>JAZBNJ010000018.1:7507500-10007500 GCA_037349165.1 Choristoneura rosaceana | reverse complement strand
TGGTAACGCAGGAGACTCTCAAAGTGTCGGTAAAATAGTTGATTGCCCAAGTAGCTATATTGCTTACCTTGTAGTTTTCTCTTTGTGTTAATGTACCAAGCACTGTGTCGAAGTTAAAGCAAATGTACAAAAACACCCTATAGGTATAACACTTCATTTTTCAATAATTTAAATTTGATAATATTTTGAAGCATAGTTATTATAAAAACAAAAACAAGACTTATTCGTAGTACATTTTATTGGTCAATATTTTCATTAGCACACAACATCGATATTAAAATTAAATTTAACAAGTCAACTGTTTATATCATAGTTCATATCATAAAGTACCTACTTGTTAAGCATCAATTATATTGTATAATCTGGTTTACAACTTACCTATTTAATTACAACCTTTGCAGAAAACTGGACGCAAGTAGAACTCATCTACGTAAGATTTTTACTTCTCAAAACTCATAAAATTAGATACTAGAGTAAGGGGCTGTTTCACCATCCATTGATTAGTGTTAACTGGCAGTTAAATGTGATGACATCTCTATTTGTTTCATTAAAATAGACGGAGACGGCATCACATGTAATCGCCAGTTAACACTAATCAATGGATGGTGAAACAGCCCCTAAATTTTATCATTGGACACTACAAATCAGTAGGTACAATAACTTAACCCTTAATAAGGTCCCGTTTACTGGAGCATACTGCCACAGAATCAAAAGCAGCTATCGAATACATACTTGACTGACAAAGGATATTATTAAGGCTAGTTGTATTTTCAATAATTACAATGGAAATTGTGACGTATTTTGAAGTTAATAAGGTTCAGTTTAAAACTCAGCAAGTGGTCGCTAAATCCCACACACCCATCGTTTTACTAACTTGGTGTTGGACTGTGTAGATCTAAATGCATTGACTTATATTAAAGTCACCTAAATGTATTCAAATTGGTGCTTATAGTATGTACCTATATTGAAGGATTTTGTTTTCTACGTAAAACAAATGAAGCACAAAATGTAGTAGGTACAACAGCAACAAAGATAAATACAAAAAAGTGCAAAAAATATGGTATACCTACACACGACCTTAATGTTCAGTGCCGCAATAGGGACAGACTATGTGATACCACTTGCTGTTATAATATCTACTCTGCCTACCATGTTTTTGGTGAATCAAAAATTTGTTTGTTTGTTGTTTAATGTTCAGGCAATGGACCCGATTCTACAGCGGCCGCTAAAATTCCTAATTTTATTTAGACGTCGCTAAATCACTTTGCTATTCTATGAGCACCTGTCATAATCAAATGACAACGCTAATTTAATCTGACGTTTCTTATTTTAGCCGATCTATCTAGCCGGTCAGCGTGACTTTCTGGAATAGCACTTGTTAAATCAGCCGTCTAAATGTCAATTAAAATTTAGAAAATTTAGATTTAGACAATTTAGCCGACGTGCGCGTAGAATCGCATCCAATAAAGCCATAATACATATTTTTGGCACGTCAAACGTATATATATTTTTTTTCTGACTGTACCCACAAATTTTTGGACATTCTGCAAATTTGAGACAATGACACGTACATCCAGTTTTCTTAACAATTTCATATGGTAATTAGATAAATCCCTGTTAAGATATGTATAAGTAGTTGGAGAATTTGAGGAAGTATGGCTTTTAGAGGGCACTACTGTATTCAGAGATACGAACTCTTTAAGGACACTACAGTATTCTGAGATAATATGATACATACCTAAGGTACCTGGGGTAGGCAGAGCACACGAAACGTTACCGCTTTGAAGTTACTTTTAGCAATTTTAGGTTAAAAGTTTGACAAAAACGGTACAATAGCGCGAAAAGGATATAGGCTAGCAACCTGTCACGTCTCATTTATTAAATTAAGTTTAGCTCGATATTTTCCGGGTTAATTCTTAGCCCTTCTTCCTACGAGCAACGCGACTCGAGGGCTGCTGCAACACACACTAACTTAATAAAATAAATTTATAATTGTACCTCTGTCTGTCTATTGCCCTCCAAAAGCAATTTACCGATATTAAAATTCGAATATAATACTTTATTTACTTGTGTTATTTATCTATCTCACTCTGAATAACAGTTTAGGAATGGTTAATATATAAATCTCGAGTGAAGCTATGTACACGCGTAATGTTGATATCATAAATTGGTGTCATAATAATTTAAGCATAAAACTATCGATAAATTATTGCTATCTAAATTACCGTTTCGTTCTTGAAACTCTTAAATATTGAATTCTGGAATTATTTTGGCAAGAAGCTAAGTTATCTTCATAAATATTTCAAGAATATTCTGCATAGAATGACACCCTTCGCACGTTTGGTAATAAACGGTTTTAACTCGAAAATACTTGCAAATTTCGGTTTTTCCGTTTATAATAATATACAGGGTCTTTGACCATGGGGCTTTAAATTCAAAGTTATAACTAAGCTATAACTTAATTATATGAGATACATCTCTTGCGGGATTTACTTAAGCCAAGTTTAGACTTGCACGATTTTTCTTGCAAATCTAAACTCGGCTTTAGACCGCGATTACGACATTAACTCCCGATATTTCGAAACGGCATCAGCATCCATTGAATGTAATCAGAATCTTCGTCCCTTATCAGATACACATGAAATGACTATCACAAACACATGAAATGCTAACACGTTTCGAACTCTCAACGAATTCATTCTCAAAGTAAATAGCAAAAATGAGCTTTTTGAACAACATAATAATACCTACATAAAGGATCACGTAAACATTGCTATCGCTCGTGTTTAATTCATTGATATGGATCGTATCCCCTCAGACTCCGCAAAGTAACACTTTAATGAATTATTAGGGTATCAAGTAGTGGTGTCACTGGTTTGCATAGTCTTGGTAGGTTTAGTTGGCGGCGACTGGTCGCGGGAGGGGAATTTCGATGGCGTCTTCTTCGTCTTCATCGTCGCACGCATCTTCCGGCTCACCGAGAGCTCGGACGAATTCTGAAAGCCATTTTTACAAGTTTTTACCTTTCGTATGACTAGTACCATATCAGTACCTAACGTATACCTACCGGTTGTACCTATGCCACATGGGCTCGCACACTATACCCGTTGTGTGCACAGATAAATAAATAAAATAAATAAATATCACGGGACAATTCACACCAATTGACCTAGTCCCAAAGTAAGCTTAGTAAAGCTAGATACTACGAGTACTTAATGTAACTTTTAACGACTTATTTAAGGACTCTGAGGTGAATTCGACGGAGCTCCGCTTGGCTTCGCCCCTCCACCCAACGTTAACGGCGTAGAAGCGTGTTCAGTTATTTTTGATCAGATTTTTGGTCACAAATTTATGAACTCAACTTTACTTATACTAGTATTTTTAGAGTTTTCGGACTAATAATTTAATTTTACTTTGAAATGTTTGCCTTACCTAGAAAATCAATTCGCCCATCGCCGTCTGAATCCACTTCCTTTATCATGTCTTCAACTGAAAGAAAATGTTCTTATATAGGTACTCGTAGAAGCTCTGTCTGGCTTTTGAACTAATAGCATAGGTATATGTAGGTAATATTCTTAATTAACTTCAGATTAAAACTCGGAAAGACAACATTCTTTTTCCTAGACATACACCGTGTCATTTTTGATTTCTGTAAAATTTAGGTCATATGAAGATCATGCCATCTCCATCTCATATTCCTGAAATAAAAAATGTATAATTTCATGGTCTTCCTTTTAGTTAAAAATACTCGGAAAAATAATTCTGATTGAGCCTTTTGATCGGTGTCGTAAAATAAAGGGTATTTTTTTTTACATTTTGGCGGGTTCAATTGAACCGGAGTTCAGACAAGCGATTATTCAATAATCTTTTCAATTATTAAAATGAAGTCTCTTTTCAGTAAAATTTTCTATCTACAATATTGAAAATGTCCATGTGGTCTTGGGACGCCATGTAGGTATACAAGGTGACCAGCCTCTGGACAAATAATGAAACCATGAATAAGACTGATACTTAGCAATATCTTAAAATAGTTATTAGCTTAATTAGACAAGAAAAAAAATCTATGAAATCATATCATCCAAATACACAGGCTGCTTCAGTGATACATTGGAAACTGTTAGTTTTTCGGTAAATATGGGACTGATTGTTACGATACTTTTCAGTTTGGCTTTGAATATCTTGCTAAACTACTAGCATTCCGCACCACCACTAGCATTTTGCAGGTGGTAGGACCTCGTGCAAGGTCCACCCGGATTGCTACCACCATCTTGCTCGCTAATACAGCCGTGAAGCAGCAGTGCTTGCACTGTTGTGTTTCGGCGTGGAGAGTAAGACAACCGGTGAAATTACTGACACTTGAGGTATCCCATCTTAAACCTCTAGGTTGGCAACGCATCTGCAATCCCACTGGTGTTGCAGGTGTCTATGGCCGGTGGTGATCTCTCACCAGCAGGAGACCCACTTGCTCGTTTACCATCTAGCCGAATAAAAAAAACCGGCCAAGAGCGTGTCGGACACGCCCAAAATAGGGTTCCGTAGCCATTACGAAAAATTTAAGTAATATTTTTCAAAGGATTTCGTATTTTATAAGGAATCTGCCAAGTTTAGGTATATTTTATACCTTACGCTGCTATTTACTCATAAACTACTAATATTTCTCAAGCAAACTTAGCCGTTATAGTTTTCCTTGGAAGTTTGATATACTGCCTACCATCCTGAATTTTTTAAAATTTTTCCACCCACCGGTTTAGATTTTAGAGGGGGGGGGACGCTCGATTTTAATGAAAATTTGCAGTTTAAAGTTGAATATTTCGCAAACAAATGACTGAATCGAAAAATTGTTTTAGTAAACCCTTAATAGTTTTAAAATACCTATCCAACGATACCCCACACTATAGGGTTGGATGAGAAAAAAAAAATCACCGCCACTTTACGTCTATGGGAGGTACCCTAAAAAAAATTGTTTTTGAATTTTTAATTGTACTGTTTTGTCGGCATAGTTTACCTTTATATCTGTGCAAAATTACAGCTTTCTAGCATTGATAGTCCCTGAGCAAAGCCGCGGACGGACAGACAGACAGACAGACAGACAGACAGACAGACAGACAGACAGACAGACAGACAGACGGACAGACAGACAGACAGACAGACATGGCGAAACTATAAGGGTTCCGTTTTTGCCATTTTGGCTCCGGAACCCTAAAAATACGTATTTGTCCGGAGGCTAAGGTCACCCAGTGAAGTGGTACGTACTTTCCTCCTCCGACAAGTCTTCCCCCAAGCACTGCAGCACGGCCCGCAGGTCCGACGCGCAGATGTACCCGCGGTTGTGCTTGTCGAAGACCCGGAAGGCATCCCGGAGCTCCCGCTCCTCCTGCTCCGCCGAGCTGGTGCCGCCGCCGGCGCCCGACATCGACTTGGAGAGGATGCTGACGAACTCCTCGAAACTGACGTTGCCGTCGCCTGCAAAAGTTACCCCAACATATACTCCATTTAATTTAAGATTAGAATTAACGGTCAAATTGTAACACATATTTCTCGGTATTTCGAACAAAAATTGTCTAAAAATACCTAAGTACATGTACATTTATTAGCGGTATTTATTATATTTTTGGTGCAGAAGATGACAGAATTTTAAATAGTTTCGTTGGTTCATTTAAAAACGTGTGAAAATTTCACCGTTAAGTTTCAAATGTTAAAATAAATGGAGGTAGGTAAGTCAAAAGCTTTTCCACCAAATATTATGTGCGAGAATGTGAGAGAAACGCTTAATTTATCTAAATATCCTTACTCAGCGCAGCTTTAGTGTAAACAGGTGCAGGTTTTTGCAGGTGGTAGGACCTTGTGCAAGGTCCGCCCGGATTGCTACCACCATCTTGCTCGCTAATCCTGCCGTGAAGCAGCAGTGCTTGCACTGTTGTGTTTCGGCGCGGAGAGTAAGGTAGAAGTGTAGGGTAAGGTGAAATTTCTGGCACTTGAGGTGTGGTATTCCAACTTAGGCCTCTAAGTTGGCAACGCATCTGCAATACCCCTGGTGTTGCAGATGTTTATGGGCGGTGGTGATCTCTTACCACTAGGAGACCCAGTTGCTCGTTTGCCTTCTAGTCGAATAAAAAAAACAGCTAAGTGGAGCAAAGATAGGTAAATGAAGAGTTTCTATTGGTTCACGAAAAACAGATTTCTTGCAACACATCTTCTCTGGTGGAAAAAGCCTGAACGGTTTTCGACATATCGTCAGCTAAAGTGTCAGACTAAAACCCTTTATGGGTTACCCCACATTTAATGACGCGGAATCAGCTTAAGCTTTTTTTTATGTCCACGCAATAATAGCGAAAAAGACGTCTTCCTGTCGGTAAACGTCGTTTTGCGTCGGCCGAGACAATCGACGTCTTTTTCACTCTTATTGCGTGGACATAAAGCGTTTTTTGGTCAGCTTAAGTCAATTCCGCGTCGATAGGTTTGGGGAGACCCTATGCCAACTTAGTGGGTACAAAAGAGGCTGAATCTCGTTTGAAATCACCACCTTGGACTTTCAGAGGGACCTGAATATGAACTTGGCACTACTGATAGTACTTTGACACCCGGCTTATGCTAGTACAAGCTAAACAAGCTTGTAAATTTGACTTATCAATGTTTACTATCATTAAATTTATGTACAAGACAATAATCCTGTTGTAAATGGCCACTATTTGATAAGACAATGGATTGTTTTATCTGTCACTGTTGCTAAATCAGTTAAGGATTTCGACTCTGACTAAAATAGTTTAGTAACCATACGAGTACATTTTAAGTTTTTGATTTCGAACCAAATTCATCAACAGTGCTTTGTTTTCAGAGTTAGGTAAGTATTCCATGGTTATGACAGCCTAACCTATAAAATCATTAATAGATTGTGCAATATGTGCATAAAACGCATAATTTTACCCGAGACGTTTTAATATCCATCCACCAGAGCCGCAGGCGAGGCTTGTTATGTAGAGTAAAATTAGTTTTACTTAATTACAAATTACCATCATTTGCATGAGCTGCAGGACTCCATTATAATTAACATTTAGAACAATTGACAATAGGACAAAATTGACAATAGGCGAAACGATATAAACCCGGACAGACGACCTGGTTAAAGCTGCGGGATTGCTCCAGGGCACGAATGACCCGACCTCCTAAGCTCTACAGTCAGCTGCAGAGAAAAGGTACCCCCTGTAACGGCGGTATCCATACTACCGCCATTACAGGGTGGTACCCTTTCTCTGCAGCTGATTGTACCCTAATTCTAGTCTACCAGTCTCTGGACCCTCACCGTCGCTGTCCACTTCCTGCAGCATATCCTGCAGCTCCTCGACGCGCGCGAACTGTCCCAGGCTGCGCATGACCCGCCCAAGTTCCTCTTTGGTAATGGTTCCGTCTCCATCCTTGTCGAAGAGACGGAAGGCTTCGCGAAATTCTGTGGAAGAAATTTTTTTATTAGTATATCACCATTTTTCCCAAAATCGATTAGGGCTGCCGCTAACTCGCGGAGGTGCTTGTTTCATGACATCTGAGAGCAGCGCTGCGTGAGGCGGGTCTCTGTTTTATTGAAACCATTGAAACCTACTGAAACAGCACGCCACACAGGCACCCGCGCCGTGCAGTGCACCCGCGCGAATTAGCGAAGACCCTAACACCTAATGCCGCATCTACAAGTTTGGCAAGCACTGGCATTTGCACCGAACGCAGTAATTTGATAGAATAAGATGGAGATATACTTTGCTTATAGGAACTGTATAACATATAACCTTTATCCGCATCTCCGTCCACGCAGAATTCATTTAACGCTATCCCGCGGGAAAGTTCAGTACTTAGGTCAATTCAATCCCCATTGATTGCATTGATTAATAAATTCAATCGATTAAATTTTTACTTTTAATTTGTACCCGGATTTCCACGTAAACCGCAGTCATAAAGTGCTATCATCGTTCTTTATCTGATGATTCACTCGTATTTTACTGCCTTACAAATATTAAAGAAGTATAGGTACTAAATATAACCCGCAGTTTTAAATCTTATCTATTTTTTATTCTTTTCAAGTGCCCTCGCAGGTGCAGTCACGCCCATATACTTACAATTTAACCTAATTCACCTACTTAGTTTATTATTTAGAGTCGTTCGGAATTCGAAACAGGAAAACAAAGAAATCCACCACTCAAAGGTTGACTGGCAGACACCTCTTCAGGGATAAATCCGCCTTTGTGCTTAACACTTTTTTTTTGTAACCTTTTTGTTTTTCCTTTTTGTACAATAATGAGTGTAAATTTGTTGGTACAAACAAACAAAACATTTAGGTATGAATCAATATGAAACAATTGACATCACATCCACATATTCAAAGAATTAAGCTTATTTTTCTGCAGGTTTTCTGGCCTCCCTTGATATCCCCATTCGTGTGTTATTATAATTTTCTGGGATTATCTGTTCCTTGTTTTGCTTGTTTGTTTTGTATTGTATTGTATAATCACAATCCAGCGAGGAAATGCAGCCAGCCCTATGGGCACTCTTCCGCAGGGGCAAGATTTAGATTTGTATGTTTAAACGTAGCTAAGTTAATTTTATTTATTTAATGGTATTTTCTGTTTGTTCCGCTTATTAACAAAGACAATAAAGTATGAAACAAAATTCAGTGCAGGTGGTAGGACCTTGTGCAAGGCCACCATAGGTATAGCTCGCTAATCCTGCCGTGAAGCAGCAGTGCTTGCACTGTTGTGCTTCGGCGTGGAGATATGAAACAGCCGGTGAAATTACTGGCACTTGAGGTATTCCATCTTAGGCCTCTAGGTCGGCAACGCATCTGCAATACGCCTGGAGTTGCAGATGTTTATGGGCGGTGGTGATCTCTTACCATCAGGAGACCCACTTGTTCGTTTGCCATCCAGTCGAATAAAAAAAATATATCAAAAATCAATTTAAACTCAACTCCGTGCGTACTTAAAAAAATGCGTATAATAAATTCTGTCACACTTCACCTAATTTTGTTAAGCACACTCGCAGGCTACCAAGATACAGGCTCAGCCTGGTATGGCGTCTGATGGATAAATTGCATGTACTGTAACAAGTGTCCTTTGCCAAAAAAAATTTTTTTTTACCTATTTTTGTGTCCCACTGCTGGGCAAAGGCCTCTCCTCTCTTGCTCCACTTCTGCCTATCTAAGGCGAGCTCCCGCCATCCCACATTATAGGCATTATGGGTCCCAAGTGACGGATACCGTAATAGAGGCAGACCGAAGAGGAGATGGAGGGACGACTTAGATGCCTTTGCAAAATAAACATTTTTTTTTTACTTCACTCACCCTTCATTTGCGTCCTCGTAATTCCACTGGTCTCGTCGACGATGGAAGCCTTCCGGTCCAGCGTGGTGTCGGCTGCAGGCTTCAGGAACGTCACCTGCCTCTGCGGCGCTGGTGACACCGACCGCTGCGATAACTGGCTGTGGTAACAGTTACTGTTAAAGGTACCCATTACACCGTATCGTATATACCAACGATGAAGAAGGAAGAAAGAATATCTATTACTAGTTTATGCCCGCGACTTCGTCTGCGCGGACCTAGGTTATCGCGCGGTGGCGTGCTCTACCAGAATAAAAAGTATCCTATGTTGATCCTTGGGGCTTAAACTATCGCTACTTATACCAAATTTATCAAAATCGATTCAGTGCTTTCGACGTGAAAGCGTAACAGACAGACAGACAGAGTTACTTTTGAATTTATGATATTGGTAGGGATGATATTTTTTTATAAAAATATATAATAGAATATAATATTATGATAGTATAAAGATTTATATACAGGATGAAATTTTTTACGTGATACAAAATTATTGTTTCATATACGTCTCCCCACAACTAATAGACCTTACGGGGTCTCAATTAGTTAACGTGCTTTATTAAGATTTTATTTCAGTGGCAAAAATAGCCAGTGTTGACGTAACACGGTAGCACCGTGGTAGCACCTAAGCTCAAATACTTTATTGGTCCACTAACTGAGTGGATGTGGATGGCACAATTTTAATACTGAACATTTGGAATAGTAGTAGTAGTAGTAGGTTAAAATTAAAAATATTTATTTATTAGCGTCTACTAGAAAACCTAGTCTAACCTAGGGAATCATTAAATTAATGACGATACTTAAAGATTAAAAACATTTTAATTTTCACAATTTCTTATGTTGTATATAATTCAGTCTCTACTTAGCTCTACGTAAATAAATCTAACTTTCTGCTTCACCACATCAAATAAAGTCGCTTATGACGCGTAAAAACGTAACTATAGGAACAATATGTCCCTTGTCACGTTTAAGCCTAAGATAAGGGTCCCCCGAGTACAAAGGCGCGAATCTTAAAGAGAAAATCCACACGTATATGTAAGTAAATGTTTTCTTTTAGTAATACAATAAGAAGACCCTTTTTGTTTGCAGTTAAGTTCCGAGGGACGGCAATTTATTTGAACTGAGCCGGTTATATCTTTGTTTCTTTGAATAAGTATCACGTCATCATCATCAGCTGGAAGACTTCGTCTGCTGAACAAAAAGGCCAAAAAAAACCCTAAAGCAAAAAGCCCTTAGAACAAAAAGCAAAAAGGCCCTTAGAATGCCAAAATGAAACACAACTCGTGGTTGCCCGCAACTTTCACGATGTCGTCGTTTTATTTGTTTTTTTTTTTTCATAATCCTCACGCTTGACAGTATTACGCCGATTGTGTGCGTAGAAGACACTGCTGCCCATCTTCTGGACTTTTCCTTAGTGGCATTCTACGCAGACATTCAAGAGGATGACATAGAGGGAGCTATTCTTGTCCGGACACGGACAACATGAAACAATAATTGTAAAACGCTACTCTAACAATATAATTTCCGCGAACGCATTTTTCTGAGTAGCGAATTTGCGCCGTTGACATGTTATAATATAGTCCGTGTCACGTTAGATTCCGTGCCTGATACGTTCCTATTACATTCATAGTATGATAGGTGTAGGTAGTAGGTACCTAACCTTAACGATAGATAACTAGGCTTAATCCTCAGCTTCGCTCAATCATTAGAATTCATAAAATTACCTACTTACACAATAAATTGTGATTTTCATTTGAGTTTAATGAAAAACATTATTATCCTCACAAAAAAATCCTCTCTGTAAATTCAGCGGTTGAAATTTCGTGAAGTAAAAATCTACGACAACGAAGGACTATTGATTTCAGTTATCATCTTATAAGTTAACTCTAGTTTTGATGTAGGAAATGGCACTAACATTTAGGGTAGGAAGAGCCAAAAATACAAGGAAAATTTCGTAAAAATCCCAACCTAACACTTACATTTATTTCGCGGGATTACCTAAAGAAGCTTTAGAAAGTTGGTTGATATTTTAATCTGAATAATTTCTTGAAGGATTTGCGAAAGAAAGGACGAAAGGGAAACCTGCGCCGGTCCGAGGTGCCAAATATAAAAATTCTGACATTTCTTTTGTGGAAATAAAATAAAACAGAAATTATTATGTGTGATGCCAAAGGCTGTTAGAGTTAACCACTAGTTAATGGGTAAATTTACCAAAACTGAGAATACGTGTCGAATTAACGGAACCCTTGATGAGCGTTTTGAAAGGTCGGTAACGTCATTCATTATATTACTATCCTACATATTATCTTCTCTGTGATCCTACGTTTACAGGCGCAAAATGGTAGCCTACCATTGGTAGGACAGTCGCAAGAATTTTCTTCACGGTGGATTCATCGGTACATCATCTCTGTTTAATACAGTTAAATGCTTGTCAAAAGTAATAATGAAAAAAAAAACGCCAGAAAAACCCTGAATTCTTTTTTTTTTCATTGTCTTACTCGTGTGATTGCATCATGGCTTTTAGTTCACCAATGGATTCCGATTATGACTCCCACAAAAATGTCTTTCGTTTTTTTTATTCGCCATCGACCACGGGCTGACATCTCTCTCACACTAAGGATGGGAAAACAGGACAATGATATCACGAGTGATAATAAAGCCAGGCTTGTGTGTAAATATTTATCCACCAAATTGGGCAACGGAAATAGGCTCGGTTGTAATTGTATGTTTCTTGAACAAATACGTTAACTTGTAGAAGATTGCTAACCATAATTACAATGACACTAAAGCATTATCGAATATTCAAATTAAACAAAAAATATATTCTTTACATTTACATTTGAAATTAATCTAAAGATATATGCGGAGCCAACCACGAATTTATGCAGTAGTATGGAAAAATAAAATAGTAAATATGTAATTTATTTGTTATGCTCGACTTGGAGGGGACACTGCAGTGCCCCCAGATTTCATAAAATTATCCCCCATACATGTCATAAGTCTCTTGGATCCTGAAATAATAATTAAAGTAAGCGTACGAGTGCTCGGTGGTGTCCTAATATTTGCCATCTTTAATCTCATGTCATTAGCAATAGAGATGACATCGGGGTGCCATCTATTGGGCACTAGCGTGTCGAGCACTCGGACGTTTACCTTATATCTGCTGGGCTACTACGAAACTCGAAAAACGAAGTTCGTATCGTACCGTCCCGCTGACGCTTACATTATTTAATACGAGAGTGAGAGGGACGGTAAGACACGAACTTCGATTTTCGAGTTTCGTAGTAGCCCTGCTGTACAAAATGTCTGCAGAAACTGCTTGTTTCACGCAGAGAAAGTTTCAGATTACGGGGCTGTTAACTGACGGTTAAATGTGATGCCGTCTCCGTCTATTTGAACAAAATAAATAGAGACGGTATCACATTTAACCGTCAGTTAACACTAATCAATGGATGGTGAAACAGCCCCTAAATATTTTACGTAGACAATGTGAACTTGCAAAAGTTACTTGTTTGAGCGAAATGTTCGTGATTGTTTCGAAGTTCTCAAAGTGATTAGAGCGTTGATTTGCTAAAGACTTAATTACAATCTTGTATCGAAATTAGAAACTTCATTTGAAAATTAATGTTGCTTATGTCGAAAACATTTTACAGCTAACACGTTTTACTGAATAAATAACCGGCCAAGCGAAAATTGGACTTGTGACACGAATGGTTTCATACCACAGTGAAACAAATTGATTCCTAGTCTACTGTAGAACCTTGTCAACATGACCTGTCATTTGGTAAGTATTATTACACATATGTAGTACAGTCAACGTCGGAACTAAATAAGTATTCACTTTTGTCCCTTGTCACTCTTTAAGGTCATGTTTGAAAAGCCATACGAAATTGTGAACGACTGAAAGCGACAAGGTATAAAAGTGATTGTGAGTGTTGAGGTTGAAAAGTGGTTTTCCATCGTATATTATCGGAAAAGTTCATATATATAGCATTCTCTTAATTAGTTTTAGAACAATGTCTAAATTAAGGGACCAGTTTTAAACCTGGTCACTTTAAAGTCATGTTTGAAAAGCCATACGAAATCGTGTAACGACTGAAAGCGACAAGGTACAGAAATAATCACTTATTTATGTATGAAGTTGACTGTACCCATCATACAGCCGTTTTGACATTTGACACTAAATAATAAAGTTTCATATTAATGGATACAAAAATGTTACTCATTTAATACAATAATTGATTGAGACTCCAGGTACCATCGTATTCCGACTATTCCCGCTGGCATATACATTATCCGCTGTAATATAACTGTGCATAAATAAAATAAGTAGTTATATAATCTTCTTAACGTTTTAACTGTATGACTTTCCAAAGAACTAAATATTTGCCCCCTCCCCGACAGTACCGAGGAGGGACTTGCAATAAAATTTTCCGATAAATTCTCTCGATGGCGCGGTGGGAGGGCAATCGATACAAATCCCTTCTCGGGTGAGGCCTTGTTATAGTTGTTTCATAGCTTATAATCTGAATAGTATTCGAGAAAGTTCTTTATTTATTTTAATTCTGAAATACTTTCAGCAAATTTAAATATAACTTCATAATGTATCAGTCACATAAATAACTGTTACCTATAGCTATCGCTTACTCCGAAATAAGCATTATGTATGAGTTTAGGAACTATTGTAGTTTAGAAGATTATTTCGCTGCCTGTGACTATTATTTGTTGACAGAGTCTTAAATCATCTAATTTGACAGATAAGATATAATGTCAGTAACTATACAATCAAGCTGAAGCTCAGTTTAGATCTGTAAGAAAAATCGTGCAAGTTGCATTATATTTCACTCTCACACTGCACTCACTCTCAACCGCTAAAATATAAATTATATATCTACCCTTAATCAACCTCATCAAGTTACAATTTACGGTGTTATCCCAGTCATAGTCATAACTTGTGTCCCTTTGGGATTAGATACTGAGGCAAAAACGGACCTTCAGAGGTACTATAGTGCTTTGATTTAGGGGTTGAGTTTTGTCGAAAGTTACTCAAAATGGTTCTTGTTAATATACTGCCGCGAGTCTAGGTTTTCTTCGTCATCATCATCATCATTGGCCTATATCATCTATGAAAGACGCTTGAAGCAGCGGCCGCACTTACGTACCTACATGGTTTGTGAGGACGATTCGGAAGCCACAGCTACGATTTATGTTGACGACCTTAGGTCGTTTTTACGGCGACATAAATAAAGCTTGTAGTAGAAAAGAATTCGAGCCGGAGAGAGAGAGAGCCAGTGTCCGATTCACAACCGCAATGACGCATAATTTCCTATATTGTGTTGTCTATTTGTACTTAATGCTATTGTTGTGTCTTGTGTTGTGAATAAATGTATTTTCTTTCTTTCTTTCTTTCTTTTAAAAGTAGTCTACTCGTAAATGAAATAAAACTACGTTTGTATAATAAAATGACAATTACCATTAAATGACAGGGTACGTCCATGTTATGCAAATTCTCATAACAGTTCACCCTTTCCGAACTCTAGTAATCAGAGTAAGAGAGAGTAAGTAGTCCTCTGTAATCTTTGGTTAACCAGAAAATACTTATAAGTAACAAATGTCTGGCATTATCAGAGTCATTAATCATTATTCCGAGCTGTCACCTTCGGAGTACGTGACGATGTGTTTGGGGTGGACGTGCACACGTATTGACAGCGAACTAGACGCCAACAGGCAGTGGTAGGCTAGCTTTTTAGTTGTTCATCGCGTGTGCTACCAGGTAGATAATGGGCGGCACGCGTCTCGACCACGCAATGGACAGAGAACACGCTCGTCGTTCCGCTGCCCGAAAAACCATTAGGTACAGGGTGTGCCGCCACCGTTTTGAGCCTCAGAAGGAAAAAAGAAAACCCTTATTTATAGATGACTTCATTGTTTGTGTGGCCTTCTGTCACGATTCTTTATCTCAAGAACACGAAGAGGCATCAAAGTGAAATTAATACGAAACGTTTGTGGCTGTTTTTTTTGTAGCCGTAAAAATTAAACCAAGAAACTCCATTCAAGTATTTTACGGCAGCAAATGAATGTTCAGGCTATCAAATGATAAAACTGTAAAAAAGTTTTAAAGTGTAATTTATTACTAGAACCGTGGGAAACAAAACTATAGCTTACTTATTCAGCAAAGAACTATTATGAAACTAGGGAAAAAGTCGCGCCTCGTAGCACACGTAAAGAAAAAACACTGAACTGCAAAAAATAACATATGTTAACATATTCGCTGCCGCATTCGCTCGTAGCGCGTAGCAGCCAGTGTTGCCAACTTAGTGGATTATCCACTAAATCTGGTGGTTT
Source organism: Choristoneura rosaceana (assembly GCA_037349165.1). Taxonomy (NCBI): domain Eukaryota; kingdom Metazoa; phylum Arthropoda; class Insecta; order Lepidoptera; family Tortricidae; genus Choristoneura; species Choristoneura rosaceana. The sequence continues at coordinate 9,991,800 of JAZBNJ010000018.1, read as the reverse complement.
TGGCTTGCCTTTTAGCGGACAAATATTGGTTTTAGTGGCTAGTGGATTTGTCTAGTGGAATTTAAGACTAGTTTTTTTTTTTCTATTTTTTAACTGCTATATTAAGAGTACGCTGCGGAATGAAGATAGTGGGAAAATGCTGCAACGAATATGAAATCCCATCCCAAACAATATTGTGAAATTAATTGGCACCAAAGAGTCGTACCAATCGGAGACTAACGATGATGGTAGGGACGGAAACGACTCATCTGAGGATGACTTAATAATATAATGTCATTGTTTTTCTTACATAATGTGTAATTTTAATGTTATTTCTCCAATAAATGTATCATTAAAACATTGTTTTCTTTCGCGATGAACAAAAATTTCCTAAAAATAAAGTTGGTGGAAAATTTAGCGATTTTTTAAGCTGATGCGATTTTTGTTAGTGGATTTCTGGTGGTTTTAGAGGTCGATTCTGGTGGGTAGCTTGATACTACGTTGGCAACACTGGTAGCAGCGTTTTTCCGCTTTGTAGCGAAAACTGCCTACGAACAGAGAAGCACTGAATTTGTGCTTAAATACTTTCCAGCCTTGTCAAGAATCTGTGTTTCGTTTAATTAAAGAACGCACCTAACCTACAACCCACCTAATTTACATTTACAAGTAATGAAGCTTGTTTTTTAATAAAACAAACTCACGTATTCCGGTACGCTTATGTAACGTGCAAATTTAATGCTTCAGTACGTGTACAGAATAAGCACTGAAGTAACAAGCTACGGCGTAGCTGCCTACAGCGTAGCAGCCACGGCACCCTCTACGGTATCCGTGGAATTCTATTACAAGCCTTTATTCACAGAATTTAGCCTATGTTTAGATTATTTAGTATTTTTAGGCTCGGCAAATAATGCTGAGTATAACTGACCTTAGCGAAGACGAACAAGTATGACGGTGTTAGGTATTTTTATTTTAGGTTTAGAGGTATTATTAGTGGTCTAATTTTGTTATCGGACGTCACGTTCATTCATCATTTTTTAGGATTCCGTATTCAAGGGTTTTCAACTAAATCATAATATACGAGTACCTATCTTAGATAGACGTCGAAGATTTCAGATTTTTAACGATCGCGCGTGAGATAGATACCGCACTCTTCAAATTAAGGACTCTATAAACCATGTGCCACATAAGTACTGGCACACCAAACAATAGGTTTTTTATTTTTTTTTTATTTTTTTTATTCTGCTATGTACAAAATATGCGTTAAATTGTCTGAGAGACATTTTTATACTTAGGTGTCAAAAATTAAATATATAAAACATATACTTTGCCAGTTTTTTAATAAAAAAAATGTTAACGTATAGACAATTGTAACGTAGGAACAATAGTAGTTAGTAATTTAATGCCTTGCGGCAAAAATATAACATTTTTAAACACGACACTTTTGTAGATGCGACGAAAATAATAAAAACGTCACGTTGGAAAACTTAGTAACTTTTCAGTATTTTTTTTAATAAATAAATCTTGATCTTCACTTGCTGCATTTTGAACTTTGAGATGCTTCAAGTTACTTTAAAATCTCCGGCTAAGTAAAATTTGTACACGGGAATATAGAGTTAGTTTTATAAAAGTTTCTTTAGTTAGTAGAGGAAAAATCTGCCAGTGTTTAGTTTACACTTCGCCGTTATTCGGGAAAAAAAAACTAGATGACAAAATATAAAAGCTAATCATGGGCGATAAACGATGATCAAGCCAAAATTTATTTTTCCGTCTATTTGACGGCACGCCGCAGGTACAATATTGATTATCGATGTATTAACTTGATACGTTGATACTAATCACTCAAACAACAAAACTTTCACTTGACTAGCAATCAACGGTTGAAATTGATCTATTCATCTCTTGACATATTGAGTATGATTTATGAGCAATTTTTTCTCTGTCGTTTGAATTACAATACAATACAATACAAATCGAAATCGAATGGCGTCCGCGGACCGGGAGACGAGCTGTCGGTAGGTCTCCAACAAGATGGAGCCACGACCTGGATAAGATAAGGATACGAAAAGCACAAGACCGGTCTGTGTGGAGAGCCTTGGGGGAGGCCTATGTCCAGCAGTGGACGTCTTTCGGCTGACATGATGATGATGATGATGACAATACAAATATTCTTTATTGATCACCAAAAACAGTACAGAGAGTAGTAGAGAGTTACCTATGTTATGTTTAAAATTTTTCACAAAAATGGCGCTTCGATCAATTAACCTTTCAAACATCGCAATAATATTCTCTTTTATACTCAGAATTTATAACGCTGACATGTTGATTCGAGGAAATGTAGAAAGCGTATCGATCCGTGTCAACAACTAATTATTTTCCACATTCGGTATACCATATAGGTATCTGAATGGGCGAAATGGGTTACTATCAGAATCAAAACGTACTTTTTGGAGTAAAGGCCAATTGTTTGACTAGGTACTTGTTGGTCTACTGTCGTCTACAAGTGAGTTTCAACTTTTGCCTCTCAAAGTGACTGAGTGCAACGGAGGGTGGACTGCGGCTAGTGAGAGAGTTTTCCTCCGCTGTCGCCCACATACATACGAGTAACAGCCTGACTTATCTCTTTGAGTGCGTAGTTAGGCCCAGGTCGTTCTGTCTGACCCACCGCCCGCGGCGTGAAGCGGGCGGCGCTTGTATGGTGCGTTCGAGAATGTTCGAGAGCGGTCGTTCTCGCCCGGCGCGTCCACACGAGGCGTCTTTAGTTTGAAGCATTGTGGCGGGTGGACGCTGCACCACAGTATATATCTACACGCTCTACACGGCCTCTGAGAGAGTCGAAGGGCCTCTAAGGGGGTCTCCCTCAGAGGACGTGTAGAGCGCGCGTCTGTGTCAGTGTGTTCGTTATGATCGTAGCTTCGTAGCTTCCATACTGCTTTAGCTTATATAATATACTGTGGCTGCAACCGTGGGTGGCAGGGGTCAGAACGAACGAGGCTTTAGTTATTGAGTGCGACGGGGGGGAGAGAGCCACCCCTGGCGAGATAGAAGGATTCGCAGCTGTTACTGCTGGCCTACGTAACTGAACTGAGTGGAATGTTAATATTTGCCTCTCGAAGTGACTTATGGCCACGGAGGGGGACCGCAGGCTGGTGGGTAGAAAGAGTTTGACGCAGCTGCCGGTCACTAATAACTGCCTGGCTTGTCTATGGAGTGCGTGGTTATTGAGTGCGACGGGGGGAGGGGAGCCAACGCTAGCGGGGTGGAAGGATTCGCTACTGCTACTGCTAGCCTATACAACCGAGTGGAGTGGTTATACTCGCCTCTCGGAGTGACTGAGTGCAACGGAGGGGGGGCCGCGGCTGGCGGGGCGGGAGGGCTCGTCCGGCGGGCCGGGCTCACCCCCGCTGCTGCTCGTTTGTCTCGTCTGAAACAAACCATGCGTTAAAGCTTGATGTAATTTGAAAATCAACCACAGATAAAATTAATAGGAATGTATTTTTTTTTATTCCACTGGTTGGCAAACGAGCAAGTGGGTCTCCTGATGGCAAGAGACCACCACCGCCCATAGACACTTGCAACACCAGGCAGGGGGATTGCACATGCGTTGCCAACCTAGAGGCCCAAGATGGGATACCTTCAAGTGCCAGTAATTTCACCGGTTGTCTTACTCTCCACGCCGAAACACAGCAGTACAAGCACCGCTGCTTCACGGCAGGATTAGCGAGCAAGATGGTGGTAGCAATGCGAGCGGAACTGCACAAGGTCCTACCACCTGCGTGGTAGATGTGGAGAGGAATTATTGAGCGCTGGGGTTTTTTAACGCTTCAGCATTATATTGAGCCATCATTTCTGATTAGCAACCGCATTGACACACTGTATCCTTCATGTTGTCTTTATGTAATAATGTTGTTGTGCCTTGTGTTGTTGTGAATAAATGTTTTTTCTTCTGCTTCTTCAACTTAGTCGTTGGCAAAAGCTGGTCAAAAGATAATTCAATAATATTTTCGAGGTTTTCCTGCTATTGCCTGCCAAATCTGATGCCTGCAAGGCTACTCCGCAACTCGAAACTCTAAGTTCGTGTCGTGCTGTCCCTCTCGCTCTCGTATTAAATGTATAAGTGTCAGAGGGACCGCACGACACGAAGTTCGAGTTTGGAAGTAAGTAGCCCTGTTGTGTGTCAGTGCGCATGTCACAGATTAGTTCACACTCACCATAATGCCTTTGAGCTGATTCACCAGCGGCGAATCAGCGAAGAAGTTGTTGACCGCGGAGAATATGTTGGGTCGGCTCGTCGCGCCTGCGCAGGCGTCCCGCGCCCGCCGCTTCCTGCACAAACAGCATCGATATATATGTATGTATCGATATGTATATATCGAGATGTATCGATATATATATATCGTCACTACTTAAAAAAACTCGTAGCTCAATATAGATAATTTTTCTGAATGAACTTTATAGTATGGACATTACATCAAGGTTCAATTTTGTTGACATATTGATTTTAGATACGAGATTTTTTCATAGTGACGATATATATAAGCATATATAAGTCAATGACAAACAGACATCTGTGCAAGGTGTGGTGGGGGGGAGGGGGGCTTAACAGTGCACCATCACTCGTCGGGTGTCGTTGGAAAGACAGCAACTTGTTAGCGAACCCATTTTTAGGGTTCCGTAGACAAATGGCAAAAATGGAACCCTTATGGATTCGTCATGTCTGTCTGTCTGTCCGTCCGTACTTATGTCACAGTCACTTTTTTACGAAACTATAAGAACTATACTCTTGAAACTTGGTAAATACCTAGATGTATTCTGTGGAAAGCATTAAGATTTTCCACAAAAATATAATAAATTTCTCGAATACATTTAAACTTTTCACAAGGACATGTGCCCCCGCCCCACTCTACGTTTCTCGTATTAGTTACTTACGGGTATGTATTTAAGTTGGATGGCAATGCAAGTACAGTGAGCAAAAATTTTTGAATTAAAATAGTAACCAATGTTTTTGTACGCCAACTGGTAAAACAGTGCTACACGAAGAAAACACTTTATTATTTTATGCAGCCATCACCTATGTTTCACAAATAAAACACTTTTGAAATTGTTTAAACGGTTGGGCCGATTATATGTACTTATACCTAGTTGAATGTATATAAAGTATCAAGCACATAAATAAAACTCGGTCAACCGAATTCGGAGTAATGTGCAATAAAAATAATTATTATAGCGGGGACATAAAAGTTGAGTTACTGTTCAAAGTTTGTCTGTAACTTTGATGCTCCATAGAGCTAAATGCGGTGCGGTGTGGCCGCAATGTACGGTCAACTACAAACATATTGATACGGCCAAAGATATAAAAATATGTACAGGGTGAAATCTAGGACGTGATACAAAATTAGTGTTTCGTGCTCAGTTAATGCTGGGTAATATAATGCATTAACTCTTTTGTTGAAGTAAGTCCGTTGAAATTTCCAGTTTCCATACATTGTTCATGATTTCTTATTTCAATAATGTATAGAAACAAAAAAAATTTTCAGACTTATTTCAACGAAAGTGTTAATGCATTATATTACTCAGCATTAACTGAGCACGAAACACTAATTTTGTATCACGTCCTAGATTCCACCCTGTATAGACGACCTTGATGTTAAGTCAAGAAAGTATACATATTAGGTAACTTTGGCCTAAGTTTGGCCCCACTTTGGCCCTATCGATATCTTTATAATTGACTGTACTTACAACTTACACTGATTTTCTTGCATAATTTAAACTGACCGAAGAGCTGGCAGCTTCCTCTCCTCGGACAAAGAATTAGCCTAGCTATTCAAAGAGGAAACGCTGCCAGCATCTTCGGGATCTTGCCTAAGGGGTACTCTTTGGACAATTTGTTTTAGTTTTAGGTTAAATTTTTATTTTATTTTAAGTTATTGTTAGAAAGTTATGTTTAATATTCAGTGTGTATATTATTTTGAGATAAATAAATTTTCATTTAAACTATGGCTACTTATGATAAAGTACCTACAGAACTTCACTATTATTTTTAATTCGAAAATCTTTGGTTACGAGTTTGTACTCACAAATAAAAATATATATTTTTATCTAAAACACATTTTAATAAGTACCTATTAGATAAGATAGAAGTTAAGATACTAAAAAAGTTATAGAATAGGTACTCTGGGGGTATAAATGTGACACATGCTAATAAACTGAGTAATAAAGGAATAATTTGCCTGCTCAAATTTCAAAACCAACTTTTCCGCTGCGGTATTGGGACTATGAAGCAGTTGTTTTATTTATTCAAACGGATCTTTATTTTTTCATAATCCGATTTGAGGAAGAATTTTTAAATATTTTAAAACCATACGAAGATACATTATGGACATTTTTAACGGACTTCAAGAAAAGGAGAAGGTTATCAATTCGGTTGTATTTTTAACCGACTTCAAAAAAGGAGGAGATTATCTATTCGGTTGTACCTAAGGTAGTATTTTTTTAAAATGTTAGTTACCTCAGAACTCCGTCATTTGTGAACCGATTTGAAATGCTTTCAATTAAGTAGGTCCCATAAGGAAATCCAGGTATGGTAATTTTGACATATTTAGTAGTAACTCGTGCATTTGCTCTTAAAAATCATCATTTGGTGAAATGGAACTGATGATGATGACGACCAAATTTGACCAATGGAGCGACTGCTGAATGACAAGTACTTCACGGGTTGGGTTTCAATTACTTTAACGCAGTTGTTAAGCGATTTAAGCTCATCGTAATTCATAATGATGAAATGGAATGGATGAAACACCAGGACTCCTCAATAATGAACGTCTCTGCATCGACAAAAGCAATTTTTCGTAAAAGGTGACGAGCAGTTGATATTAAACTATTGTATCTTAGATTATTTACACTAAAAGGAGTGAAAAAAATTATAACAAAAAATAGAAAAAAAATGAAAATAATTTTCGGAGAGAAGTCGGTGCCTCAGAACGACCCATCAGGAATGATTAGAGATATACTCGTATAGGGGAGGTAGACGATTATGGCTCCACTCCTGCTGGGTCGTGCTGAGGCACCAACTTCAGACTGGTAGAAAATTATTTTCACGATTTTTTTGTAGTCGGTTCTGTTTTCTGGTATTTTTTTTATTGTTGAATATGTAGAGAGTAGCAGTACCAGGGAGGTACCCTTTAATAATCAATCAGTCAACAATAACAATTTATCTCCAACCCATACGTCGTCCCACTGCTGGGCACAGATCTTCCATCAGAATCAGAGGCATTACAACTCTATTTCTCTCGGGGGTCTAGTGCGGATTGAAAACCATAGAATAACTCATAGAGTTACTTCAAGTATCTCCACATGATGTTTTAGTTCACCGAAAAGCATAAGGTCGAATTCTGAATGTGATTTAGCAGCTAAATCCCGAAAAAGAGCGAGCCCGGTCTCGAACCTACGATCCCCTGCTTTAGAGACCATAAATGTAACAGTTACAAAATAAAACATTAAGCAAAATCGTAAAACCGTTCCACCCATTTTCTTAAGATTAGAAGCCATCTTCGACAGCCGGCTTTGCAGGTACATAATTAATGATTTCAACCCATAACACTTATGCAAATCAAATTGAATCGTCCATACAAAATATTCCTATTTAATCGTTCAAACCAAACTTAAAGTTAGCAACTTACCTTGGGTAGCAAAGAACACTGAATGTTTTGTTTTTTAAATTTCGATTACTGTTTTCCGTGAAGACAAGGGTGGTTGAAGGTTTCGACGGTACTGACAAAAGGTGCTGGGAAGCTGAACGGGTGTCAACGTTTCACGCATGCGCGACCGAAGGCTTTCGAGGTTGAACGGAATGGGTTGCCTATCGACTTACTTTGACTAACTCGTATCTGTTTTACTAGTGTTGATGCAGAATGAACCGTGTGTTTCTTAAGTAGGGTTCAAAGTTGAAAAGAAATAAGTCAAGCATGTTAGGTTGCTAAAGTTGCTTTGTTAGCTCTCTAGAGGCTGCAAGGCATTGCAATTTTTTGCTGGGTGTATTTAATTTGTAATGAAAACGGCTGATTATCGGTAATTTAAATTAATTATTTACATACTTGACTTTGATTACTGAAATTATGGAAATGGAGTCGAATGTGTATTAGGTATCTATTAGGTAAATAAATAATAATAAATATCATGGGACATTAATTATTGACCTAGTCCCAAACTAAGTAAAGCTTGTACTATGAATTTTATGTGACTATTTACTGAATAGATTTAAGTTTTACTAGTGGTTTTTTTTAAATATATCTCTTCATAGTCTAGTTTAATAATTAAATAAATTCGGTAAAATTTTCTAAGTAAAAAATAATACATATTAATCATCCAAGACCCGAGAACAAACAATCGAATTATTCATACAAATATCTAATACAAAAAAAAAACCACTGTCAGGGCGCTAGGCGCGAGATTTTCGAATATTCCAGAAAATAAATTTATAAATAACATCTCGGCTACATGTACTACAATATTCTGAAATAAATATTTTGAATTTGAATGCATCGAACTTTTTTTTGTTATATTTACTTTAAGTATACAATAAGATCAGTGAAATTGACGAGTAAGGAAATTGACCAGTGGTACGCTAACTCGCAGAGCTAAGTGCAGATGAGAAACAAAACTGTGAAAAGGATTAAGCGTTTCCAGCAGTGTGTTTGGTGAATGACGCGAGGAGCCGAGGATACATTTCAATACAATGCATTATTTTATTTAGGCAGAAACCTGTGATATTGTTAAACATTGCATTAAAATTTAAGATACTCGTATGATCAGGATCAGGTATTATAGTAGACATTTTAATTTTCTGATCTACTTTTGATGCACCTCCTGTTGTAATGTAGTCCTTCCTTCTTTCTGTAAAAAAGGTTGCCTGAAAGAGATCGCTCTTAAGCGATAAGGCCGCCTATTGCTTCCTTGTCATTTTTCTCTGGGTATCTGTTTTTTGTATCGCTTACAATTTCTGATGTACAATAAAGAGTATTGTGTTGTATTGTAGACCTGGAGTGCCTTTAAGTAACAATGACAAAATGTTGATCTTTAATTTTATTACTCACCAAAAATCAGTAAGTACAATGAGATTACAAAAAGACAAAAAAACCGGCCAAGTTCGAGTCGGTCTCGCGCCCCGAGTATTCCATACAAATTTGCAGGTATCCACGATCAGTGCTGGCAGAACGAGCACTATATACCTACACACGGCAAATCCATTTAATGCCGACTGTAGCTACAGTCACCAGCATTAATATCTGCCACAGCGGAGCATGCAAAAATATCTGACACGTCCTTCCGTCCCTAGCAATAGAGTCGTATTAAAGTACAATTCGATAGAATCTGACAATTTTCTATACATTTAACACACCCTAACGTGGGCAAGCTTGATTATATAAATATGTCCCTGTTGTTGCAATTATCATCTAAAAGGAATAAAAAAAGAATAATTAGTCATATCACAAAGCCTTAGGCAGCCCGGTGTTCATATTAGTAGGCTGGAAGTGTCTACAGGATTGTCAGATTCTATTGAATTGGAGTATAGATATTTATGCAACGCTTGTTGTGTCAGATATTGGTGCTGGTGACTGTACTGCATACAACCAATAAAGCTATTTTTAACTCTAGTTTCTATAAATATCTTTTGTATCTTTGTCACTCCATTTGCTATTGCTTTGTAAGTTTTGTTCATCTATTATTGAGTGAATCACATCTCTTCAAAACTTATTGTATGATTGCTCAATTCCGGTTTAGCTTTCTAGGAAAGTAGTATCAGTATTGTAATACACGGTTTATCCATCTCCGGATAACTCTGTTATGTATTTAAATTACAATACCCGGCCATAATAAATACTGCACATCGTTCTTTGGAAAGAGACTGCTAATTTCGACTTCGTACAGCGTTGATCACCACTACTTTGATATGAGACTTTTGTCAGTCGATGTATAGGTGCAATAAAGTTTGAAAAGGAGTTTTTTTTTTTAATTAATACATGTCACAAAAAACATCCGTAATACATAATATTTTTTTTACCTTTATTATAAAACACCTAACACCCATTCTCAGAACATTAAGTATGAGTCCAGTTGCATTACTAATATAAGTTTCAGGTATTTTGGCGTACTCATTTGTTTTAAGAAATACTTTTATTGTAACAACTTGATAACTACATGAGATTAGATTAAGTATCCAAATCAAGATTGCAGCAGTTTTTGTGTAGGTTATCTATAAATGTATCTATAACCATATTTTACACAGGGGGCTACGACGAAATTCGAAAATCGAAGTTCGTATCGTACCGTCCGGTCCCTCTCATTAAATTTTATTTTTACTTTGCTTTATTTTTCTACTTTTTTAACCGACTTCAAAAAAGGAGCAGGTTATCAATTCGGTTGTATTTTTTTTACGTTTACCTCAAAACTCCGACATTTATGAACCGATTTGAATTTTTTTTTCGGTTTCCATGGAATGCTTTCAATTAGGTCCCATAAGCACCAAATCAGGATCTGATGATTGGATCCTAAGGAAATCGAAGGAGCTCTTCAAATATTGTAGGAACGCCTATGGTAATTTCGATATATTTAGGTCTTGAAAATCATCATGTTGGTGAAATGGTATGGGAGCGATCCCTTCAAATAGTGAACCTACTGTGTTAAAAATAAAATTGTGTTAAATACTTGTAATGTATAGTACATCATTTATAAATATTGTGAATCTGTTTTAAAAAAAAAAAAAAATACCTCGTTGAGTTTCTTGCCGGATTCTTCTCAACAGAGGTTTTTTCCGAACCGGTGGTAGATTAAAAAAATGACGTGTAAAAGTGCCCATTGCGGCCTATTTGCTGAATAAATGATTTGAATTCTGAATTTTGAATTTTGAATGGAACTGATGATGATGAAGACCAAATTTGACTAATGGAGCGACTACCCAATAACAAGTACTTCACGAGTTGAATTTCAATTACTTTAACTCAGTTGCTAAGCAATTTAAGCTCACCGTAATTCATATGGTGAAATGGAAATGATGAAGTACCAGGACTCCCCAATAATGGACGTCCCTATATCGGAAAAATCCATTTTTCGTAAAAGTTGACGAGCAGTTGACAATAAACTATCGTTTTCACTAAAAAGCGTGAAAAAAAAATCTAATTAAAAATAGAACCAACTACAAAAAAACCATGAAAATAATTTTCTATCAGTCTGAAGTCGGTGCCTCAGCACGAGCCAGCAGGAGTGATCGGAGCCCAATATATTCGTGTATACTGAGTTGTAGGTGAGGTTGACGATTATAAGGTCCACTCTTGCCGGCTCGTGCTGAGGCACCGACTTCAGACTGATAGAAAATATTTTCATGGTTTTTTGTAGTTGGTTCTATTTTTTTTATATATTTTTTTTAAATATGTGGGTAGGTTTGCGTTTGTTATTATGTTAGGTTAATTATAACGTGTGTTTTAGTTATTTGATGTAAATAAGTTGTTATATTTCACCTTAAAATTTAATAAAATTGAAATTGCTTATTCCTACCACGTAGATTGTCAAAAACAAATTATTCTTATAAGTATCTCCTCCATGATTAAGTTATTGATGAGCAGGTATGTAGTAAGGTACGTAAACATTATTTATGTTGGTATCCAATGAATGGGTTTAATTTTCATTTCAATCCAACTGCAGTGTATTTTGGCAGCAACATCGCCAAACACGGTGACCCTTTTCGTATAATCACGAGCGAGGGCTCCAATGAATAGCCATGGAAGAAAGAGATAAAATAACTTGTTAACCCTATAACGGAAAGAGATGCCTATGCAGTGTAGTGCTGTGACCTTTTGAACTTAACCATCGATATGGAAACTTATTCAAAAAGCCCCATTGATGAATCAGTCTCGAAAAAAATGCTAGTACTTATTATATATAGCTGCAAATGTTATCGAATTCTTTAGCTCTTAGTACCACCATTCAGGTCACGAAGGACTTAGTTATGAAAGAGTCATTCAAGAATAACGTTCTGCATGTTTTTAGACCAACCGCATTGAATAAGATTACATTATGTCGCCGGTGAGTCCGTTGAACTCGCGATCTCGGCCGCTTCGATAACTCGAGACACATCACTACCAAGGTCGAATGAGTCAGTTCGATCCGTTCATTCGTTCAGCCACTCATCCATTCACTCAGTTACATAGGCATGCGCGCTGTGGCGGGGTATTCATTCGAGTAGAAGCCGGTAAGCGAGCGCGAGCTTTGGTCATTTTTACGGAAAAAACAAATCAATTTAAAATGGATTTCGTTGGCAAGAAATACAAGCTGGAATCTTCGGAGAACTTTGATGAGTTCATGAAGACGCTCGGTGAGTGTTTTTACTAGTTTATTTCTCTTGGCAATCGACGCCGGTGGAATCGTGTGATTAACACCGGTCCAACTGCGTCCCTTAGCACCTCGACTTGGTATATAGGTAGGTAACTGTTAATGTTAGGTACCAGTTGCTTACCGCCATATTTTGCAAGATTTAGGCACATAAGTCTAACAATGGCCACTTGTTGAAAAAATGTTCGCGGGTTTTGAAAATCTAAAAACTAGGTAGGTAGGTGTTGTGCTGAGATTAACGCTAAATTGAGATATTTTTTTCAGCAAGTTGCCATATGCGTTGCGGAGAAAAGTGAGCGACCCAACCCTGCAGGGTGGGGTCCGCGTTAATTAAGGGTTTTATACCCACGCGCAAGTTTTTTTAATTATCTTATTTTAGTTACACTGTGGTGGTAGCTCCGAGCACACAGTTTATAAAATTTTAACAGGTGTTTACAAACCCATGTGCAAACTTTACACAGTTTTACTTATCCGGTAGGTATTTGAAGAGGACAAGTTTCATAATAACGCTAACAGGCTACACAATAGTATTTTTTTCCGATAAGTCTGTGCGATAGATTATTATTATAATTATGAACTGTTCGAGTGGGTTATAATTATGAGCTGTCGGTGGCATTATTTATTTAGTGACACCTACTGCAATAAAATTTTATTCTACCCGCGGTAGGTGCTTAGTAACACGACATAGGTTAATTTAGGTTCAAACAACCTAGGTCGGCAATTACCTGCACGACACCGAGAAGTCTAACGTGGATACCATTATGATTTTTGCGCCTCGTAAAGATATGTACTGTCTAAAAACACAATGGATTAATTACCCGTCTAGATAGCCGTTATTGCAGTGATAATTATTTCGTAGGTGGTAGGACCTTGTGCAAGGTCCGCCCGGATTGCTACCACCATCTTGCTCGCTAATCCTGCCGTGAAGCAGCAGTGCTCGCACTGTTGTTTCGGTTTGGAGAGTGACAGCCGGTGAAATTACTGGCACTTGAGGTATCCCATCTTATGCCTCTATGTCTGAATTGCATACGATGAGTTTTTATCACTGTAAAATTGATAATTGTTAAGATCGACTCCAATCGACTCAATACACCGACCGAAATGTGAATTCGTTTTTATATAAGTATCGATATTATATCGATAAAAGATCATGTTTAAACTACTAATATTGACAATGATATATTTTGAAATTTGAATTATAACTAAGTACCTAGTGGTTCAACTAGATGATTTTACGAATAACGTGTATTTCTACAAAATAAAATTAAAAAAAAAGTTTAGATGGTAAAGAAAAAAAAAATTTTTTTATTGACTGTTTGGTGACTAACTATGGGTGAAATTCGATTTGAAAGATTACAGAAAACTTACGTACATTGCAAGTTCTATAATGATACTTAATGACGGATACCTAACTAACCGTATCGAAATTTGGCTGATGACTAAAAATCACCTTGTGTACGTTTATTAGGGGTTTCGATCGTGTGAATTCTACTTATTTACCAGCCTGTGCAATAATTAATTAAAAAGTTTTATATCAATCAAATTAAGACCAGGGGGTCTACTCCGAAATTCGGAAATCGAAGTTCGTATCGTACCATCCCTCTCTCTCTTAAATTTAAATAGTATAAATGAGTTAGTTTAGTTTAGTTTATTTATTCATTCAATACATCATTACATTATAATTTACATAAATGTCAGTTATAAGAATTTGTATTGAAATCGTCAAATGTTATTACATTAGTAATAATTAATAAATTAAAATTCTAAGCATGTCAATATTTGATAAAAACAATTACAATATGACTGGTTCTCCTGGAGGGATCGTCAGAATGAAGACAATGCAAACACAATAAAATTACATTAAAAAAAAGAATAATGGCCAAAATGTCAAGGAACAATTCAAATGTCAGTGTAAAAACAATAAAAATAAAAACAAGAAATAATAATAAAAATAAAACAATGACAGAGGGACTTCTAATTTCGAATTTCGCAGTAACCCTACAGTACATTATAGTAATATACACGTATTTTAAATAAAATAAATATCATGGAACACATGACACCGATTGACCTAGTCCCAAACTAAGCAAACCTTGTACTATAGATACTAGGCAACGGATAAACATACTTATATAGATAAATACATACTTAAATACATATTAAACATCCAAGACCCGAAAACAAGCATTCGTATTATTCATACAAATATCTGCCCCGGCCGGGAATCGAACCCTGGACCTCAAGCTTCGTAGACAGGTTCTCTAACCACTTGGCCATCCGGTCGTCCAAAATCTTTCCTCGTAAGTTCGGTTTGCTTCGACTTTCTCGCTCGATACTGACACGTCCTTGAATTCCTTTTATTAGTTTTGATTGGTCTAGATTGACGAAAATATCATCTTAATTTATAACAATTGAGTGTCTAAAATGATTGACTTTCAATAGACGAAAGCTGAATTCAACGTTATAGATTTACATTTAGAAAAAAGTGTCATAATTGACTGCTTGGTTTTAAATTTACATTATTGTATGTATATTAACTAACAACTTGTGTCCTGTGACAAGAACAAAATTTTAATAATTTACCTCCAAAAAAAATTATGAATCTTGATATAAAATTAGAATTAGATAATGTTGGACAATATATTTATTATAGTAATACATTTGTTAATAAACTCGAAGGTTTACAAACATTGAGTTTGTAATAGGTATAATCTTATCAAAGTACCCATAAATATCCTAAATTTTATCGGAGTAATTTTAACAAATTATTTATTAGTTATATTGCAACGTATTACCCAACATAAATTGGACTCAAAAAACTAATTTTATACTTATTATGATTCAACCTAATATGTAACACGTAACATTTTGTTACGTACTCGTATATATTGACTTATACATAGGTATCTCTGATATATAAAATAATCTTGTCTCGGTGTTTTGGCTTTACTGAGTTTTATGTTTTTTTTGTGTACCTTATAGAATTCAAAAATATTGCTAATAAACCCGATTCAAAAATCCTGTGTTGAGACCAATGACATTTAAACCAGGACGCACATTGCAGAACAAAATCCCCTTCAAAGAATGTCACAATTATTGATTTGTTTGCGTGACAAATAAAATCATCTCACACAAAATAATTAAAATAATACGAGACGAAATTTGAACCTAGTCTTTACTCTATTACGGGCGAATTTCGCTAGCGGCAAAACTCCACAACGCTTGACACTTGACAACAACGTACTGAGAAAAAAGAAGGCCACTTTTACCAAAGTGGCAGGCGAGCATTCTACCAACCTATCTACCTACTATCGACCTACCTATCGACCAACCTATCGACCTAACCTATCCCGGTGATCTGAACCAGTGATTTTAGGCCAGTGATTACCAAAGTGGCGCTCATTTGGCTCGGACATATTTGGGCGCGCGATTGTGAATCTACAGGTATAATTCATCAAAGGTTGAGACTATTATAATTAAAAGTTCGTCAATTTATGTTAATTAACTGTCCAATGTCCTATTGCATAAATTTGACTTAGATTTAAGTATATTCTTGTTTTGATTAAAATTATTATTATTGAATCGAACTCTAATTTGACATTTTAAATTCCATATTTTATTTTTATTTGGCTGACAATTTATTGTAATAAGATTTATTTTTTTTGTATACTTTTGACGATCCTTTTGTGAATTCCTTGTAATTAACTGACATGTATTTATAATTTATTTTTTCAAAAGGTAATAAATAAATCTATCTATCTATCTGTCAACTTAAATCAATTAGCCATCAGTAATAACGCTTATGTAATTTCAGTACCTAAGCTATAAAAGTTTTTATTGATCATTTTCTTGAAACGTGTATAACTTTCGTGAGATAACAATATAATGAAAACAACAAACATCGCTGACAAGATAGTAAGTAAGCAGACGTTTAGTCTAAATATTACGTCCTCTAAGACAAAACATCTCTAGTTCAGAGACTTTTTTTATATGACATAAAATTAGACTGTTAAAATTTTAAGAAGGTGACCCTATTGCAGTAGGTACGAAATCGATATGGAACTCAAGTATTTTTTATTTGGAACGTCAAATTGTATGTAGAAATAGTTTTTGTCTAAGTTTCATTATCGGTAAATACAGTGCATTTATACCACGCGCCATATAAATCTGCCTAAAATTTCATTACTAAATACCTACTCAGTTTTGACGCATTTTTGAGATACATTTTTTATGTGACGTCTTTACGTTACTCCCGGATTGTGTTCGAAACGCTTAACGGTATAGTGCCTATTCAATTATTGGAATTATACCTTTATAGCTTTTGTGGTACTAGTCGTGGCAATGAACTTTTAGGCGAAGTTAGGCGGCGGAAGGTATAGTAAATATAATTATATTTCTTTATGTACCTCTGCTATTTGAAAATATGAAATAACTAGCCGTTACTCGCGACCCCGACTCCGTCTATCTATCCTATGTCCTTCTCCTTGACTCACACTACTGTGTCGAATTTCGTCTAAATCGGTTCAGTAGTTTAGTTTAGACGTGATGAAGTAACAAACAAACAGACTTACAAACTTTCGCATTTTTAATATTATTGGGATACTAAATATACTTAAGTACTTTAATCGTAAATTTTATCAAGTCTCATTCGCTTCGCATTTCAAATATCCCTCATTTCGCTAATACTTAAAAAAAGTTACGATCAACGAAATACATTATTTGCTTAAGCGATAAGAAGTAAGTGAATTCTTGTTCGTGAATTAGGTACCGTTTCTTTGATAAAAAATGAGAAGTACAGTACATTCAATTCAATGGATTAAAAGATATTCTGTTGAGATGACAACTGCTCATGAATGATCTCTTACTTAGCTAATATCCGTAACGATACATCACACCAATTTTAATTATCTACACAATGTTGAATTGAGTACTATTAGGGAATATTAGCATGACTCCTAAGTCAAAGTCCACCAAATCCAAGGTTGCTTAAACCATGGACATACAATTACAGCAGCTCATGTGTCCACAAAAACTCAAATTGCCATGTAATTGCTACCTCGGATGAAATGACAAAATGAACACTAGAATTTGAGTTCGCTTTGGCCTTTGACCATGGAACTTATGAAGTTATGATGAGTTAAGTGTTATCGCACTATATTACAGTCAGCCATTGTTTTCGGTTTTAAAAAGATGAAGAAACTTCATAATCCCTTCATAAACATGTGGTTTTGATACGTCGACAGTGAAGGTGAATTCTGAAGTTGTTTTTTTTCTTTGAAATGATTGTGATGGTGCAGATTCTTTTGCTCACGGACGGAATGTTGTGTTACAGCATTATAATTTATAATTATGACTTTCATGCGATTGTTTTGCTGTTATACGTGCAAAGGTTGACTGACACTTCGTACACACTACGATCGGAAATTTTGTGTTCGGTTGACCGATGCTGTTTACTTTAAACATGATACTTGCATGAAAGCTTAATATAGGTACTTTGTATTTAGAAATATTTAGTTTTTTATTCAATGATTTTGTGTTATGTGCTTCGAATTTAGAGCTAAATATTTAGATAAAAAAAGTTATTCATTATTTCGTGTAAGTCGGCATGAACCTGTAAACTGTATAATACTTACCTAAAATTACAATTTTTATACTCTTTCGTTTTGCTTATAAGTTGTTGAATAAAAATTCATTTTTATAACACAAGGTTACCAATATAACACTGGATTTGAGTATAAAAGTAGCAAGATTTTGGACGCATAATTTACCTGAAAAAATATAATTTATTTGAAAAATGCGAATTATAATCAATTATTATCTTTTAAAAATAACCACTAAATAAAATATACCTATGATAAAAAAATCCGTCCAGTTTGCTTCTATAAATAATCCACTATTAATATTATGCTAATAATTTTCCATTGGCACGAATTTTTCCATATCGACACATAAATATTCAAATTTGATGATTCCGTAACGAAGTATTTATAGAACATTAAATATCTTACCAAACAGGTATGTAGGTATTTAAAAGGATCACAGTTATCGATTTTTTATTGCACTTCGTCGAATGCTATCAGAAAATCCCTTTTGCAGTCTGTTTATCAGCACCTACCTAATAAATTTTGTTATTTCAGAACATTTATTTATTATACTGATATCTAACTTTATTAACATTATATAATATAGGTAATCAAACATCACATTTCATGTTATTTCGATCAAGTTTTATTACTTTCGTCCATGTCTTTGCGATTGTTACATATTGATTAGGTATGTAGGTAGGTTAGTGAGATAGTGGCATATTGAGTTTCCACCGTGCCTAATTTTTTAATGACGCAAAAAGTGAGGTGTTATAAATTTGGCGCCAATGTCTGTCTGTGGCATCGTAGCTCCCAAACGGATGGTCTGATTTTGATTTTGAGATAAATTTTGAAATGACAATGATGGTCTTTTTTTCAATTTTTCTAAGTTTGTTATATTATCAGTCAAAGCTAAAGTACGGCCGCGGGCGGAACACGAAGAATCGCGCGATGATCTCCACTTGTCTCTGTCACTCGCGTGTGAATATTTGACGTCGTCGCATTCGAACAAATCCATCTGTGCAAGCGCGACGGCAAATATTTACAGGCGAGCAACGAGACACATAGTGAAAGGTCATTGTACGAAATTCTTCGTGCTCCGCGACCAGACTTTAGTGGTCGCTAGTAGAAAACTCAGAAATTACTCGAAATAACAGCTACATAGTTAACACGAATAATAAACACAAAAAGTTACTCGAAAAAGTGTGTATTTGAGTAAAATATATCTCAAACTATCTTTTGCAAGCGGCATCGCCCGCGTTGAATTCGGTTATCGCGCGCTGCTCCTTCAGAAACTGTGCATTTTCCGGGATAAAAAGTAGTTTATTTCACTCTCTGGGCCATAAACTATCTCTATGCCAAAAATTACGTCGATCTGTCGCTCCGTTTTAACGTGAAAGACGGACAAACATACAAACACGCATTTTCGCATTAATAATATTAGTATGGATTGTTTGTTAAATTAACGTTAATATTACTTCTAAAAGAACACTGTTCATGTGGCCTCATCTCATGTTAATTACCTCTGCAATTAGGTATTAAGACGTTAATTATAATTAGGTGTATTACTTTGGTACAGTGACCGCTCTATTGCATAAGTCTGACATGACCTAACGCAGCATGAAGCAAGACTTAGGTTGCGGTTAGCACGCCAGTGAAGTGTAGTTTTCCTGTTCGAGTATACTCGTACTCGTATCATGTTAATGTTACTCGAGATATGAAGTTATATTTGCTCATAAATTGATTTCGAAACAAGAAAATAGTGCAACCTTATAAATAGTACCTATTTTGTATAACAAATCAAAATTACTAAAGAAACCAAAATTTTACAAAACTAAAAATTACAAATAAAAAATGCCCTGGAGATCGCTCACTTGGGGCATGGTCCCCAGGACGGAGCCCGCATTGCCCCTCTGCACCGCCAAACTTAGGCGCTGGGCAAACCTATTTTTACTAAATAATAATAAAATATATAATATTCCCTTCGTTCACGGAACAGAAAAATGAAATACCTTTTCAGTTTTGTTTTTTTACTCCCGACGCAAAAAGAGGGATGCTATAAGTTTGACCGTTATCTGTGCCTGTCTGTCTGTGGCACCGTAGCTTAAACGGGTGGACCGATTTGAATGCGGTTTTTTTATTATTTAAAAAACTTACTTGACTGACTAGGTTTCTCTGCTGTTTTTTTTTTGTGCAATTAAATTAAGTAATGACGTAATAGGCATTTCAACTATTCAATCAATTAGAAAGTTATACGTAGCGTTTGTTCATAATTGTTTATGCGCATAATTTAACCTTTTCTAATTAACTCTTCTTGCCAGTAAGGTTATTTATCTTTTTTGCTTAACTAAACTTACGATGACAATGCCCCCAAAGATGTAGTATTGATGAATAAGAACCAAAATCCTAAATATTTGTTGACAAGTGAAGGTTGTACTTCTAACATTTTAGAGAAAATGGAGAGCTGTTTTTTTTAAATAACGTGATAAAAAACTATTCCAAATTAGTTATTTTCTATAGAATATCATTATTATAGAATTATCACTCTTTATCAAATATTCGCCTAGTTATAAATGAATTAGGGAGCCGTTTCACCATCCATTGATTAGTGTTAACTGACGGTTAACTGTGATGCCGTCTCCATCTATTCGAAAAAACAAATAGAGACGGCATCACATTCAACGTCAGTTAACACTAATCAATGGATGGTGAAACAGCCCCTAAATCTGGATTATTCTCCTGCTATTTCTGCCACATTCCAATGGCATCACAGATAAGATTTAAAAACACGTCCCCAAATTATAAAAAGCATTTAAACGAAATTTACTACAGCAGGGCTACTCCGAAACTCGAAGTTCGTGTCGTGCGGTCCCTCTGACACTTATACTATTTAATACGAGAGCGAGAGGGACCGCACGACACGAACTTCGAGTTTCGAAGTAGACCTGCTGGGTCTACAGGCAAGCCGATATGAAACTACGCCTATAAACTCGATGATTTGTCGCTTTGCTCTGTCGTTCTCATGTGTCAGTGGTCAGAATCTAATTACTTTACTAATCCGCCAGCTACTATTAAATAGCACATCGACCCACCGCATCGAAAGATCTTTTCACTGCCAATTATAAGCATCGCATACATCGCATGGTCTAGCGATTACCCATTGGATGGCTCTCTGTCGGTCAATTGTCGTAAAATGGACTACAATCAGCATCAATTGTGACCAATCACGCGACGAATGAGCCCCGTTTTCTATAACGATTTTCATCCTATTCCGGTATCAAAGAATTGCAAATGACAACGAAGAATTATGAATGAGCAAGCTACAATTGAATGAAACGACCCCCATGTTCGGTTGCAGTCAGTGCAGGACTTGTTTAATACTTTAAGCAATATTTTTGTTTTTAATCGCAATAAAATACGTACCTATGAAAGTAGTTTTGGTGCGGATTTCTGATTTTTGTGTCAAAATCAAGACTTTTAGTTTGTTTCGAAGACCTAAAACGATTGCATATTTTATTTATTTAATCCTGATTTACTATAAGTTTGTTTCTAAAAAACAACTTCGAATTTTTAAAAGGCCGGATCTTGATTGAAATGTAAATTTAATCAGCCATCGCACCGTTTGCTGAAAAAAAACTACTAGATTTGTCGTTGCTTGAAGCTTGGTTTAAGGCGGACCAGTTCCATATATTTTTATACGACATCCAAAAGAACACTAAACGTAAACTAAACAATTTATTTTTCGGAAGTTTATTCGAGCGTCCCAACCGTTTCATTTTTCTGGACACTTTTCTGTAAAAATGGCCGAATATTGTGATACAGATTTTTAGTTACCTATCTGTATCTGGTAGAAATACAGGAACACTTGCAAGTAATCGTAAAAACGCCATCAAAATGTAGAGCCAATTCGTAAAAAATGTGACCAGATAGATGAGACGATTATAACGCTCGAATAAACGCCCTTTCAGTAGATAATAATGTTATTTGATCGGTTCAGTTTTCCGCAAATGGAATTGCTTTATTTCAAAACCGAGTTCATAATTATTTTCTGAGTTGGTTTCAATAGATGTTAGTCAGGACAGTGCTTACGCCAGTAAAACGGTAGTGTGGGTTCAGTTTAATTTATTCTGTGGGTGTACAGAATCAAACCATTAAGTGGTTGGCAAGCCGGAATTTATCCTTAGGATCTGCTTCCATTGAGGCGGACCGTACACTAACCGTAATCGTATTAGTTGGATTGGGTACGCATCTGAATATCGAATATATTAAAATATCAAATGGGTCATAACATCGAAAGGTTTTTTTTCTGAGACCGAAAACTTTTCAGGATTTATTAAAACGGCATCGTATAGAACCCCTTAGGTTAAGTTAGATTTATAACAATCTAAAAAAATAATACTTGTCCTTGCAGTCGGGTAAAAATACAGTATTAACACGTTCACTGCGTTATGAGATCTAAAACATCTCGTATGAGACTTTCATTCAGTGCGGCACCCGATTTCGTATTTCTCACCTCTGTGCGGGAGGCAATAGCAGCTGAATTACTACAAATATGACGGAGACAAATATAGAAACTTGCTTCCTGCTAAAAATTAAATTCACTTGTGTATTAATAAAAATTGGAGATCGTTTAGGTCCCTAACGCACTGAGTAATAACTTTATTCATTTGGTGCGTTACGCGATCTTTTGAGTCTCCTGAATCGCAGGCCTCGTAGCCGCAAGGAAAGGAGAGCGAGTGGCGCGTGCGCCGCACCAAATTGTTTTAGTGCTGTTCAAGTATCGAAGTGAAAGGCCACGCGTTATTTAGGAAAAAATCTCGTTAAGAATAAAGTGTTTATGAAGCAGTTGTGTATGAGTGCGATAAAAATGAAAAAAATCAATTTGTTTTGGCTTAGATCCAATAAATTAATTAGATCCGGAGTAATAAACATATATTCAAACAAACCAAAAAACTTATAATTACAAATAAAAAAATAATCCGGAGCTAATTAAATAATTAGATCCCCTGGTGTTGCAGGTGTCTATGGGCAGTGGTGATCTCTTACCATCAGGAGATCCATTTGCTCGCTTGCCATCTAGTCGAATAAAAAAAAAAGTTAAAATGCAAGAAAGTTATTGAAATACCAAAATGTGTTACTCCATCGACAAGTAACATAAAAATTTTAGAAAACGTTCAAATATGCCCTCCATACCATGTTTTAACGAAAAACCCTTTCCTTGTTAAAATTCTTTGAATATAAAATAGTTATCGACTATTCATGTTTTATTTCAATCCCATCACTAGTTCGTACACAAATTGAACTTACTTCAGTTGCGGCTTGAGATACATTCGATACCCTATATTTGTTTTGTATTTACTCTGTATATTTATGTCAAAACTGCGTGCGAACTCGTCTAAAGATAGAGCAATGGATTGTCTTTATCTATAAACAAAAAACATATCGATACATAGCTTTTTGAGCGAGATTTACGTTATTTTCGAAATCTATTTTTTAGGAGTCTAATTGGGTCTCATACGCACTGAACTAAAGCTTGGTTACGAGTTCTTATAGGTGTCCAACGCACTGGCTGAGAGTTCATTGAAAATGGCCCCGCAGTTAACGTGTTAACAGAAATATCTTTTCGATATTATGACCCATTCGATATCAACAACTTCGACGACTGTTGCTAAAATTATTACAACGATAAAATCTACAGCAAAGGGGCTGGACTCGCTTTCTATTGACATGCTTCATTTGACACTCTCAAAGACTGCTGACATTCTGACATACATTATCAACAAAAGTATGACATTTCCTATGACATTTGACTATGACTATGACATTTCCGGAAGACTGGAAAAACGCTCGCGTTACCCCAATACCTAAGAAACCGAACCCGGCCGACCTATCCGACCTCCGTCCTGTCAGTATTCTCCCTTGCACATCGAAGATAATAGAAAGGGTGATTTGTGATCAGCTGTCGGAATACCTGGAGAAAAACAGCATCTTGCCTGAACTACAGTCGGGTTTTCGCAAGGGTCGATCGACTGCTACTGCGTTACTCGACGTAGTCGATAACATCTTACAGGCAAGGGATGCTGGTAAAAGTACCATTTTGGTTCTTTTGGATTTTTCTAGGGCTTTTGACTGCATCAATTTGCCCTTGCTATTATCTAAGATGTCATATTATGGATTTGATGCTACGGCGATTAGGTGGTTTGACAGTTACTTGTCTGGCCGAGCACAAGCGGTTGAACTGCGCGGAATGCATGGTGGTGCTTTGCGGTCCTCCCTTAGCTCTGTGAGCAGAGGAGTACCGCAAGGTTCGATCTTGGGTCCGCTGCTCTTTATACCTTATAGCGCCGATATCGTTTCTAGTATAAGGAGCAGTAAATACCATCTTTACGCCGATGACTTGCAGCTTTATGCATCTAGTATGCCTTCAGATGCGGCCACTGGCGTGGAGAACATTAATGCAGACCTTGATCGCGTTTTCTCTTGGTCGGGGAGGAATTGTCTGGCTCTTAATCCCCAAAAATCTAAATATATTATATTTGGATCTAAGCATCAGATCCGCAATACTTTGAAGAATCTGGCTGCCAGGGATGTTGCTATCATGGGAGAACCAATAGAAAGGGTAGATGTTGCTAGAAATCTTGGGCTGACTATGGATGGCGAATTACGTTTTGAGAGCCATATAGCTCAGTTAGTTAGCAGCTGCTTCTATCGCCTCCGGATACTTTACAATGTTCGTGACTACCTCAGTGTGGATTTGCGTGTCCAACTGTGTGAGTCATTAGTATTGTCTAAGTTGAACTATTGCGATGTCGTTTATGATAGTTGCATACTTGGTAGTTCTAGGAGATTGATTCAACGAGTGCAAAACGCTTGTGCTCGTTTTTGTTTCAAAGTTCCTCCCCGGTCCCATGTCACTCCGTACTTGGACGCTGCCGATCTGCTAAAAATGCAGGCTCGCAGGCGTTTGCACCTTGCGACCCTTTTGTTTGGTGTAGTGCGGCACAAGACGCCTTCGTACCTTTTTGAAAAAATCTCATGGTCAAAAAGTGTGCGCAGATCTAAGGCTATTGTGCCGCCGCACAGGACGGCGGCGTTTCGAGGTAGTTTCAGGTTTGCAGCGTCTAAGTGCTGGAATGATATTCCTCCTCCCATCCTTGGAGTGACTAGCAGGTACACCTTTGGGCGAAAGCTTAAAGGCTATTTGTTGGCATTTCAAAAATCTTAATTCCTTTCCTTTCCAGTACTATTTCACAAAACTGCTTTTTTGTTTCGTTTTCTTTAAGTTAATTTTTCGTTTTAGCCCGCGTAAGGATGTATACTTGGCAGGAGAGTGCATAATAATAATAATAGTAGTAAAATTAATTATGTCTACACGTATCTAACAAATTTATTTTTATGTTATTTTAAAGTCACACAATAAATTCATTTTCTAGTTTATAAATTATCTATTTATTTATGTAGTCTTATGTAGTTAATGGTGTGTATTATAGTATGTCTTTATAACGTTCAGAGGTTTGCCTACGGTGCTGGCTGAAAATCAGCGCTGGGGTGTTTTTAACGCTTCAGCATTATGCTGAGCCAGTGTCCGATTCACAATCGCAATGACACATAGCTTTGTGTTGATTATTTGTACCAAATAGTATTGTTGTCTTGTGTTGTGAATAAATGTATTTTCTTTTTTCTTCTTTTTTTCTTCTATTTTAATACATTCGGTATTTTAACATTCGATATTCCACACCACACCACACCATTCCACAGTCTATGGTATAATGGCATCTAAGCAATTGATTAGACGCCATCTATTCTCATTAAATAAGGGTGATTTGCCTGATGATGGTGTTTTGTGATTAGGGTCTTTCATGAAAGAAAATGTCACACCCTTGTCATTATAACATTTCTTAGGGGAAACACGACCCGACTATATTTCGTAGGTTTGCTTCGTGCCTCTTTTTGGCGCCAATCAAGCGTCCATAATAACACTGAATACATTGCTGTACCTATTCTATTTCATACCAAAACATCAAATCCATACATGCGAAATTGTGTTTGTGTGTTTGTATGTTTGTCCGTCTTTCATACCGTAACGGAGCGACGGATCGACGTGATTTTTGGCATAGAGATAGTTTATGGGTCCGAGAGTGACGTAAGCTACTTTTTATCCCGGAAAAATGCACAGTTCCCGAGGGAACAGCGCGCGATAACCGAATATCACGCGAGCGGAGCCGCGGGCAAAAGCTAGTGTGGATATAACTTTTTGCAGTTTGTTTTGTATCAAACTTCTTTAAAAGAAAGAAAAACCCCACTTTTCTAAACAGAACACGTGTAATGATATTCTTGTGACTCGTGATGTTTGTATCGGTATGTTTATGATAATTTATGTTATTTATCTGTCTGCCGTGAAATTTTCCTTGCAGACATATCATGTTTTTAATTCTTTGCCTTGGCCGTGGATGTTGATCTTTGACGAAATTAAGTAGTGAGCAAGTTAGAAACTGTTCAACAATTAATTCACTTCAAGCTATAGTATAGGGGGCGTCCATAAATTACGTGAGGTGTTTTTTTTAATTTTCTGTCCCTCCCTCCCCCCTTGGTGAGATGTAGTGAGATTTTATTCAACCCCCTCCCCCATCCCCCAATCTCACGTGAGATTTTTAAAAATGTGGGTCTCTTACGTAAACGCGTTGAATTGTTATTGTAAAAAGAAAAAAAAATACTTCGTGCTTTTATTTACGACTTCGTGCTTTTATTAAATCTTACATATGCATGTACAATCTGGATTAAATGGACCAAAATAGCATAATTTTTTTTTGTTTCAATCACAAAAAAAATTGTGTGATATTTGCCGAGACCCCCCCCCCCCCCTCTCCAACGTAAGATTAGATGAGATTTGACTCGACCCCCTCCCCCCCCCCCTTAAACATCTCACGTAATTTATGGACGCCCCCATATTAGTTTTCACTCTTCTGTGGCTCGGCAGAAGACCAGTGCTGGTTTTCAACCAGAGGTATGCTGAGCCGTGACCTTGTAGTCGATAACTTTGGAATGTGTGCCTATTTATAAGTATCATAACGAGATACACATAAGTTCGTCTTTGGCAATTTAGCCGGATACAATTACAGGACAGAATTTGATGGAGTCAGTCTAAGCGCGAGTGAAGCGTGGAGGTCTAGGGGGGAGGCCTATGTCCAACAGTGTACTCCTACGGCTGAGGATGGTGATGACTCTAAGTATATTTACAAAGTGTCGAGGATTATGCAAATCTGCTTATTTACCTTACCATACTTAAGTACCGTGTAATCTGCGCTGTGTATTATAGTTTTGCAGGGGCTGGTTTTAACTATTTATTATTTACTAGCTTTTGTGTGGAATTCGATTATTGCGCTATTCCCTCGGGAACTGTGCATTTTTTCCGGGATAAAAATTGGCCTACTTATGCCACTCTCTGGCCCATAAACTATCTCTATGCCAAAAAGACGGACTAGCACACAAACACACACGCTATCGCATTTATACTTAATATTATTATGGATGTTAAACAATTGTACAATTAAATTTTCATATTTAAGATCTTACATCTACTGCTCTTTATAGATAGTCATTCAGATGACGCGTGCCGTGGTTCTTATTACAATGTTATTATTGTAATGTCTTATTTTGACAAAATCACGCGTCTTTGTGGATGGCACTAGGTATACCTAGTAAAGTAACATTTCGAGACCTCATAGCACATTATGACATCCTCCAGCCATGACCAGCGTCTGCGCAACGACTGGACCGAAATAATCGATGCATTCTGGCACTCGGATGACAAAGTATAACTGCGGGCGAGCACGATCGCGTATTGTAGAGAAAAAACTGATTCTTGTACGTAAAGGGACTTTGAATAATCAATTTCATTTTGATTTGTTGACAAAAGTATTAAAAAAAATTAAAACAATTTCAATCACACGCAGGTAGGATAAGCACTTAATTCCTTCAGTAGAGACGAGATATGAGTTAATTAGAACGAAATCCTATTAATAAACCACATAATAATATATTTATATAGCACTAAGACAAAGCTCTAGCGATCAACCAAACCAACCCAACTTGTTTTTACACTCTTTATCGCTAAGTGTAATTGACAACAAATATCCGTTTAGAATGATTGTCGCAGTTGGCCGTAGTGCAATAAACAATATCCCCCGCACGGGCAATCGTCCATTGGACTATGGTCCCTCGAGTGTGCTAGTCCGCTCCGTCGACGGCAGCAAGTGACGCACTGGACATTGAACCTACTATAATTAACTGGCCGGTATTCATATTAGAATATTTTCTCACAAGATTTATCTTTAGTTTTTAGTAGGTGTCAGAAAAACTGCATTAGTACAGGTTTATAATGGAATTCGGTCAGAATAGTATAGAACTAATGGTAAGAAGGATAGATTGTGATAGTGTGTATTTAAACAATTAAACATAATGGCATTTTATCTCTTTTGATAAAACAAACCAATAAAGTTTCATTAAGTACTAATAGTTTGTTGATCAAAAGTAGGTAATGTGCTCTCATCAAATCTGACCTTTTACATTAGTGGTTTTTTTTCTGGGTGGTCGTTTAATACCTAGTCTGAAAGAGGATAAGTATCCGACGTGGATAGAGTATTTTGCGCCTTTTCCACTTAGCTTTGCTTCTATGAGAGCACACTAATTACGGAACTCTTGTCATTTTCATTTTCATCTTATCTTATCAGCCGTACAGACGTCCACTTTTTGACATTAGTCTACCCCACAGACCTCGTTTTGCTTGTGCTGGAAGCGGCTTGCATCCACCACGAACCTGCGGTTTTAACCAGGTCATTCGTCCATCTAGTTAGTGGACGTCCTGTCCATGGTCTCCATTCAAGAACTTTTCGGATCCTGCGGCCATCTGTTCCTTGTGCTATATGGCCTACCCATTGCCACTTCAACGAGCTAATAAGTCGATTTTTATTACGTGTATGAAAATTAAATGCAAACTTAGAGCAAAAATTTTGTCCCGGGAAAACTTGGGTAAATATAGTAAATTCAATTATTACATATTACATAGATATAGGTTAAGGTATATACCGTAGGCAACCGGCTAGCAACCTGTCACTAATGTACCGTTTTTGTCAAATTTAAAACCTAAAATTTCTACGAGTAAAAGTGGCTCTGAAGCTCTGCCTACCCTATTTGGGAATACAGGCGTGATGTTTGAGTTTGTATGTGACAATTAGGTACATTAAAATACTTAATACTTACGCAAACAAGGCTAAAAGTAGTTAAATTAGAAAAAAAACCAGCTATATATTCAAAAACTTAGTCTTGCTTGACCCAATAATTATCTTTGTATAATTTTAAAACCAAGGCCGCGTCCGAACTTATATACTTAGGTAGAAAAGTTCTAGAACATTCTCTCGAACACAATCGGCTATCACACGCTGAAATACGGCTAACTGGTCGTTGACCATGACGTGATCTCGCAACCAATGGGAGACGACTGGCTAATAAGTCAGCCAATCAGAAGCGTGTTTTTTTGCAACCTGGGGTCAAAAAAACAATCGAAACACCAGGAATGCGATCTTCAAGGATGAGTGGAACTATTTAGAAGACGTTTTCGGTTTTTGCGCAGAATCTTTTGTTGGTTTAATTGAAATTGTTTTCTTTTTTGGTAGCGTAGAAGGTGTATTACCTAAACGAAAGGGTTAGAGATGGAATTAAATAAAAGAGCACATTTTTTGTTTTCGCTCGAAACATTTTTCAATAAATACTTACCTATTAACTGCCCAACCAAGTCAAAGAAGAAAAAATGCTTACGTACGTCGTTTAATGAGAAAAGTATTATTCTTTCATTTGGGGAAGCTTAACATCATATAACTATTCACATCTATTCGTTTATTCCCCATTTCGTCTTTATTTTGGTAATTTTTATAAGTAAAAAAAATAACAAGGAAATCAAAATTCAGACTAAAAATCGGCATCTTTGTCCTCAAATCATGAAAAAGTAATTGTAGATTGGTTAATACTGGCCAGTTAGAACTTAGAGTGTAGTTAGAGCTACACAAGAAAAGAAAAGAAAAAATCATCACTATTACCTATCTCTATTATTCCTCTTTCGACGCAAAAGTTGTAATTTCTCCATCGTAGCTCTATGCTCGTCCCCCTCGTCCAATCCATTCACTCATTAATAATTCAACCCGCATAATCCGAAGCAGTCCGATCCCCGTGGACCTGAACATTGGACCTGCATCGGAATGCGGCAGTGCAACGGTACACTCGTTCTGAAACCGACCAAAGCAAACGTAACCTAAATGAAATACTCTCAAGACACCCCACCATGAGCGGATAAACATTGCAAACTTATTTTGCCGGCGGATAAATTGAGAACTAACGTGGGTCGTTGTAGAGTTATGGTTGAACGTAGACGACACCGGTACAATCGACTGCAAAGCTAAGTTTGTGGCTGTGATTGAAATTGAATGATCTGAAATTGAGTGAATGGTTTTGTTTGTTAACGTTTGTGGTCGTATGCGTGCGCGCAGGAATTTTAATATCTTCATATCAATCTATTACTTTTATAGATCAAAACATCAAGAGCATTACATTTGCTTAGATTTTTAAAGTTATTTCCTTCGTGCTCGAAGATCAGAAAGGTACCACATATTTCCAGGAATCTACAAAAAGCTTTTTGTTTGCGGAAACAATGTTAAAAAGACAACTTCCCTTTTAATTATTTTTATTTTAATACTTAAAGCTTTGCGTAGAAGGAAAATATTGGTGAGAAAACTTGTATAACCTACGAAGTAGGTAAATTACAGCTCAAGCCCTCTTATTCTGAGAGCAAGTCTATGCGCTATCAGTGGGACGTGTACTTATAGGCTAGAGACGATAATTGATAATGTCCTAGTTATGTCCAAAACCTGACTTTCCTTCCACTATTCATCTACGTTAACTCATTCAAATGGTGGGTACTTATAAAAATTATGTAGATTTTTTTACTCGATTGGATGGAAAACAAGCAAGTGGGTCTCCTGGTGGTAAGAGCTTAGATCACCACCGCCCATAAACATCTGCAACACCAGGGGTATTGCAGATGCGTTGCCAACCTAGAGGCCTAAGTTGGAATACCTCAAGTGCCAGTAATTTCACCGGCTGTCTTACTCTCCGCGCCGAAACACAACAGTGCAAGCACTGCTGCTTCACGGCAAGATTAGCGAGCAAGATGGTGATAGCAATCCGGGCGGACCTTGCACAAAGTCCTACCACCTGCTGATTATGTGAATTGAGTCTGCCATTCATGTGAAATGAGCTAAATTCAGATCAGAGGCCACACGCGTCGCAGGCGCAACCGGCGACCGTGTCCGTCGTGACGCAGCGCAGTGATAGCTTTGTTTTGTAGTAGTTTGTAGCCGTACAGGATGTCCTAGAAGACCACGAGAGTTGATATGAATGATTACACTACACACACAGCTACATGAAGAACTTATTGCACAAAAGGAGAATGAATGAAATGAATGAGTAAATGTCAAAAATCCGCTGTCATTACATGACATGTTCTTGTAGGCGTAACCTCAACTCTGGTGAATCAGGGTGAAATCATTTAATAAACAACTTCACTATAAATAAATAAAATAAATATCACGGGACACTTGACACCAATTGACCTAGTCCCAAATTAAGCAAAGCTTGTACTATGGGTACTAGGCAACGGATAAACATACTTATATAGATAAATAAATACTTAAATACATATTAAACATACAAGACCCGAGAACAAACATTCGTATTATTCATACAAATATCTGCCCCGGCCGGGATTCGAACCCGGGACCTCAAGCTTCGTAGTCAGGTTCTCTAACCACTTAGCCATCCGGTCGTCAACTATGATTTCAATATGATATGATTGAAAAGTATGGGATGGCACATGGCATTAGTAGCCCAAAGGTGCACCCTGGTAATGATTCAGTTTGTTCGACTGTAGATATGTTTTAAACTCTTTACTGCACATTAGAAAAAATACACGTATACAGAAAGAAGTAGGTACAAAGACGAATTTATTCCTAATAAGGGGTAAGTATCTTCCAGATAACCTAGTTAAGAAAAGACGATTTAGAAAGATAGGCAACTAGTCAAAATTACGAGCGGTAAAAAGAAAAACAGAAAATTATTTACATTAAAACAAATAAGTATAAAAACAGATACTTTAATATTTAAAGACAAAATATAAAAGAAGTGATTAGAGCAAGAATAAATGAAAATAATACAGAATAAGGGAGTAAGGTTAAATTCTGCTGAGGCGGGTCAGCTCAATAATAATAGAAAATATGGCAACTTAAATTCACATAAGAGTGTATTTTATTGTATACCCATTTATGTTCCGTTTCATCACTACAGGTTTCAATACGTTCCATGTTAAAATTGGTGACATTACTCATTAAGTACCTAATTAAACAAATAATTTTATGAGCACCCTATATGTTGTATTACATACAAAATACCGTACCATAATGGAGCAAGCAAAATGCGGATTGCCACACATAGCTAGGGTTATCTTTCGTTTCATCTCATCTCATTTGTCACGGACATGTATTTTTACAACAGATTATACTTTGCAGCATTTGTATATACCTACCTCTGTTTAAAAGTCTATATCGACCGACGGCTCTTTGACTCAACCTTAACTTACTTGTTAACACCTTGTATATGAAATTTAAGATAGTTGAACAGCCATTTAAGATAGCATCCTAAAGTATAGTAAGTTCATATTATTTACCATTTCATTTACGAGGTTGATTCATAGACATTATTATTATTATTATTATTTATTAAATTAAGTAAAATCAACATAATTATGTAGAAAGCTACTAACATTAGTTCAATAAGGTGATTATGTATTACTAACAAAATGGATTGAAAAGTCTGAATAAACTACTATTATTATTATAGACCCGTCGATATACTTGTCATTGTAAATCTCGTTTTGTGAAGGTAGCTCACATAAACAATTCATGATTCGAGGATAAAACTAAAGAAATTAGCAGAATAAAATAGGTTTCACCATGGTAAACTACCATTACCATTGGGAGCCGTTGCCTAAAGACTACAGTATATACATATAGGCCCGTTGCCTAGCAGGGAACCAGTAGGTAAGAGGTACCTACCTACATACTTATATTCTTTAACATAATGCCACGAAGAAAAAAACTCAATAGAGTAGATAATAAACCTTTATTCATGCATTCAATTTAGGCCTCAAAACAACGCAATATCCGCAACAGGCTTCGTCAACCGAACAAATTGTAAATCCGCAACAGGCTTCGTCAACATAGAGTAGATTAATTACTTAGCTTTAAATTTACGTATTTATTCTAGCTACTTCACACTTATTTATCTACTATTAGGAGCCTAAGTGGTAGTGGCTGGTCATCCATCGTACATTAGTGTTGAAACCTCTTTATACTGGCCATCAGATATTGTGTTTTGCATGACATTGATTTGAATTTGTTGATAGACTTCAATACAAATTTGGTTCTGAGAATATTTGTTTTATTAGGTTATGGGAATTTTACAAATATTCCTTTTATAAGCAATATTCTTCTATTTTTGGGATCAGTTTCACCTTTTTAATTTGTGTTTTGCAAATATGAGTGTCCAAAAGTTGGATCGCTTTAATATTGAAAAGCTACGCGGTCTCGAAAACTGGTTGGTATGGAAATTCGATATAAACCTTCAACTAACTATGCATAAATTGCAAGATGTTGTAAAAGGCGTCGAAACTGTTCCTGTACCCCTGAAGAAAGACGCGTCGGCTGACAAAACTGCAAGTTATCAAAGGAAACTCACCCAGTATGAAGAACGCGACGCATTACTCCAATGTATCATCGGCTGTAGCGTCTCCGCAGAACCTAAACGTCATATACTCACTGCTAAATCCGGTAAGGAAATGTGGGATATACTTCACTCAGTATACGAGCAGAAGAATGATAGAAGACTAGACTTGTTGTATTGCCAGCTGTTCACTTATACTAAAGATGAAGCTGACGACATTGCCACGCACGTCTCTAAGCTGCAGGCATTATGGCAACAACTCAATGACGAATTAAGGGAAGAAGGATCTCTCCCGCAATCATTGTTGATGAACAGGATTCTTAACACATTGCCTTCAGCATATCTTGAGTTCAAGAATGCTTGGGAGTCTGTACCTAAAGAGAACAGAAGTATTTCTACTCTTATGGAGCGTCTTCGTCTTCACGAACAACGTCTCGGAGACTTGGATACAAGACCTTCTACTTCCACTTTTACGTCTGAAAATGCTCTTTTATCAAATAAGAAGAAAGACAAAGTCAAGTGTTCACATTGCAACAAAATTGGACATACTCACAAACAATGCTTTTTGCTGAAGAAGCTTAAGAAGCGGAATAAGGGTAACGAAGCCATTCCGAATGATGGTGATGCATTCCTATCTCGACTTTATAACTCAAATTCAGACTGGATAGTTGACTCAGGAGCATCTAACCATATCACGTCAAGCGCCAATTGGTTTAGAAGCTACACACCTTTCGATAACCCAAGAGCTTTACGACTGGGAGATGATCGAAACATGTATGCATATGGCCAAGGAATTATTGATGTTGAAATGTCGGTACAAGGTAAATGGAAACGTGCTCACCTGAATAATGTTTGGTATGTACCTCAAGCAGGACAAAATCTATTCTCAGCTGGTTCAGCACTGGACCATGGATATATAGAGATAGCTGACAAGGATAAGCGTGTCTTCAAAGATAAGAGCGGCCAAGTCAAAGCTGTCAGTATCAGAGATGGAAATCTATATAAACTTATGATGAGAGTGAGGACTGTTAATGCTTGTGTTGTCAAAGAAAAAACAAGCCTACAGATTTGGCATAAGAGACTCTGTCACCAAAACAAGAGACATGTTAAAGAATTTTCGTCTGGTAAAGAAAATTCATTCGCACCATATAGCGATGCTGACTACGCCAGAGTTAAAGACACAAGAAGGTCGACTTCTGGTTACGTATGTCTGGCCGCAGGGGGAGCGTTGTCCTGGTCTTCAAAGACACAGAGATGTGTAACTCTTTCAACCACTGAGGCGGAATTTGTGGCGGCCAGCCTTGCAGCCCAGACGGTTATATGGCTCAATCGACTCTACAAGGAAGTTCGAGGAACCGAGGTAATACCTACCGTTTATGTGGATAACCAAAGTGCTATCAAGCTTGTCAAGAATCCAGTGTTTCATTTTAAGACAAAGCACATTGATACGCGCTATAAGTTTTTGCGAGAGTTGCGTCAGGAGAAAAAGGTCAATGTCCTTTACGTACCTTCTAAAGAACAAGTAGCAGATACGTTTACGAAAGCCCTACCAAAGGAAAGCTTTCTCAAAGCACGAGCCTCACTGGGACTGGTGATTAGGCCTGATCTGATGCAGGGGGAGTGTTGAAACCTCTTTATACTGGCCATCAGATATTGTGTTTTGCATGACATTGATTTGAATTTGTTGATAGACTTCAATACAAATTTGGTTCTGAGAATATTTGTTTTATTAACAAATTGTAAATCCGCAACAGGCTTCGTCAACATAGAGTAGATTAATTACTTAGCTTTAAATTTACGTATTTATTCTAGCTACTTCACACTTATTTATCTACTATTAGGAGCCTAAGTGGTAGTGGCTGGTCATCCATCGTACATTAGAATATCCTTTGTAAATATTGAATTATTTGGCAAGTAAATTATGGTAGGTATGTCTTAAGTCAACCTAGAATATTACAGACTAGCCTATTAACCAATGGTAATGAAATTATATTACAAGCAAATTTAAGTAACTTACTTATTTTAACTTATTAAGACGGTCATCATCATGAGGACGAACAAAGGACCAATGACAAATTCCAAATATCACTGTCTTTTCATCTCATCTCCCAAACCAATCTAGAAGAGAAGACTGCTATCTACTTTCTCAGTCTTTCCAAACTTTTGTGCCTATCTGCTTTTTAGATTCGCTTCACTTCGTTGCAAAGCGATATGCAACCTAACAGATAAGTTAATCCCAACTTTTCGGCTTAAAAATGATGAAATCCCACCTTTTTGTTGAAAACTTTCTTATCTGGCACATTGTCACGTGTGTCAAAACCAAAATTGATATCGATTTATTAGTGCTGTAAAGTAAGAATACTTAGTTCAGATTATTTAGTTAGCGTGATAAGATTTTAAACTACTTAAATGATGCAGCAGTGGGAGGGCAAGAAGTACAAACTTGTTTCTTCAGAAAACTTCGATAACTTCATGAAGGGATTAGGTATTTCTTATAAATTTAGTCATCACTTTGCAGTGGTCCATGTTGATGTGATTAATAAAAGAACTACCACATGCTACTGTGGTGTTGGGCGTTAAGGAAACGTGTAGCTCGGTTAAAGAGTAGTTTATTAATGAGAACTTAAGCCTAAGAGTACATAATAATATAGGGATAGAGTGGAGGTGTGTGAGTGCACACTACACCTTCCCCCTTAGATAAAAAAATACATACTGAACTTACCATTTTCGGGTGCAGTTAAAGTATGACCTGAAATGTCGACCCGGAATGAACGACGAAAAATTGCGACCTGATGATTTCAATCCTCATCTAGTTGCCATAAGAGCGTAATGCAAAATTACCGTATGTACAGTCAAAGTTTCAAAAATAAGTACCACATACTCTTATTCCGGAGCAATAAGGCCGTAGTAACATATTTTTGCAGTGGTTCGGATAGATACTTATTTTTGCACTTGACTGTACATACATACATTCATTATACAATACATAATCTCTTTCCCAACAGGGTAGGCAGAGACTACATCCTTACTATTACTTATTATTACTACTTCTCTACTACCGTGAATCATTAAAAACTGTTAGGTACCTAATCAATTATTTAGCATAGGTAATTAAGCATTTCATTTTATTTTTGTACTAGCTTGTGCCCGCGACTTCGTCTGCGCGGACCTAGGTTATTGCGCGGTGGCGCTCTCTATCGGAATAAAAAGTATTCTATGTTGATCCTTGGGGTTCAAACTACCTATACCTATACCAAATTTCATCAAAATCTGTTCAGTGGTTTCGACGTGAAAGCGTAACAGACAGACAGACAGACAGACAGACAGACGGACAGAGTTACTTTCGCATTTATAATATTAGTAGGGATTAGTAATTTGTGTACAATTAGGCCTCAAGGTCCTTCATACCGCAATTACCTACCTTCATCTAACTGACCAACCTTTTTGGTCCTTCCAGGCGTTGGCCTGATCACGCGCAAGGCTGCTAACGCGCTGTCTCCCACCGTGGAGCTGAAGAAGGACGGCGACCAATACGTCCTGGTCACGTCTTCCACCTTCAAGACGACGGAGATGAAGTTCAAGCCCGGAGAGGAGTTCGATGAGGAGCGCGCTGACGGAGTCATGGTAAGCTCCAACGAGCCAATGGTTGTCTTTTATTTAATTGGGTCAGTCAAATTTTAAGGGTATATTCTGTCCCGTAACACAGGAGACAGTCAGTACTTTCTGAGACAAATGTTTGCAATCCCGTGTGTATAAAGGAATAGAAAGTGGCCTAGGCTTTATTTCTAGACGTCCTATGAACTAAAAGTTTCTTTGCTCACCCGATACCTTACGATAGCTAAGTTTATGCAAAATCGTGTTCATGTAGTTCCTCCACCTCCACACTGTAAGAACACACACAAATCACACAAACCCATCTATTACCTCCACCACACTACACTGACGCGTTTCGAACTCAACCAGAGCTCGTCTTCAGAGCAACACAACCATACACCATGCTGGCAAAGTAACGCCTGATTCAATAAATTATCTAGACCTCCAGCTATACCAAACTTGATCGAAATTTGTCTAGCCGTTTTAGCGTGAAGGAGTACCACACATACACACACACACAATTATAAACAATCAAACTTTCGCATTTATCCATACTAGTATTATAAATGCGAAAGTGTGTGTGTTTGTCCGTCTTTCACGCCGTAACGGAGCGACGGATCGACGTGATTTTTGGCATAGAGATAATTTATGGGCCCGAGAGTGACATAGGCTACTTTTTAACCTGGAAAAATGCACAGTTCCCGAGGGAACAGCGCGCGGTAACCGAATACCACGCGGGCGGAGCCGCGGGCAAAAGCTAGTAACATTATAGGATAATCGCGGTCTACAAGAATATGGTATAATATTGAGAAGTAATATGAATATTTACATTATGATAAACCGATTGTTTACATAAAGAGTTACGAATTTTAATTAATAAAAAGGTGGTTCTTGTGTACCTACACCTACTTTTGTACCTCGAAATTCAATACAATAGTATTCAAATTAGGTACAGTATGTTAGTTTGTGTGACAGAAATAGGCATTGTGTTGTTAGCAACATGGAGAAAAAAATAAAAATTGACATTGTCTGTTGTTCTTCGCGTGTTACTTATCTGTGGGAACTTTGACTTCAAACGTATTTTCATGCCGTGGACTGATAATCATTAAAATACATATAATAATTGATTTTCTGGAATTCTTTTTTTATTATGTATGACCTATGAAATAAGCTTCTACATGGTGAATTAGACTGGGTTTACCCAAGTTTATTTTTAAGCAGGAAAATACACCTTTCAGTAATTGACCACCTTAAATACTTACTTAAAAATGAATTCTGTTTATAGGTGTTGAGAATTTATTTTAGTAGTTACTAGAGGTTACCCACGGCTTTGCATGCGTAAACTATTCGGTTTGGTAGTTGCACTTGAATTTCCGGGATCTCACAAAATTTCTCCGCGAATTCCCAAAATTTATATCATGGTCTACATTGAGGTTGTGTTAAGAACAACTGTCCAACTTTCAAGACTCTAAGCCCAGCAGTCGAAATTTCAAGATTTTATCCCTATCTCGTGGGAATATCGGGATAAAAAGTAGCCTATATGTGTTATTCCAGAGGTCCAGCTCCCTAAATACCAATTTCATTTCTCTAAAATCCCCAGCGGCTGTGATTCCGAGATTTTATCCCTATCCCGTGGGAATATTGGGATAAAAGTATTCTATTTTAATCCAAATTATAAACTAACTTTTCGCCAAATTTCATCCAAATCCGTTCAGCCGTTTCAGCATGAAGAAGTAACAAACATACTCACTCACAAACTTTCGCATTTATAATATTAAATTAAATTGAATAAGGTGACCAGTTATTGAGGGGTATCCAGTAATTGATACCTTATACTAAAAATTAACTCTGATTATAGACGACTAGAATTTATTTTTAGTGTAAGGAAGGTGGCCAGTTATTGGCAATTCATCCTACAAAATCATAAAACTAGTAATAAAAAAAGGGTTATGAAACTTATATGAAGTAGGTAACGTAACATTCATGACGGAGTTTCGTTTTGTAGACGTCAATGTTGAAACGTATAAATTATTGTTTCAGACCAAGTCGGTGTGCACTTTCGAAGGCAACAAGATCAAGCAAGTGCAGAAGGCGCCCGACGGCTTGGAAGTGCACTACGTGCGGGAGTTCTCCCCTGAAGAGATGAAGGCCGTAAGTTAATAACTTAATAAGTCGTACTACCGAGAACAGGGCAGTTGCGGCCGAAAGGTTCTCGAATGGAGACTAGATCGGACGCCATTCGAGAACCTTCTGACTCCATCGGCCATCAGCCCTGCGAGCAATTTATTGATTACTTAGATGAATACAAAAAAAAATGTATATTGAGAGGCGGTAGGATGAAAAGAAAAGCTGAAGGGCTGTCTTAAGTGACAGATTGTCAAATTAGTGTTGTTGCATATACAATTTTTTTGAATCTATAAGTTGTTGTGGGTGTATCAAGGTTAAATAATGTAATGGAGATAATAGTGGTAGTGGCAGACAACGCCTACCTAGGATCAATCTTGGCGTGTCTGTACATTGTACAGTCAGCATCAGATATATCTACACTGGCCGAGTGTTCACAAAGACATATACGTTTTAATCGTCACAAAGTTATTGACACCTAAGTCACCATTTTCACGTGAGCGTTCAATACGTCAAAAACATCTCAACATTTTAAATTTTCATTAATACTTACACATCTAGTTTTTCATAATGACAATAACAACTAGAAAATCAGTGGTAACTAAGCAGTCAAGCTGTTATTAATATCTACACGTACCACCAACCACAAACACGTCAACACCCAAGATGCCACTAGTTGCTAAGCAGTTACTATTTCAATGGTAACTAAGCATATCAACATTTTATTTAAACATCAATAATGGATAATAAATATTGTTAATCATGTGTTCATATCTTTCCGAGGTAAAACTCTTGGTGAAAATTTAGTAAATTCGAAAAGAGCGTTTACAAAACGTGCTCAGTGCTGAAGGGGGTTACACGCGATTTTGAACTAAGAAACCCAAAAACCCCTTATAAAATAAACAAGTATTTAATTTTTAATTGTATAAGCTGTCTATTTTTAGGGTTTCGTAGTCAACTAGGAACCCTTATAGTTTCGCCATGGTCTGTCCGTCTGTCTGTCTGTCCGTCCGCGGCTAAACTCAGAGACCGATGATTGATACTAGAAAGCAGTAATTTGGCATGAATGTACTTTGTACTTCAATCACGCCGACAAAGTGGCAAATAAAAAAAATAAAAAAAAATTAAGCGTACCTTCCATAAAGACGTAGTCTGTTTTTAGGGTTCCGGAGCCAAAATGGCAAAAACGGAACCCTTATAGTTTCGCCATGTCTGTCTGTCTGTCTGCCCGTCTGCGGCTTTGCTCAGGGACTATCAATGCTAGAAAGCTGTAATTTTGCACGGATATAAACTATGCCGACAAAATAGTAGAATTAAAAATTCAAAAACATTTTTTTTTAGGGTACGGTAAAGTGGCGGTGATTTTTTTTTCTCATCCAAGTAAGTGAGTGAGGAAAAGTGAGGGGTATCGTTGGATAGGTATTTTAAAACCATTAGGGATTTGCAAAAACGATTTTTCGATTCAGTAATTTGTTTGCGAAATATTCAACTTTTAAAGTGCAAATTTTCATTAAAATCGAGCGTCCCCCCTTTAAAATATAAACCGGTGGGTGGAAAAATTTGAAAAAATTCAGGATGATAGTTAGTATATCAAACTTCCAAGGAAAACTATAACGGCTAAGTTTGCTTGAGAATTATTGGTAGCTTAAGAATAAATAGCAGCCTAGGGTATAAAAATTTTATTACAAAAAAATTAACCGACTGCAAAAAACCATGAAATATTTTTCTACAAGTCTGAAGTCGGTCGGTGCCTCAGCACGAGCCAGCAGGAGTGATTGAAGCCCAATATTAAGTGCGTAGGTGAGATAGATGACTATAGGTCCACTCCTGCTATATCCTGCTATACCGACCGACTTCAGACTGGTAGAAAATTATTTTCGTGGTTTTTTGTAGTCGGTTCAATTTGTAGTTATAATTTTTTATCACGCTTTTTAGTATAAAAGATCTAAGATGCAATAGTTTAATTTCAACTGCCCGCCACCTTCTACAAAAAATTGCTCTTTCCGATGCAGAGACGTTCATTATTGAGGAGTCCTGGTGCTTCACCACCTACTCCATTTCACCATATGCATTACGAGGAGCATAAATTGCTTAGCCACTATGTTAAAGTAATTGAAATTCAACCCATGAAATACTTGTTATCGAGTAGTAACTCCTATGGTCAACTGTGGTCTTCATCATCAGTTTCGCTTCACCAAATGATGATTTTCAAAAGCAAATGCACGAGTTGCTACAAAATATGTCAAAATTACCATGGTGTCCCCACAAAATTTGAAGAGTTCCCTCGATTTCCTTAGGATCCAATCATCAGATCATGATTTAGTGCTTATGGGACTTAATTGAAACCATTTTCCTAGACGAACGCAAAAAAAAACATACAAATCGGTTCACAAATGACGGAGTTCTGAGTTCTTTTTTATTGGATAGCCTTGAAGTCGGTATTATATAAATTAGAAAAAAAAAACCCTTTTACCCCAAGGGTGGGAAAAAAAGGTATAAAATAAAAACTAATTTGTCGATAAAAATAACTAATTTCTTCAAAAGCAAGTGCTATATTATGTTATAATTGAGAAAAATCGTAAAAACTAATGCGATCCAAACTTAAAATAAATAAAAAGCCATAAAACAATAATAAAACCAAAAAAAAAGGTCGTCTAATTAATTATATTGTGTCGACTGAGATTTGAACCCGGAATCTATGCTTTGAAAAGCAAAGGAATGTCAATGGTGCCACGACGTTCCTTGACTATGATCTCGAAATTAGCCTTCATTTAGTTTTTGCTATGTGTCAGACGGTTTGACTTTGATTCTGCTGAAAAGTAAAATAAGAGTTAGAGGCATGTTCTGTCAAATTTGATTGAAGAGAAAAACATGAGACAGATGTATGTGATGACAAGTCTGTACTGTTTTCGATGATTGTCATATCGCTTACCTGAAATGAGCATAGCTATTTTTATATCAAAATTCGACCATAGCTATATACTTTTAACGTCTATTTTTCCATGTTGTTTAGATATATTTGATATGTTGACTGCTTAGATATCAGTGATTTTTTGACAGCTAAGGTATCAATGACTTGTTAGGAGTGTAGAAATTAACGAATATCGACTGTTTAGGTATTTTTGACACATTGAGCGCTCACAAGTAAATACTACCATGAC
The DNA here is from genome assembly GCA_037349165.1 of Choristoneura rosaceana. NCBI lineage: Eukaryota > Metazoa > Arthropoda > Insecta > Lepidoptera > Tortricidae > Choristoneura > Choristoneura rosaceana. The sequence continues at coordinate 9,949,154 of JAZBNJ010000018.1, read as the reverse complement.
AGTCAACAACTTTTTGACAATTTAAACGTTTACCTCTCTTTGAGCGCCCAAAGTGTATAGCGACTTCTGATGCTGACTGTACCTACAGAAGAGATAGTGACATGAATCATCTGTCTTATGATATAAGACTTTGCGATGATACGGATGTTATGTAAAGGTTATGATGCAATTAAATAACTAAATGAGCCAATCAGGGGCAAGGGCAAGGCTGTAACGTCAAACGGCTCTGTCATTGCTAACGCCATCTATCAATTTTTCGCCTATCAAGAAACGCTCACTAGGTTGAAAATCTGCCAGTATTTTTTTTTGTTTTTAATACAACGCTCAACCGATAGTGTTATTTTACAAGCTTTTATTTAGTTTCAACTGTCCCGTTGTCTGTCTGTCTGTCTCTAGTCAACTCTTGCGAGTTAAATTCGACCAACTTCCAATAGTCAGATTGACTTGAAATTTGGCATATTTATGTAAATCACGTGTCAATACAATAATCTAGTGTGATATCCTGGTAATCCAGCCAGGATCGTCTCCGCAGGACGGAACTTTTCAACGGTTAATAGCATCGACTTGAAATTTGGTATGCAAATGTAGTTTGGGTGAGAATGTAGTACCTACATGTGAATGTGAGTAATGTAGTAATTTTTTATGGTTAGGTTGTTAACCTGAAGATTGGTGGAATCATTGTTACTATCAATAGAGCTGTTTTTTTGATAAATTGGATTGAATTGATTTCTTTGTTACAGGTCATGACCGTGAAGGACGTCACATGCACCCGGCTCTACAAAGTACAATAAGAACAAATGAAAAAGACTGCGGGGCGGAGCCCTTTACCTATGTCCTATATATAGCACACTATTTTATAAAACTAAATTATGTTATAGCCCACTAACTAAACTATGGCATGAAGTTGACGTCACTTTTAATCTCAACCAATCAGTGACGTCGATTTAAGAATTAACCAATCGCGTTGCAACGTGACTTTCAACACACTTCGGTTTAGTTCGGCGCTTTCAAACGAGTACCTATCAACTGTTTGCTTGTGAACTCAAAAGTTATTTTTGTATGATTTCGTACGTGATTGCCAAAGTTAGGTTTATATGCGTGGAGCGGGCGTACTGGCGTACGTCCGTAGGGTTTCTAGGGCAAGTAAATAAACTCGTTTTATATATAACTGCTTTTCATTATTTTATTTATTTGGTGTCCTCTAGAACCTCGTATAGATCTAGGAAATTAATGTTTTTCCATTGTATTTCCTCCGATAAGTTCGTATTCATCATCCTTTCTTAATAAGCTTCATAAACTTCAAATAAGCTGGTTGAGAAAGCAAGATAATTTTTCAGACAAAATGCGATGCCAAAACATTATTCAATACATCTGTAAGAAGAGTTATTTATTCCACCCACGCCTCAAAATAAAACAAGGTTTTTTTGACGTTCAAAACGCCAGAAAACCCCAAACCTCAAAATAACACTTAGGGGTATAGGAACCAAGTGAAAGTCAGCAAAACGCACATACGCGTTCAATTATGCAGCTTTCAATTAGTGACTCCTTGAAATCGATCGAGTAGTTAGTTCCGTCGAAGAGTACGTTTGTACGGAACCAACAACTCGATCGATTCACGTGTTTTTGGTTTGCTTACTTTGAGGTTCAGAGTTTTGTGGCGTTTTGGACGTCAAAAAAACTTCACGACACTAACGCCATCTAGCGTTAGTTCGCTTGTCAAGTTCGTGTTCGTCCAATCTTGCAAAAGTTCATTTTGAACCACTTTCAGTGGCTGTATCTGTATCGCCTTGAAATTTGGTACAAATACTATGTAGGTTGGTTGACAATACAAGTACCTACCACAGTATAACAGTTTAACTTGTTTATTATTGTGCAAGAACAATCAGTAAAAATAGCTTGTATTAATAAATATACAGAAACTTTGTAAAGGTAAAGCAAAGATGAAAATCGCGTTTAATGGTAAGCTCGTTCGTTATTTGTGATATTACCTTTAGGTACGTAGGTACACAAACTTGAACTTGAGGCTCAGATCTGTAAGGCTGAGAATAGGGATGATGACGCCATTAAAAAATAATTCGAAGGCACAACTCCAGTGAAAATGCTTTATTTTAGCCCTGAAAACCAAAGTAATTTTCGATTCACTGTAAAACTACATTTTTTGTTGCTTTAAAACAAATAAATAGTTAGTTGATTGAGTTGCCGGATAATGACGTCATAAGTCGCTATTGCCATTGAAACTCTATGGGAGAATTGTGTTTTGACAGCTCATAAAAAGTACGTCAGTTGATTGGTGGTGTCAACATCCCTCCCAACTAACAATTTGGCGATAAGATAAGCTCTATAACCGCCGTATATTAGTTCTTTTAAACTCCTTTAGCTCTAGCACGACCTAAAAATTAGCGATATAGCACGCTCTAACTCTCTTATAACTCTCTTATAGTCCGATTTTGGCACAGACCTTATCACTTCAAGTGGTATAATAGTGCTACAGCAGCGACGCATATTACCAAAGGAGATAATAAAGAGCCACAACAGCCGTAACTTGTACCAAGGGTTCTATAAAACCTGTAAAATGTTTTCTTATATCACTTAAAGCGCTACAAAAGAGCTACAGTGGTGAAAATAAACTCTCCGCGAATAAAGGAGATAATAAAGAGCTACAATAGCCGTAACTTGCGCCAAGGGTTCTATGAAACCTGTAAAATGTTTTCTTATATCACTTAAAGCGCGACAAAAGAGCTACAGTGGTGAAAATAAACTCTTTGCGTGATACAAAAGCTCTTAGTGTACACTATTTGTGAAATATTTCTATTTGGAAATTAACATGTGTCATTTTTAATAATAAAACGCGAACAGTGCTAATATTATTGTAATGGCGACGAGAAAGACGGAAAACGGTAAGTGCGTTATTTTAATATCAGTTATTTTTACGTAGATACGTGAAAAACTATTGCGGTTGTAAGTTTTCTGTTATTATATATGATATTTTACATCTCAATTTTCAAGCGCCTTAGAAATATATACGTTTCGATTAAAATTTTAGACGATAAAATACTACGGTGCATTTTTTTTTTTCGAAAAGTTAATTTAACGGGTTAGGTTTGCAGATCGGGTGTAGTAAAGTAACTAGATCTTATATTTTTGAAGACTGTACAGTAAATTATAATTAATTTTCATGATTATGTTTGCCATTTTAAGGTTATTATTTGTAAACGAAAATGGCGTTGTTGTCTGTAACTCTTAAACATTCCGATATCTCTATACTATCACTTCGGAGCGCAAGGCTAACTAAAAAAGACATATTTATTACTACTGTAGAACTGATAACTCTAAAATAGAGTTATTACATATCTTATTAACACTTAAAGCTCTTAAAGAGCTATACCCTAACTCTGTTATATCACTCACTCATTGAGAGTTATTAGAATTCCCACTATAACCTTTATACAGCTTTAAGATTTTCCTACAGCTTATTTAACACTAAAGGCTACATTTAGCACTAGAAGGTAAACATAACACTTACAGAGCGACAGCATTAAGACGCGTTAATAGACACTCCAAAAGAGCTTTCAGTGATAAAATCACCCTACAGCTGCAACTATAAGCTATAACGTGGTAGCTTATAGCTCCACTGTGCAGCTTAAAGTTATTATATTTTTCTAATTTCTATTAAATCACTTTACTATCGCCAGCTGACTAATGTATCCAATTAGATCCATAGTATCACCAAAAGCTATAAATGTAGACCTTGTAAAGCTACTCTACCACTCAAAGCTACAATACGGTCTATTCTTATCGCCAAATTGTTTGTTGGGCTATTAGTAACAGTACAGTCAAGTGCGAAGATATCGTCACGGCCAAAGTTACAAAGATATTTTATTTACCTACACGACTTTCATGTCAAGCGCATAAAGTCGTGCATACTTATTTTTAAAACTTTGACCGTGTTATCTTTGCACTTGATTGTACCTACAAATCTGCAGAAGAAAGTACGGAGACGCACAGAGATAAGTAAAAAAATGCGAAAACAATGTACTATTAGTAATTCAATGGATCTTAGGTAAAAACTGTTATGAGTATACACGAATACCTACTCAATGCAGCTTTAGAATATAAATAGTACTGAAAGAGTTGAAGTGAATGATTTGATTTGATTACACACACAGCTACAAAAATGATGTCTGAATCTCCTGATGGTAAGAGATCACCACCGCCCATAGACACCTACAACACCAAGAGTATTGCAAATCCGTTGCCAAACTAGAGGCCTAAGATGGGATACCTCAAGTGCCAGTGATTTCACCGGCTGTCTTACTCTCCACGCCGAAACACAGCAGTGCAAGTACTGCTGCTTCACGGCAGGATTTGCGAGCAAGATGGTGGTAGCATTCCGGGCGGACCTTGCACAAGGTCCTACTACCTGCACTTAATATTTCGATGGCACAAAAGGAGAATAAGTAAATGAATGAATGAAATGAACGAGTTAATGTCAAAATCTTGCTGTCATTACACGACATGTAGCTATGTGTGTGTAATAATCATAATCATTCACTTCAACTCTCGTGGCACTACCTATATAACACAGCCGTGTATCCTGATGTCTAGTTTACTTTAAACCATAGTAAAATTATCTTTTTACTATGCTTTAAACAATGACTAGTAACGCCATCTTTACGATTACTAAATAACTTATGGGCTGTTAAAATATACCGCTAGATGCCGCTAAAAATTGTTCAGCTATTCTCCAATAGATGCCGCTAAGAATGGTTCAGCTACTCACCACTAGATGCCGCTATCACATAAAAACGAAATCCAAAGGCGTTTTTTAACCATTATTTTACGCTTTCAAATAAATACGTGATTATATTTTTTTCAAATTAATTAGAACTTGTGTATTTATTAAAATATAACTAGATTAAATACAAAATTAATAAAACTACGTATCCTAAACTTAAAATACTAAATATACTAAATTTAATTATACTTGTATAAAATAATATTTAAATGTTAGTCAGGTTTATGTTATGCCAAGGCAATAACGTTGCATGCTGTAATTAAATAATTCTGATCAATAAGTATTATTTAATTTTATCGAGCAGAATAAGATATAATAGAAACAATATAATGCAGCTAAATAACACAAAGCTGTCAGCAAACTTCTGCTCACAAATTTTCATAACTTCTTAATTTGGTCCGTCATATGGGGGGGCGTACTACGGTACGGTCATACGGCTGCTGCAGGGCTACTACGAAACTCAAAAATCGAAGTTCGTATCGTACCATTCCGCCGACGCTTACATTATTTATTACGAGAGTGAGAGGGACAGTAACATATGAACTTCGTGTTTCGAATTTTGTAGTAGCCCTGCGCTGGTGCCTTTTTTATAGTCGTGGGTCGTTGTCGAATTATTTGACAACGAAACGCAACCGTTTTCTCTAGAATGAAAACTAGTCCTCGAAACGGTCCTCGTTCGCAACTGGTTTCATTGTGTATGGGGACGGGCAACGGAAGACGACGCACAGGACGATCGAACGAGAGGAACGTAAACTCATCTCGTCGACGTTCGTCTCGAAGACGAGTGAAGTGGAATGGTTGCGGAAGAAACGGTTGCGAGACGAACGAAACACCAAAAAATAAGTTGTCTTATACGATATTCGACTTTATTGCTGTAAAAATAAAGATTATTTTATTATATCAAAGACCAAAACGAAACGAACGAGCGACGACGTCGCAATGATCTCATTACGTTCTAGGCTCTATGGATATAGACTTTAAGTACAAATTCGCGTCAAACAATGCGAGAACTAGTTGCGCGACGAAGACTGCTTTAGAACGAAACGTAAAACGGTCCTATCGTCGCGGAACACAAAACGGTCTTTTAAAACGGTTCGTCTTTGCAACGTCCATCACTACTTTTTTATCGGACGGAGTTGCCTGCCGGCTGAGTGCCGCAGTTCGTTCATCGTTCGTATGCTATGATTAGTTTATTTGTGCCGTGAATAGGACAGCCTGCGTTCGGGCGCTTTGTACGGAACGCGATTACTATCGACATTCGACATCTGTCAAATCCCTAATTCTACGTGTTTTTTGTTAGAAATAGTGTATTCCTTATTGAATTACAATGCCGGTTTGAATTTATAGTGTCAAGTTATTAAACTGTGCGTTGATAATGCTTGGAATTTGTGATTCTGTTTTGTGTGTTGCGGGCTAGCAGCCAAAGTGCCGTTTGGATTGAGGATTACACAGTTGCTTATTTGGATTAAAAATACTCGCAAGTAAGTAAATATTTACTTAACAACGTAACGCTATGTTACAGTATAAACAGGATATAATTTAATGAAGCTAGCGTCCGTGTATGGGTACCTAGCTATTTTATAATTGTTTTTATGTAGCTAAAAGTTATTGTCCAGTTTTGGCTTCTGGAATTTGTTTTACTTTACGGATTTATAAGGGGTTCAGGGACATCATTTGACACAGGATATTTGACTCGTTACTTGTTAGTTTTAAAAAAACTCAGGATATAACTAGATGCCATCAAAAGACCCACTTGCTCGTTTGCCATCCAGTCAAATAAAAAAAAATGCCATTAGTCCATTTTAGTAACTAAAGGTCCCAGACCTTAGCCCATCCAAATGGACGATTAAGAAAAAAACTCAGTAAGTATGTTTATGTTTCTGATTAGATTAGCTGATTAACCTGTTAATTTATAACAGACACAACATACAATAATAACAAACAGGTATGCTAAGAATATTTATGCATAAATTTAAAATTATAATTATGAAAATACAACTGTGTGACATTTGAAAATAAACTGAAACAATTAATTATGAAAATACAATTGTGTGACATTTGAAAATAAATAAACTGAAATATACAGTTTTTGTATTTACAAATAAAATAACTAAAAGACCCATTCTATTCTGTTATTAGACAATCTCTTTTTTTACTACCTCTATTACTTTTAAGTGTTATAAAGTTTATCAGTAAAATGTTCACTACTTTTGATTGTTTATTTTTTTGTTAAAATTTAAAATAAAAACTACAAACCAACACTAATATAATTCAATATCCCACATGAACATGCTGTAAGTAAATAATGTTTCACATCTCTATTGCAATCCCTTCTAATATTATAAATGCGAAAGTGTGTGTCTTAATTTTGTATGTATGTTTGCCTGTCTTACACGTCGAAAAGGAGCAACGGATGGACATTATTTTTGGCAAAGAGATAGTTTGTGAGCCAGAGAGTGACTTCTTATCCCAAAAAAAGGCATATATATAATTTTGCCAGGCTCTTGAGTTTCACATCACTCCAGATTTTCAGGTTTTGAAAATTTTTTCTTTTACATGGGTACTAAACACTACCTATCTCTCTGCATCAAATTTCAGTTCTGGAGGTGTTGTTAAAGTTCTAAAGTGTCTAGCTCAATGACATTTTAATACTATTGTGCCTTAGTCAGCTAGTGGTTTAAAATTAATATTTATCAAAATTGGGAAAAATTTCAAGTTGTCAGTTTTTATAGTTACTAAAACTGCACAAAAAAAATAGCAAAGAGCCCTTTGCAGCCTGTTTACAAAAAAGACTTAAAAACAAGAGCTTTTCTATATTTTTTCAATAAATTGGAGTATCAATAGGGTTATATCGCCCCCTTACTGCTAAAAGCGTCTAACTGCATCAATGAGTTTAGAGAAAAACGCACTTAAAGGTTTGACTTTAAGGTTCAAAGTTTAAGGTTTTTATTGATGCAGTTAGTCGCTTTTAGCAGTAAGGGGACGATATACCTATTTTGCTTTAGTCAAGGGGTATTTTATTTTCTTGGAATCATGGAAAATTACAGTACCTACGAAGGATCTTACATGTATATGAAAATAAATCTTTATCATTTATCATTATATGTAAGCCCTTATAATTCCCTTTTGAATAATAAATCCACATTTGCGAATGTACATAGCAAATATGTAAATGAAATAAGGTATAGGTATGCTAGTGAATCAAATAGTTTGATTAGGTATTTTTTCTGTGTATAAGTACCCACAAATAAACTAATGTTATTTTTTAAAATTCAAGCTTTTTTTGTCAGTCATATATATAATATACTACTCAGCATTGTCTGTCATATATATAGTATACTAAATACTAATTTACCACTCAACCTGACCACTGGAAGTGGGTCAGATTGGCTTTCAACATTACACCTTAACAAACATACAATACAAGCATCGCAAGTCAACAAAAGCCCGTAAAAACTATAGACTACCTTTACAACATCTTATTTTCTCCACTTGAACCTCCTCACAAATTCACCTTCAAGGGATTTTCCTAAATAATAAATATCCCTCTGAGAAGGCGTTCTGCCAAAATTGGCGGCGCTTACGCCGTTATTCGTCGACGCGTGTCAACCGGGGGCCGCGCTGAATCGATAGAGACCAACCCCCGTCAGCTGAGCCGTCTGGGCGCAAGGAACGTATAATTATTCCTAATTCCTTTTCCTAACGTTATAAAGGCTCGGCTAGAGTAACGATCGCAGAAAACAATGCCAAGGCTAGGTGAAATGTAAGTTCTGGGGGCCGATTCTTTAAATCACGGTCATGAGAATACAGTTTCAAAATCCATAATAATATTATAAATGCGAAAGTGTGTTTGTATGTTTGTGTGCTTGTCCGTCTTTCACGCCGTGACGGAGCGACAAAGCGACGTGATTTTTGGCACAGAGATAGTTTATGGGCCCGAGAGTGACAAAGGCTACTTTTTATCCCGGAAAAATGCCCAGTTCCAGAGGGAACAGCGCGCGATAACCGAATACCACGCGGGTAGAGCCGCGGGCAAAAGCTAGTAATAATATGTGTATTAGGGACTAAGGAAGGGGCTATTAGGGACTATAACACCTTTTTTTTAAACAGTTTAGGCTTGCGTTTGGCCACAATCACGCCTGATGGAAAGCGAGGATGAGGACTACGACGACATGAGCCAATCACAACACGACGTTACAAGTAGCGGCACGAGAGTTTAGCGCTGACGGTTATTGCGCAGAAGTCAAAAGTAAGGTATCACACGGGGAAGGGCGGGCGTGCGTAGCGCCGATTGTCTTTCCAGTCGCATTACGTCCCCCGCGACCATGCACCCATGCGCAGCTATCCCTTCCACGGTTCACTCAGCGCTAAACTCTCGTGCCGCTACTTGTACGTCCCCCGCACTTCCGACCCTACCGCCTAATTTTGTGAACTCTAAATAGTACAAAATTTAATTGAATCGGTACCTTGCGGGGGTTACTGAAGGAATAATCGGATGGTTCCTTTGAGTATTTATCCAGATACATATTTAAAGAATGGTACAGTCGAATGAACATTCATCAGAGTGGTTGCTGGGTGCTGAATTTTTCTTTTATTAGAAACCTAGTCACTTTAGAGTTCCATTAATATTTCAAATGTATAAGGCTGCGTTTCACCTGAGATGTGCGGTGCGCTGCGTTGCGAGGAAGGTGTGTCATGGTCATGAACCAATAGAAACGCTTCATCTACCTATTCTCGCTCCGCCGTGCTGGTTTCCACCAGAGATTTGCGCATACATCCTCCTAATTCTCTATAGATTTCACCATTATCATAATAATGAAAGTATTCCCAAAGGCGTGATTCGAAAAGAGATACTCTGCTCAGTAATAGCTTTAATTCTTGGGCATTTGCATAATCCGCTACACGGCTAAAGAGTAAGTGTGTACAGTTCACCTTTACGCAACCTTGGTTGGCTCTGGCTGTGTCACATTGGATCAGTCACGCGTGGACTTCGCTAGCTAATTTGAAGGTCGGTCTTTATTTACAATTCCTTTATTCCATTGTTATCGTTGAAAAACTGCTGATAAAAATAACCCTGTTACGAGAAATAAGAACCTACGATCTATCAAACCTATAGCGCTCGAATACATCATTAAAATAGTTTTGGGATACTCATTATCTCAAGACACATTTTATGTTTCTTCTCAGTGTGGTAATATGTATGGCTATATTGATGAAATGTTGAGAACTATTAAAGGCGGTTTCAGACTAGCATTTTTCCTGCGCGTATACGGTTTTTTTTGGCATACGTACGCGCTTACACTCGCGATAGATTAAACGGAACGCGCGTATTCCTGCAGGGCTACTACGAAACTCGAAACTCGAAGTTCGTATCGTACCGATCTTCTCGCTCTCATATTAAACAGTATAAGTGTCAGAGGGACCGCACGACACGAACTTCAAGTTTCGTAGTAACCCTGCTACGTGTTAACGCTCGAAGATCAATGTAAAAAAAAGAAGATCGATGTAATTGTTACCATTTATGTAATCACTCACTTTCTGACAATAAATGATTGATTGATTGAAGAAAACAAAACCGCACCCGGACGCGCTTACGCACGCATCCAAAAACGAGCTTATACGAGCAAACAAAAACGCCAGTCTGAAACCGCCCTTAGAGAAATTTCAAAAATATCAGCGTCTTTCTCTTTCCAAACAGAATACAGAGAATGAATCAAATTATAGTCTTAGAAATATGAAATCTTGTCAATTATATTTACTTATTAGTATTTTCGTTTCACCCATAAAATTCACGTGGCCCTTGTTTTCTTTTGAGCAGTATATATATGTGTCGTTAATTAGTCATACATATTATATACTTAGTATCTTGACGTCTTAAGGCGTTAGTTGATTCTTGGTCTTAAATAACATTCTGTGTTACATACTAGTGTTTATAATTTGACTTTCATGATCTTTTCGCGTAAGTAAATCAAATAGTTATCGAACTTTATCAGTTCTGTAATATTGCGTGCAAAACGTTATGAAATGTTTAAAACTAGTATTTGTGAGTTTCTTTTTTAATTGTTTTTTTAAATTAGTTTCGCTTTTAATATAATACTTTCGACTATTAGTTACTCGTTCGTTGCTAATGATCAAACTGATGGATGACTATTCCACTATCCTCCAATGAAGCCTCTCGCCAAATTTATGTAAAACTAGCTTTAGCCCGCGGCTTTGCCGTCTTGCTAAATAAAACTGTTGTTGTTGCCCATGCAATTTTTGAAATATACAACGACAAGCGTTTATGTACGTGTACAATATTTTTAATAATTTAACTGACGGATTAAACAGTTTATTTTAGTCTTCTAGCCCATTAGGTATATCTAAAAACCAGAAAAATCCTAGCTTGCTGAGTGAGCAGAATCCATTAAGTACCTACACTGTATTCTATTTTTACCGTGCCAGTCTAAAACTTACGAAAGCATACGCCAATTAAATATTCCAGCGAAGCGAGGTTGCTAGGTATTTAGATGATTTAATACCTACTGGCCATTTTTCTGTCAGTTAGATTTTTTTCTATAAACGGCGAACCGTAACTGACAAGTACAAATCATGTAGTATGAGTGTAGGTTTAGAAATCAAGTACAATTATTGACTTAGTAAAGCACACGAATATTTTCTTTAATTGTTAAGGTATTATAAGTATATTCTGTTTTTTGTATGTATAGCATACACACTTCATACCAAATTTTAGCTTTCTAAGACATGTTATTTTACTAGTTTTGTATACAGACTTGCACCCCCCCTTTATAGGGGTGGAAGGGTAAAAGTTTCAGATTTCTTATTTTTTTTATTCTTTGCATGTAAACACCAGACTTCATGCCAAATTTCAGCTTTTTAGGACATGGGATATACCAACAAAAGAGTTAAGTTACTAAGTTGATATGTATTTTGGATATTAATAAAATGTACAGTATAAAAGCTATGTAGATCAACGAATCTTGGTGTGTTTGATAAGTATCCTACCTAACCATAACCACATCTCATGCTGTGAATTTGGGCCCTCTGGTGTCAACTGGGACGATGTTATGAGGAATTGAAAATACGACGAAACGGTTCGAAAGAAGTAGGTAATGCCCCGCCTTCTTTTTTGGTCTTGGCGGGGGCACTCCCGTGCCCCCAGATACGTAATATGTTTAATAAACTAACGTAAAATAAAGTTAAAAAGACTGTTGATATAGAATAGAATTAGTATGATGATTTGAAATCGCCTTGTTAACGCTAACGAATATAAATTAAAATAAAAGTAAATAAACGTTTATTTCAGTAATAAATAAAGAGAACATCATCTGTTTTGCGCCTTTAATATTCCACTAGCCACATGTGTAGCAGATTGCGGACCATTGACGTCATGGGACTGCAGCAGATAATCAAAAACGCAATGTTATCCGATTAGATGGACGATAAGTACTTTGCATAGAAAGACCTTGCCGTTATTGGGTATGAGGAAGGAGTTCTATATAAATTACTTAATTATTGTAGATTTTTTCTTCAATAGGTATTTAGAACAGTGGAGTCGTGAGGTAAGGTGTCCTGTCCTCAGGGCTGGAGCCGTTTCTTCAGAATTATATCTCCGGCCTATATAAATCCCTCTGCTGAGAACAGGTCTCTTCTCAAGAAAAGAGCTTAGGCTCTAGTTCACACGCGGACGCGACACGCATTGATATCGTCAGTCATACTATTATTGAATTGCGTTGCGAGTTTACGCCGGTTTTCCTGCGATTTTTTGCTTTGTCAAATCGTTCCTTTAGGTAATATTATACGGTTGACTCGAATGAACATTCACTTGAGTGATTGTTTAATTTTTCTTTCATTCCATGGCTATATTCCATGGTCACTTTCATTTTATTTTGTGTTAAGTGGGCCAATCAACTATTTTATCGACACTTTGGGCGTCTCCTGCGTTACCAAAATTGTCCCTGGCGTTACCAAAAAAATCGTACTTCCAACAAGATGTTTCACGGTTTAATAGGTTGAATTTATGTAGGACGGCATGTATTCATGCACACCATCTATTAAATTACAGAAAAAACATGATTACTAACAAAAATCTGCAATTGTTTGTAAAATGTCGCGGACAGATTGGTGTCGGTAAAAAAGTTGATTGGCCCAAGTGTCACTTTATGTCAAAGATGCAAAATGAAACGCGAAACTGAACAAAAAATTACGGCGTACGATTCCTTTAGTAACACATTATAGCCACTAACTTTTGCATTCGAATGTAGAAGTTTGAACAGCAAATGCGTTCCGCGCATTTTAGACTTGCAAGAAAAATCGTGTAAATTGTATTTCATTGCGAGGCCCGAGGCTGATCAATCGAATGCAGTAAAGTAATGCAACTTGCATGATTTGCATATATAAACAGGGCTTTAAAAGTATACAAAAAAGTATGGAAATATTTTTAGTAAATTTATGAACTTTTCCGTAGAAAGTTAAAACGGCTGCCGGTTATCTGGATAATTTAAAACACAGTGAAAGCAATTAGTGTGGAGATAACGTTTGACGTTATTTAACTGAACGCTCCGTTTACTACAGGACACAGAATGGGTCTCGGAGAGTCGGAAGCGCTTTCCAATCTGCATGAATGTATCTTCAGCTCACCACCACTATAATACTCCTGTCCATTGGGAGAACAATGGAAAACATAAAGCGTATATTCTTATATGCAAAGTAAAGGAGCGGCCACACTGCTTCTTAAAAAACGGTGACGGCACGGAATCGCAGTGACGCATCGTATGCGCACCGTTTTTATCGCATGCCCTCCACACCGCTGCTTAAAATACGCAGACGGTGTGCGGAATCGCAGTGACGTGCGACTTTTTACTTTTTTAATGTATTCACGGCCACCTGACTTGACTGACCACAGGTGCCACCGACGCACATGTGCGTTCAAAATGTATGAATAATTATGAAAGCGGCACTCGGGGGAAGTTCCAAAAACGCATATATTTGTTAAACGTCACGAAATTTTGTAGAGAGCATGCGGTAAAGTCCATATTTTATGCAGCGGTGTGAAAACCCGCGGAAAAAAAAAACGGTATGCATACGATGCGTCACTGCGATTCCGTACCGTCACCGTTTTTTAAGCAGCGGTGTGGCCACTCCTTAAGGCTGTGGCTACGGTATGTAGTACTCGTGTGGTTCCCGGTTAAGAATAGTGCTATTCTCTTGCACCTAGGATTCGTAAAAGGCGAATAAAGGGCATTTCGTTGCCCAGTGGTCGTTGTCATCCTTGAGATTTTTTTATTTTATTTTATTGTTATTTTTAGGTTTCTGTACGCAAAGTATAAAAACGGGACCCTATTACTAAGACTTCACTGTCTGTCTGTCACCCGGATATATCTCGTGAACCATGCTAGCTAATCATTTTAAAAATAAATAATTAAATCAAAATAAAATAAATATTTAAGGGGAGCTCCCATTCAAAAAACGTCATTTTTTGCCGTTTTTTTGCTAATGGGTATATTGTGTAGATAAATAGTACAAACACTTCTTGCATGAGCTAGACTCCCACTTGACCGGTTTTTTTAAATTGAACCTGCCAACCGTTATTCTGCAACTGAGTTTTTCATACAAAATCGGAAGTATATAACCAATTTCAACCTACAATCACTGCATGCCTAATTTCAACCTAATAAGTTTTGTAATTCAATGACAACACTTCTTTCAATTTAAATACTTTTACTTCAGATTTATTGCAAGGCTACACTGGGGTCCTAGTGAAAAAGGAGTTAATTCTGCAGAAGTTGAATAGCTGATTTCGACTTAAACCCTTATACACATAAAATAGAAAATAGCTGTGTAATTTCTGAAGACTTAACCCCGTTTTCGCTAGGATCCCATTTAGGAGAGTAAATAGTTAACTCCCTGCTGTATTCCTTTGCCAATTTGCCATTAATCAAGAAAAACTAAATAAGATCTTGATTTAATGGTGCAGTAAATGAAGGAAGTTGTTGTATGGAGTCCCAAGCATTAATTCCTCAGTCGATGAAATTTTGCTTGGTTATTGTATAGTATGAGCCGTAACTAAAATATAAAAAATCCAAAAAAAAATACACCTAAGTTAGGTATTTATAAGCTAAAAATCGTCACTACTTTTAAGAAACTCGTATCTCGAAATGGATAATTTTCCGAGATACGAGATTTTTTCAAAGTAGTGACGAAACACAAATCTGTTTATATTAGTAATTTAATTTAATTTCTGCTGGGATATTTTTTTTTTATATTTCATATACTTATTGTTCCAATACGTTACATGAGTATGTCTATGTTGAAGAAAGTTTGAACGGAGCATTTTTTTTTTTATTTTTTTTTTGGATATTTATACAATACTCTTTATTTATTGATACTTTATCATACTGTCAAGTTTTTTCGGGCTGAGGAATTACTGTTGGGTCCACTACCTTTATTTACTGCACTATAACTACACGTTTGGAAAAAGGTGACCCAGAACGTTTCTAAAAAGATATTCTAACCGTCGAAAATGTACTCTAGGAAGAGACTACAATTTAGGAGAACGAATCTACAGTGTGAACTGTCAATTTACGACGAAATTTGAAACTGTATTGAACGTAACTGTGTCAATATTTCCAGCAAAGAAACTGGGTGAATCGATTGTTTTAATTACGTACCGACCGACCTCTACAGTTACGTGGTGTTTTAGTCCTCATTCGCTTTTTGTGATTTACAAGTGAACATGCAGGTTGCATAATATAATTTATGAGGTCACGAACACGAACAATGTCGGCAATTTCTTTTGTAAATCAACCCAGCTTTTGTCTAAATTGACGTCTATTTAGTTTGGGTTGAATTGTTTAATTGCACTACTAGGAATTTTACTGACAACATCAAAATATCAAATATGCGGCAATGTATTGTGTAGATATTTAATTAGTTTAATTTTAGCTTTCGGATCTTTTAAGTTTTCAGTGTCTACTTTTGTTTCTGATGGTCGAAGGTTAACTGAAAGTGATCCCTTTAAGGGATGTTCTCTTTTGTACAACTGATTCTCATGTAACCTGTTAGGGGAGATTCAGGTAACTCCGGACTGCGGTAGCCCCGGTCACTGTCGATTCTAAGCAATTACGCACACATAGATAAATAGTGCACACCTTAAAATGTTAGCAGCGGCGATCTATGTGAGCGTGTTTGTCCGTCCGGGGCTTCCCGAATCTCCCCTACTATCATAATACGTTTTATTTAGCTACAATAAGCTGTTGCCCGCGACTCCGTCCGCAAAGACCACGTTTATTATCGCTCTCTCGCTGGAAATGTGCAAATTTTCCTATGTCCTTGCGTTTCAAACTATAATATTCTACAAAAAAAAACATCTAAATCGGTTCACATGTTTGTGATACGGTAAATACAGATAGATTTATACACTTGTAAGAATTAGGATTAGGTAAGATACGTACATGGATATTTTATTGTGGATTTTGATCAATATAACACTACATCGAATATGTAGTAAAACTCATATTAAATGATATTGTAAATCACTCGCGTCTTAAATCGAGTGACTCATGATCAAAATTGCAATAAAACTATTCAACTAGTGTGATTATGGTGGGTGTCCAATGATGATAAGACCAGAATCTTTCATCACTTATCTGAAACGCAGCTGTTAACTTAAATTACTTACACAGGGTAATTTAAAATAGGATACAATCCTCAAACCAGCTTCAGACTTCGTTCGTAAACTAGATAACTTGTTTGAAGAACAAGAATAACGGAAAACACTTGTTATTATACAAATGTTTGTTTTAAGCTCGCAACACGATTTACTTTCATTATATCTATTGTTTATAATGTAGGTTGTTTCACAAGAAGTTATCTTTGTTTACACACAGAACGATGTTCTCTATTATATTTTAAGAATTTAGCTAAAGAGGGCAAGTCAAATTCGATTTGGATTAGTGATGGTGTTCGAAATTTAAAATGTTTAAATCTTCTTTTATTTTGTTAGACTAGATTGCCAATAAAAATTAGGGTTTCTTATATGTATATAGGGTGACCTTGATATCGCTAGATGGCGTTAGTTTAATCTGTAACTAGCTTTTGCCCGCAGCTTCGCCCGCGTGGAATTCGGTTATCGCGCGCTATTCCCTGAAGAACTGCATTTTTCCGGGATAGAAAGTAGCCTATGTCCAAAATCACTTCGATCCGTCGCTCCGTTTCGACGTGGAAGACGGAAAAACATACAAACACACACTTTCGCATTTATAATATTAGTAGTAGGTATAGAATTTTTGATTTAATTAAAATTTTCATAATAATATAGCTCCATCGATCGATACTATCGATCATTCTGCCAATGTCGTGGTTTAAAAATGATCGGATGAGAACCTAAAATAAACAACACTGCTCATTTAGTTATTGAACCAATTACAAACTTTACGCAAATGTTAATTCACGATACTGGCGCCAACTAATCTGTCACAGAAACCCTCATTCATTAGGCATTAATTCAATAGCTTCTACATTCAGTTCCGTGTGCTGTGTTCCTTTTCTAACATCAAATTGTGTCTCGATTACTTCCGTCGATCCTAACACCTTCTTAAGCGAATACTATCCACGATCAAATCAACGTATCAACCATACAGTTGCGACGATTGCACTGTTCCGTCAGTGATGCCAACCGCAATTGCTGAATGAAACAGCTGTCCGCTATATTGACCGCATTTCCTTTCGTTGTGTATGAAATCAGAACTGAATGTGACGTGGCCGCCAAAATACGTCTACACTATTTGATTGTTATTTTTAATTGCGAGTTAAATTGAATAGATTAAATGACCCTGATGTATCTGTTGGCTTGTCACCTTCCAAAAGGAAGAAACAATCCGTCAACGACTGCATGCCAATTATGCCCCTGCCCTGTTTCACCTATCCCTACCGGTGTATCCTCCTTGATAGAGACATGTGGAATATTTTTCCTTTCTTCCCTACCGGTAGAGATAGATGGAAATAATATGTCCACTTATCCCTTCCCGACCTCACCGGTAGGGACATCTGGATTTTTTCCAACCATCCATACTAAGTGCCCGCCACTTCCACATGCCCCTACCACACGATCAGCTAGTATGATGGATGGTTGGAAAATATCCACATTTCCCTTCCACACGGTCAGCTAGTATGGATTGGTGGAAAAAATTCCATGTGTCCCTACCGCCGTGGATTTTAGTAGAAATACAGGGAATAATATCCCTACCGGTGGAGAAGAAAGGAAAAATATTCCACATATCTCTATAAGGGAGGTTACAGCGGTAGGGATAGGTGGAACAGGGGCAATTATGGTGCATAAACTTGGCACTTTTTGCACTTAGTGAATTGAAATATCACACAGAATAGAAATTATTTTTCTCTAGATATTTTTGAGCAATATACATGCTCTGTCCGCTAATTAACAACATTACATTCGTTTCTAAAAGTATTTTAAACCATTTCCTTCAGTTTCCAATCTGCTATAGAGCTATGTTAACAGGTCTGCCAAGTTTACGATTTAATAACATATAGTTGCTCTAATGACTCGTAGTTATTTGTACACTTCTTTGGAAAGTCTTGCTTGTGAAGGTTTCCAACATGTTTGAAAGGCTGGATGCAAGTTTTTTTTTATCGTCAGCAAGATATATTTTCGAGCATTCAAAACCATCCTTCCCTGACTACAATAAACAATCTCATAAAGTGCAATACTTGCATTGTCGGGGCTCGGGGTCTGACGAGGCAACTGCTGATAACAGCAACAACAATAATGTTTGTTTGTTTATACTCTTTATTGTACAAAAGGTTACACAAAGCTAACCCAAAACCTAACTCCACATCTATTGATTTTGTTCCTTTTGTTTCTGTAAAAGAATTTGCGTTTAAACTTTTGTGTATGTTTGGATAACATTGGGGCTTCAAAGTGGTTCGGCTGGACTTGCCAAGAAGTCTTCAGTAAAATTACCTAGGCAAATAGACACCTTACCATTTATTTAATACAGGTAATGATGCAGACTGCCTGCAAAAAGTTGATTACCTAGGTTTACGTCAAACGATGTACAAGGAGTTATTAATTACAATAGAGGTCGTCGTGTTAATTAGTCACTTCTGCTAGTAAGCTAACGTGTTAATATACTAAGTATATGCAATGGTTAGGTGCTAGAACTGTTAACAGATTAATGCTATCAGACTAATGAAGTTGATGACGCTCTACTTCGCACAGGAACCAGCCAATCAACAAAGTAGAGCCTAGGTGGAGTTTCATTGTACTACGACGCGTTTTAACTAATTGGAGCAAATATGACCTGGACTTCTTTATTGACGGGACTTTCGTGGATATGTGTATTTAGTGTTAGTGCGTCATTTGCGCTTTTGGTGTTCCAACGATTATTCTTATCTTGTGGTAGAAATGACAAAATTATTTTTAAATAATCCTGCATTAGTGTATGCATGGTTTGTGAAATTCTGAGTGATTATTGTCCCAAATTATTTTAATTCTAGGAAATGTTTTTGCCTCAAAATCTAAGCTAGACCTTTACTATTGGTAAATATTGTAATATAGGTGTGCTGGCATGTGTCTCTGCTCTGCAGTTACATTCAGTATTTATTCTTTTTGATCAGATAAAAATATATCTTGTAGTTAGCGTTCTTGACTAATTAATAAAGAAGCCACGTTAACCATACCAAACTACTGTATTAAAAAAAATATCCGGAATCGTTTTATTTTCAAATTGATGTTAGACTATTTAAAAACAACGCCTTTATAAGTATACCCCTTTTCTTTCAAAATCTTCACGCTATTCTAGATGAAATTAAAAATAGTCCCGTACCTTAAAGATTTTTTCTGATCAAACGCTTAACCTTAACGTTGAACTTTAAAACGGAATTACTCAAAAGAAAGCTGAATGTGTATGTGTAACCCACTTATGAATCATGCTTGATAACCCGGCCTGTAGTTTTACGATCACATATTCTCCGTACGCCGCTGGCTTTACACTCGCGTCCGCAGACATTGACCTTCTGGGCTCTGAATAGCATTCACTATTCTGCGTATGTGTTTTAATTGTAACTGTAAATAATTAATGCCGTTTGGCTATACGTTTTAGCACTTACTTCCTTCAAGAGATTTTTTTATTAGCCCACTGGGAGACTGAAATTATGATTTATTCGTATTTCGAACGTTTGACATTGATCAATTAAGACGAAGAAATGGTTTACATTCCTGGTAGCGATTTATTTTCGTTGGGATCGCAGGTCTAACCTAACCTTATTTTACAGGTAGTGATTTATTTTTGATGGGGTCGCAGTTCTGACCTAACCTGTTTTTTGGTAGCGATATATTTTTGTTGGGATCATAGTTCCAAACTTACCTAACCTAATTTTCTGGTAGCGATTTATTTTTCTTGAGATCGTAGGTCTAACCTAACCTAATTTACTGGTAGCGATTTATTTTTGATGGGGTCGCAGTTTTAATCTAACCAATTTTTTTGGTAGCGATTTATTTTTGTTGGGGTCGCGGTTCTAACCCAACCTAACCTATATTTCTGGTACCGGTTTATTTTTCTAAGCTCACAGTTCTAACTTAACCTACTTTTCTGGTAGCGATTTTTTTTGAGGTCGTCGGTCGGATGATAATACGTCGAAGAAATAAACAGCGATATTTAGTTGTTGTGTCTCATGAATAGTTGATGAAATGTATTTTTAAGCAAATAATAAACCTTGTACTATTGTTCTAATAATTGTTTTAATGTGTAATGAAAAGTCGATGAAGTGAAATTACTCCAAGAGAAAATATTAGTATTGAATATTCTATGAATTGTTTTCGATGAAATGAAATTCTATAAATAGTTTGTCATTTTAATTTGTGGCGGGGCCCAGTCTATGTCTAAGCGTGAGTTGCTTCACATTACTTAACGACGTCAAATCTCCGATTAAGTAAATTTCTGCTAGCAAAAATTTACTTTAAATACTTACTTAATCCCACCGTTACGTGCATAGTATATTTCAACCACAGCTGATTTTAAACTTGGCTGTCGTTCGCTTTAGTAAGTAATTTAGTGTAACCTACACTCCGACGTTGATATAGGAAACATTACCATCACAAATTTCTACACAGCTCAGCTATGATTATTTTTCTTAATTCATTTCATTAAGTGTACATGAATTTGACATGCGTTATGAATGTATTTAGGTAATGCTATCATTACTTCGCACGCTCTCGAGTCACCCCATGCTGAGAGCTCTATTTACTAAGCTATCAATCGACACTTCTTGAAGATTAATGCTCACTAACTAGCTCCAACCAATGATATTATATGTTACTATCGTGCTCCAACAGTCAATGAATGTATAAGCGTCGCTTAATACGCATTGCCAAAACAAGGCAACACCAAATTGTCGTCCAGGGTACATTGACCGAGCCGAAATGTACGTGCCATCCATGCCCGGATGCGATAGATGCTTAACGGGGCTGCAGTATCCGATGTGCAACTTCGGGTGGACCGTTGCTTGATCTAGTGCTTGTTATCTATCACCAAGTACCTTGCTACGCCTTGCTTCTATTCAAAAATTATAGTCATGTATTATTGGTAAATGGTAATTAGTGCTTGCAAGTTTTTATAGTCGTTTTTTAATTTGCTTAATTTTTGTCTACAACGGAAGCGGGGTTTAAAGGAAGACCTAGATGCTTATCACTTATCATAATGGGATGACTAGAACATTTAATTTTGTTGATAGGCGAAACTGGAGATATGTCTTTACCTTTACCCAATAGAGGGACACAAATTCATGACGTAACTGGTTTTAATGTATCTTCTGATCATTTATAATCCCGTATATTATCGACTAAATACACAGGGCAACAAAATTAATTAATATGTGAACAAATTAGAGGTCTTGTAACAGCTAGAAACTCTTTATTTTTAAAAAGCTGGCTGTCTATCAAAGTTGATTGCAAATAACCAACCCTCCACTTTAATTATTCATCGGCTTCTAAAAATCTACAAGAACGGACAAATGGGTTGACACGTTCGTTATCCCCTCGTTTTCACCGCCACGTAACAATAGAACATTAACTGGTAGTGACAGATTGACTGTTACGACCGTTTGTTGTGTCGGATGCTTCTCTTTTTACAGGAAGCTCAGGCAAATGGGAAAGGTACATTTGAACGAAACGATATTAGCTAATACTTGGATTTCATTTCAGTTGTGCCCTGCGGCACACATTGGAGAGAGTATATTTCCTTCCACATAAAAACCTATTTGGAAAGAGATAATCCTTACCTACTATGATAAAGTGACGTAATGATGATAATTAAACTCTATTCATTCACATTAGGAACGCACGGCACGAACTCTGACAATGTGCTATTTTTACTACTCCAAGCGTAATAAAAACAATGTTACTGCGAACTACTAATGTTTGATGCTTACAAAATGGTTACAAAAAGTTCGTATTGATACTAAAGGCGTTTAGCATTGTCTTGGGAGTTCTCAGACTATTAGCAGCTAATATAGGGCTTCTGCGGTAATCCGCTGACTGCGACAATGGTCCAATTAAGTGGATAGAATCGTAATCCTAACCGCAATCAACGGCACCCCACCACATTGATCCGTAACGCCAAATTGTGGGTCCGCGGTACGGAGTTGACCGTGAATCGTGACTCGTGGCTGTACGTATTCATGTCTGCTGTTTGTTATGTTGTGTTATGGTTTTGTACACGTTTGACTACAGAGTCTTCAACCAGTAGAAAATGTATTGTTGTGATCTTGAATTCAGGTTGCTTACTTTCAAGTTGCGTACACTTTCTGTCAGTATCTTGACCTTTCGCTATCTCGTTTTTTTGCCTTGTTTGACTTGACTTTGGTGTATTGTAAATTTAACATGATCCGCCTTTTAACTTGTCATAATTTCTGCTATTTCCCCACTTCGACTTTTATATTAGCCCGTTAATAGAATTTGTCCTCGGCGTCAATAAAGTTTAGAAGGTTGATGGTTTTCGATCTATGACTTGCAGGTATGCGGCAATGGTTTGCCGGAAATATTTGCTCAAGTACAGCTATGAAACAGATTTCCTATGTTGTTTTGTTATGTGTTCCACTTCACCTTTAAGAGACGAATCACATGATGGCATGTAGTGTTAAGTATGACAAATGGAAATTATCGCCGGTAAAGATCGAAATTATGTGAAAATAGTATTCTCAAGACACGTTGCCAAACAAAACAAACGATATGAACTGGTTTTGGGTTGGTCGTACTGTACGGGGTATGGAATAATGACTCATGCCCGTAGTTGTTTTTATCGGTGTCGATGATTACGTTACGTACTTTAAATACTAAGCTTACCCGTGCCCTTAGTGTAAGTTTTCGGTTACAAAATACGTCTCGATCGAGTTCGCGTTAAAATCTCAATTTGTATAGAAACACGAACATCGCAAACGTTCCGCTAGAGGCGCTGTTCGTGTTTCCATATACAAATTGAGATTTTAACGCGAACGCGATCGAGACGTAGTTTGTACTTTAAAACTTACACTAAGGGTACCGATCTGATGCTTTGCATCGATAAGGCATAACGCCTTGAATATTATAATACTAAACATATCCAGTTCATATTCAGTTCCTATTATATCTAAAATAAGAAACAAAAAGCGACAGGAATGTAGCCCAAAAAACAAAGATTTTCGATTTTTTTTTCGACAAGGATCGATGACGTCACTAGTAAAAATCGCAGATATTGCAAGCAAGAGCCTTTGACAAACAGGAATGGCTTTCAAGGTGAACGTCTGTAAAAAGCTGTAAGTGGAACACATTGATGTTTTCTGAAGTGGTTGGACTTATTTGCGTACGTTTTCCCATTTACGGCGTGCTCTCATTATGCCGTAGGCGAATAAAACAGATGAAAAAGCCTCGAGGCTCGGGTCGGTTGCGTAATCGGGTGATTGAACCCGAGACGTTGTGTTGCGTACTCATAGTTGTGCTGCGTGCGAATCGAATTGTTACTCTAAATAGGGTTGTTGCACGTCAGTCTTATTTTCATTGATTTGGCACCTATGAGCGGCCTCATTTTCCTGTTTTGAAAGTATTTCCTGGTATTTCACATGACTCGTGTACACGATCGACCGATTAGCTATCGTTGTTTGTTCCAGATATGTTAGCCTCTTTAGCACTGCAAATCAGGTCTAGCTCAAACACGGAAGTTTTCATAAAACCTTAAAATGTTTCTCTAGCTAGATTACCTTTACGCATCTTTTATGGTGCTCTTGTCAGCCCTAATGCTTGGATTACACTCGCTTTGTTGTTAACGGTTATTGCTAACATAACTAGGTGTTAGGTGTAACAATAAAACTTAACAACAAGTATACAACATCAAAAAGCACTCATACCATTTAATTTTATCTATGAATTTCACTACTGATAATAAACTTGATGCTGCATGCAATGCAACACGAATTAGCACTATCATTTGCATGCGTTATGCTGTCTGGTTTTGGATTTTATCTATTTCGCATTAAAATGATATAATAAGGGTTGCACACTTAACTGTTGTTGATTGTTAATGTTAAGATGTTGTTAATATTTTGCCGCGTGAAGCTGTAAATGTCTGTGCTGCCCATCTAATCCAAAGCAATTGAAATATTTTGAAATTCAGAGATGAAAATGATTAGTCTCATAACAATGACTGGTGGTATTTAGTTCTAGTTAACTAAATATGCGTTACGTCGTCGCATTCCACTCTATTGTTACTCGAGGCGGTCGCGCGTGTTATGTTCGTGTGACGGACGGGTCTTTATGTTTTGTCATGCTGCAGTGCGCTGGACACTTCATCTTTGCCTGCCATAAAGATTTGACATGACTCATGCAGAAACTGCATACATTGACGTCACATTTCCTTCCAAATGGGCTTGGTTCAATTGTACTGCGTGCCCGATACTCAATGTCGATTACGTCATCACATCATCTATATAAATTGCAGTTTTCTCTTCGTCCATAATCTTCAACAAAACTTGCAAAAATTTAAAGCAAATTATTTTGCCAAAAGAAGACTCTGTAGCAAATCATCATTAAATCATTATTTTACTATTAGTAGGTACAAGATCTGCGGCCGTTATTTATTTCTTTTGTTCTGTGAACGATTGAACGTAAAGTAACATTCATCAGTGTGCCGGACGTCTTTTCTCCACACACAAAGAGCACTCATTATCAAAACAAAAAGAATAGATTTCATTGATTATGCCTCATTGAGTAAAACTTTGTGTCATACTTATTTGATTGTTCAACGAGCAAGTGTAATGTTCTTTAATTTAAAGAAAATTTTGTTTATAACCCTGTCAAACTTGTGTTAGTGTTCATGAACCACCAGTGTTTAAATCTTTCATTTGTTGTTGCTCTGTGATTTAAGACTTGTGCGTATCTATATCAGCATTAATATGAATTCAATCAATAGTACTATTAATTTGGTCTTTCATCAACATTTGTGGTGATGATTGATGTTGCTTAATTTCCTGTATTACCCCTGTTATTGTAACTAGTACGGTTTGGTCGACATTTATGAGTAACATCCTATAAGTTTATGGTTTTCCTCGACCATCTATTTACGTCTACGTTATCAATATTCGTAGCTATTTACTTTAGTTGGCACACCAATTTGAATTATGGGCAGGCTTACATACGTATGTATGGTCTTAATAGCATTAATGGAAACATTTAACCGATTAAATGCTGTAGTTTGCTTCGATTGGTTTTAATTGACTTGTCCAGATAATCCATCGTAATGGAAATATGTATGATATAAAAAATGTTTTAAGTCTCAATTGAGATGATTTACCTATAAAAAGTAGTGATATCTCTTCAACAGCCAAGCCTGGAAAATAGATGTAAGACAAAGAATAATTTTGGTTAAAAATCTGACGTTTTATAGCAGGGGTGGCCAACTTGATTACATCCATGATCTACCGTTTACTGACGAAACCCTGTGCGATCTACCAAATACATACTTCTTAAAATCTTAAACGAAACAGCATAGTTCAGTATTTATATTTTCCACCTTGCCACGATCGATTGGTCTAATATAATAGTCGCGATCGACCGGTTGACCACCCCTGTTTTATAGGATTCAATAATATGAGTGTCGTATTAAATTTGTGTAACTTTGCAACCCTATAACTTCTAAACGTATCAAGCTTTCATCTTGAGACTGAAGGGTTCTTTTTAACTACCCCTAGCTTATCAAATGAGACGAATTTCACTCTTCGGCTATATCCCAGTGCTGCAAGACAGAGGTGTAATTAAAAATGGAAATGATTCAACTAGAAATGGTATGGCAGTTTGCCTTGTGCTGGGTTCTGTGGGGACCTACCGTTTCCCCAGATATTTTGTGGAGCTTTCGGACCTTGCATTCTCTTTCTAGTCGTTTTGCTCAGTGTAATTTAGCATGATCATTGAATACAGCGTTAGCATTAAATTATTGCTAAAATCAATTTATTTCCTATACAATTATATTTAGCCTGGATGCGCAGATGGTTGACTGGCGGATAGTTTGAGCCGACAAAACTAAATATATGCAATACTAGCTTTTGCCTGCGGCTTCGCCCGCGTGGAATTCGGTTATCGCGCGCAATTTAACCCCTTTAGAGGGAAATTTTATCCATTTCACTTACACAGATAATTTTTAATTGTAATCGAGAACTTATACACCTATTTTCATACTTCTAAGTCCAGAAATGAGAAAGTTCCATATAAACTTCACCCCCCCATTTCGGCTGTGCGTTGATATATAACCCAGTGAGTCAGGTTTGCCTTTTATGTATATAGATAGTGGATATAAAAATACTTTGTAGGTACTCTATCAGCTCTGCGTAGTAGCTTCTCTTCAGTATGACCGTGCCAGAGAATTCAGTTATCTTACGCTTACGTAATCTTGTTATAGAAATCAAGTTAAAATTTGCAATGTTTCTACAAATTTATTGGCAAGTTCGGAAGTTGAGAGAAAAGAAGGGAGATACCCCCTTTCCTACATGCATAATGAATCAGTGCCGGAGGTATGACTTGAGAAACTCTTATGCAAATGCTGTAATAGAAATCTCCAATCCCATCAAATGCACGCGGCGTCGCCTAGTCTGGAACGCGTATTATTCAGGCCAGTGCCCAGTGACCGTAATATATTCATTTATAATTATTATACATGTCACGATACGGTTGAATGAATGTTTATTCCAGCTTGGAGTAGCTTTTCAAAGAAGTTGTAAGTTAAAGCTGTCGGAGGTCACTCGGATGCGATGACTTGAATGCTAATGAATGGGCATACAGTTTCATGACCCGTCGTTTTTATCCGTATTTTGCGAATATTTATTAACACTGTATATTCATGATTTTGGAAAGTGTTTTTAATAATTGATAGTTTACTGATTTCGTACTAAGGCGCTCTTCGACGTGATTATAAATGGCTTACAATTCATCTGTGCATGTAGTCAAACATGCTTACGATTCATCTAACAGAGAAAGGCTCTCTAATGAGTGACACGGCTCTCCATCACCATTATGGGGACTGTGCTGTAATGTTGACGTGCTCAATTTGCTTGAACCTAAAATTCTTAGGCTATTTTTTTGCATCGGATGAGCGATTACGGTGTATCCATTATTCGATTAGTCATTATTAAATGCACAAGTGAAAACTTCTCCTTCTTATTCAAATAAAGATTTATTTGAATAAGAAGGAGAAGTTTTCGTTCCCGAAGGAACTTCGGGATACGAAATTATAATGAGGATTGTGAAAAATCTCTGAAATTAGGTCTTTATTGTGATCTTTAATTTTACAATAGCTTTTACCTGCGACTTTGTCTGTCAAGAATTCGTTTGTCGCTATCTCGCGAGGGATGCAATTTTCCGGGATTACAACTATCCTATGCCCTTCCCAGGGTTCGAAACTATGTCTATTCCAAATTTCAACTAAACTGGTTCAATGGTTTATGGTGAACAGGTAACAGATATAGTCGGAGTGACTTTCGCATTTTATAATATTAGCTAGGAATGTTACGATTAATAAGAATTATAGTCATCACTTGGAGGGTGGTTACTTTTTATTCCAATATTCCCAAGAAATTAGGATCCACGTGTGTAAAATCTCTAATACAACTAAACTCAGTCTAAGGACAATCTCGCAAGGGTGCTCTTCTTACGACTTAAATAAAGACCGCGATGTCATTTTTGGGGACTCATTTTTGTTCTAAATGTTCTGAATTTAAATTCAAGTACCATCGCAATGATTCACGCGAACGAAGCGAAGTAAAGGCCAGTTATAAGTATAATACAAATGCTTTTTTTCATTTAGGTCACGACTGATGCTGCCATTGGTGACAGTCTTTATCCAATGGGTTTAATTCAAGTCACACAATCGTACAGAATGTGTCGACAGTTAGTTTAGAATCGCTTTCAAGCAATAACGGTTCAGCTGCCGTCACACCTCGAGTATGCTAAGGTGGAATAATAAATTGGTGCTCAGGCTTAAATGCCAATTTGTAAAACGCTAAACATCTTCGTAATTACGTTATTTTTGAAAGTGTGTTTCTGTGACTGCCGTCGCTCAAAAAGTCAAAATTTAATTAAGTTTTAGTACTTTTGAGTGGGGTTTCAATTTGAAGTTGGGCAGCAACTTTCTTAAAGCAGGTAATTAAATTAATATTGAATATCAACGCGAATAAACTTGTACAAAAATGAACAAGAAACCATTCAGGTACAAATCTATGGGATTAATGTAGTCGGGTGATTTTTTGAAAATTTATGTGATTACCTTGATAAAGTATGGGATGTCAATATGACATTAGTAGCACAAAATTTCCGAAGTAGTAGGTAGCTAGATTCAGTTTGTTCGACAGTACAAGGATGTCAAAAGTTTTATGTATGAGGCTATCTCTCGGTGTAGTTTAGTTCTTCATCATTATTACTATGAGTATCACATGTGAAATTATCTAAATAATTTACTCATCAAGGCTCAACACAAACTCCTACATTATTCCAAAGTAATTTCAAGTTTGGTGCTGAACGAGCAAAACATTAACTAAGTTGGAACATTTTCTGCATTGATGTGGCTACGTCTTTGAAATTGGATACTTGCTACGGATCTGGTTATGGAATCGTGTAAATACTTAATTGTTAATCAGAATTCATTGCCGATTAATAAACTTGCACACATAAAAGAGTTAGAATTTAAAATAATGGTGGTTGATCGTGATTTGTATTGATATTTTTTATTTAGTTTTTATTTTTGGTGTCTGCTAGTGAATATTTTCATAATTTTAGGGGTAAAGAAAATAAGAGACGCGCATATTAAATACTTACCTATAAAAGATTCACAGCCTAAAACACATCCGATTCGAATCCAATCCGAATCCATGAAAACACGAACCGGAGGTACTCGTAAAACTTGTATTGTTATTGTAGTTTACGTACTAGATCCATTTTCGCTATACAAAATAGTTCTAGGTACAAATATTCCGGAACGTATTTTGCTCGGATTCGGAGCGTTTGTAGTGCTAAACCGCTCCAAGAATTGGATAAAAATAATGCACGCATAGAAATTGTGCTTAAAAGTAACAATTTGACTTGAAATCAAAAATTAATGAACGTTTTCTTTTCAGAGCCCGGTCGCCATGTTTAACTTCATGAAGAAGTCGACTGTCCTCGCTGGCGGCGACACGGGAAGCTTCGAAGAGCGGGACGGGGAAAAGGAGAGGAGAAAGAAAGAGAAGAAAGAACGGAAGGAGCGGGAGAAGAGGGAGCGGATAGCGGGCGGGCTTGAGGAGCCGCTTAGGCTGGAAGAGGTGAGCGAAGTTGCCGTGAAATATCGCTAGATTGCGTTAGTATCGTGAGGTCCGTTAGACATTTCTGTCACACTTTTTATTGGATAAATATGAGAGGCCATAGGTCAAAGCACTAGGCTACAATCCATACTAATATTATAAATGCGAAAGTGTGTTTGTGTGTTTGTATGTTTGTATGTTTGTCCCTCTTTCACGCCGTAACGGAGCGACGGATCGACGTGATTTTTGGCATAAAGATAGTTTATGGGCCCGAGAGTGACATAGGCTACTTTTTATCCCGGAAAAATGCACAGTTTTCCCGAGGGAACAGCGCGCGATAACCGAATACCACGCGGGCGGAGCCGCGGGCAAAAGCTAGTACAATATAAATGCTCTTTATTGTACACCATATAATAATATCATATATAATAAGCGATACAGAAAAATAGGTACACAGAAAATTACAAGGTAAGCAATAGACGGCCTTATAGAGCGATCTCTTCCAGGCAACAATTTTACAGAAAGAAGGAGTTTACCACGCTACCACGGGATGGCTTTTATAAATCACAGTTTGTGTATTCATCTAAAGTTTTGCGAGCCCCCATTGCTAGTTTTATGGCCACATTTTACTATGATTATGAGCCAAAGAAAACTTAACCGTTACGATATAATACTTTCAATTTATAAAACATATGTTTAGGCCAAGATTGCACGCCCACCCACCGGCTATTCAAAACAATCCGCTTAGTAATCAAACGGAGATAAAACTCCGACTACAGTTCTTTACGAGCGCTTCAGAAGTGAACTGGTTTTCGTATCATCGGACACACCTTTTCTATTCCACTCCTATATGAGTTTTCTTCATACATATGCATACTAGGTTAAGGCGAGTTTACACTTTGTCTTTTTTTTTTTAAAGGCAAAAGCATCCTCTTCTCTGGATTCGTGAAAATGTTGCCAGTCTGACTGAAATCGCTCCTAATCGTCCCGCCGTAATGGTCCTGATTTGAAAAAAAAAAGCATAATTGCTAGATTTTTTAAAGTCCCTACAGTACTAGGTCATAAACTTGTGAGCAAAAATTTGATCAAAAATATCTGAACACGCTCCTACGCCGTTAACAATAGAGTCGTGTTCAGATATTTTTGATCAAACAAACATACTTACATCATGTCTTAAAATTAATCTGAAGTAAATGGTTTACTACTCGCCTTCTAGTTCTGAGAAGAGTCCTGTGTGTTAAAATTCGTGAAATGTTTTTCACGAATTTTAACTTCATCGACAAAATTATTTCCATACATTGAACGATGGTCAAAGTTTACCTCGTCGAGAGGGGAACTTGGATCAACAATTCTGATGAAAACACTGTAAGGTGTCAGTCAAACTAATCTAACCTCTAGCTGAAATATTCCGGATTGGTCTTAGAAACCCTGTCAGCCTAAGGGGCTGTTTCACCATCCATTGATTAGTGTTAACTGTCGGTTAAATGTGATGCCGTCGCTATATCTTTTGTTCGAATAGACGGAGACGGCATCACATTTAACCGTCAGTTAACACTAATCAAGGGATGGTGAAACAGCCACTAAGACTTTTAAATAAGCTTGTACCTCAAAATCTTGTTTTTTTTTCTGAGTGAACCTTATATGAACAATTTTTAATAAAAAATCTACACTATTTTATCGAAGCTTCTGAAAATTTTATAATTTGTCTAAGATTTACAAAATCGGGCCGTAATCATGAAAAAGTCTCAAAATTGAGATATCTGGACAAATCCTGAGATATGATAACACTATTCGCAAACCTTTGCCACTATGTAACAGAATACCACAAATTAATATTAACAAAATACTTGATTACATATTCATTTCTCAATTTTTTTGACCCGTCTTCATAAGGCGTCTATGGAGTCAAGCAATGACATTTAAACCGAGTCAAGCTAAATAAATGATCAAATTGTGGTCGCACCTTAAACCTTGATCAGCACGTGTGGATCAATAAATCGATAGAGAAGTTATGCGCGATTTGCATTAAATAATGATAGCAGTAAATTGACAGATAAGTTGGCCGTGGTTAGGGACGAACCCGTTTACAGAGTTCGATAAACTGGTTTCATATTTTTTCGATAAATATAATTTAATTGCTTTCTCTTTATGTTCATATTTTAAAGAGTATAAGAACTTGACGATCTGGGAAACTGCAAATTGTAATTATTATTAAATATTTATTATATCGAGGAGTTCAAAGTAAAATTTGTTTCAACCTCGACGATGATAAAGCAAGTGAGATACTTCCTTAACAAGTGAGTGGCATTAGAAAAAATATGTTACGAAACCTCATAACATACATACTACAAGGTCTCCTCTTATTGGTCATATTATTATATACTTATAATACCACCAAGGTTTTTATTATTAAATTATTATGATCATGACACGAGATACAATCTCTTATTTGCATTCACCTGCTGATACATAAATCAATGACGTCAACCATAAAATACAGCCCCATAGTTTATGAAATACCTCGTGAACAAAGTATCCGTATAGCGGAACCGATTGTTTGAATTTCTGCAATGTTTATCTTATTAAAGGTTGCCGTGCAAAAGAACTATTTTTATCCGGCGAAATCTTACAAGACCAGTACATATTTTAAGCGAAAGGTCAAAAGTTTTGACATAAGCTTAACCTTTAAAAATAATGAAAAGTAGATATTCGACGTTGATGTAAAATCGGCTACTCTCCGTGATCAAATCATTGACATATATGTACTAGACTTACAAACTTACCTACTACTAAACTTACTAGGAGGCGCACAAAATTAGTTCACAGCTCGATTTTGTGATCAGTTCACTATAGTTTGTTGACTCCCGTGACAGGGGTTGTGTCAAAGTAATATTGATGATTGATGCGCCGCGCGTTTTGTTCTAAACAGCAATTCCAGTGCCGTAAGGTAGGTATCAATACGCACTGGGCCCGCGTGGGAACTATGGCCCAAGCCCTCTCATTCCGAGAGGAGGCCTGTGCCTAGCAGTGGGACGTATATAGGCTGAGACGAAGACGACGAAGGTAGGTACACAGATGTCGATGGGTCAAATAGTCTAATTTTTAGAATAAATGTCAAGATCTGAACTTTCTTAAAGTTTTTATTTTAATAGACATGCTTTGACGGGTTCTTGCGAGGTTAAACACGGTAATCACGTTCTAAAGACATTACTAAACACCACTCTTTACCCTAACAAGGAATGCCTTCAAGATGTAGCAATAGGTCATACGGCACTGGTTTCGATTCAACATCAACAGACGTTCCGTAACGTTGCACAATAGCTTTAGAATAATGCTAGGCATTTAGACGAAGTAAACTATGACGACCTGCATACTAGGGTAATATAAGGACAGGTTAGAAGCAGGATGAAAAATCGATGCAAAAATTGTTATTTTTACACTGTCTCCTGTCTCCGTGTCACCGGATAGACGAGTATTTTTATCTATTTAACTTCTCTCCATCCCTGTACTCGCATTAAGATATGGGTGTCACGACTAGGGGTAATTCCTTATGTCAGCTCAAACCGAGACTACCTACTCATTTGTCGTATTCTCTCAATGAGAAAAGCAGCGCCGCATCGCGTCGTGTCTTGGTGTCAACTGACCCTAAAATTTGTTACGCTGCTTTATTTTACAAAAAAATAGCCAATTCTTCAATAGCCGAGTCTCTACTGAGCGAACCGCCGCGCGAGAGAAGCGCATGCATGTGCCATGTGGCATGATTTTGTTCGAAAATCTCACCGAAAATGGCAGCAACGCGAATCTCCAGAGAGCGATCTGGCTTAAGATGATCAAAATTAAAACTTGCCGACATTACTTTTCGTGTGGCTAAAGCACGATGTAAAATGTTGCTAGATGGACGTAATTATACGGTTTCCAGATGGAAAAGCATGCCAACCATTACGCTATTACGATCAATCAGTATAATAAGGTATCTATTGATTGATGCATAATAATGACAGTTTCAAGCGCGCATCGATAATGCTGAAATATTATCTTTTATCGTTGACGATTTACTTCTAGTGACCAATTGAATTGATCGTCGATAAGTGGTTTATGCTCTCTTTTTCAAAGAGTAAATTGTAAGTATATAGGTTAAATCTTCTCGGAGTTCATAGTAGAGTTGTTTTGTTATGAAAGAAACGATATAGTTGAAACATTTAATTCTTGACCTCGATTTGACCCATGGTAGAATGTGCTCACAGTAAGTGTCAAAATGATTTTTCTTTTCTGACTGAGGAGTCACGATTTAGTTTTTAAAGTCATTACCACAAGTATAGCCCCCAGAATGTGCCGAGTTTTAGCGTACGGTGTTTACAACTTAATGGGAATCCAACTTGGTGGTCCAGAAGCATTGACATACAATTCCAGAACGCATATTTCAAGTGTTCACAGGAATCGTCATTTTCTTTAAAATGACTAGTGGCCTCTACGCTTATGTTTCTTGGTATTTCTTTGACGATTACATCAGCGACTTTAAGATTATCATCAGTGTTATGTGCACAAAGCGTAGACAAGGAACAGTCGTAAGAAATGCCATCAAAGTTAATGTTACGTTCTATTATTTTGCCGCCAATTATATTAACGATCTTGCATTTTCTCCGGATGTGGTTATTTAGTGATTGCATCTACCAATTATGAGATGGTTATTTAGCAATTTAACTTTTTGTGCGACTTGTAAAACGTCTTTACCTTTATCTTATTCCTTACCTAGAAACTGTTGATTTAAGTAGGTACTGTCATTGAGTGCAAGTGGAAAATTGACAACTTGAAATTATAAACCCATGCAAAAAAAAATACTTTAATTTATTGCGTATTTAATTTTGCCCCTAATTTATAAAAGGCGAAATCGATTGCTTTTGTAGTTTGTGCGACTGTTTTTGTAGTTTACAACGAAAAGAAATTCTGTTCTTAATATTTTTCGCGTGCTATTTTCCAAACATACTACCTTCGTCCTAATATTTACGCGGTAGGTAATATTGCCATTCGTTATTTACTTACACATCGCATCCAAAACAATGCTGCCACTAACGGTGTCTGTAACAGAGCCGCTGGGAGAGTTTGTGCCGTCACGGTCGCCGCACGCGCAACCAGTGTCCGTACACTTTACACTTGTCGCAAACACGTTTATCGAGGCCGATAGAATTGACACCCGATATCACGAAACCCTTATTTCATTTTAATACTTAGACTAGTTTTCTCATGCTTCGATGACATTTTTCCTTTAGAAATGTTGAGATCATGCTATTTGCGGGTGGGTTGCGATGAAAGACAGAACATTTAAATTAAGCTAGGTGCAAAGTAGACCCTGTTATAGATTGCTAAATGTGAGCTCTTAAGTACTTGTTTAGTTTTTATAACATAGTTATCTATCCTCTGCATATAATATTGATAGAAAGTGTTTCATATAATTCCGTCATATGAAAACTACAATAAAAATATAAATATCAACACGCAACACGACTTCTTTCTTTCTAAATTTCTATTATTATTTATACTTACCCAATTGTTTGTAACTTAGACACACTCGTAGTGGGGTTAAACACCTGTTATTATATAGTGCAATGTGTTCCGTAAAAATATAATAACATGTTTTATAAACACGTAGTGTAAACAAAAAACAATCATATCATTGTTTAAATGCAGGACTACGAAAAACTGTCTAGTTCTGTCTAGTCTAGGCCAATAGTGCAATTGAATCGGTTCAGTCATGTCGGATTTGATAGATGCGAATTTAAAGAGTCTGAAAATGTTTAATTTTGGTGTTAGAGTTTTGGTGATTTCGTCATTTGGCTTGATGAAAAAGGTACAGTAGTTAAATATGTGTATGTATGTACTCGTATAATAGGTAGTGGTTTTTTAAAAACAATAATACCTACGAGTATGTTACTCTGGAGCATCCATAGGTAGATAATAGGCCTGTGTAATAAGGTAGATTAGTAGATTTATTGTACCGTATTTTTCTCTATCCGAAACTATTGCAATTTAATTCTATAGTATAAGTAGGTAAGACTTTTATCTTAAACTTGGCACACTTAAAATAATTAGCATTTTCGGTGATTACTCCTTTCACTGACGCCATAATTTGGTTTTTATGTTGTTTTTGTTTCTTAGAAATTTATCAGAGCGGACACAAATTAACTTTTAATTCCAAGCAATGTTAGCTCGTGTAATGATTCGGCTTTTAATCGTCGCTGCTTCAAAGGTTTCTGCGGTTTCTGCCTAATTGCCAACGAATGCGGCTAAAAGGTCAAATTAAATTCAAATAATTCTTATTCAATAAAACAACCGTAGTACTTCAATTAGAGCCCGGCCCAGCATTATTGGAAGTTTTTACACGTATCGTAAATGATTCGCAAGACCTTCTCGCTTACAAATATGCAGCCAAACTGCAAAATTGACAATTATGGGACGAAAATACATCAAGAGTCCAGTTTTGTAGATTGTTGTATTCTTATTATAAGCCTTGGCTGCGGTCGAGCACGCTTCGCTCAGAATGTGGCTTTTTGCAATAGCAGGAACTTGTCGGGTTTCATCACTATTCAATACCCAGTCTGCGGCGCGAAACCGAAAGTCAATTATATCTGTATATATCCAATTTGTAATCACTCTGCACTGCGTATATTGTGTTTATAATGAACCCTCTCTTCCGATCACCAGTGTGAACGATATCAGCTGTTTAATAAATTGCAGCTGAGTTGTTTCATTTCATTCATACAATCGGGACGATAGTGAACATGACTCGCCAATTGATCGATAGATTATAATCTCGACATGTATTAGTTTTGAATTGCCCTGTCATTATATCCATTGCATTAACAATGATCGTCTTGTTTTGTTAAAGCGGCTTAACCCTCATTGTCCTTCAATCGTGTTTTGTATGATTGAATCACTCAATACGTTTTTTATTCGCAGGTCCGACGATCTCTCAAATTACGCGGCAGGCGCAAAGAGAAGGAGAAACTCCCCTCCGGCATCACAGCTGACTACACCGCTTCATTGTTTGCTCATCTCGAGCAAGACTCTAATTACTCCAATTATCCGCTAATACCTACTTCGGGATCTAACTCCAATCTGAGCGATGAAAATAACCACCTTTCTCCCGGATACCCAACCACACACGCGTGGAATAGAAAAGAAGGCGTCTTACAATCGGATAGTTCGGAGACATCTTTAAATTCGTTGAACAATCCCAACAACGCCAATACCAGCCCACGACAACCGCAAGTTCTACCTCCCATACCACCGAGACCACCAAAACGTGGCATCCTAAAAGGACCTCGACTTAGTAATACTAGTTCTAATTCCCAAGAAAGCAATATACCAACAGCAGACACCGTTGATTATGTGAACGGTCAAGACTCCAACGTACTAGCACGTAACACCCAGCAAAATGAAATTATTTCTTATGGCATACCACCATCCAAAAGCACTTCGTCGAGCGACGATATGCAGCAAGTACAAAATTTCACGAAAAAGGTCATTCATAGTCCTGTTGACAATCAAGTGAAAAGTAATTACAAGAACAACGCCAGCAACCCGTCTATTACTACACAAGATATGGACGAGGTGGCGAAAACTAATGGGAGCAGTTATTTAGGAGTCACTTCGACATCTCCAAGTGCTGATTCATTGACTGATACAACGACCAATTCTTCCTTCGCCACACCACCGTTTTCTACCTCTCCCGTTGGTGAATCCCAGGGCTTCCATAGATGGTCGCGAATCAGCAATTTCGAAGATGTTTACTTACCATTGCCCCCATTAAAGCCGCTGTTACTTCCTAAACCGAGAGTTTTGACGATTCAGAGACAGAAAGCTCCGCGGAATGATTTTGGATTCAGCCTCCGTCGGGCAGTGATACAGGAAAGAGTTTTTGGTGATGAAACTAAGGAATTGAATGGTCACGAAGAAAACGGCTTAACCAATGGCGAAAGCAAGTGCAACGGTAATGCTGGTAACGTCGTTGGAAGTAAAGTGGTCCAAAAGGCAGTGATTCTAGCTGAGCCAGGGTCTTATCCGGGAGCTAGCGAGTCAGGCCTATTGCCTGGCGATAGACTTTTGGAAGTAAATGGGATCAATGTTGAAGGAAAGAGCCGAGAAGAGGTTATAGATCTCATTAAAAGCAGCAACGAATCTGTCACGATAAAGGTGAGAAATACTTTTATTGTGTTTATTTAGTGAGGCTAAATTAAGATATCGTCGTAAAAGTAAAATTTATGAAATTTTCATTTTTTACAATCTTTATTCGGTAAAATTTAACTGTATACGAGTGAAAGGCACTTAAACTGGTAAACGGTTAATAACAGTAATTGGGTAACTTTTGAAATCCAATAGTGCACTGCCTGTACCAAACTAATAACAAGCGTCAGTTCAACCTTAATAAATAAAACATTAATTTTGGTTAAGATGAATTGCCTCATTTCACTGGCTAAACATAGCTATAACAGTTATTAATGATTGGTTATTTAGCGTCCAAGTATTTTGATGATACTTTTTACAGCTTTACAGTTTTATATGATTGATTTGATCACCTACATTAGTGTCAGGAAAGAGATGCATTTATGATAAAGCCAAATTATTTAATTCAGCCTGTTACAAATTTAAGGGTTTACCCAAGAAATAAAACGTTATTGTGATTACAAGGTTAGGCAGTCTGCAGTCGCTGTTACATACGTACGCATATTTGTCTACGTACGCATACAGTCTGCCTGTATAGTCAAACAAATTGAATCATGACCCTTTGTGCTACCAATGTCATGTTGACATCTCATACTTTTGTCAAGGAATTTACAGTGAAATTGATTATTAAAAGGTTCCACCCTGGGTCATAATTCAATTTTTTCGACCGTACTGGCCCAAAGTTATCCTCTAAATTTTCAAAGAAAACATTTATTCGTGGTGTGATACGACGTGATGATTTTACAAATTCGTAGAACACAAAATTAGTAACCAAGAAAATTAAAAATATCTACACATATTTTAAAGTTTCCTACTAAAATGTATGACATACTCGTAAGTATCGAAATTTGGCTATTGACATTGACAAAAAAATCCTCATCAAAAACCTGGATTGTTTGTACTTTTGCCAATAGTACACCTACTTTATAAGATTGTCGAATAGATGATTTTGTGTTACTAGCTAGGGCTAGACAGTCCTAGAAAACTCAACGGGATATAGTAGGTACTTGAATAATTTATGTAAAAAGCACGTGTGGACAACACGCAACTTTCCCCCGTGACGGTATTTACCAAGAACCACTTTCGTGCTCGACTGGGCTTATTCAGGTCTCTGTACTGTGTGATGTCTTAATAAAAGATAATCCAAGTGCAAGTGTTCGTAGCCTCGATTTGGTGCGCGACTGTAATCGAGTCGATAGCTTGCGGTAATTCATTAGCTGGAAGCAAGTAGTCGCTGTTTATTAACTAAACTGGGTTGGAGATGTTTTCCCAAAAAAAGGCACAACTTAGTTCACCAGCACCTGAATCTAACACAAAAAAACGTGCATAAATATCTTATACGACTATTCTACTTCTAGTGCCGGTAGGACGTGTTAGATATTTTTGCACGTTCTGCTGTGGCAGATATAAGGTAATGCGCCATGATCACGAAACGACACATCGTCGTCTACGTATGGTACGCCGAACAAAACCCGAATTTAATTCATAAAATCTATAGCAGTATTGTCTTATCTCCGTCTAGAAACCATAATCAGAGACAATATTTGACGACCAGATGGCCCAGTGGTTAGAGCACCTGACTACGAAGCTTGAGGTCCCGGGTTCGAATCCCGGCCGGGGCAGATATTTGTATGAATAATACGAATGTTTGTTCTCGGGTCTTGGATGTTTAATATGTATTTATGTATGTATTTATCTATATAAGTATGTTTATCCGATGCCTAGTGCCCATAACACAAGCTTTGCTAAGCTTACTTTGGAACTAGGTCAATTGGTGTGGATTGTCCCGTGATATTTATTTATTTATTTTTATTTATTTCTTGGGAAGCCTAAGGTTCGTAGATAGTATTTATAATCCTAGCAATAGGTAGTCATTTACAGCCGCGGGTTCACGATGGATGTAGGCCGCTTCCAACTGAAGCAGCTAGAGGTTTACGTCCAGCAGTGGACGTCCTATGATTCGATGATGATGAGTGGCTTACCCCATTTATGTGAACAGGTGCAACCGATAGCGGAGTTGTCGGAGTTGTCTCGTAGACGCGCCGTCGACGGCGGGGGCGACGTCGAGCTCTCAGACAGCAACGTCCGAGGAGGCACGCTCAGTCGCTCCGGTAGCCGACGTTTCACCAACACTCAGGTTAGTTATCAGACTTATTACCTACGGGCAAGCTTTAATGAGCTTCCGATATTTCAACGTATTTACTAGTTCCATGAGTGCAGTTGCTGCCCGCCGCCACCTTTTTTATATCGTCTTTCCATCTCATTTTTTGCGGTTTGCCCCACTGGTCTCTACCTACCCAAAATAGATCGGAGTGGAAGAGGTTAAAGAAGGCCTACACCAAGAATTTGGTAGAAGAAGAGAACTGAACTGAGACTGAAGAAATTGCGGGTGAATGTTAAGGTTCACTAATGTCTAAACAGAACATTTTTTTTCCAAATGATTCGTTTCGCAAAAATGTTTCATTTAGCCAAATGCATTTTTTTCTGAAACTGTAAATTTTTCAGAACATTTATAAAACTAACTTAACCTACGGGATTCTACTGTGGTCTTGAACCAAATCCAGGCAGTTTCAGGATAAAATGCATTTGGCTGTTTGGATATTAATGCTGAGTAGATCGAGCTCTCCACAGTCCAGTAGAATTCTGGACGAAGACGACACAGCGACGCAGTGTAGTCTAACCTATAAATTTCTTTAAACGAAGCCCGTAAGATCATAAAGTTTTAGATTGTACCTACCTGCTTATTTAAATGCCTCAAGTCTATTCAATTGGCAAATGTTCAAATACGGAACGAATACAAACTTTAATGAGCCGATGAATGAATTGAAACCGCAACGCAATGTAGATTTGCCGTTTCAAGTTGTTTTTTTCTGCGGTGATGTGGGATTCGAATTGCCCCAGAAAGTAAAATGAGATACTTTGATGTTTGGCAGTGGTCGTAAATGATTGATTGAATGAGAACTATTTTATTCTTGAGATATAACAGTTGATCGAATGTAGAGTCAAGTCGTCGTCAGCGTCGGCTCTTACACTTGGGTTATCTAAATTTTATTTTCACTGGAAACTGGAAAATTAGCGCTCCTTGCCAATCTGGCGCCCAGTGCGACTGCTCTTGCTAAAGCCGGCGCTGAACTCATTCTTTGTACCATTTATTATGATTACGCATAAACTGAATTATATCATTATCTTATTCGAAAAGATAAGGTGAACGCCCTCGACTGATTGCAACAAGATTGCAACTATGCACGCCGTCACACAATATGAAACGCCTATCGCATTACGTCACCTCGCAGGGTATTACAGTCGCTGTAACACGTGAAGCACGTCAAAACAATCGGGACGCAAGTCAGTTGGGGGCGTAGTAGTTGGAAAATCGAAGTTCTTATCGTACCGTCCCTCTCACTCTCGTATTAAATAATGTAAGTGTCAGTGGGACGACAAGATACGAAGTTCGAATTTTGCATTTGGTATTAGAGGGCCTGGCGTCGAGGGCCCTCGCCGCAACTTGAAGTCTATTGTCACAAAATTGTTGTAGATTTTTCGGCATGATCGAACAATTGAATGCAGCAATAACTATTGCTCGTGTTGAACAAATGAATTGATTATTATCATAAAATAGTCATCACTCAAAAAATTACCTACCAATTTACTACCTACACAAATTACCTACCAATAGACAAGAGAAAATAATATTAGGTACAAAGAATTACAAAGAAAAGCATATACAGTAT
Source organism: Choristoneura rosaceana (assembly GCA_037349165.1). Classification (NCBI taxonomy): domain Eukaryota; kingdom Metazoa; phylum Arthropoda; class Insecta; order Lepidoptera; family Tortricidae; genus Choristoneura; species Choristoneura rosaceana. The sequence goes on along the minus strand of JAZBNJ010000018.1, from coordinate 9,907,598 downwards.
GTTTCAACTTTCAAACATGCGTAAAAAATAAGTTTGAATTATCAGGTCGTAAGTAAATTGTTGTCGTGCATTCTGGTCTGGATCAACAATTACGGGGTCGTATAACCGCACCCGATTCTGAAAGTGTCCGCTAGTTACGCCCCGCCTCAACTATTGTCAATAAAACCACTTTTGTCAGACTGCAGTCATAGTATTTTCTCATGCAGTGTGTATCCGCAAATTTGTCTTTATTTAGGGGTGATTGTTTTCTTCTCTTTATGAGGGGTGTCCTAAGTTTGTTGTTCGTAACAAATAGAATGAGGAAAACATTGTAAGACTATTAAGGGTAGTCTGCTTTCTTGTAGAATGGACAGGAAAAATAAATTAGAGGTCGTAAGTCTTTGTCAAAAAGATCGGGAGAGTTGGGGTGCCCTGAGAGCTTGGTGAGGTTGCAGTATGGATTACAAATGCCTCATGAAATATTTATATTTAGAGAAATATAATAACTGAAGGAACCGAATTGAGACTGTAGATTATGTAGATACTTTAACGAATTGAAATATATACTTATTACTGATGACGATGATGATAAACATCGTAATGGCTGTTCTTATTATAGTTGTAGAGTTGCGTTTTGATCCGTAGTGCTTCTTGTAAATTAGAACGAAACTACGTTTTTATGGGGACGCGAGCTTGCGGGGGACTTTTAAATAAATAAGTACCTATATAGAAAAAATGCTGTAGCCTGTGACAGTGGTAAATGAATTTTACCATTTTTCCTTTAGAGTTCTTCATAAGTTCAAACTAAATCGTTTCTAAGACCGAACTGAGACATCCAGATGAGTAATAAAAACATAGCTTAGAGGTTTCAATTGCAACACAAAATGTCTCCGTTTTTTTCACTCATCAGTGTAGATATTTGGCAAAAAACAACGACAATAAGATTCCCAAATAGTGAGGCCTAGAAAAGTCGAGTGTGTTAATAATCGGATGTAGATTATACATTTATAGGCCAATGGTCATTCAACCGATAATTACAGATTAATTGAAGCAATTAAGAACGAATTGCTTGTGTAAATAACCGCCCATCAACACTATGCTCCCTCTTAAGTAGAATTATTGATCACTAGCTTTTGCCCGCGGCTCGTACTCGCGCGCTGTTCCTTCGGGAACTGTGCATTTTTCGGGGATAAAAAGTAGCCTATGTCACTCGGGCCCACAAACTATCTCTATGCCAAAAATCACGTCATCCGTCGCTCTGTTACGGCCTGAAAGACGGACTAACACACTTTCGCATTTACAATATTAGTATGGATAGTTCCTTAGTATACCTATAGGATAGTGAACATTGATGCAGACATTAAAGAGCGATTGAGGACTCCAACGATTTCGATTAAATTTGTTATGTAAGGGTTTTTGGTGACGAAAAATCGATCTAGCTCGGTCTTATCTCTCGGAAAACGCTGATTACCGAATTTTCGTCCGAGCAGAGCTGGGTTGCCCAGGCACTGTTTAGTTACTGTCGTTAAAATAACCACTGAAAATACTCTAACAGCATCTAAATCCAACTAATGAGGATTCTGTGACAGGCTAGTTGTCGTTATAGTGAGGTCCGTTTGACAACTTTGACATTTGCGTCACTGTCATTGGTTAAATAACTAAATGAGCCAATCACAAGCAAGACTCCAACGTTAATCGGACTTGTCGATACGAACGCCATCTAGCGATATTTCTGTCAAGAAACCCTCATTGTCCTCCATCTAACTTAATGTGCCAGTAAATATTTACCTAGCAGGGAACTATCTGACATCAAAGCCAAGTTGAGTGTACAGGGGGTTCTCAAACAACCGCAAAGTCTAGCACAAGTACACGTAGGTAGTTACGTGTGTAATATGCATAGTGTAGGGTACACAAGGACCCTTGTCATAGACTGAGTGGCTGGATTGAATAGGCTGCTGCGTGTAGGATACCCACTGTAAGGAACTAACGATGTGCTTAAAAAACTACAGTTACTGGAATATCTAGGTGTACAAATGACGCGTGCAATGCAAATATACTCACAGAACAATATTATTCAGCGGAATCGACTTTAGGAAACGCTGCTCTAAATGTTTAAACTAAGAAGCTTGAGACAAGCACTTAGTAAATGTAAATACTGCTAATAACAATATTATAGCATTACTTACTTGACACCCACTTAGGTATCTGTTTAGGTTAATGGACGTGGATCAGTATTGAACGATAACAACTTTCTTTGAAAAACTAGTGTAGTGGTTTTCCCTTGTCTTCCATAAAGCAGAGCTGGAGTCCGGACTTTGTAGTTAGTAATAAAGTGCTGGTGCCCACTCTCATGTTAGGTACTTAGTCGTCTGTTTAGGTATAGTCAATCAAATAAGTCGTCTTTAATTTTTTAAACAACTTTCTATAAAGTTAATACTGTTTTATGACGTGCAAACGATGATCAACTTTTAGAGTGCTTATATCAGTATCAGCCAAACTTTGTATCTACTTACCTACAGTTTGGCTGATGGTACAAATAGTAGATCAAGTTAATTTAATAACTCTAGTAACCCTTTCTTAGTCACAGCACACACCTCACTCACAGCAGCGCAGCGATTAAAATTAGGTCTTATCTTTTCCCAACACAACCCAATTAGTATCTGTAAAAACTTGCCACTTCAAAGTATTAACAACGACATTCAAAACACCTATATAGTTACCGTCACCTTCGAATGGCACGAGTTAGAAAGTGACGGAAGTCCTTATCCCCGCGATAAACTTAGCCGGCAATCAATCTCCCTTCACGTGACTCATTCAACCATTCACTCATTCATTGTTACTCGCATTAGCGCATTAGCGGGGTCGCCCATTGTTTTGACTCGGGTCGATGTGGCTATTTTGACTTGCGTTTTGAAAACACCCTATATGTAGAGCTACTTTCGGTGATGGGAATGGTTTTGCCTTTGCAGTTAAAGCTTTGATAAGGTAAGAAGAAATTCACAGGCGAGCACAGTAGATAGGTGTACAATAAATAAATAATAATATAGTAATAAATATAATGGGGCAATTGACACCAATTGACCTAATCCCAAACTAAACAAAGCTTGTACGTTAGCGGGAAAGTGATAAATAATTAAATACATATTAATCATTCAACACACAGGAACAAACATTCGTAAAAACAAATTTTATAGAAAGTATAGGTACCTAAAAAAGTTAGTGTAAGTGTGTATTTATAAGTTTTCGGTTACAAAATAAATCTCGATTAAAATCTCAATTTGTATGGAAACACGAACAGCGCCTCTAGCGGAACGTTTGCGATGTTCATGTTTCCATACAAATTGAGATTCGAACGCGAACGCGATCGAGACGTATTTTGAAACCGTAAACTTACACTAAGGGTAGGTCTGAACAGATGGACGCAACTTTATTACGAAAAATATTGATAAGTTGATAGCCTTGATAGTAGGTCAGTGACCCGCGAGTCGGTCTAGACTAGGCTCCGCCCTTTAGCCGTTAACCCTTTCGATCGAGCCCCGAACCTTGCCAGGGCCTACTACGAAGAGCAAAATTCGAAATTCGTATCTTGTCGTCCCGCTGACACCTATATTATTTAATACGAGAGTGAGAGGGACGGAACCATACAAACTTCGATTTTCGTATTAGCCCCTCAGGTTTGCGCAAAATCGTAATCCCGTCGGCCAACGTGCCGTGAACGTCTAAAATAGGAAAAATTAAGGGCTAAGGCATTTTAGATTAACTTTCACGTCCTTATGGGCGAACATATTATGATCACTATAATAATAATGTACATCTAGTGAATAATTTTTTTACGATTGTATTTAGGCTATTTTATTATTTTTTTATTTACTCTGATACAAACTATTTTCTCCTTGCCGAGCTTCCCGATTTATTCCGTTTGAAATCTCGGGTGCAATCACAGCGATGAATGAAAATTGCGCATTTAAAACAATTTACTTTAACGCGTGCCTAATTCATTCACCTACGCAATGACGCCTGCATCCATATTAATACTAATATTATAAATGCGAAAGTGTGTTTGTATGTTTGTCCGTCTTTCACGCCGTAACGGAGCGACGGATCGACCTGATTTTTGGCATAAAGATAGTTTATGGGCCCGAGAGTGACATAGAATACTTTTTATCCCGGAAAAATGCACAGTTCCCGAGGGAACAGCGCGCGATAACCGAATACCATGCAGGCGGAGCCGCGGACAAAAGCTTGTACGTTAATATATTAAATAACGATTCCGACATATCACATTCTATTTTATGTATTTGTACGAGCGTCCCCTAAGTACTAAACATCAATTTTAATTAGCACCCGCAGACCCATTGTAATAAAAGTGAGTCAAATTGACTTACGGTTTTCTTATCTAGGGGAGGAGTGACCACCCCTCTCTGTTTATTTTATGTATGTTTTTAGGGATTGTGTCCAGGCATCCGGAATTTAAGGGCCGGATGTCCGTCGGTTGAATTGCGCCTTGGTCACAATACGTCACTGTGTTGTGTAGTATAAACTGAAGAGACAGAGGGGCTACTACAAAATTCTAATATCGAAGTTAGATCCCTTTCACTCTCGTATTAAATAATATTAGCGTCAATGGGACGGCGAGATATGAAGTTCAAATTTTGCACTTCGCAGTAGGCTAGTAGTAGTATACCTATCCACGAAGACGCGTGATTTTCTCAAAATTAGACATTAATGACATTGTAATAAGAACCACGACACGCGTCATCTTGAATGACTACCTATATAGGATCAAGGGTGTCCAAAATTTTTGTGTCGATTACGCTACTTAAAAGAAGGGGCCACGTGAACTTCATTGGTACTACTTGTAAGTACTATTGTTTATTCTGTGGTAAAAAAAAATACTAATAAATATACTTAATTCGTAAAGCTCATTGCTTAATTCTTTATAAAATTCTGTGACTAAAAATCGCCGGATGACAAGCAAGTCAGTAAAATTTGTTACTGCTCTTCAAAATGTCGTATCAAGTTAGTAATTTCATACTGAGATGCGAGCTTTGTTGTACGCGTAAGTAGGTATTTAGTACAGCTGGTGCCCTCACTTAGGTATCCACACAGATTAGGAGTTTTGATCGCGCATTACAGTTGAATGAATATTATAAACATAAATGTGGGTAAATGTTTGTATGGTATAAGATCAATGAATCCCTAGTTGAAAACTACCGTTTCTAATATAAATAGGTGCTTATTTTTGCTCTAATCTTAAACATACTTCATGGCCTAGCGGTCCAGCGTCGGCTTACTACTCATGAGGGCTAGGGTTCGAGTCAGATAGATGAATGTCGGCTGAGAATAGTTTTTTGTTCTTTTTTTTTATATACGCTTTTAGTATTTAACAAGGTTATTTAATTAGTTTACAAGTTTTATTTAAGTTTGTAATCTAATACAGAATTAGAGTAAGTAAATGAAAAAATTAAATAAGTTTGAAAAGACTTTTATTCTCTTTACAGAAAAACACATATTTTTATTGAATTCGATTAACATTTGTTCTGACAATGAACCGTATTAAGCAAAGCGTAACATTTCGTAATTTATAACTGTAAGAAAAATGAGTATTCAACATAATTGCCATTCATGATTTAATTTATTTTATAAAAGTAGATAGGCACACAGTGAATTAACATGTAGGTAAGTATAGACAGAAACATGCATTAGGTATGTTTCATCTAATTACAATACCATCACTTTGCCATCTTACTTGAATAATTACAAAAAATAAGCTTTAAGTATAGCAGTTTACAGCGGTCAGAAGAACCTCGAATACTCACTTCGTTTTTTTAAGCATTAGAAAAAGGGTAAACAATCTTGACGAGTTTTTTTTTTATTGAAATCATTTTAAATAAAAAACAGTAACTATTACTTACATACCAAAATAACATAATATCACAATGTTCTTGCTAATTGTTACATATTTGTTGTGATTGTGACTTATTTTTCAAAATGTTTTTAAATAAAAATATACGTCAAGTTCGCTTACCTTATTACAAATGCTAAAAAAAAACGAAGCATAGTTATTTAATTTTCAATACCTCAAGGATCTACCTTCATTGTCGATTACTTGTTGAAGGCGGCTTCTCATACTATTTACCAATGTTAAACATAAGTCACCGCCTCGCATGGATTCCCAAGTTGAATGAACTAGTTCCTTGAGGTTTTGCGTTGTCCTTACGTTAGATGGATCTCAGTTAAGGACCATTTGACCCCATAAATTTTCTATAACATTTAGATCTGGACTTTTTGACGGCCAGTTAATAATAGTAATGTCATCTTGCGCCGTGAGCCAGTCTTGCACAATTCGGGCACTGTGCACCGAACTATTGTCTTGTATCAAGTATATTTGGCCCTCAGGATACGCAACACGCACAGTTGGTAACATGACATCGCGCAAAATATCTAAGTATTTTGCGCTATTCATGCGACCACCAACTTCCACAATTTCACCTGGCCCCATTGATGACATCCATCCCCAATAAGCCAAGGTTATTCTGCCGCTAGTTCTGGTTGGTAACACACAACATTCATTAAACCTATCTCCGTGTTTCCGCCATAGTATCTTGCGACCATCTTTGTCAGACTTGAACGACTTTTCGTCAGTGAATATAATAATATTATTACACCAATCAAAATTTAAATATTCTTCAGCAAAACGAATCCTTTGCTGTCGGTGAACGTAGGATAGTGCGATTTTTTTTGCTGGTCGGTATGTTTTAAACCCAGCGACGTGCAAGTGTTTTCGCACTGTCTTTACTGCTATACGGTGAGCAATTGCCGTCTCCTTGGTTGATAGGAAAGGGTTTGCAGTGTGTCTTGCAACAATGTCTTGATGACGTGCAGATTGAGGCGTAAACATAGTGGGTTGAAAACCTGGACGCTTCCTTTCTATGTCGCCAGAATCTCCATACCGTTTTACCCACAGCCTGACGGTTTTTCTCTGTAAAAGAAAATTATATTAAGTCTTATGTTAATAATCTAAAGTAATAATGTTACAAAAAACATAACGACGCTATTATACCTACAAAGATTAAACGATACAATATTATCACAAGAATAAATACAGTAGGTATAGTAACTTTGCAATATTTGCACAACATTTTACTTACCGTTAAATTGAGCTGACGAGCAATTTCACTAATAGAAGTGTTATTCTCAAATAACGCGATTATTTTCGCCTTCATAAAAGGAGTTAAATGATTTGATGACATTGTAGTAAAAATAGCGAAGCGACACAGTGGTTGTTCCGAAAGCAAGAAACGAATCGCATAATAAAGTCTACATTGGGGTAGAAATTAACTAGTAAATAACCTTATGTGCGGGTAAATCGTTATAAGCTGGTAGAACGGATGGTAGAACGTTTTTTTAATGACGTCAGTTTGCAACAACCAGTTTTAATTTTCATAAAGAAAGTAAAAGCACCGTTTGGTCCAGTGGTTCAGTGGCCGGCTGTGAAGCATCTGGTTGATGGTTGATCCCCAGGATTCATGCTGGTTTTTTGATTATCTAGCTTCAAAATTTTAAGAAGCGAGGAATAAACCAAGCACATGAAATCGTTTATGAGTGTAAGTGTAATCAGTCAATCACAAAAATTATTAATAATAAAGTGAAATGATTCTGAGGTATACCTTAGCAACCATTGATGTATATGTACTTACTAGATGCGCACGTTCATGTCAACAATATGTTCAAATATCGGACTGTCACAAGACGTCAACGCTATATAGATTATACACCGCAGACGTGACACAGCTATTTTACCTACGAAACGTAATCATTTTGCATCTGGCAAAATAGATATTTTCGAAAAAAAACAAAAACTTTTTAACTGCATTTTTTTAATCAATTGAAAGAAATTATCTTAATAAATAGGCAGATAGTGAATGAGGTTTTGAAAAAAAGCTGAAGCACTAAAAATGTGATTGAAACCTGTAATTCAACGGTTCTTAAGCCTTTATCGCAATGGAACCCCTTATTGGAAATTTAAAATTTGCCGGAGCCCCAAAATAGTCAAAAATGGTGTACTGAGTAATATTATATTATTATTTTTTTTTGTTTTTTAGTAGCAATGTATGCTAGCTCAACGAAATTTCAGATTTTTTAAAAGCGAAAAAGATTTTCGGAATGCCGGAGGGGATTTGAATGTTATTAGTTACTGTTTCCGAACGTAACCTGTGTTTTGGGCGCGCTGTCACTGTCACTATATAGATATATGTATTCATGTAGACAAATGAGAAGTAAAAAGCATGTTCTAATAAATTACTGTTTTATTCTTAAATATATCCAGAAACAGTTACTAAAATGCGTATCGCGTGACATATTGACGTTCATAAAAATTAGTACATGGAAAAAGAATGACAGGTATAAATAAAGCAATTAAACGAATTGTCATGCATGTTCAGTCACAATTTTTTACCTACAACCAATTCTGAATGGGATCGTCTGCACGTTTTAGTCTATGATTGTAAGATGGCGTAATGTCAACGACTTTATAACCTTCGATGCGTTACGTCTTATTTTAAAAAATGTTTTTATTGTGGTATTACAATATTATTAGTTGCTTAATCACTTGTACAAGATGTAATTTTACTTACTTGAGTAGTGAATTGTTACTTACGTGCAGGTTCACGCCTATATTCGGAGTCTCAATCAAAAACTAGTTCGTCCGCCGCTCATGAATGTCAAAGTCATACTAAAGTCCTTTGCACAGTGCAAGGTGCAAAGCAGTGGAACACAATGAGTGTTCGGATGGCGTAATCTAGTAAGTACATATACATCAATGTTAGCAACGCAGTGCTGCCATCTAGTAGTGCCACTAAAAATGAAAGTAAAAAACTGATACGAACAACGGAATGGAATAATAAGAATGGTGATAGGTGACCTGACCACTGTGCTGTGGTGCCATCTATCTAATCCATGTGTAGTTGAAGGGGAGAAGGTTAATAAAATTCATATTTAAGGTGGGGCAGTAAAAGTTAAAAGATATCAACTTTGTTTTTTTTTTCTTATTTACTTACCCTCTTACGTATAGTTACTCGTAATATTAATAAAATAATTTGAATACCTAACACGTCAAAATATTAATTTAATTATTATAAATCACATTGAGTATGAAAGAAAACAACGTTATAGACTTATAGAAAAATTTAAAATTGGAACGAATATAACTACAAAATTTTATCAAATTCCATATACCTATTAACTTATATACATTACTTATATAACTAAATTTAATAACAATCGATGTTAACATGCAAAGTAAACAAACAAACACATTGCAACAAAAAAAAAGACAATTCATCCTAATTCCTGTCTCGAACTCGAGGTGTTTTATGAATGAAAGATAGATTGTTTAACTAAGTACACCTACTGTTAGTGAAATAAAAGTAGGGTAGTCGTAGTAATAGTAGTGGTGCGCGTTCACTACCGCGAAATCAGCCTGGATACCTAAGTGAGGGCACCGGCTGTACTAATGAATTCTTGTCACCCGTCGAAATGGTTTTATTAATACTTACAACATAACACAATACAAACACTTTTTACTTTTAACTTGTAGATATAATTCCGTCTGAAAGAGTCCAGTTATTTTGTAGAGATATATTTGTGTATTTTCGGGTGCCACAATTAAAACGCACAAATTTGTAATTTGGGCAGGGGCTTTCATACGGGAGCTAAGTCGCAGGCATAAGTTAGTGATGTACCTGTTACAAAAGGCATCAGAAAGAGTATATAGAAGCGTAAACCCATAGTGATTTTAGTTGATACATTGATACACATTTATTTATCTGCTAATAAACGCTTTGGCATCAGGCACATCATTATGAATTGAATGCTAGTGTCAAATCCAGTCTAGACCGCATTCCAAAACGCGGTAATGTGTCGAGGTCGATCAGCTTTTAGACTAGACCAGTTAGTTAGGTAATGTTCAACAGGTGTTTGACATTAAAGTATACCCAAAATAAAATAGGCGCCACGTGAAGTTCATTTTTAAAACGAAAATACAATCCTTACTAATATTATAAATGCGAAAGTGTGTTTGTATGTTTGTCCGTCTTTCACGCCGTAACGGAGCGACGGATCGACGTGATTTTTTGCATAGAGATAGTTTATGGGCCCGAGAAATTGACAGTTGACAGTATTGAGGGAACAGCGCGCAATAACCGAATACCACGCGAGCGGAGCCGCGGGCAAAAGCTAGTTTAATATAATTCTTCATACATTCTGTGACTAAATATGGCAAAGGTGTTCAGATAAAAAAAGCCATAATGTACATATTTTTTTATTTATGGTTGCATCATGAAAATTTTATGCCATAACTGGGGCATTACTTAAAAATTATAGAACAACTTATTACTTCGGTTACACCATTAGACGCTCATTCTGGCGTCAGTTGTCCATCTTTCTGATCAGAATCACGACAGAATTACCGTACCCCTCCCAGCCAGACTGACGGACTGACCGTCAAAACTGATGAAAATTAAACATTTTCAATAATATACACATGACATTTAATACCGTACTAGCTCAATGATTCTGTATTACATAATGAGTCCTATGTAGAGGTTAGATTAAAATTATTATTTAATACAGTTTTATTTGACTTAATACAGTATTGAATGTCAAGACGTCAATCCAATATGAATGACAGATAACCAGAATGATGGACTGAACGAACCACAGGAACGAACTGACGCCAGGTGCTTGTAACAGAAGTCTTATATAAATAAACAAAAAATACAGAGTATCTTGATCAGTTGATTTTGTTTAAAGAAATGTTGTGATTAATACCTAAATGAAACTAGTTTTTCATTCAACATTTCTAAACTTTTTCACTTCAAAATCCTTAACTAAATATATGACAATGCTACATATGTGAATGTCCATTCGCTTGAACAGGAATCTATATATTTAAAATTTCACGAAAATACCTAGAAAACTATGTAGACTCAACATGCATATTTCTGGCTTAACAGTTTCACAGCCCCTAAGCAATGTGCCAGCCTTCTTTCAACACATCCCCAACCAAAGTATTAATAAATACATTAAATACTCATAAATAATTATATGTCATTGCCATGAGGCAAATGTGCCGCATGGACTAGTGAAAACACCTATGAGGGACATGTGCCTCATCAGACTGTGAACCTGTTAAATAATAACTTCAGATGTGTGTGCCTGTGTATAGCAGCAAATAATAGAATACAAATATACATTTACCATTTATTGCGAAACAGGGTCTATGAAGTAATACCACTTCAAGTCAATAATAGGACTATAAGCTACACATCATACTTTGTATGTAAAATCAGTATTTCAAAATTCTTATACTAGTTTAATAACTAAACAACGCACCTAACCCACTGGCAGCCTTAGAATCCTGTACATATATATACACAAATTTAAAAATTTGGAGTGCTTCTGTCAAAGCTTTGCATTTCGTATTTTGCAATGACATTGCATACTTCCATTTTCACTTTTGGTATTAGAGTTGGCTGTAATTTTTTAACACTGGCAGCCATGCTCCTAAAAAACACATCAATTTCGTTAGTGTTCTCCTTTAGCACCTTTTCTATAAGTTTGTCCAGCACTTGACTCCTTTGCTCTGGGGCTGCCTTTTGCTCTTCAACATACCGAAGAAGTTTGGGTCCGTTCATGAGTATTGGTTTAGGGAGAATCTTTATTGGTTGCAAGTTCCGAGGTACTGGCATGGATTTCTTCCGGCCAGCCTTTTTGATCACTTTCTTAGGAGGTTCGTCGATGATCTCTTGTTTGGGAATCACTTTGAATATTGGCTGTTTGATCTGCTGGTGCTGCTCTGTTGGACCATCCACAACTGTGATCTGGAATATGTAAATAATACATTGCAGTTGGTAGTTAAAGCATAAATAACAGGTGAGGTGAATCTAGTGGCATAGCTACCGGAGGGCTAGACAGGGCAGTGCCCCAGAGCCCCTCGGACTCTGGCTTACAAACTTTAAATTACAAATCTGTCAAATTCAGAACACGGCGAATATGCAACAAATTATTTGAAATAGTTGGGGCCTTAATTTGTTTTTTGCCCCAGGACTTTTGGTTACCTAGCTACACCACTTGGTGAATCTATGATTAAAGTAAGCTTTGATAATTTTTTGTCACACCCGAAAGTCATGACAATACTCACATAATAAATTAATGTTTTATTAGGTAAATCCAACATGCGAGATGGGTTTAGGAATAAGAGCACAGGTAAAATTGAAGGTTACAACAGATAAAAGTAGATAATGTGTGATTGGTTTTGCATGTAATGATTATAATTTAAAGTTTAACCAAGTAGATATTAAGTACTTATTTACTGAATAGAAATGCACAACTTACTTCATAATATTCCTGGTTATCAGTTATAACTTGTTGTTCTGTCGTGACAACATGTTCTTCATGAATCTGCTGATCCTCCTCGTTGTCCATTGTTGTCTCTTCTAGTACTGTCTCAGTGCCATCCATAGATGTCTCATCAAGGTACTGGAGCTTCTCGAAGACGGCTGCTTTGGTCTTGTGCATAGTGCCCATCCGCTTGCTCCTCATATAGCCATCTCGGAGACCGCGCCAACGCTTCTTGCATTCTTCAACTGGAATTTAAGAAGTTTTAAATTAGTATTTTAAACAGTATAAGTTGAAATTGCCACCTCTACGCAGTAACACCAATACTAACAATAAAAAAATCGCAGTTTTGTAGTAGTATTTGGTTATTCTCAGCACCCTGGTACAGATTTTAGCTATCAAGCAAATCATTTGAAAAATTCTTGCAAAAATTTGCAAAAGGTGAGGCGTATTTTTATCTTCGTTGCTTCGCTTTGCAGCACAACTTTGTGAGCAAAGCGAATCCTCGATTCGCAACTTACCTGGTTTGTCCAACGCTTGCGCTATTTCCTGCCATGTAGCCTCTCGTGCTAATATATTCTTCCGAGATGGATCAAGCACGTTGTACAAAAAGCTATGCGGTTGGACTAGTTCAGCTAGATTTTGATCTTCCTCCGTACTCCAGCCAACAGCGTTCAAAGGCATTTCTAACTTCTCGTTTTCGCGTGCGTCACAACGTCAAAACAAAATGTCGGCTACCTATCACGAACGAAAATAGCCGCGCTGCGCAGCACGACGTCACGATCTGTGTTGTCATGTAAAAAAAAATCTTCGCTAGCCGTCAACTGACGTTACTGAGCGCCATCTACTAATGAGTAGAAGTAACGTTTACCAGTATTTTCCCTATCCAACACAAGATGTCGCTTTATTCAACATAATTTATGCCATCTAGTGAGAGGGTTTAGAACTAACTTTAACGTTATTGTAGTTCTATAAGTTTAAACTAGATGGCGTTAACTTAGATGTTTTTTTACCTATTTATTTACAAACAAAAGTAACTGGTTGAGATAACTGCAGATGGCGCCACTATATGAGCTCGGATCACGATCGGATGTAAAAGCAGCAGTGATGTGTTTTGAAATGTTTTCTTTATTATAGCTAGCTGTATAAATCGTACTTTTTTGGCTGTCCGTATCGAATTAGATAAGGAATCCACTTTGGGATAATGCTTCCTTATCACTAAAAGCTTTGCTGAGCTTGCTTGTCTGTGTTTACTTTGTCTTTACCATCTATCTTGAACTAATAAGATAAGATAACTGCGCGCATGGAGGTGAAATGGTTCTTTTTTAATAAATGCTTAGGTACCTACATAATTTTCTTTTTTAATAAGGAAGGACTTAAAGTACCTACCTACTATATTATATAAGGGCCAATCAACTATTTTATCGACACTTTGGGCGTCTCCTGCGTTATCAAAATTGTCTCCGGCGTTACCAATAAATCGTACTTCAGTCAAGATATTTTACGGTTTAATAGATTGAATTTACGTAGGATGGCAAGTATTCATGTAGGTACACCATGTATTAAATTACAGAAAAAACATGTTTACTTACAAAAATCTGCGATTGTTTGAAAAATGTCGCGGACAGATTAGTGTCGGTAAAAACGTTGATTGGCCCATAATCTAGTTTCAGCTTTAAATATTTTTTAACAAGATCCTCTTTAACTTTTCTGTCAACGTTTATAAGTTCTTAATTTTTTTATTACAAACGGACACAAACTTACTTAGGTACTATTACCTACTATCATCTAATTGCACTTAAAATGGCATCAAAGCTGCAAAGTCAAAGTTAAAACAATCAAGCTTTATAATATGGGTAATATCTATATAACATTATCAGAATCTCGGAAACGACTTCGGCGGATTTCGATGAGATATGGTATGTAGGGGTTTTCGGGGACGAAAAATCGATCTAGTTTGGTCACTCTGGGAGAACGCTGGTACCGAGTTTTAACCCCCGCGAAGCTCTGTCGCCCAAGCACTATTAATGGTGTAAGTATCGCGGTTCGGCAAGCGTAGCATAGGACTACCACCAACGAAAGGAGATAGAGAAATGACATGGTTAAAGCCACGGATTCACAACGGATGCTGGCCGCTTCCAACCGAAGCAACGGGAGATTTATGGGAGAGGCCTCTATCCAACATTGGACGTTCTACTGATGATGATGATGAACGTCCTCACAAATAGAAGGTCATGGATTCAAAACCGGGCTCGCAACTTTGAATTTTGAACCATTTACTTTTAACTTTACCAACCTTTACCATTAACTTAACAAACCAAGAGCTTTACTGTGAAGGAAAAAAAACTTCTGTATGTATGTAATGTATTTACAACTACACGTAAGTACTGACGATCTTTTTCTTCGTCACACTCTTGGCAGAGTGGTCGTGGTGTTCACCTCAGGGGTGGTGGCAAGCTTACAACCCGTCGCCATCTTCCCGTACTGAATGAATATTTTATTCACAGAACATATGGTACAATATACATAAGGTAGGTACATTATTATTAGCGATCTGTAATATGTTCGGCCATCAGGCATGTGAAAATTAGCCTTTCTCGAACATTCGTGGAGTGGACCATTGAGCGCAGTTTTAACTTGGTCCGTCCAACGCGTGCTCTCGTGCCTTCAACCTTCCCTTGAACCACAAGTCTTTCCACAGATGTGTCCCCTCGACGTGTGATTGACCCAAGAAAGCAGCTTACCTACCAGTACATTCGCGGTTTTGCGCTATGCCCGACGATATTACAATCTCAACTTAAATTAGCACGAATTCTAAGCCATTAACTCCTTTACCGCGGTGTGAATCTAAAATAAAGCAAAATGGCTCCTGTCTGAGGATTTACGCTATAAATAAATATTGTCGGCATAATGGATTCCGAACTAATTAACCAAGCCGCATCTTTCGGATCGCCGCTTTGAGGAATACTGGAGATTCCTTGCGATGGTTTTGTGATAAAAATATATTATAGAACTAAATATGCAATTACATAAATTAAGTACTTACTTAAACTTTCGCGGGATCGCGGTGGATGCGAAAAGCACAAGACCGGTCTGAGTAGAGAGCCTTGGGGGAGGCCAATGTCCAGCAGTGGACGTCTTTCGGCTGACATGATGATTATGATGAAGTACTTACTTACGTACTGCCTGTTACCCGCGACTTCGTCTAAAGTCTCCATCTACTCCTGAAGGTATATCGGATGTCAGTGCTTAGCGCGGCGACTGGACATGAGCGGCTTACATCAAAAACATATAGAGGGCTAATTATGAAACGTTTCTGACACTCGCAATCATAATCAAATGTCAGTTTTTGTATGCGAAAACTATCATTTGATTGTGATCGCGAGTAAGAGAAACGTTACGCAATAAACTCTCAGAAGGGCTACTCCGAAACACAAAATTCGAAGTATAAGTGTCAGAGGGACCGCACGACACGAACTTCGAATTTTGTGTTTCGGAGTAGCCCTTCAGGTTTAGTAGACTTATCCTTAAAGTCAAATATCTATGTGGTCTACCACCGTAAAGTCGATAATCGTTTGCATGTCATAAAACAATATGCCAATAGACTTATCTATCAACTTGAAAGTTCGACTTTGATAAAAAAAAAAAAAATAATAAAATCATTTATTGCCACAGAAAATAAGACTACACAGTAAAAAAAAAAAACAATTTCACATAATTGTGTGGCAATGGACTCGGGCTCAGCATAAGCTGCGAGCAAAAGAAACTTGCAGCGCTGATTTTCAGCCTGCGCCCGTCCCACTGCGTAAAATTTAACTCTAGAGCTGGCAACATAGGAAGTTGTTTAAAAATTGATAGACCACTTAGGTACTTATTTGGCTGATGGTAGCTTTGGCTGGTGGTGGTGGGATATTGTGCATTGACCTATATGTATCTATATGTATACACGCGTACAGCTCAAAAACACAAACCTGCTTTTGCACTTCGCCACAGTCGCAAAAAAAGTTATAAAAATGTTCCCAACTTTTTTGAAACACAAATAAAGCATAGCTAATGGTAACTCTCGCCATAAGTGCTGGGGTCTATTGTCACACATGTTATGATACTGGGGTGAGGCCCGATGAAGTGTGAATCCGCTTGAACACCCTCCTTCCTAAACTACACTTATTCCATTGAATCACAATAGGGTTCATCCAATCCATAAGCAATCATCGATATCAAAGCTATATGAACGAACACGCCTTGTGTACAATGGACTCGTATTCAGATTATCCTGCGCCTTATTTGGATCGGACCTTATGCACAGACGTCGGGTTTACAGGATCACAGACTGAGAAGAGAATCTGACTTATGGATTGGTAAGATCTGGTTACCACCAAAATCTGTAGACTGTGGTCCTGTAGTCTTGTAGCCGTAAGTAAAAAATAGTATGAAAAATTTCCGTTGTGTACGATAGATAATCTTAGGTACTAATATTATAAACGCGAAAGTTTGTACAGATGGATGTTTGTTACTCTTTCACGCAAAAACTTGAAAGGATTTGCATGAAATTTGGCACACAGCTGCAATGATGTTATAATATGTTACTATCGTATTTAGAAGCTCACTGTGCACAGGTATATGCCCTGGATTAACATACAGGCTACTTTTTATCCCGAAATAATGTGTGGTTCCCGTAGGATCAAAAAGTTTTAAACTATATACTTACTAATTCTGCGAAAGCGAAGCCACGGGCAACAGCTAGTTTAATATACAACGGAACTTTTCCAGTCACGCGTTTTGTATGGTTAACTATCGGTTAATATAGTCAAGTTTTTTAATTTTACCCAAACTTCAGTTTAGTTTAGTTTAAATTAAAATACGGTGCTATGTTCAAATGCGATTTGAACCTCATTTGGAATTCCTAATCTAGAATTTCTACCAGGCAAGATATAAACAATCGCTGATCAGTTTGGAACTGTAAGATCTAGACCGAGGTAGACTTAAAATATGGAAGTATATTTTTGGTACCTACCTACCTACTAGAGGCCCTAAGCCCGCCAATACTTGCGCTCGCATCCTAATCTGCATCGTCGCAGGCGCCGTATCTCGCAAGACTAAGCGTAAACAGTTAAAATCCACGCCGCGGACGCCGCGCACGCGCCGACCCGCGCCAACCAAACGCGCGAACGCATTTAAATTTCCGAATTGAAACAGTTTTTTTTTTCAGTTATACTGAAATTAAACAAAAGACATTCTCGTGTGCCAGTGTTAATTTTTGTGGTTTGTTAGGTATGTGATGCTATTTGAGTTTAACGGTGCAGATCGGCGTGTCAAACATCGTTGACAGCTAGTGTTGTCAAACGCAACGGCCTGTCAGTTGACAAGCTTTCGTTTCTTGACAAGCTCCCGTAACAATGTTCGAGTTACGGTTCTATGGTCTTGAGTGTAGTTACATACAAATACGTTGTGACACAGTGATTAATTTTATGCGTTACTTGCCTAATTGATTAGGCAACGGACGGGTTCAGTTTTATCATTTGAAGATTAAAACTTGATCTCCGTTCATATCGTACTTGTTTCGAGGATTAATCTAGATTTTGTAATACATTAGCGAATTCGTGACAAGAAAATGCAGAATAGTACAGATGGGTACTGCTGACTGTAATGATATTGACGAAACACTCAGTAGTTGGTATTTTCAAACATTATGCAAGTGGAGCATATTAAAGACGTTTCACGTTTCAAGTTTAATTCGATCCAACATACTCCTAATTATTCCATAATATCACTAAGTATGTAAAGAACCCTTTCGATAAACCACAAAAATGATTGCCAAATTTTTAATCAGTCATTAAAATGTCAATGTCGTCCATCGACGACTCTTCGCACTAATTAAAGTTTAATCGCCACAAAAACAGTTATAATAAAAGCAGTCAACATGCCTCTCTTCTAAAATACCATAAACTAACTCTCAACAGACTTCGCATCAACATTAGTAACTTACATTTATTCTCTCATTAACTTGACGTGTATTTATAGCATACAGCAAAGCAATCAAAATATCTTAATCCCTGACCATAAAAGCGAATCCGACCACGGAACTTAGCATTAGGAAGTATCCCGTCCCGTCTGAGTCGCCATTATCCTGACATAGGTATATTATCACGCCAGCAAAAAAGCAATTAATGGGTGATTCCAGTCCGGCGTCCGCGGAATGTAACTGTGCTCCTATAAAAGGGATAGAATTCACTGAGGCTCGTGCCAGCCTATTTTCGTTCCCCGCCGGAGCCAAATGGAACAGGGATTAGCCTTAATTATTTCAAATTGCAGCAGTATCGCATTTCGTATGGAAATTTGATAGTTTTGATTACATTTCATTTGATGATATGGCTTCTAGTTTCTTTTAAATCTGGAGATGAAAGAATTCGCCGGTTATTTCCATATTTCAAGCATTTTTATGTAAGTACCTACTTAGTTCACAACAATAACAACTACAATCAACGCTACAATCAATTTGAAATAATTAAATTAGGTAGGTTCTTAAACGGCATCTATCTAGAGATTTAGTTTAAGTTTTAAATGAAATTTTGCCAACAAATAACAAATTTCGATCGCACTTAATGGTTATTGCTTAAAGCAATCACCTGTCCCGATGTTTGTCAATCCAGAAGTCGGATTGTCTTGAAATTTGGTATAATTATGTAAATTGCGTGACAATACGAATACAACAATCTGGTAGTGACATCTTGGTAGTCCGGCAAGGATCGACTCCGCAGGACGGAACTCTTCAACGGTTAATGGCATCGACTTGTTTTTCATAGAATGCCCCGCTCTAAATCAACAGAATAATATTTATCAAACCGGCAGCAGGTATTCGTGATTATAAAATGATCATATTTTATATGGTCCTAAAGCAATAGTTGATATATTACAGATATCAAGTCATGTTTGTCTGGTCGTGTAATCTTTCCAAGAACAGTTTTTGCTTCATTGCATCACTCAGAGATATCGGTAGCATCGCTACAGTACAGCAAAATCTTGATGTCACAATCTATTAGATTATCATCAGATTTGACAAAAACTTCAATATCTATGGTTCCGCCATTCGCATCGATACAAGGTGTTTCAAAATGAATCCGAAATATATCTGCGGATGGTTAAATTAACTGAACTGAACATGTTGTGTAAACGTTTTTCATCGAAATTTTTGGTTCAGGAGAAAGTTACCATAGAGTCGACCAAAGTAAAGAAACATGGTTGCAACCGCAATAATAAATAAACCCTGAAAATATTTAGTGCGATTTCTTCAGTCAAACTAACCCAATCATGTGCTGAAAAATTCTGGATTCATTTTAAAATACCTTGTATCTAAAACGTCTTTAGAGTTGTACACGCACAAATAACATCAGTTTTGTTATGTTTGAAAGCTTCCAAAATCCCGAATTAAGCTGTCATATTTGTAGTGAAAAGGTTTTCTAGAGGTTAAACTTATTGACATCTGATCGAGTTCAAGTGCTCGTTCGACAGACGTCGTATGCAGTTAATAAGTAAGTATGAGCAGAGTGTTTACTCAAAAATTTCACTGCACTCAACCGCCACCCACGCCAGTCATTGGTCGGTAGCAGCCAATAACTCGTCCGAATAACTCTTGAACTGTGACTTCTTGTACCTATTGATAGTGACAAATGTTCACGGTGATCAGAAGTGAAATTCAATTGGTAGGTTTGTTTGTTTCACTGTCTGATGTTTCGCCACTATTTATCCTCCATTTTTCAGTATTAGTTTCCTGACATTAGTCATATTCTATATACATTTATACCCATCACTCATTCCTAACTGTCCAGCTCCTTATTTCTAAAGATAGTTTTACTCCGGCCGCGCCTTCGCCGTTTTGAATATATCCGGTATCATTAGAATGTGCGTCTTCTCGCTCTATTGTTTCTGTAAGCGCTATCTGGGCTAATGCAAGCAACAGCAATTGATATATTTACTCGGTGCTGTCGAGTCTGAAGTGATTAACAGCGCCTGGCCTGTGCTAAGTCTATTCCGCGCAATGTCATGTCACCATCTATTTACGAGAACGTTTTAATTTTAATGAAACAATAAGGGTTACAAGGAAACAATAAGGGGTATAAGGGGGGGGGGATGGGCACATGTTACTACCCAGTGGGTGCCCTTAGATGGTCAACGGAGGCGCGGCAGACCGAGACGGAGGTGGCGGGACGACTTGGACGTATTCAGAAACGACTGGCAAAACTTAGCTGCCGACAGGGGAAGTTGGAAATCCGAGGGAGAGGCCTTTGCCCAGCAGTGGGACATAGATAATGGCTAAAATAAAATAAATAAGGGTTATGTTGCTTGTTTCCTGCGAGAAAATGGTCCAATCTTAGCTTCTTAGCGTACAGTTGGTGTCCTAACATAAGTATCCAATTTTCTATGCAACTAGTATAAAAAAAGTGGATAGGTACAGTAAACCTACCGTATACATGAATCATATTAGAATTTAATTGTACCTTCGTTAATATCGTTTACATTAATTTCAATTAAAATCTAAGACACGTAATTTCTTATTTCTAGTTTTGCTGTCATGCGAAATATTTAGTTCTTTGGTTTCATTCGTCCTATCGTCCCTTGCGGTAACATTCCATTATTTCACTTAAATTCTTTTAGGAATTAAAATATTGTTCCTTATTGTTATCGGATCATAACGCTATGTAAATAAAAATAGATAACTACCAAAGAAAATTTTAAATCCAATCCTCCCGTCACTTTCGCTGTCGCATTCTTTCAGAGACACAACAATTAGAAGTTCACGCTAATTTTGTCATAACATTAGTGAAACCGAGATTGCAAAACGCGTGTTCTCTCATTGTGTGAGACAGCCGTGAACTGTGAAATTCGAGTATTGTACTTGAAGAGGGTGTGGGCGGTGCGGGGGCTTTGTTTTCACTCATGTTAATTTATGATAACTCGATTTAAATTGCATTGATGTTCTCAAAAAACCGACTTCAGCTTCCATGCTGCGTTGAGGATTCCGTCGGTGCTACATAAACTATCTATCTAATGCTACGCGTTCTAATCTAAAACTACCTAAGCGGACCCCGAATGCACCTCATCTATTGGTAACTTTATATTTATTATTGTAATGCGTCAAAACTTTGGACATTGTAGCTATTTTCTGCGGAACTCTATCTTAACCAAATACAACGTCAATTTCGATATCCGTTCTTGTGATGTTTGTATTAGTTCCACTATTAACCTTGATACGACTGCAGTCAACTTTCGTTGAGCATCTTCTCAAATGTTGGCTAATTTAATTTATTCATTAGCGTAGTGTGAATTCTTGTTTTGTAATGAAAGTAATTTATATAACTTGGACATCTTTATTTATTGGGATTGGCGTTGCGCTACGTGTATTAGGTACTCCAATCGAATTGAAATTGCTTTTATGATCGTTATTTAATGTATCGTTTGCGTAATTTACTTTAGAAAGGTATTTTAGTTAGGAGTATCATTTATTAAATATTATCTTAACGAAATCCTTGAAAGCAAATGTTTAGTGTTATTCATTTTGATGCCGTGGCGACGGTCTCGCTGTAGGTTGGTCATAATTTAATGAGAATAAATGTCACTAGATTGACCTGATCATATAGGTAAACAGATTTATAGATAACTTGTTACTGCATATATTTAATTATACGTTAGTTTCTCCGATTGCATAGACTTAAATGTTTCTTCCTTATCCATTCATCACTGTCAGATTTTTTAGTTTTCCGCACCTCAAAACAAAACTTGTAGACTACTTTTAGGTACACTAGAGCGGTATGAAAAATTAAGTTCAATGAGATCAAGAGAGAGGTTGTGTTATAAGTCATAAGTGCTATTCCTACAGCATAAGCAATAAGAAAACTGAAAATATTAAAAATGCTGTATCTTTCTTTCCCCTGTTGTAAGGTCGTGATGATGAAAGTAAAACACTTCTACAACTTTGTACATGCAATGTGTCTTAACATTGTAGATGACTTCGTTAGTTTTATTAAATACCCTTCTAAATGTTTTTTTTTTATTTTTCTAATTGTGTTTAACTAATATTTTCATACATTGATCGATATCCAAGATGTACTGCGTCAAAGACACGACTTCATCTTGAATCAAAAATCCGACAGGAGTGTTGAGGTAAACTAACCCAATCATCTACTGAAATATTCTAAACCAATTTTGTATGTCTAGGCACTACGTAAATTAATTTATCATAGGTACCTACTTGGGTAATTTTACAAAGATTTTGCATCTCATTATGCGGTAAACAAAACATTTGACATTTGCCGTACCCCACGGCCTATGTGAAGGATAACGAGTCGGAATTACAGATATTACCGTACTTCGATCCGTTGCATTGTCTTACGAACATTACTCGTATGCTAATAACGCAGGTGTTGCGATGATTTGCATTTAAATGCTGTATAAACATCAACATCGCTCATTTATATTGAAGAGTAAAGATATAACCAATGCCCGGTTCCCATTCTTCCAGTAAAACCGTTCCAGTAGCATGACACTGCGTTGCTCGATTGATCTTGTGTAACTCGTTTGGATTATGACCCCGCAATGTATCGCTACTGGCACGATTTTACTGGAATAATGTGAACCGAGCATTATATTGCCAAACTAAACTGCGGATAAGTTAGGTCCTTCAGTTTGTGAAAAGTTATCATAGTATAACGTACGACATCCTATTACATGTGTTAATCACTATTAGGTAATGTATCCGACATATTGTAGAAATATTTTTTATCTAGATACTTTGAATGCGCATTCTAGTTTAACCTTTTTCCAGGCCCCGCGATTTTAGATACGCTAGTCTTCTAAAACACAGAATATCACAGTTTTATGTTGTTTACCTTTGGGGGATTCATTTAAAAGCGCATAATGTTTTTAACAACTTCAAGTGATTTTGTACCATATTGTGAATTTAGCAAGGTCGAATATTTGTGCATATTTAGGTATGTGGTTGCTAGATCCACTATGCCTTTTGCATTCATCCTTACGCTGTGGAGATGTTTGAGAGAGAGTATTTTTTTAGACTAATAAAATAAGGATAAATTTACAATCGATAGACAGAGTATTTGCAACAAAATTTGCAAAGTAGGTACACCACAAAAATATATATATCAACACAAACATTGCAGGCTATCTGCGATCGAAAACAAGCGGTGATTAACCTCAAAGGGTTAAGTTATATTAAAATCAAGATTCCGTTAAAGGCATCGGCTCGATACTCTGAAAAAGGGACGGGTAGGTATTCTAAGTATATCTTTACAATTCGAAGTGGTTTAGGGTTGCCAGGCGTCAGGGCCTTTTTGATATTTCCAGAATAGGGCAAATAACACCATTAAGCAATGAGTTCTAATTAAATAATAAAAAAATTGTTTCAACCCGTAGTTATGTAGATATAACCCGACTAATCATCTTTTTTATTTTATTTTAGTTGCGTTGCTGTCCTCGTTTCCTTCCACTTACCCCTAAAAGCTTATAAGTGTAAGATTTTTTGATAAAACTAAATCGCCATTATGTGACGTGCGAGCATTGTTAGTTTTTTTTTTTACTTATGTGGCTGTGTCCATCTGTATTTAAGTATCTAGAGCACTTTGCTATTTAAAAATTTGGTAAAAATAAAAAAGTGGCAGTTGATGAATGATAACAACAAGTTTTTATTAAATGAGCCCTTATCACTGATATTTTGAAAATGCGGCTGATACATCATTCGTGATAGAAAAATATCCGTAAATTGCCGGAAAATTAGGGTGCGTCACGGAATCTTATTTGATGCGCTAACCCTTACCTAACTACCTACTGTCGCTTCGTATGTATTTATATCTCGTCGTCTGCACTTAATTTTTAATCCTGAACCAACTAATTTTATCTTATTTCACATCTTATTATCAAGTGATTACAGCGAACTTTGGTATCTTTATTGAAATGAAGCAGAACAGTTCTCGGAAATTTGGGCTCCCATGTGGCAGCAACATACATTTTAAATTGTATGTAAATCGATTGGCTTAGCTCTACGAAATGTGTGACGGTTATGACGAACACGGGACGGGTATCGGGTCCGGTCTGGGTTGTTAAAATTACGAATATGTCGTACGTACAATCTAAATGTCATGGATGGTAATAAGAGTCGCTGTTTTTAACTCCCGACAAAAAAGGGGTGTTATAATTATAATATCGAGGTTTAAAAAAAAATTACATATGTAGACATACTCATTGTTTTCTGCTTTATTTATCTGGCAACACCGTATAAAAAATAAATATACTTAGTGACCGTATCCGGTTCTGCCAGAATACCCCCGATATAAGGTTGACGCTGCTGTCTGTCTGTGGCATCGTAGGTCTTAAACGGCTGGACCGATTTCGTTGCGCTTTTTTAACGTAAAAGCGAGTTTCCTTGAGGTGGTTCTAGCTATTTTATTAAAATCGGTAAAAAAAAATACTCACGTTGAAATGACAAAGTCGGGGGTTTTGTAGCGATATTATTCTTTCTTTCTCTTTTCAGATTCATAACGCCTCGTAGATATAGTACCTAACGCAGATTCCATAACACAGGAAATGTCTATTTAAATCAAACGTGAATTAGATTAAAATTAATACAAAACATCTACAAATTTTAATTCGCAATATGTATTTCATGTAGGCAGATAAATAGATAAGGAACTTAATTTACAAACATGCCATGAAAATTGTACGAAAGCAAATTCAAGTTGTAATACATATAATCGTAAATTAAGTTGTCACGCACAGCCGCGAAAAGGCGCCGACTCAGCATGTGCTGCGACATTGCTGTCACAGCGCGGTATCCCTTTACTTGACCGAACTTCATTTGCACGAATTTCATGTGCTATAATATACAAACGTCATAATTTTGTTTCCTATAAATTCATTATCACTACTCATTTTTACCATATTAATCAAATGGCAGAATCTTTGTTTCCTATAAAGTTACTTTCAATAATTTCATTTTTCATAATCATTGTAATCCATAAGTATCACATGCCATAATATCATTTGGACGTCAAGAGGATATACTGATAAATCCCATACGTCAAACAAGCCTTTGAATCAGGTAAAATTTAAGCACATAGATTAGGTTAGGTTAGAATTGCGACATTTGATTTGTGCGAGCGAGCGAAGCGAGCGAGCTAGACGGTTCGGAGCAGAAGCGACTCGGATAGGTTAGGTTCAGAAGGCTAAGGCGGGAGCGAAGCGCAGCGTAGCTCCCGCCTTAGCCTTCGATGTTAGGTTTTTTTTTATAACAGCCCGGATAATAAAGATAATAGATAGATTAGTAATAGAAACCAACATCTCAACTACGCGGAATAGGAGCTCCGCGCCCGCGCACGTACGTAGCCACGATGAATTCAGAAAGAAACAATATTTGGTATGGCGTTTAAATATTCGATTAAATGATATTATTGCACTTAATAATATGGAAAACAATACTTATTGCATTCGTATCGTTATGGCATCAAAGTTTCGGGAAAATAAGAATATATCAAATAAATTTTCTGGTAAACGAAACATTCGAGCAAATGAAGTTTCGGGCATGTGGAGTTCGGGATAATGAAATTATGGCATATAACTTTCGGTCAAACAATAGACAACCGTCACAGCGCTGGTAGGTATTCTGTCGGAACCAGTAGCAGTTGACGCACTCAATAACATAAAATTTTTGCTCTATATATAATTTAATGTTTAAATAACAAACAACAGAATTTAGAAACAACTTTAGTGAGAAAATTTGATGGCGTGCCCTTTCCCGTAAAGTTTCGTATCGTACGTGACTCGTTAAAAATTAACTAACTATAAAGTCACCAACCCACACCTATCATTTTAATGCATCCTCAAGATATTAAACGGCTTTTAAACATCGTTATTGCATTATTTACGATTCAGGTAATAATTAATTCGTAGAAGTCGAGAGCGCAGTAAGCTTAATCGCGTTAAGCTTTAATTTAATTATTTGTCGACTGATAACGTTATATTAATATAAATTTATTATATTTACGGTTATGGCAATCGTGGTCGATAATTAATAGGTCCCTTTTAGAATAGTTGATAAACTAAATACAAGTTGGATTTGGTAAATATAAGCTTATTAAATACTTAATTAATTTCGTGTTGGCGACACAGATACAAACAGTTTACAGTTATTTAATTATTTTAAATCAAGGTTTTTAGTACGATTTTTTTTTAATCACGAACCATATTGTAGACCTAATTTTCCATCTAAGTTATATTATAATAAGAACATAGTATGTCAAGAAAACCTGTAGACGGCTATGTGGTAAATAAAGTTCCTTTGTGTAGTTTCAAAGCGTTACTAACCCGGTGGTCGGTTACGTACCGTCATAACAATCCATGTAAAAACCAATATCCTAAAAGTAATAACATTAGTATTCAACAAAGTATTAAGCGTAAAATTTGTCAGCATTGTCGAACGGCCGTTGAATAAATTACCTACCCTGTTTTGCTATCTCGCTTCAAGGACTCGACGGCGAATTTTACGAGATCTTTGCCGTGAATTTAAAATTTTGCCAGATGTGTTTGAGATAGTTAAATATGTTTTAAATTTTAAATATGTTTTGGGCTCCACAGCCAACCAGCGTTACTACACATAATATGCGGCAACACATGCTGAGTAGAGACACTTTTTGGTATCCTGTCGTGTCACCAAGTAATAGCGCTGGTAGTTTAAAAAAATGACGTGTAAAAGTGCCCATTGCGGCCTATTTGCTGAATAAATGATTTGAATTTGAATTTGAATATAGTTTTAGTCTTAGTCTTAGGTGGTACTTATGCAGTCAAAATCTTTCTTTCTTTCTTTTAAGCGTTCGAATTATACGTAATAGACCTAAAGGCATATGCACATCGTGTTTTTAAACGCGCCGTCGACGCGCGGTGTCGATATAAACGCTATGGCTGCTTTATAAAGGAAAAACGATGGTCAACGCGCGTCAAAAACGCATTTAAATAAAAAACGTGGCGTGCAAAGGCGTAAATACAGGAATAAAATAAAAAGTTAATGAGATAAAACAGTAGAAACGGATGAAAGAAGAACTAAAAATTCTCATAATTGTTGTCATACGTTCACGTATTTTCCGTAAAAAAAAAATGACTGACAGTTACAGAGAAGATGGCCCGGTTTTTATTATATCCATTTATTTAATGATCAATTTATTCGTACCGATCAATCCTTTTTTTTCCAATTGCGCAGTAACGTAAGCGTTAGTAACTTTTGTGATGATTTTTCAACAGCTTCAAAGCATTTTTTTTCCATCGGAGCCTCCGTTTTGATCTCAGCGTGTTCTGAGATTACGTTTTACATAATCTTGTATGATAAGATGTTATCAGCGTGGGTTATCCATAGATAATATAGTCTGTTTTCTTGCGTTATTACGTAACGAAAGATTATAAATTAAAATAGATGACAATGAATTACCTTGATCCTCAAAACATCTGCTATAGATGTAATGCGTAAATGGTTTTCCCTGTGGAAATGTCGGATCTCAATCGCAATACGACGACACCCGAAGTGTCAATTAATTCATCATCATCATCCTAGACTATTTACGTCCCACTGCTGGGCACAGGCCTCCTCTCAATACAAGAGGGCTAGGGCCATAGTTCCCACGCGGGCCCAGTGCGGATTGGGAACTTTGCACGCACCATTGAATTGCTTTGCAGGTTTGTGCAGGTTTTCTCACGATGTTTTCCTTTACCGCAAATCTCGTGGTAAATTTCAAATGTAATTCCGCACATGAATTTCGAAAAACTTATAGGTGCGGACCGTTGTTTGAATTGAACGTAATTTGATGGCACAACTGAAACAAACATCACTTGTTGATTAATATTAATAAATCACTGATCTCTTTACATAGTATTTAAAATAAAGTTACTTCCTGGCGTCTGTCTGTACGCTTCGATCTTATAAGCTAAACAACGATTTAAATACAGTGTTCACCATCAGTTAGGAAATTTCGGCTTCGCGCAGCGCAGGCGTAGTTTTTGGGAAACGGGGCTGTAAAATGTGTTGACTGAAGACCTTTATTTTTGAAAATTTTAGCCTGAAAAGTCACATTCATTTAACTGTAAAATGTATTAGTTTCTTTCAAGTAAATAAATAGTTACTTAATTCAGTTGGCAAATAAGTGGCATTACAGCGTCATACTTATGATGAGTTGATTTGACATGTTTATGCTAAATAGTTTTTGAGTTATGAGGGGGTCAAAAGTGGATGAAAATGGTTCGGGTAAAACATACTAAAACACTTCGGGTTATACACGGTGCTGCTCGACAGTTCTGGTAACTTGAGCTTGGCTTGAGACGCTACCGCGTGTCTAGATCTATGGAAGAATCGCGTTATGACACCTACGACAACTAATAAGAAGTATCCCAATGAGAGTTTCTGTGACAAGTTGTTGGCACTGTATCGTGAGGTCCGTTTGACAACTTTGACATTTTTGTTACGTTTCTGATTGGTTAAAAACAACTAAGTTAGCCAATCGCAAGCAAGACTGCAACGTCAAATAGGTACTCTCGAGACTAACGCCATCTAGTGATATGTCATTTATCAATAAACTTTAATTGATTGATGGCATCGACTACCCAACGTAATAGGATATCTGATGGAACCTCCATCTGCAAACAAAAGACAGTCCACTAACTATTCAAACCCGTGTTACTAACTAGTTCTGTAAATTAACTGGTATAATATTGTTAGTCGGCACGCATCAGGCGTCAAATAAGGACATTATCGGCAAATTGGTTGAAGGGTAAGTCGGCAGTCACGATCATCGCGCTGATAGACACCTAACTTTTGCTCCTGCTGTATCTCCATTGTTGAACGAGAGACGGGAATATGATGTATCAAATTACGGCAAGCACTAATTGATATTCTGTTGAGACTTTGGTTACCAATTGCGTTTTTTTTAAGATATTCATCTAAAAAGATAAACCTAAGATTTAGCTTAGGTTTATTAAAAATAAGTTACTTTCCTTAAGATATATTGATTAATCTTAGTTCAGGGCGGACGATGGATGCAATATAGTGACGAAAGTATAAGATGGATAAGACTTTTATTAAACTTCGATTAATTATTTTGTGTAAAAATGTACAGAAATTTGAGTGATGGTGATAATCTTCCTAATAATGTGTAGATGTAAAGAGGTAATTTTCCCCTACATACGTAGTTATTGAACTACAAAAGGAACGCACTGAAAATATGAATTTTAGAAAAAAATACTTTTTCTTTCTTTTCGACTATGTTCTCTTTTTTAAACCAATTGTAGTCATATCCATATTACGTATATTGTTCGACATGATTTTGACGTAAATTACGTCCGTCGTCCGCCCACTGTTCATCATCAACAGCCGCAACACATTTCATCTACTGTACTCAACCAATACTCAACAAAGCCTTCCCCATATAACGCCATGAACGACAACCCACCACTTGCAATTCATTTTTGTTTTTTTTCTTCTACATTTTTTAAAACTACCGTTATACGCACAAATAGAGTTGCGATAGAGTTGCGTTATCTAGTGTAATCTATATCTGTGATTATACGCTTCATTCTCTCCATTTTCTTAGTCATAGCTTTTATAAAATACCTATCTTGGTCTTGGCACCTATGCATCTGTTCATCATTTAATCATAAACAATAAAATCTAGTGGACTAGTGCCGACAGTGGATACAGCCAAAGTTATGCAACGCCAGTTTCAATATATCGTATACGGGGTATCTGTGTCGCCGGCGAATTTGCATGGAGCGTTGACCAACGCGTGCGCAGTACTCGCGTTACCTGCAGTAGTACAACTATGGAACATTTCATTGACAGCCGGGGTAAGGTTGAGGTGCGGGAGATTACGAGTGTGACAGACAGCAGGTGACATAAAAAGGTTGTGTTAAAAAAAAAATTTAATACAGGTTTTTTTGGCTGAGTAGATGCGGTTTGTTGACTGTACTTTCATTGTCACCCAAACTTACATTATGTGTTCCACAAGTCAATCTGACTACTTAAAGTGGGTCAAAAGGAACTTATAAAATATGACCCAAAAACAAAACCAACAAACAGGGGTTTAATAAAAAACATGTACAAATTATAGGACTCCTCTATTATGCCTCGCTTACACTGGTTCTTAAATGCCATATATGTCCTTTGTCTATGGATGTGTCTCTAGCCTAGAAAAAATAATTAAAATATATGTATCGATATCACTTTTATCAGATTCTCCGATATGTCCTAAGGTTCTGATGTGTTCCTTGTTTTTTAATCAACCGTTATCCATCATTGCCGATTGCTCGTATCACTTAAAATAATAAACCATTCTCTTATTCCTTTCACTCTGTGTGCTGTGGTGATTGCTAACATTACTGTGAGGCATATTTACACACGACGTCTTCGTCTATCGTATTTCACTAAGTGCATTTTGTTGTTCGTGGGATTACCAATTTAAAGATCTGTAATCTCGTTGTCTGTTCGTTTATTATGGTTCGCCTGGAGACAGTTTATAATTAGGTACGGTTTATAAATAAGATAGTTAGGATCAGTTTATTTGATTTCACATTGCGATGAAAGTGGTTACGGTGGGTGGGATGGGATATGAAATAAAGTTGAGCTTCCTTCTTCACGATTTCTAAGAAAATAGGTAAGTTGGAAGGTAAAAAATTATAATTTCGCGAAGATTGTCAGTTTGGTTTGTTATGTTGACGTGTAGCGGAGTGAGATCGGACTATTGCTATTGCTAAAGCAATTACATGGTCGACTATACCATACCTAGTTAAATAAATAGCAATGTAAACAGTTATACCTGTAGACAGGTATTTTTTACGTTCAGTTGTGGTCAGTAGCATTGCTAGGTAACTGCAGTTTAACTTTTATGCTTACCACAATTGTATTGTTTTTACCACTTCCTCGAGTGAGCGCAAACAGTAACTAATACCCTTAACATGTTTTTAAAAGGGATTGCGTTGCATACGCGTTCTTACTACGCATGCAACTGCTGAATAAATAAATACCTTCATTAGTACTCCCAAAAGGTGTCACCTAGTTTGTCCATGAACATGTCAATTGTCATTAACAAATCTGTGTTAACCATTACTAGATCTTCCTATACGGAACAACAAACGCTGAGCGAGCGCGTCACTGGGGGCAGGCCTCGTTCCCACGATCAAGTATACTAGTGAGAGTAGATATCCCAATGTTGGCACAGCGATAACTGAATTAACCGAGCACACCTCCGCAGGCTGAGATAAACGAAAGTACATATGTACCTACAGTTTAAATGGCTTAGCAATGCGGTCGATGCTCGTGAGCATTTAGAAGGTTTTTATTGTATTTGACGATCAAGAAATATCATTCGGGTACATAGTTTAGACCTAGTTTTACAATAGATAAAGCCATCTATCTCTTCACATGAGCGTCGTAAAAGGTGATTAGGGTATTATGATTAGAGAAAAAAAGAAAATATGAATTCAGCTTTAAAAAAACGAACCGATGACCAAAGCCCTCATGGCCTCGAGTCGCCTAACGCAATCGAAATTTAATTCTGTCTCACGGATTTATATGAGGTTAGAAAGAGATGGTGAATGTGATCAAGGGGCGCTCGTGCGGTGAACAATATAACCTCTGGATCACTCTGCAGTAAAATAATGTAGAGGCTTAAAAGAGACTTCATAACTCTTGACGGACTTAAATCTACGCTAGGTTATATCAATATACTATATTTATATTCTGAACTAATATATTTGTCTAATCTGTCAGCCGCAGAAAATCGCTACGCAAATCCTTTGTCAGAATAACTCTTTTGGTTCAATTAACTTTCAGTTTCGTTTCGCGCTGGCGCCGTGACCAGGATTAGTCACATCTAATCCGACGTCGGCGCTCAATAACATAATGAATATTTATTGCCGATACCAACGGAACACCTACTGTAGCTTTTCCTTCTAGACCCATTTGTAAGATTTGCTGGAACATTGATTAATAGCGCCCACAGTACGTTACATGACAACCGCCTTTAATACCGCTAGGTACAATAAAATAAACGCGTTGTGAAAGACATTCTTAAACCAATTTCGTATTTACTGAGCTTGTTCCCACAGCTGCTCAAATCGAACTCCTATCGCTAACAACTGTATCTAAATTATGATAATTAGAGCAATGTTTAGTTTATCTAATGGGTTCTATTTTATCCTGTCATTGTCCTGTTAAAATTGAGTAATAGGGTTGGGTCAATTTAGTTCGACGTGTCGTTGAGGTGAGTGCGTGCAGAAACGACCGCGGGGCCGGTGGCCGCGACACGACACGACCGTTATTATACCGCGTGCACGCCCACGACCATATCACAGGCCCTCATGTCCGTATCTTAATTTCAACAGATTTAAGCCTAACTCTAACAAAGAAGCGACCATATTGCAAACGTAATCATTGATCTCTTTATCTGCCGATCTGCACCGTAACCCTCATAACTCCAGTAAACGTTCTAATTCAACAGTGATATTCGCTATGATCCGATCAATAAAGTTTCAACTATGACCCCACAAAATGCCAAGTGTGGCGGGCTGGCCGCGTGAGAATATTACTGCAACGGAATATTGAGCATGAAGAATGTTCCACGTCCAAGGATCGTTTGAGCAATCGCTCCGAGGCGGAGATGAGATCTCCCCCAGTGGTAATAAGACGTTAGCGGCTCTTGCTAAAATCCACAAACACTGCACCGGCAAGGCACATGCATTGGGCTGCGCAGATCACAAGCTCAACCCACTTGCGAAATCTGACTCAAGCACCAGTCTTCAATCGAAAAAGTCCTTCCGAAGTGAATGTATTATCGAAATCCAAGATGACAAAAATCTCAATTTGATCAAAAGTAATGAAAGCTCGTACACGAAGACTTTTAGCAACAGCACTAGCTCTTATGAGGGTCACAGCGACACTGATTCGGAAACTGCGGCGAAAAATCGTTCAGAACAAAAAACAACTGATCCGTGTGAACGCTTGTTTTCCCAAAACACAAAGGCGTCATTAATGAAAACGGCACGCATGAGATATGCGGACGATAACGTTATTTCATCGCTCCACGATGAAGTTGATGGTGAAAGAAACAAACAGCCGTTCAGTAGAACGCCTTTGCGCGGTAGTTACAGAGAGCGAAAATCAGCCGTGGTTACGATTGATGAAGTAAAATCAGACGGGTCCAACAATGACGAAGAAATGGCTAACTCTGTTCTGTTTGGCGACAAGCGGAAAACACTGACACAAAATAAAATAGGAATACAACGCAAAACTTCATCGCCAACAATAGTAAACGGGAAAAGCAACGTAAACGGAACAAAGCCTCCTTGGCGGGGTGCCAGCAAGAACAGTACTCCCACGGAACCATTCGTGCGCACGCCTTCTCTGCGGGGTAGTATCAGAAAAAAGACCCAAAAGAACGACGGGGTCCCGTGGCTGAGACTTTATGAACTTTCTTTATGGAGAAAGTCTGGGGTGAACTTTGCTGCCGTCGGAGCTGACTCTGAACGGGCCCTCCTACGGCCGTGGAAGGAGCTATCTTCCCAGCAGCAGCCGCCGCCGTTCTTGGTAAGTCGACGTCAATCACTCGCCGGCAGCGAGTGCACTTTGATATCTCACTTGTCTTATTTGGCAGCGCTTGATCACTACACCGCCCCCTTATCGATGGAGAGCGCACGAATTTGAATGCCATTATGTCTGCGGAGGCGGTGGCGCGATAATGCATTCAGTTAAATCTTTAGTTATTGTTTGTTAAGCGTGCTCTTTAATATCACTAGGCTCTGTTAATTGTCTCAGTGTTTGAACAAAGTATTTAATCTTATCTCGGTGTACAAGGTGACACACCTTTATTTGCTCTGAGAAGATATAATCTTTTAAAGGACACAAAATATTTACCAAAATGAAACTCACTTAAGCAAAGTTGTTTTTGTATTTTTTAAAGTATGCTGCGTACGCTCCATTTTCACAAAGCGGCAGCATCGGGTTGAATAACCTTAACTGAATCATTTCCCTTGGCTTTCGTTTTCCGTTGATCACGAATAGCATTTTGATCATATCGCACGTAATGTGGGGCTCCATATGAAGTAACCACTGTTGCTGCCGCCGCCGCCGGCCTGTGGGCGGCAGCCTCGTGCTCTCAGGAGCGGTTATGGATTTCACCGGGAGGTCATTGTGGTTTGATTTAGTGCTTTGATTTTATGAACTTACAATAACGCCATCGGACGCAAATGATGCTGCCAATGTATACTGACATGGCTAGCATGATTATATAAGACGAAGTTGTATTAAATTAGCAATGAGAATGTATATATAAACAGAGATCTCAGAACAAAACAAAGTTCACGTGTATAATAATTTTGGCATTGTGAATGAGACAGTCTGATTGAATTGCTAATCATTATGTAGCGCGATAGCGGTGCCTTCTAGGCGCGTAAACCGTGTGCATGAATCGTAGATAAAGTAGTTTTGTGACGGGCGTCAGAGAACACAGTCATATGAGTACATGAATATGGTAATGGAGCGTATATCAAGGCGATGAGTAAAGCTAGAGACACATTTAGGTGCTGCACTTCATCTTAAAACGCTCGGTCTATCTTTTACAATTTAATTAGGTACTGACTGATAGAATGTGAAATAAAACCTCTCAAAGTTCACTATCGAAAATTTGACTCGTAAGTTGGTACTAAATAGGGAATGATTGAATAAAGAATCGTAATATTAACCCGTACCACGTATGTTTCCAACTTAAAGCTAGAGCATCCATTGTGCGAGGGTTCTTGTGATTTGCAACCCAACAGAACAATCGGGCTGGCAAGACGGCGTTATTCAAATCGTGCAGAGCGTTGTTTAAATACTTCATTACGCGTTGTTAATATGCGGCGATTTGTCACCGGTTTCCTTGTTGCAGACGCTGTTGAAGGCTCTTGTCTTGTCTTCTGCGTAATTCCCTTTCGCAACGTGTGACATTGAATTCATAGGCTCCACGGCGCTTCTGCCAAGTTACTGAATTACGCATTGTTCAGTTCTAGCTGTATTAACTCAGTTGTTTATTAGATATTATAGTAGGACTTTGAAATACGTATTTGTTTATCTTCTTATCAATACTACACATATTAATTTAAATGATCTCCTGCCTGCATTTGTGTATCAAGTCACTGGCACTTTATTGTTTCATCTTATCTAAGATTTATCAGCGGATCAACCGCGCGATTCGTCAGAGCGTGTGAAAGTAGACAGGCGATTATCATAATCGAATAGCTCGACTTTACTGGACCAAGGAACAATGGCGATGTTGTAACTGGAGTTATTTTTACTACACGTACATAATGTCCTGTATAAATTTGTCTCCTACACTCGGTAATATGAACTTGCGAAATTAATTTAGGCTCGCCCGTATTTTTTAATACAATGACAACAGCGGGCATTGCGTTTAATGTAACTAAGGATACCTACGGCGATATTAATGATGCTAATCGTTGTTACACTGATTTATAATCATTATCAAATGCCTATGGAGATGTTCGTGCAATGAGAATGGCGGTGAAATTAATGCGAAGCCCCAAGGTCGGTATAACATTAATGTCAAGCCGATCATAATTTGTCTCCTACACAACAGACGCCTATTGTGAAATTCGTTGACACGTTCCTACCTAATTACAAAGTTACATACTTTAATGCATTTTGTTTCGTTCCCATTCTACTTTGTTTAACCTACTTTTTTATTTACGAATTGTTTTTCTAGCACTGAATCTTGTGAAATATGTCGCTAAATATCTACAATAATTGTAAATTATAGTTTTCTAATTTTACATTTTTATGGCTGTCGCGTGATTCGTTAGTTTTCTTTTTGATATCTTCTTTTTAATGTGTTTTCGCATTAACTGCCTTATGTCCGTCGGTCCGGGATGGATTGCATGACGCCACATTAGGCGAAAGTTGCTAGTTATTCCGGTGTCGCACTGATCGTTATCTAGTCGGTGCTTTGATACTGGCAACTTTATATGCTAGATTCACATCGTACAGCAATAGAAAGCAAGAAGCTACTTAATCATAGTCTAAAGCTTGGAATATGTATAGCGCCAACTAACTCGATTTGAGAGGCATCATGATGACTCAATCCAGGATGCTGCTCTATCATGTAGCTATTGATTTTTTTTTCTTTCCTATTTGTTTAATCCATGCCTCCTGAGTACTTAAAGCTCTTTAATATCTTAATGCGGCCACGCATCATGTCTCATAACTATTTAACACTTCCACGATTGATAGAGTAGCTCGCGCCTTTTCCGATCTTAATTACATTACATCTGATCCCTATCATTACTGCGGCAGTTATCTGGGGTTCCGTCCAACGGGACCCTCCTAATATGGTGCTGCGTCAGTTATAATTATACGACGGGGATGAGTGCTCTGACTGCTCCGGATCAAATTAAGACGCATTCAATGGCATGTAGATGATATCAATCTATCCTTGTTGATTGATAGATTGTATTCATCATCGCAGCCTAGCCGTCCCACTGCTGGACAAAGGCCTCTCAGAATGAAAGGACTTGGGCCGTAGTTCCGACGCGGTCCCAGTGCGGATTGGGAACTTCACACACACCATTGAATTGCTTCCTCAAAATGTTTTCCTTCACCGTAAAGTTCGTGGTTAATTTCAAATGTAATTTCGCAC
The DNA here is from genome assembly GCA_037349165.1 of Choristoneura rosaceana. NCBI lineage: Eukaryota > Metazoa > Arthropoda > Insecta > Lepidoptera > Tortricidae > Choristoneura > Choristoneura rosaceana. The sequence goes on along the minus strand of JAZBNJ010000018.1, from coordinate 9,870,495 downwards.
ATGAATTTGCGAGCACAAATGTGAACCCACGATCCTCTGCTTCAGAGCCACAGCACAGGTCAAACCACTAAGCCACCACGGCTTACCGGATAGATTTCGTTGGTGATACTGATATGTAATCACATCAGTAACTGTTTGTCTGCTTGATTATCGGTACACACTTTAACTTATTCACTGTAACAACCTTTGGATCAATGCCATAAAGTCCCTTGCGTTGCGTTGCATGACAACATACCATGTTAATTAATATTTTGATACGCCTTCAGTCTTAACTGATGCAGTACCTTCATATTGCCTTGTCCTAAAATTTTACTCGCAATAGGTCTTTGTAATTTTATGTTGTACCGCGTAATTGCATGTATAGTTTCAAAGCGCTCATATTAATGACTGTTAAATGTTTCTAAACGGTTACATTAACCATGATTAAATGAACACAACCAAAGCTCGGAAATGAGTGTAATTAATATTACATTTATATATCACTAAATCAAAACCCAATTAAATAATCTTGTTTTCTTTAAAGTAACATGACAGTTAATACACAGGATTGCTACTGGAAGCTTCTGGTTTTGTTTCCTCTATTAAAAACATAATATCCGATTCTGCTCACTTACTATAGCTAATTGGATTATAAATAATATTGATTGATTAATTAAAATACAACTCTCCTGCCACCTATAACACAATCGACTTAAAAAAGATGTGTATACCTATTTTTTACCTTATTCCAATATATTAAAATGAAAAATATGTTAGGTATGTTATAACAGTCGAATTTATCAACTAGATATTTATCAACCTGTGTTAACTTCGATTTACAAGGTTATTTAACTTTCTCAGTTTTATTTATTTGACTCGTCATAGCTACCTATTTGTTGTTGTTGTTTTACTATTGTATATATGTTTTACAACCGTAGAAATTTTGAAAAATATGTGACCGTTTCCTTACTTCAGTTTACCAAATATCTTTTTTACATGTTTGATATTATATTTTACTAAGTTTTATTGTATCGCATAAACTTACATCTAACATAATGCTTTCTAGCTTTCTAGTGATGCAGGAGCTTAATGTCAATGTTACAATGCAATATTTAAATGGCTAGTCAAATATTTATAAAAAACCACAGCCACCTATCAGCACGGTGAGCAATCGTCGCATTCGCAAGACGCCCACGTGTCGTTTCGAAAGCACAAAGCGCTTGAGACGTAACGATATTGCAGTTATAAGATCATTGGGATTGGAATTAGAATCTGCAAAGGAAATCAGTTTTCACAAGTACGCATACAGGTTAAATGACGACATTTTTGAAATTGTTTGTTCAAAGTGTGAAAAATTAAGGAGACGCCTTCTCAAAAGCAGATTTTTTAGTGTCTTTACAAAAATACTTGGACATAAACAGCACGAGAAAGTTTTATTAACTAAATACATAAAATGTGATCAATCTATCTAGTTACGATTACGAAAGTATTTTTATCTTCAGTAAAATCAATCATTGCCATATACGTGTTGACTAGCATGAATCCTTAATCATTGAAAGTGCTATTTACATTAACTTTGCTTCGATACTTATGAACTGCATCGAGCTGCAAGTGCAATCCTTATTACCACGGGAGTACACAGATTTCAAACGATAATGCACGTGAACTTTCTTGAAGTTTGAAGAAACTTGCAGTAAATATATTTAGAATAATATGTTTACTTATTTTAATCTGTGTTGGTCGGGCGTGGTCAGATGCGCGCTAGCATAACCAAACCAATATTCGATCGACGTTCAAATGTTTATTTTAAGGCTCTTACCTCGAGTGGTTCCTGCGATTATTGTTTGTACACAAATATAGGGCAATGTTCTTAGTAGTCCGCAATGCACGGCTTTTGATGGTCTGAGATATGATGTATTTATTGATATGTTTCAAGTGGCTTAAGTTGCAATCTACTTGATTTGAAGATGCATCAAGAATACTGCAAATACTGCTTACTCTTATTCGTAGGTATTGTATTGTATTGTATTGTAACTCTTTATTGTACATATAAAACATATGAAATTTACAATTTAGAAGAGAAAGACATGTACAAAGGCGAACTTATCCCTTAAAGGGGTAAGGTAGGTTTTGTTATTATAAATACCTACAACTATTGTTCACATTTGTGCTATGGGATTTCTTTTGGTACGTCGTAACCTAGAGACTTATTCCAGGCTCTTATGTGCATACAGAATTAGAGATGCGAGCCTCCGATATACTACGTCATTTGTATTCTTACTGTGTCACCTTCCCTTATTCGATGGCGATCCTTTACTTGCTATAGAATAGGACGAGTTAACATCCCGCTCTACAACTCAAGTGTGTTTGTGGCTTTATAATATCTAACGTACTTCATCTTACTGATTCACGTGCTTGTTTGTTTCCTCGTTAAGCCTTGGTTATTAACAATCGTCTTTAATTGCTTATATGATTTCCTCTTTGTTTTTGTAATTCTCTTAAAACAGCCGTCAATTCTTAATAGTGATTATTCAGATTAAATAATGTACTTCGTTAAAATGTCAAGCCTGTTCCGTTGAATCACAACACCGCTTGAGTCACAAAATTTTCAAATCAAGCCTCATTACGTTAACTACAGATGTAATACTTATTGAAAGATTTTAGCTTGTTAACTCTAATGAACACGAAGTTCCACAAACTGATAACTGAGTGTTGTTGGTATGTTTGTTTGTACTATTATAAATTCTATACACGAGCGAGGTTTCCGGACGCTAAGCTTAACACCTCGCATGGCATTTCCGACGTACACCAAATGCAATGCAAGGCATGCAATGTTTTCTATCACTTTCTTAATACCCTGTTCCCACATGCTTAAGATTCATATTAGTTCGTCAAATGCAAGCCGTACAGCGGCCCGAATGCAGAATGCTTTATAATATGTCTAAGCTGTTCTATTTCCATGAATGGTGGATCTAAAAATGGTGGCGCTATTCCACAACGCGTGGTACGGAATACCGACACGTTTAGCTTATTTTAGGGCTAGCATGCTCCTCATTAAGCCTCAAGGCATCTTTTATCTCTTTCCATCAATAGACTACAGCAATAAAACAAAACAGAACGATGATACCATAGCTTCGACACGGCAAAAGGCACCGTGCTTGCCTGATTGGGCTCACTATGTATTCCAGTCGCGAGGTGTCAGTCAGAGTGTGAATCGGGATAAGCATTTTTATTAGATGATACGGCTTACTATATTCGTCTCTACTGCCTTAGATGTGGCGGCTTTTTTATACTAAACTTATTGCATATTAAATGAATGTAAACATAGTATAATAAATCGTAATTTTCTCCAGGATTTCCTGGACATTAAAGCTTCAAGAAAAGTGACTCGTCACGTTAAACTACTTTAACGGTTGTCCTTAGTATTATTATGTTATGTTATGACTGTCTATTCATTTCAGAGATCAATCGACTTCTTGATTATTATTGTATTACCAGACTACGATGAAAAAATTATATTGTTCTCCTCCACTTGCGTACCTACCAATTCTATAAAGTTTCTTATGGCGCATTCTTCTCATCAATGATGCTTTTTCGAAAGCGTTGATAAACTGGACCAACAAAACATAAGGAAGTCCTCCGGTGTATTTGCAAGATATGCTTCTCTTAATGGCTTACAATTATCTTACCCAACTGCGATGAAGAATTATTCTAGTTCTTCACCTTCACTTGCGTATCAATTGAATTGCACGGATTGCACCGTATTTCTCTATGCGACGCGAGTGTCATGCGCTGTTTTTTTCTGTTGTCAGGTTTTGCATAATTAAATACCTTGTTTTTACAAAACCATTGTTATTTATCAATAAGTCTGCCCTCGAGAGAATACAAGTCTTTTAGGGATCTTATCTGATTTAATTGCTTTATCTGTGCTCCTTTGATATTACTGTGGTCGATTCAGCCCTCGTCCAATCCAAACGCGTGGATCAGCCGTGACTATCAACATTTTGACGTAACGAATGAGTCAGTGCGTTCCTTTTTGGTCAGACAGCTTCGAGTTACCTTTTAGGCTCAACACATGAAGCATTAAAAGATTTCTAAATACAACTCTTAACGACCTTGTCCCTGCCGAGGAAAGTATGTTATTATCCCTGTTATGGAACAATCTCCAATTGTGGAAGGCGTTTTATCACACTTGTAAACTATATACTTACAACACGTTATAATAAATTATGTGTTTTCACAAATATATCGATAGGCAGAACCGTTAGCGCACTGACGTTTATTGTAGAGATCCCGCTGTTCGGACTTCGGTTTCTATTCAAGAGTCTACTGTGCAGTAATATCTGGTAACCAAGTTATGTGTCAAACGGCAAACGGTAAGCGCCATCAATTTTCGGCTTTTTAACGAGTATAAAAACTTTTTATTGCTGTTCTAAATCACAGTGATTGATAGGTCGTTTAAAAGTCGCGAAGGCAGCAGAGATACTTTTTTGCGCAATTAGATATTTTCATTTGTAGATCTTTCTTTTTTAGACCAGTTTTTTTTTTGGATAAAGCACACGTAGTGTTTAATTTGAAGTCAATTAAATTGCTAGATGGGTCAAAATTTGTCCCAATATATATACACTTCTCAACATGCCAGGTAAAGTTAAATTTAAATCTTGCTAGAAAACCTCATTTTTCATGGACGGACTAAACTTATTTATTATTTATTTATTTATTTATTCCAAGAAAAATTTACAGCATTACAGTTAAAGACCAATGCGCTGTAAATTTAAAATTATACAAAACAAAAATATTTAAAGAAAAAAAAACTATCTATAGTTAGGTATTTTTGAACGTCTTCGTCGCTACCTTAAACTGTTGGCTTTATTTTATAAATTAATTAAGGTAGTCCCTTCTCTCAAATTAGAGCCAAACCAACTTCAACCCTTAATTTTTACTGATTGATTGATTCTGCTGTTACTTTGCGGAGGTCCATATTAATGAGCTACAACCTCTCACCTTGCCACTCCGCAACCATATCTCTGTATACGTCTTTGCGAATGCGACTCATGTATATCGTAAAGACATAGCTGTCATGCTCATGTGTTTGCTTTGCTGATAACCAAGGTAAATATTGTAGTTCATCAATACAAGAAGAGGGAGCAATTAATCGTCTGATCGTCTCCCATTTATGTTAGAATGGCTAGCCGCAACTGAAGGCTGGTATCAGCACTATTGACACTCCTGTGTTAACGACGTTGGCCCATCAAGACAAATAGAGTTCATGCTCTGTCGCGATCGCGATTTAAGGCCGCACCACACCCCCATCCTCACAAGTTTCACACCTTACTACTATAGAGATAAGAGCTATTGTCAACTCAACTTTAACGCAAGACTGTGTTACAAGCAATAAACGCATTCGCACTTACGAAACACTAATTTGAATAGTGGAAATAGTAACGTTATTCACATTCCTATTATACGCAGAGATAGTTTATGGTGTGGTGACATTTACACAGATAAGTTCCCTACAGTAAATGTTAACATAGTTCGTATTAGATAATAGAATATTTATAGAAATAAATAATGACGTTTGACGGATGGATGAATGAATGAACATCAACAGCGTATTCGACTACTAAGATTTACTGTCTTTGGTTCGCAGCTGACATGACACGAAAACGACAACACAAGACCCAACATTATACTAGCTTCTAGCGATTAGGAATAGGACTTATTTTAATAGCGGTGTTTAATCTTCATAGTTTACATAGCAGTTAAGATAGTTGCTACTCAAATTAACCTCAGCATCAAGCAAAATCTAATAACTACTGTTCAGCTGTCACCAGATGTCACCAATGAATAAAGTACCTACTCAATCCAGACGTGCTATAATTATTGGCAATCATTGCGAAGCTGAAGAGTAATGATGCGGTTAAGAATCCACAGGAAGGACATTCCTGACTTTGCATGTTAAATTGCTGTATGTAACTAAATCAATAACATACGTGTCTCTACGTGAATTAGGTGATATCGAGCTAAAACTAGTTTCTTTATTAAGTATCGATGGAGGGTACTATGTTAATAGCGTTCAAGAACATCAACGCGTACGTATAGATGTTGAAATGACAGACATAAATTTTAAATGTTTCAATAATTGATCTAAATCTGTAGATCGCTAAACTACTTGCTTAGCTTAGGTAGTCGTGATCATTCAGTCCACATGATAGACGTTTTAATAGTAGGTAGTTTTAAATTTATCGGTCAATTGACTGTGGAAAATCACAAATGTCAACGTTTTCTGTAGTATAGGGTTGAAAGGTAATCAGAGCAGTATTTACGATGGCAGTAGAATAATTATGGCACCAGCGTTGGCCTCCGGCGATTTCGACGCAGATATTCGAAGATTTAGAATAAACGAGTAAGGACACAAATTTGTATGCTGCCTTTAAATTCGACTTTAACGTCTTTATTATTGTTGCTTTACTCCATCAACAGTGATTCCTTGTTTCAAATAAATTCTCTTTACTACAGAATAAGACTGAAGTCTACAGCAGAGAAATCCGGTTTGACATGAGTAATGTTAACATAGGTTTGGATAAACATTTTGCCGCTATTGTTAAGGTAAATACCAAATTTTGTGTTACTCGCCAAGCTGAATTATGGGCGAATTCTTATAATGCCTGTGCAAAACTGTTTTAAGATTAATAGGTTCCTTAACTTTATTTTTCGGAAATAATCGACAATGATAAAACTTCAACGGCGTCAAAGCTGCTATTTAATTTAAATTTAAATGATTATGTTTATAATAAATGGAAGGAGGTTGTGAAAAGGGCGAATTCACGCCGTTAGTAAATATAGATTACCATAAACGTGTTCTATGTTAACAGATGCCCGCATTGGGTCAACGCAGTGCACACGCAAGACACCTGCCATTCGACCATTTGCCTATAAAACGAGGCACTAAAACGCATAACTACTGTAACTTTCGCACTGTCTTATCTTTCTTTGCTACGTTTAATTCCAAAAGAAACTTACCCAGTCCGTATAAAGATCAAATTTCGTGTTACAACTCGAGAAACATGTGCGCTTGCAAGAGTGTTAGCCGATTCCCTTTACGCGTGGGTTTGAACTACTAACATGCATCATTTTGTAACCGGACTGCGTTTGGAACTGTTTCCGGAGGCCTTAATTTAGACGCGGCTGTAACGAGCATGAGGAGCAAGTCTTTCATGTTTGCTGCTACGAATTGTCTTTTTATGTAGAACTTTGATGTTAGTTTAATAAATCTTCAGATAGGGACTTGATTTAGAACAATCATTAGTTACTTCTATCTATATTGCTTTTCCATCATCTTTCAAAGTTGTACATGGGGGAACTTTGATAAGCAACATCGCTAGTCATTTAGACAGGTACAAGAGATATGGCAAGACCGGTGCGAGTTCATGTGAAAACCAGACACTACATAAACATTTTCAATTAGTTTCTTCGCTATCGAAAAGAACATCTAATTTCTCACCGTCCATAAACCTAGACGCCAGACTGCCAGTATCTCTAGACGCAGGCAGCACAACATATTGCTCGTGGTGTAGCGCAGAGCAGCCCAGCCACCCATGGAGCAAAAATTGATTCGCAATTTCCTCTGACAAAGTGTTGACGTCTGAGGATTTATTTCTAGTACCTATTTGGTGCCGCTGAGCGGTGACAGCTATTACCGCGCGCGTATAAGGCTGATAATGTCCTAACGGTACGAGTGTACACTGATACCATTTTAAATTATATGAATGTTTACGGCGAAGTTCACTATCGCGACGGAAATGTTAATGATCTTGGGAAAAACACGATCTTACTAAAGATAGCTAGCGGATAACTAATGATGGCTAAAACTTTAAAGCAACATGATTTCTTGAGCTTCAAATGAAATATGTATATTTTCAATTACAAACATAATAATCTCGAAGCGAGCACCTGAATATTGATTTTGCTGTTTACCATTTTGTATTGGCTGCCGCCGTCCAAGTGAACTAAAGCAGGGATACTAACTGTGCTGTCTGATAAGGTGGTTTACGGTGTTACCGTTCATGTTTATTGAGTTTCCGGGTCCTACCTTTGTCTGGTCGCAGCTACCGGAACGAAATACCAACACCAAACGTGTACTTCAATAATTCTTCGTGCGTGGCATTAAGGACTATGCCTCGAATGTGCGTAAGTTTGCACAGGTTTGCATTAGTTGGATTATTCGTAATCCGTTGTCGCCTTATTCATTTTATATTCCCTTGTTTTACGAGTTTTCAGTTTTGTTGCAGTCCTTGTAAATTGCAACACGGCAGGCGCTAGTTTTGTTCAGTTTAAAATGTTTACTCTGGAATGTGGTAACAATGCTATTCTCACACCGAATTAAGCAACTATTTAATGTTATCAACGGGGCGGCGGTATATTTTGCAGCTTCGATTTACGTTATTGGCACGAAGAAATACAGTAATTGGATTGTGTCCATTGTGGCTACAAAGTACGAAAATAATTTATATCTTTACAGATAATTGCATTAAGGCTCGTTAGCGTAGGTTCACTGTGTATATATGTATTATGCGTACTTCCTCGTCCGTATGAGATCGGTGTGTGTGGGTTTGTACTTGTTTATCTATGGAGTGTGCCCACTGAAAGTCATTAGTAAGGCTTTTTGCACTGTTGCAAAAAGGAGCAAGACTATTCTTTCTTTAGCTCGTAATGTGTGACGTTAGTGATTATTGATTAAGAATCATTTATCATTTCGTAATGCCTTTAAAAATAACTTACCTACGCTAAACATGTACCTTAACAGTCTTTGAAATCAAAACAATTTGTTTTGTCCATACTCATGCCTATAGTTCAAATTTTTTTTTTGCGTAGAATCGAATAATCTAATCATGTTTTCGCTTTCTTTTTGCGAAAAGACTCTGACATCACTTTGTGGTAGGTCTGTTAAAATATAACTTTTATTTTTACTACTTCCAAGTCTAAAGTGCACTGTGGGTGTCAAATGTTACCGCCACAAGGCCTCTTCGCTAGTCTTGTAAAATTATTTGTTTATTGACTTCCTACATGAGTTGACATTTCGAAAATAACTAGTAACACAGCCCTACGGCCACTATTACGTGTCTTTCATTAGTTCTGCGTCTAACAAGCAGTTATTCACTTAACACTTCAGGTCTTATAATCCCAATGGAGAACGCGGTTAAATATTACTTTTGGAAGCGGATGTTCAAGACGGTAATTGAAATGAACCGAAGCACTATTATTTGAGTCGAGAACGTACTGCTCGTACGTTGTGAGAACAATATTTACGGTGATATTTTAGGTTGTCAAGTCCTCCACACGACTCATGTTAGTATCGCGGATAATTCGAGAACATTTTAATGCCACTAAATTGGCATGTGCCTATGCTGTAAGTAACTGATTCCACTTCTTGTCCACTTCCTAGGCGTCTTCGGGTTCCGCGAAAAGCTAAGTGAATATTACGAGGGATCTTCACAGCAATTTGTCGTAAAAGCCGTTGTTGCCGCTCTTCAAATTGATTCCGCATGACTTGACTCCACGTAATGTTACGAGCGTATGCTAATAACGGGTTTGTTGTTACTCAATCTTTACTAATATTATAAGAAACAACGAAAGAAAGAAGGGAAACATTTATTGGTGACAACATGGAAAAAATAAAATAAAAATGTGCATGTCACAAACTGCAGCTCTAGCGAACGCCGCTGATCTTCCTTTGAGATCATCTGGTCATCGGGAAATAGAATAGTTTCTGTCTCAGAAAATTGCTTTGCTCCCGCATGATAGTAATAAACGAATTCTCAGTTGACCAAGTCGAGGGCAAAAGCTTTAAATCGACGCTTGAAAGGAGAAATTGACTAAGCGAAATTTTTTTAAGGTAGTGAGTTATATATATATTTTGAATCAGTACAATTTACTGATTCCAATTATGTATATAATTCACTACCTTAAAAAAATGGCGCTTAGTCAATTTCTCCTTTCAAGCGTGGAAATGCATTTTATTGTTTTTTATGTTATACTTTTTGCCCCACAAACTGTATTCAGTAAATACAACCAGAATGTTAATGTCACTTGGCACTCGTCGGTTTTCATCGTTTTCTGAAGATTCGAATGACAAAGAAAAATAAATTCAACCTTTTGTTTCGAGTTCCAACGACATTGTGGCACACTACCTAGTTTAAGTGTACATACATAAAAAAATATCATTACAAGTTGCTGTCCAATTACGCGACAGTGAAGCAAATGATCACTAATATCACACCTTTTACGGATCACACCGACCTTCCATTCACTCAGCATCATGTACAGTAGTAGTATTATGACAGAACGTTTGTTGGTATTGCGGCCATCGGCGACATGCAGCCATCTTACGGGAATTGCATAATGCTGATACCGCATGGTGAATTAGCGTTAGCTCTACGACGAACCCTGTGCAGCTGTTCTTATGATAAGTAATTTACTATCAGTTACGCTATGCACGAAATACACTTGTTTTTAACTTACTGGTTACAAATATGCGATTGTAACGTAAAGCTTCTAAGTTATTTTCAGTATCGACTAGTACAAGTTATGCTTTGTATTACGACATCAACAGTTATTACTGATTGCATCTTGTAACTAATTGCTTACAAATAAGTAGGTATTATTTGGTATGAGTAACGTATATCTATCGTTTCACTACAAAGTTCGGTATCTGTTTTTCGCTAAGTTTTACCTCATTTCCTGCGTCATCAGACCTGTTTTCTTTTAGTCATTGATACTTGATATGGATTTACAGTCGATGAACACAAGTCTTTTTCTGTAGGTACTCTTCTTCCTTTCATTTCCTCGTTTTTCCGGAAGACACTCGAAACAATAAGGATCGCTATTGCTTACATTGTGAATTTTCTCCGTTTATTTGTTTTCTGTATTCAATGTTGAACTTTAGAAAATTTTAGATTTTTATATTTAATCTTACGGTTTTCTCTTCTCTTTAACAATTATTGTAACTATACTGTAACTACATAATGTAGAACACATAAAAAAAAGTAAATGCCGGGTGTTTTCTGTATTGCTTAGGTAGGTAGGTACTTTTATTATGTCATAGAATCACTATAAATGTGATATTTTGTTTATTATTTTATTTATTATTTCTGGTGTACAATAAAGAGTATTTGTATTGTATTGTATTGTAAGACTTATTTTAATATTTCTTGTCCACAGGCGAAGTCAGAGGAGCAGCTAGCATGCGAGAAGGAATGGCTAAAAGCGGGTCACATGTGGCTGGCACACCGCGGTGGTTTCACGGCGGTGATGCGCGAAGCTGACGCGGACGGCGGCCGCGCCAGAGTGCGCGTGCTGCAAACACAAGAAGTGCTTACAGTTGACGAGGATGACCTTGAGAAGGTATGCTGCCCTAGTAGTTTGAGATCAACAGACAAATGCCAGAGCTTAGTTGGGAGGGATGAAAACGAGCCAAAGTCGAGATTTGAATTTGTTAGATTGGCTTAGTAAGGGTAAGACTTCTTTGGAACACAATAGGATTAAGTATTTATTTCGTCCATCAGTTTAATTACAAAATATTGAACACGTGTTTTTTACTTTTGTCAATCAAACAAGTGCTAAAATGTGTTTAATTGACAAAAGAGAAAATAATAGCTCAATATTTCTGATAGATCATCTAACTCCTGTTGTGTTTTTCGATAACTGGGTAATGTACCAAAATTATTGATGAGGACTATTCAATTTCCTATTGGTCTTATACGCTTTTTCAACTCAGTTGGCGAGACCCGCTTGTGGGAGAGCTACCGAGCCGATCCGCAGCTAACAAAGGAAACGACTAAACGCTTTTTCTTTTCAAGGTTCGAAGGACCATAAATGTACGAGCACTTGACAACTCATACACTTTCTTTCGTAGGTTGCTTGTTGATTAAAACAGGAAAGACGATTTAAACTTGATAACTTGCTTTAATTTAATACAATGTGCACACTTATAATTAACGAATGTGAACTGCTATTTTTTTCATAAAACACGATAATCTTTATGAATAAAATGCTGATGATGCTCTTACGCAAGTGCGATGTAATCGTACATGGCTGAATTTAATATTGCCGTCTAGACAGGCTTCCTAGCTCAGTCATCAGATCACTCAGACTAGTGAATGGCAGCTGGCAGCAACCTGACGCGACTAGATGGATAATTCCAGATTATTTTTTAATATACCTCGAGTAGGGAGGGACCAAGTCTGGAAAATAACCGTATATATGCCTATGGGCCAATCAACTTTTTTACCGACACTAATCTGTCCGCGACATTTTTCAAACAATTGCAGATTCTTGTAAGTAAGTAAACATGTTTTTTCTGTAATTTAATAGATGGTGCACATGAATACATGCCATCCTACGTAAGTTCAACCTATTAAATCGTGAAATCTCTTGTTGGACGTACGATTTTTTGGTAATGCCAGAGACAATTTTGGTAACGCAGGAGACGCCCAAAGTGTCGATAAAATAGTTGATTGGCCCCTACACAAGTCTTGGGAGGCGTGTAAATTGATGCCTCTGTCATCCAGGCCAACCCTCCTCAAATGGAGCGGTGCGAGGACATAGCGTCGCTGCGCTGCCTGAACGAGTGCGGCGCGCTGCACGTGCTGCGCGCGCGGCACGCGGCCGGCCTGCCTCACGCGCGCGCCGGCCACGCGCTGCTCGTGCTCGGCCCGCCGAGACGCTCCGCGCCCATCTACACCGAGAAGGTAAGCTCAAATACCCACCTACCACAACGTAATAGGAACGTGTCAGGCAAAATATGTTCTTTGTATTGAAATGTTTTGTTTGAAATGCGTTGGAGAGATGGATCTGCAGGCAGTAACTGGATGCAGACGGCTCAGAATAGAGCAACCTGGAGAAAGAGGCCTACACCAAATTGGTTGAGAGAGGCTTGAGATGATGATGATGATTAAATGTTTTTGGTAAAAAAAAAACATTTTTAATACAAGCTTTTTTGCTGACTGTACTATTATTGATTGTACTCGCATTGTCACCCAAACTACATTTGCATACCAAATTTCAAGTCGATGCCATTAACCGTTGAAAAGTTTCGTCCTTCGGAAACGATCCAGAAGGAATACTCCGAAACACGAAATTCGAAGTTCGTATCGTACCTTCCCTCTCACTCTCGTATTAAATAACATAAGCGTAGGCGCCACTTGCCACGGCCGACTATAAAAAAAAATTGAGTTGGTCACGACGTGCATCTAGATGGCCATGACGAAACGTGAAAAAAAAAATGTCATTGACGTAACTCAATTATCTTCGATGTCGTGGCTAGCCGAAAAATTAAAAAAAAATTACTTTCCACCCTAGAGGAGAAAGCGCAATTTTCCACCCGGCTTTTTCTACCCATGAAAATTAAACTTTCCGAACAGGAGAGATGAAAAGCAAATTGTATAATTTGTTTATAAAACCTATTTTACCCTTGACTTACTATCGACCTTCGCCTGCGGCTCGGATAGATATAAACGTCTCGAGTAAAATGGCTCATTTTAGGCACTAGTTATACAATCCACTTTTTTTATTAAATTACATTACTTGAGGTGTTCCTACCACCAGTAGACCCACTTGCTCGTTTGCCTTCCAGTCGAATAAAAAAAAATACATTGATTTTATTTTTAGCTTAATAGTTTAGTTTTTAATGAAGGAGATGGCGGGACGATCTGGACACGTACGCAAAGGACTGGCCTGACATTGCGTCAGAACGAGAGTTGTGGAGGTCAAGAGGGGAGGCCTTTGCCCAGCAGTGGGACACTATACAGGCTACTTAAAAAAAAAAGTTTAGTTTTTAACCCCCGACGCAAAAAGAGGGGTGCTTGGGTAAAATGGCTCATTTTATTCATTAGTTATACAATCCACTTTTTAAAATAAATCACATAGATTTTATTTTTCGCTTAATAGTTTATTTTTTAACACCCGACGCAAAAAGGAGGGGTGTTATAAGTTTGACCACTTGTGTGTATGTGGCACTGTAGCTCTTAAACGGCTGAACCGATTTGAATGCTTTTTTTATTTAAAAGCATAGGATTTCTTTTTGTTGATTAGATAGGTTATTGGAGTCTTTACTATTGGTGTTGCTAATATTGTGTGTCCGTCAGGTGGCGGCGATGTTCCGCGGCTGCCGCGCGGATGACATGCCGCCCCACGTGTTCGCGGCTGCGCAGTCGGCTCACCGCTGCATGCTGGCCTCGAGACGCGACCGAGCCATAGTCTTCATGGGAAGGTAACTTTACTAACATTTTCATCATACTTGCACGTAAACAGTATCAAAACATACAGATTAACTTGGCCATAAATCCCCATATAAAGCCCTCGGCCTTTTGTTCTTGTCATGAAATGTCGGTAAATGAGTCATTGCGCGACTAATACTGCTTTTGTGGCTGCCCGACCTGCGTGAGGTACTGCGCACGCACGTCAGGCAGCTGCGGGAGAGGGAAGACGCAGCCAGCGGTAGCGAAAATTTTTGTGAAAATATTAATTTTTTCTTTTACAAATATGCAATTTCACTAGCAAATGTGATGAAAAACATTGTATGTCGCTCGGGCGGTACTAGAATTATGAACATCGACTCATTAAAGCCCCTTCGACTTCGGGCGTCTTATTAGACGGTAAATAAGCAATTACTAACGAGAGTCCATTGACTCTCGTTGGTAATTCCTTATTTACCGCCCTTAAGGCACAATGTAATATTTTTTACTATTAGCGAACCAATGTGTCATTCTACTTTAGATCAGGGAGCTGTTTACTGGGAATACAAACTTCGGTTTCACAATATGATTTTAAGAAATTTAAATTAATTTAATCCGTCTGCCTGTAGGTAAAATAAACTCTTTGAAATCACTGCGCCTAATTCGGAGTTACGACGCTACAGACAGACGGCGAATCTGAACTTATAATGTCCCTTTTCACAGTGACTCCAAAGGCATTAAATAAAAAAGAAATACTTGCACAATATAAACATTTCGCTATAAAATAATCAACTTATGCTCATACAAAACGCATAGCTAATGCGTGAATAACAACCGCGCTTAGGAGTTAATAGATAATTACTTTTGTCGTAAATTGCTACCGGTGATCATAATCTAAACCTGTCCGGATAATATCCTTCATTACTCACCATTATACTTTACCAGCACGCTCTCTACCTTGTCACAAGCAGTCACGGTTTAGTTTCATGCAACTTTCAGCCCATGGGTGGTAATAGCTTAGTTCGGTGCACGTAAAAGGCATTAAACTAGGAATTATAACAGCGTGATAGCGAAATTGGCTTCAAGTTTCTTACGAGAAGATAAATAATAATTCTAGTGTAGGATAACATACTGTGCATCTGGATTTACTATGCTAATAGGACATAAACATATTGACTTGTGCCTACTGCAGGCCATATAATATTATATCACACCGATTTTGCTAATTTTAGCCTCATGTCACACTGCATAGCAACGGCCGGAAGACGTCCACTGTTAAACAAATGTCTCCACTTTAGAACGCTATAGTGAAAGACAACTCGCCCTCGCCACTTGCATCCACCTGTTGCCCGCAACTCTCACAAAATCGCCGGTCTACCTAGTGGCAGGCCAACCAGCATTTCGTCTTCCGGTCCGTGTTTGCTACTAGAGGACTTTTCGGCCCCAAATAATTATCTGTTCTTCGAGCGATCTGTCCCGTCCATTGCCACTTCAACATATTCTTCGAGATATATCGGTGATCTTAGTTCTTCGGCGATTTTCCTTATTTCCGAATTTCATTGCAAATAGAAGCTCACAGCATAGCTCTCTCCATATGAACGTCTTGGGTAAAATGGCTCGTTTTATGCTCTTATTGTACAATCTACTATTATCTTGCCCTCGCAATATGATGCATATCATTGTATGTATCACGGGTCGTAAGGGGATTAAAATCTCGAGTCATCAAAAACCCTCCGCCTCCGGCGTCGGGTTTCTAATAGACTGTCGGTCATAATACCCTTCTTACGCCCCTTAATGCAC
Source organism: Choristoneura rosaceana (assembly GCA_037349165.1). NCBI lineage: Eukaryota > Metazoa > Arthropoda > Insecta > Lepidoptera > Tortricidae > Choristoneura > Choristoneura rosaceana. Next base: position 9,854,482 of record JAZBNJ010000018.1, on the reverse strand, counting down.
AATGTACTATTGTATGTCTCAAAACAAAAGACAACCCCCCTAAGCCTTGTAACGAACGTATTGTAGAAAAATCAAAAGATAAGACCGTATTCTGCTGCATGCATGATATCGATATGAACGTGCATGGTTTGCATGTCGTCTACGAGCAGTCTACTCGTCGTATAGGAACCTAAACGGAAAAAAACGTGTGTATAAGCTCCTGCATTAATGCGACGAAAGCGTTCGTATCATAACATTATGAATTAAGTCACAGTATATATCAAGCAGTAAGGAAGCTACGGACCTACGATCGAAATGAACACACTCACACAGACGCGTGCTCTACACGGTCTCTAAGGGGGACTGCAGTACCGCGAGTCCCCTCAGGGGACGTGAAGAGCGCGCGTCTGTGTGAGTGTGTTCGTTTCGTTCGATTTCTTCGTAGCTTCCATACTGCTTTAGCTTATACATTGTATATATACTGTGATTAAGAGTATACTGTTAACCCTTTACGGTACTTTACAATTTATTATTTTTTATGAATTGTTATTAATGTACCCGTTTTGATTGTCATTAGCGTTTACAGCCAAATCATTTACATATTAATAAAGAATGCATAATCAGCCAGACTCGAGGCAATCCCAAGGCCGGTTTTTATTTTTGACGTAAAGTGATGTAAAGTCGTAATTAGTTTTTTTCTTCCTTACTACAGACTTGTTTTGTAAACATAGCAGCTTTAGGTATAATTATGATCGGAAGTTTTCGTACTTATATCTCGTTTATATAAATCTTTGAATAGATAAATAAGCGCCTGTTTTATCACTCTTTTATTAATGTTTTATGTGACTGATTGTTTAATCTTTTTTGAATCGGACAAAATAAATAGAGACAGCGCATGTCTAGTAAGACTTTACAGAGCAACTTTACAGAATTTGGTGACAGGGGTATAGACTCGGGTCTCTAACCGCATGTACAAAATACAAATACAAGTCGTTTATTTCCAAGAATATTACAACAAAATTACATTTATGCTGACCTCCACACCACATTAGGCCTGTCAAAATATTTACTTGACTTAGCCCTAAATACAACAAAAATAAGACATTAAAACTATGAAAAATAAAGTTAATAAATAAGTCCGCCGCTGTACATCTTATTATCTTGTGATTTGATAATTTCTTGTGTTTTTATGTACAATAAAGGTTTACAATACAATACAAATCCTTAATATGAAACTAAAGACATCAAAATATAACTGTATTGTTAGTTGTGTGTTTGTATAAGACTGCGTTTCCACCAGAAATGTGAGAGGAATGTGATTTTCATGAATCAATATAAACACTTCCTTTACCTATCTTCGCACAGTTTTGATGGAAACACAGCCTAACTCGTTCATCGCTTTCATATTGATATCTGCTGCAATTTTCTACCGGTACTTACTGTCGCTGGTGCTTCCCAGATCTGGCTCCGGCAAGACTTCAGCCATGCGGCACTGCATCTGGTATCTGGCGAGCGCATACCCCGCGCAGGGCTCCAAGCTGACCCCGGAGCGCCTCAGCGCCGCGCTCGACGTGCTCCACACCTTCGGCTCTTGTCGGTAAGTTGCTTGATTAAGTGGCAACCCCGTTTGATGCCCCCACCCGGAATACTCCGGATATGGGCCACCCACCACCGCCGGAGACCAAGTTATAACGAGTATCTACACTGATAAATCTCGAACCATCTGTATTTATGAATAAATACGTCATAGGGCTCTTCAAGGCTAGAATGAATAGGCTGTTACTGAACCAGTAAGATACACTGCCTCATCTGCACTTTTCGTCAAATGAGATAGGGGTCATTCACTGGTCAAATTTCTATTAAAAAATTTAATGTAACGAATGGGTTTCGATGACCAAAATATTTAAGATTTTTGTTTTTCATTTTCAGGCTTGATTTAATTTATTTTTACTTGTCATATCGTTGCTATTTTTTGAATGTTGCGTGTTTTTCAGCACCGGTTCCAACGCGCACGCATCTCGCGTGGTGTCGCTAGTGTCGCTGGACTTCGAGGGCGGCGGCGCGCTCGCGGCTGCTTCGGTACAGACGCTGCTGCCGGACCTACGGCCGGCGCGGGCACGGCTCACGGCGCTGCACACGTCAGTAACACACATACCCAACATCTTAACATCGAGTATACAAAGTGCCACTAGTGTCACTAATGTCGCTGTTGTCACTACTGTCACTCATGGCACGAATACAAGGATGAGTTGGACGCCAATGTCTATTTATCTGTGGCATCTCAGCTCGCAGATGGTCCGATTTCGATGCGGACTCTTTTAAGTGAAAGCTAGTTTCCTTGCGGTGGTTCTTATCTGTTTCGTTAATATCAGTTCAGCGGTTTTTGAGATATTAAACTTTATAATGACAATGTCGGGGATTTTCCAACTTTTCCAAGTTGGTTAAGTTATGTTTGCTTGTTACAATAAAGAAGTTGTTACGTACACGTATTTTTTAAAATCTCACGTGTACACAAACTGTATATAATGGCAGGTAATATTTCCAACATTTAATCCAAATAAAGGAAGTCAAATCCTATCTGCCTCATATTTTGGTTGACAAGTGATTCTGACATGTAGCCACCTATAAATAAGATAATGAAGGATTGTTTTTTAATTGACAAGATTTCATTTTTTCAACACCTGTAAATTACTACAGGAATCGAAAGAGTTTTGCCTCCTGAACATGGCAAAATATTTATTATAATTTATTTCTCCATATTTAAAAAAATACAAAATAATTAAAAAATGTATCTGAATTTGCCAATACTACGACAGAATAGATATGTTTCCTTTGCTTTTTGCACCAGAAAAAGGAGCTGTCGTAATTTTGACAACGTCTACTTCAGATTTACGCATGATTTACGTGATCTTTTTTTTTAATAGAGACTAGACAAAAGTAATGGATCTATTTTATCGTAGTTTTGGAGTTAAGCCCTTTTCGAATAAGCACATCTTAAAAAAAATATAATAAATTAATTAATAATCGTAGGGAAATTTTAAAAATATCAGCGTCCTTCTATTTCCAAGCAGAATACAGAGAACGAATCAAATTATAGTCTTAGAAATATGAAATGTTGTCAATTGTATGGTAATAGTATTGATTTGCAATTAGATTAAGATTTTGCGTGCCAAAATGTGGCAGAGCATACAGACATGTACCTATTATATTCTTCTGACACGTGTAATGCCTACTTGTAACATCTGCGTAAGTCTCTTATTATTATTATTATTATTTAAAAGCCTATAGAGGTCTCCCACTGCTGGGCAGAGGCCTCCCCCCTTGTCCTCCACTCGACCCGGTCTTGGGCAATCCCTGACCAGCGGCGAAGGCGCCATCGACGCCTGGACCTGCCACGCCGCCGAAGTCCGTTTTGTGGTATCCAGTCTGTGGCTATTTTAGCCCACCTATTGGGTTCCATACGGCTGACGTGACCTGCCCAGTCCCAGTCTCCTGCGAAATAAAAATTCCATTTAATTTCAGATTATTCCACGGCTGCGACGGGCGTCTCCGCCGGGAGCTTCTCTTCGACCAAGCTCCCGTGAACTCGCCCAACCCGTTCCTGGGTTCGAGCGAAGCAGACGCGCCGGCAGACTTCGCTGCGCTCAAAGAGGCGTTGCAGTTGCTCGGCGTCACGGAGCAAGAGCAGATGGCCGTGTGGAAGATACTCGCTGCCATCTGCCACCTGGGGTGGGCTGGCGTTGTCAAGGGTAAACGTCTAGATTTAGTTAAACTGAAGTGTTCACGGAAAAAATATGTCTAGGCACTTTTTTAAATTGAGATTTTAATCTCGAAATGTAGAGCTCACAAAGTACTATGACTTACCATTGAATTAAATAATCTGAAAACATTATAAAATGTATTTTTTTAACTTTTAAAGAAATGGTAACCATAGTAATTGTTCATGATGACTACCTTTCAAACCGCTATAACTCAAAAAGTTGCTTAGGTGACTAGACATGTTCTTTCCGTGGACCCTTCAACTAACCTCTTTCAATTGGCAATCTTCATAGCTATCCTGAACTTGAGGACTGTTGCACGGTACTCTGATTTAGTTCTGATAAGCCACGTGTTTAGATTTTTGAGCAATGAAAACTGAGGTCTTTTTCTTTCACCATTTTATGCCGTTTGATAGAACGAAATGGTGCATGTAATTATAATTCAACCATGTTAGACAATAGGCACAGACGGCCTTGTGGAAATACTCACTGTCATGTCGCACTTGTCATGGTCTGAGGATATGGAGGAAAAATAAAGTTGCCAAGGTCTAGAGAGAATCTGGTGCGTGGCATCTTTTTTTATAAGTAGTAGCATATTTAATATGACACGATTCTGTCCTTTATAACGTCACACCCGCCTGTAATAAGCATGTTGCCATCACGGTTGATGCCCCAGCTTCTTATGACCCAAAATTGATTCCAGCAAACTCCGGTTCCGGCATGAAGTACCAGTTCGGCAACGGCAGCCTGGCGGCGCGCGTGCTGGGAGTTACGGCGGAGGAGCTGGCTCGCGCCGTGTTCGCTGCCGCCGGGCCTTGCAGCCCACAGCCTGGGAATAACCTTAGGTGAAGTTGCCTTTTCTATTCTGTATTTACGAGATGTTAATATTAAATTTAATTTAGTATCTTCATACTATCTTATCTATTTAGTATCTTCTTAGTAGTGGGCGGGGCACATTGCACGCAGGACTGATGGCCGATGGGGTCAGAAGGTTCTCGAATGGCGTTCGCGGACCGGGAGACGAGCTGTCGGTAGGCCTCCAACAAGATGGAGCGACGACCTGGCTAAGATCACGGGATCGTGGTGGATGCGAAAAGCACAAGACCGGTCTGAGTGGAGAGCCTTGGGGAGGCCTATTTCCAGCAGTGGGCGTCTTTCGGCTGACATGATGATGATGATGATGAGTATCTTCATGCCTTGTATATGTAGTGAAGATACAATAGAGGGATTTGTCCTGAAACTGAGTAATTTTCGAGCACCCTTGTCCACAATAGAGCCACAATAGAGCTCTCATCATCAGGTTAAAAAAATGTTCATATGTTTTGCTAAGTCAGTATTTTCACTTGATACCCTGACTTTTTCTATCTTTTCATAATATTCACTAGTCAGTTGCACTTTACATTGCTTAGAAGAGAATCGAAAATCAAAATCCTCTGTTAGACACAGCCATATTAAAAAAACTAGACTACTTACAAGAAAATCGAACTGACAGAAAAACGGTCAGTATTCAATTACAAAATAATTTTTACACGTTTGTTTTTAGAAAAATAGCGAAATTTCCATTAATCTGCCTCTTCATTTATAGATTATGCGTGCGAAACCACGGGTAAAATCTGGTATTAAATTGTTATGTCCTTCCAGAACCCCGTCACCGTCGAGCGAGGTGACGCGAGAGATCACCGGCACAGAGGCGCTGGACGCGTTCGTTACCGGCCTCTACAACGAAACCTTCAACATCATCGCTGCGCTCGTCAATAGGTATGACTCGGAATCATATTCATTTCCAATTATACACTATTTTCAGGGGGTATTGTAGACTACATTGCCAAATCGACCAAATCATATACCGCCAAATAGCTTGGTAGCAAAACAAGTAGTTCTACAAAAGACCACATCGTTTTCAATAATAGTACTACATTATTAGACCAATCAGAAAAAAGAAACGTGAAGCAAACTTCAAAGTTGTCAAACGGAGTATAGTGATACTGGCCTGTCACAGAAAGTATCATTGATTTACATTGTCGCATGACACTAAATTTTTTCTTTTTATAGGAGTCTCTCGACATCAGCGCGTACTTCGGCGTCGATACTTCTGCTGGACACTCCCGGGGCCGATAACCCGATGTCTTCGGGCCACCAGAGCGGCGCGCCGCTCTCCAAACTACTCTCAAATTATCTGCAGGTTTGTTTACGCTACAAAGTAATTGCATCAAGTGAGATAGGGATCAATTTAAAAATAAAACTCGAAATTGTAAAACTCTAATTCGATTGCGGAAAAGTACTAATACTTCGTTCATTTGTCAGATTAGAAGTTAGGGCGGTTTCAGACTAACGTTTTTTTCTGCACGTGTACGGTCGATTGTGACATAAACGCTGACACGCCGCGCTTGATTAAACCGAAAGAGCATGTTCGTTCTCATTTCAATGCTCGAAAAAAAATTCCGTCCCTTAACAGGCGTACAGGCGCTTTCGAAAACTTATACACGCAAATAAAATTTAACGCTAGTCTATAACCGCCCCATTACATTTATTTAATTTCTTTTTGTTTTTTTTTTTTGTAGGAACGCTTGCAAGCCGTGTTCCACGAAGCCATGCTAGTAGCTCCTAGAGAGCGATACGCCCAAGAAGGCATAGCCCTCGACGACGGGGCTGAAGAAGGTAAATAATATTTAATAGATATTTTTTCTTATGTTATACACAACGTTCGTTTTACTCTGCTCGTTTGCTACTGATCAATTTCGTTTCGAGTAACGCGCGTGTTTAAACGCGCCGTCGACGCGTCTGTATCGATGCAAGCGGTGTTTTAAAATTGAAAGTTAGCAATATAGATGACTTTTAGTTAAGTTTTATTAATATATGTTCAGACGTTCTTGAGGTATTGAACTTTGAAATGACAATGTCTTGGATTTTCCAACTTTTCAAAGTTGTGTAACTTTTTAAACTTTCAAGTTATTTAAAGGTATGTCTTCACCAGATTGGCTGTCAGAGACGGTGAACCCGGGTCCCATGGTGGAGCTCCTCGACAAGGCGCCTCAAAACTCCATCGTGCGCAGTTCGCAGGCCGACCTGCGCGAGTGCGATCGCCGGGGGCTTCTGTGGTAAGCTACGTTGATTAATATCTTAAATCGGGCGTTACTTTGCGGAGGTATCAATGAACTAATAGTAGATTGTACAAAAAGAGCATAAAATGAGCCATTTTACCAAAGACGTTCATATAGCCACCCGAGCCGGCATGGCGAGCGTGGATAGACACGACGAGGGGAAAATGGGTTTAATGCTCGAGTTTTACACTCTGCTATTCACGTAGCGAAATAGCAACAGTGGAAGCAATCGTTCACTTTCTATGTACCTTTTATTTTTCATGCATTATTATATTTTATTAAAATGCCGTCTCCATCTATTCAAAGAAAAATAGAGACGGCATCACATTTAACCGTCAGTTAACACTAATCAATGGATGGTGAAACAGCCCCTAAATATGTTAATGTACTAATCAAATGTGTATTTTATTAATATAAGATAGTCTGTTTTTAGCTGTAATTTTATTTATTTTGCTGTGCCGAATTTAGGTAAATAAACTTATTCTTTCTTTCTTTCCAATCAGGTTGCTGGACGAAGAGTCGATGTACCCAGGCTCCAACGACGATACGTTCTTGGAGCGTGCGCTCACGCACTACGGGCCCCCGCATCACACGCAGCGGCTCATAAAGAAGGCGCCGCACGCGAGGCAGTTCATACTGCAACACTTGCAGGTAATGTTAGAAGAAAATTCGGTCAAGTGCGAGTCGGATTCGCGCATGAAGGGCTCTGTATCATCTATACAACATGAAGGGTCCTCGGAAAGAACATGTCTAGTCACCTAAGCAACTTTTTGAGTTACTTATAGTGGTTTGAAAGTTAGTCATCACGAACAATTTCTAATATTACTATTTCTTTAAAAGTTAAAACAATACAATTTATAATGTTTTCAGATTATTTAATTAAATGGTAAGTCTTAGTACTTTGTGAGCTGTACATTTCGAGATTAAAATCTCTATTTTAAATAAAAAGTGACTAGACATGTTCTTTCCGTGGACCCTTCACATTCATTAGACATTAGCAAAAAACGGCAAAAACATTACGTTAGTTGTATGAGAGCCCCCTTTAAATATGTATTTTATGTTGTTTTTAGTTTTTGTTGTTATAGCGGCTACAGTTATACATAATTTCTGAAAATTTCTACTGTCTAACTATCACGGTTCATGAGATACAGCCTGGTGATAGACGGACGGACGGACAGCGAAGTCTCAGTAATAAGGTTTCCGTTTTTACCCTTTGGGCACGGAACCCTAAAAAAGTAAAACTACCGACTAGAGGCTGTATTTTCTAACGCTTGACGTTCGCAATCGCATTCACAATTCTCGTTCTATCCTCGTCTTAAATTGTGCGAAGTGGTGAAAACGGTAGTGATTCCATACATATTTTTAAATCACCTCTTCTTTTTGTGAAACGGTATAAGATAAGGATAGAAAGAGACAGCGTATGCAACCGCTTGCGCTTACGCGTTTGACAACACGACCACTAGTAACTGGAAGAAGAGTCTATGGCGACGTCCTACGACCCTTACGGGGTTCATGGTATAGCTTCGCAATATACCTACAACTATCGCCATACATACTAGTTTAATATGATCATCAGATGAACACTGTTCGTGAACTTTATTTATAACTCTTAGATTATTTAATCTCGTTTACTATCACATACCCTCAAGTAGGATATATGGGGAAATCGGGCTTCCGCCCACACTGGCCTCCCAACAAATCCCCTCACAGCCAGCCCAAACCACCAGAACCAACACACGGTTCAATACAAAGGTTTGATTACATTTAGTTACTATTAAGCTCAACAAGCAATTTGTCATACAAACTTTACTTATCACGATAAGTGTTATTCTCTTGATCATATTACTTTATAACGGACACTACATTTGTAAGGAAAAGTTTAAGGAACTCACCAGTGGTTATTCTCTTACTGGATGCACTAACGCAATGTGCAATTTCTTTCCTATCCTCCTTACATATTCTTTTCAAGTTAATGTCCTACTCCTTTCTCAGTCCCGCCTTAATTTCGACTGTTAATTTCAAATTAGTGACAGCTGTCAAATGCAATGAAACAATTACTTTCTTATACTGCCAGTGTTACCAATACACACAATATCAATTACAGTTTAAGGTTAGCTCACCTTCAGGTATAATTCGCGCTTAGCCGCGACACTCCCAACGGCGAGAGTTTTGCTGATAGACATTTACAAGAGAATAAACAATTGACGCGTCCATTCGGCAATCTTTTCCTTTGCCTTTATTGCTGCGTCTCTCTTCTTTCTGGTTGGTTCACCTTCAACACCATCATCACCGCAAGATGATGCGTTTATCAGCTCCTCTCCATCATGAGCAACTTCGTCTACTATAGCAGTGTCACCGGTATCATCAACAGCTTCATCCACTGCCTCAGGGACATCACCAACATTAGAACCATCCCGTGCTTCAGGTTGTTCAGGAATCAAAGACTCAGGTTCAATTTGTTGCACATCAAGATGTTCTGTGGTGTCTTGATTATCAGTGACATCTTGGTTGCCTTTTGAGCCAGTAACTTCCGGCTGTTGTGTCACTATCCTACTGATCACTTCTCGAGCTGGGGCAGCATCAGTTTCCAGTGGGTACAGATGGCCGATTGAACGAGTGAAATCAGTGCTGCCAACCTTGACTATCGCTGATCGGCATTCTCCGTCATTTCCTCGAACCAAGGAAACAATTTTCCCAACCTTCCAACTACATCTTTTACGAGAGTCGTCTCTTATTTGCACAATATCGCCAAGGCGAGGTTCTCGATGCGATTTGACTCTTGGTTGTTGGTAAGAATTGTTGTACCTTTCTCGCAGACTAGGTAGATATTGATCTTCGAACATCCTTTTAAATTCATTGAGAATAGTCTGTCCTCTTCTCCAACTCTGTACAAGATCAATTTTCGTACCCGTGCCGGTACTTGTTGCCTCTAGATTGAGCTCTAAACATTTTCCCAACGATAAAAAGTCGGACGGTTTCAGCACATGCTCGAGTTCAGTACCGACTCGAACTAACGGGCGTGAGTTCACTACTGACTCGACCTCCTTTATGACTGTCAGTAGCTGAGTGTCCTGTAACAAATGCTTATCTATCGTGCGCTTGAGACAATGTTTCACGATAGCTATAAGACGCTCGTAAAAAGCACCATGCCAGGGCGCTAACTGTGGTATAAACTTCCACTGGATCTCGTTCTCTTTGCAGTAGGGTTCAGATAGTACCTGGCTAGTTAACTTGAACTGAAGCGCATTGTCTGATACAATCTTTAGCGGCACGCCTCTTGTCGCTGTAAACCTTCTTAAAGCTAACAAGCATTCGTCAGCTGTTAAGTTATTCACTACTTCCAAGTGAATCGCGCGTACGGCTAAGCATGTGAACAAGCAGATCCATCTTTTTTCTTTTCCATTTTGAGTATTGACAAACATGGGTCCAAAATAGTCCATTCCTGTATATGTAAAAGGTTTGCTATAATTTACCCTTTCTGCTGGTAACGCTGGGGTAGGTGGCAACTGATATGGACCTCCTCCATACTTCACACACTGAGAACATTTCCTGATTACACGCTCTACTTCTGCTCTTCCCTGTGGTATCCAGTATTTTTGTCTAATGACACTTAATGTATGCGATACTCCCACATGGTAGTTAGATTCGTGTGTACTACGTATAATCTCGTTCGTGAAGGCACATCTCCTTGGTATTAGTATCGGATGTTTTTTGTCATATGTCCAGTTGGCGTTAGACATGCGTCCTTTACACCTTAATATACCGTCCACGTCGAGAAACAAACCTAGGTTGCGTGTTAAATGAGTCGTTTTGCCTGCTACTTCATCAGGAAAGTATTCCTTTTGCAGCTTCCTAATCTCATCGCTGCTTTGCGTTTGCGTGGTTTTTCCTGTTACCGCACTAGTAGTAGGTAAATCTACGTCCATAGTTTGACGCGTTTCGGGTGTCTGTAGTTCCATCATGTCTACATCTGTTTGTTCATGACCGTCTTCGTAACCCTTATCTACCATTTCTGGTCCGTCAACAGTATCCAGACCCTCCCCGGCCGAAAGCAAGGCTGCGCTTTGGTCGCCCTTTGGGATGATGGGCCAACAATCCTGTTGCTTTGTGAGAAACTCTGGACCATTCAACCATAGGTCCTTTTTCTGTTGCCATAGCTCAGGTCGTGTTGCCAAATCAGCTGGATTCAAATTCGTATTCACATAACGAAATTCGACGTCTTTGCTTTCTTTGATTTCGTTTATGCGTCTTGATACAAATGGTGGAAGCAACTTACTAGATTTTATCCAGCTCAGAACTATAAGACTATCGGTCCATAGGTAGGCTTGTTCTATCGGCAGATCCAAGTTGCTTCGAACATATTTGAGTAGCCGACTACCAATCAAGTAGCCCAGAAGCTCTAGGCGTGGTATCTTCAGATCTTCTTTGTCTTCCATTGGCGTTACTCTTGATTTAGCCATCAAGAAAGATACTTTTGTCTGTTTATTGGTACATGATCTCAAGTATACAACAGACGCATACGAGTTCTTCGAGGCATCTGTAAATGCATGCAACTCGTACGTACTTTCTTTGCCACCACCTGTATGTCTTGGCAATGTTACTGATTTTGCTGACTGTAGGTTTTTGACAACGCTGTTCCATTTTTCTTTTAATTCGTCGGGCATAGCCGAGTCCCATTTGAATTTCTTCGCGCAAAGTTCTTGAAAAAGAAGTTTGGCTGGCAGTACGATTGGTGCTATAAAGCCGCAAGGATCATAGAAACGTGCCAGCATTCGGAGTACATCCTTTTTGGTTTTTACTTGTACTACGTCTCTTTCCAACATATCTTTGTTCAAATTGAGTCGCAACGTGTCATCTTTCAAGTCCCATAAGAGTCCAAGTACTTTTACAGAATCCAATTTCTTGCATCTCTGTGATTCTGGAATACTAGCCATGAATTCTTCAGAGTTCGAGGTCCAATCTCTTATGTTCATTGCAAGTTCTCCGAAGGCTTCTCTCGCTTCTTCGTATACTTCTTTTGCTTTACATATAGAGTCGGCATTTATCACTAGATTGTCCACATAACATTTATCTGCGACCCTCTTCAAAAGTGATTGGTTTGTTTGAGAAAAATGGTACCTTATTGTGGCAGTCAGTAGAAATGGACTTGAAATAATTCCGAAGGGTACTCTACAGAATCTGAAGTAGACCAAATTGTCTTCAGTTGGTTCAGCAGTTGGGTCTTTTACCCATAGGAATCGGGTGACTTCCCTATCATTTTCTTGCAGTCCAACTTGAAGAAACGCCTTTTCCACGTCTGCAGTTATGCCGATTTCACCGGTTCGAAATTGAAGAATTAATGCAGTCATGTCTTCAATCATGGATGGACCACGATACAGGCACTCGTTCAAACTCTTCTTTCCATTTAGTTTTGCAGAAGCATCGTAAACGATCCTGCCTCGTTTACCATTCTGGTGGACTATGTGATGAGGCAAGTAATGAACAGGTACATTTTCATTCTTTGGTCGAGATTCGACAATCTCTATAATGCCAGCCTCTAACTGTTCCTTTAGTATATCCTGGTATTCTTTAATTGTCTCATCATTAGAACGTCTCAGTAGGCTTTTCAAACGTCCATAAGCTAGTCCAAAATTGGTAGGTAATTCTGGTGGAAATTCAATCCACGGCCATTTGACTTCGTACCTTCCATTGCTATATTCTACTGTCGAATTGAAATGTTTCACCGCTTCTTCTTCTCGAGTGGTCTTAGGAGAGTCTGTTATTCCTATACTTTCGAGAGCCCAAAGGAATTTCATATCAATGGTACGCAATGGTAGGTCTGGCTCACTAAAATATGGACATCCAGGCTCATGGCATTGGCAATATGTTACGATGGATAAAGTACTTCCTTCTCGCTCTTCATGATAATTGCCAGAGATAATCCAACCGAAGTCTGTGTCCACAAGGAATAAATTTTCTTGGACTTGGTGCTTACTACGTATGAAAGAAAAGTAGCAATCGTTCCCAATTAAGAGATCAATACCATCACCAAGCGAATTGTCATCTGCACATATGTCAACATTTATGTCTGCTGCATTCCATTCTGGTACTGGAATCTTGTCTGTGATATGTGGCACTAAATTCACCCTTATATCTCTTTCAGTACCTCTTTTCGTCAGTAATTTGATTTCTGCAGCTGGACTTGGCATTTCCTTTGCGGTTGTAGATCCAAATGTGAAGATGACAAGTAGGTCTTCGGTGTCTGTAGTCAAATCCAGTTGCTTTGCCATTTTGGTAGTTAGGTAACTTCGTTGGCTCCCAGAGTCAAGAAGTAACCTACATGGGACTTCTTTATTGTTGTGGATTAGCTTTGCTGTTGCCGTCTGCAAATAAGATTTGACATTTGTGAGTAAGTTATCTACTTTGGTGTAATTGAAATTAAAATGGTTGTCTGACTCACTCTTAGCAACAGCAAATTTCTTATTACATAAGGCTGAGTTATGTGGTCTCTTGCAATGATAGCATCTTATCCGAGGAATCCTGACACACTTGTTAGCTCTGTGTCCTTCTCGGAAGCAGACATAACATTTGTTACCCAATTTTTGTTTTCTTTCCCTGACAGTGTTGTATTTTGCGCACTGGTCACTGTAATGTTCCTCATTGCAAAATACACATTCTTTTCTTGATTTCTTTTCTTGAGGACCTTGATTTTTCTCGCCTTTCCTCTTCCTGTTCAGTGTGAAATTCACCTTTTGGGTTTCATGCTTCCTCGGCTTAGTGAAACGTTTGCTTGGTCGATCTTCACAAACGTGCAAGGCCTCTGTAGATGTTCCAAGTGGGATATTCGTTGAACTAGACGGTAAAGGCGCACTCGAATGTTCCATAGCAGTGATCACTTTCTCCAAGCAGTCTCTGAGCTCTGCGATCCTACTGTCTTTGGACAAAATCTTCACCTGGTACAGAACAGGTCCCGGAAATTTTGAGGTTATTGCAACTCTCAGGTGATTACTCTCGATATTTTCGCCGTAGGCTGCAAGAATCCTTAGGTGCTTCTCGATATGGTTGAGGTTACGTCGACACTCACTTGACAGGTTGGCTGCGACAGTCAAGTTATTGATCGCAGCATAGTGAGCATCAACTACTTTGTCCTTCACACCATACCTTTTCTGCAAGACGTCTACAGCTATTGTATAGTTGGCGTTTGTAGCACCTAGGCCTTCTACCGTTTCTAACGCTGCACCTTCTAGCGTACTTAATAGGTAAGACAGCTTGTCCACATCTTTCAAATTCCTAGAGTCGATGTTAGCCTCAAACTTGTCCCAGAATTCAGTCCATTTTAAAATATCTCCGTTAAACTTACATAAGTCAAGTTTGGGCAATCTTGACACTTGCTCTGCTGTTGTTTTTTCTGCTACATTTACCTGGCTCGCAGCCTCTAAGCTTGCTAGTACCTCTTCACCCATCATCTGCGCCTCGGTGCACTGGGGAACTAGACCTTCTATATCCTGACATTTATCTATAAATAAAAAGGTTTCCTTTTCTAATGCCCCAATAGCAGTTTTTAATTTCAGACACATCTGAGAAACTTGAATGAGAGGAATGCCGGTCTCGCTTTCCAGCATTTCTTTGGCCGCTGCGATGAGATCACTGAGGTGTTTCTGTCTCAACGCGAGCCTAGTTTGTAAAGCTTGTTCCATTGTGAAGCCAACTGAAATTTCAATGAGAAAAAATAAAACTCCTTATCACTTTATATCGCTTAAATTAGCTTCTTAATAATACAATGCTATTTTAGAATATCTATTTTAGACTTCCTACCTGATGGATTTCAGCTATTCGTAGGGAACAAATTTATTCGGACGGATCCGTACTTAATCCTAATCCTTTATTATACTTGAATACTCTTGAATGACGTTGACCTGAAATTAATTGGAAAGTAACGATTTTACTTATATTCCAATCCTATTACTTCCAAAGTACTGTTTTAATCTGATTTTATCAAGACAACAATAACTTACTATCGGGTTTACAACGATGAACAAAGAGTATTTTCTTATGTTGTTATTTCACAAATAGTTAATCCTCGTGAACCACACCACTTATAATAACGACTTGTTATATATTTATTAATATTCGGTTCGATAAAAGCGATAAAATCTGAAAATAAATTCTCTTTACCAAGAACTGAACAAAACAATATTTTTTTCTCCGAGGGTGCGCGGGTATACCGAAGACTCGACGGTGTGTTCGGATACCTTGCGATCTAAAGTTCACCGTTCACATTCAGTTTCGTTCACTATATTACGAAAATAAAAATAAAACGGCAGTTTTCATTCTAAACACGTTAGAATTATTCTCAGTAGTTAAATTACAATATCTTAAAGGTAAAATAAAACCAATTAGCCTTTTATTAATATACTTTTATTAATTATCATTTATCTTATATCTAAGAAATCGTAAACTTGTACTTACCGTGTACTGTGTATCCGAACGTACACAAGTGTTACTATTGTAAAGCCACTCCTACACGATCACACATAAATTCATACGAACCGATAACGTTAAGTAAAATAAAAATAAAATTATTTTGATATCTTTAAAATATTATTGGAATAAATTGAAAATTAAAATTATAAGGAAATAAAATCGTTTTAAATAGCTAGCCCGTACTTTGGCTGAGTTACGTCAATAATAAAATAATTCGACCGACACAAACTGTCGACTAATTTTTCTTTTTTTTTTTTTTTTGGACAAAACGGCAAAAGCAGTTGATTCTATGCTTATTTGGTCAACTTTACTGTCACTTCTAATAAGGCCTTCTATGCCAAGGAATTAAATTTCACGGAACACTATACCTGTCCAACTTGGCAATCGCCTTCTTTTCTTTTCATAGACAAAATGATGACTGACCCTTTTTTTAATTAAAATTGCGTCCGGGCTGCACTTTACTCTACCAAGCAGGAAATCTCTTTAGTTTTGTTAATACCTTTAAAGCGCGAATTTAATCAACAACTTACCCTCATTTCTTGCTAAGAATTTTACGGCTCTTTAATAACCAACCTTGCAACTCCTGCATTAATTACTGTTTTCATCAACAATCGCACAGGACATCTACTTTAGCCCTCTGAAGCCAAGGATTTTTCTAAAGCAACGACTTTTATTATTGGCAGCCTGTTGGTGAGGCAGTACCTCTACTAAAATGGATTATTATGAACTGACTCTTCCGACGAGGAATTCCCTCTAAATTTCGCAAAATTGGAAGTCAGTGGGCTTACGCCCTCTGTCCATTTATAACCAACACTACGGCTCACCGTTTTAGTTCCCATTCTCATTTCTGCCTGTCAGTGAGGAAGCGCCTCTCACGTATGATAACTGATAACTGAGCCTGCCCACGAGGAACTCCCTCTTAATTTCGCAAAATTGGCAGTCAGCGGGCCTGCGCCCTGATCATACATACAAAGAATTCTAACTGTTCAATGTATACTGACACTACGGCAGCGAGGCTTGAAGATTAAATCGCGGATTTTTGTGTGCAAAATTAACACTCTGTTCCACTTGGTAAAGTCAAAGTATCCCAGCCATCTCCACCAAAATATATGGCGACGTCCTACGACCCTTACGGGGTTCATGGTATAGCTTCGCAATATACCTACAACTATCGCCATACATACTAGTTTAATATGATCATCAGATGAACACTGTTCGTGAACTTTATTTATAACTCTTAGATTATTTAATCTCGTTTACTATCACATACCCTCAAGTAGGATATATGGGGAAATCGGGCTTCCGCCCACACTGGCCTCCCAACAAATCCCCTCACAGCCAGCCCAAACCACCAGAACCAACACACGGTTCAATACAAAGGTTTGATTACATTTAGTTACTATTAAGCTCAACAAGCAATTTGTCATACAAACTTTACTTATCACGATAAGTGTTATTCTCTTGATCATATTACTTTATAACGGACACTACATTTGTAAGGAAAAGTTTAAGGAACTCACCAGTGGTTATTCTCTTACTGGATGCACTAACGCAATGTGCAATTTCTTTCCTATCCTCCTTACATATTCTTTTCAAGTTAATGTCCTACTCCTTTCTCAGTCCCGCCTTAATTTCGACTGTTAATTTCAAATTAGTGACAGCTGTCAAATGCAATGAAACAATTACTTTCTTATACTGCCAGTGTTACCAATACACACAATATCAATTACAGTTTAAGGTTAGCTCACCTTCAGGTATAATTCGCGCTTAGCCGCGACAGAGTCTAAAGTACATTTCAATAGAATCTGACAATTTTCTACACATTTAAGAAACCCTAACGTGGGCATACTTGATAATATACATATATGTCCCTGTTGTTGTGATTATCATCTAAAACACAGAGATCTAAAAGGAATCAAGAAAGAATAATAGTCCCATCACAAAGCCCTAGGCAGCCCGGTGTTCATATTAGTAGGCTGGAAGTGTCTACAGGATTGTCAGATTCTATTGAAATGGAGTTTATATGCCCGGGCTCTAACGACGATGCTTTCCTAGAACTCGCGCTCATGCACTCAGGATCTCTGCATCGCACGCAACGGCTCATCAAGAATGTGCCTGTTACAAAATTAAAATTATGCTTTTGCTTTGTCTGATGGAACTGATGGAAGTCAAACCTAGGTAAAGGTGCTGTTACACCAGAGGGACCAAATTTGTACTTACTTAAGGCAAAAGTTCAATTCCCTCCAAACGCATCTTCAGTGAAGACAACTGGATTGGCGAGGACGTGCTATACGAGAAGATTTTTTTTAATAAACTATGTATACCGAGCTGTAAAAAATCTGGCCCTCAAATGTATGCAGAATCGGTAATTTTGTATGAAGGGTGGGCAAATTTTTTTGCCGCTAATTATATATTGCTGCGTACATAGTGTTTATCGCCGGCTCGCGCACTATCTTTGGTGATAAGAGGTCGTGGAGAGAAATCTAAATCTGCAATAGTGCATATGAAACTGGGGGATATTATATCTGTTATTTTTCAACAGGGCACTAATCCTGTCCTCTATGACGTCACGGGCTGGGTGAAAGCCAGCCGTGAAAATCCCGTCACGAAGAAAGCCCTGACGCTTCTGCAGGAAAGTCAAACGTAAGTTTTAACAATTTATACGAGCCTCCTTTAAGCGCAAAACACACACGGCGGCAGCGGGTCGGAAGCGAGTCGGGTTGGGAATACAGCGGGTCTTTTTACGTGGCTGTGTAAGAACATCCCGTCCGAACAGGCCCGCCGCTTCCCAACTTGGCCCTCTCCCGACCCGCTGTTGTTCTATGTGTTTTGCGCTTTAGCTAAAGTTCTACCGCCTAGATGGCACCGTAATGGCAAAAACTGTCCCAACATTTGCACAGAGGCCTTATGTATGTATGTATGTAAACTCTTTATTGTACAAAATAAGTAAAATAGGTACAGTTGACAAAAAGAAAACAAATATGTACAAAGGCGGACTTATCCCTTAAAGGGATCTCTTCCAGTCAACCTTTGAGTGGATGAGAGGAGCATTCAGTCAGGGACAGACAAAAAGTTAGTTTAATAACCCCCCCCCCCCCTAGCCCCCCAGCCTAGCCCACCCCCCCTAGCCCAGGCCTAGGCCCCCTAGGCCTTATTGTTTAACGCACGTGGAATCACAATGATTTCACCACTTTTTGTCACACAGTGTATGACGAGAATAGAAAGAGATGGTGAATTCGATCGCGAACGTCAGTGCGTTAGAGAATACGGCCTCTGAAGAGAATACCAAAGTTATTAATTCGATTTCCAATTTAGTCAAGCTGTATGTAATATCGTCTCGTGTGAAAGGTTTAGGGCCTATTTCGCCACTCAGTCATAAATAGGGATATTCACGCCATTAAAAAATAATTCGAAGGCACGACTTCGGTGAAGAAACGCTTTATATTAGTCCTGAAAACCAGATTGATTTTCGATTTACTGTAAAATTAGATTTTTTGTTGCAAATATATTAATAGTTAGTTGATTGAGTTGGCGAACAAATAGCGACTTATGACGTCATAAGTCGCTATTGCCATTGAAAATATGGGAGAATTGTATTTTGACAACTCATAAAACATACGTCAGTAGATTGGTGGTGTCAATATTCCTATTTTATGTTATTCGACAGATAAATGTGATACTGTCACTGTTTTTTTTTTATTCTACTTGATGGCAAACGAGCAAGTGGGTCTCCTGATAGTAAAAGTTCACCACCGCCCATAAACATTTGCAACACCAGGGGTATTGCAGATGCGTAGTGAACCTAGAGGCCTAAGATGGGATACCTCAAGTGCCAGTAATTTCACCGGCTGTCTTACTCTCCATGCCCAAACAACAGTGCAAGCACTGCTGCTTCACGGCAGGATTAGCGAGCAAGATGGTGGTAGCAATCCGGGTGGACCTTGCACAAGGTCCTACCACCTGCGATTCACTTTATTTGGACAATTCACTTTATTCATTTTATTTGGACAAAACGAACAGAGACGGCAGCACAGATGAGAGACAAGCTTTGATTGTTGTGTTGCCAGCGAGGAGATCGGTCGTCTGTCGTCGTGGGCGCGCGGCGCCTGCGGCGTCGGCGTGTGGTCGGCGGCCGTCGGCGACGCGGCCACGCTGCGGCGCGCCTCGTCCATACGACGCACGCTCACTTCCGGTGGGTCCATGAGTTCGCAGTCGAAGCTTGGAAAAAATAAAATAGAATGAAAAATGTTATACTTGTTGATCTGGTAACCTATGGAAGATGTGTGCCTAAATGTACCGTATAATATACGAAATATTTTTTTTAAATCTTAGAATGGTCGTAAGCGTAGAAAATAAATACAGGGAGTCTTTGACCATGGAACTTTAAATGTAAGGTTCGATTCTACTACCTACTTTAACTGTTAATTTAATTTTTTTTTCATTCAGATTAAACATTATTTTCAATGCATACCATACTAAATTCACAGGACATTGATAAATGTTTATCTTAGATATGCCAAATGAATGTCAAAAATTATTTGAAGCTCCCCGTACCAAGAGAGCAGCAATACCGCCATGTCCGATGTACTGATTTAAGGATTAAACTTTGAAGATCAATAAATTATCTAAATTTAATGAATTCGAATTTTAAATTTGAAGCCTCTGAGGTCAGAGACACCCTGTATTATTGTGTTGGGAGCGCCTAAGTTCGCATACTCTTCACTAGTCATACTGTAATTTTTGTCCGAATCATCGCTTGTCCGAATTTTTTTCGCACTGAAACCTTATATTTTTCTAAAAATTTTAAATGGTCATGCTATAGAAAACACTATAGGTTAGGTTAAGTTTATTTTATAAGAATTCTAAACAATCATTAGATTCAGAGATAAAAGAGTTCGGACAAACGATCATTCTGACAAAATTTACATTCGGACTTTCAATAAGTATGCGAGCCGATATGGACCCATTGTGTTAAAACCGTTATGCACGAGATCTGTACCGTGTGTATTGTGCAGGCACAGCGGGCATGAAGCGGCGCTCGACAGCGCTGCAGGCCAAGTTCGTGGCGGACGGCGTCGTGGACACGCTCCGGCGCTGCGGCGCGGGCGGCGTGCACTTCGTGTGCTGCCTGCTGGCCGCGCAGCCGCACGAGCCCGCGCCCGACCTGAATGTGCCGCTGCTGCGCTCGCAGGTACGCTGGCAGTGCAAGGGCCAAGTTCGGCGGACGCCGGGACGACTACAGCTGCTGTGTTGCTCTGAGGATCAACTATGGTTGAGTTTGAAACGCGTCGGTGTAGTGTGGTGGTAATGATAGTTGGCTTTGTGTGATTCGTGTGTCATTACAGTGAAGGAGCTGCATGAATGCACTTTTATTGCCTAGACGTTGCTATCCTAAGGTCGCGGGTGAACAAAGTATCTAATTATTTTTCATTCATTCGTATGGACCTCCACAAAGTATCGCCAGATTCAATAAAGAATAAATGAAACTACGTATATAATTGATCGTTTGCTATATAGTGCACTCGAAAGCACAATAAACTAAAGCCAGTATAGCTACATTATATCCACTTAACGGTACACTAAACTACCCTCAAGGATACGATACATATCGTCACTACTTTGATAAAATCTCGTATCTAAAATAATAAGTCAACAAAATTGAACCTTGACATAATGCTCATAAATAGAGACCGGATAATATGCATTTGCATATTTGCATATGCATTTGCATATTTAAGCCATTTTCAGCGCTAATAGCATATTTTTCCTAAGATCTAGTGATGATGCATATTATCGTTATAATTTACAGTATTTTAAATGATTTTTGAATGATCGAAGACATAATCTTACCACTGAACATTTAGAACAATACTTGACTGTTAATGTTTATAAAAATATTAAATAATGTAACATATTACTTTATCGATTATCTTCTATCAATGGATAGTTTACTAAATGTATGCTGATTTTGTGATAAAAAAATCTAAATCTTATTTTTTTTTTATTTTATTAAAAAGCAATAAATTATAAAGATACGTACTTAATAAAGTAAAACTTAAAACAAGTATTTACTAACAATAAACTTAAATCTAAAGGAATAATATATAATAACAAAAAAAAAATAGTCGTTTAATGTTGCATATTCTGTCAGTTTTCGTGCATATTTCAAGCTTTTTTCATGCATATTTGCATGCATATTTCAAGCTTTTTATGTTGCATATAATCCGGTCTCTACTCATAAAGTTCACTCAGAAAATTATCTATTTTGAGATACGAGTATTTTTAAAAGTAGTGACGATATTTATGCGGCATCGCCTGCAACTATTTGTGCCTCTTTTATTTAGTTTTGTATTTTTTGCAACAGTTCCGTGGATTCCAACTGCTGGACGCGGCGCGGCTCTATAAACAGGGCTTCCCCGAACACATGCCGCTGTCAGAATTCGCTAGAAGGTGAGCAAAACTATACTCTCTACTAAAAAGAATGTTAACAAGTGGACGTAAAACTACCGGGCGACTCACTCGTTTACAATAATAAAAAAAATACTATACTCTCAACTAAAAAAAATGTTAACAAGATAGTGGACGTAAAACTACCGGGTGACTCACTCATTACTCATTTACAGAGATGTGCAAAATACTTTTAAAAAAGTATTTAAATACAAAATGCAAATACTTTTCTAATTTTGGTATTTGAAATGCAAAATACAAAATATTTTTGCTTTAAGTATTTTAAATACAAAATACAAAATGGGTATTTTCAAAATACTTTATTCAAATAAAATACTTTTATATGAAACAAGATTTTGCGCGCGACTTAGCACGCGTAAACTATTTAGTGTTGCAATTGAAATTCCGGGATTTTACAAAATAAATTTCTCTGGGAATAGGGCATTATAAGGCAAAGCTCAGCGACAAACAAAAGAGTATTAATACCTATAGAAATTATGACATACTTAGGTGAAAAGTTTAAAAAATTCCATTAACTTTTTCCTTTGTGTACACGAAAATTACCCATACAAATGTATGATTAATTTTCGTGTCACAATGGAAAAAATAATTGTAATTATAAATACCTACTGACGCAGCTTTAACGGCGTGTAACTCTTTGGTCTTCATCCATTTATTAGTAGCAAAATAACATGACATTTACATCGTTTGTCACGATAGAGCTATATGTCCAAAAATTTCATTGAAATAATTATGATATTATATGGCTTATGGCATCCTTCGTACAAAATACTCGAAAAACTGTTTACGGTTTTGTGCTAGTGCTGCACTCTGACGGCAGAAAATTGCATTACTATTCCCTATTCCCAAAATTTTTATCATGATCTTCATTGACGTTGTAACAAGAACAACCTATCCAAAATTTAATGACTGATCTTTAGGTTTACCCAGCGGTTGAAATTATTAGATTTTATCCCTATCCCGTGAGAATATCGGGGTAAAAAGTAGCCAATGTGTTATTCCAGACATCCAACTACCTACATACCAAATTTCATCCAAGTCCGTCCAGTCATTCTGGCGTGAAGAAGTATAACGTTTGACGTTTGTTGTCTTGTCTTGTGTTGTGAATAAATGTATTTTCTTTCTATAAAACAAAATTTTCCGTGGGAATTTCCGAAAATTACATCGTGTTTTTCATTGACGTTGCATTTAAAGACAACCGTACCAAATTTCATAATAGCATATATAATATTAGTAGGATAAGTTCTTTATTGATTATTTACTAGCTTTCCGTCCGCGACTTCGTCGGCGTTGAACTATTTGTTTGCGCGAAACACAATCTGACATGTGCGAGGAAATTAGATAGAACACAAACACACACAATTAGTCAGGGACGATTCATTACTTACTTTTTAAATCAAACTAGTTTTTTTATTATAGTGGCCCGAAAACAAGATATAGTTCATTGTTGCCATAGTAAGAACTAAACTTATTAAAAAGTATTTTGTATTTTGCAAATACAAAATATGTCCTAAAATGTATTTCAAATAAAATACAAAATGCTTTTCTAAAAAAAGTATTTAAATACAGAATGGAAATACGTATTTTGTATTTTGCATTTTAAATACTAGTATTTTGAAAATGTCCCTTCTCTGCTCATTTAATAATAAAAGAAAGATAATTTGTGAAAGGTAAAGGACTCAGCAGAGCACACAATACACAAGAGACAGTGAAATAAATCCGGATAACTCACGTCTTACTGGATAACGCACTGCGCGCCACCGCTCTAAGTCAAAGTCAAAGTCAAAATATCTTTGTTCAATTTAGGCTATAACAAGCACTTATGGATGTCAAAATAGTCTAAGCTCTGTTCGCGCGACTACCCAACGTTAATACCGGCGCACAGCTATATCCCAAGAGGAAGTGCTACAAATTAGCCCCAAACATGTCGAGTTAAACTCGATTTAAGACGTGAGTTATCTGGATTTATTTCATTAAATAACTATAACAAAATAGTACTGAGTAAAACACTAAAACCGCATTCCTTGTGACAAACCGATCAGCAGCGTTCTAAAATCAAATGCAAAAGTACAATTTAGAACAATATTTCTTCAAATTTCGGTCCCAATTTGCTTGGAGTGACATCTCTCTACTATGCTCTTCCCCTGCAATAGTAATAATAGCAATAATAACTCTCAGGTACCGCCTCCTCGCGACATCGGAGGGCGAGTCCGAGACGCCGCCGCCGTCAACTCCGCTGTCCGACCGACAGATCGTGGACGACATGCTGGTCGCTCTGGACCTCGACGTGACCAGCTACCGGCTCGGGCTCACTCAGGTCAGTGGAACATTAATCCAGGCTAATAATAATAAAATGAAACATTTGTTCTGCAAGTAGACCGCAATATCGTCACTACTTTGAAATAAACTTGTATCTCAAAATGGATAATTTTTCTGAGTGCACTTTATGACCATTACGTCAAGGTTCAATTTTGTTGACGTATTGGTTTGAGATACAAGATTTTTTAAAGTAATGACGATATGCTCGTTTACGTGTGACATTTTTAAACTGCCAGCGCTTTCCGAAAGATCATCGTTACCAAGAAGAATGCGCCACAAGAAACATCTCCTCAAGAAAAAGTACTTAGCGACAAATTATTCACAAGGGAAATTTATAGTTACAGTTTCTGGAACACGTTAAAAAAATTCACTATCCTCGCTATAACAAAGCACAGTATAGTATAGTGAGCACTCAACTCAGAATGTTGAAGAGTCAGGTTTGCTTTTCGGCCCGTGGCTATTTTATATGGTTCATTCAATATGTTCTAATAGGAAAGTTGACGCCATTAAAAAATAATTCGAAGGCACAACTCCAGTAAAAAAACGCTTTATTTTAGCTCTGAAAACCAGATAAATTTTCGATTTACTGTAAAATTAATTTTTTTTTTGCTTTAAAACAAATAAATAGTTAGTTGATTAAATTGGCGGATAATGACGTCATAAGTCGCTATTGCCATTGAAACTCTATGGGAGAATTGTGTTTTGACAGCTCATAAAAAGTACGTCAGTTGATTGGTGGTGTCAACATCCCTATTACAGTATATCTCACAAAAAAAACAGGTGCCGCCTCCACTTTTATTATCCTTGGTTACAGGGATCCCAGTTGCTCTACCTCCTAGTCAAGTACTATTAGAATTAAATAGACAGCATATTTAAAAAAACTTTTAACGTGTTAAATTCAAGAAATATTAGATTAGTTTAATGTTTGAAAGAAACAAAAGATAGTGGCAGTGGTAACGAAATGCGGCGACCGAGCAACCGCTAATGAGACTAGGAAAAAGAAAACCGCGTGTAATGGGACGAAACGACGAAAGTTCGAAAACGGCGCTCGTTTATTACCTACGTCGTTTTGTCGCAACTACGAAACTTCCACTTTATTATGTCATAAAGTCCCTTTGTTAACCCATTATGGCTTGACCACGACTCTACGCCCCTTACCCCGTGACCCGTTTTCCTAGTACATTGCGCCTGTTTTTAGTTTAGCACCGTGCGATAAATGTCTTGACCGTTCAATGAACGTTAAATAAACATTTTTTTACGAGAACAGTCGTACCCGAGCTAGAACCACTAGTGACAGCAGATAATACATTGATTTCCTTGATTTCACGTTATGTGACCAATAGAAACTGGCAGATGGTAGAACCTTGTGCAAGGTCCACCCGGATTGCTACCACCATCTTGCTCGCTAATCCTGCCGTGAAACTGCAGTGCTTGCATTGTTGTGTTCCGGCGTGGAGAGTAAGACAGCCGGTGAAATTACTGACACTTGAGGTACCCCTGGTATTGCAGATGTTTATGGGCGGTGGCGATCTCTTACCATCAGGAGACCCACTTGCTCGTTTGTCAGCCAGTCGAATAAAAAAACGCTTCATTTGCCTGTTCTCGCTCAGCCGGGCTGTTTTAGATGTGCTGAGCAAGGTTAGGTAAAATGACAAACACTTTCCTGGCAACGCATCCTCGCACATCTCTGGTAGAAACGCAGCCTTACATGCTCGAATCGCGAATCAGGACATACGGAACATTTTAAAGAAACACAATACCAACCATGAAATGGAGAAAAAAACGATTTGGTGATAAGTTATATTTCAGATAAAATACTACTAAGGATAAATTCACTCGTAATAAAATAATCAGGTCTTAAATCGCAGCTCAATAAAGTAATACCAAACTCAGAAAAAAAAATTGTACAGTATTTTTTAAGACATTGCGATTTCGTCTAAAGACACAATAAACTCGAAAGGCACGTATAAAACACAATGGGTTGAGAGAAATTGAAAGATACGGCACGGAGTT
This sequence comes from Choristoneura rosaceana, assembly GCA_037349165.1. NCBI lineage: Eukaryota > Metazoa > Arthropoda > Insecta > Lepidoptera > Tortricidae > Choristoneura > Choristoneura rosaceana. The sequence continues at coordinate 9,828,381 of JAZBNJ010000018.1, read as the reverse complement.
ACTTTTCATTTTTAAAATTAAACTTTCTGTTATCTAAGATACGGTCTATATTATCTGTATATAAAGAACTTCTTTGAAAAGTTTAATTCTTGAGACAATTTGATTTTTTTAACGAATCGTAGAATCAATTTATTTAAAATAGAAAGGTACTGGATATCATATTCTTATTGGAGTGTAAAGCATGATTGCTCGGATAAAGTAATACCGACAAAGTAATATCTGATTTTGGTAGATTTATTTACGAGTATTTATTATACTAATAATGAGAAATAAAAATCCAGGGTCAGATATCTTTACTTTGCCTTGAGCTTTGCTTGTTACCAGAATGCTATCAAATTATATTACAATTATCATGCTAACATAAAGTACAAACCTACAAACTAAGGCTTAGTCATCTAAACATTCTAAACTATAAATAAACTAAGCTATACTACATTACACTAAAGTCATACGTCATCAAATTCATATTTATTACTTTGACTTTTAAGTATTAAAGAGTAATTTGACTGACTGCATAACAGATACGAAACTCTTAAGTAAGATAACACACAACCTAAAATACCGTAATTTAAGACTTACCATGGAGATGCACTAAGACCCTTCTTTTTTCTAATTTCCCACATAATAGGAAGTTAAGCATTAAGAAAGAAGGAGAGATTTATTTTGGCTCCATTAAGTACCACCACCTATGCAAATTATTGCATACGACTGTACTACTGTATCTTTATCTTTACTTAAATTAGTGTCACTTTCGACCTTCTGATTTTAATGCGGTTTTCACCTTCAGTCAGATAATTTTTCACGGAAGGTTTGTTTACTGATATACTAGCGACGCCGCCCTGCTTTACTACCATGGGTGTAGTTTTGGAGAAAAGAAGCATAAAAACGTGAAGTGCCTTTGATTAGATTTTTTTTACAAGCTTTTAATTAGTTTCACCTGTCCCGATAATTTTCTGTAATCAATTCTTGCAAGTTGAATTTCACCCATTTCCAGTAGTCGAATTCATTAGAGATTTGGCATACTTTTATGTAAATATGGAGACAATACAATAATCTAGTAGTGACGTCCTGGTAGTCCAGCCTGGATCGTCTCCGCAGTACGGAACTCCTCAACGGTTAATGACATCGACTTGAAATTTGGTACGAAAATGTAGCTTGGAAGACAATGCAAGTACAGTCAACAAAAAGTACAGTCAGCAAAAAAACTTAATAAACAAAATAAAAAAAAACTTATTTTAATTGCACCTGTGCCAAGCCCAGGCGAGTCACTAGTGATACATAAAGGGCATTAATGTATCAGTATAGCCAAGTGAAAACAGTCATGACGCAATCGAACGCAGCTATGGTGTTGGCACGCCATGGGCCCAATCATCCCCGTAATGGCCGTGAAATGAGCGAAACTCTACCGTCATCAACCCATTGATTGTCATCATTGTATCAGTGGTAATGTTCGTTTAATAATGATAATAACAATTCTTCTACAACGTGCATTAAAAAAAAACGAATCTGAGATCGATATCGCGTAAGTAACAAAAAAAGTAACTATAACTTACATACTAGATTAAATTTTTGATTAGATTTTTTTTTGCTACATCAAACTTTTAGAATAGTTGTTAAGGGTCAGGGTTAACTTCTTCAACTTCATGTTCCCTTAAAGTTAACGGAAATTAAAAGTAACGCGTTCTATAGGACTTGCTTGAGTTAAAATCTCCACTTCTCAGTACACTTATATGTACCTACATGACTTGCTTACATATTAGGTATTCATCGAAACCCTGTAGGATAGGTACTTGAGCCAATCAACTTTTTTACCGACACTAATCTGTCCGCGACATCTTTCAAACAATTACACATTTTTGTAAGTAAACATCTTTTTTTTTTAATTTTTTAAATGGTGTACATGAATACATGCAATCCTACGTAAGTTCTATCCATTACCGTGAAATATCTTGTTGGAAGTACGATTTTTTTTGGTAACGCCAGAGACAATTTTGGTAACGCAGCAGACGCCCAAAGTGTCGGTAAAATAGTTGATTAGCCCACTTATGACATCAAAAACTTCAACAAAATTTTGCTTTCGGAACGGTATCCAAAAATGCAAGTGTTAGAAAGCGACCAATTTCATACACTCCAGACCAGGCTAAATGTCCGTAACTATTTAGTTTCGCAAATCTAGTCTTAGCTACCGGTGTAATTACAGTATTTTACTTGAAATACGTTGGACGATCCAGTCGAGTGCACTTTGACGCCTGCGAACAGAAGTGAGAGTTACCGTTGTTTTTTAGACGTCGATGGCGAATGTTATCGCTTTTATATAACATAATCGTAAGCTTGTGTTGATGTATATTGTGAATGGTATACTAACTGTTATGGTTTCCTTTGAGTTTCACGGAAACCTTGTACTTTGTACGTGTGTGTGTATACAGGAACGTCAAAAAATGATATAAAAACCGTCCAAGAGCATGTCGGACTCGCTCGAAATAGGGTTCCATAGCCATTACGAAAAAATAAGTAATATTTTTCTAAGGATCTCCTATTTTGTACGGAATATTCCAAGTTTAGGTATTTTTTATACCTTAGGCTGCTATTTACTCTTAAACTACCAATAATTCTCAAGAAATCTTACTTAACCGTTATAGTTTTCCAACAATACTCCATAGTACAAGGTTGGATGAGAAAAAAAACACCCCCACTTTACGTCTATGTGAGGTACTCTAAAAAAATTTATTTTAATTTTTAACCGACTTCAAAAAAAGGAGGAGGTTATCGAGGAGGTTGTATGTTTTTTTTTATTGTACCATTTTGTCGGCATAGCGCATTACGCGCCACCGCTCTGCTCCACCACCGCCACTGCTGCTGCTTGAAGAACGGCTACGAAATAGCCTGAAACATGTCGAGCTAAACTCAATTTAAGACGTGAGTTAGGTATATATTGCGAGAATAGTAGGCTTTATTATTTTTACCCTACTGCCCGAAGGAGGGTTATAAAACGTAACAGTGGACGGCACGGAAAGTGAAAGATACTTGCGCAATCCATTATGTTAAACGACAGACTGCCTATGTGTATCATCGGCTATATAGGATTCTGGAATTATACTAAACTAACCTAATTAAGATTGGTTTTTTGGAATCTTTTTGTATTTTTTATTTCAATTCCAAATTTTTGTTACTTTTACGGTCATCCCGTAAAACCCATATCGAAAATACAAACTGAAATATAGATGCACAGAAAAACCAGAAAAATAAAACCAGCGCTGGAACTCGAACCCAGGTCCTCGGCATTCCGTGCCGCGTGCTGCCACGCCTGCTGCCTGCCTGCCTGCCGTGGATTTTTGTCCAGCGGTGGTGTAGCGGTATAGCACGCGGCACGGAATGCCGAGGACCTGGGTTCAATTCCCAGCGCCGGCCTTATTTTTCTTTTTTTTCTGTTCATCTATATTTCCGTTTGTATTTTCGATAAACTAACCTAACCCACATGGTTTACGTAGGCTAGCGTTTCCTAGCAGTACTAGGCTAGAATACTTAAATAATCTAGTGAGGGTTTTCACAGAGGTGAAATATCGCTAGGTGGCGTTAGTGTCGTGAGGTTCGTTTGACGTTTGCTCGTGATTGGTTAAATAACTAAATGAGCCAATCGCAAGCAAACGTCAAATGGACTTCACGATACTAACGCCATCTAGCGATATATCGCCTCTGTGAAAACGCTCATTAGTCCATCAGGTTTTGCACGTGGTAGGATCTCGTACAAGGTCCGCCCGGATTGCTACCACCATCTTACTCGCTAATCCTGCCCTGAAGCAGCGGTGCTTGCGCTGTTGTGTTTTGGCGTGGAGATTAAGACAGCTGCTAAAATTACTGGCACTTGAGGTATTCCATCTTAGGCCTCTAGGTTGGCAACGCATCTGCAATACCCCTAATGTTGCTCATGTTTATGGGCGGTGGTGATCTCTTACCACCAGGAGACCCATTTGCTCATTTGCTTCCAGTCGAATAAAAGATAATAATGATTAAGTTATGTTTAATATTCAGTGTGTATATTATTTAGTTTCTTTTATCAATAAAGTTTTCTTATTTACCTGACCCCCCATAATTAAGTGATCGGGAATTCATTACGAACATAGTTGTCCTACTTAAATATGATATTTATAGCGATCAAGTATCGAAAAATATATTTAGTTATGCAACGCGACGTAACGCGTTACGTCACATGTGTTACTTCGGAACTGGCTCTCGGCGCGCGCACAGCGGACAAGCCACAGTAGGCCAGCTCTGAGTATAAAAGTGATACAAGTAACCCTATTTACTTAGCGATACACTGTGATAAACATTGTCTTCAATTTACTTAAAGTATTTTTTATTGTACAGAGATGCAATAAGGCAAAGTAAATACAAATAAAGTAGCTTCAGTAGTAGATAATTTTGCAAAGTAAAACATTACGAGTATGTGGGCACCACGTATCGTAGCTGATTATAAAAAAATCTTTATGTTTTTTATTGTAAAGAATCAGTATTAACAATGCAGATAATATACTAAAAGGGAATGTTTTAAAATACATAAATTTTAAAAACAATAATGAGCGAAACTTTATTAATTATGTAATCTACAGATTCATTTAGGTTAGGTTTACTTTATAGCAATACTGTACAGTAGTTGTAAATTTCTAAAAGAATTGCATTATATCAAATGAACTTTATTTATATATTTTTTTCCATTACTCCCCTTATTAAAAGCTAAAAAAGAAATAAATAACGTCTTTAACGCTTTATATACAGTGGCGGAATCAAAAGGTTGACCAGTTTTCAAATACATTCATTTATACGTTGCAAGCACATGTTACCATTTTGGATGACATTATGATGGATTTTCATACTCGGTCTGTAAAGCAGATTACTGATAACTTATACTGCGCAAGTAAAAAAAAAAACAGACCTTAAGGTGGTTAACCTTTTCATTCCTCGACTGTACATGCGCTTTTAACCACAGACGACCTACTGTACCAAGCTCTCTTACACCATTCAAAAGTATCTTTCTCTCAGGCCTTTGTACGAGTCATCGAAGTGTTACTCGACCTCAATCGCCTACTACGGAAAGACACTCGGAAGTGTTACATCACTCTTAGTGTTACTTCCGACTACGACTATCAATGCTCTATGCAGATCTAACCTCAGTCAAAGTAGGTCAAGTGGTCTGAGATGGGCACTATAAGTACACTCATGCACCACCATGATCTGATAGTCTAGTTACAAATAAAACCACATCTTCAAGGTCTTTTGCACATCATAAGAAAGTTTCTTTTGTGTTATGAGATGTGTCTTATCTAACTTCGTATACTATATTATAATACTCGTAAATATTACATATCCACTTGCTCGTTTGCCTTCCAGTCGCATAAAAAAAAAATGTAAAGGGGTGTGTAATGATCAACATTCGATGTAATTTCTTCACAGAACTTTTTTATAAAATAAACCTAACCTACGTAACCTAACCCAAAGTAAATCAAATCGATTAATAGCAATAGAAATAAGTTTGGTTTTTAAGATTGCATTAAACAAATGAAAATTATATTAGTTGTTGCATTATATCAATTGTTGTTACATACTTTGTTATTTAACCGATTTGAAAGTTTGCGAAGATGTTTGGATTTACTACATATGTTATGATGGCAATTAAGTTGCTTAACCTTTCGAACGCGAAAGGTTAAATAAGAATTGCTTTATCCCTTAATGAGGCGCCATTTATTGGAGCATACTATCACAGAATCAAAAGCAGCTATCGATTACATACCTGGCAAAGGATATTTTTAAAGCTAGTAGTATTTTCAATAATTACAATGATTATTGTAACTTATTACTAACACAATAAGGTTGAATTTACAAAAGAATGCATGTGGTTGCTAAATCGCCTCTACCTTATTTAAGGGTAATTATAGACTTTATTAACTAAATCTCTAATAATACCACAGAATATATAATAGTACTAACGTACAGAATGGCCACGCTCCGCCCCGCACCGGTTCGAGTTACCCCACCCCTCAAGCGTAGCCTGACGGAAATCTGACGGATAGCAGTCGGGCGCGCGACGCGATGTATGTCGGCCGCACGGCACTAAGCTCGGGACTCTCGGGAGCAATAATTTTGCGAAATGGTGATATACTGTGCATTGTAAGGGTGTTTGTCAACAGCAAGGCTACTACGAAATACGAAAATCGGAGTTCATGTCGTTCGTTCCCTCTGACATTTATACTGTTTCATACGAGAGCGAGAGAGACGGTAGCATACGAACTTCGATTTTCGAACGTCGGAGTAGGCCCGCAGTTCATTGTTCGGTGCTAGATCGGTGACGGTGAGTTCGCGAGCAAGCGCCAACTTGTCAGTGGGCGCGCGAGAAATATGGTACACTTACCTACCTACCCTACCTACTTCCTTTTGTAAATAAATAATGCTTTCTAAAAGTATCGCGATTAATACATGAAAATCATGAAATAACTACTTAAGTACCGAATAATTCGTTTAAGTTTGTAGTCAAATATTTATTGTAATTTAAAACAATAATGATTAAATACATAGACAGATACATTTTAAGTAGGTTTAAATAAAAATATATGATTAACGATTACATTTATTTACACATCTAAGCCATACCTACATACCCTATAGTACTAGGGTTTTGCGATAGTCAGCCCTGTGTCACTTACGCACACATTGACGCGTGTACAGACGTCATCGTGCCTATGTAGATTCCAGAACACGAATTTTGTATGGCGTGGCCGCCCTGTGATAATACTTATTAGTGATGTGGAATAAGATAAAATTAGAAAAATTATTGCCAAAACATAATATGAAAGGTTAAGTTAATCAACTGGAAACGACTAAACATTTATCCGTAAATAATCATCATCATCATCACAGCCTATATACGTCCCACTGCTGGGCACAGGCCGCCTCTCAGAATGAGAAAATTAGAAATTTTTCCCTAAATGTTTCTGTGCAAATGACGATAATAATCGAGTTTTCCCTTTGTGGTTGCGTTGAATTTGGTCTTTTTGTGGAAGCGTAACATAACCTCAATTGATATAATTATATACCTGTAATAGTGTAATCCGCATTAGTGTAATTTTTTTTTTCTTGACAGTTTTAAATCCTATTTATAAATCTTGCAAGCAGAAATAGTTATATCGCACGTTCGGAATGAAGGTGATTCAGTTCGAGATATAAAAAAAATACAGATAGGTACACAGAGAGAAGTACAAAGGCGAGCTTATCCCTAATAAGGGGTCTCTTGCAGCTAACCTACTTATGACAAGACAATTTATTAAAATTAAAATAGGCAAACAGTTGAAATTCCATGTGGAAAAAGAAAAACAGAAATTAAATATTTTTCACAGCTGAAACATGAATACACTGAAAAACCAGAAAAATAGATCAGCGCTGGGAATCGAACCCAGGTCCTCAGCAATCCATCCAATGCAAAAATATTTCAACTTGCATTCTTTGACAGACACGTCTGTTGGCACTATTGTTTTATGACGTGCAAACGATTATCAATAGACTACATTTTTGTTAATTAAAACGTAGATTAAAACACTTAATAAATCATTTCCATTTCGGTTCAAAGAAAGCTGACCATAAGTACATGTTATCGTGCTAAACCTCGGTTAAGGTTGGTGGTCAAAAGACTTGCCGAACGTGACGATTTATTTTTAGTTGATCTTACATAAACCCGCAATGGTGAAAACAATGGAAATGATCTTCTCTCCGTTGCTTTGGTAATCTAAGACTTGTATAATTTCCACATTGCACATTATATAACTGTTAGTATCAACACGGTACCAACGATTTCGCGAGTAAGGTACTATTTTATTTTGCATATAATATAAATAATGTAAAAGTTGCTGGCGTTACCTAATTAAGTTATGGGGGTGAATATGCGGACTACCATCTCACGTTTACTAGCACAACGGAAGAACAAGTCGCAAGAATTATGATCACGCTAGATTTAACATCGGTATTGCTTTAGTTTTGATAAGAAATAACCCTGAGTATATTTTTTTTAATAATATTTGGCGAAATGGTAATGAGAAAAAAAGCCGTAAGAACGCTGAAACTTTAAATGATTTATTCAATCAGGCGTTACTTTGCGGAGGTCCATATCGATGAACTAAAAGAATTTCCTTTTGGTGTATGGTTGTGTTACTCTGAAGATGAGCTCTGGTTGAGTTCGAAATGCGACAGTGGTGTGGTGGTGGTGATAGATGGGTTTGTGTGATTTGTGTGTGTTCTTACAGTGTGGAGGTAGAGGAACTCCATGAACACGCATATTTTGCATAGGCTTAACTATCGTAAGGTCGCGGGTGAGCAAGGAAATTCTTTTAGTTCGCTGAAACTTTATTTACCACAGGTATCATGTTTTTGCATAAAACAGTAGGTACCAATGTAAATAATTTTTTTAGAAAAAAATAGGAATTTAGTGCTATACAAAAATTAAAACGCTAAAAAATGTCTTTAAAGATAGTATTTCAACGATTTACTAAGTACAAATATAAGTCTTGAAATAAGCAAATAAAACATATTTTTCAATAATTTAGTAAATTCTAGTTTTATTTTTCAACTAAAATAGTAATTATCATAATATAATGCATCTGACGTTTGTCTTTTTTTTGCCGTTATGATATGATTTTAATGCGGTGCAAAAAGTAAAAGCGCAATGTAAATCGATGAACGCACTGAAAGTCTAATTAACTTGCTGCACTTGCCACTGCGTTTAATACTGAACTTAATTGTCTTAATTAAACATTTTCTCGACTACTCTGTTTGGGGATTATTATTTTTTGGTGATTATTATTATTGTTTGTGTGTTCGTCCGTCTTTCACGCCGTAACGGCGCGACGGATCGACGTGATTTTTGGCATAGAGATAGTTTATGGGCCCGAGAGTGACATAGGCTACTTTTTGTCCCGGAAAAATTCACAGTTCCCGAGGGAATAGCGCGCGATAACCGAATACCACGCGGGTGGAGCTGCCGCGGGCAAAAGCTAGTATGTATTATAAAAGCGAAAGTTTGTAAGTCTGTTTGTTTCTTACTTCATCGCGTCTAAACCATTGAACCGATTTAGATAAAATTTTGTATACAAATAGTTTCGAGTCCCAGAGAAGGACATAGAATAGTTTTTATCCCGGAAAATTGCATAGTTACCGCGGGATAGCGATAAACGAATTCTACACGGACGGAGTCGCGGGTAGCGGCTAGTGAATGAATAAAAGGAGAGAATTTCGTTACACTGCATATGTAAATAGTTTTGTTTTGATATACGATCAGTTGCGTGGAAATCTTATAATGAAGACGTTTAATATTTTTTAATTATAATTCATCAGTTTCATTTTCTGCAAAACGGCACTGCCGTGGTATCATTGCGTCTCTGTCACTTTCAGGCATCCAACAGTGAGTGTAAAGAGTGGTAATACTCAGGGTCATTGACGCATATCATCGTTTAAAAAGCTACTCCGGTGTTACGATAACTCGTGAACTTTATAAACAAGTGAATGTGGGCAATTAGAGTCGTGTGTAAAAATAGCTAGTTTTCTATATGATGCCAACGAAAAGCGTGATTTTATTAGCTATACCAAATTGTGTAATCTCTCCGTGAATTATAAACGTTAACTAAAGGCTTAAGATTCTCAACGCAGGCAGCCGTACAAATAAAATTAGTATACAGCTTTATTCTCATGGACTTGCTAATTCTAGGTGTGAGTTGTTACCCGTTAGGATTAGTACACATGTAATGTTGCTCGTCGTGTTTCATATAATCTATATTATCTTTACTAATATTATAAATGCGAAAGTGAATTAGTTTTTTTCTTCTGCTTGTAAATAATTTAATACAATACATTTTATTCCGAAAATATAAGATGTTCCCAGGGTTGCGCTATAAAATATATAATTCTTCGTAGACGAAGTTGCAGAAAACAGCTAGTAGAGCTAGAAACTTGACAAAACCATTATTTGATATTTATCAAATTTGATTGCGGCGCTAGTCCCGGCTTAGGTTTTAGGGCTGTGAAAGAGACACAACTTTTTGTATTTCAGGTAACCTCCAAGCTATTTTCATCAAGTTTGTTGGACAAAAGCTTTCGCAACTCCATAATTGTTTTGGCTTAAACATAGTTCGCATACTATGAGCCGTTATTAATTGAGACCTTAGAAATAAATCCATAAGAGTCATCTTAGGATGTTAAGTATTGTTCTCAAAATTAGTTAAAAACAAAACCTCTTAATCTTCATAATAATGTACCTACCAATAAAACATTTGTATATGACAGCGGCCCAAGCTGACTACTACCTCATAATCCGAAATTAAAATGGTAGTAATTAAACTGTGCCTTTATTATGTTGTTGCTACTACTCTATACCGTCGTATCTAGCAAATTTCTCACCATTATAATTTACATGGTGTACTATTCTCACAACAAGGTGTCTACATTTCTTGCGTAAGTGCGTTACAAGTCCATAAAAGTGCCTAATGCTTTATTTTCACACACAAATTTACAACGTCACAATGGAGAATATACTTTAACGACGTCATTATTTATCGTTGTACAAAATTTCACTATCTATTTCTAAACTTAGTTTTAGTCAAAAAGTTGCAAAATTTGGTTGTCTGGTTGCTCTAATAAAGCTAAGAAAGAAAGAAAGACATTTATTCACATTCACAAAGACACACAAGTATGACAAAAAAAAAACAATAGACAGCAAACACAAACAAAACAAAAAGGAAATACCAAAATAATAATACACGATTTTGTGTGTCCCCGGAAAAGTGAAACGGCCGCTGACTCAGCATAATGTTGGCATAATTTCTGAAGCGTTAGACGCCTGCAGCGCTGATATTCTGTAAGACTAAGTAGTTACTAGGCACTGAGGAGTATTAGCATTTCTTTTTTATATTCCGTTATTATTCCTATTGTACGAAGAACACACACAAGTCACAGGATCGCGAAGTACAGTCGCCATCAGATATTTCGGAGCGGCGAAGGTGATCAAAAATATCAAAACACGAACTCTAATACCTTAATAATAAAGTGCATGTTCCGATATTTTTGACCACCTTGGCCGCTCCGAAATATTTGATGACGACTGTACACCTTGCAAAATCCGTAAATCATAGCAGCTAAGATTAGAAATATGGAATTTTACACAAGTAGGTATTTGTCAGTCAAATGATGCCTATAGGTTAACGCGTGCGAAGAACATACGAAGTAGTCAGCAGCAGAAGTATGTAGATGAGCAGTTGTGGTGCTCCAAATGATCTAAAGACTCTGTAATTACTTTGACATTAGAGTCGTGTTTAGATCATTTGAGCAACATAACTTCTGCTGCTGGCTGTATGATCATCAAATAGCCACCTCCATTTGTCGAGGGTACTATTGAAACAGCAGCAAACACCTTGTTAACAGTTTAATTAGTGTGTACAGTGTAGAGTATAATGTAGTTAACTTAACATCATGGTGGGTACTTTTAATCAACTTTGATTGTTCAGTGAGTTGAAAAACGTAAAAGTAACTGACACATCATGTTACGTTTATTTCTTGATAGATCTATTAAAAAACAATACATTCCGTTCGATATACATATTAAACTCTTGATTAAGTACGAACTCCGTTGATTAAGTAGAACGCCGCAAAATATTCATCAGCCGTAGGCATACAATTAATTACTGAAGGTTTTTTTATTGTTAAACACATATAACTCAAAGACAGTTTGACGTTGATTACGGAAGATTTAATTAGAAACGTGATAGCCAATAGGGCATATCAGACAAAGCTCTGTGCAGGGGCGACACTAGCGCAAATCCATAACAAAGTCAGTTCTCTTAATATTTTGTCGCCATGACAGATCACGATCAAAGAGCATTAGTACTTTTAAAACCGGCCAAGAACGTGTCGGACACGCCCAAAGTACGGTTCCGTAGCCATTATGAAAAAATTAAGTAATATTTTTCTAAGGATTTCCTATTTTGTACGGAATATTCCAAGTTTAGGTATATTTTATACCTTAGGCTGCTATTTGCTCTTAAACTACTAATTATTCTCAAGAAAACTTAACCGTTATAGTTTTCCTTGTAAGTTTGATAATTTACACCGATTATGGCTTTTAAGATATTCAAAAAACTGTTTACGGTTTTGTGCTAGTGCTGCACTCTGACGGCAGAAAATTGCAGTAATATTCCCCATTGAAGGCTCACAAATGGAATCAGAACTTCATCATCTTCATCAATGTTAGGATTAAGATAGGGAGCAATGAATAAATAGACGCATCTGATGTCAATCATGAATCTAATTATTTCTTTGTGATGTAAAGACGAACACTGCAACGAGCCACCATCCTTTCAGACCAGACACGACTTTCAGCAACGAATTTTAAAAACGAGGGATTTTTTAAACGAGACTATAAAAAATTAATAACTGTCGTAAGTATCACAATTCTTACATTCACTAAAACGATATGCACACTCCAAAAAATTATACACGATAAGTAAGATAATACTTTACCAACCTTACCTTTTCTGACCTTCCCACATCTTTCATGGCCTACCTTTTAAACTTGAGACTGCAGTTAAAACCAAAAATAAAAATTGCGTTTTGTCCAGCTATTCTTATTTATTGCCAATTTATTTATTCCTTTACCAGTAAAACCAGTATCACGTATGTATTGTGCTTGACCGTAGCTCTAAACTTCCTTATTCCGTAATTTTATCGAACTCGGCCCAAGTTATAATGTTGAGGAAGCTACTTGAAGGTCGAGCCGTTCGCGAAGTTTCCTACATTATAACCTCCAGTGCATTATTTAAATAGGTAATTATTGTAATTAAATAGAGCTGGGTTTGGAGGATTCAAACTATTTAGGGCCAGTACAGACGTACTGCATTCCAGCTGCAATCACAGGGCGGCCGCGGCCACGCCGTAGTTCTTAATCCACATAATACGACGTCTGTACACGCGTCAAAGTGTACGCAAGATACACAGGGTCGACTATCGCAAAACTTTATAGTACCTACTATAAGTGCTACCAATGACATTTAAATGTAGTTTTATGTAGGTAAGGCTTAGGTATGTGCAAATAAATTTAATCGTTAATCGTATCCTGAGATTTAATATCAATCAAACGTTAAAGACACTCGACAATATGTAATAAATCATAATTAACCGCTATGGAGCTAAAAACTTCCGGTTGCTATAAATCCTTAAAAAGGTGTTTTATCCGAGTTATGTTTCAAACGAATTAGGAGAAAAGTCAAAATTTTCGAACATTACAAAATATACTGAGCGGCAAAAAGCCAGGCCCTCAAATGTATGCAGAATCGATAATTTTGTATGAAGGGTGGGCCAAATTTTGTGCCGCTGAGTATATGTATCTAGCGAAGTATTGACATGCAAATGCGCCCGGTTGCAGTCATTCTAAGTTGTGCAAATACGGAACACTAAAATCGTGGAGTTACGTGAACGAAAGGTCCGCAGCGGAGCCGGCGGCGCGCGCGCCGCAGTCTCAAACCGATACGCACGCCGCTCGCGCGCACTTTCGCTCTCAACCAACCCGCAACGTGCGCTTTCCGCCTTACTTCCTGGCCTTGCGCCCTGCATAATAAACAAGTGACAACCCTTAATAATAATAAAAAACTGCTTCAGCACCCGGTGACAAGGACACGTGCTTGCTTTGGTGACTTGTACATAGTGAAGTGGTTAGCTGGGACTATGATTGTGATTTTGGCGTTCATCGGTGTGAGATTTGCTCTACATGTGTCCCGGCAGAGTGCTAGGGCCTTGGCCGACGAGTGCTACACCAGAAAGTAATTATATTGTTATGTGTTACACGTGGTAAATGCACACCTCACACACCTAGGCACACTCACACATTTATTTTATTTGGCAGTCTATTATTGATACATAATAATAATATAAAACTCTTCTATACTTAATGTAAAGTGTTTTCAAATTAATCGTTTCTATACCTAAGGCCTATTAAAACAGCATTTACACCAAAAGTTACTTCCGAATATTTTAGTAGGTTGGGTTAAATCGACTTAAACACCAAATATCCTGTGGTTTTTTCATGGACATTTTTGATTTTAAATTTGACTTTTTTTTATACGACTGCTCACAAAAACATCGACCTTAATAAGTTTTTGTTGAAGGAAAACATTTTTATACCATCTATTTTGCTGACTGTACCTACTTGCATTGCCATATAAACTACATAATTCTGAACTTACATAAGTATACCAAATGTCAGCTCAATCGGACACCAAGAAGTGGTCAATAATTGGTTTACAAAATGGAACCGCAACTTATGTATAGGTAGTGCCACTGGAGTTGAGGTCACGCACACAAGAACATAATAACAGCAGGATTATGTAATGACAGCAGGATTTTGACACTAACTCATTCATTCTTCTGTTATGCAAACAGTTCTTTTTAGGCCAGGCCAACAAAATTAATTTCTGACATTCAAAAACAAGTGCTTGTTATAGCCTAAATTAAATAAAGATATTTTGACTTTGACTTTTTTTTAAAGTTAAGTTCCAGAAAGCTAGAAATCCGTTTAATACTTACATTTGGTCCTAAATGCGTGTAATCCGAGCTTGCCCTTTTCCAGGAGGTGTAGAGATTACTTTTTGGATCCAAATAAATGCAAAAATTTTGCACTTTTCTCAGTTTTTCTTGCTTACAGCACAAAAACGGTACGTCCGCCGGAAATGTCATTCTTCTCAATTTTGAAGAATGTTCAATTTTGCGTCAACTGAGCATCTGAACTTCAAATTCGGTTCAATGGTACAGTCAAAATCAAAAATTAAAAAAAATACAAACACTGGAACATAGAACCTCCTCCTTTTTTTGAAGTCGGTTAAAAAACCGACGAAAGGGTCTAGCAGGCTAAGCGAACAAAAGTGGCCCCCGACCAAATCCGTATTTGGTCATTCTTTCAGTTGGTGTATCAGTCCTCGATCTTCTTTTGTTTTACTTAGAGTAATATAGGATAGTGTATCACCAGGATAAAAATCAGGGTATTACCTATTTGAAATGTCATATTAGGTAAAGAGGGACCAAACCAAATATCATCAGTAATAATAATGGAATAGACTATGAAATACATATTTTAACCAACACCAAGCCAACACCATGTCCTTCAACTTCATTTAAAAAATAATATAATATCATGTACTGTTTTTCTTTCTTTTTTTGACACTTGCCAAAAAAAATATTGTGACAAGCCACTAATAACATGCAAAAATATTCGTGCCTCTTGACAAAAAGTAAATCCTCGAACAAGTAGTTACTAAAGTACAATTCAATAGAATCTGTCAATTTTCTACACATTTAACACACCCTAACGTGGGCACGTAACTGTTCTTTCAATTATCATTTAAAAGGAATCAAAAAAGAATAATAGTCACATCACAAAGTCTTAGGCAGCCCGGTGTTCATATTAGTAGGCTGGAAGTGTCTACAGGATTGTCAGATTCTATTGAATTGGAGTATAGCTGAGGCTAACATTTAATCAATTGATAACGGCTAAAAATATTTTGATGCAAATTTCTAAGGTAATCAGAAAACTAGTCAAACTTATAAATATTTACAACCTGAGCAGAGATTCGAAGTAGTATGGATGAAAAACACTTTTAATTACAGCAAAATAATATTTCCACTAAGCAATTAACCTTTGATTGGGGTTGTCTATTTTTACAATGTAAGTAAATCGAAAAACATTCCAACTAAACTATTTGTAGATGTGTGTCTACCTAACCATTCACTTCAACTCTCGCGGCACTACCCATACCTACTTACATACGAAGGTTGATCGTTGAAAAATCTTGAAAGTGTATACAGTCAAGGAAACTGAATCATGTACCGTCAAGTGCAAAGACATAGACACGGCCAAAATTACAAAAATACATATACACGACTTTATGCACTTAACACGAAGGTCGTGTGATCTTTGCACTGTACCAAGACTGACTGTACCAAAATGGAATCTTTGCGCCACTAATGTCATGTTGGCATCCCATACATTTGATAAAGAATCAGCGAAATCCCTACTTATATTATAAAATGCGAAAGTAACTCCGTCTGTCTGTCTGTCTGTCTGTTACGCTTTCACGTTAAAACCACTGAACCGACTTTGATGAAATTTGGTATAGACATAGTTTAAGCCCTAAGGATCAACATAAGATACTTTTTATTTCGGTAGAGGGCGCCACCGCGCGATAACCTAGGTCCGCGCAACGTAGTCGCGGACATAAGCTAGTTGGTTATAAAGTTTATAAACCCCCAGTATGTGATTCAATTTCATGGGTATTCAGTAAAACTAATCCATTTACGCCTTGAATATCGATCTTTGAATAACAGACCGATGAATCAAAACATGCGTCAACCATAACTAAAGAATTCCTGAAAAACATATATAAGGGTGTTCTCAAGCTATTGTTGTGTAGTGGTTGTGTACAGTCTAGAGTTGCCACGAATAGTGATTTGGCCGAATACCGAATACCGAATATTCGGCGACGCCGTCGGCCGAAGCGCCGAATATTCGGCCGCCGAATGTTCGGCTCAAAATACATGCTTGTCGAGGGCGTAAACAAGAATAAGACAAGTCGCAAAAGTTTATCTTTCGTCTCCTGGGAGTAGTGTATATAGTGAACGGCTATTTTCCGAAGCTGATATCATTTACGACGAAAAGCATAATCGTATGCTGCCAACAAATGCTGAAAACCTTGTTTTTGTTCATCACAACTTACCACTGATTAATTTTACTTACTAAAGTATTGTAATTTGTTTATGAAAACATATAATCTTGAGTAATATGACGTGTCTTTTTTCATTATTTGGTATTCGGTATTCGGCCGAATAGTTCAAACTATTCGGCCGAATACCGAATATCAAAAAAAGTGGCCGAATACCGAATAGTAGCCGAATATTCGTGGCATCTCTAGTACAGTCAGCAGTAAAAGGGGACAGCGCACAAAATAATCTACACACGACTCTACTGCCAAACTAATAAGAGAATGTTTAGATCATTTTCAGCACCACGACTGCTCATCTACTTTTGCAGCTGACGGTACTACCTACTGAAATATTCTGATTAATTTTACAACATCCTCATTTTTGAATGGCGTTTTTTATCCTCATAATTGTAATTCAATTAAATATTTATTTATTGAAATCATTGATCCAATTATTTAATTTGACACAACTTCTGATGTTTGTATTTTGCCAAATAAATGTTACACACAATATTGCAAGCAATGATAAATCTTTACTTAGTAAAAAAATGCAAACAATTTCGATTTTCAGAATTTAGAGTAAGTTGGGTACCTTAGCTTCAATAAGTTCAGTGTCACTTTTATGATAGGCTCTAATAAATAATTGATACCTGATCGTCAACTTGTTTAGTGATAAAGATTATTGCATTTTACTCGAAAAAAAAAATCTTTTTTATTACAACCGGCCAGAATGTTATGTGAAAATGCTCCAAAAAAAAGCTAGATCGGCTAATTAGTTAATTTTATTGGCAGAAAGCTTGTTTAAAAGAAATTAACTTTTATAATGAGCCGGTCCTTATGTCATAAAATACTCTCAAATAGAAAAAAAAATATCGAGATTTAAAATTTTCATGCCTGCCGTTGTCGAGTATAGGCCTTGATTTCTATCTTGGTGACACTGGTCTCTATCTTTATAATCGCCAATAAAAAAGCTTCTCATGTAATTTGAAATTTACGACTCCATAAATAACTTAAACTTTTCAAGTTCGCCGTTTCCGCATCATGAAGATTATTAACAGCTATTGATAGTCTTTTTTTTTCTGCTGTCGGTTATAAATACCTGCAATGTAATGATTATCTGCAAGGGCTACATGACGAAGGTAAAAGGTTACCTACTAAAGACTATAACCGGTCACCTTGCATCGTCCATCTGTATATGCCCATCAATTCATGACCATTATTGGCATAATTAACGATCCCAAAAATGCATATAATTGTATACTTACTGTGTATTGTTGTATTTACAAATAAGTGCAGAATATTCGATTGCAAGGCCGGTTTGAATTGCAGTTAAAGGTCGCCTAATCATCATTATGAAACGAAACAAGAACCTTGAACTGCTATTCGAACGTTTAGCATGTTTGCTGGCATTTCACACGACAATGACTCGATAAAAAGTAATAAATAATAGACAAGTTTGCGTCAATCGTATTAGCTTTCTAATTCTATAATAATGTTTATTAACGTAGAAACACTATAAAGCCCGTATTAGATGAAGATGTAATAAATAAAAGGTTCATTTCGCACCTTTCAATGGGAATCAAACGGGAGTCCATAGCATTATTTTGTGGTTATACTTATTGAATTATCATTTTGTCTACGCACATTATGGGACATTATAATTATATAATCAAATATTAAAGTTATAAAATAAAATCATATCATTTTAGGAAGTACGTATGTACCTTACTAGCTTTTGCCCGCGGCTTCGTCCGCGTGGATTTCGGTTATCGGGCGTTGTTTCCTCAGGAACTGTGCATTTTTCCGGGATAAAAAGTAGCCTATGTCACTTGCGGGCCCATAAACTATCTCTATGATCACATCGACGTGAAAGACGGACAAACATACAAACACACACACTTTCGCATTTACAATATGAGTATGGATTCTGAAGAAAATTATGCAAATAGAACAACAAATAGCAATTTGAATAAAATTAACACTTACTTTCATTACGACATAAAACAAGATTAAAAATTGTTCAAACCGTCATCAACACGGTCATAGAAACGATCACAATGGAAATGGAAAGAGCAATAATGACGAAATCATTGCTGAGAGCTATTACCATTACAGATAGCTATAGAATTTTTACATCGACTTATTTTCACATTTATATTTGTTATGGTGATTATTATGTCAAAAGACTCGGGAGTTAAAGTAGACGTGCTTTCACAAAAAATAAATATGTTTCATTCAAAACTTCAAAATTCCTTAAAAGGAAAACTGTCTCAAGTATGTTACTTAGATAAGAAGGTGCAATTTTTTATGTGGATTTCTCTCGAATTAATATTACATAATTAAATTTCTCAGTCGTTTTGGACTTAATTTAAGTGTTATCCAATTATTGTCACTTACTTCGCTGCAAATTTATTGTATTGCAGACATTTGATTGTCCGATACGCTTTAAGTATTTTTCGGATGTAAGTGACTATGTTCTGTCACTTTTTAATACGGATCATTTATTATTTCATAGATCATTATCGCGTCGATATGTGAAACTCGATTTTGATTTTGTTGTTAATGAGGCATAGCCCATCAATATTTCTGACTAGAGCTAATCGCGGCTCACCTTCTGTTCGACCGTTATTAATGTGATTTCTCTGAAGAATTAAAACAAGAGCGTTTGATTCTCTGTTTACGACATGTCCTCGGGCATCAATGGCCATAATAAATTGTTGAAGTGTATCATAAAGCATTGCCGTTAAACCCGCCGTTGAAGCAGATGAGCGCCCGCGGGTTACATAAAAACCTCGATTCTTTAGCCTTATCTCAATCGGAGGCCGTTTTAATTGTGACAAATAGCACCAAATACTAGTTCTGTTTAAATAAAAAGCGTAACCAATAAAGCGAATTTGCTTTGTAAGACAGCCCTCAAGTTGGCAAATGGAAATGCATTGTGTAACTGTAACATCTACATCTGTTTAATCATTTCCTTTGGTACAATCTTGCTACAGTCAGGTTTTTTTTTCAAAAGCTTTCTACATGGGCACTTTACGTACCGCAAGCTTTAAGATCATGTCGTAAGTTAACCAAACTTGTTGTTTTCATAGAGTTAACTGTTACTGTCAAAGAATAATTGGCACTTTATGAGATGACCAAGGTTCAGTTGGAAGTTACTAAAATAATAAGATTTGAATTTGACATTCAGGGAAAGCAGGAAAATGATGGACAGTTCGATTAACTTAATGGTTCGATAGCTTTAGGATTTACTTTATTCAGAAATAATAGGTTTTTGAATTAGAGGGTATTGTTTAATAAAAAAAACAAAATTGCTTGGAGGGCATGGCCTGGCTTCCGGACATTGATCGATTACTTTAAAGTACTTTACTATGCACATTCACCGTTTGATAATTATTTTCACGTTTTACTAAGGTACCTACAAGAATTGTACTTTGTTTCTTTAAAAACCGTTAAGAAACATTATTAAAGAATATAAAATTCTATCACTAACAATTATTGGAGTTAACTTTAATATTAAGAAGAGTTCTACCAAACCACATTTTTAATTTTCATTAAATTTTTATGGAATAATCAACAAAAACTAACAAAAATGCAACGTTGCCAGCTCAGCAGGTATAAACGCTCTTAAAATACCAATCCATACTAATATTATAAATGCGAAAGTGTGTATGTTTGTCCGTCTTTCACGACGAAACGGAGTCACGGATCGACGTTATTTTTGGCATAGAGATAGTTTTATGGGTCAGAGAGTGACACAGGCTACTTTTTATCCCGGAAAAATGCACAGTTCCCGAGGGAATAGCGCCCGATAACCGAATTCCACGGGGGCGAAGCCGCAGGCAAAAGCTAGTTAAAGGATAAATACATACATACATCAATGAACGTATGACGTTAGTTCCAAATTTACCTTCTTAACGTGTCGTGCAATCTCGCTCTTCGAACCCTAATAGGAGGAGTGTCGTCTATTTCTATTGCGTGCGTTGTGTGAATTTGAATTTGCCGTACTCAATAGGTATATTAGGTATACCTTTTACAAGTTTTTTTATTGTTTCATATTTTGTAATTTCAAAGGAATGGCCATTACATTAAACTGATACACAAAGTAATAATCAAATACAACAATCAATAGGCCTAGTAAAATTAGGCGCGGTCCATTGTCGTAAATCGAATCTCCCCTCCGATGATTCTGTGTCCACTCACAGAGATAACTTAATCTTTAACAATTAATCAAGATCACATGCTTACAACTCTTTTGAATGAAGGGCTGGGCCGGTCATCAAAGATGTTATTGTTCTATAGGAAGCATGTCCATTGATTCGTTACACTGAGAAAGTAATTAATTTTGACTGTTCGAATGGACTTAAGTTTCCGGCTCTATTGTAGCGCTTGATCTCTTAAGTATTTTAGTGTCTTTATTTAGTTGTCATGAATGTCTCTTGGTTTCTCCAGTTTTTTCCCTTGTTGGTTACAGTTACGACGGGTGACTTTGACACTGATTTTTAATTGATTGATGGTATGGTTAACTGTAAAATAGAGGACAATTCATGACATATAAAGCGGAAGAGTGCCATTTTGTACCTTGAACCACCAAATGGTAAAATTTAGAGCGTCATTTACCTGGCCTGAAATAACATATTATGTAATTAATTGAAAAAAAAATATAACTGGGTACCACTATGGAATTACTAGATTTTTATATTAATTAGGATTACCTATATGTGTACACCTTTTATGAACTATTTTTTTTTTAATTTAACTAGCCGAGAAATTGTAAACAAGCTTTAAAATAAAAAACTAATCCTGTGAATGTAAAATTATTTTTACTTCATACTCCTCTACTTAAATGCTCTTAAAACATAATATAAGTTACATACGGACTTACATAATTGTGATGTAGTATATCGGTATCAGGTCACTTATAAATACAGGTAGGAATACCTATGTCTACGACAAGTCATTGACGTTATTACAAATAAATAATTAATCAATCATTATAAATTCGAAGACTTAGTAAACAAGTCCATTGTTTTCATGAATCAATATTCATCAGTAAATAATTAGGTTCACAATTAAAATACAACTGCGTTGTATAACTAATCTCACTTCGGGCTTGAACTTCGGTAACTCTTTTATTATAACTTTCATACAGTTAGCAGCAGAAATCTACAAGGACGAAAGGTTTATGAAGATGTAACAAAACAATATGCACTATTCTATTTACTAGAAAGTCTAGCATCGATTACTTAGCACCATGAAAACTGGGGCATATAGAGCAATGCGTTCTGGAGCTACAAAAGTTCTCGGTAGGATACGTAATGTCCAGTAGGCCTATATTAATGTCCCACTAATATTCATCATCATCATTATCATGTCAGCCGAAAGACGTCCACTGCTGGACATAGGCTTCCGCCAAGGCTCTCCACTCAGACCGGTCTTGTGCTTTTCGCATCCACCGCGATCCCGCGATCTTAACCAGGTCGTCGCTCCATCTTGTTGGAGGCCTACCGACAGCTCGTCTCCCGGTCCGCATCCCACTAATATTATAAATGCGAAAGTTTCTAATTCTGTTTGTTAGGTTAGTTGGATTTCACGCCTAAACCGCTGAACTGATTTAAATGGAATTCGATATACTTGCAGATAGGACATAGGATAGTTTTTACCCCGGAAAAATGCATAGTTCCCGCGGGATAGCTATAAACGAATACTACTCGCCGGTTTTTATCAACTCGTGGGACCTTGTTTGTCGTGTATGTATATTTTTTCGAACATCACGTTCACGTGCAAATTATGGTTGTCTATACTGTGTTGTTATTGTTATGGATCGCAACGCAAATAGTGTAACAGCCGAGTCAAATCGAAATTTGTAAACGGAAAGTTACTGGGCTCGGAAACACGTAACTCGATGCGCATAATGCTATTTAGACGGTAATTTAATGAAATGCCGGTTAAATCACAGTTTCTTAATGTGTATTATTATGCTCGTTACTGTAATGCAATGAGGTAGGTATTCGGAAGTGGACTGTGCATATTTCCTGCCAATGTAACTTGATATAACTTGAAATGCGCTAGTTTTTGTTGCGACACGGCTATACATATAAATAAATGTATGGTTTTTATTAAAACGTAGAAAACAATAGACGGTCATTCATTATGTATCCTTAACCATTGAAAACATTTGTAGCGTGCTTAACTGCCTATTGTTTAGTAAATTCGTTTTAAAACAGAAGACTAAAGTTTAATTTAGATGGTGCGTGAATCATTCTGCAAGTTTTGTTATATTGCAGGACCGTGCGGCTATTAAATTACGTAAAAGTTTTCCATTAGCAGAACATTATATTATCACTAAATTCAGCTCAATTGGATACCAGGAAAAGGTGGAAAAAAGGTATTAGATTTAAACACCACTACTTACATATAAACAAACAAACATAAGAACGTTGCAAATGCAATAAAACCTTGTAAAAAATTATCGATCTTTGACGGCAATATACCACCACACGCAGAATATTCCTTGTACTATCTAAATTAGCCTTTAAATCGTTATTTACATGGATTTTAGCTTACCACGCCTTAGAAAACTCCTCGTTTAACTTAATACCTCTTGTGGGCTTAAACACGTCTTACAGGTCAAAGGTGGGAACGCTGTTTCAACCATAAAGTACAACCTTTCCTTTACCGTACCGTGTTTGCATGTCGCTATAAAATTATATCTTTATGGGTATCTGAACCTAGTTTCACGGTGAACGTAGGACTAGTACGTTTATAGAGTTTAGTACGAGAGCGTACTGTGTTTACAAACGACTCTACGATAGGGTTGCCATGTGGAATAATGAAATGTCCTGGTAAAAATCCTGCCATTTCCCTAAAGGTCCTGACATTTCTTTAATAGCTTAAAACGGCGCATTTGTTTGTGTTTTAATTTAAGCAAAAAAAAAATCTTTTCAGCTGAAGTATATTTGTTTAGAAAGAAATATTATTGGATTTGTTGAATACTTACATTGAGCATTTCATTCAATAAAACCGTGTATATTTTTAATATATGTATCATTTATACCGTGCCATTTTTTATGTCCGCCCGCGCCGCAATCCTGGCAATATGGGTCAAAATTCCTGACATATCAGGACAAATCCTGACGTATGGCAACCCTGCTCTAGGAAGGTACTTTACTAAGAAAATATGTAGATCAACTTGAGCTCCAACCGCTCATCCGCATCTGCTGCTACCGACTATAAGAGCGAACTTTAAAACCTTATAAAACATTCATAATTTCTGTCTCTACAAACGCTGGAATTAAGAACAGATCAGCTCGGCTATTTAAAATGCGGTCGCTCGCAATCTCAATTCACTAATTTCACCATCTCTTTCTACAGTCGTCCTATACCGTTGGGCAGAATAAAACTTTAAGTCCAAGTAAGTTAGACAATGTAGCGTAACAACTATAAATTCAATACCATTTATTTTGACGACATCATAAATCAATCAAACAATTTGAACAGTAAAATGTCAAGGATTATAAGTTTGTGATAAACATCCCGTGTGATTGTTTACTGTAGGTACATAATACTACAAAGATGTCATGTCCTATGCTTGTGTATTTAACCAACTCCAATAAATAAATGATTACTTAATTCATTATCTAAATTAATTTATTCATTTAAACCTTTCTTTTGAACAAAAAATCAGCACTATCTGTCAATAAACCCATGCGAAAGTTCTTAAAATCATCACTTAGGTTCTTTGTTGGAAAAAAGTGTATGTCGACGATATTATATTACGAGGTAAATGTTGTAACGCTTCGCCATACTTAGCCCACGGCATAAGGTTCTATACCACGGAACTGCCTAATTTCTGCTTTCTTTTGCGTGCACGGTTCGTTGGAGTTAGTTAACCTTGCATTATGAAAATTTCCTTTTGGCACGCAGTGAAAATGCCAAATAAGATTATTTGATTCGCGCAATTTGTGTGTATGGAACGGGCACTATGCGTGCTGGCTGTCACTGCTCTCATTTTTACTTTATCAAAAAATAGTAGATTATATAACAAGTGGATAAAACGCACAAAAGAGTTACAAACGAAGGTGAAATAGGTAAGACGTTATAGTAAAATATGTTTTACTAGCTATTCCCGCGACTTCGTCTGCCAAGAATTCGTTTAGGTATCGATAGCGCTACCCTATGTCCTGTCCAGTATCTCGAAGTATGTTCATATCAAATTTGATCGAAATCGGTTTAGCGGTTTAAGCGTGAAGATGTAACAGACAGACAAGTAGAGTTATGTACTTTCGCATTTGAAATATTGGTACGGTACGGATGAACGAGTTACAACACACTCTGTTTTCACTTCGATTGCGGGTAAGTTAAACAACATTATTGTGCTTACATAACGCTTAATTATATTTTACTTACTTTTTTTAAATAATTTCCACTTTTTAATAACTTTATGTGCAACGCGAAAAAAAAAACAAGGGAACAAAGTAAAAACTCATAAAGTTTGTTTGTGGCTGTTTACACCTTGTCTGCCTTGATTGCCTTGGTCTTAGACGAAAATTTTACTTTATGCACTAGAGCATAAAAATACATTTTATTTCGCCTAGATCTAGCATAAATACGAACTTTACGAGCATGAGAAGTTAAAACGTCAGTTAATGCCACCTACATCCAGCATAAAGATGAAACTTTTTACAAATGAACAAGCAACTTCGTTATGTAATTACTGCGCAGTTAACTTGTAGCACTCCTTACGCTTAATAATTTTTATCAAATACACAGTAAACACCTTTTTCAATAAAGGTAAAAGTTGTTAAGAGTTCTAATCTGGACCCAGATACATAACTGCGTATTTAATAACAATTATTAAGCGTAAGGAGTGCTACAAATTAACTGCTTAAGTTATCCCGTAGGCATATTTTATGTGTGTAACACCTGTATCTAATAAAGACGTTTGAGCCACTCCCACGCATGGCCGGCTTGGATTTCTAACTGGTTGCTTGTGATCTGCGTATCTATAGGCTGGACGCTACCCGTAGGCTGTACCTCCTCGGACTTGGTAGTGTTTGCTGATTATTTTGACCGTAAATAATAGGGTTATCACTGACAAATATAGAAATATATTGTAATCTGTTAACTGTAACATTAGCTGTTACTCACAACTTAGTCAGCGTCCTGTGGGAATTTTACGCATTCCCGGGATGATATAGATAGTCTGTGTTACTTGCTGATAATATAGCTTGATGCAAAGGTATGACTTTTTAGATTCGGTTCAGTTATTTTTATCCGTTATAAAGAAGTAAACACGCAATCCTAACGCAATGGAATATTTTTTCCTTATAATATTAGTTTCTTCCACTTATTTTTTTTTGCTATTGTGCATGTATATACACGTTTGACGCGCAAAACACTTGTTTGAATCATCAACAGGTATAATTGCTTAAACTTAAATCAGTCTTAAACCAATCCGTTGCTCTTTATCAAGCTTAGCTTGACTAGAACGCACAGCCGAACGCGAACTAAGCGCCAACTCTCTTGAATCTTAGTCGCATATACTACACTATATTTACTATACTATATTTGTTTCGCTTCGCCCGTTCATTTTGTTTCGCTGGTACAGGCCTCTCATAATAAGAAGGTTCGGGCATGCATGCAGTTCACACCCGGGCCTCATGTTGTACAGTCCGTCCAAATGATTGCGTAATATAAATTTATATTGTTACTGTCTCTTGGCAATTGCTCTGACAACCCTGACCGGTGCCTACAGTTAAGAATAATTCGGTTGTGCGACCTAATTCCTTCCGAATCGTAGTTTTGGTAAATCACTATAGACATAGCCTAGTTATTTTGGAAAGTCTTGTTTGCTTGTTCAATTGTCAACTGGTTAGCAAACATCGTTTCAGTTGGGCGTTCATAATTTGAACTAGGAGTTATTTTGGTAAATTTACAATCAAATATTTGCAGTAGTTAGGTACATGTTTTGCTAGGAGTGAATCCATACTAATATAATATTATAAATGCGAAAGTGTGTTTATGTTTATGTGTTTGTATGTTTGTCCGTACTTCACGTCGTAATTTTTGGAATAGAAATAGTTTATGGGTCAGAGAGTGACATAGGCTACTTTTTATCCCGGGAAAATGCACGATTCCCGAGAGAACAGCGCGCGACAACCGAATTCCACGCGGGTGAAACCGCGAGCAAAAGCTAGTAATATATAATTTGACTAGGCTAATGTAAAATCATTAGACAATACTTTTTGCAATAACAGGCTTATCGAGTATAAGGCTTAAAATTTAGTTCATACTTATCTATGTGTCATTATAAATATTATAATTACTCTACCCTGATCTCCAGAATACTGACATTCTTGTGTTAAGTAAGTATCTTAGCAATATCAGAATATAATCAAATCTTTTTTTTATAATAAATCTTATCAGTTAGAGATCGTTCTGAAAAGATAAGCCCGCCTATTACTTAATTTGGTAAGTTTCTCTTTGAACCTTGGATTTCGTACGTCAAATAGAGAAACCGGAATCCTTAATAGATCACTTCGCTGTCTTTTCTGTATTGTTTCATTTTATTATGAGTATGTGCTTGAGCAGTCAAGCTACTGCTCTCGAAATACCAACATTACAATTAATTACCTGCAGTAAGTTCACACGTGAAACAGATGAGTGTAAAATAAACTCATGTATGAAATACTGGTTAAAGTAGGCAGTCGTACTTGTCATTGTTTGCTCGATACTCAAACGGTCGTAGATGAGAAAATCGCACGTAGTTTTAAAAAGTTCAAACATGTACCCACTCTATCAATGCGTACGCGTTGAATTTCGATATTTGGAGAGAGTTCACTACGAATCTTGTACTACTTATTGTACAGAAAAATTAGGGTTCCCTTGCTAATATGTATGTGACAAACATAAAAAACTGTAGCGTAAATATTGTATGTAAGTGTCAATAATTTACTCTTAATATAGTAATGAGACCTAAAAAAACATAGAGCAATTTTATTTTATTACTGTCGTAATGAAATAATAAACTTTGAAAAATTATTCTTTCAGTGTCTCATAACTCATAAAGTTATGACTTACTTAAAAAGTTCTCAATTTTGCCCGGCGAATTACCTACGTGTGAAGATGTACCTAATTTATGTTACCAGAAAATAATAAAATACCGTTTGTTGTAAAACGTGGTTTTATGCTGAAATTTAAATTTAAATGGTTTTTACTTTGAGACAAGGGTAAAGGGTTATGTTATGATGTAATGTTTATAAAAATAAGTCACTCTTTTTCGTCGAGAACATGAATGATTCGTTTTCAAGCAAACTTTAGTTTCCATTTTTTTTGTGGCATCACGGACCCAGTGCGCACCGGCTCAAGCGCTCTCTGCGTCCTGAGGCCCTCTACCAGAGGGAAACCGTAGCACATGAGCAAACATAAAGTAAATATGTTAAAAAGTAAAAGGACTACCTTTTTTTCGATATCTTTACGATGACGAATACTCCTCTTCAAGACTTGACTTAAAAAATTAATCACGCTTCTTATGAGTGCCCAACAATATGACTCATGAAATGTAATACACATGGAAGTTTGTGATTCAAGTTACCTCATACATTGTCATGTAAAGCATCCGGAGCATACTAAAATTACAACTGAACCGTCATACTTATTAATTTTGAAAACTTGTAGCAATGGGTCTGACGCAATACTGTTGGCGTTGTTAGTTTTTGTGCAATTAGTCTCAGATAAGCTGTTGTAAAACTGGCTTTCTACGCCCCGAAAACTGCTGTAAAGCTAAATCTAACTGTGGCCCAGCATTTTTACTCGTGCCATCAGCCAAATAAGTGGTCTATCAATTTTCAAACAAGATCCTATGAAATGAGTATGTCGCTAAAGTTGAACTTTCAAGTTGACAGACACGTCTATTGGCATTATTGTTTTATGACATACAAACGATTAGCAACTTTAGAATGGTAGACCTTTGGTAGACCACCTATTTGGCCGATGGTACAGTCAAGGACCTTTATACTACTAATTTCTTGTTGAGATCCCATTCATCTGCCAAAGAAATCATAGAGAAATTGGTTATGAAAAGGTTCCATCCTTGTACGTGATTCAGTTTCCTTGACTTTACACTGTATTAATATCTGCTACAGCGAAGTATGCAAAATTATCTTATTGATGAGCCACCGTGGAATCATTTCACAGTAAATGTTAGAGTGGCATCGCGTTCATTAACAAGGCAAATCGCGATGACTTTTAAAGAATATAAAAGTCGATCACGAATAATTAAATATTGCAGTAGACACATTATGTTATATTATTAAGAACAGTTCTATCGGATCACATTTTTCATTTTCATTCAATTTTTATGGAATAATCGAGAATAACTAACAAAAATGCAACATTGCCAGCTCAGCAGGTATAAACACCACTTAACACCACGGCACCGAATTTCAGCGAAATCGACAGTGTGTTTACTGAAGAGAATAATAAGTCGCTTTTAAGTTAAAAATTATGTAAATTTATGTACTAGAGTTTGTTATTCGTCGTACTAACTATGCTTTGTACGAAATGGTGCATATGTTTTCTCTAAGAAGAGGGCCTTACTACTCTTAGAAATATTTTAAGTATAGGTATTACATTTTGTTAGAGTGCTTTGAAAAGATGCTCGTCGTGTACAGTTAGCAACATTGAGACAATACGCAGTTTTATAACTTCACTAGCTTTTGCCCACGGCTGCGCCCGCGTGGTATTCGGTATCGCGCGCGGATAAAAAGTAGCCTATGTCACTCTCGGGCCCATAAACTATCTCTATGCCAAAAATCACGTCGATCCGTCGCTCCGTTACGGCGTGAAAGACGGACAAACATACAAACACACACACTTTCGCATTTATAATATTAGTATGGATTTGAACTACATACCTACGACTTTACTGCTAAGGTAAAAAGGCGTATAGATCATTTTGACCTTATTACCACTCATTCACTTTTGCCGACGGTTGTATATGTATGTATAAACTTGTAGGTATGTACAATTGGCGCTCGAGGGATCATTTTGTTCAAATTACGCGTACTATCCACTATATACCTACATTATTATATCTAAATTTATCAGTTTGATGGATCCGCCTGTCATCGCCATGAAGCTATATATCATCATAATAACCTAAAATTATATTTCGGACACATCTCGTTGATATATCGATATATGATTGATGATATTTACTGCCAACGTTTGAAATCAAATCATTCTTGACCAAGAATACCACAGTTCAAATATTGGTCTTTATTTACATGGAATTACAGCCTGTGAGCTGTTGTGTGGCGTGTGGCTCAATTAAGTACACTGAACTTGATATTACCATAAGCGGCCACAGCAAATAATTACTGCGTTAGGTTGAGGCCAACATCTTTACTAAATAAATGCTTGTAAACTTTACTCGAACGTTCACTTGTTCGGACAATATTAAAATCCTTAGCTAAAACCTTTTTATCTAGTTCTGAGTAAGTACTACATCCATTACTAATATTATAAATACGAAAGTGTGTGTGTGTGTGTTACATCGTAACGGAGCGAAAGATCGACGTGATTTTTGGCATAGAGATAGTTTATAGGCTACTCTTTATTTCGGAAAAATGCACAGTTTTCGAGGGAACAGCACGCGATAACCGAATTCCACGCGGGCGAAGCAGCGGGCAAAAGCTAGTTTATCAGTATAACACAATCATTATATCCACCTGATCATATCCCCTCATTGGCTTTGTTGTAGCTAATTCGTTTGCTCTAAATATGTTCTGAGTCCCGTTTTTACCCTTTGGGTACGGAACCTTAAAACATGAACTTTCTTATCCGAGCATCCTGAATTCCTGCGCGCACACACACGGCATCGTGCCTCTTCATCACGATAAGACACAACACTAAATCCACTTTCAAAAATTTATCATCACATTTCGAGTAAAACTAAGGAGTTTGTCTTAAGATAGCCGTACGAAATTTAATCTCAAAACAAGGTTGGAAGTTGGAAACTTGGAAATCATGGAAGATTAATATGCAAAGATTTTTACATTGTACGCACTTTTTCTGAAGTGGTTTTTGCGCTTCGGTGCTTCCTTTTAAATTTTTGCGAAATTTATTACCTTTAAGTCTTTATTTTGGACATTTGTATGCCCAAATTTGCATTAAGTGCTTATTAAGTGCGATTAAGATTTAAGTTAGGTAGTGCAAGAGCTTGGAATGGTCATTATTATTAGTCACATTTTTTTTTATTAACTAGCTTTTATCTGAGACTTCGTCCGTGAAGAAATAAGTGGAAATTGATGCCCTCCATCCTTGACTTATGCACCAACATTTCATCCCAAATTCAAATTCTTTTCAAAAAGGCGTGTTCAAAACGATATGAATGCCATAATTTTTCACTACGGATACTGATCTATTTTTTTTTTACATTTGTTGCTTCAATACTTTTGATTTTCCATACAACATTTCATCTCTTTTCTTAATGGAATGGACGGTTTCAAAAATTCTACCTTAGTGCTCGTCTACGTTCTAAAATGAAGCCTTACCTATCCAAAATTTCAAGATGCTGGTCCCTGTATTTCCGGCTATAGGTCCGTAATAGTAAATCAGACAATTGGATAACCATTCAGCGGCTATAAGTACGTAGCCTTCTTCTTTTCAAATACATGTTATTATATGTATACACTAGCTTTTGCCCGCGACTTCGTCCGCGTGTACTTTAGTTATCAGGCTATATGTTTTATTTAATTAACCTCCATATTGTATGAAAATCCCCCTCCCTTATTGAAGTCGTCAACACCATACGGATCATTTTAAATGGTGACCAGCCATATTTTTAGTGTAGAAATAAGGAAGTCTCATAAAAACTCCCCCCTAATAAGTCGAAAGCTACTTCTTCTTTCTTTATCTTTGCCTACGGAGATAATTTTTATTTGTAATCAGGATCCTTAATACCAATAGGTACATGTATACTTAATAGCAATTTTCATACTGCTAAGTCCAGAAATCAGAAAATTTCAATACAAACTTCACCCCCATTTTACCCTTTTAGGGGTAATTTTATCCATTTCACCTACATAGATAGTTTTTAATTGTAATCGAAAACTTATATACCTATACTTTTCATATATCTAAATCCAGAAATGAGACAATTTCCATATAATCTTTACCCCCCATTTTACACCTTTAGGGGATAATTTTATCTATTTCACCTACACAGATAATTTTAAATTGTAATCGAGAACTTGTATAGGTACCTATTTTCATAGTTCTAAGTCCAGAAATGGGAAAATTTTCATACAAACTTTACCCCCCATTTTACCCCATTAAGGGGGAATTTTATCCATTTCATATACTCAGATAATTTTTGATTGTAATCGAGAACCTATATACCTATTTTCATAGATCTAATTCCAGAAATGAGAAAATTTACATACAAACTTTACCCCCCCATTTTACACTTTTAGGGGGGAATTTTATCCATTTCGCTTACACAGATAAGTTTTAATTGTAATCGAGAACTTATATACCTATTTTCATACTTCTAAGTCCAGAAATGAGAAAATTTCTATACAAACTTTACCCCCCATTTTACCCCTTTAGGGGGGTATTTTATTCATTTCACCCAAACAGATCATTTTTAATTGTAATCAAGAACTTATACACCTATTTTCATACTTCTAAGTCCAAAAATGACAAAATTGTATATAAGCTTCACCCCCCCCATTTCACCCCCTTAGGGGATAAATTTCCAAAAACCCTTTCTTAGTGCTCACTTACATCATAAAAGGAACCTCTGTACCAAATTTCAAGTTTCTAGGCCCAGTGGTTTGGGCTGTGCGTTGATATATAACCCAGTCAGGTTTGCCGTTTATATATATAGATAGATAAAATTGATAGGTATAGCAAATAAAATAAATTTAGATAAGACTCATTTTACACGTAGGTAAGTAGGTAGTTACTATATTTATTGTAACTAAGAACTATTGCTACGCGCTGCTACGCTGCGCGTAGCAGAAGCTACGGGCATAATAAACGCGCCTTATAATTATAATCACAGGGTGTAAAACGTTTCAAAAATAAAACTTAATTGTGACAGTGGTGGACATAAAACCATTATTCAGCGAGGTGACCTTAACAAACTAAAATATTCTGTAGATACGTAAGACAACTGGCTCTGCTAATCATAGATCAGGAAATCATCAGAGCATCATTATGTAAATAGATGTATTAAATTATTTAACGCACCATTATGCAACAACTCTGTCCTCGATTGGTCAAATAAACAATAACAAATTATTAGTTCATCGATCAATATAAATAATGTGATGTAATAAGACAGTGTTATTTTACTCTCTATATAAAGCGTAACATTCTCGTTTTAACAATCTCCGTTAAAGCGAGAAAGGTATTTTTTTTTATGCTTGTTACTGTAACTTTGTAGCGTCGCGTCGTGATCCGTCAGCTGCGCAGACGGCTCTGTTTACGGAAGCGATCGTTCACGTAATAGCCAACGGCCCCCCCTAAAGGCTCCAGTAAACTGTGGAGGGGCAGCGCGCATGTACAGGCTGATTTTTGTTGCAATCTTGCGATATAATGCGACCAAATTGGACTGTTGGCTCTGTTGATGTCACTTTATGATTGACATTATTTTCTCTTTAAAAGTACTTACTAATGAAAATAGATTTCTTCTACAATACAATACAATACAAAGACTCTTTATTGTACACCAGAAATAGTAAGTGATACAGAAAACAAATACACAGAGAAAAAAATTACACGGTAAGCAATAGGCGGCCTTATCGCTTAAGAGCGATCTCTTCCAGGCAACCTTTTTACGGAAAGAAGGAAGGACTAGTTTTCAACAGGTGGTGCATCAAAAGTAGATCAGAAAATTAAAAAAACAAAAATACATCTACGAACGAATATACGGACTTCTACTGACTGGTCTATGTATTTAAATCTGCTAAATAAGTTATTTTTTTTTTGTTACTATTTCAACTTGTCTGAACGATAATCATTACCCTTAAGTTTGTCTTACTCATAATTAAACAGGTTTGTTAGACGTCATGCCGTTGATTATTTCCAAAGCTTTAAAAAAACTTAACCTGCGGTCCATACTGATGTTTGCAACATAAAGGTACACTATGCTACTAGTATTTCTACCCAAATCTCTAAACAGACAGGCACACACAACACACTCACACACATTTACCACGTGTAACACCCGCCACAACGCACACTGACGCCTGCGCAGATGCACGACGGCGGCCGTGGAGCTGTCGCTGCCAGAATGGGTGCACTACGCATGCGCGGCGCTGTTCCTGCTCTGGCTCGTGTTCGGCCGCCGCGGGAGCACTATGCACTCCATATCCACCTGAGCCATGTGTACGTAATGTTTTTGTATGAATTGCTTTGGTTTGTGAAGGTACAAATGTATCATGAGAGGTTAGGGGTGGCTACTGTGGCTCACTGTAAGGCCAATCTGAAGGCCAAGATTTGAAATCACATCCATGAAACAATAGTTCTTAATTTGTTAAAATATCTGTATTGGCAACTACGACTACTAGTCGGCTACTGCTCTGTTCTCATTCATAATTTTAAAACACATGTGTAAACTCCTGATTGTATGACTTTTAGCTAAGAAAAAAACTGTTTCAATTCACCCGTAGGTATAACAAGATCTGCGTTTCAAATATCATCAAGCTGTATGACCCCGTAACCACGTTTTGTGCAGATCCATCCTCGCACTATTTGCTACCGCTGGTGTTGTCATGAGCTTGGAGGACGTGGAATCACTCGACGAGGGTAGATAATCCGTAAAGTCACGTTGTACAGTACAGTCGCCATCAGATATACCTATACAGTATTGTGCTGTACAAATTAAGAGCAATTTATTTTTATTGTATTGTATTTTAGCCAAATAATATTTTCGGAGCATCATAACATTTTAATAAAATTCTTTAAGTAGGTACTTCAAATTTATTAAAAAGTCGATGCTCTTATATTTATCATTAAATACATGTTCTGATATATTATTAATTATCTAGTGTAACAAATATATTGAAATGTAAATAATGTAATGCTGCTTCCAAATATTTGAGTACCTCGACCATTACGATATTTCTGAAGGCAGCTCTGTAAGAGGATGAACGAGTTTTATTATGTGCTTGTATGCACTGGTTATATCTTTTGATAAAAGAACACCTATCTAAGAAGACCTCTCTAATTTATCCGTGTAATACGACCCGCATTACCAGTAACATCACGCTGTATAAGGCTGTGACGTATCCTAAAATCCCACCACCAACCGTCGCACTCGCTGCCCTCATCACACCTCTTTTCGATCGCGTTGCTGGACTCGCTGGCCGCACTGCCGCAGTCGCTTACCGCAACTCGGCGGAGGCAGACGGGCTTGTGCTCTTGAATGAAACCGTTATTATTAGATGGAGCTTTTTTTTCCAACGTGAATGTCCATTGATTTGGTATGTTTTAATTTTCTGTCCATGAAGCTAAGTTTATCTTAGTTGTAAAATGTAGGTATGTGTATATTTTAGGATATTATTATCAACTAGTTACCCTAAACATGGTAGCGTATCTAAATAAGATAGGTACCTACGTTATTTAGGATCATCTTTTTGTTTTTTTTTTGTTAGCTCTACAAGAATCCAACAAGGCTTGAATTTAATACACTGTCTCAACTTGCAAAGTTCAGGGTTAAAAATAATTTATAACTTGTAATTCTGTAGTGGATTACAAATTTACGTAGGTAATTATTCTAATATGTATATAGGTAGGTATGTACCTCATTTTTTCAAGACACTGGTAACCTAACTCTTCCTTCTTAAAAGACTTCATGAATTTATTTAGATAATAAATTATGAACAGTAAATGATTTTCTATTCTCATATAATTAGCAAAATAAGGTGAAAATAGTGTTTTTTTGATGTCTCTCTTTCGTCAAAATTATGAATTTTACAATGACCCTCAAAAATTACTTTAAAGTTATTAGATGTATATTTGATTTTTTTCTTCGATTAGACTAAAAAGTTAATTACCAATTACTGTAAAAGTGGCTAAAACAACATTATAAAAGTGCTCAAACAGCGGCTGAGCGACTTGTATATTACACGCTATTCCTTATAAGCGGAGTGGCTAACAACCGTTGTGCCGGTAGGGCTATCTGATGTCGGATAAATCCGATAATTCAGACCTTAAGACACTTTCCTTCCACTTCGATCACGATATCGCAGACCATTTGAGAGATAACTTCATGTTTCGCTTGATTTTTTTTCATCAGCGGAGTGGTTGCTACTACGAAATTCGAAGTTCGTATCGTATCGTCCCTTTTACTCTCGTGTTATATGCATATATATGTGTATACATAAGCATCAGCGGGATGGAAAGAAATTCGAATTTTCCACTTCGTAGAGGCTCTGGCTATCTGATGGGATGGCCGATAATAGGCGGAGAGAGACCTGCGGATGCGCTTTCCTTCCAGTCGGAACGCAAAGTCATTACTGCTTGACTTATAGCTCTGTTCAAAGCCAATTACCGTATACATATAGGTAAATAATTGAGTACTTACATACTTTCTATGGCTTATAAATCCTTCCCCATGTGGGGTGTTATAAGTTTGACAGTTATATATGTGTGTCTGTCTGTGGCACTGTAGCTCTTAAACGTTTGGACCGATTTTAATGCAGTTTATTTTATTTGAAATCAGGTTTTCTAGCGATGGTTCTTAGATATGTTTCATCAAAATCGGTTTAGCCGTTTATAATATATTGAACTTTGAAGTGACAAAGTCGGGGGTTTTTCAACTTTTTGTTGTTCAGGTTATATTTTCTGTATAAGAAAGGGAAAACGAGCATGCGGGTCACCTGATGGACAGCAATCATCGCCGCCCATAGACACCTACCAACATGAAGGGTATCACAGGTGCCGGCACCCTTTGAGAGATTGATAGGCTCGTTTTTTAAAGATCCCTAAGCTGTACCGCCCCGGAAACACTTTCCCAGGAAGCTGGTTCCATAATTACGTCGTGCGTATAAAAAAGTTTTGCTTAAAGCGGGCGGTCTTAGATTGCCAATCATCAAGGTGGTGAGGATGAAATGACTGACGCCTGCGCGAAGTACGATAGTGAAAACTAGCTGCAGGCAACAATACGAATGATTCAACTGAACACTCCCCATGATATAATTATGCTACTAAGTACATGATATTTACTAAGAAAACGCAAATTTATTAAATTCCAATTCAAAATACTAGGATCAGCTAAGTGGTCTATCAATTTTTAAACAAGTTCCTATCAAAAAAATATTTCGCTAAAGTGGAACTTTCAAGTTGACAGACACGTCCATTGGCATTATGTCTTATGACATATAAACGATTGTCAACTTTAGGGTGGTAGATCACATATTTGGCTGATGGTACCTACCTATGATTGTTTTTCAGTGCTGTTTAGTTTCACCTTTCTGAATGCGGAGAATCAAATCTTACAAGTTCAATTCGACCCACTTGTCAAATGCAAATCCTTACAGATGACTAAACTAAAGTCTATAAATATTTTTTATTAAAACCTTGTTTGTTTCCAATGACATAATATAGGTTTATATAGGTAATCCAAAACTATCAAGCTGTCATCAGTTTACTTTTTGTTGCCAGTATAAATAAATTTGTGTAATTTTGTGGAAATACAGAAGTGGTCCAATTTGAGCGCCGGTTCAATATAGGTTACCTACTTTCCCCTATATAATATGCCCTTGACTGTAATTATTATAATTTTATCTAATAAAGTAGGGATAAAGAAAGAATACCTTAGATTTCTTTGAACAGACGCATTGCTATTAAAAAAATCAAGGAGTTAGTGTATCGAATCTATTTATCGTGTTAGAACTACGTGTTAGGTAGAACCCTTTTAATAAATAGATAACTGAATATCATGGGACACTTGACACCAATTGACCTAGTCCCAAACTAAGCAAAGCTTGTACTATGGACTAAGGCAACGGATAAACATACTTGTTGGAGTAAATTTAAAATTTCGTTTTTTTTTATCTTTCCATCATGCTCGTAGTGTTTGCTCTTGTGTCTGATATCCTGTCAATCGTTGAAAGGTTAACTGGAAGAGATCCCTTTAAGGGATAAGTTTGCCTTTGTACATGTTATTATGCAAAGTAAAGAGTTTTACAATACAATACTTACATAGATAAATACATACTTAAATACAGATCAAACAACCAAGACCAGAGAACAAACATTCGTATTATTCATTCTAATATCTGCCCCGGCCGGGGATCGAACCCGGGGTCTCAAGCTCCATAGTCAGGTTCTCCAACCACTTGGACATCCGTCGTCAAACTTTTCATCTAACTGTTGAGATTTAACAACAAATTGCGGCATCAAAATTAAACCAACCTCTGGAACACCTTTAGCCTCGTAGATTCAGTCAAAACAGCCTAAGTTGTATTGTCCATGCACAGGGATGTCGCAACACGGAAGCACGGCGTCCCTCCAGCAATGGCCGCACCGTGAAAGTCCATGAATAATCGGGATGGCATTTCCTTTCTACAACCAACACCGACCACTCCCAGCTTAGCTGCTCAAAACTTTACAAGCTCTTAGAAAGCACGGCTGTAAATATTAGCATGCGATTCAACTACTACGTTAGGGCGTTATCTATAATGATTCATGTTGCTGTTAGGTTAACAATAATCAGCTTATTTTAATTGAAATTCTGTGGTAACGGTGAATAAAGTTGTAGTTAAACAGGATTAACAGTTTTTTGTAACTAACAATTTTTCCGGGATAACAACTATTCTGTGTCCGTTTTAGGGTCTCAAACTATTTCCATACCAAATTTTATCACGATCGAGTTCTTTTTTTTTATTCGACTGGATGGCAAACGAGCAAGTGAGCCTACTGATGGTAAGAGATCACCACCGCCCATAAACATCTGCAACACCAGGGGTATTGCAGATGCGTTGCCAACCTATATAGGCCTAAGATGGCGTGGTGGCTTTAAGCGTGAAAGCATAAATAACAAAGACATGCTCACTTTCGCACTTATAATATTAGTAAGGATTTGTGTATTAGTATACGAAATGCAACTAGCTCTCTCCGTGGCTGCAGAATATAAATCATAGGGCCGACAGCTGCCAGTGCGGCCGCTCTCTGGATTGCCTTCATCGCGCTTGCTCTGTTCATTTTGCGCATACATTATCATACACTTAGTGCAACTGGTCGCTCTCACAATTTTGTACTAGATTGTATTATGTTATCTTTCTAATCCAGACGGAAGTTTATTTTAGATGTTTTTTTTTTGTTTCGTTTAGCGATTTTAAGTGTCACGCTGCTGGATAAGGACCTCCCCTTTTATCCGCCATTCGTCCCTGTCGAGAGCATGCTCCTGCCACTCTACTTGATATGTGTCCAAGTCATCCCGCCATCTCCTTTTCGGTCTGGCTCTGAATGATGAATGGGTAGCAATATGGGCCCAAATTTTAGATGTTAATAATAATTAAAAGTAAAAAAAAAGCTTATAAACAGCATTACTTGACGTTTATGGATGGATTATGGAACTTCGACTCACGTGTTGATAATTAAACTGTGTTTAATACGCGACTTGCTGCTAAGCCGCCGTTAGCAAATCAAACGAAAGATATATTGCACGTAATTTACTCGAAATTACCCTATTATCATATTCCATTCATGCACTCGCTTACGAATTCAGAAATGCCTCTTTAGCACTGATTCTTGTTATGGCATTAACCGTCTACACGTCGTTGAATGCAAATATACGTGGAAACTTGTGGAATACCTTCAACTCTCTTTCTGGAATTACAAAGGTTGGAATAGGTTGTAACTTGTAGAGTATACATCTAGCTAGAGAAAAGATGAAGACTGAAGAGTCATTGAACCATGTGCTGGTACGCCAGTCATTAGTCAGATATCCGTCACAACGAGTAACCATTGTATCTGTAGTGGCTTGAGCATGTCACCATTGTCACAGTAAAGTGTGAGAGCGGTGTCAATGCTTACACTTAAAGATAGTAAAGTAAACAACGCGACGTGATGACTTTTTAAACACTATACCTATTATACTCCATATGTAGAGAAAACGAAATTTTTGAGTCGTGTCTTGATCACATTACATCAAAATATTTATTCGTGACAGAAGGAAAAAATTAAAACAAAAATATGTAAATTAAAAAATGCACATGTAATATCTTGCGCACGACGCTGGTGTTCCTCGTGGACCCTGTGGTTATCATACATTGAAAATACACATTAAACTGCAATTTTTAATGAATAATACAAATTACACTTATGTGTATAAATAGATGTGTTTTTCTTGGCGATGATGCAGCAAAGTACTATCACCTGCAAATTACCAAGCAGTCTAGCCTCCGTGCGCAGACCGCAGTGTATTTCAAACTGTTAGATGCTCTTACGCATAGCCATAAATCTTCGTCAGCGCCACCCACTCGCCCGCTCTCTTATTTGAATTGCATTTTAACTTGTTTCGAATTATTGCTTATGGGAAATCATAATTCATTGAAATAAATTGTACGGATTAACATCAACGTTTGTTTCTTTACGTAACGTGTCGTTTGTGTAGGTGGATGTGTCTTAATAATGATATTGATGTATTTTTTTTATTGGTTCACCGTCAACATGAAATCTATTCGTGACAATAAAATTTAAATTGCACTTCATGTATCCATTTATAGAAGTCGTTATTATTTAATCCCCCTATAACCATCATCGGTTATCTTAATCCGATGATAAACAAAATAAGTCCAGGAATGCGAAAGAAATACATGTATGCTATTAATTATTTTGACAAAAAAGAAACCTAAATATGTAATTTAATTATTCATACATGACGAAAGGCTCATACTATAGAAAAATCTATTGAATGTCAAAATTATTATACTTATATCTTGTTATTACGATCTAAGTAGTAAACTTCCAATCTATACTATTATGTCGTATATACACAATATCTGTATCCTTCAAAACAAATACTTATAATTCGTAATGCGTACTGCCAACGCGGAATTTAAAAAAGCTTTTTGCAACACTCCTGCGCCCTAGCAACATCTAAAGATACATTCAAAAGTGTTGGTGTTGAATAATTACCATCTAGTTGCGGTGCATGGCACGTCCGATTTTGTACAGTCTTCATTCACCGAGCAATGTCAGCGTTAGTTCCAGCTGATGAACTAGCATCTGACATAATGTTCGCTCTCCCGAGCTGCCTCATGTGAAAAGCGTTCGCCATACTTTTACTCTTTAAAGTCGCATTTAATGCAAAGAATGTCTTATTCTGTATGCTATTTTTTTCTACGAGTACTTACCTTACGTTTACGTACAATATTTATTTGATCACGTTATTCTACCTAACGACTTCTTCATTGTATTGCCAAGTTACAACAAGAACTTTAGGTGAAATTTCAACGTTTATAAAAGATGCTAATCCATCAATGTTATTCAGTTAAAAGGGTTTATTCCACAGTAGTGCGTAATTTGCGATTTACCATGTCTTCAAACTCTCTTTCCGCAGTATTCATATATCATACATCAGCAACAAGTGAAACACCATGGTTGGTAAAGTTAGGTAGACAGTGTTACTTGTTTACAATCAAACGGTCAGCTTGCAATGCATGTTGTTTAACATAGTTGCTGTTTATCAATACAGTTCCCTTCTATTACTTGTGCCCGCGTTGCTGTCGTTGACCGGTCAAGCTGTGTTATGTAAATGTATCTCTGTATGCACAGTCTTCATTCAAACTTTGCATATGTTTAACATTAACTTGTTAACAGTTCTTTGGGGAATATTTTAAGTAACTTCTGACTTGTCCTCCTTGTCCGAGTGTTGGCGATGACTAACGTTCATTTTTGTGTATAAGCCCATTTGTTTAGTTTGTTGTTCGTTTCTCTGTTCTCTATCCCATTATTTAATTCGTTTTTTTATGATTCACGACAAATACAGAATCTTTGAAGCCCAAAGTTTTTGTTTAGTCTTTTCTATTATCCTTACGGGAATTTTACTTTTCCTTAACTGCCGATTCGTCTCCTCGCTTTCTCTCTAATCACATGTTTTTCTTGCTAATTTGTCTAACTGTAGAAAGGTTAAGCCTCGTAAATTAGCTCCTAGCTCAACTGGTCAGTGGGGCAAGTGCGTTTCCCCATTCCTACCGGCGCTGTCATTAAACTGCCTTGTTGGTTTATGTTCAAATAATTGACTAAAGATTTCACTCATTGTTTTCCTGTCTTGAACTTGGAATGAACTATACTTCGGTTTTCCTTAAAATGGTTATAGGTACGCCAACTTTCTTAAACAGAACGGTTTGAGAAGGTTTCATTACAAGCGCAATCTTTGCTTTGTACTGAAAAAAGTAACGTATTTTTAATGGATTAGAACAACATGCTTTTTTTATGTGCTTCCTTGGAAATATTTATGTACCTACGTAATCTTCTTCTAAACGGCTGGACCAACTTGTGACGAAATTTTGTGTGTTTTAGTGAGTCTCTCGATGGTTCAGACTTACAATTGGACAAGAAAGATGGCGCTGTGATTAGGTTCCAA
Source organism: Choristoneura rosaceana (assembly GCA_037349165.1). Taxonomy (NCBI): domain Eukaryota; kingdom Metazoa; phylum Arthropoda; class Insecta; order Lepidoptera; family Tortricidae; genus Choristoneura; species Choristoneura rosaceana. The sequence goes on along the minus strand of JAZBNJ010000018.1, from coordinate 9,786,000 downwards.
GAAACTCCTGAGACGTCTGTTGGGTCCGCTAATTGATCTGTAACATTGATGTAATTGTTACGTAGGTACCTACCTAATATTAGTGTAATTTTATTTTTTATCTTTGAAGCATCTTTAGAATACTGATCATTGAACGAGATAACACGTCTGTAATAGCCGAAACCACATAATTCTTAAAAGTTATGGACCGCTCATTGAACGAATATTAAAAACTCGTGGGAAACATTGTTAACACTACAGGCTGAATACAACAAAAGCAGGAAACATTACAGGTTATAATTTAAATTGAATTGGATAATAGCCTAAGCTTTAATAATGGCTACTTAGGTGTAATTATATTTATCGCATTCATAATAAATTTACGGAAATAAATAACATTCATTCACTCACTCTACTACGAGAAGTTGTTTTTAACAGGACGCCAGAATATTGACAAAATATAAAATCATCTACATAAAATTTCAAAAAGTTGTATACCGGGTGGGCTCTGTAACAGGAGCAAAAAATTAAGACACAGGTTCTGCTACTCAACTAGAACTACTTTAGTGCTACAACTTTCAATAATTAAGTCATTTTATCATTATATTTATTTAAACAAATTAAATGGTATTTTCAATGTACTCCATCCAATAGCCGAAATGACATCGCCTGTCACGTAACAAAATGATGGATTTCGCAATACATCGCTTGCCAATTACACTTTAAACTATAATAAAAATCATAATACAACTGCATTGCTGAGTACCCCTACAGATGCTAGGGAAATCAGAAAATACAGTCGCTTTCGAGATGATTCTGCTAGTCCCACGACGCCCGCTCCTGCGCGGTAAAATGCTGCACTTTCGACCAACAAGAACATTTTTGCAACGGTAGGGGTTTTTAGATACGCTTTATTCTTTTTGGGTTTTCAGCCAACGTATTGATATTTGAGCAAGCTTCAATTCGATGGGGCTAATGTCTGATCATTGGATTAAAGCGTCCTTGTTTAGGGAAAAAGATGGTCATCCACTAATCATCTACTTAAAAGGAAGAAATAAAGTCCTTGTAGGATCAATTTGTTGTATGTCTATATTTCTGTCACAAGTAGAGTACCATCAGCCAAATACGTGGTCTACCATCCTAAAGTTGATAATCGTTTGCATGACATAAAACAACAATGCCAATATTTAGACGCGTCTGTCAACTTGAAAGCTCAACTTTAGCGACATATTCATTTGATAGGAACTTGTTTAAAAATTGATAGAGCACTTATTTGGCTGATGGTACAATCAATCAGGAATAGACAGAGGTCTAAATTTAATATTAATTTGGAATACAGGATCTCTTAAAATTAAAAAACATCTTAATTCACGCAATCAAAAGATATAATGGCACACTTCTAAACTTTTAATTTGGTCAGTGTTATGTTTAGGTCAAAACCGTTAGTTGATTATTTCATTGATAAATACCTGTCTACTTTCATGACGGTATAATACGACAGGAAACTAGTGTCAAAATTGAAAGACATAACTAGTTCGATTATTTAATAAGACATTTAATAAGCTAAGTCTTTTCCGATTCATTTGAATACGTGTAGGCATTAAGTGGTCTTACAATATTGCGCAACATTGTTTATAAAAACCGGCCAAGAGCGTGACAGACACACCCGAAATAGGATTCCGTAGCCATTACGACAAAAATAAATATAATTTTTCTAAGGATTTCATATTTTGTACGGAATATTCCAAATTTAGGTATATTTTACACTTTTCTAAGGATTTCATATTTTGTACGGAATATTCCAAATTTAGGTATATTTTACACTTTAGGCTGCTATTTACTCTTAAACTACTAATAATTCTCAAGAAAAATTAACCATTATAGTTTTCCTTGTAAGTTTGATATATTTACTACCATCCTGAATTTTTCCCAATTTTTCCACCCACAGGTTTACATTTTAGAAGGGGGGGGGGACGCTCGATTTTAATGAAAATTTGCACTTTAAAGTTGAATATTTCGCAAACAAATCAATGAATCGAAAAATTGTTTAACAACCCCCTAATGGTTTTGAAATATCTATCCCACATTACAAGGTTGGATGAGAAAAAAAAATCACCCCCACTTTACGTCTATGGAAGGTAAGTAACTCTAAAAAAAAATTTTTAAAATTTTTTATTGTACCATTTTGTCGGCATAGTTTTCATATATAATTATATTCGTGCAAAATTGCAGCTTTCTTGCATTGATAATCCCAGACATGGCGAAACTATAAGGGTTCCGTTTTTGCCATTTTGGCTACGGAAGCCTAAAAATAAGCGCTCAGTGGAGGATGCGAATAGGGAGGGCCGACCCCAAATGGGACCGGTACCGGTCTAGAAAAAGAAGAAGTTGATTAAATAAATCTATTGGTTACTTGAATAGAGGTCCGACGCAGCAACATCTTAGTGCAAGTTTTCATTGGCAAGGTTTTTCATCGGCTCCGTCCGATTCATCACTTTCGTTAAGTGAAACCCGTGCGAACCTCTTTGTTACATGGTGGCACTGTAATTTGCAACAAAAACGTTTAATATAATTACTCAACTTTGTATGTATAACGGTAACAACTAATTACTAAGATCAATGGGCTTCGGCTATGATTTACCTCGGGGCGGTAATTAGAAAGTAAAATTTCTTGTAACTTCATTATGTGATCGTTCTTCACTGTAACAAAGAGTGTTAAGTAACTTTGATATTGATACCACATCGCTGTTAGTACAGGTAGAAACTATTAAAAGGGCCATAAAATAGAACATTATCAACAAAGTTAATGATCCACAACTTTTATTTGAGAAGTTCACGTACTCTCCACTCTTAAAGCTATCTACGAATGTTTACATCGTCAAGGAATGCCAGCGTTTCCTGGCTTTCTTAACACAATAGTACTCGTTCTGTTGACAATGTTGCCGTGACCCGTTAAGTTCAGTGGCGCTGGTGAACTGAACAAATATGTGTCTGTCCCTTCGCACCACAAATATTTGTGTGCTTGGTCCAAGCCATAAGACACTTGCACTGTCCGCTTCCATTCTGATAACGTCGTATGCAGTTTCATCATGTCTTAGCTCTGGTATTGTGTCAAGTTCATCATTAGCTACACACAGCATACCTATTTATCACTATAGATACACTGCTTGCATAATGGTTTGTAGTGGCTGTAGGTAGTCAATTGAATTCCTTTTTAAAGTAATAAATTCATCAGTAGCACAAGTTAAGTCTCTATGATATGGATCCGATTATTGAGAGACGATTCAGCTATTATAAGCTGAAGTGTTTCTATTCTGAGCATCAATACTCAATTAGTGGCAATAGATCATAGTCAGCTCCCAAAAGCTTTGTTAGAAATAAATTACTCACCAATATATCTGTACCTTTTGCTTGTACATAATCATTATGTTACTCGGGATCTCGGTTGTTCTGGTCGATCTAATGTCGTTCTCGTCTACTTTTTAAACAGAGTTCAACAGGAAGTGAGCGATGCAAGGGTTTTGTTAAAGTGTTTGTTCAGAACGCACGTTCATTTTAACTTGTTAGAATCCTTTGTAAATTAAAGCTATTCTTATCGACCGGTTCCACGATGTAATGAAGTTTAAACATAGTAACAATTGCAGCGTACAACGTTGTTTTACTTATATGCCAGTCTTTGCGCAGTTCAGTAGTGGCAAATGAAAACAAATTTTAGTTTATGATCACTGTATGTACGTACACATTACCATGAATACTTTGAACAGTTCTCATAGCATCAATAAAAATGAATCCTGTAACTCTACTCACAGAAATCACATTATCAATTGATAAATGACTCTCTCAACGATGTGGTGACAGAGTTCAAATCTATCAAGACTTTCAATGTCCCCAGATGTTTAACAACAGCCGTATACATCTACGTAGCTCTATTGACCGTGACTGTTACAAATTAACTGACGCAGAGTTCATGTAGTGCTATCTTTTACAATGTCACTAGTGAGAGCGGGAGGGGATTACATATCTACGGGTTTACATATAATGATAATTCATTTCATTACTCACAATATCCCCTGGACACTTGAGTTAATATGTCATGCAAATTAACGGTGCACGTGCTCGTCTGATTCGGTTCAACTCAATTAAGTCCTGACTGACACGCCTCGGTCTTAATGGACGTCTTCATTGCAGCTAAGACTCATTCTACACGGTTCGTGCTGTGCTGTGAGTAATATTATCGGCTGATTTATATTCAACCAAGAAAAACACTACGTTTAGTACAAGTCCTAAAAAGTATTATGTACTTCAACTGATTTATTTGTGACAACTTATGCAAGTTGTATCTGCATCGCAGGAAGTCTGGGCAAACATTACGTAGGTTATACAATAGAAATAATAATATTAACGGATACAGAAATTGTTAAAGTTGTATGAATACTTCCAAAGGTTGCTTGTGTTATGAGCTTGTAGCGGCCGTTTAGTGACTTCTGCGCTCGAGGACATGCTATTAAAATATTTTACTTTTAGAAAGTGGCAAAAATAGAAAGCCAATTAAGTGACCACTGGTGGAAACAATTTAGACATTTATATCTTGAATCATTATTTAAATCATACCTTTGACGGTTTTTACCTACTGGCTATTGATGCTATTTTTATTATCCTGTCCTATTCAATTTTTTTTTGTGTTTGATTGAACTGGTTACTATAATTTTACAGTTTTGATTTAGGTAAACGTTTTTTTTTGCAATTAACTTGAAGCTATTTAGTATCTTTTATAAATACTATTATTAATATTATAATACTGTACTTATAATTTATTTAAACGAACGCATTATTGTAAAGGTATAATTGAAGTACTTATACTAAACTATCATAAAAATAACTTAACTATAAGTATACAATTCCCCAAAATCTGGTCGTCTTGTTGGGAAGAGTGCCCAATAATGATATTAATTAAATTAAATAATTTCATAATAATAATAATAAAATCCCAGTTAACATAGCATCAACTAAATTAAACATAGCACGGCTCGAAATTCATAGTAAATGAAGATACCTAATCAACTAAAAGAATGCATTTGGTTCATATGCAAAAGTTGACTAAAAAAAACATGCATAGTATTATCATCTATCATTTTAATATTGAAAAAAAAAAAGATCCATTCTCCAGCAGGGCTGTATAGTTAAACGCCATCTAGTGATATACCCCTTACAGAAAACCCTCACTGCAGATTACTCCTCAGTATACGTACAGCCTTACAAGGCAGCAATTTTGCTGCTAATCTAAAAGGACAAAACTCAACACCCGGTCACGGCGGCTATCATTGCTCTAATTGCTCCATTGTTTTAATGTCGCCCTGCTCTGGATCCCAGTCTCGGAGCCTAATGGAATTTTGTCGTGTTAAGATTTGTGTATCATTGTTGTTACTTAGATTCTGTTCCCGGTGTAATCTTTGTCATCGAAAAATGTGTTGCATGTGATAAAAAAGTTTTGTGACGTGCGTTTCATGAAATATTTACCTACCAAATTTGAGCAACTTTTTTATAATATTTTAGACAGGTAATCTTGAAAAATTTTAACTAACTAGCTACTGAATGACAGTGTCTCTTAGAATTTTATCTAGCAGTTTCCTTGCCAATATAAATAGTAGATTGTACAACGAGGGCATAAAGCGAGGCATTTTACCCAAGCCAGTACGGCGAGGGTGGATAGACACGTCGAGAGGAAAATGGGTTTAATGCGTAACTTTTAGATTACACTCTGCTTTTCACTTAGATTGCAAGGAAATGAAATAGAAACAGTGGAAAAATTTGTTCACTCTCTATGTACCCTTTAATATTGATTTATTTAGATTGATTTTTAGTTTTATATCAATTAAAAATCATTAAAAAAATATGTAGAAACTTTTTTGTTTGTGGCTGCTGACACCTGATTACCATGGTCTTAGACGAAGATTTTACTTTATGCACTAGAGCATAAAAAGTCATTTTATGTCGCCTAGATCCAGCATAAATACGAACTTTACGAGCATGAGAAGTGAAAAAACTGATTATGTTAAAACGCATCAGTCGAATGACGCTACACGCCCTTTGTTTTTTATCTAATGCTGATGCTTTATCATATAATTAAATTAACTAACCAAATAATTTAATCAATCATATTAAATTTCATTAGACATATAAGACTATGTCAAAAGCAGATTAATGTTTGTAATGCGATAGCATAAACATTTGGCCGTACGAAATTCTGGTTACGTTTGATGCAGTAATAGGATAACCGTGTTTCTTGTAGAATCGGGTTGCGATGTTAATGCTTTCTATCAGACTTTTTAATTATTTTTCCGACCTCATTAGTTGCCTAACGCCCATGATCCTTATGCGGCAAATGTAGGTTACCTAGATAAGTTGCTTGATGTTTTCTATCGGGATCGACTCGGACGCAGTGTAAAGACAACTTTATATCGCGTTTTGTAAACTGTTTTTCTTTTCATGTTCGTGTGAAATTTTAATTTATAACTGCAAATTGATTTGATGCCGCTAAGTACGTGTTCTGTATACATATTAAATAGAGCTCGTCAGTGCAACTGAATTGTATTACTACGCATATGTGTATCGATTGTGAAAGAGTCGAGATTTCGAGTTCGATGAACTTTTATTGCTAAATTAACATCTTACTTTCTACTTATTAAAAACTGAACTTAAACAATTAAATTTTATTTTAGCACAAAATTTTTTTCGAGATCGTTATCATATCAGTTTGTTAGCACGAGGCAAGCTAATGTTTCACTGGCATCCCAGTAACGTAATGTGCTCCAATCCTTTGAACCAGAGTTGTTTATTCGTAATTAAGTCCTGCAACTGCAAACAAGTGCATCGTGGATGGCAGTCACGTCTTGCAAGTACCCCAGCGCCTGAAGTGACATTGACTTTCTTACTGTCGCGCGGCTGATAGCGCGACGCAGCGCAAGCGCGGCGCCGGCACATGTCCGCCGCTCGCTGCCACGCGCGCGCGCATCCACGCTGCGACCGCGACCGCCCGCGCGCCGGGCCCGCGACATGCCCGCAGTGAAAGTATTCAACATATTCGGCGGACAGAAGCCGACCGAGAAACACCCACCCGCAACATCCCCCGCACATAAGGGGGCGATGCAAAAATTCTACAGGACATTTTCAGTCGGCAACGATACCGCTCCTGAAACCAAAGGCCGAAAAGTGACCGCGATCGCCGCCTGTCTCGAGAAGAAAATAGTCAGTGAACCCTCAGTGAAACTTAACAGTGATAACGTGCAAAAGTTTTTGACTAAAATCAATGTGAGCGAGACTGTTGTAAACGCGCCGGACGGTAGCGAGCCGCGTCACCACGCGTATGAGAATGTAAACATTGCTGGGGGCGGGAATGCATTGCAAGAAGAGAAATTACTTGACGAAACTAAGGGATATTGTTCTATTTATGAAAATATTACTGTTCTTGGTAAGCTCGCCGCTTCGAAGGCCGCAGATGTTAATGCTGAATCCAAATTGAATAAAGCTTTGGAATCTTTCGATAAAATTCTATCCGAGTTTTCAGCAAATTCTTCGGAATATACAGTGAACAGAAGCGAGTTTATAGTACCTAAATTGCAAAAGTCTAAAACTTGCAGTATTATAGAATCACGCTGTATATTAAAAAAGGCTAATTCGGACTCTCAAAGTGATACCAAGAAGCGAAATACTGTTTCAAGAAACAATTCTATAGATAAAACTACCAGTCTGTGGAATCTAGACGACATGAAAGAGAAAGAGTTGACGACTCCTCTTATGCCCTTTACATCAACACCTATGGACAAGATGAATCCAGATAAGTATGCCACTTATAAAATATCATCTAAAAACTTGTCCCGATCAAACGGCATCAAAGCCGAAGAGTTGAAAAAACTGGATGTAAAAACTAGAATATTAAAGAAAACATTATCAAACCCGCCGTCGACACCCGTTCCGGTTATAGCAAAGACAAAACCTCTTACAAAAAATGCCGTTAAAAAAGTGAGTGACCCAAAGAAAACAAAACCGAAAACATGCTCAGATAATGCATTGACAAATATGAAGACATATTCAGAACGGAAAGAGGTGCCTAAATCTCAGATGCTTAAATCAAAAAGTGTCTGGGAAATAGGCAACGATTCAATGGTTTCCCCTAACTTAGAACGGACTAAGTCGACCACTTCTATCGCGGGCTCTCCTAGTAAGATCCCGGTGATCAGGAGTCAGATGCCGCAGACCAAATTTAGCAGTACAAGGGCGCTATTTTCTCCCACTCCAGTTGATCTAAATAATGTAGACCAGGCCAGAGAGTGTGCTCAGAAAAAGAAGATAAACGCGCCACGAAAAACCACAGACAAACCTGATTTAATCAAACAAATAAAACAAAAGTCCCAACTCAATCTCAAATCTGACGTGAAACGACAACTACTCGATAGAACGAAAAAAGATGACAAGAAACCTATTTCATCTTCAACTCTGTCGATACGAGACTATTCGGATGAAATAAGCGCGATGCGGGCTAAGCTCCAGCAAAGAAAAATCAACAACAAAAGAGACATCGTCACTGTAACATCGGAACCCAAACGAAATGAAAACGAACCGGAAGAAATCGATTCGACACTATCACCTGTCAAGTTAATCGTGAAAAAATTAGAGCTTAAGACCGCTATGGAATCAAAGGCGGAACCGGCTCAGTTCCTAAACTGTAAAGTAATCCCTGCAGTACACAAGGAGCTCTGCGTCGCAAACACTACATTCCACAACCATTTGAGCACACTCGTGGGCCGGCAAATTAAGTATACAGAATCCAGAGATGATATTAAAACTATTCAAGTTCAAAACATACCTATACCAAAACTCACAGACGAAAAGATATCGGACGCTCACTCGGACTGCAGCGACGACTCCGGTCACGTTTCTAATGATGCCGCGAATGATAACGACCCGGCGTTCGATAACGTGCACGACATGAGTCCTGTACGCACCGGCGTCGACGAAGTGGACTGCAAAATGTTTGACGGACCCAAACAATTCAGGATAGATGTGTCTGAGAATGCGAGGAGCGTGTGTCCCGTGGTGGCGAGCCGGCGCAGCGGGCGCGGCATCGAGGTCGCTAGCGGTACCCGAGGCACCGATGCTCCGAAAGTGGACGAACAGGTACGCGACACTGTTTACATACAGATACTGGCAACAACAAATTACTAGGGTGCTTATCCGCAGTGGCACTGGTACTGATGTTTCGTTCAGCATCTGTACCAGACATCGCTATGTGTTACTTTACAACCGGGACCATATCTAATGCGGTCCCATTAAACTAGTGTAACTTGATCGACAACTCGAAAGCTGGCCGCAGTCCTATCAGTATGAACGTCGCAAACAGGTCATCGACACTTCTCCTATTTTGCAGTCGCTGCCGCTGCATGTTGAAAATTAATATACCTACCTTGCAAAACGTACACAACATGCCCAAATTGCAGATGAGTAAGCGCATTGATGGTTACCTGTACCATAAAGTTATGTTAATTTTAGCATCTGCCTGAATTTTAAGTTAGAGGGTCCTTTCACATACCTACATGAATTTCCATAATTTATTAACGACACGCGTAAATTATTTCAAATTTATTATTCGCGAGTCAATAAAACCAATGATCGTAACTTATGAATGATTTAAATAAGTTGTCCAAAAGGCAATTTCGCATAGTCACTGAGCATTACCATAACAAATTAATTACAGTTTGCATAACTTAGCTTCCGTTCTCAGGTGTTGAAAGCTGCACTGGTCGGAACTGAACGGTATTGGTAAAATAAATAACAACAGAAATGATGTAATCACTGCAGCCAGTATTTCTCCGTAACCTAGAATTCGAAATATTTGTCGGCGAATGTTTAATTTACATAAGAGAAAAAAATATTGCACTGCGTCCCGTTCAGATTATGTAACTTTGGATGGAAGGTTTTACAAACACGTTCCTCCATATATTATGTCAATAGGGGTGTGTAACGTAATGTTCAAGATCTTAATAAGTTGCATAAACTTATTGGGAGTCCATTAATCTGAGCCTAATATGTGCATAAATCTTTTGAGCCATATTTGGGAGATAATGCTGTGCAGCGTGCGCCGTGGGCAATTTATTGCGTCGTTCGAGATACACGACAGGTGCACCGCAGGGGTCATTATTTGGGCGCTTTATATACGCTCTTACTTTCACCGAATGGTTTTGAGTCATTATTTTTGTCATCTGATGTGGTTTGGCAAGCGCATACTCGGTGATGTGAACATTCGCATTGTTGAAAACGGTTTACAAATTATTTAATAATTACAAGCTTTCATTGCGCAACTCTTGAAGTTAGCTTAGAAACGTTTCTGTACTTGTTTCCGGTTATCCATCTCCTTTCTGTGTTTAACATTTGCTTTCCAAGTTTGAAATGCAGATCTCACCCTCGGGTACGTGCTGGACCGCAAGTAAATCGTCACTTTCCGTTTTACTTTCTCACTTCGCGATGTCACAGCAAATATTACGTGCACCAAGCTGTATAAGATACCTTGCAATCTTTTATGAATATGTGAACAAAGTCTTAGGCCAAACATTACGCGTATCTATTTCACTTCAAATACAAACGTTATAATATTTACGCTAAATTGTATGATGTACGCGCAAACATTACAAAAAATCATGCAAAGTATCTCTTCTTTTTTGACTTTCTACTTCGGCAGACCTCAGCGGCTTTGATGATAGTTATATAGTGAATCAATTAGCGTCAGCGTTACATTTACACTTGCAACCATGAAATTGACTTGTCGGCTTAATGTTATACGTATCGTTACTTGCGACAAAATTATGGTACTGTACCTGTCGAGAAAACTTTTCATTGCATTACTGTGGGTTTAACTGGAAACTAAAAGAATAATGCACTTAAATTGTAACTAAATAAAAGTCTTTATTAAAACAGATGTTCAAAAGTCTCGAGGCGGCGGTGCACGGTGCGTGATTAAATGTAGTACATCTGAGTTCGGTTTTTAAAATAACACGTTTCATAAGTGTTGATTGTGATGAAATACTCTTAATAACGTTACATAACAATGATAAATGCTAAGCCGTTAGGCATCGCTTGACCCGCCGCATCAAGTTCTTCCCACTAGAATGCTAACACGCACAACAACAAATTCAGCAATTTTAATTCATTCGACATTCCTTGTTCTCGCCATTACCCTTTCATTGTAACAAGTCACGTCTTCGGTTTCGTACCAATTCGCTCTCAGACATAAATTAGACAATAGCCACGTACGGTATGCGTATGCGTCGATTTTGCGTGTTCATATGATATGCTTATCACGCGCTGCTGCTTTCTCGCGGGGAAAGCTATATCCTTTCATTAAAGCTTTGGACGATTATCTTACTACATTTTCAATTCGATAACATTCTGTTGAATTAAATTAAATAGTTTTTTTTCTATTGGTAGATGTCTATTTATTTGCTTTGTGTACTCACTGCCATTTGTTTATGATAGCTGCTTATCGTTATATTTTAATTATAACTCGAATGCTGTTTATCTATCAATCTATCTATACTCCCTTTCTTATTATAATATTTATAATCGAAACTTCATCGGGATCAAGGCTGGTTTCTTATAACACAAAATTACCGATTATCTTGGTCTTATAAAGATCGTTCGTATCAGTCGGAGCTTCATTAAAAAGTGCAGAAACAAGTTTGACGAGGATGGTAAAAATAATTGAGTCTGCAACAAACTCGTAGACCTGTTCGCGGCATCTCTATGAGTACGGCGATATTAATTTATGTGGGACTATATATTCCACTGAAGCTGTTAATGGTACTTCTCTCGTTACGTCTTTCTTTTTAGCCGCACGGTAAATATCTAATTATATGCATTGAAAAGAATATCGATCAGGCCGTGAATCATCTCCGTTGGATTTATCCGTCGCCGCCGGTAGGCTCATTGTCCAGTATGTTGTCTAGTAGTACATGTGCTTCGTACATTTTATTGCATTGTGTACACGAAGGGAAAGTATGTCTTCGGTACAATGGGAACTTCCTACTTTTTTAATTACTTTTACTATTCGTGTATGTAACATGTCATAACTATTCCTCGCCTTAGATAAATATAATTTTTTTTATTCATCAATAAGAAAATTATTTTGCTGCGAAAGCATTTCGCGAAGGTCACTATGTCAACATCTATAGGCAAAAAAGATTTCCTTGAGCCGCAGTTTCATTTCTTTCATAATTTTGCAAATGTTTTAAGTACATTAACATTACTATCTGGATATTTAGTAAAATAAGCAACTAGTTTGTTATAGAGAACTTATTTCCACACTGTCAGCCCTCATTTCATCTTATAATTTGGCAGCTTATCGTGGCGTGGCGAGCACGAAATATCTACATTCCCTAGCCTGTACCAGTAGCTCGACCAGTAGTTGCTATTCGATACGTGTCTCCAGAAACTCTCCATCTAACTGAGTAGAAAAAAGACATTGAAAAATAGGACCCACATGTGTCTCTTTTGCAAATCGAAGTCTCAGACTGCACGACGCGCACTCTCAGAAATGAAATTACTGAATGAAACATACGGGGAAAATCAGCAACTTTCTTCCGTTCTACTCAATATACGATTTCAATTTAATCATATTTGATTTGATTTCTTAGTAAGATCTGTTAAATTCATATTCCAGGGCGCAAATTTATTCAGTTTTGAATGACATACTCTTCTGACTTTATTTGTTGTTCCAAGCCAAATTACACGGTTGTCTCTTTTTTCGTGTTATGTGTAATTATAGTGTTTTTAAAATATGTAGCGGAGGTTGTTTTGAGTGGGTCATTTTATTCCGTTCTCTTTTAAATTCATAAACACGCCATTGTTTCGTGGAATTGGAGAACATGTTTTATGTATGTGCATCGTACATAAATTTTAATGTATACCTGAAATCACAGGTACAAGATTTTTTTTTTCGTTTGGTCAATCTTTCCTCATTAATTATTAATATTATACCAGGTGTGGCCTGTGATACGAGCAAAAAATTAAAACTTAGATCGTCCTCGTCAAACTGAACAACATTAGTTCAGCGACTTATAAAGATAATGGAGTCTTTGAATTTTCCTTTTTTCATAGAAATTAAATATTGCTATCAAGTACGCCATTCTCTGTTAACTGTGAACGCTTAAACCGCTGAACCAATTGAGATGAAATTTGGTATCGAGATAGTTTGAAACCCTGAGAAGGATATAGGATAGTTTTTATTCCCGAACGAATTCTTAGCAGACGCAGTCAGACAAAGCTAGTATTATGTAAGTGCTAGTATAGCATTCGACGGTTTCGCGATAAGAAATATCTAAGTACGAGTAACATTATTATTTTTGCCTGATAAACAAACATTCATAATGATTAATCAAACCTTGATTATGCAAGCTGCATGTCTCGATGTAAATAAGAAGCTATCAGGTTTCTAATTATAAATATTTCATAAGAAAATCAAGATGTTGTTTACTTGGTCGGCTTCCATTTGTACTATAAATTGTTGCTAGTTCAACTCATCCCGTAAGTATAGAAAGCTCGAGACTCGCGAGACTTCGAGACGGCACGGTGAAAACTTAACTAGAAAATGGGTCATACATTGTTTTGCTTAAACGTTTTCTAGTGGACCGCAATTAAATATCTCGAGCGTTGTTTACGTTCTCTAACAACTTAACTACTTGTCGAGCCGAGTATCATTACAATATGTTATTATACGATGTTTAAGAGTAGGCAACAAGTTCGTTGCAAAACGTTACTACTTCTCATTTCTCTAGTTACTACAGAAAAACACGGAAACTGGACACGAAGTAGTAAAATAGGCAATGGCCATATATGTCTATAATTACATGTCGGGAAATGTTTTTGCAAAATCGTAAACAGCAACAGTAAAACGAACCGCGTGCTCATCTCTTGATCTCTCGAAGAACGCTAGTTGAACGGTTTGCACTGAACCGATGATTTGTTGCCATGCTACTGCTTTACTTTGCTCTGAAACGTGCTGTTTCCAGTTGAGATCATTAGGAGCTCCAACAAATGTGACTAGATGACGGAGAATAATTTTCATTGCATCTGACTCTTCAAGCGTTACAGTTGTTTGGGATTGTAAAAACACTCGATATGATTTGCTTGTACCATAATTGGTTATTTATTAGACTACAGTAAGAGGGGAACTAACAGTATCTTTATCTTTATGTAATAATATAAAAATAACGTTACTTCCCGCCTTTTGACTGTATGTACGCTTAGAAATGTATTTTTTTAAACCACCCAATCAATTTTAATGCGTTTGTCTCTTTCAGTTAGGTATAGTTTTTCACGAATTCAAATTTACACCCGAGTGAGGCCGGGGTGGTTCGCTAATTCCATATGTACATACCTATGTAAAAATATCACTGTCTAATAATAATGAAGAAGTATAGTGAACATTTTAAGTCACAGATAACGACACTTTTCTAAAAACTGCCAGAACTTTGATGCGGAAGCTGTGCTCTAAAAATAAATTATTTAAAACTTATGCATTAGCTTTTAAAACATAATTATAATCGTTCCTCTAAGAATCTCCATGTCATGCGTCATTCGGTAGATACGCTTCATCGCGCCTTGTAACAGTTTGTCGGTGGGATCAAGTTCCCAGCGTCTACTGGCGTCATAAAGATACCCAATACTATCAGTGGCAGTCGGATGCCATACCTCATCAGGCATTATGCCTCAATCACTCTAAGTAGGCCAACTACTAGCCACAATAGCAACTTGGATTGTTCGGACAATAGTGTCAATGTAATCAGATTAACCATTGACTGCGCAATGTTACAGCCAACTATGTCAATTGCATTGTCAAAATAAGGGACTAAAAAGGAAAAAAGTTTTTTAGATATTATAAATACATACATGACTAATTTATGGTTCATAAATAACCCACATTGTTAATGTTATGTATGTTATCACAAACACTTTGCATCTGTCATTCTATTCAAATCATGCCTTGGAACATTTTCTTAAAATATACCAGTATCTAATCTTAAAGCATTGTTTTCTAGTTCACCCATTTACTTATCTTCGAGATGAGACAGCCATTATCTTCAATAGCTTAATGGTATATGAAATCAAGTGCACCGCTGGCATGTGTCGTCAGCTTACCGTAGGTGCGTAATTTGATCCATAAATGGATGAGTAGCATTAGTGGTTGTATGTTTCTCGTTATAGTCATCATCGAAAGTTGATGATTCATCACCGTATTGCTGATTATCAATTTCTTTATCTGGCACGTCGTCTTTACAAATGTCCGACGCGCAGGTAATGTTAAAGCTAATCATTGCTTTGTTATATAAAGGGAAATTGACTTTCATTTTACGCGTTCTGCGTCGCGATCACCTACACATAGTATTACAGGAACTTATTGGCAATCGATTCTTTTAATGTTTCCTGTACAATTCACACGTGAATACTTTCATGCATGTAAATTATTTTTAGGCTGGAGAAAGGATTGACTAAATGGCAATAAAGTATAAGTGTAGGTACCTACTCAAATAAGTTTTTAATAACTGCCATAAAATCTTTAGTATGCATTACAATTAACTTTATAATTTTCTTAATTCTTGTTTTGATGTTATTGTAATTTACTCCTTCAAAGTATTCATTCAACTGTACAATTATAGGTACCTACTGAGCTTTTAAAATATTGGCACAAGATTTACTAAAACATACTATCCCCTGTGAGGAAAACTTTCATGACATCAAGTAATAGTGATAGTGAAACATTAACTTTATGCTGCTGGACATTACCATTCTGCAGCTTATGTACAGTCGTCTTGTTTGCTATAATTTATTTATTTTATAAATTAAATCTTGACAATGCATATTATCGAAAACAAAAACAAATAAGCTAACTTTACATGTGACAGAGTATAAAAAGTTTTTTCAATTGACATCACATGCAAGTAGCACTAGCTTGTTGCTGCTACGAGAAAAGCTTTTTAGAAAGAGATACATGTATAGATTTTTTAAGAAATCACCATAAATCCAATTTTCAATCTAATATTTTTTTTCTTGTATATTTATATTTTCACAATAATATACCTTTGGTAAATTCAAAAATTTTCAAATTGCGTCGTAGTAATTTCAAAGCAGCCTTGTCTGTCTGTCCCACAATAGAGCACTCGCTATTGTTACCATTTATTTAAAAGTAAAAAAAAAAATGTTATACTAGCTTATGCCCGCGACTTCGTCTGCGTTTACCTAGGTTATGGCGCGATGGCGCCCTCTACCGGAATAAAGAAATATAGTCATAGTATTTTGTGAGCTCTACGTTTAGAGATTAAAATCTCAATTTTGAAAAAAGGCGACCAAGCATGTTCTTTCTGTGGACCCTTAAATTGTTGTCAATTGTCCCATGGTATTTATTTATTATTTATTTTGTTGCAGATCATGTTCCGCGGCGGCGTGGTGGGCGGGCTGGACGCGCGGCGCGACGCGGCGCTGGCGCGCGTGCTGGTGCGGCTGCAGGCGCGCGCGCGCGGGCTGCTGGCGCGGCGGCGCGCACAGCGCCTGCGCACGCAGCACACGGCCGCGCGCTGCGTGCAGCGCAACGTGCGCGCCTTCCTCGCCGTGCGCGACTGGCCCTGGTGGCGGCTGCTCGTGCGCGTCACGCCGCTGCTCGCCGTGCACAGGACCGAGCATCGGCTCAAACAGGCGCAGGTACCTTTCGTTTTTTTTTTTTTATTCAACTGGAAGGCAAACGAGCAAGTAGGTCTCCTGGTGGTAAGAGATCAGCACCGCCCATAAACATCTGCAACATCAGGGGTATTGCAGATGCGTTGCCAACCTATAGGCGTAAGTTGGAATACCTCAAGTGCCAGTTATTTCACCAGCTGTCTTACTCTCCGCGCCTAAACACAACTGTGCAAGCACTGCTGCTTCACGGCAGGATTAGTTATTCGTTTCAGTTTACTGCTTTAGACTCTGTCCAAATGGAGCGTTTTGCGCGCTTCCATAGCGAGAGCATCTGAACGAAGTATTGTATTGTATTGAAAAACTGCGGTTATGTGTAGCTCTAGTACCTCGGGAACGCCCTAGTGTACGCGCGAGGCTCGCGCGTAAAACGCTCCGTCTGGACAGCAGAAGGGCTACTCCGAAACACAACGTTCGAAGTTCGTGTCGTGCGGTCCCTCTCACACTTATATTATTTAATACGAGAGCGAGAGGGATCGCACGACACGAACTTCGAACGTTGTGTTTCGGAGTAGCCCTTCAGGGCTCATTCGAAACTCAAAGTTCGTATCGTACCGTTCCTCTCGCTCTCGTATTAAATAGTAGAAGTTTGAGAGGGACCGCACGACACGAACTTCGAGTTGCTAGTTTCATAGTAGCCCTGCAGGGTCTTAGACCAGTTGTCTTCCAACCATAAGGTATAGCAGTAAAAAATATTTCAATGCTATACAAGATGTCCCACGGCTGTGCCACATGGAGAGAAAGTATCTTAAATATTGGATATAGATAATTTTACTGAAAGAAAACTTCAGTTAGTTTTAAAAACAATGTAAACTGCACTCAAAGTTTTTGAAAAGTACCTACCCTGTCTAAACTAATAAAAATATTTATTCAGACTGTATTAAACCAGTTGTCTGCTAGGCCTGGTAGGCTTCGTCCAGGAGTTAGGCTGGCATGAATAGTGCCTACAGCCAATCACGCAAAATAGGCGCTCTAAGAAAATAGCTCGCTACAACCTATAGTTACCTATACCTTCACACCAGTTCAGGTCCAACCATGGCTAGTGACCAGCGGCACGGCGAGCTGATTCTCCACTCATTGCTTTGTCAATGCGCTCGACTTCCATTGTCACACATAATGTACCTGATACAAAAATGCTCAGCGTGCCGCCGCTCGCACGTATGTGGTGCTCAAAATTCTACACGCCTTCTTATCATGACGGTACGAGCAGAATCATTGGTGTCTACAGCTGATTACCCACTGCTATTTCATAATGTACGGTTTTCATCGACTGATCAGCATCATAGCAGACTTCAGCTCACTCCGGTCCAGACACGAATTACATGTTTTTTTCCTTCCCTATGGAATATTAATGTCGCAATTCCCAATTGGGTTCGTCCAAGCCAGCTGCGCGGGCGTAGGTTATCGCGCGTTGCCCAATGCAATACCGTCCTGGCAAGACGCTATGTGAAATAGGTCGTTGCCCCGTCTCACAGGTCGGCTGATAATTTTTGACACAGTTCATTGAAGTTATAAAAAAATTTACAGTAAAATATTAGTATCTTTATATGTAATTTGACCTAATGGCCTCTCAATACAAGATTGGGGTCTGAATCTGTCGAAATTCATCTGCGAAATTTCATTTGAAATTTACCATGCGGTTTAGTTACGGTGAAGCAAAATATCGTAAGCAAACCTGCCCAAACCTGCAAAGCATGGTTTGTGTGTTCCCAACCCGTAATGAGCCCGTATGTGAACTATGGCCTATGCCATCTCATTTCAAACGGCCTGTGCCCAGCTGTTGGACGTACATAGGTTGGGATGAAGATGATTATGATAGGTATTTAATGTCATTATTTTTAATCACATGCACGCACGTCAAAATTATTTTTGCTTTTTAACCGACTCCAAAAAAGGCGTGTTTTTCGTTTCATTTGTATCGGTATTTGCCTTTCTTCTTATATAAATCAATTTACTTAAAAATCTTCATGACTTCCGAGACAGCAGCCATAACTTAAAAAATCACGACCGCATCAGAACTTAATTTACAGAACACCATTAAAGCAAAACGGCATCAAAGGCGAAGCGCATTTCCGTGTGTAAAGCCGCTTGATGCACTTTTTACTGCACCACAGAAGGTCATAAATTAAGTTCCTTTCAACTGATCCGATCACGCTTCTTTTAGTCAGCTTCTGAAACGTTGGGAACGTAAAATGCTGCTAATTTAATTATTGAGCTGTAAAGAAAATTCTTTACGTTGGAAATAGATTTTCCAGGTGTCCGTTCCATAAGAAGTAGATAGTTTTAAGGTGAATTAATTTTATTGAAAAAAAAATTAAAATAAAAGTGTTACATTCTGAAGGTTTTCCCCAACAGTAAGACGTATGTACACTGTGATGATAAAAGTTTTCTTCTTCTTCTTTAACTTAAGAGTTATACTCTTGTCGGTGGAGTATCTTCCACACACCCCTCCTTTTAGCCATCTTTTTGAGCTCTTGATACGAACGCGACGCCGACTTTCTCCCTCATCTGATCGATATAGCTGCGCCTAGGGCGACCTCTTCCTCTCTTTCCTTCCAAAATTATTTTGAAGAAGTCGTCGATGGTAAAAGTTTTATAGTAAAATTATGTTTCTCAAAAAGTTGAAAAATCCCGACATGGTCATCTCAAAGTTTAATATCTCAAAAATGTCTGAAGCAATTTTAGTTAAACATAGCTAAGTACCACGGCTAGGAAACTCCAGCCCAGTTTTTCTCCAGTCGTCTCATGATAATAGCGCATGCAACTAGGCTGTAGTTCTCACGCGGGCCCAATGCGGATTGAACTTCACACACACTATTGTACCTATTTCTTTGCAACTGTGTATGTTTTCCTTCGCCTAGAAATATAATTTCGCATGTAAAACCCAGAGATGCAAGCCCTGGTCCAAACCTCTCTGCTTGAGAAACCATAGGTGAAATAACGAAGCCACCACGACTTAGCTGGTATCATTTTAGTTGCTACCTATATCAAAATGGAGTAAAAACAAGCATTCCTTCCTGACAGGAAAATAAATCTAAAAAACAGTTATTCTCCGTCCCGTCATTCACTTTTTCTTCCTGATTCCCGTGGAAGGTGCCCACCGCGCATTAGGTACGCATTCTGCGTTGTTTGGATTCGTTCCGACTTTCCCGCGATGTGTTCCGGGTGGCCTATCTCTTACATTTCGATTTAAGCTTCACATTATATTTAATGCTTCACGGTCTGGATCAAGGTTTTTTCTTTGGGAAATTACGATAAAAAACAAAAGTGTAGGGCGTCGATTCGTTTGTTAATAGATACTATACGCCACTGCGCTCTCACGTCTCATCGTTTCCGGCGACGGTGCTCTTATAGGACTAAATTGGACTATAAGTACATTATAGTTTTGTTAGAGAGAATAGGGTTAAAGTGGGTAGATAATATTTCGCTAGAAGTATGAGTGCCAGTGACGTCACGCCTGAGCAACTCAATTCCCATCTACCCAACTAGTTGCTTAATATTTTTAAGGGACGTCGGTGATATTAGGTACCAAATATGGCGAGGTGTTTAATCCCCATCTACCAAAGCAGATAGTACATCTATATTTTTTTATTATATCATTAGATGACAGTGAAACGCGTGATACCCATAATTTTGATAGCGCATAATCTAATCTACCGAAAGGAAAAAAGCTCTCGCCTACATACCACTTTTAAGAGAACACACAGAAGGTCTTGCATCTTGCCTAGTTATGTAACTTACATATCAAAGTTCAAAGTATGAGTATCTATTTTATGAATTTTGTTTTAAATAGCTGCCGAGAAATCTGCTACTCGTTCTCGTTGCGACTTGGGTTTTTGAAGCTTAATAAAAACAGCAACCTGTATTTAATTATTTTTCTTATTCAGCCGATTAGGAGTTAAAATTAAACATTTCATGTAATAATGTATTTACTTTTTGTGCCAATGACCTTATCAAAATTTACATAAACT
The DNA here is from genome assembly GCA_037349165.1 of Choristoneura rosaceana. NCBI lineage: Eukaryota > Metazoa > Arthropoda > Insecta > Lepidoptera > Tortricidae > Choristoneura > Choristoneura rosaceana. The sequence continues at coordinate 9,765,274 of JAZBNJ010000018.1, read as the reverse complement.
CTAATGTATCTCCTAGAAGCTTCTTAAAGCAGTAAAAGGTGCCATTTTAATTTAGCTCATATTATGGCACTGCGCACAAACGCTAACATCATCCATGTGAAAGTGTCAAAATCATCGCCTGCCAAAGTATCAAAGTCATTGTTTTCACTCAAGCTGCAATTTGACGTGATTGATGGCGTAATTGCGATGTATTGAGTAATAAATCAACATGAATTCATGATTAAAATTGCGCTTCATTGTAATATTTTTAACATAGAAAAGCAATAAATGTTCATTTTACGTTTTCACGGTTTTTGTACTTATTTATCCACTTAGTAATTATAATTGTTTCTGCAATGTTAATATACTTTTAATTGATGTTCTCTTGTGTATTTTTCGGGATTCCGTATCGGAGGGGTGCCTAAAGGGATCCTATTAATAATTTTATTGTTACGGTTGGACGGAACCATTCATGTTTTGTGATAGAACCTTACTGTAACCACTGGCTGGCTGCAATACCTACATATCGGCATGAAATAGTACTTTTGCTACTGTGTTTCGTACGGTTAGTGGGAGATTTGGAGGCCCAACTCCCCCTACCTCTGTCTTCCCTCCCCCACTAGCCCCCCTTTTAGGCCGCCAACGCTCCCGCAGTCCTAATAATGCTGTAGGTGTCCATGGCGGTGATCACTTACCATCTGGTGACCTGCATGCTCGTTTGCCAGTTATTTGATGTAAAAAAAAATAACACCTCGCATTTCGCCAATTTTGTTCCAAATTCCACTAGTTTATGAATGTTCAGAATACTCGTAGTAATGTATCAAAAGTTTTAGAAAAATTTACATGAAATTAGATACTTCGTCACAAATCTACCACTTCATGTTCTCCACTCCATATTTAGATTACTAATTGGAGAATCTGTCGTTTCCATGGAATTTATTGCTTTTATTTATTACTACAGATATCAATTTCTGAATCCAAGTTAGCAGTTGTTGAGCAATGCTATAACTTACCGAGATATAGACTAACGAAAACTTGAAAAGCGAATATAATAAAGATAAAGTCATGCTATTTAAATACTTGATTGGAATTAAAACGCTTCATTTGGGAAAGTCGTCTGACGTGTAACTATAATGGTCTCTATTAAGATCATTTATTATTTTGTTTATTGACAGATGAAATTAGAAATGCCATTGGTATCTATAAAATGGAAATTTTTGTGCCGCCGCAGGGCAAAGAGCTTTAGTTTAAATAAAAGGGATAAGATGATGGCCATCTACATTTTATACTTATCTTTTCCACTTTCGTCATCGTTGATTTGAAATTTAACAGTGTAAGATTCAATACTTTCGTAGAAAGTGTCACTTGGACAGATTGCTCTTTAAGTATTTTTTATTATTAACTTTAGATCTATCACAGGACTACAGTAGAATGACTACCATACCTAAATTAAATTAATGAGGTATGAGGACTTCTTCTTAGAAGGAGGTGAAGGAGGTGGAGGAGGTTGCAGGTGGTAGGACCTCGTGCAAGGTCCGCCCGGATTGCTACCACCATCTTGTTCGCTAATCCTGCCGTGAAGCAGCAGTGCTTGCACTGTTGTGTTTCGGCGTAGAGAGTAAGACAGCCGGTGAAATTACTGGCACTTGAGGTATTCCATCTTAGTCCTCTAGGTTGGCAACGCATCTGCAACCCCCCTGGTGTTGCAGGTGTCTATGGACGGTGGTGATCTCTCACCATCAGGAGACCCACTTGCTCGTTTGCCATCCAGTCGAATAGAAAAAAAAACTAGAATAGAGGAATTTGCATACACCTTCCAAGCAGTTTAATTATGATGTATGTTAAATTCTCAATTCGAAGGACCCCGTGTTACTTAAACAGCTTAAACCCTGTTGTTCTAAATAGAGGCCTCTGCCTAATATGGTTAGTTATATCTGCTCAGATATAGATGATTCAAGAACGTGAGAAATAAGGGGTTCATGGTACAGTGAGGGAAGCTTCTAATAGGCGTCATTTTATTCAAATTCCCACCAAAATGATTCCAGGGATAGGGCGCTCTCACATTAAAAATTTGTAAAAAATCTCACACATGTGTTTGAATGAAAGTGATTTAGAAACAAAAAGATGGATGCCTCCCGCGTTGAGGGATCTATATCCCTCCGCCCAGCAATTTGTTTTTTGTACTTACCAATTATAATAAGAGGCAGATAACTCGACTTACTATGCTCATACTTACACGTAATTGTAGATTTAGAGTAGATTATAAAGCATTTCTTTAAAACTTAATACCTCTTACTGATATTATAAATGGGAAAGTTTGTTAGTGGTACATGTTTTTGTTACTCTATCGCGCCAAAACTATGGATTTGGATGACGCTAAAGTCCTCAAAATTTCAATCGCCATGTCTAGTAATGGGAAACTTTGCTCAAAATACTGTAATTACATTTTCTGGGAATTCCCAATGTTAATTACTAGTTTTTGTTCAACAGCCGGATCTAATGATTCACGCGAGAGAAGCCGCGGACAAAGGCTAGTTGTTTATAAAATCAACACCGTCATTGCAAGATGTTTACATTACGTCCAACAAACCCAAACGAGTCGTTAATCTCAAAACGTTATGAAAATTCTGGTCTCGACATTACAAATCCACTACACCCGTTTCTCCATAAAAACAAGCATCTTAAGCGATCGTTATCCAACATCTTGTTTTTTCCCTTTAACCGATGATCGGGTGATTTCCGCGTGATTGCGCGCGCGCCGTCGGCCGCCGCACCTTCAGCGATCGCCTATTATGGACATTGGCCACTCTTTCCAGTGGGCTATCCATTCAGATACCCACTAGAGTCCCGCGATACTATCAAATTACACATGTTTCTTTTAAACTCTAATCCTACTAATAAAATCTATTTGTTCCTTAATTCGAAAACTTGTGTCCGTGTGTCTATAATACTATTTCATGTTGCAATGGCTAGACAGATTTGAACGAAACTTGGTGGATAACACAGGCTAGGTACTTTTTACTGCGATATTCCCACGGGATTGCAATGTACTTACTTACGTATGTAAAATCCCGAAATATCAACCGCTTAATCTAGAAACATGAACATTTGCAAGAGCATTCTTCATGCAGCGTTAGTGAAGAACACGGTATAATTATTGAGCTTTCCCATGGGAATTAAAAAAAACCTAAAATTTCAGTGCAGCTATCAGACCCAGTGGTTGACTGAGTGCAGTATAATTGAAGGATGACGCGATGTCAAATGTAAAGATAGAAAATAATGCAACCGTGTTCAGAGTTCATTGACATTTCGGTGGCTTGCTATTGCAAGCGTGTATCCAGCCAATCCTTGATTTCCTCGTCGGCTAAACGAGCAGTATCTTTATCGCGTAGGCACGGCAATGGATGACTCGCTTTAACAGGAACTGGTCTAGTTAAAGAGTTAAACGGTCCTGGATTTTATGGCGCTCGCAACCAGCCGTTAAATTTGTATTTGCGAAATTGGTAGTTTACAGCTTCCTGTTTGCAGTCGCGATATCGTGATGATAATTTAAGTTGTTGCATTAGAATCTGCAATGATTTTATGGTAACACTTGGCGTTCGAGTGTAATGGGCGATAACGTTTTATGGCTATGAGGGTAAACGTGAAAGTGGTAGTTTATGGTTTGTTTTTGACAGGACGGTAATGGTTTTCATTAACATTTACTGCTTTCTAACCGTAGTTACATTATACTGGTAACTAACGCTTCTTATGATTGAAAACAGGAAGAGTTACCAGTCTCCTTTATTTGCGACTTCGTTTTATTTGTTAATAGTTTCTGCTTGCAAACTTCCTTCAGAATTCCAAGACGGCAAAGCAGTATTATATAAATGAGATAGCAATATACATTTTCCGGTCATTTTAATTGGGATCGAGTCAAGTAACTGTACTAGCAGCAAAAACAACTGGCAGTACTGTATGCAGCAAAGACGTGCATGCATAGCGGATCGCACAGTTCCCACGTACCTACCAGCTCGTCTTGCCGGCGCTATCTGATCGGATTCAGGATTTGTTTTTTTTTGTCCTCTGACAAAGCGGTTAAGGGGTGGTAAGAACAAACGATGTGTCGGTACGAAGGACAATTTATTCTCGTCTTGCCCTATAAGCGATGTAGTCGAAGACAGGACAGAAGCGATGCGGGTGGCATTTTTAAGTAACTGTACCGGAGAGATATTTTTTGCTCATCCTACTAATGTTTTAAATGCGAAAATTTGTCATTCACGCTAAAACAATTGGGGACTACTTTATTTATCATATTCCACGAGAGTAAAAAATCGTATAATTTCAACTAAGTTGGTTTTACACACACACAAACACAAACATTACGCCTGTAAACCCGAAATGCACATATTCCTTTCAATGGTTTTATTTCTGAAAGAAAGTTCGTTTTAATGCCTGTTATTTGTATTAACTGCCCATAAAATAGTGCAGGGAAAAACTTCGCGAGCTCGACTGCACACATAGCTCTGTTATAATGCTAATTTATGTAGCTAGTAAATAGAGCATGCCATGTGATTGTACTCAGTTCAATAGTGTTTGTAATTGTTTGGCTTCTTCGCTATTTTGAGATACTTTGCCCATTGTGATATGACAGCAACGAGTGTTTGTAAATATATTTACGTTTCGGAGGAGTGCGTCCACGAACTCCTTGATGGGCCAATCAACTTTTTTACCGACACTAATCTGTCCGCGACATTTTTCAAACAATTGCAGATTTTTGTAAGTAAACATATTTTTTCTGCCATCCTACGTAAGTTTAACCTATTAAACCGTGAAATATCTTGTGGGAAGTACGATTTTTTGGTAACGCAGGAGACGCCCAAACTGCCGGTAAAATTGTTGATTGGCCCTGATACGAAATTTTATACGACGCGTCTCTATCCTTGGGACAAAGATGAATAAAACATGTTGATATGGGTATTTCTATCTTATGTACAGTCGCCATCAATAATTTCGGAGCTGCCAAGGTGGACAAAAATATCGTAACATGCACCCTATTACTAAGGTGTTAGAGTTCATGTATCGATATTTTTCATCACCTTCGCCTCTCCGAAATATTTGATGGCGACTATACTTATAACTAGAAGATCGTCGTAATTACAAAAAAAACTTTAAGATGTACATTTATTTGCCCTCGAGTGACAGTTTATCTCCTCCCCATTAAAAAAAATATTGTGTGAACTGCGCTACGTTCCTCACAAATAAGTCGTTTCCACGCAAATGTCTTCCTTGATGGGCTGCAACTAAAGAATTATCTCATGATCGTGTGTCTCGGACACGGTCATGGCTGAGATAAGAGTACTACTACTTCAATTTTAATTCTACTTACTCGTACGATTTTGTTTCGATGCTTTTAGTGTAAATATACACATTTGAAAACTGAAAACAATAATACTATACTTAGTTTGATAGGTATTTAACTAAATGTAAACAAAACAACGTCAATTGCTGTCTTAAATATTGAAATTCCTCCATTAAACTATCTAAACATTTACATTTCTGTATTGAAATACACTAGTCTAGTTTGTATTACAATGATAGATAAGTAAAATGTTTAAAATCCTTAAATGTACCAAATCTGGCAGCTAAGTTTGTTTATACCGGACGACCGGATGGCTAAGTGGTTAGAGAACCTGACTATGATGCTTGAGGTCTCGGGTTCGAATCCCGGCCGGGGCAGATATTTGTATGAATAATACCACAGAGAACATAATATACAGAGACACCACCTAGTACAAGCAAACGGTATCACCCTAATACTGGCTATACAACTGGCTATTTTTCTTTTCTTTATTTTACAATAGAAGGCACCACTGAGAACACAAATAACACGATACCTATATGCCATCTAGCGAGACACTAATGATACGGGTGTCGCTTGTTAGCCCAATCTATAGCTTGACTAGGACATGACAGGGTTGGTAGATGGCGCTACGTTATATAACCTACTCACGGCCGCTGGTCAGTGCGTAAGCAATCGAGGTTTCGTAGATCCAAACCTATTCGTAATCTGCTGAAAACGCTGTCAGCCATATTAGTTTATAGATTATCTACAGCTTAGGGCTATACTACGAAACTCGAAGTTCGTATCGTACCGTCCCTCTCGCTCTCGTATTAAATAGTTTAAGTGTCAGAGGGACCGCACGACACGAACTTCAAGTTTCGTAGTAGAGTAGTGACGATATGTAGTTTTAATTTTTTTTTTATTCGACTGGAAGGCAAACGAGCAAGTGGGTCTCCTGGTGGTAAGAGATCACCGACGCCCGTAAACATCTGCAACATCAGGGGTATTGCAGATGCGTTGCCAACCTAGAGGCCTAAGTTGGAATACCTCAAGTGCCAGTAAATTCACCGGCTGTCTTACTCTCCGCGCCGAAACACAACAGTGCAAGCACTGCTGCTTCACGGCAGGATTAGCGAGCAAGATGGTGGTAGCAATCCGGGCGGACCTTGCACAAGGTCCTACCACCTGCTATTATGCGATTATGCAATTATAGTATATAAGTGTTGTGTAGTGTATATACTTGGTTTGGTGTTTTTCAAAATCCTCTAATATCTCAGAAACGGTGCGTCCTAGCTCAAAAATAGCCAAATTTTCAACCCCCCCGTAAGCCCCCCCTACGGGACTACCCCGGACCCAACCCCAAAATTTCATCCCCCCCCCCCACACTTTTAGCACATTGACCAGCCTAACCAGACCCCTGATCCAAGGGTAGCAAAAACTTCCAGGGCCTATAGCTCCGGAACGGGGCTACTCCGAAACACAATGTTCGAAGTTCGTGTCGTGCGATCCCTCTCGCTCACGTATTAAATAGTATAAGTGTGAGAGAGATCGCACGATACGAACTTCGAACGTCGTGTTTCGGAGTAGCCCTTCAGCACAGTAGGCAGGCTACTCCGAAAATCGAAACTCGAAGTTCGTGTCGTGCGGTCCCTCTGACACTTATACTATTTATTACGAGAGCGAAAGAGACCGCACGACACGAACTTCGTGTTTCGAATTACATAGTAGCCCGCTGCATGCGCATACCGGTTTTACGCCATCTAGCGTTACTTTTGCAAACTACTACGAAAACCTCATAGCTGAAACGTAGTCACATGTAGCCTATACTTTCGTATTCTCAATTTATTATTTATGATGTTTCTTATCTTCAAATTAAGGAGTTGAAATAAAGTTGATGTGAAGTTGTGTTTAGAAAATATGCTATTCTTTATTTTAATATCAATATTTCTACTTAATTCGGCTTATTTACATTTTATACTTTACAGATGTTAATGGTAGTGCCATCTATTGCCGTTTTTTAGTTCTAAATATATCTTGTATGAGTTGGTAGCCCATGATAATACGAATGTTTGTTCTCGGGTCTTGGATGTTTGATATGTATTTAAGTATTTATTTATCTATATTTAAGTATGTTTATCCGTTGCCTATTATAGCGTCCATAGTATAAGCTTTGCTTAGTTTGGGACTAGGTCAATTGGTGTCAAGTGTCCCATGATATTTATTTATTATTATATATTTAGTTAAATACCTAAACCAAGTATAATAGAACTAAGACACTAGAATAGGGTAATTTTGTAAAATATATATACAAGTTGGAAACTTTTAATGCCACCTAGAGGGAAAGTAGGTACCCACTCTTAATAGGTACAAAAGGTAGGGAAATTTACTCAATGGAAACGTTTCTTAATTTTTAAAAAGAAACAAAGTTAGTTGAAAAGGTTTTTGAAAAAAAAAATCTTTTGTCGTTTATTTTCAAAAACTTTTGAATGCAGTTGTGGGATAAATTTAAGGAAGCGGCCAAGATGCATCTTAGGTAGAGGTTGTATCGCTTACTATTTCTGTTGTACAATAAAGAGTCTTTGTATTGTATTGTATAATACTCGTACGTATCGCAACATGTCTCTCTTGCCAATGGCGATAGAACACAGTCCCATATACACATTTAAGCACCTTGGCAGCTCCCTTAGAAGATTTCTCGAAAAAATTCTCTGCATATATAACGCTGACTGTACAAGGTAACTTTTCCTTTGGTGCTCACCAAGGCTCGTTAGAAGCCTTTCCGTGCTAATTTCAAGCAAAATCGACGAGCTTATCGATCATTTTCGCGGGCGCTTGGCGTGTTGGAAATATCAGCGGGCCAGTTCCTAGTCGGTTGCATGCATCGTTACATGATTTGTGGCCAGTGCGGTCAGCGGCGACCGCGGGACGCGATAAGCCGAGTGGGATCGCCTTCCGGTTGCAGGCGCACCTGTCAGGGCTACTATCTCTTAAGAAGGGAAGAATAATATAATAATAATAATAAATATCATGGGACACTTGACACCTTGACCTAGTCCCAAACTAAGCAAAGCTTGTACTATGGACGCTATAATAGGCAACGGATAAACATACTTAAATATAGATAAATAAATACTTAAATACATATTAAACATCCAAGACCCAAGAACAAACATTCGTATTATTCATACAAATATCTGCCCCGGCCGGGATTCGAACGTGGGACCTCAAGCTTCGTATTCAGGTTATCTAACCACTTAGCCATTCGGTCGTCGAATACACGGTGATTTTTAATCGGTGATCAGGAATAACAAAAACTGATGAGGACGGTCATACTGAACAACTTTTCCCATGGGAGCAATACGAAAATCGGGGTAAAAAAAACAGCTTTTTTATAGAAAACCTCAGCACCTCACCAAGGAATGCAATGAATGAAACCAACGTTTTTTTTCCCGATTTTCGTATTGGTCCCATGGGAAAAATTATTCAGTATGACCGTCTTTATCGCTTTTTGTTATTCCTGATCATTGATCAAATATCATCGTGTATAAGAATATTTTTTTGTAAAATGAAACTTTTTTGCTGACTATATTTTGTAAATTACTAGTACAGACGAGTTATAGAGTCGTGTTCAGATATTTTCGATCAAATTTATGAAGTATTTTTTGAACTCGACTATACACCTAATACACTATATACATAACTAGCTTTTGCCCGCGACTTCGTCCGCGTGTACTCTAGTTATCAGGACAGGGGTAATTTTATTCATTTCACCTGCACAAATATTGTTTAATTGTAATCCAGAACTTGTAATACTTACCTATTTTCATAATTCTAAGTCCAGAAATGAGAAAATTTCCATACAAACTTTACCCCCCATTTTACCCTTTTAGGGGGGAATTTTATCCATTTTACCTACACAAATAATTTTTAATTGTAATCGAGAACTTATACACCTATTTTCATACTTCTAAGTCCAGAAATGAGGAAATTCCATATAAGCTTCACCCCCCCATTTCACCCCCTTAGGGGATGAATTTGTAAAAATCCTTTCTTAGTGCTCACTTACATCATAAAATGAACCTCTGTACCGAATTTCAAGTTTCTAGGCCCAGCGGTTTGGGCTGTGCGTTGATATATAACCCAGTGAGTCAGGTTTGCCTTTTATATATATAGATGTAGGTATTCTGTAAGTGGATGAAATTCGAATTGCAAGATTTGAAAACAAATTATACTATTATAACATTAATAAAATTATATTATTTTTACTAAATTTCATTACTTAACGGGAAGTACCTAACAATTGAATTGAGATCGAAAATATTACATTAGTTAACAAAGAAGAAATTTAATATAATAAAAACTGGTTTCTTTAAACTAAATTAAACCTAAAAATGGCCCCCGTGGCATTTCCTCGTTGAATAGCTATGCTAATTCTTTCAGAGAGATAGCTGCCGGCCCTTTGGTCTCCAGTTGTATCAAACTTTCGCATTTAAATATAATATTGTCGGATTCAAAACTCAAAATAAATTGTTGAACTTACTTCACGTTGCCATCGCCCGGCAACCCTCTGGGCAAGTTCAATCTACGAGATTAGAGACGGCTTTCTTTAATACGAGTTTTTCACCTCGCGGCGGCACGGCCTCCCTTTACGGAGATACTATCTTGTTCAGATTAATAGCACATTGCTGACCAGTTTATTTTCTTAACTTTAATATACAGTCGAGTTCATAAACTTGTGAGCATAATTTGACCAAAAATATCTGAACACGCTTCTACGCCGTTAACAATAGTCGTGTTTAGATATTTTCGATAAAATTTTAGCTCGCAAGTGTATGAACTCGACTGTAAGCTTATTATGATGTATTTCGTCACTACTTTGCAAAAAGCTCGTATATCATCTCAAAATCGATAATTTTTCTATGTGAACTTTATGAACAATACTTCAAGAGTCAATTTTGTTGACGTATTGATTTGTGATAAGTACGAGATTTTTTTCGAAGTAGTGACTCATTTACTCAAACAACATAAATGAATGTCATACGAGTACCTACCTAAGTTTAATGATCTATAAAATTTATACAACTTTTACTGTTCACTTTATTAGACAGATTTATATATACAGATAAAGAGCATTATATTGTGTTCATGCTCACAGCTGAACTATCCTAATTAAGAAACGAAACTTCATTTTCATCAAAAAATACATTTGTGTCTGAAATACAAGTAAGTACGATACATGTTAAACTGCAATCCCAACTCATGGTGTCAAAAAGTCAAAATTGTTGCTGTGGCTGGAAGGTATTATTTCAGTGAAAATTTAAAAGAAATATTTTTTTACACACCTAATATCTTCCTTAGTTATTTAAGAAAGCATCTTTTTGTATAATAAGGCTTTAAATCGTTACCAGAAACGTGACACGTGCCACGTAATTCTCAGATTATCGGTAGTGATACCCTTGCGATGCGTTTTTACGCGCGTCTCGCACTGCGGATGTAATGCGGACAATTTGTGTAACGTGAACACATTAATTAGCGAGATTGATTAAGTTATGCGACGTGACGAACGCGATGTCTGTTATGGCTAGATGATGCTGCTGTCTCGATTAAATAACGATATGATTTAAATCTATATCTTACTCTAATTTACTTGGTCTAATATACATACTGTTATCTAGCTTTATAAAACATATAGTACTTCGTGATTGGTCGTTACAAAAATACTATAAAAAGACATAACGCAAGTGAACATTCTTTAAAACTTATGAATGATATTATATTATATATTTATTGTGTTATATGCATATCGTCACTACTTTGAAAAAACCTCTTACCTATCTCAAAACAATACGTCAACAAAATTGACCCTTGAAATAATGTTCATTAAGTTAATTGAAAAAAAAATATCGATTTTGAGTTAGGTACAAGCTAATCGAGCTATTTTTAAAATAATAATGATGTGTAGTTTAGCCGCTAGAACCTTTAACCGACTGCTAGTTACCTAGACGTTGTTACCTTGTGTCACAATTTAGATTGTAACACAGTTTGTGATAAGATTCATTAGCAGTTAATTCAGAATGTTGGCGCATGAACGATGATATTTCATTATGTATCACTGTTTGACTGACTCAAGAAACAACGTCCTGAATAACTGGGATACTAACTACATTGTTGACAATTTATGAATTCTAACTTTACGCACTAAACTTGGACGGATGACATGGTTAAAGTCGCGGGTTCATGGTGGATGCAAACCGCTTCTAACCGAGGCAACTGGAGCTCTATGGGGGAGGCCTATGTCCAACAGTAGACGTTCTACGGCTGATATGATGATGATGACGCAGTAAACTTATAATAATCAATCGCAATGGATTACTGTAATATCATAAATAACGTTCACACTAACTTAATCAAAGGAGCAGCCCAGAATTTCAGCGCCGCACGCGACTACGCCTCGCTCCGACGGGCATCTCGACCGCCTCTCGTATCTCTGGCTTTCTTTCACATCTCAAAATGTCTGCAACTTTTCCAATGATTGTGATTTAATCCATCGAGATGATACAGTTGAATTGAAAAAAAAATAGAGAAAATTATTTCATAACATGAAAGAGAGTTGAAACGTTGCGGTTGCGTTAAATTTAAAGTCGAAATTGTTCATAGAATCAGGACGGCAGTGTAATTTTAGATTCGTGATATGAAAATAACTCTAGTTTTGTGATTTTTCTGAATATTTCAACAACTGTTTGATAAGCGCTCAGCTCTTTCAACCACAGCGCATTTGTTTATCAAAAGTTTGTAATCGATACCTACTACTTACTTACCCAAAACATTACCGATTTTTGGGCGTAGGCAAAAAATAATGAAATGAAATGAAGGCAATGAAATAGTTTATTTTGGTTTAGACAAGGGCAATATCGGCTTTATAAATAGTGGTAATGAACTGTGCCATGACATCGCACTCAAACAATATCTTAAGTATTGCATAGATGTAATGCACCTTTTAAATCTTTGCATCAGTCCCAATGAAGTTACTAAATAAATTTATATCATAAACTGTAATTGATTGCTATCCTCTTACGTTCTGCGCCTCGGGGTCTCGGGTCAAGCGATTACGTGCGGACGGGCGCGCATCATGGGAAATTGAAAGTACTCTCTCGAACATTTCATAAGACTTCCAACAAATGTCAAGATGCAATTGAACTTTACGTGGCTTCAACTAAACTTCATTCTCTATCGTTGCAGGAAGAGCTGGAGAACCTACGGACTAAATTGGACAAAGTGGAAACCGAACGTACACATTACAAGAACGAAAACGAAAGACTCGAAACAAAGGTAAGTCAGTCACTTTCGTTTTGATCATAAAACAACAAAGTTAATAACGACAGCATGAAACGCGTCTGCGAATCAATTTTCTCATCGGAGCGCGACGTCAATTTAAACTCGTTTTTTGAAGGAGCAAAAAGTGATTATTTTTATATTTACCTAAGGACTCCACGTTTTTGTGCGGCTAAGCGGGTCTGACAACAATAAACCGGGTCCTTTAATTACCCGCATCCAGGCCACTCACACGGTACAACAAGACAAAAGATGACTGGACAAACCGGATGAGGGAACTAAAGATCATAATAACACTTTGCATCCTGTTTTGGAATCACTAAACTAAACAAAACCATGTTGCAAAACACGATCAATGCTTCTATACTTCATGCAAACCAGAAGCTAGATATGATTTATTATGATTGTAAAAAGGCGCTAATGTAATTTTACATAATTATGAAAATATGCCAATTATTTCATGTAAAATTTTCAGGAAAACTAAATTGTATAATATAAATCGATCATTAGCGTCTTTCATGGTTGTTTCAAGCTGTCAACGACTTTTAGGAGCCGACGCAAAAAATGTCATTCATGTTTCACTGAAATTGCCGAGACGTTGTGATGAAACAAGGTTTTTTACGCCATGACGAATGCTACAAGGTTCTTAAATTTAACGTTAGATTTTTTTTATTTAACGTTGGATGATTGATTCTCTGAGCTGCTAATTGGAAGTTATACTTCGATGTTACAGCCTCGAGATTTAAGTTACAATGTAGTCCGTTTTTTGTATCGCATCACCACACTGTTTAGATCCGTTTCCGGAATTTATAAAATAAATAAATAACAAGTAGCTCAACTGACACTCGCCGGATCTCAGCCTACCATCGCCATCTTTATCTCATTCATTCATTTTTCGTGTGTCGCATCATCCGGACTGCTAGTGTAAAATAAACTTTTTGCTAATTTAATATCCCAAAATGGGAAAGAGAAAGCGGGAAAAAACTGACGAAGAGTTTGTTCGCAAATTACGTCGTTTGGAAAAACGTTATTTCTCAAGAAACGACTCGAGTGCAGACGAGTATTACGACAGTGAATACGGTAAGTAGCTACCCACGTATAAGTGGAGAAAGGAAAAATTTTTTTTTCCTATATTCAAAATATTAACATAACCAGCGCCTTACTTTCTTAACGTGGTGGCACGAGATGTCATCCTGAAAGTAAAAAATTGCAACTATTGATTGCATTGGTATTTGGCGGTCGTAGACCTCATACCCAAATTCTCACTATCTTAATGTAGTGGCACGTGATGTCATTCTGATAGTGAAATATTTAATGTTATTTAAACATTATAATTTGATTTATTTCCGGTCGAACCTGCAGACCGTGGCGCAAGGTCTGATACGCCGTCCCCGCCGTTATGTGACCCAATGCTCGAAGAGGCCTTCTTGGATGTGGAGCAGCCGGCCGAGCCGAGCGCCGCGGCGGGCGACAGTACGCCCAGCAACACCACCGTACGGTCGGTGGTCACAAGAGCTCTCGAACCAGTGCCAGTTACGTCCGCTAATTCAAATGATACAGGGCCAAGTACGGCCACTACATCTAGTGATGTTCCCGGTCTTGTGATCTCGGAGGAAATACTCGTTATGCTAGGAGAAGCTAAGAAAGTCGACGTGCCCTTGGGCGAAAATATCCCTACAGAGATCTCTGAACGCTGGGGTAGAATATTACTGGACGGGCTCGCCAAAGAACAGAAGGAGAAGCTGATGGCAAAAATGCTAATACCAAAAAATTTCGAATTAGCTAAGGCACCAAAACTTAATTTGGAAGTCGCGTCTATCTTAACAGAGGCAGTAAAAAATCGTGACAAGCGGCTAGAAACGGCGCAAGATCAACTGGGCGCCGGTATCGCTGGGTTGGTGAATCTCACAAAAGATCTTATACAAACTGATATGGACAAATTGGATATTATAAAAAATTTGTCCGAGGCGACTCAAATATTATTAGACCTACACTATGAAGAAACACTCAACCGAAGACGGCTCATAGTGCCTATGATGGATAAGAGCTTTTTTAGCATCATCAAAGGCGTCAAAAGAGATCAATACTTGTTCGGCGTGGACTTAGGCGAGAACATCAAGACCTCTAAATCCATTGAAAAATCAAGCCAACAAATTAAAAAACCGGTACCAGTTTTCAAGAGACCACAGAATTCACAGCAGCCCCAGCAGGGAAACCCGCGAGCGCCTCCTCGACAGCAGCCGGCGAGCCGCGCGTTGCCGCCGCCAGCCCGCGCGGCTTACGCGCCGCCCGTGCCGACCGCGCCGAGGAGGCATGCGACGGCGGCGCGCCCCCGCCCGGGTGCGAGAGGTACCGACAGGAGGACCCGTCGTTAAAGGTACCACCACATGCCGGCAGAATTAAACATTTCTTATCGGAATGGAAGAATATTACCATTGATCCTTTAATTATATCATATGTTAAAGGTTATAAAATACCATTTGACATGCCGGTTTACCAACTTCAGGAACCATCTAACCCGCCATTTTCAAAAAAAGAAATGGCGACTGCTATTTCTAAGCTTCAATGTTTAGGGGCGATTTCTCAGTGTAAAGATTGCGCAGATCAATTCATATCCCCCATATTTCTTATCCCAAAAAGTGACGGAAGTCAAAGATTTATACTTAACTTGAAAAAACTCAATAAATTCATAACCAAACAACACTTTAAAATGGAGGACATTAGAACAGCTACAAAATTAATTTTTAAAGAAGCGTTCATGTGTTCCATAGATTTAAAGGAAGCTTATTTTTTAGTAGAGCTCAGACCATAAGAAATATCTTCGATTTCGTTTGGACGATAAATTATTCGAATTTAACTGCTTACCCTTTGGTCTTAGTTCTGCCCCATTTGTTTTTACCAAATTATTAAAACCCGTTCTTACCGAACTTAGGAGACAAGGTCACACCATTGTTGCGTACCTAGATGACCTGTTATGTATATATAACAACCACTTATCATGCCTTAATACAGCTCATTCGGTGATCGATATCTTAGAGAAGCTCGGTTTTGTGATCAATTATGACAAAACCATTCTAACCCCATCAAAGCTGTGTAAATACTTGGGCATGATGATTAACACTTCAGACATGACGTTAGAACTCCCCAGCGAGAAAAGAGATAAAATTTCCGCTATGATAACTACCTTTTCCAAAAAAAGTCAAATATACATTCGAGACTTTGCAAAATTTTTGGGTACACTCACAGCCGCTTGCCCCGCGGTAGCATTCGGTTGGATGTATACAAAAAATTTTGAACGAGATAAATATCTTGCTCTATTAAAATACGAAGATTATGATACAAAAATGTATATAGGACGTCATTTACAAACTGATTTCCAATGGTGGGCTAGGAATATTCAAACTACCGTTAATCCTATTCGTACCGGTAATTTTGAACTTGAAATTTTTACCGATGCGTCGCTAACCGGCTGGGGATCAGTTTGTAATGACGAAGTGGCCAGAGGTCACTGGTCTGAGACGGAGTCTAAAAATCATATTAACTACCTCGAATTGTTAGCAGCTTATTTTGGTTTAAAATCATTCTGCGAAAGCCTATCTAACACAGAAATATTACTGCGAATAGATAACACCACTGCCATAGCTTATATTAATAAAATGGGAGGTATACAATTCCCTCATCTAAATCAAATTGCTCGGGAGATATGGCAGTGGTGTGAAGCTAGAAATCTGTACATATTCGCATCTTATATCAAGTCAAAAGAAAACGTTGAAGCTGACAAAGCCTCACGACACTCTAACATCGATACCGAATGGGATTTTAATGGGAAATGCTTCCAGAAATTAGTTAATAAATTTGGACAACCAAAAATAGATTTGTTTGCATCCCGTCTAAATAAAAAATGCAACATGTACGTTTCCTGGAAGCGTGATCCTGAAGCATTCGATATTGATGCATTTACCCTGCGATGGGATCAGTTTTTCTTTTACGCGTTCCCTCCTTTCGCAGTTATTCTGAAATGCCTTAGAAAAATTATTAATGACAAAGCCACAGGTATATTTGTAGCTCCACATTGGCCATGCCAACCTTGGTACCCCTTGTTCACAAGCATGGTGGTGTCTGAAACTATTTATTTTAATCCAGATAAAAACCTTTTACTATCTCCTTGCAGGGAGTGTCATCCATTATGGCCCAACCTTACCCTGGTGTGTGCGGTATTATCCGGCAAGCATATGTAAATCATGGTTTAGAAGAAAATACAATTAATATAATGATAAAATCTTTGTCGCAAAATACGTTAAAACAGTATAATACATCACTTAAAAAATGGTTTCAGTTTTGTAAAAATAATAATGTAGAGGTGTATAATCATTCTATAACGTTGGTCTTAAAGTTTCTAACACAAATGTTCGAAAATGGTGCGAACTATGGAACGTTGAATTCGTACCGTTCTGCGCTGTCATTGATTTTAGGAAAACAAATATGCAATGATGATTGTATAAGCCGATTTCTTAAAGGAGTTTTTAGAATAAAGCCTAATTTACCCAAGTACAAAGATATATGGAATCCTAATTTAGTATTAGAATACCTTTCGAATCTGTTCCCTAATGAAGAGCTATCAATCGATAAAATCACTAAAAAACTCGTCACATTACTGGCATTGTCCACTGCGCAGCGCGTGCAAACGCTGTCTATGATTGACGTAAATAACATTTGTATAAAAGATTCGTGCGTAATTATGACGATTGATGAACTTATTAAAACCTCTGCCCCAAAAAGGCATAACCCACGAATGATTATACCTTTCTTTAGAGACAGAGAACGCATATGTCCTGCGAAAACATGGTCCTCTTATTTAAAATTTACTGAACAATTTCGTTCCTTACCAAATACGGATAAGTTAATATTAACAACCAAAAAACCGCTGCACAACGCTAGCTCCCAGTCCATAAGCCGCTGGATCAAAAATACCCTAAGTGAAAGTGGTATTAATGTGAATTTGTTTACTGCACATAGCACACGCCACGCGTCTACTTCCGCAGCAGATAGATGTGGCGTGTCTATTGATATAATTAAAAGAACAGCCGGCTGGACCGGCGACTCGTTGTGTTTCGCGAAATTTTATAATCAACCGCTTTTGAATGTGGAAGAGGACATAAGTTTTGCAGATGCTGTCTGTAATCAAAATAATGATTAAGATACTACCTACACTAATATAATACTTACAATAACGTTGATTTTGTTTAAACAATAAAATCAAAATGACTGTACATTGTTATTGTTATTGTTACTTTATTCTGCAACAAACGCTGAACATCTACATTGTAACTTAAATCTCGAGGATGTAACATCGAAGTATAATTAATGGTTAATAGAACTTACCTAAGTGACTATCAACCACAATTATACGACATGTTACATCCGAAGAGATTTAAGATCCCGCCCTCCCTCAGTGCATAGCATAAGTTTCCCCGGAGTTGCAGAATACTGGCCAAACAAATCTGCTACTCTAAAACGAATGAGATAAAGATGGCGATGGTAGGCTGAGATCCGGCGAGTGTCAGTTGAGCTACTTGTTATTTATTTATTTTATAAATTCCGGAAACGGATCTAAACAGTGTGGTGATGCGATACAAAAAACGGACTACATTGTAACTTAAATCTCTTCGGATGTAACATGTCGTATAATTGTGGTTGATAGTCACTTAGGTAAGTTCTATTAACCATTAATTATAGCTCTTTTATCTTCTCTGTGAATAACAATGCACCTGTCTTTGATGTTTCTTTGTTAAATAACTCTTGCGGGTAACATTTCATCATAATCTGAATAATAAGTTTATTATGTGGCAGATAGAAACTTTACTCGTTTGCTGCTTCTTTTCGAACGGACGTTACTGTTAGCCTCTGATAACTTTTACAACCGAAGTGAAGCTGCTGGACAGGTCGCTCAGCCAGAGACGTTTACTGCTCGATCTATCACGTACATAATTGAAAGTGAATTCTGCTTAATATGTAATTCAATAATAATGTTCTCGAAACCTTATCTCCAGCACCGAGATTGGCCTATCAGTGCAAACAATCGAAACAATGGGCTATCTAATTATCTCAGGCATGATATTCATTCATGAGGAACGAGCCGCCCACAGCCGCCTCAGTGTACGCGGATCTTGCTCTCCTTGAGCTGCTAGGTCTCGAATCACACTCTGGTCCCAGTGGGATTGTGCCTCCTCAACGGAACAGTTCCTTTTTGAAATGTCAACAGCGTACATGCGTTTGTGTTTTGATAGAAGTGATAATGTGAGTTGGAATTCAAAATTCGAGTGTTTACGCTGTCTATTGAAAGCATGGTGAGATTTAAAAATCGAAAATCGTGTCATGATCAACTAAAATGCATGTACGTAAGTACTTAATGGCATTGGCTTAGAAATCCGATAAAATTTATACAAAGAAATCTTAAGCCTATCAATAATCCATAACGTCAATGTAATTATGCTTCAAAGCAACGTTAAAACAATACAAGGTTGTTTAATAATTAGATAAGCAATTAACCTAGAACTTTCGGAGACTAAAGACGATTTGTTCAAGTGTAACACAACATCGCACGGTTCCTTGACCGAGACGAAAATACTGAAGTATGACGGGCTTACATAATAGCCAGCGCTTACACTGAAAGACTTATTCCAACGCATTCTGAAAGAATTAGAAAAACAACGAATTCTGATTCACACTGTTCCGTCAGAACCAGGAATAAAAAGCTCGCTTAAAACTTTCTAGCACAGAGTTAAATAAAGTAATGTTCCTTTCGTTTTATGACATTTTGATTGCGTCCAGGAAGATCCCTCTAATTTAAAGGCAAATTTATTAACTCTTATGCACTCTTTTAGAACTATTCGAGCTTCTGGTTCTCAGCGATTTGTCTCTTGAAATGTGTGAAGTAATTCCACATTTGCGTCGCTTAATATACAGAAATTAGCATGATGAACAACAGACAGCTGTTAACACAATACTTACTTTAAATTAAAGTGCAAGTCTTAAGAGCAGACGACTGATGTCATCTTGAACTAATTAAAAATAAAAATTACGATCGTTAATTAAAAACCCGTATCACGGTTTTCTTCATTTTCTCAGGAACAGATTTAGGGCGTGTCATAACACGCTTATAACATCGTAGGTTTTAATAACATGTTAAATCATTTTTGCTTTGAACACTGACGCTAGGCCGCCGGATTACTTGACGCGTGCACGGCCCATTTTCCTTCATTTACTTTTCCAAAAATATTCAGTTTGAAACGTGCGCATTTTTACTCTTTCTTCTTTGAAAAGCATCCACAAATTCCACAATGCGTTTTTAGAAAAAGTTAAATAGAATATGAATTGATTTCAATACAAATATTCTACTTCTTTCTTCCTGGTATCTAGTTAGATACTCGCTAGACTTTGGTTACACAGTCATTTTGGCGTCAGTTTAGTCCAGACGTTATCAACCTATGTGCTGCGGTACACGTGTGTCGCATTTATTTTCAGGTGTGCCGCGATTGCCGCAAAGTGTATCCTGCATTGAAATAATGGGAAGATTTTTAACCATGGTTTTTTTTTACATTGCTTTTTGGGGTTTCGTACCTAAAGGTGTCATCGAGATCCTATTAATAAGCCTCCGCTGTCCGTTGTTATCCATATTATGGATACACCGGAACGCTCTACGTGCCAGTCCGATTCGCACTTAGCTATTTTTTAATGGTTTGCCGTGAAACTTCGATGAACGAAAAGTGTGTCGTTAAAAACAAAAGGTTGAAAACGCCTGGTTTAGTCCATCGTTCTGGTTTTTTTACTCATGTGTACTATTACATGAAATACCTGCACGAACTCGTGAGAAAATTATTTCTATTTTAACCACATTCAATTAAATTAATAATCTTACTTATCTTAGCTATACTAAAAAGGTGCAAATTCAATAAGTAGACCGTAATTGGAAGTTAATGCAAATATATCAACAAGTTAAATGATCGAGAGACTGTTGATCGAAACGAATATGCAATAAAAAAGACAGACATCCAATCGATTTAAGATCGCGTATTCAGTATTGCATCAAGTGGACGCATTGGCAGACGCAACGGCTATTTATTTCTTATTGGAACACCACAGCTGCGCCCGCGCCCAGATGGTAGCAGTTTAATGCGGGGATTTAAACTATATAAACCCTTAACGTACTTTATATACAAGTTGTTAAATACGTTAGGGCATTTTTCATGACTCTGAAAAAAATCTTAGTTAATTTGACGGATATCAGTTTTTTTTTTTTAACTTTGTTCGAATGAACAGTGACGGCATTACAGACATAAAACATCAGAATAAAGTCAGCTACAAATTTAGGGTATACCTTCATTTGCCTGAATTTCATGTGTTATAACACATAAAATTCGGGCAAATAAATGTATACTCGTACCTTATTTGTATATTCAACCGCCATAATATTCTTTCTTATAAATTCATTTGCACTACTCGTTGTTTACCATATTTACCAAATTAGATTTAAATATTATTGTTTATAAATATGTATGTTAGTCTGTAAGGTATTTATTGTATGGGCCTAAGTTGCCCGAAATAAATAAATTTATTATTATTATTATTATATTAATCAAATGACAGAATCTTAGTTTCCTATAATATTAATTTCAATAAATTCATTTTTCATGATCATTGTAAGCCCTAGGTACCACATACCGTAATACCATTTGCCATCCATGTAAATGGTGAGTATCGTAAAGCTAGAGCAAGAACCCCCCTGTCTCCCGGTTATGATCGGCAAGCCCATAAAAATATCGTCTCGACCCCACAATCTCAACTTCCAAATGGTTACGCCCTATCGTCTCGGCCGACGCCAGTTGAGACGCCCAATGACGACCTTATGGAACTGCTATTTAAACTCCTTACAAATATAATCGCCAAATGGAGCGATTGTTTACCGCCCGACGTTGCCCCCTTAATGATTTCACTTGCCGAAATGTTATCCTTCTCCCATGGCCCCCCAGGCCAATTTTCTTCAGTGGAATTGCCGTAGCGTTATTCCTAAAAAACCTGATTTGATCAATATCGTTAACGTGCACTCCATTTCAGTAGCGGCCATCTCGGAGACATGGTTGAGACCGGAATCCCGCTTTAGGATCCCGGGATTCTCATGCCTCCGGGAGGACCGCCCTGATGGTCGTGCTGGTTGTGCGTTGCTGATCAAAAGAGGTTACTCTTTCTCCCAAATACCCCTCCCTCCTCATTCACATGAAATTAACGCAGTTGCGGCTAATGTCATGGGAATCAACTTTGTATCCATCTATATCCCACATCCTAATATTAATTTAATACCTGATCTTTCCACCATCCTGTTCTCGGTCCCTCCTCCTCTCCTCATTCTAGGGGATTTCAACAGCCACAACACTTCTTGGGGTTCTTCGCACTCAGACGCATTTTCCACGTTCCTCTTGGATCTATTTGATGACATTAATGTCTCAGTTATTAATGACGGTTCTCCCACTCACCGGGTATACCCCGGACAAAATCCCAACTCAGTCCTGGATTTGTCTGCTTGCTCCCCCAACCTCTCGTGTCTTCTATCCTACCGGGTACTGAGACAATCCCACGGAAGTGATCATTTCCCTATTATCATCTCCCAACCATCCTCTGTTCAACCTTCCCCCGCCCCCCAACCCCTCCTTAAATACAGAGTGGATAAAGCAGATTGGCCAAACTTTTCTTTTTATGTAGAAAAAAGGTTAAAAGAGCTTGACCCCAACCTGTTAAACCCCCTTGGACTCTACAATCACTTCCAATCCGCTCTGATAGAAGCTGCAGATAAATTCATCCCAAAGAAAAAAATTGGTAGTAGCAAGATCCCTTCCCCTCCTTGGTGGGATGCGGAATGCACGGCGGCGATAAAAGAAAGAAAGAACGCCGAACGTAAATATAATGATTCCGGTCTCTCTGAAGATTTTATTGAATTTCAAAAAATCTCTGCTCGCACTAAACGTCTCCTAAAAAAAGCGAAGAAGAAAGGATGGAAGGGATTTTGCGAAAGTCTCAATCCAAGAACCCCCCCATCGATGGTATGGAAAAATATAAAAAAATTCAGAGGCTCCTTTGATCCCGATCGTCCATCACCCCATAATCCTCCTTCCTGGTTGGAAGAGTTTGCAGACAAATTAGCCCCTCCATCAGTCCCTGAGGAGCCCTGCATAGACCCATCTCCCCCCTCTACCGGGCTAGGCCCTCTCGACGGCCCCTTTACATTTTATGAACTTGAGCTGGCACTTGACGGGCTCCGTAACAGCTCTCCAGGAGAGGACGGCATACCGTATATCTTCATCCGTAAACTAAGTCCCTTTTCAAAAGACCTCCTTCTAAATCTATTTAATCTGTTTTTTGTGTCTGGTGAAATCCCCGAAGCATGGAAGACCCAAATTGTAATCCCAATCCTCAAATCATGTAAAAACCCTCAAGAAGCAAACTCCTATCGCCCAATTGCCCTTTCCGCGACGATAGGTAAAATATTGGAGCATCTGGTTAAAAATAGATTGGAGTGGTTTGTAGAAAAAAATAATTTACTCGCCAACACTCAATTCGGATTCCGTAAAGGGAAAAGTACCATGGACAACCTAAGCATACTGACTTCGGACATTAGACTAGCCCTCTCCAAAAAGCACCATGTTGTAGGGTGCTTCTTGGATGTCTCCGCTGCTTATGACAATGTCATTCTTCCTGTGCTCAGAGCAAAAATGCTCCAGCTGAGCATCCCTGTGAGGATAGTACATTTTATCTGCAAGTTGTTCATGGGAAGAATAATTAAAATCCGAACTGGCAATAGCTTCTACACTCCTCTTACCCTATGGCAGGGACTCCCCCAAGGCTCAGTCCTCTCCCCCCTCCTTTATAATTTATATACGTATGATATTGAGCAATCTGTCTCCCCCTTCTGTAATATACTCCAATATGCAGATGACTTAGTGTTATATACCGTTACACAGACTTTTACTGAGGCTTCCTTAAAATTAAATGAGGCACTCAGATATCTGAAGGTCTGGCTAGATGAACATGGGCTATCTTTGTCACCATCTAAAAGCTGCACTGTAACTTTCTCGCGGAACAGATCCATCCCGAACATAGATCTTAATTATGAGTATGAGGTTATTCCCTGCAAGGATTCTGTTAAATTTCTTGGCGTTTTTCTGGATTCCAAAATGACTGGTGTACCGCATTTGGAGCATATAACGGGAAAGTGTGAACAGGGTATTAACGTTCTCCGGGCTCTCTCTGGAGTCTGGTGGGGCGCTCACCCATATTGCCAAAAACTTTTATATAATGCAATCATTCGTAGCCAGATCGATTATGCTTCACTCGCGGTGGAACCCTGCAATAAAAATGCACTTAAAAAATTGGACCTAATACAAGCTAAGTGTCTACGTATTGCTCTGGGAGCAATGAAATCCTCACCCAAGAATGCTATGCAAGTGGAGTGCCTGGATCCTCCCCTCTCCCTCCGTAGACAGTACTTGGCAGACCGTTTCCTTTTTAGAGCATTTTCCATGTCCAACCATCCTCTTATACCCCGGCTAGAGGCACTCTCCGTGGAAGTGTCTGAAAACACATATTGGTCACATAAAGAAGCGCCAAGATACATTGTGTCGTATACCAAATTAAAAAACCTTACGTCCCCGTTATATACCACTTACATGAACCCCATATTTGAGGCCGACTATGAGTCTTTAATATATTCCCCCAAAGTTATCCTTGATTTTGGCATTGACAAGGATAGTCCAGCGGCCAACAACATATTTAATAAAAAAATAGAAAAATGGCAGGATTGGCTACTCATCTTCACAGACGCCTCTAAAATAGATCCCAATACCTCTGTAGGTTCAGCAGTATGGATTCCCAAATACCAAATTGCTTTGACTCAAAAAGGCCCAGCCCAGTCTTCTGTTTTCACTGGGGAATCCATCGCAATATTGGAGGCTATTAAATTCTCGGAAACACACAGCGTTCCCAAAAGTTTAATTTTTTCAGATGCTAAAAGCTGTCTACAAACAATAGTAGGAAACCATTTTAAAATGAAAACTAAACTCCCAATAATTTTGAAAATCAAAGAGGCTCTACACCGATGCGAAAAAAAGGGACTAGAAGTTACTCTTGCGTGGATTCCGGGCCATTGTGGTATC
The DNA here is from genome assembly GCA_037349165.1 of Choristoneura rosaceana. Lineage (NCBI taxonomy): Eukaryota > Metazoa > Arthropoda > Insecta > Lepidoptera > Tortricidae > Choristoneura > Choristoneura rosaceana. The sequence continues at coordinate 9,740,437 of JAZBNJ010000018.1, read as the reverse complement.
ATGGGAAATGAAAGAGCGGACATGTGGGCAAAAGAGGCCATCACAATTGGTTGTCAAGATTATAAAACTATCTTACCTTCAGACTTAATGATGTCCGCTCGAAATGATTTAAGGGTCTCCTGGCAGAACATGTGGAACCTCTCCAGACTCCAGAAAGGCCGACACTACGGGAACATCCAACCCTTAATTCCTTGTAAACCTTGGTTTTATCACTTCCGCTCTGCTAGTAAATGGGTCACTTCTACCATCTGTCGACTTCGTCTAGGTCATGTCTGCACTCCGGTGTTTTTATCAAAAATTAGAGTACGGGATAACTCTCTTTGCGAATGCGGTCTTGATGAGGGTACCCTGGATCACATTTTTTTCAATTGTGGTAAACTCACTTATTCCTTATACGATGCGTTGCCGAAGGAAGTTCCGCGCCCTATGAATTTTCTGACACTTCTTGCTTTACTAGATTCTCCTCTTATAAAAATTTTGATAAAATTTATACAGTGCCACAACATTAAATTATAGCAACTGCTGCATGCTTATTATATATTTCATACTTCCTCTTCAATTTATCCTTTTTCGTTAGCATGCTTAACTGTCTGCCATTCCCCTCCGTTAAAAAAAAAAAAAAAAAAAAACGTTTCGTCTGTTTTCGTCTTGTTATTGTCAGTGTACCGTCCATAACCATTGGTATTTGTTTTAGGTCTCCAGTCTGTTCCTCCCCCCGAAATCAAAATTATTTAAACCGAACAGTCTCCTCATGTGTGTAATGTCTCCACATCGACATTGGCAAAATACATCTTGCTAAAAAAGCAAGGGTGAAAGCCACCAAAAAAAAAAAAAAAAAAAAAAAAAAAAAAAAAAAAAAAAAAAAAATATTATTGTTTATAAATATGTATGTTAGTCTGTAAGGTATTTATTGTATGGGCCTAAGTTGCCCGAAATAAATAAATTTATTATTATTATTATTATATTAATCAAATGACAGAATCTTAGTTTCCTATAATATTAATTTCAATAAATTCATTTTTCATGATCATTGTAAGCCCTAGGTACCACATACCGTAATACCATTTGCCATCCATGTAAATGGTGAGTACATATCGACAATATATACTTAAAATCCCATACGTCAAACAAGCTTTTGAACTAGGTAAATTTTACTTACATAGGTTAGTTTAGAATTGCGACATTTGATTTGTGCGAGCGAGCGAGACGGTTCTTTTCGGAGTAGAAGCGACACGGATAGGTTAGGTTCAGATGAGGGCCTGCTGTTTGATCATTAGTAAAACTAACTAATAGTTAAAATGTATGGCTAAAATGACAATAGTTAACACCTTTCAACGGAAATTTAACTATAGTACTAACTTTAACTACTGATCAAACAACGGGCAGAACGAAGCGGAGCGTAGCTCCTGCCTTAGCCTTCGATGTTAGATATTTTTTGATAGCAACCCGGACAATAAAGATATAGATAGATTAGTAATAGAATAAAGCAATTTTAATCCATCATAATCAAAATAAACACTAATAATATGGAAAACAATACGTATCGCATTCGTATCATTATGGCATTTTCGGGAAAATAAGAATATGTCAAATAAATTTCCTAGTAAACGAAACATTCGGCCAAATGAAGTTTCTGGCGTGTGTAAGTACATCGGGAAAGCATATAACTTTCGGGCAAACAATAGATAACCGAAATTTAGACTTAGCTATGGTGAGGTCGGTGATGTGCGTGCAATGTACTTGATTGTTTAAACCTAGTTCATTGATATTGTTACGGCGGTGGGTTAGGTGGAAACTTTAATCGTGCTTTTCGACCCATTGGAGGCGTTTTCAGCAGGCTGGAATACTGTTTCAGGCCGTTTCAGAGGACGCTCTATCACATATTAGTTTATCAAAATTTCACCCAAGTTACCGTCGTTTTCAGGCGCCTGAAACATGTTTTCAGTCCGTTTCAGGCCACCCTCTATCCGATGACGCCATAACCTGAAAACCCGTTTTCAGGCGTTTTCAGGACCCCTTATGGGCCTTTGAACTACATTTCAGTATATGGCGAAATTTTCAATAGGAGTGAAAGAGATAGCACGATTAGAAAGAGACAGCTATACTGAGAACATTCGAGAAGGTGTGTGACAAGGATAGCCTATATGTGTGAGAGAAACAGACTGATGATCCTGTTTCCGGAACATTCTAGTAACTGTGTGAGAGAGATAGCACATGAAAGAGACAGACACTCTACTCGTTTCAGGAACATTCGAGATGTGGGTATGACGTCCTAGCTGGACTGTTCTCGAACTTTGTGGACCGATTCACCGGGGGTATATAAGCCGGGCGAGGTTGCGGCGGAGACAGTTTTTTTCGAATGCGATACCGAGCGATAAACATCGAAGAGAATCAAAGCGACTTGTAAGTGAGTTTTTGAGTGCGAAATTACTGTGAACTGTTTTTAAGTGTTTTGTAAAGTTAGGTAACAGTGTGAAAATAAATCCTACTCTTATTCATCGGTGTTAAAAGTGCTTTTCAATCACGAACCCACCCCACGAACGTAACATTTGGTGTCAGAAGTGGGATTGAAAATGCCGCTTACTCCGCGAGAAGAAGAGAAGGAGAGGATGCAGACCCGAAGCCGCGCCGCAGCTGGGGACCCTACAGACACCGCCGCAGCGTCAGATACAGCGGCGGCAGTATCCCCAAAGCCGGAAATAGACGTCAACGCGATTCTGGTCCTCCTGAAAGAACAAGCTAGAAGGCAGGAGGAACATGCTAGGATTCTACGGGAGGAACAAAAGAACCAGTTCGAACTCCTCCGTGAGGTACACGACGCAACCGCAGAATGGAAAAAGGAGATGGCTGAGGTCCAGGATAAAATTGTGGCAGTTGACATTAAAGTCGAAAATCACGAACAGCGCCTCAACGGTGTCAACGAAAAGGTAGAAGGCCACGAGAATCGCCTCCAGAAGTTGGAAATTAAAGTGGCCAACGGCACCACCAGTTTATCGGGTGCACCAGCCACAGGAGGTGAAAAGTTAAAGTTGCCACCATTTGATGGTACCTCTTCATGGGCCGCATACAAGCACCAATTCGAGTTGGTTGCGGAAACAAATGGCTGGAGCAAGGATTATGCAAAAACGGCACTGAGTTTGGCGCTACGGGATGAAGCTCTCAGTATCTTGGAAACGTTGGGAAAGGATAAGACATATGACCGTCTCCTTGAAGCTTTAGAAGCACGCTTCGGTGACAGTCATCTAGAGCACGTCTACAGAGCTCAACTGAAGGATAGGACCCAGGGTCGTAATGAGTCATTACAAAAGTGGGCCCTAGAAATAGAGAAACTGGTCCAAAAAGCATACCGAGATTCATCCTCTTTTACGGATGGAATGCTAGTGCAGACATTCATAGATGGGATTCGAGACTTTGAAGTGAGGGCTGCTGTACGACTGGGTCACCATGGGAGTTTGAAGGATGCGCTTGCCCATGCTCTCGAGGTGGAAGCTGTACGCCAAGACCCAACAAGATCCTTCAGGGTACGCGAAGTCACTGCCAGGGAGCCGATTGCTCCACCTCGAGAAACGGGACCTCGATGTTACAACTGCGGAGAACGAGGACACATGCAATCTGGCTGCCCGAAAAGACATTGGAGGCGACGAGACTCGGACCAAATGGACAGGCCAGCAAGCTCTGGTAATCCAGAACGGCAGCAGCAGGGAAACGAGTAAAAGCCAGGACTATGGGACGAGTGCTGGCTGGTGGTCAAAATGTCCCAGTTATGATCTCCCAGGCGAACAACGGGAACAGTCTGGCTGTCAAAGGAGAAATTGGCGGAGTGCCATGTCACCTTACTATCGACACCGGAGCTTCTCGAACCGTGATCAGTTCTCGACTGCTAAAACACCTGATCAGAGATCATCAAGTCCGACCAATGCATCTTCAGCTGCAAACGGCTACCGGCCAGAACATTTCCGTCCAAGGGGAGCAAGAAGTGTCAGTAAAGATTGGAGAAAAGAAGTACTGGCACAAAGTCATCATTGCTGACATCGTAGACGACTGTATTATTGGTCTAGATTTTATGAGGAAGTACGATTGTAAGATCGACTTAAAAGGCGGCGTGCTGAAATTTGGGGCTTATGAAGTTCCTATGGAGGGTGAAGTGGGTGGATATGTCTTCTGCGCTAGAAGGACTACACTACAACCGAGATCGCAAGCCCTAGTTCCGGTGAAGTTACCACATGGTGTGAGACAAGGATCTCATTCCTGCGTGCTAATAGAGAAAATAGATGGCAGTAAGCCGTGGATACCAGCTCGCACAGTGGTAATGACGTCATCCGCAGCATTTATAAGAGTTCTTAATTTAAGTGACACTCAACACGTCCTAAGTAAAGGAACCCTTATGGGGAGATGCGAGGCAATCTCATGGATACGGAGTTGCCATGGTCCAAACGAGGTCAAGTTGCAAGAAGAAGTTGTGGATATTGGAAAATTATTGGAAAACTGCGAGAATGATCTCACGGAGGAAGAACTTCTAAAGGCGCGTAATCTACTAAAGCGCTATAGGAGTGTCTTCTCTGCACATGACAGTGATATCGGGAGAACTGGAGTAGTGCAGCACGAGATCGACACTGGAGATGTCATGCCTATTCGACAGCGACCTCGGCGAGTTCCAGTAGCTCGAGAAAAAGAAGTCGAAGACATGATCAAGGAAATGAGGAGGGACAAAGTAATAGAACCGTCGACCAGCCCTTGGTGTTCTCCAGTAGTCTTGGTGAAAAAGAAGGATGGCACTATGAGATTTTGCGTTGACTATCGTAGACTCAACGACGTGACCAAGAAGGACAGTTATCCATTGCCGAGGATAGACGACACTTTGGACACTTTAAACGGCATGAAATGGTTTTCCACCTTGGATTTGAAAAGTGGATACTGGCAAGTGGAAATTAAGGACAAAGATAAAGAGAAAACAGCCTTCTCAACTGGTAAAGGACTTTGGCAGTTTAATGTTATGCCGTTTGGGTTGTGCAATGCACCGGCAACTTTTGAGAGGTTAATGGAGCAAATACTTGCCGGCCTCCTGGGTGATACTTGCCTAGTGTATCTGGATGACATCATAATTGTAGGTAAAAATTTCGATGACCACCTTAAGAAACTGGAGCAAGTTTTGTCCAAGTTGCGTGACGCAAATTTAAAACTAAGTCCGAAGAAATGCTCATTCTTCAAGCGTAAGGTAAACTACTTGGGACATGTAATTTCATCAGAAGGCATCCAGACAGACCCTGAGAAGATAAGTGCAGTTAAGGATTGGCCAACACCGAAAGATAAGACAGCAGTGCGTGCCTTTTTAGGACTTTGCTCGTACTATCGACGATTTGTGAAGAACTTCTCGGATATAGCAAAGCCTTTGCACCAGCTGACGGAAGAGAAACGACCATTTAATTGGGATGATCAGTGTGCAGCAGCCTTCTCAGATCTCAAACAGAGACTTTGTGAAACACCGATTTTGGAATATCCCGACCCGGATAACGAGTTTGTTGTTGACACTGATGCAAGCAATACTGGCATCGGAGGAGTCTTGTCACAAAACAAAGGAGATCAGGAAGTTGTGATAGCCTATTTCAGTAAATCGTTATCGAAACCCGAGAGAAATTATTGCGTCACTCGGAGAGAATTGCTGGCAGTCGTTAAAACTTTGCAGCATTTCAGCAAATATTTGCTTGGACGCAAGTTCCGAATCAGGACTGACCATGCTGCTTTAAAGTGGTTGTTAGAGTTCAAGAACCCCGAAGGTCAGGTGGCACGCTGGATCGAACAACTGCAGGAATATGACTTTTCCATCGAGCATCGAAGTGGAAAGTCACATGGAAATGCAGATGCCCTCTCCCGAAGGCCTTGTCCGGATGACTGCAAACACTGTTTAAGACAAGAGGATAAGGACTGCGTGAAGATGTTGAGGACCGACACTGTTAGCGAGGAATGGAGTGACGCTGTCATGCAAGAAGCTCAACAGGAAGATCGTGACATAAAACCCATTTACGACTGGATTAACGGTGGAATGCCCAAACCAAAGTGGTGTGAAGTAGCTCCGATGAGTACAGTGACCAAGAGCTACTGGGCGCAATGGGAAAGTCTGATTATGCACAATGGCGTACTGTGTAGGAAATGGGAGTCAGCGAACGGAAAGGATGCTCACCTTCAAGTGGTCGTACCAAGGAAGAGAGTTAGCGATGTTTTAAGATCCTTTCATGATGGCATTTCCGGCGGGCATCTAGGAGTAAAAAGGACTCTGATGAAGATTCGACAACGATTTTACTGGATACACTGTCGGGAAGATGTGGAAGACTGGTGTAGGAAGTGTACTAGCTGCTCGTCGGTCAAGGGGCCACATACACGCAGTAGAGGTGCGCTTAAAGTTTATAATGTGGGGGCACCTTGGGAAAGAATTGCTTTGGACGTCGCAGGGCCGTTCCCGATCTCTGACCGCGGAAACAAGTACATCCTTGTGATCATGGACTATTTCACCAAATGGCCTGAAGTGTTTGCCATTCCAAATCAAGAGGCAGTCACAGTAGCGGAAACGGTAGTGGCTGAAGTATTTTGTCGGTATGGAGTACCTCTTGAGATCCACAGCGATCAGGGGAGAAACTTTGAATCTCTGGTGTTTCAGGAGACTTGCCGAGTCATGGGAATTCATAAAACTCGGACTACGTCCTATCATCCACAGTCAGACGGGATGGTCGAGAGGTTCAATCAGACTCTGGAACGACATTTGGCCAAAGTAGTTGACAGCCATCAAAAAGATTGGGACAGGCATATTCCACTCTTTTTAATGTCGTATCGGACCGCAGTTCACGAAAGTACGGCCGTGACACCTGCGTGTGCTAATTTTGGAAGAGAACTGCGGTTACCTGCGGATCTACTGACAGGACGACCTCCAGATGCACCAAAGACGATTTCAGAATACGCAAGTGAACTGCGAAACCGGATTGATGGTGTTCACAATCATGTTCGTGAACACGGACTGCAGGCCAGCGAAAAGATGAAGACCAGATATGACCGGAAGTCTAACCAGACGAGATTTGAGGAAGGATCATTGGTGTGGCTACATAACCCTATGCGAAAAAAAGGGAAGTCCCCGAAATTATCACCGAGTTGGGAAGGGCCGTACAAAGTAGTCACTAGGATCAACGATGTCACATACCGAATACAGCGTAACGCGCGTAGCCCCTGTAAGATTGTTCATGTTGATCGATTGGCCAGATACCATGGATCTAATGATGCTCGGGACGAGCATGTCTTAGGAGGGGGCAGTGTTACGGCGGTGGGTTAGGTGGAAACTTTAATCGTGCTTTTCGACCCATTGGAGGCGTTTTCAGCAGGCTGGAATACTGTTTCAGGCCGTTTCAGAGGACGCTCTATCACATATTAGTTTATCAAAATTTCACCCAAGTTACCGTCGTTTTCAGGCGCCTGAAACATGTTTTCAGTCCGTTTCAGGCCACCCTCTATCCGATGACGCCATAACCTGAAAACCCGTTTTCAGGCGTTTTCAGGACCCCTTATGGGCCTTTGAACTACATTTCAGTATATGGCGAAATTTTCAATAGGAGTGAAAGAGATAGCACGATTAGAAAGAGACAGCTATACTGAGAACATTCGAGAAGGTGTGTGACAAGGATAGCCTATATGTGTGAGAGAAACAGACTGATGATCCTGTTTCCGGAACATTCTAGTAACTGTGTGAGAGAGATAGCACATGAAAGAGACAGACACTCTACTCGTTTCAGGAACATTCGAGATGTGGGTATGACGTCCTAGCTGGACTGTTCTCGAACTTTGTGGACCGATTCACCGGGGGTATATAAGCCGGGCGAGGTTGCGGCGGAGACAGTTTTTTTCGAATGCGATACCGAGCGATAAACATCGAAGAGAATCAAAGCGACTTGTAAGTGAGTTTTTGAGTGCGAAATTACTGTGAACTGTTTTTAAGTGTTTTGTAAAGTTAGGTAACAGTGTGAAAATAAATCCTACTCTTATTCATCGGTGTTAAAAGTGCTTTTCAATCACGAACCCACCCCACGAACGTAACAATATGAACCTCCACAAGTCCTCCACAGTTTATTCTCTAATCCGGGAAGTAAACATTAATATATATTGTGATAGCTAACTCTCTTCTTCTGAAACGTTACTTTAACGAAAGACAACATACTATAGGACATATGTTTCGTTAAATACGATTATATATTATTTACGTAATAAAAGTAGAACTGGACTGAAGTTGATGTATTTACTGAAATAAGCTAAGTAAACAGTAATTTATCTGAATTCTGAAGGAAACACGGTCACGTCATTGAGGCTAGTCTGGAATAATACTGTCGTATAAAATTTCAATGGTACAGTACCAGTAATGTGTTTGCCGACAAACTAGGTCATATGTATTAAACTTGAACGTTATTTTCACATAAAACTAGTTTTTCTTGGCAATATTAATATTTTACTGGCGTTATGGCAATGAACTGATGATGCCAAATATTAAATTTACTGTCAACAATTTGCTTGTGTACGGTGTGAATTTTTTATTACAGGAAATCTGCTTGCCAAGAACTTAACGCTTTTGCGTCGTTTACTGAAATAAATGCTTGTTTGCGTCAAAACAAACCAATCCCATTTGTTTGCATGTCGCTTTTATACCGAATCATTCTGTTTACTGAACTTGTTATTAACTAATTTGAGCGCAATAAAATTAACTGTATAAAAAAATAAGCAAAAACTTGCCTGTTACCTCTTGTTCAGTGCAGCTTAGTCCGTAGTAAATTAGCAGTTAATCATTGATTATACTTCACAATTGAGTAATATCTACGATTAGTCATAACTGCGAAAATGATCGATTTCTTAATAACAAAACAAACTATTATTGTTATGCAAACATCCGCATTAGGTTATGCAAAAGTATTATATCAGCAACTTGTCCGCTTGGCCTTCATGGTTTCCGGTCGGGCACTCTTGCGCACCGCGACCCGCCCAGAGCGGCCAGCATGCGCCACCCGACCTATTCACATGACATGATGATCGAATGAACCACTAATGCATTTCTTCATAATCCTCATTTTGATCCTTCTCCTTCTAGCTTTGTAATTAAAAAATCAAAGACTGCTACGATGTTTATTGTGTTTTAATTGCGGCTTAGCTTTGTTGCAAAAAGAATTGATGATAAATTGATACTGCAACAAGAGACTGGTGAAGGTCCAATACATGTCCATCGCGCATGCACTTCGACATCTACGTAAACTAAAATAGTCGAGCGGTTGCGGCGGCCCGGCGACCGAGTTAGCCGGCGCAGTGTGTCCGCGGATCCCTCTCGCGCCGGTTCTATTTCAAACCAATGTGCCGAGGCATCCAGAATCGCCTCTGACAATAATACAACTCGGGACATCTCTGAAATGGCACTGGACTTTCGCCGCGGGAGTTACTTCCGCCACTCCGGGAAACGCAAGCGCACCGCGTAACCACAATGCCGCACGCCCCCGATGCGGGCCCCGTCGCCGCCGGCGGGACCAGCTCCAACCAGCTCAAAATCCATATACCAGAGCACAACGGAACAGCCAATGGTGCACACAATCCTTCAAACGGAGTAATGTCTCCAAATTCAAACGGTTTATCATCTCCAAACTCTAACGGGCTATTGTCGCCAAACTCCAATGGACCACTATCACCGAGCTCTAATGGACTCCTATCACCACCACTTATTTCGGATTCGGTGCCACGCAAACCGCCGAAACCACCGCCAAGCCGTCCCATCTTACCGATGAAGAAATCGAAGACACTGCCTATACACTTTGAGGAAACTGTGCCACCTAAAACACCGACAACTCTGCTCAACGGAAAGAAGTTTTTCTCTCCTAAACCTTTGAAAGAAATCCATACGGTCCCAGTAAATCCACCAGACAACAGTCGACTTCTAGTTAATCGCTCTCCCAGTCCATCTTACAGAAGAAGCACATCATCGGCCTCCGTGGAAACCGGGTCGATAGCAGAACTTGCGAAACGCCACGTTCCCAGCAATTTTCTCACTTCTCGGTCGCCGAGTCCTATCTCGCAAAGAAGCAACGTAAGCCAATATTCAACATGCAGCAGCAACGGCACATTTGTACCGCTGTCTCGTTCCTCGAGTATGAATTCATCCATATACAGCCAAACACCGACGCCTCGAAGAATGTACCCACAAACTTCTGATAGAAGAAATAGCGTTGACCTAACAGAACTGAGAGCTAGAGAACAGGCCCCTGTAGTATTTGACGCCAACTTACAATTCGTACTCGGGTGTAACAGGCAACCTGTAAGGCAAAGATTCAAACCTAGAGCTGCTCATTTAGAAGAAGGTACTTCGTCTAATTATTTAAGTGCCAAAATCGATAACTTTTTGAAGAAAACAGACCATGTTATGGACGAATGGCGTCGATTGGGACATAAAGATGATCCAGATATGCAAAGAAAAGTAGGAAGATCCAAATCAGCAACAAACATAATGATCAAAGGGTTCACTTTGTTTAGCCGTAGCACGAGTCGAGCCAGCAGCATGTGCAGAGGAATATCTGAAGATCGTACCACCGTCTCTGAAATGGACGAGGTTGGTGACTAATCCAATCTCAATTATTTTATTTCCAGCTCTACAACCGTTTAAAAGCGTTTCACAATCATGGCAGATTCCAAAGTAATATGCGGTAATAAATTATCATGTGGTGTTTGTATGAGTACGCGCGCTCGTTCGCTCGCCGTCCATAGTGGCGCTTGTTGCGTATCGCCGCCCGCGCCGCCTGCCCGCTATTACCGCGCACTTGCGAAGCTTGCCAATTTTTTTTCATTGTTGACTTCTTACGATCGTTTTACAAATGCGTGAGATTCTTGGCCGTCCGTCACCGTGGCAGCACGACATTGTCACTCAATTCTTATCGCACTTGACGGAAGTTTTGCCAGTCTTGTTTATCCGGTTTGAGATGTGGAAACATTAAATTTTCTGCTTTGAAATGAAAAGCTCATCCTGATGTTAAACAAGCAATAAACTTAAATGCATTGGTTTCATCGCACTGTTGTGCGCCGGACGTCCATCGTACGTCAGTAGACTCCAATTTTAGATTGTTGTGTCTGAAATATAACTGCCTTGTTATGTAAACCAGTGATGCGTTTTCTATGATCCTAATAAAATGACAAATGCACGTTGGTCGACCTTGCACTACTTACAACGTTATTTATTATACTAACTTTAAGTGCAAGCGCCTCTTTATTATTGTTGTGACTCTAATATACGGTATAATTAATTACGAATAGATAAGTTAATAACTTGTCTGTACAGTTATCTAGTATTTATTAACGGCTATAAGGAAATCGAAAACAAGTTGTAAAATCTAATGACTTGTCTGTCTATCTATAAATCTTCCTTATTATTCGTGGAAATAGTTTCGCAAAATAGATAGCTTGCTGTTTTAATTGATGACATGCTATTAAATAATATGCGTTTTGTACCCAAGAATATATTAACGTTAGTATGTTTGACAAATGATCATATGCAGCTTTTATTTAAACCCTCATTTAAGTACCATCGATATATAGAGGTATCACTAAGTTTTCGCCAATTTAGGATAGAAAACAGGGTTCGGAGGCGTTCAAAGCACGAAACTACGCAGTCACTACTCAAAGTGTCTTAAAATAAAGAAGTCGTCAAGATTTGGGCGGTTGAATTTTGGGTTTCGTTGTCCTTATGTTATACGAAAATTATAGCAAAGAAATCAATGATATTTTACAATCAAGATGTTCATTATATTTTCTATGCCTGTGGTTTTTTCGATTTTTGTAAAAATGCTTTAAGAGTCTGTAATTCTCGTGCAAAGTTGACATCCTTTTTTTGGCGACTTTTGAACTCCTGTAATTCTGATATTACACATTAATACGAAAATCTGAAAAACCACCGGCATAGATAATTACGTCTAGTCCATACTTACAAAATTTCATCTACTTCTGTTGCCTAGTTTTCAAATGAGACCGGGACTACGTTTGTATGGAGAATGTAACGAAGAGACTTCTCTAAAGACAAATAAGTATTTCACGTCATTTTATCGTAACTGTTTTGTTACAGCTGTCAGAGGTGGGCGGCGACTTCGCGGAGGAGCGCGCGGCGGCGGCGCTCGCCACCGAGCGCGCCGACGCCGAAGCGGCCGAGCGGCTGCGCATCGAACGCGACAACCGCGACCTGCTCGCTAACAACCAACGACTGCAGCAGGTAACTGTAAGACTGTATCATGACATCAAGCATCAGAGGCGGGCGGATAAAAATGCGAGAAAAAAAGAGGGCAATATTGGTTCTTTGGGAAAAATTAATGCAAAAGACTGAAAAACGCGATCGACGGAAATATCCACCATCACGCTCGCTAATCCTGCCGTAAAGCAGCAGTGCTTGCACTGTTGTGTTTTGGCGTAGAGAGTAAGAAAGCCGGTGAAATTACTGGCACTTGAGGTATCCCATCTTAGGCCTCTAGGTTGGCAACGCATCTGTTATACCCCTGGTGTTGCAGATAGATGTTTATGGGCGGAGGTGATCTCTTACCATCAGGAGACCCACTTGCTTGTTTGCCATCCAGTCGAATAAAAAAAAAATATTTGTTTTCCAATTGTTGTGGACGAACGATTTCTCGTCTGAAAGTGTAAACTATTCAGGATATAATTAGGTACCTACTGGTCTATCCTGGAGAACTCTACGGGTTATTTTTATAACAACCCTGAAATACTTAGTTTAAAAAGAATCGTTCGTTCTTAAGAAACAGTTCAGGAAGAATAATTTTCGCCGAATATTATAGAAGACCGTGAAAAACTTAATCGCTTCTTCAAACTTTTAAATTCTTTTTTTAAAGAATCTACTATTTATTATCTTGTATATTTTTTATGTTCTAATAGGCGTCTAGGAAGTACAAAAATGAATAAGATCACTTTATTCACACTGAGAGCAGTTTTGCCCTACGTCCGATCCGAATAAAAGATACTACGGTCCGGTGCTGTCGTAGTACTGCTTGTATGGTAGTTTTTACTATGTGATGATATCGTATCTAGTGTGTAAAATACCATAAATCGATTCAGATGGGACGTAGTGCGTATGCGTACCCATTCTAAAGCAATCCATCAGTCTCTTTAACAAGCTCTAAACTTCAATCACCCAACAGGCATCCGAACGTCTGGAGCTCGAGCTCCTCCACTGGCGCTCCGCCGACAACGGCGGCGCAGAGCCCTCCGACTCTGAAGGCTCCGAAGGCGACGCGGCCGTCGGCGACAAGTACAAGCGGCGTTACGAACAGGCTCACAGGGAACTGCAGTTGCTACGGGCGCAGTTACGCAGGCAACATGAAGACGACTTGGAACAGCTCGTGTCGGTCAAAAAGCAGTTGGAGAAGAAGGTGAGAATATTTTGTAATGGTACTGTTAAAAACTCGATTTCTTTTAGGCTGCCCGGTAGAATAACTTTTTGACATCAGCGATATGGCAAATTTTTTATATGTATGTCTGAGGCGGTGACACTTGGCTCCAATTTGTTTCTATTATTCTTGGTTCGGGCAACGGCCGGATGTGAGGATGCGTGGAGGGCGGCGATTTTCCTCCCTAATTAAGGACTTCACTTAAAAAACTCAGGCCACGGACTCGGGGACGTCCGTAACGTGACCCGCAAGTACAAAGTCCTTGAGTAGAATGGCGTACCAAATGTTCCTGGCTCAGAAAAGGGGTCTAGGAATGGCTCCCCCAGAAAATGAATTCGGAAACGGATAACCGCCCCCTGGCGTTGTAGCGGGTTATACTGTTGTACCGCTGCGTCCCCGGCAAGGCGGCGAGGAAGGAACATCCCGAAGGTTTTAGGGGGTAAAAAGCCCACATAACTCCATCGCCTCTGACAGCAGATTTCCCCCGGGCAGAAAATAAGGTTACGAGATTTCATAAAACATTTATTATTTCTACTTTACTTAATCCAGTAAATTACGTAGTCGATTTTAGCACCTGATATAAAATAGCATACTAAAAGTAAAAGTCTAATAAGATTTAATGTCGCGTTATATTTATATCTAACAGTATACCTACAAATGCAACACGACAATATGGATAACTACGAAAATGAAAGTGCCGTGTTTACTTCTCACTTCCTCCGTTTTTTTACTGTTTGTTGCAAAATGTATGTACGCCTCTTTAGTGTCTGTTTGTTGATGTATATTCATTTGTAAGGACTTGTGGAAGTCGAATATGTTATAACCGTAACCGACTATTTGAGAGTATGTCACCTTTGAGCGTACATTAAAGCCAAAACACCTCTGAAAAATGCACTGAACCACCTCTTTGGCAATCGTAAAGTAACAAAATGAAACTCGTACTTCAAATAAATCAAATCACAGCGTTTGTGTGTGATGCGAGGTCACACAACTGATATCGTCGACGCGACAGCTGATTATTAATCACTTTTTTAAATTGAAACTCAATAAATTATGTTCACTCTCGCTTTTGCCTCTGAATCATGCAAGTGCGTATTGAATTTTAATAATAAATAGTTTTTAGTTGAGAACGCGTTCGATCGTAACTGGGTCACGAAGCCGAATGCTTTTATCTTGCCCAAAATCTATCTCAAGATCATCCTTGGCCAGCGCTCGTGTGATAGCGGCATGGTTCTCACTAGTGATACCATCTCTGATATAACCACACTTATCATCCAAAGAGCACAGCGCTAGTTATTTTAATAAACATTATTTCCGAACAATGGACGAGGAAGAGGTCAGTGCACTTTGATAATGTAATTTAACAACTCTCTATGAGCAAGTGAATTTATTACCAACACGTTTTTGTCTCCTTGACCACAACTCCCGATTGGCGTTCCGCCAAAAACGTTGACTTTCGACAGATTTTTATCGATGTTTACGTTGCGTGAGTGAAATTTGAAACATGTTATACGAACATTCTAGAATATGTATAAGCTTTTTTCAAGCGAAATCGTGTAAATCCCACTTTGTTTACGGCTTAATCCAGCCAAGACGGCGAATGTGACTTCTGTGACTTTTTTTACCTAAACCTAATGCGTTTATTGGCTCACATTTAAATTAGTTTTTATCGCCATTTGCAGCTGAATTATTTGTTTGTTTTTCTCCATTAAACAATTTATGTCTCTGGTCGTAGGTCCAAGATGCGTACGAAGAAGTGGAGGAGCAGAGGGCAGTGGCCGCGCAGTGGAAACGCAAGCTGCAAAAGTTGACCAACGACATGGCCGACCTTCGGTCACTGCTCGACGAACAGGTACATTTCTCTTCTAATACAAGTAATACAACTACATAATAAACCGGTATATATTTGAGTTAGATTTAGGTATATGACGTTCAATGTTTGTGAGGTATCAAGTCATTTCTAAGCATCTGCGGTATCGGATCGTATCCGATGATACCTTATCTGAAGAAAGTAGATTTATTTTTTAACGCATTCCAATTGTCGTCTTAGTGGGATTTATATACCCGAGCGAGATGATGATATTTCATAAGCGTTTTTACTTCAAAAAATCTGTACTTGTATTGTAAAAGGTCGAAACCCGAAAATCGCTGAAGCAATTAGGAATCTTGTTTTAATTTTCCTACAGAAGCTAATAACTAGTGAAAAGAGCATCTTTGCTCAGCAGTGACACTTTTAAAATCGCTTGATATTACAATTACTTGTATTCCTCAGACATGCCGCAACAACCTGCTCGAGAAGCGTCAGCGTAAATTCGACAGCGAGCTGCATGGCGCCCAAGAAGAGTTGAAACGCGAGCGACAAGCCAAGGAGCGTTTGTCTCGCGAGCGCGACCTCGCCAGCGCTGACAAATACGCACTCGAGCAGAGCCTCTCTGTAAGTCTAGCTTTAGATTTTATCTATTTTAAAAATAACTGCGAACTAAATTAACAAGCACAATAATTACATTGATATGTTATCAAAAGTTTCTTAAAAAAATCGATCAATAAATTGATGATAGTAATAAAATGAATTGTTATAAATTAACACATCATTTAACACACGCAAAAGCTATTAACAATATTAAACTGTAAAAACAACCTACTGTTAAATTTATCCCATTTATAATTATTGTTGGTGTACGTTGATGACATGGTAGTTAGTATCCGCTTGCCATTAGGAACTGAGTAAATTAAACGCGTTTTAAACCTGTGTTTAATATGTAGAAAGGGTATTGGCGTGTTTGTTATTAGTTAAAGAGACTTGATATCTTCCTCATTTGTTACGGAACCGCACTGACGGGTTTGTTGGCTGTCTGGTACACGGTGTTCCACAGGGGTCAGTCATGAGGCCACTTTTGTTGAATACTTACCTATTACGTGGGAAATTAGTCCCAGCTGAAGTTAAATGGTTTTATTTTCCGCTTTTAAAAGATAATGTATAAAAGACCGGGCAAAGTAGAATAAAAATTAAGAGGTCTTTACTCGTCAGTGGATGATGTATGCTGTTTTGAATAATTGAAAAGATGGTGCCTTAAGTTATCTGACACTTTGGTTAACAATAGGAAGCTCGGCTGGAACTCGAGTTGAAAGAGGAGCGGCTGGCGGCGGCGCAGCGGGAGTTAGAAGAGCGCGGCGGCGGCGGCGACGAGCTGGCGGCGCTGCGGCGCGCGCGCACCGAGCTGGAGCGGCGCGTGCGCGACCAGGAAGAGGAGCTGGACGACCTCGCCGGACAGATACAGGTGACTACACCAACGTCATCAGCGGGACTTAGAGGAGCAACTCGGTGACGGGAGGAGGACCAGGAGGGGAATCTGGATGCCCAACAGATACAGAAGACGCTAACCATCATCAGCAGCAGCCGTATCGTCATCATCACCAGTAATTATAACCGTCATCATCATCATTATCATCGTTAGCATCTACATCTTTGAGTTTATTTGCAGAATGCTAATGAGTAGAATACATTTCTGTCGTCTGTTTTTTTTTTAGTAAAAATTAGGGCTGTTTAAGGCTACAGTGGACAATGCCAATGTCCTTTCCTTTAATTGCTTTAGTGGTTTAAATATGAAGAGCTGACAGACAGACGTATAGGCAGTAAGTTATAGTTTTAGTAAGATTGAATACGTTTTCGAGACAAAATATGGTTGCAAGTACCTAATCCTTGGTTTAAACATTCTCCTCCGTAATCTCAGCGATCTTACTTCGCTGGTGCAAATATCACATAGCCTCTTGGCAACATTGGATTTATATCTCTTGGAGTAGCACAGAGTATCCCTGATTAATAGTTTAATTCCATTTCCAGTTATTGGAGAGCTCCAAGCTGCGTCTCGAGATGTTACTGGAGCAACAACGCAAGGAGGCGCGACTGGAGGCCGCGGCGAGAGACGACGAGGTGGAAGAGACGCGCGCCAACGCCACCAAGAAACTAAAGAGTAAATTACTTCACTATATAAACTCTTGCTCCCCACTTCGTAAGTCCCTAAACGGTGCGTAAGCCATTTGCGAACATATGATCGACACCGGCAGAATTAAAGAAATAGAAATAAAAATCATTTATTCGTGACAAAGTAGCGTAGCAAAAAAGATATTAAAAATTGAAGAAAGTAGTATGTCATGAAATGGTCCCAAATCAGCTAAAATCGCCGGTCTTGCGAACGGCGCTGTTCTTCCTTTGGGACCATTTGTTTATCATACATTAAAATAAGACCAATTTTACTAAAGCTGTTGCCATGACCGAAATTGGCCGGAACAGATCAGATTTTATCAGTTCCTCTTAGCATATGTAAGGGCAGTCTCTGTTAATTTTCTTCGATTAAATAGAGATTATAGATTGAAATAACAACAACAGATGTTATACAGGTCCTTTAGAGTCGTTTGCATGGTCTGAGATAAAAAAAAAACTGTTAACCCTAGGTCATGAATAATGAGTAAATTGTGATGCTACTTAATCTGGGATAAGCACCTGGGGGCTATTTCACCATCCATTAATTGGTGTTAATTGACGGTTAATTGTAATGCCGTCTCTATTTGTTTTGTTCCAATAGACATAGACAGCATCACATTTAACCGTCAGTTAACACTAATCAATGGATTTTGAAACAGCTCCTTAGAGTCTGGAGTTATTTTAACTCTGGTCCTCTTATTTTAACTCCTGGTTAAGGCAAGTCTGCCTTACTGTGAAAAAGTTGTCAGCAGACCATTTTTTTTTTCCGTTCACATCTTCTTTACTACACACGTTAGTTTAACGACTCGTTTCTCCCACCAGTTCTGGAGTCCCAGTTGGAGAGCGAACACTCGGAGCGAAGCCTGCTGCTGCGGGAGAGGCACGAGTTGGAGCGTCGACTGGCCGCGCTGGAGGAGAGCGCCCGCGCTGAGAACCAGGAACAGACGCAGTTGGTGCAGCGGCTGAAACGGTCAGTGCTTGGAGCTCACTCTGGATAGGCTGGCCTTGTTGGGGCTGCTTCGGAAGCGGCACGAATGAGGGATATCGCGAATGGATTTTCCGCTAGAGGCGCTAGTGTAGCGTGAGGTCAACGAAATGTCAAATCTCATAGTTTTTGGGTGAGCTTACGCGGGTTTATTTATAATTAGAATAATTTTGTGAATATTTTGCATTACCTGAATTATGGCAATTATGCGTTACGGGGCAATGAATGTCTGTGTTTTGAGACAGTTTTGTCTTTCGAAAACTTTTGGCCTCCCTTTTTTCCGAACAAAACGGGACTATGCAACACTATGGTTGCTCGATACTTTTATCGTACGGTTTTAAGGTGTATTAAATATGATTTTAATCTAAACTTTTGAAAGCCACACTTAAAAACCTGACGGTACAGTGGCGCCATCTAGAAAGACAAAAAACGATAGCCCTCATTGGAGCGTCGGTTCGTGGCTCTGGAGGAGAACCATGAGCAGACGTACAGCGGCTGAAACGATTAGTTTTTGGTGCGGCTCGCACTGGATAAGCTGGCTTCGTCATGCTTTCGACACGTTTCAGCACGGCCTAACGTCACCGGCCCCCACCCCTGAATTTGATGCGCTTCATCTTTGTAATATTTTGTTTAATTAACAAAACAATATATACGTTTCCCATGTTTTCTGATAATGTAACTAACGGACTGAATAGAGTTTTTTTTTATCAGGAAATTGGCCACTTCCAAGATGTAACTTTAATAAAAAACGCTTTATTTTAGCATAGACAACCGGGTTAGATTGTCATGCTATGTTTTTTTTTGCAGGGATTTGAAGAGATACCGAGCGCTGCTACGCGACGCGCAAACCATGCTGGAACAGAAAGAAAAGGAGGGCGGTGCCAAAGCACAGATCCGACAACTGAAGAATCAAGTAAGTTCGAAACTGTTGCGAAATGGCGGACTGAAATAATTTACAATGATAGATTTTTATATAATTATAGCTGCGTAAAAGCAGCAATTCAGTCGGTTTTATTAACGTGTCTTACAAAATCTTTAATGCATGTCGGCTCTGTCGACCTAAACCTACTATACCGAAGGCACATTTTTCCTAAAATACGAACTAATCAAGTCTTTTAATAATAAAAATAAATCTGAAATGTATTTATACGCGTAATTTCCGAACAACGGCATCGAATTGAATACTTGTTGTATTGCGTTCGCTATTGTCAGGACAAAGTTTGTGTTGAACAAAATTTAAGAAAAAACCGAATCGAGGGCGAAGCCGCGGGCAAATCCCTTAATTTAGACTTTATGGTAGGTAGTAACTTAAATTCATGAACATCTAGCTGGCCATACATTTCTATTTTTCTTTTAATCACAACCTAATTATTATTTCTGTTGGATATAACATTATTACGTTCGTTCATCAGGTGGAAGACCTAGAGTTAGCTGTGGCGACGGCGACCAAAGGGCGCGCCACAGCGGAGGCGGAGGCGCGCGAAGCCGCGGCCGCGCTGGAGGAGGCGGCGCGGGCACGCAACGACGCCGCCGAGCGCGCGCTCGCCGCGGCCAGAGACGCCGCCGCCGCCCGGGCCAGCTTGGACGACGCCGAGGAGGAAGCCGCAGAGGTACTGTAATGTATATACATAGTATATACTACGCTAAGGGTCGCGCCACAGTGGAGGCGTGCGCGAAACAACGTCGCTGAGCGCGCGCTCGCCGCCGCCAGAGACGCCGCCGCCGCCCGGGCCAGCTTGGACGATGCCGAGGAGGAAGCCGCAGAGGTACTGTACTGTATATAAAATGCTAAGGGTCGCGCCACAGCGGAGGCGCGCGGAGCCACAGCCGCTTTGGAGGAGGCGGCGCGTGCGCGAAACAACGTCGTTGAGTGCGCACTAACCGCGACCGCAGAGACACCGCCGCCGCCCGGGCCAGCTTGGACGATGCCGAGGAGGAAGCCGCAGAGGTACTGTACTGTATATAAAATGCTAAGGGTCGCGCCACAGCGGAGGCGTGCGGAGCCGCAGCCGCTTTCGAGGAGGCGGCGCGTTGTGCGAAACAACGACGTTTAGTGCACGTTAGCCGCGACCAGAGACGCCGCCGCCGCTAGGGCCAGCTTAGACGATGCCGAGGAGGAAGCCGCAGAGGTACTGTACTGTATATACCACGCTAAGGGTCGCGCCATAGCGGAGGCGTGCGAAGTCACAACCGCGTTGGAGGAGACGACCCGTGCACGAAACAACATCGCTGAGTGCGCATTAGCCGCAATCAGAGACGCCACCGCCGCCCGGGCCAGCTTAGACGACTAGCAAACTGATACTATCTAGCAAATGAATCATGTACCAAGTTAGAATCTTTTAATAATCAATTTCACTATGATTTCCTTGGCAAAGTTTGGGATAGATAGCACAGATGTTCCACCTACGTGATTCAGTTTGTTCGACTGACGACGATTAGTGTAAATCCAGAAATTAATTTCTATTTGGAATCGTAAAAATTAGTAAACATATTTCGTGATAACGAATATCACGTTTAGATTACGTTTTGCTATTCAATTTTATTGTCAGTCTCAATTACAACCACATGTTTTCTGTACAATTGACTACAAATTTGGTTAAATGCACATTGTGTAGAACTTCAACTTCGAACCCAAAATAAGGCTGAATATCTGCTATCACATATGAACTTATACTTGAAACGTTTAGGTAATTAAATAAATGTACCTAAACAAACTTCAGTTGCCAAATTTGGTACATTCAAGGATTTTAAACATTTTACAAACTAGACTAGTGTATTTCAATACAGAAATGTAAATATTTAGATAGTTTAATGGGGGAGTTTCACTATTTAAGACACCAATTGACGCTGTTTTGTTTACATTTAGTTAAATACCTATCCAAACCAAGTACGTATATAATAAAACCAACGCCCTTTTTGCCCCTCCAGCTACTAAAGAAGTACCGCACGAGCACCAGCGCCCTCTGCGCTGCGCAGGCGGAGACGCGAGAGGCGGCCGCCAAGGCGGAGGCGGCCGCGGAGGAGGCGCGCGCCGCGCGGGACAAGCTCGCCGAGCTCACCAGCCGCCTCGCCAGCGCGGAGGCCGGCCACTCGCACACGCAGCACGAGGCCGAGCGGCGGCTGCTGCTCAAGAACAAGGTCAGGAAGAGACGCTGCTAGGGTTGTTGGACTGAAAACAGTCGCTTTGCTCACCCGCGACTTTATGATAGCTAACAGATGTGTGTTCGTACGGCTGCTCCGCCTCCACACTTTAATAACATACACAGTATACAAACTCAATTATTACCACCACCGCACTATACATATTGATGGATGATGAACTCTGATTGAGTTCGAAACGTGTCAAACGCTTGTCTAGTTTAACGATAACCGAAATTCAACGAAGGCAAACGTTGAAGTTTCGATACTTTATCCCAATCCCGTAGGCGTATCGGTATAAAAAGTAGCCGATGTGTTATTGCAGACATCCAGCTATCTACATGCCAAATTTTATCCAAATCCATCCAGCCGTTTTAGCGCAAACTAGTAGCAAACATACTCGTACACACGTGGTTGGTCACAAACTTTTTTTTATTAGATTTGATGGTAAAAAAAAACCACTAGTGCCAGTAATTTCACCGGCTGTCTTACTCACCACTCCGAATCACAACAGTGTAAGCACTGCTGCTTCACGGCAGGATTAGCGAGCAAGATGGTGGTAGCAATCGGGCGGACCTTGCACAAGGTCCTACCATCTGCAAAACTTTCTCATTTATAATTACCACTGAACACCGTTTGCAACGTGTAACTCCTACACTAAAATGTTTATTGTATCCAGGAGCTCGAATCCAGCCTGGAACTAGAAGCGACATCGCGCGCGAGGCTGGAAGGACAGCTGACTCGACTGCGCGAGGCGCACGAGCAGCTCGCCGCCGAGCTGGGCGCCGCGCGCGCGCGCGACCTCGCCGCCGCCGACGACGCGAGGAAACTGGCGCGACAACTCAGGTAACGGCTCGTTCAAGTGTTAAGGAAGCAGAATTTTAGTCATTTTAACCCCCACCCCCTCCCCTTTTCAGCAAAAGTCAGCAAAATTTTTTATGTTCAGGTGTTCCCTGGTCGGTGTCGGGTTTTTATCCACGCTTGAAAGGCCAAAAATGTTGTTTGCAGATAAAGAACGCGTAACAGTTCCGGAGACTTGACTCAGGCCAGAATTATTAACAAACTAACAAATGACAATCGTTTCCCTACAACCAAACCTTTTGACCCCATAGCTCTTTGAGCAACTCTTAAGCTTATTTATAAAGCTTATATTAGCGGCTCCGCCTGCGCGGTATTCAGTTATTGCGCGCTGTTCCCTCGGGAACTGTGCATTTTTTCGGGATAAAAAGTAGCCTATGTCACTCTCGGGCCCATAAACTATCTTTATGCCAAAAATCACGTCGATCCGTCGCTCCGTTACGGCGTGAAAGACGGGCAAACACACAAACACACTTTCGCATTTATAATATTAGTATGGATAGTTACGATTCGACACAAAATCTTGTCTACTGAAAAAGAACTGTTCAATGTCATCCGGTTCAAAAGCACAAACTAAGTAGGTCTACTTTGATCGCACAGGGACCTCAAAGAAGAAAACTCCAGTCTCAATGCGAAACTGAGCGAGGCGTGTCGCGCCAAGTGCGCGGCGGAGGCGGCGGCGGCGGCGGCGGCGGGCGAGGCGGCGGCCGCGCGGGACGAGGCGCGCCTGGCCGCGCGCCGCGCCGCCGCGCTGCAGGAGGCCATCGCCGGAGACCTGTCCAGCCCGGGGGATGACGCGGCTTCTGACAGGTAACATACCTAATAATATTATCTAGGGCAGGGATGGCGAACCTTTACGTATCAACGTGCAATTATTCTAAAGAAATGTTTAATGAGGTCATAGACGTGCCAACAAATAATTTCCAATTTGTGATTATTGGGAAAATAATAATAGTTAAAATAGCATGAGCCAGCTTCTTCAATCAATTAAATGTGTCTGGTGCATAATGAATTTTGTGATCAGTGACGTCCCCAAAAAATTGTGACGCCTGCCATCAACGGCACGCGTGCCATTGGTTCGCCATCCCTGATCTAGGGAGCTGGGAAAACGTGTCGCGCAAGCGCGCGGCGGCGGCGGCCGCGCGGGATAGGAACCCATCGCCGGGGACCTGTCTACTTCAGGGGATGACTTGACTTCTGACAGGTCATCATCTACGTAGGCTCGTATGTATTATATACAAGCCGCGGACTGCTCACTTCATTGATAGTACATAACTATCTAGTTTGGTAATTACCATTATGTTGTACTACATATTACTTATTCTGTGATTATGTCCGAATAAAAAAAACGAATAATACTTTTAATGACTTCAGTTGGTTTTGTACCATATTAAATATTTTGCAAGGTCGAATATTTGCGTATATTTAAATGTCGCTATATGCAATAAGCCTGTAAAATGGGTTAACCAAGGTTTAACGATTTATCTGTATCGTTGAGCACAGTGGCGTGCAGTGCTCCTGAACGTAGGACCGGCTGAAGAACATAGCTAAGTTCAGCAGTTTTTTTAATAGGGTGGCAAACGAGCAAGTAGAGAGTAAGTAAGCCCTACTACCCATGGACACCCGCAAAACAAACGATTGTGTTGCCAACCTATAGAGATACATATTTGGAAACATGTCGAGAAGTTGAAAAAATAAATGATATCGGTAGTTTAAGCACTTACCAATGTTATTCCGCCAAGCGAGTCTGTGGTGTAGCTGTAGAATTTTTTACTATTTCGACGAATGGTTTTGACCACCACGACTATCTAACTGAGTCATTGACATAACCCGTGTCATTCCAAACATTTAGAGAATTTCCGAATAAAATGCACGAAAAACAATACAAACGCTCTGTGTGTACACAGCCCGTAAGCCAGCTAAAAGTTTCATAATATTTCGCGTGAAATTGACGGGTTATCTTTCCCTTACTTTGATTTAGTTTTAACTCGGGAACACATCTACCTTTTTTAACTACTGCAAGCTTGTTTTCGAACGAAAACTTACAAAATTCGCCTTTAATCAACTTCCGCAAACATACGAGGTCAACACACTGTTCACAACTAAAGCACATATTTAATCAATTTAAGCTCAATTTCACCAAAAGCACTATTTAAATCCTTATCCGGTGAAATTTCGCGACAATCTAAGTTAATAACAAAAGAAAATCACTATAAAACCAATAATTCTACAAAATAACCAGCCGGTCAACATAAACAAAAAACATGGCGCTCGTGCGCTCGTGACCTGACCTGACCTGACAAATTGAAAAGTGCGAGCGTTTGAGGTAAATATGCAAAATCAAGACGTTTATAATTTGTCCGGTTTTATGCGCGAAAAAGATAGCTAGCAGTCTATCGCGCATGCGCAACCATGGGGGCTACTCCGAGGCACAACGCTCGAGGCTCGCGTCGCGCGATCCCTCGCGCTCACGTATTAAATAGTATAAGTGTGAGAGAGACCGCGCGACGCGAGCCCCGGGCGCCGCGCCTCGGAGCATCATGCTATCGGGCTATCTCGTTCACGCTAACAATATTTAATACGAGAGAGAGATGGCGCTTCAATCTCATATTCACGGGGAGGCCATTGAGGAGAAATTTTCTGGATATCAACTATTTTGATTCTCTACAAAATATTTTACACAAACTATCGAACATTTGACGGGAAATTGGTTATCAACTATTTTCAATATTATGTCTACTTACAATTTTCAAACAAATATATATCTCCGAAATACTCTAAATGAAAAGCGTAAACAATACAATTACAAGTTAAGCGCCCAACCTCGGAAATTGCTTTGACGGACCCTGGTATCACTTCAGCGTTCGTCGGCCGGACTCCGATATGTATGAGAAAAATTTTTTTGGCTATGCTTGTTTGTGTGAATGTCAGTGTAGTGGTCTGAAGTCTGTCAGTACTTAGTTCACGGATGCTTTTTACACAAGCGTAGCGTATATTAGTGTGCGCGGATAAAAGCAAACCCGATTTGTGCTTTACCAGCGGGATTAGGCGTTTTATTAAATTGTACCTACATCGTTCGTGACGTGAAGCGCGGAAATTCAAACGATCAGCGCGCACTTTTTTAAGGTTGGTATAGCGGAACGGTAGTACATTACGAACCGAACGAATAACATTAATGAATATGAATTAAAATAAAAAGTAACTTAATTAATTTAATAAGTAATATAAATATTTATGTTAATATGCTAGGGTAGGCACTGCTTTTATGCTTATTCATAAAGACCGCCCCTGGTTGAGCAAGCATCCATTAGTAAGATTAACAGAAGTTAATGGGTGGACCAACTACTTCTTGTTGTTATTCTGCCCCGTCAGCAAGGGGACAAAAGTAGTACAGTTTTTTAGAAGAAAATGTTGTGTCACATTATACTAACATGCTTATGAGATGACCAACCATAAAAAAGGCTTAAAACTACCACAAAAAAATATGTTTGGCATATTTTATTCCTATAAATTTGCGGTTTAAAGAGTGACTCAGGAGACCGTAAATATAGCAACGAGTGACAAGAAAAAGTTGATTGACCCTAATACGTGTTGTGTTATTACAGTGATAACGACAGCTACAGCTCGGACGAGTCGATCGGCACGTTCCTCGCCAACCACAAGCTGAGCCCGTCCGCGCCCTCAAGGAACAGCATGCAGCTGGACTCGCAGAAGTAAGACTAACTTACTCGAAATTCAAAACTTTTATTCTGCAAGTAGGCCGCAAAGGGCTCTTTTGCATGTCACTTTTTTTAAACTACCGGCGCGTTCGGAAATACCATCACTGCCAATAAGAATGCGCTGCAAGAAACTTGGTGGAAAGTCATTTTTGTTAATAAACTTAGTAAATAACTACAAACAAAGTACATATACATTACAGTTTAAATTTAAAAAATACATAAAAAAATTACAGGGATGTATGGGGTCACTTAGTAAAAAAAAAAAATGTTGACTACATACAAAGGTAGATTTCGTTAGCTAGGTTTCGCATGATCATATTCTACTTATAACTAAATCAATTGTGCTATTTTGATTCCTCCTCTATGAACATGGGTACAATTTTCTATATCACGTTCAACGTTTTCAGATCTCAAACCCCCGAGGGCCGCGCGAGTCGCTCCAGCGTGGGCTCGGGCTCCAAGCCGCTCAGCCCGACCAAGGAGTCGTTCGCATAACAGCCGCCCGCCGCCGCCGGGCTGCTCGCCGCGCTGCCGGTCTTCTGCGGCGTGTTCTGCGGCCCGCGGCGAGAGCGGCTGCTTGTCGAATGAACCATGCCCCAGTTATAGTTGGGGCCTGTAGCCGACGCGAGTGAATATCGAGCTTTCGATCATACAGTCCGTAAGAACACGTTATCGACTGAAGGCCAAGCTTACACTAGCCGAGTCGTGGTGACACGGTGTACTTTGACAAGCGTTAGAATTCTGCAGCCGAATATTCAAAGGTCTATTGGGAACGACCGCGGCGTTATACTCAAATCTTCATCATTTGGTGTGCCTCTATGGAATGACAGGGGTTTTGTGTAAGCTCGTAAGGCTCGACTGATTGACGATCGTGCTCCGTGCGGTGAAAAGACTATGATTTAAAACGTGTACTAGTGTCGAGTTAACTTATAATATAAGACAGTGCTTGGAATTGCAATTACGCTAACGATTCCTATGATTAGACTGCTCAACTTTTTAAACTTTTTCAAAATCTTTTTATATGAGCTTTGATACATACACGACAGCCTAAATGAATTTATATGAAATAGTCACTTTGATAGATAAATCACTGTTTGTGCAGTTGGCGTGTGTCGTGGAACTGAGATGATGAAACAATTGAAAAATGAATGCATTCCAGAATATTTATTATCTTTGTTCTTCTTTGTTCGCCACACACGCTACTGTGCCTGTATTCTGTAGCAACACTGTGCGTCACTTTGACCTAATTTGTAATTATATGAAGTAGCGTTTTCTATAGAGAATTTTTGTCTATGATAGATGTTGTTGTGCTGCGAGCGACCAGCCAGTATTTAGACGAGACCTAGAGGCGAGAAATCTTACAAAGTAATGTTAGGTTCTTTGTTATTTAGTTAGCTAACTTTTGTAAATAACTAGATTGCATAAACATTTTATTATTTAATTTGTAATATTTGTGTGATCAGACTGTTATTCTATGATTTATTTGTTACAAGTGAGTTGTTGCTTTATGATAGGCGATCAAACATATCTGTTAGGTGAATAGATTTTTTTTATTTATTCCCTTTTTGACTGGTTTGTTTTACTTATAATTTCTAATTAAATCTAGTAAATGTATTCATCATAAACTGTTATACTTCATAATAGTGATAATTATATTTTAACTATGTAGCTCCATTCTAAAATCTTCATCTATTTATACCTATTTAGCTATGTGTCTGTAACCACAATATAATATGTGTAATGTATGATAATGTGATGAAATGTTATTGCATTCAATACTGGTTGTAAAGTGAAACTATTTAAAATAAAGTAACAGATATAAATTATGCTTTTGTTTTATTTTTCGTTGATATTTTAATGATATTTGATAGAAACGCACTTTGCTGCCAACAGTATATTTAATAGTATCTCAACAATACAAACTTATTATTGACGTTACGTCTAAATATCCTACGTCCATGCATGGTCATAGTAATGTCATAAAGTAGGATACCCTCGGTTCGAAGTTATGTCGCGTGCCCTCTATTTCGCATATTTTTTAATGTTCTAAACTAATTACGCATAACAGGTTTCGCAAAATTTATTTACGCCGAATTTTAAACTTGCCGAAATTTAGTTCAGCATAATTCTGTATAAGCCGAATAATGTTGATCATGAAACTACCGTGAGACTCACTCATATTAAATGAAATTGTAACGGATAACTCACGTCTTAAATCGAGTGTAGCTCGACATGTTTCGGGCTATTTCGAAACCCTTCTTCTAAGGAGCACGCGACTCGACGGCTGCCGCAACACGCGCACTACGCGCCACCGCTCTCTGTATGTTTGAAGCTTTAGGGTTACCAGTTTTTTTTTTTTTTACCAGTTACCAGTTATTAAGTTGAGTTGATGCATCTACTCAACAGACAAATGGATAGATACACAGACAGACATACAGAAGTAGACGTCTTTTTTTTTATTCGACTGGATGGCAAACGAGCAAGTGAGTCTCCCGATGGTGAGAGATCACCACCGTCCATAGACACCTGCAACACCAGGGGGATTGCAGATGCGTTGCCAACCTTGAGGCCTAAGATGGGATACGTCAAGTGCCAGTAATTTCACCGGCTGTCTTACTCTCCACGCCGAAACACAACAGTGCAAGTGCTGCTGCTTCACGGCAGGTTCAGCCAGCAAGATGGTGGTAGCAATCCGGGCGGACCTTGCACGAGGTCCTACCACCTGCATATACTTACATATAGAATTTAGCATTTAACATTATTAGCATGGCTTATTTATTTATTTTTAACTTTTATTGCTATACCGCAGGGACTGCAATTTCCCGGGATAAAAACTATCCTAAGTACTTCCCATGCACTTAAACTATCTTCATTTCAAATTTCATTTTATTGGTTCAGCAATTTAAGCGGGAATAGGTAACAGACCGACATATACTTTCACATTTATAATTATTAGTAAGGATCAAGAAGTGAGAATAGTAAGGATTTATATTAAAACATATCTGTGGAGGGGGAAACCCTATAATAGCAAAATAAGGAAAAATATTTACAAGTAAACTTAAAAGGGTTCATGGTTGAAAAAACGCTTCTGCTTAATAAATTAATACCTAGATGATAGATAATAATGCTAATTTAATGTAAAAAAAAACCGAATAGATAAAAGGGACATGTTGTAATATTAATTGATTAAGAATATCATAAAAGTATAAAATTTTATGTGATTGTAATAGCTATAAGATAAAATTTATTAATTACCTATTAATTATACATATACTGCAGGTGGTAGGACTTTGTGCAAGGTCCACCCGGATTGCTACCACCAATTTGCTCGCTAAGCCTGCCGTGAAGCAGCAGTGCTGGCACTGTTGTGTTGGCGTGGAGAGTAAGACAGCCGGTGAAATTACTGGCACTTGAGGTATACTATCTTAGGCCTCTAGGTTAGCAACGCATCTGCAATACCCCTCGTGTTGCAGATGGGTTGGCAGTGGTGATCTCTTATCATCAGGAGACCCACTTGCTCGTTTGTCATCCAGTCGAATAAAATAAATACAAATTGCCTCGTGTATAAATGTTGCTAATTTATTGAATCAGGCGTTACTTTGCGGAGGTCCATATCAATGAACTAAAAGTTAAGTTCATTAAATATTGCTATGCCCAACAGGGTCCATAACGATCACATAATCCTTTTGTAACATCTGTGACCATATATTGGGCTGGGCAACAAATTATGAAGACCTTAAAACAATAAAATCTTTTGTAGCATTTTTGTCCCGCTTTGATATTTTCTTTGGTTTGTTCCTGCCGACCTATTAACCCTCTTTATTCATTTTCATTTTCTACTTTATATGCAAAATTAAGTAATTTGAACGCAACGCAACTTTGACACCGAGCAATGACGGTCGGAATGTCACTTCCACTTCACTGCAAAAAATATTTAATCTGTGGATACGCCCCTCGTCGTGTCAAAACGTACGTTTTAGTAGGTATTTTATGTATTTTGTCCAGTTTTTTTCTGTTTTATAATAGTAAATTGTCCACAAATAGTTTTTTCTAAAGTAAAGAAACTTTAGTACTACATTAATGTGCTGCTGTATTGAGTACTTTTTCAAAATTTACGTGTTATGTGTAGTGTAGCTGTCAAATAAGATTTCCAACTGTGTATTGATTTTCAGATTCAGGCCAGTAAATAATTGGTTTCATCTTCCAACGGGGCTGTTTCACACTTCAATTATCCAACCAAAATGACGGATTCAAAATATTTCACTACTACTAAGAAAGGGGAGATATTCGAACTAAAGTCGGAACTTAACAGTGAAAAAAAGGAGAAAAAGAAAGAGGCGGTCAAAAAGGTATGTGTACCCTAAAGTAACTTTATATTACCGTTATTACCTATATGAAGTTTATTAACAATTGCTGGTACATTGTATGCTACCTTCTAAAAGTTTTTCCTAACCAAATAGATGACTCATAACTTTATTATGTTTTAGGTGATAGCCTCTATGACAGTGGGAAAGGATGTGTCTGCACTATTCCCTGATGTCGTCAACTGTATGCAAACAGACAATTTGGAGTTAAAAAAGCTTGTTTACCTGTACTTGATGAACTATGCCAAGTCCCAGCCTGATATGGCTATCATGGCGGTCAATACTTTTGTCAAGGTATGTTGCTATATTCACTTGCATTTTCTTAATTTGAAGTTCTGTAATGAGTTAATTGGAAGTCCCGTAACAAATTCTGCTTTTTCTAACTTTCAATTTGATTTGCATGGTTTAAAATTATTAATATTTTTCTGAGAACATTTTCTAGTACTAGTAAAAATAATCTTTCTATAATGTTGGAGCATGGGAGTTTCAGTGTTGGGCTTTTTTGAAATGGAAGATATTTATTATAATATTGAGACAATTTTCATTAATGAATAACTACTCATAGTGTAGTTATTTGTGTGTGTGTGACTTGTCTTTTTTATCGTTTTAATGTCTACTGTACCATATTATGATGGGTGGAAGGATCTACCAACATACCAGCTTGTTAAGGTAAACAAACGATCCAAAAACCAATCAACTCATCAATTTGTAGATTTACACATTCAATGTTCCTTTAACTAACAAACTAAACCAACAAAATTTTTGCACTAATACAGACATAATTAACTGCATTTTTGAAATTACTTTTTTGTTGTATCCATTTTAAATTTACCCTGCATGCAATAGGTAATAGATTTTTATGATCGCATGTGAAATATAATTTTATTATTTAAATAAAATCCATCATCAGCAGATGTGTAAATCTACATTACCAGTGTAAATGCAGTAAGATATAAATAATATGAAATGCTAATATTTGAGATGAAATAAAATCCATGCCTCATTCGTCAAACTAGATGCACATCGGCTATACTAACCCTGTACCACTCATACAGTAGAACCCTCTATACTGTTACTACGCCTTATCTACTTCCATTTATCAATGGCATCATACTGGTTATGTGTCATTAATCCTGCTTGCAGACACAACTTCATTATAATTGGTGGTACAATATTAACAATACAGTGTTTGGTATTAGGCAATCCAATTAGTAATCTGAGGCCATATTGCCTAATGTTTTTGATAGTCGCTATCACAATGAAATGACAGTTTTTATATGAAAAATCAGTCATTTGATTGCAATTGCGAACATCAGAAACATTAGGCAATACGGCCTCTGGTATGGATTTGTTAAATGGAGGCATAAAATGTGGTTCTGAGTCAATCACTTTCAGAAGAAGCTATGCTGATTTACAGATTCATTAAACAGGCCTTTGCATCCCGTGAATAGGTTTCGGTACAAGAGAGAGTGCTAACATGGTCACATTTGGTGTACTAAAGTCTCTTTATAATATAAGATAAAAAAAAACTGTAACCTAAACTTTATTAGAAAATTTGTAACATGATGAGCATTCAGTTGAAGGTGGTGTAAAATCTATTAGCCAAGTGGATGGTATAGTGCTTAGAGAACCTGATAATGAAACTTGAGGCCCTAGGATCAGTTTTTAGTCTGTACAAGTATGTTTATTCATTGCCTACTACCCTTAGTACAGTTGGATAGTTTAGAAATGAGTAAATTGGTATTAATTGTGATGTAGTCCAATATTTTGTTATAAACTGTAGTTTGGTAACAAACTTGCTTAAATTGGCTCGCCTAATTCTGAACACTGATTTTCAACAATTTTGTAGCAAATGGGCAGAAATAAATTATACACAATTGGAATATTTTTTTTACAATGCAATTCAAATAGGTAAATGTAGACTAGCTAGCAGCATAGCAGGTTTCTACTGTAAGCTTATAGTCAGTGGCTTCCGTATGATTGATGTATTGCTTTCTCTCTTTTATACACAATACCGAATGCAAACAACGTTGAAACGCCTCCAGGACTGCGAAGATTCAAACCCCCTGATAAGGGCGCTGGCCGTACGGACAATGGGTTGCATTCGCGTGGACAAGATCACCGAGTACCTGTGTGAACCACTAAGAAAATGCCTGAAAGATGAAGATCCTTATGTCAGGAAGACAGCCGCTGTGTGCGTGGCTAAGCTGTACGATATATCATCTAGCATGGTAGAAGATCAGGTAATTGAACACATTTGTGCTTTGTTCTTTTAAATTTTTAATACATTTAGTGCCAGTGAAACAATGTTCGTGACCATGAAATTCTTACTCCTGTGCTGGTGACACGCATGTGTGTCAAAATTCATACTCCTATATTTTTTTTTATTAAAATCTTGTTTATTCGTGTAACATTGACACATTGCCAGTAACACTCATTTGTGACTGCGATAATTTCATCCGGCATAGCGTAAGGGCTTAGCGGGACGTTGCCGCAGCCGAATATGTTGAGGAGCAAAGTAAAGTAAGCCAAATAAATTGTTGAATTCATATGGTAGGGGTATTGAATTTGATTAGATGATTTACTTAATCACATAATTCCTACAGTAACAAGTACTGGTGTTAAATTTCTTTAGTCTTTACATGATACTGAAATAATAATTAAGCATGGTTGGCAAAAGCATCAGCCCCATACATAGGGGTCAATCCGGGGCGCTTTCCTCACTTCTAAGGATGCGCCAAAACCCTCTGGATTTATTCTTTACAAGTTTTAGGATGGAAGGCTAAGTAAGGTCGCTGCTTTAGCCTTGGTTCAAAATATCGTAGATCCGGCACCGAAAAGCGTCCCTGTATAAGATGCATTTGCTTATCTGAAGTTATTTCTATCTACAGGGTTTCCTAGATCAGTTGAAAGACCTGTTGAGTGACTCGAACCCAATGGTGGTAGCTAATGCGGTTGCTGCTCTTTCGGAGATTAATGAGGCTAGTGTTTCCGGACACCCTCTTGTTGGTAAGACACTTCTTAATACTGTTGATTTGTTGTTTCTTTGCTAGGTTAAGTTAACCAACGCCGCGGTTAAAATAACGGGCTTAGTACATAAAAGAAAAACTAGCCATGAGCGTGTCGGACACGCCCGAGATAGGGTTCCGTAGCCATTACGAAAAAATTTAGTCATATTTTTCTAAAGATTTCGTATTTTGTACGGAATATTCCAAGTTTAGGTATATTTTATATTTACTCTTAAACTACGAATAATTATGAAGAAAACTGAACCGCTATAGTTTTCCTAGTAAGTTTGTAAGTTTGATATACTTACTACCATCCTGAATTTTTCCACCCACCAGTTTAGATTTAAGAGGGTGGGGGACGCTCGATTTTAATGAAAATTTGCACTTTTAAGTTGAATATGTTGCAAACTAATCACTGAATCGAAAAATCGTTTTAGCAACCCCACAATGATTTCAAAAGACCTATCCAACGATACCCCACACTACAAGGTTGGAGGCCCGGATAATACCGACATGGAAATACCGAACCGAGTTTTCGTGTACCTTTAGAAACTCATGTCAGACCACGAAAAATTGGGTCGGTAGTATCCTGGCCGGTGAATAGTGTCACCCGCTGATACGAGCCCTGTCAAATAGCCCACTTGTTGCGCAGAGATGAACGCGCCGACGATCAATAAGCTGTTGACGGCGCTGAATGAGTGCACGGAGTGGGGGCAGGTGTTCATCCTGGACGCGCTCAGCAACTACTCGCCGCGGGACGCGCGCGAGGCGCACTCCATCTGCGAGCGCATCACGCCGCGCCTCGCGCACGCCAACGCCGCCGTCGTGCTCTCCGCCGTCAAGGTACGCAGCGCCGGAGCGGGCCGCCGTCCTGGACGCGCGAGGCGACTCCTGGCCGCGAGGCAATCTGTGACCGCATCATACCGTGCCCCACGTACGCCAATGCCGCCGTCATTTTAATAACTACGTGACATCGTTTAGGAAGTCACCTGATGCTATTCATCATCATCAGCCGGAAAAGGTCCACTGCTGAACAAAAGCCTCCCCACTATGATTGTTGTTCATAGTTGAGAAGCTACTTACATCCACCGGTTGACCGCAACTCTCACAATGTCGTCAG
Organism: Choristoneura rosaceana; assembly: GCA_037349165.1. Classification (NCBI taxonomy): domain Eukaryota; kingdom Metazoa; phylum Arthropoda; class Insecta; order Lepidoptera; family Tortricidae; genus Choristoneura; species Choristoneura rosaceana. The sequence continues at coordinate 9,705,821 of JAZBNJ010000018.1, read as the reverse complement.
TCCACTTAATGGGAGCACTGCCAACGCTTCATCTTCCGGTTTATGGTTGCCACTTGAGGACTTTTTAATACTGATGATGCAGAAAGTGGGACAGATAACCTGGTAAAGCCGCAGGTTCACGCCGGATGCAGGCCGCTTCCGACCGAAGCAACTGGAGATCTGTGTCCAACAGTGGACATCCTATATGATATAATGATGTTTTATTTGCAAAAAAATAACTATAATTTGACCACGTGCAGGCTGTAAAGCTATATCCACCGTTGAGTCAGCTCTAACCGTGTTCTCTCCAGGTGCTGATGAAGCTGATGGAGATGGTGGCGTCGGACACGGAGCTGGTGAGCACGCTGTCGCGCAAGCTGGCGCCGCCGCTCGTCACGCTGCTCAGCGCGGAGCCCGAGGTGCAGTACGTGGCGCTCCGGAATATCAACCTGGTCGTGCAGAAGCGCCCTGACATACTCAAGCACGAGATGAAGGTCACTACTACTAATATTACCTACTACTGCAACTACTACCTACTACTACTACTACGGGGGGAATATTCGGACATGTTTGTAATGGAATTTTGAATTAACTGGTGTCAATGTAATATTGAGCCAAGCACTGCTATGCATACGGCTCCAATATGTGTCAGATGTGGATGTTTTTTGTATCAGTTTTCGTTTGTATCAGTTTAAGAAATCGAAAAAAAAAGTGTTGAGAATAATGACGGTGGTTCAAACGCCCAAATATTCATCCTACTACTGCCTACTACTACTACCTTCTACTGCTACTACTACTACTACTACCTACTACTTCTACTTCTAAATGAGGGTGACTACACTGAAAATATTGTGGGTCGATTAACAACCATATTTTATCCACAAACTAAATAAAACGTGTACACTCAACTACAAATATACAAAAATATTATATATTTGCGTAAAATTAAATAAAATTTGACCATGTGATATCCCCCTGGCTATGAAGCTGAATCGGCACTTGCTAGCCACTAATCCAGGGGCTCCCAATCTTTTTAACATGGCAACTCCCTTTACAGGTTACAATTCCTCACTACTTAAAAAAAAACTCGTATCTCAAAATGTATGATTTTTCTTAGTGCACTTTATGACCATTACGTCAAGGTTCAATTTTGTTGACGTATTGATTTAAGATACGAGATTTTTTTTAAGTAGTGATGAATTGTTTTGCGACATCCTTATTATAGCTCTGGGCACGCATGCCGTAACTAGAGCGTACTGTTTCGTGAAGCCCCTGGGAAATGGGCTATTGTAAATCTATTACCCAATATTTAAGCGAGTACGCCAGCTGACTTTCCATCTTTACTAATACTTACAATTTTACTGTTATCAGGTGTTCTTCGTAAAGTATAACGACCCGATCTACGTAAAACTGGAAAAACTGGACATCATGATCCGCCTCGCCTCGCAAGCGAACATCGCTCAAGTGCTGGGCGAGCTTAAGGAATACGCGACCGAAGTCGATGTGGATTTTGTACGCAAAGCTGTACGCGCTATCGGACGCTGTGCTATCAAGGTACGTTGGATCAAAAGGGCGCTTCGATTTAGTTTTGTGGTGACGAAGAGTTAGGAGCTCTTGAGCAGGGATTGTTATGGAGCTGTGTAAAAAATCTCTGGCGGTTCACTCAAATAAATGTTCACTAGAGCACAGTATATATAATTATAAGCTAAAGCAGTATGGAAGCTACGAACAAATCGATCGAAGCGAACACACGCAGACGCGCGCTCTACACGGCCTCTGAGCCCTCCTTAGATGCCGTGTAGATCGCGCGTCTGTGTGAGTGTCTTCGTTTCGATCGTAGCTTCGTAGCTTCCATACTGCTTTAGCTTATATATATACTGTGACGAGAGTGAATGCTTCATTTTTATTTCATTCCATGGTTACATTGCATAGTTAGCTTATAAAATATAAGTTACGTAGCTATGCTCAGTCGATTTATGATTAGTTGATCAACGTATCAAGTAAATTAGCTATTTGGTTTTTCTATTCTACGATTTTTCACTTTGAACGTATCTGCGTTCCAACAACCTGTTTTTTAACATCATAACAGGATATATTAAGAAACTATTTGACATTATATACCCTATCAGGATGTCATGCACCCACAACCAACCAACCAATTTATATGTATTTAAATAAATAAACATTGATATCCCCCCTATCGTGTCCGACAAAGACGAACCTATAGGACTGTTTATTATGTGACTGGCAAAGCCAAACTTTTGTTTTAAACGTCCATTGACGTTGACACAGGTGGAGCCGTCAGCGGAGCGCTGCGTGTCCACACTCCTGGAACTGATCCAGACCAAAGTGAACTACGTGGTGCAAGAGGCGGTGGTTGTGATCAAAGACATCTTCCGCAAGTACCCCAACAAATACGAGAGCATCATATCCACGCTCTGCGAAAACCTCGACACGCTGGACGAGCCCGAAGCGAGGGCTTCAATGGTGAGGAATATCTTCATAGTTCTACTGGCACAGCCTGCTCTCAGAATCAAAGGGGTTGGACCTTAGTTCCCACGCAAATTATTAATTTACCGAAATGTATGCAGCACTGCAAAGTTCTTTGTTATGCTATCCAGCGATTACCTCTATCTTACCTGATGGTAAGCATATTAACTCACACCTCGAGTAAACTTAAATAGCCCCCAAGAGTTCAAAGAACTTCCTTGGGTGTAACTAGCATTTTTTCTTCAAATTCAACAGGTAGTTGCCAAGCAAAATAAGAAATTTCCAAATCAGTTCATTTAGGAGGTGTCAAGTATAAAAAAAAAAAACAAATATACCTCCTCCATTTAAATAGTTGGCAACAAATACGCAGTAATGGCACACGTTTTGTCGACAGGTGTGGATCGTGGGCGAGTACGCGGAGCGTATCGACAACGCGGACGAGTTGTTGGACTCCTTCCTGGAAGGATTCCACGACGAAAACGCTCAGGTAACTGAATTTATGCATTTTAATGCAGCCGGGTCAATTAACTTTTCTTATTTGTTATTCTATCCCGTTCAAGAGACAACAGTGTCAGTTTCTTAAAAAAAACTGTTTATACATGCTATTAATGTGCTTAAGAAATAGTCCATAAAATAAAAGGCTTGTAATGAACAATGTAATTTAAACATCTTGCTCGCTAATCCTGCCGTGAAGCAGCAGTGCTTGCACTGTTGTGTTTCAGCGTGGAGAGTAAGATAGCCGATGATGTTGCAGATGTTTATGGGCGGTGGTAATCTCTTACTATCAGGAGACCCACTTGCTCGTTTGCCATCCAGTAAAATAAAATAAAGATAAATAATGTAATTTAGACAATACGGCCGCTGGTCGCTCGTGAACCCGGCCTTTTACGTGTCGACTTCACGACTATAATAATACAATCCCGCTAATTTACCTCATTTGTGTCCAGGTGCAACTACAACTGCTAACGGCGGTGGTGAAGCTGTTCCTGAAGCGCCCCGCCGACACGCAGGAGCTCGTGCAGCACGTGCTCAGCCTCGCCACGCAGGACTCCGACAACCCGGACCTCAGGTGACACCCCACCCTGACTACAGGCGATAGGGACCTGACTCGGAGACAGCCAACCCCGACTTCAAATCATAATCAAAACGACTTTAGAAGACCACTGATTCTGATCTTAGGGACAGCCAACCCGGACTTCAGATGACAATCAACATGACCTCAATGGCCACCAACCCCGACGTCAGGTGATAGCCAACTCCGAGTTTAGATGACAATCAACACAACCTTAGAAGACCACCAATCTCGACCTCAGATGATAGCCAACCCTGCAGTCTCATTTGACACATGGGTTTTTTTATTTTGTCAATTAAACAAAAAAATGGTGAAGATATAGCCAGTTAAAATTTCGGGTGACGTGACGTGACGTCACAATTCAATATCTCAGAAGACCACTCCGAGTTCATGTAATAGCCAACCCCGTCCTCAGAGACAGCGAACCCCAACTTCAGATGACAAGCAAACCCACCTCAGATGATCACCAACCCCGACTTTAGAAACATCTAACGCCGACCTCAGGCGATAGCCAACCTGACGTCACCAATCCCGGCCTTAGGGACGGCCAACCCGCAACCAACAAACCACAACAAACATACTTTACATATATACATACAACAAGTACCCACTTTATTTTTCTCAAACAAACTACCCACAAAAATTAATAAACTTTAACTGTCTTGTACTCGCAGAGACCGCGGCTTCATCTACTGGCGATTGCTGTCCACGGACCCGGCCGCCGCCAAAGAGGTGGTGCTGGCCGACAAGCCTCTCATCTCCGAGGAGACCGACCTGTTGGAGCCCACACTCCTGGACGAGCTCATCTGCCACATCTCCTCGCTCGCCTCCGTTTACCACAAGCCGCCCACCGCCTTCGTTGAAGGTAACCATGGATAAACATTATGGGATAGATTATTAAGATGAATACCTCTGAAATTGTTAGACATAAACGTGCGGGCGCTCACGATGGCATTCTCCATTTCTTTCTACCCCCTGTCTTATACTGTTACGGAAAGAAATGGTGAAAACGGCGTGGGATTGAAACAGAGTGGGATTCTAATTCTAACGAATGGTTCGTTATCGATTTTAATGACAAAAAAAACTGCATATATATGTAGATTTTAAACAACTTGTAATAATATTTCCAATAAACTAGGGAATCCGTACTAATATTATAAATGCGAAAGTGTGTGTGTATGTATGTTTGTGTATATGTTTGTCCGTTTTTCACGTTGAAACTGAACAACGGATCAACGTGATTTTTGACATAGAGATAGTTTATGGGCCAGAGTGTGACATAGGCTATTTTATATCCAGGAAATGCACAGTTCCCGAGGGAACAGCGCGCGATAACCGAATACCACGTGGATGGAGCCGCAGGCAAAAGCTACTAAAAAATAAATACAAACGCAATTATTAGATTTTTAATAAGACAGTTTGTCTGTTATCATTGCAAGTCACAGGTCTCCTCTCAAAATGAGAGGGCTTGGACCGTAGTTCTCACGCGGGCCCAATGCGAATCGGGAATTTCAGAGAACTAGTCAGCCAATAATGTTGTTGTGTTCCCAGGGCGCGGCGCAGGCGTGCGCAAGTCGCTGCCGGCGCGCGGCGCGGCGGCCGAGGAGGCGGCGGGCGCGCCCGCGGCCACCGTCATCCCCAACCAGGAGTCGCTCATCGGAGACCTGCTCTCCATGGACATCGGCGCGCCGCCCGCGCCCGCGCCCGCGCCCGCCCTCGACCTGCTCGCCGGCGGCTTGGACGTGCTCGTGAGTAAAGCGCCGCCACATTTTTGACGACCGGATGGCTAAGTGGTTAGAGAACCTGACTACGAAGCATGAGGTCCCGGGTTCGAATCCCGGCCGGGGCAGATATTTGTATGAATAATACGAATGTTTGTTCTCGGGTCTTGGATGTTTAATATGTATTTAAGTATTTATTTATCTATATAAGTATGTTTATCCGTTGCCTAGTACCCATAGTACAAGCTTTGCTCAGTTTGGGACTAGGTCAATTGGTGTCAAGTGTCCCATGATATTTATTTATTATTTATTATTATTTAGACAATACGAGAAGTTGCCCGAATTTCACTTGCCATACCAACATTTGCCATAAAATATATGTGCTGTTTTCAGGATTTTTTAAAATGTCACCATATGGAATGAAGTAGGTTAGGTTAATAGTTTAATATCAACTCTGAACAAATTACTATTTCAGCAAGAAATTATTTTAATGCAAATGAACATTCTAGAAAACGATACATTCGGGCATATGAAATTCGGGCAAACTATAGAAAACCGCAAGTTTCACTATTAGGCCAAGAAAAGGAGGAAAACGTGGACCTAATTCTATAACAATAATTTTACCCGTTAGTTGGCCGGCAATATTGTATGAAATTCCATTAGTTATTACTATCCTCTGATTTAATACACAAGAGACAATCTCTTTGCTGGCCTTGGCTGACAATGTTGTATGAAATTCCATTACTATCCTCTAATTGGAAATTAGAACGAATCTTCAATAATTTAATTGATGTTTGAGAATTTTGATCATGAAACTACCGTGAGACTCACTCATATTAAATGATATTGTAACGGATAACTCACGTCTTAAATCGAGTTTAGCTCGACATGTTTCGGGTTATTTCGAAACCCTTCATCACTGGAGCACACGCGTGATGAAGGGTTTCATAATAACCCGAAACACGTCGAGCTAAACTCGATTTAAGACTATATCATTTAATATGATGTTTGAGAAGATACGGTTATGGTCCGCAGTTGGGTGGCGGCGCCCCGGACGCGGGCGCGGGCAGCACGGGGCTGCTGGGGGACATCTTCGGGGCCAGCGCCGCGCCCGCCAGCTACGTGCCGCCCAAGCAGTGCTGGCTGCCCGCCGACAAGGGAAAAGGTCACTGCAATGAGGGTTTTAACAGAGGCGAAAAATATCGTTAGATGGCAGTAGTGTTTTCAGGTCCGTTTGACGTTTGCTCGTGATTGGTTAAAAAACTAAATGAGCCAATCGTAAGCAAACATCAAACGGACCTCACGATACTAACGCCACCTAGCGATATTTCGCCTCTGTAAAAACCCTCATTACATCTATCTCCTCTTAGCCGTATTTTTGCACCGAATGTGCGGCCCACAGACGCCAGAAGTTATTACAACATCTCTAACACATAAACTTTCGATACACTAATTTTTTTTTCATGAATGATCGATAATTTTGTCCTGACGCTTTATAAATTTTTAAAGATGAACATAGACCTATTTTAATTAAATTAATAATATGTCAAAAGAAAAAAATATGTGGAGAAGATGTTTTTCATATATTTTGTGTGGCAATAACTTCACTTATTCGCCCACTCAACTGTTTATTTATATTAAAGCAGATAAAATCTAATTTTACAGTAGAGAAATGATTTGATTTAAATGCGCAGGCCTGGAGATCTGGGGCACGTTCAGCCGGCAGGGCGGGCAGCCGCGGCTCGAGATGACGTTCACCAACAAGGCGATGCAAGCCATGAGCGGGTTCGCCATACAGCTCAACAAGAACAGGTAACTTTACATTTAATGCGCCTAATTAACAGGGTGCTGGTTTTATCTTGTCGCGCGTTCCGGTGCGTAATGAAGGATACAACAATTGACAAGATTTAATTTTTTCAACATCTGTAAATTACTACAGGAATCGAAAGAGTTTTGCCTCCTGAACATGGCAAAATATTTATTATAATTTATTTCTCCATGTTTAAAAAAATACAAAGTAATTAAAAAATGTATCTGAATTTGCCAATACTACAACAGAATAGATATGTTTCCTTTGCCTTTTGCACCAGAAAAAGGAGCTGTCATAATTTTGACAACGTCTACTTAGATTTACGCATGATTTACGTGATCTTTTTTTTAAGAGAGACTAGACAAAAGTAGTGGATCTATTATATCGTAGTTTTGGAGTTAAGCCCTTTTCGAATAAGCACATCTTAAAAAATTTGTAATAAATTAATTAATAATCGTAGCGAAATTTAAAAAATATCAGCGTCTTTCTATTTCCAAGCAGAATACAGAGAACGAATCAAATTATGGTCTTAGAAATATGAAATGTTGTCAATTGATATACCTAATGCAATTTATCTTCAATTATAAACTGAACTTATTTCTGATTCTGATTTGATGTACTTTGGGTTGGGTTAGGTTAGGTTTATTTTATAAAAAAAAAAACAATACCTCTCCATGCAGTCGGCTAAAAAACATCTGTGAAGCTCTAATGCTGGGGCCACACTAGCGGCTAACGTCAATGCCTATTGGCGCGATAATTATAGCAATACTAGCTTTTGCCCGCGGCTCCGCCCGCGCGGTATTCGGTTATCGCGCGCTGCTCCCTCGGGAACTGTGCATTTTTCCGGGATAAAAAGTAGCCTATGGCACTCTCGGGCCCATAAACTATCTCTATGCCAAAAATCACGTTGATCCGTCGCTCCGTTACGGCGTGAAAGAGGGACAAACATACAAACATACAAACACACAAACACACTTTCGCATTTATAATATTAGTATGGATTTTTTAATGCGCTAAAGTGGGTGGCTACACTCGAACGTTCAACGTGAATGCCCATGTATCGCCACTTGAGCTATCGCCTAACGCCAAACGGCAATGTTAATGCCTTTGTCAAATTATCGCGTTAAGTCGTGGCTACACTTACGATTAACGTCCATTATCGCGATAATTAATGGCATTTCTCGTTAGTGTGGCCCCAGCATAATCCTTTGAAATTATATCAAATGTTGTGATGTCATTTGAAATTATGTCAAATTTTGTTGGCCAACACTATGCTGAGCTGAGACCGCTTCGCGATTTCGCAAATACCTACTACTTAATGTTTTTTTTGTATAATTTGCGAAGTGCGAAATAAATAATTTCTATTTATACGGATCATTACACACCCCGCGCGTTCATGTGAAGTTAGCTTAATTCAACGCGGCTAAAAGCTTTACGTTTCCCGCAGTTTCGGCGTGTTCCCGGTGGGCAGCCTGTCGGTGGGCGTGCTGGCGGCGGGCGCGTCGGCGGACGCGCCGCTGCCGCTCGCCACCACCGGGCCCGTGCAGCGCATGGAGCCGCTCAACAACTTGCAGGTCTGTAGCGATGTATACTTAGGATCGGGATCATCATCATCATGCCAGCCGAAAGACGTCCACTGCTGGAGCCAAGGCTCTCCACTCAGACCGGTCATGTGCTTTTCGCATCCACCGCGATCTTAGCCAGGTCGTCGCTCCACCGACTGGTGGCCGATGGGGTCACAAGGTTCTCGAATGGCGTCCGCGGACCGGGAGACGAGCTGTCGTTAGGCCTGCAACAAGATGGAGCGAGACGACCTGGCTAAGGATCGGGATAAAATCACAAAATTTACATTAGCATTACATTCGCCATTAGATATTTCGGAGTGGCCAAGGATTATGAAATTTGCCGCAGATGTTTTTTGTACAACGTTATTGAAATTCAAAATTTAATCAATAATTTATTATAGGAGGCCCTAAGTTATTTACTCTTACTACGAGATTTTATAACCAACATATTTTATGGTTATGATATGAGAGATTTTCCATTGCGAAGCTAGCCTAATATGGAAAGAAAGAAAGAAAGAAAATTTATTTATAACAGCAATGACACATTAAGGTAATATGTACTTTCAGTGGTTGGAATGACTTAAAACTTGAAATAGATTAAAAAATATATATTATAATTGTATAAAAAACATAGAGTACAGTCAGAAAAAAGTTTCCATCATCAAAATCTGGGTACTTAGCAATTTAACCAACTATCAGTGCTCTGATTGACTTGAAACTTGGTACAAAATATGTAGATTGAAGACAATGGAAGTATTTAATATCAAAATAAGAGTACAGATAAAAAAGTTGTAAATAACAAAATTTTATTTCAGGTGGCGATCAAAAACAACGTGGACGTATTTTACTTCGCGTGCCTGATGCCGGCGCACATCCTGTTCACCGAGGACGGGCAGCTCGACAAGCGCGTGTTCCTCACCACCTGGAAGGAGATCCCGGCCGCCAACGAGGTCCAGCACACCATCTCCAACGTCCTCGGCAACGCGGACACCATCGCCCACAAAATGACCCTCAACAACATCTTCACCATCGCCAAACGCAACGTCGAAGGTCAAGACATGCTCTACCAATCACTCAAGCTCACCAACAACATCTGGGTCCTTCTAGAGCTAAAGCTCCAGCCTGGCAACCCCGAGGCGACACTCAGCCTCAAGTCCCGGACTGTAGAGGTCGCTTCCTGCGTATTCCAGGCCTACGAGGTCATAATCAAATCGTAATCTCGCAATATCATATGTATATTTTGGTCTAAGACGTATCGTTATTTATAGTATTCTTATGTAAGTGATAGAAGACTTTGTACGACTGTAAATTCCATTATGGTTAGTGTATGAATGTTTATCGGAGTTGTACGCGAGATGTATAGGTACTGTTCCAATATTGTTGCGCGGTCTGTGCTGTGTGTTGCAGTGAGACAAAGATTGTGCCGCGTATGGCTATAAATAAATAATTATGTTACATTATGCCTTTGTTTTATTTATGTACAGTGACGAGCGTTAATTTGGAATGGAACCCACTTAAGATCGAATATCTGTCATTCATAAGTATTCAAGTTAGACATTTTTACACATTAATCATAGCCCATAGTTGCATTAACCCTTTCAGAGACTAGTTACTGAATTCGATTACAAGATAGGATTGTAGGCAAAAAGCATGTTTACGATATTACTTTACTACGACGAAATAAAACGAGTGTTCCGTAGAAAAAATAATTTATGTGCTTCATTCTATTAATAATGTACAAAATGGTCCAGACCAACATCTGCTCCCGTGTGGACAGTCAAAATATCCTTTACTTACTATTACTAAGGCAACGCATCGTGCTTCTCATAACAATTATAAAACTTTCGTATTTTAATAAACAGAACTTTCAAATACATTATATACAAAATTGTAAGAGCCTCATTTAAAAAGAAAAACCACCAGAGGTTCTAAAAAATAACAAACGAAATCAAAACTATAATTGTCTTTGAACCAAAAAATGCGAATAGGTGGCTTGAATACAAATAAAAACCGTTGCTTCGACGTAGAAAAATATGAATTTACAAATTCGAGATAAAAACAAAAACCTCGCATTGAGGTAAAAATTAGTTTATCCTAATCTATTTTGACGAGGAACTCTTCAACTTCCAACTTTTGTCGCATAATAGCGGACAAAACGACCTCCGCGCTGCACACTACGTTAAGCGTCTTCTCGGATTGAAGCAAGTAATACACAAGGTGTAAATCATTGGGTACAGTGAGCACTAAGTAGCTGTAAGGCCTCATGGTGTGCATTTCCTGTATAGAGACATACGAACGTCGATTTTTCTCGACTTTTCCCCCGCAGAGTTCGATGATCTCTATGAGCGAAGCACGTGAAGGCTTGATGCAAGGCGTGAGGAAGAAGGTGACGCCTTCGAACAGTCTCCTTCTCTGTTCGCCGCTGAGCAATACTTCTGATATGTCGCATTTGAACATTTTGTTGAAGGCTTCGTCTCGCAGGCCGTATTGGGCTTCGTCCGCGAACTTGTTCTGCCGCTGGCTCTCAAGGACCCACTCCGTAGACAGGAGATGTTTGACTGTGACGAGGCAGCTGACTAGTTTGTTTGTGCGGACGAGTTTATCCATTACGAGATGGGTCGCGCTTGCCGCCGTCGTCACCACTAGGCCGCCGAGTAACCTGCGAGATAACACGGTAAAAAAAATGAGCACAACAACAAACTTTATTTTGGTCCACTACAATCTCCTGATAATCCTGCAGCTTAGAGTTTTTAAGACTTGCATATTGCGTGGCCAGTTCTGTCTCTAATCGCTCATGCAGAGTAGACCAACACGCTGAGAAACAAGAAAACTATGCTGGCAGTTCTGGTGATCTTAGTGAACCAAATAAAACATTAACACATTTACAAACTACGGACAACACAGTACTAAGAATTATCCAAATTAATTGAAAAATGTGTGGTTTAAACCTTACAACACCAAATACAAGTCAATCGAATTAGCAAAGGCTCGTAATACATATATACTGAGCGGCAAAAAATGTGGCCCTGAAATGTATGCAGAATCGGTAATTATGCATAACGGGTAGGCCAAATTTTGTGCCGCTGAGTATATTTACAATAAATTTATCTTGTATTTGACGTTGCATTTGAGTTACTACTAACACCCCGTATTACACGTACCCGTAACCTCTACTGAGAATAGAAATAAAAGAAACCTTTCACTTATAAAATAACGACTGGTATACACCCGGATAATCATCTTCACTTTCGTCCGAGTCGTTACTATCGCTGCAATAGAAGTTTTTGTTATGGCCCTTTTGATTGAATCAATGTGTGATCATGAGACTACAATATGCTACGTGTTATGCTCAGATACGAGTATGAAGGGTCCACGGAAAGAACATGTCTAGTCACCTAAGCAACTTTTTGAGTTATAGCGGTTTGAAAGATAGTCATCACGAACAATTACTATGTTTACCATTTCTTTAAAAGTTAAAAAATAACATTTTATAATGTTTTCAGATAATTTAATTCAATGGTAAGTCATCAGTACTACTTTGTGAGCTCTACATTTTGAGATTAAAATCTCAATTTAAAAAAAAGTGACTAGACATGTTCTATCCGTGGATCCTTCGTATGGTAACAAACACCTTTAATTTTACAAGCTTCCCTTAACTAACAACGCTTATTTATTAAGGTCAAATAATAATTATAAACCGTAAAGATATATCCCTTGGAGTTTCGATGAAAATTACATTCAGCAAAAAAAGCTTGTTTTTAGAATGGATCTCACCTGACAATAGCAGCATATTTATTCTGTTCGGGCTGCGGCACGGCGGAGAAGAGCACCCTCGGTGCGAGGTGCAGCGGCGGCGGCTGCGCGGGCTGCGGCGGCGGCGGCGGGGACTCCAGCCGCGGCCTCTTGGCGCGCCGCGGGAGCGCCGCCGCGCTGCGTTTGGCGCGCTCGTGCGACTCTTGAGTTATATTGATGGGCATCTTCCAAGCGTTCATCAAGTGCGCGACCAGACTGTAGTCCATGCGGAAGGGGCTCGCCAGGTTGAACTGCTGGTATTTAGAGTTTTCAATCTGGAAACACCGGAACGATATTAATATGAGGCGTCTAAAAAGAATCCTTGCGCTAGCGTTCCTGATTTTTGTAGTACGAATTCTCATCGTTCTGGAATACCTTAGCAAAATAAAATATACTTAGCGGCAAAAAATCTGACACTCAAATACATATATGCAGTAAGAGGTACATAATTTTGTATGTAGAGTGGGCCAAATTTTGTGCCACTGAGTATATCTTTGGACTCTACTTTAGGGCTAAAATGTATGAAGAAAATTTTCATTGACTGGTATTAGCCTGGCAATCTTCTTTCTCTAATCATTAATCTATTTAATTATATTTGTCTCTATAACCAATGCATCCTTAAAAGTTCAGTGTGTAATGTGTAGGCGCGCGTGCGTGCGCGCGTGCGTGTCTGTTTGCATAGGTGTGTGCATAATAAGTGAGGGCGGGAGTGAGTGAATGCGCACGTCTGTGCGTGTGCGTGCGCGTGCTTGCGTGCGTGCGTGCGTGCGTGCGTGTGTGTGTGTGTGTGTGTGTGTGTGTGTGTGTGTGTGTGTGTGTGTGTGTGTGTGTGCGCGCGTGTGTGTGCGTGTCACCTGCGCGAGCGCGCTCATGTTGCCGAGCAGCAGGTCGGTGAGCCAGGCGGGCGTGACGCAGGGGATGCCCCACTCGCGCGCACGCCGGTACTTGGTGCCCTCGGCGCGCTTGCAGATCAGCACTGTGTTGTCGCGCGTCATGTACGGCGTCAGCTAGAAACAAACAGACAGTTAATCAACGCTCATCGGCGTCATGGCCGTCTCTAATATCACAAACATCCATCGTGTATAAATATACCGGAGCATGTGTTCAAAATCGAGTTCTCTGGACACCCCTCCGTACTGACAAAAATAACCGACTTGGTATGACATTGCATCTCAAACCTTATTAGCAATATAAGAACTACGTTGCGTTGCGAGACTTGCAGCTTTTTACATGTAATGTTTTTGATGGGATATTGATTTCTGAAATTATCGCGATTAATACATGAAATAACTACCTACCGAATAATTCGTTTAAGTTTGTAGTCGTATATCTTTTGTAATGACCGTGTATTGTATTGTATTGTATTGCGCTCGTAATATTTTTGAACATAGTGCGCGTACCTTGGCGCCGGTGTGTTCGACGGCGATGACGACGCGGTCGCGCTCGTCGCCGCGCCAGCCGGACACGGCGGCGCGGTGGTGGCGCGCGGGCCGGTCGCGCGGCGCGTACATCGCCGGCAGGTGCAGCGCCTGCCACGGCGGCGCCACGCCGCGCCGCACCATCGCGTCCGACAGCCAGTACGCCGTCACGCAACGCTTCGCGTCCCGCAACGCCTGCCGTTAACGACACCCATTATAACATACCACTTTATGACACACAAATCAGTTAAGTCACAGTATATATGAAGGGTCCACGGAAAGAACATTTTTAGTCACTTTTTTTTAAATTGAGATTTTAATCTCGAGATGTAGAACTCACAAAGTACTATGACTTACCATATCAAATAATCTAAAAACATTATAAAATTTACCTATTTTTTTAACTTTTGAAGAAATGTTAACCATAGTAATCGTTCGTGATGACTAACTTTCAAACCGCTATAACTCAAAAAGTTGTTTAGGTGACTAGACATGTTCTTTCCGTGGACCCTTCATATAAGCTAAAGCAGTAGGGGAGCTACGAACAAATCGATCGAAACGAATAAACTCACACAGACGCACGCTCTACGCGGCCTATAAGGAGGTATCGCGACTGCAGTACCGCGAGACCCCCTAAGAGGCCGTGTAGAGCGCGCGTCTGTGTGAGTGTGTTCGTTTCGATCGATTTGTTCGTAGCTTCCATAGTGCTTTAGCTTATATATACTGTGGTCGAGTCCTTTTTCTTATGTCGCTCGAGATCCCAATTGTGGCGCGATTTGTTTAACCCTTTTCCAGGCATAGTGCATATAGCAACCACATAAATGTACACAAATATTCGACCTTACTAAGTATACAATATGGTAGAAAATCACTTGAATTCGTTAAAAATATAATTCGTTTTTAAATTAATCCCTTATAGGTAAACAACATAAAACCATGATTAATTATTTTGTGGTAGCACATCTAAATTCGCGGGGTCAGGAAAAGGATTAAAAACAGACCAGTGATATATTAGAATAGAGGCCCATTTAAATTTCGTTGATTTTGACAGCTATTCCATATTTGAAATTCATTACAGTACTATATTTGATACTGTAATGAACATTACGTTACTGTTGTTACCGAGTGACACTCTTTCCCGGCCCGGATCATACCGACATGTAAATACCGGCCCTGTTTTTCGTGTACACTCCCATAGAAGCTCCTGTCAGTTTCTATGGGCGTGTACACAAAAAACAGGGCCAGTATTTACATGTCTGTGTTATCCGGGCCGGGAAAGAGTGTCGCCCTTGTTACCTACTACCTCAGATAATGGGCGTTTATTCGAGCGTTTCAACCGTCTCATTTTATTGGTCACTTTTCTGTAAAATGGCCAAATATTTTGATACAATTTTTTTAGTTACCTGGTAGAAATACAGGAACACTTACAAATAATCGTAAAAACGACATGAAAATCTAGAGCCAATTCGTAAAAAATGAGACCAGATAAATGAAGCGGTTGAAACGCTCGAATAAATGGCCTAATAATGAAAGGGTCAATCAACTTTTTCATCCCCCCTCCCTGTCCCGTGATGTCTCCCACCTGCATGACGACGCCGTGCCGCTGCGTCTCGCACAGCAGGTGCGTGACGCGCGCGCAGTAGCCGGCCTCCACCTCCCCGCCGCGCCGCTGGATGCACTCCACCCAGCGCGCCACGCGTTCCGCCCCCCACGACTGCTGGTATTCCACCTGACACAACCAAGCATATATGACTCCAGCATAAGTACATTCACCAGCACCAATATCTGACACAACAAGCGTGCATAAATATCTGATACGGCGTTTAAAAATTTCGTGATTCTCACTCATAGTCAAATAACTTAACGGGACTTATCACGCTATTTAACACAATTATTATTTACCTCGACGTTTCGGCAACATTTCAGTTGCCGTGGTCACGAGTAGACTGAAGTGTAGGGTGTCAAGTCCGCCTAGCAGCGCGAGTTCTTCGAACTACCCGCACTTGATCACTAATAGTACCGGCACTTGTATCACGAACTACCCGCACTTGGTCATTTTTATTGTGTTAAATAGCGTGATAAGTCCCGTTAAGTTATTTGACTATATCTGATACGGCTCTATTTCTAGGGTCAGAAGGACGTGCCAGATATTTTTGCACGCTCCGCTGTGGCAGATATTAATGCTGGCGACTATACTGTCACAGGTGATGCCATCTGTAGTATTATTTATAAACTCCCGACCCAATAGCGGTTGTACTTGTAAACCTACTAGATTTTGTTAGATGGCGCCACCTGTGACACCCGAGAACGCAAGATGGCACATGTCAATTGTCCTCTTCCGAATTAAATCGAACAAGAATCTAGATCGCTGCCTCAAATTATTCCACCTTTCTTACACCGTCACACCAATTAAAATAAAGTTACCGAGAATCAATATCAAATAACATGAAATTTAAAAATAATAATGAAAAGTTGGATCTCAATAGAAATACGACGGCACCCGATTGGCCGCCGAGGGCTACGGCAAAGATGTCGCTAGTGTCGCTGCTTAAGTGGCTAAATAAGAAACAAACAATCTGAGATATGTGGTGCATAGGAGAAATTCATGTCTGTACCACTGTCCAGTGGTGGTGTAGCGGTATAGCACGCGGCACGGAATGCCGAGGACCTGGGTTCGATTCCCAGCGCTGGTCTTACTTTTCTGGTTTTTCTCTGCATCTATATTTAAGTTTGTATTTTCGACAAAACAACTGAATCGTGACCCACTGTGGAACCTTTTTGTAGAAAAAGTCATAGTGACATCGCATTGCTTGACAAGGTAATTCACTGCGACACTCACTGTGAGAACTTTACAGTGTATCAGGAATCAAATAGTTTGACTGTAAAATTATGAACTTATTAAAAATTTCAAAAATAAACACCACAGACTCTTATTCCGACGCAATAAGGCCGTAGTAACATATTTTTGAGTGGTTCGAATAGATACTTATTTTTGCACCCGACTGTATGTTATTTGATTTAAGTAACGCAGTTTAACGCAGGGCGCCGCCCTTTTGGGGTATGAAGTATGGAGTACTTACGATGTGGAAGACGCAGCCCAGCAAGAAAAGGTCCGGCGGCAGCTTGAGATTGGGATTGTGTCCGTAGAACTGCGCGCGCGGCGGGGCGGGCCGCGCCGCCCCCGCGTACACCTTGTTCCCGCCCACCACCACGCCGCCCGCCGCGCCCGCCGCGCCTACCACGCTGCCGCCCTAAACAAACATCACCATCATCATCATCATAACCATCATCATAGTCCTCGTCAGCGTTATCAATCATCAATAGGGAATATTACTCAAAGCTCTGCGCAAGGGACGACAATAATGCAAACCGCTATGACGTCAGTTCTCTTTATATTTTGTCGCCATGACGGATCATGACCCATAAAAATCATGACATACAGAGTGCAGCACTAGCACAAATCGTAAACAGTTTTTTGAATATCTTAAATATCCGTAGACATTATTTTAATTATTTTTTTGGAAATATAGCTCTATTTTATCAAAGAAAAAAAAAACAACTACAAGGCTTGATCATCTAAACAATAAACTAAGCTATACTACATTAAATTATATATTAAGAAGTGTTCTATCAGACAACATTTTTCACTTTCATTTTTAACAATGGAGAAAAACTAACAAAAATGCAACGCTGCCAGCTCAGCAGGTATAAACTCTCTCAAATGGTCGCTGACTCAGCATTATGATGAAGTGCTGATTTCCTGCCAGAGACGTCTGTTCACTCATTAACTCACTAACCTGGTGCACGTGGTGCGAGGGCCCGAGCAGCAGCCGCGCGGGCGCGCGCACCGCGCCGCTCGCCGCGTGCGCTGCCGTCATCAACCTGAACAACAACTGCTTTTTAAAAAATTGAACTATATCTAGTAGTAAAATATCGTCACTACTTTGAAAAAATCTCGTATCTCAAATCAATACGTCAACAAAATCGACCCTTCAAATAATGCGCACAAAGTTCACTTAGAAAAATGAACAATTTTAAGTTACGAGCTTTTTAAAAATAGGGACGATATGTGAAATAAACGCGAACGTTATAAAACGCTTTATGAAAAACTAGCTTTTGCCCGCGGCTTCGCTCGCGTTAAATTAGGGGTAACACAGATTTACTTTCTACGATCTTCATTTTCGTGTTTTAATTGATTTTTCAGAGAATCACATTTGCAAATTTTCGACTTAAAAATTGATTTTGAAGCCTTGTTTCACATCTTCAGGTCAGGAGTGTAGGTAATTTTAGAAAACCTACTTTTTTTTTTGCACGCTACTTCGTACCTTTGTGACATAGGATTCCCGTGGGCTATCTCACGGGACTCTTTCGAATAAAAAAAGATTTTTTTTTAATAAATAAGAAAGAAAAAGAAAAATCCCGATTTTCCCGTTCCCGTAATAATTTTCGGGAATTTCTCTCTCAACGCTCCCCTACCTCCCCAAAGAACCCACTTACCAAATTTCAGCTTTCTACGACCAGTAAAACAAAAAATCCCGTTTTTCCCGTTCCCTTGGGAATTTTCCAAAGTCCTCTCTCAATGCTCCTCTACACAATCCCTATGCCGATTTTCAGCATTCTGCGTCCAGTCAAACGAAAAATCCCGTTTTTTCCCGTTCCCGTCAGAATTTCGGGATATTCTTTTGTAGTGCTCCCTTATACTCCCCAAATAACCTACATGCCAATTTTTAGTTTTCTATGACCATTAAAACGAAAAATTCAGTTTTTCCCGCTCCCGTCATAATTTCGGGAAATCCTTTTGTAGTGCTCCCCTACACCCCCCCAAAGGAACCTAAATGCTAAATTACAATTTTCTACGACCAGGAAAACGAAGATTTCATCCCGTTGAACTAAATATAAATCTCGTTTTTTCCTTATTCCGTGGGAATTTCCAAAAATCTTTAAAATATTTTTTTACTATTATAATTACCTACGTTTGTGCCAAATTTGAAGAGTCTAGAAATTATTGTTCATGGGATTCCGTTGAACTGAATATATAAATCTCGTTTTTTCCTTATCCCGTGGGAATTTCCAAAAATCCTGAAATTCATACTTAACTTATTGTAATACCTATTTTTTTATCAAATTTGAAGAGTCTAGTTATTATAGTTACTGAGATAGGGTCACTCAGAATTGAATATATAAATCCCGATTTTTCCCGTTCCCGTGGGAATTTTCAGAAATCCTTCCTTAGTGGATGCCTACATTATATAAGGTATCTATGTGCAAAATTTCAAGTCTCTAGGTTCAGTGGTTTGGACTGTGCGTTGATATATCAGTCAGTCAGTCAGTCAGTCAGTCAGTCAGGACTTTGAATTTTATATATATAGATATAAATGTATGAAATGCGAAAAAAGTTGCCGCAATGATAAAATGCTTTTGCGATTGCGATCTAACAAATCCAAATATTTACTTAATGAAATCTAAACAACACCAAGTTGTGACACAATTTTGTCTTAGTCAGTAATCTTTACAATAACATAATTTGTTATTTTGTTCGCGATTTTGGAACTTAATAATTATTGTACTTATACGGAGCGGGGCGTTGCTATCTGTGAGACAGTTTTTAACTTTTTCAGGTGGCATTGTTTTCACTTTAATATATTCCCAAAGTGCTATTGTTCCAAATAAAGGAATTTATTATTATTATTATTATTTAACAACACAAAATTTAATAATCACAAAAATCAAAATAAGTTATTGTTAAAATATATATTATTAACAGAAACTGTTTTTGCTGACTGCACTTTTTATTGCCTATATTTTCCGTGTCATCCGACATACATTATGCATATCAAATCGAAACAGATAAAAAATAACTTTCAAATAACCATACCAATACAAGGCGAAGATAAATAAAAATTGAGAAAAAAATTGTACGTTGTTTTCATAATATGAAGTACTAGCTTTTGCCCGCGGCTCCGCCCGCGTGATATTTGGTTATCGCGCGCTATTCCCTCGGGAACTGTGCATTTTTCCGGGATAAAAAGTAGCCTATGTCACTCTCGGGACTATAAACTATCTCTATGCCAAAAATCACGACGATCCGTCGCTCCGTTACGGCGTGAAAGAGGGACAAACATACAAACACACAAACATACAAACACACAAACACACTTTCGCATTTATAATATTAGTATGGATTATCCTTGAAATAGCCGTCGCCTTATTACAATAAAAATGATCACTCGAAATCTAACCTTTTGTTGAAACCTAACCTATTGTTTTTCTATTTTAAGTTTTAATGTATTTTTCTTTTAGTACCGAATTTTGTCATAGTAATATATATCTTCTATCTTTTTTCACCACATATTGTAAATAAACCGCGACTTTCTACCGCATCAACTACTATCGCCTTACTTAACAGAGCGGTAGAAAACATTTTTTAAACACCCAAAATTACACATTTATTACACAAAATCCACATAGTACTAAAAACACGTGTTTTTTTACTTTGACTCTTCGTCTTCGGACATGTTAGCAGCGCGGTGCAGCGCCCGACGCGACGAGCAGCCAAAAGAGCTATTTTGTTTTACACTCTCGTGTAACTTTTATTCGAACTACCCCCATTTCACATTTTTTTAACCGACGATATTTAAGTACGGTACACATTAACAATAAAATAAACAACAATCTTCCATAGTCGTTTGTGTCGCCCAAGAGTATATAATCCTATTTGCTTTTTATATTTTTTTTATTGTGTTCTGTTATTTTACTGTCTTGTATACGGTTTTTTGGAAATTAGTTTTTTTTTATAATGTAAAAAATCTACTATTAGAAAGTGATAAGATCCATCATTTATCAAAACAGCAGTGTTTGCACTGTTGTGTTTCGGCGTGGAGAGTAAGACAGCCGGTGAAATTACTGACACTTGAGGTATTCCATCTCAGGCATTTAGGTTAGCAACGCTTCTACAATACCCCTGGTGTCTACGATGTTAATAGGCGGTGATCTCTTACCACCAGGAGACCCACTTGCTCGTTTGCCTTCCAGTCGAATAAAAAAAATAAAAATAACAAACAGTAAATTATGTGTTTAAAAGCTATTTTTGAAGGTTTCAAACTAAAATATTTTGTTACGGTTACATACTGGCAATTTGAGAATTATTCTGTCGTAATAGTTTTTAACGCACGGCCCAAGCCCTCTTATTGAGAGGAGGCCTGTGCCCAGCAGTGGGACGTATTATAAACTGGGATGGATGGATGGAACATTTTTACATTAGACGGTAAATTACATTAAATCTATTTATTTTAGAATCGGGGGCTCACTAAAGGTAATCATGGTCACATCAATATGTTATTTAATGGTTATCTTGTTTTAGTCATAATATAAGTAAACATGTTTTCAACTAGTTGTTACCCGCGACTCTATCCACGTAGAATTGTTGATCGCTATCCCGCGGGAAGATGCAATTTTCTGGGATAGAAACTATTCTATGTTTTTCCCGGGACTCAAACTATCTGTATACCAAACTTTATCTAAATCGCTGTTTAGACGTTAAAAGGTAACAAACAGACTAACAATCTTTCCCATTTATAATACCAGTGGGTTATTTATTCCTTCAATACAGGTGGCGGCTACCTCTTGGTAGCCATAATGGCAAAATAACATAGAGGCAGGCCAAACTTGTCCATGATTTGGATAATCCATACTAATATTATAAATGCGAAAGTGTGTTTGTATGATTGCGTGTTTGTCCGTCTTTCACGCCGTAACGGAGCGACGGATCGACGTGATTTTTTGCATAAGATAGCTTATGGGTCCGAGAGTGACATAGGCTACTTTTTATCCCGGAAAAAGCACAGTTCCCGAGGGAAAAGCGCGCGATAACCGAATACCACGCGGGCGGAGCCGCGGGCAAAAGCTAGTATGTATTATACATGTGTTACTAAAAACATTCGCGGGCCGAATAGAAACGGCCGCTTGCTAGCCGCTAATTGCCGTCAGGTGCTTCAATGGGATTTCATCTTATTATTATCTCCATTTATCTTCCCCACCGACATACTCGAGATGTGGTAAAACCAACCACAAAACGTTCAATTAAAACATAACGGGATTTCTCAACAGGAAAATGGTAGAATAAAATTTTAATCATATTTTAATAATGTTAACCGTCGATTTTCGAAGGGAGATAAACAAGTTGTCAGACAGAACGTACGAGATCTCGTATTTATTCATGAGTCACCTGCGCGACGCGTTGCCGCTTCGATTTTAATATTAAACCAAATCAACAAACAACTTAAAAATACAGCCAATTAATATTCCAAGTACCTGGGCAACCGAACCTTGCTCGGGACAAAACTCGATATTAACCCTTGTAGAGGACAAATAATTCCTGTTCCAAAACCGGGTTTTGTATGGATTTTTTGTTTCTTTGGACAAAACCAAAGTTATGGGCCGGTTATATACAACGAATGAAAATTCCTACTACAATATGCGGTTTTGAAGTAGTAATTATTATTTCCTTGTCGAGAACCAACGTCGGGGATTGGTAATTGGAAAGGAGATTCCGTGTCGCAAAACCGGGTTATGTAGCAGAATTTTATCACTTTCGTTACAAAAGCAAAAAGGTAACAAACTTTACTACTAAACCAATGGTTGTACCATTTGACAAATATACAAAATATTGGCATACTTTTATAACTTCGGTAATTAAACAAGTTTAGGGGCTGTTTCACCATTTCAATGGATAATGAATGTATATATATAAACTAAATAAAACAGTTTGGAAGCTATGAACAATCGATCGAAACGAACACACACAGACGCGCGCTCTAGACGGTCTCTAAGGGGGTCTCGCGGTACTGCGCGGTACTGAGACCCTCTCAGAGGCCGTGTAGAGCACGAGTCTGTGTGAGTGTGTTCGTTTCGATCGATTGTTCGTAGCTTCCATACTGCTTTAGCTTATATACAGGGTGGCCCATTTATATCGGTCAGTATGGGAAAGTCTGAAACTATACGATATACGAAAATTTCTTCTTAGGAACCATGACATCGATTTTAATAACAAGAAAAACTGCATTCATGCATTTAAAAAAACCTGTACTCACCTCGGGAATCGAACCCGGTTGTTTTGAAAAAAAAAAACTTACACTATTTCTATTTAGATATCGATTGTGTATATCTTAAGCAGTAAATGTCTCCATGAAACATTATGTCTAAAATGAATAAAATGCATTGTTTTCACATACTTGAATTTATTTTAGTAGGTGTTCGAAGTGTCCACCGTTACAATATTCAACAAATTCTGGCATGTTAACTGGTCTCTAAGGTTGTTTGTACCTCTTTGCAGGTAAAATCGATGTCATGGTTCCTAAGAAGAAATTTTCGTATGTCGTATAGTTTCAGACTTTCCCATACTGACCGATATAAATGGGCCACCCTGTATATACAGTGCCGATAGTGTGAGGTACCGACCTGAGCGTGCCGGCGGCGGAGGGCTCGTGGTCGGGCGGCGGCGCGGCGCCCTGCAGCCGGATGCTCAGCATGTTCGCGAGCGCCGTCTTCGTCTTCGGGTTCACCAGCAGGGCACTGTTCGCGCCTGGAGACAAACAATAGGGATGATGACGCCATTAAAAAATAATTCGAAGGCACAACTCCAGTAAAAAAACGCTTTATTTTAGCCCTGAAAACCAGATTAATTTTCGATTTACTGTAAAATTAGATTTTTTGTTGCTTTAAAACAAATAAATAGTTAGTTGATTGAGTTGCCGGATAGTGACGTCATAATTTGAAACTCTATGGGAGAATTGTGTTTTGACAGCTCATAAAAAGTACGTCAGTTGATTGGTGGTGTCAACATCATTTATTGAATCGGGGGTTACTTCGCAGAGGTCCATATGCATTAACTAATAGTACTTTGTGCATTAAGGGGCGTAAGAAACGGATTACTAACGAGAGTCTATCAGAAACCCGACGCCGGAGGCGGAGGGCTTTTAATAACTCGAGTTTGTAATCCCATTATTGCTCGTGATAAACACAATGATTTTCATCACTTTGCTAGCAAAAAAAAATCAAAAAAATTAATAATAAATAAATAATAAATAATTTTGTGTCCAAATGCAAAAGAAAGCCGCTAAGAAAACACCTGAATGAAATAATGCCTTCCCACCAATACAAGGGAGCTACAATTAAATTCAAAAATCGGAGTTCGTATCGTACCATGCTGAATCCTGAGCGTAGCGAGGGATTCTAATGTAGAATCCTGAGCGTAATGAGGGATTCAACTACTACTTTGGTCATAAACCTTACCCTGCTGGTCGGGAGTAGCGGGCGCCAGGAGCGCGGCGTCCACTTGTTGGTCCGCCAGGGGAGCGCCCACCACGTGCTGCGTCACGCCCGTCGCCACCTGCTAACAAACACTACGCGGTAATAACACTGTTGAGGAAAGGAGATAGCTTAAGTTAGCGGGCTGATATTATGCCTGAAAGAGGATTTAGATAGAAACATTGGCAGCGTTATGTAACACCAATTTACAATAATCCCTGTGACACTAGTGGTGGTGCGCGTGGTGGTCCCGCTGGGTGGTACCTTGGGCAGCGGGTGGTGGTGCGCGTGGTGGTCCCGCTGGGCCTGCAGCTGCTGGAGCCGCTGGTACTGCGCGCGCTGTATCTGCAGCTGCTGCAGCTCGGCGCCGCCCGCGGGGCTCGGCACGCCGCCGCCGCCTACTGACCACATCATTTTATCATGGCCGATACAAAAATAATGACAAATTCGCGCTCAGCGCCGCTAAATTTGACGAAAACAACACTAGACGATTTCTGACATCTAGGATAAATTCAGCTTTCAATTATTTTTTTTCAATGTCCGTAAATTCAACATATTTTGAACATGAAACTACCGTGACTCACTCATATTAAACGATGTTGCAACGGATAACAGTTATCCACGTGTCACGTCTTAAATCGAGTTTAAACCCCCGAAATAACATCGCACCCTTAGTGCAAGAAGCGCGTAAGTCCTAAGCGTAACCTAATAGGTTTGTACGTGTTTTACGCGTTTCTTGTACGAAGGGTGCGCATAGAAACATGTCGAGCCTAAACTCGATTTAAGACGCGATTTATCCGTTACAATATAATTCAGTACATATCTGAACTTGTCAGTTTCAATCATGCAAGTCAAATTTCAGCCACTTCAGTGTCCGGATCGACTTGAATTCAGTATGAGTATTGAAAACAAGATAAAAAAATGCAAAAAACCTTGTGACAACCCTGACATTTCAATCTCTCGTCAACTGTCGACATTTTGCGTCGAGATTTGCATTAGATAGATAAAAGTGCCTACTATAATATGTTCATGTACCATACCACATTTTAGTAAATTTAACAATCCATACTAATACTCGTATTATAAATGCGAAAGTGTGTTTGTATGTTTGTGCGTTTGTCCGTCTTTCACGCCGTTACGGAGCGACGGATCGACGTGATTTTTGGCATAGAGATAATTTACGGCCCGAGAGTAACACACTTTTTATCCGCCCGCGATAACCGAATACCACGGTAAAAGCTAGTACAATGAATAATTTTTTCAGTCAGCGATCAGTAAGTTCAATCGAATGCCCTCGTAAACATTATAAAAGATTTTTTAATCGAGCTCAGTAACAGTGGGAAACAGACACAGACAGTGGGAAAGAGCAAAGAAGGTTGACGGTGTTTCAAAGGTGTAAGGATAAATTATTTGGTAAAGGAAAAATTACCGACGAACATTATAGGTTAATTAAAAGTTTGTAAAAGTACAATTCCCCATTCAACTTCGGTGTTGCAACAATGCTACCATAATGCGTCAACAATACGTCCACTTGACGAGACGATGTTTAGTCACAAATAAATACAAAAAAGCATACTATCTCGCTTCATTTCTAAGCTCGCAAATACTAGTACGCAAATAGGCATCAAAGCAAATAAGCTGTATTTGGGCCAATCAACTTTTTTACCGACACTAATCTGTCCGCGGCATTTTTCAAACAATTGCAGATTTTTTAAAACATTTTTTTTCTGTAATTTAATAGATGGTGTACATGAATAGTATACATGCCATCCTACATAAGTTCAATCTATTAAACCGTGAAATATCTTGTTGGAAGTATGATTTTTTGGTAACGCCAGAGACAATTTTGTTAACGCAGGAGACGCCCAAAGTGTCGGTAAAATAGTTGATTGGCCCATTTTAAAATAATATATACAACTCATACATTCCGAATGTAAATGCGAACTATCCGACATAATTTCACAAGTCACAATAATTGTCTGTCACATTATTTCCATTTTACGGAAAGCACATGTCACGTAAAGGAGAGGAGAAAAATTACTAAAATTGTAGAGAAGGCTTAGAGCGAGCGATAGATAACGCATTGAAATTATAATGCGGGTACACCGTCAGAGCATTACTATGTATGAGCTGAACGAGGCGTTTGGCAATAGCGGATTGTGGGAGAACGTTTGAAAGATCGCTGGACTGACTATACAATGAAGCTGTGCCGTATTTATCGTGAAAATGCAATTTTGGTATAAGAACGCGAAAAAACGCCACTCGGGAGTGTGAAAATGTATAAAGGTCTCTTACCCATTACACCATCACCACAGTATATAAATAAGCTAAATCAGTATGGAGGCTACGAACAAATCGATCGAAACGAACACACTCACACAGACGCGCGCTCTACACGGCCTCTAAGGGGGTCTCGCGACTGCAGTACCGCAGTTGAATTGAATTTTTTATTTCGCGATTTTATCCCTATCCCATTGGGTTTTTGCTGATTAACACGAAATTTTGTGTTGTTTTTTAGTTATTTACCTTAAAATACAACTGTTGACATTTCAGGCATCGGATAGTAAAAAAGAAAAATAGAAAATCGAATTTAGTTTTTTTACAAATTTTTTCTTCACTTATTTTTTTTAGGCATTTTGGGAAAAATCTTGAAATCGTCAATATCTTTGAAACTAATAATTTTCGAACAGGGTATCTCATGACCATTTTTTGCTGCAAATAAGTTGTACTATACGCCCTTAAAAGGAATGTATTCAATAAGCAATCACCCGGTATGTACTTACACATTTCGCGCTGTCATCGTTCATCCATCATTATCGTCCATATCATTATTTCATCTTTTAGATTTTTTTATCGAACAACGCCAAAACCTACTATAGACTATAGACACTGCCAAAACCTACTATAGAAGAGCCATATTTGTTAATTATAATTTTAAATTGTAATAACTGTTAAAGATTTACCTACTGCAAAATTTTGATGGACGACATATCGTTCGTGGATCTTGAGGCCTTATAATAACATAATGGGAATCACAATCGTTTTCACCGATTCATTCTGTGACGCAACAAGACGAGGGTAGAATGAGATGGAGAAATGAACTAAGCATTTTACATTGATTATGTTGAAACCTAGGTTAAATACAGTTTATTAAAAAAAATAGTTTTGGAATATATTTTTTTTCCTATTATTATTGTAACTATTATTTAATTGAATAAAACGCTTTTAGAGAAATTATTTATTTAATAAAACATGCAAACTTACCGGGCGACTGCGGCGGCTGCGCGGGCGCCGCGGCCGGCATGGCAGTCGCGCGCGCGCCTTGGCTCTGCAACCATTGTACCTTCACGAAAAAAAAAACATTGCAATCATTTGAGTATTTTCTTTTTCTTGTTGATATAGCATTTGCTGCGAGGCACTTTGCGTGCGTTACGTAAGTTACGAATTAATTCATAATAATTAATTCGAAAACCCGACAATCGGGTTCTCTGTTCGCAGGCAGTTTTCTTTACAAAGCGGAAAAACCGTCTGCTCGTTTATCTGACATAAACATAACAAAAACACGCTGCTGCTGTAAGAATTAAGTAAAACATAGATCTTACTCGTTAAATAGAACGACATTATCAGTGACTTTTAAAATAATTGAGTTCTGATATTTTTCCCTTTTTGTTCGACTGCGACAGAAGGAGGGTTATATTTTTCGAGTGTATGTATGTATTTTTGACAGTCGGGACCCATTAAATAACCTAGACTCATTCCTATCCAATATGGGTCCCGACTGTCAAAGTCGCTATATCCCGTATTTAAATATACTATTTGTTATAGTTTAGGTCAATTACTTTCTACGCATTTTTCCTTCAGTTCAAATCAACCAGACTTGTTTTATTCTGTTTAGTTTATAATAAAAGTATTTTTACGCAGTCGGGTTTTTTTTTTCTTTACAGTCTCTTTCCATAGTCTACCATATTATGGTGTACAATATTTTTTGATAAAAGTGACATTATAATACAATCAAAAATAATAATTAAAAGAAAACCGCATCTAAATCAGTCAAACCGTTCTGGAGATAAACGTGAACATTCGTTTGTCTCCAGAACAGAACAGAACGCATGTACCGTCTCCGTTCCGTTGTGGGTAAAAATACAAATAAAATCAAATCAAATTAATAAATGTAATAGTTATTACTCAGCGTCTTAAATTTAATAGACTTATCGCGTAGTAGTGAGTACAAGTATTCTATAGCGATCTGTAATTTTGTCACCTGTCGTATCTAAGAGAGGCTTTATTACCTGCTGTGGCTGCGTCAGACCGGGCGGCAGCTGCCTCTGGATGAACGTCACGCTCTGAGGAGCCCCGGACTGCGGCGGCGCCCCCGGCGACCCCGCCACCACACCCTGAGGCTAAAAACAGAAAAGTTCTATGTTAGTTTGTTATTTCGTATTTAATTCAGTGGAATGACTTGTTGTGATGTGAACTGACAAATGAAGTGACAATTCGGTCAAGTAAAGTGCTAAAAGCATGACTAGTATCATCGCAACCTATGTTGGACACTAATCGTCAGGGACCAAATGGAGTTAGCTCTAATGCCGCTCTAACGACAGTAAACATACGGAACGCAGTCATATTATAGAATAAGATGGAAATAGACTTTACAATGCACATGCTCGGAAAGTGCCTCTTGACATGGGTCAACATATCCATAGAAAGTTAGTGATTCCTGCAAGCATCCACGAACATGGCGCGCTGGGTGGGGTCCCTCTGTTGGACCGCGCGGGTCTGTGTCGCCAGTGGCGCGGTACCTGCTGGTGCTGGAGAGCGGCGGCGCGCTGCAGCGAGAGCTGCTGGCGGCGCTTCTGCAGCTGCGCCACGAACATGGCGCGCTGGGTGGGGTCCCTCTGTTGGACCGCGCGGGGTCTGTGTCGCCAGTGGCGCGGTACCTGCTGGTGCTGGAGAGCGGCGGCGCGCTGCAGCGAGAGCTGCTGGCGGCGCTTCTGCAGCTGCGCCACGAACATGGCGCGCTGGGTGGGGTCCCTCTGTTGGACCGCGCGGGGTCTGTGTCGCCAGTGGCGCGGTACCTGCTGGTGCTGGAGAGCGGCGGCGCGCTGCAGCGAGAGCTGCTGGCGGCGCTTCTGCAGCTGCGCCACGAACATGGCGCGCTGGGTGGGGTCCCTCTGTTGGACCGCGCGGGGTCTGTGTCGCCAGTGGCGCGGTACCTGCTGGTGCTGGAGAGCGGCGGCGCGCTGCAGCGAGAGCTGCTGGCGGCGCTTCTGCAGCTGCGCCACGAACATGGCGCGCTGGGTGGGGTCCCTCTGTTGGACCGCGCGGGGTCTGTGTCGCCAGTGGCGCGGTACCTGCTGGTGCTGGAGAGCGGCGGCGCGCTGCAACGAGAGCTGCTGGCGGCGCTTCTGCAGCTGCGCCACGAACATGGCGCGCTGGGTGGGGTCCCTCTGTTGGACCGCGCGGGGTCTGTGTCGCCAGTGGCGCGGTACCTGCTGGTGCTGGAGAGCGGCGGCGCGCTGCAACGAGAGCTGCTGGCGGCGCTTCTGCAGCTGCGCCACGAACATGGCGCGCTGGGTGGGGTCCCTCTGTTGGACCGCGCGGGGTCTGTGTCGCCAGTGGCGCGGTACCTGCTGGTGCTGGAGAGCGGCGGCGCGCTGCAGCGAGAGCTGCTGGCGGCGCTTCTGCAGCTGCGCCACGAACATGGCGCGCTGGGTGGGGTCCCTCTGTTGGACCGCGCGGGGTCTGTGTCGCCAGTGGCGCGGTACCTGCTGGTGCTGGAGAGCGGCGGCGCGCTGCAGCGAGAGCTGCTGGCGGCGCTTCTGCAGCTGCGCCACGAACATGGCGCGCTGGGTGGGGTCCCTCTGTTGGACCGCGCGGGGTCTGTGTCGCCAGTGGCGCGGTACCTGCTGGTGCTGGAGAGCGGCGGCGCGCTGCAGCGAGAGCTGCTGGCGGCGCTTCTGCAGCTGCGCCACGAACATGGCGCGCTGGGTGGGGTCCCTCTGTTGGACCGCGCGGGGTCTGTGTCGCCAGTGGCGCGGTACCTGCTGGTGCTGGAGAGCGGCGGCGCGCTGCAACGAGAGCTGCTGGCGGCGCTTCTGCAGCTGCGCCACGAACATGGCGCGCTGGGTGGGGTCCCTCTGTTGGACCGCGCGGGGTCTGTGTCGCCAGTGGCGCGGTACCTGCTGGTGCTGGAGAGCGGCGGCGCGCTGCAGCGAGAGCTGCTGGCGGCGCTTCTGCAGCTGCGCCACGAACATGGCGCGCTGGGTGGGGTCCCTCTGTTGGACCGCGCGGGGTCTGTGTCGCCAGTGGCGCGGTACCTGCTGGTGCTGGAGAGCGGCGGCGCGCTGCAGCGAGAGCTGCTGGCGGCGCTTCTGCAGCTGCGCCACGAACATGGCGCGCTGGGTGGGGTCCCTCTGTTGGACCGCGCGGGGTCTGTGTCGCCAGTGGCGCGGTACCTGCTGGTGCTGGAGAGCGGCGGCGCGCTGCAACGAGAGCTGCTGGCGGCGCTTCTGCAGCTGCGCCACGAACATGGCGCGCTGGGTGGGGTCCCTCTGTTGGACCGCGCGGGGTCTGTGTCGCCAGTGGCGCGGTACCTGCTGGTGCTGGAGAGCGGCGGCGCGCTGCAGCGAGAGCTGCTGGCGGCGCTTCTGCAGCTGCGCCACGAACATGGCGCGCTGGGTGGGGTCCCTCTGTTGGACCGCGCGGGGTCTGTGTCGCCAGTGGCGCGGTACCTGCTGGTGCTGGAGAGCGGCGGCGCGCTGCAGCGAGAGCTGCTGGCGGCGCTTCTGCAGCTGCGCCACGAACATGGCGCGCTGGGTGGGGTCCCTCTGTTGGACCGCGCGGGGTCTGTGTCGCCAGTGGCGCGGTACCTGCTGGTGCTGGAGAGCGGCGGCGCGCTGCAGCGAGAGCTGCTGGCGGCGCTTCTGCAGCTGCGCCACGAACATGGCGCGCTGGGTGGGGTCCCTCTGTTGGACCGCGCGGGGTCTGTGTCGCCAGTGGCGCGGTACCTGCTGGTGCTGGAGAGCGGCGGCGCGCTGCAGCGAGAGCTGCTGGCGGCGCTTCTGCAGCTGCGCCACGAACATGGCGCGCTGGGTGGGGTCCCTCTGTTGGACCGCGCGGGGTCTGTGTCGCCAGTGGCGCGGTACCTGCTGGTGCTGGAGAGCGGCGGCGCGCTGCAGCGAGAGCTGCTGGCGGCGCTTCTGCAGCTGCGCCACGAACATGGCGCGCTGGGTGGGGTCCCTCTGTTGGACCGCGCGGGTCTGTGTCGCCAGTGGCGCGGTACCTGCTGGTGCTGGAGAGCGGCGGCGCGCTGCAGCGAGAGCTGCTGGCGGCGCTTCTGCAGCTGCGCCACGAACATGGCGCGCTGGGTGGGGTCCATCTGCTGGAGCTGCGCGTGGGTCTGCGCGTCCAGGTGGATCAGCTGCCGACCGCCGCCGCCCGCCGTCCACGACACCTGGCACGAGAACAAAGAATCGTGCACCATCAATAGAGAATATGCATAGAACAAACCGGACAATAAAGTGAATGACATAAAGATCATCAATCATTTGCATTCTATCATCATCAGCCAGAAGACGTTCATTGCAGAACAAAGGCACCCGACGCAAGAGGCTACAAGCTCAGATTTTTTTTTAACATTGTATCTGAGTTGTGATGAATTTTACTGATAAGGCCCTATCAAAAGAATTTGCCACGGGCCCCAGATGGTATAGTTATGCAATGAATGACAACTCGCCACTTGCATTCAGCGGTTGGCCGCAATTCTCACGATGTCTTCAGTCCACTTAGGCCTCCCAGGCCTGCCAATGCTTTGTTTGCATTCCATATTTTAAAAGAATGAAGAAATCTCACCCTAGGACCGACAACAGTCCCCGGCTGTCCCAGTTGCTGTCGCTGCTGCAGGTACTGCTGCTGCTGCTGCCAGGCCACGCCCTGGCCGCCCTGCACGAGCTGCTGGCCGCCCGGCGACACGATCTGCTGGCCGCCGCTGTGCGTGATTATCTGCTGGATCCCGGCCGGCGTCAGTTGCGCCCCGCCCTGCGGCGACTGGGGCACTTGCGACAGCACCTGCTGATTCTGACCCCCTATTATCTGCTGCCCGGACTGACTCACGATCTGCTGAGAAGACTGAGCTATCACGACTTGGTGCTGTTGGCCTTGCTGAGTTATAACGTGTTGACCCCCTTGGGACAACACTTGCTGAGTGCCTTGAGTGATTATCTGCTGACCCTGATTCACTATTTGACCCCCCTGATGCACTATCTGACTTTGTGATACTATCTGCTGCCCGCTTTGCAGAGTTACTTGTTGGTTCCCATGCACTAGAATCTGTTGCTGTCCTGTGTGCTGATTTATCAACACTTGCTGAGGAGCTTGAACTATTTGTTGTTGGTTGGATCCATTTAGAAGCTGCTGTTTCTGAACTAATATTTGATGGTGGGTCTGGCCGATGCTCTGTCCCTGGGAGCCTATTGTTTGTTGCAATATCTGCTGGTTAGTTTGCTGAATGGTATGCTGGGGACTGGACTGAGCCTGTTGCTGATTATTTATCAAAGCCTGCTGCTGTGTCTGCATAATTTGCTGCTGCAGTATCACTTGGCTCTGTGGGTTGCGCTGAACCAGCGGACTTCTTATTATCTGGTGCTGACCCTGAACATTTTGCACCATTTGTATATTTTGCTGTCGCCAGGAGCCTTGCACGGGGACATTGCCACCCTGTTGATTTTGAATGCTTTGCTGAACAGATTGTATTTGCTGGCTTAAAACTGTCTGACCGCTGTTTCCCACTAGTTGGTTGAGTTGCACTCCCTGGCCACTTTGGTTTTGAGTAGAAGAGACCATTCCCTGTTGATTGACTACACCCATATTCAAATTCTGCTGCTGGTTAGTCAGTGACTGGACAGTTTGCTGTTGAATCAAATTCTGATTCTGGGAAGACATCTGTTGGGCGGATCCCATGAGTTGCTGGTTGAGCCCCTGATTCATATTCTGGTTCAACTTCTGCTGCAAGTTCTGAGTGGATTGGGCTAATTGCTGAGCAATATTCTGCACAGCCTGCGAAGCGGTCTGCTGGCTCAGACTTAGACTTTGCTTCATGGCCAAGTTCTGTTGGTTGAGCTGTTGCTGCTGTAGATTATTGGCACTCTGACTCAACATTTGGCTTATATTTTCTATTTGTTGTTGAGCAGATGTCATATTGGAGTTGTTGGATTGGTTTATATTTTGGTTTTGTTGTATAAGATGTTGGTTACTTTGGATATGCTGCTGCATACTCGGCATATTCTGGTTCATTTGTGATACAGAGACATTGGACTGGCTAAAGCTCTGCTGGTTTTGTTGATTCACATTCTTTTGTTGCAACATTTGCATTCTAAGTTGGTGCTGTTGGAGCAGCTTTTGCTGTTGTATTTGTATGGCTGTCAGGCCATGGGGAGCCTGCTGTTGCTGCTGCTGCTGCTGCTGTTGTTGTTGTTGCTGTTGAAGTTGTTGTTGTTGCTGCTGCTGATGCTGTTGTTGCTGCTGATGTTGCTGTTGTTGTTGCTGCTGATGCTGTTGTTGCTGATGCTGCTGTTGTTGCTGCAACTGTTGTTGTTGATGCTGTTGTTGTTGCTGCTGCTGATTTTGTTGCTGCTGCCCATAGACCTGCTGTTGTAAGCCCACCTGGCCAACACTCATATTTCCCTGCGAAGCAATAGTTTGGCCGAACTTCTGCATCAGTTGTGTATTCGCTTGACTGCCCTGTATCTGGAGATTTTGAGTAACAATACCTTGAGGAATAGATTTGCTCATGATGTTGCCAGACTGCATAGTGGTAGAGTAGCCCATAGAGCTCACAGCTGAAGTTGGCACAGTAGAAGTGTTCACAGAAGATGTTGGATGATTCCAAGGCATCCTTTGCTTGAGCTTATCCAGTTTATCTAGCAGAGCCTGATTATTTTCATCTTTATTTTCTGCCATGTTGTGGGTTGGCACCTCATTCTTTGCAATACCTTCCTCAAAATCAAAACCTGTGATTGCACTTATCCGATCCATTGACTTCTGGGGAGGCTGAGGTACTATAATTAGCTTTGGATGAAACACTTCTGCCACAGCCTGTATTCTACCCCTTACACTTTCTATTACCCAATCCGGGGTAACAATTTTTAGCCTATTAGAAGGTAAAGAAAGAGCAGCACTGTATTTCCTACCTGTTGCAGCACCACAGATAAGATGTGTGCACTGAAAGTCCAGATTAAGCTTTACTCGACCACCATGGTACGTGATTAGCGCATAGACTGCCTTCAAATCGGCAGGGCTCACTTGGCACACACACGCAACCACATTAGAAAATAACTTGCTCCTGTTAGGGCTGTAGGGCTTTGGATTTGCGAGGCGCCGAAGTCTGATGCTGGCCAGCACCCAGTACTCGGTCACTGCAGGGATCTGGTATATGTCTTGAGCGTCGTCGAGGTCAGTATCAGCAGCATTATGACCACAGATTAAATGTGTGACATAGTCAGAGAAATACTTCGTATTTTCTGCCCCGCCAGACTGGAGAAGCAACAAAACCTGCAATTAACAACAAACGACTGAATGAATTAAGAACTTCATTAAACCATAAACAAAAAGCGAATTAATTGTAAATACACAAAAACAAACCCTGTCAGACACATCGCCAGAGAGGTAATACTTGACATCCTTGAAAATTGGCTCTTGCAAAGATAAAGAATCTAAGTCGTCGGCAATCGTTACCATTTTCTATAACACCACAACTTAATAAAACTTAAGATATTTAATTTAATAACACATTTTTATAATGTACAAAACGCCGCAACTTAAGCAACGACGTCCATGATTGATTAATACTGGTGGTGTTGCCAGCGATAAAAAAGTTTTTTTTTTTTTTTAAGTGTGTGTTCCACGTTGCTAGTTGCTATTAAAATAGACTTGTTTTGTTTCCGAGGTGCCTTTAGACTGCAGTTAAGTTGGTTAAATAAAACATAAAAAATATTAATTCTGCAAAACTACTTGCCAGTTATAATAAACAAGGCAATGAATCCTATTAATATATTTTAATTATTCTTATACAATTAATTATTATAAATAAATATTATATTATTATTATTGTTTCTCTGTACCT
The DNA here is from genome assembly GCA_037349165.1 of Choristoneura rosaceana. Taxonomy (NCBI): domain Eukaryota; kingdom Metazoa; phylum Arthropoda; class Insecta; order Lepidoptera; family Tortricidae; genus Choristoneura; species Choristoneura rosaceana. The sequence continues at coordinate 9,670,550 of JAZBNJ010000018.1, read as the reverse complement.
ACTGTTGGCTAGGTATGTGTTGGTGTGTAATAGAGAGTTATTGTATTGTAATGTATTGCTAGCTTATTCTGTCCCATTGCTGAGCAAAGGCCTCCCCCCCCCCCCCCATGATACTTCAATTAGTATAAATAAATATAACGAAATATTTTTGATTCGGTACCTACCTACTGTAATAAATACTTAATAATTTTAAAATTGTATTTATCAGGTGATAGTTACTCGTTAACTAGAAATCGTTCCTTGCAATATTATTAACTAAGGCCATTGTCGTGTTTTTTGTCAAAAACAATTAACGAGCAATATTTAAATAGGGTGATTGGTTCTTGAGGATATTTATTTTAAGAGTAAAGTAAAACTCAATTTAAACAAAAAGACATGCAGTGCCTTATCCAAAAAACATTAGTTTCACGAAGGCTCTTCAAGCAGAAGATCGTGGGTTCTGAACTCGGGTTCGCACTTCTAAGTTTTTCTAAATCATGAAGGAAACTGTTTACGCCTGCGAAGCAATTATATAGTGTAGGTAAGTATTTTTCAATCTTTTTCAGGACGCGATCCCTCTGGGTCTGAAAAATATTTGGCAACCACCTGCTTACATATTTTTTTTTTACATAATTAAGTTAATAATATATATTGAATAATCGTGCACAATAATTATGCGACTGCGACTCCCCAAGGGGCACGAAGGGGTCGCGAGCCATAGATTGAAAAATACTGGTGTAAGTGAAGCTCCCAATCCACCCTTAGTCCACGTGGGAATTGTAGGCCGAGCTCTCTAATTCTGAGAAGAGGATTGTGCCCAACAGTGGGACTTCTGTATCGCCTTAGGTTTTACTCCTATAGTGATATTGTAAGTGACAATAGATTAATTTTTATTAATCTTAATGCAATCATAAATAAAATCTATTAATATGAAGAAGAGGTTACCCAAAATAATAAGACGTCACCATTTATACTTCCTGAACTGGTTTTGGCTGTCCAAACGTAACATCCTTAGACGACATAATAATGGCCTACCTACTTGACGTCATTTGTTAAAAATTCGAGCACCGTCACAACAGAATATGGAAATCAGGTCGTGTGTTTTGCAGAATACAAAACAATATTTTTATAATTTTTAAGGTTCCGTACTTTAAAAGGAAAAAAAGGGAAACCTTAGTTCACTCGAGTATTTGTCTTTCCGTCTGTCACAGCCAATTTGCTCTGAACCTACTGATCCGATTGAGTTGAAATTATATGCATATTTGTAATTTGGTGACCCGAAAAACGAACGCGTAACGTATTATTATTAATTTAAAACATGGAAGCTAACAAAACAATCCAATCGAGAATCAGCGGTAGCGAAAATCTTTCATTCAAATACAGGATTATATGGTTCTGAACTATTATATCTTCATTTATCGTACAGCATTAATATCTGCCACAGTGGAGCGTGCAAAAATATCTGACACGTACTTCCGGCCCTAGAAAAGAAATAGAGTCGTATCAGATATTTATTCACGCTTCTTGTGTCAGGTATTGGTGCTGGTGACTATACTTTGTGAGGCTTTAGAACTTACATAGCTAAACCATAACAATGATAATAAAACTAGCTTTTGCCCACGACTCCGCCCGCGTGGTATTCGGTTATCGCGCGCTGTTTCCTCGGGAACTGTGCATTTTTCAGGGATGAAAAGTAGCCTATGTCATTCTCGGACCTATAAACTATCTTTTTGCCAAAAATCACGTCAATCCGTCGCTCCGTTACGGCGTGAAAGACGGACAAACACACAAACATACAAACACACTTTCGCATTTATAATAGTTACTAGCTTTTGCCCGCGGCTCCGCCCGCGTGGAATTCGGTTATCGCGCGCTGTTCCCTCAGGAACTATGCATTTTTCTGGGATAAAAAGTAGCCTATGTCACTCTCGGGCCCATAAACTATCTCTATGCCAAAAATCACGTCGATCCGTCGCTCCGTTACGGCGTGAAAGAGGGACAAACATACAAACACACAAACACACAAACACACTTTCGCATTTATAATATTAGTATGGATTAGTATGGATATGGATTGTAACAAGGTCCTTGATTGTATTCAAAGCTGAGCAATGAAAGTCATCACATATTTAGGATTTTAATATTCAATTCCTTAGTTAGGTAACGGTCTCTAATATATTAAGTAAGCTAAATATATTCAGAAAGGTCCTTACCTTTCTGAATCTGGCTGGTCCCATAGTAAAAGTTGCTCAGTGTGAATGTCCTCATCACCCCGTTCACTCCTGCTCATGACCCAGGAATCACCCAGTATAAGCAAACTCCTATTATACCTATATGTTGTGGACCAAGTGATAAATCAGTCTTTTTATATATTATAATGCCCGGGCATCATGAAACAGGACAAACATGGGATGGCAATTTGATAATAATCATTCCAATAATTAAATTGGTCGGGAATTCTACATAATATCTATACTCGACTTGGCGGGGGCACTTCTATTGGGCAGAGTAATAAAAATATGTGCTTCTTTATTATTATTTATACTTTTGACATAAAATTCTAAATCTCTATCAAAATCCGCAAAGTACCTAATCTATAATCGCTTCGCTCGCTCGGCTCGTGCTTGTTTTGGTCGCATCGCAGTTGAACCTAACACGCACCTCCTCGCTGCGCTCTTCGTCGCACTAATTTTTTTGTGTTTCGTAGGTTATGGAAATTACGAAACGAAATTACAAAAGCTAACTTATCGTTTTTGCACAACAGTTTTAGCAATAAGTAATCAATTTTTATCTTAGATTTTATTCTATTCACATACAAAACATTTGAATAGCTTACAATAAGATAATTCTTGTAATGTTTGATGATACCTAAGAAAATAGATAGCAAATAACCCTACCTGATGGTAAAAACACAACATCTGCCTCGCTTTACGAGGTCAAGAAACACCGCGCTCGCTCGGGTAATTCCCCAGTCCTGTTCGAAAGTGAATTGTTGGACCGCAGTACTTACTCACACTTTGACAGTATGGGGAAAGTGCCACACCCTATATATACGGTAATATTAATATCTACATTTTTTTTAGATGATATACATATACAGATATACATATACATACTTCGTAGCACTGTACATAAACAAGTTCAACTAAAACATAGACTTTAAAAACTTTAGACAACCCGACCCGAGGCCTTATTGTCTAACGGTGTCTAACACACTTGGAATCACAATCGTTTTCAAAACTTGTTTTTGGCACACGGTATAAGACGAAGGTAGAAAGAGATGAAAAATTCGATCCCAAATGTCAGTGCGTTAAACAATATGGCCACCGGTGAGAATCAAATCGTTACGGCCCCACGCCACTGATTCGAACGACTACTAGTCACTGTATATAATAAAAAAATCGGTCAAGTGCGAGTGCGAGCGACTCGCGCATGGAGAGTTCCGCACCTCCGTACAATGTTTTAAAAACAAATAGTTCAGTAATTTTTTTTTTCAAAAAAAATGTAATACAAGCTTTTTTGCTGGTGGTACTTTTTGTCCCTGATTACCAAAGTAGGTAGTCGTCAAGACGAATCAAATGAGACCAAAATCGATGCGGTCGTGTCGTTTTATTACAGAGTTCCTATGGCCAACATCTAACTTCATCATCAGATCAACTCTATGTCACAATAATATTGCATAGTCATCGGATTTATACATGTGTGTAAAATTTAAGCTCAATCGGTTGAAGATATCTACTTCAAATTTGAGTTGAAAGATTCCACCCGAACAAACATACCTCATCACAATAAGTTTTTGTTAAAAATTTCATTTTTAATACAAGTTTTTCTTGCCGAATGTACATTTTATTGACTGTACTTGCATTGTCATCTAAACTACATATCTATTCTGTACCAAATTTCAAGTCGGTACTATTCACTATTGAGGAGTTCCCTCCTGCAGAGGCGATCCTGGCAGGACCACCAAGATGTCTCTACCAGATTATTGTATTGTCACCAAATTTACATAAGTTTGCCAAATTTCAAGTCAGTCGGACCACTGACAGTGGATGAAATTTAGCTTCCAAGATTTGACCCAAACAAAGGATAAAAAAATAAATAAACAAACAGGGCCAGCTACAGAAAAGCTTCTAAAAAAAAACCAACATTTACTTAAGCACTTGTACAAGTATTTCGAATAAAAAATAATTTGAATTCTCAACCTCTTTGGTTCTGGCTGTTTGCTTCTGAAGCTATTGCCACCCACAGGTTTTTAAAAAGAATTGGCGGTCATGCGGTTTATTCGCGGGAAATTCTGTGGACTTCGTATGTTGTGTAATTAAATAATAAGAAGCTCGACTCAGTGTGAATAAATTTTAAACTGTATTGTAAACCTTGTAAATAGTGTTAAATACTTAGTATGATTTTTAATAGTGTAAAAAACAATAAGTAAACATAGTGATTAGTACAGAGCGGATTTGACCAGCGTTTTATCAAAGTTGGCTTCATTGAGGTTTGTAATTCATAAATTGCTTCATTAATTTTGCACAAAAACTAATAAATCAGACAGTCACTAATTATACTATCGAAACTTAAAATCTAATCATTAATATCGCAAACCTAAAGGTCAAACAAGTAAAGGTCATTCAAACGACATAGCTATCGACTCGATCGCCTTAGCAACGGCTAATAATGCCTAGCAACAAAAAAACGCTAAAAAAAAACACGTTTGTTGTATGACGACCTCCTTTAATTTGTAACTTTATTTTATTTTTAGTATTTGTTGTTATAGCGGCCACAGTAATAGATAATCTGTGAAAATTTCAAGTGTCTAACTTTTACGGTTTAAGAGATAGAGCCCCGTGACAGACGGACGGACGGACAGACAGACAGACAGACAGACAGACAGACAGACAGACAGACAGACAGACAGACAGAAAGACAGACAGACAGACAGACAGCGGAGTCTCAGTAATAGGGTCCCGTTGGCACCCTTTGGGTACGGAACCCTAAAAAACAAGAGGTAGACATTATTAAGTTTACGAAAAACACAACAAAGGCATTCGCGAAATTCATATTGAAGGTCTAAAAAGTTCTCGTTATCAAACTTTTTTGAGCATTTTTTTCGGCTTCATAAGGCTTTTAAAGGCTTATGGTTCGTTAAAGCGCGCTAACTGGTTTCTCCAAGTTGTATAAATTATTCGTTTTCCTTGTGTGATTTGTACAATAAACTTTGTTGTATTATTTCACTTTAATATAGTTACGTAAACATAGATAATAACGTTAATTTATACTAACTAATTTAATTAAGGAAAGCCAAAAAGAGCAAAGGAAGGATATTGGCAATCTGTAAAATTTCATTGGTGGTCATAAAGAAAGACCGTTTGCATAAAAGTACATGTTGTCTGAATATTTATTTTGTTTAAGTTAACTTCATGCTGTATTTTAATGCGCAATATTTTTAATTAATCAATTGGTTGGTTTGGTACTCTAATATGCGGTTAGCCGCGAATGCTGGAAATTGAAAAACCCAAGCTGATGATACAATATTTAATAAACTTTTGATCCTTCGGTTGTTTTGTGCATAAGTAGTAAATTACCAATACTTGCACTCATTGTTGCTCTACCATGAATGACCGTAACTGTAATCCAACGACGACAGTAATTATAAGTAGGTATAGTCACCAGCACCAATATCTGACACGACTCTTCGGACTTGCCAGATATTTTTGCACTCTTTGCTTATCTTCGTAAGTTGATAGAGATCATATTTAAATGCATAACTACTATTACTATTATTAGAATGTTTGTTTAAATGATAAAGGTATTTCCACAAAAAAAGGATTCCCCTATTCATGAGAACTTAAAGTTGCCGAATTCGTCACAAGTTGAATTTTACCCGATCAACATAACGATCTAAACGTGATGCTGATGCGTGTACGCACGTGTTAGAAGTGTTTCTTTGTAGCGTCCGTTCATTACTCGACTAACTCGCGACATCGACAGCTTGTTGAGCTTGTGGTCAGTTTGCGCCTCTCAACAGCAATGACCACACGCCGCGTCTTAACATTAAGTCAAAAATGAGTTATTCCAGAAAACGATAAAATTCAAGACTTTTTAACATGTGCCGTCTATTTTTTAGTGTTTTATTAGTCTTAGGATATTTAAATTGCTTGCCAGTGACTAGCCAATATGTGGAGTCCCCGTGCCCCGGGATATTTGAGTACAAAAGTGATGGTTCCGGAATATATGGATTGATTCATCTGCAGCCAAATGGACCTATAACGTCCATACACATCATCGCTAATTTTACCATAGCGGCTAGGCTTTATTCGGTAAGTGAATTATTTACCCCTAATAAATCCTCTTCGGTCGTACGAGTTTGGGCCCCCTTAGGGTTTCTTGTAGCTATATTTACATGATTTTTTTTTATGTTTGTAACAAAAATAGCGTATTACGTCCACTAAAATGTAATTTAGAATGTAAATCATGAATAAGTCGGTAACATTTTGAGAATGACGCCAGCAAAATTCATAAGTACCTTGTGTTTTTAAACAACTTGGAGAGCGGCTTAGATATTCATTTTGATACAAAAATTTACATATCAACATCGCAGAAAAATAGACAGCATAAATAACAAGGACATTAATATGTTACTTAACTTATACAATCTAAGTAGGTGTTTATTTTTTTTTCCGTATTTCGTTTTAGACAAGTTATGGAATTTAAAAATATTTCGTCGTAAATTTTAACAAAATGACATTGGGACAAAAACAAAATAAACATCATATGAAAGTGTTTGTGTGTGTGTGTGTGTGTGTGTGTGTGTGTGTGTGTGTGTATGTGAGTTAACAGGCCAAATATACCAATACGTAAATAATGATGTATGATGTCTCAGTTTTTAATAATTGATAGATGAGACATCCAAAGAACTACGAGAATTATCAGTCACAATAAATATATTATATCATTATGTATTCTAATCACCTACTAGTAATATATACATACATAGCTATTTAATTTGTTGTATGTCATGTAAATTGTGATGAAGTTTTAAATTTATTTCGTTATACAACCTTTAAAACACTGAAAAAGGCAAGAAACGGCAAGGGTAAGATGGGGTAAAATTGATAGCTGTATGTGTATTACATACAGCGAAACAGTTCTGTTTATCTTTATCAAAATATTAACAAATACTTGTTGTAATGCATACTGTTTTTCTTGAGAAATATTTAGCGTTGTATTGAAAATTGCAGAAGTATGCACAAAAGTTTACTTACTTAAAGAAACAAATATGTATCCCAGTCTCAACGACTTTTTATGAAAGAAAAACTACTGCGCTGCTACTGCTGCTGAAAAAAGATAATGCGCAACTCAGTTTGCGACAATTTCATTTATCGTTAAAACGCGGGAATATGCAATTTTCTAGGATAAAAACTATTCTCATTACAGGGTTTCTGAACGATCTTAATACCTAAATTCATTAAAATTGGATCAGCGCTTAAGTGTGAAAATGTAACGGACAGACCGGCAGATATATTTACTTTCAAAATTATATATTAAGTAATTTGGGTTTTTGTTTTTTATATTATATTTCATTTCATTTCATTTCTTATATTTCTCAACCTTGCAAAATTAAAGATACCAAACCATAAAAAAACATTTCGTAACGCATTCATCTGCTAATTTTGTGGTAAAACCTGTTGAATATATTATAAAGGACAGCAAATTTCAAAATTGTATAATTGGCATATATGGGTGGAGCATCAAATCTATATTTACTTATTACGTTACATCTTGAGATCGTATGTTACTAAACTGGGTTTCTTTGAGTTTCCTTATTTATAGATACCAACAAAAAATAATCTTCATGTGCCTAGCAACCCGCAAATTACTTTAACGTCAAACCAGTCCTTTGTAGGACGGCAGGACGCAAAACTTTTCAAACTTAATATACGGCAGTTAAAGTGACTTTTCCACTGAGGAAATTTGCATGAAATGATATATCTAATTCAAACGTGCTTAAATAACTTTTTGCCCGGTATTATTATTTGAAATTATTTCATATTATTATTTTCATTTGTGTTTATTATACATGACGGGCCCTGTAACAGGAGCAGGCCCTGTCCAATTAAACTTTAAACTAAAGTTTAATTGGACAAGCGATGGATTGCGAAATCCGTCATTTTGTTGCATGGCAGGCGATGTTATTTAAGGCTATTGGATGCCGTACATTGAAAGTACCATTTAATTTGTTTGGAATAAACATAATGATAAAATTACTTAATTTTTGAAAGTTGCAGAACTAAAGTAGTTCTATTTGAGTAGCAGGACCTGTGTTTTATATTTTTTGCTCTTGTTACAGGGCCCACCCAGTATGTGATTATTTCATGTTTTTAAATTTATAGCTATTTACAGTGCATTGGTATAAGCTGTAAATTTCATTGGTGAAAATAGTTGCGTTCTAATGGAATTAATCCCTATGTATACGAAAAATAAACTGTTTGTTTGACGAGTTCGAAGTCAACGTAACCTCGGTAATTGGGCGAAAATTAGCTAGCAGTATTTATTTACTATTTTTGTTAAATTACTTCATTCTTTGCTATCCAGAACTATGTGGGCCGCTTAGAACCCGTCAGCACATCAACACTGCAGCTGCAGCAGTTTTATCAGAACACACCGATTGACTATCGAGTACACTTTCCGGTCACCTCGCCGTTGCCGCGACTGACTAACCTCGTCGTTAACAATAATGTCCTGTGCTACGGACCAGCGGGTAAGAATAAGATCATGTAAAAAATTTGCTTCTTCAATATACAGAGTGAAATTTAGGACGTTATACAAAATTAATGTTTCGTGCTCAATTATTGCTGGGTAATATAAAGCATTAACTCTTTTGTTGGAATTAGTCTGATGAAGTTTCCGGTTTCCATACACTATTCATGATTTCGTACTTCAAAAATGTATGAAAACCACAATTTTTTTCAGACTTATTTCAACAAAAGAGTAAATTCACTATATTGTCCAGCATTAACTGAGCAAGAAACACTAATTTTGTATTACGTCCTAAATTTCATCCTGTACATAGAGAATTGAGCTACTAATTTTAATACCTAGTTCAAAACTAATTGCTTTATGTACTGTGTTAGTTTAGTTTATTATGATTTCCTACTTATGAACAATATGTTACGTCAGTTATTAAATTGATTTCTTCACTTATATAGACAAATACATACTTAAATAAATAATTACTAAAAAAAAATTGTTGTATTAAAGAAGTACTTAAGTAATGCTGTTTATCTGATTTATTTTTACATTTCAGATATACCACAGCCTAATTTGTATGTGACTACTATAAGTCTGCAACATATGTTATTACTACGAGGCGTACGGCCTGGCTTCAACAACAACGTCAACCAGTTCCAATCTGCAGTGCCTAAGCCTCAAGACCCATCTTTCAACATAATAGGATCGGCACCAAACTCCAACACACAAGTTTATACATTTAATGCGGACAACGACCGAACAGGCACTTGGAATGCAGGTAATTAATTGCAAAATTCATAGATTAACTGGAGATCCCTTAAAGGGATAAGTTCCTATTTGTACATGTAGGTTTTAATCTTTGATAATAGCTTTGTACGTTTATTTTGTTTTGATTGATTGTTGTTTCCATACATACGGTTTGTTACTTATGCTTAAGTCAGCTTTCAAATCTAATGAAACAAGTGGATGCATTGTGATTGTGATATTGTTCGATATTCTAGTTCCAACGTGGCAACGACCTCAGCAATCAAGACCAAAACCATCACCCGAGTACTTTGAATATACCACTTCTAGTAGACGTCCAGAACCACAACTGCCACCAGAGTACTACGAGTACACCACTTCTACAAGAAGACCAGCGCCTGCACCACCACCTCCACGGTCTGAAACATACTAGTAAAAATTTTACCATCTTATTATCTTCAAATTGACTTAAAGATGAGATTACTTCCACGTATATTTCAATTTCTTTTCCAAGTTCCCAGTAGAATTTATAAATAAAGTTTCGCCACACAGCTGACAAAACCGTATAAGGCTTAATGGCTACTGCATACCTACATCAAAATCATCTCTACGGCATGGTTTAATCTTTTTGTATTTAAAACCGGTCAATCCGTTCATTGAGCTTCTCTGAGATCATCACTGCAGATCAGATATTAATATATTTGGACGGCATTTCAGTGTTTCAACATGGTATCATTTGAAATTTTTCTTTCTAGCCCACCCACGCCGTCTCGCCTTCCATCTTCGCCATCGAACTTCGAATGCGGTATGGTATCAGGTGGAAACGAGCGAGTGCCCCTTATTTACAATGGCCAGAGCTACGCGCGTGGTGACTGGCCTTGGCTTGTAGCCATCTACAAGAGAAAAGATGGAAGTTTAAGCTTTGCTTGCTCTGGGACCCTCGTTTCAGATCGACATGTTGTTACTGGTAAGTACCTAACCTAGCAATAGTTTATCTTATGACTAATACATCTATCGGAAGCATGAGTCATTGGATTTATCCATGTGAGTGAGACATATTGAATAATGACACGACTAAGCAACGTATTTCATGTTACAGCTGCTCACTGCGTACAGCAAAGAAGCACTATTACTTCAATCAAAGATATTGTGGTGAAGGTCGGTGTTTACAACCTGGAGGATTGGGGGGACGATGTCACAGTCACTAGAACTTTGGTCTCGGCCACTATTCATGAATCATATAACGCTTCCACTTATGCAAGTAAGTTAATTACCCTAAGTTATGTCTAAAGTTAATATTTAAGAATGTGTTAGTTGATATTGTGATGTTCAAACAAGACGCTCAATAAGCATTCAAAATTATCTGTATGAGTACTAAACTTGAAACTAACAACGATAATTTGAGTTTAAGATAGCTGAGACCACATCTATACTATGGAAATGATTAAATTTTGGATGTGTCTGATTTTTTATGAAAATAATCCGAGACATGGCAATTTAGTTTCCACTGTTTTTCTTTTCAAAGTTTTGTCAATTTATTTGTTTACAGATGACCTTTCAGTATTCACATTTGATAGGTCAGTCGAATTTAACAATAACATCAGACCAGCTTGCCTCTGGAGTGGGAACATTGATCTCAGTAATATAGTTGGAAGTACCGGTGTGGTGAGTCTATAAAAACATACGTATTCATTCTGCCATCAATTTTTTTTTGTTTTTCATCATATTAGAATTAGCAAAACAAATACATCAAAGATTAGCTTAGTTTTTTTTAGCTAGATCGTTAATTCGTTATACATTTTTGATTACAAAACAAGGACTAAAGTGGTTAAACTGAGATAAAAACGAATACCGGTAGCTAAGCATGGCAAAGGGTGATCTCACGTCTAGGTATTATTAATATTTTAAGAGTCATTTCTAGTAATTGTATGCTGTTAACAAAAACACGTTCAAAACTACATTCAAAGAACGATTGATTTCAATCGTGATTGTATATGTTTCACTTTGTGCATAACAAAGCTATTTAAAAAATATGTGTGAATTTTTTTTCTAGGTAGCGGGTTGGGGTTCGAGCGAGCTTGGCCCCGGCAGCAAGGGCGAGCCACGGATGGTGCGGGTACCAGTCGTTAGCACCGCCGTGTGCCGCGCCAGCAAAACTGATTTTCACTTGCTGACAAGCGATAACACATTATGTGCAGGTATTGTTATATCCTGAAAGCGTGCTTATTCACCCATATTAAAAGTCTTATATACTTATAATTATTTAATTATCTTATTTATTTAATAATATACAACATCAAAATACAAATTTACAATACATTTTTTCATTTCAAACTGTCATGTCTATTTGGAAACTAAACTAAGTTACAATATTTTAAACTACCGAAACTCACTCTTTCTTATAATTTACATTCGACATCACCAATGTCATAGTATAATAATAATATAATAATATATTGAATAATTTTAGGTGATCGCAATGGAGCAGGTCCTTGCCTTGGCGATTCTGGAGGAGGCTTGTACTTACTTGAAGGTGGGCGCTGGCGACTACGCGGCGTTGTTTCCGTGTCACTTCGTCCAGAAAACGGTGACAACACTTGTAACCTTAACGAATATATTATTTTCACGGATACAGCTAAATATTTGCGATGGATCAATAATATAATGAGATATTGATATTTAACATAATTGTACTCAGTAATATTAAGTTGAACTACACAAAAATAAATTATTACTACCCAGAAAAGATTTCATAGTTTAATTTAGATTCCTTTGAAGACGACTTATAAAAAAAAATTAAAACAGTTTCGCAAAATTAATTCAGGAGCCCCGTTTAGTACAGTTGTTCCAGTTACTGGTACTAAACTTGATTTTCTAACGAATTCGTGTAAGAACTTCTTAATGGTATTGCCAGCCTAAAGTAAATTTCTGAACGTAGCTCAATGCCACCAACATCTAGAAAATTCAGCTTCAGCTGACAGCTGTCAGTGTCAGTCACAAACTGACTGACATCCGTCCGTAGTAAAGGAGCGCGCCTTTTCTTGTAGTGGTGTTTATTCACTAGGTATTTTTAATTTATCTATTGAATTAATGAGCATTACTTACTGTTCTCTTTTAAACAGTTATGTCTTGGACCAAATTACTGTGTAGTCATCGTGAAGTTCAATTGATTGGAACTTTAAATGGAGGACAAAGTTTCAGGTAAACCGGCGTCTTCGAGTTTTCATTCATTCACAACCCATTTTCATAACTACTTTTATACTGTAACTCATTCTAACTTTATAGATGGACACTCAACAAAGACAATGATGAATGGATTGGCGTATTTTCTAAAACGGTTTGGAAATTGCGTCAAAGTAACGATGGTTTGCAGTATCAAGTTATTGGTTCGTTACTAAGTAATTCAAATAAAAACAAGTCAAACAAAGCTACCGTCGCAAAAGAGGTTAATACCGAGCTTTTTACAAGTTTGCTTGAGAAATACTTTCGTTTGGATGTTGACTTGGTTAGTTACTACAAAGAGTGGTCGGAGGCAGATGAGTTATTTAAATCCGCTGGACAGCAGTTCTACGGTATTAGGATGCTGGCACAAGAGCCTGTGGAGAACCTGTTCTCATTCATATGTAGTCAGAACAACCACATATCCAGGTATAGTTACCTACTACTATTATAACCAAAACACTACTCTTATTATTACTGCTACTATTCTAATATTGTATTTTGACTTGATTTTGAGTATACAGTCAAAACTGTTTATAACAACATTGAAGGAACTTATTTGGTGGTTAAACATGGCTGTTTTAAACGTAGTTATTGTGGTATATAAGATAGTGTTGACTTATTGTCATTTTTTGACATTCATAAGTGAATGTTATAGCCTAAATTGAATAAAGATATTTTTTTGACTTTATAACTGGTTCAGACTGTAAATGTATACCTCAATGGTTCAAAGTGGTGCAAATTTAACAGCCAATCTTTACAACATCTGTTTATAAACTTCAAAATCGAGTTGAACCTATAACTAGCATTACTTCAAAATATTATTGTTAATCACTAAATATTAACAAAAGCAAGTGTAATTAAGTGTAGTAAATGCAGTATTTTTTTTGAAAAAACATGTTATTTTAAAAGTCTTCCATTATTTATAATAAAATAATAGAATATCAAATTAAAATCAGCTCAAACTTTAACAAAATAGTATTTTTTCGTTAATATTATCTTGCCAGAGATTGACCATGTAGTTGTAGTCGTTTTGTTCACTATTATCAAAGAATAGTTGATAGCTAAGCTAAGAGCCACATTTTGCTACTTTTATTATATATTAGGGATTTTAATATTTATTCCAGAATATCAAGCATGGTAGAGAAATTGTGTACACACTATGGTGAAGAAATTTGTTCTCATGAAGGAACCACCTATTTCTCATTTCCTGAGGTTGAAAAGTTGTGTGAACCAAAGGTAAGTCAAGCTGTATATGTGTAAAACAAAGAAACACAATTGCCAACCATTGAAATAAGTATATGCATAAAGTCAAATTATCTCTATTATATCATTTTTTTTTATTCGACTGGATGGCAAACAAGCAAGTGGGTCTCCTGATGATAAGAGATCACCACTCAGAATGATCAGAATGTGGAAGGTTATAAAAACCCTGCATCCCTACAGCCTCCTTTGTCTATAAGAAGGATTAAGATAAAAAAGGTTTTCTTTTTTGCATTGTTTGAAAAGGTTAAGGAAGTATTTTTGCCTTTACAATTTCAGGTAGAAGCTCAGCTAAGGAATTTAGGTTTTGGATACCGGGCCAAGTTTATCCAAAAGTCAGCAGAGCAGATCGTGGAGTGGGGCGGAGAGGACTGGTTCAGAACTCTACAGGACATGAAGTATAAGGATGCTAAGGAGGAACTAATGAAGTTGCATGGGATTGGGCCTAAGGTGCATACTTTGTTTATTGTTTGCTGTAAAAGGATTACTGTATAGTCACAATCATTAATCGAATATGTGTCATTTTGTATGACAATTCAGAGGATTTTTTCACTAAATGGTTCCCAAATTAACAATCATTTATTTATTTATTCAATAATAATAATCACCATAATAATAATAACCATATGTTGACTTTGATCAAAAATTACTATGGTTTAGTGGATTTTTTACAGATTTGTTTGATCTTTAAGATGATGAAATAGGTAAACTTTGTATGTACCACCTTTTATTACGTCATAATAGATAAATAAATAAATAAAATAAATTTCATGGGACATGTGACACCAATTGAACTAGTCGCAAACTAAGCGAAGCTTGTACTTTGGACACTAGGCAGGATAAACATAGGAGCAGGTGTTACAGTTTTTAAGTGGGTTACTCTCTAATATTTTTTTTCTTGTTTTTTGTATAAAGTAAGTTCTAGGTGTGGTATTAACTATGATTAGATATGTATAAAATTGAAATTTTCTATGAACTGACATGTTAATGATATTTCTATGAACTGATATGTTAAACATTTGTTTTAAAGTTTTGTTGCAACATGGAAAAACACCATTCAGGCACTATGATGTTTGCATATTACTAAAGTTGTGACATCACATCATCAGGTAGCAGACTGCATTTGCCTGATGTCCCTGAACCATTTGGAAGCCCTACCCGTAGACACTCACGTGTACCAGATCGCTGCCCAGAACTATCTGCCCCACCTGCGTGGAAAAAAGAATGTCACTGACAAGATGTACATGGAGATTGGTGATCATTTCCGGAAGCTGTATGGAGACATGGCAGGCTGGGCGCATACTGTAAGCTTAAAAACTTAAGTTTAAACTTTAAACCGTCTGAATATTTGTCAGATTTGCGAATGGTCCCATATCGGGTATGCATCTGAATATCGAAAGTTAAAATATCGATATTAAAATATAGAATGGATCATAATATTGAAAGGTTTATTTTCTAAAAACTGAAAACTTTTCAGGATTGATTAAAACGGCATTGTATAGAACCCCTTAGGTTGGGTTAGGTTAGATTCAAAACAATCTAAAAAAAATACAGTCTTAACAGAAATACCTTTTCGATATATGGCCTTCGTGCAAGAAACGCGTAAGTCCTATTAGGTTTGTACATGTTTTACGCGTTTCTTGCACGAAGGGTGCGATTTTAATATATTCGGTATTTTAACATTCGATATTCAGATACATAACCCCATACCATTATGTAAATTGCCATTTTAACAACTATACTCACTGTAGCTCTTAAACGGGTGGACCGATTTGACTTTTTACTCATTTAATCTATTTGTGGCAGCTCCTTTGAATTGAGCTGTACCCAGTATATTTAGCTACAACTATTTGTAGCTAAATATTACTGGGTATATTATTTACGGATCTAAAATTATAGGGGTTTCTGAATTTACTGAATTGAAAATGAAATCTTCAAAAAATAACTTATGTATTTTGATTTCAGGTTCTATTTTGTGCAGACCTCAAGAAATTTCAACAAAATGGAAAAGAGGATGAAAGTGTCAAACCAAAAAGGAGGAAAAAGTGATCTGTGATAATTTTGTTTAGGGATCATTTAATGAAATATACTAGTATTATTCACGAACATCTCCTATTATTTCACTGGCTTTAATGCCTTCAATGGCTGCAGCCGAGTTATGAGTTTGAAATAATTTACTCTACAAACAAATCCATATGTATACAATTTATTAATAAATAAAAAGAAAATACAAACTGAAATATAGATGCACAGAAAAATATGACTAGTACTGGGAATCGAACCCAGGTCCTCGGCATTCCGTGCCGCGTGCTATACCGCTACACCACCGCTGGACAACGGTACAGACGCGAATTTCCCCTATGCACCACATATCTCAGCTTGTTTGTTTCTTATTTAGCCACAGTGACACTAGCGACATCTATGCCGTAGCCCTCGTCGAGAAACTTTCGGCACTACATTGGAACATGATTGGAACTAACCGCTCACCCGGACAAGAGATCGTTACTAAGCAATCAAATTAAGATTGTTTTTTTTAAAACAATCTTAATAAATAAATAATTTAACATTATTTTAGATCAAATCACAAATTTGTTTGTTTACACTTAGTGATATCAAATGGTACAGCAGAGGCCTTATTGTCTAACGCACTCGCAATCACAATCGTTTTCACCACTTCTTTCTGTCACACGGTATAGGATGAGGATAGAAAGAGATGGTGAATGCGATCGCGAGTACTCGAGTGTTGGACAATACGGCCACAGGTTATCGGGAAACTGTAGATAACTTGAATAAGTGAATTTGATATATTTAATAAAACGACTAGGTATAATAAGATTAATACTTTTATTAAATACTTCTTTATGATACTATTTGTCATTACTTACATACAAAAATGGTATAAAAGTATAAAAAGTTTTCTTTAAATATAAATCATATCAGTTTTCTTAAACAGCGTCCGATATATCGGATCGGATAATAGAGATGTTGACACCACCAATCAACTGACGTACTTTTCATGACCTGTCAAAACACAATTTTCTCATAGTTTCAATGGCAATAGCGAGTTATGACGTCACTTGTTCGCACACTCAATCAACTAACTATTTATTTGTTTTAAAGCAACAAAAAATTTAATTTTGCAGTTAATCGAAAATTTATCTGGTTTTCAGGGCTAAAATAAAGCGTTTTTTTACTGGAGTCGAGCCTTGGAATTATTTTTTAATGGCGTCAACATCCCAATTTGAAAACTCTCTAAGAAGCAAGAATTTTGCAATTTATTACAAGGGTATTAGTTACACTTGCCGAAATATTCTCGAATCATTTCGTGTTGCCTTGTAGAGTGACATAAATTCCTTTTCCTTTTATGCTATAAATAAAGGATTATAACATATGGTATCAAATTATAACTTAGTATAACACAACCTGGAATGGTTATAATATATAATATAAAACATCTTTTAGAAAGACCGATAATATAGTATCACAATTTTAACCAAAAGCCAATAATAATTAGTATACTTATCCTAATTTCTGAGAGATTTTGACAATAGGAATAAAATTAGAATTAAAATTGCACATTTAAATAAAGGACCCAGTGGGTTCTATGCCTACGATATAATTACCAGATCAGTGCTAGAACTAGACTTTCCGTGCCGGGTTTCAGAACAAAATGGACTCATCAATTTCCGGCGATGTCTTTAAAAGATGATCAAGTATAAAGCACCGATCTTGTAGGATTTATTTATTTAGTTAAAATATACTCAGCGGAAATATACTGTCAAAAATCTGGCCCTCAAATGTATGCAGTAATAGGTAATTTGATTTGTAGAGTGGGCCAAATTAGTGCCGCTGAGTATATTTCTTTTTATCCGCTAAATGTGTGTAAAATTCCAAGTAGGTGATTTAGTGCTCCATCACACTTCCACTGGACAACGAACCACTAATAAACGCAAGTTCTTGTGCATATTCATCATTCCAGTCTAGGGCACAGGCCTCATCTCAGAATGAGAGGGCTTGGGCCATAGTTCCGCGGGCCTAGTGCGGATGCGGCAAAGGGTCAAAAATCCTGACATGTCAGTACATATCCTGATGTATGGCAACCCTACTCACGGCGAAGTTCTCTCTTCGTCGCGACGGCTTTTACCGCATTGAGAATTTCAGGCTTCGTGCAGCATGCTCGTAGGATCGCGGTGGAAGGTGTTAGTAGCCTTGGTTCTCGTTACTGGGCGCCGTAGTAGATGAGCGGGCAGTACTCTATGAGCGCCTGCAACGCGCGGATCTCGCAGGCGAGGTCGGTGACCGCTGGGGGCGTGGCCACCAGCGTGGGCGCGAACACCGTGCTCAGGTTGTGAGCGCCCATCTTGTTTACCGCCGCCATTTGGGATACCCTGACAATGTTGTCATATTACATACAAAATCAAACTGATTGTAATTTTGAGCATAAAACTACCGTGAGATTCTCTCATATCCAATATATTTTCCCGGATAACTCACGTCTTAAATCGCGTCTAGCTCGACATGTTTCGGGCTAATCCGTAGCCCTTCTTCCTCGGAGCAACGCGTATCGGCGGCTGCTGCAACACGCGCACAGCGCGCCGCCACTCTGCTCGCCGGGTTTCGTCGGGTAGTCGAGCTAAACTCGATTTAAGACGTGAGTTATCCGGGAAAATATATTTAATACAAACTGATTGTTTTTTTTTACAGAATATCTCAATTACATTGTCATCTAAACGACATTTCGTACCAAATGTAAAGTTGATGCCATTAACCATTGAGGAGTTACTAGATTATTGTAGTGTCATCATCCATACTAATATTATAAATGCGAAAGTGTGTTTGTGTGTTTAACTTGTCCGTCTTTCACGCCGTAATGGAGCGACGGATCGACGAGATTTTTGGCATAGAGATAGTTTAATGGCCCGAGAGTGACATAGGCTACTTTTATCACGGAAAAATGCAACGTTCCCGAGGGCGCCGGCGTATTCAACATTCCACAATAAAATTTAATAATATCTAGATAATATGTTATTTTCTATTAGACTATGACGAAATTGGGGAATCCCCTTTCTACAATAATGAAATCTGAAGTTCTTTAAAACCTAAACAAGAGGGCAGCAAATTTTTTTTCATCTCTCCTGTTCGGAAAGTTTAATTTTCATGGGTAGATAGCCGAGTGGAAAATTGCATTTTCTCCTCTAGGGTGGAAAGTATTTTTTTTTTAATTTTTCGGCTAGCCATGACATCGAACATAATTAAGTTACGTCAATGACATTTTTTTTTTCACGTTTCGGCATGGCAAGTGGCCAGTCGAAAAGGTACCGTTGGAGGTTGGATAGGTACAAGTAAATTCAATTTATTATTATTCTCGTCTTTTTGTAGTATTTCAGTTTCCTCACAGTCGAAATGAAAAGTAGAGTGTCTAACTCGGGTGAAATAACCAATTTCCCCTCGAACTATTGGCGCTCTCACTTCGTTCGAGCGCCAGAAATATCTCGGATGAAATGGATCACTTTCCACCCTTGGTTATCAATCTACTATTTCCGCTCCGGGCGGCTGATTTGTGGCCTACTTACAGAATAAACTTTTTTTTTACCTGTATAGATGCTGCACCATGTACTGCAGGCAGTTGTAGTGCGCCTTAGGAAGTAATTCCAGGCATTCTCGCAGCAGAGACACCTGATCAGAGGGCGTCTTGAGCTCTGAAACGTTTTAATCGCACTAATATTATAAATGCGAAAGTTTGTTAGTGTGTATGTTTGTCATTTTCGTTAAAACGGATTTGGGAACATCTGACACGGAAAAGCTTGTACAACTGTATTTCCAGGGCCGGTAGGACGTGTCAGATATTTTTGTACGCTCCGATGTGGAAGAAACTATAATTTAATGATTGGTTAAAAAAAAAAGAGTGTTGTCTTCGCAGTTTGGCGAAATTATTTGTAAGTTATTTTTGTAAATTGTGGTTTAATATTCATATTCATTTATTAATAAAATTAAAATTTTTACATGTCATATATTTAGTATTTAAATTAATTATTATAATTTATTAAGCAATTTTAAATTCAGCCGCAGCCAATCAAATAAACATTTAAAATACAATTGATATTATCATTCCATTGAAATAGTAATAAAAAAATAAATATAAAATAATCATAGTTAATTAAATAAAATAAAAAAGATATTAAAGCAGGTGACTGTACATACTTAAATACATATTAAACACCCGAGACCCGAGAACAAGCATTCGTATTAAATATCTGCCCTGACATGGGAATCGAACCGTTCGTAGCTTCGTAGTCAGGTTCTCTAACCTAAGCCATCTGGTCGTCCATCTATTGTTGAAACTTTGAATAATTTCATATTTTTACACTTAACTGTACCTAGCGTATCTAAATTGGCGTGGACTGGAAAGGGGTTAAAAGGCAGCCGTTACTCACGAGAGGCTTGCACGAACTTGGGATGCACTTCGTAGGTGACCAGAGGCACGGGCAGCAGCCGCAGGTATAGCTTGAGGGTCCCGGCCACCACGTTGATGTTGCTGAACTGGCTCAGGTCCGTCGCTTCACCGTCTAATAATAATCCATACTAATATTATAAATGCGAAAGTGTGTCTGTATGTTTGTGTGTTTGTCCGTCTTTCACGCCGTAACGGAGCGACGGATCGACGTGATTTTTGGCATAGAGATAGTATATGGGCCCGAGAGTGACATAGGCTACTTTTAATCCCGGAAAAATGCACAGTTCCCGAGTATCCCGAGGGAATAGCGCGCGATAACCGAATACCACGCGGGCGGAGCCGCGGGCAAAAGCTAGTAATTATATATTCGTAGATGCAACGATATGAACGGGTCACTCACTCAACACACTGTGTAGTGTACGGACGGAGTTGTCCAACTTTAAATATATTTTATACCTTAGCCGTTATAAAAAAAAAAATAACTTTTCATGCTCGTAAAGTTCGTATTTATGCTGGATCTGAACGACAAGATGACTTTTTATGCTCTACTGTATAAGTCAACCATTAAACCCACATAGTGAAACTCAAGCATTAAGTACACCCATTTTCCCCTCGATGTCTCTATCCATTATTATATATATTAGGTTATATGAATGCCTCAGGTAAAATGGCTTGTTTTATGTCCTGGTTGTCAGTCATCTCAGCCTATATACGTCCCACTGCTGGGCACAGGCCTCCTCTCGGAATGAGAGGGCTTGGGCCATAGTTCCCACGCGGGCCCAGTGTGGATTGGGAACTTCACACGCACCATTGAATTGCTTCGCAGGTATGTGCAGGTTTCCTCACGATGTTTTCCTTCACCGCAAAGCTCGTGGTAAATTGCGCACATGAATTTCGAAAAACTCAGAGGTGGAGCCGGGTTCTGGTTGTACAATCTATTATTTTACTTTTATCTATTTTGAGATCATAAACCCAAAAAAAATTACATGAAATCGAAATACCTTTGTCAAAAGCCATTTTCAAAGCCTCTATCTCATCAGCAAACCCAGACACTCTGTATATGCCTTCCGAGTCCATTCCTCTTGCCTCTATTTCGTTGACACACTTCCGAACGACGAACGGGAGCGTGCTGGAGTGGGCATTGAGCAAGGTTGTGAGGTCTATGCCGAATACACCTCGGAGCTTCTTCAAATCTGGCACACAGTGATTGGGTACGCGTTCTGAGCATTTTGAATGAGCTATGAAACCACAGTCTGAGAACAATAGAAAATGTTAAAAGTATGCCAATATTGCTTAGAAATTACTTAGTACTCTTAGTTTTTGGTTTATTATAAGAGACCAAGTGGTTATGAATGTTTAAACAGGAAAAAATATTTTAATTTTTATATTAAATTATATTTTTATTGAAAAACAATGCAAGCTTTTTTTGATGACTGTAGCAATGTCGCGAATAAGAAGGGCAAATCTCAGCTCAATCCAACTGGTTGAAAAATGGTTAGCAAATTTTTAAACCGCTTACAAATATACAATCTTATAAAATATACCAAACTACTTTATACTATTCAATGTAATTTTATTTTTTTCTTTCCATCGCATGTATTTTTTAGTGTATCGAATATGTGTCAATAAATGTTTCTTTCTCTCTCTCAAAGTTAAATCAAAGCTTGTAAAAATTAATCAACCATTTGAACATCTTTGACATTCAATTCTTAGACAAATTGTCATGCTAACTATAATGCTTCTCTCTCTCACTTAAAGAGGCTTAAAGGTTGACTGCTCCAGATCCCAATGGTTGTTGATAATGTTAATTGACGAGTAGAACTACTAGTAGTATTTAGTAGGTCTACTCATGACCGCGGCAACTGCAATGTTGCCGAAATGTCGAGGTGAATATTACTTGTGTGTGTTAGCGTAATAGTCCTGTTTGTGGTATTTTGACTATAAGTGAGAATCACAAAACTTTAAAATATTATAATGTTGATTGTGTTTATTTCTTTATTTTTGTACATAAAAGGGTTTACTTATATACATAGCCTAAGTTTTGTTTGTCCAATATGATTTTACAACAATCCTCATGCAGGAACTCACTCAGTTAAGTAATTATCATTACCTTCACACTTCACTCCTTGAGCCGTGAACCCCCATAGGAAGTTTGCGCACAGTTCACACCAGTTCAGCCCTTTAAATGTGTGAACTTTAAAGCTATGGGATTTGGTGTATTTGATGAGCAGAGGGTTGTCTTCCAACGATGGAGTTAGGTCGAAGGTTGGCCTTTTTTCTAACTCTAAGGTATTGGATTCTTCAGTCTTAACTATTGGAGTTGGTCTGGTGACTCTGAAAAAGTTACACAAGAGCTACAAACACAATACAATAAATTTTATTATTATTATTATAATTACAAAGTTGGGAAAATTGGGGCATAAGAGAAGGGTATGTATACAGATTAGAGATGCACCTTTTACAGATTCAACTGATTACAAAAGTTTGGATGGTGATGCTGGGTTAGAAAGAAAAAAGGGTTAATTTTTTTTTTTTATTCGACTGGAAGGCAAACGAGCAAGTGGGTCTCCTGGTGGTAAGAGATCACCCACCGCCCATAAACATCTGCAACACCAGGGGTATTGCAGATGCATTGCCAACCTAGAGGCCTAAGTTGGAATACCTCAAGTGCCAGTAATTTTACCGGCTGTCTTACCCTCTGCGCCGAAACACAACAGTGCAAGCACTGCTGCTTCACGGCAGGATTAGTGAGCAAGAAGGTGGTAGCAATCCGGGCGGACCTTGCACAAGGTCCTACCACCTGCAAAAAATAAAATAAATAAATTTTAAATGCTACTCACTGCTGCTTTTGTGACAAAGTGTTCAGCTTCCTTCTATTCAATGTAACATAAGGGCTTTCAGTGTAGCTGGTCCGCGAGTTGATCATCTCCAAGATGTGCCGAGCTCGCAGCTCCATGTGCGTTGTGATGAGCCCATCAGCCACCAAGTCATAGATACTGTCATATCTCTTGTCCTTGATGTAGTGGGTGCCATCGTAATATAATTTATAATGGTGGATTTTGTCATTAAACCTATATGAAAAGAAAAGTTGGGATAATTTGCTTATTTACATTGTTTGCTTTGATTTTGTTGATCCGCAGTATCTTACCTCCACGTTAAAGTATAAAATTCATTAAACTCATTCCCTTTTCTAATAAGAAATGCCCCGTTCGGTTCATTTTCTAAGCGTAAAGTAGCTTCTTTGTGACCCATGATGCCATGGTATTCTTTCCCATAAAACTCAGGTTTATCTGTACAGTTCTCGCATATTATACAGTACGGCTTAGGTGCTTCTAATTGGATACGGTATACTGTGAAATAAATGTGTACGTAATGAGTAATTGCATAGTTACAAAGCACCTTTCACGTAAAGATCGATATGACCACCAAACACTTACACTCAGGTTTCCAAATATTTTTAAGGTTTTCCATAGTCAATATTTATTTAAGCTCTCGCCTGGGATTTGTTTCATCAGTTTATCTTTTATGCGTCAAGGTGTAACGGAAATTTAACGCGGAAATGAGTTAAATAGAAAACGTAAACAAATCGGCTTCTGACAGATATGATTTGACTGACACTGACGTGACGTTCCATCCAGTGTTCCCAGATGCCAGAATACAAAAAGCGGAAGCAGAGCGTTCAAAACGCAGATTTTTAAATGAAAATGTGGATTTGTGGAACACATATATACGTTTTTTTGGCACGTTGATAAGCCGAAGAAATAGTAGATTGATAACCAAGGGTGGAAAGTGATCCATTACACCCGAGATATTTCTGGCGCTCGAACGAAGTGAGAGCGCCAATAGTTCGAGGGGAAATGGGTTATTTCACCCGAGTTAGACACTCTACTTTTCATTTCGACTGTGAGGAAACTAAAATACTACAAAAAAAACGAGAATAATAATAAATTGAATTTACTTATACCCTATCCAACCTCCAACGGTACCTTTTCGACTGGCCACTTGCCATGGCCGATTATAAAAAAAAAATCGAGTTGGTCACGACGTGCATCTAGATGGCCATGCCGAAACGTGAAAAGAAAATGTCATTGACGTAACTCAATTATCTTCGATGTCTTGGCTAGCCAAAAAATTAAAAAAAAATTACTTTCCACCCTAGAGGAGAAAACGCAATTTTCCACCCGGCTATCTACCCATGAAAATTAAACTTTCCGAACAGGAGAGATGAAAAGTCATAATATTATGGTAACATTTAAAAGTTGTTCGTGCATATTTTAAAAAAGTGGATCCGCGTTAACTTAACGAGAATAGCGGGGCCAGTGGCAAAAATTTGGGGTAAAAATCGGAAAAGCGGGGTGTCTGGCAACACTTACGATAACGTTTACGAAGATAGCTATGTTGATTTGAAGGACATAACTAAATGAGGAAATCTCAGTTTTTTCTGTGCCTGGAACCAACACTATTTCATAATTTAATTCGTCACATAATAAACTCAGGATTCTGTTTCTGGTTGTCTGCTGCTAAGAGCTTTTATTGGACTGTTAATGTACCAATAGAGTAACATCAGTTTGACCTGCTTTAACTTTAATTCACAAAAAATGAGTTGAAATAGGTTTTTTTTCTAGTATGGTGTATTTAAAAATTTTTTTGGCCATCATCCTTCTATTTATCCTCTGTCTTGTGCAACATCACATTAAATTGCACTGTAATTTTTTAGCACGAGTTGCGTTTGTGAATACTGTTAGCCAATTTGGCTTGATAATGTAGGTATCTTTAAATCAACGCGCCTCACCATTACAGCTCTGAAAGTGTTCGCTATTATTGTAGCATAACAACTAAATGTCACCGGGTGGAAGGTAACTGCGATATGGAATCATCAAAATAATCTCGACATTGTGCATTTACAACCATGTACCACCAGCAAAACACACAAAGTTACCTACGTTTACCCTGACAAGCACCTTCACTAAGCGTGACTCATATACAAGTATTTACGAGTAAATAAATATAGATTGTAGTTGAAATAAATTTAAACAGACGTGCAATAATAAATTTCGACTTAATATCCGACAAGTATGCGGGCTATCCCTGAGACTATCATTTATCTTTTCATTTTATGTTTTAATTGTTCAGACCAGTACAAGGTTAGCAAGTTTGGAGGTTTGTGATAGTAATATTTCCACTGTTTGGATAAGCAGGTTGGAAAATCGCTAAAGGTCTTGCTAATATTTGATTTTGTTTGAGAATAGGAGCTGTTGTTAGGTCCGTTTATCAGTAGCCGGTAGTATGTGACTACTTACTACGTGAGGATGTTACAATCATAGTAATAGGGATCTTCAAAGTAAATAAATTGTTGTTAGCCTGGAGATTCATATTTTTTTTAAATATGAGGGGGAAAACGAGCACGCGGGTCACCTGATGGGAAGCAATCACCGCCGTCCATGGAGATCTGCCAACACGAGCTGTGTGACGCGGGTTGCTACTTTGAAGATCCCTAAGCCGTAAGTCTGAAGGACGGTGGTGTGTTAATCGGCGTCACGAATGTAGGAGGAGGCCACAATATAGAGATCTCTCCAAATAAATGTTACGCCTGCGAACTGAAGTCATAAGAAACACAATTGGCAGTTATCTTTATGCATTACGCGGTGCAAAACGCGAAGGACGACCCCAGTGTATGCTTGATAGTAGTTCCTCTATTTGATGACTAGGTGGCGCTAGCACGCGTTTTAAAATGAATAAAATTACGTTTATCACTATTTTTGTCAAATAGTTTGGAGCCACAGAGACGTAGTTTTCAAACAACACAACTTGTTTCTTTTTTCATTATCTGATCTTCTACTACCTACTAATATACAATAGGTTATGGGTCCAGTAAGTGAGTTCTATCTATGATATAAGTGTCCTAGACTATGTATCTGATATCAGTGATATACGAAAATAACAAGTATTATCGAATTTAAATATCTGTTTACCTACTCAGTATTAGATAACTTTACCATTATCCTAGGCATAAATGCGTTAACCGTGAGGAACTCATCCTTTGTGGCAAAATCACGATTTCTAGTGTTGTACAAATAAAATGGATTTATTATTAGAATGAAATGTGCCATTATGTGTATGGCACTACTGTGCTAGGGTAAAATAACAAAACCGGCCAAGAGCATGTCGGACACGCCAAAGATAGGGTTCCGTAGCCATTACGAAAAAATCATGTAACATTTTTCTAAGGATTTCGTTTTGTGTACGGAGTCTTCCAAGTTTAGGTATGTTTTATACCTTAGGCTGGTATTCATTTACTCTTAAACAACTAATAATTCTCAAGCAATCTTAGCCGCCATACTTTTCCTTATAAATTTGATGTACCTATTTACTAGGTACAATACTGAATTTTTCAAATTTTTCCACACAACAGTAGATTTTAGAGGGAGGAGGGGGGAACGCTCGATTTTAGTAAAAATTTGCACATTTTTTTATTTTCCCACTTTGTAGGCGTGACTGATATATGTATATTTATGCCAAATTACAGCTTTCTAGTACTATAACGGTCTCTGAGCCTAGCCGCGGACAGACAGACAGACAGACGGATAGACATGGTCAAAATATAAGGGTTCCTAGTTGACTACGGAACCCTAAAAATTAAAGTAACTCTTCCTGTTAATCTGCTTGTTTTGTTACCTTTTAACGACGAAACAGATTTCCCGTTGGGATCCTCATTAATGCAAGAGCATTCTCTGTAGAACCCAACGGGAAATCTGTTTCGTCGTTAATGCAAGAGCATTCTCTGTAGATCCCAACGGGAAATCTGTTTCGTCGTTAAAAGGTAACAAAACACAAATCAACAACAAATTGGATTTCCAAATGATGCCCCGCGTCGCTCTAGGGTCCCATGGTAAAGTACCCACCTACTCATGGGCACCGGAAACTTAGACAATCTGGTGGAAATTGAGTGGTTACGGCGCCAATAACACATTGCTAGTTATTGTACCCTATTTCAAATAAGCTAATAGTCTCTAGCTGTAAGGACGCCGTGACGAAATGCTTCAGGTGCGACGTAGATTGATAAAGTTTGGGAACATCTTACTTACCTGTATAACTGACTTACTGACTTATATATGTATATAAACCCCCTTGCAGAAAAAACGGGCACCTATGTTTTTTCAGATTTTTAGGCATTGAAGCTTAGAAAGTAAGCTTTCGTGCACATAAAATGCAAAAACCATAGGTGCCCGGTTTTTATATGTATATAATATATGTATATAATAATTATTTTTTAAATTCAACGGCTGTAGGTGCTTATTGTTTGTTGTTGTAGGCGGGCCTTTGGGCCAAAGAATCTGGGACCCCAAAAAATAGTGAATAACATTTGACATTTTTTGCGTGTATTTAAGCAAATATGTGGGACTTCCGGGATCCCTTTGAGATCGGGATTCTCGAACTGCTCATCATCATCATCATGTCAGCCGTAAGACGTCTACTTTTGGACAGGCCTCCCCCATAGACCTAGAGTCGCTTCGGTTGGCAGCGGCCTGCAGAACGGTGGAACTGTTCATACTAAAGCCTAAATTAAAATACAATGCTAGTAATTAATGGTGCTCGTTGGGAATCTGCTATATTCTGATCAAGATTATTCAAGATAATAAATTATTTTTCGGGAAGAACTTACGTGTAAAAGTGGGACGGAATTTGCTCGCGATGTTCGGACTTGCGCTACTAAAAATACCTTAGTTTTCGGAACTATGAATGCACATGAACGTCTCAATGCCACCAAAAAACTATATTTAAGTAAGCACCCTTCTGTCACACGGAAACGATAAGGACAGATAAAACTCTGCAGGAGGCATTCGCTAAGGTTGTCGGGACTTATGTTAGTTAATGAAATTCAGTGATAAAAATGAACTGCAAAACATATAAAAGGTAAGCGTACCAGTTGTTATTCAGTATCACTTGCGCCGCCATTTGAAGTAATATTAACAAATATTAAAATTAACAAAAAAATTTAATAATGTGTTTCGTCAAATTTGTTTTGGTTTTGGTCGTGAATGTTTTTGTTTATAGTGGTGGGTGGGTGATCAACGAGGTCGATTTTCCGAGTCTTCGGGGTAAAGGACTGGACCCGGAAGACGGGAATGATGTGGAAGAATTCAACGAACTAAGATTCAGTTTGATTTATCCGGGTTAGTCGATCATTTCATAACTTTAACGTACCTATATTTTACCCACTTCAAAAAGGAAGAGTTTTTCAGTTAGTCGGACTTTTTTAGGATATCATCCTTAAATGGAGAAAAGAGGCCATGTGCGAGTCGGCCATGCATTCGAGGGTTCTGTGAAATATTATAGGTACCAATCATCTATGAACATTCATTGTAGCTTTGCTTTCTTTTGATGGGGTCCTATCAGTAAAAATCGTCACGTTGTACTTAGTTTAGTTTTAAGTAAAATAAAATATTCAGGTACAATGTTAAAACAATATTTCTGAGCTCGCGGCCTCTCGCCGGGGCCCTCTTGGGTCGGGGGCCAATGGCATTTTCTCAGCCCTGCCACCCTATAGTTACACCACTGGGTGCCGGGTCATTTAACATATTGGATACTGACATGGACAGATATATAAAAATTAAGATTTTACGTCTAACACTTTACGTCTATGGGAGGTACCCTAAAAAAAAAAATTTTTCTGAATTTTTAATTGTACTATTCTATCGGCATAGTTTACCTATATATCCGTGCAAAATTACAGCGTTCTAGCATTGATAGTCCCTGAGCAAAGCCGCGGACGGACAGACAGACAGATAGACAGACTATAAGGGTTCCGTTTTTGCCATTTTGGCTCCGGAACCCTAAAAAGAAATTATAGAAATACAACTACGGGGTAGGTACTTACCTAGTTGAAAACCTAAATATATATATTATGTCAACTATATATACCTACGTCAGTGGAAGTGTAAAGTGCGAGCACCATAAAAAAATTAAGGTACCAATCTTAATATCTTTTAGGCACGAAATGGTGCGGCGCTGGCAACGTGGCCGACAGCTATGAAGACTTGGGCTCTTCCCGGGAGACCGACAAGTGCTGTCGCGAGCACGACTTGTGCCCCGACGTGATCTCTGCTGGCGAGACCAAATATGGACTCACTAACAGCGCGTTCTACTCGCGGTGAGTTTGCCACGCAGTGTAAGTTAGTTATAAAGGTTTTGAGAAAGCTGTGGTGGCTAAGTTCGTCCTGGAAGACCGATGAATATTACGTACACGTACGACTTGTGCCCTGACGCGGTCTCTGCTGGCGAGACCAAATATGGACTCACTAACAGCGCGTTCTACTCGCGGTGAGTTTGTTATGCAGTGTAAGTTAGCTATAAAGTTTATGAGAAAGCTGTGGTGGCTAAGTTCGTCCTGGAAGACCGATGAATATTGTACACGACCTGTGCCCCGACGCGGTCTCTGCTGGCGAGACCAAATATGGACTCACTAACAGCGCGTTATACTCGCGGATGAGGTTGCCAGGTTGCCTCACAGTTTTAAGCTAGTTACTTATAGTGGTTAAATAACAGGGCTGTATTGGCTGGGGTTAGTCTCGTAGACCGAGAAATGCTGTCACACACACTACATTTGCCCCGACGTGACAATAAATATGGACGCCCCGACGTGATATCCGTTCATGAGACTAAAAATATGGACTCACTAATAGGCTAATAGTGCGTTATTCTCACGGTGAGTTTGCACGCAGTGTATGTTAGCTATATAGTGGTTCGAAGAGGGTTGTATTGGCTTAAGTTCGTCCTGGGACAAATGTCAAATGCTCCACCGACGTGTGGACTTCCTAAGAGCGCAGTCTACTCGCGGTGAGTTTGCCCTGCAGTAAAGTTAGCTATGTATAATTTAGGTATATTAGTTAAAAGAGGGCCGTGTTAGCTTAAGTTCGTCCTGGTAGATTAAGAATTGCTGTCTGTCACGTACAGGACCTCTGCCGTCTGCCTCTGTTTCGGATGTCATCCCACGGAGACCAACGGTAGCAATTTGGGCCCATCGTTGTGGGTTTTTTTTTTATTCGACTGGATAGCAAACGAGCAAGCTTAGCAAGTGGGTCTCCTGATGGTGACCACCACCGCCCATAGACACCTGCAACACTAGGGGGATTGCAGATGTTTTGCCAACCTAGAGGCCCAAGATGGGGTACCTCAAGTGCCAGTAATTTCACCGGCTGTCTTACTCTCCACGCCGAAACACACAGTGCAAGCACTGCTGCTTCACGGCAGGATTAGCGAGCAAGATGGTGGTAGCAAGGCGGACCTTGCACGAGGTCCTACCACCTTTAGCATTACCATTACCATTCACCATGTTTTTGATCTTCAGACTAAGCTGCGAATGCGACGAGGAGTTCCGTCGCTGTCTGCGCACCGCCAGCACTAAGACTGCGAAGCAGATCGGCACCATCTACTTCAACGCTCTCCGGACGCAGTGCTTCCGGGAAGACTACCCGGTGGTGGGCTGCAAGAGACGCGGCGGGTATTACTTTTTTTTTTTTTTATTTGTTTGGAAGGCAAACGAGCAAGTGGGTCTCCTGGTGGTAAGAAATCTCCACCGCCCATAAGCATCTGCAACACCAGGGGTATTGCGTTGCGTTGCCAACCTAGAGGCCTAAGATGAGATGCCTCAAGTGCCAGTAATTTCACCGGCTGTCTTACTCTCCATGCCGAAACACAACAGTGCAAGCACTGCTGCTTCACGGCAGGATTAGCGAGCAAGATGGTGGTAGCAATCCGGGCGGACCTTGCACAAGGTCCTACCACCTGCAAAACGGCCTACTTCCATCCATCACGGCCTATATACGTCCCACTGCTGGGCACAGGCCTCTTAGAACAGGAGGGCTTGGGCCATAGTTCCCAGGCGGGCCCTGTGCGGATTGGGAACTTACACGCACCATTGAATTGCTTCACAGGTTTCCTCACAATGTTTTCCTTCACCTTAAAGATTGTGGTAAATTTCAAATGTAATTCCGCACATGAATTTGGAAAAACTCAGAGGTGCGAGCCGGGGTTTGAACCCACGACCCTCTGCTTGAGAGGCGATAGGTCAAACCACTAGGCCACCACGGCTCCACTTACTTACTTAACGATCCTAATTTGTAGAGGTGAGACGTACAGTCAAGTGCCAAAATATGTATTTGAAGCACTCCGAATTGTGTCGGAATAAGGGGCTGTTCTACCATCCATTGATTAGTGTTAACTGGCGGTTAAATGTAATGCCGTCTCCGTCTACTCGAACAAAACAAATAGAGACGGCATCACATTTAACCGTCAGTTAACACTAATCAATGGATGGTGAAACAGCCCCTAAGTCTCTGGTACATATTTTTGAAGGGTGGGATAATAACCTATTCTTGCACTCGACTGTGCTAGGCCAAATACGTAACAAGTCTTCTGAGTATGTATCCACAAAAGAACTCCAGAAACTACGTCCTATGAGTACGCTATTCAATACGTAAAATACGTATTTTCGCATTTTAAATAAATGTTAGTTTTTGTTAGTTAGTCTGCTCACCGCCTGGTATCAAAGTAAATAAATAGTTGTAGGTATGTCTCTGAGGATGAACTCGGGTTGAGTTCGAAACGTGTCAGTGTAATGTGCTGGTGGTGATAGTATGGGTTTGTGTAGTTTGTGTGTGTTCTTCTAGTGTGGAGATGAAGTAGCTGCATGAACACACAATTGTTTCGATTTAGCTATTATAAGGTTGTGGGTGAGCAAAGTAATTGTTTTTAGTACATTGAATGGACATTGGTAAGCGCGTGATTCAATTGAATGTTGGTAGAGTTGCGTTGGTACTTGTTAGTCACGAGAAAGCGCGAGGTTGTTTGTTTTTTACTAGGTACCAAGAACAATATATAAACCCCCTTGCAAAAAAAAACGGGCACCTATGGTTTTTGTATTTTATGTGCATCAAAGCTTACTTTCTAATGCAAGGGGGTTTATATTTATTTATTTTATTTTTTATTTTTCTTTATTGAGGAAAACAAACAGCAATACAATCATACATGAAGCTATATATATATATATATATATATATATATTGTTCTTGCTAGCAAGAACTTACCTAGCAGGAACAATTTATCGTCACTACTTTGAAAAAAGCCCGTATCTTAAAATCAATAATTTTACTGAGTGAACTTTATGAACATTATTTTAAGAGTCAATTTTGTTGACGTATTAATTTGAGATACGAGATTTTTTCGAAGTAGTGACGATGTATTGTTCTTGTTAGGTACATAAAAAACATTTTCCTTTTTTGCCAGGTGGTTAAACAGCAAGTGCTTGGAGCCTGAGTTTGACACGAGCGGCGCGCGCGCATACCAGTGGTTTGATGTGCCTAACTATTAGTGTACATCAGTTTTCATCATACTTACCTTGTGAACCTAGATGTATGAAGTTATTTATTGTATTTCTTAGGTGATTAAATAAATATAGGAAACCTAGATAATAATAATGTTTACTTACCTACTATATTTTGTCACTGTCATGTCGACTCGTGTATACTGTATATATGTATCGTGTATGTGTATCGTGTATACATCCTCACCTACCCAGTTTTTGACCCCCGACGCAAAAAGAGGGGTGTTATAAGTTTGCCCGCAATGTGTGTCTGTCTGTCTGTTTATCTGTCTA
Source organism: Choristoneura rosaceana (assembly GCA_037349165.1). NCBI lineage: Eukaryota > Metazoa > Arthropoda > Insecta > Lepidoptera > Tortricidae > Choristoneura > Choristoneura rosaceana. The sequence continues at coordinate 9,637,491 of JAZBNJ010000018.1, read as the reverse complement.
TATGTCTGTGTGTCTGCTGTCTGTGGCACCGTAGCTCTTAAACTAATATTTGTGCTGATAATTCCGCGGGGGCTGTAGGTATATATGAAGTTATGTGCGGGAATTTTTCGTAAGGGCCAAAGCATTGACGTACCTTATGGCATACCTTACATAGATGTCGATGGGTCAAAGATACTTAACGGATAAATCTTTAAAAATGTACGTATAAAACATGCTGAGACAAAATAAATACACAAATGCTACTTCTTTATTTATTGTATCTCAGCGTCGATTTGTCCAATCTTCATAGACCCTGTGTTCTGTGTTCCTTCGCTGATTGAACACAGATGACCCGTTTTAATTTGAGACCTACTAAGGCCAAGTACCTTCCTAGAACTCATTGAGTGTTCAATAAAAGGAAAGAAAACTTGTGACCAACCAAATGAGGTGCTTACCGATTAGAATTTTATCTACGGAAAGATTTGGAAATACCGCCTAGTTGGTGTTCCCCAAATGACATAGGCCTTATATTTGCACTAATATGCTGTAAGTGGCCTAAACAGATCTTGAGATCAGACCAGCTGTGTCGCCGGTGAAAAATAATGCAACTCGATTTGAGGCGATAAATGTGTTTTACACGCTCTTTAAACGACGGAGCAAAATTTGTGCGAGACGGCACATCTAGCATCAATATTACCTTGAAATTATGTTTTAAATGATTTAACTTTACCTACATATATGTCTGACTGAGTTAATCAAGTTCTATGGGTATTCATAAAAGCTGTCTCGAATGAATTGAACGATAGTAATGTCACTTGTCACTGTGTGATTTTAGTGTTCTTCACAAGGCCGCAAGGGTGTCCCAATATTTTGTAAACAAGTAAGTAAATAATATTTATTATAAAACGATTATCACTAACCTTTGAATCTATCAATCAATCAAATCACCCCACATCTTCATTGAATCAACCTGTATTTACTTAAGCTTGTTATTTATTTATTTTATGAATTAAATTCGGGTTTCGTGCTGCGTACCTTGATTTTAACGAACCTCGATATTTCGGCACAGTTGCATGCGCCATGATCACGAGACCACTGGATAATTGCGGGTATAATGGTTAAAATCAAAGTACGCGGGACAAAACCCGAAGTTAATCCATAAAATTAGTAATGACCACGATAGTCTAAAATACTGTATTAATTTATTAAGTATCTTAAAATCAAACTTAAAATCGCTCTCCTGAGCACGTTCCGAGTTGCATTACTTTTCGTTAGTGGCACATACATTAGTCACCTGACTCCTGCGATACTATATAACCGAAATCACTTTAGCAGTTAATTCATTCCTCTAAAAAGTGCTCCTGTGATACTTACTACTGCTTGCCCAGAGCTCGCAATTTGTCGAATTAAGATTTGGTTATTTTGAGCACCATCTCTAGATCAACAGTTATTTGGCTACCAGTAAAGAAGCAATAAGAACAAAGAAAACCCGCATTAGCTGGTAAGTGAACCCACATATTCGCTTTGGGACTTGTATTAGGGTTGCATATCAGGACAGGAGAGTCATAGTAATATAAATAAATAAATAAATAATAAATATCACGGGACAATTCACACCAATTGACCTAGCCCCAAAGTAAGCTTAGCAAAGCTTGTGTTATGGGTACTGAGCAACGGATAGACATAATTATATAGATAGATACATACTCAAATACATATTAAACACCCAAGACCCGAGAAGAAACATTCGTATTTTTCATACAAATATCTGCCCCGACACGGGAATCGAACCCGGGACCTCAAGCTTCGTAGTCAGGTTCGCTAACCACTAGGCCATCTGGTCGTATAATATGTATTTTTATTATTGTAGTCTGTCCGTCTGTTTGTCTGTCACAGTTTATCGAGAACCTTAATATATGGACAGCTGGACAACAGATAGCTGGAACAGTAAAAAAAAAACCGAACAAGAGCGTGTCGGAGACGCCCAAGATATGGCTAAACTATAAGGGTTTCTAGTTGACTACGGAACCCTAAAAAGGGGTTCCCCATAAAAGAAACGTGTTAATTTTGATTTTATTTCCAAAGTTTTTATGTTTTCCCTTAAAATCGACTAACGATGGGCCAGTTTTTAATATATTTTGATATACCTACAGTATATGTACCTACATATGCTTATTTGACTCTATTGTCGTTCCAAGTAAGTTTGAGGTTTATACCTATGTTTAAACATTTTAGTTATAGAGAGAAAACAAAAAATAAGGGGATGCCATACAAGAACCATACTTATTGTTTACGGCTGTTATGAACTCAAACAGATACCTACGTAAATATTATAGTCAGTTTGATTTTTTATAGTTACACAAAACCCTCGGTGCGTGGGTCCGATACTCACTGGCCGATTTTTCAGTGTACCCTGACGTGTACCTACAATAGGCCGCCATCTCTATCGCGATTTCTTTATACCTGCAACTCCCTGCTAGCTGTTATTTAGTTAGGCAGCTTATGTACATCCACACGGCCGTTAACTTTTGTGGAGCGACATTGTGCAACACAGTAACATTTGGCAACTCTGTAACTTTTGTAATATTATTTGCTATTGGTTAACTACTAACTGGGACCTTATTGGACAAGAGTGGCAGCGGACAGAGTCCAATGGAAACAGTTGGAGGAGGCCTATGCCAAAAGGCACACCGAACTACGAGATATTTTGTAATAGGTACTGAAGTTAAGAAATTATCACAATCACAACTTATGTAAATGTTCGGAAATTAAAGGCTATTATTATTATTATTATTAACTAAATAAAACTTAGTCGAAGTTGAACTTAACCATACATACAATTTAACTCTTTATTGTATACCTACTAAAAATAGTGCGATACAGAAAACAAGACAGCTTCCAAATTTTATCGAATTGCACAATGCTGCTTCACAAGAGTTCACTGCGGTGTGGATGCAACTTTATTCTGCAGGCTGCGTTTTCAGTTTCCCCAGAGATGTGCGATTATGCGTTGCGTGGAACGTGTTTGTCATGAACCAATAGAAAGTGCGCTACATCTACCTATCCTCGCACAGAGCGGTCCTAGTGGAAACAGCTCAGCGGAGCGAGGATGGTACTGTAGCGTTTCCACTGGTTCATGACAAACATATTCGTCGCACCGCATCCTCGCACATAACTGGTGGAAACGCTACGTTCTTGATTTCTGTATTGCTTCCTATGTATTGTGTTGCTCAATAAATATGTTTTATATTACAGGCAAGATGAACCCGATGAAGTTGGTACTTGCTGTGATGGCGTCATTCCTGCTGGGCTTCGCGATCTCTGCCCAAGCACCTAAATGTCGACCCGACTGCGATGTGAACGACATGTTCGACACAAAATGCAAATCGGACCAAGAAGCTTGTCTATCCAAAAGCTTAATACATAAGATAGCTGATGTTGCAATTTATCCACTCTGTATGACCGCTGGACTTCAAGGGCCTTGCTTAGACTTAGCATGGCGTATGTTTGTCGGCCACACTGCGAAGGAATACGGGACTAAGGTTGCCCAAACGATTTATGATAACAAAAAAAAGCAAGGATGAGACAAAAATACAAAGAAAATTATTATGTTTAGCTATTGTATGCTGGGAATTTGGTTTTACTTTACGAGTAATTTTATTTTCACCTCAGCACCTCAAACAGGCAGGTTTTGCTATGAGAAATCAGTGAGCAAAATCGCATTTTGCTCACTCCGTGAGACAAAGTAACTTTTTAATTTTTTTTTTTATGCTGAAGACAGTGTTTGGTCTACTCACCGAATTCCAAATATTTGAACTTCACTTTGATCTGTCACTTTCACTTCAACACGAAAAAATCGACAGATAGGATCAAATGTGTTTCATAACAACAATTTTAAATTAAATTTATGGTATTCCAAATACATCGATACCTAATAAATTACATGACAGCGAAATATTTCCAAAATGTAAATTTTCCCACTCCTTTAATAAAAGTATGCAACCTCGTTGGACGGAAGCCGCTTCTCTTGTTTTTTTTTTATATTTATGTTTATGTAAGTAATGGAAATCTTGAAAAAAAAAATTTAAGGTTTAATAACATTTATAATACCTACATTATACGTTCATTGTTAAACCTTTTTAATGGCCCACAGTGAGTGCCTTAGTGAGATCTGTTTAGAGAGTAAGTGCATATTAATTTTAGTCATAGTACTAAGAATACCTGTATTATCTTCTGTACTTACACTTATTTCTGTTTGTTCTCCAAATAAATAAATGAACTCGGTCTTGAACCTCATTAAAATATTTACAATCAACACATTTCTTGAAACTTTTATCTTCTTTAAAAAAAATATGTAAGTACATTGTGAACAATTTCCCGTTATTGGCTATTTACAGAAATAGCTTGTTTAAGTTGACTCCCATGGAAATCAATTGTCGAAAAATAAACTAAATAAATAAGTGGTGGTTTTAATTACTCTATAGGTATAAATCAATTCACATACAACGAGTGCACTCTTCGTGTGATTGATTGCTACTAAGTTTCTCTATAGTACTAATACTCTTTGCTACTAAGTCAAAAAGAAGAGAGAAAGACAATATTGTCGTTTTCTACTAACGAACGAATCCTTCCGATTTCCCCCGAAACCAGAAGGTTTTTCTTGATCTCACGGATTGTACGACATTTTGATACCATTTAAACTTAAACTAATTTTTGTACTTTTAGTGCCAAAGCCTTTAAAAAAATGTCGTGAGCAGTCCTAAAGGATGTTTTTCTTATGATAATTGGAATGGACGCATTAGCCCCGTAGATGACATAGCCCCGGTTGACCTTACTCAGCGGCACAAAATTTTGCCCATCCTTCATACAGAATTACCGATTCTGCATACATTTGGGTGCCAAATTTTTTGCCGCTCAGTATATTAGGTACTCGTTAAAGTAAAATAAACGGTATACCTTTACTTGACCGAATTTCATTTGCCCGAATTTCATGTGCCATAATATACAACCGTCAAAATATTGTTTCTTATAAATTCATTTTCACTACTCATTATTTATCATATTAATCAAATGACAGAATCTTTGTTTCCCATAATATTATTTTTTAATAATTTCATTTTTCATAATCATTGTAAGCCATGAGTATCACATGCCATAATATCATTTGCCATAAATGTAAATGGTGAGCATCAGCAGTATATACTGATAAGTCTCATACGTCAAACAATCCTTTGAATTAGGTAAATTTTAATCACATAGATTAGGTTAGGTTAGAATTCCGACATTTGATTTATGCGAGCGAGCGAAACGAGCGAGCAAGACGGTTCGGAGCAGAAGCGATACGGATAGGTTAGGTTCAGAAGGCTAAAGCAGGAGCGAAGCGGAATTGTAGCTCCCGCCTTAGCCTTCGATGTTAGGTTTGTTTTTATAGCAGTCCAGATAATTAAGATAATAGATAGATTAGTAAGAGAAAAAAGCAATTTTAACCAATCATTATCAAAATTAACACTTTAGTATGGCTGTTGAATATTCTATTAAATAATGTTACTGCACTTAATAATATGGAAAACAATATGTACCTATCATTATGGAGCATTCGTATCATTATGGCATCTAATTTTCGGGAAAATAAGACTATATCAAGTAAATTGTCTAGTAAACAAAACATTCGGGCAAATGAAGTTTCGGGCATATGAACTTCGGGCAAATGAAATTATGGCATATAACTTTCGAGCGAACAATAGACAACCAAAAGAAACATAATTCGCAGCACTTAGATAGCTAAAAAAAACCTTTTCTTTGTATTTATTTATTTATTGTCAAGTCATGTTCATTACAATAAGATGTCACATTAGTAATTTAGGTATACATATATTTATATGTCGGTCCATGACGCCCTGTAAGGGCACACAACAGCAGTTTATAAGTAATTATTTAAATCTAAGATTACATAATTTCAAATACTGTATTATATTTATTACTTAAACGAAATTATATAAATATTACACTCATACATTAATACATTATAAAATTATTTGATTCATTGACATTATTCTATGTTAAAGAGCTATTAAATGTAATGATTTACATAGCTGGGCACCGTTAATCAAAAGGTTAACTTCGTTAATCGCTAATCCGCTACTAAGAAAGTTAACTTCGTTAAACGTTAAAGCGTTACATTTCGGAAGATTTAACGCAAGTTAACGTTAATCGTTAATCCGTTAACATTTGATAAAAAATGAATCCCAGTATCAGTTTTCATTAGAGATACTCTAAACTGTATGATCTACCAATTACATACTTATTGAAATCTTAAATGAAACCGCATAGTTCAGTTTTTATATTTTTTGCGTTGCCAAAATTGACTGGACTATAGTCGCGATCGACCGGTTGGCCATCCCTGCTATAAACACATTTAAAACCGTATTTTTCATCAAAAATTCTAGGGTTTAATGAATGACTGAATGTACGAACGATTGAATGCTCGAAATTCTCATCGATATGGCCCAAGCCCTAACTGACTTTACGTTATTATCTACGTACAAATGTCATGTCCAGAGAAGAAGTTTTTTACTGTGATAATGAAAATTACTGCTGTGTTTAGAAATCGGGTCGGTTTGTATGCGTGTGTACGAACATTTTGCATTTTTCATTATCTTGTAGATTGCATGATGTGGGAGTGCATCGCCCCTCCCCCCGCGAGTTTAGACAAAAAAAAATGATTAGCAGTCCGTGAGCGATACCATCTTCTTTTAGTTGAATACTCAAAGGACACGGCGCGTGCGTGCGGTATCTCTTTGATAAATAGTAGGTACCAAATTAACGATTAACGGTTTTAAGGACATTTAACGGAAGTTAACGAGTCCGTTAACATTTTTTGAAGTTAACTTAAAAGTTAATCCGTTAGTCAAAATGTTAACTTCGTTAATTAACGATTAACGGATTAACGAGTTAATGCCCAGCTATGATGATTTAGATAATATACATGTCATGTCAAATAAAAAAGTCAGAAATTCGATTATTAATTACATAATTATCAGTGTTTAGGTATATTTATAATATTCATACATCTTACGTACTACTTACATACTTTATAATATTCATATTCATACATAATTATTTTACGGTTTCATCATTTAAGAACTCGTTGATAGAATAATAACATTTATTGATAAGGAAGGTAAACTTATTTTTTAATATAATTGTCTGGGATTCTTGCCTAATGTATTCTTGGATTTTATTAGCTATTTGAGTGTATTTGTATTGCGGGCCCTTCCTGAACATTGCCAGATTCGATTTCGGTAATAATTTTAGTCTTATCCTTGCTTTTTTTTGTCATCATAAATTGTTTGGGCAACCTTAGTCCCGTATTCCTTCGCAGTGTGGCCGACAAACATACGCCATGCTAAGTCAAAGCAAGCCGCTTGAAGTCCAGCGGTCATACAGAGTGGATACATTAAAGCAGCAGTTATCTTATTTTCTGTGCTTTTCAATAGACAAGCGTCTCGGTCCTTTCTGCAGGTTGGGTCGAACATGTCGTTCACATCGCAGTCGGGTCGACATTTAGGTGCTTGGGCAGAGATCGCGGAGCCCAGTAGAAGTGACGCCATCACAGCAAATACCAACGTCATCGTGTTCATCTTGCCTGCAATATAAAACATATTTATTGAGCAACACAATACATGGTAAGCAATACAGAAATCAAGAACGAATTGAGATTAACGCAGCGTCTCCACCAGTGATGTGCGAGGATGCGGTGCGACGAATATGTTTGTCATAAACCAGTGGAAACGCTACAGTACCATCCTCGCTCCGCTGAGCTGTTTCCACTAGGACCGCTCTGTGCGAGGATAGGTAGATGTAGCCTACTTTCTATTGGTTCATGACAAACACGTTCCACGCAACGCATCCTCGCACATCTCTGGTGGAAGCTGAAAACGCAGCCTGCAGAATAAGGTTGCATCCACACGGCAGTGAACTTTTGTGAAGCAACATTGTGCAATTCGATAAAATTTGGAAGCTGTGTTGTTTTCTGTATCGCACTATTTTTTAGTAGGTATACAATTAAGAGTTAAATTGTATTGTATGGTTAAATTCTACTTCGACTAAGTTTTATTTAGTTAACCAATAGCAAATAATATTACAAAAGTTACAGAGTTGCCAAATGTTACTGTGTTGCACTATATGTCGCTCCACAAAAGTTAACGGCAGTGTGGATGTACATACGAGTAAGCTACCTAAGTAAATAACAGCTAGCAAGGAGTTGCAGATATAAAAGAAACGCGATAGGATGGTGCCTATTGTAGGTACTCGTCAGGGTACACTGAAAAGGCCAGTGAGAATCAGACCCACGCACCGAGGGTTTTGTGTATCTCTAAAAAATCAAACTGACTATAATATTTACGTAGGTATCTGTTTGAGTTCATAACGGCCGTAAACAATAAGTATGGTTCTTATATGGGATTCCCGTCTTTTTGTTTTCTTTCTATCACTAGAAATGGTTAAACGTAATAGGTATAAACCTCAAACTACTTGAAACGACAATAGAGTTAAATATATGTATGTACATACTGTAGGTATATCAAAAGACAGTAAAAAGTGGCCCATCATAAGTCGGTTTTTAGGGAAAACATTAAAACTTTGGAAATAAAATCAAAATTAATACGTTTCTTTTATGGGGACCCCCTTTTTAGGATTCCGTATTCAACTAGAAACCCTTATAGTTTAGTCATATCTTGGACGGCTGTCCATAATATTAAGGTTCTCGATAAACAACCCTGTGACAGACAAACAGACGGACAGACTACAATAATAAAAATACATATAATAATACTATCACCCTCCTGATATGCAACCCTAATACAAGTCCCAAAGCGAATATGTGAGTACTTACCAGCTAATGCGGGTTTTCTTTGTTCTTATTGCTTCTTTACTGGTAGCCAAATAACTGTTGATCAAGATGGTGCTCAAAATAACCAAATCTCGAATTCGACAAATTGCAAGCTCTGGGCAAGCAGTAGTAAGTATCACAGGAGCACTTTTTAGAGGAATGAATTAAATGCTAAAGTGATTTCGGTTTTATAGTATCGCAGGAGTCAGGTGACTAATGTATGTGCCTCCAGTGAAAAGTAATGTAACTCGGATCGTGCTCAGGAGAGCGATTTTATTTTTCATTTTAAGATAGTAAATTAATACGATATGTTAGACTATCGTGGTCATTACTAATTTTATGGATTGAATTCGGGTTTTGTTCCGCGTACTTTGATTTTAACCGTTATACTCGCAATTTTATAAATATTGTCAATCTTTTTTTTTTAAATACCTCGTTAAATTTCTTGCCGGATTCTTCTCAACAGAGGTTTTTTCCGAACCGGTGGTAGATTTTTTGACGTTCATAAGTGCTTGTCATAGCCTAAATTGAATAAAGAGATTTTGAGTTTGATTTTGAATTCTCCAGTCATCTCGTAATCATGGCGCATACAACTGTGCCGAAATATCAAGATTCGTTAAAATCAAGGTATAAGTCCGCGCGACGGTTGAAGACGGCTCAGGGAATCTGGTGGGGGTAAATGGCGCATGGGTACAATCGCGGACAAAATCTTTTAACAAAATAATACATATATCAGAAAAAAGAACACAAGTAAATTTTAGGTAAGTGTAATTTTAATAAGATAATGTAATTCATACTAATATTATAAATGCGAAAGTCTGTTTGTGTGTATATTTGTATGTTTGTCCCTCTTTCACGCCGTAACGGAGCGACGGATCAACGTGATTTTTGGCATAGAGATAGTTTATGGGTCCGAGAGTGACATAGGCTACTTTTTATCCCGGAAAAATACACAGTTCCCGAGGGAACAGCGCACGATAACCGAATACCGCGCGGGCGGAGCCACGGGCAAAAGCTAGTAGGTAATAACGGAATATTATTAATTCAGTGTTTTTTCATCCAAATTACCGCAGTGTTTGAAGTCAAAAGTCTTTGATCAGTGTGTGTTGCCAGTGATGACGTACGGATCCGAGACGTGGGCGCTAACGATGGGCCTCATAAGGAAGCTCAAAGTCACTCAAAGGGCTATGCTCGGGGTTTCTCTGCGGGATAGAATCAGAAATGATGATATCCGCAGTAGAACTAAGGTTACTGATATAGCCCGAAGAATCGCGAAACTGAAGTGGCAGTGGGCGGGGCACATTGCACGCAGGACTGATGGCCGATGGGGTCAGAAGGTTCTCGAATGGCGTCCGCGGACCGGGAAACGAGCTGTCGGTAGGCCTCCAACAAGATGGAGCGACGACCTGGCTAAGATCGCGGGATCGCGGTGGATGCGAAAAGCACAAGACCGGTCTGAGTGGAGAGCCTTGGGGGAGGCCTATGTCCAGCAGTGGACGTCTTTCGGCTGACATGATGATGATGATGATGATGATTAATTGAACTTTTTACATCGAATAAATTAAAATTATGTAGATTTCGTATACCTATGTTAGATCTTTCACGTCAATAGAGATACGAAATAAGTGAAATGTTGCCGAAACGTTGAGGTAAATAATAATTGGGTCAAATAGCGTGATAAGTCCCGTTAAGGTATTTTGACTACGAAATAAGTGTTTTATAGACAATGTTTAAAAAAAATACAAAATATTCATTTTTTTTTCAAAATCCGTTAGACAAAAATGGAGATAAAAGATTGAAGAAGAACAGTTCGCGTCGTAAACCAATTTTCTGGCTTGCCTAGTTAAAACTTTATTTTTCGGCATTTTTTTCACTACGACGAAATGAAAATAAAGTTAAACAATTTGTGCGCGACAGTACGTAATGGAACACGAAACGCATGCACCAATAAGCGCGGCGGAGAGCGACGACTAACCAATAACGTGACGGCGTCGACGCCCACCTGCCCTTCACCCCTGTACCCCGCAAAGCAGACCGAAGAAATGACTTCTGCGCATGCCCCTTCCACTTTTCCCGAGCCGTCTTTAACCGTCGCGCGGACTATACGCGGAACGAAACCCGAATTTAATTCATAGAATAAATAAAAAACAAGCTTAAGTAAATACAGGTTGATTCAATGAAGATGTGGGGTGATTTGATTGATTGATAGATTCAAAGGTAAGTGATAATCGTGTTATAATAAGTATTATCTACTTGTTTACAAAATATTGGGACACCCTTGTAAAGAACACTAAAATCACATAATGACAAGTGACAGTACTTTCGTTTATTCATTTATTTATTACATTCGTTTTGTTCATTTATTCGAGACAGCTTTTTTGAATACCTTTTAGAACTTGATGAACTCAGTCAGACGTATATATGTAAGTAAAGTGAAATCATTTAAAACATAATTTTAAGGTAAAATTGATGCTAGATACCGTCTCGCACAAATTTTGCTCCGTCGTTTAAAGAGCGTGTAAAACACCATTACATCGCTTCAAATCGAGTTGCATTATTTTTCACTGGCGACACAGCTGGTCTGATCTCAAGATCTGTTTGGGCCACTTACAGCATATTAGTGCAAGTATAAGGCCTATGTCATTTGGGGAACACCAACTAGGCGGTTTTTTTTTTTTTTTTTTTTTTTTTTTTTTATACTACTGGAAGGCAAACGAGCAAGTGGGTCTCCTGGTGGTAAGAGATCACCACCGCCCATAAACATTTGCAACACCAGGGGTATTGCAGATGCGTTGCCAACCTAGAGGCCTAAGTTCGAATACCTCAAGTGCCAGTAATTTCACCGGCTGTCTTACTCTCCGCGCCGAAACACAACAGTGCAAGCACTGCTGCTTCACGGCAGGATTAGCGAGCAAGATGGTGGTAGCAATCCGGGCGGACCTTGCACAAGGTCCTACCACCTGCAAAATATTTCCAATTCTTCCCGTGGTTAACATTCTAATCGGTAAGTACTTCATTTGGTTGGTCACGGGTTTCCTTTCCGTTTATTGAACACTCAATGAGTTCTAGGAAGGTACTTGGCCTTAGTAGGTCTCAAATTAAAACGGGTCATCTGTGTTGAATCAGCGAAGGAACACAGGGTCTATGAAGATTGGACAAATCGCTGAGATACAATAAATAAAGAAGTAGCATTTGTGTATTTATTATGTGTCAGCATATTTTATACGTACATTTTTAAAGATTTCCAAGTGTCCCATGATATTTATATTTTTAACTGCCGCAACACGCGCACTACGCGCCACCACTCTGCTCGCGCGACTGAGTCGCTCCTGTGAAGATGGGCTATGAAATAGCCCGAAACATGTCGAGCTAAACTCGATTTAAGACGTGAGTTATCCGTACAATATCATTTAATATAATTTTAATTAAAGTAAAATTGAGCGCGATGTGTGTGAAAAACACCATATCGCTTCAAGTCGAGTTGCATTAATTTTCACTGGACACACAATTGGCGTCTGACCTCATGATTTGTTTAGGTCCCTTACAGATTATTATAGTCCAATTTAAGGCCTATGTCATTTGGGGAACACCAACTACTTATGCCGCTAGGCGGTATTTCCAATTCTTTCTATAGATAATACTCTGATTGGTACTTGTGTGGTGGGGCACAGGTTTCTTTTCCGTTTATTGAATGCCCAAAGACTTGTAGGAAAGTACCTACTAAATGGCCTTAAATAGGTCGGTGGCAGCTTATAAATTGAGTAGGGTCATCTGTGTTGAATCAGCGGAGGAACTAAAGCCAAGTTTAGACTTGCGAGAAAAATCGTGCAAATTGCATTACATTGTGAGGCTGTAAGGCCAACGAGTTTGTAGTAGTCAATCGAGCCCTGCAATGTAATGCACGATTTTTCTTGCAAGTCTTAAACTCGGTTTAAGGGTCATGATATATGATGATTGAACAAACATCGGCGCAGAAATACAATAAATAAAGAAGCGGCATTTGTATTATTTATTTTGTCTCAGCATATTTCATTGGTACATTGTTAAAGATTTATCCATTATAGTGTTCGCCATAATTCATTATTAAATATAATATACAACTCTTTATTTTAAATTCTGCACACATGAATGCACGATTAATATACATAATTTATATTATTTCGTATAAATAACCATACACGGTACAAGTCGTGATAAAAGATATGGATACAGATTTATAACAATGTATAAACAAGTGAACAACTTTGAACGGTGTTAGAAATAACGCTAGATATTTTATTAATGATAGAAAATGTTCAAATAGTACAGGTTATACATATATTATATAGATATGTAGCGTAGTGCTTAGCTAAAACATTACCTCAGGCGCACGCAATATGTACAACAACCGAATTATACGTACATACATTAACGTGGACTAATCAGTGGAAATACATGTTTTATATACGAATGGTTATTATTAGGAATCGCAAGCTAATTCTGGATTTATATGTGAAAATGTTTAAACATGACTGGGTATACCGAAGCGATTATTTAAAGGACTTAATAAGAATCCCTTGTACGAAGTGAGCAATCTCGAAATAGCCTACTCGAAGCTAGCGCTCGCGGCGCCTCGTCGGCGCAGCCGCGCTGCTCCTTAACCAACCACGAAAAGCACCCGTTAGACTTAAAAAAAAGTTTGGCAACGCTGGACTAACTGAAGGGGCAGGGACAACAATTTAATACGAAGAAAGCCCTTCAAATCGGACCCTGGAGCGCTCGTTACCTCTAGCTGAGACAAAATATTTTGCCAAACTTTTTTTTTGCTCTCAACAGCCACTTTAATTGTTAACCATGTTACAATGTAAAGTAGGTGTTTATTTTTTTATTAATAAATCGCCAACACATGATAAACAATCTTAGTCAATATTCTAGGATATCGTTTCGTAAAGTCTTTTCTTGCTTAGCACAATAAGGGGTAGTACTTATCATGAAAACGCGGAGATGAACGACTCAAAAGTATTGGGTCATGCCTCGATGAAACTCCCATGGAAGCAGCAGTCTTGTCGGTTATAAAACGAGCTAGCCTTTAAGTGTAGACTAACAATACACCTACAGAGGCAAGGTTTATTTAATTATTGCAAATACATCATAAATAATTGAAAGTCCACCGATTTATAATCAATTCACCAATAAATTTTAAAATAACACAAGTTTTGTGTACTTACTCGTATTACTACTAGAATTTACCCACGGCTTCGTACGCGATAAGTATTCGATCTGGTAGGTATAATTGAAATTCCAGGATCTTACAAAATTGCCCAGGAAAATTCCAAAATTTATACCTGAGGTTGTGTTAAGAACAACTGTAGAAAAATTTCAAGACCCTAAACCCAGCGGTTGAAATTTTAAAATTTTATCCCTGTCCCGTGGGATTACCGGGATAAATAGTAGCCTATGTGTTATTCTAGACGTCAGGCTATCTACATTCCAAATTTCATCCAAATATGTCCAGCACAAACACATACAAACTTTCGCATTTATAATATAAGTAGGAAGTAGGATGTATGACACTGCACAATATTATCTATGTTTGTGTAAGTGGTGGTACGATGTATAAGAATGTAAACCATATTTAGTTTAGTAGGTATTGTGTGCATTATAACCAGTGAAAATAGACTGTGCACAGCAAATCGTCGTGCATACACAATAACGACGTAGGGGTGCACAGTACCTATACAGATACATCATTTAGAAGTGCACGCACTGTGCATATAGACTGATACGTCATAGATGTGCAATTCCAACTCTTCTCACAATACAAAATAAGAGCCATTTTACTATGATCCCTGTCCAACGTCTCTATATGACAGATTGTGCACGTCATAAAAATATAGATTTTTGCCATTACTCTATAAGTGCCTATGCACACGGCGTGTTTTTAAGCACAGATGACAACGACGGGCCACAATTGCAAAAAACTACAATAAACAAAAGTGACTAAATTTCATTTGTAACGCGTTAACTGCGCGTAAAAAGTGCGCCGTGTATGTGTATAGACCCTAAGCCAGGACTTCCCAAACTGTGCGTCGCGCGCGACGCCCTGGGTAGGCGCTACTTTGACCCAGGAGCGTCGCATGTCGATCTCTTTTTATTTATTGCTTGCTTATGTTTTGATTTTGTTCTTATTTTCTAATAAAAATTATAAACTTCCAGATAGTGTTTTTCTGATAGCCTGCTGTTACCTAGGCTAGTACAAAAATTGGTTAATATTTTTGGGGGCCGGGTTGAGGGGCGTCGTAAAAAATGGCAAAGCCCCAAAGGGCGCACATACAAATAAGTTTGGGAAGCCCTGCCCTTAGCTGTCATTACAAGTGACACAGAGATCATAATAAAATGATTGAACTCATATTGAGGCCTTATTGTCTACCGTACTTGGAATCTGAATCGTTTTCAACGCTTCTTTCTGTCACACGGTGTGGGATGAGGGCAGAAAGAGATGGTGAATACGACCAGGGGCACCCGGGCGTTAGACAAAACGGCCATTTAATAATTGGTAATGGTATACAACTGTGATTTGTTATACATTTGTGTGAGTAGGTAATTTAACATTCTTTTGGGTGTTTTAGGTATTTCTTACAAAAAATGTTAATTAGTTAGGACATAACATAACAATACATATTTAACTAGGTGTAGTTTAGGTACCTAATTTCAATTATGGTGGTTTTAAATATTTGGAGGATTTTTAAAAAGGTCGATTAACGGTTTGTGATTTTTTTTTAATTTATATAATTCTTATTATTTGTTCGTCAACTCTTACTAATTAGGAATATACAAATGCATTTTTTTTAATTTGCGGGACGATTTAGACTAACTGGAGTTTTTTCCGGCGACATCTGTAGAGGTATGAAGAAAAAAAAATCGGGTTGCGATATACAGCAATGTGTTTAGAGTAGCCACAAAGAAACATGTATGTAGTGTATAAAGGTTGTCCACCAGGAAAAGTCAGCAGGGCTACTACGAAACTCGAAACTCGAAGTTCGTGTCGTGCGGTCCCTCTGGCACTTTTACTATATATAATACCAGAGGGAGAGGGACGGTACGATACGAACTTCGAGAACCCGCGTAGCTCACCCAAAAACTATGAGATTTGACGATGGAAAACCATTATGCACCTACATTTATAGATATAGGTATCTCTGTTTTGGTACTTTTTGCCCTAGATCTGACCTTTGCCAAATTCTAGTGACCCAGCTGATAACAAAAAGGAGGCTTTCACAAAGGCAAGTACTTCCTACTATAAGTTACAAAATAAAGCGAATCTGAAGTTTGAACTCATCGAAATTTCTTAGTGATAAATGACGCAGAATTATTATGTAGTACAATTATTATTATTAGAATGATAAAGATGGTATCACGTCTACTATCACAGAATATTATTATTTCGAGAACATCAGGGGTGGGCGTACGCTCGCACATGTAAGTTGTCTACTCCAAATAGGTAAGTGAAACGGCTAAACATGTCAACATGTACCAACTTTAATTATACGCAGTTTTTATGACAAATTTTAAATTATTTTCTGGCAGTTACAGACTGTAAAAGGCCCGGACGATAATCCATGGACACATGCCAGAGAACGATATGGAATATTATTCCATTAATTCTATTTTCTCTGGAGTCATCCAAGTGCAAAATTCGAACTTCGTATCTCGCCGTCACGCTGACGCTTATATTATTGAATACGAGAGTGAGAGGGACGGTACGATACGAACTTCGATTTTCGATTTTCGTGGTAGCCCCCCTGTTCCATAAGAACCTCTTACTGTATCGAAATTCGCGCGCTCATTTCAGCCTGCGAACTCGCAGAATAGTCAAAGTCTTTTGAATACAGTTCTTGGTCAGAAGGACGGTTGCAACAGGACTTTGCAATTCTCTATTTTTTTGAACACACTTATTAAATAAAAAAAAATAAAAAAGAGAGAAACATTAAGTTCGAATTCCTGTTTTGTAAGTAAGGAAAACTCACAGCTAGCGATCGTAAACGTAACGTAGAAAATCACAACAACTATGCCACGAGGACTGTAAAGTAACAACTAGACAATAACTTCATTATAATTTCATATCTATACATACGACAATATGCAGTTACAATGCTATAATGTGTAAACAATTTATATAATCTAACAGACGGGCAAGAAGTCCGAGGGATAGAAAACGTACACGACTACTCGAGGCGGACTCGCCGCCCCGACCGTGGAGAGGTAACTATCGAGACAGCACTAATATTGAATATTCACTAGACTGTGCGTTTATTGAATTCATTTAATATTTACATTTCTTACAGTACTCTCGTAGGTACATTATGAACCATTCGGCCAGAGCGGGATAATTCCAAACACGATACCGGCTTAGGCAGTCGCCGACGGGCGCAGCGTAGCCGCGGCGGAGCGCCACCGGGTCGCAGGGGTCCCTCGTGCCGGGGCTGCGGGGGTCTCACGCGCCGGCGGCGCAGGCGCGGGGCGCCACGGGGCCACGGGACCCAGTGCGCCGCCATTATTTGCCGCCCAGCCCGAACTTCATGAAGATCAGCTCCTTCCCTTTACTGAGGATGTCGCCGCCGGGGGCGGTCATTTCCGTGAACTTCTGCATGAGGTTGGGCTGAGTGGTGGGGGGTTGCTGCTGCGCGGGGGTCTGGAGCGGTTGTGCGGTGGGTGCGGGGACGACAGCGGGGCCGGCGCGGCGCGCGGGGGACGCGGCGGCGGGCGGCGGCGCCGCGGGGCCGGCGCCCAGGCCGCCCAGCCCGCCCAGCGTGCCCGCAGCGGCAGGGGACTGCACGGGCGTGCCGACGTTACCAGCGCTCGTGCGCGCGATCGTGCTCGCCGGCTGCTGAGCGGTCGCCACGCCTCTCGCCCTCGCCTGCTGCATCAAACTTTATTATTTACAAACAAAACACTCCGGTTTAAGCATCGTAGTGCATTTGGTCGAATTCCGAAAGCGCTATGATGGAATTTTTAGTGCACTTTATAAAAATACTGGTTATCTGGCGTGCCAAAACGTGCGCTCGTTGCATTGGAGCAAATATTGTCTAGTTCGACAAAATTCACTGCTAGACTGGCAACTATTCTTGTGTCTCTTTAAATAGGTACTTTTAATGATTACTATTCGTATAAACTCTATACTTAAGTTAGCAGTGATTCATTAAACGGTAGTGAGTTTCTCCTCTAATCATAATTTCAATTCATGCGGAATGAAGTGACTCGATCAATTAAGTTAAAGTTGCCATTTGCTAAAATTTCAGTGGAATAAAAAATACAATTTTGACAAGATACGTATAATAAAAAGATATATAAAATGTGCAATAATTTGAAACATGCATGCCATTCAACAAAGCTTGTGTGGATACACATAAAATGTAATTATTCCAAGTGAGTTCATAACACTTGCATTTAAATTTTTAATGTTGAACAGAGGATCTTTTACATGAAAATATATATGTATATGTACTCGTATCAGACAAAACACTGAAGTTTTCAGTACACCATGCTTTAAGTAACTACAACATAAAGCATTCAAAGAAATAAAGATATGCACTATGCGATGACATAACGAATTGGAAGCTGCCAGTATGTATTTGTTGTGTAGAGACGCAAAGTGAATGAAACATCACCTGGCTCACTTCGGTATTAGTGTTGTTGGCGGGGACAGGTAACACCTATACAAAACAATTGTTTGAACAAACATGGCGGTGTACAAGTGATTGCAAAACACCTGGATCGATCTCCGCCGTTGATCATTCGGTATCCGCATATGTAATCGCACAGTACTTTAAAGGATCACGTTTACAGGCCTCTCAGAGATTATCATACAACATGGTGAATGGTCTATGGTATTCTGATGTGAGTGAAGTATACGCCAGTGTTAATTTGTCCTAGTCGCTGTATGGTCTGGTCCAGTATCATGGCATGATGCTAGTGATGTAATAAATGCTCTCCACGACTAGTATGTCCGCAATGTTACAATGGACCAACTGAGCATCGGGCTAGCTTACAGTACCAAACGCCCTGAGGATACACTGAGCGTAACAATGAATCGCAAGGTAAACATAGATAAAAAAAAAACAAAATAATGAAGAAAACAGAAAATAGTGAGAAAATAAACGTAGAGAGATGAAGTGACAGTTCAACAAAAACGACTAGTATCGTTGCATAGTATATTTGAAACAGTATTCTTGTGGGTCGATTATATACGGTATTATTTTTACCTGAGAATTCACCTGTTCTGGATTACTGGCGCATGTGTTGTGGTCTAACTGAGAAGGGGGAAGAGGGCAGGCATCTAGCAAACAGACAATACACACAACATATATAGTGACCACAGACAACCACTTTAATCTTGGATCACACCTCACGCACACCGTGACTTCTGTGCTGAGTATGTTGCGTGTATTTGTACAGATTAGCCTACCCGCTCTCGTGGAACTAACGTGTCAGACTGTGACGGCATGACATCGGGGGAACACGTGAAAACAAAATAAAAATAGGACAGAGAGTTGGATAGATAACGTATACAAAAATAATATAAGGTGTCCTTAAACGTACAGTGGCCAGAACACTGGGTAGAACATTTTTCGCTCCCGTGGGTAGGTACGTGTGTTCAAGAAGGGATGTACAGGCTTATCACTGGGTTATGGCAGTTATCGTTAATCCAGAACGTTCTTTGAACGATGTTTGTGACTGTGTAATCCAAGATAGTGTTCATTAGCAAAGTGTACACCAAGAGTCTTTGTGCTCCGTAGATTGCAACCGGACTCGCGTTGTACAAAATCATCCCGTTTCACTTAACATTTTTATCAAGTTAGGTATGTTAAACATAGGTATAATTAGCCGACCTCGGTTATGATATCTTCTACAATCAATTACACAGTTCTAAAATTATAAAAAAACCTAGACGTCATTGGGCAGATAGTTATTCCTATGTAGAACCGCGAAAGTTGAGGGATGTAAAACGGAACGCGTCGTTCGAGACTTGAAACTCGAACTCGCCGAGGCGAGTCCCGTCGCAATCGCAACACCGTGTACAGGAAAAATGATAGAGGGTACCAGAGCGAAATAGCTAGCGTCTCTTAGTAGTCACATAGCAAGTCCAAGGTGCAAACATGAAACACTCAAAGCTCTCAGTGATCGGAACCGAACCTAATCGTCATCACTGAACTTACCAAACTTGTTCTTTAATTATTTTTATACAGCTAACAGGGAGAGTAACTAGGACAGCGAATATTGAAAAGCTGGTCGCGGCTAGGGTTACCGTCAGGAGTTCGAGTGAGGATAGGTGTCAAGAAGGGGTCGGAGGATCCTATACCACCGTGTTACGATGCGAGCCTCGAGGGTACCATTTCACCTGTGGTGTTTACTGTAGGCGTCGGTAACCCTAGTCGCGGCTCTACACAGTACACAGAGAGCGTGATGTGGTGCGTACCTTTTCTGTGGAGAGTGCGCGGCGCGGGCTGCACGTTGTCGCGCGGGGGCGGCGGCGGGCCGCGCGCGCCCGGGCCCGGCGGCGCCCCGCGCCCGCGCCCCGCCGCGCCGCGGCTGCCACCCACGCCGCCTGCACAGACACAACTCCAATCTCCACAAACAGCTCGACTCAACACCATCATTTACTGAGGCCCCCACAGACAATCACCAGCAGTCGCCACCACTAAACTACTAAACGCGACCACCAGAGGTTCAGTCAGACCACTATTTATATCGTGCCACCCGTGGCAGCCACTGGTGACTGGATGCGGACACCAGTGGCTGCTATTTGCGGTTTACGGTTGTGGTGTGGCTCAAACGAGGCCACTCAAACGCTCGGTGTGTGTCGATCACATTCAAAATGAATAGAGAAACACTAACTTTCTTAAATTAATTCATTCTCAGTTTCTCTCTTCGTAGGCAGTTCTCACTATGAAGCGGAAATACGAGCGTAGCGTGTAGCAATAGGTACGTAGTTCTGTTAATGAATTTGTTGAAAAGCAAATGAGCCTCTCAAAGCGACATAAGAAATTTGATCATTATGGAATAGTGTTAGATAGGTAAATAAATATTGCAGGTAAGAAAAATCCGAAACTATTCCATGATGTAGTTTCAGTGACACAAGGATCTCTTTTAGAAAGATGCGAAGTTCAACCATGTCATAACTTAACCATGACCTAGTCGCGACAAAATATGTTTTCGCGCCAAGCGACAGGTTACGCAGTTTCCCACGATCCGTTAGGTACTTTAGAGGTACGTTAAGCTACTCTTGGACTGTTTCATATGCGAAAACTCTGCAGTCGCATTTGCTTAAGATTTCAGTGGCATATGTAAGTATATGGTTGCTAACAATTTATTACAGGATACTGACCTTGGCTAGGCTGTCCCGGTCCGGCGTATTGGTCATTGGCCTCGGTCAAGAAGTTGCTGGGCACAAGGCCACGTACGCCATCTATCTCAGCCATGAAGAAACCGTCGTCGTCCATCTCCCCGTAAACGTGAATTATCTGCCCCGTGTGGAAACTCAGCTCCGCCTGAAACCACATTGAGATTCAATAGAATTTATCGTGGAGAAATAATTCTTTTCTCCATTATCACCACACTTATTATGATTAAAACACCTAAGCAACGGATGATAAACCTAATGTATTTAAGCACTCATAGCTGCTGTAGAATTTGATAACGTAGGTATACATGTAACTAAATACATACAAGTTACCAAATTCTACTCCGATCGGGGATCGAACCCGCGCGGTACCTTAAACTCTGTAGTCGGTTCTCTAATCACTCGTCCATCCGGCTGCCCGCATATCTTCTACAGTTTAATAACATCTCTAAACGCCTCGATAAGCCCTTCGACATCTTCTTCATTATATTGTGAAGAGACAGATCTTACTGACTGTCTAACAAATTATGTATCGAATCAACATCTACTCTACTCACAACACTTACTTACATTGATTGTAGTTGGCAGATCTGGTTGGAACTCGCCACCCAGTGCAGTGGTAGCGACTTGATCGTCACCTGCTCCCAGATTTCTGCCGTGTTGTATAGAGACAAAGTCTACGGCCAGTCATATATCAACATCAACTCACAACACTTACATCAGCGTCAACGTTAGGGCTCAGCTCTTGCGGGTCGTAGTCGAACAGGGCCACCATCCGCCTCACAGGCTGGTTGGCGTACGAGTCTGTCCAACGGTCGCGTGGCTTGGCCGCCGCCTGCCCCGCGTCTTGCTCTGACACCTCCGCAACCATGTTATGGGGCACGTAGCCGCGCCGCCCGCGGCACTCGCCCCAGTAGAAACCGTCCGTATCTTTGTCACCCCACACCTGGGTAATAGGTACAATTCTTTAAAAGTACGAAGGAGACAGACTATAAGATTAGCTTCTGGAAGCTAATTGTTTAATTTCTGTAAAATTTGGGTTCAAAAGAGGCAAAGTCTAGGGCTTTCTTGGGGAAGAGGTTCCTCTTAACTCATCGTATGTATTCGTGACTCTACAGTTTTATTAGAAGAATTAGAGCATCAAAGAGTGAACTCATCAAATCTACCCCCTCATTGTTCGTAAACTTTGACTTCAATTACGGTTGACCTAAAATTTCTCTCAAAGTTATAATATGTACTTTATATCTAAGACAACATGATGTATACCTTAATAATATCCCCATCACTAAACGGCAGTTCTTCATCACAGCTCTCCGGGTTAGGACTCATAGTGGCAGGGTCGTAATCGAAGAGCGCCATGAAGTACCGGCCCCGGGTCTTGGACTGCGGATGCTGCGCGTGGCGCGGGGCGGCGCCCCGGGGACCCTGCGGCGCCCCGCCGCGCGGCCCGTACGGGGCCTGCTGCCCTTGTTGCTGCTGCTGCGTATTTAAATCTAGCTTGACGTGAACATCTTAGAGGCAGTCAGCGATGAAGTGGGCAGCGAAACTATGAGCTCTTGAACTTTGTCTCTTTGTCACAATTAAGTCTGATTGATCCGTATTTATATTATAAGAAATCGGATTGCCCACTTCCTCGCTAACTTCTGTGAAACTGACCAAATGTTCCCTGAAAAACAAGCATCAAACATTGCAAATGCAAGCAGATTGCTCAAAAAAGACCCATTGCATTAGAAAATTAAAGAATTGAAGTCGTTAACTACATCATGCTCCAACATCAGGAAGAAAAGAGTCAAAGTCAAAAGCTGATCGGGGGCAAAGATGAAGTAAGTGATAAGGAGGGTCAAAGAACCTGATGGGGGTTAGGAGGGCGGCCCCGCTCGTGGTGCGTCCTCGGCGCGGGCTGGTAGGGTGGCTGCGCGCCCGCCGCCGGGGCGCCGGGGTACGGGGGCTGCTGGCTACTTTGGAACTGGCCGGCTGGTTGATAGGGGGGTTGCTGCGTGCCATGGTAGGCTTGTGTATTCGGGTACGGCTGACCCGATGGCTGCTGCGACGCTTGCGCTGGTTGGGACGGTTGCTGCTGACGTCCGTACGAACCAACACATTAATAAGGTTAGATTTTCCATTACAAAGCCAATAGCAATAGTTCAAGCTCATAGCCACAGTAATCCTTCATTGGCATTGCGTTCAAGCGATAGGAACATTACCTTTTCCTCGGCCGATAAAGAGTAAAACATTCCGTCGTAGCCTCTAGTCAACCCCCATGCACAACGAAAGCTAGCGTGCAGCGCTTACACTTGAAACCATATCATTCATAGCAGATAGAATAACATTAGTCGATCTTAATCCAGTGCTTGACATAAATGAGTATCAACGATTTGTAACATTATATAGCCTCGTCCAGAATTCTTTCGAGTTTTGTCATGTATAAATTAGCACCCCAGCTAAGTCTTACTTTAAACATTTAGATACCGAATGTTGTGGTGTGTGACGGGAGGTGTGGGTCGAGTGTTGCGTCGAAGCCAAGACAGCATGCAGGAACAACCATACAAGACGGCGAGCATGCTCGAGTGAGTGATCTGTATCGAGTGCTGTGTGGCCGAGTGGACGTCTTTGTCGGGACGGGAGCCTCGAGTGCTGTGCGGCCGCGGCGGCCGGCGTGTGGCGGCGGGCATCGAGGACGTACATTACAACAAGTGAAGATGACAACACAGATACACCGAAAAGTGGAAACTCGTGATTGGGATAGATTCCGCAAAAAGTTGAAATTGAGAGAGAGCATGTGAAAGGTGAGCACATCGATGACAGCTAGGAGAGTCCCAGACCTGCGGGCGGCGGCGCTCCTCGTCCTCGCTACCCTGCTCCGCGGCTCCCTCTTTAGTGATTTCGATGGCCGGTATCCCCGATTGCTGATACCACACGGTCATTCAATATTTAATATAGAACAAATTTACTCTCAAATAGGATAAAAGAACATTAAATTAAATTTTGTATGGATGTGCTGACTGACGAGATGGTCGATGTTGATGTTGGATGTAAAATAATAATGTGATAGCTGCGTCGCTCGTGATGTTAACATACAACTTGTTGCATCAAAATATTTAATACTTCTGATAGTATATATATAAATTAAGATAGTACGACATGAAGCAGTTTCACTGACGCGTGTCTACATAAGTGGTTGGTCACAGACACTACGAGTAGAGCAAGTGAAGCCGTTAGGAAGCGAAGTGGGAAGGAGGAAGTTCCTGCTGTGGAAGCGATTGACTTCTTCAATATACTTGTGAGTAGCTAGTTACATTGATCATATTTAAATATAAATTTCCTGCATTTTTCTGGTGTCGAACGAAGTTGGTTCTGAGCGAGTGAAGGTTAATGTGTTGATGAGTCAGGACAGTATGGTCTAAATGTTTTCATTTATCTAGTAAAATTTATGTAGAAAGACTACCGATTCTCGATCATTTCATGACAGTCATATAATCTAATCATACAATGGTCGGCATCGTGTTCTACATTCGGTAGTTATATTTTATTTATTCCCTCTATTAAACTATAGAACTTCTAACAGTAAACCATTCACTGAAATAGTTAATTCTCTAGAATAGAAAGTTAAAGTTTCCAATATGAACGTAACTAAAATATAGGCGTAAATTATAATTAAATATGTAACTGTTTTCTACAATCTTGTCTCCTCTACTTGAATGTGAGTATAATATAGAAGCGGGTTAATATTTATTTCATATGCTGATTATATGACTACTTTAGTATGTATATTACGATACTATTAGAAAACGGGCACACTGTGTAAGTTGATAAAAAAAAACATATAAAACTCATTACGTAACTAAGAACAAATAAAAGGCACTCTCAAACTCATTCTAAATAAATCAAACAGGTGATATAAGAACGTTAGAAAGAAACAAAAGAAGATATTTGAAAAGACGTGTTAAAATTCCTTACCGAAGGGGTTATTTTGTCGAATATACTCTTTAGGAGGCCTGTGCCGAATCCGCTCGCGGGCTATGGAAAGGTGTAACAG
The DNA here is from genome assembly GCA_037349165.1 of Choristoneura rosaceana. Taxonomy (NCBI): domain Eukaryota; kingdom Metazoa; phylum Arthropoda; class Insecta; order Lepidoptera; family Tortricidae; genus Choristoneura; species Choristoneura rosaceana. The sequence goes on along the minus strand of JAZBNJ010000018.1, from coordinate 9,612,207 downwards.
TTATGTGAGAGAGCGAGGTAAGGTTAGACGCTAGGTGGCATGGTTCTATCATGAGCTTCATGGATGGTCTGTCTGTGTCACAAAGTACAAGCTCTTTATCTGTTCTAGGTATAGGTATATTTGTAGGTGTCGTGCGTTGTATCGGGTATCGGCCAATAGCACTAGGACTACTACTGATCTAGTCGCAAGCAGTAGGTATGCATTTAATTTTGAACGTTCGAGCCGAGTGCATAGCTATCGATGTCGCACGTGGTGGTGTCGCGTCGCGCGCGTCGGAGACTACGGTCTGGCTGCGGAGATGCCGGCGACAGAACCACAGGAGATAGTATAAAGAGTGCAGTTTGCAACACTGATGTACGCGACAAACAGTCTCGCTGGTCGCCACCCGCGCCGCCGGCGTGAGCACTGAACATCTGAACGGGAGGGGGCGATCCGAAACTGTTTGTCGCGTTAGAAGAGAGCAATGACACTGATAATTATAATGATAGCTAAAGACACAGACGAAGAAGATCTTCAGAGATAAAATCAAAATATGAAGCTCATTTACATACTTGATCAAGATCATGTAAAATAAATGTACTGGCGAACTCAAATATGAAGGTACACACAAAATATACAACACTAATTTGCAAACCAATGTAGACAAGGTGCCGTGACAACGAACATTTAGTTAGAAATTTAATGAACACTTAGCGATATATGTTAAGTAGGTATACAGTAATATACTAAAGGATATTTTCATAATATTCAACTAATAGTTATCGTTTGTTGAGGATCTTGTTTAAATGTGTATAGTTAGAATATGTTTCATTGTAAAGAATCGAATTCAGTTATTAAGAATCATTATATTACTTATATCAAATTATTAAAAAAGGTCACCTGAGCAGCGTGCGGGTCGTGCCGGTTGGCCATGGGAAATATCTCTTTGTCGGAGAGATTCTCGTCGTGCTCCAGCACTTGTTGGTGCTGCTGGTAGGGCTGCGGGCGCTGCTGCTGGCGGAAGCCCTGGCCCGGCGGGCCTGGCTGCCCCGGCGGCATGGGCCCGCGCGGCCCGCGCGCCGCCACGCCGCGCAGCACCGCCGGCGGGATCGGCGTCGGCGCGCTGTCCCCCGACTGACTGTCACGCGACTTTGTACGAACCTGGAAACAACAGACCCGCGTCAACAACTAACTTCAGATTCAAAAGAGGTAATCAAGTAAATAATTACATAAAATATTGCAAAACGTAGCGTCCGGTAAGCCAATAAAGCTACATCGAACCGTACTCACTGTGACACACTTGGGATTGAGTCCGATCAACTTTCCGATGTCGATGAGCGCGTGGTCCCCGGTGGGAGAGTCCACGTCCGTGACCTTCTTGCCGTCGGCGTACACCGCGTACCCTGTGACGGGCCCGGAGGCCGGCGGGCGCAGGACCGGCTGCCACGTCACCAGCAGCGTGCCGTCCTGCGGGCCCGCTTCCACCTGCGACACCGCACCAATCACCACCAACAATCCAGCCGAATATTCCTCATGCTAGCCAATTGGGTTTATTCGCACCAGCTTCAAACACATCAACAAGCCACATCGACGGAAGAATGACACAGGCGGGGAGGCTAACGACACAGGGAAGCGATGGAACCATCAATACAATTTTGTTGTGGAGCTGGATTTATGGTTGCGATTGACGCGACATCCTCGAAACGGTCGGACGTGCTGTGTGCTTTGAGGTTGTGTTATTATTTGAAAGAAAAAGGGTTGTGTTAGTTTCTGTGTTAAAGTTTAAAATTTGTCCATCTCACACTTCGTGGAGCATTGGAAGCTAAATTTAAGTGCGTAACGTGTGCTTTTCCATGAGTATTCTTGTCCTCGAACGAAATGTTCTGTTGACCATTGTCCATATATGTAATGTTGGTTTGGAACATCGGCAATGTATGCATACATACATACGATATAGATAAATTACAATAACCAGCGAGCGGGAATTGTGTGTGTACAAAAATTTGGGTTAAAGCATGCTTGGTACACATCATGCCAGTTGATAAGCGTGGGGTGAGCACATACCATGATTTCGTTCGGTGGGTCGGGGAGGCCTTTTGGCAGCGTTCGGAAGTCCGTGTATGCGCCAGGAGCTTCTTCTATCGCTATTCCGGAGGGAGGACCAGCTCTTAAGTGCTTTGCGCGCACCGTCACCCGGTACTGAGTACTGGGTGACAAGCCTGTGATTGTGTGGCGGTATACTCCTGGCTTCACAGTTCGGACCTGATAAAAACATTCCAAATGTTATCCTTGTATTGTAAAATTATAAATGCGACATTTTGTGTGTGTGCTTACTCTTACAAAAGCTGCATAGATTTGGATTAAATACGCATGTAAGGTAGCCAGAATTCTGGAATAATACGCAGGTAGGCTACTTTTATTTCGATATTCCCACGGGATCAGGATGTACAGTCGAACAAATTGAATCATGACCCAGGGTGGAGCCTTTGTGCTACTAATGTCATGTTGAACTCATATTTTTGTCAAGTAAATCATAGTGAAATTGATTAAGTACTAAAAGGTTCCACCCTGGGTCATGATTCACTTTGTTCGACTGTACACATGTAAAATTTTGAAATATCGCCGTCAAATCTAGAAATAGGTATGAAGATTTAAGATTTGTTCGGGTCGGGTGTGGTTAATGATTACTAACTTCAACATTGTTGACGCAGACGACGTGCTGGTGATTCGAGTTGGCGGGCAACCAGGAGATGACAGCCTGGGAGCAAGTGACGCCGCTGGCGCGTACGCAGGTCGGGCCCATGTTGGCGGTGTCCCTCCCGATGACCATGGTACAGGCCGCGTCGCGGGACGTGCGCCGCGTCACAGTCACAGACCGGACACTGATGCGGTGCGGCTGTAGAGAAAACTGACAAAATAATTTCTCGATACTCCGTGAAGGGCATGTGGTAGATTCAGTAAGAAATTGAAGGTACGACTTTGAGTCGACAGCTACATTTGCTAAAATTAATGTTACATTTCAAATTTATGTTATAGTATCAAAATAGACAAAGTCGATCAAGAAAGTGTTTTACCAGTTTTTATGATAGTCCTTATCTTACATCATCACCATATTCATCGCAGCCTATATACGTCCCACTACTGGGCAGAGACCTCCTCTCATATAAAAAGGGCTTGGGCCGTAGTTCCTACGCGGGCCCACTGCGGAATGGGAATTACACACATCGCTTCGCAGTTATTTGGTACATTAGAAAAAAAATATGTCAGCTGATTGGCTGAAGTTAATGTAACTTGTAGGTAATTGGAAATATAAAAAAATAGTGAATCATTGAAACCTGTTATGGAGGCAAAGTCGATCAAGATATTCCATCACGGTCCGGAGATTTAATGTCAACTCTATGTTTAAAAACATTGGAAATCATTTTGAATTACAGGTTAATGTCACAAAGAGCTGATTATAAACATTAACTTGTAATTGGAAATAATCTCCAATGTTTTTAAACATAGAGCTGACATTAAAAATCAAGACGGTGATTGAATATCTTGATCGACTTTAGCTTCCGATTGCCGATTGCCTCCCCGTACGAGTATATAACAGTACCCTTAGTGTAAGTTTTCGGTTACAAAATTCGTCGCGATCGCGTTCGCGTTAAAATCTCAATTTGTATAGTAACACGAACAACGCCCCTAGCGGAACGTTTGCGATGTTCATGATTCCATACAAATTGAGATTTTAACGCGAACGCGATCGAGACATATTTTGTAACCAAAAACTTACACTAAGGGCACTGGTTTCAATCTGACAGGAGCAAACTCACCCGATTAGAGTCGACGCCTTCAACGAGAGCTCGCGTGCGCTCCGAAGCCTTGACGGTGGTTTTAAGCACCCCATCCACATAGACGTGGTAACTTTCGATGTTGGCTTGTTGAACACCCTCGGGCGCTGTCCAGCCGATGAGCACCGACTTGTTTAGCTGCCGCTCCAGCGTGAGCTGCCGCGGTGCTGGCACTAGCGACGAGAAAAACAGCTCGGCTGTCGTGAATCGCAAACGAGCGGGTGCAATATGCGAAGCGTGCAGCCGGGAAGGGAAGATAAAGGTACCGCTATATATTCGAGTTTCGAGTTTCGTAGTAGCCCTGCAGGACCAGTGACGTGCAGTGAATGTAGGCAGCGCTATACCTTGACAAGTTCGTACGTGACACTTGGTAGAACCCTGTCGCAGGGAGCCTCTACTGCCTTTATCAAGATTTTGTGACCTGCTTTGTACGCCGCAGAAAAACCAGCGACAAATCAACTTGATTTTTAATTCCATTGCAGAAGGATTAATTTCGAGTTGAATGTCGGACATGTGTAGATGGCGTTCCATTGGCGTCACGATTGGATGACTCTGGGTCTGGTTGTGAAGATGTTAAAAATGTGTCAAATGCCGACTGCAATAGGGTTTTACCTAGTGTCACATACGAACTTGTCAAGGTATAGTCACAGTATATATGTAAGCTAAAGTAGTATGGAAGCTAAGAAGCTACGATCGAAACGAAGACACTCACACAGACGCGCGCTCTATACCTACGGCCTCTAAGGGGGTCTCGCGGTACTGCAGTACCTTCCATACTTCTTTAGCTTATATATATACTGTGGTATAGTGTTGCCTACACTGTTGGTGGTGCTGGTGGAAGCGTGCGCGTGCGTACAACTACTGGCGCTGTCTGCTTGAGCTGCACGCCACTGCTCGGGGTAACACTTCACTTTACATCGTGTAGGGGAGACCGGGGACAAAAGTAACATTTTGGATTTGTTCTCCAATTACTCGCTATCTGTTATTTATTTTCTCAAATGAATAAATTTTGTTTATACTCTAAATATATCTGAACATTTTCATTAAATAGAGTTCGATTTTATTATAGTTACAAAGCTTTGAAAAATAATTGACAATTGTTAGTTTTGCCCCTAAGGGTAGGACGTAATATGGTTAGAATCGAAAGTAAAACCCATGTAATACTGCTTTACTAAAGGTGATCTAAGTATAGGTACTAAAGTGTAGGTGAAACGCAAAATAATCATCATCTTTGTTCCATTTATTCCCCAGACGATTCGAGCTCACAACCCGCACGTCTTTTCAATCGAGTCCTTATTTATAACCCCTAAAGCTTATTATTAGGTATGTAGGTACGCAATTAAAGCATAGCTTTATACATTTTATAAACTATTTGTATGTGAATTTATTGAAATGTTTCAGATAAGGTGCTTTGGAAGTTTGGATGACAACACAAATTTAATGGAGATGTTGATGGTATTGGCCTTTGTAATATGTATCTAACTTAATTTTTAAGGTTTCATACCTGAATGTTGGCCAACGCGATTCTATTACAAAGCCTCTACTGTCCGTTTCTAATATCTGTAGTAAGTCTTTTGAACCTTAATAGAAAGCTACTTAAAAATTTAACAATAGTATATTATTAACTAAGTTGGTGTACCTACTATAGCTGCTATAACAGCAAATAATATAAAGAAAAGAAAGTTGATTAGTCAGTATAGAGTATTTTTAATACCACCTCAAATTTTTAGGGTCGTTAGTGAAGGCCCTAATTATCACATTTTATTATGTTTTAGTAAAAAAATTGGACTTAATATTTTCCTTATAAAATTAATAAGCACGCAAAGCAATGTATCACTTTGTTTCTACTTTGTTGTTGTTCAAAACGTCGCACTTGTTGACGTGACAGCTGTCACAGAACTCTTCTCTCTCGTATAAAATTTTTGTACGCATTAAATTACTGCTGGAAAATATTTCAAAAATTAATTAGGTGCGCTCTGGTAGTTCATTCTAAATTAAAGTTTTTTTTTTATATCGGTTCACAGCTTATTAATCTTCGTATAGTTACAGTTTGAGGCAGTATCAAAAATACACATTGTATAAATTAAAGGGGGTACCATAACTAAAACCTGTTATTTACTTAATGCGAACTTCAGTCTTTGGGTGACACTCTTTCCCAGCCTGGATAATACCGACCCTGTTTTTCGTGTACACGCCCATAGAAGCTCCTGTCAGTTTCTATGGGCGTGTACACAAAAAACAGGGCCGGTATTTACATGTCGGTGTTACCCGGGCCGGGAAAGAGTGTCGCCCCAATCTTTGAATTTCGTGTTACCGTGCTCTAGAACATTCGATGCTTACCGTTATCATCGTCTTCTGGGCCTTCGCTCAAGTCCGCCACCTCGCTCAGGCGAGCCACATCGCGGCTCAGCGATAGGTCGCTGATGGCGGTCGTCGCAGACTCGTCGGCGTCCCGCAGTGTGGCTACCACCGCCTGTGATCATATACAGTTAAACAGTTGTTCAATTAAAGTAAAACCCTTTATTGCTGAAAAGTGATTAAGTATACAATATTTTTTTTTATCTAACCTATCCTATAATCACTTTTTACACTAATAAACCAGTCACTCAATCTAAGTTATTTTCCCTTGGTCGGTTAATTATCATGTCAGCCGAAAGACGTCCACTGCTGGACATAGGCCTCCCCCAAGGCTCTGCACTCAGATCGGTCTTGTGCTTTTCGCATCGACCGCGATCCCGTGATCTTAACCAGACCGTCGCTCCATCTTGTTGGAGGCCTACCGACAGCTCGTCTGCCGGTCCGCGGACGCCATTCGAGAACCTTTTGATCCCATCGGCCACCGTCCTGCAAGCAATGTGCCCCGCCCACTGCCACTTCAGTTTCGCAATTCTTCTTCTTGGTCGGTTAATACGGCCACTGATTATGCACTTTTTAGGTTAGATCGTATGGAATTCTGATCGATTTTCCCCGCGATTGAAGGTTTTTGCACTGTGATTTATTTATATTCTTGTTTTGAGTTATTCAACAGAACTATTTCCCTTTCAAATATTTTTTCCCGTATATCGAATATGTGCAAACAAATGATCCATTCTCTCTCTTTCTCTTGAGCTGTGCTGTGATCGGCTCATACATGAATAAGGCGGTTGTCAAACACAAGTGTCCAATCTGTTACGTAACTTTTACACTTATATAATCTGTGGTACACCGCTACCAGACTCACCTGATGGAACTCCAGCAGATCGTCGCCGATGAGCCGCTGCACGAAGTTGGCGGGCACGAGGCCGCGGCGGCCGTCTAACAGCTCTGCGTCCAGCATGGCCGCGTTGGAGTCTGGCGGGCCCCACACCAGGAGGTAGTCGCCTGCGCACACCGAGAGCTCGCCTTCCGCGCTCTCGATGCTAATAAATAATAATAATAATAAATATCATGGGACACTTGACACCAATTGACCTAGTCCCAAACTAAGCAAAGCTTGTACTATGGGTACTAGGCAACGGATAAACATACTTATATAGATAAATAAATACTTAAATACATATTAAACATCCAAGACCCGAGAACAAACATTCGTATTATTCACACAAACATCTGCCCTAGCCGGGATTCGAACCCGGGACCTGAAGCCTCGTAGTCAGGTTCTCTAACCACTTAGCCATCCGGTCGTCTAATCATAACATAAATGAAATATAGAAATTGAATGGAACTCTAATTAGAGGACAGTCTACGTGACCTTTTTGTGATATTCCTATGGTTTATGTCTCTGGTGAGGGGTGGTCAGAAATGTTATCATCAATAAGAGGTGTTTTAAAATGAATTCTACATAGTTAGTTATTGTAGCAGTTTGTTAGACCAGTTTGACCGCACCCTTCTCAGTTGTGGTTGACCAATGTTTTAGGCACGACTACATCCGAAAATTCCAATAAGGGTGTTCAGCCAAAGTAACCAGACTATTTGCTGATAGTTAGAGATTCCCAATTGATTTTATATCACTGGGTAATTAACTGGCTCACTGGCGGGACTTTAAAGCCATAGCACGAGATTGCGAACTGTTTGTGATATGGATATATTTCTGACAAGGGACGACAGAAAATTTATCTTCAGTAATTTACTCCATATTTGACCTACAAGGCTACACAGGGTTCAGTTTAGGTTATTATTGCTGTCTTGTAAGTCGAGAAACCGAATCGTAGTTGTGAGTTGTCGTACGCAGGGTCAGCCATAGGTTCATTCTATGTAAACGATTGATGTATGTGATGTGACATGTAAGTATTTAAGAATACATTAGAAGAGAAATGTTCGTAATATGTAGTTGAAGATGTGAAAATATTAAACTTACTCTGGTGGGTCGTATGAAAACCGGGCGATGTAAACGCAACAACGACCTTTTCCAGGGATGTCCAGCATGTCAACTTGACCTTCTTGGGTCTGGGCAGTTCCATTCATGTAATGTGTATTTCGAACTAAAACAAATAATCATAACAATAAATATATATCCAAGTTTGTATTTATATAAGAAATCTTTGTGCACAAGAACTTACTATCCATTTCCAATCCAGAATTGGGCATGATCCTAGACAAAGCTCTTTGGTTTCGGTCGTGGCTGAATCCCGAGTCTAATGCACCTAATCTATCAGTTCCAAATTGGCTATCTAATCCTAAGGCCCATGAGGGTTGGTGCGGCGTGACCGGGGTCGCCACTCTCCCCACGCCCGACGTGTTAGTCCCGTATCTTCCCATTCCGAGGTCAATTTCTTCTAGAGGCTTCAGCTTAATGTTCATAGTGTTTGTTCCTAATCCGCTAGAAAGCAATGGGTTTGTGTAGGTACCAGTTCCACCACCGTAAACATTCGTTCCCGACAAACTCGTGTTCAAACCTCCCAATTGAGTGGCAGTGGTCAGGTTGGATAGAGCATTTCCTAGCCCTCCAGTCAACGTCGATTGCAATCCTCCAAGCGTACTAGTCAAGCCCCCGGAAAGACTGGTCTGTACGTTATTCAAGCAACTCGTCAAGCCGGTCCCTGCCATCGTTCCCGTGAGCGTCGGCCCGGATAGGCCGCCTCCCAAACTGATACCCGATACATTTCCGGTTATGTTTTGTAAATTACTCTGCAAGCCTGCCAGGGTGCTGGAGATTTGACCAATGTTGTTGACGAGGGGAGCCGTAACCGGATTCGTGAAGGTGACTTGGTGGGTGTTCGACAAACCGTAAGAGTTGGTGGAGTAAGCAGAGACGGGGTTGGAATAGGAGGTGGGATTGTGTGCGCTCATAGAGTAGGCGACCGAGTTGGAGCTGGGGGCTGTGAACTGGCCGGTGGCGTGGAGCGAGGATAGCGTGGGCATGGTGTTGCTCTGGCAGATGGCAACTTGGTGGTGGCCCGCGCTCGTGTACGAGTGCGGCAGCGGCGACGGCGCCGGCGAGTGGTAATCACCGAGCGCTTGGTTGGACCCACTCGACTGCATACCTAAGCCAAAAAACATAATTCATAAGACCAAACGTAAAATATAACAAGCTTTTAAAGATGTGTTTTTAAATATTTCTTAAGATATTCACTGCCGACATTTATCCGAACTTTAGTTAGGTATTCACTAAGTGCTACAAACGCATTTAAGCGCTTATTTAAATTTCACCGAATGCTTCAACCTACGAGTATTTAGGTAAGCGTTCATAATGGTTCATACAGGAATGGACTCATAGTACCGTTCAAGCTATGGGGTGAAAGTAAGTAAAATGTTTTTAAATACGTCCAAGGCATCGAATGTGTTAAGTTCTAACAAATGAGATGATCAAAATTGAATTCTATTCTACTTTAACCAGATGCTCACCATTACCTCTAAGCCTTAAGTCTAAAAAATAAAAGAAGCTATCGATACTTACATCTGTGCAACCTACCATGGGTGGTTGACCTGGTGTGCTCCAGCTCGGCAAGGATGCGGTTGTCTTGCTCGATCTTGGCCATGATACGTTCGATCTCGGAGGCCGGCTGGTGCTGTTGGCTCGGCTGTTGCGACCAGTTGCCGCTGCTGGGGTTGCCTCGCGTACGGAGCGGCGCGGACAGCTCCAGTTGTAGTTCCTCGCAACGCACATTTTCTAGTGCAGCCTTTTGCAAAGTGAAAGAAAATTGAGGTTTTATTTTGGTAAGCACCAACAGAAGCAGTAATAAGTAGTATGGATTACGGTAAATACCTACCAAAATAGACAATTCAACCAAAATTTTTTCTAAAGACTATTGAACGCTTCGGTCCAGGACCGAAGTGATGTGGACTATGACAACATGGCATGAAGACTTAAATTGATGAGACGTAGATATATGTTTTCTCCATTTCCCTGGCTCGGGATCGAAGCTGGTTGACGGAGTAGGTACGCGTCGCTATTCCTCTTCAGAATTCATAATGATTCACGGTTTATTAAATTTGGCGTATTTAACATGGGATATACATTTACTCCACGATAACATTTAAAGAGCTCCCAAATCTTTGCTAGCTCTTCATATCGGGAAGACTGACGACGCTCCAATTTCCTGACGCGAGAGCACGGCTGGACGATAGCTGATACTAAGGTAGATAGGTAAGGTCTGGGGCGTGCATTGAGCACTAGCGCTGTCTACCCTGCTGCAGTGGGCTGGCTCTCTCCTGCAGGCGCAAACTAACAGCTGCCTGGGCGGTTCCACGCAGAAAAATTCTCCAGGAACAAATTTTGTTCCCGATGTCATCTTCGTGCTACAACTTAACACTGTGACGCTTAAATGATATTTTATCTTCAATGTTATAATTCTATTAAAGAGGCACTTCAAAATTATAACTATTTTGAAATTTGGCTGTGTATGACAATGACAAAATAAGCCTATAATGATGTAATTCATAGGCAACAATGATGCAATGTGACCGACAATAACGAATTTCAATATCTAATCAATAACATAAAATGTCTTATGTATCAAATTACCAGCATCAGTCATTTTCAAACGGGAACGGGGAATTTAAGTTTTAACTAATTAGAACTAATTTTCTTGACATTTTTTTTATACAAAAATAACTAAATAAAGATTATTTCGTCCTTAATATGATTGTGTAGGTTTTATTTCATATTTATTTTCAGTTTAAGTTTTCTTCAAATAGTAAGACGATTAACTAGTTTGCCGCCTAGTGAAAAACGGCAAATTTTACTCATTTTCCCAGAATATCTTTTTTTGTAGTGGGTTTAGCCGAAGACGGTTAAGGTAGCTTTTTATCGTTTAATTGGGCACCTAAAAAGTGGCGTTTGGTGGTAGAATAAACTTACCTGGTAAATGTTATCTACGGGAACCTAAAAACTGGGCGTTCCAGAGATTTGTCCGCCTACCCTGGAATTGACCCAGTGCACGCAAATGTAAAGTAAGTAATGTGTTTGATACCTTCTTCTCCAATTCCCTGGCCCGGGACTGTAGCTGGTCGACAGAGTGCGCGTCGAGCGGCGAGCGCTGCGCGGCCCGCAGCTGCGCGAGCGCGTCCGCGTGCGCGCGCTCGGCGTCGGCGCGCGCGCGCTCCGCCTCGCGCAGCCGCCGCGACAGCGCGTCCGCGTCCGACATGCCGCCGCCGTAACCGCTCATACTCTGCGTGACAAAACAAGCTTTTATTGTACTTACATTTTATATGACAACGAACAGATTATACAAAAATAATAGCTTATGCCCGCGACTTCGTCTGCGCGGATCTAGGTTATCGCGCGGTGGCGAAATGGTAGATTAAAAGTATTATAACCCGTATTTATTTAAGTAGAATGGGCTAAATGTTAGCTTTCATTTGATACCCATATTGTTATCATACCAAATATTTATTTTCATTCCTTCGCCATATTTTTTTCGGTAGACGCCATATTGAAATATTTTATGTTCTACTAGCTTTTGTCCGCGGCTCCCCGCGTGGAATTCGGTTATCGCGCGCTGTTCCCCTGGGAACTGTGCATTTATTCGAGATAAAAAGTAGCCTATGTCACTATCGGGCCCATAAACTATCTCTATGCCAAAAATTACGTCGATCCGTCGCTCCGTTACGGCGTGAAAGACGGACAAACACACAAACATACAAACACACTTTTGCATTTATAATATTAGTATGGATGTCACTCCGACAGTTATGAAGAATCCAACGATACCTCATATGTTAAAAATTTGTCCAGTCTTAAGGCTGCAGCGAGGACTAAAGAAATGGACATACTTATCCATATACAGTGGTGGACATATAATTAGAAACACTTAGTACAATTTATAAATTCTTAATTCAAGCAATACTTTAAGAGCTTTTTTGTGTGACATCAAAGAATATTCAATACTTGTTAGTATTTAAACCGATCTAGCTTCAAAATTAAATAACATTTTTCACACTCAATGAACATTAAGAAAGAAAACCCGATATTATAACAATTAACAATTTTTTTTTACATTGGCGGCTTGGACAACTAATTAGAAACAGAGCAATTTAAAGAATGGCTTACGTTCGAAATTTGAATATTAAGAAAAAACAACACTACTTCCGGAGCATTACGCGTTTTGCAGCCTTTTTCAAACTGTTTATCATAAATTGTTGCGTGATTTAATAGTTGAAAATGGGTAAGAACAAAATTTGTGATGCTTCGACAAGAAAAATTATAGTTACTTTGAATGTGAACCGAAAATGGACGCATAGGAAGATTGTAGACCATCTGGGTTGTTCACTAAAGATGGTGTTTAATACAATCACATGTTACAAACAACACAGAACAGCAGAACATGTTCCTAGAAAAGTTAGGCCCAGGAAGACTACATCACATGAAGAAAAGCTCATCATTCGTTTAGCTAAGAAGGATCCATTTAATAGCTCTAATTTGATCCGAAAAGACGTTTTTTCTGAGCACGACTCTCGAAACGTATTCGCTAGAGTTGTACGCACATGCGGTTGGTGGAAGCCAAGTTGTACGGAAGGATTGCTAAGAAAGTGCCACTTCTCTCAAGACAGCACAGGCAAAATCGTTTAGCCTTTGTCAGAAAATACGGGAGCTGGACAGTATGCCAATGGAAAAAAAAAATTTTTTTCGGACGACACTAAGATAAATTTGATAAATTCTGACGGTAAACGGTACTTACGTCGCCCAGTTAACGAAGCACTGAATAAAAAATTCACTTAAAAGACAGTAAAGCATGGTGGTGGAAATATTGTAGTGTGGTGATGTTTTTCGGGATACAGGGTTGATCCTGTGAGAAGCATTGAAGGGATGTTAAACCAGTTCCAATATAAAACCATATTAGAAAAGACAGTGATTCCACTTTCCGACAGTAATTTACCAGTCACATGGATATTTCAACGCGACAAGGATCCAAAGCATACAGCAAAAAGCGTGAAAGCAATCCTTAGCGAACAGTTGGTGACAGTGTTGGAATGGCCCGCCAACAGCTTGGATTTAAATACCATACAAAATCTGTGGCACATCATCAAGAAAACATTGTCTAATAAACAACTCACCAGCATCAACGAAATTTAGACGCATTTGTTGAAGCTTGGTTAACTATTCCAGTGGCAACGTGTGAAAAGTTGATAGAGTCAATGCCACGTCGTTGTAAAGCTGTAATAGATAACAACGGCTACCCAACTAAATACTAAAATTCTATGGATAAGGTGACAAACCTACCCTCTTACCCTTTCTTTTATTTGCTTCGCTTTGCTCATGTTAATTACTAAGGAAATGTCATGTTTCTAATTAGTTGTCCACTACATAACATACTGTTTTTTTACTTTAAATTATAATTTGATAAAATTATCGCAGAATCGTTGTTTGATTTTCGCAAAACCGCCGAAATAATACACAAAAGCGATGATTCTTTATAGACAAACGAAAACGAACCCTATTATGCTAAGTAAAAAAAATACATCAAGTTAGTTTAATTAGAAATTCAGAAGTAATATGTTATGTTTCTAATTATATGTCCACCACTGTAACTCCACTCGAAAACTATAACCCTCCTTCGTGCAGTCGGTTAAAAATATTACATTAAATAAAAAAGAAGAAATTAAGTTTAAATTTAAAAGTAAAATAAAAACTTTAAACCTAGAATTGACCCCCTGACATTGTGCCTAAATGGCTCATTAGCCTTACCACATTCAATACCCGAGCTTCAATTTACAGAAAGCTGAGTACACATTACGATAATCTACCGGCGAATTATCGACCGGTCTTTATCGCTGACGTCGTTTATCGATAGCCTCCACAATGGCCTAATCTCAGCGGGTCCCGTGAGATAGGGATTTGAGCTGTGTGAATGGCGCGGCCTGTGATGGCGAGGCGTCATTTGCAGTTCGGGGTCATATTGTTACTTATAGTGCAGACGAGGCTTGTGCCGTGTGTAAAATTGAATGTAAAAATTTCCTTTATTCAATTTAGTTATAAGTTATAACAAACACGTTATAAATGTCAAAATAATTAAAAACTTGTAAGTAGTTTGTACACAATCAAGAAATTTAATAAACTGTGTCCGACACGCTCTTGGCCGGTTTTTTTAAACTGTGCCCAGTCTAAAACTTTTAATTGGCGAATTTTTCAATTGCCCACTTGTCTTGTCAATTGAAAAATACGGCAATTAAAAGTCTACACGCCTCGACATTGTCAAAATTATCAATAACCCTCCTTCGGGCAATCGGGTAAAAAGCTGTGGTACTATTTGCTACATTTTAATTTTTCACTAAGATGAGGTAGAGGTTGCATACTATTTCGATAATTTAATACTGGCCGTTTTGCTGTCAATGTGTGATTTTCTTCTAAAAATAAAAACGTCAAAGCGCAACTGACAAATACGAATGACGAGTGTAGAGTTAAAAATTAAGTAAAATCACTGATATAACAAAATACGCGAATATTTTTTTAAATAATGAAGGTAAGCATTCAGAAATAAATGCAATCAACTATTTCTTAAGATGAAAAAATATTTTGGGGTGTCTGTGGTTTTCTGTTATTTAAGTAACACATTGTATACACCTACTGCGCATCAAACGTCTCAACAGTCTACCCAGTGACAAATTTACTCATCGGTATAACCCTGCAGGGCTACTACGAAACTCGAAACTCGAAGTTCGCATCGTACCGTCCCTCTCACTGTCGTATTAAATAGTATAAGTGTCAGAGGGATGGCATGACACGAACTTCGTGTTTCGAGTTTCGTAGTAGCCCTGCTGTTCACCCGCATTACCGATGCATACGTCATCGCCGCCGCTCCGTCTCGCCGGCCAGACTACGCGGCACCGCCGAAGGACCTCTTTACAGCTGATTGGAAGTAGGTAGGGCGGAAAACCGAAATGTAGAGTGTCAGCGAGAGAGTCCATATTGTCTGACGCTCGCAATCGCAATCAAGTGACAGCCTAGTTTATGTATGCGAAAACTGCCATTTTTACAGCTCGCATTCAGAAAAGTAACTTTTCGAAATTGAAAATTGAACTTTTCCTCCCTGACGAGAGAGATCTACTTTTCCGTTCAAGGCTTTTCTAAACGTTTTTTTTTTCAAAAATTATTTTTTGAAGTCCATTTTCTTTTTGGTTGCTCTTTGATTTCTTTAATGAAATTAATTTAAAAAAACCGGCTAAGACCGTGTCGGACATGCCCAAGAAAGGGTTCCATAGCCATTACGAACAATTAAGTAATATTTTTCTAAGAATTTCGTATTTTGTACGGAATATTCCAAGTTTTTTTTTTATTCGACTGGAAGGCAAACAAGCAAGTGGGTCTCTTAGTGGTAAGAGATCACCACCGCCCATAAACATCTGCAACGCCAGGGGTATTGCAGATGCGTTGCCAACCTAGAGGTCTAAGTTGGAATACCTCAAGTGCCAGTAATTTCACCGGCTGTCTTACTCTCCGCGCCGAAACACAACAGTGCAAGCACTGCTGCTTCACGGCAGGATTAGCGAGCAAGATGGTGGTAGCAAATCTGGGCGGACCTTGCACAAGGTCCTGCAAGGTTCTAGTTTAGCTGTGTACCTTAGGCTGCTATTTACTCTTAAAACTACTAATAATTCTCAAGAAAACCGTTATAGTTTTCCGTGTTTTTTTTTTTTTATTCGACTGGAAGGCAAACGAGCAAGTGGGTCTCCTGATTGTAAGTTTGTTACACTTTCTACCATCCACTGTCGGAATGACGACGCTCGATTTTAATGAAAATTTGCACTTTAAAGTTGAATATTTTGCAAACAAATCACTGAATCGAAAAATCGTTTTAGAAACCCCCTAATGATTTTAAAAGACCTCTTCAACGATGCTCCACACTACAACAAGGTTGGAAGAGAAAAAAATCACCCCCACATTACGTCCATGGGAGTTACTCTAAAAAATATTTTTTAAATATTTTATTGTACTGTTTTATCCGCATAGTTTACATCTATATTCGTGCAAAATTACAGCTTTCTAGCATTGATAGTCTCTGAGCAAAGCCGCGGACGGACAGACAGACATGGCGAAACTATACCTAAGGGTTCCGTTTTTGTCATTTTGGCTACGGAACCCTAAAAAACGTAGATTAAGTACTGATAGTTCTTAGCAGAATATCGTTCTAAGTACTGCAGGTAAGAGATCCGGTTCTGAGTCTAATTATCAACCTGGCGCTTTTCCAAATTACCGACCCACTAAAGATCCGGGACACAATTGATTATCAAGGAAATGTTTAATTAATGTGCTGACTTAAAAAAGACACTTGCTATCTTATAGCTTTTTGCTGCATATTCTTTAATGTATGCATGTCCGTCCAGGTATAAAACATAAAAGGAAGTGATTAACTGACTAGAGATTTGGAGTCATTCTTATCGAAATAGATTTGATTGAAGTACTTTTTTCTTAAAACGAAGATATTAATGAACAAACGTGTTATAATTGCTGAACTGTTTTTTTTTCGAATTTAACCACAATATCGAAATTGTTGGTGAGTGTAGAAAGATAGAAAGAAAGATATTTATTTGTTAAAACACGAGTTATATAAAATACAACTGTTCGGTTTTTATTTCAGTTCTTGCATGTTGCGTGCTACCATTGTAATACTACTTTATTTATGTCTATTATATATATTACTAAATTAAGAGTTCACATATTTTACAGATGAAAATAGAACCGTCCATTTTTAAAGTCGGTAAATTAATCGTACCTATTGTATTACAATATTTATTAGTCCTTATGTTTGTCTGTGTAGGTGAAACGTGAGGAAAACCTGCACTAAATTTCACTAAATAGTGGTGTGTATGTGAAGTTCCCAATCCACACTGGGCTCGCGCGGGGACTATGGCCCAAGTCCTCTTATTTTGAAAAGAAACCTGTGCCCAGTGGGAGTTATAAAGGCTGAGAGTCATAAAGATGAGATAAGATGAGATTATAGATCCCTATGTTTAGGTCTGCTTGTTCTGGCTGCGGTGAAAGTTTTAAGTTCTTCGAGCAAGTTTGCTGGCCCCACGTGCGCCAGTTATTGCGACCATCAGCCCAACTTATGTTGCCGGTGACAAACGACCAGACCAGGCTAATGCTTAGTGTTTGACCAGAACTTGGAATTATTGCACAAAAACGGGAACTATGGGACTTTGGAGATTTTTATTATTGTTATAAGTACATACATATACAGGATGTAATAAATTATTGTAGTACTGTGTTACCTGCGACGTCGTCCACGTAGAATTCTGTCATCGCTATCCCACGGGAACTATGGCGTTTTCCGGGATAAAAACTATCCTTTGTCCTTCCCGGGCCTTAAACCACAGTATATAAATAGTATCTTAAACTATCTGTATACTAAATTTCATCTAATTCATCATAACGTCATGGGGACCCTGTCATAGGCAGATCTTTTGGACGCAGTTAATCTATTTGTAATTGTATTGTTACATATTTAGTTAAGCTGTCTTAGGTTACTGTTTTATGTTTTTTGATTGTTTGTTACTATCATGGGTTACTATAGAAAATATGTTTGTTTACTTATTTATTGAAAATTAAGTAGGTATGTACTTCAATCTTTAAGTCTAATAGATTTTAGATAGATAGATAGACCAGGATATTTGGGCGCAGAAATATTTCAACTCACAACATTTATTGACATAAAAAACACACTACATCGCAAACACAGTAAAAAACATAAATAGGAGAACAAAGAAAAAAGATACATTCAAAGGAATGTTTTTCTTCCGCGCAAAGATATTGACAGAGTTTTAATAACAAAATTGTAATTTAAAGGCAATTTAAATGTACATTAACTTGGCAGGTAAACTGGTAAAGTCAAGAATTGGTTGACTTCAGCTAACCCTAGAAAAAATTGGTCTGATGGGAAGGAGAATACATTACGCATATTTTTAGACTGCCTAGCACTAGAAAACTATAGCTCCAGTACTAGAATGTAGGAACACCGTCTTCACACGCACACAGAGTAAATCGATAACTTTTGTTGGATTGGAACGCTCGATGAATTTAATAAAGGGGTAATACCTAGAAGAATACCACTTCGTTATGACTCATGTTAAAATGAATCATGACTACTTTTGTACGGGGTGTAACTTCGATCGTGATACAAAACCAGTGTTACAAGCTATTGACTAAATAAAGTCTTAGGTCAATCGCTAAATAACCCGCTTTCAAATAAAAAAAAGCATTCAAATCGGTCCACCCGTTTAAGAGCTACGGTGCCACAGATAGACACACAGACAACATACTCAGAGGTCAAACTTATAACACTCCTCTTTTTGCGTTGGGGGTTAAAATAGTACTAAGTAATACTATCTCTCTTTATATTTCATCAAAATTGTTTAAAGCTCAATCACCAATGAATTCTCATATTTTTGAAGATATTTTGAACAATTTGACTTACTTATAATAAACATACATTCACTGCCTAAAATTCCGCCGAAAAATAGAAAAGACGAATGTGTAATTACAAATATACAACAGCACTGCAATGTCAACTAAAGGCACGTTGAACCGACGTTGTCAGACGAGAAGCACAGCCAGCAGAAGTGGATAATATAAAAACACTCTAAGTAACCTTTGGCGTCATTAGTCCTTTAAGACGTCTAGACGGGATATCTCGATGACAAGGGTTTGCTTGTACCCGCAGTCTGGATGATCCGTCTGAGTCCGGATAAATCTTATTCCCGCGCAATCCATCAATGATTTGACGTGTGGCAGAGTGCTAATGGCTTCCGAAGCGATCGGATGATACGGGAACCTTTTCTGATTTTTAAAATGATAGTAAATGATGATGGGTAGCGTGTAGGAACTTCTGCTTTAGATACGTCAATTACGAAGTAGGATTATATTATACTGGCCTTTACCCTCGACATTATATGAGAAACTGAAATGAGGACTGCTAAGGAATGGGATTGACTCCCATCGTCTGTATTTTCGGATACAACCTAGGACTCTTCAAAGTTAGAGTTCATATGCTGTTGCTGAACCAGTGAGATACATCTTTGGCCTCATCTGCACTTTTTATCAGGTCAAAAAAAAAGCTTACACAAACCATTCAATCTGACAGAGTTTCACCGGCTACGAAGTAAATTTCTTAAGTTCCCATGAGGATTCTCAAAAATCGTGGTATGTATTCATTTAATATGGACAAAGAATACCCGTGTAAAATCATTATTTGTGATAATTTCAATAGGCACCAGACGTCACTATATAAGCGTATGCAAGCGACAAGATTTTCGGATGGTTGGGCGAGTTCCTATGTGGTCTAGTTTAGTTGGTAGCCCTCGGCATGTATAGCAACAGGAGCTGAATTCCATCAGGAAAAAATCTCTTCCGCTTTAAAAAAAATCTTAGACGAGCAAGTAGAGTTACCGCTTCCTATGAGACCCCCACCCGCAACACCAAAAGGTTTCAGATGATTGCCAGGCGAAAGAGCAAAACTTTAAATTTTATTGTGCATCCTGGAGCATTATAGTGCAAGTACAGTGGAACAAATTAAATCATGTATCAGAGTGGAACCTTTGTGCTACTGACATCACATACTTTTGTCAAGACAGTCATAGTGAATTGTTTATGAAAAGGTTCAGATTGTTGGACTGTACTATTGCCTGGCGGTAGGATTAGCGAGTGAGATGGTGGTAATAACAATCCCAACAAGCTTTACACAAGGAGCTATCACCCGCAAATGTTATGAAGGTATGGGAAGGTAATTTTTTCAGCACTTTTTATTTATAACAAAGAGTGGGAATTACCTGACGGTCAAATGTAATATTCTGAGTCCTGAAGCGTGATCAGTAATGTAATGTTACATGTTAACCTTATCGATTACACGTATCAATAGACCATTAGTATGGAGGCCAAGGTAAATCAATCCAAATAGGTTTTTGAATAGAACAATCCATCCATACTATCCATACTATTATCATAAACGTGAAAGTGTGTGTGTTTGTATGTTTGTCCGTTTCGACGTGATTTTTGGCATAGAGAGAGTTATGGGCAGAGAGTGACATAAGACTACTTTTAATGCCGGAAAAATGCACAGTTCCCGAGGGAACAGCGCGCGGTAACCGAATTCCACGCGGATAAAGCCGCCAGCAAAAGCTAGTTAGTTCATAATAGTTTCTTTAGCACTCATCACAGGGCTAAGGTACGTAGATCGAAATCCATCCATTAAAATAAATATGTAGGTATCTTATTATTCTTTAAAAAAAATCGAAGATATTAGCTGCTGCCCGCGACTCCGCCTGCAAAGAATTCGTTTATCGTTCTATCCCGTGCGAACTACGCACGTACTATTCCGAGAATCTCTATGTAATAAAATTCACCTAAATTGGTTGCGTGGTTTAAGCGCGACAATGTAACTGACGTTAAGACATATAGAGTTACTTTTGCATTTATAATCATAAGTAAGAATTATCTTAATTTAAAATATAGATTTAGATTTTTGTGAAGTAAAAAATGTAGTAATTTGTAATTCATAATCCACAGTGGGCCTGCGTGGGAACTACAGATCAAACTATCTTATTCTTTCTGAGATGAAGCCTGTGCCCATTAGTAGGAGGCCGAGTATAGGAAAATGATGATGATGATGATGATAATGAATGTTATATTAATGCAAAACATGCTAATTATATGTAATTGTGAATGACTTTTAATGATTAATTATAAATTTCACATAAATAAAAATAAGCAGTACATTTATTTACTTACTTTGAATCTCTTAGTTTAATTGGCGCCCAATCTGGGACCAAAGAAATGAAAGTAAATTCTTTTCTCAAGATGCTTTGCACCACATAAAGAACTCAACATGAGGAAGGAATGCAATTACATAGAATGAGAATGCCTCTATGTTCACGTCCATATCCACATACTTCTAAACATGACGCAACCGAATAGGTATGTGTGATAGGATGTTGGGATGAATAATTTTAGGGCCCTGTAGACCCGTATAAGATATTTATGATTCGCATTGAGCTGTAGATTATTTTATTGTATTGTATAACTCTTTATTGTACATAAAAACACATGAAATCAACAGATAATAATGTATAAAAGCGAACTTATCCCTTAAAGGGAGCTCTTTCAGTGTTAAAGGTGTAAACTTTTTTTTTTCATTTAATTTTATCGTAGAATACACAGTCACTAACATGGATTGTTGAGCCTCTTAGCACTGTTTTAAATTTGACCGTTTAAATACTATTCTGGTATATTACTAATTCACTACGATTTTTGTATAACACGGAAGGTTAACAGTCCTTATAGTTATAGTAGCTATCAGCAATCCTTGTGTGCGATGGCACATTTGAATTTAAGTATTATTTAGGTTAAAATTAATATGACTTAGCCCAATTTCAACTTATTGAAAGTGGAAAGATGAGGCCAAATGTGTTCACAGGTTATGTTATGGTGGTTAGGTTAGGTTTGGTTATGGTATGTTGTGTTCTCTCATCCCCTTAAGAGTCTTACTTTTTTTACCTGGTAATTACAGACGATGGAAGCGATTCCTAGCAGTTAGATAGCATTAGAAAAATATTTATTTAATAGCATAGTTTTCGCTCTTGTATCGTAAATATTTAGTAAAAAATTATTCTCGTTTATTTACTATAATATGTACTATCTGCCTGTCTATCTTTTATCTCCTCACACTTAAACTACTGATTCGATTTGGTTAAAATTTGATTTGTAGATAGTTGGATACTTGAGCAGACAGGACAGCTTTTTTTTTAATTTTTCTGAAAAATGCCATACTTCCCATCCCACGGAATAACGTTAAACAAATTCTTCGCAGACAAAGTCTGGGGCAAAGCTTGTTCAATATACATTGTATTTGTTACGGGATGTATACCGTAATTACCTTTAAAGAGCTTCCGATATTTCGATGGAGTAGCAAGCATCATGATCCTGGGTAGAATGAGGAATTTGCGGGTAGATATTGATATCGTCCACCAACCAAGCCGGCGGTGACGTCATTATAGCGACCGTAATAAACGGTGAATTACGTCACTAGAACGTTGTCTTGTCTATGTAAACAAAATGGCGCGGTTTCCTAGAGAGCGGTTTCAATTACCGCTCTCTAGCAGGAGGAGCGGAGCGGTATCAATTACGGCCGTTATATAGCGTCATGTGACGTCATATGACGGCACCGCTAATCCTAGGAAACCAAAGCTTTAGTTCCAGGCCCTATACTACGAAAGCAAAATACGAACTTCGTATGACGCTAAAATTATTTAATACGAGAGTGAAAGGCACGGTACGATATAAACTTCGGATTTCGTCGCAGCCCCCCACGTTTTAGCGTCCAGAAAAACCAGAGCATGTAGGTCCCTTCGAACTCGACCGCTTTCTTGTGCCCATTTTGCGGTCGGACATGCAACTCCCGTACCTAAAGCTTGTTCATCCACCAGAGAATGCACTGCTGATACAATACTTGAATCATCTGATCACCTGTCATAGATGCAAAGGTTTACTTAGCTTTGATGATTGTTACTGTGTAGACCGTACCTACTTCGTCTACCTCATTCTCGCGCGTCGACTGTAGTGGAGCCGTCAGGTTTCAGTCTGCCCGCGATCGTGATGCTTGCAACTGCATCGAAATATTCAAACCTCATGAAAGATAATTTTATTGTGATCTATTTCTCCTAACAAATATATATAATATAAATAAATATGTATCTGTCAACGAGCATATTGCGGTCGTGTTTCTTTTTCTGTTTGTCTCTTGGCATTCTCAATATTTCACTAACTATAAAAAACAAAGAAGCTTCTTAAAAGAGGGCGAAGAAAAGGGACAGCGATTATTTTGTGCTCTTTCGCTACTTTAAGATAAAAGACATTTAAACGAGAGTGATCCTTCAAAAAATAATGATTGATCCTTGAGTTTATCGCGTTCTCTTCACTCTTCAGCAATTTTTATTTAGAGTGCGACATTAAGTTTGGTTACGAATGCTATTCTCAGTTTATCGTGGTCTTTGAAGACATGGTCTTAAAAATGTAAAGTAAACTATTCCGAACCTTTGAGCAGTTAAGTGAAGCTGGTTACAAGAATTCTTCTAGGTTCATTTGCAATGACACACTCTAATCCTTCATGTTGTGGTGTTGTCCATTTTTTTATTAATAATATTGTTGTGTCTTGCGTTGTTGTGAATAAATGTCCTTTCTATTTTCTAAGCAACTAAAGAGTAAATAGATACTAAACTTATTTGTCACAATTTACGGAAAGTTGAAATTATTTTCTTTTAAAAGTTTACGATTCCTACGAGTAAAAAAAAAAGCTTAAAACCCTACAGTTTTACAGAGTAACGATGGTCGCAACAATCCACATAGAAAGCTATTCATATTCTTCAGCCACGTACATCCAACAACCCCTAGTTTTATAGGAATATCGATGAACTTAAGCTTATGTAAATATATTCCTTTTTAATCTCCATTGTCACCTTTTTAGACAGCTTAGACTTATTTATCTTGTCGCCAGTCGCGTCGATTTAAACGCGTCGTATTTCTTCGAGTCATCAATCTTTTCACTTAAACATGTCGACGGCAGCCCTGCGTTTTTAAGGATGTTAATCGACCTCTGAATATGATGTATGATTATACGCACATCGATCCAATATGGATTTAGGGGGAGAATGTGCGTGGGAACATGTTGACACTTGATAATGCATCGCTGAAGGTGATCTCCGCCAAAGATGTGTTGAAGACTATAGGGACAGATTACACATTGTATGCAATAAGCATGGTCAGCATTCCCCGCGCGCCTGCCTCATAAGGCTTAGCGCCCGGCTCCTTTAGTCGTCTCCCGGACACGGTTCGTAATATACGCAATTGAACCAACCTCAGTATCTCATTTAACTCCCAGTATAATACCCTAAAAAGACCATCTTACAGCCCAAAATTCACTGCGAGCGGAGCAGACTGATTGTAGCTCATTATTCATTATTGACTTAGTTTAACCTACATAAACCAACTTCATAGAGGTCTGAGGCCGTATTGCCTAACGTGCGGACGTTCTCAATCGCATTCACCATCTCTTTCTACTCTCGTCTTGTATCAGATGAGACAGAAAGGAGTGGTGAAAATGATTGTGATTCCAAGTGTGTAATAATAATAAGGCCTCCGGTGGGAGGAAACTAAGCATGTTGTCAGAGCCGGATTAAGTCCGCGCGGGGCCTGTAGCAACTTTTATCATGGGGCCCTTGATTTGCTTCAAGTTTATAGTATAAGTAAAATATTATATTTAAGTCGATCATATTGATACCATCTCTTTCTTTGGCGGTGTTTTGTGTTGGTTTTGTTCTATTTACATTAATTTAGAAAAAAAACATGCTTCTATCTGAATTGACGTTTTTTACGATCAGAAAGCATTGGTTAGCGGGGCCCCTAGATGCGCGGGGCCCGTAGCATTTGCTACTCTTGCTATATGCCTAATCCGCCACTGCATGTTGTACTACGAGTACTGTGAGTAGTGTGAGTAGTGTGACGTGTGAGTAGTGGGACGCTAGGAGTCGCGTTGACATGACCATCTCTATCTCCCTCATCCTTTACAGTTTGACTGAAACAAATAGTGATTCCGAATGTGGATAGTATAAGGCTCCGGGATATTTAGAACGCAGAAAGATTTAAGGCGAAAACCACTCGTAAATATAGTACCTACCTATATAGACTAGAGGAAGGGCTATAAAGTAGCCTGAAACGTGTCGAGCTAAACTCGATTTAAACCGTGAGTTATCCCATACAATATAATTTGATGATGAAAGAAAGAAAGAAATCATTTATTCGTGACAAAGTAGCATAGCATAACAAAAAAAAAAGATATTGAAAAGTGCGAAATTGTTATTGTCACGAAATGAGTGTGTCTCACGGCAATTTAATATGTGAAATTGCTCTAAATTTAACTTATTCACAAAAAAATCAAATTCAGACTTAAACTTAAGTACATTCTGTTCGCAAGTAGAGCAGAAAGCGTCTAAGCAGAGTTTGTATAGCTTGTTAAATGTTTCACCAACTTGGCTTAAACAATTTTAACTGCCTAAGCTGTGGTTGTGCAAGTACTTTACGCAAAAACCTTGTGCATAAAGGTAATCTCTCGCTATCTTTTTCAATTACTAGATACGTGATCAGCTCTTATCTAAACAGGTAATGTACGCGCTCACCTAATCGATTAGCAAAAGTGTATGATTTTTAACCGACTTCAAAAAAAGGAGTAGTTTGTCTATTCGGTTGTATTTTTTTTATGTTTGTTACCTCTGAACTCCGTCATTTATGAAACGATTTGAAAATATTTTTTTTGCGTTCTGGATGCGGTGGTATAATCAAGTGTATTGTGCTTATTGTGGTTCAATACGAGTATTAGATGACCAGATGGCCAAGTGGTTAGAGAACCTGACTACGAAGCTTGAGGTCCCGGGTTCGATTCCCGGCCGGGGCAGGTATTTGTACAAATAATACGAATGTTTGTTTTTGGGCTTTGGATATTTATTTAAATATGTATTTGTGTATATAATCATATATAATTAAGTATTATCCGCTGCCTAGTATCCATAGTACAAGCTTTGCTTAGTTTAGGACTAGGTCAATTGGTATCAGTGTCTCATGATATTTATTTTTATATTTATATTTATTTATTTTTATTTATAAGATTAATTGTACCGAGGTAGAGTTGGCGCAGGCAGATAGAGTAGTATAGTAGTAGAGAATCACTGCTTTAATCAAAGTCCAAGATACTTAATAATACTAATACCATGGCTTTATTATTTACTTGAAGTTCGACAGCAACTGTTAGGGGCAACAATTTCTTTCACGCTTTGTGTACCTTGTGTACCCTAAGCTTATTTTATCGGATCTAATTGTACCTATCGATGGATTACCAAACGCGATCATACCATAAAGGTTGGTATTTGGATACTTAACGAAAATATATTACTTAGGTAAGAGTTATAAGTTATACAATGTAACAATTACAATAATGTAGGAACAAATTATTAACAATAACGAGCAGTTTTGCTGTTTGGCTCGTAATTTTGCTTCTGCCCTAAAACAGTAATCATAAAGAAAATTTGTGACGGTTAAAAATTCAAATTAGAGACCTACATGTCTTTAGTCGTTACAAATACGGAAAGCATTACGCCAATCATATAATAAAAGTAAAGTGTAAGTTTCAGACCTTTTTTGTTACATATATCTACCCTACTACTTGTGTATTCCCTTTATTCCTATAATATTATATTTCCAGCCCGCGACTGGCCTATAAGTATAGTGCAGTTCCACCAAAGTAGGTCATCAATAACATCAAAACAACATCTGGAGCGTAAGGCACGTGCGGGTTATTAAAAATATTATTTATGTCAAAAGAACCCAAAGGAACCCAATATTTCTCTTTCCTTTTCGGATCATTGCAAGGAAAAGAAAATATCAGGTTTTCCCACTTAAAAAACAAAATTAGAACGTTAACCTATTCAGCAAGTACCTAGGGCACAAAGGGTTAGGTACCTACGTGTCCTAAAAGAGCCCTTTGCGGCCTAGGTCTTGCAGAATAAACGTTTTGATTTTGTTTTTTAAGTGGAAAACATTTTTTTTTTATGTCACTTTTTTATATTAGCAGCACTTTCAGAAAGAACATCATTGCCAAGAAGAATATTCGCAGAAAGAATCTTTGCAGAAGGGAAGATTTTCTTAGCCATCCCACGTTTGAAACTGCTTTAATAGTTAAGTATTTAGTTTTCCTTAACTTTACAGTAAGCTTTCATAAACATTTCAAATTTCTTATAAAATTTAAGATAATTTATTTCGAAATAGGTATTTGCTTAGACAACAAAGTACTTTAGTTAATTATCTGTTGGAAAACCATTAAACATCCCAGCGGTTTCTTAGACCCTCTTAATATTCTGTGGAAATCGGCAAAAGGAATCAGTAGGCTCAGTTACAGCCATCAAACCTTATTACAGAAAGGTCAGCCATCCAGATGCCAAGTTCATCAAATATAGAGGCATCCAAAACAATAAGGAGATTGATCAATAAAACGGTTGCCTACAGGAGCGACCCACAACTATTTACTGTTGACAGGCGCGGAACAGCCAATATGGCGGCGTAGTCGTTACTTTCACATTAGCCCTCGGCTCGCATGGCCAGGTCGACAGGAAATATAAACAGTTTTCTCTAGGAAGGGATAACGACCCGATCGATAAAGGCCCCATTGGAAAAGCCTCTGTTCCTTCACATCAATCAAACCTATATGCTTTGTTATCGTAGAATCTGAAACTCAAATCTTTGAGCATGCTAAATATCTGGACATCAAGTCCAGGCCAGATTTTTATACAGCACTCACCTCGGCAGCTCCTCCCGCGGGTTACATGGGATCCACGGCACAATGCACCAACGGGCTCGCGAGCTAGTTCGTGTTACAAATGCACCTTCTAGTGGGCACGTCCTAAACTTGCGTAACATTTATATAACAGGACACATGCCGTACGCGAGAAAGTGTACCGTCACAGGCGGGCTCTCGCCTGGGCCCTCGGGCTCTCGCGTCCTGCCATTTTGGAATCGGTTCGAGCGCTCGGGGCGGCGGCGCGCGGCCTCCACCTAACTGCGACCACTCCGTGTGTGTATTTGGTTCGCGAACGCGTTTTTATGTTATAACCGGGATGTCACAGCGGTCACTACGTACGGAGGGAAAATAAAAAAGTGTGAGTCGGTCGGGTGGAGCGGTCGGCCGGCTGTAAGAGGCATGCCTGCCGCTCGATAGTCGGGCGCGTGCGCGGCGACGGCGCCCCGTGACGTCACGCCGCGCGCCGCCGCTCAATGGGCCTCCGTAGCACGGCGCCCGACACCCGCCGCCCATACGCCTTCATTATTTAACAATCACTGTCACTCGTACCTGCCCGATTAATGGCCCACTGACCGAGTCGACCCAATCAAAGCTAGTTATCCCGCCAATTTCTTTGATCAACTTTTATCGAATTCAAATTACTTGGGCTCTTATGTTGCTAGTACGTTGAACGGTGCAGTGTAGCGTGTTGTTAATAGTTTAGCATTGGCTGCGCGTGATATTATGTAAATGTCGTGACGAGAGTTTATGGTAATTGCACTAATCGCCCACTAGACTATTAATTAACGATGTCACTTAACTTCTCAATACTTTTCGATTGGTTTTCATTTTGTACCAGACATAAAAATGGTGCTCTTGGTGCCTACTACCTAATAAAGTATCTACCCACAGAACAGAATCTCATCGAACGTCCACGTTGATGTTAGTAATTAATAATCATTAAATTGTTAGCATTTGGGCAGATGGATCACAAAAAATTCAGGTTACCTCTACGTACGAGTATAAGTAAATAGTAATAAGTCAGAACTCGTAACTTCGTTATAATAACCTAACCAACGAAAAGGAGGAAAACTCCCGACTTTGCCATTTTAAAGTTCAATATCTCACTAAACCGATTTTGATAAAACATAACTAAGAACCATCGCTAGAAAACGTGCTTTCAAATAAAAAAAACCCATTCAAATCGATTAACCCGCTTAAGAGCTACGGTGCCACAGACAGACACACATAGCGGTCAAATTTATGCCTAGGTAACACCCCTCTTTTTGCGTCCGGGGTTAATAATTTAAGGTATGGCCACTTCTTAAGTGGAATTTGTTCTGAGTTATGCTTCCTGACTTATTATATTTATTTATAGCGTGTTCGATACTAATTTTGATAATTGCCGATAAATGGCAGAATAGGTAAAAAAGATCGCGCAAGCGTTGTTTCCCTAAGTTTGTATATAATGTTTAGTTGATGTGATTTCTCCCCTTCTATCACTCGCAAGCGGTAGTAAATCTATGTAGAAAAAGTATCTAGTCTTCTCTTTCATCCATCTCGAGAGTGAAACAGACGAACATAGCGTTAGTTAGATACATTATTTTATTATAAACAGTAGATAAACTGCACATGCACAAGGGACAAAAGAGTTACGCCAAAGAATCCGTGCAGCAAAAGTTCGTGGACGCAACTTCGCCCGCCGCCTGTTGGTCGGCGACAGAACTTGTAAATTACTTAACCAATTTCAGCTGAAACTTTTACAGAATTTTCCCGCTAATAAATCCGTTGAAAATTAAATTGCTGGGCGAGGATTACCCTTATTGTATAGTTGAGGGTAAAAACCCTGTGTTTTCGGTGTTTAGTGATAGAGGCGTTTTCCTATAAATACCACCCACAGCTACTCAAAAATTAAAGATGTCTGTGTATTTATATTAATAAAAAATTTAACCGATTACAAATAAACCATGAAAATAATTTTCTACCAGTCTGAAGTAGGTCGATGCCTCAGCAATCTCATAACATTCCTTGAGTATGGGCTATAGGTACGTAGAAGTACAAAAAGAAGGAATTTTCAAAATGGCGCGGGATAGTGAATAAAAAGTTTCTTTTAATAGGTACTAACTGATCAGCTATGTGAACTGTCCTTAATATTTGGCTTAGGTAGAGGTGTACTAAGAAGAAAATTTTCGAAATTCCAAAATCAGAACAATCACTTTAGGGTTTCCTGCAGGATAAGGGATAAAAGAGATTTTTGTTTGTTTCAAAGTGGCTCTGACCCGACATGCACATTGTCGAAATTTTAATTTCAGTTGTGGCTTGGAGTTAATGATTATTAGTAACAACTATAATCGTTAATTTTATTACCTACATGAACGAAGTAATGGGCAAAAGTTCGAAAGTATTAAGAAGAATATATTTTAACTACCTACTTAGAATTGAGGTCCTATTTTAGACCGTAATGTTATGAAAATATTACA
This sequence comes from Choristoneura rosaceana, assembly GCA_037349165.1. Classification (NCBI taxonomy): domain Eukaryota; kingdom Metazoa; phylum Arthropoda; class Insecta; order Lepidoptera; family Tortricidae; genus Choristoneura; species Choristoneura rosaceana. Next base: position 9,582,183 of record JAZBNJ010000018.1, on the reverse strand, counting down.
TCCAACGTATAATAATGGCACCGAGCTTTGAATTCTAGTCATATCGCGATTTCTTAACACTCATAAATAAGTAAGTGGAGAAATATAGGTGAATTTGACTTTGACTTACACTAAATTCACTGCTTACAGACGCTCTTGGCTTCACTTTGATAAACACGGCAGAATTATGTAACGAATCCCAATCATTATTAAAATCTCTTTCACTAATCACATTATCTTCATTAATTATATCTGTATCAACTCCAGGGTCTGTTTGAACACACACCGATTTGACTGATTTATCCTTATGCCCATTTTCTTCTACAGTCCAAACACTAGGCAGACTTTCTACATCAGAAATGTTTTTGTCAGTTTTGAGACAAAAAATTGTTACCACAAATTTACCAATGACGTCGAAACTTTGTAATATACTGTTCTTTAATTTCATATCGACTAAATCTTTATTATAGTTCAGCTAGACTGTTTCGTGTGTGATTTTGATAAGCAATGACTATTCGAGCATTGATTTTATCATTTTAGCCGTGATAAAGCTCAATAATAAAGCACTTCAGTAATTTAGTAACTACTTATATAATTATTAAGTCAGCTCCAAACTTTTTCGGAAAATTCCAGAATAGTTTACGATGTCTTACGACTCTCCTCTTCTTTAACCAAGGTGACACGCTCTTGGCCATTGGGCCTTTATACTTTGCCATTTTTTGAGGTTTGCATTAATTTGCCTACATTGCGAACGGACGGACGGACATGGCGAAACTATTAATTAACTACTATTAAACCCTGGTTGTTTGGAAATAATTCCGATCCGCATTGACGATCCCTTACTTCAAATAACGAATCTACTGTATTAAAAATGTAGTCGTTAAATACCTACTTGAGATGTAGAAGTCTTTAAATAACATTGTAAATATTTTAAACAAAATATAGTACTGTAGTAATCTGCTTTTGGTGATCAATAAAAAATATTTGTATTAAATTGTTAGGTAGTCGTTGAGTTTCGTGACGGATTCTTCTCAACAGACTTTTTTTCGAAACGATCGTAATTTTTTTGACATCCATAGATAGTGCTTGTTAGAAAGTCTAAATTGAATAAAGATATTTGACCTTGACCTTAAAAAATAAAAATACAATCCAACCTTTGTTGTAATAGGAATGAAATACAATAAAAATACGTTTTTTACAACAAACACTTTATTTACATAATAATTATTTGGTTTATTCCATTAACATTGATAGAAAAACGATCTTCTAAATAATCTATAAGAGTGTACAGTATAATTGGCAATATTTTGAATAGAATGACTAAACAAAATAAATTGGTCGATTCTAATACAACGATCAATTCAAACCCACGATAGAACCATATCCGTGCCCTAATGAAATAATATTTTAATTAAAATATTTAAAAAATGAGCGTAGTAAAAACTTTGTTTTACAAAATTTATTTCAAAATTTTTGTTAAGTGTATCAGACACTTTTGATGATCATATGGTCAATGTTATAATTATAATGATTCCAACAATTATTATAAAATCTTAGAATGAGGCATAGAGATTGATCACAGGCATTATACGGACTAAAAAAGTCGTGGTGGCCTAGTGGTTTGACCTGTCGCCTCTCAAGCAGAGGGTCGTGGGTTCAAACCCCGGCTCGCACCTCTGAGTTTTTCGAAAATCATCTGCGGAATTACATCTGAAATTTACCACGAGCTTTGCGGTGACAGAAAACATCGTGAGGAAACTTGAAAAACCTTCACAACAGGATTAGGTTCCCACAAGAAAATAAAATAAAATATGGTAACATTTAAATAATATGACAGTCAAGTTTTATTTGAAATACCCTGAATACGAATTGCATTTATTGGAATAAAAAAATATAAAAAACGGCCAAGTGCGAGTCAACTTGCGCACGAAGATCCATACCCCGAAACGTTCTCCTTTAATAATTATTTTATTTTAATTTAATTATTTATTTTTAAAGTGAATATAACAACTAAATATTCTGTGAATATTTCAAGCGTTTACCTGTTGCCGTTATTAATATCGAGCAATAAACGGTCAAAAAATCGCATTAGTTGTATGGGAGCCCACTTAAATATTTATTTTATTATGTTTTTAATATTTGCTGTTATAGCGGCAACAGAAATACATTATTTGTGAAATTTTCAACTGTCCAGCTATCAGGGTTCACGAGATACAGCCTGGTAACAGACAGACAGACAGACGATGAAGTCTTAGTAATAGGGTACCGTTTTTACCCTTTGGGTACGGAACCCTAAATTTATTTTAAAGTTATTGTTTATATTTCTCATAATTTAGATTAGGTATATTTAAAGCTGAAAACTGACTTCTTAGTTATAAAATGTAACTCGTATTTTCTACTTAATTGAATGTTACTTAATAACAAAGATTCCAAAAGTCTAGTTTTAAATAGTCGAGTATATTTATTATTACAAAACAAAAAGTAAGATGAAAGAATAATTGAGCAATTTGATAACTGGAAGAAATTTTTATAATATATTTTTATAATTACAGGTTACAAAAATAGAAATAATAATCGAACTAACTACGTCGATGGGCATTAGGTAAAATAATATTTGACCTAAAGCTGGAAGTCGGCAATGACTAATATACCTACTTAAAAATCTGCTAATGATGACAAAATCAATTATCTAATCCAGATTAAGAACCACGTAGGTATAAAATGTGTAACAAATTAAGAAAGCTTAGTCATAGAACTCAACATCGAAGACGAGACAGTCATTAGATCAGTTGCGCGAGTCTTTGACTGTTGGTGCATACAGTATCGACAAAACATTCCTATAATTGCACACACCGCCTCAATCAGTCAATTTCAAGACCTTTGAAGCTACTGGTGAAACTGGCGAACATGCCCCTGCTCGGCTTCTTGATCCTCTTCTTCTCATCAACCTTGAAGATTTCCGATTCTATTAACCAGTCCCTGTAGTTTTCCTCCATGTTCTTCCGTTGTTCCGCGTGAAAGTCTTTCACTGGTGGCAGTGGGCCGCCATAGTCTTCTGGCAGCAGTTCTTTGTCGACGACTGAGGCTGGTCCTTCCGAGCAGAAGTTAAGGAGACTCAGCACTTGGGAGTGGATGAGCGGCTTCACGAGACACATCACCTGGTTGATGAACGACACTGTATGCACCACGTGGATCTTTTTTAGACGGCACGGGTGCGCATTCTGGAAAGAAAAAAAAAATTGCGTAGGTAATCGGTAATTTGGGTAGCGTGTTACGACAATTGGATTGTCAATTTCGACATCGAAAATTATTTAGAAGTAAATGCTTTCAAATTGTTTTCTGTAGTTTTTTAATTTTAAAATAATGTAATGAATTTATTACATAAAAATAAGCAATGGCCTTCATTTGACTTTGAAAACTAAGACTTTTTTTTTATACAACTGGAAGGCAAACGAGCAAGTGGATCTCCTGGTGGTAAGAGATCTCCACCGCCCATAAACATCTGCAACACCAGGGGTATAGCAGATGCGTTGCCAACCTAGAGGCCTAAGTTGGAATACCTCAAGTGCCAGTAATTTCACCGGCTGTCTTAGGTACTCTCCGCGCCGAAACACAACAGTGCAAGCACTGCTGCTTCATGGCAGGATTAACGAGCAAGATGGTGGTAGTAATCCGGGCGGACCTTGCACAAGGTCCTACCACCTGCAAAACTCTACTCTTGGTACGGACTTGTGTCGGACTCTACGTCAGACGGGCCAAGGATCTTGTGAGGATTAAAATCCTTCACAATTTACACATGGATCGTACGAAATTCGATTTGAACCCACATTCTGACCTATGACACTTTGATAGCGGCAGTAAGTGTCAAACTTGAGTGTCATTCTTGTTTTTCTACATTCGACTCTAGCAAAGTGACAGTTTATACCGCATCAACAAAGATAAAAATAAAATAATGAGGAATTATTATTGGCTTTACAATATTTTTTGCATTAGGTAATTATTTTTTAAGAAACTTCAATTACATTAAATGACAGGCTAAAATTGTTTACCTAATGTCTCTGGTTAAAAATCGACGAAATAATAAATTCTTAGTACGACGAAATAGTCCCTACTATCCCTACTAATATTATTTAAATGCTAAAGTAATTCTGCCTGTCTGTCTGTCGGTTACGCTTTCACGTCGTAACTACTGAACCAATTTTGATGAAATTTGGTATATAGGTAGTTTGAACCCCAAGGATCAACATAAGATACCTTCTATTTCGGTAGAGGGCGCCACCGCGCGATAACCTAGATCCTCGCAGGCGAAGTCGCGGGCATAAAGCTAGTACTTAATAAAATAAACCCAACCTGAATATAAAGCATGAACGATCTCAACGCCGGCAGCGTCACCCTCGTGAGATGACCGATGCTGCAGCCTTTCATGTCGAAGATGACGATGTAGCCTTCCGACAGCCTATCTTCAGACAGTTTGATGTCGTTGAACATGCAGAAGACACGAATGGCGTCGGCGAAGTTTAGCTTGCTGTAGTCGAAGTCCGAAAGCCGGTAAAGGAGCACGTGGTAACCCTCCGCTGTCTTGTTGGGAAGGCCGATCATGTGACTGTAAACAAAAAGAGAAGAGTTGTTAAATAAATAAAGAGGATTTTACGATATTATACAGGGTGGAATCTAGGACGTGATACAAAATTAGTGTTTCGTGCTCAGTTAATGCTGGGTAATATAATGCATTAACTCTTTTGCTGAAATAAGTCCGTTGAAATTTGCAGTTTCAATACATTGTTCATGATTTCTTATTTCGATAATGTATGGAAACCACTTTTTTTTTTTCAGACTTATTTCAACAAAAGAGTTAATGCATTATATTACCCAGCATTAACTGAGCACGAAACACTAATTTTGTGTCACGTCCTAGATTCCACCCTGTATTATGTAAAAGTTAACCCTGATCAGGAAAAAAATTGCACCCTGTATTGCCGGGTAGCTATTATTTTATTCAGTTGTTTTCTTAGCGTCTTTCTTTTGCCAAGGTGTGAAGTTTAGACAAATAATAATTTAATTTTTTGCATTTTTTCCTCGCAATGTGATGAAAACATTGCGTAACACGGGCCGTAAGGAGATTCCTCCGGCGTCGGGACTCTAATTGACTCTCGTTAGTAATCCCCTTCTTACGCCCCTCAATGCACAATGTAGGTACTATAAATTTAATTTTACCGCGATTAGTAAACATACCGACTCCACTTGTTAAGTAATATACAGCTTTATCACGTCTTTCCGGCTGCAGTCTTGGATAACCGCTCGTTGGTGTGGCAATTCGCTCGTTATGATGCTAACGCACTTTAATAGTAACCTGTTTTTAAGAATTAAATGTGTTTATGAGGTGTGAAATGGATGAGTAACTCGGTAACAGTTGCAGCGAAATACTTGCTTCGCTTTTACAAGAGTAAAATGTCGTCAGATTTGGGGCTTGATCTAATGGCATGTCTAAAATTCTAAATAACTATTTTGACAAACATATAAAAAAAATTTTTGTGTATCGGAGAGAGAGCCGACGTCTCTGAATCAACCTATTAATGTATATGGTACAGTCACCGCAACTGACATCTGACACAACCGAGCGATCTGACACGACGATAGAGTTCTAAGGAAGGAAGACGTGTCAGATATTTTGCTGCGGCAGATATCAATGCAGGTGTACTGGTACGTATATTAAATTATTGACGTTGATTCAAAGAGCCGTCGACCAGAAAATGCAGCCTAAGTCAAAATTAGTACAGAACTAAAAAACGAAAGCGTTAATATATAATATTTTACTGGTAGCTTCACATATATTACTATATGATAATGCCGAAACCGAACAACAATACTTGGCTTCTTAAGAGAAAACATACTCATATTACTGCGTACGTCGATAAATTTACTCAACTCTACAACACTACTACAACTCTAGCTTATCAATTTGTTTTATTAATTGTTATAATTGTTTTGCAGGTTACCACCATCTTGCTCGCTAATCCTGTCGTGAAGCACGCTGTACCTAAGCATACACTGTTGTGTTTCGGCGTGGAGAGTAAGACAGCCGGTGAAGTTACTGGCACTTTAGGTATTCCATCTTAGACCTCTAGGTTGGCAACGCATCTACAATATCCCTGGTGTTGCAGGTGTTTATGGGCGGTGGTGATCTCTTACCATCAGGAGACCCACTTGCTCGTTTGCCATCCAGTCGAATAAAAAAAAATATCGTCGTCGTTTATTTTTATACTCAGTCAATGTCGCCCAAGCTTTTAAGGTAAATCTGATAATATTTATTGATCTAACTTATAATACTGACTAGCTTTTGCCCGCGGCTCCTCCCGCGTGGTATTCGATTATCGCGCGCTGTTCCCTCGGGAACTGTGCATGTTTCCGGGATAAAAGTAGCATATGTCACTCTCGGGTCCATAAACTATATCTATGCCAAAAATCACGTCGATCCGTTGTTCCTTAACAGCTTGAAAGACGGACAAACACACAAACACACTTTCGCATTTATAATATTAGTATGGATGGTAGTACGATATTGATCCCTTTAACCTATAACACGCGGGCACTTTTATCTACGCCTTTCATCTAAAAGGGGTATGATTATTGTAGGGATAGAGATTGCTTACTTAATCGTATAATGTTGGTTGTTTTGTACATACTTAAACAACTCTTTTTGGATATCCATAAATAAAGCGCGAAACCTACATAAGAGTATAGAGAGAAATATCTGCATCATGTGTCAGTACTTTAAAATGTTACTTTAGTCTCTGCATATCTGGAGAGAGTTCCTCATTAATCTCTAGGGATTAAAGTGTTTTTTTTTTTTTAATTTACTTTGGGAACTCCTAAACAGCCAAGCACGGTGTTTTGTTTGTGAATGGAGGATTATCGTCATTTTCTGAATAATCTCAAAATGAAAACTGTGCATTAATTTCGTGAAACACGATCGGGTCCCAATGGGTCGGTGATGTCAAACGCTAATTTAACGCCATAATTAGTAAGTAAGTATATTTAATCATTGACATTTCAAGCCAGATCAAACACGTTTTAAATAATTAATTCTGCCTTTGGGGCTAGTTTTGCGTTTCGGTTCTAGTATTTCGCGTTTGTTTTCTGCTATAACCGCTGTTGGTTTGATTTTTCTTTTTAAAATGATTTTCTGCTGTTGTCCAACTTTTGGCGATCTGATCTGCAAAATGATGTGTCACTGCTGTTATAAATAAATTATTTTCTTTCTTTCTTTCTAAATCAACTGCAACCCTGTCATCGTAACTGTCCCAGTCCCAATCATAGCTGGGCCAATGGGTCTGTAGCTTTAAGGTCACCACTAATAAAGGGGAATTAATAATATTATTTTATGGCTAATTGCTGGAAACATATAAATCTCGACTTGGTATTAAGCTCAGTTCAGTAGTGTCAAAATGTATGGAACTGTGAATCTTAAGCCAGGTTTAACTACTAAATCTAGATTTATTTTTTCCTGCAAGACGGCCTTAATGGCTAGTTTCAATCATTAGGTACTGGGAATTACTTACTTAGGTATATAACGCTAACCAATGTCAAATAAGTCAAGTTAACCGTTAAAATAATCAAGTTTGATTTAATAATACAGTGTATGTTAGAAATGCATCATGAAACCAATTTGAAATGAGAACTAATCAGGACTGATCTGCACTGTGCACTGTGCACGCGCAGCGCTGCGGTGCTGCGGTCGCAATTATTCTAGCTGTCATAACGGCATAATACTTAATGCCACCGATTACCGCGGCTGAGATGTTTGAAATGATACTCATAATTGCGTTAGCGTTGAAGTGTAGTCACTCAAGGAGTAATGGACATCATCATCATCGAAAATACAAACCGAAATATAGATGCACAGAAAAACCAGAAAAATAAGACCAGCACTGGGAATCGAACCCAGGTCCTATACCGCTACACCACTGCTGGACGAATTTCCCCTATGCACCACACATCTCGGTTTGTTTTTTTTTGGAATACCGAGGACCTGGGTTCGATTCCCAGTGCTGGTCTTATTTTTGTGGTTTTTCTGTGCATCTATATATATTTCGGTTTGTAAAGATAATTCACGTATAAAAAAAAGTAATGATGATCATTTACTGCAGTGTTATAATTAATCCGCCATGTTAAATGAACGTCATTATAATAAATTACGGCCATCACATACGGTAAAATAGTTCATCAAGGTGAGCGGCTACTAACTGGACACTATTGGTGATCAGATAATAATAATAATGATAGTAATAATGACGATTGATGATTATGATTATGAATGAAAATTGATGATAAATCGGTAAAGTAGGTAGGTACGTAAAAAAAAAAACCTGCCAAGAGCATGTCCAAGATAGAGTCCGTAGCCATTACGAAAAAATCAACTAATATTTTTCTAAGGATTTCGTATTTTGTACGGAGTATTCCAAGTTTACGTATATTTTACACCTTAGGCTGCTATTTACTCCTAAACTACTAATACTTAATTCTCAAGAAAACTTAACCGTTATAGTTTTCCTTGTAAGTTTGATATACTTATTACCATCCTGAATTTTTTCAAATTTTTCCATCCACCGGTTTAGATTTTAGAGGGGGGAGACGCTCGATTTTAATGAAAATTTGCTCTTTTAGTTGAATATTTTGCAACCAAATCACTAAATCGAAAAATCGTTTTAGCAACCCCCTAATGGTTTTAAAATACCTATCCAACGACACTCCACACTACAAGGTTGGACGAGAAAAAAAATCCCCCCACTTTACGTCTATGGGAGGTACACTAAAAATTTTTTTTTGATTTTTTTATTTTACCACTTTGTCGGCGTGACTGATTTGTATATTCATGCCATATTACAACAATCCAGATACTTACTGCTATGATATCGGTATCTAACCCCTTTAATACCTTTATTTTTGGCACCGCCTTTGAACCCATAAAACTAAAGTACTTACGCTATATCCAGTATCTGTTTGTTGCGCGGCGACAGCGGGTCCCTATTGCAGAACAGGTCCGGCATGTTGGTGCGCATCGTGAAGTAATGCTCGATCGTCTCTTTTGTCTCCTTCACTTTGCAGTAGCAGGAGTGGAGGAACAGTATCACGAAGTCATCGGATATGTACGGGAGGTGCGGCTGAGTTTTCATCCTGGAGAAGAGAAGGTAGATTGCTGGTTAGTTAAATTAGTAGTAAGGATTATATTACGGTTTTAAATAAAGTATACGTAAGTTCCCAATCCGCACTGGGCCCGCGTGGGAACTATGACCCAAGCCCTCTTGTTCTGAGAGGAGGCCTGTGCCCAGCAGTGGGACGTATATAAGCTGAGATAGATAGATACATAAGTATACTTTCATTAAAAATACTTAAGATGCTCGGTAAATGACGTGCTTAGCAGCAAATGTTAAAACCAAATCCCTAATAAAAAAATCTAGTACCTTTATAGGTTTATACTCTAAACTCTGAACATAACTTACACCTGCATAAATAGGTATGTCGTATTTGACCGTTGTCTGTCTGTAGCGCATGGCTATGGATTTATTAGCGATCAATCACTAACTTCAATGTATCGTAAGTCACATGGTACTTCTAGCTCCGTCCAAAAAAAGGGTTAAGGTTAGAAATTGTATACGAATGACAGATGTTAAACGCGACATTCGTTTTACAGTAATTACGTACAAAGGACACTGTCCAGAGGCCTTATTGCCTAACGTTTCTGACACTCGCGATCGCAATAAAATGACAGCTTTTGTATGCGAAATATGTCGTATCGTATGTAGTAAATATGATTGCGATCGCGAGTGTCAAAAACATTAGGCAATACGGCCTCTGTCTCTTCTAAGGTACTCGTTACACAAACAACTGCAAGACAGCCCTAATTTAGTAAATCACTTCCCAACATTAACTTGAATAAGTATTCAAGTATCCAAGTGGAACTGAGAAATACGAGTACAATTTTTTATCTCACACTGTAATAATGGCCCTACAATAGCAACAGAAACAAAAAACTCGTAGCATTTATCCATAACTGCGGTTCTCATGGTTTTCAACGTGTCTGTCTATGCGTGTTCGACTACCAGAAGCCGTATTCAGTTTTGTTGGAATTTCAAGAAAAATCGTGCAAGTTGCACATATATATTTATCCCTACTTAATATTACAAAGGCGAAAGTAACTCTGTCTGTCTGTCTGTTACGCTTTCACTCGAAACCACTGAACCGATTTGGATGAAATTTGGTATAATAGGTAGTTTGAACCCCCTAGGATCAACATAGGATACCTTTTATTCCGGTAGAGAGCGTCACAGCGCGATAACCTAGATCCGCGCAAACGAAGTCGCGGACATAAGCTAGTACTATATACAGAGATCAACCCGCAAAATCACGTGCATCTTGTGTCTAAGTCTAAATTGCGATTAGACAACTCCGAACTGGCAGGCTTGGGAACTCAACGTGCTTTTCATCATCATCTGCCAAAAGACGTCCATTGATGAACAAAGGCCTCCCTTAGAACCCCTCAATGAACGACCACTCGCTGCTTACCTACATCTACCGATTGCCCGCCACTTTTTTGAAATAGCTTTTTACCACTAATAATATCCTTAAAGTTCCCATCCGCGGTGTCAGTAGACATTTGTTGCTTTAGTTCACTTGACAGTTGGAATCGGATAATGCATCAGAAAGTGTAATTAGGATAATATGGACCAACTGTGCTGTTCAAGTTAGAATTTGGAAGTGAATTAAGGTAAATGGATAGTCCATATTAACAAGGCAAGGAGTACTTATTGTAAATGGATAAAGTGATAATGAGTTTGTGGGCAATAGGTTCGTTAAGACTAGTTTGTTTTTTTAATAAAGATATGTACTAGTGGCCGTGTTCACGAGTAGAGCTACTACTACTACTACTACTACTACTACTACTACTACTACTACTACTACTAGTAGTAGAGTCTACTCCGTGCCGTCGCGTACCGTGGCCGTGGTCACGAGTAGACCTGGTACTACCACTACTTGTAGTAGAGTCTATTCCGTGCCGTGGCGTACCGTGGCCGTGATCACGAGTAGAGCTACTACTACTACTACTAGTAGAGTCTACTCCGTGCCGTCGCGTACCGTGGCCGTGGTCACGAGTAGACCTGCTACTACTACTACTTGTAGTAGAGTCTATTCCGTGCCGTAGCATACCGTGGCCGTGATCACGAGTAGAGCTACTAAGAGTAGTACTCCGTGCCGTCACGTACCGTGGGTGGTCACGAGTAGATCTACTACTACTACTTGTAGTAGAGTCTATTCCGTGCCGTGGCGTACCGTGGCCGTGATCACGAGTAGACTCTACATCTACTACTGGTCATGACCACGGCCACTGTAATGTGATCAAAACGTCAAGGTAAATATTACTCGTGTGCTTTGCGTGATAATTCCTGTTTGTGGTATTTTAGCCACAAATACAAGAGCCTACTAAAAACATAAAAACATGAGTGGTCAACTAAAACCAACCGCATAACAACGAGACATAATTTCAATGCAATAGTAAAATATGAACCGAGTAAATCCCAATGGCCAATTACGCTTCAGGGGTAAAGTAACCCATCTTTACTGTACTTAAGCACAGATAACATTTAGCTAGCTCTGCGGTAAAATAATACGTGAAGAGCCGCTGCAACTGCAATACCTTGGTATTTAATAATTCTGCAGCACCGCCGGGCCAAAAGTCAATGCATTGTACGTGACTTTGTAATGCGGTGTTCTTAGGGCCGCTACACACAGACAATCTTGTTTTTTTATCGATTAAATTTTAAAAATTGTTTTATCGATAAGCCGTGGTAACTGTGAAAAATTCTGCGTCGAATGTGCATCTAAAACTTCAAATTCGGTTCAATACTAAAGCCAAAACCAAAAATAAGAAACCGAGAAAAGGGTCTAGCAGGCTAAGCGAACAAGAGTGGCCCCGACGACGGATTTGGTTATTCTTTCAGGTGGTGTACTGGTGCAGACCCTAAGAATACTCAATGCCTAATATCAGTCTTTGATTCTGCCAAAATTGGGATTGAAAAAGACACTCTCAGTCTTCTTTTTAGTCGTCTATCGACCGAACAGATAATTCGTTGGACTGAATAGCTATTTATAAAATATCTACTTATACATATTTCGGTGACTTTGGCTGTATTCATCTGTTTGTATTTGAGTGTAGTCATATTATGAACAAAAAGTGGTAAAGTAAAAAAAAATATATAACAAAAAATTTAACCGACTACAAAAAACCATGAAAATAATTTTCTAGCAGTCTGAAGTCGGTCCGTGCCTCAGCACGAGCCAGCATCTTCATCATCAGTTCCACTTCACCAAATGATGATTTTCAAGAGCAAATGCACGAATTACTACTAAATACATATATCAAAATTACCATAGATGTCCCTACAACATTTGAAGAGTTCCCTCGATTTCCTTAGGATCCAATCCAAAGCATTCCTAGACGAACGCAAAAAAAAAAATCAAATCGGTTCATAAATGACGGAGTTCTGAGTGAAGTGTCTGCAATTATGCTGCAAATTATAAAATATGCTGAATTGTGAATTAAAATTACCTATAAGCGACAAGGGTCAAGAGCACTCTTGGCCTATTTGTATCTTATTAGCCATACAAACGAACGTCTAGCACGCGTGACACTTTGCCACTCAGTGCATCCCTTTCTTATTAGCTGAATCCGTAAAGGACACAATGACAAGCGATGCTTTGATTACATAAAAAAGTGTTTCTTTAGATATCTTACCCGACCTCAGCAAAATCTAATTGGAGTTTCGGTTATGTCTTCTGTCCATGTGATTATGTAAAACTAGCTTTTCACTCGCGACTTCGCCCATATTAAATAAATTTTTCGCGTCAAACACGATACTTTCCTTCATAAAAGAAGCAGTGAAAAAAAAATAGACCGAGAATTATAGGTACGTAATGGAACACTTAAATACTCGGAATAATTATTATTTAGTCATTAATATATCATGGAAAACCTACTTCCATTAATGATATTACCAAAAATGAATTGCCATGACTTTCAATGATATGTAAGGTATGACCAGTTTTAGCTGTCCATACGATTAAATATGTATAAAACCATTACGAAATGGTCGGTCACGTCATAAAGTGACATCTAAGATCTTGCCACGTTAAATACACCGTAATCCATACTAATATAATAAATGCGAAAGTGTGTGTTTGTGTGTTTTTCCGTCTTTCACGCCGTAACGGAGCGGCGGATCGACGTGATTTTTGACATAGAAGTTTATGGGCCCGAGAGTGACATAGGCTACTTTATCCCGGAAAAATGCACAGTTCCCGAGGGAACAGCGCGCGATAACCGAATACCACGAGGGCGGAGACGCGAGCAAAAGCTAGTACTTAATACTACAAACAATTCTGATTAATAAAATGCATCAATCAATTAAGCATAACTGCTCACAAAAGATCCTTTGTTCGATGAAGCAATAAACTACAGATTCTCATTAATTTAATTATCAGGGTTAATAAATTATACAAAAGAGAGCAAAGATCGTTAAAGTCAGGCGAAGAAATTATAATAATCGAGCATTTGTCACAAGAAAAGTGAATGTCCCAAAGGTTTTTGCCACAGACTTATCTGGTAACGTAACGATGTCGATTTTGGTGTATTTTTACCCGACTGCTCGAAGAAGGGTAATGTTTTTCGAGAGTCTTTTTCTTTGGGCCTCTCTGTAGCTAAAACGGGTAGACAGTGTTCAACATATAGATAAGTATCATGGGATACCTGACAGCAATTGATCTAGTCCCCAACTAAGCAAAGTCTGTATTTACTATAGATACTTAGGCAACGGATATAAACATACTTATTAACCGACTTCATACAGGGTGGAAAGTTGAAATGGGGCAGCAATACTGGGTTAAAACACTGACTTTAGTTAAAATGTTAACTTTTTAGTTACATACTGTTTAACATTCATTAAGCATAAAGGATTCATATTCGTAAAATTAACAACATGCGAAAGTTTCACTTTGCAAATTAGTACCCTACGAACTGTATGTAAAAAGTTTTCATTGATTTATGGGTGTTCTAGTACTCTAACCTTAGTTGGTCTCAAAGAGTGTTTTAATACTTGATAGAAATGGGACCAATTGGCATTAAAAAAAAGTCAAATATGTCGATTTTCTCGCTGACTGTATATTTTATCAAAAATCTGTGAATGTCGATTGTCATCACTCAAAAAGTTATTAAAGGTCTCCCAAGAGCATTTTCGGGTAGAAGCAAGGGATCTAAACCCGGATTTCTAAAAAAAAAGTTTCGTCACTGTCGTACAGTTTGAGGTAGTATCAAAAATACACGCTGTATAACTCTTAGCATTAACTTGTCTCTGGTGGAAAGTGACTTTTCAGGGGATTTCAAGGTATGGGCCCGCTAGAAATCCATACTTAATATTATAAATGCGAAAGTGTATATATGTGTTTGTATGTTTATGTGCATGTTTGTCCATCTTTCACGTCTAAACGGAGCGACGGATCGACGTGATTTTTGGCATAGAGATAGTTTATGGGCCAGAGAGTGACATAGCCTATTTTTTGGTTCTCTCTCATTCTCTCTCGATTTACTGCCGCTTTAGATCCGTGTAAACTGACAGAGTGCCAAAGGGTAAAAAATTGCACACTTTCAGTTTTCTAGCTCCCAGTAAGTTTGGGCTACGCATCGTCTGTCAGTCAATCACTCTTTACTCTTTATTGGTATACATTTACGGCTTTCAAGTAATAAAGTTGGTTGCATTAATTAATCAGGACGCTTCGCGGCTTCACGGTCCACCGCCACAAAACCAGTATTTACTTTTGTTACGCAAATTGAGCAAGTTGCCTATGTTGTTCCTTTTGAGCAATAGCTGTCCATTTCCGACGACATTCATCTGAAATTTCCCGCCAAAACATTATTAAAGAAGTATTCAAATCAATTTGGAACTTACTTCACTGGGTATTCTGTGAAGTTTTTTTTTATTAAATGTTGTGTATTGTAAATATGACAATAATTTTATACGAAAATGTGTAGGCCTTTTTCATCTATTTTCAACGGTTTATTAACTTAACCAGAACCTTAGTGGCTATAAGAACTATACGAAGCATGAAGCCCCTGCTTCGATCGCCAATTATTTATTTATTTATAAAAAAGATTATCTTGTGGACTTACAGTAAAAACCAAAACGTCCACAAGCAAGTAAACTTATAACTACAAAATACAAATGAAAAAGAATAACTTACAAAAATAAAAAATATATAATAAAAATAAACTAACACTAAAGTCAAAGTCAAAGTCAAAGTCAAAGTGATTTATTTGCAAACATAGGTGAACTAGAGGCTTACGACTATTTAAAAAGCAATTAGAAGCAATTAGGGCAGATTATGCAAAATACATATACCTATTTACTCTTGACTCTTTAGATTAAAATGTCAAATATTGGTACAGACAGCAACACCAATATCTGACATAAAGTGTGTATAAATATCTAATATGACTCTGTTTCTAGAACGGTAGAACATATCAGATATTTTTTGCACATTCCGCTGTGGCAGATATTAATGCAGTTGTCAGTCGTCCGTTGCTTAGTATCCATACAAGCATAGCTTAGTTTGGGAGGACTAGGTCACACCAGGTTGACCTGCCTGGGAGCACCAAAGTTCGCATACTTTTCGCTAGTCACACTGTAATGTTTGTCCGAATCATCGCTTGTCACATTTTTTTCCCACTGAAACCATACCTACATTTTTCTGAAAATTTTGATTGGGCATCCTATAGAAAACTCTAGTTCCGGGTTAGTTAGGTTAGGTTAAAACAAGTTTGAATAATTATTGGATTCAGACAGAGAATAAAGAGTTATGTATGACAAACGAACGTTTTCGAAATTCATGTGCGGAATCACATTGAACTTTACCACGAGCTTTGCGGTGAAAGAAAACATCGAGAGGAAACCTGCACAAACCTGCGAAGCAATTCAATGGTGCCTGTGAAGTTCCCAATCCGCACTGGGCTCGCGTGGGAACTATGGCCAAAGCCCTCTTGTTCTGAGAGGCCTGTGCCCAGCATTGGGACGTATATAGGCTGGGATGATGATAATGATGACAAACGATCATTCTGACAAACATACCATAACAGTATGACATTCAACAAGTATGCAAGCCGATATGGACCCCATTTGGTCAATGACATTCCTTATTAACTTGGTATGGTACGCACCACTCTCTGATCTGCTGCGTGCCTTCCTCGTAGCCCTCCGGCGGCGGCTTGAGCGGCTGCATGAACGGGTGCGAGTACTTGGTCGCCGCCATGGCTGCGCGCGCGCACACCGCCCACTGTAACAATTAAACCAGTTTTCGTTAAAAATGAGTAATCGGTGAACAATTGAACATACATAAAAAGAAATATAAACATTGAAACATAGAACCTCCTCCTTTTTTAGGGTTCCGGAGCCAAAATGGCAAAAACGGAACCCTTATAGTTTCGCCATGTCTGTCTGTCTGTCCGTCTGTCTGTCTGTCTGTCTGTCTGTCTGTCTGTCTGTCTGTCTGTCTGTCCGTCCGCGGCTTTGCTCAGAGACTATCAATGTTAGAAAGCTGTAATTTTGCACGAATATATAAGTAAACTATGCCGACAAAACAGTACAATTAAAAATTCAAAAACAATTTTTTTGAGGGTACCTCCCATAGACGTAAAGTGGCGGTGATTTTTTTTTTCTCATCCAACCCTATAGTGTGGGGTATCGTTGGATAGGTATTTTAAAACCATTAGGGGTTTGCTAAAACGATTTTTCGATTCAGTCATTTGTTTGCGAAATATTCAACTTAAAAGTGCAAATTTTCATTAAAATCGAGCGTCCCCCCCCCTCTAAAATCTAAACCGGTGGGTGGAAAAATTTGAAAAAATTCAGGATGGTAGTCAGTATATTAAACTTCCGAGGAAAACTATAGCGGCTAAGTTTGCTTGAGAATTATTAGTAGTTTATGAGTAAATAGCAGCGTAAGGTATAAAATATACCTATACTTCGAAGATTCCGTATAAAGTACGAAATCCTTAGAAAAATATTACTTAATTTTTTCGTAATGGCTCCGGAACCCTATTTTGGGCGTGTCCGACACGCTCTTGGCCGGTTTTTTGAACTTCCAGTTAACCTTTGAACAATTGACACGATATCAGACACAAGAGATACAGATCAAAAATTCATTATAAATACACATGCATATATAGGTACACACTAATACCACAGAATAGATAATAGTACAAGTACAGAAGTCTCTCTGTTTTGATTTTCACAAATGCCGCCTTTTTATGTGCCTACATAATTATTATTAACAAACGGACCGCACGCGAGCAGCCGACATTGAGCTCTCTGGCGCCGCGCGAAGGTCGACATTATTCCACACCTTGTCAGATATTCCGAAAATAGGGTTGTCAATACTTTAATTAAATACCTGTTATACTATCAGATTTTTACTGTTTTAGTACAACATTACTGCAGAGACCATGAAGTAAGGGATTCATGGACGCGATTGGTAGACGGTCGAGTCGTATACGAGGCCGGATAAAACGAGTCCAGCAATCCCTGTTCTGGCCGAGGCTTAAATAGTGCTTTTCTCAAACAATGTGAGGAAATAATTATATCGCATCGAATCGCATCGGATCGCATCGAAAATTCTTACAGAGTAATAATAATAATAATAATAAAAATAATAAAATCATTTACTTAGCGGTTGCACTTTTATTTTTTCTATGGCGTGGGGTCGAATATTATGTAAGAATAAGCTAGGTACCAGTCTAGTCCAGCGCAACTATGCTTAGCGACTCTCGTTGCGAGACGTCACCCGTCACTTTCTCACAGTAGTGCACAGAAAGAGACAGGTAATATGTACATCTCGTGCGAGAAATAGTCACATGTTACAGTTGCTTCAGAATGGCTGGTAAGTGTTATACTCTAGGAGCTAGCAAACAGTTATTAGGTACGCAACAGAAACAAAAACAATATATTATGAACTGATTAATTTTTATTTGTCTAAAATTTACAAAATTGTAAGTGGCTAACTTTTAAATATGACACGCGTTAGCGACGTAAAGTGAGTCACGACGTAAAGAGGCGCGCGCGTGCGCCACAGGTCAGTGCGCGGCAACCACTGAATCGCCTCAACGTTGGGGAGGCCCGGTACGCACTTTTTGCTCGGCGGCGGAATAGCGTAGTGACACCCCCCTGCTAATACATAATAATAAAGTCAATAAACTAATACATATCAAGACAAATAAACTACATGTATATGTATAGGACCCGCAAGTCAATCCGACTACGGAAGTAAATATTCGACTTGCAAAGTCTAATTAGCAAAAATCCGACTAAGTAAGACCAAGAGTCAGGACGAGGGATTAAGTATTTTCAATTAAAAAAAAATATACGTTGATTCAGGGTGTCTCCAGATCTATCGATGCAAAATCGGCTAAAGCCGATCAGAAAGGCTCTATTGGCCGGATAGAGCTTAGCCGAGCCCACCGACGTCTACTCCTGGGTAGGTCCATATTTTTGTAGGATATGCGTGCTCTAGGTATACGATACGTCTGTACCCTTAGTGTAAGTTTTCAGTTACAAAATACGGCTTGATCGCGTTCACGTTAAAATCTCAATTTGTATGGAAACACGAACAGCGCCTCTAGCGGAAAGTTCGCGATGTTCGTGTTTCCATACAAATTGAGATTTTAACGCGAACGCGATCGAGACGTATTTCGTAACCGAAAACTTACACTGAGGGTACTGATCAACGCGCTAAGATACCAATGTGGACAAAAAACTCACTAAAGAAGCTATTCACTACGCATGTACCCTGAACGTTCAAGCCTTCATCTGACTTTAACTATTCCACCCTTGACCTGATAAATCTCCAAACCGATTTAACCAACGGTAGCTCATCATTACTCTGGCAGCTCTCTTCTCTGTTTCCGCCATCCTCGAACGCTTCCTTCTCACTACGGAAATTGTTAATTTGTGTTGATTTTTCTTGATAACTGCATATAAGTAAATTTATGCGTAAGTATTTAGGTTTGTTAATTTTAGAAAAAATTTGAATAAATCGCACGCAATGTTCCCAAAAATAATCCTCTACTTTAGTCCTAAAACGACAGTGTTCTTAGACAGTGAATAATCTGAACGTTTTTAATGGCTTAATGAAAACAGCTAGACTTCATTTTCATTTACCTATTTACTGAACACAAAAACAATATATTTTATGATAAATGCAAGGAGCAAAACCATACTATAGTTTAACTGTCGTTGAATTCACTCACATAACGATAAGTAACGACGATCAATAACGCAATACGAAATCACGATTAATCACGATTTATCTAGGCTAGGTACAGGTAAGCTTAACACAGAGTTACTACATCACGTTAGGTAAATTGCTTTAACAATGCGTTTACAGTGGTGTGGCGTTTCACACACACTCGTAAGTATGTTGTCATCGAGTTCGTTAAGAATATTGGGTAACATATCGTCACCTGTAATATGAATTAACGTAACCGCCAAAATGACGATATTGAGTTGTGTATACAGTTTGACTGCAAATTTGATGATCTGTCGATTGCTGTTATTAAAATTTCGATATCTTGAAAAAAATGTCAGTTACGTTAACCGAAATCAGACCATTTTTTTTCACTTTACCATATTTTTTTAATGTATGGCACATTTTTCATAAGTTACTTATTATTAGGTTAACGTAACGACGAATTTGTGATTGTGTATTAATGTATTGACCAAAGATGAAGAAAAGTCATTAATGTAAGACGCGTCTGTTTGAAAATGACTCTTACATTACTCATTTTGTGGAATAATATAACTGATTGGTAGTACTTATGCCTCTTACATTATTATTTGTCCTCTCAGTTTTCGAGTGTTGGAGGTTACATTAAATTTGTATATTTATTTTAGACGGACCTGGTCCTTACGTTAATTCACTTATTGAGAACTTCCCGTCTATCTCTTTCCTTTTGAAGCTTTAATCCATAGGTAAAAGCGGGACATCCATACATTTGTGTGTGGGAAGCAATAAATACAACAGTGTGCCTCTGTTATATGATTTGGTGGTGTGATCGATATCATTAGCCAGTTCGTTCGGATAAGTCGTAACATGACAAGACCACGTGCCATTGTTATGCATACATACAGTGATAAAGATGAACGAGTTAAGTGGATTCGCGTAAAAAAGAGCTTTAAAAACTGAGGGAAGTTGGAAAAAGGTAAGTAGCACAAAATGTATAATTATTATTACCTAAAAAGGGAGTCGAATGCTATACTGATCGTTGCCGGTGTCTAGTTTATGTACGGCTACATGATAACTTACCAAACTTTTGCGCTTAAAGTGATGCCCTATTAAGGAATTTGAAATGAACTGTTTATTATGTACGTTTTATTTATTAATTATTAAGACTTAAATGTCTCTTTAAATGGTTAGTGGACACGATTGTTTTGTTTCTGTTGAACAAACTTACTACCTCTATAATGTTAATGACATAATAAAATGTATCAATTTAATTTTCAGAAAATGAAAGACAGAAATTAAAGATGGTAGTAATAAAGACAGTGATGTTGTGGAGGATAGTGACGCTGACAAACCCCCGATAATTTCAAGCAGGAAAGGAAAGAGAAAAGGGAAAGGTCGGTCTAATGCACGGGTCGTAACGAGTAATACATCGAATGATTCTCTGCAAAAACTTTATGTGCAACGATTGCTAATTTCCACAAAAAAGTACATGGACCTTAAAAAGCTCTGTGACGATGAGGTGATACCTAAACAATACGTGCAAGATTATTTACAGCTGCCTTACATGGACAAAACTGATTCTTTAGACAACACACACACATACATACATGATGAAGTTCCAACACTTCCAACTAATGATAGTGAAAGTGAGGAAGTTGATGAAAAAAATACAGTAAATAAAAAAGAAGCCATACAAAAAGCAAGGAATCAGACAAAAAAGGACAGGAAAAAAGGGAAATCTGAAGGAGTAGTTAAAGCCATCGGCACTGTTGAAAAAGGGAAAGGAAAAGTAAAGGCGAGGAAAAGCACTAAAGAAAAGTAGCAAATAGAACAGATAGCTAGATGTTTTTTGTCAACCTCAGGTAAAAGTTACTATTGATTAAAAGAGGTTTAAGTCTTTTCGATTATAATACTAAGTTGTGAAGTTTATAATTTAATTAAAACTGTTTTTTGTTTCTATTAAAAGCAAAGCGAGGATAAAAAGCAAAAAGAATAGAAAGATAGGTATTCTATTGTGAAAATTAAAAGCAAAGTCAAGAAAATCAGTAAAGAAAAGTAGCAAGTAGCAAAGAAATTAGGTGTTTTCTTATGTTAATTAAAAGCAAAGCTAGGAAAATCAGTAAAGGAAATTAACAAATAGGATAGAAAGCTAGGTGTTTTTTGTTGATTTCAGGTAAAAATTACTACTTATTGACATTTAAAGAGGATTAAGTCTTTTTATTACACTGTTGTAAAGTTTTTAATACACTATTATAACTATCTAAAATGGTTTTACTATAACTGTTCTCTTGTACGCGAAGATAAACAACAAAGAAAAGTACCAAATATTACAGAAAGCTAGGTGTTTTTGTCGATCTTAGATAAAAGTAACTACTTATTGACATATAAAGCGGTTCAAGTCTTTTTTTTATACTAAGTTGAAAAGTTTTTAGTACAACTATTAAACTGTTTAGTATTTAAAACCTGTTTTATTCATAACTTACAACCCTGCCATAAATTAAGTAAAAAAGTTTTTTTTTAAATATCAGACTTTATTACAAGTGAATAAGATTGGAATTGGTATAAATACCTCTTTATAATGTAAGTCCACATTTTGAAAAAGTGAGTGCCTTACGTTATTTTATTTTTATTTTTTGTGTCTTACCTTAAACTGATCTTCATTTTTTTTAATACATATTAATGCAACCACCCATAAAAAATAAAAAATTAACGTAACCACCACACGATTTTCTAAACTATAATAACTGTCTATATAAGGCCCCATTTGTCTGAAAGATCTCACCAATATAAGATAAAAGCTATAAACATAATTCCAATAGGATATGTACATAAAAAGTTACAACACTTTTTCTAATTTGCAAATTACTTTTTGGCCTCTCCTGAAAATTCGCCATTTGGTGGTTACGTTAATTCATATTACAGGTGACGATATATTCCCACTTCCGTTTTCCATACACATTGTTTCATTTTGGGAGGACAAATCGCACTCCCACACCAACACCGCATTAACTCAAAATAATACACCATTTTAATTTAGACCTTCCAGAAATCGGATTGGAGTCTAAAATTAAAATGGTGTATTATTTTGAGTTGATGCGGTGTTGGTGTTGGTCTGGGAGTGCGAAATGTGGGTAGGTAATCTAATTTTCTAAGGTTTTCCGGTCTACTGATTTTTTAAAGACTTCCAATATTTTCTTTGGTCACATCTCCAGGAATAAGAACTCAATGGAGAGATTGGTGGTTCAGGGGCAGGTGGAAGGCAAGAGGGCACGCGGCACCAACTCGCTGGACTGACCTGATCAAAAAAGCTACTGGGACCACCATGGTCCAGTGTACTCGCAACGCCTCTAACCGGCAGAAATGGAAGCGCATTGCTAAGAGGGCTGTCCTCGTAAAAGTCTGCGACCCACCGAACACCTACTCGTGTATCTCGTCTGCGCAACCACGACCACTCTGACAAGAATGTCCGACTAAGAAGAAGAATATTTTCTATTTCGTCACTAAGTATGAGTATTTTGGTACTGTTATTAATAAGGTATTGATTATTTTACAATATTTAAATATATCGATCTGAAATGTATTTCTAAACGCGTTCATGTCTTATTTACTGTAACTTGACAAAGTCAAGTGAAGGTCAATGTCTTGATTAAATTTTTCAAGCTATTCTTACCATGAAAGCGAATTAAATCACAGTATTCTGAATAAGTATGTATTTAATTTTGAATATTATGATGAAAATCGAACAACTCGAGCGCGGCTTGGAAAATTAAAGCATGCTAATGGTGGATATTTTCATCGCGCGTCTTAATTATTTTGCTCTGCTGGATGCATCATCATCATCATCTCAGCCTATATACGTCCCACTGTTGGGCACAGGCCTCCTCTCGGAATGAGAGGGCTTGGGCCATAGTTCCCACGCGGGCCCAGTGCGGATTGGGAACTTCACACGCACCATTCAATTGCTTCGCAGGTTTGTGCAGGTTTCCTCACGATGTTTTCCTTCACCGCAAAGCTCGTGGTAAATTGCGCACATGAATTTCGAAAAACTCAGAGGTGCGAGCCGGGATTTGAACCCACGACCCTCAACTTGAGAGGCGATAGGTCAAACCACTAGGCCACCACGGCTTCTGGATGCATAGCTAATGCATAACAATAAAGAATGACTTGACACTGCACGTATGCATGAGTTGGTGTATAATTAATGGCAACGTGTAATTGCATACCGATGGCACATTGTTACCTTTTTATCGTGAGGGTGTATGATTAAGAACTAAGAGTGTTGGAAGCTAGTTCAGTACAATTAGATCAAAATTTGGCAAAATTAAAGCAAGAGGTTTATCTATCAGGATATGTAGGTTATAGAGAAAAAATAAATTTTACCCACTCTCCCCCCCCCCTCCGGGGGGAGCGTCACCCCCCCGCGCCCTCGAATATGTCCCGGATCGCGGTATTTTCCATTATAAAAGAAAACCGTACACGATACATAAAAAGTGTGTAGGAACGAAATAATCCTTGATAAATTTACTATAAACCTTTCATACATTTAAAAGCGATATCACTTATAGTTCCAGCGCAATATGATACCAAATACTAACTTTTTTTATAATTAATCTATTTTTTCGGCTAAAAGGTTAGTTTTCTCAAATACTTCACATTTTACCGCCAAGATATGTATGACAGAAGTAAAGAATAGAATATTTTCTTTATAAAAAGGTATAATTAATTTCTAAAATCTTTCATTTACCATTGCTATGCTATTTTTTTAATTTAGTTCATTTGGCCTTTCAGCGAAATATAAATGTTCATACTGGTTAAATGGTGTTACTTTAAATACCATTAGATTCTCATATGTTTTCCTATAAGCTATAGGTATGGACCTATTTTCTGTATTTAAAAAAAAAATGTAGGCCCTGCTGGGCTTTTAGGAGATAGGGGCGGGGAAATGGTTAATTTTCACCTATTTTCTTAAATAACTTCAAAACGGATTAATTTAAAAAAATGAAAAATATATATTTGAAATTTTCATAATGTACCCTTTCATTTGATATGTCACATGATATAGTTTCTACATTTTTTTTCTAATTTACCCCCCCCCATCCCCCCAAACTGGCCCCCGTGTTTAAAATTAATTAATTTACTTTACACGTCCGTGTTTGGGTCATCAATTTACATAGGTGAACTAAATTTGAATTCAATCGGTCTAGTAGTTTCGGATCAAATTGGCTATGACAGACGGACGGTTTAGGTATATTTATACCTTAGGCTGCAATTTATTCTTAAACTACTAATAATTCTCAAGAAAACTTAACCGTTATAGTTTTCATTGCAAGTTTGATATACTTACTATCGTCCTGAATTTTTTTTAATTTTTTCTACCCACCGGTTTAGATTTTAGAGGGGGGGACGCCCGATTTTAATGAAAATTAGCGCTTTAAAGTTTAATATTTTGCAAATGAATCACTGAATGGAAAAATTGTTTTAGCAACCCCCTAATGATTTTAAAAAACCTATCCAACGATACCCCACACTACAAGCTTGGATGAGAAAAAAAAAACACCCCCACTTTACGTCTATGGGAGGTACTAAAAAAATTTTTTTTTTTAAATTTTTTATTACACTGTTTTGTCGGCATAGTTTACATATATATTCGTGCAAAATTACAGCTTTCTAGCATTGATAGTCTCTGAGCAAAGCCGCGAACGGACAGACAGACAGACAGACAGACATGGCGCAACTATGAGGGTTCCGCTTTTGCCATTTTGGCTACGGAACCCTAAAAAATGTGTAATATTTTATTATAATCTTACTTACGGACTAAATAGTTTTTTTTTTGGTACTTTTTCCTAAGTTAATGTCGCAGTAGCTGATTATGGTGAATTTTCAAAATAGCATAGCAGCGTCAAATGAATGAGTTTAGAAATGAATTATACCTTTTTATAAAGAAGATATCCTGTTCTTTACTTTAGTCATACATATCTTGGCGGTAAAGTGTGAAATAATTGAAAAAACTAAACAATTAACAAAAAAAAACTGGATAAATTATTAAAAATGTTCGTATTTGGTGCCAGATTGCGCTGAAACTGTAAGTGGTATCGCTTTTGTATGTATGAAAGGTTTATAGTAAATTTATCTAGGATTATTTCGTTCCTACACACTTTTTATGTATCGTGTACGGTTTTCTTTTATAATGGAAAATACCGCGATCCGGGACATATTCGAGGGCGCGGGGGGGTGACGCTCCCCCCGGAGGGGGGGGGAGAGTGGGTAAAATTTATTTTTTCTCCATAACCTACATATCCTGATAGATAAACCTCTTGCTTTAATTTTGCCAATTTTTCCATACATTGAAATCTAATTTTCTTCACCTAAGCATCGACAACAAAACGGCGCACAAAATTGGTTCACAGCACGGCTTTTACCTATCGTATAGTTTATTTTAAATGTCAGATGATCAAACCTATGTTCGGCTACGTATTTGAATATCGAATGTTAAAATACCGAATGTATTAAAATATCGAATGGGTCATAATATCGAAAAGGTATTTTTCTTAAGACAGTATTTTTTTTAGATTGTTATTAATCTAACCTAACCCAACCTAAGGGGTTCTATACGATGCCGTTTTGATGAATCCTGAGAAATTTACGGTTTCCGAAAATAAACCTTTCGATACATAATATCGAAATAATAATAATATCGATACCCATTCGATATTTCAGATGCGTTCCCCTTTGTTCAGTTTCTTTCATCTACAGCACGATCGCACGATTGTTGGTTAGGACACCTATTCGAATTCAATATGTTTGATCGCGCGTTCGTACGAGTAAAATTCGCGCGAACCTACGATGATCGAGCATTCGTGTTCTATTAGGACGACGCCTTAGTCTCAAACACTTACCATTGTAGAGTCATTTTACGACAGCTCTTATCTTTGTAGGTGAAGTGTATGTAAAAAATAAGTTCTTTTTTATAAGCTTTATTTAACTTGCAACGTTGGTATGTGTATGTTTTGAATCTTGCAATTTTTTGACCCGATTCCAGTCGTCGGATTCACTTTTAGGGTTCCGTAGTCAACTAGGAACTATGGTTTCTATCTGTCTGTCCGTCTGCGGCTAAGCTCAGAGACCGATAGTACTAGAAGCTTTAATTTGGCATGAATATACATATCAGTCACGTCCACAAAGTGGTAAAAAATCTAAAAAAAGTTTTAGGGTACCCCCCATACGAAATCCTTAGAAAAATATTACTCTATTTTTTCGTAATTGCTACGGAACCCTATCCTGGGCGTGTCCGACACACTCTTTGCCGTTTTTTATATGAATTGGAATGTCCAATATTCTGGTAGTGAAATTCTGGTCGTCTGCACAGGTTCGCCTCCGAGGGAACTCTCCAGTTCACTTGAACTTTGGTACGAGTATAATTGGATGACAAAATAAGTACAATAAAAAAGTACAGTCAGCAAAAAAACTTTTTTTTTACGAACACAAACTGTACAGTAATCGTCGTAAAAACTACCCTATCATGTTTGCTTGTACTTTTAATAAATATATCAATGATTTAGATAGATCATTTCCTTGTTACACGCAAACCTATGTAACCATGCCGATTGCGATGTTTGAAATTCGGGTAAATCGGGTGAGGCGAGTTCAGGTGCGCCCGCGCAGAACAAATGCGACGTAACGACACGCTTGAAGCATGTATTGGCAAGTTGTTACATTAGGGTGAACCATTTTTTGCACGAATTATAGTACGTACATAGTTGGGTAAAATAACCAGCTAAGTGTGAGTTAGACTCGCATTACCTGTTATTATATTATTATTATATTTAGCCTATAACTGTGTCCCACTGCTGGGCAAATGCCTCTCGTCTTGACTTCCACATCTCCCTATCCAGAGCTATATTTGGCCAATGACTCAGTTCCGCGTCCAGGTCATATCGCCATCTCCGCTTCGGCCTGCCTTGCCGTCGGTGGCCGTCATGCGGTATCCACCATTTGGCTTTGTGCGCCCATCTTTGTGGGTGCATCCGGCAGACATGGCCGGCCCAGTCCCGTTTAAAATAATTACCTAGATTTCTAAAAAAAATACATTTTTAACACAAGATTTTTTGTTGATTGTATTTTGTTGAGAGATTTTCATCCGACTTAAATTATTTATATCAAAATATCATTATAAATGTATATAATACAAAATATATATAAATGTCATTCCGACTACTGGAAGTGGATCAAAATGAACTTAAGAAATTTAACTCAACAATAATAAACATAGCAAGATACATAAAAGCTTCTAATAATACCTAAGTGTGAAAAACCAAGGAGGAAACCTGCACAATAAACCTGCGAAGCAATTCAACGGTGTGTGTGAAGTTTCCAATCCGCACTGGGCTCGCGTGAGAACTACTGCCCAAGCCTGCCTGCAGTGGGGCGTATATAGGCTGGGATGATGGACGATGAAGATGGTCAAAAACGTCGGCATCACATGCACTCTATTATTAAAGTATTATAGTTCATGTTGCGATATTTTTGAATACCTTGGCCGCTCCGGAATATCTGATGGCGACTGTAGCTGTTTGTGTAATCATTCACTTCAACTCTCGTGGCACTACCTACAATATTGGTGTATTTGCAGTCGCGTAACACTGGCGTAACTTGCTTTCGCTCGAGAAAGTACCGGCCCGCGGCCCGTGCGCGTGCGCCACAAACAAAGCAACGGTAAGGAGCGATCTAGGAAGTTGGGATAGATAAATAAGATAAATAGATACATAAAAAAATCCCAAACATGCCATGACAATGAGGGCTACCGTTTTCGCGCTCACGTCGACAGAGGTCCTGCCTCAAAGTAGGGCAGAAGTACCTACTGGTTTTGGCGGGTGACAGTCTTTCCCGGCCGGATAACACCGACATGGAAATACCGCGGCTCTGTTTTTTGTGTTCACGCCCGTAGAAACTGACAGGAGCTTCTATGGGCGTGTACACGAAAAACAGGGTCGGTATTTCCGTGCCGGAATTATCCGGGCCGGGAAAGAGTGTAAGCCGTTTTGACCACCTTAAGCACATTTTTGGCCAGTTGACGTTTGCAGTCATATATAAAAAGTTATAGTATTAAAATGTTTACTTAGTGAGTCTTCAAAAGTTTATAATGAAACGAATAAAGTTTATAACACTATAAATTCAATTCAAACGTATATTTAAACAATAAATGGCCATAAGCGATACAGTGGCCACAAACGGAACTTTTGCCCTATAGTGGTTAGTTGGTTATTAAGAGCGTGAAAACAAATTTTACATTTAAATCATATTTATAGCTTAAAACCGTACCATAAAAATATCCCCCTGTTCCACCTATCCCTACCGCAATATCCCCCCTGATAGAGATACGACCGAGCATGCCACAGAGTTGCGTAGTTCCGTTTTGTTCGGAATTAATTTTTTTTGTTACTTTTCAGTGACCTCTCGCTACACTAGCGCCTCTAGCGGCGAATACATACGCGATAGCCCTAGTTGTTCGAAAACAAACAATTCAAGTTGTAATTGTCAGTTGTACCTAGGTAGTAAGTGAAAAATTGTATCCACTGTTGCTTTTTCATTTCCTCTCAATCGAAGTGAAAAGCAGAGTGTAAATTTCGGGCATTAAACCCATTTTTCCCTCGAAGTGTCTACCGGGTGGGGCGGTAATATGAACGTCTCGGGTAAAATAGCTCATTTTATGCTCTTGTTGTACAAACTACTATTTTTATGGTGGAGCAACAAATTAGCAATTTTCGGATCTTTCCCTTTACTTGTGCTGTAGGACCTTCCTTCTTGCCAAATTTCATGATTCTAGATCTACGGGAAGTACCCTATAGGTTTTGATTCCATTGCGAAATGTATGGAAAATAAGGTTCTAATGGCCGTATCTTTTGATTACGTTAATGTAGAATTATAATTTATTTTTACAACTTCAAGGGGCTGTAGGCATGAGTTCGGTGTTCATTTCAACTTGATGCCTCCACGCGTACCCGAGAAAAAGGTCTTGACAGACAGATGAACAGACAAACTGGCAACAAAGTGATCCTATAATGGTTCCGTTTCTCATTTTATAGGTCCTACGGAACCCCAAAGACATAATCATAAGTTCATTGTTAAAGATCAAATAACAAAATTCACAAATTTGACGAGTGACATTGAAATGACAGTCAAAACTCACCTTTTTAACCTTTTTGCTAAATATGTATGAAGTTAAGACTTTTAAAAGCGTTAGGGCCTATTTCACCACTTCTCGACTAACTTTAAGTGACGGATATCGTGATGCCGTCTCTGTTTGTTCTGTCTGAATAAACAAAGACAGCGTTATTTTTATCTGACACTTAAAGTTAGTCGACAAGTGGTGAAACAGGCCCTAAGCTAGGAAAATTTTACACTATTTAACAGTGTGTAATTAATTATCTTGATTCTTGATTATCTTTTAAATAAACAGTAAAAGATAAGAGATAAGCCACTGCACGCACATATAATATACATGACGTATTTAATGTTACCTTAAAGTTAACGGAAATCAAAAATAACATGTAAATAATAATAAGGAAACAACATTCAAAAATACGCAGGTAATTAGAGATATAGCAGTTTATTTGTATCATTGGTTGAATTAAGCCACATCCGCTTTCTACCGTAAATAGTGTATTAATAGAAGATATTGTCAACCTTTTGGTATACAATTTAAAACAGCAACAAACTAAGCAATTACGATTGCTAAAAGGTTATAGTAATTATGGACTGGTGAAGTAAATAAACACGGCAACCTTGTGCCTATAAAGTTGTAAAATAATTGAAAGGATTGAATCGATCCTACGGTTGACGTAGGTTATTTAAATACTAAATTGACCTACAATGGAATTAATCTCGTCCAATCTCGTCATTATAAAATCTTTTTTTTACGGAGGATATGGCGCTTCTTTACGTAAATAAATTTCTTTATGTACCTATTGCTGTCTATCAACTATATTATATTTTAATTTTGTTTTTTACAAAGTCAAAAGTCAAAGTCAAAGTGAGAAGTCCAAACTCAAGGTTTGCCAGCGGGATATGGAGCGCAGTATCCTAGGTGTTCAAAGAGCCGATAGAATAAGAAACACCGAACTGCGCTCGAAAACCCGAATTGTTGATGTGGGGACACAACCGCCAAACTCAAGTGGGACTGGGCAGGACATGTCTGCCGGATGCATCCGGATCGTTGGGCCAAAATCACCACTGATTGGGTTCCAAGCGACGGGCGCCGGAGCAGAGGTAGGCCTAAGAGAAGGTGGCGGGACGATTTGGAGCGATTCCAGCCGGACTTGCAACAGTTTGCCGAAGCCAGAGACGAGTGGTAGAAGAAAGGGGAGGCCTTTGCCCAGCAGTGGGACACTATATAGGCTAATAAAAAAAAAGTTAATAATGTATTGTAGTCTGTATCTGTATGGTATTTATTATATGGGCCATCTTGCCCGAAATAAATGATTTTGTTATTATTATAAACCTCTAAATCGATAATCGGATGGTAATCCAACCACGTCTTACACTATTTCCTATTACTATGCCACGACTGGATAGTCGAATTGAAATCGCGCGCTCCGTGCCTCCACGCGTGAGTGAACGGTTGCGTCAACTTACGCGATTGGAGAGAGTCATTATCATAACAAGCAAATAATACACGCTCGAAGATATTAACTGATGACCGGTTAAACGCGTGATAGACGGACGAGTAGGTTTGGTATTTGTGGGTTGGACGAGTTTTTTTGTGTCACCTTAAGTTCACCAATTAGACCTATCAAACCGCCATAGAAAATGTTCGTCGATCCACAAGTAGTCACCTGTACCATCACCATGAGTTTACAGTGACCGTACTCGATAGCGACGGCGTAAATTATTTGTATGGAGAATTGTACAGCGTCTCTACAAATAATTTACGCCGTCGCTATCGAGTACGGTCACTGTAAACTCCACATGGTAGTGGTACTGCATTCGTGGCGGATCGTGCAAAGTGTCTGACATGTCCTACCGGCGCTAGAAATAAGTCGTATCAGATATTTTATGCACGCTTTGTTCTGTCAGATATTGGTGCAGGTGACTGTATGTGAACAAACTGAATCATGAAATCATAGTAAAATTGATTCTACAAGGTTTCCACCCTGGTAGATCAATGAGTTTATTTGGCTGTAGGTTTGTTAGATAGACGTAGGCCCTTTAAAAAATTGACAGTTTCAGAAAGGATTCAAAATAACAGATATCAGATAACAGATATCAGAATAACTAAATTTGACCTTTGCGAAAATCTTAGTTCACGAGGTAGGAGTTGGCATTTTTTAACTGATTTCGACATATCGTAACCATAAAAAAATAATTTTTAATACAAGCTTTTTTGCTGGATGTATTTGCATTGTCATCCAAACTACATTTGCATACCAAATTTCAAGTCGATGCTATTAACCTTTGAAGAGTTCCGTCCTGCGTAGACGATCCTAGCTGGACTGCCGAAATGTCACTACTAGATTTTTTTATTGTGATAGGGAGGAAACGAGCAAGCGGGTCATCTGATGGGAAATGAGCACTACTGCTCATGAGTACCAACTACTCAAGGAGAATCATTGGTCCGTTGCCGGTATAAGTATATTCTAAATTTCAAGTACTGAAAGTTTGTCAAATTGAACTTGCAAGATTTGATAACAGACAGACAGACAGAAAACGGGACAGCTGAAACTAAATAAAAGCTTATAAAAAGGAGGAAATTGAATTTTTTGCTTGCTATCCCATTGTTGTTTCACCACTCTATGACATTTATGAACCTGTTTAAATACTTAACTTTGAAGAAAAAATATCAGCGGTACTGAAGTTCTTTAAAGTTGGATTTTTAATAGGATTTTTATAATTTTAATTTATTATTTTTATATTCTAAAAGTCCATAGGTACCTGGTTGTCTACTTGCAGGGATATAAAGCGCACCGTCCAGAAACGTTGACGTATGATGTAACACAAATAGTACCCTTTGAATATTTAATTATTGTTTATCATTTTTGTACCAAAACTCTATTAGAAGAAGTAAATATTTGAACTGACCTTTGGAACTGACGTTTGACAGAAGCTAAAAGTTTCCTGAGCCTCCTATTAAAATGCCAACGAGTAAAGAAACTTGTTTTTAGCGTTTTTGTATATTCCGCCTTTTTTGGTAGTTTGTTTTCAATTAAATTGAATCTGATATCAACGGCTCCAACGATTTCGATAAAATTTTGTATGTAGCGGTTTTCGGGGATGAAAAACCGATCTAGCTTGGTCTTATCTCTGGGAAATTGATTGGTACCAAGTTTCGACCCGAACGGAGCTCGATCGCCTAGGTACTTTATAATGAAAAGGAACTATTTCAAACTTTTTTATTTCGTGGGGTTCCGTACCTTAAAATGAAAAACGGGACTCTTATTTTACTTTGATTAGACGACCAGATGGCCAAGTGGTTAGAGAACCTGACTACGAAGCTTAAGGTCCCTGGTTCGATTCCCGGTCGGGGCAGATATTTGTGTGAATTAACACGAATGTTTGTTTTCGGGTCTTGGATGTTTAATATGTATTTAAGCATACTTATATTTACCTGCATAAGTTTGTATATCCGTTGCGTAGTACAGTCAGCTGCAGAGAAAGGGTACCCCCCTGTAATGGCGGTAGTATGGATACCGCCGTTACAGGGGGGTACCTTTTCTCTGCAGCTGACTGTACATACCCTAAGTACAAGCTTTGCTTTGTTTGAGAATAGGTCAATTGGTATCAAGTGGTCCCATGCTATTTTTTTTTCTTTGATATCCGACTGTCAAAACCCTTTATTTCAGGAACACTTGGAGGTATTAAGTGAAAATTAATGTCAGTATAAATCCGGTCTAGGACCTACTGAAGCAGTGAAAAATTCGAACTTCTTAACCAACGAACGCAATCAGAAGTTACTGCCATTAAATAATGTGTTTCCATACAAATTTTCGTAACCGGAAAACCTATAGGGCACTTTCAGGCGTCCATATCAGGGCCGTTTATGTATAAGGACCCAAATTATCAGTTCGTGCATTATTATCATACAGTCACCTGCATTAATATCTGCCACAGCGGAGCGTGCAAAAATATGCCACGTCATTCCGCCCCTAAAAATAGAGTCATATCTGATATTTATATATCAACGCTTCCTTGTCAGATATTGGTGCTGGTGATTGTACAGTTAACGTCATAAATAAGTGATCACTTTTGTATCTTGTCAATGTTTGAAAAGCCATACAAAATCGTATACCGACTGAAAGCGACAAGTTGCAAAAGCGAGCACTTATTTATGACGTTGATGTACATTCCAGGGCTTCCATTAATTGCACTCGCGAAAACGTATCACTTTGTGATCAAATTAATATTAATATTAATTAATTAATGAAAATTAACACGCGCGTGACAAGCGTTCAATTTTCTTGCAAGTTTCATGATGCGTAGAGTCGTTTATGCAATGCAGCTGTTTTATCGTCATCATTATTTCTCAAGTCATTGTACGGTCGTATGGATCCGGCCGGCGGAGCAATGACCGGTGCTTTTTTATTATAAAGTTATGAAAGTGGTCGTTTTTGAGGCGTTTTATAAAATATTTAACAACTGCAGTTGTAGAGCCATATTTAACGTGCGAGGAATATTCTTAATAATAATTTATACGAGGTGGGCCCTGTAACAGGAACAAATAGTTAAACCACAGGTCGTAGGATTGTGCAAGGTCCGCCCGGACTGTTACTACCATCTTGCTCGCTAATCCTGTCGTGAAGCGGCACTGCCTGCACTGTTGTGTTTCGTCGTGGAGAGTAAGACAGCCAGTGAAATTACTGACACTTGAGGTATTCTGTCTTAGGCCTCTAGGTTGGCAACGCATCTGAAATACCCCTGGCGTTGCAGATGTTTATGGGCAATGGTGATGTCTTACCACCAGGAGACCCACTTGCTCGTTTGCCTTCCAGTCAAATAAAAAAAAACCACAGCTTCCACTCTTTGTCTTGAGCTAATTTAGTTCTACAACTTTAACGCCTTTAATTGCTCTCTCTTCTTTTATTCATGTTTATACTGTTTTTGTTGTGATGTAGTGTGTTTTTGTTGTCAATAAATGTTGTGAGTTTGAGTTTTTCAAAAAAAACTTGATGAAGGCAGCAGAGGCTCTCTGCGACAGGGTTCTACCCTCAGGTTCTACTCTACCGAGTGTCATATATACGAACTTGTCAAGGCTGAGCAAAAGGAGAGTTGTGATTTTGACCGATAAATATGTATGTTTGATTACTCATGGTTAAACTCCGGTGTAAGATACGAGTACGTTGCGTTGAATTGAATTTAATTATAACCTGGGCGACCGAGCTTTGCTCGCGCTGAAACTCGGCGACAAGCATTTTCACAGAGATAAGACCATGTTAGACCGATTTGTCATCCCTGAAAACCCCCAAATACCAAATTTCATCGAAATCGTTGGAGCCGTTCATACTAGCTTTTGCCCGCGGCTCCGCCCGCGTGGTATTCGGTTAACGCGCGGTTATTTTTCCGGAATCCGGGATAAAAAGTAGCCTATGTCACTCTCGGGCCCATAAACTATCTCTATGCCTAAAATCACGTCGATCCGTCGATCCGTTAAGGCGTGAAAGACGGACAAACACACAAACACACTTTCGCATTTATAATATTAGTATGGATAGGTATACAAGAATCGCTCGTTTTAAAGGTATTCTGTAGATACATACTTGTACTACTTTCAAGTTTCAAGATTACTTACGTAATTTATTTGCTTAGTATAATGTCATAAACTGCAATTAACTCAATATCACTTTCTTCACGTAAGTCAGCGCATTTTTCATAGTTATAGGTGTCATAGACAAAAGGTACGAGTATATGCGCATTTTCTATGAAGAGTTATTCCGTAATAGAAGTTTAATTAGAAATTAAATAATACTTCTTATTATATTATAAATTATCCTACGATCCACCTCAGGCTCATGTCTCAGAACATTTGGAAATTATCACTGGCATTACTGGCACGACTTACTTGAATTTAAAATTTGGTCAAATATAACATGAGATTGTTGTCCAAGAAACACAAAAGCGACTAAGGGACGTAATGTGAAAATGGGCAGCAGCGCTCTCTTTACCAACTACAAATTATCGGACTCCTGCAGCTCTGCGACGTGGAAGACAAGGAAAACACACTATTTTTCCAAGAAATTCATCATTCAGGTTCACTTATCTTATAGATAGTGTCCACACGACACGACTCTACTGCCAAAGTAACAAGAGAGCGTTTAGATCATTTGAGCACTACCTACAACTGCTCATCTACTTCTGCTGCAGACTGTACATTTTGAAAAATCCGTGGTATAGCAACTAGCTTATCTTTTTATTATTCCTACATGGTAATTTGTGGCACTGACTACGTCATATTATAAACATACGCATACACATATTACGACGAACAACGGTTCATTCATCGAGTTTGCTCACTTTCTCATTGTAAAGATGTCACGCACGCAGCGTGAAAAGATGAGCTTTCTTTCATTCATAAATATTTTAAAACGAAATTAAACCATTGCGCTTTCAATAATCCCACAGTCTACTAGTGCAAACAATTCTGAAGTTTCGCTTAGTTTGTAAACAATACATAAACATTCGTAACTACACTCGGAATAAGGACATATAGCAAAGCTGATGCGATATACGAAGCAAATTGTTATATCACATTAATATCCCTTTAATATACGGGATCAATTGACAAGACCGGTGAGGTTCGAGCTAGATAGATTGACATATCAATAGGATGCTCCGTGAACACAACGGACTTAGCTTATGTTGCATTTTAAATTTTAAATTATAAAATTAATCAATTGTACATCTACCAACAATAATAATAACAACTTAATAGGTATAAATGACTTACCTAATGAAACAAAATCCGAAAAATAATATAATGATTCACGTCAAAATTGGCTCAGTCGGCCGCACTCGTGTGAGAGAGCGTTTACGAAGGCTGATATACGTGCGTGCACATTGACACACAAACCGCGACTGGCCACTCGACACAACCTTGTACAACTTGATGGAATTAAAAAAATAACTTTCTAAATTCGTATTCGCGAATCCGGCGAACAGGTGAGGCGCTCCCAACAACGGCCGTAACTCAAGCGAGTCTGTTGGAAGAAAGTACGTTAGCTTTCTGCCGGACTAGGATGCTCTGGGTGACTCTGTTTAATTATTTTGTAATGATTTTAAGCTATTTCTATTAACGTCCTGAGCCCTCGCGTACTTTATAAAGGACCGTCAACCTCGTCTGGGTATTAAACACTAAGCTTGTTAAAAAAGTTAATACTCAGGAGGTTATTACAGAGATTCCCCATACAGCACCCATAGCTCATACTTATTAAGTTAAACCTTTAATTAAGTAGATACAGTCACTACAGTCACGAGCGTTAAATTGGGACCCACTTAAGATCGAATATCTGTCATTTTGTATGACAATTCAAAGAAATTTTTCACGAAATGGGTTCCAAATTGGTTTGAATCACAGAAATGCACATTTTAAAAAGTGAAACGATTAGTTACAATATGAAAAATGAAAATTTTATTATTACACACAAGCAATATTACATTTTTAGTAGTAGACCCACTATATATATCGCTGTCTCCGAAAGCGGCTATGTTTGTTTCTCTAACAGGTTACCTGGAGCTTGCCAGGAGCGGAGCTCTGCTAAAAGTTCTTTGCCCATTTGTAGTCGTTAAATGCAAATCACAACATTAGCAATACAATATAGTTAGTATAGGTATTTAAGTAAACCTTTAATACAACTTTATTAATAAATGCTCAATTAAATTTCTAAATTCTGCGCGGTAAATCGTAATTTACAAACCAAACTTTACATTTCTAAAGTCGAGTTCAGACTTGCTAGAAAAATCGTGCAAGTTGCATACATTGCGGCGCTTGATTAACTACCTACAAACCCGTTATTCACGATTTTTCTTGCAAGTCTAAACACGGCTTAAGTATTACTAAGACTCAGATAGATTGTATAGCTCATATAGCTGATAAAATGCTTAAAGACTTTTAATTGGCGCAGTGGATGACGTATCGTTCGTCCATGAGGTCGCGGTCAATAACCGATCGGGTCAATTTGAGTCCTTTCAAAATGATCTCAAGTCTAGGACAGCTGGATTGTAAGCGTAAAAATTAGCGTAATTTTTCGAGTCGTGAGCCGCGTAATTTTGGTTTCACACGTACAATCAATTAATTTAATTAATAGGTCACCATGGAACCTTTTCAAAAGAAAAGCCATTACGACTTTCCTTGTTAATTAATGCGATGTCACTATGACGTTTTCTGTGAAATGGTTCCATGGTGGCCAAGGAATTAAACTCCTTGACCGTACAATGTGGCACAAACTGGTTTTTTGTATAAAACCAAATGCAGCAGAATTTACTCGACTCACATCAAACACAATTACGCTCCTCTGGCTCCAATAGCGGATTATTTAAACCTTAACTTTGAAATCTTTTTACCGTCATGATCACTAGCTTGTCGATGATCCAGTAGGTAGACACCTACGGTCCAGTTCATCATCATCATCATCATCACCATCAGCTCGAAGACGCCCACTGTTGAACAATGGCCTCCCCCTTAAAAAGCCACAATGAACGACAACTAGCTCAACCCGCAACTTTTACGATTTCATTAGGTAGTCCTTTTTGTCCAGTTCACCAATATATTGTACCGTTAGCCAAATATGTGGTCTACCCTAAAGTTGATAATCGTTTGCATGTCACAAAACAATAATGCCAAAAGACGTGTCTGTCAACTTGAAAGGTCGACTTTAGCGACATATTCATTTGATAGGAACTTGTTTAAAAATTGATTGACCACTTATTTCACTGATAATACCTGCGCTAAGTTTAAGAAATATGAGTATGTATGTAAAAGCATCAACTTTACTGCACAGTATCCATATTTTTGAGACTGCATTTGGTGTATGGATGTTGGTAACTTTGACTGTATGTAAATTCATCTCTTGTTTAGACAATAACCAATACGCAGGTAAACTGGACATATTTCTGACGAAGCGGGTCATGGATTAATGATAAATTAATTCGTTAGGGGTTATTCAAGGACAAATACATTGCGTTATTTTTGATTTCCGTCAACTTTAAGGGAACATCCAACAGGACCAATGAAGTTAATTTCACCAAAACGCTATCTATTAGCCTAACTCTTACTGTTTAAAGATAATCAAGGATTAAGGTAATTATTTAAGTGTGCGCAGAAAAACAGAGTAAAGGTACTTTTATATGTTTTTTATGTCCGTAACTAAAGTGCTTGGAATTCACACACATTTAGCCAAAAAACAATAACATATTTAACATTTTACATGTCCCCTGTAGTATTAGCGATTTCGTATTGAAATTCACTAATATTACTAGCTTGTACTTAATTATGCAATTGGGCCCGTTTGTTCTATATAATATTATGTGTTTGCTCCATAAACAACGCAGCAAAATAATTACTCGGTCAGCAAAATTTCACATTTGGTCAGCAAAAAATAAATGTTTCTAAGAACTGAGTCAAGAGGTATATACTGATTAACAAATGTTTCTTAGTCATCACTGGTAACTTTGGCTGCTAAGAGAAAGAAATAAAGAAGAAAAAAGAAGAAATTTGTTTAAGCTATTTCGTCTAATCATTAATATTTTACAGTTAAAAAAATACAAATACAACGCACTGTACTTATTTGCAATGCAAAACGCAATCTGGTAAAAAAAATGTATAACTATCTCCAAAGACTTCTCAGCCTGCATTATATAATTTAAATTTAATTTAAGTAGTTGTAAAAGTAGTAGAGCAAAATTAAAAAAAAATACACGCGTTACTATAAAGAATTACATATTTTATGGTATTAGCAATAAACGCCGAAATTGTACACTATAACAAGAACCGATAAAATTTTGTAACTCCTGTTTTTTATTATTGAAAATGTTCTAAAGATAACGTTGCTCATTGAAAATGTTAGCCTTTTATAGAGCGGTAATTTTTGTTCAGTTTTTAGATTTATTAAATGATGCCCATTGTGCTATACCTACTTTATCAGTCAACAAAAGTAAGTAATTATTACATGTAGTGGAAACATGTGACACTCGTAATAAGAATGGTATAATTGGCGACACTAAAGAGGCTTTTCTGGCCAGCGATCACAATTGCCTAGATTTTTTTGGTCTAATGTAAATAGATCTATCTACGAATGCTGCTTGTATATGTATACGCGACGAGACCATACCGCGGGAAAGCTTCTTGTGCCTAAATTTTATATAGTATTAGTTTGGTTATCACATTTTCTTTTTTATGTTAACGTACCTAATCATAGATTAAGTTCTTACTCATTGTCAACATTTTATAGATATAAATACATATAAACATATAATTTTTGATATTAATAAACTGGGTGCCAATTATATAGCTGTAGGTAGGTAAGTAAATGATGATCAGAAAATTGATGGTGTAGACATTTTTATTTGATATAAAACACGAACTTTACTACCTACTAAAATTACCGGATGGCATGTAAAAGCGGGTTGAGCTCGCAAATCCTTCACACCTCACTAATTTAACACACTTCATTAGATTTTTACACTCACCACCTTCTAACGTCTGGTAAAGTTGTATGCTTACAATCGATATTGAATTTTTGATATTCTGCGCATACATTTTTGAAACTAAAACTTGTAAAATTAAGTCTTAAAACACTGTAACCATTAGTTTCCATTTAATTTATGTGAATCAGAACCGCTCCATCTACCTATCTTCCAACACACTGTATTTGATTCCAACAGCTTCTTAAATTATACTTTATCGAAAGAGTAAGACTACTTGCTCTAATCGCTAAACTAAATTTTAGAAATTCTAATACAAACTCTTTATTTTAAGTAAATCGAAAAGTGGTAGAGAAGAAACGCCAAGACACCTTGGAGTTATGTCGAATGTTCCACACTGAAAACCAAATGGATTCCTATCCTCCCTTGAAACATAGACGAGTTAAGAGAGGTACTCCTTCTCCGCAAAATATAAACGATGATGAACGCGTGGAAAATATTGTCGATAAACTGTATGACGATGTGCGTGAGGGTGGAGAAAAAGTCACGTACAGGCAGAAGGTTATACCAACTACAACCACAGCTAAGGTAAAAGTAATAACAGAAAGAGCCGTTGAAATGTTCCTTAAGCTTCATCACCTTCCTTTTCATTAGCTATAGTATGCTATAGTGTTCTTCAGTCTAATATTAATCTTAAACACGATAAACTCCGCAGACAGTAAAGGGTCATGGAAGGAGATTCAATTTTGCGCCTGCGTTTTTGGAAGGTCCCCTGCCAAAGAAATTGAAAGAGCCTCAAATTGATGGTAATGCGCCAATACCGTGGCACAAGCACTGGAAACATGGAATTATTCCGTTTTTCATTGATTCCAAAACTTATGGTTAGTATATTTTTTAATGCTGATTATTTAAATGTAGTGGTGTAGGGGTTTTCTGGGATGAAAAATCGATCTAGCTTGCGATCTTATCTCTAGGAAAACGCTTGGTACTGTATTTTAGCCCCAGCGGAGCTCAGTCACCCAAATATTATAAATACTAACAGCAAAGCGGTAACCAAATGAAGACAATGTTTACGCAGATTCTAAAGGTTTTGTACGGCTTAGATACAAGTAAATTACATTTAGGATGATTTAGTTAGGTCAGGTAAATGATTTATTTGTAGCTCAGTCATTCAGTTATTTGTTGTAAGACAGTTAGTATATCCCAATGCTTACCCATCAGCAATCCCATGATATGATGTAACGACTATTGTTACATTGATAATATACGATACGGTATATCCATATTATCCATACTCCGTATATAGATTTGGTACTTACATTAAGTAGTGAGAAACGCCCTGACATGTGTTAATTTTGAATTAGATTCAACTTTGGCTGAACAAATCACCGACGCATTTGACCACTTCGAGCGCAGAACCTGTATCCGACTAGAAAGACTAAGGGAAAGGCCGACTGATAAGGAATCCCTGCAAAAGGTCGAATGGCTGTACATCACGAATCCCAGTGGAACTAGACAGTGCGTGCATAGTAATGCGTACAAACCGAATATTGGCGTTCAGGTATAATACGAGTAAATTGGTTTTGATCAATAGCTCTATAATTTTGTCTATTAAGCGTCTTTCTGGGTTCGTATTATGGGCCTAACCAAAGACCACTTTGGTAACAATATATAGAATAAATTCACTTATTCTTATGGTGATCGCCGTTTACCTAGATGGTAGTCTTTGTTCACTATTTACGTAGTCTGTAATATTGTGGCAGGAGTACATACCTAGTGAAGAAACTGTGTACAATATCACGTCAGACTTAAATATATGTAGGTACGTCGAAGTTGAACTTTGACGCTTTATTTGTAATTTTGGACACAACACTCCTATACTGTTCCAGATGGTAGTATTTGGTTACGACTGCATGTCATTAGGTGAAATCCTACACGAAGTGATGCACATTTTGGGATTCTCCCACGAGCATGTTCGCGAGGACCGGGATCATTACATCAGTGTTATGTGGGACAACATCAAACCAGGCAAGTATCGAAATCAATTCGATTTATAAGAAATGGAACATGCAGTGGCACCTAAATCGTCACTTACAGCTTGTTTTCATATCATGTGCTTTCTAAGCAGAGATAGGGATTATATATATATATTTTTTTTTTCAATTCAAGGCTACAAGAAATATTTTGAAATACAGCATGGGCTTTTGAGTCTCCCCTACGATTATGAAAGCGTCCTCCATTACCCTCCAAGAGCATTTTCGAAAAACGGAAAGTTCACTTTAATGGCCGAGGTATTTGGAACATAAATATTTCATATTTAAATCATTACAGTCTGTAAAACTGTTTA
Organism: Choristoneura rosaceana; assembly: GCA_037349165.1. Taxonomy (NCBI): domain Eukaryota; kingdom Metazoa; phylum Arthropoda; class Insecta; order Lepidoptera; family Tortricidae; genus Choristoneura; species Choristoneura rosaceana. The sequence goes on along the minus strand of JAZBNJ010000018.1, from coordinate 9,539,912 downwards.
TGAATTTAACAGTGCCTTTTATCGTTTTAGCCTGGAGTAAAATTTGGTCAACGCGAAAGACTAAGTCAAATAGACGTGGAAAAAGTATCCATGATTTTTGGAAATGAATGCATGAATCGGAATAAAGAGTATTTACTTAACACTTGCCCGACAGCTATCTCGACGGATAAGCCAAAGAAGAACGTAACACAAAACGACATTAATGAATATTTCAAGGATAGATTGTGGCCATTTGGAATCATCAACTATAAGCTAAAAGACAAAATGGAATTCTGTTAGTTACTATTTTATTTACTGGTGTGCTATGTAAGTTGCTCTAAGTTGTAACAGTTTTGTGTTTTCAGCTATTGAAGAAAAAGAAAATATTGATGCTGTAATAAAACATATAGAGAAAGAAACGTGCATAGAATTCAGAGATTTAACGGCAGATGACGAAGCTGACCACCCTGCAACTAACGGTGGGTCTGATGAAAATCCGGTAACCCAAGCAGACGTGGAATCTAACACCGAAAATATTTCTGATAACAATATAGAAACTACACCTGAAAGCGTTTTAGATAATGGCGTAGAATCAGCCACCGAAGTTGCTCCTACCGATGTTAATACAAAAGCCGAAAATGAAATGAAAGAAGATGAACCAAATGATAGTGAAAATAAAATAGAATCAGATAACGGTGATAAATTAAAAGAAGAAAACAGTAAGGAAGACGAGAATGGAATAATTGTCGATCACATGAAGCAACCTGTGGCCCCACGTTCAAATTTTGGAACAATCCTAAAGAATAAAGATTTAAATGATGAAGCTCGAAGGGGCAACAAAGAAGTAACCAAAAGAGCGTCATTTAAAATAAAAATACCCCAAAGGAAAAGCGCAAATATTACAAATAAATTGAATGAAAAACTGAAAAAGAAACCACTAAGCAAGTTCTTTGTAGCCATTGGAATCGTTCTTTAAATAGGTAAACCGATAATTTTACTAACAATTTATTTTTTCCAGATGCACAGATTCCTCGAGTTAAGCGAGTACGTAGGGCTGCGGTGCCACTGTCGCCCTCGCGTCGCCATGCTGGAGACATTTTAGTGTTAACGAGGTCACCTGAACCAGGATGTCCCTGCCCCAGTCCTGGCCGTCCAAACGGGGATAAGGTAAAGTACCTACATTTTGAAACTAACAATTAATGCTACACTCGGGACATATTTAGTTACGACGACATTATGTACCTATTGCTAAAAAAACTATCCTGAGAATCCCGACGTTTCGACCACATTGCAGCAGCCCAAATCACAAGTAGACTGAATACTGGATAGTGCACTAGACACAGCGATTCTTTTGGATTGGTTTCAAGAAAAAAAAATACAGTCATATTAATTTGCTTAATAATTCACTAGTTTACAGTATTGTTATGCTCAGCGGACCCCAAACTAGGCTAATCCTGTATCTTGGGACCCCGGAGTGTAATACGTGAAACAATACAAAAGAAACAGAATAAAACTTAAAGGGATCAGTCATTGAGGTTACTAATACGAGGATGTCATCATAATTATACTTGGCTTAAGTTAGGTCTAGACGAAGACAACGCACGGTTGTCTTGAAAAACCGTTTACTCATACAAGGCCAATAACAAGCCTGCAAGCAAGCAGTTTAACTTACAGCCACACTAATTCGTTATTTGGCCTCGTATAAACAATTTTTTATGACAAGTCAGCCCTGACTTCTAGCACTGGCGAGAATAGAGCACCGGCCTCTTTTTCATACGTACTAGTGACTTGTCTACGAACTAGCGCTAGCGTTACTTGTTTCGTCTAACCTTTGCTTTAATCCCTTGCAGGCGCTAGTTATAAACTCCGACTGCTTCAACTCCGTAAACGACCTACTACACTTATTCGTTCACGTGCTTGGCCTCGACCATCAGCATAACATGTACGACCGGGACGCCTATCTCGCCATCAACTGGACTCTGGCTTCTGATGGTAAATACTACTTTTTCTCAAATTCTTAATCAATCAATAATAATGATGTTCTGGAAACGTGAGCGTGACTAAGGGTACATTCACATTTTTGGATTCCTGAATATTACTGTAGTTTTACTACTTAACCTACATTTCGTACAATAGCAAAATTAGAACTCTAATGTCACTTTCCCTGAACTTTGCTGTGGTTTTCCATTGTTTATATATTTATAGTGGTATCGCTTAGTGAATTCTAAGAAAAGTAGTTTTTTCCGGTGCCTTTTTTTCAACCTGTGGAAAAGGCAGTTGAAGAACTCAGCCTCCGTAACTGCGGAACTTCCGCAATAAATCCTACTTCCACCTCCGCATCCAGCTCTTCTTTCATCATCTTCCGCTTTCGCAGAGACTAAGCTCTTTACCTCTACATCTACTTCCACCTCCATTAAGATGACCTCCGTTACAACCCCAAATTTGCAGCAATTAAGGGATCGGCAAATATTTTTTGGGCCACAAGGGATTTCGCCGTTAAAAAGGTCGAAAAACACTGGTAGTTTCAAATTAACATGTCTCGTGATATTTATTTATAAATCTTCAGAGCTCAAGCAGGAAATGTCCAATCTCCTCCCTCCGGCCGCCTCCGTCGGCTTCACTTACGACTACCAGAGCGTCATGCACTACCCCTGGTTGCAGATTAAAAACGGCATCACCAACGTCATGTACCCCATATGGGTAAGACAGATCATAAATTTTCACTACATCTTAACCCCGATTGACCGAGATCACCTATCAGTCGAACTTATACATGTATATTTACGTAACTATATCTTTAATGGTTGGCGTAAACCGGTCATGATGCAGTTTATATATATATATAATTTTATTTTTATTTTATATATATATATAAACAAATAATAAACAAATAATATATTTACAAAGATACTTGCGCAAGATAGCCCACACGCTGTTGTGTTCTTTTTGTGCCAACCGTTTTTTTTAACGTTTCTAGAACGACGGCTGGGCGATGGGACACTGGCAAGGCCTGAGTACAGCAGACGTGCAGAAACTGAACCTACTCTACTTCGATCAGTGTCAATTGAGGAAGAAACACATCGCGAGAACGTACCAAAAACATTAAAGAGGAATTTAAAAGAAATACGTACTTTTATTTATTTTTAGCCATGGTCATCTTATTTGGTTTAACCGTGGTAGATCTACGTTAAGCAGACGATCTTGGGGTTCAAACCCGGGCTCACACAGTCAGTACTATTACTTAGTTATTTTCTGTGCTCACACCTCTGAATTGTTTGGAAACGTGCAAAACTACACTTAAAATTTATCTTGGATTTTTGTGAACATCAATTGACCTAGGTACTCCCATGCAAAGCTTGTATTATGGATAACTCCTAAGAAATGGATAAATATACTTATATATGTCGGCGGCCCATCGTAAAATCCGCCAGATCACGAAATTCCTAGGTATATCGTGAAATGCCACCATTTCATGATTAGCCTAAAAGTTGACCAGGCATATCACAATGTGCCTGAAAAACAACACGGCAGATCGATTAAAGCAACACATCGTCGATATTCCTAGCTCTATACCGGGCCATTTCACGATATGCCTAGGAATTTCGTGATCTGGCTGATTTTACGATCGGCCGCCGACATATAGATAAATAAATATTAAACGTCCAAAACGTGGGTAAACTTAGGTATACGCCTGCGAATTCTATAGGTATATGGTGTGTGCATTGACATCTATGTGCCGTAAGGTACACAGATGTCGATGGGTGTGTGCGAAAGTCCCAATTTGCACTGAATAATGAGTCTACTCTACTACCCAGTAGTGTAACGTATATACGAGTAAAAGAAGAAAATAATACTTTTCACTTCTCATGCTCTTAAAATTTTAGTTTATACTTGCACTGCAAATGTTACTTTGTTACTGCGTATCGGTACTAAAACTCCTTATGAAGGCTTAAGTATTTTATTATTTGCTGTAGAACAAAAAAATATAGCAAAAAATTTAACAAACTACAAAAACACCTGAAAATAATTTTGTACCAGTCTTAAGTCGGTGCCTCATGGTGCCTCAGACATATCGCGATATGCCTGGCGAACTTTTAGGCTTATATCATGAAATGGAGCCATTTCACGATAAGCCTTGGAATTTCGTGATCTAATGGCGGATTTAACGCGGATCGGCCATCGACATACTCGTATATGACAGATAACATCTACTTAGGCAGGTAGATTTAGATAAAATCCAGGTGGGTTACAAATTAAATTTGTTGTGTTAAAATTATGTTGGATATATTGAATGAATCCAATATTTTTGTACATATTTTATTTATAATAGGGCTAAGGAACATCTTGTACTTAATTTCTATTTTTTATTATTCTTTCCTTTAGATCCTTAGGACCAGATTTATTTTCGCCATTGCCGACGATTATTACTTCTTCATTTCCACCTTCTTGTTCATTACCTACAACTATAATTTCATTTCCTCCTTTAGTATCTCGATTATTGTCATCAGAGACATCTCCACCTTTATTCTCATTACCTACAATTATCAATTCATCGGTTTCCTTAGCATCTTTACTACCATTTTTATCGTTATTTACTTTTTCCACGTTTTCTGAATGAACAGGGCTATCTTCCCTGTTGCCTACGATTATCATTTCCTCATTCGGGGTAATATCCACTTTCTCTATCGTATTACTATTTTCCTTATCTTCTACGGGACCAACATTTTCTGGATTATCGGTCTGATTATTGTCAACATCATCTTCGTTATTAGTATTCCCATTGGCTTCTTCATTACCCACTACAATCAATTCTTGCGATCCATCACCGTTTCCATTCGGGGTAATATCCACTTTCTCTATCGTATTACTATTTTCCTTATCTTCTACGGGACCAACATTTTCTGGATTATCGGTCTGATTATTATCAACATCATCTTCGTTATTAGTATTCCCATTGGCTTCTTCATTACCCACTACAACCAATTCTTGCGATCCATCACCGTTTCCTTTTTGATCTCCATTATTATTATCACTTGCAATTGGATCTCCTTCGTTGTTGCTATTTACATCATTTCCCACAACTATTAGCTCTTTTGGTTCTTTTGGCTCACTATCATTCTGATCTCCATTATTACCACTTGCATTTGTATTCCCTTCATGGTTGCCATCATCATCATTCACGTCTTCATTATTGGGGGTGCTATCGTCTACTGGCTTCGTTGTAGTTAACTCTGCCTCATCAAACTGCGTAAGTATACCCTTACATTTATTGAGGACTTCACCCACTTTCCGTTTATTGCACTCATGGCCAAACATAATGCCTAACTTCATTTTGTCTAAATGTGACAACTTGTCAGAAGGCGCTATCCTCAAGCCAGGCAGCTAAAATAGAAATAAACATGAGTGGACACAATAGATTGATTTCTAGATTGACGCTGATAAATAGATTTGAATTTTTTTCATAATAATGTTTAGTAGCTGTTACGACATTCGCGGGACTAAGTATAGAATGCAGAGATAAAAACTACCCTATGATATCAGGGTTTCTTAAGTACTATCTCCGTACCAAATTTGAGCACGTTGACTTGAGTACTTTGAATGAGAAATCGAAACAAACAGACAAATATATAACACTAGATAGGATGTCACACTATTGTCAATCGAGGATATAAGCCAGAAGTTTTCAACCGGTGTGTATATTTTCAGGTATGCCGCGATTGCCGCGAAGTGTATGCTGGATTTAAATCATGAATAGCTATTTTAATGGGAAAATAGTACGAAAATAGCTGACGTGTGGTGTGTGCGATTAAAAAGCCTCCGCTGTAGGGAACGCGCCGGTATACTTGCACTTGTCTATGGTAAACGAAGAGTGTGCCATTAAAACCAAAAGGTTGAAAACACTAGTTATGCCTTCTAAACGGCTGTTCTTAACATTGATGAAACGGTTCAATCAAAGCAGCAGCGTGTTCATATCTCAAGATATTGTTTAAAGAAGTTACCAAAGGAGTAATCGTCGCTTGACCGTTCAGGCTGTAAGCCCGGTCGTGGAATTGCATGATGCTCATCGGATCATACTCTACGAGGCCGCCCGCGTTGTTTACCGGTTGAATCCGGAACATGGACTTATAAGCTGTAACAGAAATATCAGCAATGGTTAACAAATAGGGGACATAACATCCCGTTAATGCGAAATCAATGGTTTGTGAAACAGTACCTATCTATATATTTCACACGAAAACACAAGCCGAAACATGAATGCACAGAAAAACTAGAAAAATAGACCAGCGCTGGGAATCGAATCCAGGTCCTCAGCATTCCGTGCTGCGTGCTATTCCCCAACACCACCGCTGGACAGGAGACTAGACACGATTTTTTCCAAAAAATGATTTTTATCATAAAATAAAAAAAAATACAAAAAGACTCCAAATAGTAATCTTGAGTACCTATCTATTCAAATCTTTAAATGTTAGGAGAGAATATTCATATTAATTTAATTACACAATGAATGAAAGAGATGGTTTTGCTACGAATCTATTGGCATAGACTAGACACATTCACTAGACTTACCTGACTGTATGTTTCCCCACATGATCTTCACGAATAGGTCCCGCTGCGGATGCGAAATCTCGTCCCTGAACCCAACTCCGTGCAGTAGCGAGTGCATTATGTCGCGCTGTCTTAAGCAGTCGTAGCCCAGTGTTACTTGCTGAGAATAAAAAGGCAGAGTTTAAAACATAATCAAGCGAGGGTGTAGTCAAAACGAATCGAAAAAAATGTTGACATTCAAGTGCCGCCATATTTGCTTTATAATAAGCTCTCGACTGTAGGTACACACTTTTCCCATCCTCTATAGCACACAAACCAAAATTGTCTTACAATCTCTCCATTTTTCTGAAAACTGGGGTCATGCGAGCAGTTACGCTGCATGCCAGGATTCGTGAAGTGTAGCCAGGAGCCCTCGCCGTCTCCTTTCTGCTCCTTGAAACGAATGCAGGAGTCCCGCTCCAGCGCCGCCATCGCTATCCGCACTCGATCCTTTACACCATCGTCTGTTAACATTTAATATTTAAGAGTAAGCACAATTTTCCACATTTACGCGATTAGGTACATTTCATAGCACATTGTGTCTTAAGTGCGGTAAATAAGGAATTACGAACGAGAGCCTAGTATAAGCCCGAAGTCGAAGACGAGAGGGCTTTACTTTAATGAGTCGACGTTCGTAATTCTAGTAGGTACCGCCCGTGCGACATAGGTACAATGTTTTTCATCACACAGTGGCATTACGGCCAAGTCAAAGAGTATTAGTAGGTACCTATAGTGAAAGGCCAAGTTAACCTGTATGTTTTGATAGGTACTGTTTACGTGCACTTGCGTGACATTATGCTGAGTGGGGCGCAATGAATACTATTCGATGTAGAGTCGATTTTTTTTTTTCAGTCTTTCCTTCTAATTTTTTTTCTGTGTATCGAATATATGCAAATCACTTCCCCCCCTTCTAATTCTTTCCCCCTCTCTCTATTTGCACGATAAGCAACAAAATTATAGCTAAAATAACCTCGACGTTTCGACCACACCACATTGCAGCGGCTGTGGCTACGAGAAGTTTCAAGAATAATTTTGTATCATATAATTCCCGGTTGTAAATACTTATAGCTATTTGAATAAGTTTCTTACCGTAACTCTGATCATCGAAAAGATATGACACCTCTCCTTTGGGCCAGTGGTACGACATTTCGCTGTCCTTTCCCCACTGTGATGGTATTAGTTTTGAACTCAGGGTTTCTTTTACTTCTGGAATATCTATTCATAAAGTAAGTAACATGTTAAAAATTACGTTAAACCTCCGGGGAGCTATGGACGCGCAGGCGGGTTAGCTGGTGAAAATCGGCACCCGCACCCAGTAGTGTTGTCATGTTTGTGTGTTTGTCCGTCTTTCACACCGTAACGGAGCGACGGATCGACGTGATTTTTGGCATAGAGATAGTTTATGGGCCCGAGAGTGTCATAGGCTACTTTTTATCCCGGAAAAATGCACAGTTCCCGAGGGAACAGCGCGCGATAACCGAATACCACGCGGGCGGAGCCGCGGGCAAAAGCTAGTCTTCTATAAAGGTGCGGCCACATGCCAGTCGCTCGATGCTCCTTTTCAGCGATAAATCTGATCACGTGACCCTATTTTGAATTCCCGTGACTCAAAAAAGCAGCGTCAAGTCGCCGCGGCGAACAGCAGCGTCAAATGGCTGCTTGCAGCACTGATCTTGGTCTTGGAAACTAATTTTTTAACCTCCTTTAGTGGCAATCGTGGCAGTGGTACAAATAAAAGAAATTGGAGTGAATGAAAAAAAGCAGCAGTGTTTTTTCCGAAATTGAAGAGGCTTTTTTTTCCAGCGATTAAGCTCAACATTTTCAGCTTTATCACTATGTGACCAATTTTATCGCTGGAAACGAGCGTCGAGCGACTTGCATGTGGCCGCATCTTAAAGCACTTTTAAAAAAATCTAGAATAAGTAAACAAAAGCAAGGACCTAGTGTCCTTGGGGCTTAGAGCGACGGGCGACTAGTTGTTTCATTATGCACTTATACGTATACTCGTAGTTATATAAGACAAATGAGGGGTGTCTTTTTGATACGAGTAATTAGTTAAACATATGCAATTATGTATTATGTGTAAGTATATTTAAATCTAGAGTGAATAAGCATTCTGGTAGGCGTGATCCATCTTGCGTGCATATGCGTGATTGTGGTCAAACAGAAGCTTATAGTATAGAAAAATACTTAAATAAATATTGCCTAGTGAACATACCACCCAAAGGAATCCCTTTGGTCGTGTAGATGAATACAAATAGTAAAAAAATAAATACACTCCACATGTCTTCGATTTTCCGAATCAAAACAAACTAGATTTTGTTTAGGTTTTATGACTGAAATTGGATTTTGCAATATCAGCATATCAACTGCTTGAAAACTTTTATATTTATGTATACGTAGTCAAATAGTTTTATGAGTTTTATATTGTAGGCTGGTAAGTAACAACCAATAGCTAAGCCTCTTCTGGATGTTATATCTTAGTCTAACTCTACATCACAATACTTCCACAAGCACCTGATCAAAAGCTGTGCAATTGACATACTTTTTTATTGTTATCAAGCAGTTTTTTTTACAAAAGGCTAATATTTGGCCCCAGCCGAAGGGGAAGCTTGAAAGGATTCGTAATAAGAGTTTCTATTCGTAAAAGTAGGATTAGGTACGTTTTACCTACTCGTACTTATGTATTATGTATTTATGGCTTCGCGGATGTAGTACCTACCTACGCACTACTAACGATGCAAAATATCGTAATTTTACCTACTGAAAACGCTACTAAAAATTAAATAAAAATACGGGCATTTTACGGGACACCGCCCTGCGCTCCATGACCCAAATCACTGATGTAGGTCGAACAGCGTCTAAGCTGAAGTGGGACTGGGCTGGCCATGTTTGCCGCATGCCAGATGAGTTGTGGGCCAAGATAACCACCGAGTGGATGCCCACCAACTCGAAAAGGCGACCTGGCAGACCTAGGCGGCGATGGCGGGATGAACTAGACTTCTTCTTGAAGGACTGGCCCTTGTATGCAGGGGACAGAGAGCAGTGGAAGTATTGGGGGGAGGCCTTTGCTCAGCAGTGGGACAAAATGGGCTAACAATAATAATAATAACGGGCATTTTACGGTCATTTGTATAAGAAACGGTTTAGAGCAGTGACATATTCTATCTCAAGTATTTATTGAGAACTAATGTAGCTCACCCATTTAATTGGGCAAGGGCAAGAGATAGAGCAATAAATTCATAAATTCAGACACCATTAGTGCAGCTATTCGACAACAGATGGCGCTACAACGTAGTTATTTTTCGAAAAAATCAGAGGCAGAATAATTTTTAACATTGAAATGTCCCTAACTGTACAATAAATTATGTCTAATAGCATGAAACAGACAAATGGCGAAATTTAAGCGAATTAGGTGAAATAAAGTTTATACATTATATTGTTATTGTAGGGACCTACTAGGATACAAATATGTGTAAGTACATATATAGATACTTAAATAAATTACATTTTATATCATCCATCACTGAAATATAAGCCTTCCTTTTGTCATACAAATATTTTTCCTTGACAGGATTTGAACCCGAAACCGTTACGTTACTTTTAATATGGCTCGGTCCATCAAAAGACAATTATTTTGCCAGTATTCAGTGTATTTATCCATTGTTCAGTAAAAAAAAAAAACAAGAAAACGAAATATGGAAGATATTCTATTCTATGTAATGGTTGATGAACAATCTTAAAAAAAAAATTGGATCACCAAAATTATCCATGTTTCTTTGTAATTGAGAATAAACTAACTTGAGTAAACAATTAGTACCGGCGTCTACGTTGACCAATCACAATCCCCCACGGCCAAACTGACAGATTAAACTAGATCAAATTCCTCGTTACACGCATGCTATCTAAACGAAATCATATTTCCTGTTACTTGTAATTTATTAAAATAATCATAAATAAAACGTTTTGTTTCATAAAACTGTTTGGTAACGATCAAAAAAAGTCCAGTTATCTTTTTGTTTCGATTGTGCCATTAATTTACAATATCAAATGAACAATCTTTGTTCAATTCAGCTATAGCGTAAAACGGAACTAATATCTACGTTGTTCCAGAAAATCAAACTACCAATCAAAACAACTTCCAATAAAGGCTGCCACATATGATTGGCTGTTTGCGGGTCAAGCAAAAATTTTTTTATTAGAAAGTGGACACAAAAAACCAACTCATGTCAATAAATGAGTGCTAAAAGGTTGACTGACCGATAAAGGCGATAAAATTGTATTTCATTCATTCAAACTATCAATTTCACACGATTATTCCAACTGCGCTGTGTTAAACTTTATTCCACGTGTAACTAATTTCCTCTAAAATAACACACAACGATGCAGCGGCTGCTCTTGTTCCTGTGCATTGTATTTGTTGTGCCTTCAGCTTACGAAGCCACTTCTCTCAGTGGGTCGGTGGAACTTGACGAGTTTTCGTTTGATAAAATCGTCAATAAATTCGATGCTGCGCTGGTGAAGTTCGATGTCGCTTTCCCATACGGCGACAAGCATGATGCCTTTGTAGCACTCGCGAAGGATGCGAAAGACGAGCACGATTTACTTATAGCTGAAGTGGGCGTAAAGGACTACGGGGAGAAAGATAACGAGGCTTTGGCGAAGAAGTACGGCGCTACGAAGGATAATTTCCCTGTAGTGAAGTTATTTTTGAAAGACAAAAAAGAACCCCTGTCATTTGATGATTCCAAAGAGTTTTCGAGCGACGAGCTTCGTCGCTTCGTGCGGGAGAACACCGGCCTCCACCTGAGCTTGCCAGGCTGCGTCAAGAGTCTTGATAAGCTCGCCGTCAAGTTCATGAAGGCTAAGAAGGAAGATAGGAAGGAACTTTTGAAGGATGCCGAAGATACCTTCCAGAAGTTAGCTAGCAAGGTAAGATAACCTGAAAATGTTTTAATTTCTGAGCTGGGAAAATTATTAACTCTTTGTCTTAAAGGCTAGATTCCTAAAAATGTATAATTAGTCCAGTTAGATTTATACTTACATACACTTTTTACTAAGGAGTGACATTACCAACCTCAAGGGCGGATCCACCATTGTGAGCACGATGGGCATGCCCACATCCCTAATAAAATTTTAACAATACACCTTCACAGTCTATCGAGATGCTTGGATGATCAATGCCTTGATGCGCAGAAAAAGGGAGATAGTCAAATTCAATGGTTGTTCATGCATGAGTTATGTCATGGGCGAGTTCTTGCTCTGACTCGCATTTGACCGATTTATGGGTGGTTATGACCATAACCTTTTTTGAGGGCTGGATCCATGCCTGACCAACGTCGCCCCTCAAACTTTGCACGCTTGATCTTTTTCATATTCTGTATGACTGACAAATTAGTTAAGAGTACATAGGATTTAGACAATATGTTGTTTCTGTTGTAATGTATAAACCAATACTATCTACGGCTGTCCCATCTTTGTTATTTCATATTCATTAAATTTTTTGTCTTTACAGGATGCTGCTTCCGGAAAGATCTATAAGACAATCATGGAGAAAATTATTGAAAAGGGTGATGATTTCGTCAAAACCGAGCATGACAGAATCAAGAAACTGCTCAGCGAAAAGATCTCAGATGAAAAGAAGAAGGGCATGGCCATCAGAATCAATATCCTCCAAACATTCCAACTGCACAAGAAGACCAAAGGGGACAAACAAGAACTGTGATCTTAATACGTAATTAACTAATTTATTTAGGGATCTCCATAAGAACATTATTTTTTGACATTCCAAATTCTTGGTACTGAAAATATTGCTACATATGACAGGATTCCATGTGTGCAGCACACAATTTGCAATGATACAATGCACGGGGAGGGTTTTATGTGTGTTACCTTTATTGCTTAGCATTTTATGATGAATTGTGGTGAAAAGATACATATGTATTTAAGTTTTGGGAACAAGCAATTTAAACAACTGGAATTAGTTGTTTATTACATTATAGCATAGGTAATAAATTTATTTCTAAATAATCAAGTTAGATAATTTATCTACAAAAACATGCATTTATTATACAATGAAGTTTCAAGTACTATAATCTTATCAATTTGAAATAGCAGCTATTTCTCCAGTCCTTTATTTTTCAAAGTGCTATGTTAAGGTTTTGGTCTCTGTGTGCATCACATTTAAACACTAGACATGTTAGACACCATTTTTATGCTGATTGTTGGAAATAACAATACCATTACTGGAATACTGTAATGTGCCTAAGACACTGACAATTTCAAGCCAGGAAATGTCGAATGTAAGCCTATATGATCATTAACGTTGTCACTGGGCTCCGATTAGAACATTTGCGCTAGCTAAATTACATACTTCGGTTGCAATTTAACAGAAAACCAAGGCGCTATATCTGCTGAAATACTTGATACATCATCATTAATCTATAGCAATCCATTACTGGACTTTAGGCTTAACCCTTTGCTCCATTGTAGATATGTAAAAAATTGTCTAGGCGCACGATTCATAAACGCACGTGAAATATTTGCTATCAACTGAAGCATTAGATAAAATGGTCACTGTTGTTTTTACTAGTTCGGACTGTTATATAGGCTTACCTTCGTGTTTTGTAATGATGAAATTGCCTCGCATTTCACGGTCCCCTGAACATAAAACTCGGCCATTGTTTATTTTCCTACTAATCTGGTGTCGTAACACCAATACTCGTTTAATTCGTGTGCAATAACTGGGCGATAAATATTTCCGAATTTATTTACAAACACGTGGCACAACTTGTAAGATAATTTTGCATGATGTGTGATGAATGTATGAAATGCATTAAAGTGTGTAAAATACATAATATATTGTTTTTTTTTTTACTATAATCCAATCTCTCTTGGGACGGTCCCTCATGTCTGAAGATGTGGGTCAGTATTAGGGTTGCATCTGGAGCGGATAATCTGACTCCACCGGTTCCTGTCGTGTCGAGCGCGTCTCTTATGATCGTGTAGAATTTGGAGGACTACCTCTTTCACTTGATTTGGTCCAGCTCGTTGGTGAACGACGTATATTCCAATACCTACTTAAAAATGATACTCGAAATAAATATAGCAGAGTCCCCAAGTGATTCTCAAAACGTTGAAAAATGAAGTAGGTACATCGAGACTTCCATTGGTGCCACCGATGCACATGTGCGTTCAAAATGTATGAATAATTTTATTATGACAGCGGCACTGGACGAAGTTCCGAAAACGCATATGTGCGTCGGTAGCAGTGAATGCGTTAACGCTTTTCCAGGCCCCACAAATTTAGATGTGCTACCACAAAATAAATCATAGTTCTACTTTGTTTGCGAGTTATTAATTTAAAAACGAATAGTCATCATCATCATCCCAGCCTATATACGTCCCACTGCTGGGCACAGGCTTCCTCTCAGAATGAGACGGCTTGGGCCATAGTTCCCACGCGGGCCCAGTGCGGATTGGGAACTTCACACGCACCATTGAATTTCTTCGCGGGTTTGTGCAGGTTTCCTCATGATGTTTTCCTTCACCGCAAAGCTCGTGGTAAATTCCAAATGTAATTCCGCACATGAATTTTGAAAAACTCAGAGGTGCGAACCGGGGTTTGAACCCACGACCCTCTGCTTGAGGCGATAGGTCAAACCACTAGGCCACCACGGCTAGTAACGAATAGTATTTTTAACGAATTCAAATGATTTTGTACCTTATTGTATATTTAGTAAGGTCGAATATTTGTGAATAAGGACATAGGTTAAGGTATACCGTAGGCGAAAGGCTAGCAACCTGTCACTATTGTACCATTTTTATCAAACTAAACCTAAAATTGCTAAAAGTGGCTGTGAAGCGGTGACGTTTCGTGTGCTCTGCCTACCCCATTTGGGAATTCAGGCGTGATGTTTGTGTGTGTGTGTGTGTGTGTGAATATTTGTGTACATTTATGTGGTTGCTATATGCACTAGGTATGCCTAGCAAAGGGTCTATTCGGAGAGTTGATAACTATTACGCTTAATTACCGCAAACTGTTTGACGGATTTGTTCATCTGACGTTATCAAGGCAATACCACCCTCCTCCCTATAGTCCTTTTGCCATGGTATTATTACGCATGGAACGGTAATAAATGGTTATTCAAGACTCAAGGGAATAATGAACACAAGATGTTACGAAATACATTTATTTTATTATTAATTTTCAATAACGCAAATGTACAGCTTCAGAAGGTTCGTGAGAAAATAAAAAATTACTTGCACGGTAAAATAACTGGAAAATATCGGAATGTAAGTAATTCGACTTACCCATACCTATGGGTACAAGTACCTACTTGAGATGCTTAGTTTTTCATTTTATTCATAAAACTTAAGAAAACCGACATGAATGAATCTGTTGAAATATTTAAGTTCAACGTATCCATTTATGCGAATTTAATTCCGTACCAGGTAAAAATTTCGTAATACCCAATGTAATTTTAAATATTTTAGAAACGGTAAGAAACTGCAAATTGCCCAGAAGGTTGAATTTTAAATATAAAAAAGTACCTACATTGAAAATAAAATGCATTCCATAAAAACTACACCTTAGTTCTAGTACTTATTCGAGACGTTTAATATGCAGTATCAAATCCAAGTAATCACGACATTCATGCCTATAGTAGAAGAGTTCTATTTTAATAACCAACTCGTAACAATTATTATAATAAACATGCAACATAGCCTGAAGTGGTTAATAATAAAGTTCATATAACTTGCAATTTTCTAAACACAATTTCGACCAATTAATTTCACAGCGCGCTGCACTCTGTGCCCTCTGCAACTTTCAATTTGACTAATATTATTAAACTCGTAAACGCCTGCTAGAATGTGGATAAAATTGAACCATTTGGGATCCCAGGTGGTCTTAAAAATGGTCAAAATTGGTGTGACATCATTTAAGAATGCATTCAAGGAGCATATGACAATGTGCGATGCGAAACAAATTGTTTCTTAAATAATTTAACGTGATACTAAACTGGAAAATAAAACGAATGATCTAAATATCATCAATATCCATTGAAAATGAGGAAGATATGGGTGAATGAAGTTAGAATTCCAGCTCTTTCTAAAATAATCAAATTTAGAATGGACTTTGTAAGGTCATGGCATGTGATATGATAGTCGGATTTCTGTCTAATTGACAATTTAAAACGTTCATGTCTTCGTATTTTAAAAATACTTCCACAGTTCTGGTTTTCAAAGAACGAAGATTATAAAAAAACTCTGGCATATTCCCTATTCCGTCGCATTCAGATATGTTACATTTAATAGCTCTGTATGTAGGTAAACGTCATTTAGTGTAAGGTAAAGGTCATTGCCACGAGTTTTACAGCCTGCAAATGCTAGTTGTTTATAATGCATGTAATAATACTTATAAAGATCTGCGCTTTTTAGGGGCACTATGAATGATTTTCTTATTTGACATTAACTTCACTAAACAATGATTTTTCTGACAGTATATTCAAATGTATTTCACAAACAAAATAAAAAAGAGGTGCAATTCTGTTTCTCCAAAACTGATACACCACCAGTTTACAGAATATTGTAATTTAACGAAAGCTTTGATATCAGCTTGGAGTCATAACAACCATAGGGTACTTATAAAATAGGTACTGCACCAACACCCACAGTGAACAAAAACAAAATTAAAAAGAAATTATATGTTATACAATATGACTTTATAGTGGTTATTGACAAGAGATCGAAACAAATATAGCACACATTTCATTTGATTCAACAATAAAACAGTTGTATATTGACACAATAAATGTATCATTTTACAGTCTTTGTTTTTGTTCACAACTCTAGACCAAAGAATAAGGATAATGATTTTTCTTTATCAACCACATTGTAAATAATTAGTAATTGCCGATACTGTAGAGCACTAACGAAACTATCATGCCACCTTAAAATGAAAACGAGGCTAGCCAAACCCAAGCCCACGGACCACAAAGATGCCCGCCGAGGCATTTGATTTCACCCGCCAACGCATTGATCGGCCAGCCGGCCAATAGCGCGACAAATTTCAGTAGGTATTACGTACCATCAGCCAAATATGTGGTCTACCATCCTAAAGTTGATAATCGTTTGCATGTCATAAAACAATAATGCCAATAGATAGACCTATCTGTCAACTTGAAAGTTTGACTTTATTATTATTCCCCTTGATGGTGGCCTTAAGGCTTGGGCCAATGTCAGCTACGATTCTGCAGAACGCCAACAGTTTGACAGGAGCAAGAAAACAATTTTGAAAATATAAATAAAAATAAATCCTTTCTGCCGAATGCTGTTGCAGGACTCACGTCACAATACAACAAAGACAAAACATGATATTTTGATAGGAATAATGCCAATAGATGTGCCTGTTAACTTGAAAGTTCGACTTTAGCGACATATTCATTTGATAGAAACTTGTTTAACCCTTTATAAGGCGATTTAGCGACCACATGCATTGATTTAGAAATTCAACCTTATTGTTTTAGTAATAAGTTACATTATTCATTGTAATTATTGAAAATACAACTAGCTTTAAAAATATCCTTTGCCAGACTTGTATTCGATAGCTGCTTTTGATTCTGTGGTAGTATGCTCCAATAAATGAGGCCTTATAAAGGGTTAAGAATTGCTAGACCAATTATTTGGCTAATGGTACTTCTTAAAGTAGCCTGACACTGCCAAACTTACAAAATTCTGCCCACCTAGAAAATCTACTCAGCAGCCTTGCCTTAAAGGAAGTTTAATTAAGCCTACGGAAATAACAGATATCATCAGACTTCCTTCGAAAACCTATAGACTCAGTCCAATTTCAAAGCCCACAGTCAATATTAGACACAAAATCTCATTAATAACAAACTAAAGTAATTTAGAGTGTTCCCCACATATTGGGAATACTTTTAATAAATTGATAAAAGGAATGGTAGAGGATACAATTACATACATGTTACAGCCAAGCCTCTGATAAACTACACATATTATTCTGATTTTTCACTCTCCACTTTAAGTTCTTTCAACTTGAGGACAACACCGTCAGAGTCTGTATCTGGTTTTTCAGTTGTTTTTGGTTCATCCGTCTTCTCATTGCTCTTGGGTTCTGGAGTCTCAGTGTCCTCGCTCCTAGTGATGCTGCTCTCATCATCGGAAGATAGGTCTTGGGTGTACAAGCTGCATTTGGTCCTAACTATTTCTTGAGCTTCGGCGAATTTCGCCTTCCATAGCTCTGCATCTGTGATTAATAATAAAATCAATTAATAGGAGAGCCTAGCCTGTGCATAGTGCCCTGCAATTATTACTAGTTTAATGTAATATTCATAAGAAAGGTAAAGAATGGGCCAAAAACTGGGTCCCAGTGATTGAAATTATATTGCCAATAGTAATTTCCATCCCACAATCATTTATAAACCTGAGACTTCACCTTAGGGACGAAAATATTAGCTAGACTAAACCCAATCCCAAGGCAATTTGAAAAATTCCTAGCTCAAGTGTGCATATGTGGTCATTATGTGCATTTATATTGTACAGCATCTATATAATTTTGCGGATTTCAGTTCATTAGGCTGTTCATTGATTATTAGTTAGCCAGTCATATTACTGTTTTATTGGTATAAATTATAGGCTAGCTAGAAACTGCTAACAATATATTAACCCAATAACAAAAATGTTTTATGGCTATTTAAATATCTTTAGAACTGGCACAAAGATTTTATTGTTCTTCATGAAATTACTTTTTTTACTACCAACTGAACATTTCAGAACATTGTCATTCATTTCCACATACTTGAGTTTACTGTCACAAAATATTGGAACCTTAAGCCTACTTAAAAGCAATAAAATTCCAGTTTGCGTTATTTCTGAACATCTAACACAATTGGTTGTAAACAGCACACTGTCATTGTATTTGTAGCATTGTTTTTGATAGTACTGAAAATACTTTACTACATTAATATTTGACTCAAATACAACTTCAAAACATGTTTATGACAATTGGCATAGTTGTATATTATCTTAAATATTTTCTTAATGCACCTTTTTGAACCTGAATAATATGCCTGCTAAACTTCAAGTACTTTAGCTCCAGTATTTAGGTGTGTGTCTATCAGTCAAACATACAAATTACTCATTTATTTATTTATTTAAAATATTTCATATAGATAGTTAAATGCAACTTACTCTGAGGATTTCCAAACTTAATAGCCAGCAGTTCCTGCTTCATGGTCTCATCAGCGAAGTCAGCAAACACTGACCAATTGAAAGCCTTGTCGGAGCCGCAGTGCACATTCATCCTGATGTCCGGTGTGATGAAATGGTTTGCGCAAACCTTGAGGGTTTTGTCACGCCTCATGACCACCCGCACTGTATTGTTGGCTTTGTGACGAAGCAATTTGATGTCGCCTGTTCCTCTCTCCTGTAATTGAGATTTTGTAGTAACTATTAAATAAAATAAAAATTAGAGAAATAAGTAAACTCTAATAGAAGTATTGTAGGCAATTATCATTAAGTTATTCAGATAATGTACTCCAATGTAAGTCATTTCAATTCTACAAGCTATTATTTCAATTTCATGTGTCCAATGTCCTGGGATCTGTCTGTAATCACTCACTACTGAGTGAAATTTTACCTTTTTACAGTAGTCAAATAACTAGGATTTTGGTAAAATATGAACTTATACAATGCTTCAAAAATATATACTACAGCCTCCATTTTTGATATAATAAGTAAATGGTAACATTTGCATGCTTAATTTTTTTTTTTTTTTTTTTTTTTTTTTTTTTTAAATGAAACTGATACAATTTGACATATTCAAATTTCCAAAATACACTTAAAAAAAATCTGCTTTACTTTTAAAATCAGAATATTTCAGATTGTGTCAATTTCATTATAAGAGTGCATACATAACGTGAGTCAATTAAATTGCTTTTTAGTTAAATTAAATCAAATTGACTCTAATAGGTAATATTCCTTTTACTCATAATAGTTTTATGAAATGAAATGGTTTTATTTTCTAGATAATGAATAACGAATTTTAATATGCACATATAGTAAAACTGTCTTTGCATTACATATTGATTTTTATAAGAGGGGGGGAGGGGAGGGGTTTGAAGGGTAAACAGAGAGGGGAGGAAAAATCAATTAATTGCACAATATTTAAAGTTTTGGCGAAATATGTGAAACAAAGCACCAATACTTATTAAATCACATTTTATAAAGTTTTTATCAATACTAAATTCTAAAAATAACATAACCTTAAAAAAACATGCCTGTTGTTTTTTTTTTCAGCATTATGAAAATATTAAAACAAATAAATAGATAAAGTTATGTTTTCTTAATCAAATAACAAGAAAAGAAAGAAAGAAGTTTTGCACTTTGAATACGTTAAAACTTATTAGAAATATTAAAATGTGTGCAAGAGTAATTTAAAGAAAAAATGTGCAAAAGTGCAATTTGGTTAATTTCATTGATTTCAAGTCTAATTGATTTGATAGAAGCTCAGAAGAAACTGAGCTTTGCATGATGCATAGATATGAAAGTTGCTTACCTACCATTCATGGTCAGCGGTGTCTTGGTTGCTTACCTTCCATTCATGGTCCGCGGTGTCGTATCTGTAGAGCCTGGCGCGGATCTTGACGAGCTCCTCCTCATCCTCCTCATTGGTATTTACGTCGACAAGCGGCAGAGACACGATGGGGTCGTAATGCGGATCATGCTCTTGTTCAGGCGTTTCCGCGTCGCCGGCCTCACTCTCGCTGTTACGCCGCACACTTTCTTCAGTCTATAAAGTAAAAAATATATAGAGATTAGCTTAAAATCTTTCTATGTCTAATTTCACACAGGGAACGGAAAAAACTCCAATCCGTTGCAATTTTTTCCGTTTACAAATTTGAATGGTACTGATATAACTTACCGGTGAAGACATTATAAATCTAATCCAAGAATTCACAGACACTAAATTTAATCCCGATACGAATTAATATTCAGTGGCGACCCTATTTGTTAAGTTATTTGCAGAAAAATAGGATGGAAACAATGGAAATGTTTTATTAAAAACCCTTCAATTGCGTTGCGTTAGTTCTCTTAAATGTTGCGTTCGGGAATTGAGTGTAAACAAAACTAATAAAAGATTTTATTTGTTGCTGGCAACATCGATCATTTAATATTTCCGAACGAAATAATGTCACTTTACACTCTCCAGCAGATCCAGCGCGCAATCCAGCCGTCAGTTTTGGTCAAAAAGCTTCCATCCGTGATGATCAATAAAAAAAAACTTTCAAAGAATAGTAAAACTGTAAAACTCGAAAAATGATCCTATGCTTATAATTTTAAAGTTCATTATCAATAACCCCTTTCCATAAGCATTTTGACGTTTGTGATCAATCCCATCCTACTACAGACGGATTCCATTCATTCATTGATAAAAATTTGTTTATTTGTATCGAGGGTTGTGGTGATTGTGGTTGTCTCCAGTTTTGTTGATACAGTGCAAAAAGTAAGTGTAATCACATTCTATCTCACTATATCAATAATAAATAAACACACAACTACGAAAGGAGCAAACGATAACATTCATAAATGGAGGATTGAAGTATATAGTCATTTAGATTTAGCGACCTATTTCCATGTGATGTTTATTTTAGGATTTGTTCCTTTTTCCCGGAATAGATTCAGGAAAAAAGTAGGTTTCTAGCTTTAGCGTCAACTGGCTATACAGTCTTCCGGCTTGGAAATAAATTCGTTAGTCCATGCTCATTTCGACCAGATATTTATACAAAGTTTGAGCCAGTAAGCATTCTGATAAAATATTTTCTAGATAATTCGTTACTTTAATTTAATTCATTAGTTTCAATTGTGTGTCTAAAAATAATCAGTGAGAGTTGCAATTGTTTTTAGAAAAAGCCGCCTGAATGCAAAATATAGCTAAGATGATAACAGAGCAGCTGCGGAATCCGAATGAGCTGGATATCAGCCTTCGGATGGAGTTTGGCCCCTTTGAGACTGTCCACAAATGGAAGAGGATGTCGGAGTGCTATGAGTTTGTAGGAGCCAGGTAAGAATATAGTGACTATTTCTTTTTTTTTGTTCTTGATTAAAAAACTTGATTTCAAGTGTATTTTCATAAATTTTATTTAAAGAAAATTATAGCCTCGTACCTACATCTCCTTCCTTTGGGAAGGACATAAGAAATAATTATAATTGCACACTGATGTCTTTTGTAAAGTAAATAATGAAAAACTAGTAGGATCATCAAGTGATTATGAATATGTACATAACTCACTATCTTAAAAAAAAAATTGCTTGGTCAATTAGAATACTTGTATTATCTTTTGTATACTATTTCTGTTTGTTCTCCAAATAAATAAATTTCTCCTTTCAACTGTCAATATTTATTTTGGAAGGTGAAAATCAATCTAGCTGGTTACCTTTTTTAATTTTACACATCAAGCTCTTAGCTGGCTTCACCTCTTCATCATCATCATCATCATGGGTTTTTGGGGATAGCTGTTGGGGACAGAGAGGGTTTTGGGAATGGGGTGGGAAAAGTTGACTCAAACAGCCCAGACAGTTCAAATTATTAAAATCTTATAACCAGCAAGGTAAGAAAAAGCAGTTACTTAAGGGAATTGTAACCTAATGACCACCTTTGTAAATGAACATGATTTTGAATGAATAAATGAATTTGAATATGAATATCTCAATAAAGGCTAATAATATTACAATAGAATAATCGGTGATCAATCGGTTGGAACTGGAGTCAATGACCTAAATTATTAAGCTAATATGGATAAAGAGTCTGGCTTTTCTATTTTTATGAACCACAATTTGTTTTTGTTGATTGGTAACACAGGTCTATGTGATGTCAGGTGTACATGATGAATAAAGTTCTTTATAACTTTATTTGATATAAGGTTTATTATAATTTATAATATGTCGTTATAAACGGTGGTGATTAAAGTTTCTTTATGTTGTTTATTTTAGAAATATTTGTAGATAAAAACACATGAAAATAACAGAACGCATGATAATAAGAACTTGAGATATATAATAACTTAAATAATATATATTTTTAAGAATTTACCCCCATATTCATAAAAGACAACCAAACCTATTTTAGTTAAAATGCCGCTAAAATTCGTTTGTCCTTATCTATCACTTCGACATTTGTATTTGTTAGAAAGGGACAAAGCATTTGTTAGTTAACATACGCTTGTTAAGTTTTATGAATAAGGGGGTTAATCATTATTGCGGATTTAGTGTCGTATCCATACTAACTGTTCTATTAAATTATGCTAAGTATAGTCCCATTTAGACTCTTGTATCTCTCATGTTTTTTCTTTTGTTCTGCGATTGTGATGACGTTAAATAAATGTATTTTCTTGCCTTAAATATCCCGCGGCTCGCAACCGAATTCCCGACCACAGATAATAATTAGCTAATACGGTCCACAGACGCAGCAAGCACACTGCCGTGGCGTACAAAGACGCCATCTACGTGTTCGGCGGGGACAACGGCAAATCCATGCTCAATGACCTGATCCGGTTCGACATCCGCGAGAAGTCCTGGACTAGGACCGGATACATGGGCACCCCACCGGCCCCGAGATACCATCACTCTGCTGTTGTAAGTACAGATAGTTCAACTCAGTTGTGCGCGCGGCCCTATGTGTGCGTGCGCTTGTAATAAGGATGATGACGCCATTAAAAAATAATTCGAAGGCACAACTCCAGTAAAAAAACGCTTTATTTTAGCCCTGAAAACCAGATTAATTTTCGGTTAACTGTAAAATTAGATTTTTTGTTGCTTTAAAACAAATAAATAGTTAGTTGATTGAGTTGTCGGATAGTGGACGTCATAATTCGCTATTGCCATTGAAACTCTATGGGAGAATTGTGTTTTGACTGCTCATAAAAAGTACGTCAGTTGATTGGTGGTGTCATCATCCCTATTATACAGCTTTAATTTGTGTGGCAGTGATGCGGCTGTCGCGTCACTGCCACACAAATTAAAGATGTATGATTACAAGCGCACGCACACACAGGGCCGCGCGCACAACTGAGTTGAACTATCTGTAACCATTTTAGTCAGTCTACCAGCCCAAATTGGACGGGACTGGTGTGTCTGAACCATCTATCTGTCTTTTAAACCTTTCCTGGAAAATTGTCCCTTGCAAATGTTGCACTATACTTTCATAGTGCATAAATCGACCACATAAATCTACGCAAAAATGCGATGTTAACCCCTGTACAATATGATACAAATCAATCGTTTTGGAAAACATGTGCTTGGCTGAAATAAAAATAATTAAAAACAAGCTCTTACCTACTCTCTATTTTCTTTAAAAAAAAGAAAATAGACAGGTACACCAAACCGATCAACTACATTACACAATTGATATTAAATAAAAGCTTGGCGCGAGGTTGACTTGTGTAAAACAGTCTCAGGTTATCATGTCAGCCGAAAGACGTCCACTGCTGGACATAGGCCTCTCCCAAGGCTCTCTACTCAGACCGGTCTTGTGCTTTTCGCACCTAGCAGGTGATTTTTCGAAATTTTCTCCCGATCCCGTGGGAATATCGGGATAAAAGTAGCCTATGTGTTATTTCAGATATCCAGCTATCTTCATAACAAATTTCATCCAAATCCGTCCAATCTTTTAGGCGTGACACAGAATTTCGCATTTATAATATGAGTAGGAAATACTCGTAGTAGGAATTACCTATAGAATTTAATAGATGTTTTCATGTCTTGAATATTCATTTGCTCCAGGTACACCGTTCCTCAATGTTCGTGTTCGGTGGATACACTGGGGACATCCTGGCCAACTCCAACTTGACCAACAAGAATGATCTCTTCGAATACAAGTTCCCTAGCGCTCAGTGGGTTCAGTGGAAATTTATGGGACAGTAAGTATTATTGAACTTCTTCACCGCCACAGAAAAACCAGCGACAAATCAAGTTGATTTCCATCGCAGGATTAATTTAGAATTGAATGTTGGTCATGTACCTATAAATGACAGTGGCGTGTGCGGCATTCCATTGGCTGTCACGACTGGATGACTCTGGCGGTGAAGAGGTTAAATTGATTCGAGAATACATTTTTTTTGTATAATTTCTGCACTTGGATCTAAATCTAAATCTTATGATGGAAGAAATTATGGTGAGAAAACCATGCGCTTATAGAAGCAGATGATCTTTGCCTATCTCAAAAGATATACGAGATATACGGCATCATATCATCTACATACACCTACCTGCTGGGCACAGACCGCCTCTCAGTACGAGGTTTGGATGTAGTCCTCACGCGGCCACAGAGCGGTTTGGGAATTTCACATACACAACTAAACTACTTCACAAGCCTACACAGCAGAGCTACTCCGAAATTCGAAACTTGAAGTTCGTGACTTGCGATCCCTCTGACACTTATACTATTTAATACGAGAGCGAGAGGGACCGCACGATACAAACTTCGAGCTTCGAGTTTCGGAGTAGCCCTGCAAGTTTCGGTCCGAGTTTTTCCTTCATTGAAAATCCAAATTAAGTTCATCCATGGTAGGATGACTTGAAATAAAATTGGTACACCGTTCGAACCCACGAGCTGCTTAAGAGGCCCTGTCAAACCTCTAGGTTACCACAGCTATTCAAAAGACTGACGATTCGGAAGTGACGCAAGCTCGTAACAAATTTTTGAAAATGTAAAAAAATTCCCCCTTTGGCTCCTCTATTTCAGATCCGTTGACTCACGAAGGAGCGCCCCGCCACATTTTATAATTGTAGTTTTAAACGTATCCGTACGAAAAGTCTATGTGTGAGTAGCTCGAACGTGTCCTCAGTCGCACCGTCAGTCACGCACACTGAGACTAAAACAACGTGTAAGTACGAGGTTTACTCGTGCTCATTGATGATTAGCTGTTTGTGAATGAACAGATCTGTACCAAGTGTGTTAGACATAAGGCTGGTTGTGCGCAGAGAGCCGGTGCCGCGGTCGGCGCACGGCGCTGCCGTTTACGACGACAAACTGTGGATATTCGCCGGATACGACGGCAACGCGCGGCTGAACGACATGTGGACTATCAACCTTGTGGTGAGTCTGATTTGCTATTCAATGGTTGACATACCACTGACTTGCCGTTGGCACAGAATGAGTACAGTAGGTAACAATACCATCACATGAAATGAATCCAGATATCTATAGTCTTAAATCGAGTTGATCTCGACATTTTTTGGGCTAATTCGTAGTCTAATTTCTCAGAGCAACTTCTTCTTGTAACTTGTTGCCATGGCTACGTCCCCTAGACACTCTTTAACCCTTAATAAGGTAGATGCGATTTAGCGACCACTTGCATTGAGTTGGAAACTGAACCTTAGTAATATCGTAATACGTCACAATTTCCATTGTAATTAATGAAAATACGACTAGCTTTAAAAATATTCTTTGTCAGGTATGTATTTGATAGCCTGCGATTCTATGGTAGTGGGCTAGTGGGCTCCAATAAATGGGGTCTTATTAAGGGTTAAAACCATGAGTTTCTATATGTATTTGTTTTCTGTGGCTGTAGTTGAAATTCATCGAGCGTACATTTTTGTCGTTGTTTTGTTACATTATTAGCATACATTAAAACAGTTTTTTTAAAGAAACTGTCACTGTTGTCTCTTGGACAACGGGATAGAATAACAAGCAAGAAAAAGTTGACTCACCTTTTGTTAGAAATCAAATGGTTTATTATACATCAACAATAATCTCTGTACAATCTCTAAGTACTATCCTTGGGTGGATCAACTATTCCTTGCTGTTATTCTGTCCCGTCAGCCAGGGGACAAAAGTAGTACAGTTTAATAGAAGAAATGTTTTGTCACATTATACTAACATGCTTATTAGATGACCACTAATATAAGGAGCTTAAAACAACCACAAAAATGCATGGTTGGTAAATTTTGATCCTATAAACTTACGGTTTAAAGAGTGACCCAGGAGACCGTAACTATAGCAACGAGTGGCAAGAAAAATTTGGTCGACCCCCTTACTTCTTATACAGGGTGAAGTCCGGCAATGGGAGCGCGTGGAACAAAAAGGTCAATGCCCCCCGACGTGCTGCAACTTCCCGGTGGCGGTGGCGCGCGGCAAGATGTTCGTCTTCAGCGGACAGAGCGGCGCTAAGATCACCAACGCGCTCTTCCAGTTCGACTTTGAAACACACACGTTAGTATAAACTTTTTTCGACCCTGATAGCTAATTATGGTCGAAAAAACGGCCATTTCAAAAATCTGAACCAAAAATCCTACAGTTTTAGGCACTTGTGATGTTACGTTGTGCCCCAATGACAAGGTCGCACCTAGCTTCTGGCCCAGGGGGTGACTTTTTTTAGTTCGGTTCCCTCCGCGCTTGTTTTTTCATATACGCTTACGGGTTGCAAATTGACGTGATTTTTGGCATCGAGATAGTTTATGGGCCCAAGAGTGACATAGGCTACTTTTTATCCCGGAAAATGCACAGTCCCCGAGAGAACAGTGCGCGATAACCGAATACCACGCGGGCGGAACCGCGGGCAAAAGCTAGTTTTTTGAAACTGACACCAAAAAACATCGGTGCTAAAGCAGTGTTTTACCAAGTTGAAGCTCTGCCCGTCCCGTGTCTTCGTCGTTTGGAAAGTTTACCTAGTTTATCCAAGAAACCGGTGGATATTGCGGGGCCAGGTATCTATAATAAACTACCCGACAGCACCAAAAATATCAAAAATGACCTGACATTCTACAACCAATTAAAAAAATAGCTGACTAAAAATGCCTTTTATGACATGTCAGAATATAATAATAATAATAACGATTTAATTCTAATTTAAGTCTTATATTTAAATTTTAATTTTTAAACATCATTAAATTTTTGATTGCCTTGATTATTTATTAATGATTGCATATTATCTAATTAGTTATTACTTTTTATTTCAATGGAATGATTAATATTGTATTTTTAATGTTAATTTGATTGGCTTCGTCTGAATTTTAAATTGCATAATAAATTGTAATAATGAATTTATATACTTAAATATTTGACATGTAAAATTTTTCATTTTATGAATAAATTAATATGCCATACAACAAGGAAACGCAGCCAGTCTTATGGGCACCCTGCCCAACAGCAACGACATTAGAATAAGTTATTTTAAGTTTTTTATTTATTTCTGTTAATTATTGTATATATTATTTGTTTGTTTATAAATAAATTTATTTTATGAAAGAATATGAATATTGTGTGTCAGTTGGAGCCGCGTGTGCACGGAGCACCTGTTGCGGTGCGCGGGGCCGGCGCCGGCGCGCCGCTACGGGCACGTGATGCTGGCGCACGGCCGGCACCTCTACGTGTTCGGGGGCGCCGCCGACAGCACGCTGCCGAGTGATCTGCACTGCTTCGACCTGGACACGCAGATGTGGTGAGCATCCTACCATACTAAAAGAGACCATCGCAGGGCTTAAATGTGTGCGCGCCGGTTGGCGTCGGTACGCACGCACCCGCCGCGCGCACACACTGATAATTTAAGGAGTTTACCTACTTACAACCAGGGTTGTTGTGAATATCAGCATCAGCATCAGCATCCGCGGATAATCAGCATGGTTTTTTATATCAGCATCCGCATCAGCATCAGCAACAATCGATGCTGATTTTTAATGCTGATATTCAAGTCGTAACGTGTTTGTTGAAGGCGAGACTTACCGCGAGGCACGTGGAAGTTTCGATCAATCACAGACAGTTATACAATAAAAGCTGTCACTTATTCCCTCATTTGATTGTTTTGTGAACAATTAGTTGAAAGTGTTTTTTTATGTATAAATTGCCTTATTGTTTTACTATTAATTTCCTAGTAGGATATGATTTATTGAAGTAATTTATTAATATCAGCATCAGCATCAGCATCCGCTGATATAGTAAAAACCTGCATCAGCAACAACCCTGCTTACAACACAACAATACAATATTAATATTAATATTGTTTATACAATATATTTATTATCTGTAGGAAACATGAGTAGTATATACCACTTCGGCGAATTTATAAATAATAGTTTTTAATTTATTATAATAAAAATAATAGAGCGGCAAAATAAAAAAAGTAAAAATAAACAAAGATGGCTTCATAATCATCTGTCACATAAGACACACGGGAACTTAACAGAGAATGTTGAAACAATCAACAATCAAAAGGGTCGCGTCAATCAACTTTTTCTTGTACCTCGTTGCCATGGTTACGTCCCCTGGACAACTCTTTAAAACCACGAATTGCTACATGTTTTCTGTTGTTAAATTTCATTGAGTATACATTTTTGTCATAGCTACAAGCTCATTATTTTATAGACTTATCTCCTAAGCATATTATAGTCACATATATCAAAGCAGGCTTTTTAAGAAAAACTGTTGCTGTTGTCTCTTGGACAACGAGACAGAATAACAAACAAGAAAAAGTTGATCGACCCAAATACAAAAGGGACAGGAGGCTTCCTTCAGTTCTTTTGAATTAATTCTGTAATGATGCTAATTTAATTTAATTTTAATGACATACTCAAGTTGATAATCACAATGAATTAATTCTGTAATGTATTTTGTAATTTTTTTAGTGCTGCAATTGTAATTATTTTAATTCGTACGCCAAAAGGCAGATCATAGCTGTACAATTATTATCCATCTATAATCTTTTTTTAATACCTATGATGACGAATAAATTTCATTTCATTTCATTTTACTCTGACAGTACCACAGTATATATATAAGCTAAAGCAGTATGGAAGCTCGATCTTGTTCGTAGTTTCCATACTGCTTTAACTTATATATATATACTGTGACAGTATACGGTCATCTTACGCACTGATGTTTCGTCAGGTCAATAGTGAACCCAGCGCACGACTCGCAAGTGCCGGTGGGGCGGCTGTTCCACGCGGGAGCGGTGGTCGGCGACGCCATGTTCGTGTTCGGAGGCACCGTCGACAACAACGTGCGCAGCGGGGAGCTGTTCCGCTTCCAGGTGACTCATCATCATCACTCCAGCCTAAATAGGCGACTGTTGAAATAAATAAAAAAATACTAATCTCGAATAAGAATTCCCGCAAGTGTTTATCGTAACTGCTACAGTGGTCGTCGGCGTAGAGGTTAATTAAAATGAAGATGGCAGTTTAGCGAAATGACGAAGATAAATAAAAAGAAATGATAGAAAAAATACCACAAACGGGACTTATCACGCTATTCTTAACAAGTAATATTTACCTCAGTTGCATTGCAGTTGCCGTGGTCACGAGCAGACTGAAGTGTGGGGTGTCAAGTCCGCCTAGCAGCGCGAGTTCTTCGAACTACCCGCACTTGATCACTAATAGTACCGGCACTCGTATCACGAACTACCCGCACTTGGTCATTTTTATTAGTCACCCCATCACACCGACACACAACACACACTCACTGTACACTTCAGTCTACTCGTCACCACGGCAACTGCAATGTTGCCGAAACGTCGAGGTAAATATTACTTGTTAAAAATAGCGTGATAAGTCCCGTTTGTGGTATTTTGACTATGATAGAAAAAGACGCTGTAGACTACAAACATCTACAAAGGAAGGTCTAATGTGAGACAAATAAAGAACATTATTGAAGCGTATCGTCAACATACTCGTATAAAATCCAGAAAATGGATGACAAACAGTCCTTTCACCACTAAAATAAAATTAATTCGACAATCGCAAATAGGGACAATACAATAATCTGGTAGTGACATCGTGGTGGTCCTGCCAGGATCGTCTGCAGGAGGGAACTCCTCAATGGTTAATAGTACCGAATCGAAATTTGGTACAGATAAAAGTTTAGATGCCAACTCAAATATAGTCAACAAAAAGTACAGTCGGCTAAAAAGCTTATATTAAAAATGTTTTTTTTTAATAGAAACTTATTTTATGACCCAGTTGTCGGATTACCCCCGCTGCACTCTGCACGACGACTTCGGCCGCATCCTCAAGTCGCAGCAGTTCTGCGACGTGGTGGTGCTGGTCGGGGCTGACGAAGTGGCGGTGTTAGCCCACCAGGCCATGCTCGCCGCTCGCTCGCAGTACCTGAGGACGCGCATCAAGTGAGTACCCCGCGTTATGCCGTCAATACATGTATGATACGCGGTCTCATACCGAAGGCTGATGAGGTGAAATAGTGCCTGACTAACAGTAGGGCGGAACATGTCCAAATGTCTACAAGTGAACTAAAAGAATTTCCTTGCTCACCCGCGACCTTACGATAGCTCAGCTTATGCAAAATATGCGTGTTCATGCAGTTCCTCCACCTCCACACTGTAAGAACACACACAAATTACACAAACCCATCTATCACCACCACTACATCACACTGACGCTTTTCGAACTCAGAGCTCATCTTTAGAGTAACACAACCGTACACCATGCTACCAGTTGTTAGACTAATAAACCACAACCACCGTTTTAATTTGTCACTATAACTCCCCAAGTACCCACATATATTAAAAACTACCCGCAAAATATTAATAAATTTTAACTGCCCTACAAAACTACCTTGATTTTTTAATTTTTATTTATTTACAGTGTGGAGGTGGAGGAACTGCATGAACACGCATACTTTGCATAAGCTTAGCTATCGCAAGGTCGCGGGTGAGCGAGGAAATTCTTTTAGTTCATTGATATGGACCTCCGCAAAGTAACGCCTGATTCTATAAATTGTCTACAAGTGGTTTTGATCTCTTCTCATTCAACTTTGCCGTTCCGCCCGGGCACAAAACAAAATGTACCTACTTCACTTTTCATACTTACGCTCGGCGGTCGCTCTAAGGTTGTCAGCTATGGCTTATGCACCAAAAAACTATCGTGGTAGTGGCACTCGTATCTAATTGTTTGATTTATTGTTGAGAATGAAACGGGAAGAATGGAAATATAAATTAATAACTAAAATATTTTAATTTTAATGCCATTGTTATATTATAAATTTGTCACAGAAAATATCTTGTGACGATTTGGGTTGTTGCCGAAATTCACGATTATTTAATTTAAACAACTGTCCACTGAACAGTAATAGTAACTTTTTATTGTTGCTCCATTATTTTACAAAAAAGTTCACAGACGCGTGTCTCAAACGGATGGCACTCGCGCTCGCACTGGTCCCAACCGGTCCGAGATATCGTGTCCGTGAGCATTGTCTATGTGTGCGTTGCTCGAACGCACTTGTATGGAGATTGAATTCTGAACTATCCGTATTTTGTGGGTGGGCCCCAACGAGCTTAGTCTGCCACCAGTGTTGCCAGTATAATAATGTTACAGCATGATAATGTTTTGCTTCAGGGAAGCTCGTGAAGAGCTCGCGAAGCGCATCGCCGAAGGGGTAGAGAAGCCGATGGAGGTGTATTCTTACAAGGCCACACCACGGCTCAAGCTCAAACTACCCGAGGCCACTCCGGAGGCTTTTAACATGGTGCTGAACTATATTTACACAGACAGGATCGATCCTACTGAGAAAGGTTAGTGTTCAACTACATTTTGTGTGTCATTCATCATTCACTAAAAAAGACGTTGGAAAATTTGTTTTTGTATAGTAAAAAGGACAATCGGCTCAAAGTACTTCCTTGTGGTATACTGAATGAGGATTTTTCGACAAGGGAAATATCGCTAGATGGCGTTAGTATCGTGAACTCCGTTTGACGTTTCAGTCTTGCTTGCGATTGGCTCATTTAGATATTTATCCATCCAATCACAACCGTGACTGAAATGTCAAACGGACCTCACGATCCCAACTAGCAAAAGGATTGACAGAAGCGCCGTGCAGTGAGTCTGTTCAATTTTTAGGTTATATTTCCTTTAGAATAATTTTCCTTCCTAATTAATTCTCTGGTGGAGGTTTAATCAATATTATAATATTGTTCTAACTTATTAATCCATCTGTCCGGTTGGCCAAAGGCCAAAGTTATGGAGGGGAACGAGGAGCCCCCGGATCCGGGCGGCGGTAGTTCCATGAACTCGATGGAGATGGATACGCAAATTATAACACGAAAGCGTAACCTTAGTTTCTTAGAACAATCGCCGTCCGTTACTTCTGAACCTAAGGGAAAAAAGGTGATGCAGGGAACGGATGCCGACAATGCATCTATAGCAAACTTTTACAAACACCCTGACTTAGACGAGGACTCCCGCAAATACGGCATTAATGACAGTGGCCCATTTGTCGTTCATATCTCCCGAGACGCAGAGTCTAGCAACTCGGGCATCTCATTACAACCTATAAAGGTTGGCCTCGCTTTTGCCAGAGATAACATACAAAATATAAAAAAAGATGGTATTAAGTCCGTAGGTAGAAACCGTGTCTCGGTAGAATTTATGACCGCTGTGGATGCTAATAACATTTTAGAAAACCCCTGCTTGTCCAAGCATAAATATAAAGCCCACATCCCAACATACAACGTTTCCCATATGGGTTTGATTCGTGGCGTACCAGTCGACTGGTCGATGGAAGAATTTGTTGACGCGACTGACCTTAAAGACGGACATAGCAAAATCCTCAAAGCCAGACGCCTCCAACGGAAAGTAATCAATGAGGGAGGTCCCCCATCCTGGGTTCCAACTCAAACTGTGGTGGTGACCTTCGAAGGTCAAAAACTTCCTGAAAAAGTCTTTGCTTTCTATACATCCTTGAAGGTCGAAGTATACGTGCTCCCAACAATCCAATGTCGAAAATGCCTGAGATTTGGTCACATTCAGGCCCAGTGCCGTTCCGATGCCCGCTGTTTCAAGTGTGCACAAAAACACCCTGGTGAAGGATGCAACATCGCTCCTGAGCAAGTGACTTGCCTCTACTGTTCAGGCCATCATTACGCGACAGACCAACGCTGCCCTGAATATTGTAGACAAAAATCCATAAAATTGGCAATGTCAGAGCACAGCATCTCCTACCAAGAAGCTTCCTCTCGCTTCCCTGCTGTACGCCGCCCTTACGCAGACGTGGCCAAGGTTATGTTTGACCCAGACCCTAGCCCTCCTTGGCAATCTCTCCCCTCTGGTTCCACTCCCTTTCCCCCCCAATCGCCCCTCTCGACTTCATACCGCAAGACAGTCTATCGTAAAGCTAGAGCAAGAACCCCCCTGTCTCCCGGTTATGATCGGCAAGCCCATAAAAATATCGTCTCGACCCCACAATCTCAACTTCCAAATGGTTACGCCCTATCGTCTCGGCCGACGCCAGTTGAGACGCCCAATGACGACCTTATGGAACTGCTATTTAAACTCCTTACAAATATAATCGCCAAATGGAGCGATTGTTTACCGCCCGACGTTGCCCCCTTAATGATTTCACTTGCCGAGATGTTATCCTTCTCCCATGGCCCCCCAGGCCAATTTTCTTCAGTGGAATTGCCGTAGCGTTATTCCTAAAAAACCTGATTTGATCAATATCGTTAACGTGCACTCCATTTCAGTAGCGGCCATCTCGGAGACATGGTTGAGACCGGAATCCCGCTTTAGGATCCCGGGATTCTCATGCCTCCGGGAGGACCGCCCTGATGGTCGTGCTGGTTGTGCGTTGCTGATCAAAAGAGGTTACTCTTTCTCCCAAATACCCCTCCCTCCTCATTCACATGAAATTAACGCAGTTGCGGCTAATGTCATGGGAATCAACTTTGTATCCATCTATATCCCACATCCTAATATTAATTTAATACCTGATCTTTCCACCATCCTGTTCTCGGTCCCTCCTCCTCTCCTCATTCTAGGGGATTTCAACAGCCACAACACTTCTTGGGGTTCTTCGCACTCAGACGCATTTTCCACGTTCCTCTTGGATCTATTTGATGACATTAATGTCTCAGTTATTAATGACGGTTCTCCCACTCACCGGGTATACCCCGGACAAAATCCCAACTCAGTCCTGGATTTGTCTGCTTGCTCCCCCAACCTCTCGTGTCTTCTATCCTACCGGGTACTGAGACAATCCCACGGAAGTGATCATTTCCCTATTATCATCTCCCAACCATCCTCTGTTCAACCTTCCCCCGCCCCCCAACCCCTTCTTAAATACAGAGTGGATAAAGCAGATTGGCCAAACTTTTCTTTTTATGTAGAAAAAAGGTTAAAAGAGCTTGACCCCAACCTGTTAAACCCCCTTGGACTCTACAATCACTTCCAATCCGTTCTGATAGAAGCTGCAGATAAATTCATCCCAAAGAAAAAAATTGGTAGTAGCAAGATCCCTTCCCCTCCTTGGTGGGATGCGGAATGCACGGCGGCGATAAAAGAAAGAAAGAACGCCGAACGTAAATATAATGATTCCGGTCTCTCTGAAGATTTTATTGAATTTCAAAAAATCATTGCTCGCACTAAACGTCTCCTAAAAAAAGCGAAGAAGAAAGGATGGAAGGGATTTTGCGAAAGTCTCAATCCAAGAACCCCCCCATCGATGGTATGGAAAAATATAAAAAAATTCAGAGGCTCCTTTGATCCCGATCGTCCATCCCCCCATAATCCTCCTTCCTGGTTGGAAGAGTTTGCAGACAAATTAGCCCCTCCATCAGTCCCTGAGGAGCCCTGCATAGACCCATCTCCCCCCTCTACCGGGCTAGGCCCTCTCGACGGCCCCTTTACATTTTATGAACTTGAGCTGGCACTTGACGGGCTCCGTAACAGCTCTCCAGGAGAGGACGGCATACCGTATATCTTCATCCGTAAACTAAGTCCCTTTTCAAAAGACCACCTTCTAAATCTATTTAATCTGTTTTTTGTGTCTGGTGAAATCCCCGATGCATGGAAGACCCAAATTGTAATCCCAATCCTCAAATCATGTAAAAACCCTCAAGAAGCAAACTCCTATCGCCCAATTGCCCTTTCCGCGACGATAGGTAAAATATTGGAGCATCTGGTTAAAAATAGATTGGAGTGGTTTGTAGAAAAAAATAATTTACTCGCCAACACTCAATTCGGATTCCGTAAAGGGAAAAGTACCATGGACAACCTAAGCATACTGACTTCGGACATTAGACTAGCCCTCTCCAAAAAGCACCATGTTGTAGGGTGCTTCTTGGATGTCTCCGCTGCTTATGACAATGTCATTCTTCCTGTGCTCAGAGCAAAAATGCTCCAGCTGAGCATCCCTGTGAGGATAGTACATTTTATCTGCAAGTTGTTCATGGGAAGAATAATTAAAATCCGAACTGGCAATAGCTTCTACACTCCTCTTACACTATGGCAGGGACTCCCCCAAGGCTCAGTCCTCTCCCCCCTCCTTTATAATTTATATACGTATGATATTGAGCAATCTGTCTCCCCCTTCTGTAATATACTCCAATATGCAGATGACTTAGTGTTATATACCGTTACACAGACTTTTACTGAGGCTTCCTTAAAATTAAATGAGGCACTCAGATATCTGAAGGTCTGGCTAGATGAACATGGGCTATCTTTGTCACCATCTAAAAGCTGCACTGTAACTTTCTCGCGGAACAGATCCATCCCGAACATAGATCTTAATTATGAGTATGAGGTTATTCCCTGCAAGGATTCTGTTAAATTTCTTGGTGTTTTTCTGGATTCCAAAATGACTGGTGTACCGCATTTGGAGCATATAACGGGAAAATGTGAACAGGGTATTAACGTTCTCCGGGCTCTCTCTGGAGTCTGGTGGGGCGCTCACCCATATTGCCAAAAACTTTTATATAATGCAATCATTCGTAGCCAGATCGATTATGCTTCACTCGCGGTGGAACCCTGCAATAAAAATGCACTTAAAAAATTGGACCTAATACAAGCTAAGTGTCTACGTATTGCTCTGGGAGCAATGAAATCCTCACCCAAGAATGCTATGCAAGTGGAGTGCCTGGATCCTCCCCTCTCCCTCCGTAGACAGTACTTGGCAGACCGTTTCCTTTTTAGAGCATTCTCCATGTCCAACCATCCTCTTATACCCCGGCTAGAGGCACTCTCCGTGGAAGTGTCTGAAAACACATATTGGTCACATAAAGAAGCGCCAAGATACATTGTGTCGTATACCAAATTAAAAAACCTTACGTCCACGTTATATACCACTTACATGAACCCCATATTTGAGGCCGACTATGAGTCTTTAATATATTCCCCCAAAGTTATCCTTGATTTTGGCATTGACAAGGATAGTCCAGCGGCCAACAACATATTTAATAAAAAAATAGAAAAATGGCAGGATTGGCTACTCATCTTCACAGACGCCTCTAAAATAGATCCCAATGCCTCTGTAGGTTCAGCAGTATGGATTCCCAAATTCCAAATTGCTTTGACTCAAAAAGGCCCAGCCCAGTCTTCTGTTTTCACTGGGGAATCCATCGCAATATTGGAGGCTATTAAATTCTCGGAAACACACAGCGTTCCCAAAAGTTTAATTTTTTCAGATGCTAAAAGCTGTCTACAAACAATAGTAGGAAACCATTTTAAAATGAAAACTAAACTCCCAATAATTTTGAAAATCAAAGAGGCTCTACACCGATGCGAAAAAAAGGGACTAGAAGTTACTCTTGCGTGGATTCCGGGCCATTGTGGTATCATGGGAAATGAAAGAGCGGACATGTGGGCAAAAGAGGCCATCACAATTGGTTGTCAAGATTATAAAACTATCTTACCTTCAGACTTAATGATGTCCGCTCGAAATGATTTAAGGGTCTCCTGGCAGAACATGTGGAACCTCTCCAGACTCCAGAAAGGCCGACACTACGGGAACATCCAACCCTTAATTCCTCGTAAACCTTGGTTTTATCACTTCCGCTCTGCTAGTAAATGGGTCACTTCTACCATCTGTCGACTTCGTCTAGGTCATGTCTGCACTCCGGTGTTTTTATCAAAAATTAGAGTACGGGATAACTCTCTTTGCGAATGCGGTCTTGATGAGGGTACCCTGGATCACATTTTTTTCAATTGTGGTAAACTCACTTATTCCTTATACGATGCGTTGCCGAAGGAAGTTCCGCGCCCTATGAATTTTCTGACACTTCTTGCTTTACTAGATTCTCCTCTTATAAAAATTTTGATAAAATTTATACAGTGCCACAACATTAAATTATAGCAACTGCTGCATGCTTATTATATATTTCATACTTCCTCTTCAATTTATCCTTTTTCGTTAGCATGCTTAACTGTCTGCCATTCCCCTCCGTTAAAAAAAAAAAAAAAAAAAAAACGTTTCGTCTGTTTTCGTCTTGTTATTGTCAGTGTACCGTCCATAACCATTGGTATTTGTTTTAGGTCTCCAGTCTGTTCCTCCCCCCGAAATCAAAATTATTTAAACCGAACAGTCTCCTCATGTGTGTAATGTCTCCACATCGACATTGGCAAAATACATCTTGCTAAAAAAGCAAGGGTGAAAGCCACCAAAAAAAAAAAAAAAAAAAAACTAGCAAAATCCCGCTTACAACCATCTCAAGACTATAAATTTTCACTCTAATATTGATTTTATATCATCGTATAAGCCTGGATTTGGGCACAAATTATAAGCGTATTTATTTTAACATCGTCCTAATATCAGTCTTATTGAATACTGTTCGTATTTACAATAATCTTTAACTAAACTAAATTAAGCTGCCTTAGGCTAATATCGTTTTTACGTAAGTATTTTGTAAGCCTGCATAGGCTTATATTAGTCCAACGTTAGAATCTTGTGAGCCTAAATAAGCTCATTTTGATTTTTTGTACTACCACACGGAATTTAGAAACATTCCGCGTGCATTGTGCTCGATGAGTGAACTGCAGCGTAGTAGAATAAAGTATAAGTATTACCTATTAGTAATATTAATAAGTATTAATAACATATTTGTTAATTATCATTGGTGGTTCTTTATGTTGCGCGGTGAGTATTTACGTTGGGAAATATTATTTACAGTAAAGTAGACCCTGTTTTAC
This sequence comes from Choristoneura rosaceana, assembly GCA_037349165.1. NCBI lineage: Eukaryota > Metazoa > Arthropoda > Insecta > Lepidoptera > Tortricidae > Choristoneura > Choristoneura rosaceana. Next base: position 9,501,425 of record JAZBNJ010000018.1, on the reverse strand, counting down.
GCTTCAAATTTCATGCGCCCACTCAAAAAATAGTATTTTCTATCCTCGTATATTTTTTTATTTCTATAATTGCAGTGAAAATGACGCCATTGTCATAGTTGCACTTTTCCAGCGCACTATTAGACTATTGTAAGATCATTTACTCTAATATTAGCATTCTGAATACCAATGTTACGGCCATGTTGAATTAATTTAGGGTATATCACAGCACTAGTTTTAAGGCCCATTTACACTATACCACTTTCTTGTACAAGAATTGGCAATAATTTTATACAATTTTTCGTTGCAGTAATAGTATTCAAGAATTGAACCGAAGTGTTTACATGCAAGCAATAAATCATTGAAGTATTAAGTACAAGTATTGACAGGAAATAATTACTACCCTAATTTGTTTACATTTATGACATGATTGCACGAAAATAATTGTATAAGTCTTGACAAGTCTAAACCTTCTATTTGTACGATATTATGACGTGTTGTGATTACTAATAAAAAAAAAAAAAAAACATTTATTATCAGGCATTTAACGCCCATAGATGTCAAAAGATGATTACAAACTTTGTTAGTAACAAAAATTCTTATAAACTATATTACTAATGTATGGCCAAAAAACTTTTCCCAAAGTATCACATCACATCCCAAAAAATTTTACTCAAATTATCATTTGTCAAAAAATCATTTGGCAAAAAAACTTATCGCAATTTTACAGTTCATATTTTTTTATTTGACAAATTATTGTTTCACAAATAATTACTTGGTCAAGTTTCATATTGCCAAGTATTATTTGGTAAAATGTATCGTTTGGCATAATGCACTCTTCCCAAAATATTGCATGACATAATAACCTACTTTTCTGGGAAAAGTTCGTTTCTGTGGGGGGGGGGGGGGGGGCAGTTCTAACCTAACCTACTTTTCTGATATCAGTTCTTTTTTTCGGGGGACGCAGTTTTAACCTAACCTAACCTACTTTTCTGGTAGCAGTTCGTTTCTGTGGGGGACGCAGCCTAACCTCATCTACTTTTCTGATAGCAGTTCGTTTCTGTGGAAGACGCAGTTCTAACCTAAGCTGCTTTTCTGGTAGCAGTTGGTTTTTGAGGTTGGTTTGTGCGGAAGGTCATTTTGAACAAAATTTTTTTTGTAATACAATATTAGCTAAAATAAAACGTTTGTCTAATAAACGTTTGTCGTAATAAAATTTGACAAAGTAAAATTATACCAAATGATAATTTGACCAAATGAATAAAATGCGAAATGTAATTATGCTAAAGATTCGTTTTGGAAATGAAACTAGTGCGATAAGTTTTTTGGGAAGTGAATTTTGGCGAAAAATATTTTGCCGAAACGGCAGTACACCGACGTGTTGCTTCAATTATTGCATGTATTAAAGTGTAAAAAATATTGTAGTGGTAAAAAATAAAACAGCCGCAACCGACTTCAAAAAGGAGGTATTTTTTTCGTATGTTTGTTACGGGATAGTTAGTCTGTGTTTCAAATTTTTTATTATTCTACGTACTTCCGAGCGAGGTGGTTCCATTGGCACCAAGATTTGTTGATGGAATTCTAGAGAATACCTTCAAATTTTATAACAACACCTTAGGTTTTGTTTGGCATTTTTAACAATTTGAAAGTAGGTATCATTTGGTGAATTGGACTTGATTAGGTTGCCAACGGAACTCGCAAAAGCTAAAATAACCGTACACCTTTTCTTGCTACGTTTTCTTTATAGTTCCTGTTGTAATACAGTCGTTAATGTCGCAGCAACAATGAGCACACCTTCACGAGCGGAATCCATCTTTGAAATGAAAACGGAGCGGCAATTCTTGCATTCAATTAACTATTGGCCTCTGTTTACACCTATGCAAGTATTCAATGCAAGTTGCTTTCTATATGCAAGAATATCACGTTGGGAGACTGAGCAATTTCTTTGTTGCCTCAATTTTATTGTATGGAATATGCAAGAAAGTTAGATAGTGTAAATGGGCCTTTAAGTACTCACAAAACAATATAATTGGGCAACTAAATGTTATATTCTTACAATTGTGTTCCCAAAATTGAATTAAGATCAAACCACCTTATATTGATCTCATCTTTTGTATTGTAAGTATGTTTATCCAATATCACTCTAATATCGTACTAAACTACTGCTATTGATCTAATAACAGCTTTAAATAAGATCAGAAAAGTATGCACTTAAGGTGTTTTTATGTTATGCTGATATTAGTCTGACATTCTTACAAAAGCTTTTATCAAAACCATTATAAAATCAAATGAACTAATATCACTCTAATATCTTATTAAACTACTGCTATTGATCTTATAATAGCTTTAAACAAGATCAAAAAAGTATACACTTATAATCTTCTTATGTTATGCTGATATCAGTCTGACATTCTTACAAGAGCATTTATCAGGACCATTATAAAATCAAATAAACTTAGAGAATGGTGCTATAAGAACAGGTATTCTCAAGTACAATGAGTCTTCGTAAATGTTACTGTAGGAGTAAGAGGCTTATAAAAGTATTATAAAATGAGCTTATATACTTATATGAGACTAGGTTATAAGACAAAGAGTTCTTAAGTCTGTACTAGCTTATCTAAGGCTAATATAAGAGCAGTAACATGTTCCAAAACAATTAAAAGTGCGCTATAAGCCCACCACTCTCATAAAGTGCGCAATCCAAGACTTTTTTGCTAGTTGGGATCCTAACATCATCGAGCAATATTTCACCTGTCGAAAAACCTTCATTGATGCTACGCAGAATAAAATGTTAAGTTGGAAAGTGAAAGAAAACATGATTATTTTATGACAAATTAAGATACGTCGGTTTTTTATCGTTTGCCCGAATTTCATAAGTCATAATGTATCGTTTTCCCTGAGCGTTTTCCATAATTTTCATTTGCTATAAAGTAATTTATTTCTGAAATTGTATTTTTTTCAGAGTTGATATTAAACTAACCTAACCTGCTGGTTTCCATAAGGTGAATTTTTAAAAAAATCTGAAAACAAAAGTTGGTATGGCAAATGATATTATGGTAAGTGAAGTAATTCGAGATATGTCTTGTACAGTCAGCTGCAGAGAAAGGGTACCCCCCTGTAATGGCGGTAGTATGGTTACCGCCGTTATAGGGGGGTACCTTTTCTCTGCAGCTGACTGTACATAACTAGGTAGAAAATCCTAAACGCCTTCTAAACGCGTAACGAGGGATAAAAGACAGTCGAACAATTACAGTGTTTTAAATATTTACCTAGATATCGATACAATCGATGCAACTTTTTGAACGACGTCACAATTTTCATTTTATATGTCGATATTTTGACTATTCTATAAAGCTTTAGCTATAGCTAATTCACATTCTTGGTCTCCATCATCATCATCATCATGTCAGCCGAAAGACGTCCACTGCTGGACATAGGCCTCCCCCAAGGCTCTCCATTCAGACCGGTCTTGTGCTTTTCGCATCCACCGCGATCCCGCGATCTTAGTCAGGTCGTCGCTCCATCTTGTTGGGGGCCTACCGACAGCTCGTCTCCCGGTCCGCGTTGGTCTCCATACTTCCAGAAAATTATAAAACTTCCAACCTCCATTTCCACAGACGAAGACCCAGCCTCCCCGGCCACAGTGTTGCTAGTGATGGAGGTACTCCGTCTCGCTCTACGGCTGAACATCCCGCGACTCCGCGGACTGTGCGCGCGGTTCCTACGAGCCAACTTGTGCTACAGCAACGTATTGCCTGCTTTACACGCGGCGCATCACGCCAACTTAAGCTCTGTCAAGGAGTACTGTCTCAGGTATTGACTATTATGACTATGATTTTTGATGACGTATGATGAGATTCGGTTTGTGGCATTCGAACATGGCGGATGTAGACAATTTATAATTTTGCTATTTCTGTTTCTTTGACTAGTTGAAGTATAATTTTCATAGTGTTTTATGCGGCGATTAACCTTAACAGTGAACAGTGATCACAAAATTCTATACGCGCAAGTTGTTTCTACGTGGTTTCTGGAATTTTACTATCAAGTTACAAAAACTACAATCACCGTACAACGTTGCCTCTCGAAAGAGAATACTTAAACACTGGCGAAATTGTCTTATTAATTAGGTCCGAAGCCATATTTTAAAAAAGAAGAAGAAAGCATATTTATTAGATTGCCAGAAGCTTCAGGTCAATGCTTAATACCCGGTATCGTCGGGTCTATTTGACAACCAGGCTGCGAAATTTTTTGTTTTTGTTTGCATTAGGTACCTGTACTGAAAGAATATCTGTTATGTATGTTGAATATCTGTTGTGTTTGTTTGTGTTTGTTATGTTGTAATTTAAACCTTAAATTACCTTATATTGTAGTACTTAGAGTAAAGGTTGTGTGTGACTGAGTGCGTCAACTCCTACTGGTTCCGACAGAATATCAGCGCTGTGACAGCAATGTCGCAGCACATGCTGAGTCGGCGCCTTTTCGCGGCTGTGCCGTGACAACTTAATTTATTATGTATTTAACAACTCGAATCATTTGTTTTTGTAAAATTGTCATGGCATGTTTGTGAATAAAGTTTTTTATCTATCTATCTATGATAATTTTTTCGACAGCTATACGAATGAGATCTTTAATATTTTACCGTCTCAGAAACTTTCTGCTAATTGTGTTCCTTATCCTTCAGGTTTCTAGTGAAGGACTACAACTTCACGCCGATAGTGATGTCGGCAGAGTTCGAGTCGATGGAACAGAGCCTGATGGTGGAGGTGATTCGACGGCGTCAACAGCCGCCGGCCAAGCTGACTGGCCACCAGGAGGTCGTCGAAGACATCACGGGTTAGTCATCACCTTTAAAAAATATCTTGAGACAAATTTTACACCAAGAACTTAGCTAAAGTAAATTGTCTTTTTCTTCCCACATCCTATACCGTGTGACAAAAAGAAATGGTGAAAGTGATTTCAAGTGTGTTAGATTAAATTGAAAATACAAACCGAAACATAGATGCACAGAAAAACCAGAAAAATAAGACCAACACTGGGAATTGAACCCAGGTCCTCGGCATTCCGTGCCGCGTGCTATACCGCTACACCACTGCTGGTCAACGGCACAGACACGAATTTCCCTATGCATCAATAATCTCAGTCTGTTTACTTCGCCACTTAAGCAGTGACCTAGCGCCATCTATATTGTCTAACTCTCAACGAGAAGCCTTCAATATCTCCATCGGAACTAACCGTTCACCCGTTCGTTTTAATTCAGGTTTCACAGGATGACCGTAAAAGTAAAAAATTTGGAATTGAAATAAAAAGTACAAAAAGATTCCAAAAACCAGTCTTAATTGCGTTAGACTAGCCTTAGTTTTAAATAAAAAAAATTGTACAGGCACGACGTTAGAGCAAGACATGTGCGTGTTTTTGAGCGGCGCCGGCGCAGAGCTGAGCGACGTGCGTCTGCGAGTGTCCGGAGCGTCTCGCCCCGCGCATCGCTCCATCCTCGCCGCCAGAGCCGCCTACTTTGAAGCCATGTTCAGGTCGTTCTCACCACAGGACAACACTGTCAATGTAAGTGTGCAAACTGTCATGTAATTCAATAGACATTAGGATTGGATATGCTGACAACTTCATTATCTCATCATCATCATTGTATCAGCTGTAGGACTATCCACTGTTAGACAGGTTAGGTAGACATAGACTTCCCCCATAGACTCCAGCTCCATCGGTTGGATCATCTTCATGATTAGTTGCCAACACTAACCACGCTTGGCCGACCGAGTCGGCAACAGCGCAGTGTTCTATAGGATGTAAAAATTGCCTAGAAGACGCTACTGCCTATCTTCTGGTATCATCCCTTAGCCATCATAAAGCGCCAAAGAGAGGAGAGGAGGGACAGCATTCTAAACCCGCGCCCCACGGCAAGTTCACTCGCTGCACGTGTCAAATGTTGCCAGTTTTAAAAAATTTGCTGAGTATAGTTTCTTGATTCTACATACTGACTTTTTTCATTACTTGCAGATCCAAATCTGTGATACAGTGCCCTCAGAGGAGGCGTTTGATTCGCTCCTCCGCTACATTTACTACGGAGACACGAACATGCCCACAGAGGACTCCCTGTACCTTTTTCAAGCGCCTATATATTACGGTAAGATTCAATGTTTCACTAGCTTATGCAATTTATTATTATCAGCTTATTTTATTCCACTGCTAAGCAAAGGCCTCCCCCTGCGATACTGCCACTGCTTTCTGTTCCCTGCATACAAGGGCTAGTCCTTAGATTATATACAACACGATGTATATAGTCTAAGGGCTAGTCCTTCAAAAAGTAGTCCAAGGTTTTCCTGTGTACCACTACACGCCTACTGAAGTGTATTTAAACATTGATTTGACTGTCAGGTTTCACGAACAACCGGCTGCAAGTGTTCTGCAAGCACAATCTACAGAGCAACGTCACCCCGGAAAATGTTCTGGCAATACTGCAAGCGGCAGACAGGATGCGCGCTACTGACATCAAAGAATATGCGCTCAAGATGATCGTACATCACTTTCCACTGGTCAGTATTTTTTAAATGCTAAAATAAAACAAGGACTATGTACATTTTGGATTTTAGGATCTTATACCAAAGCCAGAACAGTCTATAAACTTGTTGTTTTTATTAAATTTTACTTATTGATTTCTTCGTCATTATTTTGTGTAAATTGATTTAAGTACGTACGACTAAGTACCACTGGGGTGGGCTAAAAATGCAAAAATACGGCAGTCGAATCAGTAATGTTCATGAAACTTCGAATACAACTATACCTACATAGTAACTATCCCCTTCCTCTCCCTGTACCTCATTTAGGCGGCTTATGGGAGTGAGAAATAAAAATTGTCTATCACCAGGTGGCCCGCCAAGAATCGATCCGCGTGCTGGCACAACCATTGCTGGTGGATATCGTGATGGCTCTCGCCGAAGAGCGCCGCACCGACACGCCGCTGCCGCTGCAGCCGCGATCGCTGCCGTCCTCGTCCTCCGCAGACACGCTCACCGATGACCACGATTACGTCCGAAATAAGACCCGGTCGGAGTTCTCTAACTATTGGTAACTCCCGTGGAGCAATTATCTCGAGTCTGTAACCGACCTCTACTAGTAAGTACAGAAAGTGCGCAATGGTTTTTATTGAAAAAGTTTGTATTTATCATGCCCTGAGACTTAGCTTCGGTATTCATCGTACAACTGTAGGGGCAGATCGCATCGAATTTAACACTAAATAAATATTAATGGATATTTATAAACACTGATTAGAGTCTCACAAGTTTACAACAAAGACTAGTAAACGCAACTTATAGGTGTTGCGCCCGAAGAGTCCAAAAAAAAACAATTTTATTTTAAACTAAATTTAATAAGTTCAGAAAAGAATTACAATTAATTATAAATTAAAATCTAAGTACTGAATCAACCCGATGCAAGTGATTGAATGATCGATTCCCGCGGTCCGAGTTCCCAGGCTTCGAGGTATGCTTCGTCAGCGCCTCGTGAATCGGGCGATGCGCGGTGCCGTCACATGTTCTTTTGTCAGCATTATGCAATTCACAGTAGCGTTGCTAAGTTAGCTTTCTTCCTGTGACGATGCCTCATAACACGCACGAAAGACGAACTAGATAGTAACATCAAAAATATTAGTTACTTTCAAAATGGTGCTCTTACTTAGTTCCTGTTCTTTATTGTGTCAGTTTATCAATTCTTTTTCGTACATATGTATATTAGACTTGTTGAAAACAGGGCGTTTCGTATTAGAACTGAAAAACCATTCTAGAGGCTTGACTGGTTAGGTGTGTTTTGGTCCATTTTCTTTATATTTTATGACCTAACGGGGCCGAAAGATAAAATACATCCTGTGCAACAAGGCTCTCAAATATAGCATTTAATTTGATAGTGAATAGTCAATTATTAGGTAGGCAACTAGTTTGATTGTTAATGTTATATTTTATAATTTTAAGATTTTAATGCATTTATTACAATATCTTATGTTAGTTGCATGAATACATACACATTTTTTATATACATTTTTAGTTGAAAACCATTTGAAATGTATTGTGATTCAGTTTGAACTACAAACTGTGGTTTTACGTAGCTCGCCATAACGTTGGAGATTTCTAAAATTATGTTAAGTAAAAAATAAAAAAATAACTGTAAAAAATCAGAAGTTGTATAAAATATAATATACAGTCTTGTTTTGATGTTTATATGTATCATAAAACCGGGGCGACTTTGATAAAAAAAATTGAGGCATTTATAGGTATTTAAAATTGCAATAAAAATCAGTACTATCTATACAATAAAAATCAAGAAATCTATATTGGGTATACAAATGAGTGAGTTCACTGTCAAACTACTCGTAGTTCTTCAACATTCGCCTCATTGTTCAAAGTCACCCAAGTTTATGGTGGCAAAGTTTATATGTGACAAATCAAATATTATGTTTAAAATTTACTCATATGTATTTATCCCTGTAAGACCTTCCAAACTGCAACTTCGTGTCAGGAAGTTGAGACTATCTTTTGTGAGAATGAGTAGCAATCTGTTGCTGAGAAAAAAAAAACCTGCTGGTATGGTTGGTACGCAGTTTCAACTTGTCCAAACAGAGCTTTAGTACCTCCACAGAATGTGGTTTAGTTGTTGTAGCCTCTGGTGAAAATGTCAACAATTTCAGAAATTAAAAAAAACACTAATTTATTATGTTACATCTGTCTCATTTAGATTTTTTTTTAATTTTCTATGCAGACAAAATTGATTACTGATAAGTGTCCACTTTTCCTAAATCTATCTCTCTAGTCATTATTGTATTATTTTTTTAGTATTTAAGTTTACTAGGCAAGAGCTGGTTCCCTGGGTCCACTGGATATCGGGCCTGATGCCTGAACTTTAATCGGATGTTCCAGTGGCAGAACATTTTATATGAAGCTATTCACACTTGCCCAACGCGATTTTCTATAGAAATGACTGACATCCAACACCCAGCAAGTGGGAGCCAGGGTAAGACATTGTTAACTAGGTAAATATGATTTCGTTGGGTAACAAAAGTCACTAACTGCAAAAAAAATTAGTGGAATATTGACCTTACAATGCTATGCATAAGTTTGATTATCCCTCTTGACTTTAGGTGGTAATTAGTGGCTTTTGCTTGTCACCCGTTGATTTGTTCCATAGATCAGATACATGTTCTGCAAGTTTAACCTTGTAAGTCAACAAAATTTATAAAGTACAATCAAATAAATTTCAAAATCACCAATTAAGAAATTTTTGGCTTAATCTGGAGTTTGACTTTTAGTTGGTATTTACGAGAATAAGCATGATTATCACCAGGGTTTGTAAAATGTGAGCAAAATTCATTAAAGTGAGGTTGTCATAATTGTCATTGTTTCATTCAATCGATTTTGCTCGCACTTTACAATCCTTGTTGCATTTTACAAGTCGGAAACTGGGAAATGGTCCACAATTGTAAGCTAAATTATGAATGAGATGTTATGGTATTGGTATAAAACAAATAAATACCTTTAAAGTTTTTAATTAAGTTTAATTTAAATCATATTAATTTAACAAATTAACTAATAAATTATTCCATCTTGATCACATTGTTTCATTGATGTTTATTGGCTAAATTTGTGCTGAACATCCTTCCAGAGTTTCTGAAAATAAATAAAATAGAATAATTAATTAAAGATACAAGATAACCTTTGATTTTGAAAAGGCAGACAAAGTGAAAATAAAACTGCATTATTAATGCCAGTATTTAACTCTCAATTTAAAAGATACACATGTTGAGTGTTATTTCATGATTTTTTTTGAGGCTTAAGTGCACCTGTGTGACTATGACTATGCCAACCTCATTGAAAGACTAGATGACCACATTCATCAAACACTTCTATTGCGTTGCCCAGATTATCTATCTGCAAAAGAGTGCTTGATGAACTTGTAAATTCGTACTGCATCTTCCAGTACCGGACAACTCAAAATAATATTCACTGCACCATTGGACCTCCTCAAATCACCTCTCACGGCTATCCTTATTCAATACACACTCCACCAAAAAATGTATTAAGTCTTCAATCTTATTACAATCCATGCATTATTTCATGTTAAATGTGAAAGTATCAAAATTGTTGTTTCATTCAGCAAAAAGCAAGGAATAATATTTTTCTCGATCAAAGGTTATTTTTAGCAGCAGCACCCTGCCTGCGGGATATAATGGTCCCGCTTGCAAACCTGACACATTTATCATTATTTAGTGATGCTCTAAACATAAACAGATGTTTTTTTTTTTTTTAAAGTTAATTTCTTACAAAAAACAGTTCATCCTCTCATGTATTTGTATTTAGAATCATGGATACAGCTCTAATTATTTTTAATTTGCTGTGAGGAGGGGCGAACAATCAAACAGTCTCCTGGGAAAACACGCGCATTTTAGTTTTGCCATGTTTTTAGAGTAAATTCCACCCACATTAATTCAACGATATCGATAACTCTGCCATCAGCATGATGGTTCAGTAGTATAAAATTAGACTTGTCATCAGGCTTAAAACTAGGTCTAGACATGAGTCACTTTTCTTTTAATTTATTTAGTTTACATTTACTTTTCAAGCTTTATTTAAGTACCTACATATCTTCTTCAAAAAGATGATTAAATCAAGAAAGTTCCTAGTTCTGAAGGTACTCATTTTATTTATCGTTCCTATGTAAAGTCGAGGAAACTGAATCCTGTACCAAGGTGGTCCCACATGTGGAACCTTTTCATGTCTTAACATAACCAATTCTGCTATGATCTCTTGTGACAAATGTATGGATTATCTGATACTCGATTCAGTTTCCTTAACTGCACATATATGCGAGGTTTAAAATATTGAAAACTGAATTAATTTTAATTAATAGTCTAAAAGCTCAACACAAACACACTAGAAGAGGATATAATTAATACCTAAAGAAAAATTACATAACAAATACTTACACCCTTGTTTATGCTCTCGAAGATGGAAACTGAAACTAAGTCGAAGGTTCGTTCAAAGAAGAAGGAACCTCCAGCGACGACCAGCAGGAATGTAGACGTCCTTTTGAAGACGCTGCGATTTAGAGCCCCAAACATCGACATTTTTATAAATTTCCTTGCACTCTCGTGTCTCCACACCGAAATGTCTCGAAAAAATTTAATAGACAAAACAAATGAAACGCGAATGTCAATGTCAAAAATGTTGCCATATCATATCATAGACAAGTTTAACCATTAGCGGCCAGCTTACTTTCCAATTAATCGGGCATGTACGCTGCATAGGCATTCCAGCATCTCCACCGACGAATTCATATATTTGGTTAAAATATAAAAAAAAAAAATATCATGGGACACTAGTCCCAAACTAAGCAAAGCTTGTACTATAAAAAAGGTTAAAAATGTTGTTTTGGCTTTGTTATTGAATTGTTGAATTTTCTCTTGGTCTGGTGATATTTTTTGGGGTGGAGTATCGGCGTGAATCAGTTATTCTTTTTGTAAGGTTTACATCCATCCATCCATCCATCCATCCATCCATCCCACGATCCATCCCATCTTTTTGAACTACATCTGAATATAATATACTGTATAAACTTAATTATTTTTGCCTATTTCTGAAAGAATGATCAAAGCGACATAAAAATGACTTTTATCTCAAATATTCTCGGAAATGTGTGCGTTAATATCACGAAATGGAGACATGAAGTTTCTCATTTATGGCTCCCTACATAACTTCTTGGCCTAGGCCATGAAGTATGTATGAAAATCCATTATTGTCCCCTACTCTAACATTTTAAATTTGCTTACTAACATTAAATTGACAAAGGAAAAATTACAAACAGCCAACCATCACTGCATGCATAGCTGGATGCATGGATGGATGAAATATTTCCTCACATCGTTTGAGAAATGCATTATACAAACCTCGGCCAGAACAGGGATTGTTGGACTCTTTTATCCTACCCCGAACTCGTCTATCAATCCCTTACTTCATGGCCTCTGCAGTAATGTACCATTTATGCTCTAGTTTATAAAGTAAAACCTTTCAACAAAAATGATTCATTTTTTCTAATTTCTACTTAGGAATCAATTATACCGAATATTCGGTTCGGTAAAAGTTTTACCGAACTTTTGGCCGAATATCCTTATTCGGTGAAACCCATGTTCGGCCCATCTCTACTTGTTGTACAATGTACTAATTTTCTATATTTTTTTTGTTAAGGGGAAATGATACAAAAACCAACTAGGTATTAGAAGCGCAACTCATTACTTTCCATGAAGTTTTTTGTATTTTATCTTTTCGGGAAATATTCTACTGTAGAATAGAAAACAGAATAAGAAAACTTAATACTTACGCTTTTCTTTTCTCATCAGGAGTAAAGTAAAAACAAAAGATAACTATATAAATATTCAAATAAAATAAAAACATTATTATTGGCAAAATATATTGTCTATTTACAATTTAAAAACAAATAAAATGCTGGTATGAACATTTCTTAAAAATAAATGTGAGTACTGAACTGAGACAATACAATACATTGTACAAACTAACCCATTGTACGGAATGATATTTGAGAAAAAAGTAAAATAAACACCATTCGAACTATAAATTACTAAAACATTTTGGCATTTTTTTACAGCTAACATAAAAATAAATGAATGATGACAATTTTTTGACGCATAAAAATAGATGGTGTGGCAAAGATTTTTTTTGAAAATGTGAAAAAATCTAAACAGGTCCATATGACAAATTTAATAAATGATGGTATCTAATTTTTGTCTATGACATATTTCATCACATGCACATTATATTATTGCTTTTGCATGCCTCTCCAACTTAATAATTAATATGACTTAACTTGCGCCTATTGCATTATGCACAATGGAATTAAATTTTTAAGATGCCATGTTACTTCATTTTTAATAATAATCCGAAATTTTGATTGAATATAATTTAGGTTGATATATCATCCAAAATTATAATTATTATAATTACAATAAATATGCATGACTGCCAATGGGTTCTCCCCTTAGGGTTTTTAATAAATAAAAATGGAATATGCAAAATACTGCACATAATCTAAAATTCGCCAATATTAATTTTCATAAACTAATTATGTTCTCATTTTTAATACACTGGTAATTTATGACCATAGAAAATCTTACGTTCTGAACAAATCAGATGTACTCCTGAACTTTACATTGTGATGTTCCCACACTTTAACTATGCCAGTGATACTTAACCCTTTACCAGGCCTAGGGATATATTCCACCCACATCTTATATCGGTTACCGTAGTCAGGTTTTAACTCCGAACCACCTACAAAATATTTTGTCAATCCCTGAAAATATTATTTTATGATCTTCATTCACAACACGCTTCTAAATTGCGTAATATATCCTTGGCAGCCATTTAAATTCACTTGAACGCTAATTTCAGTAAACTACGGAGAAATTCGCACACTTTCCATAATTTCTATGAAACAGAAGTACATAGGTCGAACAATTTTTTGATATTTTGTAGATTTTGAGTATTGAAAGCTAATGTAATCGTAAACATTGCTAAATATTCATGCATTATTGTGTATGACCAGAATTAGGATGTGGGTTGGCATTATCCCATGGCCTTATTAGAGTTTAACTGTGTGGGAGCTATTTTTCCCATGGCCCGGTAAATTGTCTTGTCATATCATAAAAACTAGGGATACATGATTATATTACCTTACAATCATTAAAATCATGAAATAGCAAAAAATGGTTCGATATATCTGCTTGTGTTTTTCTTTAATTCAGTAAAAAGTGGTCGAATTTGTAAACAGACCACTAACATCACTGGTCAAGTGGATTTAAACGGCTGCTAAAGATATATTATTGGATTTAAAAGCGTGTCATGAATGAAAATCATAAAATAATGTTTTCAGCGATTGATATAATGTTTCGTAGGAAATTTGGAGTTAAACCTTGACTGTTATAACCGATATAAGATGTGGGTGGAATATATCCCTTGGCCTGATCAAGAATATAATAAGACAAAATCTAGTATGACAGTTCATTACTTAGACAGGCGATGGGATAACCGTAACCCAAATTTTTATTTCTGGTTTAAAGGAAGATCTCAGACTTTCATAAATACATTTTTTACAAGGCGTTCAATACGGTTGCAACAGCATATAATGTACGTATTAAAACACGCTGGTTCTTCGGGGCCTGGTAAAGGGTTAATATTTTATGAGATGTAGAAGGAACCTTTTGATTAAATCTATCTTGAAAGAGGCCACCATTTCACCGCATTTATGATATTATCTTGGTATCAGTGTTCATATCAGAACAATGATGTATCAAGGTCCTTTTCTAAAGTAAACGCACCAGACATTTCCCTAACTGAACCATCTGTTAAGAACCACTGAGCCAAGTATATTGTTAGTCAAGTGTTAGTACCATTAAGACAACCGGTATGTTGGCACAGAGCATTAGTGGTATTAAAAAGAACTTTGCTTCCAAATATAGACTTAAAACTTGTGGCTCATCAATGAGAAGTAGCCTCCGGTTGCATTTAAATCCTTTTAAATTCCTTACCAATGGCATGTTTCTAGTGCAGACGGAAAAGCGGACTATGGCATAACCCTTTGCATGTATGTCAATGTAATTCTAAAACATGATACAACAGGTTTTTATGTCCGAGTGACCCTGAAACAGCTCATACTACGAAACTCATCACTGCATTGAATATAATATGTAACTTCGTCATTGTAGGTTTCCCGCCTGCCATAGAATAGAAACTGATTTTTAAAGTATTGTCTGTTTAATAATTCAACATAACTTCATATAAAAAAATTAAATAAAGATTCAAGTCATCATTGGCTCTGTACCCATCAGCATTACACCCAGTGTAACATTTCCTTAATTGGCCAACATTCCTCATTTGTTTACAAAATTATCCTTAATATTCATTCCGATATGGCTCAATCACAATTGATAGTTTAAAATGACGATAAAATAAACGTTTGAACTGTAGAATTGAACAAATACGGTTTTCCCGTAATTACTCATCAATCAGTTTACCCAAATACTATGAGGCTATGACGTTCAAGGAACGTAATCTCAACAAACACTGGTATATTTTTAAAACAACATTGACATTTTTAACCTTTAACTCATAACAGTGAAGTCATAGAATAGGCCATAATATATACTCACAACGTAAAAAATACAACGTTAGGTATCTTGTATGCCAACAAATCAAAGACAAAATAAGTATTGTGACCAAGCCATTTGATAAGTTCAATCTGATGAGACTAACTAACATTGGCTACCATGAAATAAACATGAAATGATAATTAAATTAGTGGTATACATTTATATATCCTATGCAACATTTTCATATCATACATGACACTCCACCACACAAATTTGATAATGGGAGTACAATCACACACATTACCTATGCATTCATAATATTCTAATGTAATTTTTGGAGTCAACATTTCCATATAACATAGATGCTCCATATGCAAGGGATTGGTCAACCCGGCACACAAATCTAGAGGTCATCTTCATTATTGTGTTATATCGTCACATTTACACCGCCAGTTTAGACAAGACGTGGTTAGGCATGGTGTTCCAAAGCACAGGCATAAAACTACTTTGAAATTAATGCTTCACTGACTGCAACAACAGTATGCAAATATGTTGTAGTGAAAAGTGTACAAATGATTCTATTGTGCATTGTTTGCAGGCCATGATTTCCAAAAAAAATGAAACAAACTGGCACATCAAGTGTCATTGTGGCATTTTTTAAGAGATCAAAATTATGCATTCCAAATGCATTACATTACCATATCTATACGAATTACCCTTGTATTTATCAATTACCGTTACAATTGCTTATTGAAGCAGGAACCATGCGGCATTGACACACGCCAATCCGTTTTTTTTTCTTGACATTAAAGTGAGAAATAACACTTGTATTTTAGTTCCGAGGTATTTAGTGCCCTGCTAGGGTTGTGCATGTCCCACAATTTTTGAGCATAGTGATAAGTGTCCCGGCACTCTGCCCTATGTTCACAACTAGCAACATTTCTTTTTAGCAGTTTTGCCTCTATTCTTCAGGTTAACTGTGTCTTTTGGTGCTACATTTTGTCTCTCCTTCATTTCCAACTTTGATCTTAGTACCTGAAATCAAATATTGCATTAATTGTCTCAAATTCTGAAAGAAACAAGAAATTGCACTACATAATAAATATAACATGGTGCATAAACAAACAAAATCTTATTTAATTTTTCTGTGGCCATTAAGTATTACGAAAAAGCGGTTCATTAAATATGATTCCATCCATCCCTTCCACTTATCAAAAAAGTAATAAAAGAGATATTGAATGTTTAAACCCATGACATTTCCATATAGTTTCCTTAACTGAAAAATTCCGACTAAACAAGAATCCAGCGAATCGGAAACTAATCATTTTATTATAATAAAAATAAATCATCTTTCAAAGCAGTCGTCATTTCACATCCTATTCTTCGTGTCATCAAAAATAATTAAAATGTAGAACCCTTCATTTACAAATACTTTTTCCTCAACTCTGTGGTTTTATTATATCAAAGTTCTTGTTTATGTACAAAGACTTTGGTCTTTTTATAAAATTGAGATTTATAAGAGAGTGTAACATGTATCTGAGGCGCCCCATGAGGCTGGCATAGTCACGTTTAGTGTACTGAAGCCTCGTTAAAATATAAGATTAAAAAAAAATTGAGATTGTTATTTATCTTATGCATTATAATTATAAATCAGAGCTCGGCAGGTTATCGCAAATAACATTTCGGGTGAATACAGCCATCATTTATGCCAAAACCAATCAATATCTAATTTTTTTTTGTAGTGATTGTATGTGTTTGTCCGTCTTTCACGTCACAACAGAGCGATGGATCGACGTGATTTTTGGCATAGAGAGAGTTTATGGGTCAGAGAGTGACATAGCCTACTTTTTATCCCGGAAAAATGCAGTTCCCGCGGGAACAGCGCGCGATAACCGAACTCTAGTAAATAATACAGCTGCCAGTTAGGGGTCATTCAAGTATTACGTAAGCACGGAAGGGGGGTTGGGGGATCTTTGCTTTGCTTATTTTAGATGACATGGGGGCCGGGGGTCTAGATGGTGCTTACGTCAGCAATATTTATTAATTATTTCTTGTTTTTTTTTTGCAACTACAATAAAAAAACCTGAATATTTTTTAAAATATATACCAATGTTTACATAAACATAGGGGGGAGGGGTAGGGTTTTGATGAGTTTCGCTGACAAGGGAGAGGAGGGGGTTAAAAATTACTAAAATTCTGCTTACGTAATACTTGAACGACCCCTTAGAGGAACAGTAGTGACAAAGCATCGTACTAAAAAACGACAAAACAACAACTTACCATTTTTGTGATAGTGAGAAACATCTCCTCAACATTGATATTCTCTTTTGCGCTAGTTTCGAAGAGTGGTATATTCATTTGGCTGGCGAACCTCTGTGCATCCTCTGTGACCACGACTTTCCGCGACGGGCAGTCGTTCTTGTTTCCGACTGTAACCAATTACATAAACATCACTTAGCTTACGCAATAAGCAAAATGCGCTCTATTTACCATGGTTGGCCGGTTTTTGTTTTCGGTTTGTACACATAAAAGTAGTTCAGTGGAGTTAGCATAACAATTATTCTTGAGGTCTCTTTGTAATAAAACCAATGTTCAACACAGCAGCAAACTGAGTTCACTTTGAGTTAAGATTTTATCATATCCAATTTTAAAGGAGGCGGCAGTATGATAAATTGCAAATTAAAACTTAGTATTAGCGTTTTTAGGGTACTATACCTCGAAAAGCATAACGGAACCCTTATTACCTACTTGCTTGTCTGTATGTCTGTCGGTCACAATCAATTTGTTCCAAAACTGCTAAATGGATTGAGTTGAAAATTGTTACACATATTAATGTTGGTTATCTAACAGTTTTACACAATTTGTAGAATTCCAAGCTTTAGAAAAAGTTTATGATATAGGTCTATGTTTAAAAGAACGAAAAACCACAATTTTATAAAACTTCACCGGATCCGCCGAGTTGCCAATCACCAAAAGCCCTTATAAGTTCTACTAATGATTAATTTTTGGTTATTTAGCTACAAAATCATCCATTTAAATCAATTTACTGTTAATGTTTTGTCAACGGAAGCGGAAAACCGACTAGGATAGCATCGCGGCAATTGTTCCCCACAACCTATTTTGTTCAGAACCAGGCAAAGTGATGAGTAATTTAGTGTAAAGACATTTTTATTAATAAAACTGATCAGCAACTGACTTCTTTCACATCACATTTGATCGTAATTATTGCAACTCATTGAGTGATTATTTATTATTTATCAATATAACTAAGCAAAGCTTGTACTATGGGTACCAGGCAACAGATAAACATACTTATATAAATAAATGGGTCAGTCAACTTTTTCTTCTTTGTCATTCTCTCCCATTGTCCAAGAGACAACAGCAACAAAGTTTCTTGAAATAACTGCTTTAATACATGCGACTAATGTGTTTAAGAGATAGTCCATAAAATAATAAGCTTGTAACTATGACAAAAATGTAAGCTTGATGAATTTTAACCACAGAAAACATATAGAAACTCGTGGATTTACAGAGTTGTCCAGGGGACTTATGTAACCATGGCAACGAGGTACCTACATGAAGAAGTTGATTGACCCAAATACATACTTAAATACATATTAAACATCCAAGACTGGAGAACAATTATTATTATTATTCATAAAAATATCTGTCCCGGCCAGGAATCGAACCCAAGCTTCGTATATCAGGTGTGAACCACTTGGCCATCTGGTTGTCATATCATCGACATAATATACCAATAGTTACAAATTAGTAATTTTAATGACTAATTTATTTTTTATCAGTTGGAATTCCTACTTAGAAGCCATGCTCTTTGCCCGACTCTGACAACAGAGATAAGAATGTTTATTATTAGTTTTTTAGGATGCAAAAATGATAAGGTGTATCCTAGACGCTGATAAATGTGTGTCACGCTACTTATCCTGCTCTAAAATATATAATTACAGTGAAATAGTTGTCACAAGTAGCATTAACGCCAGATTTAGTGTGGACATTAAACTTCTTGGAGTTCAAACAAATGGAGTCATGAAACATGTTTTACAATATTTCGGTATGTCAGTGACTTAAGCAGAAATCCACATCCACAGCAGAACAGAGCTGAGATGGTAATAAAAAACATATTAAGGTGGAAATAGCATCCTGTGACCTTATGTACACAATGCCACAAGGTCAATGCTCCTAGCACCCACCATTTTTGCCCCTTTTCTTCACACTTTGGAAAATATTATTACATTTAAAATTGGAACATCTATTTTGAAGAATAAAGTAGGTATATTCCAAAAGTAAAAGTTATAAACCTAAAAAAAATGTATTAACTTAATTTATTAAAATTAACTTTGAACCATTAATAAGTATTATACTTAAAACTGTTATAGGGTTCCCTTTCAAATTATGTATGCCTTAAGATGTTATATATAAATATTTGGCAGCAGTAAACCTATATAATTTTTGTCTCTGTGCAAGAGAGTTTAACATTATCTATTGCTTACCATCAGGCTGACAGTCACATTTGGTATACTTTGTGCCTTGTTAAAAAAAAAAAACTATATGTTTTAGTAACCAAAGCAGTAAACCAGCTAACTGACAGAAGTCTTATTTATTACATGAGAACTATTCATGTGGTTCTATATTATTGTCAACAACAGATTCCACAGACATTGAAACTGGCAGATGTGACGATGTTCCTTTCTTTGTGCAGTGTTAAAAAATTAACAATTATGCACCTGCAAAGAAACGGTTTCTCCTTTTTGTGGAGATTACAAGCAGCATTAAAAAAGGTCAAAGCGTAAACTCATGAACATGAAAATATACAATCCCTACCCTAATAATAATAATGTACCTTAGTATTATATATTTTGTAATGATGCTCAAGAGTCAGAAAAATACCAGTCATTTCAAAAATGTAAGGTATTAAATATTGGTAATAAAGAGCAACACAGCAACTTTTTTAGCCTACTTTGTGTGTTGTTTTCTTGTATGTGTGAACAAACTTTTTATTTAACTCATAAATAAGGTCTAATAATTAGGACTCATTGGTGTTGCTATGCACTTGCAAGGGAACAAACTTCTCCTAATACTATTTTGTAAAATAATATAAAATCAAACTAGTCACAAATATTGAGATTGTGTATAAAAGCTAACAAATCCTTTTGGGATCTTCACCAGTCATACATTGTGATGATGTTTAATAAACAATATAACAATAGTAAAAACAGCAATACCTACTTGTAAATAAATTGCTAGGTTAATAAAGTAAATATAAGGAAAAGAGATTTCTTTAACTGAAGATCCATTAGAATGAATGAACTGGAGATCAATTAGATGGGAATAAGGGCCATATATTTTTGCAATGTAATCATGACTCATTCAAATAAGTACCATAAAAAGGAAACAAGTAATTAGATTACTAATACTACATATATGTTTAAGTTCAAGCAATAAAAGTGTCTGTTACATTGGGCATCAATGCCAAATGTAGTAATGGTTATCTTTTTTCAAGTAAAAAGCTACTGACTGCTAGTATAAGTAAGTTAAGTTGTTTTTAATGTAGCGTTTCTATCCATAATTCCATTCTGGTCATCCAAATGTATCTTTAGCACATGATAATTCAAGTTTTACAGAAACAATGTATCAGTTTATGTGTTTGATTATTTGAAGCCATGTTTACATCAAAGACGATCTATTTTAGGATTCAATGTATGTTACTCACCTAAGACTTTGTTCACAACATCACAATTCTGCTCGATTTCGTGCAGCCACCGTTTGACGTTCGCAAAGGACTCTCCGTTGGTGACATCGTAAACCACGATGACGCCGTGAGTGCCCCGGTAGTAGGTGCTGGTTATCGTTCTGAACCGCTCCTGGCCTGCCGTGTCCCAAATCTGCAGCTTCACTCGCTCTCCGTTTATCTCCAGCGTCCGTATTTTAAAGTCGACGCCTATAGTTGTAATGTAACTGCCAGAAAACGTGTTATCGGCAAACCGCAGGAGCAGACAGCTCTTACCCACACCTGGAACACATCACCATCATTTCAAACATCCACATATTACCACAAAATCACACGGAAAATCGGTACTGACGAGGCCTCGCCCACTCACCACTGTCACCGATAATCAGCAGTTTAAAAAGATGATCAAACTCGCGCGCCATTTTACGGGATTATTGCCGACAATTCTCTAATTGGTCATGTGTTCACTAATGACGTTAGAAATTGATTTAACACAACTTGAACTCTGAAAATATTAATAAAACGCATGCCGTAGAACGTTACGTTTGCGTCACTTTACAATACGTCCGCCATTATTATCTGTTTTTTAATTTTAATGTAGTTACCAGAATACAAAAACCTAATGACATTAACTTTGATATGGTAACACGTACAAAAAACGCCTTTAGACGATGTGGTTTCTGACTTTCTGTCAGATATTTGTGAAAATGTGCGAGAGACTTTTCCGTCCGTCTGTCCATCAGATGGAAGCTTTGCCTACTGACTGTTGTTGGAGCGTGCAAAAACTACTTTAATGAAATTATTTTTAAAAAATTTAAGGAAAATACGACTGTTCAAGTTCAAACTAAAGGCACCCTTTCAAATTGTCTTCTTGGCGCTAGTGCTGCGTAAAGTTTATGAGGGTAAAAGAGAAGCAAATAATGTTGAAAATGTTTACGACACGAATTGTGTTCAAGGGGGGTGAGTGAGTAATCAAGCTGTCAAAATTGAAGATAAAAGTTTGCTTTAATTAGGTGTGGTACACTTCCATTTTTAGTGAAAATACAAGAATGTCGGCGACTTTAAAGCCATATTTAACGGCCGTGCGCCACACGCTAACTGCTGCGATGTGCTTAGAACATTTCTCGTCGCAAGTAGTGGAGAGATACAATAAGCCTGAGGTCGAGGTTAGAACGAGCAAAGAACTCTTGCTGAATCCAGTCGTCATATCTCGTAATGCCAACGAGAAAGTGCTAATAGAGTCTTCGATAAACTCTATTAGAGTGAGCATTATGATCAAGCAGGCGGACGAGATCGAGAAAATCTTGTGCAAAAAGTTCATGCGTTTTATGATGATGCGAGCAGAAAACTTTATCGTTCTGAGGCGGAAACCGGTGGATGGATACCACATCAGCTTCCTGATTACAAACTTCCACACTGAACAGATGTTTAAGCACAAATTAGTGGACTTCGTCATTTATTTCATGGAAGAGATAGATAAGGAAATCAGTGAAATGAAATTGGCAGTGAATGCTCGCGCGCGTATTTGTTCGGAGGAGTTCTTGAAGCGATTTTAAGTGAAATTTACTGGTATTATAGACTATGATGAGGCTGCCAAAGTCCCAAGCTTAGCTCCCACCCTGATACTTAGTATTAAGCTCAAATATTGGGTGAGGCACAAGCCTTGTTGTGGTGCACTTGGTACTTGATAATTTAGTGACTGATGTGATTCTTAATTTAAATTCATTTGCATGACAACAATCTGCTATGGTATATAGTTTTTCTAGTTATTCATTTGGACAGGCTTAGATCACACTATAATCCCACTTGTAAAGTAAAATAATTATTGCTAATTTCAGTTAATCATTTGTGGGTCACTTTTATTCCTGAGTTTTTAACATATTTGCTGTTGGTTTTCAGACCTGACAGTTTTTCAGATGCCACAAACACATGTCTGCTTAAATGAATTCTAAATTCTGACACCACTGGAAGTCACAAGTGCTTGGTGGTGTTTTACAACCCTACATTGCCTCAAGACTGTTTTATGTTAACTTACTTCAATTTACCATTTCTTTAGGAGTGTATTTGACCTGTAACATTTTAATTTACTCACCAAAATGTACTAAATTATAAATACTATTATTTGTAACAACTACTCATGAGATAGATAACACAACACTAAAATGTGTCTGTTCAATATAAAATATGGAAAGTGTCAAACTGGCCCGAGACTGGGTGTCACAAGAGCTGGAACCTAGCCTGCATGGGCCCTCTGTCCTACCTACTGCCTGATTTGTGGTGATCTCTACAAGCCAAGCAAACAGGCAAACACCACCTCAACTATATGGCCTGTCTGACCCTGAATATGGTTAATAAGAGTCAAAGGGAACAGACCAATGCGAGGAGTGTATACTGCACTCAGTTACTCGAGTGCCTATAGCCCTAAGTTTGTTTGCAGTTGGTATGTGTAGTCACCTATGAACTGGGAGTGCAAAGACCTTGTGTTTTGCCAAAACAGCTAGAGAAGAATCATGTTTAGCGAATGGTATTTCAGCTGTAGGTATTTTTATATTTTTAGTTAAAGCTTATGTTAGAAGGATTGGTTCCACAAATCCTGTCTGTGCCACACACAAATACCTTATTTTTATCTTTTTATGTCTACTCTACAGGTTGCCTGCAAACTTCTTGAGCAGGGTTATGTGTTGGGAGTAAACTCATGTATTTACTTTAGTGCTGTAGAGGTTAAATTTGCTTATAAACATTTAAGTCCTTGTTACACAGGATGCATTCCATATACTCTGGTCTGAGTAGCTCAGAGTAGAGAATGTAAAATTGAACTAGTGTAGCAAGTCAGTCCCTCAAAGTCATTACCCAAGAAGTTTCCCAGTAACTGGCCCTATACTACGAAGTGCAAAACTAAAACTTCGTATGTTGCCGTCCCGCTGACGCCTGTCATTTAATATATGAGTGAAAGGGATGGTGCAATACGAACTTCGAGTTTCGTAGTAGCCCTGCTGTACAGAACATTCAATTAATAGATAACTATGTGATGTTACTCATTCCTAACCTAAGGCATTTTAATATTTTTACTAATTATTTACGATGAGATTGAATTACTAGCTTAATTGGGATTAAACTATTTAAGCATTTTATTAAAAACTTTATTTGTAAACTGTACTAAATCTGGGTTAGGTAACTAAGTTAACCGTAGGTTCATGATCCAGATTCTAGCATTGTAGCAGTTATATTGGCTGATAACAAAAATATATTTACACTACATTAATTTTCTTCAAAGTAGCCATTTTTAAACTAATTTAACAGTGAACAAAGCAATAAAATTGTATATTTTAAAGTAATTTTTTCGATGGTAAGTTTTATAATACAAAGTATACCTTTGACTTAATATGTTAGTTATTTAGTTTTGTTATCATTATTTTGTAACATATTGTCAGAAAGCTAGTATAAGTTCAGTTTTATCATGTATTACAATATTTGTCTTGACTTGAAAATCAATAAACAAGTTATGCATTAAGTGTTTTTTTTAATATAACTCGAAATATTGAATTATTTGTATCTCTCAACCAGCAACAGGATAAGTTTATTGTAAACTGAAATGTCTTCCTCATTAACTTGATAAGGCATTACGTTACTGAAATTATTGCATTAAGTGTGAGTTGAGTTGAAATACTGGGATTTTATTTTATTAAACTTCCAAGGAAATTCCCTACAGTCGAATTATGGTTTCCTTTACAAATTTATGTTCTATGAAGAACATCAGAGCAAAATTAGGAAATAGGAAATTAGCAAATTAGGAAATATGACTGGGATTTAGCATACATTCGAATTTCGTGGGCATATCGGAATAAAACTAACCTGTGAATAATTTAATTTCTGAGATCCTATTAACCATTCATCCATTTTAGCGCGAAACAAACGTTCCGAAATATATCGGCATAATATTATTTATTAGTATAATAGGATCAGTGTCTTTAAATTACATTTTAAAAAGATTTCGGATAATCTATTGTTTAGGTGAAAGGTGTTATGAAACAGCAACAAACCAAGTCAGAGATCATGTCATATATTTATTCAACAGAATCTTTTACAATACAATCACACATTAAGTGCTGTAATATAAAATCTACTTAATGGATAAAAGCCAGTGCAAATCATACTTTTAACAGTTTATTTCCCTAGCAAATAAATTTCAATTAGAGATAATAATGGAATGACAAATTGAAAAAGTTGCCAAAACAGTGCTAGGAGAAATAATTCTCTCAAAAATATTGAGATTCAGTGACTTCGTAATTTTGCGACAAGCTGACTTTATTGATGGATTGAGGGTATTTGTGACAGGCCAGATGGCGCTAGTATCGTGAGCTCCAAGCAAAACAGCAACGTCAAACAGACCTCATACTAACGCCATCTAGCGGTACCTACTCCGCATGTAAACCATACACAGAAACATAAAACTTTTGTTTGTACATGGCTGCTTTGAAACAATAGTCTACAAGCCAGGCAGATATTTTGTCAGTCATTTCCTCTCAAACGATAACGTACAGAATGCTTAGAGATAGTCGTGCAGTGAATCCTTGTAAGCAGCAGCTACCGCTACGAGGGTGGGTTGGGCTGTGGTAGCCGCCCAAACATGTAAAAAAAAAATTGTTTTCAATAATTTCCTCCCGTCTGAAAATTTGCCAAACGACAATTTAGACAATTATTTTACGTTTCAAAAAAGTCAGCTGGCCTTACCGTGGTGGATTATGCGTCAGCTGGTCACACAAACATCTTATTATGAGAACGCCTGCCATTTTTGCTATAGCAAATGTGAATGAACTGCTCAAGGCTAGTACGTTATTGTACGTTAATGGCAGGCATTCTCATAATAAGATGTTTGTGTGACCAGCTGACGCATAATCCACCACGGTAAGGCCAGCTGACTTTTTTGAAACGTAAAATAATTGTCTAAACTGTCGTTTGGCAAATTTTCATACGGGAGGAAATGATTGAAAACATTTTTTTTTTTACAAGTTTGGGCGGATACCACAGCCCAACCCACCCTCCGAGCGGCAGCTGACGTTCACGAGGCTTCACGACACTACTCTCTCGAAGCATTTCATAAGTTATTGCTTGAAAGGAAATTGGTAACGAAAACCTGTTGCTGGCTTGCGTACTACAACCATAATTGTCCACGATAAGAGATGCTTGGATCACCAAACGATATACAACACTGACCCCCTGTTTCACTATCCATTAATTAAATTATTTGACGGATAAATGTGATGCCGTCTCTGTTTATTTTGTTCGAATAGACGGAGACGGCATCACGTTTATCCGTCAAATAAAATTAGTCAATGGGTAGTGAAACAGCCCCTCGGTCTTGTCTTCCCATATCCATCGAAACGGAATTGACAAAACCGATAAAAAAAAGCTTTATCTCCACGGAATAAGAACTAAAAAAACATTATTTGGCTCAGATCGGCCTTGCGGCGTCGACGTCTTTTAGGCTCTTATTTAATAGACATACATAACATAATGATTTTTTGAAATGAAATGAAATGAAATAAAATTTATTTTTCATAAGTGGGTGTACAGTGGTTTCAATTTAATAGATTTTTTATCGTTTTTTTTTTTTCGGCTATTGCCGATTCCGCGTCGCTAGAAGTGACGAGATCCTTCCGCCTACAGTGGTATAAACAGCACGTGAGGGATTGTTCGCATAGTATGATTCAAAGAAAAGAACATTAATTAAGATTGCTTACAATTTCACTCCCGCCAGTGTCAAATGTTGCTAGTTTGTAAAATTTTTATAACTTTCATTCTTTACGTACGGAATTTGTTTCGAATAAACATTAATTTTGTAAAAATAATATTGCGCCTGAACTATATTTAAAATAACGAGGCGACGGCGCAGGGATTTTGGCAAATAAAAATGTATAAATTTGTATTGTTTGCTTGACAAATTTATTTTATTTATTTATTTATTATCATTTAAAACTTACAGCATTGCAGTCGATACCAATGCGCTGAAAATTTCAAAACATGAAATTAATCACACATACATATAAAAATCACGAATAGTAAAAAAAATCAGTATTTTGCGGTCGGAATCTTTAATTTGTGATCCATTTTGAATTGTCACACAAGATGACAAATATACGCTCTTGAATGACTCTCAAATTAAAGATCGTGACTGTAAATAAATTAGTAAAAATGCAAACAAATGAATTAAAAATCTCCTTATTTGGAGACAGTTAAAATAACCTTACCGTATTTTATATTTCGGAAAATTGCATATTTACACAGCTGGCAACTCTGTATTGGCGTTATAGAGGACAAGTTATCAGCAAATCTAATCTTAATGTTCATCGAATCACTTAGTTAATGCCCTTACCACCACTTTCAACTTATTAACACGTGCGAAAGAGACAAGCTATGTTTCACGCTACTTTTCTAGACGTCCTTAATGGCTCTAATCATATCGCCGAATGGTTGTTTGTCCTAATTTAATGTTTGTTCTATTGTCGATTGTCCTAATTGTTAATTATAAGTATTGAAACCATCGACTATTCAGGAAATTTATAAAAATAAACCCAACCTCGCCCATTCTAAGTAACCAATGCAATGAGTTGTTCTGAAATATTTTCAGTTTCAGGTGTTAAAACCATTACATTATGACAAACATCGTTAGGCGATACGACTCCTGTCCTTGACGGCAGCTTGTCTGCTTGTACTACTTAATTCTTGGACTTAGCAGTGCGTAGCGTGAACCCTTCTCCTTTGAACGCCTGGAAGGGCTCCTGAGGAGTATCTTCGTTGGCGCTCGCAGGCCGCGTGTTGCGCATGAACCGAATCGTGCCGATTTCGTAGTCGTAGTCCGGAATACCGCGTACGTAAGGCTGGAACAATGGATGAAGATGCATTTAGCAAGAGCGGAACTTGAGGTCATAACCCCCCTCCCACCCGTGCCCCCTATGCTGACTCTAGGACAACAATAGATATTTTCGAAACTCATTGATTTTTTAACCCCCAACGCAAAAAGAGGGGTGTTATAAGTTTGACCGCTATGTGTGTCTGTGAGTCTGTCTGTGTGTCTGTCTGTGGCACTGTCTGTTTCATCAAAATCAGTTCCGCCGTTTTTGAGATATTGAACTTTAAAGTGACAAAGTCGGGGGTTTTCCAACTTTTTGTTGGTTAGGTTATTATTAGAGATGTGCCGATCATGACTTTGGCCGACTAGCCGACTAGCCGATTAGTCGGTTGTAAGGAAGCCGACTAATCGGCCGATTAGTCGGCCAAGCCGATCACAGTTTCCGGGATTTCTATGACGCTTCCTTAACCAGCTGATTCGCGCGCAAGTCGCAACCAACACCCCTGTAACTTACTTATCAAAGCGGTGTTTTTGTTTAAAAATATTTTACCTACTCTTATTATTCATTAAAGTAACTTTAATGTTTTTCTTTAATTTCAAAAAGAAAGTTAAACAAAAAATAGTTAAACAATGATTCCCATAAAATCAAATGCCAAAAATATTGAATATACAATGAAAAAAAAGATGTACAATGGTCATGTGAAAGTTGCTTTGCTTTACATTTAAAAACTATTAAGAATGATTATAAAATTCAAATATTAATAAATAATCAAGGCTCTGCATATACATGAAAATGTTTATTTTATTGAAAAATACATACAAAGTAAGAGGCCGGATAGTCGGCGCTTTTTGCCGACTATTCGCCGACTAGTCGCCGACTACGATAGTGGCCGATTAGTCGGCTTTACCGACTAGTCGGCGACTAGTCGGCACATCTCTAGTTATTATATACGAGTATACCAAATTAAATCGGTTCAGCGGTTTTAGCCTGGAGAGGTAACAAGCAGACAGTTACTTTTGCATTTATTATATGTATTACTAGCTGTTGCCCGCGACTTTGTATGAAAAAAAAAAAAAAAACATGGGAACTGCCAAAAATTATTATCATAGTTTTTTTAACGTGCCATGCCAAATTAAATTAGTCCAGTGGGAGCATTGAGGTAAAAATCAATTGAGTCTAGGCTAGCAAACACATTTTTTATCGGCTAACTAAACCGTGTAGTGGATGAAAAGTTGTACTTAAGCGCTAGCCGTCAGGATTTTTATTTGAGCTCCGCCCTCAATGCACATACCTGCCGACTCTGTGCCGGCTGTGGCTCCGAGTCGCTCTCGCTGACTTGCTTTTTCTTCTTCCCGTCGAGCCGGTTGCCTTCCCCGCGGAACGCCACGAAGCCGCTCGGCTCCGGCATCAGCTCGGCGGGGTCCTCGGCCGCCGGCCCGGCCTCGGGGCTCGCGGCGTGCTCTTCTTTGTAACCCACTGGCGCCGCGAATTCTACCTGTTACGGGCAAATGTGAAGTTGGCTAGTAAACAAAATGTTGAGTCTGTTTTTAGCAAGGTTTTTAATCTTTTTATACAACCAGTGCTTGTGCCTTTACAACACGTGAAGCTACACGTAAGTAGACGCAATACCTACTGCATAGAGAAAAGCATTTTAGAAAGGGAGAGATATGCATATTGAATATAAATTTTTAACCAAATTTTTTTCTTCTCTATAAATTCGTTGCACTGGTATTTTCATAAAGGCCGTCACAGACTACGCAGATGCGGTAAGATATCTGCATCTGCACGCATATCTGTCCATATCGCTCCCTATACAATTCAATGAGCCAACACACACTGCGCAGATAACTTATATTTTATCGTCAAGCATCTGCGGGCACCGACATATATCGACAGATGCCACAGATTATCATCTGTTGATCTGCGTATAACATCTGCCGCTACAAATATGGTACAGATTTTATCTGCAGATAGATACAGGTTGATGTGATAAAATAGGCTTGGGTAAAAAAAATCGATATATAAAAAAATGTGTGCCTTGTGCACGGTCCACCCGGATTGCTACCACCATCTTGCTCGCTAATCCTGCCGTGAGCAGCAGTGCTTGCACTGTTGTGTTTCGGCGCGGAGAGTAAGACAGCCGGTGAAATTACGCTTGCTTGTGCGCGTGCGCGTGCCTGTGCGCGTGCTCGTGCGCGTGATTGTGCGCGTGCTTGCACGCGTGCTTGTGCGCGTGCGCGTGCGTGTGCTTATGCGCGTGATTGAGCGCGTGCGTGTGCGCGTGCGCGTTTTCGTGCGCGTGCTTGTACGCGTGCTTGTGCGTGTGCTTGTGCGCGTGCTTGTGTGCGTGTGCGCGTGCGCGTGTTTGTGAGCGTGCGCGTGCTTGTGCGCGTATGCGTGCGCGTGCGTGTGCTTGTGCGCGTGCTTGTGTCGATATAAATCAGCGATATTCGCAACACGAGCATCAAATTCATAATCAGAATCGTCATCTGACTAGCTGTCTAGTAAATCTAAAAGAGATAAACACGAAAACATCCTGTATAAACAATCCGCACCAAAAAACACGTCTACTCAGTTTGAAGGATTTGGACTGAATGTATGCGTCTCGTATATTATCACATCTGCGTAGTGTGTGATAGCTTCAGATCATTAAGTTATTATACGCAGATAAAATATTACCGCATCTGCGTAGTCTGTGACAGCCTTAATACTAAATTAATAATATATAGGGTATGAAAAATTTAGGAGTTGTCAAAACCACCATCTTGCTCGCTAATCCTGCCGTGAAGCAGCAGTGCTTGCACTGTTGTGTTTCGGCGTAGAGAGTAAGACTGCCGGTGAAAATACTGGCACTTGAGGTATCCCATCCCATCTTAGGTCTTTAGTTTGACAACGCATCTGCAATACCCCTGGTGTTGCAGATGTTCATGGGCGGTGATGATCTCTTACCATCAGGAGACCCACTTGCTCGTTTGCCATCCAGTCGAATAAAAAATAAATTAAAAAAATATATATATTGTCACAATAAAAAGTTGTGATATAACAGAAAAGTCTACCAACAGAAATCGAGGAAAAAACTAATGAACAAACTCTAAATCAAAATAATAAAATATGAAAACTGCTTACATTCATATCACACTCAATGATGATGACAGCATTTCCAGGCTTGGTCTCCAGGACACACAGCTCGTAAACCTTGGAGTTGTACTTGATGGCAATCACGTCCCCCGTTGTGAGGCATGAGAAGTTGCGCAGGCAGTTCTCAAGTACTGAAACAGATATTATGAAAGAAAGAAAGAAAAAGATTTATTATGTATGAAAACCAGCTAGAAATTCTTTTATATGCAATCCTTTAATATCACCACTACTTTGAAAAACGTATACATTGTAATAGATAATTGTTTTTAGTGGACTTTATGAACTTTCAAGGTTGAATTTTGTTGTTGACATGGTCTGAGACGAGATTTTTTCAAGGTAAGTGATGATATGCAAGTGTAGCTAAAAGAACTATTTTAATTTTCTAGGCTTGATTTGGTTAATGGATGAGCTTCGGAGTTAATCACAGTAGTTGTTGCTAGACAAAAAAGTTAAAAAACAAAAAAGTTTGAAATTAAAATTATTCTTTATGATGGCACCAGCAGCCAAAAAAGAACCTGGTAATTTTTTAATTGAGATGCATTTTGGAATTATTATTGAATAGGATCAACTGTCAACTATTTTATTATTATCATTTATTACTTGAAGGAAATATAGAAAATGTACCTGCTTTAGGGTTGCTTATGTCTAAGAAGTCTTCAGATAGTGGCTTGAATTTAGAGAATGTGGCAACTGGGAGCGAGACACTCTCAATCTGCAGCAAGGCCCCTTCCTCCATCACCATATTTGCCATCATCTGAGAATATTCAGTAAAAATAGGAACATGTTTAACAAAAATAAATGAATGTGATCAGTATTAAGCACTATATAATCAATGTTAATAACAAGTCTCTGAGCCAATTTCCCTTTTATATTATGCAAGAAGTAAAATAAGTTATTTAGTTGCAAAATTTGAGCTAAACAATAAATATTAAAAAGAACTGGCAGCTTCCTCAGACAATGAATCATCATAGTTATTTGGAGAAGGAATGCTGCCAGCATCTTTCGAACCTTGCCTTATTTAAATAATTTGTTTTAGTTTTAGCTTTTATTTTTAAGTTTCGGCTAGTCTATGAACAGTTACAATTCAATTGGTTACTATTTTCTGTAACATCCAAGTTTAACACAACCACTGTGACACTTTGCTATGTTTGTATCTGGTAGCAGCATTTTTCTGCATCATAACATAATTATACCTATCCTCTTATCATGTGTGTGTGTGTGTCCTGTTATCATAATTATATTATCATGCTGTGTTTGATGACTACCTAACATTATTAAGCTATGTGCAATACAAACTATCCAAGTCTCAATGTTGTAGCTATGTATGGAAACTCCAAAAATTATTTGAAAACTCAATTAATCATAATGAAATCAGGCTACAAATTTAACCTAACCCAACTGTTGAGTTTTTGGCACTGATTTTATACATAACCATATGAAAGGTCATAATATTATGAAAAATATGATGACTGTGACCACATACAGTATTGAAATTACAAAATATGTTATTTATAGGAGACCAATTTAAAGTTTTATACATTTAATTCGCTTATGAATGGCATAATAAACAAAAAAAAACAAAAACTTGCAGATTCAATACTGTATGTTGCGGCAGTCAATGTGAGAAAACTATGCAAGTGGGAATACATTATGTACTTGAAATATAATGAACAGCATTTTTTTAATTTATTTCTTACCCAGTGTGGCAAGTACACCTTTCCTTCATCAGCCACAAACTCTAAAACTCCGCAGTGGGTTGATCGCTTTGTCTTTTTGTTGGTCAGTTTGAAGATCATAGGGTATTCAATGTTTAGTCTCGTCAGCTGCTCCAATGCTGAAGGAGGCATAATTACTGGAACACAAAATGATTTAAAGAAGCATGAACATGGACAGCTTTTATTAAATTCTATATTTGATAAACAATCACTAGGATATACACGAATATTGTGAACTTCTTCAATGATCAGTAGTGGCTAAACGCTAATTATTTATTATGAAGGTGATACTGGTCTTAAATACAATAATATTTTATTGGTGTCGAGAGATTTGAAGTGCTGAGGCAAGTGCTGAAGAACAAAGGGATCTCTGTGTATGATTTTCAGTTGAATTTAGAGTATTACTTATAATGATTTTTCTTACTTTTGCCACCTCTCTCAACGTCCTGCCGTTCATTGCCAGGCAGCATGGATACTGAGAAACATCTGTAGGTCATGTTGAAAGGTCTCGATATTTCGTGAAACATGTTGAACCCAAACTGAAACTAAAATAGTGTATGTTACGCTACTTAAAGAAAACTTATCACAGTTAGTTGATTTATGATCATATAGAGTCATACCATTTTGTGATTTTCTATAAAATTTACCGTGCAAGATAAAAACCTAACTTAATTTATTGCAAAATCATGCACTGACTGATCTATCTATTAACAGGAAAATAAACATGAACGATTTGATTGACGGAAAGCTGGCTGGCTAACTGAACTGACAGACCAAAACGACGTTGTCAGCGACAAAAAAACAAAATTGTAATAAAACAATATTGTATACAATTTGTATTAATGAAAATACACTATAATATAGTTTATTCATTTTATATGTGCCTAAAATAAATAAGAAATCATCAATAAATATTTTTTTACCCTATCTTTTTGTTTTGATTTCTTGCTGTTTAGACCGGTAGCCCCATCAGATTGCAAATGTTGCCAAGCTAATAAATAATCCTTTTTAGAATTATTTTCTTTCATGGAAATAAATGAACTAAAAATATAATAAATTAAATAAACAAAAGTACATTATTAAAGTTGTAGTAAATGAACTAAAATAATAATTATTTGTCTTATTGGAAAAATTAAAGAAAATGAATGCATCGATTACTCATCACTGAGTCTACCTTTCTTTTTCTTTCTAATATCTGCCATTTCATTTGTATATGTGGCAGCTGCGGGTGCTGTTGTAGAATTTTTCCTAATTTCTCTCCAAATCGAAGAAATTATCAATTCGTATTTTTCTTAATGTAGAATTTAATCGATTGTGTGAGTGAAGAAATTACTAGGTCATTAAAAATCTATAAATTATTGTAAAGTTTCCGGCCGTTGTCATATTCGTTTTCGAGCAACGCCATGTTGATTGTCAAAAGTGTTTTCCGATGAGACAGCAGTGAAAAGATTTTTTTTGTGTTATCATTTCAGACTGCGATTTCGAAGGGTCGCGTGTAATTATATCGGTCTAGTTAGGGCGA
This sequence comes from Choristoneura rosaceana, assembly GCA_037349165.1. NCBI lineage: Eukaryota > Metazoa > Arthropoda > Insecta > Lepidoptera > Tortricidae > Choristoneura > Choristoneura rosaceana. The sequence continues at coordinate 9,467,320 of JAZBNJ010000018.1, read as the reverse complement.
GACGCAACCAGCCATGGCGGCGCAAATGTTGCCTATTCGGTTCCAGGAGCACCTGCAGGTACGTACGCCCATCGATTTGATATGTTGCCGATAGCGCCTCGGCGGTGGAGATAGATTTATGTTAGGTATCAGGGGGTGTATGATGGCAGTTAAGTGCATTCCTTTGTTATTTCGGAGGTGCTTGTAGCCGTGGTGGTGACATTGCGCAATTATACTTGTCAGTTTCCACCCCCTGGCTGCGTCGGGAGTGGGCGCCCGGTATTGATTTGTTCCACATTTTCTGGATCATATGTTTTACCGAATCGTTGCCAAAATGCCAAATCCAGGTCAATGATGCACTTTTACTTGAAAATCCTCTGCTTACCACTACACCTGCCAACATTTCCGTATGAATGAAGTTTCCTTACACGTTACGACTTTTCATTGATAGTTGCATTTCATTCATGAATCTCAAGAGGAACTTTTTAGGATGTGTAGGTATGTTACCAACTAAACAAGTACTTATTGGAATCTTATAAGAATCTTAACTTTTAAATACAAAAGTTGTTTAAAACAAGCTCATGAGAATTAATAAATGAAACACCTACATCAAAATTATAGTATCATTATTCATGCTTGGATGAATCTCTATGGGTACAAATTTAAATATTATATTGATTTAATACCAAAAAATCTAAATGTCAGTGAATATAGACTATATGTAAATCAAGTCATTTGAAATAAAGTAACTAATCTTTAATTTTTATATTGGTGATGTATCACAGTACAGTTGAGTTCATAAACTTGTGAGCAAAAATTTTATCAAAAATTTCTGAACACACTTCTATGCCATTATCAATACAGGGTGGAAAATTGAGATGGGGCAGTAAGGGCAGCTACTAGATCCCTTGCTGCTATGCGAAAATGCTCTTAGGAGACCTTTACTAACTTTTACAGTGATGACAATTGACATTCACAGATTTTTGATAAAATGTACAGTCAGTGAGAAAATTGATGAAACAATTTTTTTTTTAGTGCCAATCGGTCCCATTTCTATCAAGGATCACTCTTTGAGACCAACTAAGGTTAGAGAACTAGAACACACACAAATCTAAGAAAACTCTTTCCATACAGTTAGTGAAACTTTTGTATGTTGTTTTTTTTTAGAAATATGAATCCTTTATGCTTAAAGAAAAGTAAACAGTATGTAGACAACTAAAAACTTAACATTTTAACTAAAGTTACTGTCATAACGCCGTATTGCTGCCCTATCTCAACTTTCCACCCTGTAGTCATGTTCAGATATTTTTGATCAAATTTTTGCTCACAAGTTTATAAACTCTACTGTACACAAGTACATTTGTTACAGGAAGTATGTGTGTATGTCTTTGTTAATTTTCTGAAAACTGACCTAACTAAATTTTAAAAATTTTGGCAGTTTTAGTAAACTTAAAGTAACCATTATTTAGTTTAGTTAGGTATAGAGATCAGTATGTTACAAGTTGATTATTAGTCACAAAATGGCCGTGGATGCCTTGAATATTGATATACATACATAATATTAAGATTTGTCATATTTATACCCTGTGCCTTCTAATTAGCATTATTATTGTTACAGCTCACAAATGTCGGCATTAATCCAGCTTCGATATCCTTCAACACTCTCACAATGGAGTCGGACAAGTTCATCTGTGTCCGAGAGAAGGTTGGTGAGACTGCAGAGGTTGTCATCATTGACATGGCGGACCCCACCAATCCTATCCGGAGGCCCATCAGTGCTGATTCTGCCATCATGAACCCAGCCAGCAAGGTTATTGCGTTGAAAGGAAAAGCTGGAGTTGAAGGTAAAATATTGTATTTCTTTTTTAATGGCTTTCACTCTTGTAATTTTGATCTTGAGGAAGGAGCAGATAGGAGACCTAAAACAAATAACATATTTTATGGACGGCACAGCACACGGACAACTGTCAATTCAAAATAAATTCATTTAATTCTTTGGCTCAACATTACCTAAGCCAAGGATCATACTCCCTCCAACGGATCACCAGCAGATATCAGGTGGGCTCCAGAAATCAGTATGAGCCATGAAAGTCCTCATGGTATTTTCATATACATGGTATCGTAAGAAGTAACATCGGGCAAGCCAATTCTTAAACTGGTACATTCATTTTAGATGCTGATTGTGGTCCAGAAGGCTTTGAAAATTAGTGCTTAAACTATGAATCATTTAAATTAAATATCTTACTATAATCCTTCTAGGGTTCTTGAATACGCCTCAATTCTATGATATATATACTATGTTAGGTACTTTGTTATTGTTTATGCTTTTGTTCATTGTTTTCTTATCGCGAATTTATTTTTATAATTTCAAGATAAAGCACATAATAAAGACTGCCCAGACTTCCCGTGACCTACAGGGCATGAGATGTTGTTGAATAAAATAATGTGTCGCTATTGATACTATTGACCTTTGGAAATTTTTACTTCCCGATTATTGTATTTATTATTACGAGTTTTCCCATTAGTAACTAATTATATTAAATATTGATTGAAAACAATTAATAGATTATGTATCATAAGAGTAGTTAGTAACAAGTGACATCACTAAAGTTTTTTTTTGTTGAGTATTAAGTTTTCCTCAAAAAATGTTTAGGGTTAACACCCACATTGCAGAAAATAAGTTGTGTGGGTGAGCTTGTAGGAACTCAGCCTGCCTTTTTGTGTTTTCAGCAACTACTATTATGTACTACACTATACCACGCGCAATATAAATCTGCCTAAAAGTTCATTAATTAATACTCAATTTTGACGCATTTTTGAGATACATTACGTACAAAATACGAAATTCTTAGAAAAATATGACTTAATTTTTTCGTAATGGCTAAGGAACCCTATTTTGGGCGTATCCGACACGCTCTTGGCCGGTTTTTATGTTATTATTTTAGCGACTAGTAACTGCCACTAACTAGATTCAAATGGTAAAATATATTATCAGTCATGGACATGACTTCAAAACAAACAAGCTTGAGGATGACTACATGCAGAAATGAACTATTGAAAGTTCTATAGTTAATTTACTTACTAATGAATAATTTTTAAGACACTTCAAAAAAATATTCAGTTGTAATAAAACTGTTTCCATACAAATTACCGTAGCCAAAAAAACCTACTTCCTGATGCCCTAGAAACTTGAAATTTGGTGTGAAGATTGCTCTTATAGCAACAACCAATAAAAAGTCTGATTTTTTTTTATCTGTCTATGTTAGTAACTATCTAAAATTACCCCACACTGCATACATTTATTTTGCTTAGGAGTGGCACGTTACGCAGAATATTCTTAGACGTCTCCACATTTCTACGGGACCCTTGGTGCGCGAGTTCGACTCGCATTTAGCAATTTTTTTTATTACCAAGGATCTCGGGAGGTAGAGTTATTATTATGTGCGCTGTACGGGATCCCTTTATTGCGGGAATTTTTTTCTTTAAAAAACAAAGGCTGCAATTTACACACGGCCTATTAGAAACATTTTTTCTTTACGTAGACATTGTATGTGGGTTCAAACTATTAACATTTCCCACTGAAACTCAAATGTTCACTTCACTGCCTGTATCATGTGTCAAGCTTGTCCGCAACGTTTTAATTGATTCGGTTACATCACGCATAACCCAGTCCCTGTTCAGATAATGCATCTGGCAATGAGTCACGTATACATTACCCCGAATTTCGAATACGCTCTTTTGTTGGCAACACGCCCTGTGGCTCGTTTGATGAAACATTTTTTACACTTCGTTTTGTGGTAGTTAAAGGAAATTAAACTTTACATTAATTTAATCAATGTAGAAATAAAAGAGATGATTTTATACTTCTGCTGTAGTAAAGTTCTAATATAGTACGTTATTGAGTTTCCTCAAATGTAGTTATAATGGTCCCTTAGAGTAGACATCACTCTCGCCGTCAAAGTAAGTGGTAATGGTAAAATCTTAGACTATATACAACACTAGACCGAGCCTCAGTAAGAAACAATGCGATTGAAAACGTCCACACTTTTTCTCGTTTGTGTGCGTGGCGACCACGTGACAGCTTCATCTTACAGTCGAGTTACGTCAATCCGGTTGTCACTGTGTGCGTGCTAAATGAGACCACGTAATGTCAAATCCCCCAAAATTTGGGGGAAAATTATTAGAGTACGATAGACGCTAGTAAAAGTGATGGCGAATGTAATCAAATAAAAAATGAATAAATAAAACTAAAAAACCGGCCAAGAGCGTGTCGGACACGCCCAATATAGGGTTCCGTAGCTATTACGAAAAAATTAAGTCATATTTTTCTAAGGATTTCGTATTTAATACGGAATCTTCCAAGTTTAGGTATACTTTATACCTTACGCTGCTATTTACTCATAGACTACTAATAATTCTCAAGCAAACTTAGCCGTTATAGTTTTCCTTGGAAGTTTGATATACTGACTAGCATCCTGTTTTTTTTCAAATTTTTCCACCCACCGGTTTAGATTTTAGAGGGCGGGTGGACGCTCGATTTTAATGAAAATTTGCACTTTAAAGTTGAATATTTCGCAAACAAATTACTAAAGCGAAAAATCGTTTTGAAATGCTCGGAGCATATGACAGCTGATTTTGCAGTCAGCCAAAGGTTTTCTTCCCGACTTTTTCTTATAATGTCCACCCATGCCTTTTTAACTACAGGATCTATAGGTATTCTGAAGACAGATAAAAAGTATGAATCAAATTGCATATGGTAGTTCAGTATATCAAACTAAATATATTATCTTTCATAATCTTGAATTTATATTCATCTTATGAACGTTTATACGAAACACCTGACTTTTTTGCGAATTCAGTATTGATTGCATTATTAAATTCCAGTTTTTATGACCTAAACACCCACATTATATGTATTTGTTTACAGCTTACTTATCAATCTCAAATAAATACAGAATAAAAGAAAGCTCAATAAGATGGTGCAAATATTCATTAAAATATCAAAGAACATTAATTAGATTCGTCATTTTCTCAAATAGATTAAAAATAAAAACTGTTCAGGTTGATGCGTGAAATCGATATATTTCGATTTTGTGCCCAATACAAACTTTTCAATACGATTTTGACTGAATTGTGGGGAATTTTGCACTGGAAAGTGGTAACACCTATAAAAAATGTCAAACAATACTAACCTAAATAATTTAATCTTTTACGAAATTTTATGGATTCTCGAGTACTTACCGATGGAAAGTCACGTTATTAGGATTTTTAATCCTGCCTTTATAATTCCGGCACACTTTTATAGCACATTTGGTCATATTTCGGCACTTTTGTATTGCGCGCTCCGCATACGTCACCTACGGTGTCACTGAGAGGGGGAAAATGACTTATAAGCCAACAGTTGGCTTATATTTTTTGGGGACGTTTTCATGCCGCCTACGGTCCATCTAGTGTTGTATATAATCTAAGGGTAAAATAAAAAAAGTAAAAATAGACATAGATATAGACAAAAGAAAAGGGGTGAGATTTTTTCTCAGCTAACTCTATAGTGTGGGGTATCGTGGGTCCCCTCCCCCCCCCACCTCTAAAATCTAAACTGTTGGGTGGAAAATTTTGAAAAAAAAAAAACAAAATTGCAGTAAGTATATCAAATTTACAAGGAAAATTATAACGGCTAGGAATGCTTGAGAATTATTAGTAGTTTAAGGGGCTGTTTCACCATCCATTGATTAGCGTTAAGTTAACTGACGGTTAAATGTGATGCCGTCTCTGTTTGTTTTGTTCGAATAGACGGAGATGGCACCACATTTAACCGTCAGTTAACACTAATCAATGGATGGTGAAACAGCCCCTTAGAGTAATAGAAGCATAAGGTATTTTAAATTTCCTAAACTTGGAAGACTCTGAACATAATACGGAATCCTTAGAAAAATATTACTTGATTTTTTCGTAGTGGCTACGGGGCCCTATCTTCCGCGTGTCCGACACGCTCTTGGCCGGTATTTGTTGATTGGCAAAAAAAAAACGTGTCCAATATTTTCTAGTAATATAACCGGTAGACGAAATTTTTTACCCGGTGACCTATAATTTTATTCATGCAAGCAAATTACCAAGTCCGTCCCTATCAAGTTCCCGCGTGGGCAGCCTCCTAACTTCTAACTAATTACTTAATCTAATCGCACCAACTGCGTAAATAAAGAGTCATCTTTCCACCAGAAGGGATACAACAACATTTACTTACTGAATGAGAAATAATAAAACAATAACATTAATTTGAACTTACACGGTAAAGCTAAACACGAATTTATATTATAAATTCATTTTGATAATTTATAGAGGGACATTAGATTCCAATAGGGGCATACTAAAAAAAAACGTTCTTAGTCGTTCGACTTCCAACCTTTCTGTATGTGGCTACATATATAGCTATTGGTCTCTTTAAGTTAGCAACTAGTAGATTTATTCGTTAAACCAGAGACCGTATTGTCTGACGCGCGGGCCATCTCTTTCTACCTTTATCCTCCGTGTGACAGGAAAATTAAACGAGATTTTGTGTTTTAACTGCTAAATGAGAAAAAAAATCTTACTAGATTAGTCTAGGATCTATCGATAAGGAGTAATCCCTCTTTAAAAGTCGTAATTTTTAATCATGCCCTTAAAATAGTTACGTGTACTAGATATAATTAATAATAATAATAATAATTATAGGTACGTATGCAGACGACCCAACAACTGTACTGTTTCATGACGCCCCTAAGTTGAGTTTAGTTGAGCCGCGATAGCAATGCACAGTTTGGGAATAAGGATGTTGACACCACCAATCAACTGACGTACTTTTTATGAGCTGTCAAAACAACTCTCCCATAGAGTTTCAATGGCAATAGCGAATTATGACGTCACTATCCGGCAACTCAATCAACTATTATTTGTTTTCAAGCAACAAAAAATCTAATTTTACAGTAAGTAAATCAAAAATTAATCTGGTTTTCAGGGCTAAAATAAAGCGTTTTTTTACTGCAGTTGTGCCTTCGAATTATTTTTTAATGGCGTCATCATCCCTATTAGACAATAGGGCTGCACCATAAGCCTGCAACTACGTCTTTTTTTTTAAGATACAGTTATTACATCTAATTTCTCGTTGAAATCATTATTACAGCAATGTTGTGAATCAAATATATGTATTTGCTTCATCTTGACTAAGCTACACCAACCACTGGCTGAAATGTTCTGAACCTATTTTGTAATACCTTTGTCAAAACTAGCAATTCGGAATTATAAATACGGTTAAATTTTAGATAGAGTTTCGTACGATAAAAACACGATCAATCACTAGCCCTTCAAGAACGAAGTACCTAATCCCGATAGGAGGAATATTCCTTGTTTCCGCTCAGCTTTCATACACAATAGAAAGTCCGCCTTAATGCTTGTATGTTTACCACACAAAATAACTACTCAAGTATAAATCTGATGTATAGAGAGCTCCAACACATCCATCAATTTGTTTGAACTTACGTCTGACTATTCGCTCGACCGTTCAATCACAACCCGTAGCAGATCGGCAAGCAGAGCTTTGGCATTTACCGAGAACCAATTTTTATTTTTGAAACAGCTGAGATGTTATTAGTCCCATATAAAAGCGGACAAACTAAAATAACTTGGATTGACATAAAAGTTTTTTATGGCCGGGAATTGCTTAAAATTCCAGTCACGTCCATTCAGAGGCGACCGCTAAATTATATCTTTATTCATTGCTCGATATATTTTATTTCGACGTTCTACGCTGTTGTGGTCTGCTTAAATTGCTAATCAGAGCCCTTCAAAAAACTCAATTCCTGAAAACTGGTGCTGAATTGTTTGTGATCAGCAATATATTATTCTGATGTGGAACCTATTTATAGCCAATAAATGTGAGAGAGGAGCGTTTGTTTGTATTGGCAGGCAATATTTTGCACTACATATATTTGTTACGGGATGTAACGAGTTAACGATATCCCATCCAACCCATATATCTTCTGTAAATAACCGTGAATCATTAAAGTACTTATTTTGAACGGGATTTCGCCGCATTTAACGAGACGCACATTCCTCTCTGTTTGCCGAAATAAAAACCGGCCAAGAGCGTGTCGGACATGCCCGAGATAGGGTTCCGTAGCCATTAGGAAAAAATTAAGTAATATTTTTCTAAGGATTTCGTATTTTGTACGGAATATTCCAAGTTTAGGTATATTTTATACCTTAGGCTGCTATTTACTCTTAAACTAGTAATAATTCTCAAGAAAATTTAACCGTTATAGTTTTTTTTGTAAGTTTGATATACTTACTACCATCCTGAATTTTTTAAAATTTTTCCACCCACCGGTTTAGATTTTACAGTGGGGTTACGCTAGATTTTAATGAAAATTTTAACTCTAAAGTTGAATATTTTGCAAACAAATCATTGAATCGAAAATCGTTTTAGCACACCCCTAATGGTTTTAAAAGATCTATCCAACGACACCCCACACTACAAGGTTGGATAAGAAATCACCCCCACTTTACGTCTATGGGAGGTATCCTGAATTTTTTTTTTTTAATTTTTTATTGTACCATTTTGTCGGCATAGTTTACATATATATTCGTGCAAAATTATAACTTTCGAGCATTGATAGTCCCTGAGCAAAGCCGCGGACGGACAGACAGACATGGCGTAACTATAAGGGTTTCGTTTTTACCATTTTGCCACTTTGCTATCTATCCTAGAAAAATCAGAGGCATTTCACAAATAGCTGTCCACATGAAAATTTTAAAAACCCCCGACAAAAAAAGCCGCCAAAAAACGACAACTGAAAAGTAAAAAATAATTATGCACTACCTAGCTGTTGCCCGCGACTTCATCTGCGAACAATTCGTTTATCCCTATCCCGCTGGGACTATTATGCTGATTTCCCGCAAAATTAGCCTAAGTTAATTTAGTACAAGTACCTAGTAATATTCTTTTTATCTAAGCGTCGTCGGTGTCGGGGGACCGCTAAGGTTAACAGAAACTAAAGTACATATGTTGTATTTTTTTAAGTATTAACCTTAGCGGTCCCCCGACATCGACGACGCTTAGATAAAAAGAATATTACTAGGTACTTGTACTAAATTAACTTAGGCTAATTTTGCGGGAAATCAGCATAATAGTCCCAGCGGGATAGGGATAAACGAATTGTTCGCAGATGAAGTCGCGGGCAGCAGCTAGGTAGTGCATAATTATTTTTTACTTTTCAGTTGTCGTTTTTTGGCGGCTTTTTTTGTCGGGGGTTTTTAAAATTTTCAATTTTATTTTTTTTATTTCATGTTTTTTAAACAGCACGTCGTGTTGCTATCACTGCATTGTATGTAGAATCAATTACTGATCAAAACGAATCCAAACACGACATATGTGCTATTATTTTTTATAGTGTACTAATGTGCTGGATATCTTGGCTGCAGCATCAGCTCATCCTGTTGCCACTTTTGCATTGTATACTGATCGAAACGAATCCAAACACGATATATCTGCTATGGTTTTATCAAGAGTGTATCTACTAGTGTTCTGGATATCCTGGCTGCAGCATCAGGCCGATAACTGCATAATCTTGCATAGTTACATAGCATACATGGGTGTTTCAAGTTTTAGGTCCCAAATATGCTTGAAAGTAAAGTAAATACCCATTATGCGTCTAAGATTCCTACCGCAGCGAACAAAAGAGCTGATGATCTTGAAACGGCTGAACCGATTTTGATGAAACATGTCTAAGAACCATCGCTAGAAAACCAGCTTTCAAATAAAAAAAACCGCATTCAAATCGGTCCACCCGCTTAAGAGCTACGGTGCCACAGACACACACACAGACACACAGACACACAGACAGACACACAGACACACATAGCGGTCAAACTTATAACACCCCTTTTTTTGCGTCGGGGGTTAAAAAAACAACAATATTGGCTACGGGAAATGCTTTGAGTGCTTGTGTCGTATTGTGCTTGTATCGTAGCTTTAGAGTATTTTCACACTATCCGATCCGATATAAAGAACGACGAATATTCAAATATTGTTGTTTCATTACGCAGGTACAGGTAGTGTCTTTATGGAGCTTCCTTTCTTAAGCTGATTTTAGTGGTTTTGTGGCAGGCTTGCGCTGTGAGCATTCGTATGTAATTAATGCCCGGAATCGAGCATGTATTACCTGTATACGAGTATATTGTATCTGATGACAATGTTCGTTCATTCTCACTTGAATGCTTGCCAAAGGCATCGTTATTTGAACCGTGAAACGGCTTTCCCGGAGGACTTATTACCATTATCACATTCTGAAAGATCGCAACATAATCTAATCTTTTATAGGGTCTTTGTTATAACTTTTCATTTTATCTTGCCAAGGTAAACTAAATAAGTTTAGTTACAGGCTCAATGTGGACTCTGGTAACTGTAAGTGTGGTGGTGGTGTGGTGTTTTTTTTTTTTTTTTTTTTTTTAATTCGACTGGAAGGCAAACGAGCAAGTTTTATTCATGATTATTCTCAGCAAACCTTTGCCACAGTTATTTAAAAAAAAAAAAAACGGCTCCGCTCTTGATGATGGATGATAATGCGTGTGTTTGTGGATTACTGCATACTGAGTCATTATGAACACTTGAGACAATACTCTTGAACAAAAAGCTTATCTTGATCGTTTGTTTTGATATTTTCGACTTTGACCTCTTTATATTAAGTCTTTGTTCGGGTTATTTTAGTATTGTTTAAGGAGAACAATGTTTTGTTATACTTTATTGTTATTCCTGAATTATTATAAAGTACATCAGTTTTCAATATCAATATCGTGATGATTCATGTCAAAGTTAATTTTCTTATCTCGAAATCTATTATCACGTGATATAACTCATATCTATAAGTAATTACATCATCCTTTTGATTTTCTCTTTTCATACCCGCCCCGTCATGACCTTGATGGGTCCGGGCGGCTCGTTCAATGGGTCGTGCTTCTTAAGCCGGGTCTCCACTGAGCGAGCCGTCTCGTGCGGCAGCCATTTTCGGTGCGATTTTGAGCCTTGTATCGAATAAAATAATGCCTCAAGCGCATGCCTAGCGCATCGGCTCGCTCGCGACCGTTCTTTACGTGCTAAACAGGGGCGCACTGAGCTATAAGTCGAGTCGCGGTTCCCGATTGGCAAATTATATATTGTCATTACTTATGACAAAAATACCGACGGGAAATTAAGATGTAGCCATAATTATAGAAAATATATGTTATTACGCATTTGGCACCTGTATCCACGAAACGTCTACTTTTAAAAAAGTGGGCGAAAAGTTTACGCAATAGAGGAAATAAACAAGACAAATGTGAAAGTGCAAAGTCGCCAAACGATAATTTTAGCATTATTAGAACCTTAAAGAAGTGGTTGCATAGGAACTTCTAAATGGAGTTTTCTCGTCATATTTGTAACTTATTACAATAGAGGTCTAAAAGGGCTTAACATTATTGTATGGTTGGAAAATGCCAAGTATCATATCATATAATTGTTATTGAGGTATAATTATTGTCTGCACTGAAGTATCAGTATTACCAAAAATGTAGACAGACGTCAAATTGTAGCTATCTATACTTACACAACCTCCTTTTCCAGCTCAAAAAACCCTGCAGATCTTCAACATCGAAATGAAGTCAAAAATGAAGGCGCACACTATGACAGAAGACGTGGTCTTCTGGAAGTGGATCTCCCTGAACACCCTGGCTCTTGTGACCAAGATGTCCGTCTACCACTGGTCCATGGAGGGAGACTCCACGCCTGTCAAGATGTTTGACAGGCACTCGTCACTGTCTGATTGTCAGATTATCAACTACAGGACTGACCCGAAGCAACAGTGGTTGTTGCTTGTTGGTAAGTCTGATTGATTTTTCTGTATAACATAATGTAAGTTTAAATAACGAGCGTTTCTGGAACAGCAGATATCAAACGGAGAATAAAAAGCTGATTCGATTTGGATTATTTTGAATCTTTTTAATACCCGACACAATGCAAAGAAACAGTATAAGTTGACATTATAAACAAACATTAGTTGAGGATAAGTTTGAAGTTTATTGCGCACTTGTTATTGTTTACAATAAAAGGCGGGTCCCTCTGGTCATGGTGGATTGCGCGAAAGTCAATTATCTCTTTCACGCCGTGCCGCACATTACTGTGGGGCGTTTCTGAAGCGTAGTGTCGGTGGTACTATTTGTCCCTACCGTTAATTCTTATCAATTCACTATCTATGGCGTTTAAAGCGCTATGGACTGTGATTGCGTTTAATTATATTTCGCGTAAGAGTGAGATAGACTTTAACTCGCGTAGTCCATTGATTTCCACCACTATTGCATTCACAATTTCCTGTCAAATAGTTTGAGATAAATATATAGAAATAGGTGATGAATGCCATTGCGCGTTAAGTTAGGCAATATGACCTCTTTTAATGAGACAGTTTTTGGTGTGTGTTACATAGTTACTCATCCACATATTTGTATGCGCAGCTGCTTCTAAGCCGTGACCATCTCTTCCATCTGACCAGCACCGAGACCGATCTATAGGAAACGGACAATGATTATGTTCATGTCCCAGGAGTTAACTAGTATACTTCTCCACCAGGCATCTCCGCGCAGCAGAACCGCGTAGTAGGCGCGATGCAGCTGTACTCTGTGGAGCGCAAGTGCTCCCAACCTATCGAAGGGCACGCGGCCTCCTTCGCCACCTTCAAGGCTGAGGGCAATGCGGAACCGTCCACGCTGTTCTGTTTCGCTGTGCGCAGCGCTCAGGGCGGGAAACTACACGTTATTGGTATGTATTTGTAATTTAAGTATCATTTGGATAGTTGGAGAGATATGCTTCTTCCGGTACGTTGCCGTCGATGACCGACGATAAATTCCCAGACACGAGGTCGCTCAATGTAATGGACACCCAAAATATTTCTCGCACTCTGTTTAAAAGAATCTCTTACACCTTAGCACCTCGCGGTAAGCTCAAAGATGGTGAGCAACACGTGTGATTGATTTCCTTACATTTTAATCACATACTTCTACTCGTAATTAAGTGGTTGCAATAGCACAAAAATGTCTATTGGTCGCGCGAACACTACGTCTGTAGTTCCGAAACTGATTGAAACTTTATGTCGTAGTTAAAAAGGCATAGGCAGTTCGGTGTATGACACCAGGCTAGCTAAAACTATTACGTTGCTAGGTTTGCATTGATTAATTGGCCAGATTGGCACTACAAATGAGGTCACAAAGATACTGTGTAATATGTAAGCCGTAAGAAGCAGATCGAGGCGCTCTCAACAAATTCTGTGGTTCAAATTATGTAAAATTTACTAATAACTTTAGGTTTAAATAAAGTAGCACAGTAAAATTACGATCCATTCTATTCCTTATGGTGATAAGATTATTTTAACTGTCGTCATGGTAAAAAAGTATGTAAACTGTTATGTTAACTAATCACCTAGCTGTCAAATTTTACTTTTGCCATAAATACTGATTTGCAATGACTATTTTGACTATATTTAATGAATGAGAATAAATGAATAAGTTTGTTGGTAGTATTTTTAGCTTTTATAATACGAGTATATCTATGTTTACGCTTCTCAGAGGTCGGCCAAACTCCGCCGGGCAACCAGCCCTTCCCCAAGAAGGCAGTGGACGTATTCTTCCCCACCGAAGCCCAGAACGACTTCCCGGTAGCCATGCAAGTGTCCCCCAAGTATGACGTCATCTATCTGATCACCAAATACGGCTACATACACATGTATGACATCGAGACCGGGACCTGCATCTACATGAACAGAATCTCCTCGGATACCATCTTTGTGACCGCGCCCCATGAGACCACTGGAGGCATTATTGGTGAGTGGTTTTGATTTTCCTTTTTACTTGTAATCCCGATAGAACGATTAGGTTGTGATATTGCAATTTTATTTACGTTGCGTCAAATTCTAAGTTTTGCGCGCGTGATCTTGTATTTCTTAAGACGAGTTTAGAATTGCAAGAAAAATAGTGCAAGTTTTACATTGCGAAGCCGTAAAGCCAATGAGTTTGTAGTGGTCAATCGAGCGCCGCAATGTAATGCAACTTGCACGACTTTTCTTGCAAGTCTAAACTCGGCTTTATAATATTAGCAATATAGGATTAAACCCAGGTGGCAAGGGTGAAGGCTTTTATAAATCCACAAATATGCGAAAAAAAGAAGAAAATGATGACAAAAACCGTAGGCATAGTAACAGCTTCAAGTTCAAGCAGTCATTGACCTCGGTTATCGAACGGGGTTCGCGTGCGTGAAAATACAAGGCAGCACTATTTTTACCCCATCCGCGCGGCAAAAGGAACTGTTCTAATATTAGACGCAAGTTCAAGATAGCTATTTTTCATATCGCCGTGCAAAAATGCTGACGCCACCTGAATACTTAATGAAGGTAGCCTTCGAGACAGCGGCGAAGCGTCTTATATTAAAAAATTCTTTACTTCTGTATATGAATGTTAGATTAGAACAAGTTTCCGTGTTGCGTACATACTATAATGTCTCATAGGCCTAGACTATCTATTCATTTTACGTAGATAAATGTTATTGGCGTAGCAATATTGATTTTCCTAGATATTTTACTATCAAGGTGTGTTTTATGAACCCATGAGTAGCGATAGAGCGATCGCACGATTCTCTAAGGGGAAACCCATTCAGGATTATAATCTGCGAGTTTATAGGCTTTCGGTACCCTACTTTTAAATCAATATCGCGTCGTTACTAGGTAAGTGAACTGAATCAATCACATTGCTCACCTGCGACTGTGTGTTCATGCAGTTCCACCACCTAGACATAGTAAGAACACACACAAATCACACAAACCCACCGCCACTACACTAACGCGTTTCGAACTCGACCAGAGCTCATCTTCGCAGCAAAACAATGCTAACATCTGGACGTTAGACTCTGAACTTATTTATTACATTTATGTTTTTAGTGAGTTACATAATACGGACTAATATTCCGTCTGTCTCATTTAAAAAATAAAGCCAGCCTGATACGATGGTTCTTTTCGTAGGTGTAAACCGCAAAGGCCAAGTGTTGTCGGTGACTGTTGAAGAGGACTCTATAGTGCCGTACATAAACACGGTGCTGCAGAATCCCGAGTTAGCGCTGCGCTTGGCCGTACGTAACAACCTGGCCGGGGCGGAGGAGCTGTTCGTGAGGAAGTTCAATATGCTGTTCACCAACGGACAGTACGGAGAGGCGGCCAAAGTGAGTAATCCATACTAATATTATAAATACAAAAGTGTGTTTGTATGTTTGTCCGTCTTTCACGTCGAAACGGAGCGACGGATCAACGTGATTTTTGGCATAGAGATAGTTTATGGGCTCGAGAGTTACATAGGCTACTTTTTATCCCGGAAAAATGCACAGTTCCCGAGGGAACAGTGCGGGATAGCCGAATACCATGCGGGCGGAGCCGCGGGCAAAAGCTAGTAAGTAATAAAAGTACAGTTTGGAGTGGCAGATAATTCATGACGCTTCTCGGATCGAAGATTGCGAAAACTTTGAAAGTTTTACTGTCTTCGGCAGACTCCCTAATGCTACATTTCTACTTTCCCAAATCACCATTTTTTTTTTCAAGCCAACGTGGACCCCTGTCTGGTTTCCCGTGGACTCCTGAGGGTCCACTTAGACCACTTACTTTTTGATAAATGGTCCTTCGACCCGGATAATTTGAATTTTATTCTTTATCGTTTATCTTGGGCTGGCCATGTGTGCCGCATGCCAGATGAGTTGTGGGCTAAGATAACCACCGAGTGGATGCCCACCAACTCGAAAAGGCG
This sequence comes from Choristoneura rosaceana, assembly GCA_037349165.1. Taxonomy (NCBI): domain Eukaryota; kingdom Metazoa; phylum Arthropoda; class Insecta; order Lepidoptera; family Tortricidae; genus Choristoneura; species Choristoneura rosaceana. The sequence goes on along the minus strand of JAZBNJ010000018.1, from coordinate 9,451,504 downwards.
ATCTGGCAGACCTAAACGGCGATGGCGGAATGAACTAGACTTCTTCTTGAAGGACTGGCCCTTGTATGCAGGGGACAGAGAGCAGTGAAAGTATTGGGGGGAGGCCTTTGCTCAGCAGTGGGACAAAATAGGCTAACAATAATAATAATGACGGAGAAGGAGGGGTAGGAGGGTAGTCCAGATGCAGTCAGGAATGGCTTCTTCATCTAACATCGTAATGGGCGATATTCGGAGATTGAGAAAGACGACAAAGTTAATCAAATCAACACTTTTAATCAGCAAACACTATCAGTAGGTACAAGGTAACGTGGACAGTTCCGAAGTCGGTCTATGCGTCCAGTCTCCAGCGCAGCCAGCAAAAGAATGTCCGCATCTTGCCAACCCGGCTCTGTCCTAGCGCGCTATGGCAGGTCAATCGGTTCAGTGTGACGTCACGGAGGTATCGACCAATCATAATCAACCGCGCGCCGCGCTACCGTTGAATATCTGTACTCATGACCGTGCTGTCTCCGACAATAAAGCCCGCTCCACACTTAGCCCGCGGATCGCGCGCAATGGCTGCGAAGGGGCGCGAACGCTAAGTGTAGAGCCGTTTCGCATATTCTTCGCGGTTTCGCGCTTTGTTCCCCAATTTTGGTCGGTTTTTGTCCCGCGTCAAAGGGAGCGCGAAGCGCGAACGCGACGCGGTACGAAACGCGGACGAGTGTAGAGTCGTTGTTAAATTCGCGGCAAGTTCGCTCCGCGAAATCGCGCCGTGATTCGCGGACTAAGTGTAGAGCGCCCTTAATAATTGTTTATCTTAGAAACTATGTCAAGCTATGATTTGTTTCCTAGGTGGCAGCGATGGCGCCGCGCGGCATCCTGCGCACGCCGCAGACGATCCAGCGGTTCCAGCAGGTGCCGACGCAGCCGGGGCAGACGTCGCCGCTGCTGCAGTACTTCGGGATACTGCTGGACCAGGCGCAGCTCAACAAGTTCGAGTCGCTCGAGCTCTGCAAGCCGGTGTTATTGCAAGGTGTGTTCATAGCGTCCACTACTGGGTGATTCCGGGGTCATGAGCAGGAGTGAAAGGCGTGATGGGGACATTCACACTGAGCAACTTTTACTATGGGACCAGCCACGAAATGGCAGAAAAAATCTGCTATTCCATACATTTAGAATAGTTTAGCGATCGATTATCTCTTGATTAGATGGTTTTTTTTTCGCGATTTCGTAGCTGGTCCCATAGTAAAAGTTGCTCAGTGTGAATGTCCCCATCACCCTTTTCACTCCTGCTCTTGACCCAGGAATCACCCATAGTGATGCTATTTTTTTTTTTCGTGAAAGTCTATTTTTTAACCAACTTCAAAAAAAGGAGGAGGAGCACGACCCAGCAGGAGTGATTGAAACCCATTGTATGTCGGTGAAATAGACGCCAATTGCTCCACTCCTGCTGGGTCGTGCTGTCACCGACTTCGAGCTTAGAAAAATATTTTCAAGGGTTTGGTAGTCGGTTCCATTTTTGTTATTTTTTATTTTATTGGAGTCGGTTTTTCTTTTTTATTATTTTATTTTATTTATATAGCTCTTCCACTGCTATACCTACACTACACGATAGCTACATCTGTGCGACACATCGCACTCTTAGATCAAGAGTATAATCAACTCAAATAATCCACCGTTTTAATTTAGACCTTCCAAAAATTTAATGAAGTCAAAATGGGGAATTATTTTGAGTTGCCCTATTCTTGATTGTGGAATGTGATATATGTGTAAATGTATTAAAGGTATCTTTAGCATTGCCTGAAGGTACATGTGCGAGCTAGCAGCTGGCTACGTTAAAATCCACACTAAATGCTAACATAAATATACTCGTACAGATATTAAATGATACTCGTACAGAATTTAAAAAAGAGCCATAACAAGAAATTATATGTATACTTCCACTTTTTAACCACGTCTAGAAGTGAATGGTCTTTCCTAAACGCTTCGATAACAGACAATAAGGCATCTGTATCCATAGCCTAGCCAAGATTACTAATCAACATTTTTATGACAAAGAATCGAATGAAAATCATGATATTAATCCTCATTTGTTTACGCAGGTCGCAAGCAGTTGCTAGAGAAATGGTTGAAGGAGGAAAAACTGGAGTGCTCCGAGGAGCTAGGAGACTTGGTGAAGCAAGTGGACCCCACACTCGCGCTCTCCGTGTACCTCCGCGCTAATGTAGCCAGCAAGGTCATTCAGTGCTTCGCGGAGACCGGCCAGTTCCAGAAGATCGTGCTTTATGCCAAGAAGGTATATTATATTAATATTGGATAACAAAATGTTTCTAATTCGCTAATCCTGCCATGAAGCAGCAGTGCATGCACTGTTGTGTTTCGACGTAGCGAGTAAGGCAGCCGGTGAAATTAATGGCTCTTGAGGTATCCCGTCTTCCCTCTAGGTTGGCAGCGCATCTGCAATCCCCCTGGTGTTGCAGGTGTCTATGGGCGGTGGTAATCTCTTACCTTCAGGAGACCCACTTGCTCGTTTCCCATCCAGCTGAATAAAAAAAATTCGTTGCTGAGGGTGTCTTAGAGTAACAACTTACTATATACTATTATCGTTTCTATATTAAAAACCACCGTTACTCGCAAATACGTCTGCGAATAATTCGTGTATCGATGTCCTGTAATATGAATTATTCCGAGAAACAGTATCATCTGTGCACAGAATTTCACCCAAAAAAAGACATTTACAATCTTTCATACGTTTGCATGGTACAAATTAAGGCATGGTAATACCCCAGTAAGGGCCCGTTGTTTGATCAGTAGTTAAAGTTACTATAGTTAAATTTCCGTTGAAATGTCTTAACTATTGTTATTTTGGCCATACATTTTAACTATTAGTTAGTTTAACTAATGATCAAACAACAGGCCCTAAGTAAACTCTCCATCCATTAGGTCGGCTACACCCCAGACTACATATTCCTCCTGCGTTCCGTGATGCGAACCAACCCGGAGCAAGGCGCCGGCTTCGCGGGCATGCTGGTGGCCGAGGAGCCTCCCCTCGCCGACATCAATCAGATCGTGGACGTGTTCATGGAACAGAACATGGTGCAGCAGTGCACTGCGTTCCTGTTGGATGCGCTCAAGAACAACCGTCCCGAGGAGGGGCCGCTGCAGACCAGGTAATGCAACTCTTAATACTCATGAAATATTCAACCGCAGTGTGGAGGGGAAGGGGAAACCACAACACGTACCCTAAGAAAGTTGTCATAAGATTCTCTACTGATCCTCAATCGACGACATTTATGTATTTTACTCTCCTTCGCACTTATTCCTTTACTCTTATGGTTTCATTCATCTATATACTACATCTGCATATTCTGGCGTAGCGGTGGTAATGCCCTTCGCAGAGTTACTAGCCATTAGAACTGTGGTTGATCTTTGATTAACATAATTAAATTATGCTACTTTTTATCCCGTGATATGTCAAGTTCTAATACCGTTACTACTTTGAAAAAATGTCTTATCTAAAATCAACATGCCAACAAAATTGAACCTTGGCATGATGTTCATAAAGTTCACTCAGAAAATTACCTATTTTGAGGTAAGAGTTATATGGAAGCAGACTTACGGCAACATCTTTTTTGCTACGACTACAAAGAATGCCAAACCAGCCGTCATGCAATTCTGCAAGCAGAAATTTATTTTACGGAGATTTGACGTCTGATTTGACATGGCGCAACTCGATCTAAAAGTTTGGTGATCTTCTTCTTCTTCTTTTAAAATATGGCTTCTGTCCTAATTAATAGGACAATTTCGCCAGTTTAGACATTCTCTTTCGAGAGGCAACGTTATACGGTGATTGTGGTTTTTGTAACTTGATAGTAAAATTCCAGAAACCACGTGGAAACAACTTGCGCATTAAAAAATGACAGACACTAGAGCAATATAGAATTTTGTGTTCACTGTTCACTGTTAAGGTTAATCGCCGCATAAAACACTATCAAAATTATACTTCAACTAGCCAAAGAAACAGAAATAGCAAAATTAGATATTGTCTACATCCGCAATGTTCGAATGCCACAAATTGAATCAAGTTTGGTGATCGTTCAATACTCCTATCATACTCTTAATAAAACTCCTAGGATACTCTTCCAGGCTGTTGGAGATGAACCTAATGTCGGCGCCGCAAGTGGCCGACGCTATTCTCGGCAACGCGATGTTCACGCACTACGACCGCGCGCACGTCGCGCAGCTTTGCGAGAAGGCCGGCTTGTTGCAGAGGGCACTCGAACATTACACCGACTTGTATGACATCAAGAGGGCTGTGGTGAGTGGGAATTAATCTTAATGTGTATGGACTTAGTTTATTGTAGTAAGAAATAAAATAAAACCATGACATCATTTTTATGCGTTAAGCGGCAAATACACTGCGTCGTTCACCTAATGCGGTCGCCGAATTTGTTTCAAACTATTTCGGCGAACGACTGTCGCCTTTACATTAGTCTGCCCGTCTACTGCGGCGGCCATATTAAGGCGGTGGCAGCTGTCGCTCGCCGAATGCGGCCGACTACCATGTTCTTTACACTTTTGCGGTCGCCGCATGCAGTATGCGGCGAACGACTCAAGTGTAATTGCCGCTTTAGACAACCATACCTACCACCGCTTCCGTATAAATCAATGTACATCACACATGCCAAAAAAAAATACATATTACTTATTCATATCATGTCACTTTCAGGTCCACACACACCTTCTGTCAGCCGAGTGGCTAGTCACCTACTTCGGCAGCCTCTCCGTAGAAGATTCCCTGGAGTGCCTCAAAGCCATGCTCCAAGCTAACATCCGTCAGAACCTGCAGATTTGCGTGCAAATAGCAACCAAGTACCACGAACAGCTGACTACTAAGGCGCTCATAGAACTGTTCGAGAGCTTCAAGACTTACGAAGGATTGTTCTATTTCCTGGGCTCCATTGTCAACTTCAGCCAGGATCCGGAAGTGCACTTTAAGTATATTCAGGTGGGTTGTTACTTCCTTTTTATTCATTATTAGTAAAAAAAAACTTTTCTCTTCTCATGCTCGTAAAGTTCGTGTTTATGCTGTATCTGGGCGACATAAAATTACATTTTATGCTCTAGTGCATAAAATAAATTTTTCGTCTAATACCAACTCAAGACCAAGGTAATCAGGCGTCAACAGCCACAAACAAAAAAGTTTCTACATATTTTTTAAATAATTTTTAATTTATATAAAACTAAAAATCAATCAAATCAATCATAATAAATCAGTAAAATTAAAATAATGGAATTATTATAATAATGCATAAAAAATAAAAGGTACATAGAAAGTGAATCATTGTTTCCACTGCTGCTATTTCATTTCCTCACCATCGAAGTGAAAAGCAGAGTGTAAAACTCGAGCATTAAACCCATTTTCCCCTCGACGTATCTATCCACCTATATATATCTGCTATATGAACGCCTCGGGTAAAATGGCTTGTTTTATGCTCTTGTTGTACAATCTACTATTTTTACTGTATGTACCGGTTTACTGTCGTGGCAAAGTGGTAACTTCCTTACTAAATAGCATTGTCTTATACGGCTTAGACTTTTACTTTGAAACTATACGTCAGAACACTAATTCGCTATGTTTGGTGATAGTTCATATACTGTTTATTTAGTCATGTTTCAACAACGATTTGTTGTTTTTCAGGCGGCCTGCAAGACTGGTCAGATCAAGGAAGTGGAACGTATCTGTCGCGAGTCAAACTGCTACAACGCGGAACGTGTTAAGAACTTCCTCAAGGAAGCCAAGTTGCCTGACCAGCTGCCCTTGATCATCGTCTGCGACCGCTTCGACTTCGTCCACGACCTGGTCCTGTACCTGTACAGGAATAGCTTGCAGAAGTACATCGAGATTTACGTGCAGAAGGTACGTTTTTTAGATAGCTGTTCACAAAATTAGGAGGGAGAAGGTTTAATAGTTTTTCTGGAATTTAAAATAGCTTATGTATGTATAGTGAAGTGGGGTGCCCCCGACGTATACAAACAATGGTTTGGTTACCTCCTTATTATTTAAGTATGGATTAGCTTGTGGGAGCATGCTACACATTTTCTTTAATAATTATCTTTTAAATCTACCCTAGCAGAATTTACGCATTGTAAAACCTGATCTGACAAATTTTTGTGTGGTACTGTTTTATACACATACAGGCAGAAAGAGTAAAGCAATAGACTGGTCTTAGAGATTTCTCCGCTCACTTGAATTAAAACGTCAATAAAAATAAATTATCCATCGTAACAATATAATAATGTGTGTGGCCGAGACTACTATACCCAACTGTTTACCATTTGTAGGTGAACCCGTCTCGTCTGCCAGTGGTAGTGGGAGGTCTACTGGATGTGGACTGCACGGAAGATATCATCAAGAACTTGATTCTTGTAGTGCGAGGGCAGTTCTCCACTGACGAGCTGGTCGCTGAAGTAGAAAAGAGGAACAGGTTAGAAAATCATTGCTGATGTAGTTTAACAACACGTTATTGCCTAGGCCTGAAAGCAGGCAATTACTGACTGAGTGTTTAAGCTTAGAAGCTTGCGAGTCGTTTAATATGAAGTCAGCAATTGCTGGTCCAGTTGCGGCGAATACAGTGCTTTTTCCAAAAATCGTAAATGAAACGACAAACAAAAGTAAACGAAGATTAGTGATGTCAAAGTATGAACAAAACAGTCCACCTTTTAACAATGTCATTTTAATTGCTTTCCTGGACACTAATAGGTTAATGGTTGTTCTGTATGATAGCTACTAAACCTCCTTGCAAAAAAACGGGCACCTATGGTTTTTCAGGTTTTTAGGCATTGAAGCTTAGAAAGTAAGCTTTCATGCACATAAAATACAAAAACCATAGGTGCCCAGTGCATAGCACAGGTGCATAGGTGAGCAGTAGTGTAGCGGTATAGCACGCGGCACGGAATGCCGAGGACCTGGGTTCGATTCCCAGTGTTGGTCTTATTTTTCTGGTTTTTCTGTGCATCTATGTTTCGGTTTGTATTTTCAATTTCCATAGGTGCCCGTTTTTTTTTGCAAGGGGGTTTATAAATAGTTGTTGGTTTCATCAGACTGAAGTTGCTGCTGCCGTGGCTGGAGACGCGCGTGCACGAGGGATGCAACGAGCCGGCCACGCACAACGCGCTCGCCAAGATATACATCGACTCTAACAACAACCCAGAGCGCTTCCTCAAGGAGAACCAATGGTGAGGCCCGCACTATCATTACACTTTGGCTAGTTATTTGAGTGGGGATTGTCCTTCCTTATTCGTAACCGGGTGTGATAACTAGTTGTCCTGGGAATCCTTTGTTCCACCCAGGTAATCCAGTTAGGTAACTGAACAAAAGATATACACCAGGCTTCTATATTGCAATGTCTAAAATTGAACCTTAACGCAATTGAAGGTTGCTTTTGCATTTAAGTAATGGACGTATATATAGGTCGTTGTACGTTAAAAAGGTTAACAAAGAAAACCAGTTGCTTGGGTGGAATTTTAAATTCCATATTCTTATACGAGTTGGTGTTCTAGTTACCCAAGAGGAACATACGTATATCTTCCACTTCAAAAATTGGTTAAAAATCGATAAAAATGTCCTTGAACACAACCAACAACAAGCATAACCTTCAGGTCATGCCAGTTACGCTGCAGTATTTGGTAAAGACACGTGTAGCATGGTAGGAACATGCGGCATCTCAAGAGAAGGCAATTCCTGAATAATAAGAGATCAACTCAGCAATTATTTACAAAAATGCTTATTCCATTATAACTAGTATTCTACGCGGAGATACATTCCTCCTAGAAATCTAGTAATCCAACTCAGTTAAGAATATGGAATAAGAATTCGAACCACATAACTAGTTTTCTTCGCGGCAGTTATATTCCACCTGGTTAACCAGTTATCTGAATTGGGGATGTCTAAAAAAAATTACCCATGGTTTTTATATTTTTTTTGTATAGAATAGTCAATTATAAGAAACAGATTTCAATATTTTTTCATTTAGTTCCCTACTTTTATCAAAATTAATTATTGAAACTATTTTGGTTGATGACGTCATAGTTTGATAAAGTGCTACCACATGGTTGATTGGTTCATGACTTTGCCATATGTTTAGCACCCTCTTTTTTATTATTTTTTATCTGTGGTCAAGCTTAGTGTCAACCAACTTTCACTATTGTCAATGTCAATCCGTTCCATCCTCGTCAAAGACATCCTCGTTCGTAATGTTTTATCGTATAACAACGCGCTGAACTGCTTTTCCCTGGATTCCGATTACCATAATATACTCGTCGACCTGTGCCAGTACCTTGGACTGAAAACTTGCCTCTGGATACCGAGATGAATAACACTAATCGTAATAGCAAAAAAGTTTTTGTGCACGTAAACAAGAACTTGAAAAGGCTATGGTGTTATAATTAGATATCGATGTCGATTCAAAACGCCAGTATTATTGCTGTGAAGATCATTTAAATGTAAGTACCTATTAATTTTTTTTCATTTTCACTAACCTTCGAATATAACTATTGTCGTATTTGTAGAAGATGCACTACCTATCATACATGAAACTTGAGTCATGTTATTTGTGTTGTAGTGCAGTAAAAAGGGCCGAGAATTCCAGATATTTCATACTTAATTAATGATTTTGTATATGAGTCACAAAATACCAACTTTAGAAAATGGTATAGTATTATTTTAATAATAAAAATTAGAATAATGTGCTTGCTGTTTTCTCACATAACATAATATTGCTGCATAGTGAGGAAATTTCACCAGCACTCTGGGTCCATGCCACAGGGGAGGTTTATAGATAATTAATTGTTTTAGATTGGGTTCAGTTTACATTTCTATACTAATAGTATAAAGAGGTAAAGTAAATAATGCAGTTTTTTATGTACCCATGTAATTTAGTTTTCATCCTGTTAGGCTTCTGTACCATGAATCTATATATATCTATATTTTTTTTTTTATAGCTGGAAGAAGATTTAGAAAATTACCAATACTGGAAGTTAAGGAAAGGACGGCCCAAACTAAAATCTACAGCAAGCCTCCGTGGCATGTAGGTCAAGCAGTATTAGTAATATACCTACAACAGGTGTTGAAATCCCTGGATCATCACAGGTATTATTTACAATATATTTGAAATTGTTATCTTAGCCAAGTGCTAACTAAAGACCTTTTTTTTGTAGGTAGTTGTATCCTCAATCTCAGTTAATTTAAATTTCTAAAAACATCTCTATCACTCTCTCCCAAGATCTTCAAAACATGTTGACCATTCTTTACCTATTTTAATCATAAATTATTTTTACAGCATGAAACATCAGAACTCCGAAGACTTTTTCTGCAAGATAATGTACTCTCAAAACCATCTGAAGTTCGTTCTCGCAAAATAGTTCCTAGTCGGATAAATACAATAAATGCTGTAAAAGACGAAAACATATTGTGCCAGTGCAAACAACTTCAACATCAATAGTGTGTACTTTGGTATCAAGCCTAGTAAAGCAGAAGTAATAATGACAAAAGTAATAGCAAGTCTCAGAGTTTAGATTTTTAAAACCCCATTCTGTCATAAACCATAAACATGTAAGTTACATGAACCATATTGTTGTAATAGCATGTGGTTTGATTAATTTGCAAAGTGAAATAATAAAAAGTGAATAAACAGCCAAAATAGTTTTATTGTACTTTCAATCTTTAAACTACTCGCATTATATTTTCTTCAGTATCACCTTGTCTAGTTAACTTTTTTCAGGCATAGCATTTTAACAACCAGGGCCCGATTGCATAATAAAGTACAAGCTAATAATATTAGTGAATTTCAATACAAAATCGCTAATACTATTAGCTTGTATTTTATTATGCAATAGGGTCCAGATGGCCTATAAGTGGTCAGAGACCCTGATTATGAAGCTTGGGGTCCCGGGTTCGATTCCCAGGTCGGGGCAAGAGAAACAAATGTACAATCAATCACGTATCAGAGTGGAACCTTATCGTTGCAAATGTCATGTTGACATTCCATACATCTGTGTTAAAAAATACCTGGACATTGATTGTGAAAAGGTTCTACTCTGGTACGTAATTCAGTTTCCCTGTCTACAGTCGAACCTTTTGTTGTCTGACCCATCATAGAACATTTTCAAAGTAATAGTCATGTTGATTTTTCTTTGTCAAGCAATGCAATGTCACTGATATTTTCAGTGAAAAGGTTCCTTTCACAGTGGGTTATGATCCAGTAGATTTGACTGTAGAAGGGTGAAATTGTCCTTTAATAGGGTTTCTTTCAGTTAAGCTATGAAAAAAGTAATATTATAAGTTTTGAAGAGGCTATTTATTCTAGCAAAATGAAAATAGAACATACTTTTTAGGATACTTTGTCCCTGTTTTATTAATATAACAGAACAGGCTTTCACTTAATCTAGGATAGAGCACTTGCCAATAGTTTTGGAAATATGTATTACTCCCAGAAGTCTATGGACTTTTTGACAAGCTCATCTATATAGTCCTGTTCATAATTAACTCAGAGCATATGTATTTTCTTATTTGTTTTCAAAGGGAAGCATAGGTTGTAGTAAGTGCAGAAAGATCGGTGTCCGGGGCTAAGCCAGTTGTTTTCAAAGGGAAGCGTAGGTTGTCGTAAGTGCAGAAAGATCGGTGTCCGGGGCCAAGCCAAGTAGTTTTCAAAGGGAAGCGTTGGTTATCGTACGTGCAGAAAGATCGGTATCCGGGGCCAAGCCAAGTTGTTTCCAAAGGGATGCGTAGGTTGTCGTAAGTGCAGAATGATCGGCGTCCGTGTTAAAGAAAGGTACAATTCATTCAGAGAAGCTTATCCGAATCCGGTATAAACACAGCCAGGGTATTTTGCTTTAATTCATCTCAATACAATATTCGTCGCAAAACAAGCAAGAATGACAATTGACAGTAATGACACTTTACCGGCACTGTCAGTGCCAGATGTATAGCCGGCCGGTCTAAATCTAACTCCGTAGTACAATCCACGCGTAAATTGTGAAGAATTCTAACCACACATAATAAAGTACGATTTGGACCGGTCACGTAATTTACACCAATGTCAAATGAAGGTCATTGCTTATTTGTTAAATAATAAATTCATTACGTTATATTAAAATTAAATAACTACAGAAACAGAGTTAAAAAGCATTTATCTCGAAATGGTTTTCGATTTACTGTACATTGCAAAAAAATAGACATCCCCAATTGGTCATTTGGGTGGAACATAGGGTTCAATCGAGCTAGGTTGATGTTTGCCACTGGTACAATCCCACGTTAGGGGTCATTCAAGTATTACGTAAGGGGTGGGGGGGTCTTTGCTTCGTTTATTTTTGATGACATGGGGGCCAGGGGGGTCCAGATGGTGCTTACGTCAGCAATATTTATTTATTATTACTTGTTTTTTTTTTTTTAATAACAATAAAGAAACCTGAATAGGTTTAAAGATATATACCAATGTTTACGTAAGCATAGGGGGGCGGGGGTTTTGCTGACTTTCGCTGACAAGGGGGAGGAGGGGGTTAAAAATTACTAAAATTATGCTTACGTAATACTTGAACGACCCCTTACCGGGATATTATGAGAGCAAAAAGCTAACGTTGAACAATGTTCCTTCAGGTACGACTCCCGCGTCGTCGGTCGCTACTGCGAGAAGCGCGACCCGCACCTCGCGTGCGTGGCGTACGAGCGCGGGCAGTGCGACCGCGAGCTGATCGCCGTCTGCAACGACAACTCGCTGTTCAAGACGCAGGCGCGCTACCTGGTGCGGCGCCGCGACCAGGACCTCTGGCTGGAGGTTCTAGCCGAGTCCAACCCTTACAAGCGGCAGCTCATCGACCAGGTCTGGTATACAAATAAATATTGTCACGGGACACACTAACAGGGATGATGACGCCATTAAAAAATAATTTGAAGGCACAACTCCAGTAAAAAAACGTTTAATTTTAGCCCTGAAAACCAGATTAAGTTTCGGTTTACTGTAAAATTAGATTTTTTGTTGCTTTAAAAGAAATAAATAGTTAGTTGATTGAGTTGCCGGACAGTGACGTCATAATTCGCTATTGCCATCGAAACTATGGGAGAATTGTGTTTTGACAGCTAGTTGAGTTTCGTGTGTGTGCTGTTCCGTTGTTAATAAAAGTTGTATCTATATATCTTCATGCATTCATAAGCTAGTGAATCAGAAAACTAGGTTTGGGTTACATACAAAATCAACGATATATTTTTGTTTCCAGGTTGTCCAAACGGCGTTATCGGAGACCCAAGATCCGGAAGATATCTCTGTCACTGTGAAAGCTTTCATGACCGCCGACCTGCCCAATGAACTCATCGAGCTGCTCGAGAAGATTGTGCTCGACAACTCTGTCTTCAGTGACCACAGGAATCTGCAGAATCTGCTCATCCTGACAGGTAAAAACTATTTTTAATACTCTTCTAATCCAGAGCGCTTATTGTTTAGCTGGATGACTGACCTCATCCTATACCGTTGGACTATATGGTCTCAGGAATATTTGAAACTGTGACGAGATCTCTAATCGGACTGGAGTAGACGGAATAAGCAATTTGACACCACCAATAAATTAGTATACTTCTTATCAAGTGACGAAATTTGTTTCTCCTAAAGATAAAGCTGTCCACGAGAATCCGCGGCAAATAAATAAAAATAGGCTGACAGCATTTGCTCTACACTGATTAAACGATGTTGATAATTAGTAATTATTTAATTTCCAGATATTAAAGTATATTCGGGACTCTTAAGCTGCATCAAAATTCATGTAGTAATGTGTGAAAGTTGATAATGCACTTTAGGAGCCCCTTGGTAAATTTTATGACCTTTGTCAGTGCCCATTTACGTAGAGTCCAGACTCATAAATTTTTGCGCCATTTTGACCAGATTGGTATATCTTCTAACATTTTAATTCTAACATAATTTTTACATATAATATTTTGCTATTTGAGGATGGTAGGAGATAGAATAAAACAAAAAAATATTTATTTCTTTCTTATAGACGAAGTATCAAACTTTCCTAAGCTAGGCTAGAATGACAATATATGATAACATGTCAATTTTGACAGTCTCAAAATCCTTCCGGTGCATTAGAACCTAAGCTCAAATTACCCTGTTGCACAATACAACCTAATGTCAAAAGCACATTTTACCATATAAATATAAATTCAAAATAACCTAAGGTCTAAATACCACAGTCCCAAAAAACACTAAATCGTTAAAACCAAAACGAACTAATCTTGATTATGTACCAATACCGAGATCACCTACTGTCATAAAAGCTGGAGCTCAAAACGAACTATTCCCATAATGTACTTAGTCTTAAAATACACCATTCTCAAAATACAATAGTCTCAAAACACGCTAGTCCCAAAATACCTTAAATTTGTCTGTGTAGTAGTGGTTATTCTGGGTTGTGCGAAATTCATCTTGTTTCGCATTTCGTCATGTGCGCGGTACTTCAGATTCGCTATTCATCTTTTTCGCAATCCATCTGTTTCGCATTTCATCGTGTTCGCAGTTCTTCAGAATCGCATTTCATCGTTTTCTCGTTTCTTCAGATTCGCCATTCATCATGTTCGAGTTGCATCAATTTTGCATTTCATCATGTTCGCGTTTTCTCGGATTCGCAAATGATCGAGTTCGCTGTAGATTTCAATTAACAGAGGTTTTGTAGAAATACCCATTCAAAAGATACGATCCAATGGATTTGGAAACCAAATGCTTCACAACTCCAAGAGATTGTAGACTTGAGTGAGTATATAATGTCGATGGCCGATCGTAAAATCCGCCAGATCTCGAAATTCCTAGGCACATCACGAAACGGCGCCATTTCATGATTTGGCCAGAAACATATCGGATTTTAAACTTAGAAAATTTGAAGCAAAATTAGTATGGAGCCAGGACTTTATTAGGACAGGAGTAGTACATTTTGAACAAACATTACGAAATACGAAACAGATGAACGTCGCACGGTTGCACAACCCGTTTGTAGTAAGTTTTTTGGTACAGTCACGGATTTTAACTGTTAGGCCACTGTGAAGTTCTTTAAATTTGAATTTAGGGTGTTTTGAAATTAGTGTGTTTTGAAACTCGTTTATTTGGAGAACGGTGTGTTTTATGACTAGTGTATTATAGGATTAATTCGTTTTGAGCTTCAACCTTTATGACATTAGGCGATCACGGGAGTAGTATATATTCAAGATTAGGTCATTTTGGTTTTAAGGTTTTAAGGGACTCAGGTATTTAGACGTTAGGCTCTTTTGAATTTATATTTATATGGCAATATGTGTTTTTGACATTAGGTTATACTGTGCAATAGGGTAATTTGAGGTTAGGTTCTAATGCACCGGAAGGCTCAAAATTGATACCAGAATAGAGTTTCGTAAAAAAAATGTGTGGAGAGTTTTCGCTGGCCAGAGTTTAATAGAGAAACATCACTTATTAGCCAACGTATTTATTTCGAAAGCTACTAAAAAAAATTTTCGTCAAAAAAACTAAAGTCAATGACAGACGGAAATATGGATATCCATTACTTATGGATATAAACGTACTAATAATAAGTAAATATGTATTTCCACTCTGTCCGGACTAAACTAAATATTACTAACAGCAATAAAGGCGGACCGCACTCGCGTGATGGAATACATCAACCGACTGGATAACTACGACGCGCCGGACATCGCCAACATCGCAATCAACAACGAGCTGTACGAGGAAGCCTTCGCTATCTTCAAGAAGTTTGACGTTAACACTTCCGCCATTCAGGTAAATTTACAAAAAAAAAAAAACTGAGCCTCATTTAAAATGCAAGATATATCTTGCGATGTTTCAGTACATTGCGAGGGTGGCATAGAAACATTGTACTCCAAGTCGCGCACTTCTCGCACCGTCTGAATAATGGCTTATTACCTCTTATTAATCTAAACACAGTCACTTTTTAAGATTCCGTATAGATATCCGGTTCCCTTATAGGATTACCTGCGTATCTGTCCGTCTATTACGTTATATAAATCGTGTTTGGCCAATTTGCTCCAAAACACTACTCTGATTCAAATTTATAAGACGGTAACTCAAAGATGGACATGTAATGTAAATAAATGGATTTTGAACCACTTTTAGCCCACAAATAGCTCTACAAATATTTATAAATTATAGGATAAGCTATAAGCGAAGTATGTGTTATTTGAAGTATCATGTTACATAAGAGAAAGTATGGAACCCTCTTCACGTGAGTTCAACGCTCACTTGACCGGTTTTTTTTTTCATCACCTATATAATAATAATATGTACTCTTTTCGACAGGTGTTAATAGAACAAGTGAAAGACCTAGAGCGAGCGAACGAGTTCGCCGAACGCTGCAACGAGCCCGGCGTGTGGTCGCAGCTGGCCAAGGCCCAGCTCCAACAGGGTTTGGTGAAGGAAGCCATCGACTCGTACATAAAGGCCGATGACCCCTCGGCTTACATGGATGTCGTCGCGACCGCCACGCAGGAGCAGAGTTGGGACGACCTCGTTAGGTACTTGCAGGTAAGAAAAAAAATTAAGTGGTCACTTTACAGTACTGTTACTTTCTAATTTTTAACGACAACTTTCTTTTAAGGACATGTTACTACTACGTGCTGGAGAAGGCGCTTTTCTTATGTTTTTGCTCATACAACTTGATGTGTTGAGCGCCGCGACGTCATAATTATATTTGCCAATGAAAATTTACAGCATTACAGTGCCAACAACGCGCTGTAAATTTCAAAAAATTAGACCATATAACGAAACACTAAGCAATCACAAATGTAATAAAAATCTTGAGTTTCTTGCCGCATTTTTCGCAACAGTGTTTTTTTTCTAACCGGTGGTAGATTTTGTTTGTTGAAGTGCTTGTTTTTAGCCTAAATCGAATAAAGATATTTTGACTTCAAATAATTCTGCTGACGCGATTTGAATGGTATTCCTATACTAAATCTTTTAACGATCTAGACCTGGAATATCAATTCAAGCTGGACATCTTTCAAGACTCTGTGTATTCAATCAAGCGAAAAATGCTGAACCCATTACACGCCTCTCAAAATTAGTTACCCTTTTTTTCGTTATTAGTTTAATTAGTATAATTACATCAGGTCTTATAGTTTTACTTGTTAGTGTATTTCCCCTAACATGATCAATGCTGTTTCATGCCTGTTATTGGTGCATGAGCGGGGGCTAAAACTTATAATTTAGATTTATTTAAATGTCTTGTTCATGTACTGTTGGCATGTCTAATAAATAAAGTTCAAAGACTTTAGAAACCGCTTGTGTTCCAGATGGCCCGTAAGAAGGCGCGCGAGTCTTATATTGAATCCGAGTTGATTTACGCGTACGCGCGCACCGGCCGCCTGGCAGACCTGGAGGAGTTCATCTCCGGGCCCAACCACGCCGACATACAGAAGATCGGCGACCGCTGCTTCGAAGACAAGATGTATAATGCGGCCAAACTGTTGTACAACAATGTCAGCAACTTCGCCCGGCTCGCCATCACCTTGGTGTACCTCAAAGAGTTTCAGGGTGAGTGGATTCTTGTTGGATAGGTGGCGCCTAGAGAATTCTGGCTAGTATACTCCAATTCAATAGAATCTCACAATCCTGTAGACACTTCCAGCCTACTAATATGAACACCGGGCTGCCTAAGGCTTTGTGATGTGACTATTATTCTTTTTTGATTCCTTTTAAATGACAATTGCAACAACAGGGACATATATAATCAAGCGTGCCCACGTTAGGGTGTGTTAAATGTGTAGAGAATTGACAGATTCTATTGAATTGGACTTTATAGACATTGCTTCAAGCTATCTACACACTGACGATGGTTCCTTCCATTTCGATATATAGAGACTTAACCCATCGTACACATACCGGTTGCATGCCGGCGAGGCTCTAATAAGATGGCGTGGGGTGGATACGGAAGAAAGCATAAAAAGGGGGAAAAAGTCGAGTTTCTCGGAAACGCGAGAGATTTACATAACTACAATTTTACGATTGATAGCCAGCGTTCACAACCGTACGATAATTATCGTACTTTTACTTCAAGTCTGTGTATTATTGCTCCGTTTCATATGTTTTTTAATGTATTATAGTCATTATCCTGATGGGTACGATATTTTTTTATAATTTTGACGAATATACGATAATTTTACGGCCCTAGTACGATAGCTGCCTAGCTTCAGGTTGTGAACACTGTTGATAGCTTTGGTACGTGACAACACACTTCACCAAATATCAAAACAGCAATTTCAAAAGAGCATTGTATCGCAACAGGTGCGGTGGACAGCGCTCGCAAGGCCAACTCGACTCGCACGTGGAAAGAAGTTTGCTTCGCGTGCGTGGACGCCGGCGAGTTCCGTCTCGCGCAGATGTGCGGGCTGCATATCGTGGTGCACGCCGACGAACTGGAAGACCTCATCAACTATTACCAGGTACGGTGCGGTTATTAAAGGTACGAACGGACTATGCGGTTAGCCAGGCTGTTTTAGTGTGCCGTACCTCTTCTTGGTATCTCTTAAAAAAGAGACGGCGCGCTCAAATCACGCGGTTGGTTAGCCGCATAGTGTGTTTTTACATGGCCAACGGTAGAAATAAATGCCATTGGGATAGCCACAGGAAAAAATAAAATCGTTTTATTTCTAGTATATTTTTGTTAAAACGGAACGCGGTTTTAAGCAATCGTTTGGGGCGATTAAACATATCATTGATAAATTAATCATTGATCACTGTATTTGACGATCCCTAATTGATTGCTTTGCTCTTCTCTACCACTCAAAGGTTGATTGACAACGATCCCTTCCGAGATTTTGTACTTTTTTTTGTGTTATATATTTTCGTACAATAAATAATTTCATCACTGTTATAATTTTATAAAAAAAACCTTTTTTTTTTTTTCAAATCAAACTACCTAACTTAACAAAGCTGACTCTTTATTGTACATTGCGTATTGTATTGTAGTAAGCAATATAGAAAACAAGTACACAGAGACGCGGCCTTTTCACTTAAGAGTGATTTCTTCCCGTTCCCAGGACCTGGGCCACTTCGACGAGCTGATCAGCCTGCTGGAAGCAGCACTCGGCCTGGAGCGCGCCCACATGGGCATGTTCACGGAGCTGGCCATCCTCTACTCCAAGTACAAGCCGGCCAAGATGCGCGAACACCTCGAGCTGTTCTGGTCGCGAGTCAACATACCCAAGGTCAGTTCCAGCTACGTTTGTTTATGAAATAGGATGGCGAACGAACGGTCAGTACCGGCTTTAGGGGAGGTAACCGAGGTGGGGCTGCTCGGGGCGCCTGGCACTACAGGGCTCAACTTTCCTAAGGCCCGTGGTCACTGCGAGCGATCGCTCGATGCCATAGATGACGTCACTTTAAGCGACCAAGTCGCGCCCAATTCGCCCACAATATAGGCGGGTCAGTCTTGCACCATGACAGATGTGCGAGATGACATCAGAACTTGATGCACTTTCTGGATCTATCTCTCATTCGTTTTGTCATAAACGCAACCATAAATTCACGGGAATCTATGTTGAATTAAATTTGACTATCTATACGAAATATTTACTCACAACTCACAGCACGTTTTCACCATATCGCCGTATTACGAGCATACAGCGCTGGAGATGTGCGTTTCACTTATAAACATTAGCCTACACCGCCCATGCTCTTTTTTACCTTAGTGATTAGTGGAACGGCAGTTCCAGCGGTCGTGGTCGAAGACTTTGCGGACGTTTAGTGGAACGCAGCCTGATTTCCTTTTAACTTTACTTGATGTATGTTCGCAGGTGCTCCGCGCCGCAGAGATGGCGCACCTGTGGTCCGAGCTGGTGTTCCTGTACGACAAGTACGAGGAGTACGATAACGCGGCGCTCACCATGATGCAGCACCCCACGGAGGCGTGGCGCGAGGGACACTTCAAGGATATCATCACCAAGGTCCAGACTACCATCTAATCTCTAATATACAAATACAAATCGTCACTAATTTTAAAAAAGCTCTTATATCAAAAAATAAAAAAAATCTGAGTGAACTTTATGAAAATTTTTCCAAGGATCAATTTTGTTGACAGATTGATTTGAGATACGAGATTTTTTTTCAAAGTGGTGACGTAATATTCTTTATTGCACACCACAAAGCAGTACAAAAAATCAACACATACATTCAGAATAGACAATAGGCGGTCTTATCGCTTAAAAGCGATCTCTTCCAGACAACCATTTACTAATATAATTTACTTACGCGCAGTTTCGCTCACACAAAACTTTAGGTCTAGCGTTCCAATAAATACCCAAGGGAATTCTCGCAACTTACGTCGTGTCCTGCAGTTGGGCACAGACTCCTCTCTAAACACTCTAGGGCTTGAGCTCTAGTTCCGACGCGGGCCTAGTACAGATTGGGAACTTACCATCCATGTCTTCCTTCACCGTTATGTAATCAAATACACAACCCACAGCTACCCTAAACCATACCTAACCCCCAACATCAAAATTTTTCAGGTCGCCAACATGGAACTATACTACAAAGCGATCCAATTCTACTTGGACTACAAACCTCTCCTCCTCAACGACCTGCTGCTCGTGCTAGCACCGCGAATGGACCACACCCGGGCCGTCAACTTCTTCACCAAGGCTGGCCACCTACAGCTGGTCAAGGCATACCTCCGCTCCGTTCAGAGCTTGAACAACAAGGCGGTGAATGAGGCGCTTAACTCGCTGCTGATTGATGAGGAGGATTATCAGGTCAGTTGATGTTTGTAGGTGAATAACCTTAGTACATCAGGGTGGAACCTTTTCGCTGCAAATGTCTTGTTGGCATTCCTTAGGTGTCATCGTGAAATATATTGTAAAAGGGTTGCATTTACTGTTGAAACATTTTATGCCGAAACACTAAACTTTTTTGTGTGGGTGCTGGGGATAAAATCGACGGTGAATAGTAAGTATGTTTAGTGAAATTCTTCCAATATAGGAGTGCAGGGGTTTGTTCTTGTAATAAATAAATAAACAAAAAATTTCGATATATAGCGTGTGAAATCATGGTAATCAATAATTTATTGGTCGATCGAGCGTGAGATCGGGTATGCTGGAGAGGTTGACCGGGAGAACTAGCAAAACATCTTTAGGACGGTGAGACAGGAGAAATTCAAATCCCGGCAAGCGCAATTGAAAAACGTTGTAATAATAAATCGTAGATATCTTTTAGCAAACATGCTAATAAAAATATAATAAGTAATGAAAGCATACAAAAATATTGATCTATCAGTAACATACTAAACTCGTGATTCATTTCACAGGGACTACGGACATCGATAGACGCATTCGACAACTTCGACACGATCGCGCTCGCGCAGCAGTTAGAGAAACATGAGCTCACCGAGTTCCGGAGAATCGCTGCGTACCTCTACAAAGGTTAGTGCGGCCGGGCTCAGTCTGCTGTATAGTCACCTGCTTTAATACATATATGACGCAACAAGGGGTGCATAAATATCTGATATTATGAGTATTTCTGGGGCTGGTAGGATGTAAGATATTTTTGTACGCTCCGCTATGGCAGATATTCACGCAGTTGACTCGCACACTAATTAAAACTCGCAACTTTCTATTTGAGAGACCTACTAGGTTGAAATTAAAATACTAGGCTACCATAGTTATTAAAAACCCTATTATGAGCTTGATACAATTTTTTTTTATTAGCCTATTTTTGTGTCCCACTGCTGGGCAAAGGCCTCTCCTCTCTTGCTCCACTCCTGCCTAAGGCGAGCTCCCGCCATCCCAATAGGCATCTAAGTCGTCCCTCCATCTCCTCTTCGGTCTGCCTCTATTACGGTATCCGTCACTTGGGACCCATTCTGTAACAATTTTGGCCCAACGTTCTGATACAATTGTTAATATTTAATTCCAGGTAACAACAGATGGAAGCAATCAGTGGAGCTCTGCAAGAAGGACGCTTTATATGCGGACGCCATGGAATACGCGTCCGAGTCGCGCCAGCCCGACGTTGCCGAAGAACTGCTCGACTGGTTCCTGCAACGCGACAACTATGAGTGCTTCTCCGCCTGCCTGTACCAGGTACATTTAGGACACCTTCACAGATGTGTTTAAAAATAATTTTGATATAAGCTCTTTTTTCTGATTATAATTTTTGTTAACTGTACATGCACCATACCAAGGTATCATCCAAACTCCATAACAAATTTTAAGTCGACGCCGAGTCGACGTCGAGTGTTGAGTTAACTGTTGAAGCACTCCGTCTTACGGACGAGGCCCGACAACCAGAATTTCACTACCAGACAATTTTATTGTTACCAAATTTCCATAAGTATACCCAATTTCACTTCAATCGAACACTCAACTTACGTACGAATGATACAAGTTAAATAAAAGCTTATAAAATAGTTATAGCATAGTAGTTAATCAAGCATGCGGGCTAGGTCACCTTCGCCTAATGGTAAGATATCTCTCCCCCACGATATACTCACAATTCCGTGGGTTTACTGGTCTGTTGCAAAATTTTTAGAAAGAGATAGACTTATTAGCAGGCTCCCATGACTAACTTCTTTTGAGACATCACCGAGGGAACCTTGGTCGCGATACATACTTAATCAAACTCAAGTGCCCAATTAAATCTATATTACTAAGGCACATTTTTGTACTGAAGCAAAACCTCATAGAATGAAAGACATGAATGCTAGTGTTTAATCTCATGCCTGGTGTTGATCATTTTGTGTAAAAGGTATGTGTTGCGAGGTTCGCGCTGTTTTGTTTTTCGAGGGCTAAAAACTGGTATTCAACTCCGGAAAAAATTACAGTTATCTTGTTTATTGCAGTGTTACGACCTACTGAAACCTGACGTTGTGATCGAGCTCGCGTGGAGGCATAACATCATGGACTTCGCGATGCCTTTCCTCATCCAGGTCAGTGTTTTAATTGTGTTATTTTACAGGGTATGTATCTACATTGAAAAATAATCAATAAATCGCGTTTATAAATACAGAAACAAAAGAAAGCAGTTAGAGCTCAGGTTTGATTGAACCTATGATACTCTCTATATGAGACTATAGGTCAAACTACTACTCTACCACAGCAATAAATCAGTAATGAAATGAGGTATCGAAATACCCGATACTTTTAACTATTGTTTATCATGCCTTAAGACAAAATAATTGAGCCAAATTTTCTAACCACATATTTATCAATCAATCAAATCAGGCCACATCCATCCACTGCTGAGTGAAAGCCTTTTCATTTTCATGCCACTGTCCTGTGTCAGTCTCATCTACGGCCGCGGTTTGCCCACCGCATACTCTATACCAATTATACTGTATTCCAGACTGTCCGCGAACTAACAACGAAGGTGGAGAAGTTAGAGGAGGCGGACGCGAAGCGCAGCACCGAGAGTGACGAGAACGAAGCCAAGCCCGCCATGATGATGGAGCCGCAACTCATGCTCACTGCTGGTAAGCATCCACTCTATCCTCCTAAGGCCTGCCATATAAATATAAAAAAGATGTGGTTTCACATTAACCCTTAATAAGGCCCCATTTATTGGAGCACACTACCACAAAATCAAAAGCAGCTATCGAATACATATCTGGCAAAGGGTATTTTTAAAGTTAGTGGTATTTTCAATAATTACAATGAGTATTGTAACTTATTGCTAAAACTATAAGGTTGAATTTCCAAATAAATTCATGTGGTCGCTAAATCGCCTCTACCTTATTAAGGGTTTACTTGTTTTGAATTTCTAAAAAGCATTGTTTGGTAAAAAAATACATGTATTTTTTCCATATTTTGATTAAAGTATAAAAGTGAAACAAAGGTATGGGTTTTAAAAAATTATGGTTCTTTTTTGTATTTTTTCGCTGCGTCAACATATTTATGCTACGGACCGCATAGCTTCTGTGAGGTCTGAAAGCTTCAAAATGAAGTGTCCTCGCGAAGTTTTTGGAACGCGATTTTTTCCATGTTGACATGGTCTTTTTCCTCAGGTCCTTCGATGGCGTACCCCGGCGTGCCGGCTCAGGCGTCCCCCTACGCGTACGCGGCGCAGGCGCCGTCGCCGGCGCCCTACCACGGCTACGGCATGTAGGGCTCCGCCACCCCCCAATGGGGGACCTACGCTCACTTCTGAGCCCGCATAGCCCGCGCGCGCACCGTGTCACGAATAGGACATCCTTGTTTCACTTTACCTTGGATTACGCAAAGACTTGGACTATTTGTAACTGTTCTGCACTCGGGATTGGTTGTCGCTTTGTGCGTTTATTCTAACTACATGGATCAGTGTGGATTAAACGCACTAAGCTACAAACGAAATGCGAGGGTGTTGTCAGTGGATGTTAAATTGCCTAGCTTTGCGTAACGCGTCCAATCCATTTTGGGACGTAAAGTGACGATTGTGTGTTGCGAATAGTGTTATAGTATTTTTAAATCGATCGTCATTTTGTGCCTCTTTGAACAATCAGTCGTACCTGTTCGGACATCGCTGTGGCTGACGCAAAGGTCTCGTTCGATGTAAACGCAATGGATACTCTCTATGCACTTGCGACCGAGTCGTAACACTCCGTCGACTTTTGGCTATGTATCATAAGTGAAAAATAATTAGGATTCCCCTTCACACCCCCTGCCGAGGCCTAAGTTACGATTATTAGTATTCTACTTAGTATTCTCATTTTGTAAAAAGTTATCCACGTTGTAAGTGCATAGAGATACGTTTAAAATTTACGAATAGTTTAGCGGTTGGGCTGACAATTAGAACTATATAAATCGTTGGCCTGTACAAAACTATAATATATTTGATGGTAAAGTAGCTATGACTACAAAGTGCTTTATTTTTAACTTGGAATGAGAGTTTAATAGATCGAGCGGTGGCGGCCGTAGTGGTTGATAGCGCGTGTGTTTACCGTCACTCGTTACTTTGGGTAGCGCGTTGAGGCGCACGTACTAGTTCGTAGACTTACAACCATTAATGCGCGCCTTCATATTATAAAACTAATATAACCGTGTAGCTTTCCATGACGCGAGGACTTTGATACAACTCATGCAGCTTACACACCTGTTAACCCACCATCGAAGCTTAGATCTGTCACCAGCAGTCCATTGTGATGGGACGGGGGCCGTTCACCGCGACTGTAGCGAATGTCGTCCGAAATTATAATTAATAAATTATTGAAATTAATACTTTAAAAAATATTATTTGTCAATGTTATCATTATCAATATTATCAAATTGTGTGTTACTTTCATTTATTTTTATACATCAGAAAAGACATGAGTTTATAGTTGAAAATGTTTATTACAAATATAGAAGGGAAACTTGACTCGAACGAACAACAATCATATAAATTAGTGCAATAATAACTTTAATCACATTATAATCAAGTTCCAACGAATTAATGCATGCACGAAATTTATCTTCAATATTAATGTACAAAAGATATCATATTTCGAGATTTGACAGCGTTTGTTGTATGTATATAATGCTTCACATATTGTAGACTTCATCAGAACCAGTTGAACATAAAATACGAAGGTTACGTTTATCGTAATGGTTTGAATATTTCTAGATACGTTTAGGTTTAGTCTAGGCGGAATTAGTGGTACGATGTTATTTTTGAGTATGGTATGTTTAAACAGTGTGCGAGGTTTAGAACATGCTTAAGTTGCGTTCGTATCGCACTTTGATTGATGCCTTCGCTAGATAATATAAGTCAAATGTAACCGTAAGGCACTCTGGGGGAATAGCTATTTTATATGTTACAGTTTTATACACACACTATTGTTTAGAGATTATTTTCACCCACTTCAATGCGGAACGACCCCAGTAATGCCTTATTATTATTAGATTACATAGTTTGCATTGACTCATTAAATTGTTACTTATTGTAACAAGCGAGTTGCAAATAAATCATTGATGTTAAAATGGTTCATTCAAATCATTCCTATCACATTATGATAATAATAATAGCAATTGTTATGGTACATTTTCTTTCTTTCGTAATGCTAAATCTTTAACATTCATGTGGAAAGAAAGTTCATTGTTCTATTATTAATATTGTATTTATTCATGTATGATAATGTTTTCCTGAATTTTATTATAGTAAGATTATATTGTATGAATAAACCACCTTGTGTTTATATTTCACTCCTGTTGTAGTCCCTGGAAAAAGAAAGATTAAAATAATGCCATTGGTGCAGATAGATGTGTGCGTTCAAAAGGTATGAATAATTATACAGGTGCATCGGTGGTTGTGAATGTATTAAAGTAAATGTCAACTTTTCTCTATCTCTACATAAACAAAGTTGTGTCCTGTTGTTTGTCTGTATGTATGTATGCTTAGATCGTTGTACATAAATATGCACAAATATACAATCTTCCTAAATTTACAGTAAGATACAAAATCAATGGGTAAACAATATTAAACTTGGACTCATTTTGTTGTAAATAGCTGAATAAGTGGGGCCTGAAATCAGCTTAATGCGATTTTTATCAATAGATAATTCAAGAGGAAGGTTTTTTTAGGTGTAGTTTAATTATGATTTAGTTAAATTTACATGTATACTAAATTTGTTTCAGTTTAAAATTTTATGTGGGGTCTCAGCCAGCAAGCTAGGACATTCTTAAGATAATGTTACCTATATTATAGGTATTTGATACATTAGATTAACTTCGAATTTGGTATAAACCACAAAGTAGATAATATAGTATAGACAGATATTTTGTTTAGTTGACAATGCTTGTATAGCCAACAAATAGGTTGTATTATGTTTATTTGTTACTATGTCATATTATGTACTGCCTTTGTACTGTAGGTGATTTAGGACATGTCCTTACGATAGAAAAACTACAATTAGTCTTATTCAATTAAAACCTGAGGCCTTATTGCCTAACGTTTCTGACAGTCGCGATCGCAATGAAATGACAGTTTTTGTATGCAAAATATGTCATTTGTTTGCGATCGCGAGTGTCAGAAACATTAATCAATACGGCCTCTGCACCAGACAATTGGGTTCTCTGCAGTTATGAGCATAGCTTTCAACATGTGGCTGCAAATGTGTTAGAATAGAAATAAAAAAGAATTATTAAAAGGAATGTTTTATACTAAATTAAATGTGTTCAATATGATGACTTACACACTTCTTTGTCTTGTCTCTGTGAGACAAACAAGGTTGCAGCATGGATTACCAAGAGATGCATTCTAAATGGCTAACTGCCATCTGGTAGATCAGTCATAACTGACTGATTAAATTTCTTGAGGTAGATATAGTTAGGAAACTTGTTTTTTCTGCCTATCATAATGATGAATGGTTCATAGCTTGCTTCCAATTGAGAACACTCCAGAACCCAACACCTAGTGTATTCGAAAACATTGTCTTGCAAACCCGTACATTCTCCTCATTTATCTTAAGATAGTAAAACAAAGTTCGACTTCGTTTTCCTCTTTTACCGTTAGTGCGTCCTCTAACACGTTTCGGCGCTATACTTTTCACTTGAAGATTGACATAGGTTTTCCTTTCATCCCAGGTTAGTTTTTGAAAGTTGCTATACAAGAATTGTCTTTCATCTTCCGTAATGGTACCACATTTCATTGTTCCTTTGTCTCTTAGGCCACATTTGCATCTTTCTTTCATAAATCTAAGGAAGTCTTCATCTCCTGGTTCGACGCATGGTTCTCGTCTTTTTCTTCTCTTTTTGATTTGTAATGTTTCTGTGCTTCTTTCATTTATTTTTGAGGAATTGTGTTCGGAGTCTGATGAACCGATTTGAACTGATATAAACTCTGTAGGAACCAATTCACCTGTATGTTCATCTGAGTTGATATTGTTATGTTTATTGCGGGGTCCTGGTAATGTCATACTATTTTTAAACAATGCGTTATTTACTTATATTTATTTTAAAGATTTTCCATGAATGATAACTGTAACTTAAATTAAATTCATAATAGAACAGTACAATACAATCAAAGATTTTTTTAATTTTTAAATAAATACCAGACCAATTAATGTAGGTATACCAGACCAGTGAGTGATTGGTAATGACGTTGACGTATTGGTTTTTTTAGGCAGCAGCAAGCAAGGCACCATAGTAGCAGCACTGCATCATACAGCCTCATTTCTCCACATTCTCCACATTTAAAAATACCAAACTATAGAACAAGTAAAAATCTAATTTCAATCATCTCAAATCTCATTTCTCCAATTCTCCAGTTACTGGCAAAGAACCAGAAGCTCGTTTCATAAAAACATTGTAATAAGCAAATTTGGAAATTGTTTGTTTATACTTTTGATCGAAATAGTAAGTACTACGTACAATGAACACTCAAAAAACAGACGAGCAACAACCGACCCAAACCCTATTGACATAAGAACTAAGGGCCTCCGTCCGGGTGAAATAGCAAGCACGGAGTCAGTGTTTCCCTCTCTGCCAGGAAATAAATAATAAATAATTAGTAAATTTTAGTTTCTTTTAAAAACATTGAATTAAATGTATACATTTATAATAAGCAATAATTACACGAATTAATATGTTTTTAATGAAATAAGCTTTAGATCTTTTTACACGAGCTAATTTTAACTTGATGGTAGTTTTTATTAATTTCTCAATGGCCACACCAAACAGTAAGATGGCGTCTTCGTTATTGAGACTAGGGTGACAATCTTTTCACGATGTATTCAAATGGCTAATATGTAATATTTATTATAATATGATATTTTATACCCATCATACGTATTGCCTAATACGAATGATACATACTGGAATAAAATAATAATCCTAATACATTATATTATATTATTATTATAAATTTTGAATATTTCCAAGGGAATTTGGAAAAATCCCGAAAATTTCAATTAAAACTACCAGACCGATTCAGTTTACGCGTGCGAAGCCGCTGGTAAAACGCTAGTAGGTAAATAATGAATAAGTAAATAATTAAGTGACAACAGTGAGTGAGTCAGTTTAATTGTTTGATTTAATTTAGTTTTATTTAATTGACAAGATTTCATATTTCTAAGACTATAATTTGATTCCTTCTCTGTATTCTGCTTGGAAATAGAAAGACACTTGTATTTTTAAAATTTCGCTACGATTATTAATTAATTTATTACAATTTTTTTAAGATGAGCTTATTCTAAAAGGGCTTAACTCAAAAACTACGATATAATTAGATCCATTACTTTTATCTAGTCTTTATTTTAAAAAAATATCACGTAAATCATGCGTAAATCTGCAAGGCTACCACGAAATTCGAAAATCGAAGTTCGTATTGTACCGTCCCACCTACGCTTATGTCATTTAATACGAGAGTGAGAGGGACGGCACGATACGAACTTCGAATTTCGTGTTTTGGAGTAGCCCTTCTGAAGTAGACGTTGTCAAAATTATGACAGCTCCTTTTTCTGGTGAAAAAGGCAAAGGAAACATCTATTCTGTCGTAGTATTGGCAAATTCACATATTTTTTTTAAATTTTTAGTATATTTTTAAATATGGAGGAATAAATTATAATAAATATTTTGCCATATTCAGGAGGCAAAACTCTTTCGATTCCTGTAGTAATTTACAGGTGTTGAAAAAATGAAATCTTGTCAATTTTAATTTTGTAATTTTTATTTAATTGTTGTAATTTCTAATCATCATCATCATCATCCCAGCCTATATACGTTCCACTGCTGGGCACAGGCCTCCTCTCAGAATGTGATTGTGATTTAATTTAATAAATGATTTTTATCTGTAGTGACAACTCAATCTTCATTCATTTATTAGCCTAAATTAACTGACTTATGTATTCACTTTTTCATACTAGTTGCACCTGTAGAAAAGTGAATACTTCTGTTACTAGCACCGACGTACATACCTAAAATTTATTTGCTCTAGTCTCTACCAGCCGTATCATAAGGACTTCGTATACAAGTAATAAAAATTCTGGTTATTGCTACTTAGTATATTTTTCTGACAAAGAAGTACTAGGAGGAAGGAATGTCTCATTAACTGCATAAAATTATGGTCATACTAATAGAGTGAGATAAAATAATCCTGTGGTAGCTATCTCTATCGGCAAGCTGACGGCTCGTTATTCCTGCACAGTGCACATTCCAGGTGTACGTAGTACTTACTTATTGTACAAAAAGGTTACGCAAAAAATGCTAAGTACAAAGGGGGAAGTTTAATAAACTGAGTCTTTCACTTACCTACAAAATCACAAGCGTGAAACGTGTCGCACTTGCGTGAAACGTGTCTTGAAGGCTAACAACGTTCGAAGTTCGTGTTGTGCGGTCCCTCTCACACTTATACTATTTAATACGAGAGCGAGAGGGATCGCACGACACGAACTTCGAACGTTGTGTTTCGGAGTAATCCTTCTTGACAGAAGGGCTACGAACTTCGATCAACAATCACACGAGATACAAGATCCCATACAAAATCAAAGCGAAAAAGTGGCCGTGTTGCTTATACCATAGACAAAGTCTTATACTTATAGCTATATATCTGTTTTACCTTCTAAATTAATTTAAAATATATACCTTAAGTCTAAGCAACAAAGATCCAAATAATAGTAATTGTATATAATACTTATGACGTATCGTCATAAGACGAGCAAAAGCGTTCGATAAACAAAAGAACTCAAAAAGATGTCATTGTATTTCAGGAACAGGGCAATAATGGAGTCGCAATTATTATAAGACAGACATTTTTTTATTTCACAGATATAACACATAAAAAATTACATATACAAATATTGACAAATTAACTAAATTAAGTTACCTAACTATAAAATGAGTAATTGACAACATTTCAAATTACTCACACTATGATTTAGTTAAGTCGAAAATATTTATGTATTTTAGCTAGGATTGGTACTTATTTTATTAACCCCCGAAGCAAAAAGAGGCGTGTTATAAGTGTGACCGCTTTGTGTGTCTGTCTGTCTGTGGCACCGTAGTTCTTAAAAGGGTGGACCGATTTGAATGCGGTTTTTTTTATTTGATAGCAGGTTTTCTAGCGATGTTTCTTAGACATGTTTTATCAAAATTGGTTAAACCATTTTTGAGATATTGAACTTTAAAGTGACAAAGTCGGGGGTTTTCCAACTTTTTGTTGGTTAGGTTATTGTTAATTGATAATAACTTACTCATTTTATAAAAACCCCCGACAATAAAACGCCAGCAAAAATAAAAACAACGCCCGAAAAAAAAGCCGCCAAAAAGGACCTACCTATACATACTCCAATTCAATAGAATCTAACAATCGTGTAGACACTTCCAGCCTTCTAATATGTACACCAGGCTGCCTAAGGCTTTGTGATGTGACTATTATTCTTTTTTCATTCCTGTTAGATGATAATTCCAACAATAGGGACATATATAATCAAGCGTGCTCATGTCAGGGTGTGTTAAAAGTGTAGAAAATTGTTAGATTCTATTGAATTGTACTTTACCTAGCTGTTGCCCGCGACTTCATCTGCGAACAATTCGTTTATTCCTACCCCGCTGGGACCTATGCTGATTTCCCGCAAAATTAGCCTAAGTTAATTTAGTATAAGTACCTAGCAATATTTTTTTATCTAAGAGTCGTCGGTGTCGAGGGACCGCTAAGGTTAATAAGTACTTTAAAAAATGCAACAAATGTTTCGATTTTTGTGCGGCCTGTAAAGTTGTTGTTCTCTTTCTCTCGCGACAATAGATGTCCATTCCGCACAGCGAAAAGGATCACTAGGAAATCTACAAATAAAAATATAATTTTTTTTATTTAAAAATGAGAACTACTCCACGAATTTTTTTGTTCTAAATTCACCGATTATTGGCAAGATGGTTGGCCAAACAATAAATTATTGTTTTTTAAATGTAAACTGCCACTTTTTACGTACTTTAAGTGAAATACTGACTTGTATTTACCTAAAGATGGATATTCCTTCAGAAACCCTAGTGTTACGGTGACTGCATTCGCAGTTTTTGAATGCACATTGCACATTGTGGCATTTTATTACGTCTGCACGTTGGCTGTGGTTGACGCGTACCGTCAGAAATAAGAGCACAAATTTATTTTTCAACACACCTGCTCGTAAAGTAGGTCTTATTACAGCGTATTTACACTGATAATGCAGAATATTACCCATGCCGTGCCTTTTACATTACATTATCGCACTAGTGCCTTTTCATTACATATCTTTTTAAATATTAGCAAGAAGTATTAATGTTTCGAAAACAGCTAAGTAGTTATTTGCGTAAATATAAAATTCAATTCAAAATGTGATAAATAATTAAAGAATTTCATGAAACTGCTTGTTAGCTTGTTGGTATTTATAATTTGACGGTGTATTTTTAACTATAAATACCCAATTTCAAAATTTATAAATATGTGGCTGATTAGCTACTTTGCCGGTGCCCTTATCTCAGACTTGCGCGCGCATGCAGCGCTGAGCGCGCGAAAAAAAAAAATTACGGCCGCCATCTTTTAAATGGGTTTCTGTTTGTTAAGTTTATTTAAATAAATGTGAACTTTTATTTACTTTTCCTCGCAAGTGTGTTGAAAAACGTCGTATGAAACACGTGAGCATTGGTCATTACACTTTTCGTCTCCATTAAGCCTTCGCCTTCGGCTCAGGCTTAAAAACCGACTCGAGTGTAATGACCAACATAGCACACTTGTATCATAATGTACTATTGTGCTCTTATTTCTCTGGCCGCTTTCAGAGCTGTGACGTATAATCTAGTATGTAAGTAATTGTTGATCGAAGGCTACGAAACACAAAATTCGAAATTCGTGTCGTGCGTTCCCTCTGACATTTTATACTATTTAATACGAGAGCGAGAGGGATCGCACGATTCGCACGACACCAACTTCGAATTTTGTGTTTCGGAGTAGCCTTCCAGAACGTCATCCATTTATGACGTGACTGAATTTCAGATGACAGTAAGTTGCTAAGTTGGCAAACGCGCAGCGTTTTAAATTTTCATTTAACTTCTCATTTCCCACATTTTGTTATGACAAACAAACGTAAAAAATACCACCATGGAGATACGCACTTAGCAAGGCGTTGGAGGGTGAGGAATCGCAAAAAAGATCTTGACGAAATTGATGGCGATCTCAAAGAAGGTATGGTTATAAGTTCTGTCACATATGGTTTCATATTTCGTCGGCCTAAATCGTTAACCTTCTAAGTCCATTTTGAGTAAGTTTACAGGACATTGAAAAAACTGCATAAAATCTTCAATCGTTGACTAATCAAAGTTTTGAAAATCCCGTTGGTAGCTATGACTAAACTTGATATTTTAAAGATATAATTAACAGCATATGGGCCATTTCACAAAAAGTTGTACGCACCGAAAAATTATGGGTTCAAAATCAATCTCGCTTTACATTCATTCAAATAATATTTACGGATGCCCTGATATATAAATTTATACAAAAAGTAATTTATATCTTTAAATATTTATCTGAAATGAATTAAAAAAATATTTTTCAAAGTAGGAGAGATGCAAGCGTTCCATTCCGTGACCAACTTGTTCATCATCATCATCATCAGCCGGAAGACGTCCACTGCTGGACAAAGGCCTCCCCCTTAGAACGCCATAATGAACGACAACTCGCCACTTGCATCCACCGGTTTCCCGCAACTCTCACGATATCGTCAGTCCACCTGGTGGGAGGTCTGCCAACGCTTCGTCTTCCGGTTCGTGGTCGCCACTCGAGAACTTTTCTCCCCCAACGGTTATCTGTTCTTCGAGCGATGTGGCCCGCCCATTGCCACTTCAACCTGCATATTTTTCCAGCTATGTCAGTGACTTTAGTTCTTCGACAAATTTCCGTATTCCGGATTCTATCGCGCAAAGAAACTCCAAGCATAGCTCTCTCCATAGCTCGTTGCGTGACTCTGAGCTTCTCTAAGAGGCCATGGTTACTTATAATTACATGGATACTTTTAACTTATTTTGTACAGAACAGAAAGGGTTCAGGAAAAATATTAATATAAACATGGCTCTTTATGATTTTATAAACATGGTCGTTAAAAATGTTGACAAAAAAATACCCGTGTGTGCTCTATTTACCGACATGACCAAGGCCTTTGATCATGTAGATCATGAAATTGTATTAAAGGGAAAACAGATAGAGTATTCATATCAGATTCAAGATGTATAAGATATGGTGTACCTCAGGGAAGTGTACTTGGCCCTCTTCTCTTTTTAATTTATATAAATGACCTGCCCAGAGCTATACACCATCCAATGATCTTGTTTGCTGATGACAGTACCTCCACTGTAAAATGTAGTAACCAGGCTAACTATGAACATGATGTTAACACCGTAATAAAAGATGTCATATTGTGGCTTAATAGTAATAATCTGTCAAAGAAAAATTATGACACATGGTGCCTTCATGCCCAAGCCGTATTAATTAAAAACGATTTGTGGGAATATGTGAGCGGTGAAATAAAATTGTCGGATAAATCGAGTGAAGAAGAAAATAAACAATTCGCGAAGAAGGACTTACAAGCCCGAGCCCGAGCGGAACTACTTTTGCTGATTTCGCCATCCGAACTGAAACAGATAAAAGGATGCACTTCATCGAAAGAGGTATGGGACCAATTAAAATCTATTTATAAAAGTACCGGCCCTGCTCGAAAAGCAACAATGCTTAAACAATTAGTCCTAAAACGCATGAATCCGACTGAAGATGTTAGAGATCATCTCAATAACTTTATGGACGTCGTGGATAAACTGGAGGAAATGGATGTAGACATAAATGCTGAACTATTAAGCATTATGATGCTATATAGCCTACCTTCAAGCTATGAAAATTTTAGAATAGCTATTGAGTCACGAGATAACTTGCCAAATCCACACGACCTAAAAATTAAAATTATTGAAGAGAGCGAAGCACGAAACCAATGTGCGAGCACTGAGGCAACTGAAGCATTATATACCAAAAACAAAAAGAAAAACTCGTACCAAAACTCATTTTGCAAAAACTGCAACAAGAAGGGGCACTCAACTGAAGCCTGCTGGTGTAAGAAAAATTACTCGAAAAAGGAAAAAGAAAATAAATTTCCAAAACGCGAACAGAATTTCAACATCTGTCTGGCATCAGCGAATGAAGATGACAATAATATGTGGTGTCTGGATAGTGGCTGCACATCACACATGAGTGGTCAGAAAAATTTATTCGAAAATTTAAGCCCTGAAACAAACACTCTAAAATTAGCTTCGAAAAACACTTCAACAGAAATTCAAGGAAAAGGGAAGCTAAAGATTTCATCCAATAACGAAACCTTTAATCTAAATGAAGCCTTATACGTTCCTGATATATCTACAAATCTGGTATCCGTTGGGAAGATCACAGATAATGGATATAAAGTTGTGTTCGAAAAGCAAATAGCATCAATAATCGAGGATGATGATGTGATTTTACAAGCGCAGAGAAACATGAACGGCTTGTACTATTTCGATATTGATCAAAAGGAGCCAAGAGCAAATTTGGCATCTGATAATGAAGCAATGATATGGCATAAGAAGCTAGGCCACATCAACGAAAAAGATTTAAGAATGATGGCCAATAAAGGATTAATGCGTGGATTGGAACTAAAAGAAGTTAAATTCCAAACATGTAAAACCTGCATAAAAGGAAAATTATCAGCTTTGCCATTTATTAGTCACGACGTTACATCGTCCGAACTATTAGAAATGTAGGCCATTCGAAAACGAATCAATCGCTGGATCAAGATATTATGTATCATTTATTGATGATTACTCAAGATATTGCTGCATATATTTCATAAAGAAAAAAAAACGAAGTCATTGAAAAATTCAAAGAATATAAAAACAGAGTGGAAATGTTCACGAAGAAGAAAATTTAAAATTTACAGTCAGATAATGGCGGTGAATATAAGAATAAAGAATTCGATGACTTGCTGAAACAATATGGCATTAAAAGGAGACTAACAGTACCTTACACCCCCCAACAAAACTGTGTGAGTGAAAGAAAAAATAGATCCTTGCTGGATAAAGCCAGATGTTTAATGATTGATTCTAACGTCCCTGCATGCCTATGGGCAGAAGCGATTAATACAGCGAACTATTTAATAAATAGAAGCCCAGCAAAAGCTCTTAATGGAAGAACACCATATGAAAAATGGGTAAACAAAACACCATCTGGAAATCATTTACACATTTTCGGAAGCAAAGCATTCGCATTAAATAAAAGGCGTAAAGGAAAATTCTCACCTAAAGCTATAGAATGAGTATTCGTGGGATACGCCAGAAATGCAAAAGGTTTCAGGATCTACGTACCGGACGAAAATGATGTCGTTATAAGCAGAGATGTAAAATTTATTGAGAAAATGTACTATCCAGAAAATCAAGCTGCGAAATATGACGATTTTGAAGAAAAACCTGAAACAGAAAAAGAAAAGATTATAGAAATGAGAATAAATAAGAACAACTTACCTTCACAGACTCCAGATCGTCATACCATACCATTGAATGAATGTCCTGCTGAAACAAGCTTTTCTTCCCCACCTGTCGATAACCTAGAAGAAGAAATCATAAATGATGATATTATCTCGTCAGCTGACGATGAGTGGGCCGAGAGTGAAGAAAGCCAAATTCCACCTGTAATACCAAGTTCAAGTAGACAAAGACCTCAAAGAGTCAGAAATAAGCCAGTTTGGACTAGAGACTACTGTTTACAGGACGACAAGGAGGAGAGTATAATGGTATCAGAAAACAACTACTCAAATTTATCAGAAGAAATTAATGATGGAGAAGACTGGCATGACGCTATAAAAGCTGAAATGAAAGCGCATATCAAAAATGAAACTTGGAGAATTGTTAAGAGGGAAGGTAATGAAAAACCAATAGATTGCAAATTAATTTTAAAAAAGAAAATTGGTTTAAATAATGAAGAAATAAAGAAAGCAAGACTCGTTGCCCGAGGATTTTCACA
Organism: Choristoneura rosaceana; assembly: GCA_037349165.1. Taxonomy (NCBI): domain Eukaryota; kingdom Metazoa; phylum Arthropoda; class Insecta; order Lepidoptera; family Tortricidae; genus Choristoneura; species Choristoneura rosaceana. The sequence continues at coordinate 9,415,532 of JAZBNJ010000018.1, read as the reverse complement.
AAGACCCGGCATTGATTACAACGAGACTTTTGCACCCGTTGCAAAACTTAGCTCCATTAGAACTGTCGTTGGCTTAGCAGTTGAACAGAGCCTACATTTGAAACAAATGGATGTCACAACAGCCTACCTAAATGGAGATATTGATGAACATATAATTATGACACTACCTGAAAACATCGAAGAATATGTGACAGAAATTTTAATTGAGGAAAGCCAACAAGACGACTTGACTGTCTATAATAAAGCAAAACAAATGCTAGAAGACTACAAAAATATAAAAGGTGAAAAAGTTTGTAAACTGCAACGATCACTTTATGGCTTAAAACAATCAGGCAGACAGTGGTATTTAAAACTTGACTCAGAATTGAGAAATCTCGATTTTAAACCATCAAAAGCTGATCCATGTATTTACATACTGGAGAAAGGAGGAGCAAAGATTGTAATATCAATATGGGTCGACGATCTATTGATAGCATATTCTTGTCCAAAGAAAATGAAACAAATACAAGACCTACTAATGACAAAATTTCATTTAAAAGATTTTGGAAGACCCGAAAGAATGCTTGGAATAGACTTCACATACACTAAGGACACAATAAAACTAAGTCAAGAAAAATATGGAGGATTCATTAATGAAATTTAAAATGGAGGAATGTAAGCCTACGACTGCACCCATCGAGCCCGGAATCCACCTACAAATTAATGAAAAGGGTAAAATGGATGGACTGCCATACAAAAACTTAATCGGAACGCTTATGTATTTGGCCGTCGCTACAAGGCCTGACATTATGTTCGCAGTGAGCTATTTATCGCAGTTCAATGACTGTTACAGCGACCAACATTTTAAATGCGCAAAACGTGTATTAAGATACCTGAAAGGTACTAAGTCCACAGGATTAACTTTTAAAAAGACGAACGAACCGTTACACGGAATGGTAGACGCAGATTGGGGCGCATGCAAGATCGATCGAAAATCCTTCTCAGGATACTGTTTTATTTTTGGAGGAGCCTGCATAAGCTGGGCATCCAAGAAACAAAGGAATGTGGCGCTTTCCACAGCTGAAGCGGAGTATACTGCTATTACAGAAGCAGCAAAGGAAGCCCTACATCTTTTATCATTATTTAACGATCTTGGAATAAAGATTGAAAAGATCTTGATTAAGAATGATAATCAAGCAGCAATAAAACTCAGTCATAACCCCATGGTCACATCTAAATCGAAACACATTGACATGAAAATACATTTCATCAGAGATTGTGTTAAGGATGGAAAAATATGCCTTAGCCATTTGGACACAGAAGACATGGTGGCCGACCTTCTAACAAAGGGACTATCTGGACCAAGGCTGGCTCAACTGAAAAAGCATTTGGGTTTGCTGCCTTAAGAGTCGCGAGGAGGAGTGTTAGTACTGGCTACGCGCCTCTACATGATATTGTCTATGTCCTTTATATTTTGTTAATGTGTCACTTGCCTTGTCAATATCAATAATTTATTAAAACCGCTAATATACAAAAATCATCTGCTTTTACGTGTAATCGCCGATCGAAATACCGTAACAAAAAATAATGTTAAAAGTATGGGACAACCCAAAAACGCTGTGTACAACTTTTTATGAAATGGCCCATATCTTACACAAATCACAGGAAATTTCAGCCAGTAATAAAAATTGTGTTTAGTGTTAATCAATCGCTCTAATAGTTATGAGATGTACTAACACCTAAAATGGACTCTTTTTACTAAACAATCTGCAATAGGTAATTAACGAGCAAATAATGATTAAAAATGTTCTCGATCGATGTTAAATAATACATAGAAATATGAAAAATAACACAATAAATTCACCCTGTTGATAATTTTCTGTTGTCAAACTCAAATAAACCGCATTTTCAGTAAAACAATGCATGACGCAAACAGCACGTGGCATCGCAAATAACTGTCAGTGCAAAACTAAGGCCCAAAGTGTACTCAGCAGATTTACTGTGTTCACCTCCACACAGCAGTTTTTCGGGCATAAGATTTGACACTTACTTTATGCTGACATCGCCGTTATTCCTTTACCAAACGGTAGAGAATGGTGTGCACTTTTTGACAAGAATGAAAAGTATTTTTTGCCCAAAAGCGGACTTAGCAGGTTAACGATTTAGGCCGACTATAACCTCAAAAGGTTAAATATAAATAAAATAATAAATAAAACAACTATATTCATGACATAATATTTTGAGTCTGTACTTAACATTTTCAGAAAAGGCCGAGAAGTTATTGAACCAAAAGGTGGACTTGGATCTCCCTGGTGCAGCGCAGCATTATTGTCTTCACTGTGCGCGATATTTCATCGACGATCAGGCGTTGAAGGAACATTTCAAGACTAAAGTTCATAAGCGCAGGTTGAAGGCTTTGGAACTAGAACCATACAGTATCGAAGAGTCCGAGAAAGCGGCAGGCCACGGTAACTTCAAACAGTCTATAAAGAGGAAAATTACCACACATAATTCTGAGAAGCCCGTTGATGAAGATGGCGACGCAGTTTTAGATGAGATCAATCCCAATAAAAAGAAAAAAGTTGACGAAAATGCTATGTAATAATATCAATTTACTTATTTACTTATTCAATTTATTTATTTATTTTATATTTATTTATCTCTAAGAAGTTATTTGGAAGGGGGTCTGCTTTATTCATAAATGGAGCAAAAGCAAGTGAGACATTTGTTTTTGGTACTCCTCACAATGATTTACCTGTACTTATGAAACAAAAGTCTATGATACAGGATCAATTGGAAAAAAGACAAACTAATTTTGACTTGGACAAATTAGAGAACTTATGGATAGTATATGAAGAACTAAAAAAGCAAAAGTCTGACTATGATAAAAAGAAAGCTGAAATTTCCAAAGAATTGAGTAAATTGGTAAAAAGTGAACCCAACAGTGAAGTTACTAAGAAATTAAAGATTCAAAGCGATTTAGTGAAAGAAAATATAAAAAACTAAAGGTGCCCTTATGGTCTGCAGAAGAAGCTGTTATGGTTGAATCATTAAAATTACCCAATGCTGTACATCCTAGAACCCCAGTAGGTGACAGTACAGTTTTACATACCCAAGGCCCCCCACCACAAAATAATAAAGATCACTTAAAAATTGGCAGAGAATAGAAACTAATCAATTTAATTTCAACTTTTCTCTATCTCTACATAAATAAATTTGTGTCCTGCTATTTGTCTGTATTGTATGTATGCTTAGATCGTTGTACATAAATATGCACAAATATACAATCTTCCTAAATTTACAGTTAGATACAAAATCAATGGGTAAACAATATCAAACTTTGACTCATTTTGTTGTAAATAGCTAAATAAGTGGGGCCTGAAATCAGCTCAATGCGATTTTTATCAATAGCTAATTCAAGAGGAAGATTTTTTTAGGTGTAGTTTAATTATGATTTAGTTACATTTACATGTATACTAAATTTCAGTTTCAGTTTAAAATTTTATGTGGGGTCTCAGCAAGCTAGGACATTCTTAAGATAATGTTACCTATATTGTACGTATTTGATACATTAGATTAAGTTGAAATTTGGTATAGATAGACACAGATATTTTGTTTAGTTTACAATGCTTGTACAGCCAAGAAATAGATTGTATTATGTTTATTTGTTACTATGTCATATTATGTACCTTCTTTGTATTGTAGGCGATTTAGGACATTATGATTGGTTTTTTGGAATCTTTTTGTATTTTTTATTTCAATTCCAAATTTTTACTTTTACGGTCATGAAACCGTGAAACCTAAATTGAAAATACAAACCGAAACATAGATGCACAGAAAAACCAGAAAAATAAGACCAACACTGAGAATCGAACCTAGGTCCTCGGCATTCAGTGCCGCACCGCAATACCGCAACACCACTGCTGGTCAACGGCACAGACACGAATTTCTCTATGCATCACATATCTCAGCTTGTTTACTTTACTTTGTCACTGCTTAAGTGACCTGTCACTGCTTAAGTTCGGTTTGTATTTTCGATTTAGGACATGTCCTTACTATAGAAAAACTACAATTAGTCTTATTCAATTAAAACCTGCACCAATAACCAAACAATTGGGTTCTTTGTACGTGGTTTTCATTACTACAGGGGAAAAAATGCAGTTATGAGCATAGCTTTCAATGTGTGGCTGCAAATGTGTTGGAATAGAAGTAAATAAAAAAAATATTAAAAGGCATGTTTTATACTAAATTAAATGTGTTCAATATGTAGCCTTACACACTTCTTTGTCTTGTGTCTGTGAGACAAACAAGGTTGCAGCATGGATTACCAAGAGATGCATACTAAATGGCAAACTGCCATCTGGTAGATCAAAGTCATAACTGACTGATTAAATTTCTTGTGAGGTAGATTTAGTTGGGAAACTGTTTTTTCTGCCTATCATAATGAATGGTTCATAGCTTGCATAGAACACTCCAGAACCCAACACCTAGTGTATTCGAAAACATAGTCTTGCAAACCCGTATATTCTCCTCATTTATCTTAAGATAGTAAAACAAAGTTCGACTTCGTTTTCCTCTTTTGACGTTAGTGCGTCCTCTAACACGTTTCGGCGCTATACTTTTCACTTGAAGATTGACATAGGTTTTCCTTTCATCCCAGGTTAGTTTTTGAAAGTTGCTATACAAGGATTGTCTTTCATCTTCCGTAATGGTACCACATTTCATTGTTCCTTTGTCTCTTAGGCCACATTTGCATCTTTTTTTCATAAATCTAAGGAAGTCTTCATCTCCTGGTTCGAAGCATGGTTCTCGTCTTTTTCTTCTCTTTTTGATTTGTAATGTTTCTGTGCTTCTTTCATTTATTTTTGAGGAATTGTCTTCGGAGTCTGATGAACCGATTTGAACTGATATAAACTCTGTAGGAACCAATTCACCTGTATGTTCATCTGAGTTGATATTGTTATGTTTGTTGCGGGGTCCTGGTAATGTCATACTATTTTTAAACAATGCGTTATTTTCTTGTATTTATTGTAAAGATTTTTCATGAATGATAACTATAACTTAAATTAAATTCATAATACTAGTAGAATATAATCAAAGAAAAATTATAATTTTTAAATAATTACCAGACCAGTGAGTGATTGGTAATGACAACAGACAGTATATAAACAGGTACACCCTGTGAGATCTTAAAAAAACCTTCGGAAATTAGAAGCATGCTTTGGGTATAGACGATGACACGCGATCGTGATATGCGGTTCTTTTCTGTTATCAACTTGCAAAACTTTTCAAAGTTGCCGTAAAAAGTGATGTAAAGAATAACCATCAGCACAAAATAAACCTTACTGTAATAATATTACGCTTCTTTATCTTTTTCTAATTTTAATACAACATGACTTTTTGCCATTATACAAATAAAACAAAATCAGCATTTTCGAATTCTTCCATCGTCAATTTAAATTGAGAACACCCCGCCTCAACATACTACTTTTGTTTGGAAGTATATAGAGCTGTTGTTATACTGTATCTACTTCTCTTGGGTATGTCAAATGAATTTTTTTGGTCGGCTTTCCTTTTATATATTTTTTAATGTACTTTTCGAATCCCGGTTGCTTCTATAACTCGATCTTGTACCTTATTAAAATATTTACGACCAACTTTTTTCTTAAAAATTTCAACTTATATAGAAAATATTTATAAATACATTGTAAACAATTTCCAGTGATTGGCTATTTACAGAAATACCCTGCTTAAGTTGACTCGCCATGGAAATCAATTTCCAAAAAATAACAAACTACCTAAATAAATATATGTAAGTGGTGGTTTTAACTGCTCTATATAAATCAATGAAAATAATACGAGTGCACTCTACGCGTGATGGATTGCTACTGAGTCAAAAAGACAATTGTCATTTTTTACTAACGAATCCTTCCGATTTCCCCCGAAACCCGAAGGGTTTTCTAAAAGCTCACTGTAGTCTTTGCCTATTGGTTTTTTTAGGCAGCAGCAAGCAAGGCACCAAGGCACTATAGTAGCAGCACTGCATCATACAGCCTCATTTCTCCACATTCGACTTTAAAAATACCAAACTATAGGACAAGTCAAAATTTAATTTCAATCATCTCAAATCTCATTTCGTCGGCCTAAATCGTTAACCTGCTAAGTCCGCTTTTGGGCGAAAATTACTTTTCATACTTGTCAAAAAGTGCACACCATTCTCTACCGTTTGGTAAAGGAATAACGGCGATATCAGCATAAAGTAAGTGTCAAATCTTTTGCCCGAAAAACTGCTGTGTGGAGGTGAACACAGAATCTGCTAAGTCCACTTCAGGCCTCAGTTTTGCACTGACAGTTATTTGCGATGCCACGTGCTGTTGCGTCATGCGATGTTTTACTGAAAATGTGGTTTGAGTATGACAACAGATTAGAAAATTATCAACAGGGTAAATTTATTGTGCTATTTCTCGTATTTCTACATATTATTTAACATCGAGAACATATATTTTAATCATTATTTGCTCGTTAATTACCTATTGCAGATTGTTTGAGTAAAAAGAGTCAATTTAAGGTGTAAGTACATCTCATAATTATTAGAGTGATTGATTAACACTAAATACAATTTTTTTATTGTAAAATAATAATAAACAAAATACTATGGATATTTTCTCCAGCATACTAAATTTAAGTCTAATAACTGCTAAGTCCTACATTCAATTTAACCTTCAAGACGAAAACCTGCTAAATACCCATTTTTATTAATTTCTTGTGATTTGTGTAAGATATGCTGTTAATTATATCTTTAAAATATCAATTTAGTCATAGCTACCAACGGGATTTTCAAAACTTTGATTAGTCAACGATTGAAGATTTTATGCAGTTTTTTTAATGTCCTGTAAACTTACTCAAAATGGACTTGGAGGGTTAGCGATTTAGGCCGACGATTTCTTCAATTCTCCAGTTACTGGCAAGGAACCAGAGGCTCGTTTCATAAAAACATTATAAGGAAATTTGAAAAACAAAAAATGCTAAGTACAAAGGGGGAGGTTTAATAAACTGAGTCGAAAATCACAAGCGTGAAACGTGTCGCACTTGTCCCGGACAGAACGTCATCCATTATCCATTCATGACATTCCCTTAGAGGAAAGAATAATAAATAAAAAAAAAACCATTCATGACATGACTGAATTGACAGTGACAGATGACAGTAAGTTGCTAAGTTGACAGACGCGCAGTGGTTTAAATTTTCATTTAATTTCTCATTTGCCACATTTTGTTATGACATACAAACGTAAAAAATACCACCATGGAGATACGCATTTAGCAAGGCGTTGGAGGGTGAGGAATCGCAAAAAAGATCTTGACGAAATTGATGGCGATCTCAAAGAAGGTAAGGTTATAAGTTCTGTCACATGGTTTCATATTTTGAGGTTAACTGTCATGACAATATTTTGAGTTTGTACCTCTACATTTTCAGAAAAGGCCGAGAAGTTATTGAACCAAAACGTGGACTTGGATCTCCCTGGTGCAGCGCAACATTATTGTCTTCACTGTGCGCGATATTTCATCGACGATCAAGCGTTGAAGGAACATTTCAAGACTAAAGTTCATAAGCGCAGGCTGAAGGCTTTGGAACTAGAACCATACAGTATCGAAGAGTCCGAGAGAGCGGCAGGCCACGGTAACTTCAAACAGCCTATAAAAAGGAAAATTACCACACAAAATACTGAGAAGCCCGTTGATGAAGATGGCGACGCAGTTTTAGATGAGATCAGTCCCAATAAAAAGAAAAAAGTTGACGAAAATGCTACGTAATAATATCAACTTACTCACCGGGAAATTATTTAGCTCTAAGAAGTTATTTGTAAGGGGGTCTGCTTTATTCATAAATGGAGCAAAAGCAAGTGAGACATTTGTTTTTGTTACTCCTTACAATGATTTACCTGAACTTATGAAACAAAAGTCTATTATACAGGAACAATTGGAAAAAAGACAAACTAATTTTGACTTGGACAAATTAGAGAACTTATGGATAGTATACGAAGAACTAAAAAAGCAAAAGTCTGACTATGATAAAAAGAAAGCTGAAATTTCCAAAGAATTGAGCAGATTGATAAAAAGTGAACCCAACAGTGAAGTTACTAAGAAATTAAAGATTCAAAGTGATTTAGTGAAAGAAAATATAAAAAAACTAAAGGTGCCCTTATGGTCTGCAGAAGAAGCTGTTATGGTTGAATCATTAAAATTACCCAATGCTGTACATCCTAGGACCCCAGTTGGTGACAGTACAGTTTTACATACCCAAGGCCCCCCACCACAAAATAATAAAGATCACTTAAAAATTGGCAGAGAACAGAAAGTAATCAATTTCAAAAAGAATGAAAACTACTATCTAACAGGTGATGCAGCAGTATTTGAACTAGGAGCAAAGTTTTATTACAATGATGTACTTAAAAACAATGGTTTTATCCAATTTTCAAATCCTGACTTTGTAAAGAGTGTAATTGTGGAAGGCTGTGGTGAAGATCATACAAATCCTGATGCTACCTTTATTCTACACCATAATGAAGACTCTAAAGTGAATCCGGACAGCAGGTTACATTTAACTGGGGGAGCTTCATTGTGTTCTTTCTTTGCATATCATGCTAAAAATGTCCTGCATGCAAAATCACTACCTTTAAATTACTTCTCAATGGGGCGTCAGTATGTGCCATCACCAACAGATGAAGACAGTTTATACCATGTCAGCCAAGCTTCTGTTGTACAGATCTTCAATGTCACCAGAAATGAAACACAACTTAATACTGCTTTTGATAAAATCATTGATATTTTAAAAGATACTTATGGCAAATTAGGGTACCATTACCGATTAAGCATAATACCAGCTGACAAACTATTGACTTGGGAATCAATGAGAGTTGTAGTAGAGATGTATTCAAGCTCTATGAAGGCATATGTGAATGTTGCTGAGATTTCTGCCAGCGGGGACTTCATAAGCAAGAGACTTATGTTTACATATTCTGATAATAAACAGAGCAAGTTCCCTCACATAATTTCAGGAACTATTCTCAATGTTCCCAAGTTGCTAGCTTGTGTTTTGGAACAAGATGCTGAATTTTCTGTGCCAGAATTATTCAGTATAGACAACTGGGCTATCAACTCTTAACCAAATAAAGTATAATTTTGCCTAATTTGTAACAAAAAAATCTACATACATATACATATGTTAAAGTTATTATTATTTTGCAAGTGAAAGAGTTGTTTTGTTTACACAATGTGATAAGGTTTTTTAAAAATAATTATAATGCGAAAAAATTAATAGAATGGCATATTTAATTACACAAATATTATTGTTAGTCATAGTAGACTTTTCACACCTAGTCAAATATCAGTTTGGTACTCAGTTCTTTTCCAATTTTGGTTTTCCAGGTCTACTGGATCTTGCAAGCTGATCTCAATAAGGTCTAGATGTCCTGTTTTAGTCAGCAGCATTATTGTATGTGTCCTGGAAAAAAACATTTTTGTTTAATTCTACATTTAACCAACAAAAGTTACATAAATGTATTAAATTTATATAATTACCTTGTCCCATACCTTCCTTGTGGTATTGTAACAAATATAGAACTAAATTCTTTATACAATGGACTTCTATTTTCTAATTGTTCATCAGGTAGATGTCTGAAAATAAATGTTATTATTGAAATGAACAATTTTTTTTTATAATTACCTGTCATTATTATCTTAGTCAAATACATACACTTCTTTTGATTTTAATAGACCAATAAGTTCTTCAATAAGTTTATCTTTGGAGGCAACTTTAGGATATTTACTGCAGATCTCCCTCAGGGAGGCTTTTCCAGCCTCTACTTTCTTCAAAGGTTTCTCTGGTAGACTGTTTGAGAATCCTAGACATGGTTCATTCCAGGAGGTAAGGTTGTCTGTGGCATTAGTGTAACTTTGCACTTTTGTTTCTTTCCTAGAAAAAAAGAAAAAAAAACACTAATTTTAAATTTCATCTATTAATTAAAAATGAAGCATGGACCAGTTGGTGTTAATTCAAATAACACACCTCTATTTTTAACCTATTTATAGGTAAACAAATTTAAATTGTATTGCCTGAAAAGTGACAATCAAGCACAGCAATCAAGCTCATGGTAGGGTGGTTTGAATGAAAATTAATTATTTACATAAAAGGGTGACATACCCAAATTCAACAGTGATCAAAACAAATTCATTAACTTCTTTCAGAAGACTCTGCTTTGTTTTAAGATAATCCTCTGTTGAAGACTCACATTGTACATAATCTGTTACTATTCTGCCTCGACCTGTGAATCAATTAGGATAGGGTAAACATCATTTATTTGCTTTTCAATTCAATCTTTACATTTGCTTAGAATATAGGTTCAGTTCACACTTACTTTTGGCATCTGCCTTTTTGTTGCCAGGTAAATTGAGGAGCACTCCTAGCTTTTTTCTTTGGGGAGATAGTGCTAGCCATGTCCCATCACCATCAGAAGCCCCCAAATCTCTGCCTTTAAAGTACCAAATATTATTGTTTGACACTAAGAAAGATCTAAGATGGCAAGGGATTTTTTATTTAAGTTAAAGTGACTGTCATGAGGCAAGGGGTTATGACCAGTAGTTCCTTTGGAATAGTCCAAGAGGCGGTCTTAGTCCAGTAGTAATGGGACACTTGTGTTTGTTTACTTATTTTGTACAATAAAGAGTTTGTAATATAATAATATAGTAGACTAAGAAATTAGGGAGGTTTCTATTTCTGTACACATTACATTCAATTTATTTTTATTTATTTCAGTGTCTTTTAATATGGCCCAGTGCTGGTAATGGTATATAATCAAAAGGTTTTATTTATTTAATAAATGGACATTGAGGAAATATCACCTGCAATAACAGTGGGATCTTCCCAAACAGCCATGTTGGAAGCCAGTCGGTCATAATATTCGTCTCTGTTTTCAGCCAGGACCAGCCGATAGTCGCTGCCGGCATCATTATCTCCGCAATACATAAATAGTATGCACATTTTTACTGAAATAAAACGTAAGACGAATGAATACAAAGTCCTCTTAGCCGGTGGCGTGAGGAGTGATAAACAATTTGTTATCACCTTATCAGTCAAACATTGCAGGTATACGTCTAGCTATATAGAAAAGTTTGTTATATATACATAGAAGATACCTAATTAATTTTAACAAATAGATAATTATATTTAAATTGAAGCACACTACTTACCCTGCCGACCGCTTCCGGTAAAGTGTTGTGTTTATTAACTAATAATGGCTTTAAATTAAATATCCTAACAGCAGTGCTAAGCAGTCGATAATCTAGATAATCTATTGATAATCTATCAGGATTCAACTTCAACTTCAACTTTTTTGCTTAGTGGCAATCGGTCGCTTTTGGATAGCGTCCATTACTGCCAATGACACCTGACAGTAGCGAAGTGTATAATTGTGTCAGACCGGTTGAAAAGGATTTCTAAACGGGGGTTCTCGAAGCGAGTTTGTTGCGTACACACCTGGAATAGACATACACAAAACATAGGGACATCACACAACAAAGAAGACAGTACAAAACATTTAAACATTACAGATCGGATCAAAGGGAGCGACAGAAGCGAAAAAGCACCTAGAGTTTTATTTTTTCTTTAGTTATAAATTTAATTAAGAGGTTAAGGATTTTTTTGTTTGAGGAGGCATGGAGTAGGAGGGTTTTGAGGTTAGTGGGTTTAGGGATACATGGCGGGAGGATGTTGTAAAGGGAGGTTGTTCTCATAGGGCAGTTTAATAGGATGTGATCGGCAGTACCCTCCTCCAGGCCGCATGCACAGAGGGGGGATTGAACAATACCCCAACTGTACAGGCGGGCGGGAGTACAGGTATGTCCTATGCGTAATCTGCAAATCACTGACGTGGTTTGCTTGTTGGTTTGCCGAAACCGAAAGAACCAAGGCTTAGACGGGATGTTGGGTTGAATGTCCCCGTAGTGTCGACCTTTCACCAATATGGAACGCTCATACTGTCGCAGCCAGTTAGTATCGAGGTCCGATTTTGCAGAGGAGAAGAGGTCATAAAAGTAGCAGTTGGAGTGGTCTAAGCTGCCGATCTCTATGGCGTCCTTGGCATGTGCGTCAGCAACCTCATTGCCCTGGATCCCAGAATGACTGGGAATCCAGGCCAATGAAGTCTCTAGGTTACGGGTATGACATTCCCATAGGGTTTGCCTGATATTTAATACGAGGGGGTAGCTGACTTTGGAAGAAAATGGGTTGGCCTTAATGGATTGCAAGCTACTCAGGGAGTCCGAAAAAATTATACATTTGCGCATCCCGTGGGCGTTTACGTACTTAATTGCTTCCAGTATAGCTACTAATTCTCCCGTAAATACTGATGTAAGGGGTGGGCATTTAAAACTAAGGATCACTGAATACTTTGGAATCCAGACCGCTGAACCCACCGCACCACCGATCACGAGCCTAGAGGAATCTGTGAATATGGGCGTCCAGCCCCGCCAAAAGTTGTAGATTTTGTGGTGAAAGATTTCGTTGGCACCAGGTTCGTTTTTAATAATTCCAAAATCTAAAATAATATTAGGTTCAAAAATTAGGGCTTCATAACTATGCGAAAAAAGAGGGAGAGGGTAACAGGAGAACGAAGGGTCAGGGAGGTTAGAAAATTTGCGGAAACTATTTATTAAGCAGGGCGGGTTTTTATTAAACCAAACTCCGCTGTCAGTAATTAGGTTAGAGAGTTCTTGAAGTTTTGGAATGAGAGGGTGGTCATAGTTAAGGGAAAGCCTAAGAAAAAATCGATCGGCCAGGTATTGACGTCGGAGAGAAAGGGGAGGGTCCATAGCTTCTACTTGAAGGGTGTTCGTCGGAGAGGATTTCATAGCTCCTAGGATAACCCTTAGAGCCTGGTACTGAATTTTATCCAGCTTAGTCAGTGCCACCTTGCTACACGGTTCTAAAGTAAAAGAGCCATAGTCAAGAACACTACGGACTATGGCGTTGTATAGGAGTTTTTGAGAGTAGGGGTGAGCACCCCACCACACACCCGAAAGACAACGTAAGACATTAATACTAGATTGGCACTTTTGAGCTGTGAAATCGATGTGTGGGGACCCGGAAAGACGAGAATCGAGGACAACGCCTAGAAATTTGATTTGCTTACTTACAGGGATCAGTTGGTTATTGAAAGCTACCTCTACAGGGGGGAAAGACCTTTTTCTGGTAAAGGGGACTACACTACATTTTGATATTGAGAGGGAAAGACCATGAACAGCAAGCCATTCTCCCAAATAGAATAGAGCTTGGTTCAGGTTACAAGTGGCTACATCGACGGAGTGGGAAGAGGAGTAAAGAGCTATATCATCGGCGTACTGCAAAATATTGCAGAACGGGGTAACTGCTTCATCTAGGTCGTGTGTATACAGACTGTATAGTAAAGGGCTGAGCACGGAGCCTTGCGGAAGTCCTTGCCAAATTTGTCTTGGGGGGGAATGGGAACCACAATGCCTTACTTCTATAGAACGTTCCATAAGGAAGTTGCAAATGAAATGTGTCAACTTCTGCGGCAATCTCAGCTTAGATAGTTTATCTCTGAGAAGGGAGAGTATTACATTATCATAAGCGGATGTTATGTCCAAGAACACGCCAATAAGGAACTCGTTCCTTGTTAGGGTGATCCGGATGTCTGTGGTTAGAATTGATAGACTATCCATAGTGCCCATTCCTCTCCGGAATCCAAATTGACTTTTGGGCAGGATTTTCTCCGATTCGACAAACCACTCCAAACGTTTCTTTATCATATGTTCTAAAATTTTGAGCAGGCACGATGATAGAGCTATTGGACGATGGGAGGATGATAGGAGGGGGTCTTTACCTGGTTTTGGAAGGGGGATAATGGCTTGTATTTTCCATGCGTCTGGCACATAACCTAGATCAAAAAAATAATTTATAAGGTCTAGAAAGTATTTCTGTGTTATGTGTCCAGCTTTGGACAAAAAGGCATACGGGATGTTGTCTAAACCAGGGGCTGAGTTTTTTAGATGATCCAGAGAGGCCAGAAGTTCTGACCAAGAAAACGGTTGGTCGAACCTGTTAGGGGGGCAATTGGGAGGATAAGGAGAGGGAAGGGAATTTAAGTGGGGAGCAGAGGGGGGGGCTAGTGAATCAATGAATGCTTGAAGCCAAATAGAAGCGTCGTTACTCGACAAACCCCGGTCTATGTATGACCCCCGATAACGTTTAATATTTTTCCACAGTATGGCTGCTGGTGTACGTGGAGAGATATTCTGGCAGAAAGTTATCCACGCACATTTCTTTTTTTTTTTGAACAGGCGTTTTGACATAGCCGCAATCTTTTTAAAAGCTATGAAGTTAGCGGTGGACATGTTTTCGGAGTATGCTTTCTCTGCCTCTTTTCTTTTGCGGATGATATCGGAGCATTCCGAATCCCACCAAGGGGGAGAGGACCTCCCAATCTTGGTCCTTTTCTTAAGGGGAATGTTCTTGTCTGCTGTATCTATGAGAGCCTTAGTGAATTCGTCGTGGCAGATGTGGACGTTTTCTGGGGACACGTTAGGCAACTTGGAGATTCTTTCATCTACATCCACGGCAAACTGGTCCCAGTCTGCCTTGGGCAAGTGGTATCGGTTGGTAATTTGGGGTGAGGGTTGGGAAGAAGTAGCCGGGAACGATATTAGGATTGGGAGGTGATCACTGCCGTGGGAGTCGTGGAGCACCGACCAGGAAAGAAGGGTGCCAAAAACGGGGGAACAAAGTGAGAGATCCACTGCGCTAGCGTTTTGCCCAGGGGCCGTCCTACGCGTCGGGGAACCATCATTAAGAAGGCAGATGTTTTTATCCTCCATGAGGTCTATGAGGTCGCAGGCCAATGCGTCATAATCAGCGCTTCCCCACATTAGGTGGTGGCAGTTGAAATCACCCAGGATAAGGAATGGGCCTGGGAGGGCAGAAAATATGCGTTCCAGATCTGAAATATGAATAGAATGGGGGTCGGAAATATAAATGGATAGTACAGTGAAGTCCATGATTTTGGCGGCGACAGCATTAATGCTGGAAGGAAAGGGGGGAAGAGTAAGACGTGTAAACGTGACAGAGGATTTAATGAGAAGGGCGGCTCCTGCGTAGCCGTCATCTCTGTCATGTCGAAGGCAGAAGAACCCAGGCACCCGAAACCGGGATCCCGGGACCAACCATGTCTCCGAAATGGCAAAGACGGCAGGGTCATACGAGGCAACCATTTGCAAGATTTCATGTTTCTTAGGGCGGAGACTATGACTGTTCCATTGGATGAGCTGGAATTTTGACAACTGAGAGAAGGTGGGAAAGTTTATTGGCAACGTTGGTCGGTAGGGGGAATTCGTCCATTTTACTGAACATATTTATCAATAACGATAGTAGGACATCCAACAGATTGTCGTTGGGAGAGGAATCATAGGAGGGGGGGCGAGGGGAGCTTGGAAATTGAAGCGCGGCCCCAGTCCTCGGAGGAGGGGGGTTCCGATCTCCAATTAAGGCGTTGTGCGCAGCGCGGTCATAACCTTGTGATAGGGGGCGGCGGGGGGACCTTGGAATGTACACGGTTTTTCTATAGCTTTGTGGCTGACTGTGGGTGTGGGAGGGGGTAGAGTTGGGTTGGTATTGGGACATAGGAGGATCGCTTTGGAAAGAGAGCTGTGTCTGAGCCGCATCTGCATACGTTCTCTTTACGGCGGGGAACCTGTCGCATGCCTGAGAGTAGGAGATGTTCTCTTCAGACATTGTTTCCTTAATAGTTTGTTGGCGGGTGTGTTCTGGGCAGGTCTTGCTGGTAGCGAAGTGCCTGCCTGAGCAGAACACGCAAAACGCTAGGGTTTCCTGCACATCGCATGTTCTACCTGTGTGATCTTGACCGCACTTGTAGCATTTTGGCTTTGATCGGCACTGCTCTGCAATGTGACCGAATTTGCAACAACTGTGGCATTGTATTGTGGGCAGGCGGTACTTTTCAACCGCTAAAGATGTATAGCAGCAAAATATTCTGGCTGGCAGTACTTGTCCGCTAAAAGTGATCACCACGGTTCCTGTAGGGGTCCACTCAACGCCATCAGGTTTGTGGACTTTACGATTCAGTCGTCTGGCTTTGAGGATTACCCCACAGCCAGAAGGCAGTTCCACGTCACTGACGAATGCATCCAGGGCTAAGTCTGTCGGTACTCCCCTGACAATACCCATGCGGGTGACATTGAATGTAGGTATAGATGCTTCGAAATTTTTAGACACAAGTAATGGGTCCGATAAGAAAGCATTTGCTGCCTCAGCCGTATTAAACTCCACGCTAACGCGGTTTCTCCCTACTTTTTTTATTCCATCACGCGCTATGTTTTGTACACGTGAGTTTACCATGACTTGGCCGAACTTAATGGGGTTTAGGGTAGTACCAGAGGAGGGATCGGATTCTGGTTTGGATACGTGTACCAGGAATGGTCCTCCATCATTGGAGGTGTATTTACGTCCATTTTTCAGGTCTGGGTGTTCATAAAGATGAGCTATGGAGTCGGAAGGGGCCCTACTCCCCAACTTAGTCGGGGGTTGAGATCCACCCGGCGCCGTAGCCTTTCTTTTTCCCGCCAGTAAGGGTATCTCGGCATCCATCGACACCTCCGATTGACTGTCTTGCGACAAATCAACCGGAGGGCCGCCGGAGACCGGGTCCCCAATAGAGGTTATGTCGGGAGGTTTTGGGGGGAAATGAGACATAGCGGAGTTAGCAGCGTACGAGAGTTGGTTAAAACACTTACTGGTCGCCGAAACCGCAGGGTAACACAAAAAACACGTAAAAAATAGCACTAGGCCACAAAATTTCTAGGTCCGACACAAACACGTGCTATCACCAAAGAAGTCAAGTGGACAGTCTGTCTATCAGGATTGAATTTTCTTTTAATTCAAACTAACTATTTCGTAATTTTGTGAAACTTCAAAACATTGATCAGCTGTTTTAGGTTGCCAGCTGAGTAAATATGCAATTTCCAGCAATTTATTTACGCGATATTTGTAGCTGATTTTAAGAACTTTCTAAATTGAACTCAAGATGTGAAGATATGTTATTTAGCAAAAAATTGTCCTTATGATGAAGCCTTTCAATCGGTATGATAAAGCTACAGGTAATTCTTTTTCTCGTGCAGCGGGTTCGATTCCCGGTTCAACCATGTAATTATTTAAAAAAATCTATGAATGCAGTTGAAATGGTTTTTAAACTAAAATAAAATAATGTCTTCTTCCAGTACTTATAATGGTCTATGTACAATATTTAAGGTACTTTCCCTCCATGTGGCATAGCCGTGGGACGTCCTGTATATATAATAGAACTAGCAAGGAGACAGCGCCCACACCGAGTTTGAATTGAAGCGGAAGAACTCTTGCACAACTCTTGGCTTGCCAAGCCCATGCCAAGCCAATTTTTTTTGATATTGATATGTTTCTTTCCCATGGCAACATTGGTATAAGAAACGTCAAATTAATCGCCATTTTCCTTGTAATTTCTCTTTTCTCTAATTTGTAAAATAAAATAAATATAATATCATGTAATTTTCAAGTCCAAATCTGTCTTCGACTCCTCGTCAATCAGATTAAAAAGATGGATTCTAACCTATCATTCTTCAGTCTACCAGTAAGTCAAAATGTTGCTTTTAACTTGATTGTTTTACGTAAACACTGTGCTGTTCTAATTACGAATATTTGCCACAGTTCGTGGACTCGGAGACTACAGACTTGGTGTTGAACATCAAGAATGATCGCTGCGGGTACGACGAGTTGCACACGAGTTTGCCGTCTCACGGCAATTTGTTGGGGTCAGACGATGTGTTGGCCCAATTTTTGTCTCCAGACGAGCCCTTGGAAGAGCCCGACTTGAATGGACCCACCACCTTGCACTGCGAGATATGCCGGAAGAAGTTTGATAATGCTAAAAAGTACTATGGACATTTGAGGATACATTCTAAGGGCAATGCTTGGGTTTGTGGTAAGATTTTAATAACTGTCATCATAGCTGTAATAAAATTGTCAAAAACAAGGTGTTTGAATACTATGCTACTAAACTTTATGGTTATTGCAGACAAGTGCCCTGAGCAAAAGTTTGCCACAAAGCAGGCCCTCATGAAGCACGGGCTGACGCATGCGCCTCTGGAACGGGTGTGGCGCTGCCCACAGTGTACCCTCTCCTTTGAGGCACTCTGGAGATTGCAACAACATCTCTTTTGTACACATCTAGAGTACAGGTAAAAAAATAAATTTTTTTAATCTTTACATTTTGTATTTTATATGTATTGGGTTTGGCAGACATTGTTTTGGTGCCAGGAATTCTGGCAATAGTCTGAGGAATATTTAATGAAATTAGCTACAGAGACTGGGCCCTATGGTAGGACAAGAGAAGCAGTTGCTCCAGGTATACCAGTACAAAATAAAATTGTGATCAGCAGTGTACACAACTTTACTTTCATCAAGCACTAGAGCCGGTGCTATACGTACAGAGACTTCCAGTAAGACTGGCATAGTGACACAAGTTCACTTAAATTTCGAAATAAAAAAAGTTACTGCTCACTGGTGGCATGATAAATGCCCTATAGTATGGCAGATCTGACTGCATGCAGCTTGTGGCTTGGATGTGGCGACGGAAACCAATTTTGTGCTTATATTATACTAGCTTTTGCCTGCGGCTCTGCCCGCATGGTATTAGGTTATTGCGCATTGTTCCCTCAGGAACTGTGCATTTTTTTGGGAAAAAAAGTAGCCTATGTCACTCTCAGGCCCATAAACTATCTCTATGCTAAAAATCACATCAATCCGTCGGTCCGTTACTGTGTGAAAGACGGACAAACATACAAACACACTTTTGCATTTATAAAATTAGTATGGAAGTATGGATTAATCTACCAATAACTTTTAGAAGTCTAATGTGAGACAGCTCTAAACTCAAAGTATTTTTTATTATGTTCCAGGCCACATAAATGTGATGAATGTGAGAAGGCTTTCCATAAGAAATCTGACTTAAAACGGCATAAGGACATGCACAGTAGTAAGTAGACAGTTCTTCTCATGCACATAATGCTTTCTAAAATTATTTTTGTTATAAAATTCTATTGCTCAAGCAAAATTTACCATTGTTATTAGATTTAAAGGAGTACTATGCATATTATGTAGTCTGAATGACGACCGGACTTGTAACTTGTAACCTATAAATAGTTTAATCAATTTAATTTACATATTCTGGTGTCAATGATACTCTATCTAGGATATGAAACATTATTTATTTAATTCCCTTTGAAATAAATATTAATTAAATTATTTTAATTGTCACGCCGCTTTATTGCCCATTTGGAGTTCACTGTCTAATTTTAAAGTATTAAACTATTCTTAACACAAAATCATTAATATTCCTCACCCCCGTGTACTTTTTTTTTAATTTTCTAAATCTTCTTTTATAATAACCTTCTCCTGACAATAGCAAACACAACAAAAAAAGAATTAGCGAAATCGGTCCAGCCGTTCGCGCGTAATGCCGTGACCAAGGAAAATAAGGATTCATTTTTATGTATTAAGAAGATTCTTGATTTAGTTAATAGTTTCATGATTTTTCAGATATAAAGAAGTTTTCGTGTTCAGTGTGTGGGGTACAGTTTAGTGACAATTGTAATCTGAAGCGGCACATGTTGCGGCATACCAATGAGAAACCTTATTGTTGCGCGGGATGCGGCAATAGGTATAAACAGGTTGGTAAACAACATCAAGTTAAAAGGGGTGATTTTCTTTAAATATTTTTGCTTATTCCTAACAAATGGCATTTATAAGCAGAATTAACCTTGAAAGTCACCGAAACTGAAAGTGGACTAGTGGTGCACTAAAGCGAAGAGAATTAGTTATAAGTTTCCATATTGTATAAAAACAACCACAAAAAGTTAGATTGTGTAAGCATATTAATTAGCCTGGCTTATAACAGCCTCGCGCCGCGCAAGTCTCTAGTTTTCTTGCTCATTTCAAAATCCGTCATCTAATCTGTGTTGTGCCATTGTAGGGCTACGCAAAATTTATCTTGCCCACGCCTAATTTCGGTCCTGCACCGCTACATAATGTGGGTAAGATATCAGGTTTCAGTATTAACACAGAATAGATAATAGTACAAGTACAGAAGTCTCTCTGTTTTGATTTTCACAAATGCCGCCTTTTTATGTGCCTACATAATTATTATTAACAAACGGACCGCACGCGAGCAGCCGACATTGAGCTCTCTGGCGCCGCGTGAAGGTCGACATTATTCCACACCTTGTCAGATATTCCGAAAATAGGGTTGTCAATACTTTAATAGAATACCTATTATACTATCAGATTTATGCTGTTTATAATATTTACTTAGCGGTGGCACTTTTATTTATTCTATGGCGCAGGGTCGAATATTATGTAAGAATAAGCTAGGTACCAGTCTAGTCCAGCGCAACTATGCTTAGTGACTCTCGTTGCGAGACGTCACCCGTCACTTTCTCACAGTAGTGCACAGAAAGAGACAGGTAATATGTACATCTCATGCAAGAAATAGTCACATGTTACAGTTGCTTCAGAATGGCTGGTAAGTGTTATAAGTATAAATACCACGCAAGGTACACATGCAGAAACTGTTATACCTACCTATTAGGTAAATGAATACGTAACATATAAATCAGTTTACACAGGTATACACGACACGTGATTTTCTTTTGATGTAGGTATGGATTATATGTATATGTAGCTACCTACCACCTATTTTAAATAAGTATATGATATAAAACATTTGTATGTATATTTATTAATTATTGTTATAGATTTAGGTACCATGACAGTAATGAATACCGTACCTTTCGCTATCTTTCTCACTTGCCGGAACCGAGAAAAACTGACAATTACTATTTTTTTCATTGTTCCGACAATCGGCTGCAATGCAGTATTTTTTTGGATACATATTGCCAATTAAAATTATGACGCGTTTGCGACGTAAGTAAATTGAGTCGTACTGCGTAAGAGGCGCGCGCGTGCGCCACGGGTCAGTGCGCGGCAACCACTGAATCACCTCAACGTTGGGGAGGCCCGGTACGCACTTTTAGCTCGGCGGCGGAATGGCGTAGTGACACCCCCCTGGTATTAATCTACAGATGAAACTTTATAGATGGTTTTTCTAAAATGGAGCGGTCTTTCCTAGAGAAGATAAATCAAATGAAAATATTCAAAATACATATTTTATTTTAGCTGGCTTCCATGAAGCGACATAGTCAGAAGTGCCCAAAGAATCAGTTCAATCATAACCTGGACCCGACGGCGCGAAAAAACCACTGCAGAGTCTGCGGCATGTGTTTTCAATACAAAAGTGCCTTGCTCGAGCATTGCGTTAGGTAAGTGCACAGATATAGATATATCTGTGGGTAAGTGCATATAATATACAGAATGTCACCATTTAATATTTTTAAGATCTAAAAATAACACTATTCCCAAAATTCTCTTAGGTACAGTTTTTTTGCTTCTTCTTAATTAATAAATCAAGATATTCACAGTTGAGAGTATAGTATAAATGAATACAAACAAGATTATGTTACAGTTACATATTATGTTTACAGACAACACACAAACCCATCTAATAATATAACTAACAACATCGAGAAAGACGATAAACTACATCAAACAACAATCAGCATAGACCACAACAGAACTGTGGACAATATTGTCGATGATATCCTCTCCGCTGAAGACGATTACTTGACGATGTCCACGCAAAACGAAATACTAAACGTATATAACAACCAGACTGAAACAGATACCAATAATGATAATCTAATGCACGTAGAATTCCTTAAAGCAATGAATCAACTGCACAGCTTAGATGATGAATTATTTTACAATGATCTAGACCTAGATAATTTCCAAGCAAACCACATATTTAACATGAATACTAATGACATGGATTACGGAGACAAAAATGCTGAGATTCTTTTCGATTTTGCTGATAATGGCAGAAGTATGGATCAAGATATAATGAATGTACTTTCAGAAGTCGGCCCATCGTTTACTGAGACTAATAAACCTGAACCAACAAAAAATCCTACAGTTTCCGTAAATGAGTGTGCCACTATTTTCGAAAGCGACGTGGACTTGGAAGCTAGTACGAATTTAGCTGCAAATTTAAACCAACTAATAGGAGAAAACAACGTTCAGTATATTTCAACGGAAGATGACGATACGTTTATAATAAGTTTGAACAGTGCTATAGACGCGGAGCAGTTGACAGATATGTTGAACATAGGAGTTGAACTAGTTGAAAATAACAATGAAGAAGAAAAAGTACCCGAAGTTCATAGTACTGAAGTTGACAGTGAACCAATAGTGATTAAGATTCAAGAACCGATAGTAGATAAAGACGCTACTAGTGATAAAGAAAACACTGCAGTGAAACCAAAAATAAAGAAATGTACTTTATTTGTATGCCGCACTTGTAATAAAGTTTTTAAAAAGAAGGATAACTATAAATCCCACAAAGGTAAGATATGATAAACACTAGCTTAGTTCACCACCACCAGCTTACTTCTATGATTTTTTTTATCAGATCATTGCCTCTTCCGATAGCTTAAAATGTTGGTGCAATTGCACCACATTCGTACTAAATAAATGGTATGATGGCTTTTTATAATTTTCATTTGTTAGTATAGTCCAGGAAAATTTTGTTTGTTGTTGAAATTGATCATCTACAAGTTTTACTAACAACAAAAATCAAAATCTGTCTTCATCGCATAACACGTTACCAGTCCATATTTTCTGAGCTGTGTAATTTATTTTTACAGCGATTCACAACCCGTCTCTACGGGCGCATCGATGTCGCACGTGCGGCGAACGCTTCAGCTACCGTTCAACGCTCAATAAGCATCGCAAAACACACGAATCAGTACCCACCAAGCGTTTCCCTTGCGCGCTTGAGGGTTGCGACAAAGATTATAGCGCTGCTTGGATGGTGAGCATTACTCAACTTACTGTATACTCCCACAACCCGCCGCCGTGTGGTGAATAAGGACTGGCGTAGTTAAGAGCGTTTATACCTGCTGAGCCGGCAATGTTGCATTTTTGTTATCGTCGTCGTTTCCTCGATTCGAATCGTTTTCCTCGATTATTCCATAACAATTGAACGATAATTAAGAATGTTGCCTGATAGAACACTTCTTAATATATAAGTTAAGCGATAAGGCCGCCTATTGCTTACCTCAGAAAGTCTTTGTGTGTATACCTGTTTTCTGTAATTTTTTTGCTATATTTTGGTGCGCAATAAAGAGTTATTGTATTGTATTGTTAATGTGTTCTATCAGACGTTTTTTAAATTTTCATTCTATTTTAATGGAATAATAGAGAAAAACTAACAAAAATGCAACATTGTCAGCTCAGCAGGTATAAACACTCTTAAGGTACACAGTAGTAAAGCAATATCGTAGCGCACATCAGTCGGTGCCCAATCAACGATTCCTTGTTCGAGTTTGCGTTGCGGTTGCGACAGCGCTGCTTAGATAGTGAGCAATATGAACATTACTGCATCCTCCCACAATCCACTGTAATGTGGTGTTTAGAGACTGGCAAGATTCGTGAGTCACAACTCTGCATCTACCAAACCCTTGCGCGCGCTGGAGAGTTGCTAACGAGATTGTAACGTCGTTTAGTTAGTGAGCATTACCCAGTTTGACTGCATCTTCCCACGAGGTGTCAAGGGGCTGATGTAGTTTAGAGATACACTGAAAAAAACACCACAAGAAACGCGACTGCACCATCCGAGCAATTTCGTAACACGCTAGAGAGTTTTATCACGAGTTTATAGCGCCACTTGGATAGTGAGAATTACTCAACTTTACTGTAGCCTCCCATACTCCACTACCATGAGGACACTTATGCGGTTTACATTTACTAAACACAATGTTAATCTAACGTAGCACCCAATTCTAGCAATTTCCGAGCTAAGAGATTGAACAAGCCGCATGACCAAAGAGAATGAGTGATTCACAACCCGCCTACCAGAAGTGAATTTATATGCGATTAAGCTTGAAACCATTTTCTTTTCCCATAACAATTTTGTTTGTTTCTGCAGTTGAAAAATCACATGGAGCGCGACCACGAGAAACTAATGCCGTATAAATGTGACAAGAAAGACTGCGGGAAAAGTTTCTACAAGCAGTCAGACTTGGTCAAACACGAAAGGTAAATCCAAGCCCGCGAAGACCAGTATCTTAAAGCGATGTGCACATAATAATATCATAATAGTATCAACTCATAATAATACAACATTTTAATTTTAATATCCGCAAGGCCTAAATTAAAATGCTATATTAGTTTGAGTTGATGCCCATTCAATCATATTCATTCAATCATTTTTATTCATTATACGATATATGTTTTCACATTAAAATCTAAATGAAAAAATAACACAAGTTTTTTCTGCAGGTTCCACTCTGGCGCACGGCCCTACTCGTGTGACATCTGTCATCGCGCGTTCCCCCAAATCTCACACCTGAAGCGGCACGAACGAACCGTCGACTGCACTAAACAGTGAGTTTAAATACTCTTTCATTATTAATTTTCAAAAAGCCATTACAACCGTTGATTATACATCTTTTATTGAGTCGCCTTAAGGGCCAGAGACACTAGGTTCTTGCTTATATTTACAATCATAAATTTTTAATTACATGTTAAATACTTTTTAGTCATTTCATTACAGCAGAACATAGCACTTTAATCTTAGTTTTAGGAACTATTGTAATAAATGTTGCAACTAGTTTTTTTGTTTCAGTGTGCAACGTTGACGGCGATGATTGCTTGAAGTGAAATATTTTACTGTTATTTATTATCTGTCTCCTTTTTGAGAATTTTCTGTGATAATCAATTACGTATTATAAGTAAATTATAACATTGTGTAATAATAATCATGTTAAGTATATAGGTACTTTTTTGTTTTATTTCATTATTCATGTGAAGTCGCGCTTGACGATAAACGACAATAAAACTAAGAAAAAAAAAACACTTAAATTTAATTATATATTGGATCTTAAAAATTAAGACAAAAAATCAAACACATTTCAAAGATACTGACATTAATCTTACAGATATAATTGAAGCAATTAGAGGTACATTCATTAAATTTTTAATTAACTGTATAGATGTAATTGGTAATGATTTGCCATCGTATTTTATCGAAAAATTTCGTATTTATCTTGCTTCCCCAAATAAAGTTGTCTTAGGCCGTCTTGCAGGAAAAAATAAATCTAGATTTAGTAGTTAAACTTGGCTTAAGCTTGATAGTTCCATAAATTTTGACACTACTAAACTGAGCTTAACGCTAACTCGAGATTTATGTGTTTCCAGCAAGTAGCCATTAGTGAAGTTTACTAAAGCTAATTGAGAAAATAAGATAAATACAAACTTATTCGACAAAATACGATAGAAAAACATTCACTGGTTCTGTAACCTATTATGAACAAAGGCACATAATAAATTACTAAAGCTTGTTTAGTCTGGTATAGTTTAAACTAGTTTTAAAGCTCATTTGATTCCAGTATTGTTCTTCTAACAGTCTCGCACCGAGTCGTTTATTTGATTAGTATTTCGATTGTTTAAGTGTGATGATAATCGATCCAAAATCTATGCTGGAATGTCAACCCAAAGAGACCCAAGAACTCTGGCTGACGGTCTTCCGTCCGTCTGTACATGTAAAGTCGAACAAATTGAATCATGATCCAGGGTGGAACCTTTTAATAATCAATTTCACTATGATTTCCTTGACAGAAGTATGAGATGTCAACATGACATTATTAAGTTATTAACACTAAGGTTCTAATCTGGGTCATGACTTAATTTGTTCGACTGTACAGGCCCTAAACTACGAAAGTGCAAAATTTGAACTTCGTATCTTGCCGTCCCGCTCACGCTAAAATGATTTAACACCAGAGTGAGAGGAACTGTACCATACGAACTTCGATTTTCAAATTTCGTAGTAGCCTCCCTGATGTAGTGAATAATCAGCTTCCATTGTTAAAAATCTGAACACATGACTACTTCCGAATGCTGCCGACGTGTCTATGAATAATTGGGTTATAAAGTGACATATTTGTATTAAATAGGGAAGAACAGCGCCGCTCGCAAGACCGGCAATTTTTGCTGATTTGGGACCATTTTGTGACATAATAATTTCGCACTTTTCAATATCTTTTTTTTGTTATGCTATGCTACTTTGTCACGAATAAATGATTTCTTTCTTTCTTTCTTATAGTTACTATCAGATTATTTCGGAGCGGCATGAACTCTAATACCTTAATAATAGAGTGCATGTGCCGATAGTTTTGGCCACCATGGCCGCTCCGAAATATCTGATGGTGATAGGGATGTTGACGCCATTAAAAAATAATTCGAAGGCACGACTCCAGTAAAAAACGCTTTATTTTAACCCAGAAAACCAGATTAATTTTCGATTTACTGTAAAATTCAATTTTTGTTGCTTTAAATCAAATAAATAGTTAGTTGATGGAGTTGGCGAACAAATAGCGACTTATGACGTCATAAGCAGCTATGCTATTACCATTGAAACTCTATGGGAGATTTGTGTTTTGACAGCTTATAAAAAGTACGTCAGTTTATTGGTGGTGTCAACATCCCTATTGCACTATATTTATTAGTGACAAATGTCAAAACCGTGAGTTTGAAGTAATATCACACTGAGATGATATAACCCCCACGATCAAATCATATAGAAAATCTTAACCTAGGTGTTGACCTACTCTACATTGATCTTTATTCTCTTTATGCGACCTTCCCCTACGCTGTCTTGATGGACACTGACGCTGACTGAAGTAGCATAACAAATACGAACGTTTACGATGGGAAAGGATTATTAACTGCATTTGGATGTCTTTTTTTTGAACCCCATACAAGAAATACTCTTCTTGTCTCTTTGGTGAATATTTGTAATGGTAAGACTGTAGTAGGAAATTATTTGAGCGCGACTCCGATTTTTATTACATCCTTAGGATTAAGCGTCAGACTAGAGCTACGTTAGTCCATATCTTCGTTCTCTTGAATGGCCATGTTCTGCATAAAAGTCTCCAGGCTGTTAGTACTGTTGACTAGACTCTCATAAGTGTGGTGATTGTTGCCCAACTGTGGAAGAAGAATAGGTAAAACTTCATTTTTATGCCATCATCTTCTATACGTTTTACTGCTGGGCGCAAGCTCTCAGAATGTAAGGGCTTGGGCTGTAGTTCGCACGCGGACCTAGTGTAGATTGGGAATTTCACTCGCCAATGAATTACTTTGCAGGTATATTACAGCTACAAGTCAAACTAGCCGTTATCTGCGACTCCGTCCGTGCAGAATGCGTTTAACGCTATCCCGCGGAAACTGCAATTTTCCGGGATAAAAACTATCCTATGTCCTTCTCTGGGACTCAAATATGCATACCGAGTTTCATGTAAATCTGTCAGTGGTTTAGACGTGATGAAGTAACAAACAAAATATTAGGTAGTGGGATTTCAGTTACCTGTAAAATTCGATCAGTATTTTGAAATCAAGTTTTGATTAATAAGCTGGCAATATTTGTAGCACAGTTTGCTATTTTCATACAAAAACTGGCGAATTGCCTTATGTATGACAAATCATAAAAAGTATGCCAATGGAGATGCGGTGCCAACTGTGCCAAGTATCAAATAAGTGCCATCGCGGCCTTGTACCATTCCAGTTTCATAAAACAAAGTACTCACAAAGCCTTTGACCCACTTGGAGAGATGTTCGGTGTAGTAGGAGTTAGCGAAGCGCGCGTCCGCGAGCAGCACGGCGCCCCAGTCGCCGCGGTGTCTCACACAGCGCCCCACCGCTTGGTTCAGCGCCCTGCAATTAATCAAAGTCAAAGTCAAAATCTCTTTATTCAATTTAGTCTATAACAAGCACTTCTGAACGTCAAAAAAATCGACCACGGTTCGGTCGGTTCGGAAAAAACCTCCGTTGAGAAGAATCCGGCAAGAAACTCAACGAGGTTTTTTTTAAACAGATTCACAACAGTTATAAATCAAATAATTTACTGTATGATTATGAGTCAAACAGGTCTTATAAACAACTAGCTTTTGCTCGCGGCTTCGCCCGCGTGGAATTCGGTTATCGCGCGCTGTTCCCTCGGGAACTGTGCATTTTTTTTTATACGACTGGAAGAAAAACGAGCAAGTGGGTCTCCTGGTGGTAAGAGATCACCACCGCCCATAAACATCTCCAACACCAGGGGTATTGCAGAT
Source organism: Choristoneura rosaceana (assembly GCA_037349165.1). NCBI lineage: Eukaryota > Metazoa > Arthropoda > Insecta > Lepidoptera > Tortricidae > Choristoneura > Choristoneura rosaceana. Next base: position 9,387,212 of record JAZBNJ010000018.1, on the reverse strand, counting down.
GCGTTGCCAACCTAGAGGCCTAAGTTTCACTCTCCATGCCGAAACACAACAATGCAAGCACTGCTGCTTCACGGCAGGATTAGCGAGCAAGATGATGTTAGCAATCCGGGCGGACCTTGCACTTGGTTTTTATCAAAGGATTTTTCACGAAATGGGTCCCAAATTAACACTCGTGACCGTACCAGGTACATACCTGTAAGCCTGAACTCTCAACCACTCCCTACTGGACAGCAGGTTGCGTTGTGAACAATATTTGTCGTTGTATTTCATCTTCTCTTTTACAGCCATGTCGAACGTGTTAGGATACGGAACCCCCACCTTGAAACATATACAGACACAGATATATACAGGGTGAAATCTAGGACGTGATACAAAATTAGTGTTTCGTGCTCAGTTAATGCTGGGTAATATAATGCATTAACTCTTTCGTTGAAATAAGTCTGAAAAAAAATGTGGTTTCTATACATTATTGAAATAAGAAATCATGAACAATGTATGGAAACTGCAAATTTCAACGGACTTATTTCAAAGAGTTAATGCATTATATTACCCAGCATTAACTGAGCACGAAACACTAATTTTGTATCACGTCCTAGATTTCACCCTGTAGACATATAGAAACAAATTCACATCTGAGATCAGTGGGTACTATAACCATCACCATATCAGCTGTAGGACGTCCACTGTTGGACGTAGGCCTCCCATCATAGTTAGACTTTCAGTTGCTTTGGCTAAAGGCGGCCTGCGTCCCTCGTGAACCAGGTCATCTGTCCATTTCGTTGGTATTTATACCTGTATGGAATACTAACTGTCTATCTTGAAATTAATATTCACAGGACATTTTCTGTTGAAATCTAGCCCGGTCTCACAATACAAGTAAAAGAAAAAAATCCAAACTTGGTTTTTTAATACAAACTTGTTTTTTGTTAACTTTTGTGCACGATTACGACTCGCTATTGGCGCGGCTCATTCTAAATATTCTAATCAATTAAATTGATACAACGATGCAATGACGCTGGGGTAATGAGTACGTTTGGGCCAAGTACGATGCGGACGGGTATTGAGTAGTTTTTATTTTATTTTATCATTTATTCTTTTTTTTTTAGTTTTCTTGTTATTTTGTATTTTTTTCTTTATTCATTATTAATTTAAGTTTTAATTCATTTAATTTTGCTGTTATAATTTGTACTAATGACTTAATGTAATTTATTTTGTTGCTGTTTATATGTATAAATTTCACACGAAAACACAAGCCGAAACATGAACCACCACCACCACTGGACAAACTCCAGTGGTGGTGTAGGGGAATAGCACGCAGCACGGAATGCTGAGGACCTGGGTTCGATTCCCAGCGCTGGTCTATTTTTTCTGGTTTTTCTGTGCATTCATGTTTCGGCTTGTGTTTTCGTGTGAAATTTATATAAACATTCACGGGATGACCGTAAAAGAAACAAAAATTTGGAGTTGAAATAAAAAATACAAAAAGACTCCAAATCGTAATCTTGCTGTTTATATGATTAAATAAATTTCAGAGACAAAATCTCAAAAAAAAAATTGATTAGTAACTTACAGTAATTACAGCTCTGGCCTGATGGTCTTTGAAGTCCATTCCCTCCGAGACCTTGCCGCGATACACAGCGAACAATAACGCGCCTCTTTCTGACAGCGAGTACTTATAATAATCCTGCAATGACGACACTTCGATATTCACAACTGCACAAGGATCAAATACTATCTCATCATCTCCAGCCTTTACACGTCCCAGTTTTTATGGTTCCGTAGGTAAAATGGCAAAAGCGGAACCCTTATACCTTCGCCATGTCTGTCTGTCTGTCTGTCTGTTCGTCCGTCCACGGTTTTGCACAGGGACTGTCAATGCTAGAAAGCTGTAATTTTGCACGAATATATATGTAAATTATGCCGACAAAATGGTACAATAAATAATTATATAAATTTTTTTTTACCTCCCATAGACGTAAATTGCGGATGACTTTTTTTTTTCTCAGCCAACCTTGTAGTGTGGGGGTGTCTTTGGATAGATCTTTCAATCAATTGACAGATTTTGTATGCGAAAAATGACATGTGATTGTGATCGCAAGTGTCAGAAACGTTAGACAATACGGTCATAGTCACTGTCATATGTCACTATGACCATGACATATGACAGTGACTATGACATATGTCATATGTTATATGTGTATCTGTCATAGTTGTATGAAAACACTAGTGACGGCAGTTGATTTCACTGCTGGCATTTGTATTGGGTTCCCTTGCTTTGTATAATATCGTCGTTTTATTTGTTTTACAATAGCAGCAGAAGCAATAGGACAGTGATTCAACTATTGCAGTTTTAGTAAATTTGTTCAAACACACATACCTCCATGACATCATTGTGATCTCTGACATTTCTGCTTTCCATGAAAACGTGTTTCGTATCGTTCAGCTGAGCCCACATTCCCGACTCTCGCCATCTGTTATAGGATAATTTAGAGGAATTCATTGCCAATGTAAATAATTATTGTAGAGAACAACCATAAGTAAAATATTGAGTTGTGATATTTGCCTTGATTTTTTGCGAAAATAATCTTGAATAGTATTTAAAAAAACACTAATACAATTTTTTTTATTCAATTTAAATTTTGCCTGTTCTCTTTGACTTTAATCAAGACTTGACTTATTCCAGTCAATGAAAAGTTGGAAACAAAGTGATAAGTGTGCGAAGTAAACTTTACCTCTTCACAAGTTTGTTCATAAGCACGTAAGAGGGCACGAAGCAGAGGACCCCGTTGGGTGTCACCTGGGAGACCCATAGCACCGCCTGTCCCAGCCCGTCCTGCGTGTCGGACTGGTCGGTGCCGCGGCTGGTGCATTCCAGCGGCTGCCCGTTGGGAGATGTTGTTAACGTGCCTATCCACACCTGCCAAAGAATGCAGTACTTCATGTAAAAGGGACAAGGACGTCTTCAGCTGATGATCCAGGGGAGGGGATGGGATGGGGATGGGTGGGGATGTCTCACCCTCGATTGGGGAGACACCAACATCGCCCTTAGCTAGGAAGCTCAGACAGGAGGATCAACAGATGATTGCAATTCACTTATATACCGACGAACACGAAATTATTCAAATTTCTTTCGGCCACCTTGTTACAACTTTCACAAGAGTGGGTTTACGGTGGGAGACGGAGAGAGAGTAGTAGGGAAGAGTTTATGTTCGCGCGAAACTGTGTTGACCAGATCCAAAAAGCAAGCAACCCGTCTTATTTTGGTATTTCAAGAAATGTTGAACTTAAAAAAGAAACGTTCCAGCAACCCAAGCGCCACGAAAATCAGAAGCTGAGTGGCGGCACTATGGCTGGTTGGAATAGGCATGCATGTGTATTATTAGGCCAGGGTCTCTGTATCTGTTAATAAACTATTCTTATAAGAAATAAAATTTGACATTACTGACCCTGTCCTTTGGTATGATGTGGTTAGGGCTGACTTGCAGCGGGAAGTCGGTGGCGAGCTCCGAGTGGAGACTGATGAGCGGCGTGAGGGTCCCCGAAGCCAAGATGATGCATTTGGCCAGCTTCAGGCCTTCGAAGATCACGGCCGGATTCATGCAGAGCAGGCGGAGCGAGAGGGTCTCCCTGTCTGATTTCTGGAAGTTTGTAAAAGAGATTTTATAATAAAATGTCCGACTGAAACAATATTTCTAGCCGAAATCGGACCGTCGGTAGGTCGCTGATAATAGGTAACTATAGTTCGCTGCATAAAAACACAAAGTCAAAGGTCATCCTGAGTAGGAACTCGTGTGAATAATCATTTATAAAGACTAGCTTTATCTTGTTCGATTGTATACGATAATTCGTTGAAGAAGTAAAATCATCTACATAAATCGAAGAATATTTAAGTTGAGTGGATAGTACAGCATTATGATCTCATTTTCAGCATCTTTATATTTGTATATTTTCGAACATAGTCTGCTGCTTTTATTTAAGTTGATTGTACCTACCTATTCTTTATCTATTAGTTTATCATTTTTTCTCGCTCTGGCAACTAGAAGTCACTAAAAAAGCAAAACAAGGTGACATCACTGCATTTATTGAGTGATCGCGCGAGCGTCCAGTCGTTATAACGTACGGTTTAAAAATAACCTTTTGATACCACCGATTTTTGGTTATCAACAAGTTGTTGAATCGTAGTTTAAGATGAAAAGAAACAGTGCAGTATTGAGTTGAATAAAAGCTGTAATTAGTGTGCATTTTAACGAGCCTGTAAGACTTTTTAACATTGGTTAGACTTTCCTAAAATACGGTGCACTTTATACCAAGGTTAAATAGGAAAGCTATAAGATGTTTTCAGATGAAATTAAACCGTTTAATCACAACTACTATATAGTGGAAATTTTGGATCCACAATACGAAGACCTTGAGAGATTTTTTTGTATACCGGCTTCTTGGATCCAAATAAAGGAATCAGATCAAAGGGTTCTCGTTTCATTTCCTTTGAACGAAGACGCATCAGTGACTAAGCAACGGGTTAAAGATGGTAAAGAATTTTCTGGAAATTGGACAGTTCTTGTGGCTGATGTCAAGTACGGAACAGGTGAGTAATATTTTACCTGTTCAATTTATTTTTTAGTCCTTATACTCTTAGTTATCTGTGAAGATAGATTGGTCATAAAAACGTGATATTGAGCTTGAGACATCAGTCTCTATATGAGTTACTATTAATTACATCCCATTAATACTATAAATGTGAAAGTTTGTTTCTTTGTTACGTTATTGCCTCTAAGCCGCTGAACCGAAAAATCGGGTTTAGAGATAGTTTGAGTCCCAGGAAAGGACATAGGATACCTACCTAGTTTTCATCCCGGGAAATTACAAAGTTCCCGAGGGATAGCGATAAAGAAATTCTACAAAATTTTGTTAGCGTGATTGTTTCGATTTTGGTATTAATTAGGTATGTTATTTTTAATTCCGCCGGCAAACGTGCGTTTAGTATGCTTTTGGGTGACCGCAGGGTCAGCAATTAGACAGCAAGGTCTAATTGCTATTCATGAAAGTGGATTCGAATCTAGATAAAGAAATAACATCTGTTTTTACCATTCAAATAGGTAAATAAATGTTGAGCCTTTTTTGTTCACAGATTCATATGAAGACGCAATCAATTACATCACAATGATTGAAAATAGATTACTTCAAGAAAAGAGTTACGCAGAAATAATTAAAGGTATTTTTGGGGCAATACCTACACCTTTTAAGTAAGAACTTAACATAAATTATTTTATGATCAAAAGATTTTGTTTCAGGACATGAATCATTGTATAGTGATTTAGAATTAACTGAATCGCACGAAATCGTAACGGAACCAATTAATTCACTTAAGGATGATGATATTCATGAAAAAGAAACTGAAACAGTCGAAGTTGGTATAGCTAGTAATGAAAAAATAGAATCACCCCAAGCGTTGCAAGATGAACAGGAAACAACTGGACATTCTGCGGCAATATTAGACGATTCTAATAATGAAAATGACAGCAACATCGAGAATAAGAACAGCGAGAAAAGTGTCGAAGACCTTATCAAATTAATTTTCAAAACAGACTTTTTAGAACAGTGCAAAATGAGACTATCTTGTTTAGAAAAACGTCAGATCGAGATGGATCAGTTTCGTGATGGGTACAATAATGTGAGTTCTATAATGAAGAAAATAATCAATTTAGTAGAAAACTACAAAAAATGCCACATTGATCAACCACATGCTACTACTACAGAAGACAGAGATATAGAAAAGACAGAAAAAGACGAATGCGTAGTAAATGAAGAAACCGAAACAAATACTACACCAGGAGAACAAGAAAATCACGATGCTAATGTTGGAAATGAAACTATTGAAAACAATAAGAATGTTCAAAAAATTAAGCATAAAAAACATAGAGTCGCGAAACGATTTACTTTACCGCCAGAATACAATGAAAACGATTCCAGATGGTGTTTAAGATATCCTGAAAATAAGCCAGGTCTTTTTGAACTTATACCACACTCACGCATTTATGTTGATGCCATTAAACTAGAACATTGTAAACTAATTTCGAACGATGTCAGAACTTTTGCAAGATTATTGTTGGTGGAAATATTTAGTGATAATGCATTAAGCGTTTGCTCTCTTACGGGTAGAATAGCATATACCTACAGAAGTGTAGCAAAAGAATATATGCAGAGACCTGGCTTGGACGAAAACGCGAGAATCGTATTATTTAACTATGTCGAACAATACAGAAAAGAAAGAAATTGGCCTGTACTCGATGACCACACCTTAACGTACAGTGTTCGTAATAAATTACGAGAAATCAGAGAGAAGCCATATAGACGTGACAACAGCTAAGTATAAATAGAATAGCATTACACAGATTCTCTTAAGTTTGTTGAATTAAGTGTTGAATTATATAACATATTTTTGCTGCATTATCGCATTGGGCCTGTAATGAAACGATAACTTTGGACTTTGCTTTGTTTCCGATAAATCTAGTGAAAACGAAAACAATTTCAGCGATCAAAAGCGCAGTTATTTTTATTAAATATATTGACCTGGATAACTCGTCTTAAATCGAGTTTAGCTCGACATGTTTCGGGCTAATCCGTAGCCCTTCCTCCTAGGAGCAACGCGACTCAGAGGCTGCTGCAACACGCGCACGTGCAACGTGAGTTATCCGGGGGGTTATATTTAATATGAGTGAGTCTCACGGTAGTTTTATATTCAAAATCGCAGTTATTTTCTCTATATAAGATAACTGCACATGTAGGGTATTTATTTATGCATATGTTTTATATATAGGTAGGTATAAAGCATTAAGTGTGATTCATTGTCATCATAATTGTACGAAAATACGTATTTTTTCTATTGAGTAGCGTACTCGCAAATACTCGTGGACGTCGTCTTTGTGGACGTGTACTTATAGTTTTAGTTTTATAGTTTTATTTGGAGAACAAACAGAAATAGATGTACAATAATAGTTCTTATGTTCTAACTTCTTATAAATCACTTACTTGGAAGACTTGGTATGCATTTGGTCTAGTACAGTCAGCACAAGTGGGCCAATCAACTTTTTTACCGACACTAATCTGTCCGCGACATTTTTCAAACAATTGCAGATTTTTGTAAGTAAACATTTTTTTTCTGTAATTTAATAGATGGTTTACATGAATACATGCCATCCTACGTAAGTTCAACCTATTAAACCTTAAAATATCTTGTTGGAAGTACGATTTTTTGGTAACGCTGGAGACAATTTTGGTAACGCAGGAGACGCCCAAAGTGTCGTAAAATAGTTGATTTGCCCAAGTATCTGCAGCTCTCACTCTCTTATTACCATGATAGTAGACACGTGCAGATCATTTTGAACACCACAGCCACTCATTATTTCTGCGACTGAATGTACAGTCGTCATCAGATATTTCGAAGCGACCGGGGTGGTCAAAAATATGGGTGAATTGAAACAATTAATTTGCTCTCCCGCGTGATTAAAAAAAAAGGCCGCAGGTGTACATAACTATTTCAGTTCATTGATACAGAGCTCCGCAAAGTAACGCCTGATTCAATAAACATGCACTCTATTTCCAAGGCATTAGAGTTCGTTTCGATATTTTGATCATCTTCCCTGCTCCAAAATGTCTAATGGCGACTGTACGTCTTACCTTTTAATAAGCGTTTCTAAAATACCTCACCTGGCCGTACTGGGAGCTCCGTTGCGAGCCCTCGTATTCGCTGGGCGAGTTCTTGACGAGCGCCGGCACGAAGTCGTCCAGATATTTGCCGTCCTGGCGGAACAGGAACCCTGTATGTACAAACATTAACATCAAAACGATAGCACGATTTAGGCATTAAACAGTGTTACAGGTTATTCAATTCCAAAAGTCATTAGTGATTTGTTAGTTATAATGTAGGGCCACTAGTTTTATTTGTGATAGTTTTTCTATTGTCCCCTACAATAACTAAAACTTTAGTTATTACAATTATTCATATCAATCTTTATATAAAATAAGTGAGACGGTGTAGCCGTTATTATTATTACTTTCCATTAGGTAACCCTCATACTCGTTTACTCCCTCTTACATTCAGAATTGAGACATAAGAACATTAATTAAACGTAGGCACCTACACAATCTTACGACAAAAATCAATTCGTCTTATGTTTAAGACGTAAAACACACACATACGCACGCATGCACACACACACCCGCACAGAAACTTTCGAATTATAAGTACAGATCGCGTCAGAGAAAAGGAACCCCCCTTTGGTAATGACATCAAAGCGTTCAATATTTTTGTCACGTTACGTAGGAAGCCAGTTGGTCTAGTGGATAGATAGTTGGTTTCGACCTGCCTCGTCATACTAAGGTTCTCAGTTCAAGCCCCTGCGGCTAGAGATCTTTTTGTTTTTCTTTTTTGTTTTTATTAATCACTTGCCGTTGATTAATATTAGAGATCTTTGTTAAAGTAGGCATGAGGTATAAAAAAAGATGGGCATGTTGCAAACGCAATATTTGTTTATTTATCCATAGATTTCTGGGTCAGTATAGGTATACAGTTTTCAATCTGTGTTAAAATATGATTATTTACTTAGATTTTGAATTCAACTAAATTTACTAATAGAACACTTGCTTTCGCATACATCATATTAATTTATAAAAACAACACTTATTTTAGACTGTTAACATTAATTGTCGCTGTGATTACTGAGAAAAAACCAACATGCTTAACTGTTGTAGTATAGCAATTTACATCTTTCTCTTTTATCACAGTTTCTGATAACCTTTTTGACACAACACATTAAAAACAATACCTATGTGAGGTCAGATGGTGCATCATTAACAAATGACTCGTCAACAAGGGTAATTTGACTGATCATAATAAAGGTCTGTTTAGTATTGATCAACTACGAAATAACAATAATAGGAATTATAACACTTAATAGGAATTTTAACACTTGCTCTTTCGTTCTAATGCTGTTTTATTGGTTAGTAATTAATGTTCCTTTTAGTAACGGAGAGGATAGCTCTCACTGTCTTTTACTTCTTGAAGCCGTGTTTTCATGCTCGAAACCACTTTGAAACATGTATCACTATTACACAACAGTTCCCATGTTTCATTTACCTCATTATCCAAATTCTTATTAGATCTTATCTCACTGGAGTCCCAATTCAATACCATCTGACCCCACAAGTTTTCTATTGGATTTAGGTCCAGACTTTTAGTCAGCCATTCAAACACCGTTATGTTTTTTTGGTAATTTAGCCAGTCTCTGACGATTTTGGACTTATGCACTGAAGAATTATCGTGAACCAGGTAAATTTGTCCTTCAGGATAAGCCACACGCACTGACGGCAGCATTACGTCCTTTAACACTTCAAGATATCGCTCACTGTTCATGCGGCCGCCTATTTCCACTAGCTCGCCTGGTCCCATTGAAGATATACATCCCCAGTAGGTAACCTAAAACATTCAAACCTTTTAAAATATGTTGCAATTGCAACATGGTGATCTAAGAAAACTTCAAAATAATATTAAATACACGCCTTGAACGTATACCTACTTAATATTATAAATGCGAAAGTAACTCTGTCTGTCTGTCTGTCGGTCTGTCTGTCTGTCTGTCAGTTACGCTTTCACGTTAAAACCGCTGAACCAATTTTGATGAAATTTGGTATAGAGATAGCTTAAGCCCCAAGGATCAACATAGGATAATTTTTGTTCCAGTAGAGGGCGCCACCGCGCGATAACCTAGGTCCGCGCAGGCGAAGTCGCGGGCATATGCTATTAATATTATAAATGCGAAAATAACTCTGTCTGTCGGTCTGTCTGCCTGTCTGTTACGCTTTCACGTCGAAACCGCTGAACTGAATTTGATGAAATTTGGTATAGAGATAGTTTAAGCCCTAAGGATCAACATAGAATACTTTTTATTCAGGTAGAGGACGCCACCGCGCAATAACCTAGGTCCGCGCAGACACCGTCGCGGGCATAAGCTAGTTTTAAATAAATGTGTTAATTACACAAAAATTGTAAAAAGATTTTATTAGTATTTACCTAGTGTTGATCGCCTGCTTGTTCTGAGATCTAACACGTCGTTGGGGGTATACCTCTCCCCGCTCCCCACTTCATCTCCACAAAATTTTTCGGCCATCCATGTCCGACTTAAAGCACTTTTCGTCCGTAAATATAACTATTTCGTTTTCCCAGTCGAAATTTAAGTAACGAGTGGCAAAGTTTACTCTGTTGGTGCGGTGATCGTCAGTACGCTTAATTTTTCTGGCCGGATTATAATTATGGATATTCGCCGCGTGTAGATGATATCGTCGAACTGTTCTGAGAGACACCCAAAAGTTTCAGATCACATTTCACATAACCCGTCGCTTGATACCTTTGCTTTGTATCGATTTGTTTTTCTCTGTATAAAAGAAAACAATAATATTAGAAATACATACAAGAAAAGTGCAATTGGTCAGAAATATTTCAACAATAAATATTATTATTTCAAACTTACCATTACGTTCATATCCCGTGCTATTTTCTTTATAAAATATGTTATTTTTGTTCCCAGAGAACAACAATTATAGCCTTCAAAAAAGTTGTTAATCGAAATAATAAAAGCTTTTCGTGAACTTAATAAATCGGACAATATAACAACGTGGAGATATTCACACAAGGAGATCGACACGAAACGTAACGATTTGTAAATTTCGTTAAAAATAAATACCCTCAGGTTAGTAAATGGGACTCATAAAGTGTATTATCCTACATTCAACCTTAAGTAGCAGTTTAATACAACAGTCTTCGATAATTCTCTGAAGTTACAATAAGGTAGTGCAACAATCGGCAATAAACGTAATCTATCTGTTCATATCTATACACATTAGCTAGAACAGGATGCAAAGATTAAGTAAATATCTGCCACCCTCAAAGTCTGAATACGAAAAACAAAGTTAGAACTCAGTATATCTATAGTCGCTACTTCTTTGACAGTCGCTATTTACTGTGCGATAAGGTTGTCTTTGCTTTGGCGCTTGGTGCATATCTACTGAATACTAATGACAATGGCACGCAAACGCAACTAGCAACTATTAATTTTACAACTATCGTCAGGTATTGAAATGGCCTAGCGGTAAATCGAAGAGTTCGACCTGTGCGCTGCTCGCAATGAACCGAGTTCGATTCCGAGGATTTCGATGGGGGAAATTTGTTACATTTAAAAAAGAGATATTTTTGATAGTTGTCATTCACCGCTTGGTGAAAATGGACTGTGAATGTGAATGTAACTTGCAATGCGAGTATTGAATGTTATAAGAATTATGAGTTGATGTCCGCTCGTGGAATAACAATAAAACAATAAAATTGTTACCTACACAATTCGGATCGTATTCGAATATTATTACTAAGGTTCTCTTGTCTCACTCACACCACCGAAGATCGTATCAATTCAAATGTGGTTAAAAAAAATATAAATATCAATTTTTTTTTTCAACTTATTTAAATGATCAGAAAAATACTACAAAAAAATAAATAAACCAAAAACATAAATAAAACAAAAAGTGGATTTGAACCCGAGCCCTCCCTTTAATGCACTTGTCTCAGAGCTCGCGATAGTTAACCGCAGGGCCAGACTGATCTGTCACGTGTCACACAGAGGGGTTCCTTTTCTCTGACGCGATCTGTACATACAGGATTTTCTCTATGGATTTTGGGTACTGTTGTGAAGTTGTACTCACCAAGAACGGTTTGTATGGACTCTATCAGAGTGCCGGTCGCTTGGCTCACGCCGAAGAGTGTGCGCGGGTCTTCGCGGAGTCGCTTGCAGAACACCTCGGCACAATCGCTGAACTCTACAATAATTATTTGTACTTATATATATTTTTAGACGGGTAACTATTACTCTATTTAAAAATGGTTTAAGGGTCTAGTAGGGGGTTGCAGTTGCAACCCTGAACAGTTCTGGCAATAAAGGAAGTGATTTCTGATATAATTCCGAACAAAATGTATAAAAATTGAGTACCTATTGTAGGTACAGGTCGATTCAAAAGAGCTGGCATGAATGGATTGAACGAAAGTAATGTAAGTAGTAGTATGTAAGTTGTCTATGCTACGCAGCACATCACTACGGTGCGGGTGGCAACACTAGCGCGCGACGCCCGCGCCCCTACCCCTTCTCGACTCGGCTCGCGCACGCGGCGCGTCCGCTCCTTCAATTTTTATTATATTTTTGTAATTTGACTGATTAAACCAGTCTTCCTATGTCAGTCTCAAGTTTCATTTAAATAATTCAACATAGGGCTAGATCCCACAATGGTCCTTCGAGCAGTAAGAAAATAAAATACGAGTTCGAGTGAAGAAGCCATCATGGGGCCACGCGAATGAAGCATGAAGAAAATGGGCGTTGGCCGGTAGAACAGTGAGATCGTTCCAAATTATTCCTCCTGTTTCCTTTCCACTTCAATTCATTAAGAATCATGACATTTAACTGCACTTTCCCTTTTTTCTTCGCCGAAATTTGAGTGTGACTCTAGTGTGACAATGCATTTCTCTTTGCAATTTTAACTTCTATCGCTTGGAATCGAAATATAACTATTTATTTTCGCTTGCATATGTGTGTACGGCCGTCTTACTTAAGCGGTCGCAGTTTTCTAACGCTGTTTTCCATTGCAAAGCACGAGTTTTTCCAATTCGTATTCCATTAGCATTCATCGAGTTTATGCGCACGTACGCCTCAAATAAAGGCAAATTTTGACTCTGCTCTGTTCATTGCACCGTTCTTACACAATGTCCGAGGCAGATAACATTAAAAAGCTTAAGAAAAGCAGATCTACTATAAAAGCTAAACTAACTCAATTCGAAAATTACCTAAATATTGCTATTTCCTATGAGAGTCTTAGCGATGCTCATCTCACCGAGCTACAGTGCCGCCTGTCTAGGATAGAAAACCTTATAAACGATTATGACACATTACAGTGTGAACTGGAATTGCTCTGCGACCCTCCTGATGAGCAGTATGCCGACCGTGAAATGTTCGAAAGCCAGTACTACCGACTGGTGGCCTCCGCGCGCAACCTCCTCCCTGCAGGCGCCGACAAGGATGGTTCTCCTGGATCCCCGAGTCGCTCAGGTTCCGTGGCGAGCTACGACAACGATAAATCAGGTGGGACTTGTGAGCACACTAAAAGATTTAACTTGCCTAAGATAAACATACCTATATTCAATGGCAGCTATCAGCACTGGCTCGAGTTTAGAGACATATTCACATCAATGATCCATAGCAACCGAGAATTAGACAACATTAGCAAATTTCACTACCTGCGAGCATCTTTGCAGGGCAGCGCTGCAATGATTGTAAAGAATATTGATTTTACAAATGATAATTATACAATTGCATGGAATTTATTGTGTGATAGATACAACAATTCAAGATTATTAATTAATAACCACGTCCAAGCATTGTTTAATGTTGAATCTGTTTCAAAAGAATCTAGTAGGTCGCTGAGGTATCTAATTGATGTAACTAATAAAAATATAAGAGCTCTGACTACTCTCAACCAACCAACAGAACATTGGGACACACTGATCATTCATATGATGTCCACTAAGTTAGATGCTATTACAAATCTCAAGTGGGAAGAACACCGTAACACGGGCTCAGATGCTCCCACATTGGCTGACTTTTGCACATTCCTAAGAAACAGGGCAGACTTATTAGAAACTTTGGAAGAAAATAAAGCTAAAAATTCTAAAATGGATTATTCCAAATCAAAAAGTTTCATTGTTGTCTCTGACAGTCAGAAAAGTCAGCAAAATAATTTCAGCTCCGGCAAATATAGTAAAACAAATAAATGCCCTTTATGTAAAGATGAACACACACTTTACAATTGTAATGCTTTCAGGGATTTGAGTATAGAAGATAGAGTAGTAAAAGCGAAGCAGTTTAATGTCTGCTTGAACTGTTTACGCACTGGTCATTCACAAAATAAATGTCAGTCTCCTCACTGTCGTTATTGTCGTTACAAACATAACACATTGCTGCATTTAGAAAAACGCGACTCTTCAAATGATTATAACTCGGTCCCTATACAAGAGACTGTTGCTTTACCAGTGGACAATCAGACCTATTATGAGCCTCCCACAGATAACGTCACCTTGTCAACCAACACCACACAGCATACTACTGCTCCCCAAATACTTCTATCCACAGCGATGGTGAAGGTGTACGACTCCAATGGCAACAAGCACACAGCCCGGCTGCTGCTAGACAACGGCAGCACTGCTAACTTCATCTCACATGAGCTCTGCGGTAAGCTGGGTCTGTCAAGACGCAGTACACGGTCAACAATATCAGGTATCTGCAATCAATCTAGTAAAAGCACACAGCTGTGCAATCTCACATTTTACTCACTATATAGTGATTATAAAGCAAATCTAGACTGTCTTGTCTTAGATGAAATTACTAAGTCTTTGCCATCAAAATTAATTAAAGTCAATGACATTCCTATACCTACTGGCCTTCAGTTAGCTGACCCTTCTTTCTATGTTCCTTCTGGGGTAGATATACTTGTTGGGGCAGAAATTTTCTGGAGTGTTATTTGCAACAATTCCATTGATTTGGGTAAAAAACAACCCAAATTATATGAAACAAAATTAGGATGGTTAGTGTCAGGTTATGTGTCACATGCTAGCACTACCAACTCAAGTAATCAACATCACTGTCATTTCATTAAAGAAAATGAGAACATTACTCAATTCTGGGAATTAGACACTATACCAACGCGGCACTCCTTCACTGCTGAAGAGCGTGCCTGCGAAGAAAGCTTCCAAGCTAACACTTACCGCAATTCAAAAGGCGGTTTTGTGGTAACTATACCTCTTAAAAAAGATCCGAGTGAGTTAGGCGATTCATACGCAATGGCAAAAATGCGATTCCTCTCACTCGAACGGAGATTCAATAGAGACCCAGTTTTTAAAGAAAAATACATAGATTTTATGCAAGAATACGAACAATTAGGTCACATGACTTTAAACTCAACTTCCCCGCCTCTATCAAACACTTGTGGCAATAATAATAATAATAATGTCTCTTGTTTTATTCCTCATCATGGCGTACTACGTGAATCGAAAGAAGAGGTCATACAGACTTGTAAGGAACTTATTTCCATCTTGGCCTCTGCTCAATTTAATTTGCGAAAATTTCAGTCAAATAACTTAGACATTTTGAAGGCAATAACAGACGGCAAACAAGAAATAAATAATATACTGCAATTGTCTGACTCTGCCCCAAATATGTCTGCCAAAACATTAGGCCTCCATTGGCTGTGTGATTCTGATACTTTATCGTTTTCTATAAACATAGATTTACGCGAAAAAATTACAAAACGCCATGTACTGTCTGTCATAAGCCAAATTTTTGACCCGCTAGGTCTTGTGGGCCCAGTTATAGTTGAAGCAAAGATGGTTATGCAAAGCCTCTGGAAACTCAAGTCTGGCTGGGACGATGAGGTACCAACAGACATAAAAACACAATGGGCCTCATTCGCAAGTAAATTATCATATTTAAATAACATTAAAATTCCACGCTGGGTATTGCAAAATGATTATATAAAGATAGAAATACATACCTTTTGTGACAGTTCTGAAAAAGCCTATGGTGCTTGTGTGTATGCCCGAACAATAAACCAGAGTGGCAACATACATGTTCAATTAATAGCATCAAAAAATAAAATTGCACCTATAAAACCAACTACTATACCGCGACTCGAATTATGCGGCGCACTTTTAGGTGCAAAATTGACAGCTAAAGTTTTAAATTCAATAACGTTACAGGTTGATTGCAGATACTGGTGCGATTCCACTATCGTTCTAGGCTGGTTGTCTACACCAGTACATAGACTGAAACCTTTTGTTCGCAACCGTGTAAATGAAATACATGAAACCACAGCCAACGGCTTGTGGAGTTATGTGCCGTCTCTTGACAACCCGGCGGATCTCGTTTCTCGCGGGGTGAAGGCTGATCTTATCAGCTCTTCGCTGCTGTGGTGGTCAGGACCACCATATTTACTGTCCAATGATAAAGAATGGCCCAAAATGCCTAACGAGAAACGCGATTTGCCCGATATTGTCTGCCACTTAGCGCAGAGCTCTGATACTAATAACACTAGCACTAACGTACTCTTAACGCTCATACATAAGCATTCTAATCTCAGTCGCTTATTTCATATAGTAGCCTACATAAAAAGATTTATATCAAACTGTAGAAACAAACAAAGTAGGTATAGAGGTTTTTTAACTGCAGATGAAATCCGTGAATCTCAAAATACTGTCATTAAATTATGTCAAGGTGAAATGTTTCCTGAGGAGTATAAGATCCTTAAGTCACAAAGAGAATTACCTGCTAAAAATAGGTTATTGAACCTTACTCCCTTTTTAGATTCAAATAACATAATAAGAGTAGGAGGCAGACTTGACAACTCTCCATACTCATATGATCAAAAACACCCTGCACTACTATGTAGTAAACATCACCTAACAAAAATAATATTTCAAACTGAACATATTAAACTTTTACATGAAGGCCCTCAAGGTCTCTTAGCTAATATTCGTCAGCAGTATTATCCACTAGGAGGTAGGAATTTAGCTAAATTAACTGTCAGAAAATGCATTCCATGTATTAGGCAAAAGGGTAAAACCGTACAACCCATTATGGGTCAATTACCTGAATCTAGAACTAAACTTGAATTTCCATTTCTTCACTGCTCAGTCGACTATGCTGGGCCAGTGCTTATAGCTGATAAGAAAGGCCGTGGTAGTAAATTGCTCAAGTCCTACCTGTGTATATTCGTGTGTTTCGCAGTAAAGGCTGTCCACTTGGAGCTCGTCACGGACCTGACTAAAGAAGGGTACATCGCCGCGCTACGGCGCTTTATTTCACGTCGTGGCAAGCCACTGACAATCACCTCAGACCATGGAACCAACTTTGACGGTGCATGTAACGAATTAACTTCAGTTATTAACAAATCCAATTTAGCATCTGACTTGGCCGATGAAGGTATTAAATTCTTATTTACCCCCGCATACTCACCCCATTTTAATGGATTGGCTGAATCGGCGGTTCGCAGTTCCAAATTTCATTTAAAGCGCATTCTAAATTTAACTCATTTAACTTATGAAGAAATGTCCACATGTCTCACTCAGATTGAAGCTATACTAAATTCACGACCGTTAACTCCCCTATCCACTGATCCTACCGATATGTCAGCTCTAACCCCTGCCCATTTCCTGATTGGACGATCTCTTACCTCCGTGCCATGCCCACAGATCGCCGATGACGTCAACATCAGCCTGCTCCAGCGACACAAGCGCATCGACGTCATTAAGCAGCACTTCTGTCTCTGGCTCACGTCGTCATCGTCAAGCCTGAAAGTGGATTCCCTTGTACTAGTCAAAGACAAGGTCAACCCACCACTGATGTGGTGCCTCGGTCGAGTGACCCGGCTGTATCCAGGACCTGATGGCGTCAACCGCGTTGCGGATGTGAAGACCAGACGAGGGACCTTGCGAAGAGGATGGAACAACCTCTGCCCGCTGCCTATGGACCAGGACCTTTGAAGCCTGCATCGGAATTGAAGCCTTCAACCCGGGGAGCATGTCTATGCTACGCAGCACATCACTACGGTGCGGGTGGCAACACTAGCGCGCGACGCCCGCGCCCCTACCCCTTCTCGACTCGGCTCGCGCACGCGGCGCGTCCGCTCCTTCAATTTTTATTATATTTTTGTAATTTGACTGATTAAACCAGTCTTCCTATGTCAGTCTCAAGTTTCATTTAAATAATTCAACATAGGGCTAGATCCCACAAAGTAGTTTATGTAGTAGTAGTTAATGTTCATAAACTGCTATTAGTTATGCTAAAAATAAATTCTAGTTATAGGTGACCAGAATTTATTTTTAGTAGATGGTGGCCAGTTCATGAAGGGTGGCCAGTAAATGAGATGTTGACACCACCAATCAACTGACGTACTTTTTATGAGCTGTCAAAACACAATTCTCCCATAGAGTTTCAATGGCAATAGCGAAGAATGACGTCACTATCCGCCAACTCAATCACCTAACTATTTATTTGTAAAGCAACAAAAAAACTAATTTTACAGTAAATCGAAAATTAATCTGGTTTTCAAGGCTAAAATAAAGCGTTTTTTTACTGGAGTTGTGCCTTCGAATTAATAACAACATCCCTATTGACACCTTATAATTGACGATTTACTTTACTCTACTACTGTGTAAGTAACAAAATAGCAACTACCGTGGAATTGTCGCTGGCCGATGTTGTGGTTGTTGAGCGTCTGCACGAAATGCTCGACCTGCCACGTGTGCACGGACTCGTTGTTGTTCACCGGCCTGTTGTTTACCAGCGGGGTTTGATTCGCGAACCTGCAATCACCATTTTATTTTCAATACATTTGCTCGAAAAATTCACTTTCAAAGGATGTATACATGGGTCGCAAGTTCATTTTACCGCACTAGTGCGATTTTTTTACCGTTTTTTTTTATTCTCCATATTAAAAGAGTAGGTGGGCTAATCAACTTTTTTACTGACACTTTGGGCGTCTCCTGCGTTACCAAAATTGTCTCTGGCTTTACCAAAAAATCGTACTTCCAACAAGATATTTCACGGTTTAATAGGTTGAACTTACGTAGGACGGCATGTATTCATGTAGACTATCTATCTGCAATTGTTTGAAAAATTTTGCGGACAGATTAGTGTCGGTGAAAAAGTTGATTGGCCCAGGTACAAGCAAAGAATTTTAAATGACAAAAATAAAAAATATCGACTTGTACGTAGAAAAACGCATAAATATACAAAACTAAGTAATGAATTTACAAAATTGATCACCTGGATTGGATTGTGTCACCTGGATCCAATTCAATTTATTTAATTCAGAGAAAATCCACCCATTAAAATAAACTTTACAGAATAATACAAAAAAAACTAATTATGTTTAAAACTCGCTGAACTAAAATGTCATTCAGTTTGACGAGTACGATCTTTTTTTTTTTTTTGATCTGTTTTAATTATTTGTTCCTGTTAAAGGGCACACCCGGTATATTTCAATAACACCTTAGATCAAATGAGAGCTCACTTACCAGTCATCCCATGATTTGAGTGTCATCAAAAGCTGGTCGACGTTGTTTATGACGTCTTGGTTTTTGAATCGGTACTCAGCTACCGTTCCCAGCTCCTTGAAAGTAAAATTAAAAGTTAAAGTATGTATAATCTTTATTGCAAAAAAAAATAGTGAGTGAAAATCGCGAAAGCGTAAAACGTTATAAAAAATACAAATACACAGAGGAGAACAAAGGCGAGCTTATCCCTAAAAAGGGATCTCGGCCAACTAACCTAGTTAAGAGAAGACAAATTATTATATAGAATAGAGGATAAAGTGACCGTATTCTAAGTATCCTAATCTAAATACATTGCCTATACCAGAGTTTAATTTTGTATTTGTTTGATTGTATCTTGTAGTGGTAATCTCAAAAACTAGAATATCTGGGTGACCGAGCTCCACTCGGGCTAAAACTTGATACCAAGCGTTTTTCCAGAGATAAGACCAAGCTAAATCGATTTTTCATCTCCGAATACCCCTACATACCAAATTTCATCAAAATCGTTGGAGCCGTTTCCGAGATCCCCGTATAGCATATAGCTAGTATATATATATACTAGCTTTAGCCCGCGGCTCCGCCCGCGCGGTATTCGGTTATCGCGCGCTGTTCCCTCGGGAACTGTGAATTTTTCCGGGATAAAAAGTAGCCTTTGTCACTCTCGGGCTCATAAACTATCCCTATGCCAAAAATCATGACGATCCGTCGCTCCGTTACGGCGTGAAAGAGGGACAAACATACAAACACACTTTCGCATTTATAATATTAGTATGGATATACAAGAATTGCTCGATTAAGGGAAGGTATTAGATAATAATAAATTGCGCGCGTGCCTGCGTGCGTGCGTGCGTGCATGCGTGCGTGCGTGCGTGCGTGCGTGCGTGCGTGCGTGCGTGCGTGTGTGTGTGTGCGTGCGTGCGTGTGTGTGCGTGCGTGCGTGCGTGCGTGCGAGCATGCGTGCGTGCGTGCGTGCGTGCGTGCGTGCGTGAGTGAGTGTGTGTGAAGTGGTGAAAACGATCGTAATACCAAGTGTGTGTGTGTCATCTGAGCACTCTCCATTCCAAGCCAAGGCGTCATCTTACCTTGATGCCCAGCTGTATTTCGTCCCTAGTGATGGTCTGCGAGGCGGCGTCGCGGCAGATGTCTTCGATGTTGTGGGCCTCGTCGATTATGATTATCTTGTCGCGCACGTCGATTGACATCTGGAATAGATGAGTACAGTATTAGGTACCAAAAGAGCCCTGGAATTTTATTGTAGCATACCTACCGTTCACATTGACCACATAAAATTAATAATCTGGTTTTAGTTTTTTGCGAAATTCAGTTGATTTTGCTCGTTTTTTACCTGCTTGCAATCGTCTTCGACTATCCCCTACACTGAGCATGGCCCGACATGCTCTTGACCGTCTTTTTATCTTTGCAACGTCTAGTTACATTTATAAAGAAGAAGAAGAAGAAGAAGAAGATTGATTTATTTCCCAACATGAACAATACAGGATAGGCACAAAGAACACAAATAAACAATAAACTATAGCATACTATCTATCTATATATATAAAAATCAATTGCTGTTCGTTAGTCTCGCTAAAACTCGAGAACGGCTGGACCGATTTGGCTAATTTTTGTTTTGAATTATTTGTGGAAGTCCAGGGAAGGTTTAAAAGGTGAGTAAATATGAAAAAAAAATGAGGCGGTACGAAGTTTGCCGGGTCAGCTAGTTTATCTATACTTAATTTAATTTAGAATTAGAGGCCACAGCAACATTGTATTGCGGCTCGTGAACTGTAATCTCTTTACAATTTGTACTAGAATAACAATTGACGACACGCAAATAAAGTGGCATTAAAACAATTTTATTTTGCGGCTCCCAGACTATTGTACTGGACTACTTGCTAGGTAGGTAATAAATAGTTGACCAGACGCAATACAATGTTGCTGTGGCCTCCAATTCTAAATTAAATGAAGTATATATAATTTGAAACTTGCATTGTGCGAAGATCATTTTTGCGACTTACCTACTCGATGGCGGATATACACCTACATCCATCAAAACCTATCAGAACGGATATATTCGCGGTTAGCATTGAAAAGATTGGTCAACATGGATGATACACTCACACTGCTTCGTATACCAGGCTCTATAAGGTAATTATAGGGACAAAAGACGATCTGCGCGGACGCTGCCATCGCTCGCGCCGCGTAGTAAGGGCACGCGCTCATTGTCTCTCCCGCGGCTACCAGCTCGTCCAAGTCGAAGGCGGGCGGCAGAGAGTTGTGGTGCAGGGCCTTTTGGTTGTCGAAGAACTTGCAGTTGGTGCCTTTTTCGCCCTGCTTATTGGTGTGAGTCTGGAAGCGCAGATTTTATCGGATTAAACCTTGTAAAACTATTTTTTTTATAAAATATATCTTTTCATCTCTCCTGTTCGGAAAGTTTAATTTTCACGGGTAGATAGCCGTGTGGAAAATTGCGTTTTCTCCTCTAGGGTGGAAAGTATTTTTTTTTAATTTTTCGGCTAGCCACGACATCGATGATAATCGAGTTACGTTAATGACATTTTTTTCACGTTTCGGCATGGCCATCTAGATGCACGTCGTGACCAACTTGATTTTTTTTTATAGTCGGCCGTGGCAAGTGGCCAGTCGAAAAGGTACCGTTGGAGGTTTGATAGGTATAAGTAAATTCAATTTATTATTATTCTCGTTTTTTTGTAGTATTTTAATTTCTTCACAGTCGAAATGAAAAGTAGAGTGTCTAACTCGGTTGGAATAACCCATTTCCCCTCGAACTATTGGCGCTCTCACTTCGTTCGAGCGCCAGAAATATCTCGGGTGAAATGGTTCACTTTCCACCCTTGGTTATCAATCTACTATTCTTCTTATCTATGTTTTATTTCGCTATAAAGCTTGAAAAACTCACCTTAGTGCACCCCCTGCACATATCATTCTTAGTCTTCCACACCTGTCGATCGAATTCCCTGATGCAGCTGTATTCCCTGCTAGCAAGCACGGTCATGGCGGCTTCCCCACAATAGTACGTCCTCTTGAACTCCTTGATGACCTGCTGGAGTTGCTTATGGGTCCTGGCTCCGTAGTAGATCGTCGGCAGGCTGGAATCAACAAGCACTGATGTCTGGATTTGAAGGCTCGTCACCAGTTTGTACAGGCGTCTGGAAGCAAGGGGTTACCGTCACCGAATGTACCGAACATGCAATCCACAATCTAGAAATAAAACAAATTACATAATGTTAAAGTATATCTACATGTGTAAGGTAACCACAACCACCTACCGTGTATTTATTACATTATTCACACATCACTCTAAATTATTACTGGCTACTGGTAAAATCTACATGTTGTTAAAAAATTACAGTTTTATAAAAATTTTGAACTTGTTAACGAAGTTAGAGCTGTAGGTTTTTACTCTTCTACTTGTTTTACAAATTCATTACTCTAGAATGATTTAACTGACGTTATTTTAAAAAGCACCGGGTACGTAGGTGTCCTGGGATGTTTAGTGCCAGTATGGATGGACAGAGACGTAGCCGCAACTTCTGATTGCCCATACAATACATTTGCAGTGGTAGGACCTTGTGCTAGGTCCGCCCGGATTGCTACCACCATCTTGCTCGCTAATCCTGCCGTGAAGCAGCAGTGCTTGCACTGTTGTGTTTTGGCGTGGTGAGTAAGACAGTCGGTGAAATTACTGGCCCTTGAGGTATCCCACCTTAGGCCTATAGGTTAGCAACGCATCTGCAATCCCCCCGGTGTTGCAGGTGTCTATGGGCGGTGGTGATCTCGTACCATCAGGAGATCGTACATCGTTTGCCATCCAGTGGAATAAAAAAAAACACTTCATTGCAATGAAAATTTAATGAAAAAAAAGTAAGGGCAGCCAAAAGTTGTGAGCTCGTCTATACTAGCCCTTAGGTTATTATGCTAATTGTTAACTTGTTGAGAGGTTGAAAGTGACGAAAATAAATTTTGAGGCATAATTTCCACCAAATAAAAAATTAAAAATTTTGGTCAATACGAATGAAAAGCACCTAAGTAAATAGATACTCAATGTAAGAACGTATATGGCTACAAATATAGGAATAGTGATACATTAAATAAAGAGCAAGCTATAGCTACACATATGATTAACTTTGACGTTATTAGAAGAAAAATACAAAATCTAAATCAATCATAATTATATTTTCATTACATACCTCATACCTATAATGTAAAGTGTAATAAGGAAAACAACCAATAGTTTTTTTTTATTCTAGAAGAAAATTCTCACAAAAGGCAGAAACAAGATTTGTGTAGTATAGGTATGAGTTATTCAGCTACCTACACACCAGAACCAGCCAGTTTGGCATTAAGGAGTAGGCAATAAACATGCACACGCATGCACATATAATGTATATTTTTTTACTCACAAACTGTCGTATTTGTAACATTAGGAGTAATAGGAAAGTGGGATGACAGGGCACCAAAAGAACAACACGCCCGCTTTCCGCTGGCTATTCTGCTAATTGATTTCCTCATGGGTGTCAGGCGACGGCGGCCTGTCGGTCTTCTGGGGCGTCGAAGGTTGCTTCGGAGACGAAGCATTCGAGTAGATTTAGCATGAAGGAGTAACAAACACACACACGCACGCACTCACGCACGCACGCACGCACGCACGCACGCACGCACGCATACACACGGTTGAAAGGAGAAATTGACTAAGCGACATTTTTTTAAGATAGTGAGTTATATACATGATCGGAATCAGTAAGTTTTTCTCTGTTGTTCGAGCTACCTTGCAGGTGGCAGGACTTTGTGTAAGGTCCGCCCGGATTGCTACCACCATCTTGCCGCTAATCCTGCCGTGAAGCAGCAGTGATTGCACTGTTGTGTTTCGGCGTGGAGAGTAAGACAGCCGGTGAAATTACTGGCACTTGAGGTATCCCATCTTAGGCCTCTATGGCAACGCATCTACAATACCCCTGGTGTTGCAGATGTTTATGGGCGGTGGTGATCTCTTACCATCAGGAGACCAACTTGCTCGTTTGCCATCCAGTCGAATAAAAAAAAACCTATTCCTCATAATTTCACAAAATGTCGCTTAGTCAATTTCTCCTTTCAACCATCGACAGGTACCTCACAAACTATCGCATTTATAACATTAGTAGGATTAATAGGAAAATGGGATGACAGAAGGGCTACTCCGAAACACGAAATTCGAAGTTCGTATCGTACCGTCCCTCTCACTCTCGTATTAAATGACGTAAGCGTAGGCGGGACGGTACGATACGAACTTCGATTTTCGAATTTCGTAGTAGCCTTGCTGGGCGCCAAAAGAACAACACGCTCGCTGGCTATTCTGGTAATGAGACCAATTACTTGATTTCCTCAGGGGTGTCAGGCGTCGGCGGCCTGCCGGTCTTCTGGGGCGTCGAAGGTTGTTCCGGAGACGAAGTCTTGGAGTCTAAGGAACTGTTCAGCTTGCGTTTCTTGTGGATGGTCACCAGACCCGAGGAAGAAGTATCTAGAAAGATTAGAGTATCACATTTTTACAAGCTCTTATTTATGTATTTACTAGCTTTTGCCTGCGGCTTCACCCGCGTGGAATCCGGTTATCGCGCGCTGTTCCCTCGTCACTCTCTGGCTCATAAACTATCTTTATGCCAAAAACCACGTCGATCCGGCGCTACGTTTCGACGTGAAAGACGGACAAACATACATACACACAAACATACAAACACACACACTTTCGCATTTATAATATTATAGTACTATAGTATGGATGAGTTTTAACTTCACCTTGTATAAGTATTTGTTTTTTTGCTTCAAATCTTGAAAGTTAATTTTGATATACTTCCAGTGGTCGGAAATTTGGTGTCCATAATTATGTATTAGGTTGGGTACAAATGCAAGTACAGTCAGCAAAAAAAGTTTTTTTTAATAAACCTTGCTTTTATTGAAAACTTTCCTAACTATTGACCTGTATCTCAACTGATGGTACAGTCGCGGAAAGTAAAGGTTATAAAACAGATTATAAAATATGCTTGCTTGAGCGAGCGCTTTTGGAATTAAAACCAATCACCTCCCTACTAAGACCATATAAAGACAGCTACATTGTTGTTATTGCAGGTCCCACCCCCCAATCGCTTCTAAATTTAGCAACATATGTATACATTACATAAATCTGAGTTATCGTCACCGAACTATCTTTTTAGGCCCATCGTACCAAATTTAGGACATACGTAACGTCTAAGGAAATGTAAACTTTTCTTGATTGATATTACATTTCAAACTCTGACAATCACAATTTGAGATCCGTCTTCAAAAAAAAAGGAGGAGGTTATCTATTCGGTTGTATTTTTTTTACTGTTTGTTACCTCAGAACTCCGTCATTTATGCTTCAATCTTTGTTTTTAATAAAAAATTGAATCATCTACACGACGACGAATAAAAAACAATCGCTAACCGAAAACTGTTCTGATATACCGTACAAAAACATGTTTTAGTCTATTATTGTAAAAATCTTAGCCTCCCTGTCGAAAACAAAATACTTAAATATAATACTAACAGAGCTTATTTACAGCAGTACATAGCAAGGTAGGGGATAGCCGTAGGCCGGACAGCGTGGGTCTTCTCTAATGAAATATTCATTTTCAGATCGGCAACATGTAATGTTATACGGTAAACATGAGGTATTGTGTTTATAAAACTTGCTCCCTACAAGTAACTAGATAACTTGCTCGTTTTGTGTGTATTAGGAATTATGAATTACGGGCCAGGACGGTTCTCCATTTGTTTGCGTATTTTTACGCATATTTTATCATCATAGGGTGTGTATAAAACTACATTGGTGCGGCAAATACATTTGTTTGCAAAAGGATCGTGACACAGCGTTTTAAACTTTCGTGATTCTCACTCATAGTCTTTTGACACGTCACGAGTACCTAGTCTACTCGTGACCACAGCAACTGCAACGTTGCCGAAACGTCGATGTAAATATTAGTTGTATAAAAATAGCGTGATAAGTCCCGTTTGTGACATTTTCACTATGATTGCGACACAAATCTATCAACTAGTTTTCGACTAGTTGGCATAACTCTATTAGGCTTAGTTTTCCGCTATCATCATCAGTTTCAACCATGGCGCACCATTGAGTGAGTTCGACTTTAAACTGCTTTATCTATCAGCTAAAGAGCTGAAATTTGGTATACCTATAATACTCATCTAAAACCGGCAACTATATCATAATTTTTGTACTGCCAATTTTGGTAGTCCGGCCAGGATCGTCTCCACCGGACGGACGGAACTCCTCAACGGTTAACGGCATTGACTTGAAATTTAGTACAAAAATGTAGTCTGGATGACAATGCAAAAAAAGCTTGGATTTTTTTAAAATAAAAACTTATCAAACATCTTGCAGTAGGTACCTTCATAGCTATCAGATAGCGGTTCCTGCCGCTTAGCACCTGATCCGGATGCGCCTCCGCCATCGTCCACGGCTTTGTCGTAAATACTCTTCTCGCCTAAAAAAAGAGATTTTTACTCATTAAGATACCGCATGCTCCTAGTTCACGATCAAAAAAAAAAAATTTATACTACCAGCGCTTTCGAAAAGACCATAATTGGGAAGAAGATTGCGCCACAAGAAACAGCAGAACCAGTATAGCCAATTGCTGATTGTATGTAATTTATTGAAATATTAAAGCTTGCAAAATAAAGTAGGTAAATTAGAACTAGACCTATAGATGAAAGATTAAAAATGACATGGGTTAAATATCTGGATTTTTACAGGGATGTAGGATGTAGTTTGAATTTTGCACTTCGTAGTATAGGGACAGAGACCATACCTATTGCCTAACGTTTGTGACGATTGCAATCACAATCAAATGACACTTTTCCCCATCCAAAAACTGTTATTTGTGATCACAAGATCGCAGTATCATAAACATTAGCAAATACGATCTCAGGTCTTTATTGTCAAGAGCGAACGTGTTTCTACATATTTGAAAACCTTGGCCTAAATATTTGACGCTGACTGTAGACTGCGACTGCGTAGAGTATCTAGCCATCCCGGTGTCCAAAACATATGTTCAGATAAAACTAATAAAAATCACTTACATCCTTCTTATCATGTCAAACTAAAAGTGCATAGGTTGTCAAGAAAATATTTTCCTGGTTATCTAGATAAGATATTTTACTATCGGAAGCACGTCTCTTGATAACAGTAAATATGATAAAGATTAAACATTCGACAACCAGTGTTTCAGTGTACAGACGTGGACTAAATGTGAGGGATTTTTACTATCCATAATGGAAGAGTTCCTGGGAAAAAAGTACGCTTTGGCAACTTCGGAAAACTTTGACGAGTACCTCGTCTTCATTGGTAAGATTTTCTTGTTACAAGTTGGTTATTGTTAGATTGAAATTGACCTACTTAGTTACTATCCAGTTTATGAAGACAGAAGACAATTGAGGGTCTTATTGTTTCTATTTTTGTGAGCGATAGACTCAGATTTAATCATCATCGTCACTATAAATCCCATGAGATTTGAGTACCATTAATCTAAACATTTGTATAGTCATCTGCATTAATATCTGCCCCTGCGGAACGTATAAAAATATCCAAGTACTGCCTTTTCACAACCTTTTTCATTTCGCAAACTGTAAAACTGTAAATATTTCAGGATTTATTTCAGGGTCATCGCGTAAAACCCTTTAGGTTAGGTTAGGTCAGTTTTATAAAAATCCTGAAATATTTACAGTTTCACAAATATTAAAGAGTTGGAAAATGAATAGTTGCGAAATGAAACAGGTTGCCAAACGTTATTCGCCGAAATATTAGTAAACCAAAAAAAAATATCTGATGTCCTACCGGCCCTAGGAATAGATTCGTGTCAGATATTTTAGCACGCTCCATTGTAGCAGATATTAATGCATGTGACTGTACTTAAGTTATGGATGTTATTCACGTTTAGGTAGATTTGAAGTCTTTATTGACAAAGAGTTGATATCCAGGAGACAAGCTATTTAAATTAATTCACCTCGGCAGATATAATTATTAGGGGCTGTTTCACCATCCATTGATTAGTGTTAACTACAGTTAAATGTAATGCCGTCTCTATTTGTTTTGTTCGAATAGACGGAGAAAGCATCACATTTAACCGTTAGTTAACATTAATCAATGGATGATGAAACAGCCCCTTAGTGTTGGATTACTTTTTTCTATGGAAACGAGAGCGTGTGCTGAATCGATTCTGATTAATCCTGATGTGATGAGTTTAATCGTGTATTCAACTTTGTTATCACGATAAATTGCCTTTTACATAATATATAACATAAAATATTCAATTGTACGTGAACGATAAGTTTACCTACACTCGCGGTCAAATAAAACGGGTCGGTACGAAAAACTAGAATATCTCCTAAAATAATAGAGCTAGGAGCATGAATTAAACTGTATATTGTAGATAATTCTATAATTAATTAAACGACATGATAGGTGTGAAAGTTATTCATTTGTTTATTCTAATTACGTACAAAACAAAATATTTACAAATTTTACGTAGAAAAATTAACACTTGGTACCTCACATTACAACAGAAAAAACTAACTTTAAACCAAATTAATTCTTCGTATTGCCTTCACGGGCTCTTTTTAAAGCTTCCAGATGATTGGGCATGCTCTTCATTAGGTTTCTTATGCGATTTTGCGAGATATTGATTCATCCTTCCACTAACGCATGTTTCAGGTCTCTAAGTGTAACTAGAGCGGAGTTTCGATTTCTTACATGCTTTCCAAGCTCGTCCCATACATGCTCGATCGGATTTAAGTCCGGAATTCTCGAGGGTCAGTTCATAAAAATGATACCAACGTCGTCAAAGTAATCATTTACAATCTGAGCTGTGTATGGCCTGGCGTTTTCATGCATGAACATGGGATTTTCACCCATATTAATTAAGTATGGACCGTCATGCTCATTAAGAGTCTCTTCTACATATCTTGCACTAGTTAGCGTACCATTTTTTATGAAGACTTACTCCATGTGAGTCTCTGAAGAGATTACAGCTCAGGCCACAATACACCCACCGTCAAACGACACTTTTTCCTCAAAATAAGCTCGAGTAAAACGTTCACCTGGTCGTTTGTAAGCTCTTCGCCGCCCATCATGTGCATAGAGCATAAATCTGGATTCATCAGAAAACATATTTCTTGCCAATTCTTCGTCTGCCCACCATCTGTGTTCGCGGGCGTAAATTAATCTTGCTGTCCGCTGCCCCTTTTCAAGTTTTGGGCCATTTGCCGGTCTACGTGGGGTCAAATTAGCTTCTTGTAGCCGCCGCCTTACAGTCCACTCGCTTATGTCATCTTTTCGAGTCTCTCGAAGTTGATTTTGGACTTCAACAGCCGTGAGGTGCCGATTTCGGAGCATAGTTGTAACAATAAATTGATCTTCTCGAGCTGCAGTACATCTCGGTCTGCTGGTTCCTGGTCTTCTAATGTTCTGCCCAGTTTCTCGGAAACGTTGGACGACTCTCTGCACGGTAGAAAGTGACATGCCAACAGTTCTCGCTGTTCTTCTCTGATTTCCGCCTTCTCCTAACATAGTGACGATACGTGTACATTCTTCTGGTGTCAGCCACATGATAGTAAATTAAGAATGATCCAGAAAGGCAACAATGAATGCCTTTTATCATTACGCTTTGACAGATTGAAATAAAAGTGAGAGAACAGGCAAAAGTAAAACAAGTGCAATTTTAATTTAGACACTAATTACAGTTTTTTTTAATTTTAGCTTTTTCCAGCAGCCATGTAAAACATTTGAAGGTTGTATTTAATACGATATTAAATTATCTTTAATATAGAGTCAGTTTCGTATAAGTAAACCTTTTCATTTTCAAAATTTTAAGGTTTTCGTCACTGACCCGTATTATTTGACCGCGAGTGTAGTAGAGTTTACCCCCGGCTTCGCACGCGTTAACTACTCGATCTGGTAGTTACAATTGAGATTCCAGGATCTTACAGGTTCTGTGATCATGATCAACTATAGTTGAGAACAATGATATCTTTACAGTTATTACCTTGTTGCTGTCATTTCATGTTTGAAATTTTTAATAAAATTATCAGGTGGGATACAATGTAAGGTAGGTACTAAAAATGTTAAAATATCTTGGAATTCGACTAGTATTTCGGCAATATCTCAATCTAAACAAGGCGTTTTAGCCTTAACCAGATTTTACAGTTAACTACTACTTCTCTATTAATTTTCTTGTACCTATCTTTACATATGTATAAAACACGTTCCTGTGCGTTCTTTGCGTCTACTTTTCGAAATACTATCATCGTATAAGGAGCAAATCCGGTCATAGACCTTTATTCTTTTGTTTCCCCGTAGGTAAAGGATACCTCCATCGCAAGGCTGCCCGATCCTTGCGACAGGAGCACTGGCTGACAAAGAACGACGATGGAACTTATACCTTTAGCTTCAGCTCTCCGCTCACGAGCTCTGAGACGACATTTACGTCTGGCGAAGAATTTGAGGAGACCAAGCCTGATGGCGTTAAGGTATAAAGTATTTGGGTACCTAACTACACTGACGAGCAAAAATAAAGGGTCGATTACAAAAATGACGATAACTGGGTGGATCAACTATTTCTTGTTGTTATCTGTCCCGTTAGCGAGGGGACAAAAGTATACAGTTTGTTAGAAGAAATGTTTGCTTATTGCTATTAGATGACCATTCATAAAAAGGGCTTAAAACTACCATAAAAAATTATGGTTGGCATGTTTTAATCTTATAAACTTGCGGTTTAAAGAGTGACCCAGGAGACCGTAACTATGAGTGACAAAACCTACTGTTATAGCTTCTTCGAGTAAAATGAGTTTAGTAAAGAGTTTTATTCTTTACGTTAAGGTTTCTTATGCCTAGTCAAATCTGCTTCAATGTATGTACTTTTTAAATCAAGAAAAAGGTGCTATTACAAATCGAAAATATATGCTTTTTAGGAAGCTTAGCGATTTAACCATTTTTATTTTCGCGCCCAAGTAATAGCGGTCTTTGCGCGCTGTCGCTGTCCATAAAAGCAAATTCAGAACTGTTTTGTGTTCTTATTCTTATTTCTAATTGTTATCTCTAGTTCTTATTCTTTAAAAAGTACATTATATATATACTGTAACTACGCAACGCAAAAATGCTGCAGACCGGTATAATATATCCAAAATGTTCATCTAAAGAATGTATGTAGATGAAATTATTATCCAATAGGTATATTAGCAGCTGTTATTTAAGTACAGTCGAACAAATCGAATCATGACCCAGGATGGAACCTTTGTGCTACTAATATCAAGTTGACATCTCATACTTTTTTCAATGAAATCATAGCGAAATTGATTATTAAATGGTTCCACCCTGGGCCATGATTCAATTTGATCGACTCTAGATATAATATGTAAATTCAATTTTCAGGTAAAATCGCTAATAACAATAGATGGCAACAAAATGATCCACATACAGACCGAAGAAAACGGAAGAATCTCAAAGCACGTCCGTGAATTTTACCCGGACAAAATGATTGTGGTATGTTATTTACTTTTACTAAAGTTTCTTGTAGCTGCAACATAATTTTGTTTCTCGCAATAACGTTTGTCATAAAATATATTCTTAAACATATTCTCTAGTGAACACCACAAATACATAAAATAATTAATCTTACAATAAGATTACAAAAATGTAAAGGCTAGGCAAGTAATATGGAGGCGATCATACTTATATAGTTTAATAAGTCAATAATCATACTACTAGGACTTTTGGGCGAATATTCAGCGTTTTTGATGCGTTTTTTTTGTCATTGGTGTCTTCGTAGGCGTTATTTAAAGGGGTGATGCCCAGTGTTGTTTTTTATGAAAAATTAAAACAACACCGATACTGAATTTAGCGTAACTAAAATTCTTGCGACTTGTCTTTCCGTTGTGCTATATAAACGTGGGACGCGAATGACGTTTGATCGCGCGGTCAAAACGCTCGAATATTTGTCCTTTTAACAAAACCAAGTAATGAACCTTAAGTATATACCTACCTACTTTGCAATAGTACTGTAATGTGACAAGCAATACAGAAGATTATTTATTATTAGTATGAACCTTCATGCGCTTAATCTATACCTACCACAAGTTCTACAAGTTACAAATGAAAATTGTGTTGAAATTGGCTTAACCAAATCGAAGCAACACCACAGCCGCAGACAGAAGCTTAAAACTTTTAATACGTTTCGAATTTTAAAAATACATCAAGCGGAAGTGATTTTACAATTGTGTTACAGAATCAGGAGGCTTTATTGTCTAACGGACTTGAAATGCCGATCGTTTCAACATATCTCTCTGTCACACGGTAGGTATTAGACGAGGGTAGAAGAAGATGGTGAATGCGATCGGGATCGTCAGCACGTTAGATAATGGCCACCGGTGTGGAAGCCAGACAGCCAGCACAATTATTGACACAAAAGTCATTTCATCTCACCCCCGTTCCGTTCCCACATGTCCTTCTCTAGCGACTTTTTATATGACTGTTCCCATTTTCCTGACACTGTTTCGTATAGAGAAATGACCAAAGAGCTAATAATAAGAAAAATAGAGATGTTGATGCCACGATAAAAACACGCTAAAAAGTCAAAGAAGTTCATCACTCCAAAAATTGGCAATCACAGATTGTGCTTCAAAAAAGATGTTTCACTATAATTTCTTATACTGTCGTTATTTTCCCTCACATTTACTAACACAATTCTACCTTGGTAGTAGGTATATGATTCTTATTATTGATATATTTCTTGCAGATAACTACAGCCGAAGGTTACAGTAAAACAGCAATACGACACTACGTTTCGGTAGAGTAAAACGATTCGAAGAAACATATCTTGAACAGCAAAGGTGCTACAACTACCGTGTAAGAATTTTTACGGTAGTCAAATAATTGTGTACAAGTCGAACAACTTCTAGTCAATATATTTTTACTAAAACACGCGTTTATCATTTAAAAATATTAATTATAAATTTGCGCCGTATATACAGCATAATTCACGGTTTGAATATGACATTACAAAGTTTTTATGATGTCATATGCAAGGGAACTCTTCAGCCAACTGGCAAAGAGACTAGTCGACGCCACCGAAGACAAGAGGGCTGGTAGCTTCCTCGCACAGCGTCTTGGTATCGCCATACAGCGAGGAAATGCTGCCAGCATTCTTGGAACCATGCCACAGGAGCCTTTTTTAAAATTATATTAGTTTTTAATTATTATTATTAATTTTTTATTGTTTAAATAATTTGTAAATGTATTATTTGTTCCAATTAGTTATATTGTTAGTTTTAGTTTTTTAGTCTTATTACTGTACTGATGTAACCAAAATTAACCTCTCTTTCTTTAACAAGTTTAGAAAATAAATTTTTAATATTCTAAATATAACCGAATAACGATATAACCACGAGGTTTAACCCTGTTTAGTGCTGCTACGAAATCTATCCCAATATTTAGCTTAGGTCTCTAAATATTTGATTTCAGCAGCATCCGAAAAATAATTACACATGATATAGAAGCCCCGCGAATTATTAACGAAGCCTGCCCGAATATCCATAGCCACTATTAAACGAACGTTTTAATAATCAAATTTCGCCGGCCTAATCCCTATATCGACTTTCACTTAACATGGAATGGAAGCCCCTTACCGCGGCTAACAACCGAGAGCATTCTCTCCGGGGCACTTTCCAAAACACGATTCCCTATTCCATTAGACCCTCCCGAAGTTATCTCGCGTTATTTACATCGCCTGACCGTATCGTCTTATGTAGTCAGCCCCTATGTGTCGAGCCCCCGGTCGGGGGTATATAAGTGAGCAATCGTGGCGCTTCTCCGCCGGTGTTAGGGTTGGTTTTCGTTGTGTCGTGGGGTGGTGTGTCGGGTGTTGGGTGTCGCGGTGTCGTCGCCATGGCAACCCGGCGCCCGGACACCGGATCCCGACGCCCGCAGTGTCGGTCGCCGCGCCCGCGCCCCGCCGCACAAGTGACACGCGCTGCAAAAAAGCACAACCACCCTGTGTGTAGGGTGACCGCGACGACCAATTTTCTTGGATATGAACAAGTGTGTTGTTTAGTTAGACATATTTTATTACGGTATGTAGACTGTGATTACCTTTGACTAGCGGCCGATATTTCGACGCATCTACCAGTACCACAGAAGTATGTTATTTATTATGGGACGTCGACATTGGATCCACTCCACTTGTTATTCTTCATTTGGAGGAGGACGCGCTTCATTAAAGCTGCACTAAAGCAGCTTGGTATCTTCAAATTCTCTATTCAAGAGAAGAGACTCTGTGCTGGATTTTACTTCAAAATAAGCTATTTACCTAAACAAATAGCAGCTGCTATTTTCAATTATAATGATTTCAATAACTGGGGGAACGTTAGCTCTTGAAACTAATTGTAAAGTTTAGGTCACAAAATAAACTTACTTTTTTTTTTGGATATGATTGGGTTTTACGTAAAACACGCCTTGCAATGACAATGAAAAATATATAATGTCAAAACATCAAGTTTATCGAGATTAAATTTTTAGTTAGATAACTTTCGAGGAGATTGAAATTGAAATACAATCGCATCTGGTTGTATCTCGACACAAGTATCTACATTAGATCTTATGTTGAGTTACATGAATCATACGACATATGAGTCACACAGGAGAGTTTTTGAGCACGTAGCAAGTGAGTGAGTTAAACAAGTGGATAAATCCTTCCATTAAAAAAATATGGCCAAAGCTTCTGGATTGACTTTTGTTATAAAAGTTTGTTTGTTTGTTTATACTCTTTATTGTACAAAAAGGAAATACAAAAATAATACACAAAAGAAATTGCTAAGTACAAAGGCGGAGTTATCCCTGAAGGGATCTCTGCCAGTTAACCTTTGAGTGGTAGAGAAAAGCAATCGAAAAAAAATCGACAAATAGAGCAAAAAATTTGAATAAATATAAATGCATATATAAACCCTAAGTACCTAACTATATACAATATTATACAGAATAGTTAAATTAAAGTTAAATTGTTATTACTTTGTTTAAAATATGAGCGGCTAATATCTTATTTCAGGCGCTATCAAATTTTTTTACAATAGGGTTTTTTTTACTGACTAGCGTTTGACCTCTGTTCCACCTGACATTAAGTGCAGTTGAGGTCATTAGCTATAGAGTTCACTGGTCCAGTGACAGACTTTTCACTCTTACCTTGAATAGTTCTTAATTGTACTTTCTGGAAAAATAGAGGCTCAGAAGTGAGTTAATTAAAAAAATTTAAATGTTGAGTTGTGTTGAGTTGTTGGTTGTTTCCGTTTGTATTTTCAATTTAGGTTTCACGGGATGACCGTAAAGGTAAAAAATTTGGAATTGAAATAAAACATACAAAAAGATTCCAAAAAAACAATCATAATCCAATACATTTAATTAGAAAGCTCTAGCTAGTTTGCATGTACATTAAAACCTCGAAAAATCATGAAATGGTGAAAAAAATTAGCCAGATTTTGTTTTAACCTGGCCCTAGATAAAATTCTCCCAAGTCTCTCAATGCGAGGCCTCATGGGGTCCCTACCGCCCGCCCCTAGTCCGGATCGATGCGGGAGGGGGGCTCGCACCTTTTGTTTAGGGCCCCCTGACCCCCCCCTCATTACTCGTGCCCCGGAATGTTTGCCAACGGTTTAGGTGCCTAAATGTAGGAAATGTCACGTTTTCACTTTTTATTATTTACCCCCGGCAGTCTGAAGTGCGCTTTTGAGCTGGTATTTTAGAGCGGTGTACATATTGTTGGTTGTTTGTGGTAGTATTTAGGGATTTTCTTCCAAAAGAAAAAAGTAGGCAGTAAAATATTTTTACTTTTCCGGCAGCTAGGTAGGTACTCACTTGGTTTGAAACGCTATTTATTTTTTCATGAAAACAAGATGGCAGTGAGCATACGGAATGCGTCTATCAAGAATTACAACCGCATGTACTTAAAGTTTACTAATCCATACTAATAAAATAAACCCCCTTGCAAAAAAAACGGGCACCTATGGTTTTTCAGATTTTTAGGCATTGAAGCTTAGAAAGTAAGCTTTCATGCACATAAAATACAAAAACCATAGGTGCCCGTTTTTTTTGCAAGGGGGTTTTATTATAAATGCGAAAGTGTGTTTGTATGTTTGTGTGTTTGCCGTCTTTCACACCGTAACGGAGCGACGGATCGATGTGATTTTTGGCATAGAGATAGTTTATGGGCCCGAGAGTGACATAGGCTACTTTTTATCCCGGAAAAATGCACAGTTCCCGAGGAAATAGCGCCCGATAACCGAATACCACGCGGGCGGAGCCGCGGGCAAAAGCTAGTAAAAACATAAAAGTACAATGCTAACAGCTAATTCAAAATACATCTGTGTTTTTTATAAATGACTTCTCATCAATTTATTTATCTGTTTGCTAAAAATAATAAGTGGAATTTGATCTACCTCCAAGTAGGGATGTCGATCTCAGATCGATTAATCGAAGAATCGATTAATTCAACTGAAAAAATCGATATTTAAGATCGATTCAGAGTACTGGATCGATCTAGTGAATCGATATTTCTATATTGCAGATCGAGAATCCCGAATCGAGATTCGGGTTTAACTATTTTTTGTTGAATTTCGTAATTAGAACTTCTTACCGTGCCGCCCCGCTTATGCTAATAGCATTTGATAGGAAAGTAAAAGATGCGATACAAACTGCGGATTTCGATTACAAGGTCATTTCTTCCATAATTTGATTTATATATTGAAAAATACGAGCTAAAAAAGCAAATCTAGAAAAGGGACGATTTTTGGAGAATCGATCTTTTTGACTTCGATTTTTTCCTGAATCGATTTTTCAGGGCTCGATTCAGATCGATTCGAAAGTCGATCTTTTCTGAAAAGAATCGACATCCCTACCTCCAAGCCAAGTCGTTAAGAGAATTCGTGCGTATGTCAATGCAATATGAACAAAGCATCGTCAGCGTCCAAAACTTGCATTAAAAATAAAAACATTACTTAATTACAACAAATATATAAATGGCCCAAATCAAAAATGTTGAAACTAATTAAAAACATAGGTAGGTAATTATTATGCGGTCGCGCCGGGCGGGCGGAAAGCTGGCTATTACCATTAATACAGCCAGTGCTCGCAGCGGTGTTGTAATACACTTTCCCTTTGCCGCCTCGTTTCAGCGCTGCTCTGTTAATTTTACGGAAGCCTTATTAGGCAGGAATAAAAATAGCTGCTGTTTCTAGCAGTATTTTATATTAATAGTTTTACTTTTACTTACATTATTTTGAACGGATCCAATATGCGTTATTGCTTTTAACATTGAAAGTCATAATTTCGCTAGTCATCCATACTAATATTATAAATGCGAAAGTGTGTTTGTATATTTGTGTGTTTGTCCGTCTTTCACGCCGTAACGGAGCGACGGATCGACGTGATTTTTGGCATAGAGATAGTTTATGGGCCCGAGAGTGACATAGGCTGCTTTTTATCCCGGAAAAATGCACAGTTCCTAAAGGAACAGCGCGCGATAACCGAATACCATGCGGGCGGCGCCGCGGGCAAGGCTAGTAAAAATATAAAAACGTACGGTTTACAGGTTAAGTCAGTTATTCAAGAAAAACAGCAAAGTGCGAATTGGACTCGAGCACGGAGGGTTTCGTGCATAGGTATTTAAATAATAAGAAAAAAAGCTGTTCGTAATTTACAGACGCTAACAGACTAAAACAAAGTTTAAATGTTTTCTCTAAGACA
This sequence comes from Choristoneura rosaceana, assembly GCA_037349165.1. Classification (NCBI taxonomy): domain Eukaryota; kingdom Metazoa; phylum Arthropoda; class Insecta; order Lepidoptera; family Tortricidae; genus Choristoneura; species Choristoneura rosaceana. The sequence goes on along the minus strand of JAZBNJ010000018.1, from coordinate 9,349,224 downwards.
GACTCATGTTTGTACGTATTAAATAGTGTGTCAGAGGGACCGCACGACACGAACTTCGAGTTTCGTAGTAGCCCTGCCGGCCCGCAGTTCCTGATTGGCTTTCCGATCGGGCTCACCTTGACAAGGAAATACGGAAAGGCACCACGGATTGGTTCGAAACCGTTCGGGCACTTTGACTGATACATGCAGTGAAAAAAGTAGTCAAGGTAGAAAAAAAGGAACTTCTATTACGTCAAGTAACTTTAAAGGTTTAGTCCTTGCCTAAACACGAAACAACTTTTAACACAGTCATTCCAATGCCAGGAACCCGCCAGTTGGGTTCTGTTTGTAGGCGCTTTTCGCTACAAAATGGAAAATACACGTTATCGGCTATGTTATAGCTTAGCTAGTTAGTCGTGTTATTGTAGGTATATTATTATTTACCAAGTCCAGCCCCCTACTAAATAACTAAGATTTTTAAACCGGGACAAATTGCTTAGCGGCCGGGACGCCGGGACACCATGATTCAAACCGGGACATGTCCCGGCGTACAGGGACGTATGGCGACCCCAATTTGGTGTAAAGTGTCCCATGATATTTTTATTTTATTTATTTTATCTAATAGAATAGAAGTGGTGGCCTAGTGCTTTGACCTGTAACCTGTCAAGCAGACAGTCGTGGGTTTAATCAAATCCAGGCTCGCACATCCGAGCTGTTGAAAATTCAAGTGCGAACTTACATTTGAAATTTACTACGAGCTTTACGGTGAATGAAAATATCATGAGGAAATCTGCACAAACAGATCAGTTTCTAAGTTTCCGTTCGGCAGATCGGATGCTTCATTCGTCGTAATAGTCTGCTGAATGAATATAACGTGAAAATTGGTTGCAAAAAGCCTTAGTTTCTTGCTGCGTTTTTCCGTGGTTTATCCCTTAAAAAATAAGCAAAAAATTAAATTTTAGTACCTCTGACAGAATCAGTAATTCAAAAGAGCGATATTGATGTAAAAGTGCATTTCGTAGCTACTGAAACGCCAGAAGGTAATTTGATTTGACTACTGATATCATGATAGGTACACGTAGGTACCTAAAAATACTAAAAATGATGGTATGTATGTTGCTGTTTTAAGTTATACGATGGTAAGTTAATTTTGATCCACTTGCAGAGGTTGGGTTGAATTGAAATCTATTCACATAATAAATTTATAACAAGTCGGTGCCTGTACATTGAAAATATTTAAGAAAAACTGTTACTAGGAGTATTAAATGCGCAATAGAACCCAAAACAATGTTTTTTAGAATTATTAACTGTTTGTCGGTTTGTCTGTGCATTTGGTCAAGCTAATCTCTGAAACGGCTTAACTTAGAAGAATATAGAAACTGATTTGCTGTCGGTTCTTTGGATTAACATTTACCTAGTGTTAACAATAGTGGTAAAAGATACGTCGATTTAAATAATTTCATGGAACAGTTTTACGTTTTAGAAGAATTGCTGTTTGACTGAAACTTTCGTTAACTGTGCTCGTATAATGTGTGGTTACTATATAGTCTGTCCATACTATTTTATCTGTGTATCTATACCATTAGGTCCTGGCCGTCTGTTTGTTTGTCTGTCTATCCGTATGTCACAAGTATATATTCGGAAACTATGAATGATGTTTGTTACATTTTAATGGCTGGTATCTTTTGTAAAAAGCTCGGCAGTCAAAACAACAACATGCTGCGATAAGTCTAAGTCCACGCAGACCAAGTCGCGGGCACAGCTAGTTTGATATATGTCCCTAGTAGGTTTATGTGTCTATGTAAATTTTTACAAGCTTTTCTTTAGCTTGCCCTGTTTGTTTATTTATTTGTTTCTTTGGGCCAAATCTTGGAAGCTAAATTTGACCTACTTCCAGTGGTCCAATTGACTTGAAATTTGGCATACTTATGTAAATCTGGTGACAATACAATAATCTGATAGTGACATCTTCGTAGTCTAGCCAGAATCGTCTCCTCAGTACGGAACTCTTCAACGGTTAATGGCAATGGCATCAACTTGAAATCTGGTACAGAAATGTAGTTTGGATGACAATGCAAAAAAATCTTCTTAACAAAAACTTATTTTTACTGATTTCTGGTGTGCAATAAAGAATAGGTATTTGTATTGTATTTATTGTACAGTCTTTCATGGCCTTTCACTTGCTGGAAAACTAGACTTAAGTAGTTATTTAGTCTCCTAAATAATTGAACGTTATACAAAACTGGAAAATAAAACTAACGGCGTAAAAATTATTGAAAAACATGAATGATTGAGGTATGTGTATCCTATTTTTTCAAGTAGGTGGGCGTTTTCAAAATAAGTTGTCCAAATGGCTTTTTTGTTAGATGTGGATGAAATTTGGTATTCCTACTCAGAATCAGGAGCACTTTCGATTGCAATAGGAAAAAAAAGTGTCCCAGGTTTTTCATATAATTTTGTGTTATCCATTAGACTACCGCCACAGACACGCGTATGAAAACGGTAACGTAATGGAATAAAAAATATTGGGACACTTTTTTTCTCCTATTATAATCGAAAGTGCTCCTGATTCTGAGTAGGAATACCAAATTTCATCCACATCTAAAAAAAAAGTCATTTGGACAATTTATTTTGAAAACGCCCAGGTACAATAATTTTTCGAACTTTATATGGTCGTTGTAGCATTATGTGGACAAACTCCATATCGGATCTTCGTATTGTTTTTAAATATTAAAAAAAAATCTTCCAAAAATAAAAATAAAATATACTTAACTGATTAATAAAAAAAAATGCATGGATACAATACAATTTACAATTACTCTTTATTGAGCACCAAATAGTGAGCAGCACAGAAAACATAAGTAAGTAGGTAAGTTAAGTACTTATATATACTTACTTACCTATGTTTTCTGTGCTGCTTTTTCTGTGAGATTTTCCAAGGTAAGCAATAGAGCTAAGTACATATTTTATTCCAGTAAGTGGCCATTACAGTATAACTACTTCAAAGAATAAGCTGAACTAAGAAATACCAAGTAAATACTGGCACCGCGTACCGAGTATTTGTTGATACTTGGTACTTTTAAAAAACAAAATGAGCATCGGCATAGGATCGATCGCGTTGACGCTGCGGGTGTGAGGCCACGCCCACAATTCGCGCGAGAGGTGACGATTGGCCGAGCCAGCGACACGCACACATGAACAGCGGTTAGGATTATGGTGGTATGAAAGTATGGGGGACTGATTTCAGGATTCATAAATATATTTAGAATGTCTTTTAGGTTACATGGATGGATGTTATACAGGATGTTACTAACATCAAAGCAACCAAGTTTTCCCTCATCATCAACATACCAGCCTAATACCTACGTCCCAGTGCTGGGCTTCTTCTGAGAGAATGGCGGGCCCAGTGCGGATTGGGAACTTCACACTCACCACTCACCAGTTTTCCTCACCTTTTTCTTTACAGTAAATCTCGTGATAAATTCCGTATAGTGATTTCGCATCGGCGCCGCGGCAGGGAAAGGCGGAGATGCCGGGATGAATTAGACGTGTTTTCCAGCGACAAGCCAGAGACAAGAGCCGACAGGACGAGTTGGGAATCCCGGGGAGAGGCCTTTGCCCAGCGTGGGACATTACAGGCTAATAAAAAAAAATCGCACATGAATTTCGAAAAACTCAGAGGTCAACCACTAGGCTATTGCTTCAGAAAAGTTTTGTGTGCCACAAATAATTTGCATACCCTGAGGTAGACCGGACTAGACTCGTGTATACGTGAACTACAATTTCCCCGTCGGTACCTAATTGTAAACTATCCCAGAATTCCGCTAGGTACACGATGGAATATCAGCCTTAGCGTAGGGATAACAAGTCTTCTTTTAAATGAACGCGAGATTAACAATCGCCAATTAGTCGGCTATTATTGTTGGTAGAGACGCAAACTCAAATTTTCGGAACAAAAACCTGACTCGCAATACTTGGTGATTGACTGGTTGTTTGCTTCTGTACATACTTAGGTATAATATAGATATCCTTAAAGGTCTCCGGGCCAAATAAAACACAAGAGTTATATCATTACGACTGGATAGGCCAGTTAGTGGTTAAAGAACCTGATTGCATGTGCTCTCGGCTTCAATCCCCGGGGGAGCCGTATTTGTATGAAAAATTTGAATATTTGCTCTCTAAAATTTCCGGCAATCTGCTATATTCAGATAGCTATTTACATACCTACATCAAATTTGAAATAGAATGATTTTCAGATCATTAACACTATGCAAACAAACAACCGACATGCATGACAACGCCCGTCTTTCATAATCGCTTTTTAAGCTTATGTTATATTAACATGCGCTCGTTTTTGTCTGTCACATTAACATTTACCTTTGCTAGTCACAGACAAAAAATAGATCTTGCTACAACAGTACGTATGTATCACAATCTTATCCACTGGTATTTATGGCGCTGTACACGCACCAGCACCTTTTTGCACGCTCCGCTGTGGCAATTACCGCAGGTGTCTGTACATCGCATAAAAACAGCAAAACTTTCTGATTGACTATAATATTTCCAAGGATATGGTATTAATTATAATGCCACCGTTGTTATCTCCCCTGCCACCGTTAATGCTGGCAACAAAAAAGACGCGAACACGAAATCTAACTCCCGTTCCATACAATCGAGCAGATGCGCGAGCAGACAAAAGCGCGCGTTTGTACAATCGTAATAGGTACATCTAATTTTACGCGCAGTGGGTAGAGTAGAAACAGTAGGGAAACGTTCTATGATTCAAGCAATGCGTCACAGCTTTCAATATTTAGGTACCCTAGTGGCATTAGACCTACAATTAGTAGGAATACTTTCGAACAGTCGTGTAAAATAAATTTAAAACAAATTATGTTTAGGTATGTAGGTACAGATAACACGTAAGTGTTGAAGAATTGATTAAGTACAAGGCGCAAAAAAACACTTGAAAATAAGGTAATATGATCAGAAATTCAATAAACTACACATAAACTAGTTAGCTACGTCGTTCGGATCTCGAAACAATACATCGGTTTTTTTCTTCTTCCTATTTTCAGGAAAACGAAGAAAACTGACGAGCCGCGAGTCCCGCGGGATAATAACATTTTGGTAATTTATAATATCTATAATTTTTTCAAATGGTTCATACTCTACAGCTGACTTCAGTACCTTAGCGAAGGTTTTGAGTTCATACTACTTCAGACACTGTGTACTGTGACGCCAGCAAAAACCTACAGCCATAACGCGCACTCTTGCGCTGATCGACAGCTCCGATAATTTGAATATGGAGAGGCATCGGAGCGAAAGATATCGAGCGGAGTTGCGTACGCGGCTCCTGGCTCTTTGTTGCTTGGGCCGCTTGTGCGGGCATTTTGGAATTCTGTTCATTTGATTATGGGAATTTGAAAGTGCTTTGCAAGTGGTCATTATGGTATTTCTGAATCATTTTTTTTAAGTTACAGCGAAATCTATAATTTTTTTTTTACGAAATAAATTCAAAAATAAATCTTGATCAAGAAAAAAGTATATGCTGTTGAAAATTAAAATTTCATGCATGTAATCTTTCAAATATTTACCTAAATAAAAGAACAAACACCTTTTAATTAGGTATTTTATGAGAACCGATTGAATGATATCTCTCACAAAAATAGTTTCTATATTTTCATTTGATATAACACCATTTGACATATTTTTAAAGGGTATAAACGCTCATTGTATTTAATAAACGTTTACTTCGTATAATTATCATTTGGTATTATTATTACCTAATCCATTTCATTTCCTATAATAACCATCATTATTTAATACTTTTCTGGCAGCAATGCGTTTCGTATATGGGGCGCAGTTCTAATCTAACTTACTTTTTTGTAGAAATTCGTATAAATATGCGTTATATTTAAAATATCTTATATGAAATGTTAAGCGATGTAATTATTACTATATAAAACGATACTTATATTATTTGTTATACAATTCAACAATTAAGTATACCAAATGAGCGTTATTGCGACTAAAATTATATCAAAAAAATTTAAAGTCCTCGTTACCCACCCCAAAGTTCAATACCTCAAAATGGCAGAACCGATTTTCATAACGAAGCCCCATCCGTTTGAGAGCTACGATGTCACAGGCAGATAGGCAAATACTGGCGTCTTTATATCTTTTTGCGTCGGGGGTTAAAAAAAGTAAATTCGGAGCAAATATTCAGTACAAATATGTAACTCTTACACTAATCCGTCACTGCAACTCACATGTCATCATCATTATCATCAGCCGGAAGACTTCCACTGCAGAACTTCGGCTCCCCCTTAGAACGCCACAATTTACGACAACTCGCCACTTGCATCCATCGGTTGCCCGCAACTCTCATGACGTCGACAGTCCACCTAGTGGGAGGCCTGCCAACGCTTTATCTGCCGGTTCGTGGTTGCCACTCGAGGACTTTTCTCTCCAAATGGTTATCTGTTCTTCGAGCGAAACTCACATGTACTCGTTAGCAATAAACGGAGACAAAAAAAGATACCATACCAAAGCTCGGTTTGCTGAAAAGGTTGCTCAAGTCCAAGTTTTTCCTGGGCGAGGCGATGTGGTCGACTACGTCTTCCCTGCCGCGCAGCTGAGGATGAGCATCTTGGAACTGCTGAGCGAGGCTGGTTGCTGCTCGAGCTGCAAAAACAAAAGACAAATTATTTGATACGTGAGATTTAAGCATGATTTCCATTCCACCAAACTGCTCGCATCGCATCGGATCGGAAAGAATACGAATGGATGCGGCAATAGCCGAACGTCTTCCATCGAACGGCTTGCACGGCATTGGATCGGAAAGAATACGAATGGATGCGGTGACAGCCGAACGTCTTCCACCGAACGGCTTGCACCGCATAGGATCGGAAAGAATACGAATGGATGCGACAATAGCCGAACGTCTTACCGAAGGGCTTGCATCGCATCAGATCAGAAAGAATACGAACGGGCGCGGCGACTGCCATCGCGCCCGTCGGGATTTGTGGATATTTGGTTCGGAAATTTGTAAACCGTTTAGTGGAAATCATGTTTTATGCTCACTGCAAGGAGAGGTAGAAATAGAATAGTTTCCACGGAACTAGCAATAATTGGATTAGAAACATTTGTGGTGTGTATTTCCTTCTGTAATTGATGACGACTGTTTTTATTTTTTATTTTTTACAAAAAATTAAGGCAATCGGTAGTATTGCCCATAACCGATGAGAGTAATAGGCTATTTGAGCCACTATCCTTGCTATTACAGTATTTTGAGCAATTAACTTTCGTAATTGTCTAAACTGGAAAGAAATATATACGTGGCTTACGAGTATATGCTGTCGCGTTCTTAGTTTGAGTGATGTTTCCTTTCTTCTTATTATAGTTTTGTGATAGTTTCTGTCATATTAGAACTTTCTTGGAGTCTTAAACGATAAAGAATGATGTGAAGTTATAAATATCATGGACATGTGCATATTTAGAGACGTCTATCTTAGGTATTTCAAAATTCGTCCCTATCTTTCGCCTCTAAGTAGGTCTGCAGCAGAATTACCTACTTGCTCTACCCACGTATGCAAAGTTACGTCAAAATAAAATAAACTGAGTATTTGCTAAAAAATAGAATCGGCAAGACTTGGAACAAATAATAACATTGTCTTAGCTCGACTACCGAGAAACTTTACGAACAAGTTCCGAATCCTTACAACTTGCAAACTTGTTGCTTAATTGCTATCGGGAGAGAGCAAAAACATCCAAACTCGAATTAAATACCAAAATTTCATATTTCCTAAAACAGCGTAGGCGCGCCGCCTCCCTCTCGCAACATAAAGAACTGTAAAACCCATGCAATTTGTACCTACTTACCCTCTGCTCTTAGCGTGTATATAGGTACTTATCGATTTATCGCAACACGAAACCGTATTTCAAAAAGTCAAGGCGGGCGGTGACAGTGAAGTTTGCTCTGTGCTCGGGTGGTTTAAGGCTCAATGTTCTGTTGTTAGGGTTTTGGGCATGTAGGTTTTCTCGGCACGGTGGTGTGTAAAAATGCCGTCTTGTCGAGCTGGCACGCCGCCCCTCAAGCGGCGACATTTTTTCCGAGGGGTGGGGGGCCACCCGCGGACGCTCCCGTCATTTCGTTGTCATCCAGGGCTCCCTTTTGCGCGATCGCCGCGCGAGAGTCGGCGTCGACAATACTGTTCAGTATTTTTATTCTTTTCGAGGAGAAAATACGAAAAAAATACACGAACGGAGAAAATGGCGAACAATGCCGCCCCACGGCGAGATTACCGCCATCAGAAAATGAATGCTTTGTTAGATCCGTCCGACGGAATGTACCCAGTTGTTACATTAGTCTTGTCATTTCCATTAGACGATGGATTTAGCTGGGCATGAAAAGTTGGATACGATTGTCTCTGCGTTTCAATTCAGGAGTGGGATGTTTGCGCTGCTTTTTGGGGTTTTGTTGGAAAAGTAAAAAAGAAACGAGAGAAAAGCTCGTTTAAATATTCTGTCGGTTTCGTAGACTTCAATTCACATTTTTGGAGATTAAAAACAGCTACAAAATTAGGAAAGGACATAGGTACATGAATAAAAAGAACTTCTGTTAAAAGCTACCGCTCATAAAATAAATACGCTCACGGAATGGAAATGAGTACGAATAGACTAATTTTGAAACAATCTTAAATCTTTAAGAAACTGAAAAAACCACTACTCTACAAAAGTTTGAATCAAAAATAATAAGTTAATTCATTATGCATAAATAAATATCACGGGACAATTCACACCAATTGACCTAGTCCCAACGTAAGTTTAGCAAAGCTTGTGTTTTGGGTACTAAGCAATGGATAAACATAATTATATAGATAGATACACACTTAAATACATATTAAACACCCAAGACCCGAGGTCAAGAATTCAAGAATTGAATGTTCACACAAATATCTGCCCCGACACGGGAATCGAACCCGGGACCTCAAGCTTTGTAGTCAGGTTCTCTAACCACTAGGCCATCTTGTCGTCTTTATAGCATTAAAACACAATCCGATATACACGTCATTGCCCGTAAAGTTTATGAGGCGTTTATTTATCTGCCTGTATTTTTCAGATTAGCCTTGTATTTTATTTGAAAAAGTGTGCGATATTGACAGTTAAGTAAAACAGAAATACTTAAGAGTATAAATAGATGAAAAGTCATCTACATAACTACCAAAACGACCCAGAGAGTAATTTAGACCGTACTAAGCGGCATCATCAAAGTCCGTCAGCTCCTAGCCCTTTACAAAACGGCGACTAAATCATATTCTCATCTTATCAAATTGACATATTTACATTTCGGCAAAACCTTCCACTAAAAACGTTAAAGTCGCGTCAATTGAGTTCAAATTTTGAATACTAAGGAGGTAAATAAGTCCTTACGCACACTTGTCTCAGGCGTAACGCGACACCCATACAACTGCCATACAAATCGGCAGCCGCAAAGCCTCGTCTGCGGCCGCACTTCGCCGCCAATCATATTATGTGAGCATGGAAGAATGAAAGGAAATAAAAAGGCTAAAGGACTACACCTGCGTGTGAGGCAGGATTTTAGAGTAAAATAATATTAAGCTTAAACTCCTTTTAAATTAGACTGTATTTCGTCACTACTTTGAAAAAAAGCTTGTACCTCCAAATTGACACTTTTCTAAGTGAAATTTATGATCATTATTTTAAAGGTCAATTTTGTTGTCTAATTGATTTGAGATACGAGATTTTTTCAAAGTAGTGACGATTTGTTGAGCATTGATTTGTATTTTGCGAACCAATTTAAAAAAGTTAAGTTTTTATGAATACTTCAGCACCATTTAAAAACCACCAAAACGTTTTCTAAGAAAAAACTCAACATCGTCTAATACTATAATAAATCATTATTTATTTTTAATAAAAACCTTTTTGATGACAGTAGTTACCTCTGGCTGACTCTTGATAAAAAGCTTATTGCTATCTATTATCTATCCTATATAACATTGGCGTAGCGTGGGTATTAGCCGCCCGGGGCGGAAGAAAATTGTTTAGATTTTAAAGAACCATAGTACCTATAAAAACTGTAAATTCATTATTGTACCATTGAGTTATAGAAAGGGGATTCCACGATTTCACTGTATAAGTAATGGAAAATTTCGTGCTCATTCTAAACGATCCGAATAGTAGACAGGTGCGAAAAAATTGTGAAATATATTATCTAGATATTATTCAGTTTTGTTTATTATGGAATTTTGCCGCCCCCTCAAAATAGCCGCCCGGGGCGGATCGCCCCCCGCACCCACTACGTTAAGCCACAGCTGCATAATCAATTAAGCACCAACCAAATATTCACTGAAAGTGAGAACAAAGTGAAAAATATCCTTAGTAAAAGCTTTCTGCTAACAGTGGATGCTTTTATTGTCATTTCAACTACATAATGCATAAGTATACAAAATATCAAGTCAATCCGACGACTAGAAGTCGGTCAAATTCGACTCCCAAGATTTAGGGGCTGTTTTACCATCCATTGATTAGTGTTAACTGACGGTTAAATGTGATGCCGTCTCCGTGTTTTGTTTGAAAACAAACAAAACAAATAGAGACGGCATGACATTTAACCGTCAGTTAACACTAATTAATGGATGGTGAAACAGCCCCTTAAACAGACACACAGACACCGGAAAAGGTGAAGTTCCGTGACACTAAATAAAAGCTTGCAATAAAAGCTTGTAAAAAGGCTATAAATTCTACTTTTTCCACAGCCACAGGCCACAGTCATGAATTTTAAACAGCCACAGAAACAAATGAAGCGTGCCGTGACTTGAACTTCTTTCCAATTCCGTGCTTTACGCGCGTTATCTGAAAACGGTTTCGTGTCAAAGCGATATCCGATAACCCTTTATCAAGATCGGGACGCGTTGGGACGTCGCGAATATCATTACCAAGAAAAATTATTCAATTATTCATCACGGTACCCGGCCATATCTTGATAACGCAATCGGATCTGATTAAAAAGCGGGTTTTGTGACGTATAAATGTTCGGTTTTCGTTTTGCGCGGCACAAAAATAAAGAGTATTTTGGAACGAATGGCGATGCTAAATCTTTCTGGGTTACACTTTTAATTTATTCAAGCCCATAAACTAGATGATTACGGCACATGCAGGTGCAGTAAAATACTTAAATTGTGCCGGTAACAAAATGTTTTTGTAGTTTTGTAGTTTTGTTAAAAGTTTGCCGTTTGCACGATTTTCAAAACTCTTATTTAAGGGCGAATATTCGAGCGTTTTGAGCGATCAAACGTCATTAGCGTCCCAAGTTTATTATAGCACAACGAAAAGACCAATTACAAGAATTTTAATCACGCTAAACTCAGCATCGGCATTGTCTTAAATTTTCATAAAAAAAAACAATCCTGAGAATTAGCTCTTTTAATAACACCTGTGAAGACACTAATGACGAAAAAAAAAACGCTGCCAAAACGCTGAATATATGCCCGTAACTTGTCATGTCTTAGAGATTTGCGAACCATATTTCGACCATTTTATTGTATTCGATTGTGCTGTTTGGTTAAGATTGGTTTTGAGAGTCTTTTTGTATTTTTTACTTTAACTCCAAATTTTGTTACTTTTACGGTCATCCCGTGAAATCTAGGTATATCGAAAATAAAAACTGAAACATAGATGCACAGAAAAATCAGAAAAAGATACCAGCGCTGGGAATCGAACCCGAAATTTTAAATACTTATGCAAACGCTGGCAGAATTGTACCAGGAGCTAAATCGGTTGTCACTTCGGAAAATAATAGTAACTATCACGGCAAAATCACGCACAATTTTTTTTTTCATCTGAATAAGAAGAAGATGAAGAAAAATTTATTTGAAACACACAATGCAACAACATTTTTAGAGGAATTACTTAATTTAATAGTAGGTAAGTATATTAATAGCTATAACAGTGTTGACTGTGGTCTCAAAAAGGAGTCCACTCAGCATGTGTCGCCGCAGATAGTGCAACGACGCTGATTTTCAGTGAATCCATATGACAATCACAAAACATAAACTTAAAAATAACTTGCAAGTGAGAAGCGAAATTCAACAGAAAGAGCAGTGTCTAAATCGCAGTATTGTTATAGTTTTTATATAAATAAATAAATGTACGAAAATACAAATACGTTTATGGATGATGAATATAAATATAAACATAAGCATAAATCCATACTAATATAATAAATGCGAAAGTAACTCTGTCTGTCTGTCTGTCTGTTACGCTTTCACGCCAAAACCGCTGAACCGATTTGGATGAAATTTGGTACAGTGATAGAATAGACCTTGGGAAAGCACATAGGCTATTTTTTATCGCGAAAAAGAGGCTTTAAGGGGTTAAAATAGGGGGTGAATGTTTATATGGTGGAAGTTCGTCGCTGTCGAAGATAAAACTATGAAACTTGGCATTTAGGCATTTAATATACTATCCATATCCATACTAATATTATAAATGTCAAAGTGTGTTTGTATGTCTGTATGTTTGTCCGTCTTTCACGCCGTAACGGAGCGACGGATCGACGTGGTTTTTGGCATGGAGATAGATAGTTTATGGGCCCGAGAGTGATATAGGCTACTTTTTATCCCGGAAAATGCACAGATCCCGAGGGAACAGCGCGCGATAACCGAATACCACGCGGGCGGAGCCGCGGGCAAAAGCTTATATATATAAATAAATAAATAAATATGTGGCTCAAGTCCAAAGAATTCGATCTCACATCACACATTTTTTCTCAATTCAATCTTCATGGTCGAATGGTGCTCTATCTTGATATTGTACTAGTACATTCGATGATTCCGTACTACCTATGTGGAAACTCTGCTAGATATGTATATATTCTACTCATTCTGGGTTCTTTACTGTAGCTAGTTTTGGTGACATAAAGTACGACACTCATAAATTATTTACCTTACGAGTATAAAACAAACTTTGATTTTCGAAATCACATTTACACAATACTGGCAAGGGTATTTCGTTTAACATCTTATTCATTCATAATGAAACGTTAAACAAACCCAACGAAATTGGCATTTAAAGAGGAAACGCTCAGAAATGTATAGAATATTTCATTACACAAATCTCAATTCACTTCAAGTAAATTGATAACCAATAATTAGAACAATCATTGGAGGTATTTGAAAATCGAACAAAGGAGTAAGGCGTGGTACATAAAGGTAAGGAAATAGCCGTTTCAGTACGAATGTACAAAGGGGATTATTAGCCGACCACAATGTGCCGGAGCGTGGTAAAAAACGGATGTGTCAATAATTAACTGAGTGATTGGGGCGCCCGGCGCCGGCGGGCATCGATGCTGTGCTCTGCCGGGCCGGATCACAAAAACCGGAATAATACGCGCGACCGACGGTTCTGTATTCATTAATTAACATACACATTAATATTTTTATGTAAAAATATTGTATTTTTTTAAATTGATATCACGGGACGCTTGACACCAATTGACCTAGTTCCAAACTGAGCAAAACTTATACCATGGCAACGGATAAACATACTTATGTATATAGGTAGATAGAAATACATACTAAAATACTATTTAATATATATTTTGATTATCTCAAAAACGGCTTCAAAGATTTCGATGAAATTTGGGATGTAAAGGCTTTCGGGGGTGAGAAACGGTCTAGTTTAGTCTTACCTCTGGGAAAACGCTGATTACTGAGTTTTGGGCCGAGCCGAGCTCGATCACCCAGGTACTTATCCATGAATTGAAACGAAATGCACTACGCTTCGCTACGCTTCGTCCGTCAAACTCTACTAATCCACCAATTGACAAGATTTCATTTTTTCAACACCTGTAAATTACTACAGGAATCGAAAGAGTTTTGCCTCCTGAATATGGCAAAATATTTATTATAATTTATTTCTCCATATTTAAAAAAATACAAAAAATTTAAAAAATGTGTTTGAATTTGCCAATACTACGACAGAATAATTATGTTTCCTTTGACTTTTGCACCAGAAAAAGGAGCTGTCATAATTTTGACAACGTCTACTTCAGATTTACGCATGATTTACGTGATCTTTTTTTTAATAGAGACTAGACAAAAGTAATGGATCTATTATATCGTAGTTTTGGAGTTAAGCCCTTTTCGAATAATCACATCTTAAAAAATTTGTAATAAATTAATTAATAATCGTAGCGAAATTTTAAAAATATCAGCGTCTTTCTATTTCCAAGCAGAATACAGAGAATGAATCAAATTATAGTCTTAAAAATACGAAATCTTGTCAATTGCTGTTTCCTGGCCTCGGCAGAAATGTACTAATAATTTGCCTACTAGTAAAAGTTTTAAAAGACCTGAGGGTGAGTGAGTAGCAGGTTAGCTATTGCCAACTACCTATGATCTCCGACCCACAGCGTGTTTGGAAAGGAAGGGCGAACCATTACAATATTGTCCCAAGTCATCACCATGAAGGTGAACCAATACCCAAAACGACGGACCACGATTACTCTGTCAAGATTGTTGCAATTTAGAAGAAATAAATAATTTAACGTGTACCAAATATCACGTAACACAGTTTTTGACGACATATTGAACCATTTTCAGACTGTACCCTAAAAAAATAACGAACACGCATTGTAGTTGGACAAAAGAGTTCGTCCGGAGCTCAGCACTGTTTTCACTGTCCGTAACGCAGGGGCGAAAAATATTACACCCCCAGGCGCAAACCCTGCATGGGGACGAACAAATCAATTTGCTGGCGAGCGACGGTCTATGTAAAAGGCTAAATCTTTGCTATACAGTCAGAAAAAAAATTTTAGGATACCTCTCATCTCATAGACGTAAAGTGGGGGTGATGATTTCTAGTGGGAACTATATTTTCTGTCACTTAAATTTGGCTATATGAACACCTGGGGTAAAATGGCTTGTTTTATGCTCTCGTTGTACAATCTACTATTATGTGACTTTTAGAAACATGACACTTTTGAAACATTTGATAAAGGGTATTAACAAAACAGAAGCACTTTTGTAGTGTATTAAGATGTTTTTTTTGTTGTATTGTTTGGGGTAGAGTAGCTTAGTTTTCGTCACTTGCGCACTTCACCGTTTTTGAAATTACCTATATAAAAATAAATCAATCCTTAACGTAAACATTGGTAACGTGACCTTTGAACGTGAATTTGCAAATAAGTAAAGAAGGATTTTGCAAATAGTATCTACGTTATAAAATTGCAGGTTGCTTGTTAGTTTACAATAGGTAGCAAAATGGAAGCAATCACTTCGAAAACATTATCTCAAACATAGCTAATTCACATAAAGTAATGAGTAAAAGGGTACACATAATAGTCTACTCTCTCTCTCACTCTCTATATTGAGACAGTAGAAAATAGCGAATGATGGGTAGAAGTTGATGCAGTTGACTTATTTATGAATATGTATTAATGAATGCATGAATATTTCATGGATATAAGCTATACACATGAATCATATTATCCTACAAATTAGGGACGTAATAAGTTGTTAGAATAACGATGTAAAATTCCGAGTAGGCGAGGATTAATAAGTAAAAGCTAGGGGAGGGTCTTCGGTGTAAATGAAAGCCCTAGGGACATGGTTAAGGATAACTTTACGCATTTGCTTCTTCAACTGTGTCATGATTTAGAGCATGAATAACCAAGTAAGCGACTGGCAAATTCGTATTATAGCTTATCTATACGCGGTGGTTAATTCTACATTATTATTTAAATTTAATTTTACACGTATTTTATAAGAACGTATTTTCTTTTATTATTAAGAAGAAACAAAACTGCATTAAAAATTGTTGTTGTTTTTTATTGTCTTTCTAAAATACTAGCGCCCCACCCCGGCTCTAAACGAGGAGAATTTTCAAAATAACTCTCCTTTGGAGGGCAATCGGTTAAAAACGACTAGCACACGTTTTTCAGCTACATTTCCCAAAAACTATACCCGCGCGAAGCCGAGACGCATCGACGTACAGTAAATTGTATCTCATGCATTTCTTGGATTTGTATTTTTAAATTCGTAATGTCTTTGAAATAAATGTCCGACTGGAATACCTAATTCAAAAAGGAATCTATAGATATTGAAACAGTCTTGAATATGAATTTTTCCGGGATAAAAAGTAGCCTATGTCACCTCTCGGGCCCATAAACTATCTCTATGCCAAAAATTACGACGATCCGTCGCTCCGTTACGGCGTGAAAGACGGACAAACACACTTTCGCATTTATAATACTAGCTTTGGTATTCGGTTATGGCGCGCTGTTCCTTCGGGAACTGTGTATTTTTCCGGGATAAAAAGTAGCCTATGTCTCTCGTCTTATAGTATCGCGAAACTTTTTGTAGACATTGATATGCTTTTTAGGGTTCCGGAGCCAAAATGGCAAAAACGGAACCCTTATAGTTTCGCCATGTCTGTCTGTCTGTCTGTCTGTCTGTCTGTCCGTCCGCGGCTTTGCTCAGAGACTATCAATGTTAGAAAGCTGTAATTTTGCACGAATATATAAGTAAACTATGCCGACAAAACAGTACAATTAAAAATTCAAAAACAATTTTTTTTAGGGTACCTCCCATAGACGTAAAGTGGCGGTGATTTTTTTTTTCTTATCCAACCCTATAGTGTGGGGTATCGTTGGATAGGTATTTTAAAACCATTAGGGGTTTGCTAAAACGATTTTTCGATTCAGTCATTTGTTTGCGAAATATTCAACTTTAAAGTGCAAATTTTCATTAAAATCGAGCGTCCCCCCCCCCTCTAAAATCTAAACCGGTGGGTGGAAAAATTTGAAAAAATTTAGGATGGTAGTCAGTATATTAAACTTCCAAGGAAAACTATAGCGGCTAAGTTTGCTTGAGAATTATTAGTAGTTTATGAGTAAATAGCAGCGTAAGGTATAAAATATACCTATACTTCGAAGATTCCGTATAAAGTACGAAATCCTTAGAAAAATATTACTTAATTTTTTCGTAATGGCTCCGGAACCCTATTTTGGGCGTGTCCGACATGCTCTTGGCCGGTTTTTTAATATTTCTAATTACTTTTACTTAACTGCTCTAAACAGAAGAAAATAAATTTTAGGGACACTAATTTCATTCTCTTCGTGGTCTTTTAATACTATGAATTTGTTATATTAGACAATTTATCTTACTAAACTTTCTTACTTTTCTTCTTACTAACTTAATATCATAAACACGAAACTTTAGATGTATGGATATTTGGATGTTTGTTACTCTTTCACGCAAAAACTACTAAACGGATTTACATAAAATTTGGCACACAGAAGGTTGACCATAATTATAAAAAAACCTCGCCATATTGCGGAAAGCCAATATAATTATTTTCGTGCCGACAAACTTCATATGATGTCTACAAAGTATTGTAAAATCCATCTGTAATATTTCAGCATCTGCCGCATGCATCCATAGCGATGGGCCCTAATTGTCCATTGGGTTTCGTGGGATAGCATCAACAGAAGCAGACCGAAGAGGAGATGGCGGGACGATTTGAATGCATTATAGAGTGGCAGAAGCACGCTCTCGAAAGGGACGAATGGCGGAAAAAAGTGAAGGCCTTTGCCCAGTTTTGGGACATTTTCACAGACAAAGAAAAAAAAAACATTTCAGCAGGTTGTTGGCTTCCATTAGCTTGAACAAAATATTAATTTAAATTTGTAGTTTTTATTATTTACATTTTTTACATTCTGAGCCTCACTTCTTGCTTGTCTATAGTTATATTTTTTCTTCGTTTGGCTGTGGCAAAGGATCTGGCTCATGTAAACATATTTAACTTTTGAGCTTCACAAAAACCCGTGTTATGCATATAATGTGTTGCAACACATGCGGATGGGAAGCCCATTTTGGTGTCCTATCGTGTCAGTGTCACCAAGTAACTTTTTATATACATTGATCGACGTTCGTATGCCGCGTCAAAGGCAAGACTACATTTTGATGGGCTCAAAATGGTCTACTTTAATGGCACCAAATCACTTACCACTATCGTGTACTGGCAAATAAAATATATTATCATTTAAAGACGTGTTCGCTACGTAGTTGAAGCCACGTAGCTGTGACAGGTAAATGATTATGTAAAGGACGACACGCAATTGTAGCTGGATATTGCTAGTCACTAATCAATCAGGTATCTTATCCTTAAATATTGAGTACGTGCCACCAACAACTGAAAAACAATGACTTACTGTTTTTTCACATTACTAGGTATTGTGCAATGAAACCATAATTTAAATGTAAAAATTAGCCGTTAGTAAAATAATAAAATATAGTCTGAGACTTTGTCTTATTTCGTCACTTTTCTAATTTGACTAATTTCTTTATGGTCCACTGCACTTATTCCTCCATGGTCCTTCTCTCATTACAGTAGGTTCTTGCCTCTAAAATTTAGAACATCATAAATGCCCCCTATCTGCAGTTCAAAGATAATTCATCTAATTTAAAGGTAATTTACTCACCTAACATCCTGTATATATGTATGTGTAAATGAAAATATTTCTTGAACTTAGGAAATCTAAGTTAAATTTTAAATTCGTTCTACACTCAAGAGTATGTGTAGTATATTATTAATATGCCTAAGTGCGTGTCGGACACGCCCAAAATAGGATTCCGTAACTGTTAATTTACCAGGGTGGAACCTTTTAATAATAAATTTCACTAGGATTTCCTACACAAAAGTATGAGATGTCAACATAATATTAGTAGCAAAAAAGTTCATGAATGTTCGACTGTACAACAAACAACAAATAAAGAACATCAAAGCTAACCCAGATCTAGGGACGAATAGTAGCAAACTGTAGTTCCATCCTGTTATATATGATCAATTAACATACAACGCAATTAACATACAAGTTTGTCAAACTTGGCTTAGAAACCTGATTCACCCCTCAATGACGTTTCAATTCGAAATTACCTCAAGTGGTTGATAACGCGTCATTTAAAACGGCGTATATTTTCGAGTTTCGTCACACATCTACGTATACATTGACGACAGAAATCCTAACAGACCGAAGACAACAATGATTTTTAACAATAAAGTCGTTATCGTAACGGGAGCGAGCTCCGGCATCGGTGCTGAAACTGCGGTTCTGTTTGCTAAGGAGGGAGCAGACGTGGCTATCGTCGCTAGGACTCAGGCCAAGCTCGACGCAGTCGCCAAACAGATCCAGGGTTACGGAAAGAAGGCTCTCGTCATCAGAGCAGATCTCTCCAAAGAAGGAGATGCCGCTACTGTGGTCCCTCGAACGGTAGAACATTTTGGAAAAATAGACGTACTAATCAACAACGCTGGAGTATCTTCCGAGGGATCAATTCTTAATGGTAAGGCGTTGCAGGCGTACGATGAAGTCATGAAAACAAACGTCAGATCCATAATACAGCTGACGACCGCAGCCGCACCTCACCTCATTAAGACCAAGGGTAACGTCATTAACATCTCTAGCGTGTTGGCGGTCAGCGTGAATACTTTTCGGGATGATATGTTAGCATATCACGTGTCCAAGGCTGCTTTGGATCACTTTACACGGTGTGCAGCGCTTGAGCTTGCTCCTTCAGGGGTGAGAGTGAACAACGTCAACCCTGGACCGGTGGACAATGACTTCGTGGCTCACAACCAGATTAAAAGTGTCAGGGATCAACCTATAACTCAAAGGGATATGGTTGCTCTCGATTATGTAGCTACGAACGGCGATATTGCTGAATTAATCCTGTTTATAGCTAGCGGCAAAGCAAGGAGCATTACTGGCTCTACTTACTTTATCGATAACGGATACCTCTTGAAAAACTAAAGTATCATTTATAATTTGTCATTACTGATAATTTATTGTATCTTACCTCTATTATGATAATAAAATGTACTACAGATAAGTTTATTTTAATACAATGAGCCACATTTACACGAACACATGCAGAAAAAATTGTGCAAGTCACATTATATTGTTGTGCTTCATCGACCAAATATATTTTAACTTGTTTGTTAGCCCTTTGGAAACTTTTCGCATATACAGGGTATTCGGAACATGAACCGTCAAATTTTTTTGGGATATTGTTGGGGTTATTTGTTATGTTTTGGACCTTCGAGCTTGGGTCCAAAGAGTCACGGTATTGGAGATATGATTTATTCAATGTTTTTCTCAAATTTCCCGAAATCCCGCCTTTAAATTTTCGTAACTATTTTATTACCTAATGAATGTAATATTATTATTTTTTGTATTTAATAATTCGTAATACAGGCTTGTTCAAATAATAATACTAACTTTTATTATAATTCGTATACCTACTACACATTGATAAAAAATAAATTTGGTCAAATTACGGGGCTATTTCGTCGCTAGGGCGGAAATAATTCGGAGTCAGCGAGTAAAGCAACTTTATTTATGTGATCGTTTTTCTGAAAAATGGTTGGACAAATTGATCTTTATTTAATACTTAACTGTAAAAAAGTTATCACTTTTTTAGGGTTCCGGAGCCAAAATGTCAAAAACGGAATCCTTATAGCTTCGTCATGTCTGTCTGTCTGTCTGTCTGTCCGTCCGCGGCTTTGCTCAGGGACTATCAATGCTTTAAAGCTGTAATTTTGCACGGATATATAGGTAAACTATGCCGACCAAATAGTACAATTAAAAATTCAAAATCAATTTTTTTTAGGGTACCTCCCATAGACGTAAAGTGGTGGTGATTTGTTTTTTCTCATCCAACCCTGTAGTGTGGGGTATCGTTGGACAGGTATTTTAAAACCATTAGGGGTTTGCTAAAACGATTTTAAGATTCAGTAATTTTTTTGCGAAATATTCAACTTTAAAGTGCAAATTTTCATTAAAATCGAGCGTCCCCTCCCTCTAAAATCTAAACCGGTGGGTGGAAAAATTTTAAAAAATTCAGGATGGTAGTCAGTAAGTATATCAAAATTCCAAGGAAAACTATAACGGCTAAGTTTGCTTGAGAATTATTAGTAGTTTATTAGTAAATAGCAGCTTAAGGTATAAAATATACCTAAACTTGGAAGATTCCGTATAAAATACGAGACCCTTAGAAAAATATTACTTATTTTTTTCGTAATGGCTACGGAACCCTATTTTGGGCGTGTCCGACACGCTCTTGGCCGGTTTTTTCTTGTAACTGTTCTCTCTTGTTCATAATGCACGCCAGACACCTCTTCCTTTCTTGAACAGTTACGGTAGCTAGCCGCATTTCGGCTTTCATTGTCATGAAAGCTGCGTTTATCCTTTCAATTAATACCTCTGGCGTGGTCACCTACTTAACATAAACTAACTCTTTCGCCCGTTCCCAGACATAAAAGTCTATGGGTTTTAGGCCTGGAGATCGTGGGGCACAAACAAAAAACAAAATTATCATATTGAAATAGTGCATATATTTTTAGTAGCCATGATGTAAAATGTGCCAATTATAAATCAATCTTGTCTGGTCGAGCTAGACATGTGCAAACCCACTGTTTAAATTATCAGATACTTATAATTACCTAAATATGTACCTATAGTTATCATGACTGATAATCAAGCTATCAAAAAAAAACAGCAGTCTATAGTTATAACATTATATTAATCATATTGGGTAAGCGTAATTTTTATCAGGAGTTTCTTCAATTTTTCAAAAGGTAGCCATTATCGATGAAGTATGTAGAACCAGTGATGCTTCTTGCTTTCTCGCTCGCTACAAACAGTATAACGTCTCCAACCTCCTCATTCTTAGCTACGTAATTAAGAGCAACAATTTTTTCCCGAGCTTCCTTTTGTTCATCAACATTGTCAAAGTTATTGTTGGCAAGAAAGTCGTTATCTACTGGACCAGGATTGACGTTGTTTACTCTCACCCCTGATGGAGCTAGTTCAAGCGCCGCGCAACGCATAAAATGATCTAAGGCAGCCTTAGAAATGTGGTATGCTAACATATTCGGATCGTCATTCACGCTGACTGCCAACACGCTAGAGATGTTAATAATGTTACCCTTGGTTTTGATGAGGTGAGGTGTAGCTGCGGTCGTCAGCTGAATTATGGATCGTACGTTTGTTTTCATGACTTCATCGTAGGCCTGCAACGCCTTACCATTAAGAATTGATCCTTCGGTAGATACTCCAGCGTTATTAATAAGTACGTCTAGTTTTCCGAAATGTTCTACCGTTCGAGGTACTACAATGGCTGCGTCTTCTTCTTTGGAGAGATCTGCTCGGATGATGAGGGGTTTCTTGCCATACTCTTGGATCTGCTTAGCGACTGCTTCCAGCTTGCTCTGGGTGCGGGCGACGATGGCCACGTCGGCTCCCTCCTTAGCGAAGAGAACTGCTGTAGCGGCGCCGATGCCAGAGCTGGCACCCGTCACAATCACTACTTTGTTAGTAAAACTCATTTTTTATTAAAATTACTTGGTTTATGTCTATAGAATTGTGACATTTTAAAGGATTTGATAGAGCTTTTAAATGAATTTTATCGTACACTTCAGATAAAGCAATATCTTATGATTATTATTAGTCGAAAGATAATAAATTTTCATAGTCATTCTGCACCTACCATGCCAAGCAAAGATTGAAATCAAGTGGTTGCAAATAATCACATTTGATTTTAGGAATAATACGAAAACAACTTCAATTGTTGCTGTTATGTGTCTACTTAATATGTCCAATTCTTGCGAAAATACCATCTCAGACACTTGAATTCACTGATTTCACTGCTTCCAGTTAGTTACAAGTATCGGTCAGTCTTTGGAGAATAAGTTTAGTCATCACGACAACGTCGTTAAGTTCTATCGGGTCGTAATTCAGTCCTCTACTCATACCATAAATGGAACATGAGCTAAGCCTTTCAGCTGTATTTAATTTAATTGCATTAAATTTGACATAATATTATTGTTTTTCACATTAATCCCTTATATAAGTGCTACAGATGACGTACACGGTAATGACGTATACATTTTGAACGTTATCAGATGCAAAATTTATAAAGTTGGGGTAAGGTTGGAAAAATAATATTAAATTTTTTAAGACCACAGGTATCTCTTACGTGTTTTTGCATCGTACGACGATATTTTAATCGCGTTTTTATTGGAATATTTTAACACAATTGCAAGTTAAATTAAAAGGTAAGTACTTAAAAGAAGTTCCTGCGTTATGAGAATAATTTAAAAGTGGATTAATTTTGAACGCTGAAAAATATTTTTTAACATCACGAAAGTAAATATGTTTCAGTCAAAGTTTAATTTAAATCACGTTTTTAAAGACATTGTCAAGAACTTTTGTTTGATCATCATAGTTAAGTTCAGCGATAAAATTGTTCCCTTCAAATTAGTAGCTGGTAATTTATTTGCTAACCTTACATGGCTATGGGAACATCTGTTGAATGACTGTGACTATTTCTTATCATTATTAGCAATAGATGGATTTGATAAAATCCGTATAAAAGCCGTAACATACCCGAAGCATCAATACAACTTACCTTACTTACTTAGTCCGAAGTAAACAAGAAACATGAGTTTCAACAACAAAGTAGTTATCGTGACGGGTGCAAGCTCCGGCATCGGCGCCGCTACAGCAGTTCTCTTCGCCAAGGAGGGAGCCAACGTGGCTATCGTCGCCCGCACCCAAAACAAGCTGGAAGCAGTCGCCAAGCAGATCCAAGAATACGGCAAGAAACCACTCATCATCCGAGCAGATCTCTCCAAAGAAGAAGACGCTGCCATTATCGTCCCTCAAACGATAAAACATTTTGGTAAACTAGACGTACTCATCAACAATGCTGGAGTATCGTCCGACGGATCACTGCTAAACGGCAAATTGCTACAGGCTTACGATGAAGTAATGAAAACTAATGTCCGATCCATAGTTCAACTGACGACCGCAGCGGCACCTCACCTCATCAAGACCAAGGGTAATGTCATAAACATTTCCAGCGTATTGGCCGTCAGCGTGAATGATAATCCTAATATGACAGCATACCATGTCTCTAAGGCTGCTTTGGACCACTTTACTCGTTGTGCAGCACTTGAACTGGCTTCGTCAGGAGTGAGAGTAAACAACGTCAACCCTGGCCCAGTGGACAACGAGTTCCTTGATAACAATAAATTTGATAATCTTGACGAAAGAAAGGAATCGATGGTAAAAGTGGTCGCTCTCGATTACGTAGCGAAGAATGAGGAGATTGGAGACGTTATCCTGTTCGTAGCCAGCGACAAAGCGAAGAGCATCACCGGTTCTACCTATTTCGTGGACAACGGTTACCTCTTGAAGAACTAAATAGTAGATTACTGCCGAGGCGGTGAAAAAGCAATTCGTGGATGACTTGAGTTACGCTACGCTTCGTCCGTCAATAAATACGAATCCAAGAATTGCCATTTCCGCTGGTGCATGTATAATGCTTTTCTTAAATATCTAATACGAGGAAATAAAGCAAAATTGTTAAAACATTAAAATTAAATGCTTAGGCACGGTTCAATAAAGTTGCCCTTATACGCAATACATGTTTTTTTATTTTTAAAGTACACGGCATGACTCATAATGCCATTTCATCATCAACATCATCATTCCAGCCTACATATGTCCCACTGGTGGGCACAGGCCTCCTCTCAGAATGAGAGGGCTTGGGCCATAGTTCCCACGCGGGCCCAGTTCGGATTGGGAACTTCACACACACCATTGAATTGCTTCACAGGTGTGCAGGTTTCCTCACGATGTTTTCCTTCACCGCAAAGCTCGTGGTAAATTTCAAATGTAATGCCATTTAATTACACATAATAATTTAATTTAAATAAAATTGTATTATATCAATTAAAGATATAAATTTAAATGCAATGAAGTTTTTTATACCTAAATTACAGTTTAAAGCGGTACTGAACGCTTTTTACTTAATTCGGCAATTTATTTTTGTTACCTTTTTTTCGGTATTTGAATTGTGCTTGAACTGTAAATAGTAAAAAAAAGTGAAACTGTTTGAGACATTTTTAAATACCTATGCCGTTTCTATTTGAATTGAATCTGTCTAGGATTTTATTTTAAATCGGTAGAAGGAATTTGATCTTCACGAATATTTGGCTGAATGATTGTCCTCGTAGACAAAACGGGCATTTAAAAAAAACTGTACAGTAATGGAATTTCATACAACTTTCAGTGGCCTGGAAGTGTTTTTTTTTATTTGTGGCAGTCTGGAAGGAGGAAAAACTTCGCTGACTATGTCTGCGACGGTTCTCTAATTTTTCGCCATTCTACTATATGATTAAAGGGGCTCCTAGACGAGCCATATTTTCACGAAAATGTATAGCTGCAATAGTGTGGCTGGCAGCATCAGCCAGCATTTACGGCCAGACTATGCAACACTCGGCAATATTTTTAGTATGGCCGGGATATATTGTCACATATTTTTAGTGTGGCCGATGAATGTTTAGGGTTTCAGACATATTTCCGGAATAATCGCTTAAAGGGGCTCCTAGACGGGCTATACTTTTGATGAATTATGTGGCTACAACATTGCAGACTATATCCCGACAACACAAAAAACATTTTAATGCAGCATATGGCTGGAAAATGTATATCTCGGCAATATTTCTGCAGCAGTATATGGCTCATTATTTTGTCTTTACATGGGCTACATACATCGCTACTATGGCTGACGAACTCAACGCGTTGCAGCAGCTTACATTGTTTTAAAAGCAAAATCAAAACCAAAAAAAACAAGAAAAATGTGGATTCGACCTTATTTCAATAAGCATGATGCGAAAGGCTGCTGATAGAAGCTGGTTGCGTCTAGTCGACGACAGGGCGCAATGGTGCTCTGGGGGGAGACCTATGTCCGAACTTGAGTACTTACTTAGGTATGGTTAAAATAAGTATTTTTTTGTAAAGAAAGCATTTTTGAAAAAATTTAGATGTCCGTATTTACTTTGCTGCCATCGAAACTAAACAGAAACAAACACGAACATAGCTATGCTACTTGAATGAATCGCGGCAAACTTCACATAGCATAAGAAGGAGACGCACTTATGCCGTATGGCGAGACAACCATAAAAGTGGCTGAGAAATATTGCAGTATTTTCGATTGCAAAGCGATTATTCCGGAAATATGTCTGAAATCCTAAACATTCATCGGCAACACTAAAAATATGTGACAATATATCCCGGCCATACTAAAAATATTGCCGAGTGTTGCATGGTCTGGCCGTAAATGCTGGCTGATGCTGCCGGCCACACTATTGCAGCTATACATTTTCGTGAAAATATGGCCCGTCTAGGAGCCCCTTTACAATCGAAAATATTGCAATATTTCAGCCACTTTTATTGTTGTCTCGTTAAGTGCGTCCCTTTCTTATGCTACGTGAAGTTTGCCGCGATTCGTTCAAGTAGCATAGTTATGTTCGTGTTTGTTTCTGTTTAGTTTCGATGGCAGCAAAGTAAATACGGACATCACAATTTTTTCAAAAATGCCTTTTTTACAAAAAAAATACTTATTTTAACCATACCTAAGTAAGTAGGTACTCAAGTTCGGACATAGGTCTCCCCCACAGAGCGCCATTGCGCCCTGTCTTCGACTAGACGCATCCAGCTTCTACCAGCAGCCTTTCGCGTCACGCTTATTGAAATAAGGTCGAATCCACATTTTTCTTGTTTTTTTCTGGTTTTGATTTTGCTTTTAAAGCAATGTAAGCTGCTAACGCGTATGAGTTCATCAGCCATAGTAGCGATGTATGTAGCCCTTGTAAAGACAAAATAATGAGCCATATACTGCTGCAGAAATATTGCCGAGATATACATTTTACAGCCATATGCTGCATTGAAATGTTTTTTGTATTGTCGGGATATAGTCTGCAATGTTGTAGCCACATAATTCATCAAAAGTATAGCCCGTCTAGGAGCCCCTATATACTGCTGCAGAAATATTGCCGAGATATACATTTTTCAGCCATATGCTGCATTAAATTGTTTGTTGTACGAGTATTGTCGGGATATAGTCTGCAATGTTGTAGCCACATAATTCATCAAAAGTATAGCCCGTCTAGGAGCCCCTTTAGCGACAGATTGTCACCGACTTACTTATCTCTCAAGTAGGTAAACCGTTCAATTAATGTATATTTAGACTATCGAGATAGCATTACCGCGAGCCGATGATTTGCAACATTTTTTTAGGGTGAAGCCACATCTATCACAGCAGGGCTACTCCGAAACTTGAAGTTCGTGTCGTGCGGTCCCTCTGACACTTAGGTATACTATTTAATATGAGAGCGAAAGGGACCGCACAACACGAACTTCGAGTTTCGAGTTTCGGAGTAGCCCAGCAGCATCGAATCGCATTTTGTCATACAAAAACGCAATATTGTATGAAGATGTGTCCGCATCAATTCACTCTTCTGCATGCGGACACACTTCATACATATTGCGTTTTTGTATTACAAAATGCGATTCGATGCTGATAGATGTGACTTCACCCTTAGCGTGAAACTGAATACTCGAAACTCGTATATTTTTTGCATGGAGGCAGAAGAAACAGCCACTCACATCCTTCTGGAATGCTCTGGTGTGGCGAACTACAGGGCACTACACCTCGGGTCACCGAGGTCACTGCAGGAAGTCACTGGCAACGTGAAGGGTCTGCTAGGCTTCCTTCAGGAGCTAGGCTGGCATGAATAGTGACTACAGCCTAATCACGCAAAATAGGCGCACTTAGACGTCGAGTTGCGGAAAATAGCCCGCCAATACCTATACCTATAACTCGTATATTTTGTATCTTTAAGCCTGTCAAAGTCTTGTTTATTTATCTTATCGTGTATATTATTTAAAACTGGCATCTCGGAAACAGCTCTATTTCGATGACATTTATTAATGAGGCGTGGGGCTATCGAGGGAGAACGATCGATCTAACTTGGTATCCTATCTCTGGAAAACCGCATGTCATTCAATTATAATGGTTTTTGTAGAGAAAATTTCTCGCGGTTTATAATCGCCATTTTGCCTCTCATCTTTATTACAGAAGAATTTAATGAACTCTATGCTATATTTATTATTTAGGCATCAGAACAGGTGTCTTTTTCTGTATCATAACCCATGTAAGGCATGCATTCTGATATGATAAGTGATACTGATAGACTAGCGTGTTATGATACGATACAGATCCGACCTCAGTTTATTTTTATAAGTTTTTACTCAACTTCGCTTCTTAATATGAAAGAAAAAAAAATAAGTTTAAAAAACTGAAACCCGACTACGGAAAAAGCGCTCTAAAAATTATGAAACAAGAAAATGGTCAAGAATTACACACAATTAGGCAATTTGCTCCTCCGTGACCACTAATGTGAACCTTCCACAAAGTAACGCCTGATGAAATCAAGCAAGAAAATATTGTTTTCTGAAATTCTTATACTTACACATACATCAAAGGAGAGCCGTGGTCACATGCCACCATGAAATGAATTGCTAAGTAACCCTTTAAGACAAGGTGGCATGCGATCACGGCTCTCCTTTGATGTATGTGTAAGTATAAGAATTTCAGAAAACAATATTTTCTTGCTTGATTTCATCAGGCGTTACTTTGTGGAAGGTTCACATTAGTGGTCACGGAGGAGCAAATTGCCTAATTGTGTGTAATTCTTGACCATTTTCTTGTTTCATAATTTTTAGAGCGCTTTTTCCGTAGTCGGGTTTCAGTTTTTTAAACTTATTTTTTTTATTTAATTATTTTGATGTTTTACTTGCGTAATATTGGCTTTAACTTTAAAGATTTATTAGCCTCTCTAACTCCTCCAAAGACACTGCATCATAAGGGTTACATAAAAGTTTCCGCGGATTCAGATCATTGACATAGGTATAAACCCTCCAATGATCTTACTCTGCTTAAAGCAACGTATACTTGACCCTTTGCAAAAGTAAGTTTACCAACGTCAACTACAGCCTTTCTGCACTGTGACACCCCAATTCCAAATAAGTGGAAACATTTGGCGAGTAATTTTGCCACTACCTCTCAAACCAAACATGTCTCATATTAGTCAATCTGAGCTCCCGTGATTGAGGCGACCCTGCCTCTCTGATCTCTGAGGCATAGTCTTTCATTGCGGTGAGTCTGAGTTCCTGTGACTGCGACCACTCTGCTTCTCTAATTTATGAAGCGTACCTCCGCTGAGTGCAGTCTTTTTTTTGTGGATTGAGAATCCTCGCGAGCACGCGCGTCAGCAGAATATGCTCGTGATTGAGAGGATTCACGCATACCTATGTAAGGCTTTACTCTCTCTTTCATTTGACTGAATCTAGTTTCTCTATGAGTTTGAGATTAATTTGCTCGTTGTTTAGATATATAGATTCTATTACTTTCCATCCTTCGTTTTTTTAACAGACTTCAAAAAAAGGAGGAGGTTATCGTTTCTGGTGATGCATTTCGATGCTTTTCCACAACTATTAGAGGTTGAGTTTTTAAAATGTTGAGTATCTTCTGTTACCCCATTAAGTTAGGAAATTTTTTAACAGCGCGATGTAGGATGGGGATTGCACCTGACAGCGATATCTAATGGCGAACTAGTGAAGTAAAAGCTGTATACATATAATTACAAATAAATTATATGTTGTTATGTATATATCTACCTATCTTTCTATTTAGATTTGTTGTGTATTTGTATTGAATGAGTTAGTGTTATATTGCTCTAATCTGCTAAAATGTATTCCTTACTTCTGTCCATTGTAAAGGTTACCTGGAAGAGATCGCTCTGAAGCGATATGTCCGCCTATTGCTTACCTTAGAAAATCTCTATATAATACATATACCTGTGTTTTCTGTACTGCTTACTATGTGTTGATGTGCAATAAAAAGTTATTGTATTGTAAATTCTGTTGGGATTTGGTTTGGAATTGGAACGGTTTATTAAAACTGTACCTCTATATTGCTACAAAATTAATGTAATGCTGCCGCTCAATTGAAATCCATACGAGATAACTTTATATTTCTATCTTTATACAATTTTGACGACTTTCAGACCTAATAGCTCCTCAACACTTACGTTGAACCTAAAACCTACTAAGGAACCTCAACATCAATTTTTAAGGCCTATCTAAAAATGCCTCTCACGCCAGCTTACGCAAAAAATTTTTTTTTAGTTGCCCAGTTTTTGTTATGTAAAATCCGACTCATATTTTTTTTTATATTAAAAGGTATCCTATGTTACCCGGAGTATAATAACGAATCGATTGACACCTTATTTATTCAAATCGGATGAGTAGTGTAGACGCTACGCTGGAACATACGTAAATACAAACATACATACATAGACTGCTAAAATCATTACCCTTCCTTGGCTTTGCCGTAGTCGGGTAAAAAGGATGTGTGATGTATTTTTTTACGAGTTATAGACATACGAGAATAAAGACTTCAAACTGCTTAAAGAAGATTTGAGACAAAATATCTAAAAAAAATAACGAATCGATTTTATCAAATCGTTTATTGGAAAGGACGACATGAATGATTGACTACTGAATGACAATATACTAAATAGTAAGTAACACTTTTTTTGCTTTGCCAATCTGTTTGTGTTTTTTTGTTACAAACCAAGGAAATTTAGGTGTGGTCAGCCTTTTACCGCATAGTTAAATTTATAACATATAGTACGAACTATATAAATAAATAAATATTGTACACCGTGTTATTTTGTTATTTTGTGTTTGAAATACAAGAATTTTAGAAAAAATAACCATATAAAACTTAACTATAAACTAACTACCTAACTTAAAAACTTAATACCTACTAAATTAAATCTAAAAAAGGCCCCCGTGGCATGGTGCCCAAGAGGCTGGCAGCATTCCCACGTTGAATGGCGATGGCGATTCGTTGAGAGAGATAGCTGCCAGCCCTTTGGTCTCCAGTAGTGTCGACCAGGCGCTTTTGCACTTCTTTAATAAAATTTTGTGCGCCGGGACCCCAAGGACCCAGGGTCTCAAATCCAACAGCCAATAAATAAATAAATAAATATCACGGGACAATTCACACCAATTGACCTAGTCCCAAAGTAAGCTTAGCAAAGCTTGTGTTATGGACACTAGGCAACGGATAAACATACTTATATAGATAAGTACATACTTAAATACATATTAAACATCCAAGACCCGAGAAGAAACATTCGTATTATTATTTTTATGTATATACCTACTCAAAAATACAGCACGCGCCGTTAGCACATAAGCTTGCAATATTTTATCACTGCATAATTGCACAGCGGTCCCCAAAGGATTAGGGGATATTCATCTCGGTAATCCCCGCGAATAGTAAAAGTGATGGGTCTATTCATTCGGGATGGGGGGTGGGTGGTGGGGTGGAGGGTGAAGCGCTAAAATTTAATAAAGCCGAGGATCGACGGCACGGACAGCCGATTAATTACGCAGAAGAGGGCAGTGAGAGGGGACGTGGGATAACTGTGTGGACGGGCCTTATATTTTAGGCACGGCACACGGACATAAAATATACAAAACTAGCTTTTGTCCGCGGTTTCGCCCACCCGGAATTCGGTTATCGCGCGCTGTTCTCTCGGGAAATGTGCATTTTTTCTGGATAAAAAGTAGCCTACCTATGTCACTCTCTGGCCCATAAACTGTCTCTTTGCCAAAAATCACGTCGATCCGTCGCTCAGTTTCGACGTGAAAGCCAGACAAACATATAAACACACATACTTTCGGAATTATAATATTAGTATGGATATATAGATAGATATGTTTGCCTACAAACCAAAAAAAATACATGTATGAGAGCATTCTTAAATAAGTTTGTATCTAAATTGGTGGGGTGAATAAAACAGAGCCTAAATAATTAATAGTCTCTCAAAATTTTCTAAATACTAAGTACATAATTATGTAGGTACGGAAAATTCCTTTTCGTTACCAGGAATAGATGAATTGAAGAAACGTCGAGTGTTGGCTGAATACGGTGTTCCAAGCGACTTCTTCCGAGTTTACTGAGATTACAATTACTATATTTGGTGTGAATAATATTTGGTGGTTGAAAAGCAACATTCATGTACATAGGCACAACCGAATGAACTCAGAAAGCACGATTTGTCTAAATACAAAATTTTATGGAAATCATAAGTAGCCCGCGTAGGCAGCATTTCTATGATATATTTTTCGTTTTCGAAAAATACCTTTCTATTCTTTTACATCCCTGGAAGCATACATACGAAGCCGCGGCTAAAGACTTCTTATTCTAACCAGTATGTTGAGTATGTTTGTGCGTCAGTTTGTTACGTACAGCTTAAAGTACCAAGTACCAAGTAGTAAGTAAGTGCGATCGCGATGAAAATTAATATAGACATATTTTAAGACCCTGAGACGAATAAGATAGATAATTAATATCCTGGAAAATTGATTAGTGCTAGCGGGCGCGCGATAAGCAAATTCTTTGTAGACAAAATCGCGGGCAACAGCCTGTACAAATAATTAGATATCAACATTCAGTACCTCTAATACATGAGTTTAGTTAATTCATTATTCATAGACCTGGTCTTGTATACGCCGAACTGATTCTGATGTTAGTTAACCTGATGATTATGCTTAATCATATCAGATGGCAAATCCGAAATAGTTTGGGGTGATGAATTTTAATGTCAACTAATAGTACTTGGGGAGCGTAGTTAATTGGGTAACTCTAGCTCCCAGTACGGTAATAGACAGTACGGATATTTTCGAATGTATCTGTTTTATTCGAGATTATCTTTTGGAAGAATGTGTGATATTGCATGGACGGAAAATGCCCCTTATTTTTCTTACAATGCCTTAATTATTTCAAAAAAATATTAGTTTGATTTTCTATGTCAGTATTCTACTTGATTTTTAATTCTACACCGTAATTTTGTACTAGTCAGCCGTGCTTAGCAGTTTTTTAAAGAAATTAAAACAAAATAACATGATACAAATATTCTGCTCAGCAGTTTTTCTAAAGAAATTAAAACAAAATAACATTGTACAAATATTCTTCGTTCAATTAAATGTAGTCAGATAAAAACGCAAACATATGTTTGATTTAATTTCACTGATGAAACTCAAGTGGTCCTTATTTTATTTCGATTAGTATATTACTTGTTATATAGAGTAGAAATGATGAAGTAATCGTTTTTGGCTCACACAATAGTACATAAAAGTTACATAATTCGCATATCCGTCTACGTATGCAAATGCCTGTCTGGGATAGGGGAGCTAGTTACGCGTCGTCATGCGACAGTACCTAGTCGCCGCTTAATGCACTGCGACACTACGTAGGTTAGATGCTGGGATGGTTATTATGGCTATGACCTCAGATTTTGACATGAAAAACCAGATTCAGGGTTCCGTACTCGAAGGGTGACAAATGGAACCCTATTTCACATCAAAAATATATCATTTATTTATTACAGCTTTAAGTATAACCAACCTAACCAACATAAAGTTGGGAACCCTCCGACATTGTCACTTCAAAGTTCGATATCTCAAAAACGGTCGATTTTGACAAAACATGTCATCGCTTGAAAATCTGTTTTCAAATAAATAAATAAATCCGTTTATAAATAAAAACCTCATTCAAATCGGTTCACCCGTTTAAGAACTACTACGGCGCCACAGACAGACACACAGACACATAGCGGTCAAACTCGTCTATTAGAGGCCGTGTAGAGCGCGCGTCTGTGTGAGTGTGTTCGTTTCGATCGATTTGTTCGTAGCTTCCATACTGCTTTAGCTTATATAATTATACTGTGGCGCGGATTTGTGAACCTTTCACAATAATTTGTTGACGTCCGTGACAGGGGTTGAAAGTAATATTGGTGTTTGATGTGCCGCGCATTTTGTTCCAAATAGCCAGTCTAGTGCCGTAAGGTACATAGATGTCAATGTCTGAGTCTAACGATACGGTATAGCATTATTATATTATTACAGTATAGCATACGACATTAATGTGTGTTCCAATTCCAATGTATAGGCATTGTATGAATGCTTATGTAAGAGTGCGTACACATATGTGATGCAAATGCCAACGTCTGGGCTGGGGGAGCCACGCGTCAATATACTGAGTGACAGTCACTTAGTGCGTCGCAATATTTAATTGGACGCTTAAGCTGAGCTTGCACTGTTATAGTCGAGGAAACTGAATCTCGTAACAGGGTTTTGTTTTACATAATTTCGCAATACCAATATATACCGATTCGTAAAAGACTTCTACCTTCCAAATTTTACATTTGTGATGACCCTTAGTTACTTGCGTAAATACCCATACAGGCTGCCGTATCGCTCAACTTCAAAGGCGTCGCCCTACTGTAGGGGAAACTTGTTACACTGTGACATTAGTAGCACAAAGGTTTCACAACGTTTGTACTGTATATCAGATATTGCATGAGAATGGTTCCTAGGATTCATTGAGAGGCAAATTGCAAGGGTAAGGGTACAATAGCAAATCATTAACATATTTACAGTAAAAAGTTTGTAAAAAAGTATGCATATCATGTTGAGCTTGAATAGAAACAGTAAAACCTAACTGAAAACAACTGAAAAACCCCCGATATTGTCATTTAAAAGTTAAATATCTCAAAAACGGCCAAACTAATTTCAGTTAACTGTAGCTAAGAGCCAACGCAAGAAAACTCCCTTTCACATTAAAAAAACCGCATCTAAATCGGTGCATCCGTTTGAAAGCTACGATACCAAAGACAGACTTTGGCGTCAAAGTTATAAAACCCTCTGATTGCGTTGGGGGTAAAAAGGCATACATGTCTCTATATACCAATGAACCTTATAAAGATGTTAAAATTCAGGCTACAAAACAGAAACATTGAACTTTGAGCGGGCAGAGATAATAAACATAAAAAGTTCAATATTTTATAACTGTAACCATTACAGCTATTCTAGGCCATTCCAATCATTCAGTTACTTATTAAATAAAAAAAAATCATATTCACTCGTTATAACTATGGTGACATTTGTCAGACGAAAAATACCGGCAGAAAACATCGACAAATAGTAACTTATACACCCCTCCGTATCAAATCAGAGCTACGACGCACGCAATATTTTCAAGCACGTGTACATAACAAGGTATATAGAGGTATAACTGTCGACATCTTTTGTTGGCGTCACTTGTCCCGCTGGAGTGCCGTTCGTAATCCTCACGGGCTGGAGTGTTCCACATCGCTCTTCATTCGTCGCTGTGCCTCGTCACACTTCAGCTGAAGGTCGGGACTGGGTGCCATAAGCAGAGTCGTCAACTATTTAGACATCAAACCTATAACGTTTCATTATACCAACACCAGTACCATTACCATGAGTTTACAGTGACAGTACTCGATAGCGACGGCGTAAATTATTTGTATGGGGAATCGTACATCGCTCCTACAAATAATTTACGCCGTCGCTATCGAGTACGGTCACTGTAAACTCATGGTAGTGGAACAGCACCAATATAGTCTTGAAAACAGTAAGGTTACTGTCTCACTTATATTAGCTTTGCAATAGCTACAGGTGTATTGGATTCAAACCAACGATGCCAATGCCACTGACAGACACAAACAAACGGATAGGCAGAATGAGACACCAAACCTATAACTTTTCTATGTACTATCACCAGCACCAAGATCTGACACAACAAAGCGTGAATAAATATCTGATACGACTCTATATTTAAGACGTGTCAGATTTTTTGCACGCTCCGCTGTGGCAGATATTAATGCTAGTCACTGTCTATACCTAGTGCTATCCACAAAATCGCGTGATTTTGTCAAAATTAGCCATTAATGACATAGTAATAAGAACCAATGTTTTAGTGGTGTATTAGAATGTATTTTTGTACGAGAATAAATGTTGTGTTTCTGCTTTGCTTCGCATCGGGGGGGGGGGGGGGGGGGTTTAAATAAACAAATAAACAGTACCACTACCATGAGTTTATAGTGACCGTACTCGATAGCGACCGCGTAAATTATTTGTATGGAGAATTGTACAGCGCCTCTACAAATAATTTACGCCGTCGCTTTCGAGTACGGTCACTGTAAGCTGATACACTCCACAATCCACAAGCCGAAGCACGGGATTGCCGATTGTGTGCCACAAGCAAAGTACGAGTAGTAACTTTTTTAACACATTAAAAATGAATATGAATAATTATGTATTATGTATTTAAGTATGTATTTATCTATATAAGTATGTTTATCCGTTGCCTAGTATCCATAGTACAAGCTTTGCTTAGTTTGGGCCTAGGTCAATTGGTGTCAAGTGTCCCATGATATTTATTTATTTATTATTTATTTATAGCGATTAGCGATTCAGCCTTATTTTATCTGATTTATTGTCCCTGAAGAGTCCTTAGATGCATTTCTTTGTTCGAAAATACAATCAAAAGATGTAAACAGTCGCCTTTGTGTAAGATAATGTAATATCGACGACGTGGTTCAATTAATATGTATGTAACTATGTATAAACCACGCTGGTTCTCGTACCGTGGCAGCACCCGGCAACTCGGCGTATCGTCGCCGTAATTGGCGCTCAAGTGGCAATTAGTCGGCTCTCGGCTGTGTCGCTCCCGCGAGCGCTTTCTCTTGTTCGAATGCTGCGCACAAACCAATGTGCGCAGTAGAATAGTAGGGATTGCTTGCTTTTTGTGGCGGAATGTACGTTGTTTTTACAAGCTTTTATTTAGTTTCACCTGACCCGCTGTCTATCTATCGGTCTGTAATCAAATCTTGCAAGTTAAATTTGACTAACTTCCAGTAGTCAGATTGACTTGAAATTTGGAATACTTATGTAAATCGCATGACAATACAATAATCTAGTAGTGACATCTTGGTAGTCCAGCTAGGATCGTCTCCGCAGTACGGAACTCTTGAACGGTTAATAGCATCGACTTGAAATTTGGTATGCAAATGTAGTTTGGGTGGCAATGCAAGAACAGTCAGCAAAAAGCTTATTCTTATTGAAAATGAAATTTTTATGGTTAGGTTATTTGAAGAAGTCGTTGCCCTGCATGAAAATTTACTTCACCCCCTGAAATTAAGCTCGGGTTTATGTCATGTACACTAGACACAACTTAATCAAAATAAGGGCCTGTTTTACTATTCATTGATAAATATATTTTGTCTGTATATTCGGTCTAAAAAAACAGAGATGGCATCACATTATATTTGTCACAGGGTTTACAGTATGAGAGGGTCGTAAAAGTTTTATAACAAAATTCAGTAAGTGCGAAGATTCCTTGTATTTCTGGAAACTTTTGCCTAAGTTGAGTCTGATTTTTACACGCTTTCAGGTCAATTCTTGTAAGTAAAGTTTTAGCCACTTCTAGTGATCAGATTAACTCGATACGGATATGAAGTTTAGGTGACAGTGCAAGTACAGACTACAAAAAGTGCATCAAAAAAGCTTGTATTTTAAATAGCTTTGTGCGTATTTGTGTTTCGTTGCATTACTGCTCCTATTTATGCTTTGTGCTAGTTTTCTGATACCTAAACCACTACTTGTGCTGAGCTGCAGGTGCCTTATTTATTTTATTTAGAATTAAAAAGTTTGTTTGAATTATACAGTTCTACCTTGTTTACAGTAGGGACACATCTCAACTTCGTTATTTTTTTACGGTTCACGTGGTTTAATAAGCTTAATAAAATAAAAAACTGAAAATCAAATAAATTAACAATTGCTTGGTCATGGTACGTCTTGTATTTGTTCTGTGTTTGTTTTGCGGCGTTAAATAAATGTATTTTCTTTTTTTTTCAAATAAACAATTGTGACAAAAAAAGCTATAATTAAATATACGATCGAGGTGAATTGCGATTCAGTGAATCGCTATAAGCAATTTATGCTTTTGAGGTAAAGAACTAACAAATGCGCTAACCCTAAGGCGTTGCTATGCAAGTTGGTTGAAATATGTAAAATTGTTTTTTTTGAAGCGCAGCGTTTAAGTTTATGTATAAAATTGAGCTCAGTCCGATATGTTTTCGATCAGTTTATAGCCCTCTAAATACGCGTGACCCGCTTATTTCATTATATTTAAGTCTCAGTATTTATATACATAAGCACAACTTTCAACAGCATAACTTTCAAGTGACACTAAACACGTAGAGGGGCTACGGTGTCTACGACGCGGTGTAGCGTCGCCAAGGTTAGGACATACTCGTAAATACCTATATTTAGATAGAGTTGTATGAAAATATTGGCTCTGTGCACGACATCAGCGCCACCTAGCGTCCGCAAGTTTGGCGGCTCTGAGGTTCTGACGTTTTGAAATTTCATTACGACATTGTGACAAAAATCAAATCTATCACGTATTCATTTATAATACAAAATTACTGTGATACCGTGATTTGGGTGGACAAAGGGCTGTGAATTGATTTTTGGTCATTAAAATTAAATGAGGTAAGTAAAATTTATTCAAAAAGTGTGTTTTATTTTAGTTATGTCAGGGCAAAACAAAAAGATAAAGCTACTTTAATGGTTTCTTTAAATAATAGTAAACATATATAATTGTTCTTTTATCGCCAGTAATAAATAAAATATCGTTTTCAGATCAAAATACGAATTATTTTGACGACCGGTTTTGTGTGTATTACTCAATATAAAATTTCATTCAACCACAAACCATCAAAAGGAAAATTGTTGGTATCTGCTGGACATGTCCGGGATGTAGAGGAATTAAGAACAAAACAGGGACTGTGTTCAATAATTCAAGAAGACAAACATCTATTATTAAAATTAGGCAGTTAACCTGTGTGTTAACTTTACTGGTTGGTGTGTTATCTAAGATTTCATTTGTAATTAGCCATATTGTACCGTTTGTAACCAAATAAACATTAAAACAAAACATGATAGAGCCTACGATATTTCTACTTTTGGCCACTATGAGAGCTGAGATAGATTTCATTACCCCACCTAGTACTACGTACCCTCCCAATAGTACTGCTATGACATTAATAGAAAGGCTTTCAAATACACACTGACACGGGAACATGGCAACATATACAAGTATGAAAATAATCTTTCGTACTAATCATAATGTACTTAATTTAATTATGAGTACATTTTGACACTAAATATTTTGACGTTTCGACCACATTCCTGCGGCCGTGGTCAGAAATAGACATGGACAGTTAGGCAGGGCGTATTAATTATGACGGGAAGTAGCTTAAGTTTAAAATATTTTTCTATATCTTTCAGTTAGAAAGAGACATATATAAAAAAGTGGCCGGTACTGCAATAGCGATAAGCACCCACTCGTTAACGCCCAGAAAGTGACGTACTCAAGTACCTATTTAAGAAACGAGCCACAGATTCGCGCAATGGTTACAACCTGCCACTCCTCATCGCCCACAGGCCAAGTCGCCTAGCAACCGCGTTAAGACGTCTTATGACGCAGCCGCCCTAGTACTTATGGTGCTTTTGGGTAACTGACGTTTTAGAAGAGTTCTTATTGGTAGCT
Organism: Choristoneura rosaceana; assembly: GCA_037349165.1. Lineage (NCBI taxonomy): Eukaryota > Metazoa > Arthropoda > Insecta > Lepidoptera > Tortricidae > Choristoneura > Choristoneura rosaceana. The sequence continues at coordinate 9,309,814 of JAZBNJ010000018.1, read as the reverse complement.
CGAAATAGAAGGGTAAGTCAGGTTTCCGTATGTTTTATAACGTCTATTTATATAAAGTAAATAACTTTTGTAATCATCATACATATAAAGTACAATTCAATAGAATCTGACGATTTAACATGGGCACGCTTTATTATATATGTCCCTGTTGTTGAAATTATCATCTAAAAGGAATCAAAAAAGAATAATAGTCACATCACAAAGCCTTAGGTAGCCCGGTGCTCATATTAGTAGGCTGGAAGTGTCTACAGGATTGTCAGATTATATTGAATTGGAGTATACAGTACCTGCAGTAATATCTGCCACAGCCACAGCGGAGTGCAAAAATATCTGACACATCCTACCGGCTCTAGAAGTACGTAGAATCGTATCAGCCATTACCTAGTGCACGTTTTTTGTGTCAGACATCGGTGCTGGTGATTTTACCTACTAATATATACTTACGGTCTATTATAAACCCATGTTCATTACCCTAATGTCGACCTTAACGTTTAACATCTTATGAAAAGCAGATTTAATAATTAGCTATTTTGACAATCTGTTTTTTTTTTATTTTGCAACTTGGCCGTTATGCTATACAGAATAATTGTTTCATTCTAGAGTATATTATGGACATTAATCTGAATAAACGAAATGAGTATTATATGAACGGCATTACATCTCGCTAGTTTGTTGATTGTCGTAGCTGTACGTTTTGCAATATAGACGATTCAGTAGTGAGACCTAAATTCGAGACGGATTTTGTCCTCAAATTAAATCAAATTAACGTATTTCTATTTGATACCTTGTTCAAACCGGGTACTGCCTTATCGCAACGTAACGTTTGGCAACCTGTTTCATTTCGCAAACTCTAAATCTGTTTATGGTTTCAGAAATATTTTGGGAAATTAAGTTTTTTTTTTAGTTTATTCCACTGGATGGCAAACGAGCAAATGGGTCTCCTGATGGTGAGAGATCACAACCACCCATAGACAACACCAGGGGGATTGCAGATGAGTTGCCAACCTAGAGGCCTAAGATGGGATACCTCAAGTGCCAGTAATTTCACCGGCTGTCTTACTCTCTACGCCGAAACACAGCAGTGCAAGCACTGCTGTTTCACGGCAGGATTAGCGAGCAAGATGTGGTAGCAATTCGGGCGGACCTTGCACGAGGTCCTACCACCTGCAAAAGTTGCGAAATAAAACAGGTTGCCAAACGTTAGTAAACCGTTGAAACATCTAGAAACGATCAATAAATTACTCATTAAATAACATATTCTAAATCCAATTTGCCTTGTGATTAAAACTAAAACTATGGCCACTATTTATTATAACCAATGGGAGGCCGATGGTTGCAATGTGACGACGAAAGCATAAGATGGATAAGATTTTCATTAAATTTTGAGTTATATTTTTATGTATAAAAATAAATGAAATTTTTTATACCAGTTAGTACATATTTTGCACATTAAGAAAGTACTGGCCACTTGTCACCGTCACCTCTTGAGACTTTTCAAGTACATTGACGTTTTCTCTTGTGACTTCATGCGCGTTTCTTTTAATCTAAAGTATTTTTATTCTTTTCTTTTTTAATGAATTGTAGGATTGCAATTGTAATATATCTATAATATAATAAGTATATCGCTTGACACTATTTTGACGTAATTTGCATCCATCATCATCCTCATAATCATCCCAGCCTTTACGAGTATATGTCCTACTGCTGGGCACAGGCCTCCTCTCTGAAGGAGAGAGCTTGAGCCGTAGTTCCCACGCAGGCCCAGTGCGGATCGGGAACTTCGCACATACCATTGAATTGCTTCGCCAGTTTGTGCAGGTTACCTCGCGATGTTTTCCTTCACCGTAAAACCCGTGGTAAATTTCAAATGTAATTTTGCATCCATCGGCGCCCATTAATTACAAGACTTCGTCATAAATCAAGCTAAGAGATCGTCCAAACCTCAAGACTTAACAATTGCTTGGCAACAAAAGGTCGAAACTTATCATTAATATTCTATAGGACAACTCAATATCGGAGTCGGATACACGAAACAATATCCGAATTCAATTTGGCACCCTCCTAGTTATTAAACCCTCTGCCGGGGACATGACATCGACCACACGATTGGACAATGCTCGGCGAAACTCGTCGAACATTTTAGTACCCTGTCGCATTAATCAGAGTTATGTATACCTTCGTCAACGTACTGTTTAGCAGTTTGGCGTTTGGCGAAAATATTTGTAAGTTGTCATTTTATAAATTGTGGCTTAATAAATATAAAAAAAACAATCTACACTAATCCCTACTAATATTATAAATGCGAAAGTAGCTCTGTCTGTTATGCTTTCACGTCGAAACCGCTGAACTGCTTTTGATGAAATTTGGTAATAGAGATAGTTTAAGCCCCAAGGATCAACATAGAATACTTTTTATTCCGGTAGAAGGCGCCACCGCGCGATAACCTAGGTCCGCGCAGACGAAGTCGCGGGCATAAGCTAGTAATGTTATAAGAACAATAGTAAGCTTAATATACCTACATGTAATGAAATAAATAAATATAGGAATCCATTTCTGGAAATAATAACCCATGTACCTAAAAATAAGTTTTATTAAAAAAATCTATTTAATTTAAGTTTTTTTGCTGACTACCCTTTTTGTTTACTGGACCTGCAATGTCATCCAAGCTATAATTAGCCGCACCAAATTACAAGTCAATACCACCGTTGAAGAGCTCCGTCCTGTAGAAACGATTGTGGCTCAAGCATCAGAACTTCACTACCAGATTATTGTATTAAGTATCACATGATTTACCAAAGCATACCAGTACCACAATATATAAGTACATATATCATATTTCAGCTCAATCGGATACAAGGAAGTGGTCGATCAAATTTGAAATCACTACTTAATTGAAAATACAAACATTGCAAGTTATAGGTACTCGTATATTTCTAGCAGCTGAATTTAAATCCTTGGATTTTACTAAAAAGTCACATTTAGATCAAATAACAGATAGTTTCAGAATTTTATGGTGGATTCTACCCTTACTCAAATCGCAGACAAAAAAAAATAGCTAGGTATAGTCAGCTGCAGAGAAAAGGTACCCCCCTATAATGGCGGTATCCATACTACCGCCATTACAGGGGGGTACCCTTTCTCTGCAGCTGACTGTACATCAACTATGCAGCATTTGATAATAATTGCTCACGTCCTCATCAGTCAAGACACAAAGGTCTTAATACATAATACAAACGTTGCCATTATAGGTAGGTACTTGTATATTTCTAGCAGCTGAATTTAAATCCTTGGATTTTACTAAAAAGTCACATTTAGATCAAATAACAGATAGTTTCCAAATTTTATGGTGGATTCTACCCTTACTCAAATTGCAGACAAAAAAAATAGCTACATCAACTGCAGTATTTGATAATAATTGCTCACGTCCGCATCAAGATACAAAGGTATTGAACTGAGGACATGCCTAATAATAAAGCTGAATCGGAGCCGTCAATAATTGAATTTCCCGGGGAGGTACACTTTGGAGGCTCGACCCAAAGCCCTTCATTAATTGTTGGGATTAATTCGTCCCCTCGGTTTAAGGGGCGATCGCAGATAGGGCTATGTTTAGGATTTGATAACCGACTCCAGTAAAGCGAAGGGTCGTGTTCGAATCGGCGTCTTCATCTTCTGATCACTAACATCCCAATGTAACTGAATACGAGATGTGATGGTCTGAAGCCTTATTGCCTATCACTATCACACTCGGAATTGTAATCATTTTTCAGTTTTGCAATATTAGTATAATTTTGGTTCCTAATTTAATTAGTAAATTTTGGCTAAACGTCAAGTAGCTAAACTAGATCAGCTATCCTTTTGTTTTCAGTGTAGCCGCTATACATATTCATAAGTTTAATGCCGACGGTGTTAGTAGCAGTTACAGAGTTAATTACAATTTTAAAAGACACCGCCGAAGAGAATATTAGGTATGTGATATACTTGTCTATAATAGTGATGAGAAAGTGGTCTATTATATAGAGTGACCAGGCACAATTAAACGTTGGAAATATTGTGTGGAAGAAGATCTGAGAAAGGTGGAAAGTTTACCAATTGGAAGAACATCGGCAGGCACTGTGATAGCTGGAAGAAGATTGTAGAGGCCAAGACCTACAAAGAGTTGTAGCGCCAACGGAAGAAGAAGATGGGGCACCGGTGACGCCCTCAGGCGTAATATTTACCCCAAGTGATTTTTTATTGTGATTTACTACGTCGATGATGAATTTATGTTCTGCCACCATTCTGCCATTGTTTCCGCAAGCTTTCAACTAAAATTGGATAGAGAACATGAACCTTTGAATTTACTTCGCTGGCGCGTACAGTGACGACAGTTTTCCGTTGCATACCGTTCTTAAACAATTAAGCCCTGAAACAACTTATTGCTAATGATCAATGTCAATGAGCGATCAAGGTGATATCATTTAGCAACCTTAATGGGACTTGCGTCATTGTATTTGCGTCACTGATAACTGTTTGAAAGATAAACAATAAACGGATACTTAACTACTGGCTACGTGGCTAGCATAAGAGACACCATCCTTCTCTCCTCCTTTCCCCTTTCTCTCTTCTCTTTTATAATATTAGATAAGGTAGGACAATCTACTCTTACTCTTGTCATACTTCTTCCGCTGTTTGCGGGTACTCTAAGCTTTCTATTGAATTGAATTGAATATTTGCCCTGCCCTTGGATGGGCACATATGGCTGGATTTTTAAGGCTTGCCTGGAAGTGATCGACTTTAGTGATAAAGCCGGCTATTGCATATCTTGTATTTCTCAATGCAATTTTTTTCTGAATTTTTCATTAGCTGCTGTTTAATATATAGTCATATTGTGATTCAAGCTTGTGACATCAACAAAACATAAACTCAGCTGAAGTACTTTTCTCATTGAGCGTTGAGGCTCGACCCTCCGAGGGCGGGGAGGGTCTAATCACAATCAGGGTTACCGTATGTATATTGTCTTAAACTTTCGTGATTTTCACTTTAGTTAGTGCTAGCTTTAGCTAAACGGAGACTTTAGTCGGAAAAGTTACGGATTTTTTTAAAGCACAGCTTTCGTTTGAACAACGCCATCTATTGATTGCTGGCGATGTTGATACGCCATCTTGAAGCACTTTATCGCTGTATGACAAAACCAGTACAAAATTTCATATTTCTAAACTAAGGTTGAGATAATTTTGCAGCTATAGCACATATTTTGTATTATTTGGACTTCAGCTTGACTTCAACCTTATATCGTGTCTAATTTATAAGTTTATTTTTATAAAAAAATAGACTTCTGTTTGGCCTCGATCTCGCTTGATGGAAAGATGAAAGCCTGAGATGGTACACGATTGCCTAGAAGGTGTCTGTTCACTTTGACCTTAAAGATGATCAGGTTATAGAGTTCCGGAAAAACTGACCTCGGCAGAGAGTTTGAGTTTGAGGTTTTGATTCCTACTGTTCTCGTATTGAGTATTTGATGTTCATTCCAATTTGATACCACTACGCGTTCGTTGGAAAAGGGACAGTCTGCCAAGTAAGTGATCCCTAATCTTTTCCTTTTAAAATAGACGAATACAGAACTAAAATCCGGTAACATTGTTTAAGTATAATAAATTTAGATCTTTTTAAAACTTGGTATATACCATAAACACCTAAATTATCTATAAGAAAATCTATGACATATCTATAGTACGAAAGCCCACCATAATAATACTGACATTGTAGAATCTCGAAGCTTGATAACCCTAATCGCAATCGATATGGTACCCGATGACGCTGACTCCCGACTCCGATACCGGCGCAAGTATTCCATTCTTTCGTGGAATTTTTCGATATTGCAAGCCGAGCGCAGCGGTATTTACTATGGAGTAAAAAGGGGGACGTAATGACATGTTTTTTAGATGTTAGATGGTGTAAGCCGTCAATATTAAAAGGCGGGATTAAATTCTGCCAACCGAAACAACCGAACGACTGGAAGATTAAGAAAGTAATTTTAACAAGAAATTTCTTTTACTTATGTACAGGAAACTAACAAGATGTCCAAAGGCTAATTTATCGCTTGCAGGGATTTCTTCCAATTAATCTCGAAACACCACCAGTAGACATTAATTAGAGAAGCAAGAAAATTTTAAAAAAAAACCGTAGTCCAACATTTGGCTGATGTTCATTTTTCTGGCGATATTTGATTAGGTATTGCATTATTTATTACTTATTATTTATTTATTTATCAATAAAAATTTACAGCATTACAATTAGAAAACCAATGCACTGCAAAATTCAAATTATACACAAAAATGCAAAAACACATAAAACTCAAGAAAAATATACAAAAAAAGTACAAAAAAACTATTAAGTGATTTTTGAACGGATTTGTCATTGGAAGCTTTATGCTTCCGCCAAATTTCAAGTTGATCAGACCGTTAGAAGTGTATAATATGAACTTGTAAGAGTTTTGTAAGTTTATTGATAGTTAGATACCAGTGACGGTAATTTAAATATGTTGTTAAAGGTTATTTTATGCATGCATACGTACATACATGTGTTTGGTTATATAACTAACTCATTTATAAACATTTTATTACAAATAGACTTTTAAAAATAAATTGTGTTGCATTGTAAAGTATACAGTAACTTTGATTGAGTACAGTCGCCATCAGATATATCGAAGCGGCCAAGGTGTCCAAATATTTCTGAGCAAGACCAAATTTCAATAAATTCTGCACACTATAAATACCATTTATATCATAGCTATTGCAATTCCAAAAATATGTAAGCACTCTGTTTTCAATAATTTCTATACATACGACCAGCCAAAAATATCTGATCACACAAAACATCAAATTAATCTAAGCAATAAAGGCGTCCACAAATATCTGCACATTTAAGCAAAATATACCTTTAGTCTTTGCGTTAAGGTTGAATGTTTCAATGCATGTCTGTCTTTATACCGAGTGGCAGCGTCAGGTATAAATGGAACCCTGAAGTCAGACAACTATCTATGACTTTGGATGTCAAGCTTACTGGTTGGTAATAGGGAATACGAGTATTACTGCAATTTTAGCACAAAACCGTAAACAGTTTTTTGAGTATCAAATGGCATAATATCATATTATTTCAATTCTTTTTTCGGAAATTACCTCCAAAGTCCTTGCATACCTTATAAAGGATCAATTAACACTAAAAATAGGTAACAACAGTTTATAAAGCACAAATTGTTCATTGAATAAAGAATTCTAAGAATTTAGAAATAATATCCAAAACAGTAAACCAGGTCAACTACGTCAGGTCTTAAGCACCAAGTTTGTTAAAAAATGTCAGGACTCAGGAGGAGCTCTATCGTAAGCAGCGTTTCCACCAATAATGTGCGAGGATGTGATGCGAGGGATGTGTTTTTCACTAACCAATAGAAACGCTTTATTTACACATCCTCGCACAGCCAGCACACCTCTGATGGAAACAGCTAAGCGTAGCGAAGCGAGGTAAATGAAGTGTTTCTAATGGTTAATGGAAAACATATTCTCGCAACACATCCTCGCATATCTCTGGTGGAAACGCTGCTTAACTATCGATGCAAATATCAAGTTATTTTGTTACTAATAAGTAATAAAATGTTATCATGATTTTTAAAGGTACTAGTTAATACTCTTTGGTCATGATCTGTCATGGCGACAAAATAATAAAGAGAACTGACGTAATCATGGGTTTTCTAGTGTCGCCCCCTGCACAGAGCTTTGCCTAATATCTGGGGGCACGGTAGTGCCCCCGCCAAGTCGAGCAAAACAAAACAAAGGCACGGCAAAGATTTTACGTGAAGAAGTTTTATGTTATTTGAAAAAAATCTAAACAATACACTACGAAACGTTTTCCGTAAAATAACTCAACTTATACACCGTGTTTTTAGGGTTCCGTAGCCAATGGCAAAAACGGAACCCTTAGTTTTTTTTTATTCGACTGGAAGGCAAACGATCAAGTGGGTCCTCTGGTGGTAAGAGATCACCACCGCCCATAAACATCTGCAACACCATGCAGATGCAGTGCATGTAGTGCAGATGCGTTGCCAACCTAGAGGCCTAAGTTGGAATAACTCAAGTGCCAGTAATTTCACCGGCTTTCGCTATGTCTGTCTGTCTGTCCGTTCGCGGCTTTGCTCAGAGACTATCAATGCTAGAAAACTGTAATTTTGCACGAATATAATGTAAACTATGCCGACAAAACAGTACAATAAAAAAATCTAAAATATTTTTTTTAGAGTACCTCCCATAGACGTAAAATGGGGGTAATTTTTTTTTCTCATCCAACCTTATAGTGTGGGATATCGCTGGATAGATCTTTTAAAATCATTAGGGGGTTGCTAGAACAATTTTTCGATTCAGTGATTCGTTCGCAAAATATTATTCAACTTTAAAGCGCAAATTTTCATTAAAATCGAGCGTCCCCCCCCCCCCCCCCCTATATTCTATTTTTGCTTGAAATCTATTTTTTGCTTTTCAGTTTGTTCGGCGGTTTAAAAAAACGGGGGAGGTTTTGAAGTCGACGCGTATATATTTTTTTATGTATGACCACACATAACTTATTAAGTACAAAGTAGTCCGATTTTCATAATTCTCTTTTTATTGGATAGGGTATACCTTGAAGTTGGTACTTATTATATAAATTTGAAAAAAATACCCCAAGGATAGGAAAAAGGTATACCTAGAATAAAAACTAATTTGTCGATAAAAAATAACCAATTTCTTAAAAAGCAAATGCTATATTATGTTAAAAATTGAGAAAAATGGTAAAAACGAATGCGATCCAAACTCAAAAGAAATAAAAACAATATTATCTCTCCTTGCAGTCGGGTAAAAAGCCATAAAACAATAATAAAACCTAAAAAAAATTAAGTCTAATTAAGTGTTGACTGAGATTTGAACCTTGGATCTCTGCTTTGAAAAGCAAACGAATGTTATTGGTGCCACGACGTGCCTTGACTAAGGGTTCGAAATTCGCCTTCATTTAGTTTTTGCTATACGTCAGACGTTTTAACGATTCTGCTGAAAAGTAAAATAAGAGTTAGAGGCATATTCTGTCAAATTTGATTGAAGAGAAAAACATGAGACAGATGTATGTGATGACAAGTCTGTACTGTTTTCGATGATTGTCATATCGACATCGCTTACCTCAAATGAACATATTTAAGCTATTAGCTAATCTATTATGATCCATATGACAATAGCACAAGGTATATTTTGCTTAAATGTGCAGATATTTATGGACGCCTTTATTGCTTAGATTAATTTGATGTTTTGTGTCATCAGATATTTTTGGCTGGTCGTATGTATAGAAATTATTGAAAACAGAGTGCTTACATATTTTTGGAATTACAATAGCTATGATATAAATGGTATTTATAGTGTGCATAATTTATTGGAATTTGGTCTTGCTCAGAAATATTTGGACACCTTGGCCGCTTCGATATATCTGATGGCGACTGTACATAAATATATAAGTAGATTTGTATTTCGTTTGATTATTTTATAAATAAAGTGGATAAACTTAATTTTTTTCCTTCCTCCGCGAAATGCTAAAAATAAACAAATCTAATTAATCCGTTTTATTTTAAACATGGACCTTCGAAAAGTAACGCATGAATCAATACAGTAGGTAAGTATTTTTGGTCGAAGCTCGTAGACGCTTAAAGTTTTCATTTTTAGGGTTCCGGAGCCAAAATGGCAAAAACGGAACCCTTATAGTTTCGCCATGTCTGTCTGTCTGTCTGTCTGTCTGTCTGTCTGTCTGTCTGTCTGTCTGTCTGTCTGTCTGTCCGTCTGTCCGTCTGTCTGTCTGTCTGTCTGTCCGTCCGCGGCTTTGCTCAGAGACTATCAATGCTAGAAAGCTGTAATTTTGCACGGATATATAGGTAAACTAAGCCGAAAAAACAGTACAATCCCATAGACGTAAAGTGGCGGTGATTTTTTTTTTCTCATCCAACCCTATAGTGTGGGGTATCGTTGGATAGGTATTTTAAAACCATTAGGGGTTTGCTAAAACGATTTTTCGATTCAGTCATTTGTTTGCGAAATATTCAACTTTAAAGTGCAAATTTTCATTCAAATCGAGCGTCCCCCCCCCTCTAAAATCTAAACCGGTGGGTAGAAAAATTTGAAAAAATTCAGGATGGTAGTCAGTATATCAAACTTCCAAGGAAAACTATAGCGGCTAAGTTTGCTTGAGAATTATTAGTAGTTTATGAGTAAATAGCAGCGTAAGGTATAAAATATACCTAAACTTGGAAGATTCCGTATAAAATTCAAAATCCTTAGAAAAATATTACTTAATTTTTTCGTAATGGCTACGGAACCCTATTTTGGGCGTGTCCGACACGCTCTTGGCCGGTTTTTTAACCTTTCCTTGTTATAATTGTTTCTATCAAATGAAATAAAATAAAAAGTTTCCGCTACTGAATATGTATCATTGAATAGATCCTAGTCTACGTTGGTATGCAAAACACGATTCAACGGCCAAAAATTCACTTTAGAAATCAAATTCTAATTTAGAACTGCAAATTCCGTAGATTTTTCTAGCAGAAGTTAAATTAAAACCAAACTGGCCAGTTATAAACCGATTCAAAAACCATAGGCAATATCACTTTCTCGTATCACGTTGCATATCCATTTCACATACAGGGTCGCACAATCGCGACACGGAGGGTGTTTTACCCACACCCTACTGCCAGTTCCATACACCCTTCACACGTTCGCTTTGCGCTTGGCGAAGCGATCAACCGATCAAAAATGCTCCTTATATCGTAGTTTTAAGGATTCTGCGAATGAAGAATTAGTTTTTCGGTTATTGTGGTAAGTTTGCGTTTGTGTACATAGAGGGTGCGCCCCTCTGTCGCAGAATAAACATGGCGGGCTAACGAGGTTTTTGCGAGAGCTCGTGAGTAATTTCGCGCCTAATTTGGACGTTACGAATGCGATATTCTGTTTAGGTAAAGTATCACACGATACTGGGATACGTTTTAACCCCTGATAGAATTTTCAGGGAGTGTGTGCTTTTTTTCTAGGGCATCAACCTTTTGCCTTTATGTAGAAATCACTACCTACTTAATTAGTGGTTTGTTTACGTATGCTGTCGGTTCGTCGGCGTCTGTCAAATTTGTTGTACGGTCCCTACTTTTTAACCACCGACGCAAAAATAGAGGTGTTATGAGTTTGACACCAATGTCTATGTGTCTGTCTGAAGCATTGTAGCTCTGAAACGGATGGACCGTTTTCGATTCGGTTTTTAGGGTGAAAGAAATTTTCCTTTAGTTATGTTTATTATGGTTTTATTATCGGTTCGATCGGTTCAATCGGTTTGTAATGTCGGGGGTTTTAAGCTATTCTAAGTTGTACAGAATTTGCACTTGTAACGTAATTTGTAAGTAATGGAACCTTTAAACTTGATTTTTGTGACTCTACACTGCGTTTTTAGGGGTCCGTGCCCAAAGGGTAAAAACGGGACCTTATTACTAAGACTTTACTGTCCGACTATCTGCTCGTTTGTCTGTCTGTCACCAGGCTGTATCTCGTAAACCGTTATAGCTAGGCCGTTGAAATTGATGTATTTCTGTTGCCGCTATAACAAAAAATACAATAAAATAAATATTTAAGGGGGCTCCCATACAACAAACGTGATTTGACGCAATGACACATACCTGTGTGTTGTTTATTTGTACCTAATAATATTGTTGTCTTGTGTTGTGAATAAATGTATTTTCTTTCTATTTTTTTGCTGTTTTTTTGGCCGGTATATCAACGCACCATCGATGCGTGTTTGTACAATTTTGAGTTTGAGACCCATTGCACAGTTACTATGCTGTGCTCGCTCCTTTAGCGTGGTTAGCGTCCGTAGGCCGATTCCGGGCACACACTGTGGCTATATGAAAACACATACGACATCGTGGGCGGATTGGCGGTCCGCGACGTCCGCATTGTCCCACCGAGTCAACTAATACTAAAAACTACTGTTATAGTCTAAGATACGGTAGCAAAAATACAATATACCTACTTACTCTCTGCCATTTGACGATATAATAAATATTTTGACGATATAAAGGTTGCGTTAAAGGTATGTTAGATTATGTTTATTCACAAATTGCAAATTGATTTCCTGGTTGAAATCATGTTTAAGCTTTTCGTTTTTGAAATAATACATGATTAAATATCTGATTAGGGTATATTAATTACGCCGGTATACTTTTCTGTACACCTGACTCAAAGGCTGAGTGACAGAGAACCCTTAATATAATATAACATTATAATAAGTTCGTGTTTCATATCTCAACGTTTGTCAATTATTTTTATCCTTATTTTTGATCAGTAAAGAGTTGACATTCATAGATAAATGTATATTCTACATATGTATGTAAACTCTTTATTGCACATAAAAATAAAATACAAAGAAATACAAATACACTGACAGGAGAGCAAAGGAGAGATAATATTAATCCGCCCCAATAATCGCCGGTGGCCACATCTTAAATAAACACTATTTGGACAAGCTTAAGTTGTGATGACGTAAAACTGGTAATTCGTACCACGAAGACCACCTAACGTACTTAAAAAGGTATTCACAATATTGAGTTTTGTTTATAATATACTTGTATTGTCATCAAGTATAGAACTTGGTTTGGATAGGTATTTAACTAAATGTAAATAAACTTCAGCTGTCAGATTTGCTATATTCAAGATTTTTATGCACTTTACTTATCTATCTGTCATTGTGATACAAACTAGACTAGTGTATTTCAATACAGAAATGAAAATGTTTAGATAGTTTAATGGAGAAATTTTAAAATTTTGACACCAATATTGACGTTGTTTTGTTTACATTAAGTTAAATACTTATCCAAACCAAGTATACCAACGTACCAACAAATTTAAATTCAATCTAACCACTAGACGTGAGACAAATAAAAATTGCAAGATTTGATTAGCGAAAACGACTAAATAAAAGCTTGTAAAACTTAGTGAAATACATATTAATATATACATTCGCAGATCATCTCAAGCTGTACCACTAGAAGACAATATACAAACGATATACAAGACAAATACAGACAATATACAAGAATAACGTAACGAACAAAACAAACAACATCGATATAATACAGATGTTAACAATCCAGCAATGAATAGGCACTAGAGGAAAGCACCCAGAGCTAACGACTTTAATGCCTAAGGATTTACTGACAACAAAAACTAACTTATCAAACGGAAGGAGTTCTTGAACAACCAACCAGGGTAAAATGATCCAGTACACCTTTACCATCACACTCCTGCTGCAAGCGAATGCAAAACGAACAAGGCTCTAGGAAGGTCTCCGTAGAGTGGGCGGTTAACACAAATAAAACCGTCAAGGAGGTACGCCAAAAGAGCATTGAGTTCTAACAAAACGTTATTAAATCTTATTTCAGTGAGGATAAAGATATTTTGAGGCCCATTGTACGCATTTTGTCGGTTCTCGGGTGCCTTCGCGCCTTCATTCAGATAAATTTTGCTATTGGCAGCCATTTTAAAGAGATTTGTAAGTAGGTATTTTACTTGTATACGAAAAAAGCTTATGGGCTTTTCGAAGGGTCCTATTTATCTATTTATAGGTGCAAAAATGATCTGCTTTGAATCTTCTACTTATAATTAGATTATTTCGAAGACATCATGAATCATATTTTCTCTTTGTTTCATTTCATCTTCATTTTAACAGCATAAATAGTTAAATCAATACTAATCATGACATAATTTCCAGATCTGATAAAGAACACCTCATTTATAAAATCAATTTGGAACGGGCCAAAATTTTTAGAGGTCAGACATAACCTAGTTGATGACTTTGGTTAGGTACACGTAGTACAGCCACCAGTATTAATATCTGCGACAGCAGAGCGTGCAAAAATATCTGACACGTCCTTACGGCCATAGAAATAGACTCGTATCAGATATTTATGCACGCTTGTGTCAGATATTGGTGCTGGTGACTGTACAACGGTATCTTAAAATAGGTACCTACCGGTAGTCTACATGACATTGCATCAGACTGGAAGATATTCAAGTCTAAATAAAAAGCACAAATCTAAATTATAATAAATTAAGCTTTTAAAAAGATGGATAAATAAAATTACAACACCAAACAAGCCCTAAGGGCGGCATGCTAAAAAACCTAGTTCATTAAATGAAAAGATACCTATCAAAATATTCGAAAGAAAGGACACTACAGCGTTCAACGTTTGAACGCACTATTAAAATCAGATAATAATATCATGAATCGTGGAATAATTTGCGACGGTCGGTTACACATCAAAACCATGCGACATCCCAACTCATTGTCGTAGCTCTTACAAACGATTAGCCTGGAGCTAACAATCCAGCAAAATAGGATGAAAATGTCAAAATACAATCTTTGACGACAATCTTTACTTTAGCAAAATGAATGCAGAAACTTTTAAAGAAGAAACTGAACCGTATCCCAAAGAACCTAAGGACAATGAAAGTGAAAAAGTAATTGTAACAATTAAAGTGTCAATCACTGACACAATAGACGTAACACTAGAACTTGTGCCAATATTATTTACATTTTTTGTGCGGAAGAATGACATTGTATAGGGCTTTGTAATATTAGCATTGTTAGGAGTAGGAAGACAAGAGTTGTGTTACGTTTTGCGCAAACTTGAGTTTTCTTATCTTGTTAAGATTTTTGAGAACAGGGACATGACGGCAGTAGATATTTAGCAAATTTGATTTTTGTTGTACCTAATTACATATATCGAGATTATTCGAGATACAACAAAAATGCTCAGCGAGTGAATGACAAGTAAGTTTTTTTTTTATTATTCGACTGGAAGGCAAATAACGACAATCATTTATATAATTTAGATTAGATAGATCTGGTTTTTCCATGTGCCTTTTTGAATTGTGCGGAAATTAATAACATTGCACAATATTTGTAAAATACAAAACGCTTAGTCATTTTTACTATATTACCTGACTGGACAGTTTTTCATTTAAGTTCACATGAGCCGGTTTGACTCTTATCTAGTTCAAATATTATATTATCTATATATATAAAATTCAAAGTCCTGACTGACTGACTGACTGACTGATATATCAACGCACAGCCCAAACCACTGAACCTAGAGACTTGAAATTTTGCACATAGATACCTTATATAATGTAGGCATCCACTAAGGAAGGATTTTTGAAAATTCCCACGGGAACGGGAAAAATCGAGATTTATATATTCGAAGCCCAAACCACTGAACCTAGAGACTTGAAATTTTGCACACAATACCTTATACAATGTAGGCATCCACTAAGGAAGGATTTTTGAAAATTCCCACAGGAACGGGAAAAATCGGGATTTATATATTCGATTCTGAGTGACCCTATCTCAGTAACTATAATAACTAGACTCTTCAAATTTGATAAAAAAATAGGTATTACCTACAATAAGTTAAATATCAATTTCAGGATTTTTGGAAATTCCCACGGGATAAGGAAAAAACGAGATTTATATATTCAGTTCAACGGAATCCCATGAACAATAATTTCTAGACTCTTCAAATTTGGCACAGAAGTAGGTAATTATTATAGTAAAAAAATATTTTAAGGATTTTTGGAAATTCCCACGGAATAAGGAAAAAACGAGATTTATATTTAGTTCAACGGGATGGAATCTTCGTTTTCCTGGTCGTAAAAAATTGTAATTTAGCATTTAGGTTCCTTTGGGGGGGGGGGGGGTGTAGGGGAGCACTACAAAAGGATTTCCCGAAATTATGACGGGTACGGGAAAAACGGGATTTTTCGCTTATCGGATGCAAAAACCTGAAAATCGGCATGTAGATTGCTTGGGGAGTGTAGAAGAGCATTGAGAGTGGAGTTTACAAAATTCCCACGGGAACGGGAAAAAACTGAATTTTTCTTTTTAATGGTCATAGAAAACTGAAAATTGGCTTGTAGGTTATTTGGGGAGTATAAGGGAGCACTACAAAAGAATATCCCGAAATTCTAACGGGAACGGGAAAAAACGGGATTTTTCGTTTGACTGGACGCAGAATGCTGAAAATCGGCATGTAGATTGCTTAGGCAGTGTGTAGAGGAGCATTGAGAGAGGATTTTAGAAAATTCCCAAGGGAACGGGAAAAACGGGATTTTTCGTTTTACTGGTCGTAGAAAGCTGAAATTTGGCAAGTGGGTTCTTTGGGGAGTGTAGGGGAGCGTTGAGAGAAAAATTCCCGAAAATTATTACGGAAACGGGAAAATCGGGATTTTTCTTTTTCTTTATTATTTATTTAAAAAAATCTTTTTTTTACAAGTAGGTTTTCTAAAATTACACCTGACCTAAAGATGTGAAACAGGGCTTCAAATCCGATTGTTAAATTGAAAATTTGCAAATGTGATTCTCTGAAAAATCAATTAAAACACGAAAATGAAGATTGTAGAAAGTAAATCTGTGTTACCCCTAATTTAACGCGAGCGAAGCCGCGGGCAAAAGCTAGTTGATTATAAATATGTATGTTACTCTGGAAGGTATTTGTTGTATGGGCCTAGTTGCCCGAAATAAATGAATTTACGTTAAAAAGATATTTTTTTTTATTCGACTGGAAGGCAAACTAGCAAGTGGGTTTCCTGGTGGTAAGAGATCACACCGCCCATAAACATCTGCAACACCAGGGGTATGGCAGATGCGTTGCCAACCTAGAGGCCTAAGATGGAATACCTCAAGTGCCAGTAATTTCACCGGCTGTCTTACTCTCCGCGCCGAAACACAACAGTGCAAGCACTGCTGCTTCACAGCAGGATTAGTAAAAAAAAAAAAAAAAAATTAAAACTGTTTATTTCAATAAAAAAATACACATACATTTCATTAATTAACCACTAATCCTTAATTAATAGGATAGGATTAATAGGATTAGTGAGCAAAATGGTGGTAGCAATCCGGGTGGACCTTGCACAAGGTCCTACCACGTGCAGTACTAAATATGCTAATTTTTTACAAGCTATTTTTGACCAAAAATTAAATCATCATCATCATCATCATCAGCCGGAAGACGTCCACTGCTGGACAAAGGCCTCCCCCTTAGAACGCCATAATGAACGACAACTCGCCACTTGCATCCACCGAAAAATTAAATGATCGGCTCGTAAACGTCATTAAGATAGATGCTGTAAATTATTCATTAAATTCTACGACAGTAAAGGGCACTATTTTTTTGCAGAATGAAAGTTTTGTAAGAATATTTTTTTAACTGTATCGAGCCGACACAAATATAATTCGGAGTAACAACGGTTATTTCTGTTAATAGTATATACTTTATACTTAAACCATTCAAACAAATAAGCTAAAAAGGCTAAAAATTTACCTAGTCGACCCGACGCGAGCGAAAAATTTAAAATCGATGTAGGTATAAAAAAAGTAACTTTAAAACTTCAGAGAGAGAGTTCTCTACATGAGTGAAGTTTGTTCTATCTATTTTTATATGAACAACGAACATCTTAAAAGACAGAAACAAATCTAAAATAATAAGAGACTCCACACCTTTCCCAAGACGGCAGCTCGCCTCCGAAAAACCTCTTGCCTGTCTTACCCACAAATAAATTGGCCTACAACCTCCACTTGCCCAAGGGGATTTTCGGATTAAACTTTATTACATCTGGAAAAAACTATTCGACTAGCTTTTGTCATCGCGATGGCGGATTTTGGCATTGTATAAGAAACACGGTGGGGTCTATCGAGAGTCTTTGACAACTCTTCTGTAAGTCACATTGTTGATCTTTTGGAATTCGCATGGTTGTCGTAATAATTGAATGGAAGTGAAGATACAGATTAGTTTGTTGATGTTAAAGGATTATGTAACGTCTTAATTAAATAAATCGCATCATATTATGTAGTGTGTATATAAACTGTTGATTTTTAGAGGCAAGATAAAAAAAATCGGATCAAAATTAATACTTTAAAAACCTTTAATCCGCGAGGAACCACGTCGAAATATTGGTAATGGAACCATGTCTTACATGATTTAAATTCGAAAATATCATCGTCATCATCATTTCGGCCTATATACCTCTCGCTGCAGGGCACAGGCCTCGTCTCAGAACGAGAAAATTCGAAAAGGTAAACGCTTTAATTTCTCCATGGGATGAGAAACGTTATAATCATTTATTTCCAGCCATGATTAAGCATTTCACGTCATCGTCAGCCATTGTCGGTATTATAAGTCCCAAGGCACTCGATGTCATTGTGGAGCTGACATGGATCACAACAAACGACGACGCCCCAACGTTTGTGCTCCTAAATAAATAACATCCACCCATTTTACATGAAACTTCAAAGACATGTGAGGTTGACACTAAGCGCTCGTGTGACATTCCCCTTTTGTCCCTTTTACAATATCTTAATTCACACCCCTGGCTATTTGAACGTACCACCCCATTTTGAACCAAGCCTCACTGCTTTTAGATTCTAAAGAGCTTGTACGGCAATTCAAAAGGTTCCCTTTCATATGCTAATTCATTTACGACGTTCGTTCTAACGTAGACTCTATCTTAACACAGCACGTTTTATTTTGTGATGGTGGAGTTTTGTATTTATTAAACGTGTGCGTAGTTAAAAGCAGTGTTCGGAGCAGGGTTGTCGGTCCGCTTTGTAATTAATAAGTACATAGGGCGCCATTGATATGCCAGATTGCCAAACGGCTGACAAAGGATTTGGAGGGTACCACTTAGAATTATTGTGACGCTTGTACAAGATTTTTATGCTAATTATCGGGCTTTGACTGTAAGATCGGGTGGTCTAAGAGCTAACTAGCTACGGAAATACGTTTGCAATTTATAGAGCAAATCCCTTTATATCTGGGCGCCTAGCAGCTGTTCAGCGGTGGGTGTGACGACCACTGCAGTGGTTGGGCATAAAAGATATTGTAAATCAATTGAAGGCGTGCAATTGACAAGATTTCATATTTCTAAGACTATAATTTTATTCGTTCTCTGTATTCTGCTTGGAAATAGAAAGACGTTGCTATTTTTAAAATTTCGCTACGATTATTAATTAATTTATTAAAAAAAAATTAAGATGTGCTTATTCTAAAAGGGCGTAACTCCAAAACTACGAAGTATCGGAAGTAATGGATCTATTGTAATAGATCCATTACTTTTGTCTAGTCTCTATAAAAAAAAAGATCACGTAAATCATGTGAAATCTGATGTAGACGTTGTCAAAATTATAACAGCTGCATTTTCTGGTGAAAAAGGCAAAGGAAACATATCTATTCTGTCGTAGTATTGGCAAATTCAGATACACTTTTTAAATTTTTTGTATCTTTTTAAATATGGAGAAATAAATTATAATAAATATTTTCCTATGTTCAGGAGGCAAAACTCTTTCGATTCCTGCAGTAATTTACAGCTGTTGAAAAAATGAAATCTTGTCAATTGAAGAGCTCTGCGTTTGGTGTGATACTATAGCTAATTATGTTTTTAATTTGAATATAAAGTTGCCAGACGTTTTAATTGGGGGGAAATTAGTGCCAGGTGACGTCACACCATCCACCGGAACTCTGTAATAAAACAATATAACTATGCCGTGTCTGGGCCTAATGGAGTCGTTGTGAGATGCACTTTGACTACAAATCACTAAAACGTGAGAAATAAAGAACGACGATTCAATATGCAAAAACAATGTTTGGAGTCGGTTTTTTCCTTATTCTTTAATTCTCACTTTTAGTGTTTGTAGTCAAAGTGCATCTCACAGCGATTCCATTAAGTCCAAACACGGCACATTTACATTATTTTATTACAGAGTTTCGCCTTACTTCCGGCTTGCACTACTTTTCCACTAATTAAAACGCATGGCAATGTTATATTCAAATTAAATACATAACATTAGCTATAATACATATATCACATCAAACTAGGAGCTCTGTAAATACTGATCAAAGAGGACTTACAACAATTGATCACTTTCTGAGCAAACCTATGTTAAATGTATTTTTTTTTAACTCTACACTCATCATTTGTACTTGTCAGTTGCGCGTTGCTTTTCTTACCAGAAAATCATACTGACTGAAAAATGGCCTTTACGTTATTTTAGCGACGACCTGGTTAAGATCGCAGGAGGTGGATGCGAAAAGCACAAGACCGGTCTGAGTGGAGAGCCTTGGGGGAGGCCTATGTCCAATAGTGGACGTCTTTCGAATAACATGATGATGATGATGTTATTATTTCAATAATATTATTTAATTGGCGCATGTTGCATTTGTAACTATTAGATTGGGCACAGTAAAAACGGGATTTAAAAAAATACACACAACCTTCTTTATGTATAATACCTAATCGAGTCCACTCACAATTCTGAGCATATTACTTTCACGTTTTCAATTATGCAATTAACGCCTTCAAATTAACAGTAGTAAAGAAAGACATGTTAGCATTATTGTGAGTAACCAGGGAAAAAAAAATCAGAATGAAAAACTAAAATAATGCACGCTTTTTTGTTGACTGTACTTAGTTTACACTATCCTACCTACATATACAAGGTGTTAATTAAATAACTGAAAACCTCATACACCCCAAAATTATTTTTTTATTTTAAGTTATTGTAATGCTTTTGTTTAAAAATATCTTAATTATTTCAAGAGATATTCGTATGTTTTGTTAAGTCAGTAATTCTACTTGACTTCTTCTTCTTTTTTAAAATATGGCTTCTGTCCTAATTAATAAGACAATTTCGCCAGTGTCTAAGTAGATATTCTCTTTCGAGAGGCAACGTTGTACGGTGATTGTAGTTTTTGCAACTTGATAGCAAAATTCCAGAAACCACGTGGAAACAACTTGCGCATTAAAAAATGTCAGAACACGAGAGCAGTATAGAATTTTGTTATCACTGTTCACAGTTAAGGTTAATCGCCGCATAAAACACTATCAAAATTATACTTCAACTAGCCAAAGAAACAGAAACAGCAAAATTATATACTGTCCACGTCCACCATGTTCGAATGCCACAAATCGAATCTACTTGACTTGTAACTCAATCAATCAATCAATTTTTGAAAAAATATAGCTCCATCGAAACTATCGATGATTCCGCCAATGTCGAGGTTGAAAAAGACACTATCGGTTGGCCGTTGTGCGGTAGCTTCGTTGTTCAGTACTCGGATGAGAACCTAAAATAGACAACACAAACATAAATTTTGTTAAACTACCTACAAGTATAATTTGTTAATTTTTATAAACTTAGATAATACATTTATAAGACGTGTGTGTGCTAGAGCAAGAAGGAAATTTATGTTTACGGGGCGCGGGAATCGGGGAGGGAGGAGGTTATATAAGGGAGTGGTGATTTTGGAGCAGTGAAAGAACAAGTGCTCGAGGGTGCCCTCGTCCATGCCACATTCACAAATGGAATGGTCTCGGACCCGTATTTTGGCAAGAAAGACTGGAGAGCAAACATGTCCCAAACGTAAGCGGATAATAGTGGACGTGACATTTTTGGGGATCGATCTGGATATGAAGAACCACGGCTTAGTGGGCAGATCTGGTTGAAGTTTCCCGTAGTGTTTGGCTACATGAAGGCGAGCAAGCTGCCAGTTAGCGTTCCAGGTATCACGCATTTGTGGTAACGCGAGCGCTCTCGCATCCCGTGGGAAACACTGCTTGTATTTGTCACAACCTAATTCAATGGCCTCTTTAGCACACAGGACTTGTAACTCTACACTAGCAATTAGTGCTTGTCAGTTGAGCTTTGCCGCTAAAGGATGACGTTTGTCAATGCCTTAGGCTGCGTCTCCACCAGAGATGTGCGAGGAATATGTTTGTCATTCATGAACCAACGCTTTATTTACCTATCCTCGCAAAAACGCTTGAAATATTTCAGAGACAAATTCTTCAAAATTCGATTTCAATGGCCTTGCCTCTCTAATACAACCGAGTATTTCAAAGATGGTGCTGGTAGTATTTAATATTTAAATTTTATTTAGTAAATAAAAACACTTCTATCAAGTATGCTCATTTAATAACACTACTACAATTATTTACAAACACCATTATCAAAAAATATCTACAAATCGTAGTGACATACAGCTTACTCGAGCAACGACTCAAAATGCCTGCCGTTTTGCTGAATACAGAGTAATGCTCGTCGTCTCAAATTGTTTTTGAGCGAGTTTAGCGCTTCATTATTATTTTCACTGCTTCGAATGCCGTTATGATTTTTCGTCTCAGTTCGGCCTCGGTTGATGGGCCGTTTCCATCATCCTAGACTATGGTCTTCACGCGACCCCATAGGTAAATCTAATGGCGTCAAATCAGGGGACCTAGCAGGCCCCTGGATTGGAGTTCCACGGCCGATCAAATGCCGTCCGTACTGTTCATCCAAATGTCTTCTGACGTTTGTTTGGAAATGAGCCGGAGTTAGTTAGGGAGTTAGCTCTTGGCATCGTCTGTAGTGATACGGGTGTTGTTGATTATTTTTTTAAATATTCCACACTTGTGTGGCAACAGTCGAAACGTCTTCCTGCTTGTCTCGTGCTTGCCGTAGGATTATCACGGAATAATCCAATATTGCGTCCTCCAAACCTGGATCTAGGACCTAAGCACCTCTATCTACGGCTGTTGGGGGACGAAACGTGCCGTAGTCACGTAGCCTCTGCGTAGCTGCTATTGTCCCGTTGGATACCGCAACACCAAACTCTTCTCGAAAACGTCGCACAGCTAAATTGACATTATCGTTGCAACGCGCTAGCATCCGAACTATTTCACAATTATGAACATTCGTGTATCTAAGCGCCATCGTGATATAGTTATTGCGAGAAATCTGAAATAAACTGAGAACTACGAGTTTTACAGAAGTAAATGACATGACATGTCGTGTCAACTTAGAAAATCAAAACTATCCGAAAAACGGCCAGTAAATATGCAACCTCTCCAATAAATTCGAGTGCTATGTTGCATTTGTATCTTCTAGACAGGGCACAGTTTAAAATGGATTTAAAAAAAGAAACACAAGCTACCCTAAAATTAAGTGAAATCGATTCGACTCTCGATTCTGAACAAACTACTTTCTGGTTTTCAGTTAATTAATTAACACCTTGTATAATAAAATAATACATATATCAAACTTCAATCAATCCCACCAATGGAAGTGGCTTAAATTCAACTTCCAAGATTTGACCCCTGACTAACATGCATCAACGACGAGACATCACGTGATTCCAACTAGTACTTGCACCCTCTAAAAGATGGCGCTGTTCACGACGAAGGAACGAACGGTACCAATAAGCACTACGTAGTTCGATATTTATGTCATAGATGGCGTGAAAGTGTATTCTGTTATGGCAGGATGTCACATGTAAGTTTTGGCTGATTCTATTTCCTACGATGTCTACATATCTATCCAGTCTTACTATTATATTACATTAGCAGTTGATATTGTTTGTTTCTCAGGTGTTCTTTTTACGAAAGTGTAACAAATGAATAATGGGTCACCAGCAACACTATAGAAGATAAGTTGTATATTTATTTTTCAGCTGGAATAATTTATCAAGTATTTATGTTAAGTTTTAGACATGAATTAAAATAAAGTGAAACGAAAACCGGTTTTGACGGTAGTAACCGTTGTCGCTAGGTATATTATATTTTATAAGCTTTATTTAATTTTATCAGCTAGTCGAACTTGACCCACTTCTAGAGGTCAATTTGACTGGAAAGTTGGTAGATAAGTTTCATGTAGTTTGGTCAGATGCGGCGCTAGGCGTATGCGATGTGGGCCACAGCCTACGGCCTCGCGGTCTAAGGGGCCTCGCTCCTCGAAAATTTCTTGTTTTTTTCTTGTTAGGGTTCCGTACCTCCATAGGGAAAAACGGGACCCTTATAGGATCACTTTGTTATCTGTCTGTCTGTCTGGCAAGACCCTTTTTCTCAGGAACGCGTGGAGGTATAGCGTAAGCTGAAATTCATATCAAATACTCAGGTCTACTGTCCTTTGGAGCTGTGTCAAAATTAAACTTCTAAGCCAACGCAATCAAAAGATACATGTTTGTGCTGCAAATTTTCGACACTCGCAAGGGAATCAAAACCTACAGTATTTGGTACGAAGTAATGTCTTATAGCACAGATAAAGGAAATATTGGGAAAAGCATAAATTTTTAGTGACGCATTTGCACGGAACCCTCGGTGCGTGAGTTCGACTCGCAGTTTGCCGGTTTTTTTTTGCTCATTTTAAAGTCCTTCATCTAATGCAGTGTTCTGCAAAACTATTTGTGTTCAAGGCGCATCTACGAAAACGAAAATTTTTGGAGCTACCTGCACCATATATGAAAACTAAGTTTTTAAGTAGTAACTATGTGCAAGTATTTTGTCTGTCTATTTAGCTTTTTTTTATTTATTTACTTAGGTTTGCCAACAGGTAACATACCGTAAAACATGCGTACAAACGTAGCTTTATGAGATACCTTATTTTTCCGAGGCACATCAAGTAATGATCACGATACACCAGTGTGCCGCGACACATTCTTTGCGGAACCTGATCTAGTGATCTAGTGTGTGGTGTGCCATCATAGGGCCTCGCAAATGCGCCGTGATACGGTTTAACGATGCGATAAATGAATAATTGTATTTTTTTCTTATATTAATAAATAAATAAATTTATCTTACCCGCGTCAAATTAAGGTTCCACGCGTCAGCAAACTACGCAAGCACGCAAGCTGAGACAGGACCATTTCGGCACAGTTTATGTAGTACCGCGAGACCCTCTTAGAGGCCGTGTAGAGCGTGCGTCTGTGTGAGTGTGCTTGTTTCGATCGTAGCTAGTAAGGAAGCTACGAAGCTACGATCGAAACGAGCACACTCACAATACATACAATACGCACAATCACAATATATACATAAGCTAAAGCAGTAGCTTTAGCTTATGTATATATTGTTTTTTTTTTTTTTTATTCGACTGGAAGGCAAACGAGCAAGTGGGTCTCCTGGTGGTAAGAGATCACCACCGCCCATAAACATCTGCAACACCAGGGGTATTGCAGATGCGTTGCCAACCTAGAGGCCTAAGATGGAATACCTCAAGTGCCAGTAATTTCACCGGCTGTCTTACTCTCCGCGCCGAAACACAACAGATTTGACAGAGATTTTTTGATTTTGATTTGATTTGATTTGACAGAGAGTGATTTCGGGCACATACTTATACTTATTCTCCTTTTTCGTTTAGTATAGTGATTTTTGTCTTGAATAAATTTTTTCATTGTCATTATCAATGTTTCACTATCAAAAAGTAAAATCAGTTAAAAATCTATAGAGGAGGGAATTCATCTTGATAGCCAGTGGTAGTTTTGTAACACTCGCTTTTCAATATTAGCATCACGGATTTGAATGCGTTTCGAGTGGTATTTTCACATACCAGTACCGCTCTGCTTTCAGTGTACGACGTAGTAAGAAAAGAAAAGAAAGATTCTTTTTTTTTTACTATAGGTAGTCTACTTTAATTTTATCATGAACAGTAGAGCACATCTACTAAGAATTGCATTTTTTTCAATCTGCCAAGTTTTTTGCGGCACATTCTTTTTGGCAATGATGGGATTGATGGCTAAGATTGATTTTTGGAATCTTTTGTATTTTTTATTTTAATTCCAAATTTTTGTTACTATTACAGCCATCCTCTAAAAGCTTGATTGATTGGTTGATATTTTTGGGATTGATGGCCTTTCCAAAAGCGCTGGTAGTGTAAACAATGACATGTAAAATTGTAAAATGCCCATTTGCAGCCTAGCTACAAAATAAACTTTTTGATTTTACCTGGATGGTTTCAAAAATCAGTACTCTATTTGTATCGACAGTTATGTACTCTTATGACGTCTGCTTCTCATTCGTAAAATGTCTTCATTCTGGTCCTTCATTCCATGTTTCCCAGGCGATTTTCTTAACATTTATCTCATAGTAGCTGCTACGCCTTAGTTTCCTTTTAAATTTTTTTCTGCCTCAATAAGTCTTTTTTTACGAAACGGAATGGCAAAAACGACTTGCAGAACACAAATCGTGGATATTATAGCAAACTTACATTGTAGTAATATGGCATTATAGGAAAAACAAGTAAAATACATTACAGGAAAGAGACGGTTGTTTGAAGAATACTAGTTCGGCTACTCAACAATAGATGGCGCCACTATGCACTGTTCCAACAAACTTACTTTTCTCTTCGCGCTACGGTACCTAGTGAAGTGACGAGTGATTTGTTTACATTATTTTAATAAGTAGTTTTTAATTATTACGTTATGTTAAAAGTTTTAGAAGGAAACCTTGCAGTATCTTTAAATTTTTCAATCTACGCTAATCATTAGGGTGTACAGCCGTTTGGGCAAAATATTTTTCGCCAAATTTCACTTCCCAAAAAACTTTTCGCAGTAGTTTCATTTCCCATACGAATCTTTAGCATATTTACATTTAGCATTTTATTCATTTGGCATAATTTTACTTTGTCAAATTTTATTACGACAAACGTTTATTAAGCAAACGTTTTCTTTTGGCTAATGTTGTATTTCAAAAAAATACAGCTTGTACCCATAGTACAAGCTTTGCTTAGTTTGGGACTAGGTCAATTGGTGTTAAGTGTCCCATGATATTTATTTATTTATTTATTTATTTATGTTTATTCCAAATGAAATTTCGCACAAACCAACCACAGAAACCAACTGCTACCAGAAAAGTAGGTTAGACCTGCGTCTCCCACAGAAAGGAACTGCTATCAGAAAAGCAGATGAGGTTAGACTGCGTCCCCCACAGAAACGAACTTCTACCAGAAAAGTAGGTTAGGTTAGGATAAAACGATACATTTGACTAAGTAATTATTTGTGAGACAATAATTTGGCAAAAAACAAACTGTAAAATTGCGATAAGTTTTTTAGCAAATGATTTTTGCCAAATGATAATTTGAGTAAAATATTTTGGGATGTGATACTTTGGGAAAAGTTTTTGCCCATACATCAGTAATCCGATTATTAGCCATCTGTCATATCATAACATAAAACCTTTTAAAGTCAAAACAAAAAGATAATCAACAAAAAAAAAACAATTTAAGTGCTGAAAGTCATTACGATTCGAGGGTGAACCTCCTAATAGCCATTGTAACGACCATAATGATTAGGATTTAAAAACAATACTTCATTAAATTTATGTTCCACGCATTTTAATACTATTTCAAACTAACACGTCAAAACGATCATTCGAATCCACAATTTAAAACGAAATACCGAATAAAAAACGTTAAGGTAACATCAATAAATCATGATTCGGTAGTATTCGTTCCAAACCCCGTCCCATATTTGCATTAACGACCGTTCCAAACCCAATTTAAAAATAAAAAAATCCACAAAGACAATACTAATTCCTATTTCGTAAACCGATCTGAATCGAGTCACGAAACGTCTAAACGCCATCACATTAATACATTGACGTGCTCAAAACTGTAAAATTACCATTCCAAATATGATTCTAGAAAAAATCGTTTAAAAAAAGACAAATAGGCTCATTGCAATGAACGATTAGGGGCGTTAACGCCGCTGCGCACGAATGCGGTTAAAAAAAAACGTTACTATCTATTAGCAACAGAAAAGAAACCAACACTAAACTTTTTTGTCGTAACAATAACGACATGGCCATTAATAAAAAGAAAGAACGTTCGAAAATCGAATTACCTACACCGAATCTTCAAACTGGCGGTAACTGGAATTGCCACAAATAAGATGGCTGATAGTTTAGCAAAAACAAAACCCAAGGTAGGAAACTTAACGAAAAGTTATGGATCACGCGACACGTCAGTTTATTTACGACTAAACCAATAGGTTTAAAACGAATTTAACTGTTCAGATTCACTTTATAGAATCAGTATTGGGATCTAATACGATACACGCGATTATCGTGTTGTACCGCGGTGTCACATTGAATTTATCGTCATTATTCGTAAATCCTGCTGCACGGCATTTATAGCTGAAATAACGTTGTATTTTTATTACCAGTTAGCTCAATAATACAGACAATTACTAAACGGAGGTGAATCGCTGTACTTTTTTATTGCCGAGTTTTTACTAGCTGGAAATCGCTAGGAAAAATCGAATAGGACTCGATGTAAACTCAAGATAACAATCGAAAGTTCAAAAGATTATACGTTTTACCAGTTATCGATAAAATTGAATCGAGAAACCGGAACGGAGGTGAATTACGATAATGGAAAAGTAAACTACGAGTTGATCGGATCGGGTCGTAATCGAGGTTTTTATTTTTGTTGGAAAGTAAATGGGTGTTTAAATATTCAAAATTTGCCTACCCCTTTTTTGTCACGGCAGAGACTTCCGCGCGACTTGCTACTAATCGATGTGCGACTGATAACAGTGCGCCCTTTTTTAATATATTTATTTTAGACATAGGAATACTAAAACCTAAACAGCGGAGAAACTTGTGTCAATCAAAAGAAGTTTAAATAGCCAAAATCAACACACGAGCCAATAATAGAACACGTTCAATCGAATAATACAAAATTAAATTAGCGGAAAATGCACATTTTGCACCTTTTATTCTTTTTATAACATTCTCGTACGAAACTAAAAGAATGAACGAAAGTAAGTACGAAGTTATAGAAAGTATAAAAGGTACGCCTGGTAGAAAAGTGCAAATATTCAGAATCATAATTTTCTACATTATCAATTCAATACAGCGACATTCGATGTAAGTAGGCACAGTCGAGGAAACCGAATCGTGTAGGTTAGGTACTAGGGTGGAACTGTCTCATAATCAATTATAAATTTCACTTTGATTATTTGGCAAATGTATGGGATGTCAATAAGACATTAGTAGCACAAAAGTTCCAAGTTCCCTGGTAAGTCCGCGATTCAGTTTATTTGACTTTACCTATACGAGTACCACCTCGTTAAAATATTGCTTAAAAATCATAACACGACTTTCTATAGCTTTCCATAGCAATAAATAGAAATTGAAAACAAAAATATTAAAACTTTAGAAATAAACAGTGACCAAGGATATACTGCCCAGTAGTGGGCACCGTAGATTTATTTAGTAACAACGCCCATTTCTTTGTAATATATACAATAACAAGTATCGTAACTGCATGACAAAGTTCGACATGGAACATAAAAACCCGAACTATTAGCATGTGCGCATGTAAATCCGCTGGCCCGCGTCCTTGCTTCACTTTGACAAGGGACTATGCAAAACATTTAACGAAACCAACATAGAACCCTGTACTAGTCATTGCAAAGTGCATTTCATAACATGAGGCATGTTGTTTTATAAATTTATAAAGGTTTTACTGAATAAGAAAGCAGTTTTTAACTAAGAACCGTGTTTCTGTTTAGTTCGTGTCACTATTATTTTTACTAAGAATTTAACATGATTTCATTGACGACCGGATGGCTAAGTGGTTAGGGAACCTGACTACGAAGCTTGAGGTCCCGGGTTCGAATCCCGGCCGGAGCAGATATTTGTATGAATAATACGAATATTTGTTCTTGGGTCTTGGATGTTTAATATGTATTAAAATATTTTATTTATCTATATAAGTATGTTTATCCGTTGCCTAGTACCCATAGTACAAGCTTTGCTTACTTTGGGACTAGGTCAATTGGTGTCAAGTGTCCCATGATATTTATTTATTATTTATTTATTATGTCTCTACATACTACATCGTATCATACCATGACCGTAATAGGAACGTATCAGGCACGGAATATAACGCGACACGGAAAACATGTCAACGGCGTGTCATACCGTTTTTGACACTTCCTGCATGGCACGCGACGGCGACGGTTGGTTAAGAAACTTGTGTTTCGGCGTGGAGGGTAAGACAGCCGGTGAAATTACTGGCACTTGAGGTATTCCATCCTGGGCCTCTAAGGTTGGCAACGCATCTGCAATACCCCTGGTGTTGCAGATGTTTATGTGCAGTGGTGACCTCTTACCATCAGGAGACCCACTTGCTCGTTTTCCATCCAGTAGAATAAAAAATAAAAATATTACTTAGTGTAAATGATTCACGGTGGAAACACGCCGCTTCCAACCGAAGCAACTGGACGCTATTGGCGACGCTTATGCCAACAGTGGACGTCATACAGCTGTTATGATGAATATGTTCGAATCAAGCTTATAATAGCCTTAAGCCCATTAATGTATCCTTTACGGCATTCATGTGCAACTCGAGGAAACAAGAAAACTGCAGCAGTAGCGGTGTCGCATGCAGGTGCCCAATCGATTGCCTCCCTCATCTCCCCAACTATCGGAAGCGTCCTGAAGGGCTACTCCGAAACACCAAATTCGAAGTTCGTATCGTACCATCCCTCTCACTCTCGTATTAAATAACATAAGCGTAGGCGGGACGGTACGATACGAACTTCGGTTTTCGATTTTCGTGGTAGCCTTGCTGAACCGTCGCGGTGTATAAATTCGCATGCAAATGTACCGAAGAGCGGTAATAAGCGCCCGGGGTCGTAAATAACGTTTACAACCCTTGGAATTAGCGACGGTGCCAGGGTGCAGGGTGGATTTGAGATCTTACTGCGGTGCAACGGTTAAACCTTTTACATTCTTAATCAATTAGAAGGTCAAAAAAAAAAAAAAAAGATTAGAAGGTCAAGGGAAAGTTAAGTATTTTAGGCTAAGTAAATTCAAGTCAAAAAGCCGTGGTGGCCTAGTGGTGTGACCTATCGCCTCTCAAGCAGAGGGTCGTGGGTTCAAATCCCGGCTCGCACCTCTGAGTTTTTCGAAATTCATGTGCGCAATTTACCACGAGCTTTGCGGTGAAGGAAATCATCGTGAGGAAACCTCCACAAACCTGCGAAGCAATTCAATGGTGCGTGTGAAGTTCCCAATCCGCACTGGGCCGGCGTGGGAACTATGGCCCAAGCCCTCTCATTCCGAGAGGAGGCCTGTGCCCAGCAGTGGGACGTATATAGGCTGAGATGATGATGATGATATTCAAGTCAAAGCCAAAATATCTTTATTCAATTCAGCCTATAACAAGCACTTAGGAATGTAAAAAAAATATACAACTGGTTCGGAGAAAGCTCTGTTGAGAACATTCAGGCTAGAAACTCAACGAGGGTCAATATGTAGGGAACTGGAACTGGCTGAGTATGTGAATAGGGAACTGGCTGAGTATGAGAATTAAACGGACGAGCTTGCGAGCTAATACTAAGCCGAGACTAATATAAAGCTCTTCTCGAAAATAGTGAAGGAAAAAAATTAATTTGGAATAAACCTTTTCTCAACAAAATATATTACTTATGACATTTAATTTTATTACAATAAAAAAATTTCATGCCTTCCCGCCTTTTTTTTCATTAAAAAAAAACAGCTGGTGTATTTTTCCACCGAAAACACCACAAGCTGTTTCAGACCCAATAAAAAAAGTCCGGAGTTCCAGCAAAACATCTGATACCGGCCATTAGACTAGGCTGTATACGACTTGTATCAACATTTCCATGGCCTTTTTTACTTTAAAAAAAATTGCGACTGATTGCAGGCGCGCTAATTTATTATTGTCGAGCTATGCACTTCACCTTCTGATATATAAAGAATAATGAAAACTTTTGCGGACGTTTATGAGAAAAGTACACAATATTTTTATGTTTTCAGTTCGTAAATGTTATCATGGCAACGTAAATTTACAAGTTTTTTTTCTCATTGCTATCATTACAATCGTTTATCACAACACACTACGTCGGGACGCGTTGCGGATGCCAAATTCTAATTCAATTTAGCAAAGGGTTGGCATCTACGCGGAACGAAAAAAACGGGGTAAAAGGCAAGGGAGAGATTGGAGAGTAGAAACACTAAACGCAAAAATGGGGCCAAGTTTTCTGTGCTTCAAGCAACTGTTACAAACGATATAAAAAAGGTGAAAGCTTAGTTTAAAGCCAGTTTATTCCGAATTGTCACTATATTGTCTTTTAAGTTAGTAAATACCTATTAGAGATTGTGACAACATCACTACATTTGGATCTAGTAGTGTCAAATCATTATTCGCACTAACCAACCAGATTTATCTCGCACTGCCGTGCAGTCATATAATACAATATGATTGACGACATACTTTAGCAGAACATAAAATCAGAGAAAAAGAAAATAGATACATTTTCTTTGTTCTCTGCAAAGTAACGCCTAAATTTATATATTCATATATCTATGCCCAAGATGGAGCGACGACCTGGCTAAGATCGCGGGATCGCGGTGGATGCGAAAAGCACAAGACCGGTCTGAGTGGAGAGCCTTGGGGGAGGCCTATGTCCAGCAGTGGACGTCTTTCGGCTGACATGATGATGATGATGATGATATCTATGCCCCTTGCTCGTTTGCCTCGCAGTCGAATAAAAAAAAAACTATACAAACGAATAAGTAACGTGATTGACGAATGAGTGACAGACAAAGCACTAATTAAACCACAAAAGCTACAAGTAGACTTAAAATTTGCAGTACCAATATCTTGAAGATTATAGAGTGCACTAAGCTAGGCATTTTTTTTCTTGGGATTGAAGCCGCGGAATAAATTTATAATGCCATTTTAAATTTATTTTTTAATCATAGCTGGCCTTTTTTGCCATGTATGACTAGTTGTTGTATGATTAGTTCCGCTAAATATGCCGTAGTGCCTAACGAAGTTCTACTTCTCGAACTTGGCAATCACACTTCATCGTCGACAATGGCTTCAAAGACGTGTCTAGGGGTGGCGCGTCACGTCGCGTGCGGTTTTCGGGACGTCCGGGGTAATTGATGCGTTCCCGATTAAGATAGCTTTTTTATGTCGTGAAAGACATGCTCAAGGATATTTGATAGGGAGGAGAGTTAATTTTCCTACCTGAAAAATAGTGAGTTTGACGAAATGATGGTTTTTTCGCAGCTCTGGTAATATTTTTTGTTGATTGTGCTTTTATTTAATTTGAAAACGTTCGCATGTGTTTGTCTGTAAGTCTTAAGGGCGCTCCACACTTAGTCCGCGAATCACGGCGCGATTTCGCGGAGCGAACTTGCCGCGAATTTAACAACGACTCTACACTCGCCCGCGTCTCGTACTACGTCGCGTTCGCGCTTCACGCTCCCTTTGACGCGGGCCAAAAACCGACAAAAATTAGCAGGCTTTAAGCCCGCTCCACACTTAGCCCGCGGATCGCGCGCAATGGCTGCGAAGGGGCGCGAACGCTAAGTGTAGAGCCGTTTCGCATATTCTTCGCGGTTTCGCGCTTTGTTCCCCAATTTTTGTCGGTTTTGGTCCCGCGTCAAAGGGAGCGCGAAGCGCGAACGCGACGTAGTACGAGACGCGGGCGAGTGTAGAGTCGTTGTTAAATTCGCGGCAAGTTCGCTCCGCGAAATCGCGCCGTGATTCGCGGACTAAGTGTGGAGCGCCCTTTAAAGTTGTGGTTACCAAATTTGCAAAATCTAACTACTTCCTGGTAAACGATCGAGCTGGTATTCCTACTTATGTAAAGCAATAATACAATAACCTGCTAGTGAAATTCTGGTGGTTGGTGGTGGTGGTGGTGGTGGAAGCCAGGATCGTTTCGCAAGGACAGAACTCTTCGGTACGGATATGTAGCTAGTTTGGATGACAACGCACAGGTACAGTTAATAAAAAGTACAGCCAGCAAACAGCTCGTTTTAAAACTTAATGTTTTTAATGAAAGCTTTTCTAATGCCGACATTTAAATTTAAATCAATGTGCAAGCGCCATACTATCTAAGGTAAAATTTTAAATAGAAAAGCTGACTTTTACAGTTCACTTGGGCCATCAGTTCGTGTTTCTCTTTTATCTTTACGTCATTATAAAGTTCAAGTTGCATTAAGCACGTCCAAAGTCAGTGGAAAGTTTGAAACGTGCAGTCAAAATTCGTCCACGATAGACTTGTCAAAATAGCTGACACAGGGAAAATTGGGCGGGAAATAATCGTGACCAATTTACTGCGCTAATTTAAAAAAGAACGTATGTCCGTAGAAGTTTTGAAAGGATTTTTTTTTTCAACACAGTGCTAGTGCTGTCACCCGCCAAAACCATATGTTTTCTGAATGCCATTTCTCACCAGCCAGTTAAAAAAGTTGTCCAAAAGGCGACGAAGTTTAATTAAAGTCACTGTCTGCTACAATGGTTTTTGTTGTTGTTTTGTAAGTTTGAAAGCTGGTGGAAGAGAAGCATGTTGGGTTTTGCATCGAAAGTAAATCAAATGTTTGATGCTTATATCACAATTTATAATTGGGTAAACAATCCGAAAGTTTTTGATTCAGAATTAGAAGAGTAATTCCTTTGATTTGACGGCTGATTTGACATTAGATAGAGCTAAAGTAACTTGGACCAACTCATTAAAGCTTATTTTATTTGTTACTGACTGACTTAGTATATGTACGAATGAAATTAAATTTTAAGTAGCAATTTCCTTTGTAATTGTAAATCTTTTTTTGCTGATAAAAGAGGGAAATTAAATATATTAGATACTATAAAAAGTTACAAAAATTAAAAGGTTCCACTCACGATTATAAGCCAGGAACGGTCCGACAAGTTTCGATCTTTTCGGAAGGCCTTTTTCAAGGGTGAGTACGTACAAGTAAATATAATAGTATTGGATGCTTTTACAACTTTTAACTTATAAGTTAAATTGAATTACGCAATATTGAAAACTGCGGAATCTCGTTGTAAAACGCCTTTCAATGCCAACAAGGAATGGAATTTGCATCAACAGCCATGTTCTATAATTGTTGGTCAGACTCCATTACTTTTTACTGTATTGGCGATTAGTATTGTATGGAACAAGCAAAAACTAAGCAGTTTGCAGGGTGCGAAGCAATTACGATGTTTTTACGAGATTTACGTATTCATCGATACGTAATTTTAATTTATAAACAGGTTAATTTGCACGAGAGGTAAGATCAATCGTTTTTTTTAGGGTTCCGTAGTCAAAATGGCAAACACTGAACTAAAACACCCTACTGTAGGTCGGTAGGTACGCGACTTAGTAGGATTTTGTTACAAGGAAGCTGTAATTTGACAAAGGTACATACATACAATAATAACGCCGAAACTCATGTACCTAATATTAAACTTTTCGGTTGTACTAATAGTCGCACTTATGCTGCTGAGCGTTTATACTTGCTGACCTGGCAACGTTGCATTTTTGTTAGTTTTCATCGATTATTCCATAAAAATTAAATTAAAAACGAACAAATGTCAATTAACGGTGTTAAAAGAAAATAAGTCTATCACGAATATATTGGAGTAGACACATTAATTATATATAAGTATTAAGAAAAGTTCTAACAGACCACATTTTTGATTTTCATCAAATTTTTATGGAATAATCGAGAAAAAACTAACAAAAATGCAACGTTGCCAGCTCAGCAGGTATTTTTTATTTTTTATTTATCTCAACAAAAAGAAATACATTAAATTTTTTGACAAATACTACGCCAAACTGCAAAACACTTTGTTGGCGAATACTAGTACACTCCTTATTTTTAACATTATGTTCCTATACCTAAATATAACTCATATCATCACTACCTACTTACACACTATAATATTCAACAATATGTGCCTACTATTAATGTAGTTTTATATTATATAACTTAGTTTTATGATAGTTAATTATTTTCTTCAAGGAAATCATGTATCAAATAAGGGTCCACGGAAAGAACATGTCTAGTCACTTTTTTTTTAAATTGAGATTTTCATCTCAAAATATAGAGCTCGCAAAGTACTATGACTTACCACTGAATTAAATAATCTGAAAACATTATAAATTTAATTTTTTTAACTTTTAAAGAAACGTTAACCATAGTAATTGTTCGTGATGACTAACTTTCAAACCGCTATAACTCAAAAAGTTGCTTAGGTGACTAGACATGCTCTTTCCGTGGACCCTTCAAATACGCTTTTACTCTGGTTTTAAATGCTCCTTTACTCATACACTCTGTTTCAGGTAAAAGTTTATTGAAGATTCGCGGGACTAGATAAGCTCTCGTTCTCATTCTCGTATAAACGCTCTTAAGATAGTCCGCTCTCGCGTACCTATGTTAGCGATATATAAGGAATATCAGCACTGTATTGAGCTCAACTTTTCGACCTTCCCATTCATTAAAACCACTCTTCATCTATCAGTGTTGCGTTTTGGATTATAGTTTAATGGTGTGAAGTAGCCTATTTGAATACTGTTTCTAATACAGAAAGTATTTAAAAAAATCAGTTCAGTTCTTCTAGAGACTATTAGAGAGAGATTGGTATAGATTGGTATGGAACCCTTCAATTCGTCGAGCCCGAAACGTACTTAGCCGGTACTTCTTTTTTGAAATTGCTTATTGTTTCTTAATTATGGTCTTTTTTTTTAAAGATGGCTGAAAATAAAAATATGTTCGAACTTGACGACGTATACATTAGTAAAGATGTTTTGTAGGCATTCTTACACAGAAAACATGATACTACATGACAGGAACATGAGCAATCTAACAGTGCGTGCTAAATTGAGTCGAAAGGTCAGCTCGAAATGTAAATTTTGAACCGTTAAGTCTTCAATATGTGTCACAAGCTACTTAAGTTGAAAAAGTAAATAAAAAAACCGGCCAAGAGCGTGTCGGACACGCCCAAGATAGGGTTCCGTAGCCATTACGAAAAAAAATCAAGTAATACTCGTATTATGTGCGTTATACTCGTAACACAATGAAAACACTTACTACAGTATTAAAATCTATTACCAGAAAAAGAGCGTATCTTCACGGCACTTACGTCCTTTTGTTGAGAAGCGCAGTTTCATCATGTTGAAACCAATTTTCGTTGAAAGTATTTATTAAGCGTTACCTTTCCATATTTTGTTTTTAAAATGAATAAAAAGAAAAGAATTTCTTAATTTATTGTAGCATATTTTAACAGTTTTCATGCATATTCCTAGCATGTATCATGCATATTTGAAGCTTTTTACGTTGCATATAATCCGTTCTCTAATAATTATTAATAGTATTCATGTTTTTAATGGGCTCATTTTTCGTTTAAGCTTGGCCTACAATTATACGGTTGTATAATCATACTGTGTTGTGAAAGTACTTAAACAAACTTTTCAGCAAAGTTCCGAAACCACCAAAAAGAAACATTTTCGGTAACGATAGATTTTGTATAACAAATTTATCGTACCTACTCTGAAATTTGCACAATTTGGCATTGGCAAAAGGAAGTCTCACAAAAGTAAGAAGAGTGAAATATTTTTTCATTTTGAACTTTTTTTATCAACTTTTTTGACCTTGAATGCTAAGCATAAGCAGCGCTCAATTTCGCAATGATATTATTTTTGTTTTTAATGGTGCTCCCACATTGGCTGGTATAAATGATTATAGTAAAGTTATAAAATATTTGTTTCATAACATTCTATAACAAATTTAATTATTATTATGTTATAATTAAATTTAAAATATTATACAACAAATTGCAAAAATTAAATGCAATTTTATATGGTTTTATATAACATTTTTATACCAATGTGGGAGCGTTTAAAACATCTAATAAGTTGTAACAAAAGTTGTAAATGTTGTTAGTCTAACAACTGGTAGCATGGTGTACGGTTGTGTTACTCTGAAGATGAGCTCTGGTTGAGTTCGAAACGTGTGATTTGGTGGTGGTGATAGATGGGTTTGTGTAATTTGTGTGTGGTCTTTCTTACACTGTGGAGGTGGAGGAACTGCATGAAAACGCATATTTTGCATAAACTTAGCTATCGTAAGGTAGCGGGTGAGCAAGGAAATTCTTTTAGTTCATTGATATGGACCTCCGCAAAGTAACACCTGATTCAATAAATTATCTATTGACTTTGTCGAATATTTGTGTAGGTACATTTAATATGTGGTCGCTATATGCACTATGCCTAGAAAAAGGTTAAATTGAAAATGGGTCCAGTTATTATACTTACACCCCAAAATAGTCATGCAAATGCCGAGACGTGACATAATATACCGAGCTAGAGAACTTCTTGCGAAATATTTTACTGTACGCTGTTCGAGTGCAGTTTGGTGTAAAACTTTATTCTGAGTGCGGTTCATTTTGTATAAGTTCGTAACTGAAATTTTTTCACCGCCGACGCAAAAAGAGGGGTTTTAAGTTTGACGCTAATATCTATCTATCTGCGGCAACGTAGTTCTCAAACGGAGGTCCATGAGGGAGGCCTACGTCCGACAGTGGACGTCTTCGTTACGTGCTACTGAGTAGAAGGAACAAATCGTCACTACTTTTAAAAAAACTCGTATCTCAAAATGGATAATTTTTCCGAGTGCACTTTATGACCATTACGTCAAGGTTCAATTTTGTTGACGTATTGCTTTGAGATAAGTAGGTAGGTACGTGATATTTTCAAAGAAGTGACGAAATAGAACAAGGTATCTACACACTGACTACGGTACATGACGCATAACCACAAACCTATGCACACACAAAGGCTTATACGTTCTAGTAAACAATGATAATATTTAAGTCACTCGTTCTAATAGACCACTATAATAGTAAATTATAAGGATGTTGTCACCAAACTATTGTCTATCCATACCAATTACTACGAGTATATGACACTATTAACCAACAATTCTGCGATACAGGTCAAACAAGTAAAAAAAGTTACGCGTGAGTCCGACTCGCACACCGAGGGTTCCATACTTCGGCACCTAACCTAAATACTTGCAAAATGTACGCAGACTGGGTCATTTTATATTATTTGGTCGGGACTCTATTATAATTTCATTTTATTTTATTATTGACTTCTCTAGCGGAAAAAGATATACACGTGTAGGTATATATTTCAGTTGTCGTCTATTACGGTTCTTGAGAAAGAGCCCTGGCTATATATCTTGCTGTCCTGCTGACGCTAATATCATTTAATATGAGAGTGAGAGGGACGGTACGATACGAACTTCGATTTTCGAATTTCGTATCATGCCCCCCTGCCAACGCACAGACAGTGTAGCGACATTATAAACGAAGCCCTAAGAACGAATTAATTGTAACCCGGTAATTTTAAATTACCTAAGTAATGAAATTAAATTTTTAGTAGCTTTGAAATAAGTATTAGTTAGTCTGTTGAGCTGGCAAACAATGTGACGTCACAGTTCAGTATAACCATAGAAAATCTATGGAGGAGTCGCGTTTTGACAGCTATAAAAAAGTATGCCACTGTTTAGTAATTT
Source organism: Choristoneura rosaceana (assembly GCA_037349165.1). Classification (NCBI taxonomy): domain Eukaryota; kingdom Metazoa; phylum Arthropoda; class Insecta; order Lepidoptera; family Tortricidae; genus Choristoneura; species Choristoneura rosaceana. The sequence goes on along the minus strand of JAZBNJ010000018.1, from coordinate 9,270,584 downwards.
CAAATAGCCAAATCCAAAATCAAACTAAAATGAAAACAAATCGCAATAAAATTTTATTTAAACTTTTTAATCCTATCTCAAATATTAGCTCCGCTCTTATCCAAGCAAATAAAGGTTGCATGCCACGAATATATTCAGTATTGGTGAAGCGCAATTTTCGTGTTAGGCTGTTGGCGATGGTCGTGCGACAACCGCTTTATGATTTATGCGGGGGTAACGGCATGTTTGGCTTCCGGCCTGGCGCATCACGCAACCACTTGTCTTTGGTTGGTCTCAGTTTTTGAAAAAAAAAAATGTATTTTCGAATTTCGACATACGAAATTTTGGAGTGTCAACATAAAAGCCTGTTCGGATTCGATTTGTAGCATTCGAACATGGCGGATGTAGACGATGTCTAATTTGGGTACATCTGCTTCTTTGGCTAGTTGAAGTATAATTTTGATGGTGTTTTATGCGGCGATTAACCTTAACAGTGAACAGTGATCACAAAATTCGATATTGTTTATTGACATTTTTTAATGCGCAAGTTGTCTCCGCGTGGTTTTTAGAATTTTGCTATCAAGTTGCAAAAACTACAATCACCGTACTACGTGAAGAAGAATATATTTATCTTTATTTAATTGAAATTGGCCTTAAAGGCCGCCATTAAGGAGAATAAATAAAGCCTGTTCTCACGTAGACATCCGATTCTTTACGTGAACTGTTTATTGTCGATTTTTTTTTTCTTCTTTTTGTACAGGCTTTGAACACTCCAGGTGATCATGTCAGCCTCATGGGTGCTTGCTCATTTTCCTTACGCAAAGGACATATTTTTTTTTTTTAAATGCAAATGGCTTTGTCAGATGCGGGCTCTGAGAGTCAACAATTGACTTGGCCATTGTGCATGGGGCCCAAACCCCCAAGGACCCTTCTCCTCAAGTCTGAGTTCCGAGCACATTCCAACAACAAATGGAACAAGTCATCTACCTTCTGGCAAATCTCATACAGAGGTGATGGTTTAATTCTCATCATTATTGTCGATTTGATGGAAATAATATTTCAATTAATGCACGCGTTCATACAAGTAATTCCAAGTGTGTCAAACAAAATTGCCTCAGGAAGGGCCAGACCAGACACCTTTGTTTGACGCATATATATGGAATTAAATATGAATCTAAATTCAATTATTTTTAAATGCAGTTGTGTTGTTTAGTTCCCGTATTAAAAGTTTTGCTTAATTTAGCATTAAATTGATGCATTCTTAATTTCCATACAAAATTAATACACAATAATTACGAAAGTAAAAAAAATGTAGTTACCTACTTGCCGAAAACAGCTGCAGCATTTCAAATTCGCAGGAAGGTTTTTTGTCTGTTCCACCTAGTAAATTATGATCAGCAAAAATGATATATGAAAAACTTACTTCTTTGGTTCTGCTGCCATGCCAGCGCTGAGCACAGGAGGGCCAGGGTCTTCCCTGATCCTGTAGGACTCTCCAACAAGCAGTTCTGCCCTTTGTTGATTGCTGTTATCACCTAAACACAAATAATTAATTAATAATATATATAAACACTAGCTTATGCCCGCGACTTCATCTGCGCGGATCTAGCTTATCGCGCGGTGGCGCCCTCTACCGGAATAAAAAGTATCCTATGTTGATACTTGGGGCTAAAACTATCTCTATACCAAATTTCATCAAAATCGGTTCAGCAGTTTCGACGTGAAAGCGTGACAGACAGACAGACAGAGATTTACTTTCGCATTTATAATATCAGTAGGGATAATGGGAGAGGCATATGTCCAATAGTGGACGTCCAATGGCTGATATGATAATGATGATATTTTATAGCTAACATATGCTGGTAACATAAACACCAGCGAACTTGAAATAGGAAGGGGTAGCCTCAAAGCACAAGACTACCTGGTCCTCTAATGCAGTGTTTTTCAATCTGTGGGTCACAACCAGGGGGTTGCGGATGCCCCTTTAGGGGGTCGCAGTATTTTTTAAATACTCCCACCATTATTGTTTATCATTATTCAACATTTGTATTATTAACATAAAATAATACAACTGTAAGTGGAGGTAAACAGGGGGTCACTGAATATTTTTCATACCAAGTGGGGCCGTGACATGATGAAGATTGAAAAACTGCTCTTGCTACCTACTGTAATATAACACAGTATAATACATGGTAGGGAGGTCAGAGATCAACAGTATCTCAACAAAAAATGCTATAAATTAAATACACACCTAAACGTGATTGATGTGATTTTATTCATATAAGTGGTGAAATTTCATAGACAACCAAGCCTAAGGTGTGGATATAAGGAAATACTAGTAACAATTTTGGGAATCTAGCAGTGTTTACAGACAATATGACATTGAGGCTTTCACAAAAAAGGTTTATACTTCTTTTAAAGGCTGGCAACAGACCAGTGACTTTCCTTGAGTTGTTGGTAATCATGGGCCGTGGTGATAATTTCCCATCAGATGATCCGCTGGCAAGTTTGCCTCCTCACATAATAAAAAAAAATAAAAGAAAATATGAATGATGACTGCATAATTATACCAAGCCAAGCGGCACACTGAACTGTGAGATACTCTTTAATCAACCAGACAACTTATTTTAATTAATTAAGTTAAATACCTTTTTTAACCCCCAACACAAAAAGAGGGGTTATAAGTTTCACCGCTATGTATATAAGCTAAAGCAGTATGGAAGCTACGAAGGTACTGTAGTGCCTTAGAGGCCGTGTAGTGTGTGTGTCTGTGTGTGTTCGTTTCGATCGATTTGTTCGTAGCTTCCATAGTGCTTTAGCTTATATATACACTGTCCTGTTGGGACTTAGTCCCAGCATTAAAATAATTCTTAGTCTGACAGCCATTAAAAAAATTGATTTTTAACATAAAAATTGATATTAGGAAAACAATAGATCACTAACTTTGAACATCAGTGCCATCTGGCTGCCGTACGGCTCCACAGGTATGTGTACTTTAACACCTGCTATCATCTTCTCAAACCCTGGTACCTTTGGCTTGTCAATATACGTTGCAGGGATTTGTTTCTGTACATTTGTGGAATTGGGAAACAGATTCTTTATGGCAGCGGTTTTTTTACTATTCATTTTGACTTCGGGAAGATAAATTTCCTCGTCAGATGTCAAATTTGTATCGCTGTAATCTAAGGTCTTATCTGAGTCAACATCGCTGGACAAGTCCACTGTGACGTGGTCACCGGATCTCGTAACACGCTTGGAGGGTACAGGCACCTCAAAACTATCGTCATCATCAGAGATCTCCACCGGCGAAGACATTTCGCGGCAAAAGTGATTCGCAACGTTTGCAAGTTTATTCCTTAAATAACACCTCAACGATTACTTGAGCACAGGAAATAATGTTAAAAAATAGCAGAAGTCAAGTATCACTTTAGCTATTGATGCCGTAGTTTTGTTTTACTTCACATCACAACAGTTTATCGAAACCGTATCAAAACAATCGCACGCTTACTATGAAATGAAAACATATGAGTTTGACATTGACGTCTGTGACTGTGGCTGTCTACTCTTCCTCAGCTGTCAACGAGTGCGTTTTGTTTACAATGTGCGTTTAATTTTTGCGGTCTGTCACATTCCAAATTTAAATGTTCAAATAGTATGCAATGCTACGGCGCTCCTTCTAAATTAGTTTTCGGCGACAAAATTATTTTTTCCAGCGTAGGTTGTCAGCAAGGAGATCCGCTTGGGCCTGCAATTTTCAGTTTGGCCATTCACCCCATCATATCCCACCTAAATTCTAAATTTAATCTTTGGTATCTTGACGACGGTTCTCTTGGCGGAAACGCCACAACCGTATTCCAAGATCTACAGCAAATCATAGAAAAATTTTCAGATATCGGCCTCACTTTAAATTTCACTAAATGTGAAATTTATCTTCCAAATCACCTGTCTTCTGATAGAAAAATTGACATTTTGACTAACTTTAACACACTTCTACCTAACATTTCCGTTCATTCAAATTCATCTCTGACACTTTTAGGCTCACCCATTTTCGATGAATCAATTACCCCCGTCATAACCTGTAAACTAAATTTATTTAATAGTACATCAAACCTACTTTATGAGATAAATCCCCACATGGCCCTTTATATTATCCGTTTCTGTTTATTCACACCAAAATTCATGTATCTACTCCGCAGTTGCCCGATTTGGAAATTTCCGTCTATCCTCTCGTCCATTGACAATTCTCTCCAGGCAACTCTTTCCAAAATTCTTAACATTAGTTTTGATACATTTTCGTGGACTCAAGCGGTTCTCCCCATTCGATTTGGTGGCTTGGGTATTCGCTCATCGTCCAGTGTGGCACTACCTGCTTTCCTCTCTTCCGCCTACAGCTCGCTGTCTCTCGTCGGTATCATTTTAAATAACTCACAGATACCCGACGTTCAGTTAGCGAGCCTGGCGGAGGCCGAGAAAGCTTGGTGTGACTCGTGTCCGGGAGCGGATACCCCTACCGTCAAACACATCCAGAGGGCTTGGGACACCCCCCGTCTTAATGCAACCTATGCTTCCCTCCTGGAAAACTGTCCGGACGATTCAGAACGTGCCCGACTGCTGGCTGTCTCTGCTCCCGAGTCAGGCCATTGGCTAAACGCCTTGCCGTCGAGGAACATCGGCACTATTCTGGACCCAAATTCTTTGCGGATAGCAATTTCCCTAAGACTTGGGACCAGAATATGCATTCCTCACATGTGCGTTTGTGGCAAAAAGGTGGAGCAACTGGGACGACATGGTCTCTCATGTGTTAGGAGCGCCGGCCGTATGTACCGTCATGGCACCATCAATGACTTAGTACGTCGGTCGCTTGCCACTGCTTCAGTGCCTTCGGCTTTAGAGCCAGCCGGCATGGCAAGGGACGATGGCAAGCGTCCAGACGGAGTCACCTTGGTGCCATGGAAGCTCGGTAGGGCCCTGGTGTGGGACGCCACATGCGTTGATACTTTCGCTCTGTCCCACATCCAGGCAACGAAGTCACAAGCCGGCGCTGCGGCTGATCAGGCTCAATTACTCAAGCACCGCAAGTACTCCTCCTTAATAAAGGATTACGAGTTTGCGGCGCTTGCTGTTGAAACCTTAGGGCCCTGGTCAGCCGACATGAAGTTTTTTATAAAAGCCCTGTCGTCCCGGTTGGTCGACGCTTCTGGGGACCCAAGAGCTGGCGCGTACTTATCCCAGCGGATCTCACTTGCGGTCCAAAGGGGTAATGCGGCCAGCGTCATGGGAACCATGCCACAAGCAGACGTTTTAGACGGGGTATTCTTTTTATAATAATTTTCATTTTCATAGTTAGTTTAGATATCTTAGGTTAGCTCTTTTTTAAGTATGTGTATGTGTGTGATGTATATTGTATTGTGTTTAATAAATATTAATATACCTACGGTTAAAAAAAAATAGTAAATAAAAAGTAGAAAAATGTAGCACAAAATTTTTAAGGAAGGCAACAGGCAACCCTCGCGTATGCAGCTTTCTCGCGCAAAGAATCGCAATCGCAGTTCAACGCGGGAATGCTGCCCGTCTGCGTGATGGGCACCGTGCTAAGAGATCCACCTCTCTTTTTTAATTAGTTTTAGTTATTTTAATTTAATAGTGTAGTTTTAGTCCTATGGATATTTTGTATTTTCAGCATAAAAAAATAATATTAAAAATATTAAATGATATTGTAAGGGACTTGGGGGAGGCCTATGTCCAGCAGTGGACGTCTTTCGGCTGACATGATGATGATTGTAACGGATAACTCACGTCTTAAATCGAGTTTAGTTCGTTATGTTTCGGGCTAATTTGCAGCGCTTCTTCCTAGGAGCAACGCGAGAAACGCGCACTCAAGTTAATGCACGTGTTGCAGCATCCGCCGTTGCCCCTAGGAAGAAGGGCCACAAATTAGCTCGAAACATGTCAAGCTAAATTCTATTTAAGTCGTGAGTTATCTACCTATCCGTTACAATATCATTTAGGTATTATGAGTGAGCCTCACGGTAATTTCATGATCAAAACATTAGAAATGTTTTTTACAATGTTACCCGGCGGGCGGCGACATAGTTTTCAGGAGGCACCCAGTATTATCAGTCGTCTACCTATAGCAAAGAAATATACTGAGCGGCAAAAAATCTGGCCCTCAAATGTATGCAGAATCGGTAATTTTGTATGAAGGGTGGGCTAAATTTTGTGCCACTGAGTGTATCTCTTTTGAAAGTTCTTTCGTGCTTATTAATAGCTCTATCTTTTAGCCGAGTTTAGACTTGCAAGAAAAATCGTGCAAGTTGCATTACATTGCGAGGCCGTAAAGCCAACGAGTTTGTAGTGGTCAATCGAGCGCCGCAATGTAATGCAACTTGTATAATTTTTCTTGCAAGTCTAAACTCGGCTGAAGGATACCTCGTCAACTATTAAAGCGTAGGTACTCGCGTTTTATGCAATTGCTGCGCATTCCACTAATTTTCACACATAATACAGAATTAACAAAGTAAAATAAAACACCGAATAAATTAAAACATTACTTTATTAATATGGGTATTAATTGGACAACACAAGGGTAGGTTGGTCTTGCTAATCGGTTCTGCTCTGCTCCACATTTTTTTCCATTCATCTGTAAATAATATTAAATATAAAAACATTTGAAATATTTGTTCATAATTAAGTCTAGGATAGGATATTAAATCAGCATGCTTGTTAGGTACTGGCATCTTGTGAAGCCGCTGGTTTTTCACACCATTTTTTTTTATGTTTCAGCGGCCGATCGTTAAATCCGCCCGATCACGAAATTCCTAGGCATATCGTGAAATGGCGCCACTTCATGATATGCTTGAAAGTTGACCAGGCATCAGGCATGCATAGGTATCACGATGTGCCTGAGAAATAATACGGCAGATCGATTAGAGCAATGTATAAGTCGATATTCCTAGCACAATAGCGGGCACATCATGAAATGCCGAAAAAAAGAAAAATTTAAGTACGTAGAGCGGAGCGAGGAGTGATTAGTATGAATAAAATTATTGTTTCCACAACTCACACAAAACGCACGAGCTGAGCGAGCGAAGCGAGCGTGCCGCGGCTGCGGCCGGCTAAGTGCCAGAAGGGCTACTCCGAAACACGAAATTCGAAGTTCGTATCGTACCGTCCCACTCACTCTCGTATTAAATAACATAAGCGTAGGCGGGACGGTACGATACGAACTTCGATTTTCGAATTTCGTGGTAGCCTTGCAGAACCGATATGGCGGCGTTTCATGATCTGCCTAAAGGTCACTAGGCAAATCGTTAAATGGTGGGTTTTGAACGATATGGCGACATTTCATGATGTGCCTAGGAATTTCGTGATCTGTCTGGCAGATTTTACAATCGGCCGCCGACATATAGGTACATCAGGAGAATCTGCTTCTCCACTTCCCCACGCCACGAGGAGAATGATCAAACGAGCTGGGATCTTGGGGCTACTATGAAATTCGATAGTCGAAGTTTGTATCTCTCCTTTTTATTAATATAAGCGTCAGAGGGACGCCGGACGGCAAGACACGAAGTTCGAATTTTGCACTCTTAGGGCACGTGAGCCACACATGCCAGTGGCTCGTTCTTACCAGTAACTGGCATGCTTTTGTGCGAGTAACTAGCATGTGTTATCTAGGCTTTACTCTTAAGTCAGGTACGATCAATGTCATAAATAGTGATATCACTTTTGTACCTTGTCATTTTATCGTCATGTTTGAAAAGCCATACGAAATTGTGTACCGACTGAAAGCGACAAGGTACAAAAGTGATCACTTATTTAAGACGTTGACTGTACAAATTATAATAATTATTATATGTTTCTGGCGAATACCTGCGAGCTCTCTGCGTGTGTCCAATAGATCCCGGAATATTCAATTGCCGATAATAAGTTTTGATTAACCTAAATAATAAAATTACAGCTTTAGAAAATACTAATCTAGTCTCTTTCATGTCGGCTTCTGCGTTTGTGGCGTCATGAATAAGTACGATAACAGGGAAAACATTGCGGCCCAGCCTAACCAACACATTTTATTGGTTAGCTGGTTTTTTTAGATTTTATAATTTTTTTTGTGTTTGGTTTTGCAGAGCAGAGCGTGACATTTAGCAAATGTTCTGTCAAAAATTTTTTATCTAGGTATAGAGAAAAAATGTTTCATGCCAGCATGAAAACTTTTCGAAAAGTTAAACCTTTTTACATTGAGAAAAAAAGATCCAGTTTTATAAAGTGGCATGTTGATAATCGGCTTGTAATATGAAGAAATAAAGTTTTTTTTTTTGATGCTTAAACAGAATGAATTTCAAGTAGGAGAGCTTAATTTATGACAACAACAAGAACATGTTGCTGCACTATGAAAATCTAATGATTAAATGACAAAAACGTATAAAATGTGTTTTATTGTTCATCCTCCATTAACGCAGTCGCGTTAGTCGACTGGCTGTATGGCGTAGTGTTGCCATTGCCTCGCTGCAGCGCTTTCCCGCCAAAACGCGGTGCTATTACACGAGTGAGTTGTCAACGGAGGTTATGGCGCGTTATAATTTGGTTTATAACCCGACACTGCGCTGTTTAGCAGATGCAATTAACGCGATGAGATGTCGCAATCACTTGGCCGACTCTAATGCTTTTTTATGTTTATTTATCTTTCATTAAAAAATGTGTTTGGTCCTTGGAACCGGATTCTTTGGTGATTTAGGGACTGTTTCATCATCCATTGATTAGTGCTAACTGAAGGTTAAAAGTGATGCCGTCTCCGTCTATTCGAACCAAACAAATAGAGACGGCATCACATTTAACCGTCAGTTAACGCTAATCAATGGATGGTGAAATAGCCACTAAAAGTTATTATCTCAAGGAATTATTTTTCGTTTTCGTTTTCGGTACTGAACTACAATATTTTACCTTACTGCTAGCCGGTTTGAAAGCGGCAGCGTAAGGAAAAAATATTGTACTTACCTTCTTCTTCTTCTCTTCTTCTCAGCCTTCTTCTACCAAATTCTTGGTGTAGGCCTCCTTCAACTTTTTCCACTCCGATCGATTTTGGGCAGTTAGAGTCCAGTTGCTGCCCGTCACCTTTTTTATTATCATCTTTCCACCTCATTTGTGGTCTGCCCACTGGTCTTTTCTGTTCCCATGGTCTCCAATTTAGCTCTACACCACGAATCGGTTTTTCGGGCAACACGTCCCGCCCATTTCCATTTGAGCTTCGCTATCCTTCTACCAATGTCGGCGACTTTACTTTGTTTTCTGAGCCATTTGTTAGTCTTCCTGTCCCTCCTTGTAACTCCAACTAGTTTCCTCTCCATTGCTCTTTGGTCAACTCGGAGCTTTTCAACCACAGCTTTCTTGTTTTACGCAAGTTTGTGCTCCGTAAGTTAAAACCGGCAGGACAAATTGGTTAACACATTGTACTTACCTAGTTCTTCGACATTATGGACCTCCGCAAAACACCTAAATCAATCAGCTTTCATTATGATGCTTTTGAAGCAGTGTGGATGTAACTCTACTCTCAATTCCATGTACTTAATCTTTAGCAAAACAAGCAAACGTTTCTGTTTTTAAGTAACACGAATATTTACACAAAATAAATGAACCTACGTAAGTATGACAAGTTGTCAGACAAAACCGTGTTAACAAAACGGTGCATCTTTATTCAAGGATGTCACCCCATTTTTCGGGCCATTCAACAGTTTACGTCCGCCTTTTAATACGATTCCTACAAATTGGTATACGTCATAAATTACAGTGCGAAGACGCAGCCCTAGCTCCCCTCGGTTAGCTGTTCACATTCAAATACTTGAATCATTGTTTTTTTGCATTTAATATGCTTTGCATTTTTTTGTTTGGTCGAAAAGTTAATTACAAGTTACAATTTAGTTTTTATTAGTGAGTCGTCTTTAAAAGTTAACAGATGCCAAGAAACAAAGTGTATAAAAATATTTTAATATAATAAGAGAAAACCACTCGAGAACATCCAGTGTGCACTAATTACGAGGTTTTGCGTCCAAAGATTGTCTTACCCGCGCTTCTCTCACTTGCCGGGTTGCCAACTCAAAAATCTCAACCCTTTCCACTTTTAGGCTACGTTTCCATCAAAGATGTGCGGGATGTGTTGCGACGAATGAGTTTTCATGAACCAATAGAAACGCTTCATTTACTTACACTAGCACACATCTCAGTTGATACAGCTGAGCGGTGCGAGGCTAGGTAAATGAAGAGTTTCTATTGGTTCATTAAAAACACATTCCTTGCAACACAGTCATACTCTTTTTTTATGGTATAGGGGGCAAACGAGCAGACGGATCGCCTGATGGTGAGCGATTACCGTCATACTCGTACATTATTGATAGAAACGGAGCTTTACTACGCTTTTCTTACTTGCTTTTTTTTAACTCGATGATTTGAAGCTTTTTTTTGCTCCTGGTTGCTCAAAAATCTCACCCCTTGCCACAATACAATACAATACAATACAAATATTCTTTATTGATCACCAAAAACAGTACAGAGACATTACAAAAATAAAAAATTCAGCCACTGCCACTGCAAGTAACTGTCTTTACTTTAACAACAGTATTTCAGTGTGGACACACCAGCTCTCGCGGCCAAACAGTGGCGCGTCCCTACCAATTATTGACATGGTTTATTGCGTTTCCTCTATCTAGCGCGCTTTTATCAGCGTATGTCGCTCCACACGACACCGCCACACCGCACCCCGAACACAGCAAAATGAACCTTCAAGCCTTTGCTTTAAGGAGTTGGCAAACGAACGTTTTGGTGGCGCTGTCCGTTTCGCATTTCTACTTAATTTGATGGCAAAAGTTTTGGTATCGAACTCATTCATACGGCTTATTATAGAACAAGTTTTTTTTTCTTATTTTTATTTATTATGCTGCAACATTGCACGTTGCATATTGATAGGTATACCTACTCGTATTTTACCAACCTATTCTATTTATAACACAAGAACTTTTTATGACTAATCTAGACTTAACGGTAGCGACGAGTATTAATTAATCATCTATTAATAATAAAGTCAGTTATCTAGACATTTAAATACATTTCCCCTTTGAGTATCTAGTAAAATACTGCTTTTCCCACAGATATAGATTACACTAGATTACGCAAATGTATTTACTTCGCGTGTCCGAACACCGACCAAATGTCGGGGTTGGCCCCATACAAAGACTGACCGCGCGCTAACTGACTATAACTAACAGACAGGGTATAGGTAAGTAATCATGACTAGTGACTGACTCGAGCCCCACGGCACGGGCGGGCGGCGCATTTGAATCGATTTTGCGTGGACATCGGGGAATTCAGATCGCTAATTCGCTCTTGAGACGTCACAGTCGATATAAAAAGTGACACGGTTGGTTTTCATACAGATTGATGTGTTTGCGTTATCTAAGTGTAATCTATATCTGTGGCTTTTCCCATACAAAATCATTCCCATCTTGGTACTTTAGCATGTCGGCCTTATTATCTGACGTTCTGTCTGTCACCATCTCTTTTTATCTTTATCTTATACTTACCGTGTGACAGAAAGAAGTGGAGAAAATGATTAAGTAGACAATCAGGTTTTTAATGTATTTATTTATTTATTCTCCTCAATGGCGGCCTTCAAGGCTTGGGCCAATGTCAGTTATATAAAGATAAATATATTCTTCTTCACGTAGTACGGTGATTGTAGTTTTTGCAACTTGATAGCAAAATTCCAAAAACCACGCGGAGACAACTTGCGCATTAAAAAATGTCAGACACGAGAGCGATATCGAATTTTGTGATCACTGTTCACTATTAAGGTTAATCGCCGCATAAAACACTATCAAAATTATACTTCAACTAGCCAAAGAAGCAGAAATACCAAAATTAGACATGTTCCACATCCGTCATTGTCGAATGCCACAAATCGAATCGTTTTTAATGTATTGAAATGATTATTTTCGTATTTTGAAATTGGAAACATTGATGTGACAGCCCTTGAACAACCTTATTGGTTTCCGTGATCGAATGTTGCCAGTCCTAAAAATACAGATAAGAAACACCCCTGCTAGATTACATTGCAATTCGGGAGGTCATTGCTTCTTTGATCATTATCTCTGAGTAAATAATTCTGCTGTCGCAGTTTGACACTTCTATATTGCATTCGTTAACTCGGCAGTTAATCTCCGAATGAGCAACAGATAAAACAACAATTAAAATAAATAACGGCGAATAAACTTCGTATCTAATGTTGCCACTAGTAATTTGAGTTACTTCCTGAATGAGTAGATTTATTGGGGCATTTCATATATGTGTTTTTATTACAAACCTATTTCAAACAGCTAATTAACGGACTGATTAATAGCCGTGGTGGCCTAGTGGCTTGACCTATTGCCGCTCAAGCATAGGATCGTGGATTCAAACCCTGTCTTGCACCTCTAGTTTTCAAAATTCTTGTGCGAAATTACATTTGAAATTTACCGCGAGCTTTACGAAGAAAAACATCGTGAGGAAACCTGCACAATCAGAGAAGCAATTCAATGGCGTGTGTGTGAAGTTCCCAATCTGGGAACTACGGCCAAGCCCTCTCATTCTGAGAGAAGGCCTGTGCCCATCAATGGGACGTATTATATTCCATACTCCAAAGTATTCCCTGAAACTATAAAGCTGTCAATAAAATCTACCAACCAACATTTTTCAAGATTTCAAGCTCACAAAAGAATACAAAGTAATCTATTGACATCCAAAACACCTCCAGTGTTGCCAGTTGAACCGACGTCTTCGCACCCGTCAGTAGCCGCGATCACTCATTCAGTTTGACCACTCGTGCGTGGCAACCCCAGTGTGACCCGCCTAATTTCTTTGTTACTTTGTGGATTTTTAGTCTAAGTTTTCGGACCATAGGGGTTCCGTTTGATTTGGCAATGGTTGTGGAGAGATAAAAGGATTACACGAGTAGGTACAGTTAGCAGTAGATTAAAACTATATTTTAATCAATATGTAACAATAAACTTAACAATTACTTTGCTCACCCGCAACCTTATGATAGCTATGTCTACGCAACAAATGTCTGTTCAGACACCTCTCTACCTTTTTTTTCTGCGATGTGAAAATGCTTTATGCATACTTCCGTGGAAAGTTATGTGGGACTCTCTAAACTGATCATGCCCACTAATAAAAATTTCATTTTTAATACAAGCTTCTTTGCTGACTGTCCTTTTTGTTGACTGTTGACTGTACTTGCATTGTCATCCAAATTACATTTGCATATCAAATTTCAAGTCAATGCTGTTAAAAGCTGTTGAAGAGTTCCGTCCTGCGGAGACGATGCTGGCTGGACTACCAGGATGTCACTACTAGATTATTATATTGTCACACGATTTACATAAGTATTCCAAATTTCAAGTCAATCCGACTACTGGAAGTTAATCAAATTTGAGTTGAAAGATTTGACTACAGAGAGACAGACGGACAGACAGACAATGGGACAGGTGAAACTAAATAAAAGCTTGTAAAAACACATTGGCGTTTCTCCACTCTGCCGTTATGGGAGCGCCATGGGATCGCAAACATTCAACCAACGCTTCTTCTCTACCAACATTTTGTAAGAACACAAACCCAACTATCAAACAAACAACTTAGGCCTCTAGGTTGGCAACGCATCTGCAATGCCCCTGGTGTTGCAGATGTTTATGGGCGGTGGCGATTTCTTACCACCAGGAGACCCACTTGCTCGTTTGCCTTCCAGTCGAATAAAAAAAAAAAAAAAAAAAAAAACATCAAACAGTGTTGTTGGAGAAGTTGCATGAACACATATTTTTTGCATAGACACAGCTATCATAGGGCCATAAGACTTTATGATAGCTGTGTAAAAGGTTTTCGGGTATGCCAGACGGGATTCGAACCTGTATCTATGGCCATACCTGCCGTAGGTACAGTCCAGTTCATAAACTAACAAACTTCAATAATTCAATAAATAAACAACATCTTCAGAAACTTTCACATTTAGTAGGAAGGACAGGATAGGATTAGTATTAGGATTGAAGAACACGAGCAGGTGGTAGGACCTTGTGCAAGGTCCGCCCGGATGGCTATCACCATCTTGCTCGCTAATTCTGCTGTGAAATAGCAGTGCTTGCACTTTTGTGTTTCGGTGTGGGAGTAAGACAGCCGGTGAAATTACTGGTACTTGAGGTATCCCATCTTAGGCCTCTAGGTTGGCAACGCATCTGCAATCCCCCTGGTATTGCAGGTGTCTATGGGCGTTGGTAATCTCTTACCATCAGGAGACCCACTTGCTCGTTTGCCATCCAGACGAATAAAAAATAACACGAGTGAGTTTTTGCTTAGATACCTACTGTGTTACTTAGGTTAGGATCTGTCGTTACTACTACTACTAGTTACTTGAAAAGATAATATTTCCTATTCCTTTTATTGTTAGTTCTGTGATTGCGCTCACGTTTCGCATGAGTGCCTCGCGGCCATCTTAGGCTAAATTAAGTCGCAGTCACATTCACGCGGCCTTCTCGGACGCCCAGCTATTAGGGCTTGGCCCCTGCTGTCTCTGTGGGCGACATATGTCGGCCGCACCGACCTCTAACGAAACGTGAGTAATTCCGACGACTCGATATAGTGGGAGGAATTATATGTGCTTTATTGTAAGGGCTGCGCTGAGACGGCGTAGAAAAGGTGACAACATGGAAAAAACAAAAGAAATTAAAAAAAAAGTTTATTTTGCAAGGAATACTTGTTATAATTCATGCGCTACATTATCAGACTCCAACCTGTATGTATTTGGTAGCCTGCGAGTGTGATAACAAGATTACAATTTACGCAACTGTATTTTAAAATAGGATAATCTGTAGGAAAGGACGGTGATCATAAGAACGATTAGTAAATAGAAATTAATGAGTGATTCTTAAACAGACATTAGATTAATATAATTGTATTTACAGCACCATAGTTGGTTCGGTTATAAGCCGAGGAACGAAAAAGATTAAGCTTCTTTTAAAAGTGTGATAGAAGTTTTTATTTGCATATCGCCGGTCTTCAATCCGAAACAGGTGACATTTCCCTCACTTTTAACCGTCTTCTCTTCTTTGCTCAGTAAAATTAATCCTCGTCAGCCATCTTCGATCTGGCATAGAGTATAGAGCATAGGAGGTAGAGCAATATTCTTGAATTTACTTAGGGCCCGGGACAAAAAGAAACATCGGTTTGGTTGACATGACACCATTGGAGCTCGGTACGGACATGTAGAAGGAATGGTAGTACAATCACCAAAAAATAAAAGAGTGGAAAAGTGTAATTAATTAAAACGTAATATTGTAGGTAGGTACGGTATGAATATGGCCGTATTGAAATCGCGTAAGTGCGTATTTAGATTTTTAGCTCCTAAATGTGACCAATGTTTACAATGGCGGCTATATTTTCTTTTTTTAAAGCATCTTTTAAATGAACAATGAGTTGCCAGTTTGCAATTAAAAAAAAAATGTTGTCGTCGGCCAGTTGTAACGGCACGCGTTTCTAAGTACCCGCTAATGCGATGGAGCTATGTCGCGAGGCTCAAAGTATGTTGTTACCGACATTCTTATGGAAAATACACCCGCGTATCCTCTAAAGCTGGACCGAAGACAAGGACAACGTTATGCTAACTGTATAAGTTCGTCTTGTTCACGCAATAGCGAAGTGTATTTTTATGATAGTTCGGGTACACCTGCCGCTCCCCTGTAGGTCCCAGCGCGATGCCAATCGAAATGATATTTTTAATTAGGATTTTAACTATCTTTATTTGATCATCCCGTCGCTTGGCTTTATGAACAGTTTTCAGTGATTAAGCAGACTTATTTTGGATGTTCTCAATTAAAAGTTTTTTAAGAACAAAAGATAGGTAGGTAGGTACATATATGTTTGCGATTGCCAATCCATACTAATATTATAAATGCGAAAGTGTGTGTGTGTTTGTCTGTCTTCCACGCCATAACAGAGCGACGGATCGACGTGATTTTTGGCATAGAGATGGGCCCGAAAGTGACATAGGCTACTTTTGATCCCGGAAAAATGCACAGTTCCCTAGGGAACAGCGCGCGATAACCGAATACCACGCGGGCGGAGCCGCGGGCAAAAGCTAGTTGATTATGTTTTATTTCTATGACTGTAATTTATCTTCCTCCCATTTTTTTAAATATAATAAAAACTCCTTGTTCTAGAATCGACTAGAAAAATACTTCTTTTAATAACTAGAAAAATAATGCTCATCATCAACGTGTAACAATGCACCACACGCTTTTATCCTTTGTATTAATTGGTTCTTGGACTCGAATCGTTAGTCTTTTTATAGTTTAATTACTCTCATTTGTAGCTTTAACTGATTAAAAAAAGGTTTAATTGTAATTTTATTCATCAAGTGCGAATTTCAGTCCTCGTAAAGTTACGCATGAATATTTATAGGGCACCCTTGAGCGGGAAGTAGGTACAGGTATTTTAAAATAGTCTTCGAATTAAAAAAAAAACTTCCTTACACATTCGATTTCATTCAATTATGTTCACCTAAAAACATTGAGAAATCTACATAAATAAAAATGAATCGTAAAATGTGGTGCTAAGTGCAAAACTCGGGAACGACTGGTTCGATTTCGCGAATTCTTTTTTTGTTATGTTCGTTACTTTCAGGAATATAATAGAATAGAATATAATTCTTATATTTGCTAGAATAAACGTTCGTGTCTACGTTTAAACGTAGGGTGTTAAGGTATAGCAGTACAGTGTTCAATCTTGTTTAGAAAAAATACAACGGGGCGAAGCCGCGGGTAATAGCTAGTAACAAAATACAACTCCTAGTTGTATTTTTTTTACTGTAGATAGGTAATGTTCCAATGTTTTTTGCAAATATTGGCTTTTCGGTGATACTATTGGTGATTCAGTGATATTGCTTTATAAATTTACGCTTATAAGCTCACAATGGTGAAATGCAAGCGATTATAATAATAATAATAAATGTTTTTTGCAGACTAGGTTCCATAGATTTTTAGTACTTAACATGTAATCTTATTTAACACAAAGAAATAAAATTATCATCAAAATTACTAAGTATATTTTTTTAATTTATAAATTATTATACATAAGTTTTATAAGTTTGGTTGTGTGAATAGTTCTAGCTGTCCCGCAAATTCATGTGACTCACTTATGAACAATTTAAATCGATTTTCCGAGGGCGTTCAAAACTCATTGTTTACCGCTTTAAAACTAAGTGAGGTGTTGCCATTTTAATATCGATACTTAGAATATCGATACTTTTCTAATCCCACGTATATTATAAAAACAGAAGTTTGAGTTCGTGCGTACGTGTGATTTTTGTTACTTCTTTACGCTGAAACTGCTGAACGAATTTGCATGAAATTTGGAACAGAGCTAGTTTATGCGTTAAATTAGCACAAAACTTATGCATTAAAAAATATTTCATACCCTTAAAAACACACATTGTCATAGCGCTTTTCTATATCTACTCTGACGTTATGGGAGCGCTAGGTCAATCTTGGGTGTTGTTTTACCAATGTTGGTAGTTATGGGATTGAATAGAGAGAAAGAAAGATTTATAGTATCTAATTAAATCAGAGCAAGTGTATTCTATTCGCATTGTCAAATCACTGTATCGATAATAACCTTGCAAAATGAGCAATGGAGTCACTTTGTATCGTAGATATTCTCGATCCAAAATCGATATTGTTACTTATTTACCACTATCGATACTGACTGCCGATATTTCACATCACTATCGATTCCCAAACCCACTGTCCACTAATGTTCAGTAATACTTGCATTGTCCAGTAATATGGTATGGAAGCTATTCGATACATTACTATCGGAACTATTCGATGCATTGAATGGCCTGTCCAAACTGTTCGATTATTGAATAATTTATGTTTATATGGTTGGTAGTTGCATCTCTTTTGTTAGGGTAAGTATAAAGTTAGGGTAATTTAATTTAGAATGGTGTATTAACGTTATCGAGTAGATGTCGTGTAGTTTTTCTGTGGTTATTGTGGCTGTACGACGTGTACGTTCTCGTTTCATATGTAAACGTAGAACATACGAATATGTATCAAATTGTAGGTATTTAAAAAGTAGGTTGGTTACTATTTCTGGTGTACAATAAAGAGTCTTTGTATTGTATTGTATTGTATTGTTGTAAATTTGTAAAGTCCATTAATTAAAAATATGTAGCAACTCCTTTAGGTACTCAAATAGTCCCACAACTTCGGGATAAGGAGTCAAATTATATAGATAGAGAGATAGATAGAGAGAGAGAGAGAGAGAGATTTACACATATTCGATAGGTATACATCAAAACACATTACAGGGAAAGAATGAAATATTAACATCGAAAACTATAAAGTGGGCCCCACTCAGCATAATGTTATCGCAATCAGATCCGCAAAAGTAGCCTCTATGTTATTCCATCTCCAACTATACACACCAAATTTCATGTAAAGCCGTTCAGCCGTTTTAGTGTAAAAGAATAACAAACATACCTACACATACACAAACACAAATTTGACCCACTGCATACAAAATTAGGTAACTAGGTATAATATACTACGTGTATACACAATTCTGAGGGCCAGATGTTTTGCGGCGCAGTATATTAGTAGGATGAATATTGTTTATTAATTTCCACAATCAACAAATGGCTCCGTGAACACGTAAACAAGTTATTTTGTAGTAATCAAACAAACCTGATAAGGGGGAAGTTCACAAAAAAGTCTAAATAGTCGCGTGTGACGACACGCTTAGTATAATGAGGCTGTGATAGTTTTTGGGGATCCGCGAACATATTATAAAAAAAAAGAAAAAATGGTTCCACGTTCACGCTCATCATCATCATCATATCAGCTATATGACGTCCACTGTTATATATTTGTGGGAGATGAGTTGTTTTTAATATATTTTGAATTTTAACGGTTCCAAATTAGTTCATAAACAAGCTGGTCGCTAAACCGCTCCCACCCGGTGTGACGTCATTTGTTTGTTCGCTCTTATAAAAAGGGCCTACCTGCCGTTGACGGTTCAGATATCATTCAGTTGTGCTGAGCTGTTGACGTAGTCCAGGTAATGCTATTTTCCTATAGAAACTAGTTCATACTATGATTAGATGCATACTGTGTCTTTATAGATGTGCTTCATACAAATTACTATACCTACCTGATGGTGGAACCCCTGTAAGTGACTTTTGATGATGATTATGTTGTATTGTTTAAAAAATTATTACACATAGTAATAATTAATGCTAATTTCATATATTGCATATATTGTTGTTCTTACACAAATGCTTTATTTCTAAATAAATATGATGTGTTGATTTGAACGCTGTTTTACGTAATTATATCTTCCTTTAATCTCCCACATCAGAAGTGGGATCACACGTGTACCTACTAAGTTATTAATGCATTTTTACTTTTATATTTTTCATGGACTCCAATGCTGCATCTTTCGATGCACATGCGCCGAAGTGGCGTACACATGCGCTGACCTGGCGTACACGGGCGCTGATGCGGCGTGCACTGCACATGCGCCGATGTTGCGTGTACATGGTCCAAGGTGGCGTATACACGCGCCAACAACGCAGCGACCTGACTACATCACCGACGCTCTCACCCCCACATGCGATGGTGGTACCGACGAGTGAACCTTCAGCGTTGCAAAGAAAAATTGGACGAGACAGCGTAGCTACTTTACTAAGACCGGTAAATCCTATTTTGCGATCCTGCTTGGGTCACAGCGGTTTGACGATAAAATTTTATTTTGTCAATTGTGGTGCTAGACATTTTGTTTTTAGACATTTAATATTCTTGGTATTTTAGACTACCAAACTTACATACTCTGCTAACATTACTACTAACAATTAATCTTGTACGGCAATTAGTGACCTGTAACGTCACTTAGATGCAAATTCGGTTGACTATTTAATTCTGTCAAAGTTACTAAAAATCAAGTTTTACAGTTAATTATTATTTTGTTGTTAAAAGGGTTACTTCCTAGAATTGTTGTTTCATGGTGTCAACTACCCTATTGAGTATTTAATTACTCGTCTTTTTACACTAGATACAATTATTTCCTAACAAGTTAAGCACTTCTGTGTTTGGGTACATAGATGAAAACCTTTGGGCGGTGCAAATTACTGCATTTATTTACGATAAATCTAGGCACCCTGCTATCGCAAGTATTATAAGTGTGTTTATATAAAAGTTCTTAGTAATCTTAGACTAACTCTTGGGAACATCTACCGACTACAATATAAAACAAGAAGCACCTGTCTAGTTTACAAATTCAGATTCATATGACTCGCTATTTGACTACTTTAACGACCTTGCGTCAAAATGTTCCTTCCACTTTACAGATCTTTGCGTGATAATAGTAATTAATAAAATTAATTAATAATGCTATAGTGATATTAATAATGACAAATAATTTTCAACAAGTACTCCCTGCAGGCGGGAAGGCTACTTCTTCTTACCTCTATTACGATTGCCTTCTTTTTGACTTTAAAACACGTTGTATGCGTGCGATCCGTGTTTAATATGTGTACCTAAGCAGTTGCAACCAGTTGGTTTTGTTTGGTTTCCTACGTATTTAGCACAGATTACTACGCTATTGCTGTTTATTCGTCATCTATGAATTTATATATTTTTGTATTGTTCCTACACAGATTTATTTGTGCTGATTCCGGTCACATTCAGTTAGATGAAAAAAAAAAATATGAAGGTACTTATTGAAAAGCAACTCTGAGACAAGTTACTTTTAGACATCGTCAAAATGTTTTTCTGTGAATTTTGTATCACTCTTATTTTAGGAGTGTGAGGTCGAATAAAGTTGTGTATGTTTATAGTGTACCAACGAAATTCAATTTCTTAATTGTGTTTTGAACATGGCAGTTGATTTATCTCATCACTAGTGACATGAACTTTTTTATTTCCTATTTGAGGGTAGATGAGATGGCGACGTATCGCCACTTTGTTTGGTTTATTAACGGTTACTTCATTGGAACAAGTTGATTACTTGAACATATCGTACGGTAGACAGTCTAGGCTAATAATTTGTTTCAACTTTTTTATTTTCTAACAATATTAGATATTATCAAAACCATTTTCGAAATGGCTAAAAGTTACCTAAATACATGTGCAAATGCGATGCAGTAACCTAATAAAGTGATTCTATAAATGAGTTGATGAGGAATGAGAAATGATTGTTCGAAAACTGTTTGCAATATTGTGGTATGATAACACTATAACTACAAGCACACAGTGTAACCGGTCACTTAGCTCATTTCGTCGATAATAGTAATTCTGTGACAGTATTCATATTTTTGTTGTTTTGGAGTAATCATTTTAATTATAAAAGCTCCTGCAATAATAAAACTTGATTGAACATCGTAAAGTCTAATTAAATGAACTAATATTTCCAGTTCGATCTATACAATTTTTATCTGATAAAGTTGCGCATTGTCTCGATTATACGGACGTGTCTGTATATTTTATTGTTTTAAACTTCCGCGACTTCACTCATAGTTATTACAATTGAGTCTTCTTTTAAGCCAGGAGACTACCTTAAACTTTTGCGTTTAAGTCCTGGATATAAATAGTATTGTATTGGAACAAGTATTTCGATAGCTATGAAATTCGCATTTTGTTGTAAGATTTGTACTCCACATAGTACGTTCGGCGTTATTCTTATAATGATTTGTACTAGGATTGCTATCATGGGATGATTGACACTAATTGATCTAGACCTAACTAAAGCTGGTTCTAGTAATCATAACGTCCCCTCAAGCGCAGAACAGTAAGATCGCGGTATATAAGTAAAGTATGTTCTGGCTTTGCCAGGAAGCTATGAAGCTGGCTTTATTATTTTTTCTCCTATTCAGTGAGATATCATGTTTATTTTTTCGTTTAATAGTTATAAAGGAATCTTAACCAGTTTAGAAGTTTGCCAAGATTCATACAATCTGGCGCGACCGGGGATAAGCCCGTGACTTAGGGCTGCACTATGCATTACAATGATAAAAGGTTCTTTATTAGCTAACATTTTTTGGCTGTCAGTTTGGCCGAGTTATGTAGTCGGTTGTTTCTAGATGTAACGTGCTAATGGTTACAACGAGGATTAAGACCGACGAAAAATAATCGTTTTGAATACTAAAACTACCCTCTGCTACTACTCAAGAGCAGTCTAAAAGACTCTTGTCAGCAGTCTACGGTTAGTAACGAATGACTAAATTTCTAAAGTTTGTTATTCCGTTCTAGGCATCATACCTAACAATCCTGATGATGGATGCGCTTGATTTTAGCTAGATGCTGGTCGCTCGATCGCAACGATAAAGTGGGAGTGATCGAATTAAATAATAATTTATTTCGAGCCACGAATGACCATAGCGTTTTGATAGTTCCACGAATTTTAAATTTTTGTCATTACATACAAAATTTGGACATCGAGTAAAAAATTAAAACAAATGAGATTGAATTTATAATTGATAAAATGAAATAAAAATAAATTTAAACTTAAAAATATATCGGAGCTGTAAGTTATTTATTTTCACATTTTTCAGTTCAATCTTAGTAAATACAATAAATCGGCAAGACGATAATTGTGCATACTAGTGCTATCTTTTGAGACGTTTTTACGCAACTTTAAGTAAACAAAGTAATTAATTATAGATTTTTCTAACATTATAAAGGTCACACCTTTAACTTTGCTTCATTTCCTGATTGCATAAATTTGGTATAATAATATTACGAAGAAAGGGGTAGATATGCGTTTACTATTTCACGTGCTACCCGCGTCGAGTGTTGCAATATTTTAAAACTAAAATATGTGCAATGGGAATATTGTAACTTCCCTTATTGTCTACTTACTAGTAAGTAACTTGGCATCGTGACAACCTGTTCCTTACTAGGTTACTTAACCATTTCGGTTGACGTCACTTGTCCATAACAAGACGAGTACGATGAAAATTGTGTACACTAACCGTGAGGTGTTGTATCTAAATCACACCAACTCGCGACACTTCGAGTTTGTCAGCATCAAAAATCTAAGAGTTACACTCTTATTGGTGGATTAATTGCTACTTATCTATTTTTCGCCTGTTTTTTGACTTTTTGGGTTGTCTAACAGGAAAATATTTACACCATGCTGCTACTTGTTCAGATTGCCTCCAATAATTTGGCAACTGTTCTTTTTCTCCTTTTTGTCCGGACGTCCTGTTCATTATATGATTGTTCATGCTACGTGTTGCCTGGCCAGCAAATCACGGTGCATGAGTCCATCATATATTTCTGAGCGAGACTGGGATTTTTTTTTTAGTCGTGTACTACACGATCATCAAAGTGGATCCACGGTCATGCGAATTGACCACTGTCATGAGAATTGACACTCTCGGTCATGCGAATTGACCGCTGTCATGTGAATTGGCAGTCACGGTCATGCTACTTGACCACTGTCATGTAAATTGACACTCAATCGTAGGCTCATCATTGAAATTTAATTTCATGCCATGTTAATTGGACCATTGAATCGAGACTAGCTCAGTTCAATCCAATTTTAGGAAATTGTCTCGATCGATACTAACGATGACTCTTAATTAGACAAATAATTAAGCTAACCTAAGCTTGGCAGCTGCATAATCTGTAAGATTAAGACAAATTTGTAATATTTCATTATTTTATTTGACAACAATTATAAGATATACCTATTAATAAACTTGTCAGTGTAAATTTTTGTGGTGTACAAAAATAATACTTGTATTGTATTGTAAAATATCGCGAGCCGAGTCGGCTGCTCGTCAGTATGGCCGTGTGGGAGATGAGTTGTTTTTAATATATTTTGAATTTTAACGGTTCCAAATTAGTTCATAAACAAGCTGGTCGCTAAACCGCTCCCACCCGGTGTGACGTCATTTGTTTGTTCGCTCTTATAAAAAGGGCCTACCTGCCGTTGACGGTTCAGATATCATTCAGTTGTGCTGAGCTGTTGACGTAGTCCAGGTAATGCTATTTTCCTATAGAAACTAGTTCATACTATGATTAGATGCATACTGTGTCTTTATAGATGTGCTTCATACAAATTACTATACCTACCTGATGGTGGAACCCCTGTAAGTGACTTTTGATGATGATTATGTTGTATTGTTTAAAAGATTATTACACATAATAATAATTAATGCTAATTTCATATATTGCATATATTGTTGTTCTTACACAAATGCTTTATTTCTAAATAAATATGATGTGTTGATTTGAACGCTGTTTTACGTAATTATATCTTCCTTTAATCTCCCACATATTATTACTGATATTTATATAATACTAGCTTTTGCCCGCGACTTCGTCCGCCTGGATCTAGGTTATCGCGCGGTGGCGCCCTCTACCGGAATAAAAAGTATCCTATGTTGATGCTCGGGGTTCAAACTACCTAAAATCAAATTTCATCAAATCGGTGGTTTCGACGTGAAAGCGTAACAGACAGACAGACAGACAGAGTTACTTTAGTAGGGACTAGCTTTTGCCCGCGGCTTGGCCCGTGTGGAGTTCGGTTATCGCGCGCTGTTCCCTCGGGAAGGAACTGTGCATTTTTCCGAGATAAAAAGTAGCCTATGTCTCACTCTGGCCCATAAACTATCTCTATGCCAAAAATAACGTCGATCCGTCGCTTCGTTCGACGTGAAAGACGGATAAACATACAAACACACACACTTTCGTATTTATAATATTAGTATGAATGGATTGCTATTATTTAGCTTGCTCCTCCCATTATCTCTATTCATCCCGGTTTTATTTGAAAAGTAATATTAAAAATTTAACATACTTTTAGATATTAATAACTTATGCTACACCACCATTACGCCCTTCAATTCTTCCTTCCTTCCAGGGCTTCGTCATTCCATACCTGCACTAAAATAGAGTAGGTACATCCATCGCTATCGTTCAGATATAAGTAATAATTTGAATCTTCTTGGCACTTGTTATTCAAAATTGCAGTCTGTGACAAACACCGTCAAAGATATTATCCGTTGTCATTGAGTCGGCTAGTAGGGGAATTATTAGCGATCATCAAAAATTAGAGTTAAAATGAGTGTCAAAAACAAGTGTCAAAAATTAATGTCAGAACAAGTGGCGACTGTTATAAATCTTTGATGCTATAATAAACGTAAGAAAATGTCCGGAACCCATCTAAACTTTTCACCGTCGACATTAGCCGACTAAAACTTCTTCCACATGCTCATTAAGGATAGTTCCAAAAAAATTGAAAGCGATTATTCAAAGGAGGGTAAAGTTGTGAAAAATTCGTGTCAGGGGGTAACGAGCCGTCAGTCAGTGTCGCGGAGCGCCATTACGATAATGCGGTCGACTGTACGCGGCCGCACGCAAAAATACAAGTCAGATTATAGAATACTAAACTCTGCCCCTTGGCTTCGTACTGGTAAAGGTAAAACTACCTGTTAGATACAGCAAATGAATTCAATTTCTGTATATTTCCAAGTTCCCATGGTGATTCCCATGTATTTCATTGACAATGCATTAAAAATAAACATTATGATTATGCGGTTGACTGTACGCGGCTGCACGCAAAAATATAAGTAACTAGCTTTTGCCCGCGGCTCCGCCTGCGTGCTGCGTGGTATTCGGCTATCGCGCGCGGATAAAAAGTAGCCTATGTCACTCTCGGGACCATAAACTATCTCTATGCCAAAAATCACGTCGATCCGTCGCTCCGTTACGGCGTGAAAGACGGACAAACACAAACACACTTTCGCATTTATAATAATTAGTATGGATTAATTAGAATACCCGACTTTACCCGTGGCTTCAATGCGTAAAGCATTAGATCTGGCAGTTGAATTGGATTCCGGGCTTTGTCTACCTATCAGGGAATTTACGTATAAAATTCTGTTTATTCACGTATAAGGCACTAATTTGCGTTTCGATACTGCAACTGAAGGTCTCATAAAAACCCTTTTTTTGCGTCGGGGGCGGAAAAGTCTTTCGCGTTCTACATAAGTTTCAGACAGTAGGTATAGATACCTAGTTACATACAACTCCAACACTCCAAACTTGTGAATAAAGACCAGATAACCCCCCCAAGTGAAAGTGTGGAGCAAACATTCTGTAGTTGAAGTAGCACCAAGTTTCCGATGCGGGCGCCTTCAGAAGTTCTTGGTATTATAGGGTATATTATATAATGATACGTATTTCGTTATGACTACTCGGATACGAATAACGACGAATATTTACTCATTTTGTAGCTGGTTTCTCTATTTAGGTGCTTCACAATAATTCGAGAGCGGTGATTTGACTACAAAGCAAGCAAAAACGGCCTAGAAATAGGGGTTATTTACTTGCGTAACCTTTACATAAAACTAAGCAAAAAATTATAGTCACAATCATTTTTTAACTCGCTGTAGTTATTTAACTCAAAGAAAATGCAACTTCTATAATTATCTACAAGGTGTATTAAATTAATCCGGAATAGTGATAATTTTTTTGGAAACATAGCTTTTTTTTTGTTTACCTCTTTTTGGGGTGAGTCGGCTCAATGGCCAAAGACGATAGACGTAAATTTTTTTTCGGCATTCATGTGCCCGGTATAAGAGCTAGGAATATCGACGAATTCGTTGCTCTAATCGATCTGCCGTATTGTTTCTCATGCCTCCTCTACATATCGACGGATGCGTCGGCAGATGGATCCGCAACCATATCTTCGGATAAATTGCGATCCGTCCACACATCGGGAGACGTGTGGACAGGCGCGTTGCGTTCGCGCTGTCACCCTTTGATCCGTGTCGAAAAACCGACACCAAATGGATGAGTGCAGATGCATCGGCCGACGTTAAATACCTACCACAGACAAGCAAAAACCACCCTCTACACCTCGGCGGACGCATCCGCAGATACAATCTGCCGACACATCCGTCGATATGTAGAGGAGGCATCAGGCACATCGTGCTATGCCTGGCCAACTTTTAGGCAACTGATATGCCTAGGAATTTCGTGATCTGACGGATTTTACATATATAAACGACGACGTGACGCTGGAATGGTTCGAAATAACTAGAGATGCGACGCAAAGAGATTGAATGCCGCGTAGGACGTCAAGACGCCAACGTCCACTTGTGAAAGAGACCACCAACAGTACCTATATAGAAGATAAGCATTGTGACGCAGCGTGCGACGTGACGTTTACCGGAGACGTTCTGAATTCCTTTGGCATCCTATAAAGTGCACTAGGATGCCTTCCGGCCCGGTCCGCTAAATGTGAATCGTACTTTAGGCACAGAATAAGTAATAGTACAAGTACTTTAGGGTTGACTTGATTAAACACTCCTATATGGTTCAATCACAGTCATTACTTAACGCGTCAGACGTGGGTGACAATCGCATAGCCATTACCGATACTATGTCCCGCGTTATGGGTTCCGTCACGGAATACTACAGATAAGTTGGAAGTCTGGGTGCCTGCCTCTTTATATCAGGAAAATTATAATTACATTAAATTGAAAACGAAACTGCTTCCAAAAACACAGGTCAATAATATTAGTCTGTTTTTTGTACTGCATCTATAGTTCCTATACTTTATCTACTATATTATAATTTATCCTATACTACTATACTTTATATTATTATTAATTGGGTGTTCATTAGAGAGTCGTTGTATTGTCAATGATGAGAAATTCAGTTTTCATTATATCAAACAGTTACCTAAGTAGGTAACTAAACTATATTGAAGTAGGTACGTATGTTAGATAGTTACTTGCTTTTTTAGTTCTTCGAGATTAATTTTTGTCTATTTTTCAGGCGAAGTGTGTCTGAAAAGTGGAGCGAAGAAGGAAGGTAGGTAGTAAATATATCCTTGTAAGTCCTGACTTTTTTTATCATACATAGTTCTAAAGACCAAGCCGCGAATTCTAAGCTTTATGATTTTTGAAATTACTTACATAAAAAAGTTCATATTTAATTTGAAAAATTTGTATGTATCCACCAGGTAGGTATCCACCAAGTACATGTGGAAGTTATTCATCCCTAAAGGTGAATGAGCACCAGTTTAGCACTATAAAGAGTTGTAAGCACATTGTAAGGATCGCTAAATACTATTAGGCATCAGGTGTTGATGCAGACGTGAAACCATTATTTTTTAGGTGAAGTACTATTAGCTACTAAGATTGGTTCACATGAAACTGACATTAGAAAACGTAATTCTATCACTTGTACGAGTAAAATAAGGCTGTTTTGCAAAAAAACTGCGTTTTTGGTGTGTCACTGATATTGTACGTCCGTCCGACAAGTGTCTTGCGGGTGCAAGAAAGTGGCGGCAAATAAAAAAAAATAGGCCAAGAGCGTGTCGGACACGCCTGCAATAGGGTTCCGTAGCCATTACGTAAAAATTAAGTCACATTTTTCTAAAGATATTGTATTTTGTACGGAATATTCCAAGTTTAGGTATATTTTATACCTTAGGCTGCTATTTACTCTTAAATTACTAACAATTCTCAAAAAAACTTAACCGTTATAGTTTTCCTTGTAATTTTGATATACTTTGGATAGACAGACAGACTGACATGGCGAAACTATAAGGATTTGTTTTTCCCATTTAAAAAGTTGTCATTGGCAAAGCAGCATATTGCACGGATAAAAAATATCTGTCACAAATTCTAACATGGGGTAGTCACATGTGCGCAAACATTGAATTCCTACAGTAGACACAAATGTTTGCCACGCAAACAAAAGTGCGAATCGAAGCCAATCAAGAGCATTGTTAAAGGCTCGAGGTTTGTAGGCTTTAATAAATGCCAAAATGTTGTGATTGATAGTTTGGAATTTTTTTATTTTTCTGCTCGCTTATTTTTGCAAATATGATCCACCTTTATATTTTCACAGTCCAAAAAAAGGCTGCTTGCCTGGACTGATTAACTTTGCTTGTATTGTGCCAGGACTCGAATGTCAGATTCTATACTTTTATGTTGAGGACTTACGAGTACTGGCAATGGTAGTGGACCTGCAGCCGTATTGTCTAACGTCCGAGCGCTCCATCTCTTTCTACCTTCATCTAATACCGTGTGACAGAAAGAAGTGTTGAAAACAATTGTGATCCCAAGTGCATTAGACAATAGGCCTCAGGTCTTGTGCAAAAGTAGTTTTGAATTGAAATGAGCAAGATCGAAGCAATAACAAAGATGCGTCAATGAGGAAAGCGGTCCTCAGGGTTCGAAGAATTACGTAATCTTATAGTTGGAGATTTCACATACTGCTTAGGCTCATAGCTCCTGTGGATGAGCAGCCTCAGGGGAACAGTTGACTTGCTTGCCTTCTTTTTATGAATTAGTATGTACGTAAATATATTATGAAAATTCAGCTATATATGATTACAATTCAAAAGTATTGTGAAGGCATTTAAATTAACTCGTATTCGTCGAAATGTAAGTACCTATGTCAGCAGCACTTTAATACTTCATTCATGTAAGCCGACGCGAAGTGACACTCGCAGTGACCAGGTGTTGTAACACCATTAATATCAATCGAGCACTGACCGTCTGCCACTCAATAACCAGCTCAAGTTGACCTTCCCCACCCCTCCAATAACCTCTACCATCGACCAACAAGAGACGTCAACGTACAACAATAGGTCTCATCTAAAACTGGTCGAGAAATATTTTATGAGCCGATTTCCGTTTAAAGAGTAATGCCATTTTGTGTAACTCCCTTCCGTTTTTTTTCGACGATGTATTTTACGCTCGTGCCATGTGTTAATGACATGAAATATTAACTTACTAACGTCAAATTGGTTTAAGAAATACGACTTCCGAATTTTTGTATGGCCTGCCACTTATTCAAGGGATTGCATTATTGCATGGATAAAGTTGGGAGTTCAAGTTGGGTATCTTCTATGAACGCTTCGCGTTTGAAGACTCAATGCAGTGGCAATGGTAATGCATTAGCAATCAAGACGATGACGTGACCAGATTTTCGTAGTTCGTTATTTCTTTATTTGTTGTGTGTTTGTGGTTTCAAACTTTGCAAACCATTTTTTGAGCACATTATTTATCCAAATTCGCATTGCAGTGAAATTCTGGTGGTCCAGCCAGGATAATCTTCGCAGGATGGAACTCTTCAAGTGTCAATGGCATCGACTTGAAACTTAACGAATATGTAGTTTGGGTGAAAATGCAATTAGCAAAAAGCACAGTCAGCAAAAAAAAATGTATTGAGTTGAACAAAACGTCAGGAAACTCGAAGAATTTGAGGCGTTTGTTGGGATATATCTATGCATACATCTTTCCTTTGTTAGTGTATACAAACTTTACTGTACTTCTCATCACTGACGCTTAGTAAAAATATATGTGGTAAGAATCGACTTGTTAATAAGTCTCATATCATTACCATCATCATCATTTCCACCGTAGGACGTCCACTGTTGGCAATGGCTTCCCCAAGGAGCCACTATAGGTAGTGAAATAAGCATGTGCACATACCTTAATACTTCTAATTGCTTGAGTATTTTCAAAGTATTCACCTCGTAGAAAACAGATGCCCGTGCATTTTTTTTATTAATCTCTAATTCTTATTAGACAATTACGAAGCACAATGGGCAATTAATTTTATTACCCGTTGTGCCTTTTTTGGCCGAGAACACGAAATGTCAATAACTAACAACTATTATTAAAAAACTGGATTTCAATAACATAGGTACATTGCGCTTATCATTACAAAGTACCTATCATTCCCATACACATTAAGAGCATCAAACCAACTGGAGCTGCCTCTGCCAAAAGTATATGACCAGCGGTCGTACCCCTTATTTCATGAAACTGCGACGTGAGTAAAATTTAAATAATATTCATAAGTGTATACTTGAATTTTTTTTTAATCAATTACGAATATATCAGCAGGTGGTTGATTTGGTAAGTATATTATGAGTGAACACTCATTTAAATTATATTAAGGATTTTTTAATTTGGTTGACAAAAATGTTTTCATCATCATCTTTGAAACCAAAATTTTAATGACTCAGTTCAAACAAGCTGTCTCACGTTTAAAACAACTTTGTTTACTTGTAAATCTGATTATGTACACAAAGCTTACGTCAGTATTTGACAAGTTAGTAGATTATGTCCTACTTCGTGAGCAAAGAAATTATTTAGATTCATTACAATATTATTATTATTATTATTAGCCCGTTTTGTCCCACTGCTGAGCAAAGGCCTCCCCCCAATACTTCCACTGCTCTCTGTCCCCTGCATACAAGGGCCAGTCCTTCAAGAAGAATTCTAGTTCATCCCGCCATCGCCGTCTAGGTCTGCCAGGTCGCCTTTTCGAGTTGGTGGGCATCCACTCGGTGGTTATCTTGGCCCACAACTCATCTGGCATGCGGCAAACATGGCCAGCCCAGTCCCACTTCAGCTTGGACGCTGTTCGACCTACATCAGTGATTTGGGTCATGGAGCGCAGGGCGGTGTTCCGGATCCGGTCCACGAGTTTTAAACCTAGCATGCTGCGCTCCATGGCCCGCTGGCAAACCCCGATTTTGGACTTCAGAGCTTTTGTCAAGGACCAAGTTTGAGCACCGTAGGTGAGAGTTGGTAGTACGCACATATCCATGAGTTTCCTTTTTAAGGAAGAAATTACAATATAATAACTTTTTATTGGACACCAATACGTAGCAAGCAGTACAGAAAACACATACAAATTATATTACATAGGGGCTGTTTTACCATCCATTGATTAGTGTTAACCTGGCGGTTAAATATGACGCCGTCTCTATTTGTTTTGTTCGAATAGATGGAGACGGCATCACATTTAACCGTCAGTTAACAATAATAGATATTTAAAAAAATATAAGTGCGCTTGTCTTCTCCGTTCAGCTAAACGCTCTAAGTATACGGAGCCATTTAAAATAAAAGAAACGATAATCATCATACAATTTATTGCGATCGATGGTGTCTTTATAGCCTGTAATCGATTCCCATGACATGTGGCGATGACAATGCAACAAACGTTTTTAAAACGTCACGTTCCGTTCAAAGCTCCATTCAAATTTGAATCGTATTTACTGGCAAATAAAGTTGAAGTTGTCTTTAGTGGAATGATGTAGTTAATGCGTTTTGTAGGTTCAATTGTAATAGTGGGGTAAATTTTACGCCACGGCCGGCGCATACGCAGTCGTACGGAAACGTATGAATTAGCTGTTGGAATATTTTGTTGAATGTAGAGCCGTTGGCGCATGCTTTTGTAATTAAAAGTAGTATTTTTGATCTGTTAGTGTGAAGATAATTATCTGCAGACATCTTTAAATTATTTACGTCTTAATGTGATAGACTGAATACTGATTGACTGACTGGCAAATGGGCCAAACAACTTTATTACCGACACTAATCTGTCCGCGACATTTTTCAAACAATTGCAGATTTTTGTAAGTAAACATGGTTTTTCTGTAATTTAATAGATGGTGTACATGAATATATGCCATCCTACGTAAGTTCAACCTATTAAACCGTGAAATAGGTTGTTGGAAGTACGATTTTTTGGTAACGCCAGAGACAATTTTGGTAACGCAGTAAACGCACAAAGTTTCGGTAAAATAGTTGATTGGCCCAAATACCTAAACCAAATCAAATCCCAAAATGCCAAATGCCGGGGTTCGATTCTCAGTGCTGGTCTTATTTTTCTGTGCATCTATATTTCAGTTTGTATTTTCAATCCAAATACCTAAAGCAGGGGAGTGCGAACTAACCAATACAATTTATGATCACACACTGCGTACATTTTACTTCCATGCTCAGGTCCGACTCGCACTTGACCGGTTATTATATATTTTGACAAGTTCGTAGGTACGGGTTACTCGGTAGAACCCTGTCGCAGGGAGCCTCTGCTGCCTTTATCAAGTTTTTTTTATAAGAGCGGAAAATGCTGACTGCAACAGGGTTCTACACAAGTGTCACAGATAATTGTAAGTATGTAAACACTTCATGGTAAAGAAATAGTGAAACAAACACAATTTACATGTACAATGGCGAACTTATGGCTTACTTACCCTTACCCTGACCTTGATTGATCGAAGCTACACTGCATCAAATTGTCGGCTACAGTGGATCAAGGCGGGACATTTAAAACAATGATAAGATCAGCGTCCGGCCTGATCCTGGAATCAATACGGGGATCAATGGGGATTGGATTGGCTACTCTGAGTATTTATTAGAGGGGATAAATACCCCAGCCATGAAAAAGGTAAATGTGATAGTAATAGTGGTGGAGTATTATACTGAGGTTTGTTATGAGTAAATGTGCTACTGTTATAATATATACATAAAAAACCGGCCAAGAGCGTGTCCGACACGCCCAAAATAGGGTTTCGTAGCCATTACGAAAAAACGAAGTAATATTTTTCTAAAGACTTTGTATTTTGTGCGGAATATTCCAAGTTTAGGTATATTTTTACTACAGATGGTGCCTCTTAGCACAAGTATTTTATACTTAAAAAGAGGTGCCGACGATTGTAAAGCATTGTACTTTTAGCAACCTTAGTAAATAATTTTAATTTTGATTTTTTTTTTAGTTTTTTGTGCCTTAGGCTGCAGCCATTTACTTTTAAACTTCTAATAATTCTCAAGAAATCTTAACCGGTATAGGTTATACTTGTAAGTTTGATATACTACTTACTACCACTCTGAATTTTTTCAAATTTTTCCACCCACGGGTTTAGATTTTAGAGGGGGGAGGGGACGATCGATTTTAATGAAAATTTGCACTTTAAAGTTGAATATAGGTATTGCAGACAAATCACTGAATCGAAAAATCACCTTAGCAGCTTCTTAATGATTTGAAAATACCTTCCAACGATACCACACACTACAAGATTGGATGAGAAAAAAAATCAACCCCACTTTACGTCTATGGGAGGTCCAGTCGGTGCCCTAACATAAGTATCCACTTTTCCATACAACTAGTATGAAAAAGTGGATATATAAGTTAGGGAACCGACCGTACTAAAATAAAAGTTTGTTTTTGTACCATTTTGTAGGTATAGCTTACATATATATTCGTGCAAAATTACAGCTTTCTAGCATTGATGGGCCCTGAGCAAAGCCGCGGACGGACAGACAGATAAATTGACAGACAGACAGACATGGCGAAACATAACTAAAAGGGTTCTGTTTTTGCCTCAATGCTGAACTTAATCAGAATTCATCATCAGAGAATGGTTGGGTCGCGGCTGAGCAAAGTGGATAATTGTTTTTAGTACGTTGTCTGGACGGCCCATGTCCAACAGTGGACGACCTACGTCTAATATGATGCCAACGATAAGTGACGCCATTGTGTATAAGAACACACTAATATAAGAGGGCCATTTCAAAAAATTAAATTTAGCAGGTGAGCAAAGTATTTTGAACATAAAACTACCGTGAGACTCACTCATATTAAATATATTTTTCCGGATAACTCACGTCTTAAATCGAGTTTAGCTCTACATGTTTCTGGCTAATCCGTAGCCCTTCTTCCTCGGAGCAACGCGACTCGGCGGCTACTGCAACCCGCGCACTGCGCGCCGCCGCTCTGCTCGCGCGACTACCCGACGAAACTGACACCCGGTTAACCGGGGTAGTGGTTGGACGGTACCTGCGAGTTGGAAAACTGTGTTAAATACTCGTGCTGCATGCATCATCGGTGTGTGTGAACGTACCTTTACAGAGCGATGTTGTTAGTGTTGTGTGCTACCCTACATTTGACAGTTTGAATGAAAATGATGATGGAAACGCGAGTAGTTTTGTGCCGGTATCAGTTTCGTCGGGTAGTCGCGCTAGCAGAGCGGCGGCGCGGATTAGCCTGAAAAATGTCGAGCTAAACTCGATTTAAAACGTGAGTTATCCGGAAAAATATATTTAATTTAAGATTTTGTTTAAAATTCTAGGGTGGTTTTATTTGCACTATATACTGTCCCTATCCACCCCCGCAAGGAATCGGTCTCGGAGATAAATATGTAATCTTAATATAATTGCCGTCCGCAAACAGATCGCCGGCCGCCCTTATTGACTCTGCGCTTACGCACAGATGCAAGCAGAGGAGTCACTTTTACAGATTTTACTAGCTGTTGCTCGCGACTCCGTCCGCGTAGAAGTATGAAAAATACACATCCTATTCTCAAACCTACCGTATACACAAAAAAATCATAAAAATCGGTCAATACGTTTCGAAGGAGTTTGGTTTGAACACATTTTTGACCCGAGAATTGTATGCACTAGAAAGAAGATATTTTTTATTTACATTTTGCTTAGATTTTATTTTGTAATTTCACGTTTATTTAATAAATATTATTTATTAAGCAACCATAAGTCGTGTTAGATAAATAACATTTAAAATTAAAATAATTGAAAGAGAAACTGTAATCCTCAAGATCTAAAAATAACTATCACTATTTTGCAGGTGGTAGGACATTGTGCAAGGTCCGCCCGGATTGCTACCACCATCTTGCTCACTAATCCTGCCGTGAAGCAGCAGTGCTTGCGCTATTGTTTTTCGGCGTGGAGAGTAAGACAGCCGGTGAAATTACTGGCACTTGAGCTATTCCAACTTAGGCCTCTAGGTTGGCAATGCATCTGCAATACCCCTGGTGTTGCAGATGTTTATGGACAGTGGTGTTCTCTTACCACCAGGAGACCCACTTGCTCGTTTGCCTTACAGTCGAATAAAAAAAAATCACTCAGGACACTTCCTAAACTTATTTTTGAATAGGCTGTCTTGCCAATCTGTGATGTGAACGACACGCATGGAAGTGATGGCGAGGGTTGCTTGTCTCGGAGCGTCTGCGACCGGCGGCGACTGTAAGGGTCATACGCTACATCGCGGCACAGAGCAGTCATTTGTTTTTGAAATGTAATTCACTTGTGACCAAGATGAATCTTGGTAGGTGACACTCTTTCCCGGCCCGATAATACCGACATGGAAATACCGACCCTGTTTTTCGTGTACACGCCCATAGAAGCTCCTATCATTTTCTATGTCATCCTACGTAAGTTCAACCTATTAAAGATTGAACTTACGTAGGATGACATGGATTCATGTATATCATCAATTCAATTACAGAAAAAAACATGTTCTGCAATTGTTCGAAAAATGTCGAGGACAGATTAGTGTCGGTACAAAAGTTGATTGGCCATGTGTCTTCAGCTCCAATTTCTTTGGTTGTGCTATCTGTCAGTCAATATTTCAACTTCTATAGTGTTTTGGTTTAAATTTGTGCAGAACGAAAGTTACTGAGAAAACGAATATAATATATCAAGATATTTTCGCGGTTCATTGTTAACCTAGCTTAATTAATTAGAACACCCTTTACAGGAAATCGTTCATAAGAACTAGGGACAAGTACAAAATGACAGGTGTATCAGCCACAGAGTGTGACCGAGGTGTCGTTGCGCCGGTCATGGTGTGTTATTTAACTAACTAGTTTAACTAATATACGATTTGACGCAATTACGTCATTCAGTCATTATCAGCGGAAACGTTTAGATTTAGGTCGTTGGCCTGCATGTGGGAATAAAAAAACTTTGCTTGCTGCACTGCCAAGCACATTGTACCAATTATTAAATTAAATGTAACTACGGCTGATGCCGACACTAGAGGTCCTTTTTAATTTCCGCCCTATACATGTCGCCCGAAGCTGGGCGACTAAAGACGACATTTATTCACTAACACAGAGACACATATAAAAAAAAAATACACAATTATTCACAAGATAAAAAAGCAAAGAAAAAAAAATCTACAGGAAAACACACATGAAAATAGTAGGTAAATTATTCGCAATTTTGTGTGTCCCCGTGAAAGTGAAACGGTCGCTGACTCAGCATTATGTGAAGCGTTAGACGCCTGCAGCGCTGATTTTCTGCCAGAACCCTGCTTAGGGTTGTAGTCCCACAGTCCCAGTGTAGATCGCGTACTTCATACGTACACACCTATTGTCTCGCATTGCAGCTCTCACACTTTAGGTATACACATCTCTGAAGCTCATGGCAAATACCTATTAAAAATGTTTGCATATAGGTAAATAAATTTTGGTTTGTGTGGTTTGTTGAATTTCGTAAGGATGAGCAAAATAATTGTTTTTAGTTCATTGATCCGCGAAGTAACGCCTGATTCAACAAATTCAAACAAAACCCAGAACTCGCTTTGTTAAACAATAAATATAAACATAATGTTCAGTTAGACAGCACTTACTGTTGATAATGTTAGTAAGGATAAAAGATAATTTCAAATCGCCATATAATGGTCGAACAAAACGTAACAATTTAATAATAAGCACAAAAGATGGTGGTACACAGGAAGCGATATTTATTTATTGGCGACTGATTTATGCGGCCGCCGTCAATGGTGCAAGGGCGCGGCGGGTCGCGCTCCGCCGCCCGCGCAGTCAGGGCTCTGGAAGCGACAAAGTTGAAACATTTTCAACAACATACTTTAGTCAGTAGTCCCACCACTGGGACTGAGGTTGGAGAACGAGGAGAGAGAGTTTTTAGTATGAAAAATGTGTCGCTCGGTGATAAAAGCGAGAAAGACTAATTAAGTACTATCTACTCGCTGGTGCTGGGACTGGGACTAGTGCCTTAAGCCCGGCCACGGACCTACCGATTCTGTTCTGTTATACATAGAATAGCAATGCAATGGCAATGGCCAGGCCATAAAGCACGGAGAACAGATGGCCGCTGGGGCCGAAAAGTACTCGAATGGAAACCCCGATTCGCGTAGTGTAGGACGTCCACCAACGACATAACGGAAGTAACTGGTTCTATGGAGGATGCGCCCATGTCCAACAGTGGGCGTTCTACGGCTAATATGATGATGATGATGGTGAGAAGGCCGACTCGGGTCGGCAAGAAGAGTGCAGTAAGCATCATCGAACGATCAAAATGTTCTAGTCACCTAGCCGGCGTGTGTGTAACGCCAACAAGGATATTGTTATACCACGCGCCATATAAATCTGTCTAAAAGTTCATTACTTAATAATCAATTTGACGCATTTTTGAGTTATATTTTTTATGCGACGTCTTTACGTTACTCCCGGATTGTGTTCGAATCGCTTAACGGTATAGTGCCTATTCAATTATTACCTTTATAGTTTTTATGGTACTCTAGTCGTAGCAATGAACTTTTAGGCAAAGTTAGGCGGCGGAAGGTATATGTTCTTGTAGACCAGGGTTTCTTCAACTTTTTGCAGTCACGGACCACTTTCACAATTTAAACAATTCCACAGATCCCCGTCAAAATTTTTTTCCGGAAATTTCCTAGTAACCCTTTATACATACTCTCATCATGGACTGACCTACTGTGGGACCCCTGACACATTCTACGGACCCCACTTTAAACCCTCTTGTAGACCATCTTTCTTGAGGCAAATGTTACGCTTGAAATAAATATCCAAAAGACATCGACCCTAGCCTCTTCCAGTAGCTCTGCGGCGCTCGCGTCAGTTTTCACGCGCCGCTGCAACTATTAATATTCAAATTGGTGCGATCTGTCGCCGGCCCCGGTGTGGCCGCGGCCTATAATTTGTTTGTGAATCCGGCCTGGCTGTTGCATTGTCGTGTGTGAATACGTTAAACGCTCTACAATATTCGATTTAAATCGTCGATATCATCACAGAGTAGTGCATAATGGTCTTTCCGTTGTATTTCATCGGAAAAGTTCGTTCGTGCTTTCTCGATTAGCTTCAGGCTTCAGTACCCATTGTACCGCCGTCGTGAAATTTGACACTGAATTATAAAGTTCCATATTAAATGTTTTTTTTCCGTTAACCCAAATTTTCTGGAACGACCCTATTTTTTTAAAACTAATAACAGTAATAAGTTAGCTATCATAAGTCGCGGGTGAGCAAAGTAATTGTTTTAGTAGGTTTTAGTTCATTAATATTTAAATAAAAAAAAACTCTTCAACCGAGTACTTTATCCCTAATATTAACCCTTTTAGTGCCACTGTCATCAAATTTCATTATTTTTCATCACCTTTTTGGGGGTCCCTGTTGAGGCCTCCCAGGGTCCATGGACGTTTACCAGCGACAGTGGTGGGCAGTAATAACAGTGTATCAGCATAATGCGGGAACCGACTGCTGTGCGAACTCGACGCTTTGAAGGGTTTGGGGTCCACCTACCGTAACTCACTGGTAACTCGCTTTAACTGTCGTTTACTTTAATCCACTTTTGATTGTACTATTACATCTGACACAGAATTTTAGGGTTAGGTGTGAGATAAACTACGTTGTAAGTAATTTGTAAACAAAGAATACTCATGTGATTCTGCTTTAACTATTTTGCACTAGCTTTTACCCGCGGCTTCGCACGCGTAAACTAATCGGTCTGGCAGTGGCAATTGAAATATCCCGTGGGAGTATAGGGATAAAAAATAGCGTATGTGTTACTCCAGACGTGCAGCTAACTACATACCAAATTTCATGACTTTTAGCCCAGCGGTTATTATTTCAAAATTTTATTCCTATCCCGTGGGAATATCGGGGTAAAAAATAGCCTATGTGTTATTCCAGAGGTTCAGCTACCTACACACCAAATTTCATGGCTCTAAGCCCAGTGGTTGTTACTTCGAGATTTTATCCTTTGATATCCCGTGGGAATTTCGGGTCAAAAAGTTGCTTATGTATTATTTCAGACGTGCAGCTCCCTACATATCAAATTTCATGACTCTAATCCCAGCGGTTATTATTTCGAAATTTTATCCCTATCCCGTGGGAATATCAGGATAAAAAGTAGCTTTCGTGTTATTCCAGAGGTCCAGCTACCTATATACTAAATTTTATGGCTCTAAGCCCAGCGGTTGTTATTTCGAGATCTTATCCCTAGTTATCCCGTGGGAATATTGGGTCAAAAAGTCACCTATGTGTTATTCCATATGTCCAACTACCTACATACCAAATTTCATGACTCTAAGCCCAGAGGTTCTTATTTCGAAATTTTATCCCTATCCCGTGGGAATATCAGGATAAAAAGTAGCCTTCGTGTTATTCCAGAGGTCCAGCTGCCTACATACTAAATTTTATGGCTCTAAGCCCAGCGGTTGTTATTTCGAGATCTTATCCCTAGTTATCCCGTAGGAATATCGGGTCAAAAAGTCACCTATGTGTTATTCCATACGTCCAACTACCTACATACCAAATTTCATGACTCTAAGCCCAGAGGTTCTTATTTCGAAATTTTATCCCTATCCCGTGGGAATATCAGGATAAAAAGTAGCCTTCGTGTTATTCCAGAGGTCCAGCTGCCTACATACTAAATTTTATGGCTCTAAGCCCAGCGGTTGTTATTTCGAGATCTTATCCCTAGTTATCCCGTAGGAATATCGGGTCAAAAAGTCACCTATGTGTTATTCCATACGTCCAACTACCTACATACCAAATTTCATGACTCTAAGCCCAGAGGTTCTTATTTCAAAATTTTATCCCTATCCCGTGAGAATATCGGGATAAAAAGTATCCTATGTCCGTCTCCTGGCTCTAAGCTACCTCCCTACCAATTTTCAGCCAAATCTGTTCTGCCGTTCTTGAGTTATAAGTGGTGTAACTAACACGACTTTCTTTTATATATATATATAGATATATAGATTATCTGTATACTTATTGTATCTTTCCGCTCACAAAATATGTCTCAATTTGTATGAAAACACGGACAGCGCCTCTAGTGGAAAGTTTGCAAAACTACTTTTGTGAGTGTAGGTTTGCTACGTAAACTATTTCGTCCGCGTATCTTAACGAAAACGGGTGACGACGACGTAGGTAGATATGCCACATATTTGTACTTATTTACGCATATATATGTTATACGCATTTTCATTTTCACACAGAGTGAAGTGATTTAAGATTTGTATTAATTCTTTTTAATATGTACCTATTGATGGAATTTCACAAAAAACAATAAATCTATGAAGTATATAGATTTATTTTTGTGTCAGAAATATTTTCTTTTAAGTACGTGTTTTTATTAATAAAACTAGTGCTATTGTTCATTTTTCTTATTATTTTTAATCATACACACAAAAAACTTTTGACGATGAACAAAATGTGCTTTTGTATAATATTCCTGCGTGAGTTTTACACACGCTAAGTACCTAGCCAGCTCCCTTAGTAGCGCAGTAGGTTTTTGTTGATCCCCATTTAACGCTAACCGACAGAGAGAACGTTTTATAACCTCTAATTGTACTGTATTTATTGCCCTCGAGTGGAACATGGCAATCTATAGAGACGAAGAATTGAAATAAAATAAATGAACTTTCTTGGCTCCACTTATTTTGTTGTTTTGGGCTTAGTTCTAGGTAAACCATTATAAAGTAAAAAATGACCCGAAGGGGGCTAAAATAACTTTGATGAGAGATTTGCAACAAACCATATTAATTATTAAACTTGCTTCTCCGCTAAAATCATTTAAGTTTGAACCTCCAAACCGTAAGGTGATACACACAGGGTGGCTTGGTCAGTATGGGAAATTTTATATTTTCATTATAAGACATACGAAAATCTGTTCTTAGGAACCATGCCATCAATTTTAGTAACAAGAAAACTGCATGTAACGTGTAAATACTCAGTTTCGGAATCGAACCCACTCATTTTGGAAAATTCCCAGACAGAATGCAAGTTTTTTTTTAATGTATGAATCTACTTATATCTTATAGTTTCAGACTTTCCCACACTGACCGATCTAAAAGAGCCACCCTGTATAACCATCCTAGGTAGGTACTCCTTTTTCAAAAGGTCGGCAACGCAACTCAACTTATGTTATGAGTCTGCTCGTTTGCTCCCTATCATATAAAAAGAGTTGTTATTATCTTCTTTCATTATGCGGACAGCTAAGGAGTGGAACTCTCTGCCGAGATCAGTTTTTACAGAACGCTATAACCTGGACATCTTTAAGGTCAAAGTGAACAGATACCTTCTAGGCAAACGTGTACCATCTTAGGCCTCATCGTCACTTTCCATCAAGCGAGATTGAGGCCAAACGTAAACCTATTTTTTATGAAAAAAAAAAGATAGAAGGCATTGATGTATATGTACTTACTAGATTACGCCATCCGAACACTCATTGTGTTCCACTGCTTTGCACCTTGCACTGTGCAAAGGACTTTAGTATGACTTTGACATTCATGAGCGGCGGACGAACTAGTTTTTGATTGAGACTCCGAATATAGGCGTGAACCTGCACGTAAGTAACAATTCACTACTCAAGTAAGTAAAATTACATCTTGTACAAGTGATTAAGCAACTAATAATATTGTAATACCACAATAAAAACATTTTTTAAAATAAGACGTAACGCATCGAAGGTTATAAAGTCGTTGACATTACGCCATCTTTCAATCATAGACTAAAACGTGCAGACGATCCCATTCAGAATTGGTTGTAGGTAAAAAATTGTGACTGAACATGCATGACAATTCGTTTAATTGCTTTATTTATACCTGTCATTCTTTTTCCATGTACAAATTTTTATGAACGTCAATATGTCACGCGATACGCATTTTAGTAACTGTTTCTGGATATATTTAAGAATAAAACAGTAATTTATTAGAACATGCTTTTTACTTCTCATTTGTCTACATGAATACATATATCTATATAGTGACAGTGAAAGCGCGCCCAAAACACAGGTTACGTTCGGAAACAGTAACTAATAACATTCAAATCCCCTCCGGCATTCCGAAAATCTTTTTCGCTTTTAAAAAATCTGAAATTTCGTTGAGCAAGCATACATTGCTTCTAAAAAACAAAAAAAAATAATAATATAATATTACTCAGTACACCATTTTTGACTATTTTGGGGCTCCGGCAAATTTTAAATTTTCAATAAGGGGTTCCATTGCGATAAAGGCTTAAGAACCGTTGAATTACAGGTTTCAATCACATTTTTAGTGCTTCAGCTTTTTTTCAAAACCTCATTCACTATCTGCCTATTTATTAAGATAATTTCTTTCAATTGATTAAAAAAATGCAGTTAAAAAGTTTGTTTTTTTTTTCGAAAATATCTATTTTGCCAGATGCAAAATGATTACGTTTCGTAGGTAAAATAGCTGTGTCACGTCTGCGGTGTATAATCTATATAGCGTTGACGTCTTGTGACAGTCCGATATTTGAACATATTGTTGACATGAACGAGCGCATCTAGTAAGTACATATACATCAATGATAGAAGGTCTACTACTAGGTCGGTATTCGGAGCATGGACACTTGTACTATTATCTATTCTGTGGCATGAGCTAAAAGTATGAAACGGGTAGTTCTACTAACGATTTAACCGCTATCAGTATCAAACCCTGTGTACTACGGAGTGCAAATTATAAAATTATTTTATAACCTTATTAGGTCCTAATAATTATTTAAGATAGTTTTATTACTTGTTAGGTAAATAAAACGGTTTTCTTAAATATCAGTACTAAGCTTATAAAAATAACCTTTTAAAATTAGGAAACTAAAAACTTTCTACTACTTAATCTCGTACTATATGGACGTGTTTGATGTCAAAGTTATGGAAATTTCTCTTTAAAAAAAAAGTTAATGATGTGATTTTACTCATTAGGTAACGTACTTTTGATATCAGTTCACAGTTTTTTGATATCTGTAATAGTTACGGAATAACCGCCTGGGTACACTTAACGATTACACCCCGTATATGCGACAGGTAACTGATAGCAGTA
This sequence comes from Choristoneura rosaceana, assembly GCA_037349165.1. Classification (NCBI taxonomy): domain Eukaryota; kingdom Metazoa; phylum Arthropoda; class Insecta; order Lepidoptera; family Tortricidae; genus Choristoneura; species Choristoneura rosaceana. The sequence goes on along the minus strand of JAZBNJ010000018.1, from coordinate 9,226,875 downwards.
GGAATGCCAGTAGAACTACCCAAACATTAATTTTGACGATCTCAATGAAAAAAAAAAAGAATGGAGAATCTTTTACAATTTTATTCAGTTCAACCAATCAAATTGTTGTCTTAACGTACATGTAAGTACATAATATTAAGTACAGTGCTATATCTTATACACCGCTGTTGTGTCTTGTACGGTGACAGTTAAATATAGATGAATCGAGCTTTGTTCGTATGCGCGGGCGCTGTAAATCCGTCACTCTTCCACGGCGGGACTTAGGGCCTGTCTTATACCACTCTGATAAGTCCCTGATACTTTATGTGGCAGATTTCTGTGATGCCGTCTCACTTTATTTCGTACGAAATAATAAAGACAGCATCATACAGGTGGTGAAACAGTACCTTAGAGGATTTACACACCAATATAAAGGGTCTTTTTATAAATAAACCTTTAACTAGTGGCAGAAGAAGGGTTAATAGGTTAAATTGATGCATACGTGCGCTTTACGTTATTATGAAGAATATCTGTTGCAGTTGTTTTCAACGTTTATTTTACCAAACCAACCAATATTACAGGGTACCCTTAGATCATAGGGTACCTAAGTGGTGAACAAAAACTATAGCTTTTAACGCAGCATTTCTAGGCATATTCAATTCAGTGTAATAGTTTATAAAGCACAAAAGTACTTTAGATATTCACGGTTATTATGGTAACGTATATATATTGTTTTTGAAATAATCATGTACGTTAGGAAGAACATATGTGATTTTCCCACTAACGTCGATAAGCCAAAGGCTACTAGGAGCACAGGGAAGCTTAAAGTTCCATCTTACAGACTGGTTTCAACCAAAAAGTCATTTTTGGGAAATTGTGTACGTTTTTATAATAAGTTTCTTGCCGGATTCATCTCAACAGAGGTTTTTTCCGAACCGGTAGTAGATTTTTTGACGTTCATAAGTGCTTGTTATAGCCTAAATTGAATAAAGAGATTTTGACTTTGACTTTGACTATATATATTAGCCAATGTCAGTTTTTTTTATGTTTCCAACCAGCAAATACGAAGAGATTGATTAAAAAAATGCTGTGTCTATGACCGTTTAACGGACTTATAAGAAGTAGTAGTCGTAAGTAGTAGTGTAACCACGAGATGAGGTAAAATTAACTTATTTAAAAAAATATCGTCAAATATCTTTACAGGAGTTTTTTCTTTCTTAATATATTTTTAAATCAATTATACTACAGCTCTATCGCTTCGCATCACAAAGTAACACTAATGTGGTAAAAACGTGGAACTGTCTGTATCAATGGGCGTTAAGTACAATTTGCCGTAGGTACTGACAATTGCGATTGCGCCGCGATTGTTAACACATTACTACACGGCATTGACATGATGCATAATGTAATGACGTGTAAACTTTATACCGGACTAGTCTTTACCTTATTACTTACCTTTACAGTTGAATGAAATTTTTAATAGAAGCTTATTTTGCTGACTGTACTTTTTGTCAATTGTATAAGTTTGCCTTTTGATCTAAACTACATTTTCCTAACAAATTTCAAATCGATGCCGTTAACCGTTGAGGAGTTCTGTCCTACGGAGAGGATCCTGGCTTGGCCTCCAGGTCACTACTAGATTATTGTATTGTCACCAAATTTACATAAGTATGCCAAATTTCAAGTCAATCCGACCACTGGAAGTGGGTCAAATTTAGCTTGCAAGATTTGACCCGCACGCTGATACATACATAGAAAAAGTTAAATAAATTCTTGTTATTACTTGTTAAACTCTCAATTTTAGCCAACTTCCATGGGAATTTTTCATCTTTACCGTGGTCTTCATTTACTATAATGAAGAACAGCTGTGAAAGCTACATAGGAACCTCTTCTTCTAAGTCGCCAGTCTTAACGGAGTGGCGTGGCCGTCGGTTCAGCACCAGTAGTGAACCTTTCATGACGACTAACTTAGAAAGTGCTGCGGTGGTTTCTTTAAGTCTTTTACACCGCAATCTGGAGTTCGTACTCGTAATTGGCAGTGAGCGCTGCTGCCCATTCTCAAATCAGCTACTTATACTTGGTTTGGATAGGTATATTTAACTAAATGTAAACAAACTTCAGCTGTCAGATTTGGTGCATTTAAGGATTTTAACATTTTACTTATCTATCATTGTAATACAAACTAGACTAGTGTATACAGGAAGGTTTTTTTTCGGAGTCGAAAACTATCTAATTAAATTCTTTTACGGGAGCAAAGAAGTGGATAAAGCTAATTTAATATTGAGAGACTTTGATGCAGTGATGTAGTTAAGACAAGATAATGTAGTAAGTAGCATTTTGATAATAATGTCATTTCAAGTACTGGCTTTCAGGATAGTTGTAAAGATAAGAAATACTTCCACTGTTTAAGTATGTTTATTAATATTATGTATAAATGTACCAATTTATGTTTTATTTTAGTAGGTAACCGTTGTCAATAAGATAGTTAGAACCAGTGACGCTCTTTGCTTTATCACTAGCCAGGAAGAAGATTACTCCTGCAATTTCTTCATCAGTGGCCATGTAGCCTAGCGCCGTGCCGTCTATCAATCCTTGTTTGTACTTGTCGACAGCACCAAAGCCGTTGTGATTCAGAAAAGCGTTATCGACTGGTCCAGGATTTACTCCGTTCACTCTGACTCCGGAAGATGCTAATTCTAAGGCTGCACATCGCGTGAAGTGATCCAAAGCAGCCTTGGACACGTAGTATGAAATCAACGTAGGCGTTCGACAAGCTGTATAAGCGGCTGCGCTGGACACATTCACCACGTTACCTTTGGTCTTGATGAGGTGTGGTGCGGCTAGCATCGTTAGTTGCAGCACTGCTCTAACATTAGTCTTCATTACTTCATCATAAGCTTGTAACACCTTGCCGTTTAGAATGGAGCCCTCGGTAGCTATTCCAGCATTGTTAATTAATATATTTAGCTGACCAAAGCGATTTACAGTTTGTGAAACTACTGAAGATACTTCTTCTTCCTTGGATAGGTCGGCTTTGATGATGAGGGGTGTCTTGCCATGTTCTTGAATTTGCTTAGCAACTGCTTCCAACTTGCTTTGTGTGCGGGCGACGATGGCCACGTCGGCCCCTTCCTTGGCGAAGAGAACTGCTGTAGCGGCGCCGATGCCGGAGCTAGCTCCCGTCACGATCGCTACTTTGTTAATTAAACTCATACTTTTTAAGCGCCTCAAACAACCGAGAATATCGTAAAGACTGAGCAAAAACTGTTTTATCAGTATCTGTAGACACGATATCAAAGATTTGATTAGATATCGTGAATCTAATGAACTACTAAGTTTTATATTCAACAATGTTTTATAACTCGTGAAGCGAAAATGTTATTTTAGGTTTTTAAAATAAAGATTATAAAGTTTTTGCTTCCTTTCATTAACATTTAACTTTGTTTTTATGAGCAGTCTTCTTCGGTTCTTCAACTGCTAGCATTATCTTTTCTCTTATAATGCCTTCATCCTTCATTAGGATCAATTTATTCCACTTGTTGTCATGATCTTCATTTATTAGGACCACCGTGATGTCTTCGGATTCTTTGAACTGATTTGTGATGATGAGAGTCTTTTGGCCGAATAAGATCGATGGCTGGGTCCAGCTTGGGGGTTTTGACTGCCTATATAGCTTGAGGGGCCATCTTTAGCGAAAGGTATAGCCCAAGAGGCGCCAAAACCGGTGCTTGCTCCCTTAGTGACAGCTTTGATATCAAAAGTCATATTTTTGGAAGACTACCTCTTTTTAATACTTTTTACATATCAGTATGCTAACTAAAAAACGCTCACGGTTTTATACAAACTTTATCAGTCCACGTTAATGATAAAAACGATTATATTTGAGATAAATGGGAAAATAGCGACAATCATTTATATAATTTAGATTAGATAGATCTGGTTTTTCCATGTGCCTTTTTGAATTGTGCGGAAATTAATAACATTGCACAATATTTGTAAAATACAAAACGCTTAGTCATTTTTACTATATTACCTGACTGGACAGTTTTTCATTTAAGTTCGCATGAGCCGGTTTGACTCTTATCTAGTTCAAATATTATTGATTATAAATATGTATGTTAGTCTGTAAGGTATTTGTTGTATGGGCCAAGTTGATCGACATAAATGAATTTACGTTAAAAATATATTTGATTTCAATATTGGTTGTTTTGGTTACTAAGTAGTCGAACTTAACAAGGGTAGTATCGCATTTGGGCGTCCAGTGCCATTTCCAATGAAAAAGTAACTGCTTTAGTAGCTGTAGAACTGAAGGGAATCAACGCGTTCGCGATCGCATTCACCATTTCTTTCTACCCTCGTCTTATAACGTATGACAGAAAGAATTGGTAAAAATGATTGTGATTCCAAGTGTGTTAGATAATAAAGCCTATGATCACGTTCAAAATCTGTCAATGCTATTTCTTAACAGCAGAGCTACTACGAAACTCGAAGTTCGTATCGTATCGTACCGTCCCTCTCGCTCTCGTATTAAATAGTATGTGTCAAAGGGACCGCACGACACGAACTTCGAGTTTCGGTAGTAGCCGTGCAGGTACCTCGTTTGGTAGTTTCAGGAAACAACGTGTCCATTCCTAATTCATGTCATCAATTTCAGATGAATTCAGATTGACAAGATAAGTTCGGGAAGGCAAAGACGATAATAATGAATGATGATGACCTACGTTATTGAATAAAGTAAATTGATATAATTATTTGAGTAAATTGATATAATTATTTGAGTACAATTGAATTGAGTAAATTGATATAATTATCCTACAAGTAACATTCCAATCTAATAATAGAGAGGTGTAGAATATTTCGGTGAGATTATTAAAAATCAGGAAAGCAAACAAAAAAGTTTCAGGTATAACTTTATACCTATTTTATTAAACGTTTAAAAGTTTGCACTTAAAAATTGTCGTGAAGATGACTTAACGAGTTTCTTTTTAATTAAATCACTATAGGTACGAACAAACGTCCTATAATCAGATAAACATTTAACCAATATAATTTACTTTTGGACCTTGTTTTATTTTTAGGACCACGAGCATTTTCAATACTACAAATACTTCAGTTCTTTAATAGGTATCCATTGTCAATGACATAGTTAGACCCAGTGACACTCTTCGCCTTTTCACTGGCTAGGAATAAGATGACGCCAGCAATCTCTTCGTTTGTAGCTATAAATCCAAGAGCAGTAATGTCTGCAGCCATATTTCTAAACTGTTCGATGTTTTTAGAGCCGTTGTTATCCAAGAACTCGTTGTCTACTGGTCCAGGACTGACAGTATTCACTCTGACTCCTGAAGCTGCTAGTTCCAACGCCGCGCACCGAGAAAAATGATTCAAAGCAGCCTTGGAAACATGATACGGTAAGAAAGGAGGGAATTTGCTGACACTATCTCCGGCTCCACTGGATATGTTTATGACATTACCTTTAGTTTTAACCAGATAGGGCGCCGCTAACATTGTTAAATGAATCACAGCTCGAACGTTTACAGCCATAACTTTGTCATATGCTTCTAGTGCTTTACCATCCAAGATGGTACCCTCTACATAGAAACCAGCGTTGTTGACTAAAATGTCTAATTTGCCGAAATGGCTCACTGTTTTGGATACAACAGTAGCGGCTTCAGCTTCCTTAGACAAATCAGCTTTGATTATAAGAGGCTTCTTGCCTAATGCTTCGATTTTTTTGGCTACCTCTTCTAGCTTGGCCTGAGTTCTGGCGACGATGGCCACGTCAGCTCCTTCTTCAGCAAAGTGTACTGCTGTTGTGGCGCCGATTCCGGAACTTGCTCCCGTCACAATCACTACTTTGTTGTTAAAACTCATGGTGCTTCTCACAAACAACCTTTCCAAGCAAAGACGTTAGATGGACTACAATCATCCTGAGTTTTATATTCCTTTTATCATCCTGATGTGTGTAGGTATATAGTTTTTTATCGCATTGTATGAGAACATTTCATTTTATATATTGCACAATATTTCATTTCTATGGTGTAATCTCATTCAATGAAAGTCGCCAAGTCATCGTGAATTGCCACAATCAATGTAGAATTTTTCAAATACAATATCTCTCGCGTGAATCACAGATGAGTGCGACCGTTTTAGGTGCAATTTTTTTTTTAAAACCTTCCGTGGCAACTATTTTAAGTGTGCTTTGACAGAGAATTTACTTGCGGTACTACCGGTCCCGCGTAGTTGTCTTCTAACTGCAATGCTCGTGCACTACTTGATTTAACGTAACAACCTGTCATTTTCATACATTCAAGTTACCATTCGTTATCTGTGACCCTCCCATCCGTCAGTAGCAAACCATCGGTAAAACGGCTTACGAAGCGTTTTTTATTGGAACCGTTTTGACTTACGCCTAGTGTAAAACGCTACTGTCCGTAAGGAAAACGATTCGTTTCTTGAATATAGGAACCGGAGGCCGTATTGCCTAATGTTTTTGACACTCATGATCGCAATCAAATGACATATTTCGCATACAAAAGCTGTCATTTTATTGCGATCGCGAGTGTCAGAAACGTTAGGCAATAAGGCCTCGGGCAATAGTGATATTATGGCAAATAGCGTTATGTTTGACATCCCAATGTCCAATAAATAATAAATAAATAAATAAATATCATAGGACACTTGACACCAATTGACCTAGTCCCAAACAGCGAGCGCAGGCGCATGCGCGTGGCTGCGCCGGGCACGGGCAGCGCGCTCGCAGCGACAGCGACGCCGAACGGAAATCACCGAAGCAACCTCGCGACGTTGCCGTGCTCGAGCCGCGGCGCCCGCGGTCGCCCGCTCGCTGCGCCTACACCGGCACCGATATACACTAAGTTTGTGCTTGATAATAGCTTAGTTAGGGAGAAACTATTGGCAACCGACTTTGATGACTTGCTACATTTAGAATGTCCAATAGAATTGTATAAAGCACTAAATCTTTTGTTTAACAATATTTATAGTGAATGCTATAAAATGCAAATAAATTATAATAATATTAGGAATAGAAATAATAAAAGTTGAATAAGCGATAACTTAAAAAAAATGATCTCAGAACGTGACAGATTATTTATGGTATGGTATAATGAACCAAAGAATATGTTAAAAAGACTTGCTTATACCATCTTATACTAAGTATAGAAATAAGTGTACGAAGGCCATTTTAAAAAGTAAAAACGAGTATGATAAACAAAGTATAGTTAATTGTAACGGAAACATAAAAAAAGTGTGGGAAAAAATTAATAATCTATTAGGAAAGGAAAGGTCGTCTATAGATAGATCAGTATTTAAAAGTATGGAAAAACAGGGCAGTGTAAAAGATATTTGTAACAAGTTCGCTTATAATTTTAGCAATGAAATTGAACAGATAGAACACAATTGTAATGATAAATGGCTGGAAAGGGATGAGTATGTACATAAGTCGAACGTATGTATGAGATGGCAACTAGTAAGTAGCGAAGATGTTAAACGTGTCATAAATAAAATGGATAATAATAAAGCTCCTGGGTGCGACCTCGTACGTATGTCCGACTTAAAGTTAGTTGATGGTTGTAGACAAAGTCAGCCCAATCATAGCCAAACTTATAAACCGCTCAGTGATTGAAAATAAATACCCGAACAAGCTCAAGGAATCTTTGGTTCGTCCAATCCACAAAAAGGGTGATCGTAGAGACTTTTCTAATTACAGACCAATATCCATTTTATCAAGTATAGACAAAGTAATTGAAAAATGCGTAGTTAATCAAGTAAGTTCCCTCCTGCAAAAAAACAATATACTTTATGACAACCAACACGGTTTTCAAAAAAATAAAAGTACTAATACATTATTAAGTAGATTCACAGATGAGATAAATACACATTTAAACAATAGGAAATTTGTTGTAGCTATATTTTACGATTTCAAAAAAGCATTTGATACGCTAGAAACCGACACCCTTTTGAACGGAATGGACGAATGTGGTGTGGGGCAACCGCTAAATCTCTGGTTCCGCGATTATCTCACATCACGTTCCTACCGTGTGAAGCTAGGCGACACTCTCAGTGACGAGGTACGGGTCCGCTGCGGGGTCCCACAGGGATCCGTATGTGGTCCTGTGTGCTACCTAATGACGTCAACAGCTTGTGTGGGGTCCTACAGAACAGCACTGCACACATGTTTGCTGACGACCTCTGTACTCTAAGACCCGGTACTGATCTTGCCGAGACGTGTCGCTTGGTACAACAAGACGTAAATGCAGTGGTCAAATGGTCCCATGATAATGGTATTATATTAAATTCGGATAAAACAAAACTTCTGATTATACAGTCACCATATACTTGTAATACGGAAACACCACCACCCATGTTCACTCATAGTTTTTCATGTATACATAATAGCCTAACTAATTGCCAATGTAAACCCATTGAAAAAGTTAATTCTGTCACTTATCTTGGTGTCAGAGTTGACATAAGCTTTTCTTGGAATGAACACATAAATTATCTCTGTGGTAAACTTAGAATTCTTCTTAGTAAATTTTATCACTTAAGTTTCAGAACACCACAAAACATTATCAAACAACTTTATTTTTCCTTAGTAGACTCAATATTGAGCTATGCTCTCGATTCCTATGGCCTAACATTCAAATCCTACATCGATAAACTAGAGGCATTGCAACTAAGATTTTTAAAATTACTTGTAAACAATAAAACTAAGCAGAGCTGTAATGGCGATTATTACAAATTATTTAAAATCCTTAAAATACTTCCTGTTAGACTAAAACATAAATACCTAATAGCCATAAATAATCATAGCAATCTGGAGCGTAGTTTGGTATTGATCAACCATAGTCATAGTACTAGGTCGATGTCATCAGGTAAATACGAAGTGCCCCGAGTGACTAACTACTTCGGCGACAGAACATTAAACAAAAGACTACCGTACTTATTTAACACCTTACCTGATAACATCCGCCTAGAAACTAACAAAAATAAATTTAAAAAGATACTCAAAAATTACCTAATAGAAAGTCTTCCATAAGACACAGTTGTAACAATAATTACTTACCTATAAACTATTATGTAATAAGATTACATTTTTTCATGTTCTAATAGAGGCTGTATCCTGCAGCCAAACTGTGCAAACAGTTTTGCAGGGCTATGTACTTATAAAAGCAATGTAACATTGATGATAAATAAATACTTTTCAATTCAAATTTCAATTAAAAACTAAGCAAAGCTTGTACTATGGGTACTAGGCAACGGATAAACATACTTATATAGATAAATAAATACTCAAATACATATTAAACATCCAAGACCCGAGAACAAACATTCGTATTATTCATATAAATATCGGCCCCGGCCGGGATTCAAACCCGGGACCTCAAGCTTCGTAGTCAAGTTCTCTAACCACTTAGCTATCCAGTCGTCCAAAATAGATGAGACTCCGCCGCTACCTCTGTTGCTACGAGTGATGCTATAAAATTAATAATGACAAATATCTGGTTGGGACAGTGACCAGCATTCAGAACTCTACATTAGTTCTCCTCTAATAATTTATGGGACAGAATGGAACTATAGAGATACTTGAGCAGATATCCAAACTCATGGGGCTATTGGCGTTGCCGGTAACTAATGAGATTATGTTGAAAAAGAAAATATTGTCCAAGTTGTATGATTAATTTTTCCCATAAGCAAGGGTCAAGACGTATGGTAAAATCCCTCGTTATTGGTCACTAGGTGAATTATTTTTATTCAACATAAACACTATACTAAAAACTTTTTCAAATTAGAAATTCCGTACAATTCCGTCTTTTATTGGTGTAGATATCGGGTGTCAAAATATCGCGTGTGAAATTGTGTTGATAAACTTCAAACTCAGATATGTCCAACTCTAAGAATTACAAGATTGTGGTATGAAAAGAAAAGGCAAATAAGGTAGATAGTCCCCTAAGATGGTTGAGTAGACAATTAAGCCGGGTACTCATTAGCGAGCTGTAACCGTAACCGTTGCATGCACTGTAACCAAAAAACATAGTGTGTACGTGGTTCGCGAACCTGCTGCAGGTTCGCGAACCACGTACACACTATGTTTTTTGGTTACAGTGCATGCAACGGTTACGGTTACAGCTCGCTAATGAGTACCCGGCTTTAGACATATCTGAGTTTGAAATTAAGTAACACAATTATTCCTGTGTTACTAACAAACTGCTGCTTAAATTCAAGGATCTTACAAAAAGTTACGTCGTATCGTATACTATAAAAAGTTAAAGACTAGGTATGTATTTTGGTATTTGAAAAATATGAACTATCAAAAGTTAGCGTCATGTGTTGTATGTTTTGACACTTGGCGTCACACCGATAAATTACAGAACTGACTGAGCAATAAATTATCTGATAAAGTGAAATTAATGGGTACTCAATTGCTTACGAGTACCTGACTAGGTTTGCTTTCAATTAGCATTGTCATCAAGATGGTGGTCATTTAGTACTTAACCTACTGGCAAAGTTATGAATCAAAACATAACAACTGAATTTACCATTTTTTGTTGTTTTATAATGTATGCAAGTTTTTGATCCACTAAAAGACTATAATTATGTGTTTTAGTTAATTTTTATTAACCATTCAGTATAAAATTTATACGAGTATGTATCTAAATTGTCCGCAAAATATATGAACAATTAAAAAGTAATGGTCGGAAATGTATGCGTTAATGTCACGAAATGGAGACATGAAGTTTTTCATTTATACATACATTAACCCTACATAACATTAACTTCTAAAAAAAAATTATTGTCCACTGCTCTACTTTTAAATTTGCTTACTATTACTCAACTGAAAAAGGAAAAATTACAAACACCCAACCACCACTACTCTGTAAGTATTTGCGATATTGCGATGCGATGCGATGCATGGATGACGGATGGATGAATGGATGGATGGATGGATGAAATATTTCCTCACATGCAAGAGAAAAGCAATACGAACCTCGGCCAGAACAGGGATTGCTGGACTCATTTTATCCGGCCTCGTCCTTGTATGACTCAGCTGTCTACCCTGAACTTGTCCATCAATCCCTTACTTCATGGCCTCTGGAGTAATGTATTTTAGATCTAATAACACACAGGTGTAAAACATACAGGATTTTTCAGAATCGGAAAAACATTATGTATTTATAAACATACTCAAATTTGTCGTGCCGGACGATGTTTCAATGAGTGTCTTTTCAATTAAATAATGATATAATGAAATGTACTGGATAACTCACAAATTCAGATTTTTTTTATAACAAATTATAATATGATCTTACAATTTACTTTTGGGTTTTGTTTTACTCGTATTTTACAACACGTCAACGATTTTTTATTCCACTTATCATTCAGCTCTTCAAAAGACATCCGTTGTCAATGACGTAGTTAGAACCAGTGACACTCTTCGCCTTTTCACTGGCTAAGAACAAGATGACACCAGCTATCTCTTCGTTTGTAGCTATAAATCCAAGAGCAGTAAAGTCCGCAATAACTTTTCTAAGCTGATCGATGTTTGTTTGGCCGTTGTTTTCCATGAACTCGTTTTCTACTGGCCCGGGACTGACAGTGTTCACTCTGACTCCTGAAGCTGCTAGTTCCAACGCCGCGCACCGAGTAAAGTGATTCAAAGCAGCCTTGGAAACATGATACGGTAAGAAGGTAGGGAAATTGCTCACACTCTCTCCAGCTCCACTGGATATATTGATGACATTACCTTTAGTTTTAACTAGATGAGGTGCTGCTAACATTGTCAAATGAACCACAGCTCGGACGTTTAGAGCCATGACCTTGTCGTATGCTTCTAATGCTTTACCGTTCAAGAGGCTACCCTCTACATAGAAACCCGCATTGTTGACTAATATGTCTAGTTTGCCGAAGTGATTCACTGTTTTGGATACCACAGTAGCGGCGTCAGCTTCCTTAGACAAATCTGCTTTGATGATAAGTGGCTTCTTGCCTAATGCTTCGATTTTTTTGGCTACCTCTTCAAGCTTGGCTTGAGTTCTGGCGACAATGGCCACGTTAGCTCCTTCTTCAGCAAATTGTACTGCTGCTGTGGCACCGATGCCAGAACTCGCTCCCGTCACAATTACTACTTTGTTGTTAAAACTCATGGTGCTTCTCACGAGCAACCTTTCCAAGCAAAAACGTTATTTAGACTACGCTCATCTTCAGTTTTATAACCCTTTTATCGCCTTGACTAGATAATTGGATGATGCAGATAGTTCGTTATCGTACTTATCGTTTTGCATGAGAAAAATTTTTTGTAGGAACACATTGCACAATATTTTGCAATTTGTATGGAGTAAGCATATTTGTTTGTTTGTTTATACTCTTTATTGTAAAAAAAATAAATACAAAAATATCACACTGAAAGAAAGTTCTAAGTGCAAAGGCAACAAACAAACAACAAAGGTACAAGGTACAAAGGGGGTATTTGAATGGGAATCGTCAAGTTATAATGACTTGGCATAATCATTATAATATTTTTAAGTCGTGAACGACATCTTCAGCATGATTTATCAATGTGTGCGTATGTTTTGGGTGTCATAGTTTATTGAAAAATTTACGTCGTCAGTGTCTCAATCGTGCATTGTCTAAGAATTTACTTACCCTACTTCCAGTCCTGCATAGTTTATGGCCTCGTCTTATTGTTTTAGTGTTTCACAAGATAATTCTAATGACAAAAGTAAAGATGGAAACTCCTACGAAAATAATCAGCAATCAGACTTACTCTAGCTTTGGTAATTATGAAACAGACTACGAATTCATAGATACTTGAGTAGGTAGTCCAAATCCACAGGGTTAGAGGCATTGGTGGTTATAAGTGCTAATGAGATGATGTTGCAAAAGAAATAGCTGTGAAGTTGAATGATTTATTTTTCCCATCAGCATGAGTCTCAAGGTGTAGGGTAAAATCCCTGGTAATTGGTCAGGAAGTGAATTACCTTTTATTAATTATTAAACACTATCATCATCATTATTCTAGCTTATATACGTCCCATTGCTGGGAACACGCCTTTTCTCAGTATGAAAGGACTTGAGCCGTAGTTTCCACGCGGACCCAGTGCGGATTGAGAACATCACACACACCATTGACTTGCTTCACAGGTTAGTGCAGGCTTCCTCGCGATGTTTTCTTTAAAGTTCGTGGTAAATCTCATATATGTAATTTTGCACATGAATTTGAAAAACTCAGATGTTTGAAATCACAATTCTCTGCTTGGGAGACCATAGGGTTTGCCTCTAGGCCACCTCGGCTCCTTTATACACTATACCTACCTACTGTTAAATAATTGCACCACCTTGCACCTGCTAAAATCTAATCCTAACTACTGTTTTTAGCAAAAGTTGCTTGGAAAAGATCGCTTCGAAGCGATAAGACCGCCTATTACTTAACTTGGAAAATCTTTATAGACCTGTGTTTTCTTAACTGCTTGCTAGGTGTTGGTGTTCAATAAAGAGTTCTTTATTGTACTTGTATTGTATTCTAGCTGAACGGATTTGAATGTCGGCTTTTTTAAATTCCCTAACTAGGATATTTCCCCCTATTTAGATTAGAATAGATTCTCATCATCATCATCATCATCCCAGCCTATTTACGTCCCACGGCTGGGCACAGGCCTCCTCTCAGAATGAGAGGGCTTGGGCCGTAATTCCCACGCGGGCCCAGTGCGGATTGGGAACTTCACACGCAACATTGAATTGCTTCGCAGGTTTGTGCAGGTTTCCTCACGATGTTTTCCTTCACCGCAAAGCTCGTGGTAAATTTCAAATGTAATTCCGCACATAAATATGAAAAACTCAGAGGTGCGAGCCGGGGTTTGAATCCACGACCCTCTGCTTGAGAAGCGATAGGTCAAACCACTAGGCCACCACGGCTTACTATTAAGATTAGAATAGATAGAATTCTCATTCAAGTAGGTATTATCAAATTTTCAGTACTATCATATTTATCGTTATTATCTTTTGGTGATAAACAGACCACTCTTAAAAGCGTGCCAAAGTTTAGATTCCGATTCTTTCTCGAATGAATAACTCGAAAAGAGTTAAGATAAGTCTACCTTCAGATTGTTGGTAAAAATAAATTGTGAATAAATTACCTTTGCAAGGAACATTTCGCCCGCTTTACGAATGTTTCACTTCGATTTTCGTTTCACTAATTCATGGCAGTTTCAGAAAATACTGATGCTTATCTGATAACACATGTTCCTAAAAATATTGAGAAAAAAATACAAAATCTGGAAGAGATCGCTCTTAAGCGATAAGGCCGCCTATTGCTTACAGTGTAATTTTTTTCTTTGTGTATTTGTTTTCTGTATCACTTACTATTTCTGGTGTACAATAAAGAGTCTTTGTATTGTATTGTACAATAACAAATAAACTAAGAAAGTACCCTTAGCCAAAAACTTGAAAAAGAGTCTTTTTTTTTTAAAGAATTAAGTAAGGCAAAAGATCTGAACGAGTCAGAGACTATCTACTATTTACCTGACACCCTTCATAAAATGATAAGTACATCGTTCGATTTTTATGAAAATTTGCACTTTACAGTTGAATATTTTGCAGACAAATGACTGAATCGAAAAATCGTTTTAGCACTCCCTAATAGTTTTCAATTTTATATCCAACGATGAACGAATGTTCTAAACACAATAAGAAAGGATGAGAAAAAAAATGGTGGGAAATTAAATATTATATTATTATTATTAAATAAATTATGGCAAAATTTTTACTAGACCAATACATTAACAGTAGGTAAAAATAATAACTACTTGACCAACGAACAGCTAGATACAGGCACCAGCAGTTGCTTCCAACTGCCTGCCTGATTATTAAAATAATAAAAATAATTTACCAGAGTACAGTGGAATATAATATATATATATATGTTTAAACCGGTTTAGTCTCTCAACGGAAAAAGTTTTTTTTTTCATAAAATTATTTACATAATAGTTTGTTGCAAATGAAGAGATGGTACTTAGAGCCCACACTATACGATAGGTTTCCAATACAAAACACAATTGTAACAAAGAGAGTAGCATTACTCTGCATTTTTTGTACTTAGACTGGAAACAATTTCTAATCGTATAGGGAAACCGATTGAAGTGGCAAGGTAAGCGTAACATCCCGCCACAATTTTTAACTACTTAGTGCACCTGTTTAATAAATATCTGGGTATATCACAGTCTTCCTGGAAGTACCTCTAGCGTTATTATATTTGATATCTTTTTTTTCTAAAAGTTGCATTAATTTGTTTTGAAAAAATCTATAAATAAGTGAATAAAACCGGCCAAGAGCGTGTCGGACACGCCCAAAATAGGGTTCCGTAGCCATTACGAAAAAATTAAGTAATATTTTTCTCGACGCTCGATTTTAATGAAAATTTGCACTTTAAAGTTGATATTTCGCAAACAAATTACTGAATCGAAAAATCGTTTGAGAAAACTCCTAATGGTTTTAAAATACCTATCCAACGATACCCCACACTATATGGTTGGATGAGAAATTTTTTTTTACTTATATATCCTTGTAAAATTACAGCTTTCTAGCATTGATAGTCTCTGAGCAAAGCCGCGGACGGACAGACAGACGGACAGACAGACAGACATGGCGAAACTATAAGGGTTCCGTTTTTGCCATTTTGGCTCCGGAACCCTAAAAAATGGGTCCAGTGAAGAAGGTATTTGCTGTAAGTAAATTTTTCTAGGTTGCTACTCTGTGTATGACGTTGTATCGCCTTGATGTAGGTTGTGAAAGCGTTAGATCTAATAACAGACAGGTATAAAACATTACTACAGGGTTTTTCAGAATCAGGAAAGTAAAAAAAGGTGCTAAGTACTTTATATTATGTATTTATAATCAGGTATGTAAATTTGTCGTGACCTCAGTGAGTGTCTTTTCAATGATGTAAAGAAATGTACTGGATAACTCACAAATTCAGTAATTACATTTTTAACAAATATACAATCTTATAATTTAATTTTGAGCCTTATTTTATTTTACAACACAACGAGAATTTTATATACGGCTAATTATTCAGTTCTTCAAATGGTATCCGTTGTCAATGGCATAGTTAGAACCAGTTATACTTTTCGCCTTTTCACTGGCTAAGAATAAGATAACACCAGAAATCTCTTCGTTTGTAGCTATAAATCCAAGAGCAGTACTGTCCACGACCATCTTTCTAAACTGTTCAATGTTTTTGTAGCCGTTGTTAGCCAAGAACTCGTTTTCTACTGGCCCGGGACTGACAGTATTCACTCTGACTCCTGAAGCTGCTAACTCCATTGCCGCGCATCGAGTGAAGTGATTCAAAGCCGCCTTGGAAACACAATACGGTAAAAACGGAGGGTACTTGCTGACACTCTCTCCTGCTCCACTGGATATATTGATGACATTACCTTTAGTTTTAACTAGATGGGGTGCTGCTAACATTGTCAAATGAACCACAGCTCGGACGTTTAGAGCCATGACCTTGTCGTATGCTTCTAACGCTTTACCGTTCAAGAGGCTACCCTCTACATAGAAACCAGCGTTGTTGACTAATATGTCTAGTTTGCCGAAGTGATTCACTGTTTTGGATACCACAGTAGCGGCTTCAGCTTCCTTAGACAAATCAGCTTTGATGATAAGAGGCTTCTTGCCTAATGCTTCGATTTTTTTGGCTACCTCTTCTAGCTTGGCTTCAGTTCTGGCGACAATAGCCACGTTAGCTCCCTCTTCAGCAAAGTGTACTGCTGCTGTGGCACCGATGCCAGAACTCGCTCCCGTCACAATTACTACTTTGTTGTTAAAACTCATGGTGCTTCTGACAAACAACCTTTCCAAGCAAAAACGTTAGTTAGACTACGCTCATCTTCAGTTTTATAACCCTTTTATCGCCTTGACTAGATAATTGGATGATGTAGATAATTTGTTATCGTATTTATCGTTTTGCATGAGAACATTTTCTTGTAGGAATATATTGCACAATATTTTGCAATTTGTATGGAGTAAGCAAATTCAAATAAAATCGCCGAGTCATAGTGACTTGTCATAATCATTGTAGAATTTTTAAGATGTTAACGATATCTTTAGCATGATTTGAGTGTGATGGGTGTGATATGATGTTTTGGATGTGATAGTTTATTGAAAACTATGTCGTGTTTCGATCGTGCTTCGACTGAGAATTTACTTACCCTAGTACCGGTCCTGCATAGTTGTGGCCTCATCTTACTATTTGATGTAGTGATAAGGCCAATTTCCTAGTGTTTCACAAGCTAATGCTAATAACAACAGTAAAGATGGAAACTACTAGGAAAATGATCAGCTATTAGACTTACTCCTACTCTGGTAATTATGAGACAGACTACGAATTCATAGATACTTGAGTAGGTAGTCCAAATGTACAGGATTAGAGGCATTGGTGGTTATAAGTGCTAATGAGATGATGTTGCAAAAGAAATAGTTGTGAAGTTGAATGGTTTATTTTTCCCATCGGCATGGGTCTCAAGGTGTAGGGTAAAATCCCTGGTAATTGGTCAGGAAGTGAATTAATATACACTATATCATTATCATCCTAGCTTATATACGTCCCACTGCTGGGCACAGGCCTTCTCTTAGAATGAACGTGGTTGACATGCAGGTTGAGAACTTCAAACACATCATTGAATTGGTTCGTATGTTAGTGCAGATTTCCTCGCGATGTTTTCTTTCGTCGTAAAGCTTATGGTAAATTTCAAATGTAATTTCGCACATGAATTTCGAAAAACTTAGAGGTTTGAACCCACGATTCTTTGCTTGAGGCGCCATAGGTCAAACCACTGGGCCACCACGGCTCCTTTATACACTACAAAAGGTTGTACACTATACTTACTAACTATTACCTACTACATGTACTGTACATGGGTACCTACACCTACCTAGATTAACTACTGTTACTCGTATGTAAGTAGTTGCACTACCTGCTAAAATCTAATTCTTACTTCTGTATATAGTAAATGTTGCCTGAAAGAGATCACTCCGAAGCGACAAGGCCGCTTATTGCTTACCTTGGTAATCTTTATTATACATGTGTTTTGTATACTGCTTACTATGACAATGTGTTGATGTTCAATACAGAGTTGTATCGTATTGCATTAGGTATTCTAGCTGAACGGATTTGAATGTCGACGTTTTTAAATGCCCAAACTAGGGTACTTTACCCTATTTAGATTAGAATAGATAGAATACCCATTCAAGTGTTTATCAATCTTGTTCAACCTATTTTCATAAAGTCTTTATTTAGTGCTTCAAAATGTATCGACAGATGGCGCGGTGTGCCGCGACTTAATATTTTTTGTTGAACGGTAACTGAGTTTTTTAACTGTCAAACAAAATGTCATAGTTCTAAGCAGCACTGTATCCTTGTTATAAGTATTTTTTATTCATTACACGAGTTTTTAATCCAAATGTTTCTACTTTAACAAAAATCTGGTAACACGCCGAACATGGTCCAATACGAATCGGATTATAATAAACAATAGTAAAGTTATTGTGAAGAATCAAGTTGCATTGCATTCGGACGATCGGTTCTCAATTGCAGCTACACAGTGTTAACACAGTGTCGGACAGTGTCATAGTGCCTAAGACGTTGGTGCGGGTAATGAGCACAGTGTTTGTAGTTGGAAAACAATACGTTCATTTTCTAAGAACGGTAGACGGTAATCTCGTGCAGTACAAGTGGTTTTATAAACATTATTGATTTAAAAGGCTAATTTACATCGTGATTTGCTCACCGGAACTTGCATTTTACTATAAACAGACAATTAAATTCGTGAAGTTAGTGTTGTAATACGAATCAAGCGTATGTACCTACATCCCAATTAACAGTTAAAATTATTATCAAAACTTAAAACTGCATTGTGTAACTGACGTTTAAAAAAAAAGTGACTGATATTAGAATTGTTCGAACAAGGAATGTTATTACGTGAACTTGGTATTCCGACAGTGAAAAAATCCGTTTATAACGTACTTGTTGCATTGGTTGTGCTAAAATAACAGTGAACTTTTATCAAATTGTAAATGAGTGCTCGCTCATTCGGGTCTCTGGTTATAATTGATGGACAATAATATCAATAAGTACCCGGCGTAACGAGAACTTTAGTTACGTTCTAGAACATTCACGGTGATTAATTTTGGACTTAATTCAAGTAGATCCTGCGTATATATAGTGCAAAATGGAGACTAGCAGCTATATTAAACTGCAAGTTGGCATTCAAGATAAAATATGTAAGGCACAAATTAACTTCAAGAAAACGCCTAAGGCTCGATTAACGGTTACATATTTGGAAACGAGGTTGGAACTTTTAAATAGCTATTGGAATCAGTTTGAGGAAAATCATCGAAATATTTTAATTGATTCGGGTGAAGCGACAGATAGTTATTTGGAAGGCGATGTTTACGACACCGTGGAAGAAAAATACATCGAGTATAAATGTGAATTAAAGGAAGCGTTGGCTAAGATCAAACCAGAGACCGTTGCGACCGTTTTACAAAGTGGCTCCAGCAGTATCGAATCCAATGCGGTCAAATTACCTAAAATTATTTTGCCAGTATTTGCGGGCAGGTATATGGAATGGCCCACATTTCATGATTTATTCGAATCACTGATACATAATAATCCATCTTTAGCAGCAGTGCAAAAATTGCATTATCTTAAAAGCCATTTATCAGGCGAAGCAGAGCAATTACTGAGGCATGTACCAATTACGGATGCGAATTATGAACAGTGCTGGCTGCAGCTGAAGAAGAGGTACAACAATACGCGGTATATCGCGTCCTGTATCCTCAGCAGGTTAGTGGGACAAAAGGCATTGACCACCGAATCAGCAAACGGAGTTAAACAACTGCTGGACACAACGAGCGAATGTTTGAGTGCTCTTAAAAGTATGAACATAGATATTTCGACATGGGACATTCTTGTTATCCATCTGGTTGCCCAGAAACTAGATCATGAATCCAGGAAACAATGGGAGCAAAAAATTAGTGACTATTCGGATCAGTTACCTAAATTCAGTGAGTTTTCTGCATTTTTAGAATCCAGATTTAGAGCACTTGAATTTTTAGAGCCTAAAGATAGACGTGAATTCAGAAATAAAGAGGTAGTAGATAGACCTAAGGTCTTCAACATCACCACGACTGTTTCCTGTCCATTCTGTTCAGATGAACACTTACTGTATCAATGTGAGAAATTTGTTCAAGAGAGCTGCGAGAATCGTCGGGAGTTTATACAAAGGAAAAGATTGTGTTTTAACTGTTTTGGAGCAAATCATTCTGTAACACAATGCAAACGGCGCACGGCTTGTCGACGTTGTGGCCGACGTCACCACTCCCTGCTTCATGCGGAAGGCAGTGTGAATTATACAGCCCAGGCGGGCACTAGTCAAGAAACTGGTCAGCAGTATGAGCCAGCCACGGAGCAGCGAGAGGCGGATCCTGTGAATCGAGTTGTGAACTATTTTTCTAATGGTTCAGTAAGAACTAGCTGTCAAGTAATGTTAGCTACCGCATTAGTTAATGTAGAAAATAAGGGTTTGTATTACACACTTAGGGCATTACTGGATCAGGGCTCTCAAGCCTCGTTCATTACTGAACACGCAGTACAGCTGCTACAACTTCGGAAGTTACCTGTTAGAGGAATAGTGTCAGGTTTAGGAAATCAGTCTAGTAGGGCAATAACACATATGGTAGAGTTTAATTTACAGTCCACTTATAACTCATTCAGTTGTATTATCCAAGCATATGTATTAAATTGTCTAACATCCACTCTTCCTTCACAGGAGGTTAAATTACTGGATTGGCCAGAGTTATTAGAATTGAGAATGGCAGATCCAGGGTATGGTATACCAAGCAAAATAGATTTACTGTTGGGCGCTGATGTGTATGGTCAAATTTTGGCAGAAGGGATAATCAGGAATCCACCCGGAACCCTAACCGCTCAGAACACGCAGCTGGGTTGGATACTTTCGGGACGAATACAGGTTAGTGATAACACTCCTTACATAATCAGCGCGCATATCCATGTTGACGACTCGATTAACGATTTGCTACGTCAGTTCTGGGAAGTAGAAACTGACAAGCCCAAACCACTCTTATCCAAGGAAGAAGAAGCTTGTGAAAAATATTTTGAATCCACTACAACTAGGGACAACTCAGGTCGCTATGTTGTAGGTCTTCCTTTCCGCGATGACAATCCAACTTGCCAATATGGTGATTCACGAGCAATCGCAATGAAACGGTTTCTCTTGCTAGAGAAAAAACTGGAAAGGAATCCATTCTTAAAGCAAGAGTATTCAAAGGTCATAAACGAATACCTGTCTATGAACCACATGGAGCCTATTCGCGACCAACAAGAGGCTGCCAAACCAGGATGCGTTTATCTACCTCATCATGCGATTGTTCGTGAGGACAAAAGCACAACGAAGGTCCGTGTTGTTTTTGACGCTTCATGTAAGGGTGTTAATGGTAAGTCGCTCAATGATGATTTGTTAGTGGGTCCTAGACTTCAATTAGAGCTGCGTCATATTATAATAAAATGGCGCACTCATCCTGTTTGTTTTATAGCGGACATAATTAAGATGTACCGAATGGTAAAGGTGATGCATGAGCACACTGATTTTCAGCGGTTACTGTGGCGAGAGAATCCTCGTGAAGAAGTGAAGGACTACAGAATGTTAAGAGTTACTTTTGGTGTGTCTTCTGCGCCATATCTTGCAGTCAAGTGCCTGCAGCAAGTGGCTAAGGATGAAGGTAGTGAGTATCCCTTGGCTGCAGAGAGAGTGCTGGACTCTTTCTACATGGATGACTTCATGTCCGGTTGTGATACGGAGGACGACGCAGTTGCCATATACCACCAGATGGTGGATTTACTTGGTAAGGGAGGGTTCCAGCTACAAAAGTGGGCAAGCAACAGTCCGAAGTTAATGGAGGTAGTGAAACAAGCACCACTGAGTTCTGAGAAGGCTAAAGATATTAAAATAGATGATGTAGTTAAGATTTTGGGTCTCACTTGGAACATTCACTCCGATTCCTTTAAATACACTGTCAAGTTACCGCCACTGAAACACCCAATCACCAAGAGAGGAATTTTATCCGATATCTCCCGCCTTTTTGATCCTTTAGGATGGATCGCACCAATAATTATCCAGGCAAAGATATATATGCAAAAACTCTGGCTGTCAGGACTCTCTTGGGATCAGGAAGTCACCTCAAATTTGCTGGATGATTGGATTGCATTTCGAGACAGCTTACCTACACTCAACCAGGTAGTAATACCCAGATGGGTTGCTATAAGTAAGTCCACAGCGCTTGCTGAGCTGCATGGCTTTTCTGACGCATCTATTGACGCCTACGCAGCGGTGGTATATTTACGTACGACTGATCGAAACGGCAATGTCAAGGTAAATTTAATTGCAGCGCGTACTAAGGTATCGCCTATAAAAACGTTATCCGTTCCTCGTTTGGAGCTTTGTGGAGCGGTATTGCTTGCAAAGCTTTTAGCTGAGGTCTCCGACATTTTAGCCGTTCCCACAGCCCAGCTGCATGCTTGGACTGATTCCACCATCGTTTTGGCTTGGCTCAAAGGACAACCCAATCGATGGAAAACTTTCGTTGCCAATCGAGTCACCGAAATTTTATTGATTTTAAATAACGATCAATGGTCACATGTCGAGTCCAGTCAGAATCCAGCGGACTGTGCTTCCCGGGGCCTGACTCCACAAGAATTTATCCACCATGAGCTCTGGCTTCAAGGCCCTCAATTTTTAAGTCAACCTACCTACGTTTCACCAACTGTGAATCTGTCCACTGAGTTGGAAGCTAAACCGTTGAAGTGTCACCTAGCTACAACTGTAGCCGAGTCCAATGCTTCACCTGATTTCCAGGTGTGGACTAAATATTCATCTTTAACAAGGATGATGAGGGTTGTTGCGTTTTGCCGTCGATTCATCAACAAGTTAAGATCAAAGCATTATCCTCCCTACATAACTGCTACCGAATTGGATGACGCGCTGAAACTGGGAATCAAGGCTTGTCAATCATTGGCATTTTCAAGGGATCTAGAACAGCTAGATAAAACTAATTCAGTAAACCATAAAAGCAATTTAGGTCCTTTGAGTCCTTTTCTTGACAATGACGGAATTTTGAGAGTTCGTGGACGCATACAACAAAGTCAGGTTAATTATAACGTCAAGCATCCAATTATTTTACCGCGTGATCATCATTTGTCAAAACTAGTGGTTAAGGATGCCCACGAAAGGACTTTGCACGGTGGTCCTCAACTGACATTAAATTTTGTGAGATCAAAATTCTTTATCATCCATGCTAAAAGCTTGATAAGACAACACATTAAAAAATGCATACGATGTATACGATATAGTTCGGAAAATGCACATCCTTATATGGGAGAACTGCCAAGCTCCCGAGTGACTATCACTAGGCCATTCTATCGCAGCGGTGTAGATTACGCCGGTCCTATTAACATAAGATTGTCGAAGGGAAGAGGGTGTCGTTCCTACAAAGGCTATATAGCGCTGTTCATTTGTATGGTCACGCGCTGCATTCACCTCGAAGCTGTGAGCTCTCTAAGTACAGAGGCATTTCTGGCAGCCTTTCGGCGCTTTACTTCACGACGTGGTCATTGCAAGGAAGTATGGAGCGATAATGGTACTAGTTTCGTGGGAGCATCAAGGGAATTACGAATTCTCTTTCAGGAACAAAAATCCAGCATCATGAGTGAAATAGCAGAGGCCCTCGCTCTCTCTGATACCGAGTGGCATTTTTTACCCCCTCATGCACCAAACTTCGGCGGCCTCTGGGAAGCTGGAGTTAAGTCCACAAAATACCATTTAAAACGAGTTCTGGACGGTACGATGTTGACCTTTGAGGAGTTGACTACCACTTTAACCCAGATCGAAGCTTGTTTAAACTCCAGACCTCTGTACCGCATGCCGTCAAGCCAATCAGATGGGGCCCCTCTTACGCCTGGTCATTTTCTGATTGGCGAGGCATTGGTGACAGCTTCGGATCGTCACTATGAAGACAAGAAGGTCAGTTCTTTGCATAGGTGGCAGTTAACACAAAAATTAATGCAACACTTTTGGCGTAGGTGGTCTACTGAGTATCTTACTACACTCTATCAGAGATATAAGTGGACTAAAATTACGCCGGAACCAAATTTAGGTGACGTTGTCCTTGTGAAGGAAGATGGTCTTCCTCCCTCTAAGTGGTTATTTGGTTTAATCGAGGAGAAGCATCTTGGTCCAGATAATGTCACAAGAGTGGTAACAATTAAATACAAAAATTCCAAATTTGTTAGACCTGTTTCTAAACTGTGTATTTTGCCTATAGTGTCTTAGTAATTTTGTATGCATGTAAGTTCTTTATTGCACCTGAAAAGGCGCCCAAAAAAGAAAAAAAAAAAAGAGGTCAACTTATTCCTCTAACCTACTTATTTAAGAGAAGATAAATGTATTTAATAACTATGTACAATTGTGGCTGTTTATTGATGTGCGATGGTTAATAGTGCAATCAGATCATGTCTTATGTTCCAACGTTTATCCTAGGAACCTGCTATGTATATCGCTATTTAATTTTGTGAGGTATTGATTGTACGTTTCCCCTGCTAATTTATTTTATCGCCTCATGGTGGGCGGTTAAGAACATTCTGTTCTTGGTGGGCGGAATGTTCAACCTATTTTCATAAAGTCTTTATTTAGTGCTTCAAAATGTATCGACAGATGGCGCGGTGTGCCGCGACTTAATATTTTTTGTTGAACGGTAACTGAGTTTTTTAACTGTCAAACAAAATGTCATAGTTCTAAGCAGCACTGTATCCTTGTTATAAGTATTTTTTATTCATTACACGAGTTTTTAATCCAAATGTTTCTACTTTAACAAAAATCTGGTAACACGCCGAACAATCTTGAAGTACTATCACATTTATCGTTATTATCTTTTGGTGATAAACAGACTACACTTAAAAGCGTGCCAATGGTTAGATTGGAATTCTTTCTCGAATGAATAACTCGAAAAGAATAAAGGTAGAAATCCATGTTCATGGTCCAGGTTGTTAGGTTAAATACTTAGTGGATAAATTACTACCTGTGTCTGGAACATTTCGCCCGCTTTACGAATGATTTTCGTTTCATTAATACATGGCAGTTTAGAAAGCAAAAGTAAGAAAAGGCAAAAGAAGAAAGGATCTATAGACAAGAGCTTGAAAAGAGTGTATTTTTTTATAAAAACCAAAATTCTTAACGTGTGTAATATTTTTTAGAGATCTGATATACTGAAAAAAAAATATATATATTGTTTCATATAATTATTTATTTTGATGACATATGAGCCTGTCAAGATCATGACTCCAGTGGCAAAGAGAACTTTGTTAAATAGCCTTACTCGTAGTTTCACCTGTCAGATTACTGTACTGGCTTTAATAAGGTTGATTAGCTAGTTTCATTCAGATCTTGTCCAGTAAAATCATGAAAGATTATTATATTGACAAAGATTGTTTATATTTAGATTCAACTAATCCCTAAGTCCCATCAACTAAGACAGTGATTGGTCGAACGATGATATTTAGTAAACCCAATTTAAATCATGATTTTCAACATTATTTAAATTTTTTTAGTGCTAAGAGAAAATATCACTTAGTTGGAGTGTATTTCTTTCAGTGTACGTAGAGTCAGGGACTATCGGCTTTTTACCTAACATTTTGTATAAAATGACAAGTACATCACAAATTAGTTACAAAGGTAACTGAGTTGTGAAGACTTGATTCCAATCCGTTTCCAGAATCAACGAGTATGTTTTTTTAATTCGCTAAGTTCGTATTCTGCACATTCCTATTCAATACTAGCCACTAAGCATTGCTTCTACATCATTGTCGCGAAAACCCTAATAGAACTGTCGTCAATGAAGTGTCGGTGGGAGCGACGCATGCGCCGCTGGTGCGTGAAACCGTCGCATTGTCGCGCGGCGCCGGCGCGTGACCGGCCGCGCCTCGCGGTTCACCTCTCTACGAAGATGAATCCATATTAATAGTACTGTTTCATAATTATTGTTAAAAATAGCCTTCGCCGTTTTGTAGTGATTTCAACAATCAGTCAGGGGTCACTTTGCCGCATTTAAATTTTGTCGGAGCTTTTTGGGGAAGTTTCCTAGATAAAAAAAAGTATTCTATTTAGTTGAATACGTCCGCCATACGTAATTGAAGGAAATATGCAAACACTAGCTTGTGCCCGCGGCTCCGCGCGCGTGGTATTCTGTTATCGCACGCTGTGCCCTCGGGAACTGTGCATTTTTCCGGGATAAAAAGTAGCCTATTTCACTTTCGGGACCATAAACTATATGCTAAAAATTACGTCGATGCGTCGCTCCGTTACGGCTTGAAAGGCGGACAAAAATACAAACACACAGACATATACGACCGGATGGCTAAGTGGTTAGAGAACCTGACTACGAAGCTTGAGGTCCCGGGTTCGAATCCTGGCCGGGGCAGATATTTGTATGAATAATACGAATGTTTGTTCTCGGGTCTTGGATGTTTATTATGTATTTAAGTATTTATTTATCTATATAAGTATGTTTATCCGTTGCCTAGTAGCCATAGTACAAGCTTTGCTTAGTTTGGGACTAGGTCGATTGGTGTCAAGTGTCCCATGATATTTATTTATTATTTATTTATTTATATAAACACACTTTCGGATTTATAATATTAGTATGGATATAAGTATGGATTACGTAACCGTACGAGTGCCCCAATAGTTGGAATCTTCAATCTTATGTTATTAGCAATAGAGATGACAGCAGGGTGTCGCCTATTGGGCATTAGCGTGTCGAGTACTCGGACGTTTACCTTACTTTCATCAGATTAGTAGCTTCACACACATCATTGAATTGCTTCGCAGGTTTCCTCACGATGTTTTCCTTCACCGTAAAGCTCGTGGCAAATTTCAAATATAATTCTGCATATGAATTTCGAAAAACACAGAGGTGCGAGCCGGGGTTTGAACCCACCATATCCCCGATCATCTTTCACGTACCTAATACCAAAATATTATCGTAGCGAATTTAGTTTTCCCGTCTCCCGAACTTGTTACAAGCTTAAGTGTCAATCGCGAAAAGCACTGCACTTCTACTTGGAGTTCTCCCCTCCAGATATTTAATTTTGATATGAAACCCACCGTGACGCCTCCAATAAATCTTATCCAGCATCTACTAGCCAATATAACCGCGAAATATTAGCCGTTGCGAATGCTAACATACAGAATTGTCCACTTAAGACTGTAATTCATCCAATGGCAACCCAAAGTCAAGGGAAGAGAATCCATTTTGGATAACCGAAAAGTAGGTGTCTATGAACTTGCGGTAAGGAAAAGTATCCCCTATAGTCGCAGAGTAAGATTTGAGTTTAGCTCTTTCGGTTTCGCAGTCAGGAAGTTTGAATGATTTTGCATTGCTTGCTTGGGTTTTAGCAGCTTTATGTAGGGTCCAAAAGGTTCACTTTTATACTGGAGT
Organism: Choristoneura rosaceana; assembly: GCA_037349165.1. Classification (NCBI taxonomy): domain Eukaryota; kingdom Metazoa; phylum Arthropoda; class Insecta; order Lepidoptera; family Tortricidae; genus Choristoneura; species Choristoneura rosaceana. The sequence goes on along the minus strand of JAZBNJ010000018.1, from coordinate 9,199,308 downwards.
CGGGGGTGATATTGCTTGACCCATCTCCAGGGATTTACTAAGGCTCTTTAGTTACGGTTTTATTTGAATTTACCAAAATGCTTTGTGACAAATATTTGTACGTTTATTGCGATTGCGGGTGGTGTGGAATATTAAACGTTTTTATTTGATAGCGGATTGTGATTTGATTGGTCATGGTTGGTGCTGGATTTGGGTGAATTGATTGGGTTGATACGATTTTGATGCCCCTGCTTTGGACGATATCTTGTGGTTAAGTGGTCATTATATTATTCTCTAGATCTTCTATTTAGTGCCGGTCATTTGTCTTTTTATAAGTATCTCAATGATTTAAGGAAATTATTACTTCTTTCTAATTTGCAGGTGGTAAGACCTTGTGCAAGGTCCGCCCGGATTGCTACCACCATTTTGCTCGCTGATTCTGCCCTGAAGCAGCAGTGCTTGCACTGTTGTGTTTCGGTGCGGAGAGTAAGATAGCCGGTGAAATTACTGGCACTTGAGGTATTCCAACTTAGGCCTCTAGGTTGGCAACGCATCTGCAATACCCCTGGTGTTGCAGATGTTTATGGGCGGTGGTGATCTCTTACCATCTGGAGACCCACTTGCTCGTTTTCCTGTTACACTGTTTAAAAAGTGGAAATAAAAAGGTTTTAAGGGATAAGGTTAGAGATATGTAGGAAAATATAAAAATTAGAATTAGGCGTTAATACTGATTTATTATACATTTTGACTACGGATAGTAAAACCAAATATGTCTATTTGATCAACTTGTGGTCATATAATATACATATATCGTGATAGGTATATTAGACACAGTTTTGTAAAATATTTAGAACTGGCTAGCTTTACTTGGGCGAAATTTGTAAATATAGATTTTTAGGTTTAGAGTAAATTAGTTTTAGTTCTTTTTTTTAATTCATTTTTGTTAATCATTGTATTGTATTGTTTGTTTGTTTACTTCTTGTTTTAAAAATTTAGAAAGAGTTGTGTTTTCATGTGGCTAAACTAGGAAATTACCTACAGATTAGTAATTGCGGGTCTCCAACCGACAGAACGCTACAATGTTAGATTGTAATTTGCTCTCTGAATACGGTTAAATTTTATAACCAGCACTGTCTTATTTGCCAAATAAACGGTTAGGTTCAAGGCACTAGCGGAGAAGCGAAGGCGTTGGTGGCGTGACAATTTTATGGCCGTCCCGCGCCTGCGCGACGCCGTCTTCCCAGGCCGTCAGCCAAAACGAGCAAAACAGTGACAATTGGTGCATATCCCCGACGAATTATCCCCCTTCGGCGCCTTTGTCCAATTGAAGCTTCCTTTATTTTACCATTTTTGCCCTTTTTCCATTCTCATTTGGTTATTTATCTCGTCTTTTTAGGCGCGGACAATGAGTCGGCCTCGCCTCATTATATCGCTACTGGTTTAGCACTCCTGGCGGTAGTAAATCTCCCGTGGAATTCTAGCGAATTACCCCGATGGGCAAGGCCGTTTTTTCTGGTGATTGATCGGAGTAAAAATTACTTTCTGTTTTTTCGCCGACACGGAGTCGTCGTGCTGTCGCCGCGTGTGATAAATCGAACTTTGATCCACCATTTGTTTAAAGAACGATTTTGTATGAACGCCTTTCTTGAAGCCATCGTGCAGTACAGATTTCACATACTGCATTTGGATAAATAACGGCAGCTTTTATGAATGTGATGCCGTAAATGTCATCGGTTTTTTTTTCTACAGCCTGTACTACAATATATGAGCGTTTAGTGTATGGGTAGTTCTCACGAAATCCCGAAATTCTTGTCCTACAAGCTTTCACAAAAATGTAGTAAATTTATAGGGGCAAGTATTGTTTTCCTGCAATAAACATCACCGTCGCTAAGCGTATCAGTTATAATTTCTAAGTCATAAGTGTAAATAAAAAAATTGAGTATATAATAATGCCGTTAAAATCATTCCCTCACTGTGTCCCAACTCCCACTTTCAAATACTTTTAAATTTGCAAATAAGAAGATAATAAAGTAAAAGCGATGAAAGTTTAATTATCCTTTTCTAAGAACAATGGATTTATGAATGGCTTCTTTATTATGATAATAAAACTAAAAGAAAATAAAAAATATGTATAAAACCATGTGTCCAAAAGAATTAAATCATTCCCCCACAACTTTACTAACAGTTAATTTATGAACACAGTTTGATTCAAACGTGAATGCTACCGTTTGTTTTTGATAGCTGCCAACACTGTAATTTTACCAATATGGCAAATTGTTTGTTTACGCGTTTGAGGTTTTGTTAAAAAAAGGTAGAATACATAATTTTTTAAAATTACATTTGTGTTCGTCATTACCTCACGTCCTAAAAAAAGAAAGGGTGAGTACTTTCCCAATTATTAATTGCATGATGAAGTAGGATTTAGGGAGTAGTTTACTTCCACAAAAAAACCTTGTTTAAAGCATGTCCGTGTCACTTGTTTTTTTTAATTTATGCTTCGTTTCGTCATTCCCTCATCGTCATTCCCTCATATATATTTACAGTGAGGGAATGATGACATAAGGAGTTAATGATTTTGACTGGGTTGCGATTCTTTTTTACTGTCGTTTGTTGTAGCAAACCCTTGAATTTAACTCTATCTTCTTGTTTCAGAGCAAATAATGGCAATAAAAAGAAAATCAGTAAAGAGGAAGCTAAATTAAAAAAAAAGGGAAATGATAGGAAGCGAAGAGAAAAAAATTAAATCAGACCCTACATATATATACCTGAAAAAGAAAGAGAAAGGCCAAGTAAAACCGATTTCAAACATGAGTTCCAGAGTGAGAAGGGTTTAAAGGAAAACCTGGAAAACCTGGAAATATTATTTTGTCAAGTTTTTGCTTATTTTTTTTAGGAAAGACTGTTATTAACTTTGAGACCGATTAAGTTAAAAGGAAGGTTTATTTCTGAGTTATTTTTTAAGAAAGTAAAGATTTTTTGTTGATTTTTCATAGGTACTGCCATTATGATTAAGTGTCATAGCAATTTAACTTAGTTGTTATTTATTTGTGGCATCTGCAGACTGCAATAAATTTATGATTTTCTGGACAATAGTTCCTGATAATGTTAAGTGATATATTTTATTATTCAATACAAAATATATAACGAAATAATTATGAATTTTTCTTTTGAAAACTTTATAATTACTTACAAAAATCATTCCCTCACTTTATTTTTTTTCAACAGCCGTATAACTCTTAAAAAAAACGCTTATTTTGGGGACCACTATTTTTCTGAAATCGAGTGTTATGACTACTACAAAGTCCATATGAAAAAAAACATAAATAACTAGAATATTTTTAATTTTATTGTCTTAACCGAATTTCGGGATTTCGTGAGAACTACCCGTATCTTTGTTTAGTATCTAACAGAGTTTACATATTTTTTTGGATATTGAAAATATTAAAGAACCATCTGGTTTTTAAAATAAATATGGTTTATCTCTATTTATCTTATCTACAAAGGGAAAAGTAGTAAATGAAGAGGTCCATACTCGGCAGTGGGTGGATGTGTGCTGATTTGATTGATTGATTATCTCTACACGGTTGTACTCGTATATATAAGTTAGCGTACTGATCTATAGTTACAATTGGTTTATTCCAAACCGAGTTTTCTTCCATAACACATATTATTTGTTCAACTATCTTCACTCGCTTCGCTCGGGTGAACCAATAAGGTCTGACAGTTGAAATGAAATTTCACCATTCTCTTTCTAAATTCCCGCGCGAATTCTCAATAATTTATTTCATATTTCAAGATACTCCATACTATAGCCTGATTCAGTAAGAATAGTCAGATAATAAGAAACCTATGTTCCTATAATTTCGTGAGATTCAGCTGTCTACATTCCGATTTTCATTTCAATCCATTTTAGCAAACAAAACACACACCACGCAGAGACGCACACACATACACGCACAAACTTTGGTTTTTAATTAATGAGCAGGATTTAGATCTATTGAAATTGGACTAACATTATACTTGTAACTAGTAAAGATTGAGACTGAATTTAAATCTATCGTTTAATTCCATTTTAACCCGCTAACAGTTCCTGTCGATATTTTTACCGTTATCTAGTCCTTAGTAATTTAAAGACGCACTAACATATTAAAGCAGTGCCATCAATCCAGTGAGCTATCATGGCATATAATCTTGAAGACAGAAGCTCGGCTGTTCTCGGAAGTAGTCGGGATTGCTCGGAAATAGATCATGCCACCCGCGCGTTCACTCTTACGCATGGTGCTTAACAAAGTTGCTTTTTCAACTTTGTTACTTCTCAATTTTTTTAACTTCGCAGTTATCGTTTAGTTTTTATTCTACGTACTAAGGTATTCCCGTTGTTCATCGTTCAGCTTTATTAGTCTACGTACTGAGGTATCCGCGTTGTATCACTTGTTCTTGTTTCTAGGCAGCGCAGACTGACAATCCTGGGAAGAAATGGCGGATTGTAAATTTCTATGTATGTCAAAATAAACGCTATATTAAAAGTATGAACGGCTGTATCTACAAAAATCTAGTGTTAGCAGAGCCCTTTTCTAAGTAAAATAAAATAAACGTGACATTTTATGTATCCCAATGAACCCACATCAATATAATTAATCGATTTTTGACCACAATCTAGCGACTGTCAACTTCAGGGTTGTGGCTTAGGATCACCATACACTTTAGGAGTCAGAATGCGGTATCTGTTTATTTCTTTTTTATCATTTGGGGTTAGGTTTCTTACTTACTAGCTTTTGCCCGCGGCTCCGCCCGCGTGGTATTCGGTTATCACGCGCTGTTCCCTCGGAAACTGTTCATTTTTCCGGGATAAATAGTAGCCTATGTCACTCTCGCGCCCATAAACTATCTCTATGCTAAAAGACTTATCGTTACGGCGTGAAATACGGACAAACACACAAACATACAAACACACTTTCGCATTTATAATATTATGGATTTAGAATTAATGTACTGATGCAGGACTGATGGCCGATGGGGTCAGAAGGTTCTCGAATGGCGTCCGCGGACCGGGAGACGAGCTGTCGGTAGGCCTCCAACAAGATGGAGCGACGACCTGGCTAAGATCGCGGGATCGCGGTGGATGCGAAAAGCACAAGACCGGTCTGAGTGGAGAGCCTTGGGGAGGCCTATGTCCAGCGGTGGACGTCTTTCGGCTGACATGATGATGATGATGAGAATTAATGTTGGTAGTACACAAGTAGCAGTTTTAATTTTATATCATTTCAAGTCCTAACTTATCAATGACACAGCTGTCCAAATTAAAGTCCTGCAAGAAAAACCCCATAAGTTACATTACATTGCACGTTCGATTGACCACTTCAGATTCTTTCGCCTTACAACCCCGCAATGTAAAGCGATTCGCACAATATTTCTTGCAGACCTAAAGTTAACGAGCTCGAGATTCCGCCGGTGGTCGTATTTCTTCTTATTCCCCAAAACCAATAAATAATGCATGTTGTATCAACTATTGTTCTCACAGGATGTCTATCTAAATTACGCACCGATTAGATTCCAAGTACCTGTTTGATATGCAATTGTGCAACACAATTTGGGAGACAAAAAATATGCAATTCTTTGAAGTGAGCAGAATCATGAAGCTTGTCAGGACGTAAATATTTGAGTAGCATTTTCATACATTTGTGACCTTAACTTACCACGAAAAATTTAATCGTCCTAGACATGCTATTACCTCCGAGACGTGCATTTTTTCCACAATTATGCCCCTTATATCGTTTTCTACAATTATTGACGACATGTTTTATAGATATTACACGCGTAATACCTAATCCTCCAATGGGCAGAACCATTTTTTTTAAACTGACTGACAAACAGTGACGCGGAGTGAACCATTTCTAGCATTGCGGAGAGTGAGAAGACTATGGTATGTCTTCAAAAGCAACAACTAAAAGTATGTCGCATTCTCCTGTGTCGTAGATGGTCGTAGTCACAGGGGATACTCTTGCACCCGTTTGACAAGGAAGACTGGCGTTCGTAATAGGTACATGTTCCTACGGCCATTTTTGGCAGATGGGAAAGTGCATTACGTGCTTTATGACTTTACCAAACAGTTTGTAACTCGCTTACTGAGTGATTTAAGATAGGATCGTCCCTTCCCACTGCATACCAAGTTTGTTGAGGATGCTTTAATAACTTGTAAGCGTTAAAAAAGTCGTGACTGCCCGAAGCGGTGAGGTGCTAGCGAGTTATCCGAGATGTCACTCGTACGCCGACCAAGATGTACCGTGAGTCAATAAAAAAAATTCAAATCGGTTCATAAATGACGAAGTTCTGAAGTAACAAACATTAAAAAAAAAATACAACCGAATAGAAACCCCCTCCTTTTTTTGAAGTCGGTTAAAAAAAGGTTGGATTGTAATTGTAGTCAGATTTATCTCCTTGTCATTGTTTTCAACTAGGTATCCTCATCATCATCAGCTAGCAGACGTCCACTGCTCAACAAAGGCCTCCCACCTAGAACGTCACAATAAAACACAACTCGCCACTTGCATCCAGCGGATACCCGCAATTCTCACGATGTCGTCAGACCACCTAGTGGGAGGCCTGCTAATGCTTCGTCTTCCGGGTCACGATCGCCACTCGCGAACTTTTCTTTCCCAACGGTTATATGTTCTTCGAGCGATGTGGCTCGCCCATTGCCTATTTTTACAGCTATGTCGGTGACCTTAGTTCTTCGACGAATTTCCGTATTACGGATTCTATTGCGCATAGAAACTCCAAGCATAGCTCATTCCATAGCTCTTTGCGTGACTCTGAGCCTCTCCAAGAGGCCAACAGTCAGGGACCATGTCTCACAGTCATAAGTCATCACCAGCAACACACACTGATCGAAGACTCTAGTCTTATGCACTGCGGACTATTAACTAGGTATAGTTACACTTACACTTACACCTTACTTACGCTTTGTCTGAGTCTGGCAAAGACACCTAAACATTCAGAATAATCTAACATCGTTTTATGCATGTAGCTTTATGATGAGAGATCGCACCCATCGGCTCGGCTCATCACGTGCGTCGTGACGACGTCGTCACGATCCCCGGACGGACGTGACGTGAGCTATCTCGCGAGATGACATCTGGGTGAGATTGTGCGGTTTCGAAAGGGATTTAGTTTTGAATGGGTGCTGTATGAACAATGTAAAAGGAAACTGATTTTGCGGGGTGATTTTTAATCTACGTACTATTTACTACTCATATTGCACAGAAGTTATTTTTTACCATTTACCCTACTACTTTGAGTCAACAGAGAACAAATGAAAAAAAAATATATGTTGAGTAGGTACTAATTTTTTTTATAGATGATCCGGAGAATGAGAAAAGCGTGTCTTAAGTTTTACAAAATGTATGACGTCATGCAAGAAAATTAGGTAACCCGGTATGGGAATCGAGTTGTTACGGTGCTATATCACGACATATATTATTTAAGCAATTAATATTTATTGGTTATTAGAAAGGAGTTTATTATTCACAAGAAGATTAGTTTTAAAAATTCCTCGGCCAAAGAATTTTCTGTATATTTCGTGTTTTGTTCCTACTTGACTCATTCACAAAAACAACAATATCATTTTCTTAAACATCATCCACCGGCACATGACCCGTCAATGATAAAAACCCGAGCCGCAAAAACCCGACACCTGGCCCTATACGAAGTCCAAAATTCGAATTTCGTATCGTGCCGTCTCTCTGACGCTAATATTATTTAATACGAGAGTGAGAGGGACGGTATGATACGAACATCAATTTTAGAATTTCACAGTAGCCCCCCTGACGTCATTCGACGTCAATGAACATTCGTTAAAATTCTACGGCGCCTCGACTGGCGACGAAAATGTCCAAAAATTTATAAGTTTTTGCGTAAGTAATTCGTTGTGCCAAAACGTTCAAATAACTGTCATTTTTTTGCAGGAGCCGCAATTGAACCGGAGTGAGAGGCTGGCTTATTCTGGAAAATTAGGTACGACGAACGTGCGAGTCGAGTACAATAGGGATGTTGACGCCATTAAAAAATAATTGGAAGGCATGAGTCCAGTAAAAAAACCCTTTATTTTAGCCCTGAAAACTTTCGATTTTCGATTTACTGTAAAATTAGACTTTTCGTTGCTTTAAAACAAATAAATAGTTAGTTGATTGAGTTTGCGAACCAATAGCGACTTATGTCGTCATAAGTCGCTATTGCCATTGAAACTCTATGGTAGAATTGTGTTTTGACAGTTCATAAAAAGTACGTCAGTTGATTGGTGGTGTCAACATCCCTATTAAGATTACCTACAATGCGACAACGCCGCGGCAGTGGCCGATGAAGCGCCAGAACGTACTTAATTTTAGAAATCATTTGGCTCTACCAGAGCTGATCATCATCCCAGCCTATATACGTCCCGCTGCTGGACACAGGCCTCCTCTCAGAATGAGAGGGCTTGGGACGTAGTTCACACGCGGGCCCAGTGCGGATAGGGAACTTCACACAAACCATTGAATTGTTTCGCACGTTTATACAGGTTTCCTCACGATGTTTTTATTCACCGTAAAGCTCGTGGTAAATTATGTTTGTACCGGGTACCGGGAATAACGTTTTTGTTTTGCTATCTGCAAGCGATGGTTTTGACTTTCCGTGATCTTTTTATTTTTTTTCCGTTTATCGACCGAACTACTATTCAACAACACTTCGCTTTCCAGGACGAGGTCGCCAGCTAAGATCAGAACATCACGGCAAAGTTACATCACATCAAGCTCTTCAGAATAAGACGCCTGTGGTAAAAACGCACATACGAGACACTACCTGATATATTGAGGAGGAACTTCTGTTATCAGTCGCGGAGGTATTCTGAGTTTCTTTCGTTTCCTTCAGTGATTCGACTTTATTTCGGCAATTAGACGGGTGCTGTTAAATTATGCTCGAGCTTACAGTTTTTGCGAGCCTGGGACCTTACCTTTGGGAATCAATTGTCTGTCGATAGAAATAAAGTAGCTCAACTTTTAGCTCGTTTTTTTTGCGCACATTTAAAACTACCTCACTGATTGTTTAGGTAATTAATTAAAGCAACGGGGCGATACATTTTAAAAGCATTTTTCGTTTTTTCTGCGTCTTATTTTTTTATATTCCAGCTGCACGAATATATATTCGTGCGAAATTACAGCTTTCTAGCATTGATAGTCCCTGAGCAAAGCCGCGGACGGACAGACAGACAGACAGACATGGCGAAACTATAAGGGTGTTGTTTTTGCCATTTTGGCTACGGAACCCTAAAAAGTGAACAGAGTATTTCCCTTCATCATAACTAGTTACTCACGATCGCGAAAAATAGCAAAACCTAAAAACTCGCCAAATTCACAAAATTCAAAATCAATTCCGTCACAGTCGGTCTCATTGTCTCAAGTGATTTGTGATGACTATGCTCAGGGGAAAAAGGGACTTCTATATAACTCACTAGGCGTTAAACAGAGACAGGAAGATAAACTAAGTCAAACCAATTAATATAATGGAGTCTATAGCTTGTTAGACGATTCTTTTTCCCTTTTGCGCGGCGTGGTCGGGATGCCGCGAATTCGAGTTCACGCTGAATTTTAAATTGACAACTGAGTTAAGTCGTAAATAAGGAGCTGGCGACAAATTCTTATAAGGTATTTGGGAAAATAATGCGGCGTATAATTGGATCGGTTTTGTAGTCTAGGAGGGGGGGAGTTTGAGCGTTTGGTGAATAAATTACTGCAAAATGTGACCAGATATATCCGAACCGTGTCTTGTTAAGCAGATAGTGGTGAGTTCAAACCCAAGCTCGTACTTCTGAAATTTGTTAAATTCATGCGAGAAAACTTATTTTGAAATTTACCACAAGAGGTGAAGGAAAAACATAAAAGTAAACCCGCCCTTAATTAATACATACATGCCATGAGCAAACTATACATTTCGCTGTACTACGCTATACCTACTACACTGATGGCGCTGGTTGCAAAAGAACCTTACCCTTTATACCTTTACCCTATTACCCTACCTTTAAAAAATATCCCCCTCCTAGCCGATTCCAGCAACGGCGACTGCTTCATCTCCGTTCATGTGCCCTCACGTGGCTCAAGTAGCCAATCTTCCTCAGGAAGGTACGCGCGCACAGCGAGCACGTGAGGATACCCTACCTTTACCCTTACCATTGGAGTGCAAGGGTAAGCAGCGTTAGCAGTAGTACTGTACGCCACCAGCAGCAGCAGGGCAGGCAGCACTACCGCTGAATACCCTTACTACACACCCTAGCTCTTACTTACCTTTACCCTTACCCTTATCCATATATGTTGTTAACGTTCTTTGCAAATATCGGATACGTCAGCCACCTAACTAAGACTAAATATCCAGCCCCCATAAATATTTTAACGATAACTGTAGCTGAAAACGGCAGAGTATCATTATTATTATAGCTGTAAAAATATGCAAGTTGAAGATGGCAATGAGCAGGCCACATCGCTTGAAGAACAGGTAACCGTTGAGGAAGAAAAGTCCTCTGATGGCGACCACAAACAGGCCCTCCGCTTGGTGGACTGACGACATCGTGAGAATTGCGGGCAACCTGCTGATGCAAGTGGCGAGTTGTCGTTCACTGTGGCGTTCTAAGGGGGAAACCTTTGTTCATCAGTGAACGCCTACCGGCTGATGATGATCATGATGATGGTTATTATAGGTAGTAAGCTCGCATTACGGACGACATCATTTTAAAATAACATCTCTAGTAGTGATACCCAGGTTGCGGTAGTAAGTCAAACTGTATTAGCATATATTTCACGGTAAACTCGTGCCGATATTCATTTGTTTGCATTGATCAGTGTCAGTCGGCTAGGCGGCTGCTGTTACTGTAAGGCACGCGATCCGGTGGCGAAGCTAAGCTTTTAACTTAATAAATCCACGGCACGTAAAATACACAAGTAGTTGCAATGAGCGTGACGTAAAAGGTAAGTAGTCGTGAGATTTTATCTCGATCCTGTGGGAACATCGGGGTAAAAAGTAACCTAGGTGTTATTGGAGATGTTCTACTAACTGCATACCTACCAAATGTCATCCAAGTCCCTCCAAGTTTTAGCGTGAAGGAGTAACGCAGTCAAAGGCAAAGTCAACGCAGTGCGTGCTAAGCTTTAGCCAGCCAGTATCATTACAGCAGAGTTTAGCATACACTCCGATAAAAAGCGAGCGGTTTTAGCGCACCGTCTCTTTAGGTGATACTCGCGTTTATACCACATACCATATAAATCTGCTTAAAAGTTCATTACTTAATACTCAGTTTTTATGCATTTATGAGATACATTTTTTATGTGACGTCTTTACGTTACTCCCTGATTGTGTTCGATTCGCTTAGCGGTAAAGTGCCTATTCAATTACCTATTGTAATTATACCTTTATAGTTTTTGTAGTACTACGAGTAGTAGTGGCAATGAACTTTTAGGCAAGTTTGGCGGCGGAAGGTATAATCGCAGTGCGTGCTAAGCAGTATCGTTGTAGCTTAGCTCAGTACTGGACGACAGCTCACCAGTTGACTGACAATAACAGATGGCACATGTCGCCGCGCTGCAGGTCTCAAGATTAAGCTACTTTTTAACCTCCACTGCAGTCGCAGGTTTTTCAATTGTCAGCTGTCAATTGTTTTTGAGCAGACAATTATTGAGAGAGAAGAGTAATTGTAATAAATGGCAGGTAAATTGAAATCGTTGAAAAGTAAGAAATTATTATAATTAGGTACCTGATTTGTTTTTAGAGAGTTACAGAATATACCTCAGCAGTTAGTTATAACTATTGATATTTAATAGTTGGTTCGTTTCCTAAAAAAAATGGCTCATACATTAGAGGACAATTTTGCTAGTGTCGAGTACAATATTTTTTATATGATATGGGGAAAATAAGCAGGTGGGTCACCTGATGGAAGGCAATCACCGCCGCCCATGGCCATCCTAAACACCTATCTACTAGTATAAGTTGAATTATAGATGCGTTGAGACTAAGATTGAAATAAATAAATATCATGGGACACTTGACACCGATTAACCTAGTCCCAAACTAAGCAAAGCTTACGTATTTTAGCCAGTGACTGTTGTATATATACTAGTATTTGCATTTATCATAGCGAAGTAATGCATAAATATCTGACACGTTCTATATCGGCCCTAGAAATAGAGTCGTATCAGATAATTACGCACGCTTTGTAGCTGCAAATATTGGTGATAGTGACTGTAGTGCAACCATACAGCAACTTTAATTGGTGCTAACAGTTTGCCAGATTGGTGAGCTCACTATCTTGGAGTCGCATTCCGCGAAAGATGTCCGATAAGCACGGTGTCGCGGTGGTGCTAGCGTGATTAAGTGCGCTGATACCGCCGGCCATTCATACGGGGCCTGGGTGTGGAATGAGATTGACCTGCCTGACCCAAGGTTGAAGATTTGTTAGGGTCTCCCCACATGTATCAACGCGGAATCGGCATAAGCCGGCCAAAAAACGCTTTATGTCTTCGCGATAAGAGCGAAAAAGACTTCTACCCGTCGGTAAACGTCGCTTCGCGTCGGCCGAGCCGATCGACGTCTTTTTCGCTCTTATTTCGTGGACATGAAGAGTTTTTTGATTGGTTAAAGTCGATTTCGCGTCGATAGGTTTGGGGAGACCCTTACATAGTATATACCAGTATGAACAATAAGCAGAATTTGTGGATGCCTCCGCTTTTTCCTATTTATCTTAGTTTTTGCGAAGAATTGCGAAACCGAAGTGGCAGTGGGCGGGGCACATTGCTCGCAGGACTGATGGCCGATGGGGTCAGAAGGTTCTCGTATGGTGTCCGTGGACCGGAAGACGAGCTGTCGGTAGGCCCCCAACAAGAACAACAACGAGCGACGACCTGGTCAAGATCGCGTGGTCCCTTTGGATGCGGAAAGCACAAGATGGGCCTGAGTGGAGAGCCTTGGGGGAGGCCTATGTTCAGCAGTGGACGTCTTTAGGATGAGGATACTAGTTTCTGAATCAGTTTGATCTTATTTGAAAAAAAAAAATGCTTCCAGTAGTCATACGAGATGAGAGATTGAGTGGGTCACAATAGAGATCGTGACTGCATCCTATAGTAGGTAAGTTTTTATATCAATTAATCCTAGGTACCTTGCAAATATGAAATGAGAAAATTAGTGAAGATACATTTATTATTTATTATAGGTACCCCTGGTGTTGCAGATTTTTATGGGCGGTGAAGATTTCATACCACCAGGAGACCCACTTGCTCGTTTGTCTTCCAGTCAAATAAAAAAAATAATTAAATTATGCAAAAACGTCTGAACCGTAGGTGCATCGAAGATAAATATTGTACTATTTAAAGTACGAATCAATAGTAGAAACAACTGCCAAATGTACTAAATAAAATAAAAGTTGTTCAATGAATAAAGAAGTTTCAACCTGATGCAAATATTTTCATAATCGCATAACTGGTAACTCTCATCGTAGTCTCGAGCAATACATCTGTTAGAAATCTCTATTTTTTTTAACACAGACATGTCTCTGTACAATGTCGTTGTGTCCACATCCCATAGTAATTGCTCGCGCTGCCACTGATAGCATCAGCGGAGGTGTCACGTACGTAATTGCCACCGCTATCTGATGAGCGTTATTCACCCACTTCGTTTATGCTAAACTAGTTTTTGTGACGACTAGGATGGTGTACTTGCTATTTATTCTTATCTGGCCGTACGAACAGCTTCATTGTCTATTGGAGATGGAAATGAGCGAGAATAGTTGTCTTAGAAAAGGGCGAAAACATGTTTTTTGAAATCAATGTCCCAGCTTGTTGTTGACAAATAATTGAAATATCTAATTATAGAAAAAGTAATGTTTTCAGCCCTTACTGTTTATTAAAGGGAAAGGTAAATGTCAAGAAAACAAGATTATTTCTTCAATAGATTTATCTATTATATTTTAATGAATAATTTCTCAATTACAGCTGTAATTACAAACTGCGCTTGCAGCTGAGCAAGCTTGTCTTGTAGAAAAACTGCAAAATTAATAGATTGTATTGCAAGTCAAATCTTTGCACTCTTGTGATAATAATTTACAGAATTCAAACTCGAAAAAATAAATCACTGTACGTGTAGTGGTTGCTTAGTAAATGGGAAATATAACGAAGCCATGTTATTGGTAGATCATAGCTTTGAATTTCCTAATTGGTCGATTATGTAGTAGGTACCTAATGTAAAAATACAGTACAGCTTTTCGTCGCCTGGATTCACATATTACAGTGATTTATTTCAACAGTCTAGCGGTATAGAAAAAGAAAGAGCTGTCTCGAAATAAACTCTTAATGCTTATTTTAATGAATTCCATGGAAAATTATGTTCATTTATAGATAATATATTTTGTATTTTAATTAACTACAATAGTTATCAACTATATATTACAAACTTTCTTAGCTTACAAGTTTAGATTTTATCAATCGTTTTTTGCGAGCGTTCAATTGTTGAAGGCCGGAGACAATTATTAATTTTTACTTACAACAAGTAATAAACAACATATTTATTTATCTAAAAGGTGGCCAAATGATAATTTAAATAAATAATACATTTCGACTGACATGTTTGAGTAGCTACAAACAACATGTACCACGCTTAAAATGTTGTAAATTTATTAATATGGACATATTTGCAAAATATCTTTAAAACTTCATCTTTTGTACAGATGTTGGTATAACCCAACTAACATTCAAGTCACATTAGAAGCCGGTAAGAGTAATGTGTACGCGCATCTTCTAAACAATATACCTTTAGGTACTAAAAATATGTTCTAAAATTAACCCGAAATATTTCAGCTGGTGATTAGTTTGACTGAACACCGCGTAAATGTGTTTCAGGATTATTTTTAACTATGTTCAATGTATATATTTATTGATTCATTATGGTCCAAGTGTAACGCGTCAAAAGCGTGACCACATTTTGAGTCAGAAACCCCGATGGAAACTTTAAAACGGGTGTTGATTCAAACTAACCAAACTGTAGTAATTATCTGGGCTAATTTTAGGACACCTTGACGTATCGTGTAAAGGCTTTCTAAGTAATTTATTTGCTAGTTGGGGTATCTAGCACGTGGTCATTAAAAAGTTACAAATAGAATAAAAAAAAAATGTGCAATAATAACACTCTTTTTTTTTAGTACAGCATTACAAGATTTACAAGTTAAGTTAGTGATGTCGTGTATACATTTATAATTTCTCATTATTTTGCAACAATTAAACACAAGCTAATCTCACAGCACAATTGACAAACATATTTTCAAAATATGTCTATTAGTAAACACGCATATATACCTTACAAATTGTATTTACAAAATAAAGCGATGTTTTTAATATTAATCTATATTAGGGTGAGTTTAATGAACCGATGATCTGCGATATTATAGACTGCGCTGTGATTGTGACCTTTATACAGAAAGAAATAGTTTTATAGTGATACAAATGCAGTAAATTAAATATCTATTAACTTGACGTTACATCAATGAAATAGAAAAAAAATAAGGTAGGTACATAATGCTCATTGATAAATTTTGATGTAATGATAAATGTGATACCATCTTTATCTATTTGAAGAAAACAAACAGAGACGGCACCACAAATAATCTGTCGCATCAATAAATGGTGAAACAGGGGTACATGTTTCAAGTAAGTCAAGTGTTAAGCTTGAATCGATAGTTGGAATCACATTTTTAACAGTTAATCGCGTACAGTTTCGCGCGTCTCTTGGGTAACATTAATAGCACAGATATAGATTAGGTACACTAGATTACGAAAATGCATCTACTTCGCGTGTCTGAACCCGGACCAAACGTCGGGGCTGGCCCCATACAAAGACTGACCGTTAACTGACTAATCATGACTAGTGACTGACTCGAGCCCCACGGCGCGGGCGGGCGGGCGGCGCATTCGAATCGATTTTGCGCGGACATCGGGGAATTCACATCGCTAATTGGCTCTTGAGATGTCACAGTAGGTAGATATAAAAAAGTGACACGGTTGGTTTTCATACAGATTGAGGTGTTTGCGTTATCTAGTTTAATCTATATCTGTGATTAATAGGGTTTGTGTGGCAGGCTAGTTTGAAATTTTTGAAATTTAAGTATATCACGTTTGGGTTTGGTTTAAAACTAAATGAGTCAATCGCGTGCAAGACTTACGTGAAACGGATCTCACGATACTAATACCATCTATACTCCATTTATTTTAACATTTGAAAATTAACGGCAAAATTTGCACACGTTTTTAAATGAAACAAAGAAACTATTTAAAATTGTGTTAACTTCTGTAATAAAAACCGCTAGTGAATGTACATGTAGTTATTTTTAGTCCATTTGTGTTCGAAATACCGAGAAACGTGTGTTACAATTTGACCATTACTTCAAATCTTAAATTAAACGGAGTGTAGCGGTATTCCACTTGTTAAAAACCCTTGTTGCTTCCTAGTATGATAGTTCGATACTTATGCAGACCATAGTGTTTTTGTTTTGCAAGAGAACTATACCTTTCCAATTTTTAAGTTAATCTGATCAACAAAGTGATAGAAAAATCGTTTGCAAATTTCAAACATTACAAGTTATATAAAAAATTGTAATAGTTATATCAAAGTTTGGAGTCACAATCTACAGTTCGATCTTATCGCGAAAATGTATATAATTATAACCTATTGCCATTGCAGTGGAAAAACTATCAGTGATTACTATTGTGTCGCCGTATAAACTACGTGTGGTGTTCGATGTTAAATGTATGAAACATAAATAATTCTGTATGCTTCTAAGATATCTATAACAACAACTAAGAAACACGTACCTATACTTATAACAAAAAGTCAAGTATGTGTCGTATAGATGCAACTGTCTTGGGCGTGTAGTTGTGAAGTATCAAAGTCAAAGGGGTAGTAGTAAAGTAGTAGTCAGAAAAAGTAGTCATATATAGTCATTAGTCATAAAATGTCATCACATGTAGTATCGTCTCCGTATGTTTACATTAACATGGCAAATATACTTGGTCGGTAGTAAAAATTGGACTATCTTGGTTTATCTTATTACAACATTATTTTCAAATGTTTAGATAAATTTATTCATCGAGTCTACTTTGAGACTGTGAAAGAATGACTCAGTTTTAGTATCTTGTCATAAAAAGAGTCCTGTCTCTAGTAGAATAATATATAACGTAATAACGCTGGACTATAAATATAATTTTGAGAACTTTTACAAGCGTATTGCACTTCGTTTTTTAATAATAAATTCAGTTTAAGTATCCTTAGAGTTACAGCTATCTTAGAAGCACACTCAATGATCAGGTCGTCGTCTCTTTGACGCCAGTTCATGTTGAACTGCCTTACAGGAGTCTAACAAACCTAAGGACCTAACTTAACTATGTACAGTCAGTATACGAATATCGGCCCGATAAGAACGACAGAAAAAAATAGGAACGATACAAAATTTACCCGCCAATCCCGCGAACACTTGGTCAACCACTGGTGCTCTGAGATTTTACAATTATAATTAACTATAATTAGGTCATTTAATTACTTTATTACAACAACATTTTAATCAGCTTAGCTGACAACTTTGCCATTTCAGTTAACTGCTGGCATGCCCATTGCAAATGCGAAGATAATACCAACTGGTGTTGCAAAAATGTAATTTGTGTAAGTAATTTATTACCGGGTCTGCTTTGTTTTAAAACTGTCAGGTAAAGTTACGTTATAACCACAAATAAATGTGCTGTTTTAGTACTTCCTACCCATTAAATGGGTCACAAGTTGCAGTAGTTTCAACGCATTTGCATCAAGACAGCAGCATCAATTGCATAAACTTTTATGCCAAAGTAAATAAATACAAAACTTCTTGTTTCAAGGACGCACGTATTGCACTATAACACGACAAAGTTGCCAGCTTTGTCTTGAAACATTTGTAGTGGTAGAGCACGACTGGCGGCATGCGCGGAAAGGCGGCTAACATCGATATAAATACACGGTATTTACAACGCTACGCGAGTCAGTCCTGCGTCTCCACGTCCAAGCCGTTGACCATGCGCTCGATGCTCTTCAGGTCAGAAGGGGGGGTGGGGGCCGTGGCCGCCGACGTAGGAGGGTCCGGAGGAGGGTCCGCGGAAGCTGCCCTCGCAGGTGGCGACCCCACTCTAACCCTAGCTGGCGAAGAACTCAAACTCCTCGCTCTCGGAGCAACTTGCTCAAACGCAGACCCTAACCCTGGCAACGCGTATGGAGCGAACCTATGCGTCTTACCCAGAGGCGACGGGGCCGGCAACGACGGAGGAGGAGGCAGCGCGTACTGCTGCAGTAGCGGATGGAGATTAAAGAGGAGACCTGGCGGCATTTGATGCGGCGGGAAGAAAGGTGGTGGGTATAGTGATGGCGGGTAGAGGTAAGGTAGTAAGGGAGGGTGGACGGGAGGGCCGAGGGAGACGTCGGGCGCGGGGGAGGGGCGCGACGGGCCCGGGGGAGGGGAGGAGGCGCGCGCGCCACCCGAGCATGACGAGTCTGAGCCCGCCTCGATGCCTTCTTCGGCGCCTGAGTCGCCGCCACCGCCAGAACTGAACCAAGCTGAAACAAAAGAATATAGTTCATAGTCTATTCATTATCGTGGTGCAAATGATATAATAATTCACACAGTGAGACTTCTGGCATAATTATAATTATAAGGTATAATGAACATGCTAATACATAAATGCTCGATTGCAACGCTGCTGTTCGCCCTTGGCATGGCTGATATGTTAGCCTTAGCTTCTTTATATGAAAATGGTAAGCGATTATCTAAGGCTAGTGGTATTAACTAGTGCTTTCTTATTCGAAGATTGCTTAGCAAATTAGTAGTATAAAGTTGCAACGGGCAGGTCATATGAGCTACAGAATTGGAGCAGAAGATGCTTTGGCATAAAGGTAGAGGCTTATAATGTCCAGTAAATAGTGAGCTAACACGAGCTACCGATGAGCCTTAGAGTTATAATATCGTTCGCATCATTCAGCTCATGTTTCTTGAGAATCAATACCTCACTGCTAAATATCGTGATGCCACTGAATAATTCTTTAAATATCATCTTTCCACTCATCCCCGTCGGTTGCTCTATGGGGAGCATTGTTGATGACTGGATACATGTCCACACTATCAGATTGGACTTCTTTCCCTTGATATAATGTCAAGCATGTTTGGTTTCCTATAGCTATAAGCACAGTTTAGACCTGCAAGAAAAATCGTCTAATTTCCCTAACTTGCAAAATGGCCAATTGATTGACTCAGGCTTTAAATGTTAAGCCTGAGTCAATCAATTTAAAAAAAAGCAGGTTCTGCCTTTTCGCAGAATTATTGTTTGCCAAATGTGTCATTGCTTAAAGTATTTTATGTCCCAACTCTCAATTTTTTCCTGAACCAATTTTTCTCAGTGTATTTTTTTATGGTTTTATAAAACACAGTAAGTTAGGTTAAAGTTTGTTTTATGAAAGTCCCAAAAAATATGGTGTCAGAAAAAATCGTGGCTTGCGAAATGAAACATTTGGGAATAATAATTTGGCAAAAAGACAGAAAACCCGGCACTTTGAGAAAAAGCTGCGGTCGCAGCTATGTAAAGGGTGTTACTCACAAGTATTGGTGTGGTGCGTGCTGGAGGGCGGCGCGGGGGGGCTGGAAGGGCCGCCCACGTCCAGCGGCCGCTCGTCGTCGTCGTCCCGGGGCTCCGAGCGCGCCGTCAGCAGCGCCTGCCTGCGGTACACGGACAAACTACTCGTGTTATCATTGCGAATTTTACTAACATATACGTAGGACTAGCGTTTATCCGCGGCTTCACACACGTATAGGTAAAAAACTTAAGTAAAGGACCTGTTGTATGTAGTGGTGCACAGAATTGATATGGAGCTTAAGTCATTTTGCGATATGGACAAGTTACTACTACATACAACAGGTCCTTTACTTAAGTTTTTCACCTATAAATCATTAGATCCAGCAGCCGAATTGGAATTCCAGGATTTAAAAATTCCCGTGGAAATTCCTGAAAATTAAATCGGGGTTTTCATTGACGTTACATCAAAAACAGTCATGTCAAATTTCATGACTCTAAGCCCAGCGGTTATTGTTTCGAGATTTTATCCCTATCCCGTGGTAATATTGGAATTTAAAGTAGGCTATGTTTTATTCCAGATGTCCAGCTATCTACATATCAAATTTCATGATTCTAAGCCCAGCGGTTGTTATTTAGAGATTTTATCCCTATCCCGTGGGAATATCGAGATAAAAAGTATCCTATCTTTTAATACAGGTTGTAAAATAACATTTTGCCAAATTTCGTCCAAATCCGTAAAGCCGTTTCAGCGTGAAGAAGTAACAAACATACTCACTCACTCACTCACTCACTCACAAACTTTCACATTTATAATATTAGTAAGATTGGTGTGCATTAGGTCGATATCACGATAGGCAGTTGGTAGTTGGCGCCGCAGCAGCGTGCCACCAGCTCTAAAGCTGCGATTGCCCTGCTGTCTATAGGTACAGGATGCCTAATTATTATGACTGCCTATTTTTTTTTGTAAGTCATTCATTTCAATTCTAAACATTCATTTACACAAAAAAAAACAACATTTTAACAGTCTTTTGGTAAATATTCTAAAATGAAATGTAAAATTTTCAGTTGAAATATGTAGGGCAATTGTAGCAAGCCTCGCAAGATAAAGGTACGTTACCTGACCGTTAATTTCCAAAAAACAAAAAACTAAAACCTAAAATGCATTTTAATTTAATAAAAAGTCTTCCTTAACCCTTAAATTATCGCTTTGTGCGCAATTTAATTTAATTTGATTAATTTAGCTCGATTTTTGTTTAATTTAATTAATTTGATTTTGTTTAATTTGATTTATTTTATTTAATCTAACTGAATTTGATTTATTTTAATTTTAATTTGACATTTAACTATTATTAATATATTATTTTATTTGACATATTGTAATACAATTTTTTATTATTATTTATTATTTGTTTATAATTGAATGATATTAAGTTAATGCATAAATTCTTTGTATTGTATAATCTAATTTAATAAGTGTCTACTGCAATTTTTATTACCTAATTATTATTATTGTGTGCCCTTACAGGGCGTCATGGACCAACTGAAATAACTGAAACACCTTTTATAACTATGTACATGACTTTACAATGAATAAATGAATAAATGAATAACCCTAAAGAGCGTAAAGGGCAAATTGATAGGCGCGTTTGGGTCAAATTTCGTCGGTATCATTAGGAGATGATTAACCTTTCAGCGGTCGGGGGCCGTTGCGGCCCATTATCCCAAATGTCAACCGTTTGACACCCGCGCAAAGTGCAAACACTGTCATTTTAATTTTAATGTGGTGTTTAGTGATGCGGGTAAGTTTTATGTTAACCTCATCGTAGTCCTGGCACTTTGCTTTCACATATTCACCGAAATATTCGCATGGTAGGTACGAAACTGTTTCTTACATGCAAATTTATATTTCGGTGAAAATGTCTAGCAATATACGTATCTACTATTTCATTTCTACCATGAGCACTGGAGATATCAATAGCTAGACGATTTTTTCATTCAGAGATCTGTTTGCGAAATATTCAACTTTAAAGTGCAAATTTTTATTGAAATCGAGCGTCCCCCCAACCCCCCCCCCCCTAAAATCCATGCTATTGGGTGGAAAAACTTGAAAAAATTCAGAATGGTAGGAAATATATGGAAAATTATAGCGGCTAAGATGCTTGAGAATTATTAGTAGTAAACAGCAAACAGCAGTCTAAGGCAACATATACCTAAACTTGGAAGATTCAGAACACAATATGAAATCCTTAGAAAAATATTATTTGATTTTTTCGTAATGGCTACGAAACCCTATCCTGGGCGTGTACGACATGCTCTTAGCCAGTTTTTTCTAAATTTGGTACGCTGGGTTATATTATCTTAAGGCGATTACTCTCCCACAGATAAAGGATGATTTTTTTCAGAATATGTAGGTAGTTGGTTACGAAAAGGCTACTCCAGCAAAACACAAGTTAAATTGTCCTACTGAAATTCAAAATGTAGTAAGTACTTAAATTTTGTTGCCATTTACCATCGTCTGAGTAGAATTTATAGTTTTCACAGAAACTATTTTTCCTCGATGATGAGAAGATCGACATTAGAGAAAATATCTTTATTCACATTAGATATTCACTTTTTTTAATTTGTAAAGTAAATAATTAGCAAGTAGGTGTGTTGCATTAAAAAAAAAAACATTAAACTCACTCATTCAAATTTAACTTGCAAATTTTGAACTAGGTACCTAAACATACATACCTTTGTATACGACCTACATGTGAATCAAACAAAAGCTTTGCGGAAAAACTTCGGTAAAACCGGGTTCAAATGAATAAAACAGATTCTTTCAAACAAATTGTCATTTTAAAGCATTCTGCATGACAATGCACGCAGTTATTTGCCGGCGGTTGGGCAAAGGTTCACATTGTTTTAGGGGCCGTGGTTCCGCGGTAAATTATATTAAATCATCTCATTGTCGGCTGATAGAATTTAATTTGTGCCACCCTTAGCGTGTAGGGTTGGCGACGGTCTAATATTTTAATTGAATTAAAATTCGTAGTTTTTGTTTTGTTTATTTTGGGTCGGCGAGTGGTTATTGAGATTGTTATTGAAAAGTTGCGGAATCAAATTGTCGTTGAGATTCGGAATAGAAGGAAAGAAAGAAATCACATTTACTCACAACAACACAAAGCACAATACAATATTACAACACAATATTATTAGAAATATTAGTAGTGGTAGTAGTTGTAGTATAGTAAGAAATATGTAAAAAAAACTATCGTCTAACGAAAACCCCATTGCAATCAGGTCAGCAGTTTTTGGGAAAGTCACGAACAATCCCTTAGTTTGGTTAAAAAGAAAACTTACTTTCTTAAGATTGGTTTATGGCGTATTTTTTTATTTTAACTTCAAATTTTGTTACTTTTCCGGTCATCACGTAAAATCCATTTCTAAAATACAAACTGAAAACATTGATGCACAGAAAAACCAGAAAAAGAGACCAGCGCTGGGAATCGAACCCAGGTCCTCAGCATTCCGTGCTGCGTGCTATATCTGGTCTCTTTTTCTGGTTTTTCTGTGCATCTATGTTTCAGTTGGTATTTTCGATACATATTTTCTTAAGTCGTATTAAAAAGCCAGAACTAGGTAGTATAAACGGTTAATTATTATGTTTTTTTTTATCTGACGCAAAACAACTTAGAAGAATATCAAAAATTTGATTTAATCTATCTTGATCTTAAATTAATCACGGTATACACAACAAAAATTTGCAGCTCCATCAACGCGAGAACCAGCATTTTGACTACTGTTTTTTTATTCAATATTGTGTGGCAACCCTAAGTTAAACTGTCAGCATTAGGGTGTTCGCGTTACAATGTAAACTCCACTCCGGCAGGGGTGGCTCGCCTTGTAATTTCACCGAATTTTTATCCCCGTTTAGTTCCCCTCTCTTTTTATTGATGCTCTGTAGTTCATCCCTAAAGCTCGGATGATGAATTTAAGGGATTCGATTATCTGTGGTTAGTAGAGTTGGGAATCAGGGGATCTTGAGATTTCATCCTGGCTGGAAAGTTCGTTGTTCCATTATTAAAAAAAAAAACTTAGTGTTAGATACTAAAGTTGGTAAACATGAAAACGTGTGCGTTGGTGAGTTCTAAGGATAGTAGAATAAACGAATCACTCAAGTCACTAACGGTTTGTGAACCTAATTTTGGCCTAAAACTAAATGGGAGGAAGGATAAATGAATGACTACATTATACAGACGTACGCTACCATAAACAATATGCATACTAAATAGATCAGTCTGCTAACAGGAAGGTGATTATGTAAATATCAATTACTTGATTTGATTCATCATACAAGAAAACACCCAAACATGGAAAATTAAATAAAAAATAAAAACTAGTAAAAAGATTTTTGTTTTGGGTGAACCAAAGCACGTAACAAAAAAATATGACGAAAGCGCCAAAATTTATTTAGCTAACTTAAACATAATTTCACGTTAACGCATCCATTTTAATCCGCACTGCGTATTCCACATGTGGAGCAGAATCTTTAATTCCCTCGCAAAACATTAAATTTTGCACCGGACGCGCTCGCCGCAGCCTCCGAATTAGAACGGATGAGCTGGATGCCGGAAGTTCTTTTTTCCAAAATGGCCGCTCCGGAAACGCGGGAAACGTGAGCGTTTTGACAAACGCCGCGCTCCGGGAAGGACACATGCCGCGCATATTTCATCATCCCTTTGTGTCTGTGGTCGCCGTGACGCGTTACGCTAACGGCCCGTGAACGGCCTTTGCCAAGATGTTGGTAATTAGGGACTGGATTCGAGCTTCGGATTTGTTGACGTGAGAAAGATGAGGTGGACTTTCACTTGTTTCTATATAGAACGACGTCATACAAAAACGACATTATATTAATACAACTCATGTTTAATATCAAGGTCTTAAATAGTATAGGTACTTTACTAAATTCCCCGTCTTCCGTCGTTTTAGTGCAATAACGTTACATTTTCAAACTATGTAGGTATCTGTTATCTGTTTTCAACTAACAGAATATGCTCTACCTAATTATGCATGATTAATTTTAACTGACACAAGCTGGTTTCTGGTGCTATATACTTTCGGCAGTCTCCTGTAGGTGTAACGTGACTTTTGAAAAGTCCTTAACAGCCGAGTAAGACGATTGGATGTCTCAAAAACAGAAGATTACTCTTTTGCCACGACGATATGTGGAAATTAGCGACTTAGCGACTTAGTCTTAGAAGCAATATTTCGATCATACCTATATTATGTATACATAACGGTAGAATTTCAACCTACCTACTTGATTGAACTGCACGCGCTCGGTAGTAAACTACTGCTTGAAACCCCCTCTTGGGGAGAAGAGTCAGGAAAATACACGAGCAGCTGCATACTATAAGATGTCTCTGTTCCTTCCCGTAGGTAACGTACAAGGTAACTATATAAGGCCTGTTGTCAGAGAGGACACCAACTTTGTCAACCACGAAATTCGGTTTCTAGCATTGCGGTAAGGAAGTCAAAGGGAATAAGCCACTATTCCCAAGTCGTCTTGTTTTACTGTCAATCCTCGTTACCACGTTCCACTCAGTCAGTTATAGCCATGCTATAAATCTGTGGCTGTATGGCCGCAGATTAGTAATATAATTTGTTCTACTTCATTAATATGGACCACCGAGAAGTAAGGTCGATTGCCGCGATGTGAAAGCCAAAGAGAAGCCACCACACTATCGTAAGGGATTAGCGTACCACTGGTCAGTTTCCTTACTCGTCAATTTCACTGATCTGACAAGTTTACTCATTAGACAGTTTCATTAGGTTGACAATTTCCTTATTTGCCAGTTTCACCAAGTTGTCGGTTTCTCTATTAAGTCAGTTTCCTGGTTTGCAAACATCTTTATGTGTCAGTTTGTTTAGCCAGTCGTTGTAGAGTTTCGCTGTCAATTCTCTACCTACGATCGCGAACCACTCAATGTAGCTACGTAAAAGACTCTTGCACTAGTAATAGTCAATTTATGCTGTATGGCCGTTGAGTAGCAATATAATTTGTTTACAGTTCATTGATATGGACCTCCGAGTAGTAAGCTGGATTTCATAAATTTGTTACCTAGTTATTTCACTTAATATGTATGGCTGACAAGGGAAAATTGTCGTCTTGGTTGGTTTACGTGGGTAGTGTAGTAGTGAGTTACTAAGTTTACCAACAGGTTTAGTCGCAAGCTTATAAACTTTAACTACCTCCCGCGTGTTATCGTAATTTGCGAGACAATGTTTGCAGTGAATTTAATAATTAGACTTAGAGTTAGTGCGGTAAACGTGAGCAAAGC
This sequence comes from Choristoneura rosaceana, assembly GCA_037349165.1. Lineage (NCBI taxonomy): Eukaryota > Metazoa > Arthropoda > Insecta > Lepidoptera > Tortricidae > Choristoneura > Choristoneura rosaceana. Next base: position 9,173,363 of record JAZBNJ010000018.1, on the reverse strand, counting down.
TGAACTTTTTGAAGTAACTGTTTCGTACAAATTTTGTATTGTTGCCAGTATTGTATGCTTCACCTTATAGAAATGTTATAATTAATGTCCTCTCATAACTACTCAACAGATGAACCGATCTTGATAAAATGATACGTCATTGGATTCGTTTTCTAGACGCGAGTGAAATTCTTAAAGAATTAATATGGCGAATTTTTGGCGCCAAATTGTGAGTCTTCAAATTTTTTTTTATTCAAACCTATCGAGTAAAAACGGAGAGATTTAAAAACAGATTATAAAAATATATGCAAGTCATGTATTTTTATTTACCATTTTCACAGAAATGTTAAAAAGTATAAAATGAGACAATAAATTAAAAAAAATCAAAACCCGGCTGCGTTAAAAAATACTAAAAAGAAGAAAACAAAATATGGACGTAGTGGTCTAGAACTTTGTTAAGTAGCTAACTTAAACTTCAACAGGCGGGACCCATTCAAATCGCGACCTGCTCAAAAATTCTTAGTATCTATGGGTCCCGACTGTTGAAGTTTAAGTTAGATACGAGTACTTAGTGAGGCGTGGAGGCCGCGGATCAAATTCAAATTCAAATCATTTATTCAGTAAATAGGCCGCAATGGGCACTTTTACACGTCATTTTTTTTAAACTACCAGCGCTTTCGGAAAGACCATCATTGCCAAGAAGAATGCGCCGCAAGAAACTTGGCAGAAAGTCATTTTTTCAAAATAAAATAATTACAAATAAAATACTTAAAAACTACAGTAAACAATTAAACAAAAAATCACAAAAAAAATAATTAAATAATAATACAGGGATGTATGGGGTCCCTTAGTTACAAAATTAAACACTATCGGCAAGCACAGCGTGGGACGTCCACCAAAGAGATGGACGGATGACCTGGTTAAAGCCGCGGGTTCACGGTGGATGCAGGCCGCTGCCAACCGAAGCAACTGGAGGTCTATGGGGGAGGCCTATGTCCAACAGTGGACGTCCTACGGCTGAGATGATGATGATGATGACGAGTACTTAACAGAGTTCTAGACCACTACGTCCATGTCTTGTTTTCTTCTTTTTAGTATTTTTAACGCAGTTGGGTTTCGATTTGTAGTTTTTTTAAATACTGTAACTTAATAAAATATTTGCTAACGACTCATTGACATCAAACCAGAGACGTTATAATTAGAACAGCTTCAATTGTATCAATGGCTCAATAAGTCCCGTTCACCAGATCCGCAAGCCAAAGAACCCATAATTCGATTTACCTATTCATCAAAAGAGCGGTTAATCGAGTTCGCTCGAATTTAAAATACGTTCGCGGAAGCAACCTATCCTACGGCGAGTAAATTACACCGTGAAAAAAAGCAGAGCTGATTTTATCGCGGAAATCCAATTTTCTCCCTTGCACGCTAAAGACGGAAAAAAAGCGCCAAGTCGAATGACTCCACCATTTTGAGCCGTTACCCGCTGTGTTTAAACTCGGTACACGAATAAGGAGGCGCCGGATTGGTTTAATTTGAATTTCGAACGGCGCCGGGCGTGTTGGCGGCGCAGCGTTCGGAAATGGCGGCACTCTTGCTCTAATTAATTCGAGAGATTCCCGGATAGGACGCTAATTTCGTTAGTGTTAACTTTAGTTTAACAGCCGGCGGTTTTTGCCTTCATTAATCTTACACTTGGCTTTTAGTTGCGGGCGCCACCTACCGAGTGAATTATAATTGAATTGCTATTACGGTAAATGTGTTTTCTAATTCGGAGCCCCTCGTTTAGTATCTAATCTAATCTATGCGTGGCGGATATCTTTATCTTATAAATTATCCTATTTACTCTTTTTCACTACCGACAAGTGTATATATATAGTGGCTTAGCTTAGCGTGATTAAGTCAGTCTCATCAAAAGGGTTCTTCTTTTTACAAATATTTTTGTTTTTTAATTAAATACAATAAAATGGAATGAGATTGTTGATCATCCACTTTTTGCGACGTTATTTTTGTATTTGTATTATATTAAATTGTAGTTATAAGAGGTTAGGGTTAGATACTTACTTTTTCTCTCGTTTCCCCGCTCCAGTATCCCTGAAGCCTTTGGCAAACGGGTTGTTGTCGATTTTCAACTGCGTTATCTGAAAATAATTAATTACAATGAAGTGCAGTACAACTATAAAGAAGAAGAATGTTAATGTTGCTAGGGACTCGTCATTTTCTTCGTTTTCCTGAACATTCAAATGAGAAAGAAAAAGCAAACAGAAGGGCTACTCCGAAACACGAAATTCGAAGTTCGTATCGTACCGTCCCTCTCACTCTCGTAAGCGTAGGCGGGACGGTACGATACGAACTTCGATTTTCGAATTTCGCAGTAGCCTTGCAGATCTTTTGTTTCGAGTTACAAACGACATATTAGCAAACTAGTTTAAGTGTACTTAGTAAATGTAGATTAGAATAAATGGTTGTCCGAATTGCCCGGGTAGTAAAGGAAGTTTTTTTATTCTACTGGATGGCAAACGAGCAAGTGGGTCTCCTGATGGTAAGAGAAGTTGAGTAGATTCACAATTTTAAATTCAGTTCATAAATTTGACTTTCAACTATTTAAACTATCAATTAGATTGACTTTTAATATCACATCACTCGAAAATAAGTACCATTTTAAAATGGCGTTGTAGCAAATGCAATGGGCACAGAAAATGCTCGCCACGCTTTTGACCGCCTTACAGTCCGCTGGCACTTAGTTTTAGTTAATTTAGTTTCGAAAACATGTCCTCAAATCAGTTTTATTTTAGAAAAGTATTTTTTGTTAGTGATAAATGATTCGATGTTAGTTACGATCAATAATAGAAAACTATATTGTACAATTAATACAAACTTCATTAGATGACAAAGACTAACAATTAAGCTTCTCTTCTCTCCTTTTCGCCAGAGATGTACGAAGTGAAGCTCAGAACATGTATGATATCCACTACCCACTAGTTTAAATCGTTTATTTTCATAGCTTAACTTGGATTTGGTGGTTTATCTACTTTGCATATCCCTGGAGAAATGTCTTATGCATCTTTTAACGAACTAACCTTTTCATTCTGATAGGCAGTGACAGCGATGAACTCCGTCTCTTTGAACACGTAGGTCCTGAAGGTGGAGTACGGCAGCTTCAAGATGTCGTTGGCACGGACCAGATGGAACCGCGGCTGGTACTTGTGCATCGAGTTCAGGATCGTCTGCGTGACACACTTCAAACAGCTTAGGAACTTGATCGGAAGCCTTATGATCGCCAGCTTTTGGTGGCATTAAGGAAGTCGGTGTTAAAGGAGTAAAGTGAAAGCAATGAATGGAACAATACAAAGTTACATGTATTGTGTAAATTCAATGTTCCCCAGTTTATGTTAAATGGAGCAAAAAGTTTGTACCGTGGATGATTGTGTGTGAAGTATAAGTTAGCACTCTGTAATTTATAGATAAATTGATATGATTTTGATTAGGCCAGTTTACTTAAAATAATAATGTCAACATGTAAGCTATAATGGCTTCTTAATATACATCCGAATAAAAAAAAATTGAGGTTTTTCGTCAAGACAGCATCGCAATAAATTTCGAAAACCGAATCGCTCCAAAATAAGCAATTTCTGTGTGGCATACTTGCATCATAGGATTCGCAATATCAAGATGAAAAGTTGTCTTATTAACATGCATTCATTCAATTTATAAAATTAAAGATATCCTCGAATTACGGCTTGTGATTGATTGCTCGCACAAGAAGTTAAAGCTGTGCCATTAACCGGTGACCGGTATGGCAGAGGGCGTGTACTGTAATTGCCATACTACCTGTTTGCAGGTCCCTATATACCTACTATAAGTATATAACCAACTATATTGGCAATGGCGGGTCAAGACGCAATTTAGACAGTAAGATAGATTTAACTTGGTCCTCTTCTCACACCTAGCGTGAGAGATCACTGGGAAAGACCAATTAAAACAGTAAATTCTTATGAAGCCGTAGGTATAATTTCCATGGCTCTTCTTTCGGTTACGTTTATTACCTCAAGAAAATAATTGTGAATTTAGTTTATTGCCACCATCAATAGTTAAATTCGCTACAAATGCTGTTTTGAGTTGATATTCCACACATCTGCCTTAGAAATCATCGTGATAATGATTGTTAAAAAAGATTGTGAGCACAGTTTTCTTGGTTGCTTATTAATTATTGTTCATTATCTTGCTCACTGTGTTTACTATTAGCACGATTATTCAAGTATTGACTTCAGGAAAACCTAAAAAAAAGGACGGGAGAAGCGATTTAATTTGAATATCGAATACATGTGATGAGTACTGAGTTACCGCGTGACCTTGAGTCAGTGTACAAGTCAAGTCTGCACCTACTTAGATGTTATTAGAACAAGTGACGATAGTACTTAGTCATTGTTCACAGCAAAAACCCGAAGAGGGTAAGAGGGTGACAAAAAATCGAAACAGTGGAACAAAAAAGCGAGTAACGATGTGTTAACCGAACAAAAACGATGTGTTGAAAGTACTGTGTTCTATTAGCCTTTCAATTTTTATCGACTGCCTATCAATAAAAAACGAGTGAACAACAGTCGCTGTTAACATGACGACTCTATCCGCACGCTCTACTGGACTGCACATGAAAAAAATGCGAAAAAAGCCAACTCCACACCTTTTTCAAGTGCACAATTACACGATACTTTTTTTTAATTAATTACAGTGTTTAAGGCCGGCCATTCATCATGGAAAGGTGAAGGGAGGACCAATTATTTTGACGTACGGCGTAATCGGCGGTGTCAGGGAATGGCAGGGTGGTAATTGAAATATCGTGGTTAATTTGGTTTTGCTGTTCTTTACAATGATGGTATTGTCATGCGAGAATTATTCGGGGTTCTGAGCAATTTTTTGCATCCTCCTAAGTCTTGGCTTTTATTGATCAGGATTTAAACATATAAAAAAGGAATTGCTTAAGAACTTTTTTTTTTATTATAAGATCTATAGACTATTATTTCCACAGTTTAGTAATTTTAGACACACATGTATTTTTCAGTAAAAAAATCGAGACCGCAACTGCTAGGCACCCCGCACCCACCCCACATTATCATTAAAGGTCATTATCGCGTACCCTGTTGAATGTTACATGAGCCGATCGCGATCTCATTGCAATGCAGCGTTCATAGGAAACTAGCCCTAATTGCCTCATAACAACTGCAATTTTCTATCGAATTACTTGAATTTCTAATTTTATTGATCGAGTTCTGCTGTCACTTTTTTCTATGGATGCCTTTAATTTGCGCTAAAGCTATGTTTTTTGCACATTGAGGGCAAAAAACTCATCTAATGCAACAACTTTTTAGAAAAGTTTTTTATTAATATTGGTTAGGGTGGAGTTGCGTCAATTTAATTTACTTAGAATAGGAGCTAAGCGAATTGAAGCTCCGTCGGCTCATACTCATAACCGGTGGTTTACCAACTTTTTTTGATCATTTCCATCCCATCAATTTCTCTTCATAACGTATTAAAATACCGCTTAACCTCAAACTTTTCTTATAATATATTCAACCCTAGGTAAGAATAAGAAATTGTCCAAACTCCCCGGTTTTCGTGGTAATGATCGGGAAGGGTCACAATTGCCGAATATTAGCTGACCCCGGGAAATTAGGGTTCACATAATCCTTGTCATGTATATGTTATGATATCGTGCGGTTTTAGGGATACCCAATTGCAAGGGTGAGAGGACTTAAGTTGGGCAGTTTTTTGACAAGTTTTTATTTAACTTGAAACGTTTATTATTTAAATTTTCTTGTTTGCATAGAAAAACTGCATCTGGATAGATTTTTTTGAAATAAAATGCAACGTTTATTATAAAACACCTGCCTAAAATTTACGGCTGTCCCTGTCCCTCAAGTAAAAACAAAAATCGACATCTAAGCCTTTAAGAGAATTATTCACTATTAGGTGCATATCCTACCCAAATTGCAAAGAGATTGAACCATTGCATTACTTTGGCAAAATAATTACAGTCAGTTTTACTATGGTAAACAAATCAGACCCTTTGTAAACCATATTTTGACCACCTACTGTTATTGGATTGAGCTGAAACCTACTTAGTACTTAGTATAAATTATCTGCTAGGCCGTTTATCTACCCTTGAATATTTTTCTTGCGTCCATCCGGACTTATTCTTACTTGATGACTTAGTCTTAATATTTTGTATAACTTTGCAAACAAAATCTCATATTCAAAAGTCCACCATGGCTCATAAACCTAGTCCATATATTTCAACAAACAAGTCCACATTGTACGAACCAACATTCGAATACAATCCCTATCTAGAACATCTAGACACATTGTAGTCCTAGGTCTCTCGCATTCTTGTTGCAAAAATGCGTTTGTATGCAAAATATACATTAATATTCAGATACGCTTCCGTGCATAACAAGTAAAACTATCCTAATTGTTTTGCATGAGGTCGTGATAAATCAATATTCAGCAAGCTTTTGATTTTGTTGCACATTATATAGAATTAATTAGGTCAGTTTTAGGTAAAAGATACTCATATGTTTTAGTACTATTTGTACTAATCTCACATTTACTATATCGACATCGTTAATATCGGTATCCAAAATAATTGTTTTTGTAAAAAAATTGATTTTCAACACGTTTTCTGTAGACATGTTGACTATACTATCAAATTATGTATGTATTATGTATATCTTTATTTGTTCTATGTTTGTTGTATGGCGTTAAATAAATGTATTTTCTTTCTTTCTTTCAAATTTAAAGTCACGAAATTCGACTTGGAAGATTTTAATTTGTAACATAGCAGATTAAATAGAAGCTTGTAAATTTAGAACAATACTAGCTTTTGCCCGCGGCTCGCGCCCGCGTGGTATTCGGTTATCGCGCGCGGATAAAAGTAGCCTACGTCACTCTCGGGCCCATAAACTATCTCTATGCCAAAAATCGACGTTACGGCGTGAAAGACGGACAAACACACAAACATACAAACACACTTTCGCATTTATAATATTAGTATGGATTCTAAATAAGTTCAAATTTGTGTTCTAATTTTAAATTAACTGAAGCTTCAGAAGGTTAATTTAATATGCGTTTGAAAGGAGAGCCAAAGTGATTGTAACTAAACAAATGTTTTATTGACTAATTGTATCTCCCCCATACAAATCACAGCGCTTGATTACTTTAAATTGTTTTTAATTTTGTTAAATGATTTGATTACGGCTTCCTGTAATTTGAGTCGTTTATGTTTTTTCAGCATGTGTTTAGATTAGAGCGTTTCTAGCCACTGATAAAACATGAATTATGAATGTACCGTCGACTTCATAAAATTGTGAGCAAACATTTCATCAAAAATTTTATCCAAAATATATGAACACGACTTTATTGTTAACTTCTATGCAGAAGTGTATTTAGGTATTTTAATTAAGTTTTTGCTCACAAGTTTATGAACCCGATTGCACCCGTATAGGTAGGTCGCGTGTTTAATCAAATGAGTGCTGTTCCTTTCTATCAATTGAAGATTTCCTATGTGCTTTGCGGGAACATCAAAAACAATAAAAATTTGTTCATACCTACTTATTAAAAGCAATGAATGACTAAAGAGAGTTGAAAAACCACTATTTCCAGTCTTTTGACCGAAAATACTTTCCCCAAATGATTCATTTTCCAACTGTTTCACACGATACTGACACTGAAGGAACATTTTTATTCTGAAACTGTATAAAAAAAACATATTGTGCAGATTTAGAAGTAAGTACTTTAAGCTTCATAATACAAAAAAAACCGAGAGGTATTTAAAGAAAGAAAAAACAAACTTTACATCTCTATAGCGACGAAAAGTCTTATGTCTATTTTATACCAATATCACAGATAATCAAACATAAAATCGTTATAATAACTCTATCGGACACGAAACACGTCACAACACCATAGACCACCGTCTAAATGACATAACTTTTTTTTTCACTAACGAAGCGGCGAGACTCTGACGATACCATTCCAGCCAGTTACATTAAAATATAAATAATTACAGTTGTATCGAGTCGAGTTTAATTGTTGGACTTTTATTCATCCGTCCAATTTCTTTATTTTACGGCAAGACAACATATTAAAATGTAAATCGGACGGTGAGGTGGTCCGGCGGCGTTATCGATGCTAGTATATCGATTAATTATAATCATTCGATACTTGCGTATAACGGACTGGGTCTTGTTGATTTACAAGTGTTTGTTAATTAATGATTTATCTTAAACGTTAGTCGTTTTCGAAGTTTCACTAACTTAATTTCGCCGATAAACTAAGGTTAACAACATAGCTCGAAGAATATTCATTTTGAAGTGCTCGATGAACACATCCTTGGGGGCGAAAGATTCTCGTGGTAGTAGGTGGACTGATCCGAGTTGAGTCGTTCACTGTGGCGTCCTAAGGCGGAGGCCTTTGTTTAACAGTAGAAGCTTCCTGCGGATGATGATGGTGATCATCACCGTCGCAAATAAATTATAGAGATAAATGAAGAAAATAATAACTCTGACAGTTTTTCTAATCAGCCGCTTTTCGCAATTATCAACATAACCTAAAATCCTTATACTTCTTCAAATGTTTGATATCGATAGCTGCAAATCTCGACACCTTTCCAGCCCTACGCCCATTAGTTAGATTACAATAACAAGCGAGAGATGGCGCCAGTCGGCGCTTCACTCGCCGATACTTTCGATACGCTCGGTCCATAAACGAATTAGAAGTTTTTTTTAAATTAAGATGACGTGAGGTGAGTCAGATGTTCTGATGAGATTACCTTCTCTAGAATAAAGTTGATGTGGGATTAAAAATTGTTTCTTTTTACTGAAGAATGTACCTATAGTAATTAAAGTCTTGCAAAAAAATACATCATTGGGGTTTTTTACAATCAGTATTTCTATAAAGTGTGTACTCTTGTAGTTTTAATTTATTCGGTAGGTATGTTCACAGGAAAGCTCGTGATATTCCAATTCCGTGAAATTTCGATGTAGGTATCCACGAAGACACAAACCAATCGAAATTTCTCTTTAAAGTCGGTAATTTCACATTATGTCAACTAAAAACCTCGGATAAACTTGTACATAAGCTGTTGTTTTTTTAGTTTTTTGAAAACATCATTTTTACGTTCTTTAAATTTGGTCAAGGCACCAGTTTTTAAAGTTTTAAAATATTTCATTATAACCTAGTGCCATCCACGAAGACACGTGATGTTGTCAAAATTAGCCATTAATGACATTGTAATAAGAACTACTACCACACGCGTCATCGTGAATGAATCTACTATACTTCTTTACTAGACCCATTAGTTCCGCTATCGCCCGATAGATGGCGCTACTGGTATTGAAAGTCTTGTCTTGAAAGAACGCAAAATTCTAATAGTAACTGTTCGAATTTACCATCTTCGATTTACATTTAAGTACTCTATAAAACTGTTTTATCATGAACAAGTAATAAAACCTAAAAATTTATTAACGTAATATGCATTTTTTGCATTATTATTCCTTAAGTTAAATTTGTTCTACCCATCTGTTGTTTTATTGTGCCTTCATTACTAAGATAATTAAAAGGCTATTAAATATGGGGATTTAAATACCATACTAACGCGATATAAAAATACCTATAATCATCCCCCATTTAAAATCTTTGTCGGTGGCGAAATTCATACTCCTCGACTCGCAGGCACATTATCAGTTCAGAGTTAAATACATCCAAGGAACTGCAAAGCATCTGATTTAAATGTCATGCTAACACCTTAAAATACATATAATCATCCCCCCCTCCCATTAATCTAATTAAAGCTTTGTCGGCGTAGAAAATCGCACTCAAGTGCGGTATCAGATCCGAGTTGAGTGTGCCTATGAACAACCGATCGCCACCGATACACGCGCCGCCCCACATTCGCTAATTCTCGCCATAACTTCATATCTCGACGGCGGTCCCGACGGAAACGCAACCCTCTCGCTCTCACCTAGAGAAACCACTGTTTGTTTTTCCTTTTAGATCCTTTCAAATCTTATTTTGGATTTATTCCATGGGCGGGGATGCAGTCGTCGCATGCTTTCTCTCCCGCTTGCACTTGCAGTGCACCGCTTCCTTTTTTTAAATTTAATTCGCGGAACAGCATCGAAACGTGATTCGAGTGTGTAGGAAAAGTTTTTATTGCAATTGAGAATTCGGAGAAGCTACGACAGGATTTTAGCAAAGCGAGGTCGAATTTCGAATCGAATTCGAATATGAGCAATTGTAATGGCGCTCCGGAGCATGTTTCGAAGTTTAAAAGAAACGGCTTGTAAAGAATCCGGTCTTATTGGAATGTTATTTTCAAGATTCGTTGAATCAGTTTGTTTTCTAGTAAATAAAACACATAATGCAAGAGTATTTGAAGTTGATCTTATGACCTCTAACTGTAGTTTTACAATAGTGCCAAATTTGATTATCAAAATATCATGGGACACTTTGACACCAATTGACCTAGTCCCAAACTAAGCAAAGCTTGTACTATGGGTACTAGGCAACGGATAAACATACTTATATAGATAAATAAATACTTAAATACATATTAAATATCCAAGACCCGAGAACAAATATTCGTATTATTCATACAAATATCTGCCCTGGCCGGGATTCGAACCCGGGACCTCAAGCTTCGTAGTCAGGGTCTCTAACCACTTAGCCATCCGGTCGTCAAATGAATCACAGATGGCGCCTCTATCCTTAGATAGGTCTCGGTACCAATACCGATGTTTTGTTTGTCTTATAGACTTTTTGTAAAACATTGCATCACTTGTTAACTTGTACTGCAAATTATTGCATAAATTATTTTACCTTCCTTAATTTTCTGGGACTTCGTCGCGAAAACTTATTAGTTCAATTAGTTCAGAGCCTTCGGATACGGAACTCTAAAAACACACAGCCATACAGTAATATTAAAAACAATAAATAAAACAGAGGAAGCCGCCGTTAGCCTACTTCAGTTAAAGTGTAAAAGAACAAAAACCAGTGAGCCGTTTGCCGACAGATTACGTTGGGCAGAGGAGCCGCTCGCCCAATATTTGCGCTCACTGTTGACACGCAAACCGCCTTAGCTGGAGTCAACAGAAGGGTTCACTAATGCCCTTTTTACCACAAAAAAGGTTAGGCAAATATTGGGGCAAACGCAAGTCAAATTATCGACTCTTAATCAACGTTTTTAAATTGAAGAACGCTATAACACTATCAAGCCCACAAAACTAATGAGAGAACTGAAAACTTCACACGGGATAAAATCGCGAGGCACCTATCTAGCTTAAAAACCAGCCATTTGTTTTCCTATCTCAGTTTGAAACCAACACGAAGAGAATCTTCTTAAAAAATAATTACACTGTACTGACGAGCAAAACCATTTAATAAAATTATTTGGAAAACACCCAATCTCATGGAAATATCGCAAAATTTGCTCTAACTCCTTATCTACTTACTTCATAAAGAGATCTTCAACATTTCAGCATCGGAAGTTTGGGCTGAACGTTGAAGAATTACTTAAACTAGGAAAATGCTCGGAGCTCAAACTGCTGTCACCGATAAATAATACATTCCCTAGCTGGACAAAATCCTGATAGCTTAAACGCTGCAACTCGAGTTAGATTAATTTGTTTAAATCATCTCAGACTTTATGCTCAACTCCCACAAACCTCACAACTGCTCACTTGTCATAGCCAGATACCGATTAACTTAGCAATAAGTCCTTCATTTGGGTATGACAATAGTGTAGTTCTTTGATGTAGACTCCTATAGTAACGCCTGAAGCAATCAATTAGGTACTTTATTTAGGAATAAGCAACACTTTTACCTCGTATTATACTGTAATCTATAGCAATCTGTTTATGTTTTTCTTTTTTTTTTAAACCTTAAATGTCATGAATATATGTTTCACTTTCTTTCTCTCTTTTAAATGTCAAACATATATTGAAAATACAAACTGAAATAAAAGTAAAAAAAAATTGGAATTGAAATAAAAAAATACAAAAAAGATTCCAAAAACCAATCTTAAGGTAAAACATATCAAAAGTACCTACACGTATTTTTTTAATTGTCTACTTTTTTACCTATCGACCATTAAATTTCTAGAAAGTAACGATGACGTCACAAATTGTATCATCCATCTATCCAGTGACGTCACACCGCTCGCTGGAACAATCGCAAGTGCACAAACCATTAGCGATTAACGAGCGATCGGCCAGCGGGCGGGCACTAAATTAAAATAAATATTTGCAGCGCCCGCGCAGGCTTTTAAGTCGCCGACACAGGTGCCGCGGTACAGGCACGCACGACACTTTTAAATGCTGAGAAGATTTAGAAGTTTTGTTTTAACTTACTAAGGTTCACGTCAAAAAAAAATCTATGAAATTAAGCTTGATGAGCAGCAAGTCTCGTTTACAAGAAGTTGGGCTTTATGAGGTTATAAAAGAAGGCGGTGGACGCGTAGAAGCAACACCAGAGAATGACAGATGCGTAAACCTAGATAGGTAACATGGAATATTTAAGTACCTATGATATTTCACTAGCGGAGATAAGAGATACATACGAGTACATGATTACCGAGAATGAAATTTACGTGTGTGTGCTGCTCGAAGCATTTGGTTAGGTATGTTTTTCGCTTATTTTGTGCGCATACGATGTATTCCTTTACCTACTCATAAAATGATTGTGTGGAATTAATTTAATCATTTTTTATTCATTATTTTTAAGCTCAAAGACGCTCAGAGGGCTATGGAACTAACAATATGTCTTGATTAATAAGTAGGTAAATCCAATTTATATTATACTAGATCCAACAGTTAAAATCTTTAGAAAAAAAATATTTGAAGTGTGATGACCCTTTTTCTATGCTTCACTGTACTATCTGATATGACATAATATGATACTACCCGTTCATCTATTTATAAATATGTGTTTCAACGTAAGGAAGCATAATAAAAACTGAAAAGCAGACATGATTTGTTTAATAATAATATAATTTTCGCATCAGTTAACTTGATTTATAATGATATACAATTGAAAATTGATTTAAGCGCCATCTCTCTTTCAGTTGCCGAAACGTACGACTTTTATGCAGTACTGTACAGGATTACGCGCGCAAATCGGAGTAATATCGATTTTATTACGATACCCAATCGGAAGTTACGATTGCGGTAAGCTCCTGCTAATGGTACGAGTTTGACAACTTTATGTGTTTTTATTTATAATTAAGCCCGCCCAAGCAATCCTCACTAAGATGTGTTATTATGAACTTTAATTTATTGGATCGGACATCGCTTCGTGGAAGTTTGTTTCATAGTCAGTGACTTTTTCTTGCTGTTTCTGTCTGGAAACTCATAAACTGCAGATATGCCGTAATCGAACGCGAATACGAAAGATTATGTTGTATAATATAAAAAAAATGCAATGAAACGCTAACGACGAGATTTTTTACATTGGTTACATTATTTACTTAGACTGCACTTTCACATTTTTTTCGCCTCTGTTACGAATGCACTTTTTTTTGTTTTAGCATTGGTTTCAATAAGTTACAGTAATCATCAATAAAATGCAATCCTTTTTGAAACAAAACATTTGCAATAACCGACTTTTTGAGCAATTGTCTTCGATTCGGACCGAACCAAGAAAATAAACTCATAGGTAATGTCTTTTTAGTCTCGCGCTTTTAGCTCACTTAACATTTGCATTCCTTTGGTTCTGTGGGCATACTCAGATAACTTACTTAGTATCTGACTATTCATTAACCCACTTTTTGAGCAATTGTCTTCGTTTCGGACCGAACTAAGAAGATAAACACATAATGTCTTTTTACTCTCGCGCTTTTAGCTCACTTGACATTTCTATTCCTTTGGTTCTGTGTGCATAACTACCTGACTAACTATATAACTGACTATTCATTTACCCATTTTTTTAGCAATTGTCTTCGTTTCGGACCGAACTAAGAAGATAAACACATCATAAGTATCTTTTCAGTCTCGCGCTTTTAGTTCACTTGACATTTCTATTCCTTTGGTTCTGTGGGCATAACTACCTGACTAACTATATAACTGACTATTCATTCCATCATTTCACTATTACTACCAGTACATCCGAAGCTGCCTAGTGTTAATTGGTTTTGTGTGTCGTTCAACTCGCACATATCGGTTTCAGTAACTCGACGCTCGCCTACTGTTTGTTTAAGTCGCGGCCTATCGACACTTCTGTTCAGAGTCTCGTTACCCGTACCTTCGCAAACAACTTTGTTTTAATTTATTCAGTTTTTCAATTGTGTTGCTTTCCGGTATTTAGGTTCTGATTTTTTTACATTTATAGTAAAAAGCAAACTTAAAAGCATTTTTTTCCATCACGAAGTACACGTAAATTTACACGAAATAAGAGAAATACACTATCCTAGTGAATACAAAAACCGTATAGGTACCCTATCGTTCTGAGAGGAGGCCTGTGCCCAGCAGTGGGACGTATATAGGCTGGGATGATGATAGGTACCTATACAATATCCTGTGGAATTATTAAGTTGGTACAGAACTTTGGAAAAAAACAATTTTTGACCCCCGACGCAAAAAGAGGGGTGTTATAAGTTTGACCGCTATGTGTGTCTGTCGGTGGCACTGTAGCTTTTAAACGGGTTCACTGATTTAAATGCGGTTTTCTTTATTTGAAATCATGTTTTCTAATGATAGTTCTTAGACATGTTTAATTAAAATCGGTTCAGCTGTTTTTGAGATATTTTTTACTTTGAAGTGACTAAGTTGGGGGTTTTAAAGTTTTTGCTGGCTATATTCTATAAGTAGGCCTCGAATTAAAAGCTCTTTAACACGTCACTTGTTTATATACTGATCTCTATCCTCAAATCGTCATTGAGTCAACCCTGTATCTTGAGTACCATTATCGGATATCGAGTCACACACTGCTCCGGTTCCCAAAAATAATAGAAATCGTCTTAATAGCCTCATTATTTACCCTTTTGTCTATGAATTACCGTCTTCTTTATAACTTCCTGTTTTTTTACCTTATGACTTCCAAGTGCTTACTTACCTACATGAAATTGTAGGTGAAAATAGAGACCAAGGTTTTTATTCTGTGTTTAAGCTACCTTATAGGTATAAACCTTTATACGACTTGCAACGTTTGAGATTGTTTATTAGAAAGAGAGATGGGGACCTAGATCTCAGTAGTTATGTATAGGTAGGTATACAGGAAAGAAATACATATAACGTTGCTGAATTTATATTTATATATTTGGTATAAGAAGTGCCAATTTGGTCTCCATTTTTGGGTAAAGTTTTGCCAAAAGTGCCACTTCATGCTTAAATTCAATAACGCAATATAATTATGTAAACTATCTCAGCATTCGTAATACATTGAAGCGGCCGAGGACAAAAAGTAGACTGAATTGTGCATTCGTTTACTAACACGACTTTTTAACCACTCGCATTATATTTTTATTATGTAGTTACATAACCACTAATTACTTAAAAAAGTGCTGCTTGAAAATTAGCATTCGTTACAAAGATACACCAGATCAGTACGCTTAGTGTAAGTTTTCGGTTACAAAATACGTCTCGATCGCGTTCGCGTTAAAATCTCAATTTGTGGGAAACACGAACATCGCAAACGTTCCGCTAGAGGCGCTGTTCGTGTTTCCATACAAATTGAGATTTAAACGCGAACGCGGTGGAGACGTATTTTGTAATCGAAAAGTTACACTAAGGGTTAAGGGCATGCCCGGATTTTATCGTGGACAGTTTTTAAATCAGATCTGTAATTTAGGCGTGAAGAGGTGACAAATAGATAGTTACTTTCGGATTTTGTAATATTTAAAAGGATTACAGCCTTTGTCAATTCAAGTAGGTAACTAAAACAAAATGGCGTGATGGCAAAGATTCCAACGAGACAATTTGGAATGTAACAATCCTACATGACTGTTAACAGTCCCTCGTAACTCATACAAGTAATTGTTAAGTGTGTGAGAAACATTTAATTAGTAGAAGATTCCATCCGAACCAATGCGGTTGCAAACACTTGTATTAACGCGTAATAAAGACCAATTTCTTTTAATCCAAGTGCACGGGGATTCAGTAATTACTCGTCCTGTTTTTGCGTTGTTACGCGCGAAAAGGTCTATTAAGACTTTTCTGAGGGAAAATGCGATGTGAGAGTTTTACTTAGAAAAATACGGCTGGAAGTGTAAAAAGATAATTTATAGTTCATTAAGTTAGGCGTTAATGATATCGAGATCATAAAAGATATATTAATATATCGCTAGAGCTTTGAAAAAGTATATAGTCTGAAATCTTTTTCTTATTATATAAATTAATTAACTTAAAATGTTAAGAAATTGCGATTGCTGAACCAAATCAGAATAAAACAGTCGATGTTATTGGTATCTTTTTTTTTATTCGACTGGATGGCAAACGTGCAAGTGAGTCTCCTGATGGTAAGAGATTGCCATCGCCCATAGACACCTGCAACACTAGGGTATCTACACGAAATATAGACACAAAAATAAAATTTCCCCTTTTTAGGCTTCTGTACTTTAATAGAAACAAAAACAAATACCAAAGTCAAACATAAATAGGATGGTCTCAGTAGTAAACAGAACTAAGATCTGACACAAAAACAGAGCGTACCTACATAATTATCTGACACGACTCTATTTCTAGGGCTGGTGGGACATGTAAGATATTTTCTTCGCTGTGGTAAATATTAATCACCAGCATTAATTGTATATTATAGCCTGACAAAAAACTGTTCAAGCTTAAATTATAAAATACTTATACCTATTTATGAACCCGAGCAAACTATCCATACTAATATTATAAATGCGAAAGTATGTGTATTTGTGTGTATGTTTGTTCGCCTTTCGAAGCGATGGATTGACGTGATTTTTGGCATAGAAATAGTTTATGGGCCAGAGAGTAACATAGGCTACTTTTTACCCGCGATAATCGAATACTACGCGGGCGAAGCGGGCAAAAGCTAGTTTTCTTAATAAATCTATTATCTGTAAAAAAACAAAAAAAAATCTATCAAAAAGACTCCAAACCAGTTCTTATTGAAAATAAAATTGAAAATTGCAAATATTCTCCCAACGAAGGCTGCGGCTCGAGTTATTGCAATTTAGAATCTAACATGCAGTTTTTAAATGGTTTATAGCTTGCTCTATCCTCCCCAGTAATTTCTCTAAGGGAAATCTTACTTATAGTAAAGTAATGGTTTTAAACTATAAAACCTTTTATCCTAGACGAACTTGAGTATAGCTCAAGTACTAAATCATCCAAGCATTATTACAACAACTATTCACATAGACCCCTCGGTACAAGTTATTTCTTTGCAAGAACGGATCTGTTATACTGGTGATTGTTAGTGCCAACGTGCACCATAATTACTGGTGGCGGCGCCACTATCTTTGTAAGCTTTGCTCTACATTTTAATGCGCTCTTCGTCCATCAATTCCATTATGAAGGGAAAATGTTTATATGGACATTTAAATGGATGAGGAAAGTATAAAGAAATTAAACATCAAAGGAATTACATATTCTGACCTACTACATGACAGCTTGCAGGGAGCGCCACTAATGTGTTTTAAATAGCAATATTTTATGTTCAAGTGGCTTGTTGAACACATAGCTTTACTATTGAATCTTATACGCTTAATCTCTAATAGATTTACCTTTTTTTTTAAACATTACTCATATTAATAAGCTAATTAATTTTGGTTTGCTTACAATTTTTTTTTTAGTTGAACAAGCCGTGAACATAAATTGCCTTATAATTGGCGCCCCATCAATGCATTGCTACAATAAAAAATAGTTTCCTTTGTAGATCGTAATAGTTAATTTATACGACCTTTAACTAAGGGGCCATAAAACTTTACAAGCAGCGCCACCTGTTGTCGAATAGTTGAACTAAAGCTCATGCGTGCGCGCAAGAATAAATTAATGTTTAATTAATTAATTTTCATTTTAATTATTTAAATCTCTTAAGTTAATAACGTATACCTACTCGTAATATATGATCGGCACGTAACTAGTTTTAAGTAATGTTGTTTAGACAAATGACAACCCGTCACTTCATACGTACTTCGCCAGCGCTAACATTGAAACGTAGTGATTCTAAAACCGTTTTTATTTCTATACTTAGGTACAGTCGCCATCACATATTTCGGATCGGCCAAGGCGGTCAAAAATATCAGAACATGCACTCTATTATTAAGACGTTAGAGTTTATATTTCGATATTTTTGATCACCTTGGCCGCTGTGAAATAACTGATGGCGACTGTACATAACATCGGATCTTTCAGTTTTGCAAGGGAACTCCCACGGACGAAAGAGGAGGGAAGGGGGAGGTAATTGATTGGCATCATGATTGATAAGGTAGCTTTTAAGTATTTTATAGAGTTAGTGAAATACAAGTAGAGTGAAATTTAAACTGCATCAGTTTTAAATTTAGAAGGAATTTCAATAGTGACGCATCTATAACCGAACTGTAAATAAAATAGAAGAAACAATATTTTGACAAACTATATCTTACTTTTATTACTAAAAAAAGTAAGTACATAGGTAGGTACTATAATACTAGCATCGCCGTACAGTGTGTCTAACGTTAAATACCAACATTAATACTATTTATTTGTTGCTAGTAGCTTCATTTGAAACCCAAGGGAACTTTGCATTCTGCCCTATTTATTTTAATCGGCATACCAAATTTATCAGAGAAAAAAATGAATGCAGAAACAAATTTAACCTTTTTATTATACCATCCTACACCTGCGGCTTCATTCCAATGGAAAAATAAACAGTTCAGTAGGTACCTTACGCGAAAATTTTGAATTTCCTGTTTAAAAAAAAGCAAATTTTAAGTCTCAGGCAGTTATTTAGGCTGCAAATTATCTTTCCGTCAATCAGTTACCTTATTTTTAACAGCTATAAAAGAGTTAAAATTAAAGAAGAACCGGATGTAAAAAGCACCGATAATCCTCAAATAGTTTAAGGTTACAATTTGTAACCGAGACGTTACGCCAAATTATCAAAACAAAAAACGAACGATCACATATGTCATAATACTAAAGAAATTATTTAAACAAACAGACGGCGATCATAGTATCCGCCAGCTGTCTAACGACAATATAACTATTTATTACCCTAATTAACAACAAACGCTTGTTAGTTTAGTTGAAACAAACCCCTAATCATAGTGTAATTAACTTAGTTTTTACGCTAATTCTCTTAACTTTTTCTAAACAGCTATGGCAATGAAAAACCAACCTTTATACAATCACAGACAGTCTATACATCTTTTTTTTTCATTAATCATATGGCGTGCTCCGCTATATTTGAAATAAAACTTATGAGAGACGTTTTAAGGTGCTATTTGGTTGTGTTACGTGATTATCAAATATTTGGGTTTGTGAGGTGTTCTTCTGCCATATAATTAGGCCGCAGACACCTCGGTGTGATGACCACTGGCGCCTTAGGCCGTATAGGGTATCCAAGTTTATCAGTCAAAGCGGGACTAATAAAGTTGAACCACAATTTTGTATTTTTGTCTACAGTTGTATTTTTTTTATTGTTTTTTAGTTTGATGACCGCTTAAGCTAAAATAGTTTAATCAACCAACCAAAACCAAACCAAACCAAATAGTTTAGTCAACCTTACTAACTATAGGCTGTATTGTATGTACTATCGAACCAATTGAATCGTGACCCTCTGTGGAATGTTTTCATAGAAAAAGTTATAGTGACATCGCATTGCTGGACAAGGGAATTCATTATGATACTTACTGTGAGAGCGTTCAACGGTGGGTCAGGAATCAAACGGTACGACTGTACCTGTGTCTATATTTACCGATGTTCTATGTATTTAAACATAATTTCTTTGTTACCTACACTACATTACCTACATGTAAACTATAATATTATACGCAAACAAAAAAACATTTCTCTTTTTAAAATGCATTCGTGTGTGCGTGCGTGTTTGCGATGAAGTTCGGCAAGCTAGCCAGAGGGGCCACAACAAAATTCGAAAATTGAAGTTAGTATCGTACCATCTCTTTTACACTCGTATTTAATGATATTGGCGTCAGCAGGATGGCAAGATAGTTCGAATTTTGCACTTCGATCGGAGTGAATAAATTTTGTTATTTACATACGAAGACTAGGATGTATTTTTGGCCATTTCCACAATAATTTAGTAAAATTGCGAAATTTCAGCTTAACACCTACTGAATTAGTTTCACTTGGGTAAAGCTTCGGGTAAGAGCTTGTTTGTTTGCTTGTTTGTTTATTCTCTTTATTGTTCATAAAGGTAATACAAAAATATCACACAAAAAGAAAGTGCTAAGTACAAAGCTTGTATAGCAATATATCGTAGTGATACAAGTAAGTCCTGAGTGTGATATTAATTGTGCCTTTTTAAGATCAATGGATACATAAACAATTGTCAGCCACACATATAAGGGTAAATTACTCAGTAATTCAATTTTAGCTGAGCTTATATCGACTCTACGCAAGCCTCTTGTCAAACATCACCTCAAATGGAGACGGCAGTTTCAGTACATAAATATTAATTATTTATTCGATTAGGATACTATAATCTATGAGCAAAATGCTTTTAATGGGCATTAGGTATTCAGAATAAGCATAAAGGAGCTGATTCTCATTTGTTTCGAAATTTAAATAGATTTGTCATCATAGTTACGGTTTTACACAAACGACAACGGTTTTCATCCCCCAAACGTGACGTTTTTCGTCACTTCAAAGTTCAAAATCTCAAAAACGGTTCAACCGATTTTGATGAAACAAGTCTGAGAACCAACGTTAGAACACCTGATTTTGAATAAAAATAACTGCATTCAAATCGGACCACCATTTTAAGATTTACGGTGATACAGACAGACACACATAGCGGTCAAACTTATAACGAGGGGTGTTATAAGTTTGACCGTTTTTGCGTCCGGGGTTATAAATGGATGGCTAATGTTCTTGTGTCTTCTGTTCTGGTCTTCTGTTCTTTTCAGTATACTATCTAACTATCCTTTAAAGTTAAATTTGTCTTCATTTTCTCTTATAAGAACTAAATTAAGGAAGAATCGAATTCTAGGATCGATTGTATTTACTATCAAATGTGTGAAATATCAAGTAAACAAAAATCGAGTAGTTATTTTTATAACAGTATCATGGTAACCGTTTCAATTCCCAATTGCTGGGTTGGTATCTCTATCAATTATTTTTTACAGATTTTTATAGCTGGCCAGTTTGTTTGCCTAAGGCATAAGCAGGTGCTTAACAGGTTGGTAAACAAAAACTGTGCTTACTTCTCTTGTTTTCAAACTACTGTAAATTAGAAAAGCTATCATGAAATATTTTTCAAAATAATCGCTTTTAACTCTCAAGGTAAGGACCATTTATGAAACACAGACATTCGGAGGTTAATAGGTATAAACACGTAGCTTTTTGAAGCGTTTATATTTCTACAAAAATGCTATTTCGATCTCGTGGATTTTCATAAGTATACATGCCATATTTTCTTCTATCGTTATCGTTTTCAGTTTATCCAGGCACAGTAGATGATACAGACTAATTTAATTGATAGTCAGTTATGATTAGATTTTTTTTTCATGCAGGCTTTACTAACACACTTTAAAAGTAAGCTGACTCAATTATAGCTAAAATTTAAACAATTTATGCAAAGTGTATTTTTGATACTACCTCAAACTTTAAGATTAGTTAGCGAAGGCCTTAATAATCACGTTTTATTATGCTTTAGTAAAAAAGTTAGCCTTTTTATTTTCCTTACAAAATTCATTAGCAGGCAATGTACCACTACTTGATACTACTTTGTTTTTATTTAAAACGTCGCACTTATTGACGTGACAGCTGTCACTGAACGCTAGTACCTTAGTAGGTAGTTAATTCTAAATTAACAATTTGTTTTGATAGAGGTACACAGCACTCAAATCTTCGTCTGGTTACAGTGTGAGGTAGTATCAAAAATACACGCTGTATTTGTCGATATTTATCCAAAAACGGAATAAAATACGGATGGCCAACCTTTCGTTTACGGATGCGAGCATAAACAAGAAAAAAACGTAGACGAGCGGTCATAAATAATAGAATCATTAACATCTGCCGCTATGATTTGGATCATCAATTTTTTTCGAAGTGAAAAAGTTGTTGTTAACTTGGGGGCGTCTCCGGAAAACGACGTGTTTTGACGGTTATGCTGTAGCTATTATTTTTTAATTTCCTTTTTGAGGTACAATAACTATTTGTTTAATATTATTTTGGTCCATTTTGTGTTTCCATAGAACAGCGTGTAGTGTATTTAGTGTCTGTTCAGTGTGTCAATAGGTATCGGCAGGCGCGAATACTTCGTAGAGAAATAACTCGAGCATTTTGTTAGTTAGGTACACATAAAAATTGTTTTTTTTTTTAAGATTCTAAAAAGTGGGTAAAAAAAGCACAAAAAAATAAAAATCGCAAATTAAGGTCCTGTATCCGCACCTGTGTACCTATATGGAATGTTTAAAAAAATTCAAAAAGTTTAAAATAAAACAAAATGTCTACTAACCAAATGGTCTGAGTGGGGATCTCGTGGGGCACTAGGTGCTGGTATGGGCCACAGCAACTTTGACAACATCCGTTGACTTTGGTTATAGATGAGCTCCTACGAAAGGAGAAACAAGTACTTTAGTAGGAGTATTATAAGTACTAATCTAGGAAAAAGAATACCACTTGAAGGCGGTAGGAGTTCATATTGAGGGTGATTTAAATAAGGGGAAGTAACTGTATGTACGTACCCTACTACTGTTTTGTTACGCGTATTTGTTACCTGAGATTTTGTAGAGGACTACAATAAAACCCTTAAATTGCTTCAAAATCATAATCCTTTCGATATTATTATACTTTGTCTTATTTGTACACTAAAACGGCTGGTCGTATTTAGATGAAATTTATTATCTATTCAGCTGGATTTTAGAATACATACATAGGTATGATAATTATATTTATTCCGACATTTTCACGGGACTGAGGAGTAGGTGTGCATGAAAAACCCGAAATCTCTATCACTGTGTTTAGAGACATGGTATTTGCACATTAATTGTCCTTTATTCAATGTAAATGGTTGTCCGGAAAAAATCGCTTTCAAGCAATAATACCAAATTGTCTACCATGCATTTTGTGTTTTCGTAAACTTATTTTGTTGATTTGCAGTGTTCAATTAAGTCCACGATTATTTCTGGGAATTCTCGTCAGTTGAATTGAGTAAAATCCGGGAATTTCACTTCAAGTTGTATAACTACACCTACAAAACAAAGCCACGAATGAAGACTAGGTAGTTATACAATGAAAATAACAAAATGTAAATTTTGGCGCAGTTATTTCACAGGGTCTCTTCCCTTTTCTAGGAACCAACGGCCCATATCGAGACGCCCGATACTGGATGTCTAAGTTGAATAAGTGAGATTATTAATAATAATAACACGTTTTTACGAGCTGCGCCCGCGCCGCTGGCGTCAGCGTTGATATGGACGAGGGAACAACCTTTGGTCGACTATTTATATAACTTTTTTGGAAAAATTTTACGGAATGTAGGTAATTTTAGTGACCTGTACCTGCATTTTCTTCCCAAATTTCAAGACAATCTGAACACTGGAAGTGGGTTGTATTCGGTTAAATTTTCAAAATTTGCTCCTTTCACTTCCTCCGTCTTTTTAAGTTCTCTATATTCTCCAATGGCAGTTGATGTAACTACTTATTCTATGCAAATAAATCTTCTATTCTATTCTATTCTACAGCAATTAATCAGGAACCAGAGTTTTTATCTATATCCCACGCAACTACTTACATTCTGTTTATGAAATAATGGCTATCCTTTTTTTAATTAGCATCTTTTTGACTATACCTAACCTTTCAAACCCTGTTGTCATAGTTGAAATAGTTCGCAAATATACGCGTATTTATCCTGACTACCAAAAATCGCTGCAGCCACGTGGTCCGACAACGTTGTTCGACATGTCGGATGAAGAGGAATTTTGATTCCTTGCTGTCCGACATGTTGGACTAGGATTCTTTTATTACACTTAGTTCGACCATCGGACCTAAAGGATATTAAATAATTTATTGAATCAGGCGTTACTTTGCGGAGGTCCATATCAATGAACTAAAAGTTTAGTTCACTAAAGTATATTTAAAATTTCACTTGTTTCGATCCGCAACCACGAGGATTTTTAAAATTCCAATTGGTTCGCGGATCGAAACAAGTGGAATTTTAAATATCCTCTTAGTCCGATGGTCGAACTAAGTAAGAATAAAAAATCCTGATGGTCAGACATGTCGGACACCAAAGAAACAAAATTCCTGGTCGTACGATATGTCGGACAACGTTGTCGGACAACGTAGTCGAAGAGCAAAAAATGAGGTTTTCAGTTCGTCAGAATCATTTTTTTCATTAGGTTTGCGTATCGCCAGCATCAACCCAAAATACACAAACGTTAGTTTTTACAGCGTTAATGAAGATGATCCAATTACAACAGCTATTTAACTCGTACAAGACGTATAATCAAAACGTATGTTGATAATTACAGCTCATAATAATGTAGATATAATTGCTGTATAAGTGCTTTTTCAATCCAACAGTACAGTATTTACTCAGCAAATGACCCTAAGTGATCACAGTGATATAATTTCATACGTAAATTTGTTGCCATACGCCACAATTTGTTTTTTTTAAGCAAAGAAAGAGTAATTCGAGGAAGTATCTGAAGAGGTTTTATAGCCAAAGTGTTGGCAACTACTGGCTGGTTAAAAAGTATAACGAGAACGTAATAATAGGTTGAGCAAAGTTCTGCTGCAAAACAAACAGTGTCGAGACTGTCGACAGAGCAAAAGAGAGCCAGAGAGTGCTGAATTTATTTAATAATTCTCTGGATGATTTCTACATTTACGAGTTTGGGATTGTGGGTTGCCATGATTTATGCGTTTTAGGATTAGATTTTGAGTTATGATTGTTTGAGTTTGTTTTGAAATGACGCTTTGGTTTATTAACGTTCGTCTTGTCTACGATAGCTTATGTAATGATCTGTTCTCTATCGATATTGTCAGACCCATTTTTAACCCCCGATGCAAAAAGAGGTTTATTATAAGTTTGACGCCAAATGTCTGTATCGTATATAATGACATCGTAGCTCTCAAACATATAAACCGATTTCGATGGGTTTTCTTATGTAGTAGTTCTCAGTTATTTTTCAGTAACATAGGTTGAGCTGTTTTTGAGACATTGATATTTAAAATGTCATCGGGTGTTTTCAATGTTGTCTTAAGATATTCTTAACGGTTTGGAAATACTTCTATATAACTTTTTTTTATTAAGCTGAGTTCCTTTTAGGTCTCGATAAATTTTTTTTTAAATATCTAAACTATTTCGTTGTAATTTCAATCTTTTGGAATATTAATAATTATTCCATCCGCATGCAGTCAAAGATTCAATCAAGCAGAAATAATTCATACTTATAATGACTAACGAATTGATATATTTTTAATTAGAACATTAACACTACAGGTGGTAAATAAATTCCCAAAAAAGCACCTGCTGTTGCCCCTCGGAATTTGGAACTAGTGACCCACTTATGAACGGTCTTGGCATGTATGTAGTTGTTTCAAATTGATTAGAAGTACTTAGTCGACCGAACGAATGTTTGGTGCCTTTTCACACAGTGGTATTAACTGTTCGCGAAAAGAACGCATCAAAATGAAAATATTTGCATAAGTTAATAGGTACCACATATATGTTGGTGTGCAATAAACAGTTATTGTATTGTGTATTGTATTGTATTAATGGAATGGACCGTAAGGCTTAAAACTTTGTTTTTCAGCGCAATCGCTAGTTTCAAAGTTACATAGAAATATTTTTCATGTAAAAGTATCTACCTAACTATATATTATATGAACGGCTATGGACACCTATGACAAACGTAGAAGTAACCATCTAAAATGACCTCACACTTTGTTTACATACATTTTGCTTAAGTAGAACAGATGCTTTTCTAACATTGAATATTCATAGTTACCTAAAAGTGTGTACGGAACCCTTGGTGTGTGAGTCCGATTTGAACTAAGCCTGTTTTTTTGAAGATTCTTGAGTAAGCCCTATTTAAGTTGGGTATAAACGGCACCTTTATTTTTGGTACAAATACGTTGGTTAAAAATACGTGCGTTTGACCGCTCAGTTAAACGTACGTCATTACCATCCCACGTTTATTAGAATTAGATTAGCACAACTGAAGGACAAGTCGCAAGTATTTTGGTCCCATTGGATTTAGCATGTGTTTATTGTCTTTAGTTTTCATAAAAATGTAACCTCGAGCATTACCTTCTTTCATAATATTTGTCGAAACGGTAATGACGCAAAAACGCGTGTAAAATCTTACAATGCATTCTGAATTATTATATTGATCTGTGACCCGAGAAATTACACCAATGATCGATGTAATCTGCATTAATACAGCTGTCAGTATAATACGCGCCTCATCGCGCCTGCGCAAACCAGTTCGAGATCCTCAATGAAAAGTATACTTAGTTATATGAAACGTTTATAAGGTGAAACGGGGCTGCATAGATTAAAACAAATAGAAATGTCAAATTAAATGCGCGCGGCGTCTATGTGGCTAAAAAGCCATATTTTGAATGTTGGTCTGTATTGAAGTTGATCATCATCATCATGTCAGCCGAAAGACGTCCACTGCTGGGCATAGCCTCCCCCAAGGTTCTCCACTCAGACCGGTCTTGTACTTTCCGCATCTACCGCGATCCCGCGATCTTAACCAGGTCGTGGCTCCATTTTGTTGGGGTAATGAAGTTAATTGTTCAAAAAATTGGTTGCAGAGGAAGTGTTTTAAAAATGTGACTTCAAGTGAACTGAAAACGTGTGTGCATGAACAATACTAGAAGCTAAAAATAGGTAACTTGAAACAACGCCAAAGTATGTATTATGATTATGATTAAAAATGGAAGTTTAATTTTAGTGATCGATAATTATTTTTAGACAAAAGTTTTATAATATTAGGTGGTTCGGTAAATACCAGCTTCTATATATTAAGTCAGTAGTATGTAAATAAATATCGCAGTAGATATCTACTACTACTAATGCTACTAATTACTAATATTACAAGCTTTACTAGATCGATATGAAGACCAATGCTGGATCTTTTTGAAATTTTACTTATATCAATAGGTACACCTCTAATCTCAAACTTTATCGTATCAAATAACAGTTAGAAAAACAGCTTAGCCTTAATTACCGTCTGCCATCTACAAGTCATTGTTAGAAACTTTGCTACTTATTGCAAGAGAAAATTATCAAAAACCGCAAGCTTGTTCCACTCCCCTAATTCTACCGAGATGCCTTACAACTTAATTCTACGACATCAGAATTTAATTTACAACTCTGGGAGCAGCTTTTACCGGTAAATTGCTAGTTGGGTGTAATGCTCGGTGAGCGAAAAATTCCGCTCCACAGTTATTGGATTGTTGAAATCTTAACCACAGATCAATCGTTGGGAATTTCAACTGTCTCGGTATGCGATACTTATTTTGACTGCGACACTGTCAAAAACTTGTTGCTTACAACGAAAATGTTCACAAATTCATCATTTATCAAACAAGGTGAACTACCAATTTTACAAGGAATCTGCTAAGTTTTCAGTATTCTTATACCTAGCAACGATCTATACTTTCATGCCTTACAACGGATGATCACAGTTAAATTAAAGATACATGTCATTTTCCTTTGACAAGACTTATATCAGCTATTTATACCATCTGATGCAGAATGTCCTAAGCGACACAATGGTAGAAATAACTCAAGTGTTTTTTTTTTAGATATCGCCTTTTGCGTTAAGAGGACGGTATTATATATACCTACATCATCATATTCATCATCATCATCATGCCAGCCGAAAGACGTCCACTGCTGGACATAGGCCTCCCTTATTCCACTTAAATGCATATTAAACATCCAAGACCCGAGAACAAACATTCGTATTATTCATACAAATATCTACCCCGGCCGGGGATCGAACTCGGGACCTCAAGCTTCGTGGTCAGATTCTCTAACCACTTGGCCATCGGGTCGTCAAAATAAAGTTTTATTCAAAATTTTATGTTTACATTTACATACAAGTTTTTATTTTAGAACCACTTTTTTGTGGTAAAAAAGTAAATTAATTAATCTTTAACAAGTAGGTATTATACATTAGCTTATTTATTTTGCTCTTTATTTTGCACTATTTGTTTTTTTATTGTATGATTATTATTAAATATTTTCTCGGTCTTTGAGATGTGGCATAATAAAATGTAAAAGCACATGTTGTTATGGTAGGTAAGTGAAAATTATGCCAAATTTATGGGAAACGAAGTGATCTGAGAAATATTATTACAAATAAGTAGGTTTATTGACGATTTCATCTTTTGAGTTTGGTAAATTGGTCACGTTCTATAGGAGCTGTCATCGAATAAATCACAACAAATACTGCGCTTGATTTACGATGAAATAATAATAATGTCAAGAACTTAATCGGGCCTCGTTCGGCAGAGTCGAGCCCGAAGCCGAAGCCCACAATTAGTGTCCAGTTGTACAAATATGAATGAGGCGCGCGCGCACGGCGCCGCCGGGGGCCTGGCGCCCTCATAAAGCCGAGGATATCCGAATACAGCACGAGGAATTACGATGTATGTATACTGTCGGAAACTTTGCAATTTTCGATCAATCCATAGAGAAGGTCAATGTAATGTCGTATCTGGAGGGCTAATACAAAATTCGAAATTCCAAGTTCGTGTCGTGCGATCCCTCTGACACTTATACTATTTAATGCGAGAGCGAGAGGGACGGTACGTAAAGAACTTCGAGTTTCGAGTTTCGTAGTAGCCCTGCAAGCTGCTTCCTGCCGAAGCAACTCGTGGTCTGTTACGGGGGAAGTCTATGTCCAACAGTGGACACCCTTCGGCTGATATGATGGATGGTGATGAAATATTAATTGACTAGAGTTTATCCCCGGCTTCGCGATTCGGGATTTTACAAAATTCCCGTGGGAATTTCCAAAAACTACATCGTGGTTTTCATTGAAATTGGATTAATAGTCACTATGCCAAATTTCGTGAATCTGAGCCCAACGGTTGTTATTTAGAGATTTTTATCCTATATTTTATTCCAGATGTCCAGCTACATACCAAATTTTATGCAGATCCGTTCAGCCGTTTTAGCGTGAAGGAGTAACACACGCGCACACACAAACTTTCGCATTTATAATATAAGCTCGTCAATTTTATTTTCTGATTTTGATATGTTTTTTACAGTTTCTCGCTGTCAATTATTTCTACTAGTATTAAAAATAAACTCCTTTTTACCCGACAAGCCTTCAAGATAGAGAATTACTTAACCATTACTCGAAGCTACGAGTATTGTCAAGGCAATTTTATAGTCGCTAGATTTCACGAGCCTAGAAATGTCTACGATCTCCGGCAATAGAGACATATATGGCAAGCCCTAGCCATTTCTGTGTAAAAAAGAACACTCTAATTATGGGCTATAAAACCGAATACCGAAGCCTAAATCTCATTCCAGATAACATCAAACAAATTTTAGAAGGGCATGCTGGTGCTGCATTTAAGTCAGGCGACGGGGTGCGGTTAGTGTACGACCTGTAATCGTCGATCCGGAATGAAGGACAATAACACCTACTACGTACTACTACGACTATAGAGTCACCTGCAATAATATTTGCCAAAGCGGAGCGTACAAAAATATCTGACACCTCTTACCGGCCGGTAGAAATAGAGTTGTGTCAGATATCTATGCACGCTTCGTTGTATCAGATATTGGTGTTGGTGATTGTACTTGATAATTCGTGACCGTATGGTCCTCATGTTATTGTACATTCCGGGACAGCAAATACTTGTTAGTACATAAATCGCAGCCAGGCAACGCACCAGTATTTATACTTATTTGTTGCAGTTCGAAAACAGTCCGTCTGTACTGGCCCTAATGGATTCGACGCTTGAAAGGAGAAATTGTCTAAGCGACATTTTTTAAAGATAGTGAGTTATATACATATTTTGAATCAGTAAAATTTACTCATTCCAAATATGTATATAACTCACTAAGTACCCTAAAAAATGTCGCTTAGTTAATTTCTCCTTTCAAGCGTTATAATGTTTGAATTTGAAGAGCCCAACTATTGGATAAAGGTATCAGCAGCTTGTGTCAAATGTCTAATCTAAACTTATCTGGAATGAAAATAAATCCATTGAAAAAAAAACGAACGCCTCATACTCGCGTAATAGATTAATGATACAGGCTGTTGTTTAAACGAGCGGTGTTTAGAGCTCTCGCCACCCGCGCGGGAGAATGAGACGGCGTTATTGGAAGGAAAGAGACGCGAGAATAATCGATAGAGGCGCCACCGGAGCGCCGCGGGGCGGCGCCTGCGCAGGCCCCACGCGCACATCTTATTGAGAAATTCTTCATTCTTTTTGGTTTCCTGTGTGGTTATACTGCCTGTTAACAATATTACCATTGGAAGACAGACGCATATTTTAAGAATCCAGCTAAATCCTGATTTATAGCGAATCGAGAATCGATTGTTTTCGGTTCGGAGCGTAAGAAACGCACGAGCAAATTTTAAACTAACTCACTGTCGTATAGATTCATTTTGATTCCTCACATCGTAGAAGGTTCTAGCAGTAAGTTTCATAATACCTATTGAATTTCTTCGTCAAGCAATTCGATGTCGCTGTGACATTTAATGTGAAAAGATTCCACAGTGGGTTAATTTTATTTCAGTTGGTGCGCATAAGTAGGTCACATTTCTTAATTATACGTATGTAGTTATCTAGTATAATAATTTTATTATAAAAATCCACGTGTTAAGGCTCCAGGAACAGGTGTAAAATTGACGCAAAAAAGCTCCAAATCCAAGCTCGACGCCAAACAAAACACGGCGCAGCGAAAAATCCCCCGTTAAAATAGCAATCAGTTATCAGACAGTTATGCTAATAAGACATACTAATTTCAAAAACCAACAAGCATCGAAAAACAACACACGATCGCTCGGAGGCAAAAAAAAGATCGGCCGTCGGGCGCCAGGGTCCAATTACGGGTGGTGGCTGGTGGCCTATAGAGAACCGCCGGAATCTGGACCCGCTGGACGACTTTGTCTCAACAAGCCATCTTTGCATTCATCAAGGAAGTCACTGGGGCATTTATTGTGAAAAGGTTGTAGAGCCAGTTGGCCTTATGGTGGTTTTTTTAACAGTGAAGAATGCAGGTTCTAGAGTCTAGACTTCTGGGAAAGTAATGTGGCGTAAAAGGTGAGAAGCGATAATTATTTGAGGGCCGTGTGTAATAATTTGTTTTTAGTAATTACTCGATTAAGATTTTTATACGGTCGCGGTTGTGCAAAGTGATTGCTTTAGTTCATTGATATTAGTTATGAGCGTAATTAAACTTTGGAAGTCGATTTTTAACCTACCTACTTTTAACTATCGCATCGAGTTGAAAGCTGATCTGATGATGGAGCTGGAAGCTAGATAGTGGAATTCTAAGACAAAAAAACTTAACTAGCCATGTTTGGGCTCATTAGAATGGTCTGAGGCTGTACTTTGACCAAGAATGGTATCCAGGGTCTGATGATGGAGCAGTCGGGTATCACGTAATCAAGTATATCATTAAAGCGTGGTTTTCGTTTTTCAAACTATTTTGTAGGTTATCTTTGTAAATGTTAAGCACCACGTATTAATTACATTTCGTTCTACTTAAATATTTATATACAGGTTGTTCTTAAATCACAAATTAAGCATTTGAGCAGACATAGGCGTGCTCTACAAATTGACTCTGCATATTGTTTTTATTAAAAGTAATAATTGGTTTGTGTGTCCTGATGGTCATCTCTGGACTTCCGAAACTGAATTTAAAACAATCACTAATAATAAATGTCGCTATCCTTTGATTAACTTGCTTTTAAATTCCGGGAATGTGAAAGTTCTCATGGAACGGAACGCATAAGTTGCTGTCAAGAGCTAGTCAGGAATTGGACCAACTTTGTTTGTTTGTGTGTTTGTACGTGCAGGGTGATTCCAGGACTTTCAAAACCTATTAGGGATAAAATGAATGCTAGAAAGCTTTACAATCCCTTACCGGAAAAGCTACAAGTTTCCGCGGATCTCAAACAAAGTTGCAGGCAAGCATCCCACTAATATTAGAAATGCGAAAGTTGGTAAGTTTGTTTGTTTCTTTATTACCTCTTCACGTATAAACCGCTAAACCGATTTAAATGAAATTTGGTATACAGATAGCTAGAGTCCCAGAAAAGGACATAGAATAATTTTTATCCCAAAAAAATGCAAAGTTCTCGCCGTACAGCGATATACAAATTCTACGCGGACGGAGTCACAACAGGTATACTTCATTTAATTTACAATTAGAAATCACAGCAACATTATATCTCGTGAACTGTAATCTCTTTACAATTTGTACTAGAATAACAATTGACGACACGCAAATAAAGTGGCATCAAAACAATTTTATTTTGCGGCTCCCAGACTAATGTACTGGACTATTTGCTAGGTAAGAAATAGTTGACCAGACGCAATATTTGTCATTGTGGTTTCTAATTCTAAGTTAAATGAAGTATAGTAGTTAGATAAAGATTGCTATCATTCTAGTTATACATATTCGCACGTTCTGACCGGACCGGACGTAGTTCCGGCGGGGCGTGACCTGTGGCGTCACGACCAATGGCGTGACACGTCGATAGGTAACCCGGGTTATTGAGTTATGCCAAGTCAATGACGAGAGAAATCCTTTGTATGTAGATTGTGTATCGGAAACTTTGTTAGAGAATCCTGGGTATATGTATACTCGTAATAATCGATTTGATACCGGGTCTTCGCTTAGTACAGGGTTAGAATTGATTAAAAAAATATGTATGTAAAAGCTAGTAACTCCCGCGGCATCGCTTATGTGAACAATTACGCAGTTGAGTTGGAATTCTGTAATTTTCCTAAATTCCAATGGGAATTTCCAATAACATTGTGTTCTTCATTGATGTTGCATATATTTCAATTCTTTAGTTACTTTTAAACTTTCAACAATTATATTATGTCCATAGCTAATCAAATGTGTCAACTATGATGGGGTCAAGGAATGAAACTTCAGGTTGCGGATGGATTTTAAAGAAACCAATGCTCAGTAACATAACACGCGATATATATTATTTAAGGTAAAATCTAATAATTCTATTACCTTCTATTACCTTGTCATGTTAGCGAAATAGCTTAAAAATACGCACTCCGCGAACGAGAGTGAAAGTATATTTCTGATATTAAAACACCCTGTATAAATAAACAGAATGTTGACACAGATGACAGAAGTAATACTCGACAACAAACCGATATATTGAACACTGAATAAAGAAGTACAGTCAACAGCAGAAGTGGGATGAGCGGTTACGGTACTTAAAATGGTCTAATTATACAACACTCTCTCTACCTTGGCAGTAGAGTCGCGTATACAGCGTGTACCTCAAACTGTAACCAGACGAAGATTTAAGTGCTGTGAATTGATATCAATACAAATGCGCAATTAATTTTTGAAATATTTTCGAGCTGCAACGTATTGCATACAATAATTTGATACGACAGAGAATCGTTCTGTGACAGCTGTCACATCAACAAGTGCAAAGTTTTGAATAAAAACAAAGTAGTATCGCGTAGTGATACATTGCGTGCTAGTTAATTTTGTAAGGAAAATAATAAGTCTACATTTTTTACTAAAACATAATAAAATGTGATTATTAGGGCCTTCACTAACTGCCCTTAAAGTTTGAGTTAGTATTAAAAATACACGCTTTAGATAGATCATTTTGAGCACGTAACCGCTCCACTTCTATTGCTGACTGTACGTACCTCGGAACACCCTAATTCACGCTATTGCCGCTAATAATAAAATTCATATTCAAACGACAATTAGATAATAAAAAGTAGGGTGACATAACTAAGGGTGTGAACATAAAGGACGGGATTAACGGTAGTGTAAAAGGGGCTTAAGATATTACGTCACGCCTCGCGTGGCGGCCATTTTGTTTCTATTAAATATCCAGCTTTATGAGTACTTAGTGATGTTTATAATAATAATCCTTCAGGGGAAATGGATACGGTTTGGATTTATGTTAATTTTTTGGTAGTGTCTTCAAGCGAATATTAATTTAAGTGGATTTTATGTTTCGTCACCAAAACAATGTTGTAGCTTAGGTATACCCCCAATGCAATACCCCCGGTGTTGCAGATGCTTATGGGCGGTGGTGATATCTTACCATCAGGAGATCCACTTGCTCGTTTGTCATTCAGTTGAAAAAAAAAAGGTATAGTCTAAAAAATTTTTTTTCTATTTCCAACGCAAATAACCTGATAAACACAAAAAAAACGAAAAATACCCGTCTCGGATATTTCAAGGTTCTATTCACAAAAACAGCTGAACCAATTTTAATAACCCTCCGTAAAAAAAATCACGTAAAAAAAAGACAAAAATCAGTCCATCGGTTCGAGAGCTACGACGCTACTGGCAGACATTGACGCTAAATTTAAAACACTCCTCTTCTTGCGTCAGGGTTAAGAAGTAGTTAAGTACAGAAACCGGTAAACTCATTACCGGTAAAGACGGAATTTAACCTCTCTTCGACGGTTAAGAAAGTATAGCGCGAATTCCCCACCGCGTTTCGAATGCTTAAAGATACCGCCATTTGTACAAGACCACACGCAGCGTAACGAGGCATCCTCGAACGAAACTCACGGAATCATCACGGTCGTAGGTCGTAAATCGTCTATCGGCTAATCTCAAACAGGACGAAGCCTCAATTAACCTGAGCTGAGCAATTAAACGGTCAGATAACGCGCTTCTGGTGGTCCCGAGTGCTTTCGATCACGTCTAGAATGTTCCAGCTGATTGGGTGATTAAGTTATGAGATATGGTAGTTGGGCTGGAGATGACTAACTCCGATTTTGGCCATATATGACTAAACTATGCTGCCCTCTTAAGGCAAAAGGCAGTATCTTAAAAAATAATCACTTTTGAGTCGTTTTTACTATTGTGTAGTTGAAAACATTCTCCATCAGATGATACAGTCTATTTGACTGCACTGTGAGTCTGTGAAGAATTTGAAATAGATTATTCGTCGGATATATCTGTGCACCTTGCTTACTAAAATAAATCGTGATATTAATCATGACTATCTGCATTGATAAAATTACATCTATTTAACTAAATAAAATTTACAAACTTTGAGATAAATTGTACAAAGCGACTTTATCCCTTTTTTACATATCTCCACCAGTCAACCTTTGAGAAGATGCGAGAAGAGCAATTAGTTAGGGTAGGGTATAGGGTTGAAACTGATTACGTCTCCAGAATCACGATGACCTTACACTACGAAGTTCTTTTGAACTTTGTATCGTGCCGTTCCATTCACGCTTATAATATTTAACTAAAGAGGTGAGAAGGATGGTGCAACAAAAACTTCGAAAATCGCAGTAAGTAGGCGCTCTATAATAATATATTATGCTTTGAATCGATCCTAAGTGTTTGCGATAGTAATTAAAAATATTTCATTTATCTTAAGTAATAAATCGTGTCCGCTCCCACAACTTAACGATGTATTGACTAGTTTTATTGCTACCTTTTAATCACTTGACCAAAGATGATAAAACACTATATTTATGAGGTTTTACCTAAACCATTAAATCGCCGTCTTATGGTTTAAGATTTCTGTTTCATTAATAATCCGTTGAATTCACATGAATTGCAGGCAAAGAATTAGTTAAAATTTTTGGTAAAAGACAATTTTTATTTTAGACTATGGCGGTCATTGCTAATTTTATGAGTTAAATTCGGGTTTTTTTCCGCGTACCTTGATTTTAACGAAGCTCGATTTCGGCACAGTTTAATGCGCCATGATCACGAGATCGTCTCGTACAAAACCCGAATTTGATTTGTAAAAGTAAAATTTTAATGCAAGCAATAGCTGTCTGTACTTTTTGTTGATTACACTAAACTTGCATTGTGGTCTATAATATCCATACCAAATGTCAATTTACTAAGAAGGAACTAAGAAAGAAACAACATTTTATTTGCTTAGAATACGTATATGTAAGTAGTCGACCAAGAAATGGGTTTACCACCCTAAGGTTTAATGTCATTTCGTAACTACTTTGAAAAAATCTCTTATCTCAAATCATTACGTCAACAAAATTGAACCTTGACGTAATGGTCATAAAGTGCACTCGGAAAATTATCCATTTTATTGTTTTATTGCGTTATTGTTTTATTTCTGAAGTAGAAACTGTCATTAAAATTGGTACAGCACTTTCCTAGTCGACTATGCAAACAGATTTAAATTTCCGTATGTTTTCCAGTATTCAGTCGGAGAAAACAATTAACTAGGTAAACTACTGCCGCTAAAGTCCAAGCTTAAACTAAGAGGAAGCGTGCCCTGCAGTGAGATCTACTTACAATAGAGTGGCATTATGGCCTACAAAATAAGTTATTATCATTATAATTTAGTTTGCAATGAACTCAAGAAACAATTTTGCACCTATTACAAATTTCTTGAAAAACTTTTTTTTTATTAGCGATTTTCTATGTCCTACCTACTGCTGGGCAAAGGCCTATAACTTTTAAATTATAATTATGAAAACAAAATGGCATCGCATCATAATCGTCCTAAAAATAACTCATAATGAATGAACCAGCCAGCTATGCGGGCCCTCGAGCCATGCGGGCTCTGTCAACGGCGTCGGAGACTTGCTAAAGGATTCTAAGTTTATCAAGATTCTAAAATACAAGTAATTAATAATATATGACTTCAAGATACTGCTAAAAACATTTAGGTAGCAAATGATTCTTTGATTGTGTGATCGGTCGGGATCGATCGGTAGTTTTCCCGGAACAAAAAATTATTTAGTCTGTCGGTTAGATTATCAGAAAATAATCAAGCGCGTGTCAAGCGCAGCAAATTTCGGAAGTGGGGGGGCTCGGTGCGATTTTTATCCTTAGAAAATACAAAGTTCCCACAGGACAGACGAAGCTGCACGCAAAAGCTTATTTCTTTTAATAACTTAAAAATAAGTTAACATGATATATATAAGATTGTCTCCGTTTTATTTTTTTAAAGCATTTCAAGTTCCGATCTCTATAAAAACTGCGCCAAAGAGACTCTACACATTCATAATTGAAACTATCATAAAAAATCATTGATTACTATTAAATTAATCGGCGAACTTCACTAAGGCAATTGAGCCCAGTACATCTGCCCCTACGAAAATGGCGAAGCGGAGCGGCTCGTTTGAACTCTCAAAGGAACCGATTTGTTAGGCATAAAGACCTCTTTATAGTCGTACGAGAATTACCCGTTGATATTGCGATTCAATTAAAAAAGAGGACAATTGACGGTCAAAACGGAATCCAAATTCATTCGGTCTCTCTTTCCCACTAGGTTTTAACACCACTGGGGGGTGAGGGACAGAAGTTGAAACATTCGAGATGCGGTAGCGGAAGGTGAAATTTTCGAGTTAATGCTGAACTTAATTAAAGGTTTAGCCGGTCTTGATGAAACTTCGGCTGTTGGAAAGCGTGATTTTGTCATTAAGATTTCTTCTATAAAGTTTCTGAATTATGACAGTGGTATTCCGTTAACAGTTTAACTTTAAGAGAGGTAAGCCTTGTAACGGGATACACAATCTTCATAAAATATATCGCTGCCAATAAACAGGACGATGCGCCTGGAAGGTGTTAAAACTGGACGACTAGAACGCTATCGCTGCATGTCAGCAACAACAGAACTAAGATTCTATCCATATATTTTGAACGCAGACAAGGCGCGTTCAAAATTCTCAAAAATTTAAGTCAATACAAAAGTGACTAAGTCTCATTTATCTAATTTATCCTGCTTAGTCTATAAGGAAATTAACTGCTGAAGAAATGGGTGATAGTAGAGATGAACGAAAATTTATTAGTGGGTATCCTAATCTACAAAAACCAATGAAAACACGGAAAAACGTGTCTTCGTTGACAGAAAGAGCGGCGAAAAACTGTCTCTTCCGTTAAAAACTTATACCACAGGCATTTAACGTGTATGAGAGAAAAAAATATGAATTACTTAATAAGTAGTCCTTGTTCAATGCACATCTCAAGTCAAGATTATAGTTAAATAAGTTTTAGCTTAGTTTAGTCCACTTTATTATGGATTACCATTTACTTTTATGGAGGAGCGGTGTCTCCAGAGGGGCTACTACGAAATTTGAAGTTCGTATCGTACCGTCCCTCTCACTCTCGTAGTTATTTAAATAATACAAACGACAGCGGGACGGCAACATACGAAGTTTGAATTTTACGCTTCGTAGTATAGGGCCTCCAACCTGGCCTGTTAAAACTCAAATAAAGTTCTTTTTTTTCAATAAATTGAAATCGGTTTAAATTGCGACTTAGCAAACAGACTGTGTAAGCTAGAACCCAATCATTACATAAAAGTTTATCGCCGATACTATCCCAATACGATTCCTGGTTTACCAATACAATAAAAGCCGGCAATGGCCGCCAGTAGCGGCTGCGCCGGCGCACGCATTAGCGCGGTGACAATACAAATGAGTGTTTTAACGCAATCGCGCAGCCTTCATCTTGCCGCGGGTGAGAACAGAAACAGGTATAGAGTCGAAGTTTAATGTTATTTTTTTTTGATATTCTTTCATCTACATAAATAAAAATAACTTGTAAAATTTATGTAAGGGCACCACTTCTAGCCGCTGTAGGTACCTATTGGTTAGGTAAAACTGTATGTGTCTGTACTTTTGTATGTGTTTATTTTTGCTACAGTAAAATTTACATACGTGGTTTAGTTGTATTTGTTCTTGATAGAACCAGGTTTGTACCAACTTATAATAATTGGGAAATAAAATGTTTGAAAACATAAAAAAATTAAGTACCTTTACGACTAAGTAACAAACTGAAAATTATATATAAAGTGGTTCGATAGTTTCCAAGATGGGAACCAATAAACATACTTTCTGAACTCAACTGTTTTACAATATATATGTGTGTGTAAATAATAAAGGTTATTGCGTATTGAGCTGGGCTTGAAAGAAATTGCCAAATTGAAGCACTTTAAGCGATACGAAAAAAAGTAAAAGGCTTTCTTTTAAATATTGAATGAATGAAATCGCATGTAATTGAACTGGGCGGTGGTTTCTTTATTAACTGGCGGCTAATTAACATTTCTATCGCTTTATTTAATAATGCATATTAATCGCTAGCGCGTAATTGAGAATCGGATCGGAAGAAAAAGAAGTTGTTAAAAATAATTAATCGCAACGTATAGCATAAGGATTTAGATCTAATCTTATAATCGCTATCTATCGAGTTAATAATATTTTAATACAATGACATTTTCGCAAACTTTGAACTGTGTATTGAATACTATCTCAACTTCATGAATGATGCCACGATAGATTAGATTCGCGTGATAAATTTACTTATATGATAAAAAATGGTCTAATATTTAATTCGTCTACTCTTTACAACCGTTGTTCGGCCGAAGCCCACCAATAGCCTCCGATATGCCGATAACGTGTTTAAATTAGATTTTTTATTGGACCTTATCAGTGGATTTAAGGGTCCCCACACACGCCGCTTTATTTGTTCCGAGCTATTTGTACACCCACACTTAAAACACTGGAAGCTTTTCATAAGTCGGTATGCGGATGATATCATGTACTTTTATACGTTTAAAATAATAGTCCATTGAGCAGTTTCCTTTTTAATGTGTAAATATATATTTTATGCATATTTAGTGCAGATCGGAAACAAAAGTAAGGTTAGTGTCAAAGTAAAATAAGACACAATTATACTTTATTCAGCTTTGTAGAGTCTTTGACTGAGAGCAAAGAAGATTGGATACGAAACTCTAGACATGTGTTCTGAATATTAAGAAAGTTCCTCCGTTGAAAATAACGATTAAAGACTTAAATTGCTCAATATAGATTAACATTTCCTTAATGACCAAGAAGAGAATAGTAGAAAGTAATATCGAAGCAATACAGAAGCAAAAGTACGTGATATCCACTTACATTTCAACAGTCAATTTCCGAATTGAAAAGAATCTCGCCTAATTGAAAGTCCGCATTCTATTCCCAAATCGGTACTCTTTTTGTCGTCGATTGTAAACCATAAACAATAAATTGACGTACAAACTTTTTAATCGGACCACCGAGGCGGTGACACCAAGGCGTTCTGCCACCATATCTCGAGTCACTTTACCGCGTGCCCCGAAACACGGAACGCTACTTGGTTTAATTCGTTTTTTATAAGGGCTGTTAAAAACATTACAGCTCCAGTTTTATCTTAACGGGATTAAAGCGCTACCGGTCTTGGCTGACGAGCGGTCGTGATCTTTTAACGTCGATGCATTGGCGGCAAAAGGCAATATTCGAAATTAAATCGCATATATAATTTTGCATGATAATATCCTGCTGCTGCAAACTACTGTGGATTGATACAATGGTCTCATTTCTGACAATTTTGACACTTCATACTCAAAACACTCTATTAGGGCTAGTTCATACTGTCATGCAAGTTTTTGGTCTAAACTAGGCTTTAGTACTGATCAGGATTGCCCTTACAGCTCTACTACAGGTAGGTAGATAAACTGATCAGTGCAAATCGGACTCTCGCTCCGAAGGTTCCATGTAAACTTGTTTAGGTAATGAATATCCAGTGTGGAGCCATTTCAGATGGTACTGATACAGATAGAGAGACAAATAAATTAAATTTTCAGGTGTTTATATTGGATGTAGTATGAACTGCCTTCATACCAAACAAGCAATATTTTAATTACTATATGTTTCGATTGCGTTGACTTATGTAGACGTTTGTTTTTTTCACTGTTTCATGGGATATTTGATAATTACTTTAGCTTAAAACGCATTCCTCTGAGGGTCATGGTCTTGACGGATAGACAACCAAACAGACAGGCCGACATCAAAGTGATCCTATTTCATCTATATTTACTTCAGTTTTTCCATTTGAAGTATAGAACTTTAAGAGCCGTCACGCATTTGTCTGCTGGTCGCTGAGGACTCAGTACCTCGGTGACCGAAACGCGACCGAACTACGCGGAGAGTCGCGAGTCGCCTGGGCAACCGGTGACCAAGTGCGTAAATACTAAATTAAACTATAGAAAGTCAAAGACAGTCACAGTTGCCGGCGATTGAGTCGCCGAGTTGGTTCTAAAACAGGCATTAAGTGTCATTTAACTATGATTTTAAGACAGAAGGTAGCCTAGTCTAGCTAGCTATTTACCGTAGATGATTGATTTTTAAGCTCTCTGTTTTGGCGCAAAGGATAAAAGCTATAAAGTGTAGTAAAAAGTTTTTCCGTGGACAAAGATAAGCGAATGAAAACACTCGAGTTCACTCGCTTGTAAGGCAATAAAATATATAGTAGTGTTCCTTATTGTAGAAAGTTTTTACTGCGTGTCAAAACGCTATGTTTTACTATTATTATTTATGGCGGCTGTAACATTTATGGCGTGTAATGTGACAGAATTTGTTCCAACAGCGTCAGATGAGAGGTATCGTCTATGACGAAGGAACCTGATTAACTTTATGCCTCCCATAGTCAAATGTAATAAGGAATCCTCCTGAGCAGGCATTAATTACTATAAAATTTTACTGCTAGTGTACGAAGCTAATGTTTTCTGCAGAGATTTTATGACGGTACTTTCTTATAGTTGTTAACAGTTTTCTTATAGTTAAGCCAGAGCCGGTAGTCAATTGAATGAAACTGACGACGGTTGTATTAAATTTAATCTTAAAGAGCATGATATAGCGGCAAACCGTAAAATATTATGTAAAGTCTGGATAGGTACTTGTGGTCATTCGTTTCGAACTGAAGCTGCTTAGTTCCAGTAATAACTCTATTTTTCAACGTTACCATCGTCATTGGTCGTTCACAGTTGGAGATAGGGAACCTCCCCCTTCCGGTAATAGACTTCCAGTTGCTTTAGTTGGAAGCAGCCTGCGTCTACCGTAAACCCACGGCTTTAATGCCCTGGTTCACGTTATTCCAGTAAAACCGTTCCAGTAGCAAGACACTGCGGCGCTTGATCGATCTTGTGTAACTCGTTTGGATTGTGACCCCGCAATGTATCGCTACTGGGATCATTTTGCTGAAATAATGTAAACTGGGCATGCCAGGTCATCCGTCTATTCTATCTTGTTGGTGGTCGTTCTACGCTACGCTTGCCAGTCCGTGGTCTCCATTCCAAAACTTCAAATTTCTGATTTTTTCAATAATTCTAGCGATTCCAGTGCCAAAAACTGTGGTATTTTTTACCATGAGAACAGCTCGATGAAAAGTGTGTGCTGGTAAGATTATTTCAAAATTTCTAGTGGCCTTAGTATAAAAGTTAAGTACGAAAGTTACAAAAAGTGTGTCGTATCATTAAAAGTTTTTCAAATATTCTACCGTTGATCCCATAATTCATGGATGAAAACATTTAAATCTTGAATGAAATGTTCATAGCTCCAAATCTGAGACAGTAAACGAGAAGACCAATTAAGTATAAGTCGTTTCAAATGCGGTTGAGAAGCTATCTCGAAGACCCGAAAGGGTGCAAACCCTTAATTAAATAGAACCGGTATCAATCACGCCCCTTCACCCGAAAAGGTCTTACGACTTAGGCCATTTCGGCAATGAAATACTGTAGGGCATGACATAATTTGTCACCAGTCCCGTCCGCACGCCCTAGAGGCGGTACCAACATGGACATATTTCACGCGGAATGGGCTGAAGTTACAATGATATAGTCTAATGGTCTAATTTTGAGTCAGAACGCTATTTCCGCGTGGTGGAATCCACTAATATTATAAATGTTAAGTTTTTAAGTCTGTTTGTTTGTTACCTCTTTAAGTCAAAACCGCTGAACTGATTTACATGAAATTCGGTAAACAGATAGTTTGAGTCCCGGGAAAGGACATAGGATAGTTTTTATCCCGGAGAATTGCATAGTTCGTGGGATAGCGATAAACAAATTCTACGCAGACGGAGTCGCTGGCAACAGGCTAGTATTTAATTAAATTATTAAGTCAGGCGTCAATTTGAGGAGGTCCATATTAATGGTGATCTAGGCTACCTAATCTAATCGTGGTATCCGATAGTGGTTTAAACTTAGGCCTCTCAAGTAGCTTAGAGGCCGGCCTGGTAAATTTGAGTTTTTGAAGATTTACACATGCGTTACCATGAGGATAACTTAACGGTGAAGAAAATGAGGAAACAAAAGCACTTGTGAAGAAAGTCAATGGTGTGCGAAGTTCCCAATCCGCACTGGGCCCGCTTAGGAAATACGTCTCAAGCCTTCTCATTATGAGAGGAAGCCTGTGTCCTACAGTCCTACACTGCTTACTAGGCCACCGGGGACTTTTGATGTTTAAGATACAGTTACTTTTCCAAAAACAAATCCTCGTTTTAGAACAAATTCAAGTGAAGCTTTATCGTATTAAACAACAATCGTCGCTCTTGTATCAAATTGTCGCACAAAAACAACTTGTTTTCACGCTCCTTTATATTTTATCGCAAAAAATGGCAACAGGAAAGCACAGCGGAGTATGTTTGCAATGCCACTTTATAGGGTAAACATAACTGTAGTTGCCCTCACACGTAGAAACATTCTGCAGACAGGTCGGGACAACACGGCATATCAGATACAAGTATGCGGAAAATGTTAAAATTGACGTTTTCACGAGTGACAGAGCAAGGTGTGGAAAATACCGGCAGTTACCCCGCGTCATAAAAATAACGAATATAAAGAATTCCTTTTGTTTGACTGAGGAATATTAGGTTTGTGAAGTGAGAAATTCGGGCGATGCCGATTTTGAAATTGGAATTCTTTGGGTAATATTATTTAATTTCTTGAAATGACGTGTGTTTGATTTTATAATTTTACAAGCTTTTTCAGATTTTAAAACTTGTAATGTTTATTGACATGTTTGGTCTTGAAAATTTAACCCCGTTTCAGTGATCAGATTGACTTGAAATTTGGTAAGTAGATAATATAGGTAATATAATTTGAATGACAAAACAATCAACAAAAAACCTTGGTCTTAAATTGAAAAAAAAAAAATGGAATTGGTTGGATTGGACTAAAATGAATTGGATTGGTT
The DNA here is from genome assembly GCA_037349165.1 of Choristoneura rosaceana. NCBI lineage: Eukaryota > Metazoa > Arthropoda > Insecta > Lepidoptera > Tortricidae > Choristoneura > Choristoneura rosaceana. Next base: position 9,129,063 of record JAZBNJ010000018.1, on the reverse strand, counting down.
GGTTGTGAAAAAAAAATCATAGACTGATGAATTTGGAGATCTTGGACTCGCGCAAAATCAAAAGCAGAGTTACTACTTAAGTTATTTACTTTAAGAAATGGTCAGCAAGAAACGACTGACGGAGAGCACGCTAAACTAGTGACCTACATATTAGTGATTTCCTTCACCGTTAAGCTCATGGTAAATTTCAAATGTAATTTCGCATATAACCTCTCAAAGGTGTGAGCCTGAAAGGCCTGAAAGGCTTTGTTACGTTGAAACTTTTCTTTTAGCGGCCCGTTATTACTGGCCTTTCATTAAAGGCTTAACAACAGCAGTCCGTTTTTTTTTAGAGTTTATGGCTTGGTAACAAAATCTTTAAGCCAAATATCCTGCAAAGTTAAGGGGATACTAGTGATGTTTGTGTAACACACGATGCATAAACCATCGCATCGAGTGCACGCAAACTTGAGAATTTACGTCACTACCTGCCAACCCTAGGAACGTTGTCATATCGACTACTAGTATGTCAAGTGCGACAGTTTTACGATTTTCCTATGTAAATAAGGCGAGGAACGTTTGGCTGATGCTTGTCATACGTCAAGGATGACGCAAGCGCCAATTTTACCATAAAAGTAGGCCGATGAAATGTTGCTTGTAATAAAACGCGATGGAGAATTGATTGGGATCACAGGATTAATAATAATAGGAAGCATAGAAATATCGCATGAACTATAAGCATGAGACGCTATATCGCTAAACTAAAAGTACTTATATTATTTGCCAAACTCAGTTTTATTATGAAAAAATGACTTTCTGCCAAGTTTCTTGTGGCGTTTTCTTCTTGGCAATTATGGTCTTTCCGAAAGAACTGGTAGTTTAAAAAATTACGTGTAAAAGTGCCCATTGTGGCCTATTTGCTGAATAAATTATTTTTTTTATCAATATTCAACGATAGCTCTAGTGTTATTGTTACTCCTTTACGCTTAAACGGTGGGATGGATTGCAATGAAATTTGGTGTGTGTAGATATAGCTGGACGTCTTAAATCGAGTAGCTTGACATGTTTCGGGCTAATCCACACAGAAAGATACACAAAATGGCGAGATAAACTCAATTTATCCGTGTTTAATTCACGAAATATTTAAATGTAGATTAACCAGATCTTTGTACTACTTAATACTTCGCACTTCGCAGTAGTTAATACTTCGCACTACTGATAAAAAAAATCCAAGAAAATACATTTTTTTTTAAACAGTAGTGCTAAGTGTTAATTACTACAAAGTGGGAATTTAAGTAGTGCGAAGTTAATAAAGTAAAGATTTTTGTATAGAAAGAGTTTATGAAACCATTTAGGTATTGCAGTTGGTAAAACATTTATATAAAAACACTGAATACCCCATCCCTATGACACGAGCTACGAATATTCCCAGAACACAGCCTTCGGATTCCTTTCGATCATCTCTTCCGCGAACTAAGCTAGTCGTCTACAATAAAGAAACATATAGCTTTTGGACGTTTGGCATTGCGAGGAAGGCTCGATTGGATTGGATTGGATTGGATTGGATTGGATTGGGGGAAAAACATAGTTTTTGAGATATTTTCATTAAAAAAAAGGCGCTCGCATGACCTTTTATGTCACTTTTTTAGCAAATGAAAGGACTAAGCAATCTCGACATATTCTTTAATTTTAATAATTTAAAATATATTTAGTTGAAACCATAACATTATTAATATCTCTGTCACTTAGTTTGATTTGGGTTTTAGATAGTTTATAAAAATCAGAGCACAGCAGAAAAAGCAGAGATTTGTCTGCATAGTTCACATTTATCTATCGTATTGTGCACTGAAGCATCACAACGGTATAGGTTTCATAAATTTTATATGGTTGCGTTCACATTTATCTGATGCAGTGTAGCAACACACTCACCATTTCTTTCCACCCTCGTCTTATAAATAACGTACCTATGGAAGAAAGAAGTGCTGAAAACGATTGTTATTCCAAGTGTAGTTAGATAATAAGGCCTCTGATATAGATTGTTCAGTCAACTCACTCAAAACAGAGTTGTTTACTCATTACTGACCCCACTCATATACAAATAGCATTTTAATATTGTGTACACAGACAGTATGGTCCTCTTCCCACGAGAGGGATGGTCTTATGTCAAACAGGACACTGCACAATGCCATTTCTTGACATAACTTCTAACGTTCATTAGTGATATATTTAATATATGGTTGCAACCTGACTGGAGCAAATCAGTTTATGTTTACGTTGACATTGATTCGCATAGACTGCTATACATTATATGTTTCCATGCAATAGCTTTATCCAACTTAGAAAAATACAGCCGAATAGATAACCACCTCCTTTTTTGAAGTCGATTAAAAGTAAGAAAACCCCTTGACATTATCATTTCGCGGTTTGGTAATGTACTTATACTTTTAATAATTTATATGTTTTAATATCGCTTAAAGATTGTAAAATTCTTTCCGAGTTTAGTGAGTTTGAAAATAATCGACAACTCTCGCGGTATGATGATGATGATATAGCACCTCAAGGTCCTCACTGAAAATCAGCGCCACGGCTTGCCGTGGCATTATGCTGAGTGGGGACCTATTTAGCGTCATGTATGTCTTTATTTGTTCTTTGTTTGTTTCTATTTTTGTTTTATGGCGTTAAATAAATGTATTTTCTTTCTTTCTTTCTTTCTTTCTTAGCATTGGTTTTGATCATATTTTGTGTGTCAATAAAGACGCACAGAGACGGGAAACAATAGCACTTAATCCACTTAACCCATGTTTGTTCGACTCCCCGAAAGTGTCAAAAGATACTTACACCATTCGGTCTGACCGCTGTTTGCTCGCAAATATTTGCCTTTTGCACTTGGCGCTGTTGGTTCCTGTCTGATTTCTTGGATTAATCAATAGAGTTTGACATCTCACTGCACTCAGATATCGATTTAAGTTGAGGATAAACCGGTAATTGTACTATTTTCAACTTTACCGAAACACTATCCTAATAAAAAATATAGGTTGTGTTATATGCATCAGAAAAGTTTTTTTCCCGCCATATTTGACATTCAGTTTGTAATGATGATTATTATTTATCCTAATTATTATAAACAAGGCAGTTTGTAGAGATGTTTTTGTTACTAAATCATGCAATAACTCTCGATCTGGATGAATGGTACAGAGGATAGGCAGGATAGCTTAAGTCCAGGGGATACAAAAATGACATAGTTTTCACGTGATAGCAATAAAAGAATTCTTCGCAGACAAAGTTGCAGGCAACAGCTAGTTATAAGTAAAAAGAAACTATTTAATTTTATTTGGTATAATGGATAAATTTAAATAAGTACTTCTACTAAGCTGGAACGGTTTAAAAAAATACGTATTATCAGCGAATAAATAACCATTCCCAAGGGATAAAGATGAAGTTGCATGCAAGCAACAGCTAGTGCGAAATAATAATAGCTGTCTGTTTAGTGTATGTTTGGTAGTAATAAATGATTTCTTTCTTTCTTTAACGTACTTATGGAGGACTAACGACGTCAACATTAATTGACATTTCTTAGGACGGTGGCAAAAATTATAGAAACCTCTTTTGAACCGGACAAATGCTAGCGCTGAACCACAGTATATATATAAGCTAAAGCAGTATGAAAACTACGAACAAATCGATCGAAACGAACACACTCCCACAGATGCGCGCTCTACACGGCCTCTTAGAGTGTGTTCATTTCGATCGTAGCTTCCCAGCTTCCATACTGCTTTAGCTTATATAATATACTGTGGCTGAACCTCCCGCGGTGACGTTTCCGTGCAACTGCGCAACACTCAGGTATGTACATAATTTTCACAGGCGCATAAAACCGTATTATTTATAGTATAATAATTAAATTAATTGAAAACCTGATTTCATAGAAATAAAAGGGATGCAATTGAATTAGAAACTTGTTTTAATACACTATTTACGTAGAAGAACGAGGGTAACGAATTAGCCCGATCAAGTAGCAAAGAGCAGGTTCTCCTAAGTCCAAAAATTTTTTAACTAACTTAGTACTTAAAACCTAGACGTGGTTCGCGCTTTGTTTTTTTTTATTCTACTGGATGACAAACGAGCAAGTGCACCTTTTAAATACCTAATTAAATTAAAACTATACTAGCTTGACATTCCGTTCCTGACACGTTCCTTTTACGGTCATGGCATAATACGAAGAACTGGGTAAGATCTTGAAAGTGTACGCGCCTATACGTGTAGTGTGAACATTTATTAATGTAGTTAGTTTTGTCGGGTGCGTGTTTGGGGCGCTATAGTCGACACCTGAGGTTACTCGGAGTGTCGAAATGGCAGTATATTACCAACGGCGACAGAGACGAATTGAGCCAAATAAGAGTTTTAATTGTTACGTCGAAAATAAAGTTAAAAAAAAAAAAAATAGTTTTCCGGGTGAGCTCTTGTTTATATTTCTCATAGTTACCGAATATCACATAATAAGGACTAATATTTAAAATGGCACGTTATATTGAAGTGAATTTTGATGTATTTTATTATTACAAGTTTTACAACCCAACACATAACGAGCAATGGGGTAGTTGATAACATAAAGTAAATCGCTCTTAAGCGATAAGGCCGCCTATTGCTTACCTTGTAATTTTCTCTGTGTACCTGTTTTCTGTATCGCTTATTATTTCTGGTGTACAATAAAGAGTATTTGTATTGTATTGTAAATTTAGGTAGATTATTGGTTACGTTAAAATAATATTATTATTATTAAATATTTAATATTATTATTAAATATTAAATATTATTATTATATTATTATTATTAAATATTATATTATTATTATTATATTAGTCAAGTTGACAAATGAGTGCTGTTACAACTTGTACATAATTCTTTAGGGGAATCGCATCTTGAGAGGTCATAAAAATTCATAAAATGTATGTAAATCGATTGGTGGCGAACAGAAACAACAGTTGGCGTCCTCCTCCACGGTTACGGTTACTTTAAAGATTTGCGCAAATAGTTTGTAGAAAAAAAAATCTAACGCCATCTACTTGGATGTACAAATCTTGAGTGTACTGGCAGCTAACACAGCCATCGGTTTCGATATTCCAAATTCAAAATCCGGCACCCTCGCGTGCGTTCCATGCGTGTCGCGCCGAGCCCTAACTGCCGCCATTTTCGGCCAGAAAATTGGAAAAACAACACTCCAAGTATAACCTCCAAATGTATGCAAACGACCAGTGTCTCACGACGGTTCCTAAGGAAGCATTCAAAAATAAGGGCATATAATGGAACAGAACGCAACTAATAATGAACTGACTTTATGGTAGACGTCAGAAAAGTTCGAGGTTTGATGTGTCTATTAAATACTTTTTGGTCGAGGTATTTTCGCGTTCTTGGAAACTATTTTGATGGCCAGCGATAACTATTGTATTTTAATAGCTATTTATTTTACGATGTGATGAGTATTTTATTTATCGGAATTATGATAATTTTGCACTAAAATTTGATACAGGCAAATAATTAACTTGGGTAACCGCAGAATATCTTTTTGATTCCTATCTTACCGCTAAGTATTATACTAATAATGCTCAAAATATTTACCTACTAGCTTTTGCCCACGGTTTCGCCCGCATGGAATTCGATTATCACGTGCTGTTTCCTGGGAAACTGCATTTTTCCGGGATAAAAAGTAACCTATGTCACTCTCTGTCCCATAAAGTATCTGTATGCGAAAAATCAGGTCGATCAGTCGCTTCGTTTTGACGTGAAAGACGGACAAACATACAATCACACACACTTTCGCATTTATAATATTAGTATGGATAGATACTACGAATACCGTGAACTAACTTTAAACGAGCTTTTGTTTTTTACGGGATCTAAGAACCGATTTGGATGACTCTTGCTATGTGGGGGGTTTTATCTTGGTCTTGGTCTTATCCTTAATATTATATATATCTTATATTCATACTTATTTTCTACACACCATTTATTATTATTATTATATGGTATGTAATAAAACACAGAAGGAAGTATTTTTTATTTTATTTAGTTTTTAGGGTTCTAATGCGTGCCGATAGCTCTTCATTACTCAACTTATCTAGGGCTCAGAAAGTACCTTTAATAATAAAACTTTTTCAGCCCACTTGGTAAAGCGTAAATAAAAGAAACTTAAACCACTCCAAGTTTACTTTTATTTTACCTTAAGTGCCTATAAAACCGTCACTGTGAACGTACTTCCTTGCCGAACCTCACAACTCAACAAAAACTGCCGGAGTGTGACAATAAAAATGGTCGAATACAAGTGGCGCCGGGAGGAACAAACCAGGATGGGCTTCGAACACGCATGTACCCAAAATCACCAGAGATCATAGACCTTCGGCAACCATAAAATTCACTCGCGCATCTTATAATCCTGGAGGTCAAGTTAAACTGGCGCGAAGGCAGAGGGGGGAAAAATCACCTATTATTAAACAGGGGTGCCAAACTAATGGTTTCACGTGTTGTTCCTTTTTATGTGTTCCGTTGTACGCTTGATATAAAGTGTTAGAAGCTATGTAGGTCATGTGAATTGGATTTTTGACGAGTTTGCTTTATGTTTGTTTATCAGAGATTGGTAAGATTAGGTCTGGCCCTAATTAGTGGGTACAAAAACGATCGAGCAACGCTGTAGATGTACCAGTGAGTTGTATTCATTCAGTTTTCGGTGTATTTTAATTTAATGCTGACATTCTATTTATAATATAAAAGTATACATAATCTTTATTAAGAATAAATTAACACTAAAAATAATAATTGAATGTACATACTTTAAGAAGCACAAATTGTTCATTCCTTAAAGATTTTTTAAATAATATCCAAAATAACAAAGATAGTCTAGCTACTAACTAATAACGCCTCTTAAGTACGAAATCTGTTAAAGAAATTTAGGACTCAGGGTAATATAATAACCCTTTTTAACATTGTACTCGTAGTAGATTGTATTATTTTATATATGTAAGTAGATACAGCGATGTTTACCTCAGTAAACAGCTGCGAAAACGTTCCTTCAAAATAGGGAAAATTTAGGCAGTTATCTAACTATGTAACTATAATTTTAAAACCATTTCAAGTTTATGATCGTTTACTAGGTTTCTGTTTATTTCTCGAAACGTGCTTTAAAAGTTTTATCCTTCTTAAACTTATACCTGTAAATTATTTATGGAAACTTAATGAAGAAGTCCTTAAAAATTAAACCCTGAATAACTTTGACTGACGAAGTATCCCGCTTTGGATTTATTTATTGGTGAAATTTTGTACTTGCATAAAGGTCACAAGTTCTAACGTAAACCGGGTGATGTTTTACGGAGTTGTTGTTGTCCATAGTTTTAATAAAAGTAGATTTACATCTAAGATAATGTAAAAAAAAATAGTAAATAAGTAAACCATTGTGTAGTCCTTGTTTAAGAACGTAAGACTTTGCACCGGCGCCTATATTTAAAAAAAAATTGCTATAACCAGGCAGTCAAGTACGTAAAAGGATTAAATTTACGCTACAACTGTTCGTAAGCAGCCTCTGCCGACAAAGCTCTATTGTCTGTTGTAGCTGTTTCTTACGATATACTTATTAGCTTTTGTGTTTGAAAGGATTGAGCTTTTGGAAGCTGGCTGTTCGTAGGTACTTTAAACTCTAGGTAGAGAAAGAATTGTGTCCGAAGATTCCACTACGCTTCTTTAATTGCAAGTTGTGGATAATTCCATACGAGTTGCGTTACTTTGCTGTTTATAGTGAATCAGGATAGATTATTTTATGAAATAGTAGTTCTGCTGCCACATGATGTTACGCAATTTTGAAGTCGATTCGATCACTGCTCGTGAGCGAAAGAATGATGTATCGTGCCGTTTGCCTATTTATAAAACAAACATTTCAAAAAAGTTAAACAAAAATGTTAATATGAGAATATAATTTGAATTTTATTAGTGCAGTAATACACTTGCTTAAAAAAAAAATTAAGATCTTTTAGTAGCGTATTGCTAATAAAAAAAATGTTATTAGAAATATTGTTTTTTTTACGCTTTTCTTACTAATTTAGAACGCAGGAGTCGCGTCTTCTGATACTTGCAACAGATGGCATCACACATCACTGTTGACATATGCAAGCGATTATGATTTTTCGGCTTGTATGGTCGGATTTCCGATGGTCCAGTTGGTATGACGCCTTTGGCGCGTTGAGCTACCTATAGTGGTACAAATTCTGTCAGTTTCGTTTCCAATAAATCTTTGATTTTGTTGAGCAAGCGTATATAACTAAAGTACCTAATAAAAACAAATGATATTGGAATGTTACAAATATTGCTCAACACTTTTGAAACGTTTTATATTTATCTTTCAAAACCTATCCAGCAAACTAAAAACCCTTTTTCATTAAAAAAAATCTAATCATGTATTTTCATACATTACATTACATTACTATTACGAAATAAAGGGGCTTTATTATTTGAGTTATTGAATTAAATACTTACAAACACAAAATATAGATAAGTACTTAAATAATTTCATTACATTAACCCCCTGTTTCGAATCTATTGATAAATTTAATTGACGGATAAATGTGATGCCGTCTCTGTTTGTTTTGTTCCAATAGACGGCGATGGCATCATATTTATCCGTCAAATAAAATTTATCAATAGATGGTGAAACAGGGGGTAAGCTAAGTTAAAATTATTACTCAAAGCAAGATCCCCAGCGGCATGGACCCAAAGATGGTGGCAACATTTCCTACTATAGCCTAGGTTCAGCAGTGACAGCTTACAATTTCAGCGTGCAGAAACCACTCTCTTCTCCAAGTAACTTGAACATTACCCAATGAATCGTGAGCCCCTATTCTCCCTTCAGCCTGATAATTAATCCAAGAAGATGGCCTGATGGTTTTATCACCCCATCGCAACCCCGTCCGCGCAGGACGCTCCGGTGCCTTCCAAAAGGACATCTTTGATCAATAACTGTACACAAATTATGGAGCATATGCCTTTTCTTGCTCGAACGGACGCATCGGTTCGCTGGGCTTCGCCTTTATGTATTTATTTACTGTTACCTGCATGCGTTTGTAAATTAAAAAAAATATATCGAGATAACTTGTGGGTACGTAAGATATTAATAAAATTTATGACTTGAGCTTGTTTCGTATGAAAATACGTACGACGCCTAGGACGTCCACAAACTACATGGACGGATGACCTGGTTAAAGGCCGTGGGTTCACGGTGCATGCAGGCCGCTTCCAAACTAAGCAGCTGTGGGCCTGAGAAGCCTGTCTCTTACTGTGAACGTCGTACGTCTGAAATGATGATGATAATATGATGGAACACTTTTCAATTTTAAGTTTTGTATGAAACAACTTTACAAAGTTTGTAGGTATCTTTTGATTGCGTGAACTTAAGACACTTAATTTTTTAGGGATCCTAGAGACTTACGCTGTTCACACTTCCACGGGTTCCAAAAAAAATGATCTTAATAAGCAGAAAGTAAATAGTCAATAAACAGATCCAGTCAAACTTTTTTTTTTGAGACATGGAACTTTAAAGACGCAAAAGAACAAGGCTGAAATCCATACAACTTTTCTTACGCCCTATTTTATTTATATTTGGGGAACTCTTGAAGCCATTGGTATTACCGCTTGTTTGATACGAAAAAGGATTGACAAAGAAATTTCATAAACTTTTTACGCTTCTGTTGGATTGGGTAATTGGTCGATAGCGAAAGGTCAGGCTTCATGATTGTTTTGTTGTTAAGAAAAATTTTATGAGGACAATCTGCATATCTACCACAGGGGATGTGCAAATATAGGTAAGTATCTGATATATATGATAGGACGTGACCCTAGTAATAGAATCGTATCAGATATTTCTGCACGCTTTTGTGTCAGATATTGGAGCTGGTAATGTATAAGAAAAGCTGGCAGAAGAAACCAGCAGGGCTACGAACTCGAAGTTCGCATCGTACGGTACCTCTGACACCTATAACCAGAGTCGTACTCTGAACTTAGTTTTCATTTGAATTTAATTTAGTTAATTAATTATTTTCTTCGTTATTATCTAACATAATTATTTCTAAAATACCTATAACAACGAATAGAAAAATATTTGCCATCTGCTACTGAATCTTTTAAACAAATGCGCAAAACGTAATGTTCAAACTCCACACTTCACTGTATCCGACGTTTTTGCCTGCAGCTGTATTCTGCAGTCGACTCGACCTATTGTTCGCGAGTCGATCCGAATCAGGCGCTCGGATTAGCCCTTCACAATTAAAACGGTGCTTTCGCCATCTTTGACGCATTAAAAGTTGTGTAAGCTTACACTGCCCACGAATTTATATTTAGTTAATTATTGAGCTATAAAAATTGTTTCAAAAGTAGGTTCTTTCGAATTAAAACAGGCTTTAAGATTCTTTTACTTTTTTTAAAATAAATTGCTGCGCAATGTTTCATTTAATACGTAACTTTAGCCGATCAATTCGTATAGGTATTCTGTATTTATTTATTACTGGCTCTAACGGTTTCAATAAAATATGCTAAGTGGGAGTTTTCGTAAAACTCTGGAAAAACGAGCATTTCTCTTTTGCATACTCATTTATTTATCGTGCCATTTCACATGAGTCCGTAAAAAAGTAGAGAAAACTATAAAAAATTAAATACATTTATAATTTTATTACCTATGTGGAAGTCAATGGGTATCAAAAGTTAGCTCAGTAATAATTTAACAACGCATATTGTCTTTTCCTTCAATCAATCATAAGCAGGTAATAATAAATAAATATCATGGGATAATTGACACCGACTTACCTAATCCCAAAAAAATCTTATATTATGGGTAGGTACTTAGGCAACTGATTAACATACTTATGTAGATAAATACATACTTAAATACATATTCCACACCCAAAACTTGAGCAAACATTCGTATTATTCATATAAATATCTGCCCCGACCGGGGATGGAACCTGGGACCTCAAGCTTCATAGGTTCTCCGACCATATATAATTTGTTGTTTTTAGAAAGTCGGGGGTTTTTCAACTTTACTAAGTTGATTAGGTTAGATTTATTAGCATTAAATATGAAAATGCCAATAAAATGTTGAAAATGTAGGTATATTTTATGAGTCATTTATTTTTGCAATATTTCGCCAAAATAAATAGATGATTATTGTAACGTGGCTGTATTGTTTCCTTATTTAAATAAAATATACATTTCACCCCAAATATTTCAATAGTTTTTATTACATGCTCACATAATGTACCGGGTCCAGTTGACCCCGTAGCGACTAAAAGTGTTTGAAACCAGTACACGACTACTCAAGTGTTAAGTATTAAGTAGCTGGCTGGCTAGCTCTGGCTAGCACTAAATAAATAAATAAATAAATATCATGGGACACTTGAAATCAATTGACCTAGTCCCAAACTAAGCAAAGCTTGTACTATGGACACTAGGCAACGGATAAACATACTTATATAGATAAATACATACTTAAATACATATTAAACATCCAAGACCCTAAAACAAACATTCGAATTACTCATACAAATATCTGCTCCGGCCGGGATTCGAACCAGGGACCTCAAGCTTCGTAGTCAGCTGTGTAACCCTACCGTGCCGTGTCCCGGTAGCCCCTCAAGATGTTTCGGTAAACCGGCGATTACGCCGGTCCGGTTCTTCAGTGCGATTTCACGCTCCGTAAGGCCTGTTTGTAATTGATACTAAACTTGATGTCTTTATGGGAAAGGTCAGTGTGAACTTAACATTTCTAGAATGTTCTTAAGCTTGGTTTAGACCTGAGGACAAGTTGCAAGGCTACCACGAAATTCGAAAATCGAAGTTCGTATCGTACCGTCCCGCCTAAGCTTATGTTATTTAATACGAGAGTGAGAGGGACGGTACGATTCGAACTTCGAATTTCGTGTTTTGGAGTAGCCCTTCTAGAGGAGACAATAAGTCTAACGTCTCTGACACTCGCGATCACAATCAAATGGCAGTTTTTGTTTGCGGAAACTGTCATTTGATTGCGATTGCGATCGCGAACGCCGGAAACGTTACGCAATAGACCCTCCGAAAGAAAAATCGTGCAAGATGCATCACAATGTCAACATGTACTTATTGGTCAATCGAGCGCCGCAATTAAATGCAACTTGCACTATTTTTATTGGAGATCTACACTTAATTGAGTTTTAAAATGAAAGGTCCGACGACGCCTCAAAAAGAATGTCCACTACGTTTCCGGTTTTTTTTTCCATTTTGATGAAGGCCATCATATATATAGGTATACGTAGCGTACCTAACCTACTTATGCCATTCTGAATTAGAAAATGATAATATTAAGTATGATTTTGAAGATTATCCAAATAAGTAAAAAAAAACGTTACGATATCAAAGGACGTTTTGTAGGTATCAAAAAGACTTTGGCATCCTTACCAGCTTTTTCTAGATTTGATCTGCTCACCTCTTAATGATTGCGATAGCGAACATAATAACCACGATTTAAAACAAGGATTCTCATACAAATTTACGGCAGCATAAAGCGGCGTCCACACTAATAACGCTTTGGCGACAGCGACACGCCAATCCACCATTAACATGTCCATAAACCACGGCGTTGTAAATAACGAGGTATATATCGCCAATTGATCAACCGGGTCCATACCAGCCTAACTGGATGCGTTCTGGCGTTCTGCAGCTAGGGCATAGGGAAGGGGGGATTTATTGAATTCGACCGTTGAAATTTTCAGTTACAACTAACTCTAACTACCTATTAAGTGTGATAGATTATTTAGTACTGAGTGAGTTTACTTTGTATTTTTTTTTTTTTTTTTTTTTAATTTGTTGTAAAACAACCATCGAATAACTATAAGCTTGAACATCAAACAAAATTTATTATGGGGGGACTGAAAAACAGGTCTGTTAGCCAAAGAACTTTGTTCTGCAAGGCGCAGGCATAAGCTAAGTCGCTTTCCCTTTTGGTACTTTGATTGCACCTACTTATTATTTGTTATGTAATTATGTATGTAGAAATTGTAAGCAAACTATTGAATAAATATCTTATTACCTATTATTTTATTTTTAATTTATATTTATTATTAATTTTGACGACCGGATGGCTAAGTGGTTAGAGAACCTGACTACGAAGCTTGAGGTCCCGGGTTCGAATCCCGGCCGGGGCAGATGTTTGTATGAATAATACGAATGTTTGTTCTCGGTCCTTGGATGTTCAATATGTATTTAAGTATTTATTTATCTATATTTAAGTATGTTTATCCGTTGCCTAGTGTCCATAGTACAAGCTTTGCTTAATTTGGGACTAGGTCAATTGGTGTCAAGTGTCCCATGATATTTATTTATTATTTATTTTAACATTTAAAGTTGTAATGAATTTTACTAATTTAAATCACAAAAAAAATCTTTACTGATAGTTAGCAACTTCATGGCCAAATTTACATCTATAGTAACAGTTGCTAACTGGTGCCCTGGTGGCTGAAGGATGAACTAAATCTACAATAACACGCACGCACACGCAACCACACAACAAGATTACTGACGATTGCGCACAGATTTGAGAGCACAATAAGCTTCAATTTAGGTTTTGTTTATTTATATAGTTATATAACGTTACATTTAATTATATACTTTTATCATTTGTATTTATTTATGATCAATAAATACATTTACATTTTTACATTTATTTATTTTAATATTACTGATTTTTTGTTTCTTTTTGTTTTCTGTTTCTGTTTCCGCCACCTATTTTTGTTACACATAATTTCTTGTACCCAAATGGTTGTCTGGAAGAGATCGCTTTTAAGCGATAAGACCGCCTATTGTCTGCCCTGAATCTAAGTGCTTATATTATAAGTTTTTTGTACAGCTTTATGGTGTGCAATAAAGAATATTTGTATTGTATTGTTTTGCTTTTAATACTAGCAATAGTTTCAATGAGGCTGCAGAAGACGCTTCGGTTGGGCTGAACCCGTTTCGCACTCTACAACGCCGTGTGATTCAAGACCGTCGGTTTTTATACAATTTTTAGTGTCTACTCACGGCCTCATTAGACGGGGCCTTTATTTCAATCGTTAAATTAACTTGGAACGGATGGATTGCTTTGATATGCCCGGTTTTGTTAAAAATATCGGTGACTAACCAAGTGGTTGGTATTAACGCTATCGTTTGTTATCTGTATAGTTTTTGGTGTATAGTGTCTAATATTTAGTGTGTTTAGACGAAATTGTTAACATTTTTACATCATAATCTTATTATTATTAATATATCATTCCAGAATATTTCAAAGCGAGAGTGTAGACGACGCATGTACAAAGTTTAAATAAAGAGTTTGTATACCTACGCTGTCTAGCAATTGGCCACTAATAAAATTATAAAGTAAGCAGCGCGGAAAGAAAACAAAAGAATAAAGAGAGTCCTGTCATAGTTCTTGTCTACGGTGCGTGTTTAATTTTGCTTTATTGTAAAAAGTAGTTTTATTTTACTAATTTACACTCCAAAGATCAATATACAGTCTACAGAGATAGAAAAGAAATGATAATTATTAACAAATATTTGATACGGATAAAAAGAAACAAAAGAGAAGGTATATTAAAAAAAAACTTCAACTATACACAGGTATGTATTATTAGAGACAATTAGAATAGCAGTGTCTGTAACCTTTTTTTTCGCGTGGAGTAAGATTTATTTTAACCGGTTATATCCACTGTTTTGACTGCAGAAATCGGTACTTAAGTAACGTACGAGTATGCAGTAGTTTAAAAAAGATACTTGCCGATACCTGTGACATACGGACAGACAGACAAACAACAGACAAACAAACAGACGAACAGGACGATAGTTTAAGGATTCTATTTATACTCGTATCTTGGCTACGGTACCTCAAAAAGTCAAAGTACTTATATATTAAACTAGCCTGTTACCCGCGACTCCGTCCGCGTAGAATTCAGTTTTCACTATCCCGCTGGAACTATGAAATTTTCCGGGATAAAAACTATATTACGAATAATTGAAGAAGAAACGTAATAATAAGTTTCGCTCAGCAGTAACATGTTCTGCATTTCACATTGTTTTCCGGGATAGAAACTATCCTATGTCCTTCCCCGGGGCTCAACATATCTGTATGAGGAATTTCATCTAAATCGGTTCAGTGGTTTAGACGTGATAAAGCATTTATTATATGAGTGGGAAGTAGGATAACAGCAGGTATAGGAACGGAAACTTTTACAGTTTATTGGTTTGAACTGACCAAGTTTTATAGTTTAGGTACACTTTTTACGTTTTACGTTTTAATGTTAATAGACTATTGCATGTCTCTCCGAGACAGGACATGATGTACTGTTAACAAAACATATACTGATTTAACACCTATGTAATAACTCATGACCTTGTAATAAACATTTTGAATTTGAATTTAAATAGTGACAAACTCAAATTCAAAATTCAAAAATTCCAATCATTTATTCAGTAAACAGGCCGCAATGGGCACTTTTTCTCGTCATTTTTTAAATTAGCCTTAGAAAGCTGAGTTTTCCAAATAAACCCTTTACGATATAGACAAGTAATGAGATAGAATTTTTCAAAAATCCCACAATATGACATTTATCATCTATCACTATCAGTTTATCAACTCTTGTGCAAGTATTATGCCCTCTTGTGGCATTCTCATCAAAACAATTACAACACAAGCGCCTGAATGATTAAGTAATTAAACTGAACAAATCTTTTAATCAACATCATAATTCGTTTCGGTTATGGTGTTATTAATAGAATGTCACGGTTTGTTTATGTCAAAGTATAGAAGGTTATTTAATTACTTTTCTTTGAAATAGGTGGTTTAAACAAAAACTAAATAAAGGATATTTGGAATAGTGTTCTACTATACAAAAGCTTTGCGATATTTCCAAATCAAATATGTCAAATAGTTTGTTTATTTGTTTATACTCTTTATTGTACAAAAATAAATACAAAAAGGGTACAAAATGTGTTAAATACAAAGGCAGACTTATCCCTGAAGGGATCTCTGTCATTCAACCTTTGAGTGGTAGAGAAGAGCAATCAAAATAAGGATCGACATCTTGTTTAGTACTCCACTCATAGTAGTTTACACAAATTTCTGCGACAGTCATAATTTCCTGTTATAATGCATCTTTAATTGAAATAAAAGTACCCAAGAAAAAAAACTATTAAAAAATCAAGTTTGGTTTTTAGAGTCTTTTTGTATTTTTTATTTCAACTCCAAATTTTGTTACTTTTACGGTCATCCGTAAAATACATATCGAAAATACAAACACTAGGTATTAAGTGACTAAATAAGAAACGAACAAGCTGACATATGTGGTGCATAGGATAAATTCGTGTCTGTACTCCTGTCCAGTAGTAGTGTAGGGGTATCATAGGCAGCACGGAATACTGAGGACCTGGGTTTGATTCCCAGCGCTGGTCTCTTTTTTTTGGTTTTCCTGTGCATCTATGTTTCACTTTGTATTTTCGATAGGTATAAAAAAATCGTGAGATCGAGAATCGTCATGTACAGTTTTTAATACAAAATACATACATACATAAAATCACGCCTCTTTCCCAACGGGGTAGGCAGAGACTAGATCCTTCCACTTGCTACGATTTTGGCATACAACTCTCGCTTCCTCTACATTCAAAACATTAAAATACAAAATATTAAAATTAATCTTCACTAACAAGCCACGGTGTTGGATGAAAAATAGTTCCAAAATCGGCATGCACGTATAAAAAACGTCTTATCTTCCTGTAGGATCACCTCTGTCCGTCTACCTGTCCTTATGTCAAACTTATGAATATTAAAGTTGCACATGTCCTTATGACCATTAGGTACGTATAGGTAGTTGCGATTATTGAAACTGATAGCTTTATTTGTCATTGGAAAAACGCATGCTTGTGAAATAATAAAAATAGGTATCGTATTGAACAAGACGTCGATACAGTCTTTACTAAATATTTATGCGTTGGAACCTATTGTCTCTCAATATTCAATAGACAGTTAAGCATCGATGCGTTGAATATCCATTTGAACTAGTTTTTTTTTTTTTTTTTCCTAGCCTATAATAGTGTCCCACTGCTGGGCAAAGGCCTCTCCTTTTGATCTCCACACCTCCCGGTTCAGCGCAATGTCAGGCCAATCCCTTGCATACGCATCCAAATCGTCCAAACTCCAAAACTAGTATTCATTAAATATTTATTATTAAATAAAATTAATAACCCACATTAAAAACTAAAAATATGGCATCCCGCCGTATGAAGTCAGCTGTTGTCAAAATTCTACGCATACCTCGCGGCGACCGTCGTTATTTCAATTACCCCCGGCCCTCGTCAAAGACAAAAGATCTGACACGGAAAAAAAGAAACAAACGTCCGTAGAAAAAAAACAATCGTCTTATCTATGATTGAATCGCGGTCGTGTAAATGCGCTCAAGTGTATTATGTATCTTAAAGAACCGCTTTCTTCGGTAGCGTCTTCGAAATCGAAACGACTTTTGCACTTTTTTTTTCGACAATCTGAATGGGTTTTCGTGTGGGTCTCGCCTGGTCCAGTTTTTGGCGTATCTTAATTACGCGTACGTGCTTTAAATCTCGAAACTTGACGAGAATCTACGACACAAAGACGTTTCTTCCTTTACAAATATTTATACCAAAAAAACGTAGATTATAAGTTGAAGTAGTCCCAATTTGTAACGGCTGTTGAAATACGCGCTCAACACTGATCTATCGGCATTGAAGTTTACTAAAGAGCCGGGTTGATGGGTGCCCAAAGTAAATAGCCGTAATAACCGTAAAGGGCACAATGATCCCCCGCTGATCGACGACAGGGGTCCTACCCACGATCCGCTTTTTAATTATAATATCACCCACATTATAAACTTTTTGCCCCCAACAAAAAAAAAACCTCTCGACCGACTGCTACTTTTTGGGACGTTTTTGCAGAATTTAAGTTTTGATCGCCATTATTGAACCTTAAGGTTTTGTTGATCATAATAACAAAAGCAATGACAAGGATAATGCATTACACAATACAAAAGCGGTAGGTTTTGGTATCGGTGAGATCTTTCTGGTTTTTGAAGTAGAAAGAGACTCTAAGATTAAACGGAACCGTAAGGGTTAAAGCTTCTTGTGACTAAACTAATGACTGAAGCCGATTTTACGGCAGCAAATAACACCATTGAATTCGAAACTACGTGAAATAGGAAGTACCAATCTTAGTTTTGAATAAAGTGTATACTAGTTTATAGGTACTTTAGATAGTCTAACAATGCATTTTAAAACACACTATCCAATTTAGTACTTTAGTCACAAGTGCTGTAACCAAAAAATCTTTGCAGAACTTCACCGATACCAGAACCGTTAAGAAAAATCGGTACTCACGAATCCGTGTTTGTCGCTTATGTTGTTGGTGAGCTTCAGCTTGTGGAAGGACACCACTTTCTGCATCCACTGCTCGCCCGTCGACGGGGAGTCGGGGTGGATGTACATCCTCTTAGGCATTTCAGGGTCAGCTTTACCAGCGACCATCCACCGACTCCGGAAACAAAGATACTAGTTAAAGATACACCCTAAGATGATGTTTCAAATTTCAATGCATCGATTCTAATTCTAGCAAGATTTGCAGTAAAAAACTAAGCAAATTATTACAAGGTAATGGATACTCTGCGATTCTTAGATGAGGTTAATAATTTCATTCAATTAATTTACTATTTATTAAAAGGGAACACCGACCATGTATAAGAGAGCATGCAAGCTTAAGAAAGGCGGGCAATTTTAATGACAATAACAGGCACGTTATGATTACGACTTGGGATAATGGAAATATTGCTATAATTAAATATCTCCTAGGCACACGTTATGAAGCGTGAAATGTATTTTAGAAAATAAAGTAGTTTTCAATCCAACACCCCATGCAGTTATATATTTACTTAAAAACTGTATAATTGACACGCATGTGCCTTGCCCCGTAAACCCCGATAATGCAGTTATTAAATGGCAATA
Source organism: Choristoneura rosaceana (assembly GCA_037349165.1). Lineage (NCBI taxonomy): Eukaryota > Metazoa > Arthropoda > Insecta > Lepidoptera > Tortricidae > Choristoneura > Choristoneura rosaceana. The sequence goes on along the minus strand of JAZBNJ010000018.1, from coordinate 9,110,031 downwards.
AACAAGCATCTAACTAACATAATGGTACAACAATAAACAATGCATGAAACATAATGTGAGTGAAAAGAGATCTGCGTACAAATGGGAACAAAAAATTGACCTAAACAAAGTAAGTTTGCGGTGGAAAGCAGCAGATTGTTAAATATGACGGAGTTGTTGAAGTGATAAGGGCCATAATTTGGGGTGCGCTGAGTCTCAATCGCAAACTTCCTTTGGTAAAGAGTCCACCTTGTTCACGAATCAATGAACGAATTTTGGAACAGCGGAGCCTTCCCGGTGCCGCGGGGAGGCACGGATAATAGGTGCAGGAAACCGCGCAGATCCCCCATCGTTTCACATCAGTACATAAATACGCATGCTTCTTGCCTTTTGTTTTCAATATTACGAATTACATTAAAATAAGATCAGCTAACGCGACCGATAAGCGGCGTCCCACAATCACTACCAGTAAACTCTTATTTTAATTTAATTCCTTCAGTTCTTTTATTTATACCTGTTGTGGAATTTGTATCTGCAATCGTCGGCAGCTACGATGTCCATTAGCAAAATGTACTTTGCTTTTTTATCAAGACCAGAAACGCGAACTTTGTAGGCAGGAAACATACGTCTGCAAGCAATACGAGAGAAAAACATGGATTGGGACTCGTTCTTTGCGACAACGATTTGACATCACGTCGATTGTGTGACATGCCGCTGGACTAGTTTCACTTTTTATGCCCATTTAGTACTGAGAAACAAGCGGACCATTTTAGCTTGTGATCTTGTCGCGCTAATTACGCTTTAGTATATTCGATTGAATATTTACTTAAAGCGGCTCGCGAAACCCTACTTAACTCGGGATTTAATCTACACACTGAACAAAGCGCAATCTTTCGTTCTATATTTGGCTTTTCTGGTATCGGTGCGAGTCTAATCAGCCGCACAAAATGAGGTGTCACCAAGTATTTGCTACAAACAAAAAGGCCGTGTTTCCGCCAGAGAAGGCCAAAGATGGCGAGGTACGCGCCCATTGTGCGGTTTTATGCCGACGCGAAACATCGTGACCAACGGACGTGAGTTAATGCCGTGTTGAACGAAAACTCAGCGATAACTCAAAACAAGGCACTCAAACGTTGGGCTCTAGTAAAAAAACTTGTCTCTTGATGCGAATGGAGTGGAGACTTGGAGAAAAATACATGCAGTGATTCGTAATGTTCAGTTAATCGATAAGCCTCACAGATTTCTGATAATTTATGAGCATTAATATGCTCATGCCGAGTTAGGCAGCTGGAGGCTTTTGTCGGCGCCGATATCGGTTTACGGCTGAATCACAGTCGCATATTCGGCCGGAATGCCCGGGTCGTATTAATTAACGGATATTAAATCTGAGTTTATCGGACGAATCTCGATGTTGCCAAACCTGCGTGTCGGCGGTTTTGATATTGGACGTCGATTGGCGGCCGGACATAAAACGGACGGCCGTCCTTATCGCCTCTCGTCATCGGGAATTAAACAATGTACACGATCATTTACGATGATTATCGATATCTGGCGCTCGGGTGCGCCTCCGCGGATGCGTCCCGAGTGACATAGAAACGTACCCCGGAAGATTCAGCTTCGAATTTTTTACTAACGAGATCCCTCGGCGCGATTGTCGCCGCGCGTTTAGTCCCAATTTCGATTAATTTAGTAGAACACTACGAGTCGCGTCGGTATTTCTCACCTCTGGTGTCGGCTGGTTCGCTTTTTACTTCACCGCCGCGGTGTTTAAGACAAAGATATTTTAATGATATTACCCATAAGATGCGAGTTGAATCCTTAATTGTCGGACGATTTGGAGCGGTGTTCTGTTGTCGTACATGTCGTTGCCCTTAAAATTGAGCGTGCTTCGTAACAAATTGTTCGTATGCAATTAAGAAACGCATCGAAATTGGTGATTAAGTGGGAACTAGTGCGTGGCGTGGGGATCACAAGCTAAATGAAAACAAGCTGTAAAATTAGGGAGCCTCCAATCGACGTTGACGCCTGTTCATAGCTCCGACAAGCTGGCATCAAAGGTGACGCCAGATTTTCGGTGGCTTACATCGGTGGGTTGAGAGGATGAAGTCGTGATGGTCATGAGCTCCAGCAGGCAATGGATGACCAGGCAATCTACCTGTTGTGGAACTTATATCTGTAGTCGTCGGCTGCGACGATGTCCAGAAGTAGGATGTATTTGGCCTTCGCGTCCAATCCGGATACGCGGAACTTCATTTGAGGGAACATTTGTCTGCAAATTGGAATGATTCCTATAGAATCGACAGCTGACCTATTAGATCAACTACAAGTCTCAAAAAACTTTAGTACCTTATTCAAACAAAACGTACGTTGCACTTCTCAATAGTTTGAACGAAAAAGTAAAGGTAGCTGAATGAGTTTTGTAGTTGATCATAATTGACTGGAATTTTATCAATTAGAAAACAAACCATCGCAGCGTTGCGTGTGATATTGCATTGAATCTTCATACAAAAATTTGCTTCCATGTGAAACAAATTTAGCATCAGCAAAGTAGATTTAAGCTACCTTACTTTCCATAATAGACACGCATTTTACTCGCAAATGCGAAACGGTAAAGCATGAATTTAAGCAAATCGACTGCTTTCTATAGCAGGTAAGTAATCGTGCTTGGGTGCAATCTGTCATGTCATCGGTAGTTGCACTAGGTACATTGTTACGCCACTTACTCTTCCTTGTTTGCACAATATTAATTGCGCTACACGTTTACTAAAGCACCATGTACTGTAAGAGAGCTTTCATTATCCTATTTGTTACAAAAAAAGTGAAGTCTTTTTTATTGACTTACTTATTAGGGAGCAAATTTGTAGTTTATTTCAAAGTATTCTTTAGATGGTTAGTCTGCGCTACTATGCACTATTTGTGTATAAATTTCCATATTTATATTAATGGTGGAATTGACACTTAGCTAAGAGCTGTCGCCCGTTATTTCATAACTCTCGCGATCCGAGATCACAGTGGCGTTGAGTAAACATTTTCGTTGGGTAATCTTCGGATGTTAGTATAATATCTATAAAAAAATGTAAGCAACCCAGTGGGAGTCGAGTTATTACGATGCCAGGTTATGTTATAAACTAAATAGCTGTGCATAAATAGAAGTTTTTGCGTGAAAGAGTAACAAACGCAAACACAGATAAAAATTATCGCATTTATAATACTAGTTGCATAATTTGTGTGTCGTTATAGTTATGATGGCTTCAAAGATATAGCTAAAATAAATATTCCTTCCTCGTTGTTTCACACGACATAAATCAGCCAATAGCGGCAGTCGATCCATGTGTATGTCACGTAAGCGCCATAAATAAAATACCTAATGAGCCTTTAGGCGTGTTTGCATTCATAGAATATAGCAACACTCAAGAAACGAGGGGAGAATAATGCGTAAGGCAGCTTGATAGGTAACATACAATGACTAGGAATAATCCCCCAACTCAAAGATTTTATAAAAATATTAAGAATAAATAAGCGCAAATCGCGCAGGTAAGCGATTTAACAGAATCAACGTCAAGAAACTTTATCTGTTGTAGCTGTTAATAGAGTCAGTGAAGTTCAAGTCAGAAGAAGAAAAAAACTGTTAGGTAATAAATGAAGAAGTGAAGCCACATTTGAATAAGACGCGACAATAAGTAAAAAAACAAAATTGACAAGCAATATAATAGAAAGTCTTATGAGAAAACATTAAAGACAAAGAAAAATCAGAACTATTCAATGGCAAGGTTCAAAAGAGATTTTTAGCCAGTTAGGAACTTTTTCAAAACCACAAAATACTTTATTTCTATGGTTTTGTAACTCAAAAGGAAAAAGGAGCCCATAGAACCTATAGAGGTTCACTGTGTTTTCCAGCTGCCTGACAAAAGCATTTCTTTTTAAATCGCAAGGAGGTAGCAAAGCAAGCTAAAATTAATATGAAACACTACAGGGCTATGGCCTTAAAATTGTAAGAAAAAAGAGTTTTTTAACGGAACCTTTTGAAAATTTGTTACTATGCAAAAACCATGGAAATAAAAATCTCCAGAATACAAGCTTCCCTTTTATATAAGTAGAGTTACGAAATTTGGCAACAAAAAGCACAACACAATTAACGGCCAAGAAGTCCGAAGAAGACTCATTTTTGTTGTTCATAGAAATATTATCATTTATCAAGTAAAAAGTTATTATTTCAAAAATAAAGCCGAATAACTCACGTTTTAAATTGACTTAGTGAGAAGCCATGTCGCGTGCTCCCAGAGGATGGGCTACAAATTAGCCTGAAACATGTCGAGCTAAACTCGATGTAAAACGTGAGTTTATTTCATTAAAATATGAGCGAGTCTCACGATAGTCTTATGTTCACAGTTACAAACTTAATTTTTACTGGGCCATAAATTTCTACGGAACCTTCAGTGTGTGACTCCAACTCGCAAATTGGCTGGTTTGTGATGTGTTCTGTGACTCAAAGACAACCAGGATGAACATGATCTAACAGCTTTGTATTCGCCTCCCGTAGTCCACGACACGACATATATCAGTGACTGTCCGTGTGTGTGTCACGTACTAACTATAAATAAGATGGCTAATGAGCAGACAAGGCTCGGTTTCTTAATAATTGCGAAATATTTTAAGGACTTGTTAAAAAAGTACGGTAGGTCACGAACATAAGCAACATTCAAAGACGGCTTGTTAAATTTCAATCTTTGACAATGAGAAATACTGACCTTAAACTAAGGTGCCTATTCATTTCAGTGCTTTAATCGCATAATATTCTTGTAAACATAGAAACATTTTGACAGTATTGTCAATATGTGGAAAACTGTAAAGTTTCGAGCAACAGAGCTATGAGAGCATTATTACCCCTCTCAGCTTTACCGTTGGTTTGAGGGACACTTGTGTATAGGTTCTTATTTGCATACGCTCATCGTTACTTTTCAGTCTAATGTCATTGTATAAAACGGCGACTGACGATGACGAAACCCAGACTCCAGCGAAGTCTGTTTTAAGTAACAACTTTTAGCCGCTAATAAAAGACTTTCCCTAGAGAAAAACTACGAACTGCGAGGTTTCTGTGCAGAGTTCAAACCACGGCCACAATTTTTATGTTTTTTATGGTTTTATAATGTCATCCATTAGTGTAACTTTTATTGTGAGACCATAAAAGCAGATTTATTTGTATAACATTAGCACGATTTAAATTTGTTTTTATGAGCTTGAATTTCTAGTTACAACCGTAGCGATTAAAATTAGGAAACGCTTCGGTTTTATTGTATTTAAATCAAATTGAACCCGTGAGAGTCAAAATACAAATAACAAAAAACAGAAAAGAACTTGAGACGGCGTGAAACACGTTTCAAAGATTTCAATAAGGTAGAAAAAATGATACGCAAATAATATTCTAAATCCATCATCCCTCTTTTCGCGTCGGGGGTTAAAAATATGACTTTAAAATATTTTTTAACTAAGACCACAAGATACACATACAAATTCTTCATCATTTATAGGGTGAAATTTAGGATGTAATACAACATTAGTGTTTCGTGCTCAGTTATTAATGCACTAACTCTTTTGTTGAAATTAGTCTGATGAAATTTCCGGTTTCCATACATTATTCATGATTTCGTATTTCAATAATGTATAGAAAACATTTTTTTTTCAGAATTATTTCAACAAAAGAGTAATTGCACTATATCACTCAGTATTAACTGAACATGAATAGTAGATTGATAACCAAGGGTGGAAAGTGACCCATTTCACCCGAGATATTTCTGGCGCTCGAACGAAGTGAGAGCGCCAATAGTTCGAGGGGAAATGGGTTATTTCACCCGAGTTAGACATTCTACTTTTCATTTCGACTGTGAGGAAACTAAAATACTACAAAAAAACGAGAATAATAATAAATTGAATTTACTTATACCTATCCAACCTCCAACGGTACCTTCTCGACTGGCCACTTGCCATGGCCAACTATAAAAAAAAATCGAGTTGGTCACGACGTGCATCTAGATGGCCATGCCGAAACGTGAAAAAAAAATGTCATTGACGTAGCTCAATTATTTTCGATGTCGTGGCTAGCCGAAAAATTAAAAAAAATTACTTTCCACCCTAGAGGAGAAAACGCAATTTTCCACCCGGCTATCTACCCATGAAAATTAAACTTTCCGAACAGGAGAGATGAAAATACTTATTTTGTATTAAGTCCTAAATTTCACGCTGTACCTATAATCTTTATCAAACAAGTATTGTTACTGCATTAGCTATCTATAGATTAGCTATTACTGCTTAAAACAGATGATAGGTACCTTCACCACTCATTCACACAAACAAGTTTTTTTTAATTCACCTGTTACTTACCGCTTTAAACTAGTAAGATTCCTGACCTAATCAATCATCTAACTTATCAAGTCTAAATTGAATACGACACTGAGGCAAAACATGCCCTTTAAAAGGTCCGTAGCAGCTATTTATGTTTAAAACTTACAGCGCAGTAAAACCTTATAAACTCTGTCCTTGATGGATAGTACTGTTGCGAACCAAGCTAACCGCAAGGTGTCAGCAATGTAATATGATAAATTAATAATGATATACAGATGCCACATTAAATTGACTTTCAATATATTGACGAAGTTGTTTTTGTCAAGAGTATATTCGCAAGAGGTTTTTGAGACCATTTTTTATCTACTTTTTCAACTTTGATTATTATGTAGCAAATAACAACAGATAAAAATGTTAAGTAAGTGAAATCACGTACAGTGAATTTTATACCTGCTTACTTGCGATTTCGGGATGGATAGAACAATTTGTCTATGTTGCGTACGTTAGTAAAAATCTATAGGTTACATACTCAATTAAAGAGACAGAAATAGTCACAGTAACCTAGTCAAATCAAAACAAGAAGATTCGTCGTAATTATCTTTCTTTAATTGGAATTGGTTAACTGTCTTGCAATCTTAAAACAGCGGTGTAAGTCTCTACAATGAAATTGAAATGAAACTGTTTATTATTAAAATTTTGTTTACACAAAGTCGTTAGTAAGCGTTGAAATTAAGTCTAGGTGCACAATAAACCGATATACAAATACAAATGTAATAAATTGTGCTGTATGTTTCCCAAAACAATAAAATAAAATAACATAAATATAGTACTATAGATCTGATAATGATTTTAACAATGAAATTTTTTCTCTTTTGCCTATAGGGTAATTAACATAAAATAAATTATCTTTTTTTAAAAGATAACTTCAAGAAAACAGGCAATAAGTAATTAATTTTGTCTATCATTAGTGCTCATGTAGAGAGTTTTAAGACTACTTTGATCTTAACAACTTCCCTCTTCAAAGAGTCATATATGATTCACAATAGTAGATTGATAACCAAGGGTGGAAAGTGACCCATTTCACCGAGATATTTCTGGCGCTCGAACGAAGTGAGAGCGCCAATAGTTCGAGGGGAAATGGGTTATTTCACCCGAGTTAGACACTCTACTTTTCATTTCGACTATGAGGAAACTAAAATACTACAAAAAAACGAGAATAATAATAAATTGAATTTACTTAAACCTATCCAACCTCCAGCGGTACCTTTTCGACTGGCCACTTGCCATGGCAGACTATAAAAAAAAAATCGAGTTGGTAACGACATGCATCTAGATGGCCATGCCGAAACGTGAAAAAAAAACTCATTGACGTAACTCAATTATCTTCGATGTCGTGGCTAATATAAATAAATGTACAAAATTATATAAGATATAATTACGATATAAATTAACAAGATATAAATAAATTAAATTTATTTATATCCAACCTCCAACCTTTTCATACATTACTTTACTCTTTGCATACTGGCCACTTGCCGCGGCCGACTAGAAAAAAAAAATCGAGTTGGCCACGACATGACCAAAGAGCTTATAATTATACAAAACTGGAGGTTGCACGCCGAAAACAGAAGTTTGACTTTTATTACGGATGTTCGACGTTCAACCTCCAGTGTTGTATATAATGTTCTTGGTCACGACTTACATCTAGATGGCCATGCCGAAACGTGAAAAAAAAGCCTATCATGGCATTATGGCGGGCAGCAGAATAGAGGAAAAATTTTAAATGTTGATATTTATTTTGTAATTTCGAAAAAAATAGACCAATTGTAGAATGTTTTTAATGTGAACCTATTAAGATCGTAATAAACATGTCGTTTAATGTATAGCTGAATTTAGATTACTGAAAAGCTTTTATTTTAATAATATGACGTAACTCAATTATCTGCGATGTCATGGCTAGCCGAAGAATTAAAAAAAAATTACTTTCCACCCTAGAGGAGAAAACGCAATTTTCCACCCGTCTATCTACCCATGAAAATTAAACTTTCCGAACAGGAGAGATGAAAAAATATTTTGGTATGCTTAAGCTGAAGAGCCTTATGTGACTCGTCTTTGAAGGAAAGTTAGTACTATTTTCTTAGTTGAACGTTGTTCAATGTCTCAGATTTAGCAGCATGAACGTATAAAAAAAATCTTTACCTAACGTGAAAAGTGAACGTGGGCTAGGTATTACTTCGAAAAGGCATTGCAAAGGGGGACAGTGAAGTTGTTAAAGTTATCTCATTGGCGCCGAAGTCTAGCTCAGTCTTAGGTTTTATCTCTAAATATTATCTAAACGAGGCATTTTGTGAAATATACTGTCAATCAAAAGACAATGCGAGCGTTTACACTGAAGGCGTCTTTGTTACAGTAAGTATCAAACCTAATGACTCTGATACCCACAGCAACGGACTGTTAGTAATTAATTGGAATGATTGACTGTCTTTTAGTTTTGACATGTTATCAGTGCAGTAAGATTTATGGACGACTTGCTTTTGCAATGTCAATATCAATCCGTTTGTCTAAAGATTGTCAACCAGTTGAAGGAAAATTTTCAAATGAACATGAAACATTATTTTAAGAAACTAATGAAGGTCGTAGGGGACTGTTAAAGTGTGTAGTGTATTATGAATAAAGGAAGAAGCAGAAGTTTTGTTAAATGACTTGGAAGAAGAATTCAAGGATTCGGTTAATAAAGAACAATCCTTTTGACAGGAACGAATGAAAAGTGAGAAAAAGCGGTGACATCTACATAATGATTTTAATAAAGGAGCGTCGGTATCAATCGTGACATGTAAGTTTGAGATAGCCAAACACAAATATAACACAAAAACGATCAGATTTTTTATTAGACGTTCAAATAGGAAGGTTTCACTGTAAAAACATAAAAAAACAGAATAATTACTTAAAACGGCTTATACTAGGCGAATACTAGGAGTGAACTTAACACGATTTATAAAGGTCGTGCATTCAGAACCTGAGTCAGTTTATGTTGTGAGCTTTGCGGCATTTTCTTAGGAATACTTTGTTTTATTGCTACCATATTTCAAGTTGGAGGGTTACATTTTATAGTTTTAAGTTCGCGTTGCTTTATTTATTTACTTCTGAAGTTATACGTATCTGGGGACAAAGTTGAGCAATTAGTTTCATCTTCTGTAAACATCACCCTGGTGTTTAATAATGTTCTTTTCTGTATTACCCTTATTTCTTACTCCCTATTCGCTGTAAAGTTTGTGTCAGTATGATATAGCTTCAAAACAGTCCTTTGAGATGCTCGCCAATTAACAATTTCAAAGAAAGTCTATGAAGTTTTAAACTACTAATTTTTTTTTAGCCCGTTAAAGTGTCAGTCAAAATTTAATATTGAATATTTGTCGCGTCTCAGTACGGCCAGACACGCACTTGGTTTTGAAGTTAAAAATTAACCAAAAGGCACTAAGCAGTCATCAATTATCACCTAATTGGAGGGTCAACGTGGAAATTCGCTTAAAGTGGTGACGGGAAGAGGGGGGGTGATTAAACGAGGGTGGGGGCGCATCTGCTCGCACGTTGACGCATTCTTGCGGCTTCAAGGCTGGTTGTACAGGTTTTCAACCATCGAATAAAATTAATTTTAATAACTGGTTTAATTATAATAACTGCTGCACTCAAAAGCAATTAATGTTTAAACGTGAAAGGCTTTGGCTCCTGCTTAAAATCTATTCCTCATCTCTATTTATTGGTAAAAGTTGCCTGAAAGAGATTGTTCTGAAGCAATAAGGCCGCCTATTGCTTTCCTTGGAAAATCTCTACATATCTTTGTTATCTGTACTCACTGCTTTATATGTTGGTGTTCAATAAAGAGTACCAATACCATGGTATTTATATTGTATTGGTGTCTCTAGAACTTCCATTGCGTATATCGTGTGTGGTTTTAATGTTAGTTTTATCTGCGGCTTTAATTACGGTATTAAAGTCATTACCACTTGTATTGTCTGTATCCCGTGGTGTTATATCAAGTCGCAGCATGCATGAGTGTGCGTCGACGCAGATGACGGGTTTTTAATATTTTGATTCACACGTTTTAACTGCATTTACGATGGTACATACAAGCAGAGCAGGCATATCGGATATCAGAGCAGAATATCTTACATGTTGTTTCGATTCTGATACATAATTTTTAAGATTAAGTACCTATTTAAATAAATATAATACAGTTGAGCTCTAGAGTTAGATAGTAAATTATTTGTTCACGTCACTTATGGTATTTACCATATGGTGTGGACCATTTGGTCCACTGTCGGGCACAGGCCTCCACTCAGATGAGGGCTTAGGCCCTGGTGTTGATTGGGAACTTCATACACACTCAATTTCTTCGCGGAAGGTTTCCTCACGAACTTTTCCTTCACCGTAAAAATCATATGATTTCAAATGTGATTTCGCACATAAAGTCCGAAAAACTCCAAGACGCAAGCTGAGCTGATCCAAGTAGATCAAACCACTTGGCTAGCATCATACTAATATGAATGTGAAGGTTTGTGTGTTCCACCACTCATGTCAAAACGGAGTGATTTTTGTAATTTATGAGCCATAGAGTGACATGAGCTACTTTTTGACAGGAACAGCGCGCGATAGCTGAATTCCACGCGGACGAAGCTGCGGAAAAAGGCTAGTTACTTTTGCCACTATTCCCTTTGCCAAAAAAAATTTTAGTGTTAGCTAAAAGCATTCCAAACAAGTTTTTAAAATTAAATTAACCCCTGGTTAACTATTTGTTCCACCGGGCGTCAGTCATCGACACAGCTCGCCTTTCACGCGAATCAGCCGCTAACCCTATAGGTACCCTATATCTAGACAAGCCTGGCGTTGAACTCTCGATAAATCTAGGTATTTTTGTGAAATTTGTTGGTGATAATTTATAATGTTTTAAACTTTCGCGATTCTCACTAATCTTGACCTGACTCACTGACTCATCAACGCCCAGCCTAGATCTTTGGACCGAAAAAGATGTTTTTTTACAGGTGTTGTTTTTAAAACGCAAACAAGGCAAAAAGTTATGTTCGCGTAAGTTTGCTCTGAGTTTTGTAAAATTAATGTGGGAATTTACTCTTGAAATTTATGACGAACTTTGTTATAACGGAATACATCGTGAGGAATCATATACCTACAAACCTGCAAAGCAATTTAATGGTATAGTGTGTGTAAAGTTTCCAATCCGCACTGCCCGCGTGAGAACTGTGACCCAAGCCCTCTCATGCTGAGAGGAAGCCTGTGTCCAACAGTACGACTTACATAGTAAGGTGGCGAGGTCAAACCCGATAAGTCAAAATAATTGACTGTTGAAAAAGAACACTGTATGTAGAAGTCTAAATTCAAAGTTTTTACGAATTTTTTGATCGAGTTATTGGGTATGTCCCGAGGCCATATTGTCTAACGTTTCTGGCGCTCGCAATCGTAATCAAATAACAGATTTTGTGTACGAAATCTGTTATTTGATGGCGATCTCGAGCGTCAGAAAAGTTAAGCAAACCGGGTTCAGGATACAACCCATGGGCTGGAAAGGATGAATATGTAATAAAGGTGTGGCTTGTAATATGAGCAAATAACTAAAAGATAGATCGTATTCGTCAAACTGATCAGCGACTTGTAAAAATAATTAGTTTTTTTTTTTAATTTTAGTACACTTTAAAGTTTATTTAAAGAAGCAATGTAAAGCAAAATGCTTGATGTTTGTAACGTGACAGGCGACGTCAGTTGTGTTCAAGAATGGCATACATTGATAACTGTATTTAATTTGTATGAAAAAGGCAAAATCTAAACACTATTTTCAAAAGTCGCTAAACAAATGTTTGACAGTTTGTAAAATTATTTGCTCGTGTTACAGGCCACACCCGGTATAGTAGCACTATGTAGTAACGTATGACATTGGCAACATAACTTTATCGTTCGCTTAGTAAACTAGATAATTAATGACACGCCAATACAATTCTAAACAACTGCTAATAACATGTCAAGAGTAATTAACGAGTTGCCACTTCTACTGTTACACCACAAGCTATTCAACTTAGCACTTTAACTACACTACTTAAAGTTTCCACGTAAACGGCAAAGGATCGTGAAACAAAATAAATGATCGGTGATTATATGGAAGTGACCGTTAGGCGTCTGCACGAGCGGGCAGCGGAGCGGCGAGCGTGTTTTGTATTCGTTGCGCGGCCTAGACGCTTGCTGCACGGTGTGTTACGTGTTACATTGTAAACTCCAATTCAATAGAATCTAACGTTTTAAACTTTCGTGATTTTCACTCATAGTCAAAATACCATAACGGAATTTATCACGCTATTTTACACAAGTAATATTTACCTCGACGTTTCGGCAAAATTACAGTTGCCATGGTCACGAGTAGACTGAAGTATGGGGTGTCAAGTCCGCCTAGTAGCGCGAGTTCTTCGAACTACCCGCACTTGATCACTAATAGCATAGTAAAAGTGTAAATGTTTATGCTTTTACTATGCTAATAGTACCGGCACTCGTATCACGAACTACCCGCACTTGGTCATTTTTATAAATTTTTGTCAATAGAATCTGACAATCCTGTAGACACATGCTTCCAGCCTACTATTGAACATCGGGCTGCCTAAGGCTTTGTGATGTGACTATTATTATTTTTTGATTCCCTTTAGATGATAATCACAACAACAGGGACTTATATAATCAAGTGTGCCCACGTTGGGGTGTCTTAAATGTGTAGAAAATTGTCAGTTTCTATTGAATTGTACCTACTGTAACACACGCAATGCACAAAGAAAACGTCCCGCTGCTCGCTGGCGTCTAGTGGCATGTTTTAAACGGTAGGTGATAGCCTAAGATCCCTGTTTAAAATACTGCACTTACCTATCCTAAGGTAAGATCGAAATGTGAATTAAAGAAAAGGCATATCCATAGTACTTAAAATATTATAAATGCGAAAACGTGTGTGTTTGTGTTCTTGTATGTTTGTGCGTCTTTCACGTCAAAACGGAGCGACGGATCGACGTGATTTTTGGCACAGAGGTAGTTTATGAGTTAGAGAGTGACATAGGCTACTATTAATCCCGGAAAAATGCACAGTTGTCGAAGGAAAAGTGCGCGAAAAGCGAATTCAAAAAGTAATAGAGTCATAAATACAACAGCGCTGGATTTTATAGCTCTTGAGTGGGCCGAGTTGGGTCTTATGTACTATGATTATTACTTCTGAGTTTTTCAGAATTCATGTGAAAAATTAATTCGAAATTTATCAACATAGGTTAACTCTAATCGTGACATAAAACGGATCCCGCCGTATACTGTTTGTGTGCATACACAAAGCAGTTTGCTTCCTCATTGGTCATTGGAGCATCACGTGCACAAACGCTGAGCAATGGCTCAGCTTAGGTATTTTGCTGTGTAATTTTGTAATTGAGGTGTTATGGCAAAGATGAGGTCAATCTATTCACACTAACATGCAAATTTACAGTTTAAGCTGTTTGCGTTGTTGTAAATGAGTGTGTATTGTAATTGTCACTTCTAGATAAATACATGTGCACGTAGAGTTAAGTATAGGTCATCTGGTATGATTACGAGCTATTAAAGGATAGCTAATGATACCGCCACGTCCGTCTGTAGTTTTTGCACTGATGGAAAAAATTGTGGGTGAATTTAAAAATATTTTTTTTATTCATATTTTAATTTGGCACAGAAAACCTAGTTTAAATTACTTTAGATCTCGTCTGGTACAGTCAGCTGCAGAGAAAAGGTACCCCCCTGTAACGACGGTATCCATACTACCGCCATTACAGGGGAGTACCCTTTATCTGCAGCTGAGTGTACACCCAATTCGTTTTTTCATTAAAAAAAAACGTATTTATTTTATTTTATGTTTGGGAAAACCGTGGCGTACAGATGTAGTTTTATTGCACGTGTGATAGCAAGTAAACCGAGATAGAAGGTCTCAAAGTCAAAATATTTTTATCAAGTTAGACTAGATAGGTAAAACTTCTGCTGAGAAAAATGCGACAAAAACTCAACTGGGTATTTTTTTCCAATGATGACTTACACCACAAGTATTACTTATACGCCATTATTGAAGTCAGGGATCGCCAATGCAGATCGAAATTATTTCCTAAACATGTAGCACTTACCTACAGGTTGTAGTTCATTGATATGGAACTATGCAAATTACCGCCGAATCGATATATCTTTATTTTACACTAGAATATTCTAAGATTATTTCGCACCCCTTTGATACGAACTCTTTCTGATACCACTACATTTTTTGGTAGATAGAGATGATTGTTGGATAGAGGGGTTTCTCCCTTCATATGACTTCATCGCACTGGACCCTTGAGACCTTTTTAGGGATTGATTTGGTTTTTCTGCAAACATACTTATACATAGCATTTAGCATGTTCTGTCCGTGTCTGACAGAGACAAATGTGAAAGTGACAGATAAAGAGAAATGAATGTTAAGTCAACACAAAGTTTAACCCATTATAACCTAGCGGTGCCGTTTGGCACCCAATTCAAGGAGTCTAGAAATTCGCGTCCTTCGCGCGTTTTGAAGAGTAAAGCACGGTGGTTTGGTATCAATTAGGTGCTATAGCAAGACAGCTATCTATTTTAATGCTTCGTTTGAACTGATATTCTTGTTGAGACCGACACGAGCGTCACAAAGTTAGTGTTTTGAAATAATCGCAGAAATTGAAATGCACGCTGCGGTAAATTGGCCAAAGTATGGATATTTCGTAAAATCTATAACTTAAATGCGTTTTTTTGTATCCCTTAATATTTGTGTGACTAGATAATATTGTAATATAATTCAGTTTTGTTTGCGTATTTGTTTTATCATACGGCAAAATTTACGGGTGCCGTACGGCAACTCTAGGCCGATCTGTAGTATATTCCAATAAAGGGTGGAGGTGTATTTTTTTGGTTTTTGAGTGGGTGATAGGTATTTATTTATCTTGATAGGGGTTATACACTTCATCAGGCACTAGCCCTGCTAGAAGAAGATGAGTAGATCAAACCGCAGTCGCTATACGTTGAATCTCCAGACCTGCAATCGACTCTGATCAAGATTCGGGTGACGAAGAAGGAGGTGGTTTTATAAATAACCTCACAGGTCGGCAACTCAATGCTGGCTGCGAAGTGGTGTTCGCGTCTAACGTCTCTATCACCACGATGGACACGATCCAGTAGTCGCAGAAATGCACCGATGGCACCAGATATATAACCTGTAGCCGGTACAGGCATGATATTCACTATGATGGTCGGAATCACTTATTAATTTCTACGTTACTTAAAATATTCATCATTTTATAAATAAACGGTAATAATAAGTAGCTAATAAAAAGTTAATACATACTTAATAGGGAGATGTAAAGCTTACGTATTGGCCTAGTGGTGCCATACGGCACCCATTGTTTTTTCCAAAACTAATAAATCGATTTAACTTTTAACAATCAAAAACAACTCGAGAAGCCTTAGACAGCAATATATCAAAATATGATAAATTTTTGACACCCTAAAATAATTCAGGTCATAATGGGTTAAGGGTAGAAGCGGGGAATTAATCAATCATATTAAGTAGTTGAAATCTACGTCACGTTGTAACATTACGAAGTACTTAAGATTTAAAATAGCAGCCATGCTGGTTTTACTTGCGTGGCACGGATTATACCGGGTGTTGCCTGTAATACGAGCAAAAAATTAAAACATAGATCGTCCTCGTCAATCTGAACAACATTAGTTCAGCGACTTTTAAAAATAATGGAGTCTTTGAATTTTCCTTTTTTCATACAAATTAAATACTGCTATTAATGTACGCCATTTTAGAACACAACTGACGTCGCCTGCTAAGCTACAAACATCAAGCATTTTGCTTTACATTGCTTCTTCGAATAAACTTAAAGTGTACTTAATAAAATTACAAAAAAAATTTTTTTTTAAAAGTCCCTGAACTAATGTTCAGTTTGACGAATATGATCTAGTTTTGAATTATTTGCTCATATTACAGGCTACACCCAGTATGCAGCTTAGCTGTTAATGACATGAAGTTAAAATTTTTGTCGGGGAACCCCGAGAGTGGAACATTAAGTTAGGGACCTATGTCTTCGAATAAAATTTGTGGGTGCTAAGTGTACACGAGCTTTGTCATCACTTATATCATGTATAAAAATTGAGCAATTCAGTGTAAATCGATGTGTTACGTCGCCACGCTACTGGGAAATATTTAACTTCAACATCTAACTAAAACCTAACATTAACAATAACTTTCGTTAGAGGTGTAACCTTATTAGTCACCAAATTAAAATATTTTTCTACGAACACCAATTTTCGTGCACGATATTATGCGCCACATTCTATTTAGTTTAAAGACTTGAGAAGCATACATTTTGTGAGTCGCTTTGGACCTTATTGTGCTGAGTATTTTGGAACATTGCTATAGAACGCGTAGGTTGGCCAGATCGAGAATGTTTGATTTGAAATTGTTTGCGATTCAAATTGGGTTCGGATTCAAAATTATTACGCCGATTTGCTTGCTTGGCTGAACGTTTTGTTATTGAAGCTTGAGAAAGCGTTAAAGTGAGTTTAGAACAAAAGAATATAGTGCAACAGATGGAGCGCAGAGCACGAGCGTTTTTCTTGTTTTTTTATTCATCATCATTATCATCATTGTATAGGTCGTAAGACATCCAGTTGGATACTGACCTCCTCCATGCCATCCCCTGTTTCTTTTATACATATGATATTCAAATGACGACTCAAGGATTGACTGGTAGAGATCCTTTAAAGATATTAGATCACCTTTGTACATATATCACAACATTATTTTATTGTTTGTTCCTTTTTGTACCGACAATAAATGGTGATAGTGTGGTTGTAAGTGACCACGTTTCGACACGAAATACGAGTACCTAGTGTTATTACATTTAGGTAGGCACTTAAGCTTGATGGAAGTGGATTACGACTCTACATGCCTACACACTAGCTACAACTTAATAAGCGTTATAGTAGTAGTGTGGTGTGGTGTGTGTGTGTACTGTGTAGTGGTGGTGTAGTAGTTTTTTTGTTGGAATAAATAGGATAAATAAATAAATAATAGTAGTGTAGTGTCGTTTCCATTTGCTCTAAAGCCGGGTCGACATGCGGGGCATCCTACGCCTAGCCCGTGATATAGACCCGCGATCGACTATAAAGATAAACCGAATTCCGCTACCGAACACCATCTACCTAATTAATAAAAGTAATAACTGGGTAAAAAAAGCTTAGCGTATGTCGCGTGCTCGGTAAAAGTTAGACAGTTTCAACAACTGCTGCTGTAGAACATTTAACTGGAAGATGTTAATAAAGTATCTGGTGTTCGATGACTATGTTTTTATTACAACATAGCTCTATAAATGTCCTGAGGAGGGCGTAAACAGTTGCGACACGGTTTATAACCAATGCAACGGGCTACGAACATAGTTATAGTTGATAAATGTTTTTATGTTCAATAAAAATCTTTATATATCTAATCTTGCCTTCATAATAATAAATAAAAACCCTTTATATCTCGCAAAATATTAATTCTATGAGTACGAGTATAATCTCATTTGATTTAGCGCAAAAAATTACATCGAAAATTACACCTCACTTGCCTACTTTGTAAAATTTGAATTTGTTAGATGTTGGCCCCTGCCCATACCCCCTGGGAGAGTATAGGACGTCTAAATTTTGGTAGGACTTGACAGATCCTCATTTTTAGTGCCAAGATAAAGTTATAAACAAAGTTTCATTGATGTAGATATTATTATTTTGAAAGAAAGAAAGAAAGAAAAAAAAAACATTTATTACCACAAAACACATTAAATAAGATTTCATACAAAATCAAAGTTTAAGATTGTGACAATAGGCGTCGGCGTCAGCAAGGCGTCAGCATATGCTGCTGGCACCGGCCACGAGGAGCGACGCCAAGCAGCAGAATTTTGCCGGCAAAATATACAATTTTTTCCTGTTCTACAATCCCAGGTCACCAAACGTCCTTGCACATGCACTA
This sequence comes from Choristoneura rosaceana, assembly GCA_037349165.1. NCBI lineage: Eukaryota > Metazoa > Arthropoda > Insecta > Lepidoptera > Tortricidae > Choristoneura > Choristoneura rosaceana. The sequence continues at coordinate 9,091,640 of JAZBNJ010000018.1, read as the reverse complement.
GCAGAATATACAGAACTGTGTCAAACAAACGAAACGACCATCTAAATAAAACCAACAAAATTCTCGACGCCGTTAGTTCAAATTCAGGTTACCTAACTCACCATGAAATGCATCTATAGGTACAGTCAGTAAAACTGTAGACTTCGTTTTAGAAGGTGAACGTGCGAGTGCTCGTCACTGTCTCAATCACGGAATAGAAAAAACTATTCCGTGGTCTCAATAGTTGACATCTTCAATTTTATGTCAGTAGCACACACACATACAAATATCACGCCTGTATTCCCAAATCGCTGGGAACACAACCTCAATGAAGACCACAAAATAAATTTTGGGAATTCCCAAGGGAATTTGTAAGATCCCGGAATTCAAATTGTAACTACCAGATCGAATAATGTTGTTGGACATATGCCTCCTCATAAACCTCCAGTAGCTTCGGTAGTTCCCAGTAGGTTCGCTTTATGCTTTATCCACTGAACCCGCGGCTTATCTTCAAAACGCTAGGCTAACTAACTGAGTTGGTTAAAGTTGGTCCCGTTTAAGTCAGTCTCCGGAATAGCCTTCTAAATAAACTAAAGACAGTCGAAACTGTTCAGATGTTGCTGTCTGTACTCGAATAAAATATGATGACAAGTAGACAGGAATTCCCAATGTTGGAGTGTCAAATGTAACACGGAATGCAGTTCAACTGCATTTTATAATTCTTTCAGTAGAGAAATATGGGACGCGAGTAGTTGTGATTCAGAAGGTGGGTTATGTTGTAGAAAATACTGTCTTATATGATAAATGCGATGACGACTGAATTGGATTGAGTTGTGATGGACTAATTTAGATAAAAATTGGTGTACCTATATAGTTAAAACTCCAAGGTAGGACAATGTTTGGCTTAGGTTTAGTTACATGGAAAAAGCAAACATTCTGAATAACTTCAAAATAACTTCTACCTTAAAGGCCGGCAACGCACTTGTGACTCTTCTGATGTTGCAGGTGTTCATGGGCGACGGTAATCGCTCACCATCAGGCGATCCGTCTGCTCGTTTGCCCCCTATACCATAAAAAAAAAAAAAAAAAAAATTGTGAAAAGTAAAATTATAAAAATATAACTTGATGTCACTCATCAAGTTGTCACTTGTCAGTTGAAGTGACACTTAAGAGACACCTACGTAGAAAATACACTTTTATAACCTTTTGTCGCTGAATATGTGTGAATTAAAAACAGTTCAGTTAGGTATGGACTTTAAAATTACGTCAAAAACCGAGACCTAAAACATCGTTTTACAGCGTTTTATTGATTCTTGGTCAATTTTTTTTACTGGTCCGTCTTATCACTGGAAGTGGGTCAAACAGTATGAATTTGCGATTTCTGTAAAAAAAAATTGTCAAAATAAGTAAACAAATATGCAATACAAATACAAAGTTAGGTAATATTAAATCCTTTAAAAACAAAATACGGCGCCAATAAAAAAGACCGTAACATTAAAGTGTCACTAAAAAGGTATTTTCCGTAAGTTAAAGGCGCCGTCTCTAATGTGATTTAACGTTCGTCGGTTTGTGTGTAAAAGTAAGTATAAATATAAATCTATTAACAAAAAGCGGCGTCATCCCGCCTCGCTTATCTCTGACCGGTGGTCTTGACGGTAGCCCGAATAAGAAACAGAAAACTATAGAGACGAAATGTAATAAAAAATATGAAAAAAAAAACTTAGTAGTTAAGATAGTACTTAATATATATTTCTTTTACTCTTTTTCTTAAAAAAAAGAATAAACTCTAAATGATATTGGGAACTAAGCTTTTCTTTTTTTAGTTGTGTTAACAGATTCACTGTCACCGACGCTTATATGGAAATCGACGAAAATCGGAACTTCACCCAATGCCGCTGTCATAATTATTCATACATTTTGAACGCACATGTGCGTCGGTGGCACCTGTGGAAGTCACGTGGCAGTGAATGCATTAACGCATGTGACGGAATGGCGAGAAATGAGAAGATGATTTTCAGTGTTTTTTCCTTGCAGTAAAATTATTTTTTCTACAACTCGGATATCCATGCAAATTACAGCTTTTTATCACTAATAGTCCCCAAGTTAAGCCACGGGCGGACAGAAGACATGACGAAACTGTAAGGGTTCTGATTTTGTCATTTTAGCTACGGAACCCTAAAAACGCTTGTGCTACCGGTCCTGATGGAGATAAGGACAACGTGACGTAAGCCCGCTCTCGACGCCACCTTTGAGCGGGCATCCTATCGTCTACTTATCCGGCACCCCACATTTTGCGTAATTGGTTAATCGTATCGGATCAATGGTAAGTTTATTTGAGGAATTTGTTTTTTTTTTTAGAATGATGTAGCTGAAGGTAAAGGACGGGTTTTTCATGCGATGCAAAAAACGAGCTTGATGGAACAGAAAGTGACGTCTAACTTGCCGATACTGCAGAATAAGTACTTACATATTAGCCAAATAGGTACATGTGTAATAAAATGACACTACACTGAAAAAAAAAAGATTTGCTAACTTTAACAAAAAAATGTTGCTTGTAAAATGTTACAACGACAATATACGTACAAGGTACAAAGTAATGACTTGAGTGACTACAAAACGAAGGCCTACTAGTAGCTAAAAGTTAAGCGATGTCTTACAAAACTGTTTTCTAATATTAGCATAATTTTGGTTCATAATTAGTACATTTTGGCTTAACGTAAACAAACGTCAAGTAGCCAAACTAGTTCAGCTATCCTTTTTTTTAGTGTAGATAATTATGGCTCTTTGTTTGCACCTAATCAATTTAGTGAGATTGTAAGCTTGGTTTGGTTATAGTGGCATGGTAATGTAACAACTCGACTAGCGATAAGTAGCGATAAGTATGTCTAGATTGTGTACACTAGGAGGACCAGAACTGAACACTGTGTAACCAACCAGCGCCACAATTTTTTTTAAAGATTTTAAAGTTTTTTTTTATTGTTTATTAGGAATACAAACATGACCTACCTTTTAACTGAAAAATATTTTCGTAAATAATTTATTATTACAAATACTAGCTTTTGCCGCCAGCTCCGCCCGCGTGGTATCCGGTTATCGCGCGCTGCGCGAGAACGATGCATTTTTCCGGGGTAGAAAGTAGCCTATGTCACTCTCGGGCCCATAAACTACCTCTATGCCAAAAATCACGTCGATCCGTCGCTCCGTTACAGCGTGAAAGACGGACAAACACACAAACACACTTTCGCATTTATAATATTAGTATAGATTCAACAGGGTGGGCAAACCTTGGCTTATAGGTGATACTTGATAAAATTGATGGCAGCTGTCAGTATTGATGGTTGCAATCGAGTTGGCAGCCATTAATTGCTTGAATTTCACCATTGTAAGCTCAGATTAAGATACTTTGTACCTATCACCGCATTACCGAATATCACCGATAAGCCAGGGTTTGCCCAAATTACCTGGTAATTTATAGAATCACACACTCTGACCATTAACTTTTTAAAGTGTTTTTCAGTAACAAGACATGTCAGTGTTGTTTATTTCTATTGCTAATAAAAAAACAAATAAGTACGTTAAAAAATAGATGTTCTGTGAATAAATCAATAGCTAGAGTGAAAGTGTGCTTCTGTTGTTTTGACTGTATCTTTTGTTTTGTTAGCTCCGATCTAGTTTGAAGCTAGTGGGTGTTTGAATTTATACTGTCGTCAAATCACGATGTCGCTGCAGGAAATTTCAACAGGTTATAAATTGTTGATAATGGCTCCTAAACTTAATATTATTGTCCTCAGACATCATATAAGTCAAAGTAATAATACCTCGCTCAATTCTATTTTGGAAACGAACATGCTGTTTTAACCCTTAATAGTGGAGTGTTTGGTAGCGTTTTGATAGGCGCCAGAGCGTTGAATCGACGGTGACATACCAAAGTTGTATGTGGGTTGCGAAATACGATCAAATTAAATATTTTTTAAATCAAACCTCGAAATACAATGCCATCAATTACGACACGAGCGTCATCGCTCGTTTTGTAAAAAATGATCAAAAGCGGAACTTTTGATGGAACGGCAATACTTTAGGGTTACCAAGCGTAAGTGCTAACACCGATTTTTTTCAATGTAAAAGTGTTACAAAATACACACAAACTTACATACTAAACTAATACTCGTATTATTCATACAAATATCTGCCCGATTGGGGAACGAACCCTGGACCTCAAGCTTCAGGTTCTCTAAGCACTGGATTATCTGGTCCCCACTTTAAATCGGATACTTTTGTAACACACTGTATAATACGAATGTTTGTTCTCGGGTCTTGGATGTTTAATATGTATTTAAGTATTTATTTATCTATATGTAAGTATGTTTATCCGTCGCCTAGTGTCCATAGTACAAGCTTTGCTTAGTTTGGGACTAGGTAAATTGGTGTCAAGTGTCCCATGATATTTATTTATTATTTTATTGTATAGACTCGAGCATTAATTGGCGGAGATTCATATTTAAAAATAAAATAGATATATCTAAATTTTGATTTGATCTTCCACGACATACCTATTTGGCAAATCTTTTAAGACGCAATAATAAAATGAAAGACAGATCGGTTAAGTTTCAAAATATAAACAAGCATGACTTCGAAGAGTCATTCGCTTCACGATCACAACTTTCAATGTTTGAAATCCTCTCGTTTAAAAATCTCCAATCTGTCAACCCTATAGCGACTTGTCGCCAGTCCGACAAGGTGTCGATTAGTGTTCGGCGACAAAAAGTCGACAGTAACATCTTGTCGTTGTCATGTCGCTTCGTTTCCAGAGATCGGGTGATAGCGGATGAATAATTATTCAAAATGTTCTAACTCATTCGATGAAGATGGGTATGATAGTGGTGTGTTTACTGAATGCATCAATAGAGTACCTACTACCAACTCGAGAGATTATCGACAGAGTCCACTCGTAAAAACTTCTTCCATTTTCCCGATTTTTTTGAAGTAATAACATCGTATTCCATAATCAAAGTAGTCATTTAGGTATGTTGTAAAATGCTTTGTTTTTGTCTAAGTATAATTGCTCGTTTGCCAACCAAAAAAAAGATCTAGGTAATCTAAAGTCTCCTTGCTAAAATTAAATATACGGTGTTTTACCGGCAGCCAGCTTTGCTGTTCATTGATGGCAATTATAATTTTGTTATGAAGTTCACAAAGTTTGAATTTTAGTTTATTAATTAATTTAATGTCATGGTTAAGTTACAGAAACACGTTACTTCAACCTCCCTTTAAAAAAGCCTGGCTGCCGGTAACACACTGTATGCTCAGGGTAACGGATCATATCATATGGCTAGCCGGATATAAGCTAACGTAACCATGCCAGCGTTTAACCTAAAAATAGAAATCATCCTCACATACCGCATGTGGAATACTGATGTAACCAAACTTGTTACATTTAGCATGCAGCCGACGTCTCCATGAGAACGGGGGTTCAGTTAATCCTTCAATAGCAATTAATCAACGATCAATTAGAGCGTAACAAACAATTAGCCAAAATGCGGTGATACACATTCGTCGGCTGAGTGTTCTATTTACGTGAGAAGTTTCTCAAGTTCTATGGGAAACTTTAGTACGTGGAGGAATTTTGAATTATCGGTGAATCACCGCTGCTTTGGGGGATAGAAGTTGGTACTGTGTAGATGAAAGCGGAACTTTAGGTCCTTCCATGTGGACTCGCAGATCGAAGACAATCGTAGCCGCATTAAAGAGTAATGAAGTACCAGTTGGCGTGGCGTTTACTGTTCATACGATTGGAGGCCAAGGCGTAGAACCCCGGGCCAGTTCATCAGCAGCCTCGCTACCAGGATATTTGATCGTACGAATAGTTGGTGCTTTCGCCATTTGTTTCGGCTTGTGTCCTAGCACGATGACTGACAAGAAAAGTTAGCCGCGCGACACCAGTTAAGCCATCTGGCCTCATATAGACAACTGCCTTAAAATGACGAGTAAAGAAAGGGCGAGTAAGAGAAGCACGAGTTAGGTTAGGTTAAGGGTCTTAGAGCCTTAGAGCGTCAATGAAGACGGAAGCGATCATGCTCTCAGTACCGCTCTGCTTGCAGAAGACGAGAAGTCCCACAAAGACACAGGTTTCCTTACAGGATGAGAGGGCTTGAGCCGTAGTTTCCACGTGGGCCCAGTACGGATTGGGAACCTAGCACAAACTATTATTGTTTTAATTTTATCGCATTTTTTTTTTGTTTTTCATGAATTTGAATGAAAGTACCTAAATTATACTTGTGCTTTCGGATTCCTTCACAGATGCGTGCAAAATTCCTTAAGATAAACCGTAAACCTCATGGTTTTGAAATGACCTAAAAGTAGCGTGGTATAAATAAAACAATAGTTCAGGTATAGGTGTATTTTAGAAGTAACTTACACTAGGACGATAAAATTTACGAATACTAAAACCTTTCTACGCCTCAGCCTTACGATTTTACTTTACGTGCCACAAACCATGATTAAGGTGAATAAACTTGAATTGTTTCACAACGAAGAAAATTGTACAGTTGTAACTTATATTGCAACTTGACTAATATCTACCCGTGTTTCTTTTGCGAGTATTCAGTGCTTAATAAAACATGTCATGTTTATAGATATACCTATATATTTTCCGACACAATGTTAATTGTTATGCAAATAAATATGCTGAATACTGAATTCGAGAGGAGAGCACGGATTGCTGAGGACCTGGGTTCGATTCCCAGCGCTGGTCTCTTTTTCTGGTTTTTCTGTGCATACCTACATGTCTCAGTTTGTATTTTGTGTATTGGGTGTTTTTCGTGCGTATTTTTTGGATATCCCAGGTTTTTTTATTTAAAGGCAGATCTAAAGGTGAGCAAGAAAAGCCGCTGGTGAAGGCTAATTATATAAAAAAGAATAAACTCCAGATTTATAATTAGAACAGCCTTAAACCTAAACAGCCTAGTTCTACGTAAAGCAGCGAAACGTCAAACGTCGCGAGCCAAAAATAAAAAGAAAATGGCGGATGGCGGCGTATGCTCGGTGCGACGAAATGCGGGGAATGTCCACGTGGACCCCAGGTTCCAGTCGATTAGGGTTATCAGATGAAGAAACAAAAAGACCCGACAAAATTAAATAGCCGGGTAGGATTGCCTACAGTTTACATGTTTTTTTTTAAATTTATTTTCTCAAGTAAACATAATACATTTTTTTTAAAACACCTCTGCCAAACTGTATTACGTTTGCTGGCGGAAATAATACTTTCTAACACTCTGTTCTTAATCTAAATCCTTAAAAGGGGGCATGTCATCAGTCATGACAATTACTGCAATTTTTTTTGAATGTTCACTGCGAGTTTTTGTATCCAAAGACTTGTTGTTGCTGGTAGCTATTTTGTTTAGATATTATCCTGACCTGACCTAAAGGAAATTATACGCTACTAACACCGTTGCCGGTGCACTAGCTGGCAGGCGTATGTATTGACGGTTGCCATGAGTAAGTGAAAACCCTTTTACGAGTAGTATAACTATGTAAACAATACCGTCGTTTGTGGGCCACGTAGGAGCCCTATCTATCATTTAACTTCAAATTCAAATTAATTTATTTCACTTCCAGCGATTATTAAAAAAAAAATATCTAAAGAAATCGTTACATTTCCACATTGCAGGTGGTAGGACCTTGTGCATGGTCCGCCTAGATTGCTACCTCCATTTTGCTCGCTAATCCTGCCGTAAAGCATCAGTGCTTGCACTGTTGTGTTTCGGCGTGGAGAGTAAGACAGCCGGTGAAATTACTGGCACTTGAGGTATCCCATCTTAGACCTCTAAGTTGGGAACGCATCCGCAATACCCCTGGTGTTGCAGATGCTTATGGACGGTGGTGATTTCTTACTATCAGGAGACCCGCTTGCTCGTTTTCTAACCAGAGGAATAAAAAAAAAAATATTATTATGCCAAAATACCCGATTTGTCAGGGAAATTCTGCGACTGGCAACCCCACGCGGGACGTAAAGGCTCCCGGTCCTGCTTTATTTTGGATGTCTCCCATTTGTTATACATAATACATGTCGGGTCCCTATCGCGGGATCGCGAGGGAATTTTGGGACGGCGCCACCGAGCACAGGCCATATACGGGATGATGGCACATTTCATTTTCTCTGTTGATCAAATACTTTTTTAAATATTCTCTCCTAGTGCAGTTGTGGTCATAGATTTGTGTTTAAGATAAAGGTTTGTTTTGTATTCTTATCGTAATCATACCTGTTCGTACCAAATTGCAAGTAAAGCTGACTACTGAAAGTGGGTCAAAATAGTACTTAAATACTAGCACACAACAGTGAAATAAAAAAAGTACGTTATAATAGAATACTAAAAGTTGGTAAAATTTACATATGGCTAAACCATAAATAACTTAAACGGTTATTAAAACGATGAGAAAAACTGCTTAACAATTATTGATGCTTTTTAGACAACCTATGTGACAGTTAACCGTTAACGGATTGCATGCAGAAAATAATGCTTTGTAACGTAAGGAATTGTTAAGTATATAAACTCTTTTATTAATTTGTAAACAACATTCTTAACATTCGTAGATATTGCGATTAGATATATCGACATGCGACGACTGGCTAAAAAACCAGTGACGCTATCTGCACTCATCCCTTTGCAGAGTAGAGTGCCTACAGTTCGCTTGGCATATTCACCAAAATATTTAATGTACGAAAGAGATGCACTATTTCTTTAGTACCATGAGCGATGGAGATGTCAATAGCGCAACGCAAATACACAACGCCGAGTGAAGTGCCACCATAAACAACATCCTGTATGTAGCAGATATAGAAGATCGAACTGGGTCCAAAGAATGCGTCGAGACATGAACTTATGAGTTACAGCCACCGAGTTTTTTGTGACACCGAAGCCTGCCGAATCGGAAAATTGACCTTTAAGGACTAAATACCAAATTATAAAAAAAGGTCTGCTTATTAGACAGGTTTTCTTGTAAACAGATGTTAGTATTAACTAATTGAGGCGGCGTGAGGGTGTTGCCAATTGGATTTTCGACATCATTATCCAACAATTCGGAGATTCTAAGAAGAGAAAATTGAGAACTCTGGCAAGGGTTCTATACTGTAATATGACTATTGACCTTCTCTATTACTTATCAGACGACCGGATGGCCAAGTGGTTAGAGAACCTGACTACGAAGCTTGAGGTCCCGGGTTCGATACCCGGCCGGAGCAGATATTTGTGTGAATAATACGAATGTTTGTTCTCGGGTCTTGGATGTTTAATAATATGTATTTAAGTATGTATTTATCTATATAAGTATGTCTATCCGTTGCCCAGTATCCATAGTACAAGCTTTGCTTAGTTTGAGACTAAGTCAATCCAGTTTTACACCTTTACACCCCTCCTCCCCTCCACTCCTAACTTCAGGACCAAAGACGATACGAAAGATATCACACTAATTACTGTACATTGCGGGCCCTCGCAGTGATGAAAGTACATATAAGTGATTGACTATCGACATTGCAGCAATGTACCGCAACTCTCGTTCATTCATTCATTCATTTATTTGCATTAAATGTGGTCAACAGAAGGTCTTATAAACAAAAATTTCACCACGATACTTACCACGATTTTTCACCATCTAAATGAGACTTATACATCAGTCAAGATTACGTAATAGCTAAGTTCTCACGCATTGAAAAAAACGAAGGCGTTGATTGTTGATAATCCATCAACTAAAGTCTAAACCTACTTAGTATGCAGACGCCATCCAGAATAAATCCAACATTTGTAGGAAAAAACAATTATAAATCATTCTATTTCTGTAACATCAAATCACCTTGAAACTCCACTAATTTGGAATATACCACCAGTCACCAGTATCGTTTTTGTCCCTATCTCTTGTACTCGTATAACCGATTACCTGTATGTGAGAGAGAGGGTAACCTTTAAGCTCGTCTGGTTTGGACTTAGGTTCCGTTCACGAAACTACTGTTCCTCGTAAGGAGTCATCAATGGCTGGCTTTGAATACAAAGTGATGTGTGAGAAAAACCCAAAAAAGTGGCAAGTGCGAACCAACTGTGCGGCTAGGGTTCCAACAGTTGAGATAATTTTGTATTGGCAATTGATAATTGTTAGTTGCTTGAACTTTGTACATATCAAATACTTCAAGAACATTTTGTTCGCGATACGAGCCGCTATAATAGAGGCGCTGCTAATTTTTAGTTCGTTTTATTGAAACTTACAAAAATATACCCAACATCGAGATGACAAAATTTACAAATAAACAATAGTCATATCGCAAAATTAAATTTATCACGTTCAATCTAAACTGTTTTATGGAAGAGTAAGACTTGAGGACGAGACTTCTTTATTTACTAGCTTTTAGCCACAATTCTCTCTGCGAATAATAATTTTCCGAGATAAAAACTATCCTACCCATGTCCTTCGTAGGGTATGCAACTTGTATATCCATGCCACTTTTTAACAACATAATACGTAATTGTATATAGGAACTCATGTTTAACAAATAAATTATCTTTATCATTATCGGTTCACCGGTTTGAGCGTGGAGACGTAAAATACAGATATACACACAGTCAGAGTTAGGTTCTTCCACATTATAAGTAATATTAGTAAATAATTGTGGGACCCTAAAAACAATTATTATGCATGCTACTCACGCACAATCTTCGTTATATGAGGTAAGATAAAGAGAATTAGCGTAAAATTTGTTTTAATAGAGCATTGTGTCTAAATACTGTTAACACAAATACGAAGACGGATTTTAGTTTTACGAGTACGACCTTGTGCCTATGCAAAGATCCCCCGAATGGTTAACAAAATCAGTATTTCCAAGAACCGCTTGTACAGATACGAATTACGAACCCTCGGAATAAAATTCGATGCAAAACCATTATGCACCATAAGTATCTGCTGGGCTTCTCCGAAACTTCTCACTCACTCTCTCACCCTCGTATTAAATAGTATAAGTGTGGAACTGCACGACACGAATTTCGAGTTTCGAGTTTCGGAGTAGCCCTGCTGTACTATTGCTGTCTTACCAGCTGTCTCAAGCAGAGTTTAGACTTGCAAGAAAAATCGTGCAAGTTGAACCGTAAAGCCAACGAGTTTGTAGTGGTCAATCGACCGCCGCAATGTAATGCAACTTGCACGATTTTTCTTCCAAGTCTAAACTCAGCTTTAGGTATAGGTGAAAAGGAGAAAAAGTAAATTTATCTAATGCCACGTTTGAAGTATGATTCGATCTTATGTAGATACTCGATTTAGTTGAGAGACCGTCATCCCGTTAAAGTATAAGAATCTTTGCTCTTAGCTTAGCGAAAATTGTAATTTTAATCAAGATACCACCTTTGTAACGTAAACACAACCTAGAGCTTGTCAAGTTGTGCCAAGATCTTATCCTTTGTAGAACGCTCTCTCTTTCCCATTAGCTTAGTTAAAAAGGGACGCACGATGCAAAACCTGTCGAAGTTATTCGCTAAAAGAGAACAGTATTGGCAAATAATTACCGAAGGAATTATGAGTTATGATTTTGATATGAATAATTTATTGTCCACGAGTGCTTGTGGCGGAATAAGTGAATTGGAAATGTTTTCTGAATACATTATGTTGGTGATGTTGATTATGACATTTATTTTGTGGATGTATTATAATATCATAATACATAATATTGACTTTTTTACAGTTTTGATTATTAGTGATTACTAGTTAATAAAAAAAAATGTAGGGTCTTTATGCACGTGACGACTTATTTGAAAACAAAAACAACATTTTTGGCTTTCTATTATTAAAAAAAAAACCTCCGCCACCGCTAAAAAATTGTCGTTAAAAGCTTAGTTATTTATAGTGTCACACGAGTAAAAAGAGCCCTGACTGACTGACTAATCAATACCGAGCCCTTTGATCTAGGAAATAGATTTTTTACAGAGACTACCTTCATGATTTTAACAAGTATCTGCAAAATCCCAAGGGATAGGGAGTTCTGTGACAGACTCGAGCGTGAGCTAGTGGTTTCAATGCCAGTACGCACTAGTAATTTTTCTAGGAAACCCACACAATGTGGTAAAAAAGTAGACCGACGCAGAACTAGTCACAGCTAGTTTTCATTCTGATCACGTATGTCACACACCGATGCATCTACGCGCTAGGTGCCGTGGTTAGGTAAAACCTACTTAGAATAGATACTTAAATGTGTGCTTTGCCCAGCCGTTTATTTCGTATGATTTTTGTGGACATATTTTTTTGACTTGGTAGAAGATTGTGTAGTTTGTTGAAACGCTCGAATACCTAATATACATTTAATCAAATCAGTCGAGGAATTACCCTATCTCGACTGATTTTCTGTTATTGACTAGAAAATTCGAAATTATACGCTCAAGAAAAATGCCAAATCAATAAACAAAAGTGTCCGTCCTGAACATCGTTAAAATCTTTTTCTATAGTAAGTACCTAAAATCGACAAATTTTATACGGGCCGTAAGGAATTCCATTTGTATTTACGTAGACCCAGAAAAAAAAATTTTTTTTTAATATGTCTCACATGTAATCATTAATTTTGAGACGACATTTACTTTTGTTTTGGTCTCTATTCAAACTACATTTATTTACTGCGTATTGAATTTACTATAAATTTGGCTACATTACCTAGACCAAACTTGCGAATGAAGTTATTGATAGACAATGAAAAAAAATTGTTTCCAAATATTACAATTTCACAAAATTAAATTTGTCAAACTAACTTTGGTCAAACTAACAGTAACTTTGATCTAAATTAAAAATTCATGTGGATGATTTTCTATTTGTACTAAATGACATTATACCTACCTTCTATAATCTTTCACTACACCGTTATGAAAAAAAGTTTTTTTTTTCATAAAACGATAAAGCCCAAATGTGAAAGTAATATAATTAAGCTGCTTTACTCCAGCAAAGCAAAACATAATTGCTTGTACTTTGATATTCCACTCGTAAAACCAACAAACTCGAACGTTTTTCACATAATTTTATTACACATAATATTTAACGCGGCAATAAAAAGCGAGCCCGCCCGAAAATCTATACAAAAAAATGTTGAAAATTATAAACTCTCAAATAACTCACAACATTATCTTGTCCGTAAATCATAAAAATTTAACTACCTTTTAAGTGAACATTATCTCAACTGATTAGGAGATACAAAGATTCCTTTTCTCGGCGTATGAAAGAACTCTTTGAGAGCGACCTAAGGTTACTTGATAATTTATAAATTATTATAGATAAATTACTATTTCAAGTTAATTTATGACAAATGGGTCACGGGTTGCGATTGTTTTTCAACTGCCGGCGACATTAGCGGGATGATTTATTATGGGAAAAAAGTATTATGGTTATTTAGGAATACACAAATCTCTAAATTAGGCTAAAGCACGGTTTAAGAGCGTATCTGCTGAGCTGGCAACGTTGTATTTTTGTTAGTTTTTCTCGATTATTCCATAAAAAATAAATGAATATTAAAAATGTGGTCTAATATAACTGTTCTTATAATAGCTTAATGTGTCAAGGTACTCCAATAATTATTCGTGATAGACTTTTATGTTATTTAAAAACGCACGGCTTCAACAATTTCGATGATTTTTTATGTAGAGGTTTTCGATCTGGCTTGGTCTTATCTCTGGAAAAACGCTTATTATCGAGTTTTAGCCGGAACAAAGTGCGGTCCCCCAGGTACTATTGTTAGTGACCTGTGAGCACATTGTAAAAAAAATAGCGTAGCTATGTCAATCTGGAATAGTGTAGCTTTCTAAAAGCAAAATAATTTTTAAAATTAAATCAGTAAGTTGTTATAGAGTTTACCCCATAACATGATGCATTGTGTATGCGTGTCGCGTGTGGTCTGCCTACATTAGAGACCTACATGGCTTTACGAGTAACAGTGTGAAAAGTCTGCCTTTATCTTTACTTAAATAGCTGTCTATAATCAGATCTTGCGAGTCAAATTTAACCTAATTCCAATGGTTGAATTGATTTGAAATACAATATATTTATCGCACCTCACATAATATAGTTAAATGTATGTACATATAAGACACGTAAAACGCATAGGTGAAATTGATTTTCGCTTGCTTCTTGACTATTAGGTTTTAAAAAATTTAAATTTAATTTTTTTATTTTTAATATTTCTCCGTCTGACTGGGGCAAAGGAACTGGCTCATGCATACATATTTACCGTCTGGGCTCCACAGAAAACCAGCGTTGCTGCACATAATGTGCGGCAACACATGCTGAGTGGAGACCCTTTCTGGTGTCCTGTCGTGTCACCAAGTATCTAATATAGTTATAGTGCTAGTTTTAATCTTAGTCTTAGGTGATACTTATGGAGCCAAAATAAAATTTTCTTTCTTTCTTTCTTTCTATAGTATACGCTCTTATGCCCATGTTCTACTATAAGCGAAGCGGACTCCACTGGCGTACCGGTATCACCTGCATTATTATCTGCCACAGCAGAATATGCAAAAATATCTGACACGGCCGGCAGGCCCTAGAACTAGAGTCATACTCGTATCGGATATTGTGTGCCTAATTGTGGGGACAATATAAGCGTAGGCGTGTGCCATACTTGTACGTTTAAAGAGTTCAGTTTCAACTAATGCGATTAATAGATTCTGCACGTTTCCGCTCAAGGAACGCGCACCCTAAGGGGAGACGGACAGTCAATCACCTTCTCGCTCTCTTGACTTGCATTACCAAATTCGACAACGACGGAATTTGAAGACTCTTCACCTTTCACTTCCCTTTTACTGTGGGTAATATTTCTCAATTTGCTTCTTTTCACATTTCTTTTGCTCCAGTTTCTTTTACTAGAATGAATAGTAGATAGTACAGGTGTGTAAAACGTGCCATTTAGGGCCTATTTCACCACCTGTCAACTTTAAGTGTCAGATAAAAGTAATGCCGTCTTTGTTTATTTGAATAAGAAAAACAGAGACGGCATCACTGATATCCGTCACAAAAAAGTTAGTCGACAAGTTCTGAAACAGGCTGTCCACCCAAGCCACAGTCGAGTGTGGGTAGTTTAGTCAAGAGTATAATGGGTTCGCGCTCTGGTTTTCACTTTGATAAAAAAAAATAAGATTGTAAATTGATTGAGTACATTGTTCCAAGGCTTTAGGTTTGTTTTTATGTGTTTGTTTGAAGAAACGATAGTTTTCAAAGGTGTGGCCAGAATTCTCTTTTCATTCCACGGCTAACACGTTCGGGGCACAAAAGTGACCCAATGAACAGAGAAGACTCTCTGCATGTCGCGCACGGTCGTGACCGAGCCGTAAGGCTGCATCCGCGTTATTCGGCTAACCGCGCGGTTTTAGCTTTGTCTTTTTCTCAAGTGATACTTTGAAGAAGAACGGCGTGCTAAAACCGCATAGTGCACCGGGCAACGGAGCGGAGCGGAGAGCGTTTTTTCTACGTATATTCGTTGCGCGGGCTACCGACCAGGTGGCAAAAAACATGAAAACGCCTATCTATACCTATGCGTTCCCGGCGTTGTGTTAAAGACAACCGATCCAAGATCTAGAACATGTCTTACCAATTAAAACAACTACAGTATAAATTATCACAGCTTAATTATTCAGCGGAGACAGTCGATCGTGTCGTACTAATTAAGGCTCTCGTAAAACGGCCCGTCGTCAATCAGTACTGAGTTATAGACGGCGTGATTGTGAGAAGTGGATGCCCTGTTCGTTGTGCGAAAAAATAAATCAAACTGCGCGCTATATTCAAAATATACGCTATAAAGCCCTAACGAAATCCTGTTTGCCCTGCTTTCGAACTAAAATGTAGGCAGTGACCTACTGCCAAATTATCAATTTACCTACTGAATAATCGCTTACATTAATTTTAGATACCTATTTACTTGCTTCAAGGACCAACGTCTTATAACAAAAACAAAACCAACTGTAAAATTATCCAAATGTTGTTATAGAAAAACAACTAATGGTCTTTTGGCCGACTAATTGCCGACGATTTGTCGACTGATCGTCGACTAATTCGCCGTCTATAAATGTGGATAATCTGCTTTCCCAATTACTCTGTACATCTCTCGTCTCTTTTACTTCAAGGGTGAAAGAGTATCTATAAATGAGAGATAAATATAACAACGATATCTGAGTACCCATAGGCATACAGTCACACTTAAAAACCTTGGCTTTTTGTGTCCATTAAGAAACTTCATCTTGGTGTTTCGGCATGCTTATGAACAAGAAGCTAATTAAAAATTAAATATTTTTATGCACCCAAATGAATGGAGTTTTTAAATTAAAATTACTGACGCTCAGTGGAGTTTAAATTTTTTATCAGAGCTTAAGCGAGTACGTGTTTTATAGCTTGTAGTGTTTTAGTATAGATATTAAATCATAGTTTTAGCTTTAATTGAATATTTTAGATAAAAAATATAATTGTTTTAGCATGTTATTGTACCGGGCGTTTCTTATGACAGGAAAGATAAATTTTAATAGATATGGATAATGTGCCCTGTAGTATCTATCTAATACCTACCTTTAAACCAGTAATAAGAATCTCGGAAAAGGCTCCAACGATTTCGATGAAGAAAATGCTTATTAAGGAGTTTTAGTCCGAGCAAAGCTCGGTCGCCCATGTACTGATGATTATAGCCCGAGATGATGACGATGATGATTGCCTCACAAAGTTAACTGTACCTACTGGAAATTTATAGGAAATATACGTAAAAATAAATCGTAACTTCTAAGGTCTGACAATCAAATGATGACGTGAAGTTGAATAGATATTTTCTCCAATTTTTATAAGAACTTTAAATTATATTTGAATTATGACTGCATATAGTCCAACAAATTCTAAATTTATTTTATTGTTTCTTACACAGGCAACATCCGGTGAATACAAAATAATTGGTACAGGTTAATTTCCTTTACCTTTTTAGACGTCAAAGGACATTACGTTGATTGCTGGAGGTATAGCGAAAATTGGCAATTTGGTCTGAACTAGGTTTCATATGAAAATTTTATATAAACATCGTTAACAATTACTGTGGATAATTTCTTACATAATTACAATCTAGTACGTTAAAAAAATAGAAACCGCTTTTAAATCCAATTAAAAAGTACCTATTAAACATCCTTTCTGATGACAAACAAATACTTAAAAAAAAAACATAATTCATGCCCACCCTGTGAAGTCGGCAATTCCTCAGGAATATTTTTTTTATTTGATTGAAGGTTTTCTAGCAATGGTTCTTAGATGTATTTTATTAAAATCGGCTCAGTCGTTTTTGAGATATTGAACTTTGAAGTGACAAGGTTGGGGGTTTCCAAGTTTTTGTTGGTTAGGTATTACCCTTTGCGTACGGAACCCTAGAAAGAAGAAATACAAATCGGCCATTTTGAAACTAAACTGCGCTTGTCAAATTGAAGTTCGCAAATGTCACCGAACCCGGTTTGAAGGTTAAATGAATTGTCATCGTTGTATGCAGATCGAGGATCGATTCATTTGTGAGCTGAACAAGGACAAATGCATTGTATTGTCATTGGGACATTTAGGTAGATACCACTAGGTAGTTTATGTATGAAAACAGGTCAAACATGCAAGTTAGTGCACAAAAAAGTGTACACTTTTAGTTTTGAAAATTATTTACACCTAACTAACGTTCATTTTCAGAAAAATAATGAAATTTTTGTAAGTTACTTGAATTAATTTAGTTTTAAGCCAGTAATGTTAATTTTTATTTACTTAGTGATGATTATTTTTTAATTACTTATAATATTATTTTTCTGTAATAAATGTAAATAGTTTTTTGACTATTTTATTTATTCTTTGTAGTACCTATTGCGTGTTCAAAACGAAATCTCAAAGAAAAATATACAGGTGTTTGTAGGTATAGGACGTTTAGGACACAAACCATATCCTGAAAATAGCATGTTGTTTCCTATTTTAAACTTTAATCTTCCAAATACTTTATTTTGGATGTCAAGCACTAAACGGTGGTCAAAACATTTAAAAATAAAATAGCATTTTTTTTTACCGCGAAACCTTTACGCAACTTCTCAAAAACGCGTACACTCTGTGCCCTTTAAAAGTATACGCGACAAAATGCCAGTACACTTTCAGTTAGTTTACACTTGTAACGAAGCCCCAATCAATAAGAAGCCAGGACGTGCAGCGAATATAGAATGACCAATAACCTGCTCTAATTCAGTTACTTTTTATGTACCCTTTATTTGTCCCGCATTTACATTGTTGTTACATCAATGTATGTTTGAGTAATTAAGATGTCTGGCATTGTTTCCGCTTTTGGTTGCGAGTTGTATAATTTTGGCGGGATAAATGTGTTCTTAATGTCATTTTATTAAAGCTAGGTCTAAAATATGTCGAAAAATACTAACAGACGTGTCTACTTGTTTAGGTTAACTATTTTTAAAAGTAGCTGAGCTAATGTACGATCTGAAACACGATCGCGATTTCAAATTGAAATAAAAAACACAAAAAAAAATCAATCTTAATTTAATTGCTTAGTAACGATATCTCTTGTACCTACGGGTGAGCGGTTAGTTCCGATGGAGTGCCGAAAGTTTCTCGATGAGGGCTATGTCGCTAGTGTCGCTGCTTAAGTGGCTAAATAAGAAACAAACAAGCTGAGATATATAGTGCATAGGATAAATTCGTGTCTGTACCGTTGTCCAACGGTGGTGTAGCGGTATAGCACACGGAACGGAATGCTGAGGACCTGTGTTCGATTCGCAGCGCTGGTTTTATATTTCTGGTTATTCTGTGCATCTATATTTCAGTTTGTATTTTCGAGTACAGTCACCAACACCAATATCTGATGCAACAAGCGTGCATGAATATCTGATATGACTCTTATTTGTAAGGCCGGATTGACGTGTCAGATATTTTTGCACGCTTGTTGCATCAGATGTTGGTGCTGGTGAATGTACGACCTGTTCTAATTATTAAATATGATATTCAATATAAATATGATACAATGTAATGTTTAATTTTGTAATGTTTAATTTAATTAAATTTAATTTAGTTTTAATTATTATTGTGTGCCCTTGCAGGGCGTCATGGACTGACTTATGTACCTAACTGTAACATCCTTTTGAAATGTACATGACTTTACAGTGAAATAAATAAATAAATTTGCTCCTGTTGAAGAGCCCACCCGGCATAAGTTATAAAAACCTTATCAAACGCGCTCTTAAAAGTGTCAAACAAACAATAACAGCTGCTATACATACTTAAAATAATAACCAGCATTGATACCCTTTCAATAACTACAAAGTATAAACAATTACCTCGAACAGGGTCATCAAAACGTACCCGCAAATTCTCATGGACCCGTACACTTCTGTAATTAAAGGGATGCACAACCCTAATTGGCACCCTCCCAGAATTAGGGGTTCAAATGGCAAATCTTTAAACCTTAACCGTTTCATTTACTCTGGAATTTAATTGGCATTCAATTTAAGATCTGAAATTTAGTGGATATTAATTTGGGTATTAATTGCATTAATTTCTAAGTATTTATTTATTAGAGAAGCGGATTGTTTCAAAGTTTCAAAGTGTACAATAAAAACACTGAAGAAACGTGGTAGCATTTGAAAAGAAGGGGCTGTTTCACCATCCATTGATTAGTGTTAACTGACGGTTAAGTGTGATGCTGTCTCTATTTGCTTTGTTCGAATAGACGGAGACGGCATCACATTTAACCGTCAGTTAACACTGTTGTTTTGTCTAGTCACGGTTGTTTTGATGATTTGTACTTATTATTGATTGTACCTGCTTTGTCATTTTATGTACAAATTTAAAGTCAATCCGATCAGATTCGTGAAATTCTATTGCAATATTTTAATACAAATTGCATGTATGTAAGTCAAATAAATGCTTGTAATAATAAAACAACCGGCCAAGTCAGAGTCGTATTGCGCACACAGGTAAATGGAGTTCAACATAGAATTGAAGTCAGTTAAAATATGGTTCAACGTCAACATACGTAATGTTGGCTATATTTTATTTCTATCGCAATGGAAAAAAATGTAAGTATGCCTTCAGTAGGTCTAGCATAACAATTAAACTTCCATAGGCATAATTTTCACATAAAACAGAATCATAATTCTAATAGACATAATAATAACCTTTCAACGCATTGACTGTCATGTATTGAAATTAACCCTTTCGTATAATGTGATTATGAATATTTATTAATGATGTAAAGACGTAATCGACCTCATTACGTAGGTACCTTGCAAGTTTTTTTTAAGCTTACCTTGAAAGTGCTTTGCTCGCTATTGCTTGACAACTGTTATGCAAAATGATCCTAAGGGGATGTTTCACCATCCATTGATTAGTGTTAACTGACGGTTAAATGTGATGCCGTCTCTATGTGTTTTGTTCGAATAGACGGAGACGGCATCACATTTAACCGTCAGTTAACACTAATCAAAGGATGGTGAAACAGCCCCTAATTCTTGTAAACTTGGTGTAATTACAAGTTTATTTACATTCAAGTCTTATCGAATCCAAAAATTGGGTTTTCCGTTAGAAGAAGATTAATTCTTGTTTTTGATGTAAATACTGTCAACCGTTCAAAGATTATCTTAAAGAGATAAACAAGGATAAACTCACCTTTATACATCTATTTATCCTGTAATCTGATAATTTCATACGTATCCAAATGTGTTGTAGTATACATGAACACATATTTTCATATGATTTTTTGAATCAGTTAAAAAGGAACGGATCGAAGTTTTTAACAAACGAATCCGAAGTTTTCATTGGTCCTACCCTCAATCATGTAAAAGTGTTTTAAAACCATTGCGCAAAGAAAAACCGAAAATTTCACAAAAGATGTAACAATAAAACACCTTCCGTCTTCCCGATTAACTTTTTTCTCTGCGGTGCTTTTTTAAATATTTGACAGCGCCGCCCGAAGGCGTCGCGGTCTCCGCAAACGCTCACTTACCTATTCTCCTTGACTAGCCCACCACGGGACGCGTTTACGAAGCGAGCTACATTTACTTTTTAACTTTGACTTGTGCCACTTTATTTTCCAAGTCCCAAAAGCCAATGCGTTAAAGTTTACTTCTTTCGCACGGCCGACAAAAACCTTTTATTTCAATTTCAACTAAAAGCAGTCACAAGCTGGTCTCAAACTAAGAACCAAGCTCTAGTTCGTAAAGCAGCTTTTACTCTGCTCTAATGTCAGTTAGCATTTGATTATTTTCCCTGTAGCTTGGTCAAAATAAGATAATTCTAACTGTCATCGACCACCCTCGTCGCCCTGGAAGAAATTTATCGTAGCTTTCTAATCAGGTGTCACAGTATATATATAAGCTCAAGCAGTATTGAAGCTACGGAGCTACGATTGAAACGGACACACTCACACAGACGCGCGCTCTACACGGTCTGTAAGGGGTTCTCGCGGTACTGCAGTACCGCGAGTCCCCTCAGAGGCCGTGAAGAGCGCGCGTCTGTGTGAGTGTGTTTGTTTCGATCGATTTGTTCGTAGCTTCCATACTGCTTTAGCTTATATATATATACTGTGCAGGTGTCCTATTAACATTTAAACCTTTTGTGAAACCTAACCGAATAGATATCGGAACTGGAACCGACCGGAAATATGAATTTTTACTCTCGAGGCTTGGGTGTTTATGTACTTAGTTAAATATCTACCTATCTATTTAAGAATGTTTATGCACTGTCTAATAGTGTCTAGTACCCATAACACTAGCTTTGCTTACTTTGAGACTAGGTCAATTGGTATCAAGTATTCCGTGATATTTATTTATTTAGTAATTGTGGTCGGAATACCACAGTAAAAATCATTAACAAAATAGCAATTCTGCGGTAGAATAGGTATACTTAGTGAGGTTTCTCATCCAAGTTCACTTTAAATGAATTATATTTGTAACATTTATAACATAGCAAGCTAATACTCTATGCTCAAGTATGTTACTATATTGATGCATTCGATTTAGGCAATTATAAAATTAATTAATCATGCTATGAAGACTGTATGTTGGTCAAATCTATTCTTGGAAGAGCGGGGTACCTACGGTACCTACTAGGAGGTCTCAAGTTCTCAACCTTAACCAGTATAATAGTAACAATTATAGTCCCTCCACAAAGCAATGACGAAATTAATCAGTTTTACCACTTTTGACTACTTTCCGCAATAACAAACTGGTTGCAAAAAGAGCGATGGCAAAAACCACACTGTCTAAACGCATCTTTTTTGTCATAAGCCTTAAATGTACATAAAGTTCAGATACGTGAGTAAACGCAGTTAACAATAATGTCGAATAGGTGGCAAGTAAAATGATTGATTTATTGCATTCGCGTGTGGAAACCGTATATCAACGGAATTGCAGTTATTGAAAGTTACATTACAGCAAAAACACCGCATACCAGAATCATGTACGTGTCGTGTAAGTGAGAAATGATCGAGTATCTTCGGGTAAACTGCATGTTGCAATTTTGCAGGCAAATTTTCATTCATATAAATTTGAGTGCAAATGTTCATTATGTGCCGAGAGAGAGAGAGAGAAAGAGAGAGAGATAGAGAGAGAGATTTGCACATATTCGGTTATACACATACATAGAAAAAACACGTATAATAAAAAAAAAACATAATAGTGTAAATGGGGGCCCACTCAGATTAATGTTGCGCCTGTTTTTTTCAGTGAGACCAATTAAAACTAAACACGTCATGTAATAAAAACATATTATTATTGACACTAGGCTGTGACGACACGAACGCCAGCGGAAAGTAGTTCGCAGAAGTAAATCGAAAAACTAATCGAAAAATTATAAAATGTGTGTCAAATGCGCTCAATGAACGTATTGCATAAATATACATATCTATACACCTATATAAGCCAGTAACCATAAATATCTATACACTTATATAAGCCAGTAATATAAGTCGATGTATACATTATATTTGACTCTACGGCTGTACCGATAGTTACTTATATTACTTTATTGATGCCAGATTTTATACTATGTTAAACATGTATACCAAAACTCGTCTCTAGTGTTGTATAATACAGACTGTATTTGTATACATAGTGCAACACTAGGTACAGAGAAGCGAGTGGCACAAGGCTTTATGTAGTTATCATTTACAGTCATTACATTTTCCGTTATCCATTATTTACATGATGGCATAAGTATCTGTCGGTAGTCTCGGCAATGCTGTTGACACACGATTTGGTCGTTTGCGCGTCAAAGATTTGATATAATTTGAACTAAAGTGAAGGTAGCATGCTAGGCCCATTTTATAAAAATTGCGGTGACGTGTAAAATATACTCGTACTATTATAGAATATTATGAAGTTGAAGTTAGTAGTTTTTTTAAAGATATTTTTTATGTTGTTATTTTTTTGTATACTTTTTTTAGTAGTCAGTTGTTGTCGGTAGGTGTCTACCTTTTTAAATCTTGGGAGTCTGATATGACTCAGAGCTAGTGGCCCGATTGAATTGAAATTTGCCTTACATTATGTATTTTATGATTATGACAATGCAAGTACAGTCGCGGAATTAAAAGGTTGACCACCTTAAGGTTTGTTTTTGCTTGATCAATACAACTGCTTTATCTACCGAGCATATATTCCTTCATAATGTCATTTAAGAAGGTACCTTACATGTGTTTGCAACGAATATAACTTTTCATTTCACCACTGTACCTTTAAAAAAATGTTGTTGAGTTTCTTGCCAGATTATTCTTAACAGAGATTTTTCCGAACCGGTGGTAGTTTTTTTTGACATTCATAAGTGCTTGTTATACTAAATTGAATAAAGATATTTTGACATTGACTTTTGACTTTTTTTTTACAAAAAAAATATTGCTTTGTCATACATTTGTCACAGTATACCTCTGAACGTAACGCATCTCCATCAGAAACTGCTACGAATTTAGCAGGCTATTAAGCGGGCTAAGCTAGCATGCTGAGAGCCAATTACTTAGTTTGATCGCAGCAATGGGCATTTCACGCGTGACCACACGTTACGCATCCAAGACGTTGCCATATACATTGCTGTTGCATGTTGAATCAATTGAGGTTTGCCAGTAATGTACACTGTACAATCACCAGCACCAATATATGACACAAACACAACAGAGCGTGCATAAATATCTGATGTGACTATTTCTGGACCCAGTAGAACTTTTCAGATATTTTAACACTCTCAGCTGTGGCAGATATTAACGCAAGTCACTGTACAGTGACTGTACTGTGTCTTAAACTGAATAAAGACATTTTGACTTTTATGCTTATCGTGGATCTTTGATTTGTCTTATTTGAAGCCCATTGCGGGTATTTTTCTGTACAGTCACCTGCATTATTATTTGCTACAGCGGAGCATGTAAAAATATCTGAAACGCCTTGCGGCCTTAGAAATAGAGTCGTATCGGATATTTATGCACCTGTGCTTATAATGGGATTTATAGTATTTCCTTTTTTGTTCTATCTAAACAAATAGTTACAAAATAAAGACAACAAAAATAGTTAGATGCCTAAAATAGTTAAAAATAAACAAGATCATATTTTTTTCCAGCTTACCTAAATGGTTAAAAATAAGCAAGATCATGATATTTTTTTCCAGCTTACCTAAATAGTTAAAAATAAACAAGATCATGATATTTTTTTCCAGTGTGCCAATTTTACGTGGTAGCACTGTCTCCAGAGTGACCACCTAGGCCTTATTAGCGCTAATTTGATCGGCCATCTTGTGGGCGCGGCCTGTAACACGATATGTCAACAAACTGTAACGACGTCGAACACAGTATCATTTTAGTGTTGAGGAGTCTCCAGAAACAAAGTGTGAATTCGGTTTGTTTGTTACTTATTTCTTGCGGGAACTATACTCAGCGGCACAAAATTTGGCCCACTTATATACAAAATTACCTGTATCTGCATACATTTGAGGGCCAGATTTTTTGCCGCTCAGTATTTATCCCACGAGAAACTATTTATTATCTGACCGAGTCGTACAACTAACTTTTTCGTAATTCTAGCAGTCTACTAATACTAACCACTTCCAACCACTGGATAGGCTTTCATTTTACTTACGCGTTGATTAGAATACGCAAGTACAGTAAATGGTTTTTTAAGCCCTTTGCGACTTAGCAAAGTAATAAGGCAGAAACTTAGGTAAGTATAAACATAGTTTATTATTCTCCGCAAACGAAGTAAGGTCCACGAGACTACGAAGCTCTAATGCCAATTTAATAAACGTGGTTTCGTCAAGAAAAGGATTATTTCTGTCACGCGTTTGTTTATGACATTTAGAGCTAAATAAAACTATTCCTAATACTCGCGACATCACCTCTTGTTCCTTAAATTATTTCGGACTTTGTGTATGTTGAGACTGTCAAAAATAAATAAATAAAATAAATAAATAAATATCATGGGACACTTGACACCAATTGACCTAGTCCCAAACTAAGCAAAGCTTGTACTATGGGTACTAGGCAACAAAATAAATTTAAATTTAAATTTGGGTAAATTTTAAGTACTTACGCGTAAATAAGTATAGCCAGCAGCACTGAGCTTTAAAAAATATCTGACCCACCTTGACGACCCCAAAAATAGAGTCGTATCAGATATTTATACACGCTTTCTTGTGTCAGATATGAATGCTGGTGATCGTACTCGAAATATCAACTTGTTTTTACCAGGAACACCTATGTTGGCGTGACAGAATGTTATCTCCATGTGTTAATGAGACATAACTAACAGTGATAACAGGCCGCCAGTGACGTGTACAAAAATAATGGCCGCGAATATGTGACACGTTATTAGGCTCTGTTTAATTAATATATTTTATTGCGAGAAAAACAAATCAGTCATTTTTGAAGAGAGTTTTTGTTGAGAGGAAGTGGGGAAAATGGGCAAGAGAGTCTGAGAGGAAATGATCAGTGATCACAACTGCCAATGATTACCAATAAATCAAGGAGAGTCGCTGGTATGTCGGTCTATAAAGGAAGTATAAACCTTTATCTTAAAAGCCCCGATGTCATAAGCACTGCTGTTGTCTGAAAACAATGCTGGGGTATGAGACCGTGACTACCTTTATCCATCATCATTATCACCTGGAAAACGTCCAGTATTGAACAACATTTGGAGGGGCCAAGAGACCCGAATCCTATACATTGATCATTTTATCACTAGAAAAATGGTAAACAATCTCGACGATTCTTTTTATTGAAAAACACTTAAAAAATACTTTTAAGTAACTATGAAAGAATGTGAATTTCAATATGAATGTCCTTGCAATATAATTGTTAGGTACCTACATACTTGCTGTAAATTATTTTTCAAAAGATATTTTCAGTTAAAATATACTTGTTTACCTTTTTTTGATTAGTGTTAACTGACGGTTAAATGTGATGCCGTCTCTATTTCTTTTCTTCGAATAGACGGAGACGGCATCACATTTAACCGTCAGTTAACACTAATCAATGGATGGTGAAACAGCCCCTTATAGTTTTATTTTACAAAAGCGACTTATTATGTGCTTTTGCAACCCAAAGAGCAAAGGAGTATGTCAACTGTACCTATTAATAGGACTAGGTATATTATGCCTTAATGTATGATATAAATAATTGTGATAAGTATCGGTAAGCAACTTGGTAATTGCTAGGAATCCGTTTATGACTTCGTGCTAGCGCTGTATATAGGATATTTGATTTATTCGCATTTTAATGCCTTTCAATTCATCCTGTTATAGCGCTAACTGCCTTTTTATAGTATATAATAATTAATTTACTTATAAAGACAGCAAAAAATTGAATCTATTTAGATCAAATATGGTAAATAAGAAATGGTACGAACCAAATAATTATAAGAAGTATACAATACAAGCAGGGCTCAATTGGATACCTAACAAATTACAAGCAAATAGTACTTATTAGTGAATTTCTATATCAAATCGCTAATACAATTAGCTTGGAAGATGTTATCGGGCCCAGAAAGTTAAGAGTCGCTCGGGACTCGTCAGTTTTCGTTGTTGTCCTGAACATTCAAATGAGAAAGAAAAAGAAAAAATATTTTCAGTTTTGTGTTCCGAAATCATTAGCAAACTAGACTAAGGGCTTAGATAATTAAAGACGGCTGTTTCACCATCCATTGATTAGTGTTAACTGACGGTTACATGTGATGCCGTCTCTATTTGTTTTGTTCAAATAGACGGAGACGGCATCACATTAAACCGTCAGTTAACACTAATCAATGGATGGTGAAACAGCCCCTAAGTGTACAGGATGAGCTATTTAAATGAGTCTGTGCATGGAGGAAATTTGAACTAGGTATTTCAACATTAATTCTAAGAAGTCATAGTGTCGGAACTTGCCTGTAATTGATTTATCACAAAAATAAATTAATAAATGCAAAGAAAAATTTACATTCTATTTATTTTTTTGCTAGGTTTAGTCAAATTTTCCCGCTTGTTTCTACTTTATTGCAAAGGACGGACTTATGAAGTAGGTAAGACATAGTTACATGTAAATTTTTCAATTACCTTACGTACCGCCAAGTCTACTTTCCAACATATCGGTACTGCCTTGTACCTACTCTAGAAACTATCAAGTAAATCATGATAACTGTAGGGTAATTTAAATTGATAATTATAAAGCAAATATTAATTTAATGTCTTAATACCGCAAGTTATGAACTTTGTACAAGTGGTTCTCAAGGTAAGGCATGTACATACAAATTATGAATTATATGAAACTTGTAACGTGTCTTTCATCAGTAAATAAATGAATAAATTACTCAATCGTTATTTACATAAAGCTATAACCTATTAGGTTAGGTAGGCATGAATATATTTAAATATGATAATAATTTATTTTGTTTATTATTATTAAATTAAAAAGTTGTATCAAAGCATACTATTACCCTCCAGAACGAAATTATCAAGTTCAAAGAAAATTTTCTTATAAGACAATAGTCATATCTAATTGGAAAACAGTTAGGATAGATTAGTTTACTTTAAAATTGCCTGTAACGAAAACAAAAAATAAACTATATTAATCAACCTGACTTTTAGATATGTGTTTATTTATATTAGAGATATAGCCTTAAAATGTATCTCGACAGTTGACATATTTTGTATAATTTTTGTTGTTTATTCTAAGGACCCCTATATTTTTTCACTGTATTGTCAATACATTATTATTATTATTGAAAATTAAGAATATCTCAATTGTCATTTTTCTTTGATTATATGGAATTCTTAATAATAAAAATTGTAACTATACCTACTCGCAATAATTTGCACGCCTGCATGCAGGCTGAATACATTGGATTAGAAACTATAACATAATATCTTTGTAACTGTGTACTAGCAAATAAACATTTCTGATTTCTAAATGCTTTTGCCACGTCCCTATGTAAATTAGGTTTAGACCTCCTTAGGTGTGATAGAACTTTAGGTAAGTGTAAAGAAAATTTGTTTTTATAAACATCTTTTTCCATCTAATTACAATACCATTCATAATTTACAAAATACGCGTGAAAATTGTTCAAACAAAAGTTAGAAACACTTCTAAAGTGACATTTTCAAGGAAAGTGAAACCCTTTACACTTTTTTTTTCTTTTCTCAACTTTTCCTTTTTCAAATCACACCTTTTATGTTACCCTCCGAATTTGGCACCGTCTCCCCTTGAAGTGTTTATGCTCTTAATATCTACTTTGATATCAAATGCAAATTTATTGGGTGAAATAGATGTTGCGTGAATTTATTTTGAAGCTTAAAAAGATTTTGTTGTAATATAGTCGAGGTTTTCTTTGACAGTAGGGTTTGCTATAAGTTCTAAACTTTAAAGAAAGCTTTCGGAATCGAAAAAATAATTTTTTTTTCAATTTCCAAAAAACAAATTAGTTCCTACCTAATTTACACACGCTGACTTGTTACAATGTTTATAATAATATGAAGTAGGTACAATGACCAAAACATTTTGAGAAAATATAGGGTGTACGCAAAATACTAAAAATTTGATGAAAAAAAATTTGAACACCTAAACAAACTTTTTACAATTTTTACCCAAGTAAAAGAAACATAAGTATAGCCTTATGCGCATCGATAGAAGGAAATCAACATTCTCTTTACACAATTTTACGAGGCAAGGAGTGCGTGAGGCCTATTTTGTTTGCCTACGCTAATAAAATAGAGAAATGTGAAAACACGTGGCTTCATTATTAAACAAATAATAAAATTTATTCACGAATAATGTTATTTCTTGTTCACATAAAAATAAACACGCTGTATAGGTGATCGTCATGGTTATTTGTTTTTTTTTAGGAGTGATGCGGAAATAGTTATAGGTATAAGAATGTTTAAGAAAGTTATAGAATGGGAAGATTGAACTATACCTAATGCATTACCTCGGTATGTACCATACTCTACTTGGTAGGCAGTAGATAGCAGTAGAAACGTTTAAAGATTAATAAACAGAGGTACAATAAAATAAGTAATAAGTTAAATACATAGTTACCTTAATAGGAACCTAGGACTCTACAGTCGTTATTTATGAATGTCAAAGAAAAAGTTGTCTCCTACTTCAAATAGGTAATTATACTAATTATGCTACTCTGGAAAATAATTATTAATTTCCCTTTTGAGATGTTAACTTTTTTTTACCAAAAGGTCAAATACCAAAGGTCGTCATTTTATTTCACTTAATTTTTATAACGTTGATAACTTGCTTGTTATAAAATAAGATGATAAATATAAATTATAATTTCCTTCATACCCTTACTAACTCGTAATAGTACCCATTTATAAGTTTACAATACCTAAATTAACTTACCTAAATACCTATCAAAGTAGGAGGTTCTTATTTTGATGAAAACTAGTTTTTAATTATTATACCTATTTTGCATAGTGCAATGACCGAGGTATTTATGTTTATGTCTATTTAAATAACTTCTATTTTTAAGATAGTATTCATATGACAATTAAAAGTCCACTTTAAAATAAACAGCTATAGTATAAAATAGAGTTCTATTGAACTTAATGTAATATGGTATATTTAACTCTACATGCCTACAAAAAAGATAGCAGTATATTTAGTGGCCATGGGTACAATCTTATTTCATTAAGATATCTGCTAAACCATTTGAAATTACTTCTAATTAACCTTACTCTGCTGATTTAAATATGGAGAACTCAAATAAATGTTTATACTTGAAAATGTAGGTATGATAAAGATTTACCTAAATCATAGCAATTCTAAAGAGAAAAAGTTACTTTGTTTCTTAAATTATTAGATTTTAGAAACCTAAACCATAATTTAGAAAAAAAATATTGATAACCTTTCAAATTTATTGGCAATCAATATGCTTTTAATTGGATAATTTAGGATTTACTAAAAAGAAAGCCCAAGTTTTCATAAATTTTAAAGTAATTAATGCCAGTGCACGTCCCGACGGGTGCAGTGTTTGGCGAAAAAATGCGCCTACTCTATGCACTGCCTCGGGCGTAATGCGAAATAGGAATTATTGGAATAATAATTCCACTGCAAAAATAAACACATCCTGTATTGTAAAAAAAAGTTTTGTTAAGGTTGAGTTCTAAAAAGTTTTGAAAGAAATATTTAACGGTAAGTTTGAAAAAAGTAGTTCTTTAAACGTTCTTTAAAAATCTAAACATCTCAATGTTTTGAGAAAATACTACATACCTACCGACGTATTTAAGAAGGTAGCATTTAAAATGTGATTCACTTGTTTATAATAAATACCAACTAGACGGTACTCAGGTTTTCGGCTGATATAATGTAGAAATATATTTATAAACAATTATTGATAAACTTTAGTAACTTTAAAAATTTATTGACAGCCTTGTTTAGTTCTAGCTTTTAGCTCTACCTAGAGCATTGTCACGTTATTTAGGCAGTCATTAGTAGGTATACTACTTAGCTAGTAAACAAATGCCGTTGCGAAGACGCCTTTTCGTAACGGATCAAAACAAAACAATCGCCGTCCCTAGTGCCTTACTTACCCTACGCCGGTACACGGAATACGCACGGTACGATTCATTAGCAATATCACACACAGCACTAATACACGGTCACAGCGGTAGCACGTCGTACTGACCTGCCGCTCTTGGTGATCACCATCTCAGTGCCGAGCTTGTGGAACTTCTCCCAGAGGTCCTTGCCTTCTAGAGTAACTTTGGGGTCGTCGACGACACCGTCGTCGTCCGGCGGCAGTGGCGCGTACGGCGGCGGCGGCGGCTTGAGCAGCGGGCAGGGCGCGGACAGCGCGGCGGCCGCGGCCAGGGCGGCCGGCAGGTACGGCGGCGGCGGCAGCGCGCCCGCCGTCAGCAACGCCGACACCGAGAAGTCGCTCGGGCGCGGCGCCAGCAGCGGGTGGAACGCGACGGCGTCGCGCCGTTCGGCGCCCTCGAAGCGCATGCCCGCGCCGCCTGGGAACCACGGCGCGCGCTCCAGGCCGGCGTCGGCACCAGCGGTCGCGCTCGCTCATGCAACGTCCATCACGCGCGTGCACTCTCGCGGCACCCCGTGGCACCCGCTCGCGCGGCAGGCGTCAAACGACTGGCCGCCGGCGGCGCCGCGCGCGACACCCCTCCCGCCTCGCCCAATGACGAGGCGCCCCGTGCGCCCGCTCGGCGGGCGGGGCCGGCGCCGCCGGCGTTGTTTTTTCGTCGCGGGCGAGGTGTCCGCCGCCGCCACACCTCGCGCCCGGCGCCCGCGCCCCGCGCCGCTAATCTCGTTAATGCGGCGCGCGGGGGCGACACTACACGAGCCGCCGTCTCCTTCTAATTGGACACGTTTCCGCTGGTTCATCAATTGAGCTCGTTACTCGCTATATCTTTTGTACCACGGCCCTGGCTCTAGTATTGTCTCAAGAAAACAACCGAAACTGTCTTTGATCTACGCAATCATAGTAAAACCGGCGGCCCGAATATAGGTAAATTAATTATTGCATACGATGTCGTTAAAAGCGGTACGATCAAACAGTCAAATTAATTCAAGTAAAAGACGCTACATTAATAAACAACATTTAAATAAAATATAACCTAGGTAAAGCTGTCGAGTAGGTACCTAATTTTTATATCTCTATTTTTTTAACTAATTAAATAATACAGAGAAGTTTTTTGAGAATCTGTTGGTGATTTGATTAACATACCTACTTCTATGCAGAAAGTTTTCATTTTTGGGACGTTAACTTGGAAAACATCGAGTCTGGCACTCAGCAAGCTCTCAAACAATAACATCGTAAAACGTTTAACATGATAAAAACAAAGAGCTCCGTAATTCAACAAATTGACAGCTTATTTTTAGACGTATAAATTGATGCGTAGGTATGTACCTAAAGTTACTAAGGTAAGTAGTGGAGGGTAACAGGTGGAGGTAAATATTAAATATTCGTTTACTACCTAACTTGCAATTTAAATTGCTGAAAGCAATAAATAAAATGCAAGAAAGCTGTTATTTATATAAATTTCATAGACCAAACGCAACGTAAAAACTCTATCATTTTTTTTAATTATAATGAAGTGGGTAGGCCTATGTTTATTAATAAAAAAACGTCCAAGATAATCTAGTATAATATTAATTCGGCCGTTTTCGATTTACTACTCAAATGTAAACTAAATTCAAAAATTAATTACGGTTAACAAAAAAAAATAGTAAAAGTGTAAAATGTAGAGATAAAAAAGTAACTACTAGATACAAATTCAGTACAGATAATGCCTTCAGTTTTTTTACTCGTAATTGTAATTGGTACTTACATACTTAGGTAAAGTTATTGTTATCCAGTCCCGTTGTCTATGGACATTGGTAGGTAATTTAAAGTTATGGTAAGTCATAAAAAGGTAGGTGGTTAGGTATTAATAACCGACAAGAGGTATAAAGTAAGTACTTACCGTCCAATAACGGAAAATGCTGTTCTCATAAACATCTAGCTTAGCAAAATAAGGTGTGTTAAGTACTTTTAAGATGAATTAGATTTTGTTGTGTTTTTATTCATTATTTCATGCGACGATACTAATTTAATATCTACAATAAATTATTTTTATCTATAGCTTTATAAAAACAAACTAACTTACCATAGATAAGTACATTTACTTTTACTCCTCAGCTAAACAATGGCCATGGCCAGCGAAATGTAAAACTCTACGAAACTTATTAGACCCGGAGAGTTCTATCGATGATTTTTGGCGCCATCTATGGACGGATAGCGAATAACTTTTACTTTGATGATAATTTCACTTGTCTTCGACTGTTTGCAGGTGGTTGTTATAAATACATAAGTTTATTGAATACAATAGACGGAAGCTGTAGCTGTTATAGAGACTAAATAGATACTTGATAGATATCTTTGAGGGTCATACAGGTGCATTAAGAGATTTTACCTACTTATTAAAACTCGTTGAATCAACATTTATCACTGCTTCGCGCGGCAACTTTACTTATTAATAAACCTGTATCTACTACAAAAAGACAAAGTCTGTTCGAGACATCTTATTATCCGCCACAAATTGAAGACCACCGTTCGAGGTTATAATTGATGCTCAAACAGCCCGATGGGGAACACTCGATAATCTTGAAATCTCGTTGTGATTCGGTGTGATTTATATTCACAAAATATCGGATATCCAGTTATCGCTCTTAGCTCAGTTTTAATTGTAAATAGATAGCTTAGGGGCAACTTAGGATTAGCAATATGTATATAAAGAAAAGAAAGAAAGAAAGAAAATACATTTATTCACAACACAAGACAACAAT
The DNA here is from genome assembly GCA_037349165.1 of Choristoneura rosaceana. Classification (NCBI taxonomy): domain Eukaryota; kingdom Metazoa; phylum Arthropoda; class Insecta; order Lepidoptera; family Tortricidae; genus Choristoneura; species Choristoneura rosaceana. The sequence goes on along the minus strand of JAZBNJ010000018.1, from coordinate 9,057,865 downwards.
ACTATTTGGTACAAAAACAACACAAAGGTCTGTGTCATTGCGATAATAATCACACTGGTTTTGATGGTGGATATAAGCAGCGGTGACCACTTCACCTTATTGCTAAAAGTAGGTATTATTCTGATGTTAGTGATCGAGACCGGATGCCATATGCAATCAAATGACAGTATTTTATGCGAAATCTGACATTTGATTGTGATCGCGAGTGTCAGAAATGTTATACAATAGACCCTCTGGTCACTCGACTCTCTGCTTTGTATAAACTTATCGCGCGACGCTGTCGCTTGCATTCGTCAGCGCTTTATACTGTGCTGCTTGCAAAAGGACGTTCTTTGCAAAGATCGGCTACGTCAGCCAAGGGCTAAAGATTCCAGACCATAAATATATGCTTTAGCTATAGGTACTTAGACTCAAGTCACTGTAGCCGAAAACGGCTTGGTATTATTATTATTATATTAATTCTTATTAAGTAGTAGGTCGCGCGACCCGGTCGTGGCCACGTGTCTTAGTCGTTGGTTGCAGTCGCGGTCGTCGGTCGCGGTTGCCAACATCGGGATCCTACCGTTACAATCCTAGCTAATCCGTTGTATTTTAAGCATATTTAATTTATTTTTCATATTATTGTCACGATGTAATTTGGTATAAAGATATTTAAGGATCTTGAAAAGTTAGCTACCTGCGAGTTGTGGGCTAAGATGCCTGAAATAAATGAATGTATTATTATAATCCTGGAAAATTCTATAGTTCCCACGGGCGCGCGATAAACAAATTCTTCGCAGGCGCGGGTAATACGGCTAGAATTTGGATAAAATTTAAACCATGAACAGTTCTTTGGAATAACACACAGGATACTTTAAACGCGCTAGGATGCGTTAGTAGAAGGTATACTGAAGGTCTGTTATTGAAGCCTCTGTAATATTGACTCTACTTATTTAATAGAAAATATGAAAGTATCGTACCTCTGAAAATGGGCCAAAACACTTTAATCCTTACTAATGAGACGCTAATATTTCGAAAACCCAAGTAGATAAACCTCAATTTAGTGCTTGTAAAAATAAATTTTAATTACTTTTCAGTAAAGGTTACACGAGTGTTGTTATGTTGGTATTCTGAACCACCCAAGAAGTTTTCTTCGAACACATGCTGTGTTAAATTGCTGGGGGTCCAATTTTTAAAACACATCTGTGAAAATACCACTCGAAAACGATAATCTGTGGATTGCTTTAAAACAACCACTTTAAATTTCCTTTTGATTTCCCACTAATTGACAGAACTATGTAGAGCCGTAAATTGACTAAGTATTTAAAGTTGAAATTTTTTTATCGAGTAAGTTATCATCATCGTATCACCCGCAAGACGTCCACTGTTGGACATAATGGAAGGGGGGGGGGGTTTCTTTTATTCCCTCCGCCGGTTTCTATGGCGCCTACGGGTGGAGATAGGGGACAGCATTTCAAGGCCGACGCACCACGGCCAATGGTACGACAGAGTAATATGGTCAACCAATTTGTCAGTATGAATATCGTAAAAAGCTTGTCATCATGAAGTTGTACGTCATTCTATAAGTATTCATCATCAACATTATCAGCCTACAGCAGTCCACTGCTGGATAGGCCTCTTCCATGGCGCGCCACAACACTCTGTCTTCAGCCCCTCGCATCCATCCGCCGCGAGTAGATCTCTTAAGGTCGTCCGTCCACCATGCCTCAGGATGCCCTGCACTACGTTAACGTATGTACAGTCACCAGCACCAATATCTGATACAACAAGCGTGCATAAATATCTGATATGACTCTATTTCTAGGGCCGGAAGGACGTGTCACATATTTTTGCACGCTCCGCTGTGGCAGATGTTAATGCTGGTGACTGTACCTACTATAAGTTAAGTATTGCTACAGAAAAATTAAATTCTTTACTATTATAAGGTTTTATGTGACCCTGGAATCAAAACATAATGTAGGTACCTACCTACTTTCCTTTCTTTCCGTTGAGATAAAAATGACAAGAACAGAGGCATCACAGCACAAATAAAAGAAAGAGTCTGATAATGACTAATTTGTAAAAAAATATTGTTTTCTGTACGTTAATAAATAGTTAGGTATTTAAAAAAAGAAAAAGAAAATAAATTACACAAATTCGGTACATAAAATAATACATTAGATATATTTTTTAACCTAGATAATATATATATATTTTAAGAATAATATGACAATAAATAAATATCTACAAATGAACATCGAATAGTACAATATTTAAATAGGCCGCAGTCAGCATGTTGCATGCACATTTTACTTATACTTACTTCTACTATTAGTTACTAAATTTATCTATTAAATGCTTACGGAACTCTAAGTACACGAGTCCGACTCGAACTTCACCAGTTTTTTATCTACTTCACAAGTATATCATTTACGTACTTGTTATAGTATAATACGCCTTATTAATAATTTAGCAAGTGCTATTACACTACAAAGTAACGTTGGTGTACGTACAGACAGACATAATTTATGACCCTCAAAGTATTTTGTTAACGTTTCTTAACTAATGGGTTATTCTAGTAACTGATACATTATTATTTCCAAGTACATACTTGACTGTAAAGAAAAACATCGGTTTTTCACTATAATATACCGCTCTAAAGCTGAAAAACGTCCAAGTGCGCGTCGGGCCACGCGCAGTATGGTTCCGTATACATAAATATGTAAGGCCTGATGGACAATCAAGCCAACATTGCCTATTTGTATTATTTGTTTTGTGAATCAATGTATTTATTTATTTCTTTCTATTTGTGCGGGGGAAATGTGTTCTTGCCGGCCGGATCTAACAAACCGGGGTGAGGGAACCGGACACCGAGTTCAAATATTTTGTGTACCTGAATTACCTTATTTATATGATAATTAATTGTTAACAAACATATTAGATAAAACTCTCACACTTTTAATGAGAGAGTGACGATGCACTCAACAAATAATTTAATACATTTTGTTTTCAACATTTAAAAAAACAATCTCTTTCTACAACACTAGTAGCCTTAATGAACTGGGTCCAGTAGGGTTAAAAGTCAAAAGTGTTTCATTTGTGAGACATAGGTGATGGCTGCATAAGTACACTTGCTCACCCCACTTGCTTGCCCACTTGCTCGTTTTCCTTCCAGTGGAATAAAAAAAAAAAAAAAAAAAAAAAAGTACAGATTTCTTCGTGATGCACGATGTTTTGCCAGTTGGCGTTCAAAAACATTGGCTATTAAACCAGATATCAACCTACTATACTTATATTATGAATATTACACTTGATAGGTATACAAAAAAAAAACAATTCAAATTAGACATAAATATTTACAAAAAATTGTCATAATTTAAATAATCCAGAACAGAATAATAAATCATAAAAATAGATCTGGTAGCTACATGTCACCATGCAGAAACTTTGGAAGCGTCCTAGACCCGCCCGGTCATTGTGGCGTTCTTTTGCCATCCAGTCGAATAAAAAAAAATAACCTATGTCCAGTTTTGGATGTCTTTTGGTAGACAATATGGACGCAATGCTACGTTATAGGTTGTAGTCAACTATAACTCGTCAGCATGCAAATTATTTAGGCTGTGATTGTTTAAATTTTAACTTTTTTAAGTAGTTCTAAAATAACTGATTAGACCCCCTCGTACTTAACATAAAAAAAATTAAGACTTTTTACAAACGACGAATTTCGAACTAAAAACTTAGTTTTCACAAACCCGAAATATTTTCGAAAGACCCATCCAATATCTCCTCATATTATGGCATGGATGTGAAAAAAATATCCCCACTTTTTTGTACTAACACAATTTCGTCTAAAGCAAAATTGGAATTTTAAATATCACTTTGGCAACATGATTAGCAAGTAGAGTAGAGTCATTCACGATGACGCGTGCCGTGGTTCTTATTACAATGTCATTAATGTCTAATTTTGACAAAATCACGCGTCCTCGTGGATGGCACTAGGTATGTATCCAAGATAAAATAACAGCTTACTATAGGTACCTACCTACTGGGAGCTAAGAAGTGAACAAATTGACATGACGAAACAATATCTATGTGAGGATTCTTTTTACCATTTTAACTACGAAACCCTAAAAATTCTGTCTGCTTTTGAAAAACCTTAATTGCGGCAAAAAACAGATTTGTACTCGCATGCTACGTTAGACTTAATTTATTGATTCAGGTGTTACGTGCCTTGTCGACGAACACACCTGTAATTACAGTAATTCGACAATAATGGGGATATTAACGGCCTTAATTAATTCTTGGAAACGTAGCTGTGGCTCTCTTCTATCTTATTGTAAAAGAAAGCGATGGATATATTATGTAGAAGTACACTTAGTTTATAATGTGATGGTGGGGATTCCTGGCATTTATTCTATGAAATATCTACAGCCGTGTAAAATTTCCCGTCCCTAGACTTTATATCTAGCGATTGAGATTTTGTAGTTTTTTTTATATAAGTACTTAACTCTGTCCACTGGCGGACAATTTTGCCAGTGTATAGTAGCTTTTGTCGTTGTACGTTAAACGATTTCTAGAAAACGAAATATGAGAGGTAATGGCGGATGAACGATGACAGCGCGAATCTCGATTTGGTAGTTTTATTTAAGAAATAATTGAATTAATAAAAGAAAAAGTGCGTCTTCACTACTTTCTGATAAAGTACCTGCCGGACTAATTATATTTTAATGAGAGTTTGCTATTTCACATGCGTCTATAAGAAAATTGCAACAATGGCCATCTTGCTTAAAGCCGGCCGGGATTCGAACCCGGGACCTCAAGCTTCGTAGTCAGGTTCTCTAACCACTTAGCCATCCGGTCGGCAATTATTTATTATTTCCAAATATCCCTGTCCATGATAAAATCATTAGCTTTGTAATACGCCTTAGATATTAATGTCTTCGTGACAATAGATCTGAAATTTGTATCCGTGTATTGGGTAACACGTCCTTAGCCACAATTTCACATGCGTCTTCCGCCGGGCCATAAAAGAGTGAAATTCTGGAAAGTTACACAAAACAGACACAAAAATAGCTACTAAAAATATTAGTTGTCTGTATAATCTACGATATCATGGCCACAGCCAAAATCATGAAGAAAGCGAGTCCTAGTCTACTCATAAAGACCTTTTGAACCGTGCCGAACACTATATCACATACGAGTAGAGTCTATGAGTAGGTACTATCAAATCTCGTGACAGCCCACAAAATCGTGGTTATAATATTCCCAAAGAGAGTAGAGACCATATAACTCGTGACTCAGTGTTAGAGGCATCACATAACAGTTTTGTGTTGTGTCACGATGTCTCCATTAAGTGGACGTGCCAACGATACAGTACCACACATCTGTAAGTCAGTTTACGTATGATGACTGGTGAAATGCATATGTGTTCTCGCACCAAGGGTTCCGTCACGGAATTATTTGTATATTTATCAGCTCTTACACTCGTCAAAAGTGCCTAGGGAAGTTTTTATTCATATAGTGCTCAGCCGTTAAGAAGTCAATACTTACACATTGCACCCTACTATGAAGTTCATGATTATTGTTAATGTCAACCATTGGAAAAAACTGCAGGACTGATGGCCGATGGGGTCAAAAGGTTCTCGAATGGCGTCCGCGGACCGGGAGACGAGCTGTCGGTAGGCCTCCAACAAGATGGAGCGACCTGGTTAAGATCGCAGGATCGCGGTGGATGCGAAAAGCACAAGACCGGTCTGAGTGGAGAGCCTTGGGGGGAGGCATATGTCCAGCAGTGGACGTCTTTCGGCTGACATGATGATGATGATTGGAAAAAAAGCTATATTTACTACTCTGTCGCACGCAACAAGTAACCATTGCATTTTTGTCTATGATTCATTATTATTAATATTAAGAAACTTAACTAGTGTCTTAAAGTAATTAACTTCATTTCACTTGGTAATTGTTCGCTAAAGTTAACGGATATAAAAATAACACGATGTAGACACACATCACGATCGATTGAGTACCTAAAGAGTGAAATCAAGACAACCAAACAAACAAACATACATTCACATTTATGATATTAGTTAGGATAGGTAGATATTCAATTAAAATATCTTCTCCTAAACGCACTTTCTCCCTTCCGCTGTGGTTAAAAATAAAACTTCTAGACTCAAAACTAAACCTAAATCCTAGACTCCTAGGTGCATTTAGGTGTTTCCCCCCTCATGGGGTCTCAAGCACCTACTGAGAACCACCCGTGCGTGTCGAGGTTGAGAGGGGGACATATATATATATACCTGTATATCTACGCCTAGATATAGGTATGCTAATTGTGTACGCTTTCTTAGAAAATGTCTCAGAGGAAAAAGGCTTTGGTGTTGTGGGTACAATACAATACGAGAGCAAGTCCAGATTTGAACCCACGATCCTCTGCTTGAGAGGCCATAACTAGGCCACAACGGCTACCCGTCTCAAATATGACGTGTCGTAGCCGTAGTCTTAGCCTCGCGAGAGTTGTGGGCAACCAGTGGATGTAAGTGGAGAGTTGTCGTTCATTCTAGTGTTCTAAGGGGAAGGCTTTTGTTTGACGGACGTCTTACGGGTGATGATAAATGATGATGAACCAGATAATCAATTAGTATTTAGATCATAAAATATAGATTAGCGTAGTAATTGTTTTGTGTTGTACAATACAATACAAAGACTCTTTATTGTACACCAGAAATAGTAAGCGACACAGAGAAATAAATTACACGGTAAGCAATAGGCGGCCTTATCGCTTTATTTATTGTTTCTGTTGTTATTTCAATCTTTCAAAGGTTAACTGGAAGAAGAGATCTCTTTAATGGACAAGTTCGCCTTTGTACATCTCTTTCGTTAGTTTAGTTTAGTTTAGTTTATTTATTCATTCAATACATCATTACATTATAATTTACATAAATGTCAGTTATAAGAATTTGTATTGAAATCGTCAAATAAGATTAGTAATAATTAATAAGATAAAATTCTAAGCATGTCAATATTTGATGGAAACAATTACAAGAAGACTGGTTCTGACTGGACTGAATGATAGAAGGACCTATAATTTTAAATTTACCTAAACAAGACATCAAAAATAAGTAAGTACCTACGCATACATATATGGGTAAACATTAATACAAAACAATAAAGTAATTAATCAATATCAATAGAATACATATAAACTACATGTAAATAAACATACCTATGCATACACAAAAAAAAAACAGAGAACACATAACATCTATTTCAAAGAACTATCGAGCCAGTCAGTACTCCCTTAAGCAACTCCGCAGGGTGATTAATTTTTAGATCATAAAATATGCATTAAAATTAACTCCCTATCAGTATTTTGCTAATGGAATGCAGTCATTTACAAACCACAAACTTACATTTATTTAAATGCCAAATTAGGTATGAAAATGAAGCTACAAGAATCTTTTAATTAACCAACAGCACTAAAATAAATTCGTTATTAAATATTTTCACTTAGGTAGTTTTGTTCAATTGGTCATGTCAACCACAAAAAAAAACACTTACTCTTAAAATGGCTAATTTAATATTGCCAAAACAATAAACCTGTTTCGTATACTTACTCAGAATACGGTATTAATATTGCACGTATAAAATTATCTTTATAACGTGCTAATGAGGCTACCAACGAAGATGTACTGCTAGCGCCATCTGTTGGGGAGTGGCAGGTAACGTCAACTAATTGAAGCGATACCAGATACCACAGATCGTACGAAATGATCAGTTAAGTTTTAGTTCACTAATTTGACTGCATTTCACGTTTCTGGGACAAAATATAGCCTACGTTACTCGCTGATAATATAGCTTCTTGTAGGTGTAAGAATTTTTTAAATTATTTCAGTAGTTTTTTAAGGTAACAAATAAACATGCACGCTAGTTTTTCTATTTATCTTCTCTCTTTAGGTACTTTATACCTAATATTAATTTAGATTAGATTAAAAGGTTATCTACCTATAAGTACAGTACCTACCTCTTATTTCTGTAATTGTAATAAATTTATAAAAATTCCAAAACCCCTTTTTCCACTCCGACCAACTGACTGATCAACTTTTTTTTTTCATAACAGCTTAACCATTTGGTTTTTCTAAACTTTCTCCGAAAATCAATTTGAGATGTCTAGACGAAAATTCCGCAACACTGTCAACTTCATCAAGAAACAAAAAAAAAGTATGAAAAGGGTTTCGGCGACACAAACCGGCCGCCTAACCCGAGTTAGTCGTCTAAACGCGGCTAAAAAACGATCTATCCGACACAAATATTGCACACGACGACACGGCGGCGGTACAATCAAACAAATAAAAAAAAAAGCTTGACATTCTATTTTTCTCTCGAAGCTTGCGCGCATTGTGCCTGGGCGCACGTCGAAAACGAACAAAACCGAACGCCGCCGAGTCGACGCGACCGAGCGAGCCAACCATTCACGACAGTTACGCACGAGACCGAGACAGGTATAGTATGGGCGTTCCATCATCAAATTTCTCATCCAATTAATGCTCAGTGGGCTTCCAAGTAGGCGTGGCGAGAACGATCCAGGCTAATAGGGATCGAGCGAAATGATCTATAGATCGCTGCACTGCAGACTGTATTGTTGTTAGTTTCGTGGATTTATTTTATATCTACGTTTGATGGTTGAATAAATTTCCATGTGAGGGTTTTATGAATTTTTAATCGGTTTAAAATAATTCTGTTTTATTTTTCAGTTTATAAGTACTTAGTTGAAATAATTAAAGCTGAATAAAATTTAAAGAACAAATCTAAATCATGACTGACTGAGTCATCCTCGTTTAAGAAAGAAAAGAAAGAAAGAAAGAAAATACATCAACCAAACCAAACCAAACCTTTGAATATTAAAGATAGGTACATAATATTTATATAAATAGCTAAGTGGATACCTAAAATTAAAAGGTATAGAAAAGAACTCATAGGTACATATGTCAAGCAAATGCCTCTTCAGTCCTTGCGAATCTACTTTCTAAAGAGCACAAATCTGCAGTGAAATTTATTTGCCGAAATATATGTAGGTACGTGCGTAGGTGAGATACCTACCTTATCTACAAATTGTTTAGTGAATAAAAACTTAAACACATAATACTCGTACCAATGTTCAACAAAATTTCTAAATTACAATATTGGCGGCGACTCTCTAACAAAAACTGGAGAGTCAAAAGTTTACCTACATAACCTTGTTACCTATTGCGTATCCTATTCTAACTTCTTTAGGTAAGTACCTATCGATGTTCCAAATTTAAACTGCCACCGCATTAAATGCCTTCGAAATGTAACACTGGATTACGGACGCCACCCTGAAGCCGTAAATATGAATAATCCAGCTTACTCTATCTAACCTCGATTAATGTCCCCCAAAAATCCATAGACAAACCAAAACCACACGCAATACAGCCGAGTTTCAAATGGAACAACTTATACCTGAATATTGATAAACCGACAAGCTAATTCCAAAGTACAATATCGCAAAAACGACTGATCCGACTTTTTTAACTCTAATTAAACTGAGTACGGTTAAACTAGCTTTATTTTAAACACATTATAATCTATCTAGTTAGATATCAGTTTGAGACCTAGACGCGACAACGACAAATATATGTTCAAACTGAATGTTATTGATAATATATCTAAGTCCCATTAGGCCCTATAGGTAACTGAAAATTCAGGGTTCTAGCTTTAGCCATAACAAAAATACAGGGTGTTGAAAATAGCCTGAATGGCTTCGAGAAAAGTATGGTACGGCCGTGCCTTTGTTTTTTTTTGCTCGACTTGGCGGGGGCACTGCCGTGCCCCCAGATACCTACCTATACGATGCACATGTTAAATTGTACACCCCTCTATTTTGCGTCGTGGGTTAGTAAAAGAATGATTTTGGAACGCAACTGTCATACGATAAGCACCCCGTATTTCCGATCGCCATTGTTGAAAACTTTTGAAAAAGGAACGGTGACAATCGTCCATGGAATCGTCTGGCAGATGTTTAATTCGAATTTCGAAGTCTATGTTGTCATTCACGGAAAGGAAATAGGGGTGATTTTTTATTTAATTGTGGCTTGAGCGTGTCTGTCTTTCCACTTTGGTTTTGATTTATGTTTGATATAATTTATAAATAACAGACCCACAGTTTATAAATAACAGATTACCAATGTCGTATAACGCGGTTTTTTCCCATTATTCAACATTACTGTGTAAAGAAAACTCGTTATTTTTTTTTTAGTTATGGACACGGTGTGAATGTTTCTATCGAACAGACTCTTTGACAAATAGTTTCTTAAAAGATTTTAAAACTATTAACTGTAGATTTCAATGCTAAGGAAAATACCGCAATAGACAATGTTCTATTGCGTCAATTAGCAATCGTTCCTCAACTGAAACGCTTGGAACAAAATGACGAGACAAATGCCAACAACACGCCAACAAAGACAGCTATAGGTACTTGTGCTTTAACTAAAAGATAATTAATGTCAATTAACTGTCATTTAGTTAGCGTTAGCGATAGTAATTTATACCTACTTGTTTCAAGCTAGGCTTGCCAGAATTAAGTTGCCTATGTCTTTGACGTGTAATTAAGAAGCCTGCATTGACTGCCATAGAAAGTTCCGAATGTAGAGGTAGGTAGGTAGATACCATTTGTCATAATTATAATTTCCCATAAAGTGATTATTTTCTAAAGCTGGGACTTGATAAAACTTACCTATCCTAAATTGATGCACTGCATTCAAAAGAATTTTTCTAGAAACTCATGGTAAATTTCGAAAGTAATTTCGCACATAAATTTCGAAAAACTTAGGTATAGGTGCGAACCTGGGCTCGAACCTACCACCCTCTGCCAGGTCAAACCCCTAGGTTACCACGGCTTTTCTTTTTACACACAACAGAACACATGCAGACAAAACAATAAGGACATATTTATGCAATAATATGGGAGCTCGATTTTTTTTTGTAGGTTTCTAACGGAGTCCTGGATTAGGTAAAAAAATAAATAAAATCAAAGTTTTTTATTTCGATAAATAAAACACATTTTTTTTAAATCTTAATCCTTAAGTTTAGTTATAGGATTGTTCAGTTAGTAAATAGTTATTTGTTATGCAAGGCTGGAAAGTGACTGTTTGGCGCGAGTGCATATATTGAAACCCGAGCAAGCGAAGGATTCTAGGATTGAACCACGAGCGAAGCGAGTGGTTCAAATGAAGAATCCTGAGCGCAGTCGAGGGTTTCAAAGGCACGAGACGCTAAACAACTTTACAGCCGAGCGAAACACACAATTTTTCACCTCACTACAGCGAGAAAATGGCAAATGGAATAAAAACTGTGCAAGCAGTTACTAATAAGTCGGTTTCATTATTCACTTATCAAACAGCAAAGGATTGCATGGCATAAGTGTCAAGGTGTACTAAAAATTAAAAGTAAAATCACAAAATGAATGTTTAGTAATAAGAATAAAATAACAGATTAATTAACAGATTTAAATATTACTTCAACAAAATGTATGACGAACTTTCTTTGTGAACACGTCGATATTCAACGCTTTCTTCCTCAACCTCGTATCTACCCGAATTGTATACAACAAATAAACACTATCATACTTAACATAAAGATGATTCTATGGCAATTTTGTGGGAAGATACGAGGTTGTGAAAGTAAGCGGTCGATGTATTTTCAAGGGGGCAGCCGTTCACGATAACGTTCGAATTTCAAAAACTCTTTCCAGCCTAGAGGATAAAAAGCCACTTTCCACGCAGATTTCGAAGGATAAAGAAAGCATTTTCGAGCTAGTGAGGTGAAAATATTATTTGATTACTTGATTTAATACAACCCAATGTACCTAGCTTACCTAGCTGCGTCAGTACATGTTTATCCTGGGCATTTTTTCAGGCTAGTCCTAAACCCTAATATTGGTTAAAAATTTCAAATTCAATTTTACTGACAACTTTTTTCACTCACATGTCAGTTTTAAAGTGGCCAGCTGTAAAAATTCAAACTTTAATGCCAGATTAAAAAACAAAACTTTCTCGAAACAATCTCAAAATTTACATACTTAACAGCCGGTAACCAGTACAAAGCTCTCCTAAAAACCTCACCTATTATTATTGTTCTATAACTTTTGGTTGTAGGTACTATAGGGGTCTTAATTGTATTGTCAGGAGCTGGTCGTGCCGCTCCCGTGCCTCATAATTAGGGTAATTTGACACTTTGCCTAGCCACAGGAACGTATTATTTACCGTGTGGGCAGGAAAAGTGCTTTGTTGGTCGGACCCGTGGACCCAAGGGTACACCAGACGTTGGTTATACTCAATTATAAGTACGCTAGCATTTACGTGTGTCTTTACTCGCGTATTCAGTAACATTTCATTAGTTACTGACTTATATCCAACAGTGGACGTTTTACGGTTGATAAAAATCATTATATTATCAGGTGATGAGGAAGAGTGTTGTGTTAATAGGACCTAATGAACTACACTAGGTAATTTATATTCTTCGTTAAAAAAACGCAGTGGGTAAGGGTCATTTTTCTAGTGTTGTTTCTTATGATTTTTATGGCTACATTTGCATGGTAGAATACTCTGACCTACATAATTACTACCTAAAAATAATCGAAAATGTCATCAAATTCGACAGCCCCTTCAAAAAATTGTGAAATCATCATTAAACTAACTAATATGATAAATGCGAAAGTGTGTTTGTATGTTTGTGTGTTTGTCCGTCTTTCACGCCGTAACGGAGCGACAGATCGACGTGAGTTTTGACATAGAGATAGTTTATGGGCCCGAGAGTGACAAAGGCTACCTACGTTTTATCCCGGAAAAATGCACAGTTCCCGAGGGAACAGTGCGCGACAACCGAATACCACGCGGACGGAGCCGCGGGCAAATGCTAGTCATTATATAAATACTTAAATGTTTTAGTGACAGGTTAGGTACTATAACGTAAGGTCTGTTTGATAACTTTTGTGTCACAAATTTAATAGTTTTTTAAATCAGCCAATCGCAAGTTAGACTATAATGTCAAACGGTTCTCACAGTACTAATGCCAACTCGCGATATTTTACCTGTCAAGAAAGAAACCCTCTTTGCCCTTTGAACTCTACCTGACTGACCGATTGTACATCTTAATCCTCTAGGATATAGGAATAAAAATCAGCCGATGTTATTTCAGAACTTCAACTATCTGCATAAAGGCTGACCATATTGCGGAAGCTTAGAACTAATTTCTTGCAGTGGCAACACTAAATTCAAATGTCATCTGTCTATTGCTGTTTAAAGTGTTATTTTGTATTCTTGTGCTTTAAAATACCGAAGATTATCTATAGTCTTGGAAGGAAAATAATTCACAATGCATAAATGAAATGAAATGAAATGAAATGAAATTCTTTATTTACATAAAAGTATTTGTAATAGAAAAAGTTTGAGAGATTCGAAAATATTCCTTTAAGTGACTTCACCGACACCGTTGTCAATATGACTGGTAAATATCGTATAGTTAGTGTAAAGAATATTGCAAAATAAAACTTAGAAGTGCTGCCCTCGCATCAGGTTTTTATATTCCAGCCTTTACCAAATTTCATCCAAATCCATACGTGAAAGATTACAAGCACAAACTCGCTAAATTTCACTTTTTCTTTCGAGAACATTTAAGACTTTGAGGCAATCTTGCTAGCTTATACCTACTCTACCAAAAGTCAAACTCTACATACGAGCAGTACCTAGTTTATGTTTTTTTTTTATTCGACTGGATGGTAAATGAGCAAGTGGGTCTCCTGATGGTGAGAGATCACCACCGCCCATAGACACCTGCAACACCAGGGGGATTTCAGATGCGTTGCCAACCTAGAGGTCTAAGATGGGATACCTCAAGTGCCAGTAATTTCACCGGCTGTCTTACTCTCCACGCCAAAACACAACAGTGCAAGCACTGCTGCTTCCATCAGGATTAGCAAGCAAGATGGTGGTAGCAATCCGGGCGGACCTTGCACGAGGTCCTACCACCTGCAATGTAGTTAACATCAACTAACGCGCCTGCCGTCATATCCAAATGACTCCAGATCAGTGGTTACACGCTACAACAGCTTCAAGCTTTCAAAATACCTCTTATACCGCTACAATACGGCCTATTTCAATATTATCTACACGCAAATCATAGTTATCTTTACAGTTGCGAATTACATTTATCTTTCGTTTATTGCCATTGGTAAACATAGCTCCAGTTTAAAAATGGTCTTTAAACAGTCGTTATAAGAGCTCCAATGCACTTCTATATGACTAAATGTCAGCAACACTTTCATGGAACTATGGTTCTTTACACCACTTGCTTTAATTGATTCGTATTAAAGTCTAATTACAAGATGGTCATATGAATTATAGCAAGACAATTGAGACCATGGCTTTAAGGGGCAATTTGTTACCCGGTAACGATGCGTAGAGTTTTAAATGGGGAGCAGAGGCCTTATTGTCCAACGCATTTGGAATTACAATCGTTTTCATCGTTTCTGTCTGTCAGACAGTAAAAGATGAGGGTAGAAAGAGATAGTGGATGGCGAGCTCGCGTATTAGACAATAGGTACCTACGGCCTTTGGTTTCGCTCTTTGCTTGTATTGCAGTGTAAAAAATGGATCCACCATAGAACTTTGTCTCAGTAAATAATATTGTTATCTACTTGGTAACCTTTAATTTTACTTGTCGCTATTACACGATATGCCTAGGAATTTCGTGATCTGGCGGATTTTACGATGGGCCGCCGGCATATTATCATGTTATCAGAAGCCCAGCCCAGAAGCGTTTTCTTTTCTTTACTATTTGTTGTTAAAAGTGTACCTACTGAATAACCAAGAACTTGATATATTTTATTCACCCAGTGGTAGTGCCTTTTAAGGTTCCGCAAAAGGATAAAGGTGCGTACCCCAAAAGGAACTATTATTAGATCTTCTTAAGGCGTCGCTCTGTTATAAAATAAAATAAAATAAAAATGTGTCATTTAACAAAACTTACAAATGAAAAAGTTCACGAAAATAAATTTTCTTAAAATTTTGTAAGTACCTATGCCACTTTCAATTCACGACCCGACTAGTTCGCTCTTTTTTATTTAATTTAATTAATCATTCTACTTCGTCACAACCCCTCACTTTTTCCCAAAAAAACTATACAAAAAATAAAAAAAAGGTTCCCAAAACTAAAAAATCGCCTGCCAACCGCAACTGTCAAAATTTCACAAATCGATTAATGCGTCTTAGGCCTTCCTGTCTTTTCAAACGAGGGTAACAGACAATAGGGAAGGAAACGACGACCGCAAGACAAAAATTACCCCAGCACATCCATAATTACACGATTTTACTATAATTTTGCGGCCTGTACCCACTTAAAAATCACCACCTTCTTTATGACTGTTCGTAACTACTAATCAAATAAAGTGAACAGACTGTAGCCCTTTGTGTCTTGTAAAAACGGTGGTTTTCGGTAACAAGCGAGTGGAAATTAAGGAAACTTGGCGGCTCGTTGACCGAGTGTGGTATCCTGCTTATTATGTCGGTTTAGTGACCTCTTTCTGGATGTTTTTACTTGTCCGTTACATCTACAGACTAATAGTAAATAAAAATAAATAAGTGGTTTAATAAAGGGTTTCTAGATGGCGCGTATCGTGAGGTCTGTTTGACAACTTTGACATTTGCATTATGTTTGTGATTGGTGAAATAACTGAATGACCCAATCACAAGCAAAACTTTAACGTCAAACGGACTTCTAGCGTTATATCTGTCAAGAAACACTCGTTATTTTTTTAATGCTGTTGTTTGTAGCGTTACAGCGAATACCGATAAGAGGTTGTTTTAGTTTAAAACCTTTGACGCAACGTCGCATCGTTACAGACTGAGCTAGAAAAAAAAATGCTTTTTAGCCATAATGTAGATACCTGTAGGTAAGTAAAAAGCATTTTTGAAACGTTGCGCTGTAAGCTCACGTGATATTAGGTACTATAAAGAAACGCTATAGAAAAGCCGTGGTGGTCTATTGGTTTGACCTATGGCATCTCACGCAGAGAATCGTGGATTCAAACCCAACCTCTCAACTCATCTTGCGCGAAATTACATTTTAAATTTACCACGAGCTTTATAGTCGAGGAAAACATCGCGACGAACGCTCACAAACATGGGAAGCTCTCTCATTTTGAATGGAGGCCTTTACCCAGCAGTGGGACGTATATAAGCTGGAACAATGATGATAATATTATATCCCTTGTTATTAGTTTAGTGGTTACGCCACGCGTTATTTATTAACGAACACTTTCCAAACATGTCCGCTCACATTCAGTGATAACGACATAAGTGTAACTAAATACAGTTGTTAGAAAGGTTTATGTGACATGTAACACGACAGGGTGTTTTAGGGTTTACAGCTCAGTGTTACCACAACAGGAAAAATACGGAATAACTACAAAAATAATCAAAGATATACTCAGCGGCATAAAATTGGCCCACCCTTCATACAAAATTGCCGATTCCGCATACATTTGAGGGCCAAATTTTTTGCCGCTCAGTATATGTGACTAAGCCCTGCGTATAATAATGACAAATTAAAATTGCAGAAGCTTGATAAACAGTTTGAAATATTGGGCACAGGTCTCCTCTTAGATTTAGAAGGCTTGGGCTGTAGCTCCCACGCGGGCCGAAGTGGAAGAAAGAAAGAAAGAAAACACTTATTCGTGACAATATGGGAAGAATGGATGTATGTGTGTAGAAGGGAATGGATGTGTCTGGGTGGGAACGGATGTTTTTCTTTTTTTTACATGAATTTCGTAAAAGAAATCGCCCGCCCCCCTTAAATATATCTCACGAGAGTTTTATTTATATCAATGTAATTCTTGCCACATTTGATATTACTTACCTACCTAAATAATTTTATATTTAAAATTTTATATTTTTATGTATTTTTTTTTTGCCCAGCAGTGGGACATAATACAGGCTACATAAAAAAATATATACCACATACTTCACTCCGATAGCACTGTCATACAACAGTCATATTTTATGAATTTGACGAGATTAAATAGTATGAGAAATTGTATGTAATATCTATGACAAATAAAAAAACACACAAACACAACAGCGGCACGAATGAATGTTTAAACAAAACATAGCTAGGTAATGAGGGCTATCGTTTTTTCTCTCACTAGATGGCGCCACTGTTGCGTGAGGTTTTTAAAAGTCTGTTATAACGGCCGTGAAAGCAAAGTTGAGATTAAAATCATATTCAATACATCGTAAAACAGTACGATAAACATATTGAGCAACCACAGTATTGTATAATCCCGTTTTGTTCAGAAAAAAGGGAGGACAAAAGTTTTCGAAAGACAAAACTGTCTCAAATTACAGACGCTTATCGCATAATTGCCATAATTAATTTCAGGTAATGCAAAATATTCACAAAATTATTCTAATTATAAATAAACCCGTGTATTTCACCCAAAAACTATGAAATTAGACATTTCATTGACCTCACGCTACACTAGTGCCTCTAGCGGAAAATTCATTCGCGATAGCCCCCTTGCCGCTTAAAATCCGTAGCTTTTCTTACTGATTTTATCGTAGGACTGGCAACTCTGAAAGTATTAAGTCACTGTGTTGATCAATAGTTTTTTTATTAAAAAGAAAACAAGTTTGACACTGGTATGTTTTCTAACCATCGAGCTAGTTGTCACAAGTTTTAGGGTGTGGTTTCATTGTATCTGAGCGGAGTGGATGTTACTGTGCACTTTCTTGTCACGTGTTATTATTAACCCCACGGAAAAAAGGGTGTTATAAGTTTCACCGCTATGCGTGACTGTCTATGGTACCGTAGCTCTTAAACGGATGTTTTTTTTTTTTAATTTAAAATCAGGTTAGCTAGATATGTTTCATCAAAATCGGTTCAGATGTTGAACTTTGAAGTGACGAAGTTGGGGGTTTTCAACTTATTGTTGGTTAGTTACTAGGAGTCAAATGATGGAACCTTAGCTTATTTCTTTTCTTTAGACCTCTATTTTCTGGCTGTTTATTTATGCTTAATAATAATAATTATGGTGTTCAATAATGACTACCTACACTGTTCATACAACAAATCAAATGCGGTCAAATCAAATGCGAAAATAGCTATCAGTTATATAAAATTAATTACACTTTTAGCTTGTTAAGAATTGATAATATCATATATAAAATATAAATATCATGGGACACTTGACACCAATTGACCTAGTCCCAAAATAAGCAAAGCTTGTACAACATACTATGAGTACTTACTAGGCAACGGATAAAAATACTTATATAGATAAATACATATTAAACAACCAAGATCCGAGAACAAACAATCGTATTATTCATACAAATTATCTGTATGAATAATACGATTCGAACCCGATACCACACGCTTCGTAGTCAGGTTCTCTAACCACTTAGCCATCCGGTCGTCTGGTCGTGATCGGTGGTGGTTATATTTTATGATGGCAGAAAAAAATTATCTACAGAAATTTAAACATCAACAAATATTGTTTAACTACAACAAACGAATAAACTTACAAATGTTCACATAACTTTTCGTTGATATATTTCTATTTGTCCGCAAACTTGATTAAGATTTAAGATAAACGAGATAAACACGTTTTTTACGGGAGTGCCAAAGTTCGCATACCTACCTACTCTTCTCCAGTTATACCGTATTTTTTGTCCGAATCATCGTTTGTCCGAATTTTTTTCGCACTGAAACACCTTATTATTATTATTATTATATTTAGCCTATAACTGAAACCTTATATTTTTCTAAAAATTTTAAATGGTCATCCTATAGAAAACTATAGGTTAGGTTAGGTTTATTTTATAAGAATCAGAGAAAAAAGAGTTATAACAAACGATCATTCTGACAAAAATTGCATTCGGACTTTCAATAAGCATGCGAGCCGATTTGGCCCCTTTTTTTACACATTCTTACGAAAGGTTATCAAAACTAAAATACTCGTACATTTAATAAGAGCGTTTTATGGGGGGGAAGGTCAGCCTATCGTCAATTAATATTTAGTTGGAATCTGTGGGATTCCGCGCCGCTGTCCGAATTTATAGCGGCGGGCGCCACCCAAGCCGCGGGACAGTGCGAGCTGTGGAGTCGCTATTATTTTAAACTTTTTGTATTGTACAAAGTATTTGTCTTGGAACGATAAAGTACAATGATTCTTTATTTAACACTATAACGTAGTAAGCTTTACGTATTACATTGTTTACTATTCGGTATTCGGTATAGTCAGTCCTTCATCATTTTACTGTGTTCATAAACACTTATTGGGTTCAAATTTTGAAAACAGTATAGCGCAGAAAAGTAAAACAAAATAACTATTACTATTTGTGTCGGTTGTTTAACTACAGTTTATTTAAAATACCACAAACGGGACTTATCACGCTATTTTCAAGAAGTAACACCCCACACTTCAGTCTACTCGTGACCACGGCAACTGCAGTGTTGCCGAAACGTCGAGGTAAATATTACTTGTTGAAAATAGCGTGAGAAGTCCCGTTTGTGGTATTTTGACTATGAGTGAGCATCACGAAAGCTTAAGACGTTGTACATTTTATTTAAATTGCGCACTCCTCAAGAATATGGCTAAAGCCAATGCTTATATGAGTGTGCCTAAAAATAAGAGTTGTGAGGAGATTCGCTGCGATACAATTTAAATAATAGCCTATGTATTATATACTACTGTATCTTTATTGAAAAACAAAATGTTGGCAATATTTTTTTTTTATTCCACTGGAAGGCAAACGAGCAAGTGGGTCTCCTGGTGGTGAGAGATCACCACAGCCCATAAATATCTGCAAGACCAGGGATATTTCAGATGCGTTGCCAACCTAGAGGCCTGAGATGGAATACCTCAAGTGCCAGTAATTTCACCGGCTGTCTTACTCTCCACGCCGAAACACAACAGTGCAAGCACTGCTGCTTCACGGCAGGATTAGCGAGCAGGATGGTGGTAGCAATCCGGGCGGACCTTGCACAAGGTCCTACCACCTGCAAAAAATATTAACGTAACGTTTTATTAAAACATATTTTTTTCGATATTTTTATGAACATGAGTAAACATTTCTTAACCAAAGACCTCGTATGTTCTAGCATAGTTAGGTTCTAAGCGGAATGCAATTGTTCTAGTCAATAAGAGCTTTAAAAATGCAAAAGTTATAAAACTGAAAATTAAATCAACGCACACTTGCGATTGCTTCCCATCAGTGCTCGTTTTCCCGTCTTACATAAAAACTGGAAATTCTCTTCTCTGTCAGCACAAAAGAATCAGAACTTACGAGAATAAAACAAAAACACATTGACCAGGCCGTCTCCACCGCTCTCCCGTTCCGCGCGGCGCCTAGGACGCAGCGAGCGGCGCGTTATGCGGCCATGCTCCATTATTTATCCAACACAACATAACGTCCAACATAACATAATGTTCAACATAACACAATGTTCAACATATGAACGTGCGGGCTCCACTTGGGAGGCACTACCAACCAGCTATTGCTTTTTATTGTTGCTTTAATGATTTTCGCGTGTGATCGTGAGGTAATGTTGGCGAGCTTTTGTGGCGAGTTTTAGGGGCTGTTTCACCATCCATTGATTAGTGTTAACTGACGGTTAAATGTGATGACGTCTCTATTTGTTTTGTTAGCATAGACGGAGACGGCATCATATTTAACCGTCAGTTAACACTAATCAATGGATGGTGAAACAGCCCCTTAGTGTAGCCATGTAGCCTAGTGATTTAAACTGTGGCATATCAAAAGAGGGCCGTGGGTTAGAACCTGGACTGGAAAAATCGAATTATGAAGTTAGTAAAAAAATCATCTGGTTTTCAGGGCTAAAATAAAGTTTTATTTTTACTGGAGTCGTGCCTTCGAATTATTTTTAATGGCGTCAACATCCTATTCTGCAATACAATGTCAACCCTTAGAAAATATTTTTTACAGTTGACATTGTATTTCAGAATTAATGAGGGTTAACACACTATTGCACCAACCCGTAGTTTGTTGTAGGTAAAGAGAGTTCGAACAGAAGTCCGAGAGCCAACCGTCAATTGCGCGACAGCATTCTCGCAGCCCGCGCTAGTCGGCGCGGCCATTGGAGACAAAATGTCGGGTATACGAACACCTCGACTATTAATAGATACGTCAGTGACCCGTGCATCTTATCTGAATAATTACTTAAGTATGTCGTCTGTCTCATTGTTTATTCATTATTAGACTTCACGCGGCTTCCCGCATGATATAACCACTATCTTTTGCCCGCGGCTTCGCCCGCGTGCGATTCGATTACGGGAACTATACATTTTTTCGCGACAAATAGTACCCTAAGTCACTCTCTGGCCCATAAACTATCTCTTTTTGCCAAAAACCACGTCGATCCGTCGCTCCCTTTCGACGTGAAAGACGAACAAACATACAAACACACACGATTTCGCATTTGTAATATAAGTATTGATTAGATCCAATATTTTACTATAATAACTAGAATTTTCAAAATTTATGTCAGTTATTTCCTTAACGTTGTAGGTGTGTATTTCAAATTTCATGTCACTAACCCTGTGTGGCGGTTGAGATTTCCAGATTTAATCCTGCTGATCTCGTGGGAATGTCTGGTACAGCTACCGTATTCGTATTCTGTAAATGCTCAGTAGGTATGTATGACCTGAGTTTTGATTGATCATTACTCGTTAACTAGGTATAAAGGCTTTCATATCTGTTTAGTTGTTAAGCCTGGCTTAAGCTTAACAGCTCCATACATTTTGACACTACTAAACTAAGCTTAACGTTAACTCGAGATTTATGTGTTTCCAGCAAGTGGACATTAAAGTGGGATGGAGCAAAGAAGAAGAAGATATCTGCGATAATTTCCCCACTTCAAGTTTAAAGGAAATATCTATCCTACTTTTTCTTTTCTCTAAAAATTTGTATCTACTTATTAGCTTAGCACTATTCCAGCGTGATTATTATAAACCTACTTACACCAAACTTTAGCTTTCTGGTAATCCAAGAGTCTCTGAGCTAAGTTGTAGACGGACAGACTGATATGGCGAAACTGTAACTTAACGGTTATGTTTTTGTCATTATTGACTTTGGAACACTAAAAATTGAATTTGGCTTTGATTTAAAACAAGTGAGTAAAAAAGATAAAACAAAAAAAGTCGCTACTTTGTTAAAAAACTACCTCAAACTATCTTAGGTACTAATAATGGGTAGTTACATTCCCGAATAGACACAATGGCCTAAAAAATATATAGATACCCTTTGTATATTAGTGACAAAACCCTTGTCTCGAACATGTTTCATTTCCACTGTAACGTGAGAACTGGCCGGTTAGACATTAGATACCAGAAAAAAAAGAAATTGCTCACCGACGCGTTAACATTGACAGCTCTGCTCTGGCGATAAAAAAATTAAAAAATACAATCGAACGTTCTTTAAGCTGTTGTATTAAGGTTTAAAATAGTTTTGTTTTTGTTAGAATCTAATATCGAACTGGCCATTTGTAACTTCTAAGTACATGAAGCCATGTTGTCGATGGTAGGTAGAGTCAATAAAATAAAGTAAATTATTATTGTTGCCAGTTTTTTGTTATTTTTTGGCCCTTTGTTTAAAATTAATTTTAAAATTAAAACAGAACTATATCTACAAAATTAATGAAGGAACTTAAAAGTTTATAGGGTGGGTATGTAGTAGGTTCTAAGCACAATATTATACTAATTTTTGCCTATAGTAAAAGTACTACTACAAAATTTGTTTATATTATGGAATATACGGAGAAAGTTCTTCTTATATACTAATATCTTAGCATATAAGTATCATAAAGCATTCTACTGAAAGTATACTATCCTGTATCAATGACGTCACCGTTCGTAATTTTTATGGAGCGTTTCGATTTTAATACTAAAAATACGAAAAGGTAAATATAAAATTGCAAGATTAGTTTCCTATACAAACATGTTACAGTGAAAGTTACATTAAAGTATTAAAAAACAGAATCAAATAACATGCAGCTTGGTTTTGAAAGTGGCTTAACCTAGCTAGTTTTTTTCGACCATAGATATTAATTTTTTGAAAAAAAAAAAAACAATTTGCATGACACACTGCAAATGGGCTCAATATCTCCTCTACAATACAATAACATTTCTGAGAAGGAGCCATAATAACTAATTTATCATGTATCATCTACTAAATTTAAATATCGATACAATCCCACCAATGGTAACAAGGCCGACAAAAAACGCTTTCTAGGTGTTAACTTTGACACCTAACCTTCCATACAAAACTGTTCTTTAAGCCAACTGAAGACCGTACACAGCTGCGTGCTATACCCAAATACAATAAATCTTATAAACGAACAAACTACCACAAGCGAAACTAAACCGTATTTGGATTCATTACGGTTCAATACAGCTGTGGGTTGCTACTGCCGCGTTTAGCTATAGGCGTCAATTTTCACACCTACCACCCTCAATCCAATTCAAACCCTATGGCGCTCTCTTTAAAACTTAACTTGGTGTTTGTCGTTTGTTTCAGTTAATTCATTTTTCGTTTGTTACAGGAAAAGGTGTCGTATTTCTCGCCTCTGGTGTGAAGGGTCGCAATACTGGACGCCGATTGGTGGGTTGTCCTGACGTTTCATTCGCTAGGTGCTGATTATCACATCTACCACAGATTAAGCTAAAGTACCAACAAATTACAGTGGCACCACCGTCTATAGAAGTTCCATTTTCGATTACTATTTTGCATCTGTGTTTGTCATTATTTAGGTATCTAAGAATAAAAGGTAGAAGGAATGGAACGAATGGTAAATCTGAGTGTCTAATTGCGTAATGTTTCTAACAATCGCGATCACAATCGCATACAAAAAGTGGCATTTGATTGTGATCGCGAGTGTTAAAAACGTTACACAATTCTCTCTCTGGTTATTGTTTAGGTAAGTTCAGGCCAACAACATGTCTAAAAAATGTCAGACCTTTTAAACCTAGATGACAGAGAACGAATTTAACTACTTAAACATAACCTATTTCATTTTATTTATTAAAAAATCTCAAAGGCAAAAAATATTTTTTTAATTATAAATAATTCAAAAATTCATTCTCTGTACATTAAACTTGCATCAGAAATAGTGTTCTATTCTGAAGCGCTCGATTCCCAGAGGCGATAAATCTCGAGTCACGTATCGCACTTCTATCGCTTTATCTGTCGCTACGCGGAACGCCCGGAATAGCGCGGCTGTGGCTGTTTGGACGCTGCATTTGCCTATTTTCTTTTTTTTTCTGACGTTTCTGTTCCTGAGTTCCTGGAGTGAGTTTCATGAAAGTATTATCCTGTTTATAGGTAATTTAGAGTAGATATCTACTTAGACACAGTACTTACAAAGATCTTAATGAAAACGTGTCAAAAACGAAGCTATCTTTATTTGCCTAGTACTAAGCACAAAGATTCCATACTCGTATGCCATTTTTTAAAACATTTTAGTCTTTTTTACTGTACCTTACCTACCACCTCGTTAGTAGGAGGTAGGTAGGTACAGTTGAGGATATAAATGTCTATAAGAATAGCGTCAAAAATATACATCGACCCTTTGCTTCGACCTTATGGTCGGTCATAAAGGTGTATAAATATTTTTAACGTCTTGCTAACGTACATGAAATTTATGATCTTAACTGTACAGTCACTATATCAGCACCGTATCTCACACAGCAAAGCGTGTATAAATATATGACACCTACCTATGACTCTACTTCTAGGGCTAGTATGATGAGTTAGACACTTTTACACGCTCCACTATGGAAGATAATAATGCCGGTGACTGTACCTACAAGTAACTCGACGCTACATGCAAAAGCAAAGTGTAAAATTCAAATTTCTTATCTTCCCGTTCAGCTGATGTATATGTCATTCAATACGAGAGTGAGTGGGATGCTATGATACGAACTACGATTTTCGAATCTCGTATTAGCCCCCCTAATGAGCCAAAGGACTCTTTCCAAAATTTCGGAATTTTTCATATAGGATTAAAAGTTTCCGTTTCTTAAACCCACTTGCAGGTAAAAATAAATCTAGATTTAGTTGTTAAGCCTGGCTTAAGCTTGACAGTTCCATACATTTTGATACTACTAAACTAAGCTTAACGCTAATTCGAGATTTATGTGTTTCCAGCAAGTGGCCAATAAATTTTAATTTCCTATATTCAGTGAAAATTCCCAGAAATTACCGAAAACTTTCCCAACTTCCTGGAAACTTTCCGCAACTTGCACATTGTACTCGAACGCTCTGAAAAAGCAACAAAAAGACAACGAGCGCCAAAATGGCACGCACTCTTGCCTTTAAAAATGACACACCACACATTACCAAAAACACCCGTCCAAGTCACACCGAGGGCAGCACAAAGGAAGCGACCCCCCCGACACCCTGGGGGTGTCAGGTGGTGGGGGACACCCCCCGGGATCAATTTCAGCGGGCGTGCCTTCTCGGTGGAGTAATCGTCTTACGGACCTCAGTGTCGTTATGTGGCCAGTTTCATGCTTCATGTTTTAGGCTTAGTGGAGGTTGTGTGGGTAGGTTTAGTTTTTGTTTATATTGCTTTGGGTGTGTGAGCCAAGTTTTGGCGGTTTGGGAGGGTAATCCGCACTCCCAGATCAACAGTGGGAAAACTCATAACACAATTCTAACTTGGACGTTCTCGAAGTGAAATTAAGTCTAAATTAAAGAAATGGGTCCATTGAACATAAAACTTAATTAGTACTATGAGACTCACTCGTAGTGAAATAAAACCAGATAACTTACGTCTTAAATCGAGTTTAGCTCGATATGTTTCGGGCTAAAAAAAGACCATGAAATACTCGTACCCCGAAGCATGTCGAGCTAAACTCGATTTGAGATGAGAGCTAGGTTTTATTTGACTATGATAGGTACATCATTTCGGTTTTATTCGCTGTTGGCGATATACTTAGGAGTGCATATTATGCATGAAAATGGAAAATATTTTAAGATTGTTTATATATTTTTTTCAACTCCATATCCATATCGAAAATACAAACTGAAAAATAGACGCACAGAAATCCAGAAAAAGTGACCAAAATTAAATATGCATTATAAATATTTTAGTCATGAACAAAAATGCTATGTCAATCCAAAAATGTGTTCACGCTCCTCTAACATGTCACCGCTCCACACACACACATCACACAAACCCAACTATCACGACCACCAGACTACGCTGACACGTTTCGAACTCAAGAGTTCATCAACAGAACAACACACCAGTATTTAATATTGGCATTGGCTCTGTGCATAACATCAGCGCCACCTATCGTCCGAAACATTGTTGGTTCTGAGGCTAGACGTTTGAAATTTCATCGCGACATTGTGACAAAAATCAACTCTATCACGTATTAATTTATAATACAAAATTACTGTGATAACGTGATTTGGGTGGACAAAGGGTTGTGAATTCATTTTAGTTCATTAAAGTTGAATGAGGTAACTAAAATGTATTCAAACGGTGTGATTTATTTTGGTTATGACAGGGCTTGTTTACTTCATGTTTAGTTTTACTTTACTGTAAAACAAAAAGATAGTGCTACTTTAATGGTTTCTTCAAATACAAGTGAACGTATATAATTGTTCTTGTATCGCTAGTAATTAATTAAATATCGTTTTCAGATCAAAATTATTATCGTTTTGAATGCTGGTTTTGTGAGTTTACTCAATACCAAATTTCAACCACAAACTGTTCCAAAAGGAAAATTATTAGTATCTGCTAGACATGTCCGGGATGTAGAGGAATTAAGAACAAAATAGAGACAGTGTTCAATAATTCAAGCTCGCACCATAAGACAAACATCTATTACTAAAACAAGGTAGTTATTTAAGTCTAAACAAATTTCTTTCTTAATGACAAATTCATATGAGTATGACAATGACATAGCCTACATTATTTCTACTTTTGGCCACTATGCGATAGATTTCATTACCCCCACCTAGTACTTCGCACCCAGCGAATAGGAAAACTATATTGGTCACGACACAGGTTCTTCTGCGTACGTCCTCCGTTCTAGATTGTTCTCGCTAACTCCGAGTAAGTATACTTACTTAGTTCTTCCCATTGTCCTTTAAGTAACCTGAGCCTATACAAAATTGTTAACATAAGCCGTCTCATCTCACACAGTTAAATAACGTCCGAATAATCGCCCATTAGTAGTTCACATATACACTCGTACACAAAAGTGTTTCGCGTCTGTTAGCCAAGAACACGATTCGGAAGCATTACTCAATGTCGCACGCAGCGCGAAAAGTACTGTCACGCACGGAAGGGAAAATGTTAGAAGGTTTTTACGACTGGCTATGTAGGGAAAATCTTCTTTTGTCATGAAGCTGTGATGTCAACGTTGGAAGAGTCGTGGGTTCAAAAATGGCGAAGCACATCTGATTTTTGGAATATTACCACGAGTTTGACGGTGAAGCACTACTCAACAGTGTGTAAGTGTACCTAAATTTCCCGATACTCACTGGACCGGCGTGGGAACTACAAAAAAAAACTATCATTTTGAGAGGAAACCTGTGCCCAGCGGCAAAACGTTTAAAAAATGTTGAGTAGCTAAACATTCCACGAAATGTAAACAATATAATCAAAAACTACAGAATATTATTTACCTAAGTACGAGAAAGCCAGGGGTAAAACCTTATCCTGGTCGTATTGATTTTCACTAATACCATTTATTAATTAATTACATAGGTACATAAAACCGAAAGTCAAACCAAAACTAAAACCACTTTCCAACAGACAAAACACACGCACTGTCCAACACCAATAAAAATAGAGCATCAACACTAAGCCCCCGATCCGTACAGCCTCGCAACACTACGCATCGTAAAGCAACTAAAATCCTCAGGTTGCTATAGATTGCTGGGCTAGCGAAGTAATACAACGTGACGGATCGTTTAAGCTCTGTAATGTATTGCTTTTTTTGCTGTGCTCTCGTGGTATGAGCTGGTGATCCCGGGGCCCCTCGCAGGCGCTGCCAGCGGCGCCGTACCGCGCTGAGATAAGCGCCGCGGCGCCCGTCCTATGAAATTATAGCGCCTCCTGGCTGAAGCTCGCCGTGTGGTATTATTCTTCAGGAGTAAAATGAAATTTATGAAATTCCCGATGTTAGGTGGAGCATTCGAATGCCTTTTCGTGTTCGCATTTTTTTATGAATGGGCTGTAGAATTTTATGACATTTTCGGTTATCTGTTAGACGCTCTGTACTGTATCTTTATTTCTAACTAGCTTTTGCCCGCGGCTCCGCCCGCGTGGAATTCGGTTATCGCGCGCTGTTCCCTCGGGAACTATGCATTTTTCCGGGATAAAAAGTGGCCTATGTCACTCTCGGGCCCATAAACTATCTCTATGCCAAAAATCACGTCGATCCGTCGCTCCGTTACGGCGTGAAAGAGGGACAAACATACAAACATACAAACACACAAACACACAAACATACAAACACACTTTCGCATTTATAATATTAGTATGGATAGATAACCTAGAAACTGTAAAAGTATTTTCTAGCATATCGGCAGACGTTCGAATGACCCTGTCACTTCTAAGAGTTCTCAAAAGGTTTGTCAGATGCTGTAGTCGGCAGTCGGGAATAGGCTAGTGTCTAAAAAGATTCTAATTAATCCGTCAGTTAGATTATCAATTTATCAGAAAGTATTGGACACATATTTTTTCTTTTCTAAAATAAATAAGCCCAACTCCCTTAAAAGGGATAAATCCGCCTTTGCAGTAGTATCTCAAATTTAATCAATTGTATTTTGTTTCTTTTCGTTTACACAATAAAGCGTTTACATACAAACATACATACATAAGCAATGATGAAGATACTCGTATATAGCCAGCTAAAGTTCCACGTTACATCGCTATGTCCGATACTTTTTAGCACGGCATAACCTTACGGGCCGCCACCCCCAAACTTTGACACCCTTCATCATTGTCATTTTTTGTCTAATTGACAAAAGAAAAAATTGCACGGTATAAGCTTTATGACTAAAACCGTGGTGGCCGAGTGGTTTGACCTATCGCCTCTCAACCAGAGGGTCGTGTGTTCAAATCCCGGCTCGCACCTCTGAGTTTTTCGAAATTCATGTGCGCAATTTACCACGAGCTTTGCGGTGAAGGAAAACATTCTGAGGAAACCTGCACAAACCTGCGAAGCAATTCAATGGTGCGTGTGAAGTTCCAAATCCGCACTGGGCCCGCGTGGGAACTATGGCCAAAGCCCTCTCATTACGAGAGGAGGCCTGTGCCCAGCAGTGGGACATATATAGGCTGAGATGATGAAGCTTTATGACTGTAACAAAAACCAGCGTGCAAGGCACACAATCTCCCACAGAATCCCTAAGCTTGCTCTTATTTAATCTAAGATGCCTCCTGTACCACACGCCGAGCCTCAAGAGGGTGTCGGGGTCGCTCCTCCGGGCCATTTGTCAGTGACAGGACGCGGACCGAGGGGAGGAAGGGGAGGGGGGCACCCCGCACATTCAGGCTTGTGCGCGCGACAGTACCTACTAACGTAACGTGGTAATGTTTGGTTTTGAAATACGTTTTGGTTAGTTTTATTAGTAGCTAAAGAGTACACGATCTATCTATGCGGTTTGGTATAAAAACGAGTCGGATTCTTTCTCATCAATTGATTGCTGAAGAGATAGGGTTTTATATGACTAGGGTTTTAGAGACAAAGTGGCCGCGTTGGTAATTGACATTAATATAAAATAAAAATGAATTAGATGTATTTTTTACGGGATGTGGACAGTAACAACCTTTAATGACAGAAACTTATTAAATTCTACCCAGGCTGATACATCTGACCATGATGCATGCAACTGCAGGTGGTTGCAGGTGGTAGGACCTTGTGCAAGGTCCGCCCGGATTGCTACCACCATCTTGCTCGCTAATCCTGCCGTGAAGAGTTTCGGCGTGGAGAGTAAGACAGCCGGTGAAATTACTGGAACTTGAGGGATTCCATCTTAGGCCTCTAGGTTGGCAACGCATCTGCAATACCCCTGGTGTTCTCGGGGATGATCTCTAACCACCAGGAGACCCACTTGCTCGTTTGCCTACCAGTCGAATAAAAAAAAAACTGCATCAAAATATCGAGTATTCATTAAATATAATTACGGTTACAGGCTGTACTTTTTGTTGACTGTACATGCAATGTCATCTAAACCATATATCCGTATCAAACAAATTTAAAGTCGGTACTATTAGCTGTTGAGGAGTTCCCTCCTGCGGAGACGATCCTGGCAGGACCACCAACATGTCACTACCAGATTATTGTATAATCACCAAATTTACATAAGTATGCCAAATTTCAAGTCAATAGAACTACTGGAAGTGGGTCAAATTTAGCATCCAAGATTTGACCCAAACAAATAAATAAATAAACAGGGCAAGCAAAATAAAAGCTTGTAAAAATCAATTTCTCTCTTTCTCGCATCTCTTTAGCTATTTTTTTGGGTTGTGTTTGAAATCAGGGTAAAATTGGTATGATAGAACATTTTTGAAATCGACTGCAATAATAATACATATTTCAACGCTATCACGGATCACATTTTACAAACGTCTAGTTTCGTTTCTAAAAGTACCTATAGTATAAAAGAAAGAAAAATTAACGTTTTTTAGGAATCGATGACAGGATAAAAATCAAATGCCCCATGCAATTTTTAATACTTTATACTATTATAGTAATGTATCTAATAATTAACTTTAGCACTTTAGGTCTGAGTGAAGAGCCTTGGGGGAGGCCTATGTCCAGCAGTGGACGTCTTTTGGCTGACATGATGATAATGATCTCATAATTTGGAATTGGTAATATATAGTAGGTGCTATAGTGCTTTTACATCTTTAGTAGTATTCAAACTTAAGAGTAACTATTCAAATATTGCAGCTCTATGGATTCTCTTGATTTCTTGGCTCTCAACGGCTTCGAGAATCGAATCTCAAGCCAATTGTATAAATCCTTCCAGGCACTAAACATTATTGCCTTTTCAAGCAACGTGGCCAATCGTTAATTTGCTATACGCTCACCAAAAATACCCTTAAATATTGTACTGCCTTTTTTTATTGCAACTCATTAATTAACCTAAACAAAAAGCTGTCGTAAAGAAACAAAAGAGGATCCTCTCATCTCATCGAGTGGTCATATACTTATATTCGAAAACGCTGATCCCGAATACACATAAAAAGGCAGTCTAGCCGATGTTATAAAAATTCAGCATTGGATAAATAAAAATATAGAATAAAATATGGAATGAAAGTGGCGCGGGTCGCAAGAAGCTCGCGATCCTTTGAATGTGCGCAGTGTGGGGACAAAGGGCGTGGAGTCGACGTTATACTAAAATTATATTATTTATTGTAATAAATGTTAAGTATTTTTTCCATGACAGTTTCTGTGACAACTTTTTTTGCTAACAGTACATCTTGTTGACTGTAGGTAGGTAGGTACCTACTTCCATTATAATTCAATTTGAAACTGGGTTACATTTGTCTTCCAAGGTTTGACCCACACATATGCTAGTTAACGCCTTAACACGGCAATTTAAATGGAAGGTTGTAAAATTTCATTGCTAAATACAAGTAGGTAAGGGTGCGCGTGTTACGGCAGCCGCCGAGTCGCGTGCTCCACTGATGAAGGGTTTCGAAATAACCCGAAACATGTCGAGCTAAACTCGATTTAAGGCTTGAGTTATCCGTTACCATATCATTTAATATGAGTGAGTCTCACGGTAGTTTCATGAGTAAAAATAACAAGTAGGTAAATATTAAAAGTAAACCTCCTGATTGTGAGAGATAATATGTGGTAAGTTACAAGATGTACATAAATACAAGATTGAAGATGATGTATGTAGTTAAATGGTAAAAAATATAGAGACTCAAAAGTGATTTATCATTAATATTTACGGGACGTAGTAAGTTCCTAACTCAATGTCAATACCATGGGCATAGAATAGACGGAAGAGATGAATGACGAATAGGAGAATGCGACCATTTGTGAGAACTTATGACCATGACGATGAGACTGAATCGCCGGTGAACTTCTTCCTGCCATGTACAGTAAAATTGTGGAATCAATTTCCGGCAACAGTGTTTCCTGACAACTATGACATCGAGGCTTTCAAGAAAAGAGCTTATACTTTCTTAAAAGGTAGGCAACGGACCGATGACTCTTCTTGAGTAGTTGGTACTCATGGGCAGTGGTTTTTATTTCCCATCAGTTCCCCCCAGCTAGTTTGCCTTCAAAAAAAAAGTTAATAGAGTCCTCTCCATAGATGTGTCTGTGCGTGCGGAGTGTTTCTTTGGCCGTAACAATCTGAAGGCGGCGCCACGGGTCAGCAGACCTCCCCTGCATGTGTGGAGGCAGATACGATACGTAGCAATAATTCGCTAGCGACGGTGGGTTTTGTCGCGAATGTTCAGATGTATGAAAGGAATTTGATGCTCTTATTCTTACTAAGATTATGAATCTGAAAATGTATTTGTTTGTCCATTTTAAGGGCGAAGCCATGAGTGGTCGGTCGCGTAATTTTAGTTTCATATAATGTGTACAACTCATTTTGAGTCGCTGTGTGGCACACACTGGATTTTTGTATAAAACCGAATGCAGTATAAATTTCACGACCGAAAATACACGACACACGACTCAAAAAAAAATTATAACAAAAAATTTAACCGACTACAAAAAACCATGAAAATAATTCTCTACCAATCTGAAGTCGGTCGGTGCCTTATGCCTCCTCTACATATCGACGGATGCGTCGGCAGATGGATCCGCAACCATATCTTCGGATAAATTGCGATCCGTCCACACATCGGCAGACGTGTGGACAGGCGCGGTGCGTTCGCGCTGTCAACCTTTGATCCGTGTCGAAAAACCGACACCAAACGGATGAGTGGCAGATGCATCGGCCGACGTTAAATACCTACCACAGACAAGGAAAAACCACCCTCTACACCTCGGCGGACGCATCCGCAGATACAATCTGCCGACGCATCCGTCGATATGTAGAGGAGGCATTACACGAGCTAGCAGTGGACCTATAGTCATCTACCTCACCTACGAACTTTATATTGGGCTTCAATCACTCCTGCTGGCTCGTGCTGAGGCACCGACCGACTTCAGATTAGTAGAAAATTCTTTTCATGGTTTTTTGAAGTCGGTTCAATTTTTTGATACTTTTTTTTCACGCTTTATGGTGTACCTAAATAATATAATATGCAATAGTTTATTATCAACTGCTCGTCACTTTTTACGAAAGATTGCTTTTTCCGATGCAGAGACGTTCATTATCCTGGTGCTTCACCACCCGGGCCGTTTTACCATATGCATTACGAGGAGCATAAATTGCTTAGCAACTGTGTCCAGCAATTAAAATTCAACCCATGAAATACTTGTTATTGAGTAGTAACTCCGATGGTCAACTGTGGTCTTCATCATCAGTTCCACTCCACCAAATGATGATTTTCAATAGCAAATGCACGAGCTACTACTAAATATATCCAATTTACAATAGGTGTCTCTACAACATTTGAAGAGTTCCTTCGATTTCCTTAAGACCCAATCATCAGAGATCCTGATTTGGTGCTTGTAAGACCTAATTGAAGACATTTCCAGTCGAAAAAAAAATCCAATCGGTTCATAAGTGATGAAGGTCTGAAGTAACAAAAAAAAATACAACCGAATTGATAACCTCCTCCTTTTTGAAGTCGGTTAAAAAATTACGCTCGTCTGGCTTTACCCTAAACGTAAATACCTAAAAGTTGTTTATGATTCACGGTTAAACAAACCAAACATGTTTATAAGGAAGGGAGTGTAGATAGTGATTAATCACTTGAGTCTTTGCGTGATCAAGACGCCAGTAGATACTTCCAAACTTCGTTAGCTCGTAAGATGCAGTCATACGAGTAGCAAATATGTTTAATGTTTTGACAAAATTTTTATTCTAATTCAGTGCCCTTAGTCTAAGTTTTCGGTTACAAAATACGTCTCGATCGCGATCACATTAAAATCTCAATTTGTATGGAAACACGGACAGTGCTTTTAGCGGAACGTTTGCGATGTTTGTGTTTCCATACAAATTGACATTTTAACGCGAACGCAATCGAGACGTATTTTGTGACCGAAAACTTACACAAAGGCACAGGACACAAAAAAGGTATGGGCTACCTTTTACGCTAATTTCTGGAGTATGAGACGGCCAAGAGCACGTCAGACGCGCCCGAAATAGGGTTCCATAGCCATTACGAAAAATAAACTAATATTTGTCTAAGGATTTCGTATTTTGTACGGAATATTCCAAGTTTAGGTATATTTTATACCTTAGGCTGCTATTTACTCTTAAATTACTAATAATTCTCAAGAAAATTTAACCGTTATAGTTTTCCTTGTAAGCTTGATACTTACTACTATCCTGAATTTGTTTAAATTTTTTCACCCTCCGGTTTAGATTT
The DNA here is from genome assembly GCA_037349165.1 of Choristoneura rosaceana. Lineage (NCBI taxonomy): Eukaryota > Metazoa > Arthropoda > Insecta > Lepidoptera > Tortricidae > Choristoneura > Choristoneura rosaceana. The sequence goes on along the minus strand of JAZBNJ010000018.1, from coordinate 9,023,311 downwards.
TAGAGGGGAGGGGGACGCTCGATTATAATGAAAATTCGCACTTTAAATTACTGAATCTAAAAATCATTTTAGCAACCTCTTAATAGTTTTAAAAGACCCATCCAGCGATAACCCACACTAAAAGATTGGATGAGAAAAAAAATCACCCCTACTTTTCTATGGGAGGTACTCTAAAAAATATATTTTTTAATTTTTTATTGTACCAATTTGTCGGCATAGTTCACATTTATATATTCTTGCAAAATGACAGCTTTCTTGCATTGATAGTCCCTAAGCAAAGCCGCGGACGGACAGACAGATACACAGACATGGCGAAACTAGAAGGGTTCCGTTTTTGCTATTTTGGCTATGGAGCCCTAAAAATGGCTGATTTGTGACCATGCAGGTCAGCACCTACCTATATATTAGTCTGCAGAGCGGCTTGTTTGATATTGTTTGTTTTTTGTAATGTGGTTACATTATTATTCCTTATAATGTAAGTGGTTAGTAGCTACGGAAGACGAATACTGAGCAGCTGTAGAACCTTTAAACAAGAAATATAATAGTGGTATGCCAGTGTCATTAAAATGTCGTCATTAAAAAAGTTAACATGTTATTTACGAGTAGATCTAAAGTGTTCCTTTAAGTGCTCACATTGTTTTTCTATGACTGTAGGTAGATAGACACACCGTGATAATTCATATATCTCTCTAATTTAAACGACCACGACATAGCCAGTCACAATGTGAAAAATGTTTTCCTAAAACCCAAACTGTTTACCAAAACCCTTCCTTCCGTATTTCAACCCAAATTGACCAAGCCGTAACAAAAGGCAAAAGTTTACAAAATAACTCGGAAAAGGGTAATTAAGAGGCCGGCACTCGCAACTAACAGCTTTAACTGTTTCGGATAACTTAACTGAGAGAATAACTGAGGGTGCTCGGAACTTCCTTGGGTGAGGAATGAGGGGAAAGAAAGCGGACGGTTTTTGTTTTGTTCGAAGTTCGTTTAGTCATTTACGGAATTTATAGCGAAAAGGAAAAGTTTTTGATGTGTTTCGACTTACAGATGATAAGTTTTTAATTCCGATGTAAATTCATAGAAAGCGACATGTTTTTGTAGTGACAATAACGTTGAACTAAATCATGTATGGTGCTTTCTGATAGATACAATCTAAAATAGAACAAGAAACGGCTTAAAATAATGATCTAATTTTAATTTAAGAATTTCAATGCCTATTATTTTCAACACATCAAAAATGACACAGACTTTAACTAATAAATTATCTACTGTCTAAATTGTCTAATACAATTCGTACTTTCCGTATCCTTTCTTCTCAACAAGGCTACGCTGACATATTTTTGAAAGAATCGAATAGATATACTACTCGTATATATTTTTGCTCTCGACTGCACTCTATACTGCATTCTTTCTTCTTTCAGTGAATTGACAAAACGAACCATACATATTGGATTGACACGGCAACTAGAGGGCGAGATGGTAATGACATTGAAACCAGGATAACAATGTTCTTGGGATGCCTTTGACAGGGTAATAAGTTTGTCTGTCTCGATGCAAATACGATCAGAAAGTTAAGTGATTCATCAAATTATTAAGATTAGATATCTAAGTTTGGTCCGACACAGCTCAATGACTATGCAATTTAAAGTGGCAATGGGCGGGCTACATATTTCGAAGAACAGATAACCGTTGAGGGAGAAAAGTGCTTGAGTGGTGACCATGAACCGAAGGACGAAGCGTTAGCAGGCCTTCCACTAGATGGACTGACGATATCGTAAAAGTTGGGGCAACCGGTGGATGCATGTGGCGTTTCAAAGGGGAGGCTTTGTCCGGCCACGTGGAGTGGATGTCTTCCGGCTGATGATGATGACGATGATGACGAAGTTCGGTCCCAGTCTGCCTCAGTGACTCAAATAATGTACAAAATGCTAATGACCATAATAATCAGAATAGAAAATCAAAGCTAGGCGTATGATTGCAATTTTTGTCAGTTTCATCCAACGAATATTACAAATACGAAAATCGGTGAGAGTGATGATGAATGGTGAGATGATGATGATGATGATGATTATGATGATGATAATGATGAGGTGGTTTGTGCATGTGAGTGTTTTTTTACTCCTTTGTGCTTAAACAACTCGAAGTATTCGGGTGTATTTCGACAGCTGGAAGTTTGGAATAACAAACAGGCCTACTTTTTATTCCCAGGTTAAAAATCTTGATCCCGAAAATCCCTAAAAGAAACACCTGGAATAAAAACAGGTATTCGTTATACAACGTAAATGAAGACGAAGTAATTTTGGAAATTCCTGTGAACATTTTGTATAATCCCGTAATTTTAATTTAACTGCTAGTTATAATGCTCTACGCGAGCGAAGCCTAAAACTAAACTCAGACTCACTCTCGTAACAGTCAATAAATTTAACCCAACCACATCAACTATTAACAACTAACCGCCAATGACTTATCTCCTATCTATATTCAACCGTTACAGTTAATTCGGAAGTCTAAATTGTTCACCTTAGTTCACTTAATCTAGTTAATCTTGCACTCCTAGAATCCCCCCACCAATGGTCTAGCGTAAGACTATGCAATACAATGACTAAATTAAGGCGACTTTTAGGAAAGGCATTATACGTATAGAACACGTTTTCCAATGCCCCAATGAATTTGATGAGTACAACGTTGTAGGTACTTGATTAGCTGACGTCAAGTAAACTTTGATAATTATTTTATTGATTTTTATAGACTTACTTATGAGAGTTGAAATTAAATGAACACGCCATTTCCTTCGTAACTGTCACATTTTTCACATAAGATGGCACATTTGACACATTTGCACATGGAACATGGCAAATTTTCGTATGTAGGTACAATGTTTTAAAATTTAGCGGTTGTCGATCGTAATTAATATACCTATAGTGCATCTGAGATTTAAACACAACTTATAATTAATGCTGCCATATAGTCTAAATAAGCCGATGACTTTCATTTTGAGTCTGTGCTTTCCTCATTCAGAAGCCTAATAACGAAGTTCAAAACGGCAAATTCTTTCCAGTTCTAACAAAAAAGAACAAATATTCAAGACTATTCCCAAGAATATTTCGTTTGCCATTCACCTTCGCACAAACATACCCACAAATACAACGTTTAAGGGAGCCATTACACCTACGGCCCTCCGCCATTTTCCAAACGATTTACCCTGGCATCTGCGAGCGCTGTTGAGCAAGGCGTCTTTTACCCGTAGCCAAGCGTTTTTCCGACACGTTACGTCACAGGATAAGAGTTAAGAATATTGAAAAATGCGTTAATATTGAAAATTGTAAGCGTGCTTCATTTTGCAGAAGACCAAAAAGAGTCTAGGTTTAAGTTACGTGAACATAAATGCATGTAGGGAAAACACTAAGTACCTACCTAATATTTAAGTTTTTCTGAGTTGAAGCCCAAACATCACTACAAACATCGCTCATTAAGATCTTTGAAGCACTGGATCTATTAACCAAAAAAAAACCAGAAAATCAAGCGTTGTTATTGTTCATTTGCGCTTATTTACGACCATGTAAAGTCGATTTCATAAACTTGTCGGCAAAAATTTGATCAAAAATATCTGAACACAACTCTATTTTTAACGGCGTAGAAGCGTCTTCAGATATTTTTGCTCAAATTTTTACTCACAAATTTATGAACTCGACTGTACCAAGCAGCCAACCTTTGCTTGTCTCACAAAATGTTTTACCATCGCCAGTACCTTCACAAGTAACCGAAATAACTCCCATGTGAAATAAGCGCAAAAACCGCCATCTTTTTTTCTCCAATTTGATTCACGAAACTAGTTTCCAAATGACAAATTAATCTCTTGAAAGTTGTAGGCGGGTGTTTTTTTGGAATGATTCGGAGGCAACGAGCCGCGGCGGATCGGAGCGACGGCCATAGTTGGGGTTTGTTCATGTTGACAGTTGTAGTCATTTCGCTAAAGAAAGTTAAAAAAAAAAAACATTTACTGCCGAAAAAAAAAGTATACGCAAGAAGGTACCATAAGCCAAATATGTGGTCTACCACCCTAAATTTGTCACAAAACAATAATGCCAGTACACGTATCTGTCAACTTGAAAGTTCGACGTTAGCGACATATTCATTTAATAGGAACTTGTTTAAAAATTGATAGACAACTTATTTGACTGATGATACATGCTCAACTGATATATAATATCATCTCGGTCTATAAGTACATACGTCCCACTGCTGGGCACAGACGTCATAGGATAGGAGGGCTTGGGCCGTAGTTCCCAAGCGGGCCTAAAGCAGCTTGGGAATTTCACACACAGTATTTTTTTTTTGGCATGTCTGTGTAGGTTTCCTCAAGAAGTTTTCCTTCATCGTAAAGCTCATGGTAAATTACAAAATGTAATTTTGCACATATCAATTCTGAAAAATTCAGAGGTGCCAGTCCAAGGCTCGACCTCGTGATCCTCTCTGTCTGAGAGGCTTTCAAACCACTATGATTTCATCCATTTTTTTGAATGGTAAAAACACCGTAGTTTAGTTGCATTTTTATCGAATTAAGATTTAAAAATAAAATAAAAATTGCTAGGTAAGTACCTATTACATTTCTTTGAAAGAGACTGTTTGAGATTTCGTGAAAATATTTTAGGGCCATTTTAAATCTAGGTTTAAGTAGTCTTAAGTCCTGTCAGATCCACATAAGAACTGTCGGTATAATCCTTAAATCGAGATTTTAAAAACCTACAATGCGTCCTTATTTCTAGAACACAGTTTAAATTTAAATTCATTGTGGCCAGAGCTTTACAATAAGCACAAAATTCGAGCAATTATGTCCAATTTGTACCGAATTTGGAGGGAAAATGTCCCCTTGTAAACTTTCCAGCGAGGGATCTCAGGATCCAGTAAATGTTTGTTAGTAAATTATAACTATCGAAAGTATTTTCTTTTGTACTAGATTTTACCCGTGGTTTCACTAATTTGAAACATGAATTATTCAGTTCTAAAATTCCATGATTTCTTAAAAATTATGGTGTTTTACTATTTTTTTGACTATCAAAAAGAAAGACAATTTAAGCTACTTTTACATTAATAATGTTGTAATGGTATGAAATTCAAGATTAGACAGAAAAATATATACTTGCTGCATGGAGAAAAAAGATTCATTTGGAGTTAGATTTCTCAAAAAATTACTATAATTAAATCCAATTTTAGACTGAAATATTTTTTTTCACTAGTTACATATTATTAGCCTTCGTGATTAAGATTTTTAAATTGGCGTAATTAAATAACGATCCGATGGAAATACCACATAATAATTTATATAGGTACGATGCATTTTTAAATTACTGCGATACAGAAATTTTTAGAAAATTGAGAACTTACATCAGATGCAACAACAACTTTGTTTGAAAAATTTATAGACTACCGCGAATATGAAGAATTTAATCTAATTATATCAGGTAGCCAGCTTGGATTTGCCAAATGTTTACCGTTCACAGGACAACGGATGAAACCGTCCGCAAACGTAGCTCTTACACCCGACTTAGCAAATAGTTTAAACGTTTAGCACAAATTGCAGTCCGTCCAAATGTCTCCAACCATTGTATTTTTTGTCAGGATTATACCAATCCAATCCCATATGAAAGAGTCGGTGCCTTTTGCAGAGACGGTTGCGTTCCGTTTTCGCACGGCTGCCTAATTCAATCAAGCGTTCTGCCATCTGAACGCAACAAATCCCTAATTGTTCGCGTAAGTGGCACTCGGGATTAAAATTAAAAACCTTATCCCAGAAGTACTTGAAGCAAAAATAAAATACCTTTTCAATTAATTAGTGGGAAACATCAGCACGTCGACGGCATCAATCGTTGCTCGAACTGAGCAAATTGGAACGTGGCCCTTTCGAAAAAAGTAAACTCGGAACGTTGGCGCCAACCCGCGATGTTCTTTATTTGAATGTCTGCGTGTGTCTTTTCTTTTTACAATGTTGCCGCATTGTTGGATCAAATATTAATATTTTTTACGTTTCTTAACGGCCAGCTTTTGTTCTAGTTAGTATCTATGGATGAGAATGTTTGATTGGGACAGATAACCATCAGATTTGCTAACTGCTTGATTATTGCGTGCATCTTTTGTTTTTGATATTGCCGCATTTTAGCATCATTAATCGATTAAAATTCAAATGTGGACGTCTGGTTTGACAACTGCGCAGCATGATGTCAGTATAAATATTATTATCTAAAATTTGTTTTGTACTCAATATTAGGTGTGATTAGTATTAAGTGTGATTTTATTAAAATGATGACTAAACATTTCACAATGTATTATTATTCTTATCATCTCTCATTCACACATTGAGTACTTAATAATAGCCGAACAAAAAAAAAACACTTTATTTATAACGGACTTTTTTGACACAACAACTTAAACATGGCAACAATTTTGTACAAGAAAGTTGGGTAAGTTTTTATCCGTTTTTTAATCTTTCTTCTAGGTATTTATTTAGATGTTTTTTGACTTTCCGTTTACCGATGACAGCATGGCGGCTAGATGATGGGATATTTTATGAGGTATGTGACGGCGCAGCGGGAAACCGCTTGGTCGGACCACCCGCCCTCCAATATAAGTTATATAATTTATTGAATCAGGCGTTACTTTGCGGAGGTCCATATCAATGACCTATAAACAATTACTTTGCTCACCCGTGACCTTTGTCTATGCAAAAAATCATGCTCAAGCAGCGCCTCTACATCGACACTGTAAGAGTAACACAAATCGGACAAACTCTACCACCACACCACCAGTATTTCGAACTCAACGTTCTGGTGAACGATTATGTTGTTCTGAGGAGCAGATTAATGCAGTTTTCCTCAGGATGTTTTCTTTCACCGGTAAACTCGTGGTACATTTGAGTTGTAATTTCGCATAATTATGAGTTTCGGAAAATTCAAAGGTGCGAGCCCGGATTTGAAAGCACGATTCTCTGCTTAAGAAGCCATAGCTCAAATTACTAAGCCACCACGGCTGTTCATAAATAAAATTCTTATATTGGTAGTAGCTTTTGAAAAAAAAAAAATACATAAAGTTTTAGAAACGTTCCAAGTTCTAACTTCTAATTCATGTCAACAGAGTCGAGTGTAGTTTTTGAAGTCAACCGTGTATTTGGCGTGAATGTACGTGAAATAGATATTGATTAAGTACTTATCCTAATACAGTGAAGAAGTAGGTAAAGTTTGTTTCTTGCTTTGTGGCTACCTACGTTGGAACCTCTGAAAGTGCCGAACCGATTATAAATAACTTTCCGACAAGTTTCTTGCGGTGCGTTCCTTTTGGCAATGATGGTCTTTCCGAGAGCGCTGGTAGTACAAAAAAGTGATATAATTAAATGATATTAAAAGTGATGTAATTATTAATTGTGGCCCGGCGGAAGACCAGTGCTGTGACCTTTTTATAGCGGCAACACTTCTTATTTTTATTTTTCCCAACCTGTGTAATGTGTCACTGCTGTTATAAATAAATTATTTTCTTTCTTCTTTCTAATTAAATGTTTGGAGGTGGTACTGTTGGCGCCGTTAATAAAAGATTTTTATTTATATTTCTTTCTCTATATAAAAGCGTCCTAAGTGGCCTACTTACAGAATGAACCTTTCGATTTGATTTTTTTAATGTTTTTATTCCCGGAAATAATAAAATTTCCGTATCTGCGGCTGTTAGTATGTCCGAAAAAAAAACAGAAAAATGCTTTACAAGAAAAGAATAAACAAAAAGAACATCGAATATTCTAAATGGCAAACTTATAGCAATAAGTACTATAGCAAATTTTAGTATTTATGACATAGTATTACGATTTCCGTGAAACACTGTATTATGTCCGTTACGCCATGTTTACTCATCCGTTGACCGCTCCAGTCAGTTCCTGGATGTCCTGTTAATGATGTAAAGAGTACAAATGACGCAGGCGCCGATTTCTTTGGTGCTTACATCCACTAAATGTATGAAAATGTGTTTATAAAATCTAAAAATTAAATTATGTCAATCTTCAAGGTTTTTCGATGTTTGCAATTCGGTGACCCATAGACGCGCTCGTCTCCAACTGAAATAATTCTAGCTTATGTGTCCGTTACGTAATAAGTAAGTATACGCAGGTAATATAGGTAAGTAATAGTTAAATACATTGCTTTGTCTACACACACGCAATTATAAGCAAAACAAACTAATCTTTGCAGCAAGGCAAAAATGACGTTAAATTAAATTTTTTATGACGCATTATTGCCCAACTGTAGTTTTTTTTTAATTCAATGACAAATTAGACAGACACGGGTCTCATAATATCGTACGATATCAAGTAACGTGCGGGATTTTTCAAAATTGTTTGCAATTGGCATTTCGATTGCGAAGAAACGTCGTCTTGATTAATATTCAAATTGAGAGCCAGTCAAATTCCTTTGCTTCTGAGAGCTGTTCAAAATTTGAATGTCATTAGATAGAATCGATCTCACAACAGACAAGAAATTTGTTCCAACGAAACTTTTCTAATGCTTAAAAATTACAAAAAAAAAACTATATTAGAAAGTTTGAATATAGAGATCATAATGTAAAAAAATTAAAATATTTCATAGCACGGAATCCTCTCCATGTGAATTAGACTCTTACAGGGCCGGGTTATTTTTTAAATACCTATTCTGACTATAGCTCTGCATTCACAGACTTCGATGCGCATTGATCACGCATTCGGCGCACGGTCCACCGGCGCCCGCGCACGGCGGCGTCTTTGTCGGCGCATCAAACGCGACACCAATGGACTAACGGCGCTTCGTGTAATGAGATTTTTTATGTCATTCATATTTTTAAATGTGTATTAATATGGGGATAGAATTTGCATTTGAAAGATTAATTTAATTAATGACAATGATTTCTGTGGTAATATTTGTAGTAAGTACCTACATCCTTTGGCAGTACAAAAAATAGAATAAAATGAGTACTAATTAGAGATGTGCCGATCATCTCTAATTAGTACTCACTTTGGCTGACTAGCCGACTAGCCGATTAGTCGGTTGTAAAAAAGCCGACTAATCGGCCGACCAGGTCGTCGCTCCATCTTGTAAATGATTAGTATGGAAACAAAAAACTAAAGGAACTACTATTAAGAGTAATCATTTTTGTCTAGGATGGATGTTCTTCATCCTCATAGGCCACAACTCGCCACTTCTATCACCGGTTGCCCGTAACTCTTGCGATCCATCCACATTGACAATCCATCTGGAGGAAGGCCTGCCGAAATTTCATCCTACGGTTCGTGGTCACTACTCGTGGACTTTTCTCCCCCAATGTATCGTTCATCGAGCGATGTGGCCAGCACATTGCTACTTATCAGTTAACCGCGTTCGATTCGGTGGAGCGCCGGCCCCGATGACTCTTTGGTGACAGTCTGCAGATCGGGAACAGGCTACAGAGCACAGATATAGATTACATTAGATAACGCAAACACCTCAATCTGTATGAAAACCAACCGTGTCACTTTTTTGTATCTACTGTGACATCTCAAGAGCGAATTAACGATGTGAATTCCCCGATGTCCGCGCAAAATCGATTCAAAATCGCCGCCCGCCCCTGCCGTGAGGCTCGAGTCAGTCACTAGTCATCATTAGTCAGTTAGCGGTCAGTCTTTGTATGGAGCCAACCCCGACGTTTGGTCGGGGTTCGGACACGCAAAGTAGATGCATTTGCGTAATCTAGTGTAATCTGTATCTGTGCTACAGAGCCTCGAACGATTTGTTTGTCTGTCTGTTTTTTTCCGAATACATGTTGGTGAGTGTGCACTGGAATTACATGAACTTATTTCTCCATTTCCATTTTGCTAACGGACTTCCAGAGGGAGAGCGTCTTCACCCTTATGTAGTTATTGTTCTGTTAGCAGCACGAAGCGGTTTGCTTCATCTTTCATAATGCGAACTGCTAAGGAATGGAATCCGCTCCTGTCGTCTGCATTTCCGGATAAATACAATCTAGGGCTCTTCAAGGCTAGAGTGAATAGGCTGTTACTGAACCAGTGAGATACACCTTTGGCCTTATCTGCACTTAACATCAGGTGAGATAGGGGGTCAATCACGAAAGAAACTCCTTCCATCGCTAAAGTCATTACAAAGTACTGTATCGTGCATATACCACTAATATTATACTTAAATGCAAAAGTTTGTATGTTACCTCATCAGTCATCACATCTAAACCGCTGCACCTATTTAGATGATTTCAGTATAAAGGTACTTTGAATCCCGGGGAAGGATATAAAATAGTTTTTATGCCGGATTGCATAGTTCCCACAGGATAGCGATAAACGAACTCCACACTGACGGAGTCGCGGGCAACAGACTAGTTAAAGTAAAAAGTAGTAGTTAAAGTAGAGTAGTTAGGTAAATTTTGCTGTACGTGTGCGTCTTCTGTGTTAGTGAATAAATGTCTTCTTTCTTTTCTTTCTTTCTCTAGTTTCTTTATTAAGGTGACGACGGCGCCTGCGGCTGCACGCCTCATTGCCATCAACCACGCATGAGTGAATCGGGCCTTTGAGGACCTGCAGATGGAGCAAGTCAGTTGTGAAAGGAATGAGAGGAAAGCAGGACATCGCTTACAATTCCTTGTCAGTACTGCGGCGCTTCATAGAAAAAAGAAAGAAAGAAATCATTTTATTCGTGACAAAGTAGCATAGCATAACAAAAAAATCGGTCAAGTGCGAGTGCGAGCGACTCGCGCATTAAGGGTTCCGCACCTCCGTACCTACAATGTTTTAAAAACAAATAGTTCAGTAATATTTTTTTCTAAAAAAATGTTATACAAACTTATTTCCTGGTGGTACTTTTTGTCCCTGGTTACCAAAGTAGGTAGTCGTCAAGACGAATCAAAAAGATCAAAATCGAGTCGTTTTATTACAGAGTTCCTATGGCCAACATCTAACTTCATCGTCAGATCAACTCTATGTCACAATAATATTGCATATTGTCATCGGATTTATACATGCGTGTAAAATTTCAGCTCAATCGGTTGAAGATATCCACTTCAAATTTGAGTTGAAAGATTCCACCCGAGCAAACATACCTCATCACATCACAATAATTTTTTGTTAAAATTTTCATTTTTAATACAAGCTTTTCTTGCCGAGTGTACTTTTTGTTGATTGTACTTGCATTGTTATCTAAACTACATATCTGTACCAAATTTCAAGTCGGTACTATTCACTATTGAGGAGTTCCCTCCTGCAGAGGCGTTCCTGGCATGACCACCAAAATGTCACTACCAGATTATTGTATTGTCACTAAATTTACCTTAGTATGCCAAATTTCAAGTCAATCGGACCACTGGAAGTGGATGAAATTTAGCTTCCAAGATTTGACCCAAACAAACGATAAAAAAATAAATAAACAAACAGGGCAAGCTAAAGAAAAGCTTCTGAAAAAAATTCCAAAATGTACTTAAGCACTTGTACAAGTATTTCAAATAAAAAATAATTTGATTTCTCATCCTCTTTGGTTCTGGCTGTTTGCTTCTGAAGCTATTGCCACCCAGGGCTTTAAAAAAAACATTGGCTGTCATGCGGTTTATTCGCGGGAAATTCTGCGGACTTCGTATGTTGTGTAATTAAATAATAAAAAAGCTCGACTTAGTGTGAATAAATTTTTAACTGTATTATAAAGCTTGTAAATAGTGTTAAATACTTAGTATGATTTTTAATAGTGTAAAAAACAATAAGTAAACATAGTGATAGTACAGTGTGGATTTGACTAGCGCTTTATCAAAGTTGGCTTCATTGAGGTTTGTGATGCATAAATTGCTTCATTTATTTTGCACAAAAACTAATAAATCAGACAGTCACTAATTATATTATCGAAACTTTTATAAAACATCATTAAAATCGCAAACCTAAAGGTAAATATTCAAACAACATAGCTACTAGATCGCCTTAGCAACGGCTAATAACGCCTAGCAACCAAAAAACGCTCAGAAAAAACACGTTTATTGTATGACGACCCCCTTTAACTTGTAACTTTATTTTATTTTTAGTATTTGTTGTTATAGCGGCCACAGTAATACATAATCTGTGAAAATTTCAAGTGTCTAACTTTTACGGCTTAAGAGATAGAGCCCTGTGACAGACGGACGGACGGACAGACAGACAGACAGACAGACAGACAGACAGACAGACAGACAGACAGCGGAGTCTCAGTAATAGGGTCCCGTTGGCACCCTTTGGGTACGGAACCCTAAAAAAGATATTAAAAAGCACGAATTTGTTATGTCACGAAATAGTCCCAAATCAGCAAAAATTGCCGGTCTTGCGAACGGCGCTGTTCTTCCTTTGGGACCAATAGAATAGGACCATAGAATATAATACTTCCCAACCTGGACCTGCTTCTGACACCGCCGGTGGTGGGACGGTAGATAGGCAGAAATATACTGAGCGGCAAAAAATCTGGCCCTCAAATGTATGCAGTAAAGGTGATTTTGTATGTAGCGTGGGCCAAATTTTGTGCCGCTGAGTATAGTTATTGTTAATCGCAAGTGTCGCATATATCATAGTACCTAAGTATGTGAACTGTGGCACAACAATAGTAATATCTGACACAGCAAAGGGCAGATATTTGATATGAATCTATTTCTAGAGTGGATAGGAGGTGTCAGATATTTTTCCACACACCACAGTGGCAGATATTAATGATTCATTTCCCAACAGTTTCTGGACGAACGATTTTTTAAAACTGTAATTTATTTAAGATATATTTCGGGAATATCCCGTAAAACCCTATAGGTTAGGTTAAGTAAGATTCGTTTTATAATGAAAAAATTAAAAAAATCCTGAAGTACTTACAGGTTAAAAAAATCGCTTCCAAAATTATGAGATTAGAGAAATGAATCGTTTGGGAAAAGTATTTTCGCCAAAAAAATAAACAACCGTAGGACGCTCGTAATGTAAACTCCGCAAATGAAAACGGCAAATATTTTTTACAACTGTTTTTAAAACATTAGGGCTACAATATACAACTGCCGCTTTAAATCAGTGCCGATGAAAACTGCTACCAACTTAAAGCTACCGTCAAGACGAACTGTTTCGTGCACATCCATACTAATCCACACTAAAATTATAAATGGGAAAGTGTGTTTGTATGTTTGCGTGTTTGTATGTTTGTCCGTCTTTGACGTGACGGAGCGACGGATGGACGTGATTTTTGGCACAGAGATAGTTTATGGGCCCGAGAGTGACATAGGCTACTTTTTATCCCTGAAAAATGCAGTTCCCGAGGGAACAGCGCGCGATAACCGAATACCACGCGGGCGGAGCCGCGGGCAAAAGCTAGTTTCTTTAAAAATATGACGTCAACGACGCCTGCGGCTGCGCGCCTAATTGCCTTCAACTACGCATGCGCGCCATCGGACCTTTGAGGTCCCCAGATGGAGCAAGTCATGGGTGAAAGAATGACGTCGCTTACAACCCATTGATTGAGTTCACGATAAGAGGATAATGAGTCTGTTATGACTGTAGTGAAAATCCCAAAATACTTCCCTTTAATGTAAACTTTCTCTTTAGGTATGTGTTACTAGCCGTGGTGGCCTAGTGGTTTGACCTATCGCCTCTCAAGCAGAGGGTCGTGGGTTCAAACCCCGGCTCGCACCTCTGTGTTTTTCGAAATTCATGTGCTGAATTACATTTGAAATTTACCACGAGCTTTGCGGTGAAGGAAAACATCGAGAGGAAAACTGCACAAACCAGCGAAGCAATTCAATGGTGCGTGTGAAGTTCCAAATCTGCACTGGGCCCGCGTGGGAACTATGGCCCAAGCCCTCTTGTTCTGAGAGGAGGCCTGTGCCCAGCAGTGACACGTATATAGGCTGGGATGACGATGATGATGCAACAAATTACTAAAATGCACTTTATTGAGCTGATAGAAGGTGCATTTTATTAACTTGTATTAACTTGTTGCATAGGTACTTATCTAAAGTTTGGGGGGAGGTGTGGGTTCTCTTGTTTGCATAACTACGTCCAATTAACCCAAGACCAAGAAATTACTACAGAAACAAATTAATGACTGTTGGATTGGAACCGAAAAAAGTTCTCGAATGGAAACAGCGAATCGGCAAGCGCAGCGTTGGACGAGGACGACCACCAAAGAGATAGATCTATGGCCATATCCAATAGTGGGCTTCCAGCGGCTGATAATGATGATGATGATAGAGAAATCACCTAAGCGAGTTAGAACCAAAGCTGATCGTAAACGTTTTAAACCTCCCTTGGACAGAATGTAAGTGATGTTTGGCGGTACAGAGATGAATAAATACATAAATAAGGGCAGACAAGATATAAATAAATACAAATGAAGGCTACTGGCGCCACGATCGCCGCCGCGCGCGCTCGTCTTATTGCTTCCGATGGAACAGAGAAAAGACGGAGTCGCCAACACTCTGTTTTTTGTTCGTCCGTCTGTAACTTAGAAAATCTAATCAGCTCACTATTTGACACCACTATCATAACTCTGTCTTTAGTTATCGTTCTTTAGTCTTTAGGCCTATGGACAATTTTTGTCAGTATTTTATAATGTAGTATAGTATCTATATTTGTTTTATGAGTATTATATGTATGTTTTTGTATATTACATTACAAAGGGCTTAATCCCTTAGCTGATAATAGAGAACAAGTCTCGGTTACTAATTATTAGGTTGAGATAGTTTTAACAATTTTAACGCGTGACGGGTCTCGAGAATTTTAGAAAATAAAATACAAAGACTCTTTATTGTACACCAGAAATAGTAAGCGATACAGAAAACAGATAGACAGAGAAATAAAATTACACGGTAAGCAATAAAAAAAAATGTCTCGTGTGTTTAATCTTTTTTAAAGATAATACGGACAGTAAATTTTTTTACGAATAGTAAAATTGTTTATTGCTATGGTACAAATATTTAAAATTGATAACATCTTAAAATAAATGAAGACATTTAAAAAAAAGTATTTTCAGCCTTTTTTTTCGAACAATGGTAATTCTACGGCTATGGTAATCGTTCGTTAGAAATACGTACTTATTTATGTTAAAAAAAACTTATGAAAATTGCAAAAACGTTGCATTAAATATTACCCAGCCGTCTCCAACCCACCTCCTGTCGCATACAAGCTTATCCGATTTATAAACGAAATATTGTATTCGTATAAAAACAATAGCCTTATTATAGGAGGTTCTGGCCGTGTGTTCGTTTTGCTCTCCGCCAAAAGTCGACTCGACCCTACAAGCTCGCCTTTAGTATTGCTAAATAGTTTTTTGTTAACTCTGTTTCGAATAATTTTAGTGATAATTTAGCAGATTATGATATTTACCCCGTTTTTCAATAGAATTAATTTAATAACCTTTCTTCTGCTTATCTAATCCTACTTATATTATGAATGCGAAAGTTGGTATGTGCGTGCTTGTCTGTTTCAGTTCACTATCGTTATCGTTTGTCCGAATTTTATATTCCACACTTTTATTCCTGACATAATGTGACATTTCAAGAAACCCTGAAAACTACGCGGTTCTATTAAATATTTTCTTCATATTTCTGATAAACGTTAGTATGAACATTAAATTATGGGAAGCGAACCGATTCAGTTTGTTACGCCTTTACGCTAAAATCGTTGAGCGGATTTGGATGAAATTTGTTAGAAATTATTATATAGATAGCTGGACGTGGGAAATAGCATAAAGCTTCTTTACTTTTTGTCCTGATATTCGCACTAATAAATTGTGAATGTGAATAAATGTATTTCTTCTTCTTCTTCTTCTTCTTCTTCTTCTTCTTCTTCTTCTTCTTCACGGAATTCTTGAACAATCCCACACTATCAACCGCAAGAGCCATGACAATTTTCACTTCAAACACTAGCTGTTTATCTATGCCACCCATTAATATTATAAATACGAAAATTTGTAAGTCTGTTTGAACCGATTTAGATGAAATTCGGTAACATCCTAGATGACGTTAGCAGTTCAGTAATTGTTCGAAATGTTAAAAAGTCCGTTTGGACTATTGATGAAGGCTGGGACTATAGACGTCTAAGTTTACGGTATGCAGATAGTTTAGAGTCCTGGGAAAGGACGGATTGTTTTTATCCCGAAAAATTGCATAGTTCGCGCGGGATAACGATAAACGAATACTACGCGGACGGAGTCGCGGGTAACGGCTAGTATTTTCATAATAATTCATAGGATATGACAAATTCAGTTGCCGAATACCGTATTGCGTGTACTGTCACCAAGCAGTAGTGCTTGCGCTCGGGTGACACTCTTTCCCGGCCCGAATAATACCGATATGGAAATACCGACCCTGTTTTTCGTATTCACGCCCATAGAAGCTCCTGTTAGTTTCTATGGGCGTGTACACAAAAAACAGGGCCGGTATTTCCATGTCGGTGCTATCCGGGCTAAGAAAGAGTATCACCCCTTGTGCCCCAGTGTTCCTGTACGTAGAATATGATAGTCAGTGCTTTACTTTTTTTTTTTTTTATATATATATAATAGGGGGCAAACGAGCATGCGGGTCACCTGATGGAAAGCAATCACCGCCGCCCATGGACACCTGTTAATACGAGGGGTATCACAGGTGCGTTGCCGGCCCTTTGAGAGACTGATAGGCTCGTTTTACTTGATATGAAGTCTTTACCTTTAACTTTGCACCCTATAGGATGACAACGCAACAGCATTATTTTAGTGTTGCGGGTGCTTTGGGTGAAGGTGCTCTTTTTATTTTATTACTTTTAGGTACTTACCTATTATCAGGCGTCATTTTTCCCGTTTACCACCATTTTGCCAACGGACATTCGTGGGTATAACGTCTTCAAACTCAAACTCACAAGATTTATTGACATAAAAAACACACTACAGCACAACAAAGACACAGTAAACACATAACTAGAAGAAGAGAGAAAAATTAGAGACTAGCTGTAGTGTGATGCCAATAGGACTGAGCCTTACGTCACATCTTCATCCTTATGTAGTTGGTATTCTATTGGTCCCCAAGAAGCAGTTTGCTTTATCTTTCATAATGAGAACTGCTAAGGAATGGAGTTCGCTTCCATCGTCTGTATTTCCAGTTAGATACAACCTAGGGCTCTTCAAGGCTAGAGTTGTTAGTTACTGAACCAGAGAGACACCTTCGTCCTACACTTTTCATCAGTTGAGATCGGAATCAAACACAGGTCAGTTTTATATATAAAAAAAAAAACAAAAAAAAATATCCCAAAGGTTTTGTTCTTATTATAAACCAAATAAAAGATATTTTGTTAATTTTTTCGTAAATGTCCGTTACCAAGTAAATATATTAGGTTACCGGTGAATCAATGTATGTGTATTTTTTATACCTACATGTACAACATACAGAATACACGTTCGTACATAGGTATCATCCCTTATGCCACCCAACGCTCGTATTGAGGAGTTATTGCGAGGTTTCTCTTTATTATTTCAATAAATATAAATCGAACAACACCCGTTGGGTACCGAATGGGGCTTTGTAATACGTAGAATATCCTTAGTCAAGTCTTGAAGTAAATACCGAAATATATTTTATATGGCTGTTGAAAGAACTTCGAAATTACATCGTGGATTCCATTATCGTTAACACCAATTGGTTTCTGAAAAAAAGGTTGACTGGAAGAGATCGCTCTCAAGCGATAAGGCCGCCTAGTGCTTACCTTGTTATTTTCTCTCTGTTTACCTGTTTTCTGTATCGCATACTATTTCTGGTGTACAATAAAGAGTATTGGATTGTATACAAAACAATTAAAAGATTTTTTTTTAACTAAAATTCAATGAATTTAATCAAAATAAACCAATAAAACTAAAACATCATAATCATATGGTAATCTGTGAAAAATAAAAGGTACCCAGCTAGTAAACAGTTATTGTTTCCACTGTTGCTATTCAATTTCCTCTTAATCGAAGTGAAAACCAGAGTGTAAAACTCGAGCATTTTCCCCTCGACGTGTGTATCTACCCTCGCCGTACCGGCTCGGGTAGCTATATGAACGCCTCGGGTAAAATGGCTCGTTTTATATTTTTGTTGTACAATTTACTATTCTGTGTTTTAACATACCTACTTAATTTTTGTACGTGTTTAGGAAATCTCTACATCTTTGTGACTCTACATACACCGTGCGCGCGCGTCATTAGGAATGCGTCTGTGGTACCGCCGCGCAACCTGATTGGTCGGCGCCGGCGTTCGAATATCGAACGATTCATTTAACAAATTAACGATGAATGTTTAAAAATATCATGTTCTTACATAGCTTGAATTACTTTTGATTCCTTAGGAATGGAGTTTTTGTCACTGTTATAGGACCGGAGATTTATAGGATCATCAGCTTCTATTAGGATGGTAGATTATTTGAAAGAATCGTACCTAATCATCGGCAGACACGAGGATAGATTATCTAACGTCCTAGCCGTGACAACGTTTTCTCTGTTCATTGTAAATCTTGACAGGGGATTCGATTTGTGGCATTCGAACATGGCGGATGTAGTCCATGTCTAATTTTGGTATTTCTGCTTCTTTGGCTAGTTGAAGTATAATTTTGATAGTGTTTTATGCGGCGATTAACCTTAACAGTAAACAGTGATCACAATATTCAATATTGCTCTCGTGTCCGACATTTTTTAATGCGCAAGTTGTCTCCGCGTGGTTTTTGGAATTTTGCTATCAAGTTGCAAAAACTGCAATCACCGTATTACGTGAAGAAGAATATATTTATCTTTTTTCAACTGACATTGGCCCAAGCCTTAAAGGCCGCCATTGAGGAGAATAATAATAATAAATCTTGACAGTGTCACCTTTCTTTTGTCACTTTTGTGAAATAGGAGCCTGGTAAGGCCAGCACTTCGGCCACGCAATGAACAACAGATCTTGTATTACAAAGCTCAAAATTCAAACTCCGTTTCATGCTATACCGTGCGGGGGCCACCACCGTCGTGAACGCACTGACTCTTGAAAAAGATCTTCCAAGAAGATCGAAACTAGTCGGACTGTTCCCGACATTAACATCGTGAGTTGTACCGAATGTATGTAATTTTCCAAGCTGATCGTTTGGTTGAACAATTCATACCAAAACAATTTGGTTGTAGCTGCTCATAATTCTAGGACTGCTTTCAAATCAAATGAATACTTCATGAAATAAATGCTACCTTCAAGCACCTGGACAGTAGTCGCAAGCATATTTACGACTAGAGATGGTAAAATACACAATTCCTCTGCTAACATATAAAATCGCCGGCAGTGACATTTCAGTTCTTCTGTTTTGCAGAAAATGTCCATGTACAGTCGAGTTCATAAACTGGTGAACAAAAGTTTGATCAAAAATATCTGAACACTACTCTATTGTTAACGGCGTAGAACCGTGTTCAGATATTTTTGGTAAAATTTTTCCTCAGAATTTTATGAACTTGACTATATACATAATACATAATGCAAAACTCATACCAAAACCAAGCCGTCACTTGATTGCGAAACACGCACACCACAATACACTTATATGGATACAAGTCTGAGCACACCGCTAAATATTCCCGATTACCTATCAATAACATGATGAAAATTAAAATAATATGAAAAAATTAAAACGAAATATTTGTTCGCGACACAAATAAATAAAATAATAAAAAGATAGTATGAAAAAAAAAGAAAGCAAAATACTAAAGATTACAAATATCAATTTGTAATCTTATGGTCCCGACTCAACATAAAATGCGCCGTCCTCGGGTGGAGCAACCGCGCGCTACTGGTCTTCCGGAGAGACCATTTTTAACCCCCGGCGCAAAAAGAGGGGTGTTATAAACTTGACCACTATGTGTGTCTGTCTGTCTGCACGGCTCAATTGTTACCGGCGTAGAGGCGTGTTCAGATATTTTTGATCAAATTTTTTCTCACAAGTTTTATGAACTCGACTGTAATTACAGTCTGCTCGTTACATTGCGACAAGAATGGGTGGGCCAGTTTCCTATAACAATCTTAATAATCCGTTCGAAAATATTCGACATTTTTTTTTGCTTTGCTTATCAGAACAAGCAGGCTATAAGTAGAAATAATAAGCATAGAAGTATTGCGTAAAGATTTTAAAGAAGAAAGAAAGAAATCATTTATTCGTGACAAAGTAGCATAACAACAAAAAAAAAAGATATTAAAAAGTACGAAATTGTTATTTATTTATTAAGGAACAGTTACAAATTACAAAGAAATACTATTGTAATTGACACATTTACACTACAGGATCAAAGTTTGTAACTTAACTACAACTATCTACAACAATCGTAGTGTGGCTAAAGGAGCATGCAAGATAAGTTTAGTACATTACTGCTAAAATAAACTAACTAGGTATCTAAAATTAACGTCACAGTGGACTTAAATGTTTTTATTGACATTGAGAATATGTCGCATTCTGAACATATCTTATTAAATGTACGACACAGGCGGGAGAAAGAAAACAATTGAGGGTGCCGGACAGGCCGTGTACTACATTTAAACTTAAATTCATGGATAATATTTGCGTCTACAATGTAATTTAGAATTATGTCACGAAATGGTCCCAAATCAGCAAAATTTGCGTTTTTCTGCGCCATTTTTCCATCAATAATGCACCCTTCTAAAAATACGCAAGTTAACCCTACCGCGTTATTACTTCATCTATTATTTTAAGATCCCTTCGGGTGTTAATGTCACGCCTCTACCTATACAACAACAGTAAGGACCTTATGCAAATTAAACTCTAACCCAACCACTATAGAACTGCAGTTGTGTTAAATACCAGCGAAGGGGTCATACTGCACTTGGTTCTAAAGAAAGTCCTCAGGTGCAGAAACGTCACATATGCTGGCATTTTGACACTTACTTGCACGTAATAGGTTTTGGTTTTGTTTTTCCCAGTGATTTGTGGAATAGTGTAAGGTTAGGTGACAATCGTGACGCCATGTTGGTTTAGTGGGTAGTGGGGTGGGGGGGTGACTAATGCTAGGTTTACGCCACTATAATTGGCTCGACGACGAAAATTTAATACGTACGAAATCAATAGCCATGTTTTATTAAGAAGCCGCAAGTTCTTACAAAGTTGGGAGTTTTCGAAGCCCTAATTAGGGGTAAAGTAAGTACGATTAATGATACCGGAAAATTGAGGCTTGTGTGTGACATCTGATTTTCTTTGAAGAGTTCAAAGGCGGCCGGCATTAAATTTTAAATGAAAAATGACAGGTAATTTTCATTCGACTATTTTTGTAGCTGGTAAGCGATTGGCTTTAGCCACTCCATGCGAAGTGGTAATGTTAGGCAGGTATTAGAATACAATAGAATAGAATAAGCCTTTATTAACACACTTAGAGCAACATAAACATAAGTAATAAACGGAGGATATTTTCTACATTACACTTATAACTAGGGGGTATTGACTAGGGGGGTATTGATGTCACACATGTCGTCGACATAAAAGTCAGGTGCGACGAAAATGAAAAAGTTATTTGGGTTTTTCACAGGCGGGGTCAGCGCTTTCTTTCAAGCAAGATTTAGCAATGTCCTTTTCAGTTTGGCCAAAATTTCGTATGTCGGTCCAGTAAATGTCCGATAGAAGTCCGGCTGTCCACCTGTTCTCGGTTTGTATTGTTAAACCTAGCCATGACGTCACGTGACGTGGTCAAGTGGGGACTTTAGACCAGACTCTAGGATATCGTTCCGTTAGACTGTGCGAATTTTCTGAACTACTCGCTCTTTATCTTGATTTTGTTGCGGCACGCTATCTGTTTGTTTCGTTTGCATAAAGCTTAAGGGTTAAAAGAGGTGTTTCGAACACAATTTGTGGTGTTTTATGGTCCCCTATAGCATTGAATTAGTTTCGTCAAGTTTCTATTTGAGTTAAACTAGTTATTATTAGTTAGTCTATGTTTAAGGAGCACTATCAGTCATTTTGTGCGTGAGAAGTATAGTTAATAAATGTAGGTAGCTATATGTTACTGTGTACTTATCAGTCTATGTTCCTTAGATGAATTAACCAATAGAATGGTTAATACGAAATCTCTAATTTTGAAACACAATACACTAGTGATATATTGATCACTAATTCTTTGCGATAGCTTTTCCTTTATCCCTACATCGAACAAATCCAAAGTTATTAAAAAAATCCTTACTATTATAAAGGGGAAAGTGAGAATGTTTGTTTGTTACGCTTTGACGCCGTAACGCAGTGACGGATCGACGCGATTTTTGGCATAGAGATAGTTTATGGGCCCGAGAGTGACATAGGCTACTTTTTATCCCGGAAAAATGCACAGTTCCCGAGGGAAAGGCGCGCGATAACCGAATACCACGCGGGTGGAGGAGCAGGCAAAAGCTAGTAATATTATATGGCAAATCTTACTCAATGACTATGAACGACTTTCTGATTATTGGTCGGATTCAGCAGTGATCCACTTGGTAAGACACCGCTGGCGCATAAAGCGACGAGAGGTAGATGTATTTAGATTATTACTAGCTTTTGCCTGCGGCTCCGCCCGCGTGGTATTCGGTTAGCACGCGCTGTTCACTCGGGAACTGTGCATTTTTCCGTGATAAAAAGCCTGTCACTCTCGGGCCCATAAACTATCTCTATGCCAAAAATCACGTCGCTCTGTCGCTCCGTTACGGCGTGAAAGACGGATAAACACACAAACACACTTTCGCATTTATAAAAAAATCTTACATTTCATTGAGCATTTTGCCAATAAAAACAAATTATTACGACTTTTGCACTCTATTGACAATTCTTCTATGGCGTACACCCACAGCCTGGGTGGTCCAGTTAAGTAGGAAGCGAAGTCAATCGCCAGTTGACTGCAATCAGCGGGTCATGGGAGCCGCGGATGCGTAGACAAAGACTTGTATGAAGATGGCGACTTCTTGATGCATACCAGACATCAGAGAACATGCCAAATGTAAAAATGCATAAATATAAAAAAAAATTATAACAAAAAAGTGAACCGACTACAAAAAACCATGAAAAATTTTCTACCAGTCTGAAGCCGGTCGGTGCATCAGCACGAGCCAGAAGGAGTGATTGAAGCCCAATATAAAGTGCGTAGGTGAGATAGATCACTATAGGTCCACTCCATAAATGTAACCTAACTTATCCGATAGGATTCTTCACAATGCTCTTTTCCAAATGAAACATTTGTGTAATGAATAATTTGTAAATATTATTAAGCCAAATGAAAGAAAAAAAGAAGCACCAAAAGGATACCCAAATTATAGAAAGAATTTTTGTGAATTTTTTTTTAAGTTTACGTATTTAATTTGATAGGTTGTTATATAACACCTTTACACCAATATATCGAACAGCCTAAAACGTTGGTAGATACAAATAATTAAATGACGACAATCCAGAATTATTGGCCCAGAAAACTATCTCATCCTAACTGGTAAACTCTAAACCCTGTAAACCAAGTTCAATAAACAATTAGCAAAACGATGCGAACCGATTGGGCTAATGCCGCATACCAAGGAGTCTAGCGGGGCATTGCAGACCGTCAAAAGCCAGGGGTGGCTCGAGTGTCCGAACCACTCCATTCCACCTTGCCGTACCCCCTTTCTTACCCCCACTTGGGTTGACCCTTGCTTGAAGGGGTACTAACGAACGGGTGAGAATAGCAAGCTTAAATGTGAAGTCGGTGAGTCAAAAATCATAGCTGGATCTATTGATGATTTTTGACGGTTACTTAAGTAAATAGTAGATTGTATAACGAAAGCATAAAACGAGCCATTTTACCCAAGATGAATAGACGCGTCGAGGAAAAAATGGGTTTAATGCTCGAGTTTAGGTACACTCTGCTTTTCACTTCGATTGAGAGGAAATTAAGTAGCAACTTCAGTGGAAGCAATTTTTCACTTATTAGGAACCTTTTCTTAAAAAAATGGAAAAATTTGAAAAATTCTCGTTTTTTAGCTCGCGCCATATTTTCTGTGTGAATTGCAAAAAAATATACAAATTTAATTTTTTGAGAAACTTAATTAATTTCTTTGTCTTACGAAAGTTAGTTTTATACAAACTATGTTTGTTGTTTATTTAGTATAGTTATTTACGTTAGGTATATATTTCTTTCTTCTCACTGTGCATAAATACTGTTCGCCTATCTTTGAGTTTTCCTTTCTAGTTTAGGTTAGCTTGAAAAGATCCCTTTTAGGGATAAGTTCGCCTTTGTACTCTTTTGGTTTGTTGGTTTCTTTTTGTATTACTTTGTGTTTTATATTACAATAAAGTATTTACATACATACATACATACATACATACATATAACATTCGTAACACAAATGATTCAATTAAGTTTTTTTAACTAAAGTCCTTAACCATATTTTTTTTTTGCAATTCACCCTTCTATTCCTTAATGTTAATTATGGGAATCAATGAACGAATTCACCTCTCAACTCACTTGTTACCCCGTAGTACCACCGCCGGACGTTCAAAGGTGTCATGGAGACCGCTCACTCGACCGGGAAGGACCGGGCCGGGCATCTATTGTAACAAGTCCGTCTGTACATAT
This sequence comes from Choristoneura rosaceana, assembly GCA_037349165.1. NCBI lineage: Eukaryota > Metazoa > Arthropoda > Insecta > Lepidoptera > Tortricidae > Choristoneura > Choristoneura rosaceana. Next base: position 8,998,757 of record JAZBNJ010000018.1, on the reverse strand, counting down.
TTAAACGACCTATTGGGAATAGTTGGGAATGAAAGAGTTTTACTGGCTTTTCTTAAACGTCATATGCGTTTCAGGAGCCTTATTGTGTAACACACTTGGAATCTCAATGTTTTCTGAGCCTTATTGTGTAACACGCTTGGAATCACAACGTTTTCAGGAGCCTTATTGCGTAACACACTTGGAATCACAACGTTTTCAGGAGCTTTATTGTGTAACACACTTGGAATCACAACGTTTTCATCACTTCTTCCTCTCACATTATTGCCTCGGGATATCGGCATTGCTATCGTTTTAGCAAATCCTAGACCTAGATCTAATGATACTCGTAGCAGGTTCCGAAGGCAGGTACATCTGGTATATGGCTTCAAAGTCATAATAATTATTGTTAAATTCTTTAAAAAAAATTACATCTTTTTATATCATAACAATTTATACAATTATGTAATTTATCTAGCTAATCTTTATTTTTAAAGATTCTAATTGCTAGGCGAGTTGCCCTTAACTTAATAAGTAAATTCTTGAAAATGCATACCGGTGCTTTTATTTGATAGTGACACAGTCACAAATAAAGGGAACGTAAAAATTGATCTTTGAATGAATGAATAGTGATATATTTCAAAATATACTGCCCTAGAATTTTTTGTTGTGTCACTATCAAATTAGGGCAGCGATATAATGAAAAACAACAAAACCTATGAGCTTTTAAAAGGAAAATAGACAATACGGACAATTTAAATTACGGCTGGTAAGGCTAAAAACTAAAATGAGAAAAAGAATTTCACGTATTTAAACAGACACGCTTTTTGCTTCAGGCTTTTCTACAAAGTGTCTAATGACTAACCAGTCTTTGCCCACAACTTTGCACCCGTTCCGGAGAACTTTGTCATTTCCCTAGAGTTTATTTTTTCCAGGAGATTCCTGCATTTCTGTATTGCGTAGGTTGGCAACGCGTCTCCCTGGGTGTTACAGGTGTCTATGGGCGATGGTGATCTCTTACCATCAGGAGACCCTCTTGCTCGTTTGCAATCCAGTCGAATAAAAAAACAAACAAAGTGACATATTTAATTGATTTAGGCGCTACTTTGCTGAGGTTATAGAGCGTAATATAGCAAGATTGTTGTTCATTAAACAAAGTTAGGTACTTTCTTGCACCCTGACCTCGTCTAAAATACACCCGATATACAATCAAAGCATTCGCGCCAATTCCAAACCATTTTACTTCTAAGTGTTCTAACAAATGAAGGTAAAGTCCCCCAAGCAACGCCGGACACTTAAGCTAGTATCCAACACTTCACTCCAAGGGGCGGACGATTACCCTTGAGCCCTAGCCCACTTCAAGGGTCCAAAATTAGCACTCGAAATACCCCGGCCAGTGTCAATATGAAATGCTTGACGTCTTTGTATTTCGCTCAGCAACTCGAGCGTTCTTAAAAAAATATTTCAAATTTTCGTGGTTGGAAGTTCGAAGGCCGTTGTATGCTGCCAGTTATGGAGATTCGGAATTTGAAATGCTTGTGCGAAATTCAAAGGACATTTCTACGTTTGCCCGGGAAAAGTTTTAAGAATAAAAAACTAGGTAGCCTAGCTCTATTGTCTTGTTAGCTGCCAGTTTCGTGTTAGTTAGTAGTCTTTTGCCCGCGGCTCCGCCCGCGTGATATTCGGTTATCGCGCGCTGTTCCCTCAGGAACTGTGGATTTTTTCGGATTAAAAAGTAGCCTATATCACTCTCGGGCCCATAAACTATCTCTATGCCAAAAATTACGTCGATCCGTCGCTCCGTTACGGCGTGAAAGACGGACAAACATACAAACACGCACACTTTCGCATTTATAAAATATTAGTATGGATAATAGTTAGCCTAGTCAACAAACTTAACCATAGTAATTAGGTATATTTAGTTCGGTTAATTACAGGTCAAACAACGCACTTTTGTCAAACTTAATTAATAGTTAGTTTAACTAACGAAATCTTACTATGCATCAAACAACGGGTCCTAGTTGTTCCTGTACTGGTTCGACATCCGCATCCGCATAAGCTCCGGATTGATTTTATATTTTTCTATGCTGAGCTGAGACCGCTTTACGATTTCACAAAAAAAAATATTTATATTATTTGTTTAAATTGTATCTCTAATATATTTTTGTGAAAAAGCGAATAAACATTTTCTATTTCTATTTATTTTATGCGGATGTTAAATTTAATACCATGCTCCGCTTTTGCGGATGCAGATGCGGATATCCGCAACGCCCCTGGTACGGAATTTAAAAAGGAAGAAGAAAGTATCAAAATCACCTGTGAGACTGTGACACACTAAACAAATTATTACGCTCTCCCGAATTGAAACTGAAACTATTTTTTCCATCATAAACATGACACAAAAAACGACCTGCGGGCCAAGACAATATAGAAAACGTCAATCAACCAAAATATCCAATTTAGTAGCTATCTATTCTCAATTTAAAGACAAACCCTCAAGCAGCTGTATCGGTTACAACTTCACATCGAATTTGTGGCAAAACGGTAACGTGTCATGAGCATGATAGCTTTAGAAAAAAAAAGACAACTTTTTTCTTGGCTTCAAAATTCGAATTTGAATCGATGGATTCGATCGAGTGGTTTTTTTAATATTTTTTACTGTTATGTTGGCAGTATTAGTAGCCAGGAACAAGGGATGAATCTATGTTCGTTAACAGTTGACTTGTTAATCGGATGATCTACAAGATGGCGGGTGATTTATAAGGCAGCGCTGGCGCTGGCGCCCGCGCGGTGCAGGTACCTTTTAAAGGAACATGATGCTCAAAGTTTGTTTATCTGTAGTACAAACAAGTTTTGGTTCATAATTGAATTTTTAATAGAAGATTTTTTGCTGACTTTACTTGACACTATCTATACGAGCATAAAAAGCTTGTAAAAAGGTACCTAAGCTACATTACACTATGTTTAATTTATCCACAATCGGCATTAATTACATTTGATAATAAGCTTGAATTCAAGTTCAAATAATTTATTCAGTAAAAAGGCCGCAATGAGCAATTTTACACGTCATTTTTAAAATACCAGCGCTTACGAAAAGACCATCATTGCTAAGAAGAATGCGGCGCAATAAACTTGGCAGAAAGTAATTTTTTTTTAATAAATTAATTACAAATATTTAAAAGCTACAGTATAAAATTAAAGAAAAAATACAAAAAGAGAATAATAATATAGGGATGTATGGGGTCCCTTAGTTACAAAACGAAACACTAACTAGATGCTATTTTGCAATAGTGTGTTAACCCTGATTAATTCTGCAATACAATGTAAAGCCTTAGAAAAAAAAATCAGTTGACATTGTATTGTAAAATGACAGTGGGTCGACTCAGTATTGCAAAACAGCTTCCAACTATGTCTATGTTCAGTGGAAGGGTAGAATGCCTCAACCGTCATAAATTAAAAAAATATATAACAATAATATGTAATTTGATTCTGAAATATACATACCTACATACAGTTCCAGGTCGCGGAAATAACATGAAGTTTACACTGAAAATGATCCAATACCAAAATGGTAACATTTAACTTTATGAGATAAAGGTACTAAAAACTACAAAAAATATATAATTATTTCTCCACTGAGGACCCTTGCCTCGTTACAAAAATAGAATTAAAATAAATAGAAAAACTTACTACAACATTTTTCCACAAGGGCTCATCATTGTTTGTGGATATTTTTCGTAGAAAAAGTCATAGTGACATCGCATTTTCATTTAATTTCATTTATTTATTCAAGAACAATAAACATTGTGTTTGAAACCGTAATGGGCATTTTTCGAATGAGTCACTGAATTATAACTAATTAAAATTAGGTAAAAAATATTGTAAGTATACAATTTATATGAAAATTGGGGCTTTCTTTTTGATCATCTCTTCTTTATTCGTACCTACTGCTTACTGTTTGCTTTTCTGTTTTATTATTTTTCCTGATTTTATTTATTAGTTTTTGTCCCGCACTGTCATGCACCAACAAAAGTTTTCTTTCTTTCTTTTTCTCTCTAAGTTTTACCTGTCATCAATATTTTATCTGTTCATCCTACCAACCTACAAACACACACCAAGGACATAAGTGGTACCACTTAATGAATTTCTTACTAAACTTTGAGCACCGTCTAAAACAAAACAAGACCAAAAACGGCGACTTGAAACAGATTCTCGGATAGCGACATCGATTCGAGCGTGAGTAAAAACGAGTCGTTTGACCGAAAAGAATTCGGACAAAACTACCGAATGTCGAACAAATTCATTAGAAACTTTCGTACAAATTTGTCACAGGAATCTGGATGCCAGTTTAATCGACTTTATAGAATTTGTGGTAAATTGGGGGTAAGTTGTTTTTGAACAAATTTTTAATGATAATGATGTTGGGACGAGATTCAAATAAACGTGCGTTTTGAATCATTTATATTTTACTAGTCTTTGCCCGCGGCTCCACCCGCGTGGTATTCGGTTATCGCGCGCTGTTCCCTCGGGAACTGTGCATTTTTCCGGGATAAAAATTATTTAGCCTGTGTCACTCTCGGGACCATAAACTATCTCTATGCCAAAAATCACGTCCTTACGATCCGTCGCTCGTAAGGATGTTTTAATAAAAATAAATACTTCGCAAAGCCGCAGATTGGTTATTAGTTCAGAAATAAATTTGATTATGCCAAAATAGAAAGAAATAAATACTTAAATAAATACATTTATTCACAACACAACACTATACAAGACACAACAATATTATTAATTACGATAATAGTTAGGTAGCGTAGGTAAAATAACGATGCGTACTTCTTGGCAAGGACGGTCGGTAGTTACAAATAGCATTGGTTGACTAAAAAGACATATACGAGTATTAACCTAAAACGACCCTTTAGGTACATTGTAAAATAAACTTTTGATTTTGACTTTAGATAATGGAAATCTAATATGTACATATCTAACCCCAAAGTGTTTGCAAGGTATAAGTAGTTCAATACATTACAATGACTGAAAGAGAGATTGATATAGGTACAGATTGAATAGGTACAAAAATTTAATACGGAGTGTTTACATCATTCAATATTGGCAGTGGATGTAAAATATATATTAAGAAATGATTAACGATGATAGTCTAACACAAAAAATATCGGAAATGAGTTTCTTGTTTGCAATTTTGTTCCATCGATTAGAAGGCTCATACAATTTTGATATTTCAATTTACATTTCACCGATAGTCAAACTCGGTGCAGCTTGCTCCTAAAAAATAAAGCGACCCTGTCTAAATAACCTTAAATTGACTTTAGGGAACCTTCAATAAAATCGACAATAAATCTCATGATGAGTCAATCCATGGATATACATTATTAATAGACCCCCAAGGATTTCTCGGAAAACCGCAAAATCGAAATTGCTGATCATACTCCTTAAGGTAACATCTGTCAATACATCTCCCGACCACCTCGGCAACACTACCTTCATACTAAGCGGAACCTGCGCAGGAGCCACTTTCATCACCAACGTTAATAAGCTCACCTGAGAAAGAGAGAAAACATATAAAAAACCAGCGAACACAACAGGGAAGGAACGAGTTAAAGCTCGCTAAGCGAAAGTAGATAAAGACAGGCTTATAGGTGATCTCGTGGGAAAGAAAGAAAGGTATGGCTATCTGGGTGGCCACCCCCCACGGTTGGCCGATGACCATAAAAATGAGTATAAAATTGAAACATCAATATAATAAGCAATCAACGAGAGCCTGGCCAGCTCTAATTATACGGGGCATGGTACGTTATAAATTACTTCATGACCGAAGCTACAGATTGCTCTAAAACTCTTTGGACGGATTGGTTTCGAATGATTGTGAAAGATTTTACGTGTAATTCGTGATGATTATGTGATATATTGCTCCCCACAAATTGTAGAGATGTGGAGGAGAAACTATCGGAGTTCTGCAACTATATTTAGAATTTTTATGGCTTTTGTGACCCAAAAAAAGCAGAGATATTGGCAGAATTGATCGTAATTGTATGACAGTTTTATGGGTTGTAATATGAATGTTTATACATATAGCCCGTGAGAAATAACAATACATAGATTTCTATGTCTAAAAAAAAGTGAAAATAATTCAATTAATTAATTTTTGTATAGTGAAATAAAAATGAAACAAAATATGAACATTTCAACCCAACATTCCCATAGGATCAGGAATTGTGCAAGTGATGAAGAAAATCATGAAATATAAAATTTTAACAGATAATCTTCATATTTATTTTTTGTAAATTTACAGGTATTAAATTCCGAATATTTTTTATTTCTGACAGTTCTAATGGCCAACGCGAACGAAGCCGTAAAGGCAAATCATTAAATAATTTGTTACCCTTACCTAATTTTTCCAAAAAGTTGATATAAATTCGCAATTCTAAACGTTTGATACATGATGTCTAATGTTACATTATTCTCTCACTATTGAAAAATACAATTAAAAATCTTAAAACTTAAAACCCAAGTCAGAGAACACGCTATAACATCCGTGTCATAACTGGATAATTCGTATGTTTAAATTTGGGCTCCCCGAGGCAGAGGTGCCGTGATGCCCGGTTTGTTGGTTTTTCGACCTTTGTTTTTTATATGGAGGCAATTTTCGACTTAAATGAGGTTGAATTAGTATGGATGAGCATTTGGAGTTTTAACAAAAAATTAAAGTGTTCAAGGTGGAATTTTGAAGCATTTTTTACTGATTTGCTCTGTCAGGTGTTTGATCTGTGTTGGCGAGGGTTATTGTCATAGATTAATTATTAAAATTAGTTTCTTTGTGACATAGATTCAATCACCTTTACAAAAACTGTAGCATGTTCAAATGGTGTTTCCCCACTATAAAAACAATATGCCCAGCACTGGGGCAACGGTTGGACGGAAAAGACGAAGATAATGATTTAGCATATACATTTCTCATCATTCCTAGTCATGTGATTACATGCTCCTTTTTCATTGCACAGGCAAAATATGGCCATGATTTGAATAAAATAATAAGTAGTTTTCATTTTATCCAATCGTTACATCATTCTAGAAATGAACTATACTTCTAGCTGAAGAGTACAAAAGAGTATTGCGCGGCTGAATTTGTATCCCAGGGTACATGAGTCCAGAACTTTATTTGGGTAAAAAAGGAACCCTTAACAATAAATTGTTTAATATTGTTAAAAATAAATATTAAATAATAAACGCATATCCATACAAATTCACGCAACTTATCATTTTAAACGCGCACACAAATTTGGCAGTCAGCACGATTCCCATAATTTAGGGGTCCATTGGTGATAATAATGTGTTTAGAGGTCCACCTAGCCCAACTCTGGTTGGATGTGGGTGGCGCCACAGCATACCTTGCAACAGATCTTTCAGTGTTCCTTGACTAGAGACTAGAGGTGGAACAACAGATAAGAATTCCTGCAATTAATAATGATACGGAAAGTTGCAGGAAGGAAACAGTCGTGGCTGATGAAAATCCACAAATGGAAATGGGAATTTCGAATACCTTGGAACTCTTTTTCTTAGCCAACGACAAAGAAAAATATGCTGAGCTAATTGTCAACCTCCAACAGTTAGAAGCACCATAAGAAGATAGGGTAATATCAAATAAGTAAAAATAAATAAATATCATTGGACACTTGACACCATTGACCTAGTTCAAACTAAGCAAATCCTATACTATGGATACTAGACAATGAATAAACATATTTACATAGGTAAAAATAGATATTAAACATCGAAGACCCAGGAACAACCATTCGTATTATTCATACAAATATCTGCCCCGTCCGGGAATGGAACCCGGGACCTCAAGCTTCGTAGTCAGGTTTTCTAACCACTTGGTCGTCAAGATCCAAATCACAAAATTCTAGATGAAAAGACAGAAAGACAATTCGAACTTAAGGTGTCGTTTGTTTTTCAAAGTCAAAGTCAAAGTATCTTTATTTGTAGACATAGGTGGGTACATAAACACAAGGTGTTATCGTATAAATAAGTATTAGTATCACTATGTTTCGCCCACAGGCATACAAATAACACATAACATTTATATTTTTTTATTCTTATAATGCAAGATTTTCCGCAAGTAAGTATTTTAGTTAGAGTTCAAGCTGGAAAAATAAAAGAAAATCTCTTATAAATTCCCCGTCAGTGAACCAATCTGGACTAATTCGAAGGCAAGTCAAAGTAAACAAGGTCCTGAATGCAAACTATAATAAAGGTCATTCAAAGGAATAGCGAAGTAAGAATTAAGTCAGGTACTGTATTTTGGATGATGCAAGTACAGTCAGCAAAAAAACTCGCATTAAAAATGCGATTCTTAGCAGAAACTTATTTTCTAATAATGTCGAATAAAACATCTGTACCTTAGTCTGGTATAGCGTGAGCACTGTCGATCGCATATTGATTGCCGTCAAATTGTCCGGTCGTGACCGCTAGCCGTAATGTCTCTCTCGTAACCGGAGGTTTCCGTAGCACAATTACCCGCGATCAGCTAAGTCATCATTAGTCATCGCGATTACACGTAACCTATGACATTTGAGGACTTTCTTTTTGATGACTTCAGAGTAGACCGCGGGCGGAGGTCCGTAACTAGGCGGGTGGGTAATTGGTTTATAAGAAAAATTTAAAGGGGCTGTTTTACCACCCATTTATTTGACGGATAAACGTGATGCCGATGTCCGTCTATTCGAACAAAACAGAGACGGCATCGCTTTTAACCGTCAGATAAATTTAATCAATGAATGGTAAAACAGGGGGAAAGAGGTTTAAAAAGACAGAGATCTATTTGACTGTCATAATATTATATCCGTGGGCTCATGCATATTGCTGAATTCCCTATCCTGTGCGAATTACGCAAATTCATCCTTATACCTTGGCTGATAGGTTGATCAGTTTTGTTTTTTCGAGGGAGGTGCAAAGTACTCCTTGTATACTGCCGAGCGGGTTCCAACAATTTTCCCGACTCGTCTGGAACTTTGTTCCAGGCGCCTACGGAGTACGGACTAAACTCCACCGCCTGTGTAGTGTTTTACTCCAGAAACGCGCGTCTGGGTTTTGTTTCTGTTTGGAAGTCTTTTGCATGTAATAATAATAATAAATCCATTTATTCATTTGATTAGAATAAAGAATCCCCGTTCAAATGGCGACCGTATTCTCATAAGCCATTAAACGATCGCTTCCTCCAACAAGATTTATATTTGGCATCAAAACAAGTTTGTCTATTGGAATCCTAATTGGGCCAAAATTCTCCATCCTGCTTTACGACCGTGGGTGTCGCGGCCTAGCAATTTGACGTGTAAATCATTTGGATCCAACATATATTATATGTAGTTAAACTGTTTTGTGAGGTTAAGTGTGTTCAGAATTGGGGATTGGGTTCTATTCTGACCTTTAGAAGATACCTATCGCATACAAAATAAATTGAAAAGGAAAAATACTTACATTTTATTTTTAGAATATTTTAGTGGGAAATCACCTAAATGTTAGGTTAGGTTAGTAATCGTTTTAATATTAATTTTACGTATTGAAGGCTTTTAAATTTCGAACTTCTTCATTTACACAAATACATTCAAAGTCTTAGCTTTATGTTAGTTACGATAACAATATGCATTCAATATTAAGAATCATGTTTTCACCACTGCAATATTTAAGTCAATATGAAGGGTCCACGGAAAGAACATGTCTAGTCACCTGAGCAACTTTTTGAGTTATAGCGGTTTGAAAGTTAGACATCACGAACAATTACTTTGGTTACCTTTTTTTTAAAGTTAAAAATTTACATTTTATCATATTTTCAGATTATTAAATTCAATGGTAAGTCATAGTACTTTGTGAGCCCTAATTTCGAGATTAAAATCTCAATTAAAAAAAAGTGACAAGACATGTTCTTTCCGTGGACCCTTCATATGGGTAAGTCACCATTTCTCGTTACTATCCATCGCATTCATTTTGCATTGCGCGGTGGAACCCAGAAGGGTCAAGCAGATATGTCGTGTCTCGTTCATACACGATGCTAGGCGGTCGCCGGCGTCGGTGGCTGCATTATCACCTGCGAGATACGCACACGGGTGGGCATAGAGCTGGCATTCGGTTTATAAACTTTTAAAATAAATAAATGTCACGGGATTGTTGGCTTCAAATTACCTAGTCCCCAAGCTAAGCAAAGCTTGGAAAGTACTAGGCAACTGGAAACCATATTTATTGAAATATAAATATATCATCGTCTTTGGCCTATGACATCCTATGAAACATGGTTTAAGCAGAGTCCATGATGGTGCGGCATTTAGCACATAACTTGTAAAGCCGACCGCATAATTGACAAATAAGTCCATTCGTGACCATCTGACTGCAAAGCTAGTCCTATAAGACACCAGCACGCTGCCCTCCCTACAAATACATACATACAATACATCAAGATCAAGCTTCTAGCACAAAAAAATGTATTTTTCTCACAAAAATCTGTCCTGACCGGGGATCGAAACAGGGACCTCAAACTTTGTAATCAGTTTCTCCAACCACTCGGCTATCCGGTCCTTGAATAATCATGTGTTTTTATGTACAATAAAGAGTTTAACAATACAATACAATACAATATCGTCGTCGGTTGTTTAAATATCTTGTAAAAAAAAGGTATTGTTCACTCAAGTGATCACATATTTGCCACGCATTTGCAAAAAAAAATACTTTTTTTTTCGCACATTTTTTTTTAGCTATGTCATCTTTAGGTTGTTGAGCTGGAGTGTAGATTAAATGAATTTCGCTTTTAAGCATAATATGTATTTACTTTTCTTATACAGTACATCCTTTGCACGTTTCAAATCTTTTGAATAAATACTAAAACAAAAAGTACAGTTATTCACTAACAAACTATATTGCAGTTTGGCGAAACATATTTATAATTTTTACTGTTAAAGTAAACAAATAAAAATAAAACGTGAGAACGCGGCGTCTCTACGCCTCTCGCCTTAAACACGGTCACGTTCTAACCCATCTCATTATCGAGTTTGTAGCTTTAAGATATAAATAACGTGGACGCGGCAAATTGACGAGTAATCATCGTCGGCTGATTAGTCATAAATATAGATATTACCGCAGCACCATGGGTGGCGGTGACATGGATCAAGCTCGTTTGGATTATGGCGATGAGATTTCTTAAGATCATGGCACTATGAAGTTATTATACGTAGATATATTAACCACGTTTAGTATGGGTTGATAGTTTGGCGTTTAGGACATGTTACGTATAGTCACTATCAAAAACAGCGTATCAGTTTTACTTAATCGTACTTACCTATTAACATATTTGTCAATTGTGGTGTGACATTCCGTGAGTGGGTGTAAAGCGACAAGGTACAAAATTATGCTGTTATTATTGATGCTGACTATATCACAAAACTAATAAAGTAATTATAAACATGTCTAAAGAGTGTATGATGTGTGGTAGAATTAGCGAGTAAAATGGTGGTAGCGATACGACACGGAGCAATGTACTCTATCTATAACATCTTCAAACATTCTTAAGCTCCGGGCAACGTTTTACATCATCAACGTACGTATGTGTCCAACGCTCAACCATTTCGTGAAAATTTATTTCTGATTCTGTCTTTTTTTAAACCATATACCTAGTCTTTTTGTAATTGACGAACAAATGTTTTCTTTCTCTCTTTTCCTTCAACAATCACTGCACCGGAAAAAGCAGGATCCAGAGATCGACCTTATAGTGGAATATCTGTAACGTTACGAAACGTTTAAACGTTGTACAACTTCAACGTCTGTGTCCAACGATCACTGCACCGGACAAAGCATCAGCTAGAGACGGAGCTTGTGTAAAATTAATAGACATTTCTTTTATGGCGGAGGGTGCGTATTGTTTGCCAACCACGCACCATGACCGGGTCATTACGTCCAGGAGGGACAGCAAAATAGATTTAGATATTTTGCGCATGGTCAATAACTTAACGAAGTCTGATAAGGTATTACTATCGTCACTACTTTAAAAAAAATTCGTAGCTCAAAATAAGTAGATAATTTTTCTGAGTGAACTTTATAGACATTACATCAAGGTTCAATTATGTTAACATTGATTTTAGATAGGTACGAGATTTTTTCAAAGTAGTGACGATATGTTATTTAAAAAAAAATCAGGGGATAGTTGTGAGGTATCATATTTCACATATATTTTGAAGACCACGTGTATAATAATAATAGTCTGGGAACTCTGCGATTTAGCTATGTAATCTATCGTCGAATCCGTAAGTACTAAATGTAAATGAAGCGTAGTGGCTCCATCTTGTATTGGGTAGACGAACTAGCATGACCACTATTCATATCACGCAGGCGAAATTCTGATACGGGGACTGTCTACGCGTCGATGTGCCTAACTGCACACTGATCCCCGCTTGACCACTCTGTTAAGTTCCTTACTTGACAGTTATCTCTATCGCTATTTAACCGAACAAGATAAACAGAGACGCTACCTATCAGAGATAATTATTTTATTACATAAAATAATTAGCATGGTGTACAGTGGGAGTAGGAAAACCTTCATCAGTTATTTAATTGATTCCTTTACAAAGTCATAAACTCTTAGTACGCTTTGAAACCAAAGTATTAAGTAGAAAAGTGTATATCAAATTATACTTACTTATTGACATGATAATAAGGGTCAAAATAATATACATCTCTAACACATATCTAGTTTCATATCAATACAAAACCTAAGCTTTTTATTAATGAACAACTTCGTAAAAGTTTTAATCAAATATTGTTCTATAATTGTCAGTGTTTGTCAGTGCCAAGGTGTAGTCGTGTAGTGGTAGGGTTGTTATGGTCACTCAATTATCTTTAGCAGGTTGACAGGTTGACGCAGTATGTCCTACCCAATCGGTAAAGCAGATTAGCGCTCATACTGAGCAAAGGAAAATAGATCTTAGGGTGACGAACCTTTTTTACTCCGACTGGACGGTTGTGTTGCTCTGAAGATGAACTATGATTGAGTTCGAAATGCGTTAATGTAGTGTGGTGATGGTGATTAAAGGCGGGTGAATAATGAAATTTTTTTAGTTCATTGATAATAAATCCCTTAATTTTGTAAGAATGTTTTTCATAAAATAAATATTTTTTCATTTTTTTTTTCATTGATATATGGAAGTATCGCTTGATTAAATAAATTATTTAAGAGAATCTTATAAAAGAGCGGTGAACTGCACCCTATTATTGTTCGGTTATTAAATTCAGCTTTCAATCAAACTCAGAAATTTTACTTACCAATTTTTGCATTACTTTCACGGTTTTCTCTTATTTTTTATTTTTTTTAATAATCTCAAAATACCAACTAAAAACCACAAAATAAAAACATTCACAGCGAAGAATAAAAGGTGAAGTTTTGCACTAATCGCGTTAGGTCGTGTTGTTTCCCATATTCATAAGATCTTTGTCGCACAATTTAAAATTAAACAGCACTCGACTGACAGCTGTCAACTGTCACTAATTTACTTTTTAGAGAAACTTGCAAACTTTATGCCGACCGTACCCGCATTCGCCGCTTATTTTCACTCACCTACATTAGTTTAGTGAAGGATGGTATCAATGAAATATGTGCCCTCGCGTGATGCCCTCCCTTGAGAAGAAGGGGGAACACCCTCTACTTAGGTAATTGGATTTTATAAAGATGCTAGCTGCACGCCTGCTCTGCTTTGATGTTAACTATATAATGTGAGTATATTTAAAATCTGTCCCATGTAAATTGTTTACAAATGCCAGCAATGTCGTGGTGTTGCTGTATTTAAGAAAGTTTTAGGGTCGTTTTTTCTGACCTTTTAAAAATTGCCCTGTTAAAAATTGCCGTATTATTTTTGTGTTTCTATCTACCACACATTTTGAAACCAATTGTAGTTAAGGTGTTTTATACGGTGTTGAAAGACATAATTGAAATGACATTTCGCTGACTGCGGTATTTTTATTTTATTCTTTTCAGGTATAAAAGACCTTATGGTCACCCTGCCTAATAGCAGCGATCTGGAGATATTTGTAAATATAAGTTCTTCACTTTAGAATAACTTAGTTTTAGTAAAATTTTTCTTTATTGTTTATAATGATGCGTTTGTTATTTATTGCATATACTGTGTGTTGCACGGTAAAAATATGTTTCGGCTAACTAAACTATACTACAGAAATTGTCCTAAAATTTTCAAAATGATTCAAACAACACAAATCAGAATGAATTTAGGGAGTTTGTCCTGAATCGTACAAATATTTATTGTATTCAATACCTACACTTCTGAAAGGGTAACTGGTCACGTGTCTCTCATATTAGAGGGTAGATAACAACCATCGTATTATGACCTACCGCACCCTCCTGATCTTAATAACAAGTGTGATGAAAGTGAAGAGTTGTTAAGTGTCTGCAAAGCTCAACTTATACTAGTCGATGCAAGTAACGGAAGATTTTTATTTAATACGTTTAAAATTTATTGCACTCCTGGCTCCTTGTTTGTTGGTCAAATTTGATTTGGGCATTATGAAGTAGTATTTTACTACCAACAATAAACTTTATGATATTGTCAGTGGTCATAAATCTGGTTATCTTTGGGTGTTGATGGTTTTTATATTAGTTGTTGTTTGTGTAATGTTGAGAATTTGATTTAGATTGTATTGGGGTCAATTAGAAATCAGTGAAGTTGCTTTGTCGTAATCGTAAATCATTTTCGTAAACGTGTTAGTTTAGTTATCTTTTGAAATTTATTCAACTGAACGATGTAAGTATTATATTTGCAAATTACGAGATGAAGCTTAAAAAGTTTTCACATGGGAAAAAAAAAATGTTTTAGTACCTACTAGACAATGATTCAGTTTCTTTCATTGCAAGTTCAAAAAAGCTTCTAATGTTTCACTAATGACGATTTAATCGTTTAATATACTTCCAAATCAACATGTAATTTCGGTATGTGAATGATTTGTCCAGTACACTAAATCTTATCGCAGCTTTCCTTGTGTCTTAGCAACAGCCTCTTTATTAATATATTTGATTTTAAAATAGCGTGATTTATTACCACACCTATTATAGAACTATGTATAGGAATGGTACCTTTCTGATATACAACGCAAATACCCAATACTGCAATGCATGATAACTTTCAATTCTATTTTTTCAAAAAACCTAATCTAAACGTTCCCTCTTCCCGCGTATCATCTCAAGCGTTTCGATGCCCGACAAAAAAAAATTCGGAAACTCCTCAAATCATAAAAATGCAAAACTATAACCTCACCCTCTGAGGGGAGATTCCATGAAATCATCTCACGATCATTACCCGTGACTGTCGACGCGTGACCTAAAATTATTAGTAGAAATTTGCGCGTTTTTTGCACGTCCGTTCAGCTCTATTGTCGGGGACACACTGTGCGTACCGGAAGTTGTAAAGTAGTGATTTGTAACGCACGCGCCGCGGCGCCTGACGCCACTTCCGTTTAGCCGCCATAATGACGCGTAGACGCGATTCCCGCCAAAATGTCTTGCTTATCTGTGGAGTCTATGGTCTCCCCTCAATGATAGAGATAGAATAGGGGTGTCCAGAGGGGCGACTTGCCTGATATACACTGACATTTGTAGAGCCAAAAGATGTAAATGGTTATTTTGTATGTTTAGGTTATTTTTAGAGCATTAATAGACAAATGAGCATGCGGGTCACCTGATGGTAAGCGATTTCTGCAGTTTAAGCTATGTTTAATTTACTATCTTCTTCTTCTTTGTCGAATACTTTTGACAGAGCAGTCGTGCTCACGGCACACAGTTTAGCACGTCGAATAATTCTACACCAGTTGTCCGTTTGTCGCTTCTCTGGTGCAAGTGTTGAGTGAGAGAAGTTTTTGTTAGGGCTTTTATCTGGTCAGTCCAGCGCATGGGTGAACGTCCTTTTAATTGTATTTATTTATTTTTGAATCCGCTAATATAATACATACATATAATTTACATTCATATAGGATGGAATCTTTTCGTAATCAATTACACTGCGATTTCTTTGGCAAATGTATGAGATGTCAACATGACATTAGTAGCACAAAGGTTCCACTCTGGTACGTGATTAAGTTTCTTCGACTGTACACTGATAGCAAGTTAGCAAGTATTCAAATCGGCACGGTAATTTTTTTAATAGCCGGCAAAATTGTTTATGTTAAAGTGAATTCATAAATATTATTATTTCTGTGCTTAAAAGTCATAAAATAAATTCAAATTAGAACTTAATAATGCTAACGTAAAATATTGACTAGTAAGTTAATAGAACTTCATAAGATAATTATGATGTATATATAGATATACTGGTACAGAGACAGGTTTAACTAAGCGTGCTGCCTAATGATTTTCACGAACCAGTGTCGAGTCTATGCGTATTTATTCTTCATCCTCACCCTGATTTGGAGTTTATGGATCTGAACTTATGATCTGTTTGATTAAATTCCCTCCATTTAATTGCGGCTGGCGATGTAATGCGTTTGGCAGATTGCAAGAATGCAATTGGCGCCAAACTTAAATGGCTTGGCAATAAAATTATGGCAAATTTACACCTTCAGCAAGTTCCGATGTAATCGTTCACTTGTCCAATGTTAGATGGGTTTTTGAGAGTATATCCAATGCTAGTGAAATTTGTAAAATAGTTGATGAATACTAGAATATTAATACTATCATTAAAATAAGTGGAATATTGTAGGTTTGTTTGTGTAATTTATTTTTATTTTATGGTCTCCTGGAAATATAACATTTTAAACTTTCGTGATTCTCACTCATAGTCAAAATACCATAACGAGACTTATCACGCTATTAGTCTGTCAGTCTACTCGTGATCACGGCAACTGAAACGTTGCCGAAACTTCGAGGTAAATATTATTTGTAAAAATAGCGTGATAAGTCTCGTTATGGTATTTTGACTATGTCCTGGAAATGTCAGATATATATTTTTTTCCAAAGCAATGCAAGTATGTGCTTCATAACTATCGCTCGTGTTCCATCATTCTCGAATAATCTGCGTTTATTTTTTGTACCTATATGTAATAAAACTACGTTGTTTAAAAAACAGTATAAGAGAAATTAGTCTTTACTCAACATTTACCTGTTTTATTTGATTACAGATTTTACTGCCGTCACCGAAACATGTTGCGACCGATAATAAAATAGGCTTCACTCTCAGTCACATCGCGCAGTTAAGACAAAGAGTGGCAAGCGGAGCGACAACCGAATTATCTATACACTGCACAATAGAGATGTTGACACCACCGATCAATTGACGTACTTTTTATGAGCTGTCAAAACACAATCCTCCCATAGAGTTGGAATGGAAATAGCAACTATGACGTCACCTTGTCCGCACACTCAATCATCCATCTATTTATTGGTTTCAAAGCAACAAAAAATGTAATTTTGCAGTTAATCGAAAATTAATTTGCTTTTTAGGGCTAAAATAAATCGTTTTTTACTGGAGTCGTGTCTTCGAATTATTTTTTAATGGTGTCAACATCCCTATTGAGACACAATACAGCGGTTATAAAACTACTAGCAGCTTTGCTACTAACCTACTACTCGTGCAAGACAGCTTAAGCCACGTATATACAGTCGAGAAAACTGAATCACACGCCAAGGTGGAACCTCATCATAATTAATTTCGTTATGCTTGGCAGATGAAGGAATTTTAACATGACATTAACAGGACTAAGATTTCCACCCTGTTAATTCAGTTTTTTTGACGCAAACGCTCTGAAGTTACCGTGAGGCACAAACATAATTAGGTATTTAATTATGGTACACGACACGGGTCACTCCTTAGATTCGAACCAACTCGACCCGTACCTGTATCCATGTTCTTTTAAACTTCTCTCAAAAAATCCTTCTACTCGTATTTGCATGTAATAGAGAACCGCTTGTCGCGCCGCCTGAAACTTATAGTCGTGGCCTCAGACTTGTGAACTGCGCCGCATGCCTGCGCCGGCGCCGCCGCGACAGCAGTAAATCCGAACGCATTGACGGGTAAATTCAAGCCCTTAGATCGTTTACCTCACTTAGCAGGAATTAAAGGACGGCGTCAGTATCTGCGTAGATAGCATATTTTTAATGTCATCGTCATCAAAAGCCTGTGTACGTCCACCAACTGGGCAGGATCTAAGGTTTAGAAGGCTTGAGCTGTAGTTCCCACTTGGGCACAGTTTTAAGTGGGTACGTCAAACACCATGAAATAGTTTCTTTTTCTACTTCCCATTCCTCTCCTATCGGAGGTTGGACAACATCATGGCAAGTAGTATCATGGCATGGGAAATAGTTTCACAGGTGCTCAAAAGTTTCACTTTTACCAAAACGCTAATGATAAATTGAAAATGTAATTGTCAAAGTAAATGTAAATGTAAATTTTCAAAGCGAATGCTCTCACTTGTATTCAGTAAAGCATGTTTCACACTAAGTATCATTAATTTTAATCCACGTATAGTGTGAACCGGGCCCAAGCCGAAGCTAAGCAAATAAAATAGTGGCGGAATGTATAATTGGTGACAGCCAGCCAAGGGCCGTAATTGGCGACCTGGATTGATGGCCCTTCGAACCACATCGGAATCTTTGAATCGAAGAGTGGTAATGAGGCTGATTAAATGGACGACTGCTTGATTTTTAGCCTGATGAAGTTATTGGGGTGTAGCAGGCTTTAATGAGGGAATGATGCGGAGAATACACATGGGTATAGGATTAGGTCTAATAAAGTGCCGGCTAGTTTTTAAGGGGAGTACTGTAACGAGCGTCAAAGTTTGCCGAGATAGGGAGTCTCTACGTAAGGTATTATTGTCCTATGTAAATACAATGGTGCCAAATAAGGATATATTGTTTATTTCTTTAACATATTTTATGGTTCATGTAGTATCATTTATCTATCAATCAGCTAAAACGCCTTGTATAGAAACGTATTAGCCTCTTTAGCAAATCTTTGTTAGGGGTAGGATTAAGACCAAAAATTTTAACTAAATATACTAGTTATTAGTTAGGTACTAAATTACTCATATTTTTCTTTTTTTATTCGACTGAATGGTAAACGAGCAAGTGGGTCTCCTGATGGTAAGAGATCACCACCTCCCATATACATCTGCAACACCAGGGGTATTGCAGATGCATTGCCAACCTAGAGGCCTAAGATGTAATACCTCAAGTGCCAAAAAAAAATTACAAAAGAAATTACTCATACAATAGTTCGATTAATTTTCGTGTCGCAACCGAAAATTTTCATATATTTTGACTGTCAAAATTCACTTCACATCGAGGCCAAAACTTGTACAGTCAGTTGCAGAGAAAAGGTACCCCCTATAATGGCGGTATCCATACTACCGCCATTACAGGGAGGTACCCTTTCTCTGCAGCTGACTATACAGTCACCTGCATTAATATCTGCCACAGTGGAGCGTACAAAAATATCTGACACGTCCTACTGACCCTACAAATATGTAGAATCGTATGAGATAGCACTCTTAGTTGTGTTACAATCTTCTATGCTAGAAACTAGAATCGAACAGTTAGATATTGGTGCTATTGTGGTGGCTGATGACCATGAATGGAATATTTTTAAATCACATTTTACCTACGACCTAGGTGCCTTTAAGAGGCGTGTGTACAATTTTCTGCAGGGCCGACAACGCACTGGCATCACTTAAAGCGCTGCGGGTGTCTATGGACAGTGGTGATCACTTAACATCAGGTGACCCACTAGTTCGTTTGTCTGGCCTCTCTAACATAAAAAAAACTAACATTTATAATATAAATATAAATGTACTGCTTGTTTCCATACCAAACGTATTGAAGATCTAACTAACTTTAGCACGAGAGTTCTCATTTAAAACTTTAAACAAAATCACTCTCAATTAACCATTCCCAACTTCAGATCAAACTCCAAACAAACAGACATCGGACAATACACTACCCCTGACACATACTATTTACATTGTTAGTGGTCACGCAAACAACAAAAACCAGCCAAGAGCGAGTCGGGCTCGCGCATCGAGGGTTCAGCAGGGCTACCCCGAAACTCGAAGTTAAGTTAATATAGTATATGTGTCAGAGGGCCGCACGAAACGAACTTCGAGTTTCTTATTTCGTAGTAGCCATGTTGAGTCAAATTCAAAATATTTTCATTAAATTTAGGCTATAAAAATAATTTATTCGATCCGATTGGAATCATTTCTAAATATTCATGATATAATCATTAATTTTTTAATACGCCTTAGATTCGTTCCTTACACATTTGTAGGCGTCTATGATTAGGTATACATATAGGTTCTAACTCTAACCAAAATGTGGCATGCAGGCCACTTCCAACTGAAGCAATTGGAGGTCTATGGGGATTGGGGAGGTCTCTGTCAAACAGTGGACGTCTTACGGTTGATAATATGATGATGATGAACCAAATTGCATTGAATATGAGATCATTTTACTTTTCTCTTCTTTTCATTTTGCTTTTGCCCGCTGCTCCGCCCGCGTGGTATTCGGTTATCGCGCGCTGTTCCCTCGGGAACTGTGCATTTTTCCGGAATAAAAAGTAGCCTATATCACTCTCTAGACCATAAACTATCTCTATGCCAAAAATCACGACGATCCGTCGCTCCGTTACGGCATGAAAGATGGACAAACACACTTTCCCATTTATAATATTAGTATGGATTGACATAGCCAAACAGACATAAGAAAATTAAGATCTGCAGATATTATTTATTATTTGTGCTGTAAAAGCCTACTTTCGAATCAAATTTCAAGTTCCTTGGGTTACTGGAAGTACGTACGGAAGGTTTTTATTCTACGAAACATCTTTTCTAATTTCTGTGTTTTGATAGCGTTGACTTAAGTTTATGTGGTTTTTTTTTCATAATCTCAAGGGATCCCATATTTGAATACCTAGATGTTTGTTATTTAATTACAGCTTAATATCTCCACGCGTTCTTGAGAAAAACTTTTTAAACAGACAAGACTGGCTACAAAGCGGTACTATAAGGGTTGCGTTTTTCCTTTTGTATAACGGAACCCTAAAAATGGACGGTAACGAACGAACCGGTAATCCGATTCCGAGTGGTCAGTTCTCTAAAGTTTCGATCGGCAATCAACTGAATCAACAGATCTGTTTCGTGGGCAAACAAGCACACTGGCAACCCCGGCGCTTGCATCAGTGTGGGTGTGCCGGACACTGACTGTCATTTGTTTCGTGGGCAAATAAGCACACAGGCAACCCCAGCTTTTGCGTCTGTGTGTGTGCAAGACACTGATTGTCATTTGTTTTTGGGGTGCTATAATACTAGTGATAGGTTTGAGTGCGGTGTATTTGTTTTGTATTTTAGGTGAACTTGGATTGATACGATGTATCAATTGCATATGCTTTTTTTACAATCGATGATAAATTAGAACAAAATAAAGGTTAGGTCTGACGCGTTTATTAGCATGGATGGATATATCATGTAAATTTCTGACAAAATAAAAAGTGTGGCTAGAAAGATAATAAAGTCTTATCATGGAGATGTCTGAATTGATCAAAAAGATAGTTAAGTTGAAGTACCTACGGTGGCACAAGCTTGCCAAGCAGAAGGTATAAAAGAATTAAAAAACTAAAAGCCACGCTTTATACCCTTGCTATCACGCTACAAACAGAGATACAATCATACAAGGGTAAAACCTTGTTCATTCGGTTACAAAAACAACACAACCAAATGACAATCGCAAACTGAAAAACCCGGACATCTTTATCGCATTTCCAATCAAACCGAATTGCCAATCACGACAAAACCAATCGGATAACTAACGAGGCCGCCCTCAGAAATTAAGCAAAACAACTATATTGGCATATCCTTACCAACCTACCAAAGCATTGCACTAAAAACCGACGACGGCATCCGATCAAAAATTTACCGAAATAAATCCACAAAAAGAAAACTATCGCATCACTATTCATCGGCCCGGACAAAAAGCGAGATTGAAATATCCGCCTAATTTGCCTGTGGGGCAATAAAATATGTCATATCATATGCCGAAAGAAGTAAAAACAAGCTTTAAATGAGAACATCCTGTATTGGAGCACAAGAAAGGGTTATTTCAAGTTTGAAATCGTACCAATTATGAATGAGAGAAAGACTTAAGTGATGGGGGTCTCAAGTGCCCGTAAATCAGTTTAGCGATGTTTAATTATGGTAATCAGGATGTCCTTTCTATGTTTTATTAGTTCTTTTGTAGTCTAATTCATGATCTTGCTTTGTATGATGATGCTGCGAATTTTGTTTGCGATTTCGCCGTTTTGTTCCATTTGCTTTGACAGCGCGGTTTAGATGATTCGAACGTGAGAAAAATGCATTTTATTAAATGAAAATAATAAATAAACGAAAAACGAGCCTACCAATTCCTTAAAGGGTCGGCAACGCACCTGTGATTCCCCTGGTTGCGGGTGTCCATGGGCGACGGTGATCGCTTTCCATCAGGTGACCCGTCTGCTCGTTTGCCCCCTCTTATATAAAAAAAATAAAAAATAGATATCTTTATTTTTTTTGCCAATGCATTTGGAAAAAATGCCCTTGCCACACTAAGAACGTGAACGTATCAACATAAAATCTGCTTGTAATCAAGTATTTAGTAATCAAATACTTACTTACTATTCGGCTGCAGGATCTTGGGGCAGCTCTTGCTATTCTTTGACCCCGAGATCCAAAAGGTCTTTCAGGATCTCGTCCCTCCAGCGGTACCCTGAGGCCAATAACGTATGTAAGTACCACAATCAATATTTTTTAATTTTATAATGATTCCGGAAGACTAACCGTTCGCAGACCTCCCACTAGGTGGACTGACGACACCATGTCATCCTCATGGACTGTCGACGACATGACAACAATGGTAATGCAAGTGGCTGTTGTCATTCATTGTGAGAAGGTTATGTTACTATTTTATTTCATTTAGTTTAACGACAAAATGTTATTTTAATAAGCATAATTATGACTCATTTTGTGAACATTAAAAACGTGTTGCATGTTTTTTGAACTGGAACTAATATATTTATAAGTAATTGTGAATTTGTCTTTCCTAATTTATCCCTACACAATTATTAAGAGCAGTCATGGTGAAACTATTCTTTAAGTATTTTCTTTGAATTTGGGGTCTTATTACAAGCAGTTACTAATTGTTGCATTGCATTGTTTTGTATAACTCTTTATTGCATTTATAATAATATTTGTAGATATAGATTAGATTAGATCCATTAATTTCCTTATCAAAAAATAAATATAAATAATTCAAAAAAGGATCGTCAAATTGTATACAAAAAATAATAATATAAGACAGTAGTAAATTACAATAAAATGACAGTTAAAGTAGAATTACAATGTCAAATTATAATTAAATTTAAAAATAATAAATAATTTGAATGATCGATCAAATAATAATCATAAAAACAATTAAAATGTCATTGCGATAAAATCAAACGTAAATTAAAAAAATGGTCCACAAAAACAGGACAAAATAAGTCATTATTAAAATAATAAAAGAAAAATAGGATAGATCGAATAGAATTTAAGGATTCGAGCAAGTTAGTTGTAGTTCAATTTTTCTTTCTGTCTTTTTGTTAATTATTGTTGTATAAAAAAACATTAAAAAAAGTTTACTTTGTGGCACATGTACAATAATCCGAACTCGTCCTATAGAGGGATCTCTGTTTTTGCCTATCATACAAAAGGGTTACAATGCAGTATTTCTTTGGTGGCGCACATAAATCACGTTTGTGTTTTATATTTATGAATATTTTAGGTGTAAAGATTATTTTTAAAAGAAAAAGATTTTAGGATCGAATTTTGTTTTATTAAATTTTTTTTTTTATAAAATAATATAAAAGTAGAACATACATAATTTCTTACGCCTTTCCAACTAATGGTGCTGGTTGCATCATGACGACGTAGCAATCTGACTATGAAGTTTGGGGTCCCGGGTTCGATTCCCGACCGGGTTAGATATTTGTATGATTAATACGAATGTTTGCTCTCGGCTTTCTTATATTTAAATGTATTTAAGAATGTATTTATTTATATACCTGAGTATGTTTATCCGTTGCCTAGTACCGATAGTATAAGCTTTGCTTAGTTTGGGACTAGGTCAATTGGTGTCAATTGTCCAATGATATTTATTTATTACTAACCTGTTTCCCGCGACTTCGTCTACGTAGAATTCATTTATACTGCGGGAACTATGCACTTTTACGGGATAAAACTGTCCTATGTCCTTTTCCGGGACTCAAGTTTGTTTACCGAATTTCATCTAAATCAGTTCAGCGGTTTAGACGTGATGCAGTAACAAACAGACTTACAGACTTTCGCACATAATATTAGTGAGATTATTATTGTAACTATAGAGCTTTTCTATCCTTGTATTATCGCAGCTACTCAGATAGTCTCTCCTAAAGCTTGCTAAAAACCAAAGTTCTCTGACAATGAGCACAGCATCTCTATAATTTATACGTCTACCACCCTAGCTTCCGACGCCGGCCGGAAGCCAGCCGCCGCCATTTTGGTTCGCACGCGGCCGGAAGCGACGCACGCGCACAGTCACTTCCGACTTGCAAGCGTTCGGATTTTGAAATTTAGAAATGCTAGTTTGGCGTTGACTCGTCAAAATATTGGGATTTCGAGTTGGTGTTGTCAGTTGTCGCTTAATGGTGTAACTTGGTCATGGCCGAAAGGGAGAAGACGAAGGGTCGAGATTTTGTTAGAAATTTAAAAATGAATAAGAAATATTGATTATCATTGAACCATGGGTTAAAAAAAACTGATTAGTTC
Organism: Choristoneura rosaceana; assembly: GCA_037349165.1. NCBI lineage: Eukaryota > Metazoa > Arthropoda > Insecta > Lepidoptera > Tortricidae > Choristoneura > Choristoneura rosaceana. The sequence continues at coordinate 8,973,923 of JAZBNJ010000018.1, read as the reverse complement.
CTCATTTACATTATCCCTCCTAATAATTTAAATGCGAAAGTAACTCTGTCTGTCTGTCTGTTACGCTTTCACGTCGAAACCACTAAAAACCGATTTTGTTAAAATTTGGTATATATAGGTAGTTTGAACCCCAAGGATCAACATAGGATACCTTTTATTCCGGTAGAGGGAGCCACCGCGCGATAAACTAGATACGCGCAGACAAAGTCGCGGGCATAAACTAGTTAGAAAATATACTTTAAGACTTTTTTTTCTTTTGTCAATTAGACAAAAAATATGAAAGTATAATTAGCCAGTTAAAGCGCCTAATAAAAAGTTTCGCACGGGGCGACGTACAGCCGCCCAAAAAAAGAAGTTATCAATATCGAGTTCATACTTTTAAAAGTTATAGAGTATTTTTCCATTGACAAAGAATTATGATATTTAAAAAGATCCGAACTTATTTTTTTTATAGACGTAAGTTGTATAAAAATAGGTTAGGTACTAAAAAATAAAAGCCTATTTTCGTTGACTTTTTTTATCTGTACGGAACCAACAACATGCGAGTACGGCGCGCATTTTACCGCTGTTTTTACATAAAAACACGGCCTTACACAGTTTTTACGACAAGCACTACCCAAATTAAACGTCCTATGTTACGCTGGGGACCGATCGTGGCCGAAATCATATTTATTAGCCAAGTAGGTACACGACATAAATCAAATACGACCACATGGGCCACTTCTCATTTGAAACACGACACTTAAATAACTTTTGCCCGATTAAAAACTTCCAAAAAAGACTATTTTCTCGTACAGAAACCGGTTTTTAATCAGTTCCTGATTAATGAAATTGAAATAAGACCACCTAGAAAGTAAACTGTTCAAAATGTGTAGAGATCAAAAGTGTATGAAAATTAATGCATAATTTTTCTCAGTATACTTTTATCACGAAAATACACATGATCCGAAGTCCTAAAATACAGTAAAAAAATTGAATTCCATCTCGATTCAATTTCTTTGCTCACTGTTTTTTCCGACTATATCTACTTATATAATCAGCCAAACTTACATATCCGAATCACATTTTAAGTTAATGCATTGTTGCAAGTGGGTGAAGTTCTATTATCAAGATTTACCTACTCCGTGGACATCTACCTACCTTACCGCACTTACCTACATAGATATCGATGATTTGCCCCCACAAATAAATATTGCAAATTAATTAAAAGTGGTCGTCTCAAACAAAGAAACTGCAAGGAGTCGTCCACAACGTTGGTCCATGCCACTGGTGATCTCAGGGCTGGCTCCTACTTTGCCCAACGGCTAAGTCTCGCGATCCAGCGTGGCAATGCTAGTATCTTGGGATCCTTGCCGCGGGTCAGCTGCGATAGTTTGTATTTTTAAATTAGTTTTATTCTCTTACTTTTTTATTAATATTTGTAATTTAATGTGTTAAATTTTTAGTTGCTATTTTGTCAGTTTAGTTATGATGTATATACTGTGTTAGTTTAGGTTAGTTTAGTTTATTATATACACTTTCTGACCGCGAATAGCAAAATTAATTACTTAATTCACTTACTAAAAATTTAAAGTCAAAATACTTCCGTGCTCGAACTAAAAGACGGCTAAGTGACATTTGGCCAAAATTGAGATGGCTTAGACTCATCGATGAGGCTTTTTTTTTCTCTTTCGATCTGTATCAAAAAGTCAATTTTGGCCAAAATGTCACTTAGCCGTCTTTTAGTTCGAGCACGGCAGAATAGCGTTTTAATTTTTATATTTTTAAATAGCCTTACTATATACCTACCTCTACCGTCCACCTCGGCATCCACTAACAAAACTCAGCAAACGTAACACGACTCACAATAAATCCTAATTCATTATAGTAATTCGATACATGCAGGACGGACATACTGAATTGATGAGCTTTCAATCATCATAATGACGTAGTGGTTCCATCAATAGCCGTTAGATTAGGAGCAAAATTATACTATGAAAGAGAAATGGTGGATGAGATTGGAGGAAATTTTATTATGTGTTAGCTATTAATAGTCAGGATATATTTGTGTGTGTTGATATTTGTTTGTGTGAGTAAATAGATCAACGTTTACTTTACTTAATTACGAGCTTCTATTTCAGCGAGTTGTCTTCAAATTTTGCAAGCCAACGGATACCTATAAGTACTAGAGTGAAAATTAAGAGTGGAACCATTTCACTGAAAATAGCGCGATATCTAACATTGCATTGCCTGACAAGGAAAACACTATAACTTTTACGTGAGAACTTTCTAGAGTAGCTCAGGAATCAAATGCTTGACTGTACCTACCTTAACGTATTTCAAGTATCAAACTTACCAGACAGAAGGCGAGGTGAAATAAAAAGTGATATCAATTAAGTAACTGCTTTCCTTACTTCAAATCTTTTCATGTCTGTACTATACTTGGTAAATAAACTACACAAGGTAGTTTGCTCACCCGTACGCTTATGATAACTATGGCTAGTCTATGCAACAAATATGTGTCCACGCAACTCTTCCGCCTCCACACTTTAAGGACATACTGACGCGTTTTAAAATCAACCAGAGTTTATGCTCAGAAAAACACAACCGTTCAACATACTACCAGAACCTAGACTTCAACTTACTATTAAGTACCAAGAACATCATCGAAGTACAAAATTGCAGCCTAAAAAACAACATAGATAAACTAAAACCAACCCAACCTCACACCAAACCTAGACATCTAACAAACCGAACCATAAAAACCTGCTCATTTGGCCGATCCATTCCCCCTAGTTTATCGCGTATCTACTATCCACAAATTGCGCCTCTATAGTTGCCAGTGTCTCCGATATAAATCTCCCATTGAAAAGACCGTCTCCACCATTCACGGTCTCCTTTCACAAGGACAAACATCGTCGGCAAACACTCCTGCGGGGCCGAGATCAAAGTACGATAAAACACACGCCGTTTAATTTGGCGCCAACGACTGCCGCCATTTTGTAGGAATTCGCGGTTTTTTCTCGGTGTTGCCAGGAAAAATAACGAGTGGGGGCGGAATAGAACTGTCAAAGACATTGGCCAGCAGGGCTACTACGAAACTCGAAGTTCGTGTCGTGCGGTCCCTCTCGCTCTCGTACCTGTTAAATAGTATAAGGTGTCAGAGGGGCCGCACGACACGAACTTCGAATTTCGAGTTTCGTGGTAGCCCTGCAGTTACTACCTAAACCCATTTTTAAAATGCTCATGTGTGAAAACCGTTTACTTGCCTGAATTTTACTTGCCATACCAACGCAACGTTTGCCATAAAATATATAGAACCTTACTGTTTTCAGGATTTTTTTTTAATATAGGAGGCAGTAGGTTAGGTTAGGCTAGTAGTTTGATATCAACTCTGAAGAAATTATCATCTCAGAAATAAATTACTTTATGGCAAATGAAAATTCTAGAAAACGATACTTTCATGCATATGAAATTCGGGCAAACGATAGAGAACCGTGAGAAACACTACACATCATAATTTTTATGTCTCTATTTTGTGCGTCTTGTAACTAATCTGACATTCTTTTATTTCTAATTCTACTCAGAACGTTTTTAAACTCCTAAAGCCCTAAGTAGAAAAATTTAGTCGAAATTTTCCAGCCGTTTTTGAGACCTCATTTGTCTAAAAATTTGCCTTTTAAATAATTGATCTATTCAAGACTTTTAAATACCTTCGAAATATTTTTTATCCTCAGGTATACTAAATCTTAAAGGTGTGAATAGTTTTTTTTATAAAGCACACCTTCTATCCTTTCGTATATCCCTGCGCAAGAAGTAGAGTGTTTATGAGTTTTGATTATTCATCTGCCAGGGGTCGCGTCGGGAAAATACCGTGACAGTGGACAATATTTATTTTACTTTTCACACGATGGAAACGTTTAACTTTTGTTTGGACAAGAAGTGTTTTTAGTACAATAGAAACTGGCGGGGAAGGGCCTGGACTTTACACGGGTTGGTTTAGTAGGAATCTTAAGACAGAGTAACTGTTTTTACTGATTTATGGTATGGAATTTAGACCGTGCGTGACGGAAGAGCTCCCGATATTTCAACACATATTTCAGAATTATCTAAACGACTTTTTGATACCACAGGGGACAGAAGAGCGGGCAGTTTCCTCGCACAACGTTTCAGCATAGCTATACAGCGAGGAAATGCTGCCAGCATCTTTGGGTCCATGCCGCGGAGGCTCCATTTACCATTTTTTTCTAGGTTATAGTTCTGTTTAGTTATTAGTTACTTTTATTTTACTTTTAGTTATAATTTTAACTTAGTTTAGTATATCATGTATAATTAAATTTATTAATTAAAACTATTTTCAGCATTAGGAGGTTTTCATTTTAATAAAATGCTCAACCCTAGTATCAAATATGTCAAATGTTTTTTTTTTATTAAACTGATTCTGAAAATTACAGATGGGGTTAAAGACGTATCTCACTGTTTCAGTAACAGCCCATTCACTCTAGCCTTGAAGAGCCCCATTTGTATCTATCTGGAAATACAAAAGATAGGAGCGAATACCTTAGCAGTTCGCGTTATGAAAGATGAAGTGAACCGCTTCGAGTGGGCCAGTAATAGAGTACATACTCGTACTAACTACATAAGGGTAAAGGGCGAATTTTTTTGTCATTTGTGTCTTCGCAGGCGTTATTATTAAAAGGGGTGATGCCCATGTGTTGTTTTTTTATGAAAGATTAAAACAACACCGAAACTGAATTTAGCGTGATTAAAATTCTTGTAACTTGTCTTTCCGTTGTGCTATATAAACGTGGGACGCTAATGACATTTGACCGCGCGGTCAAGACGCTCGAATATTTGCCCAAAGACGCTCCTCGGATGTCCGTTGTTAAAATGGAGATGGAGGATCATGTATTGTATTTCCTGCACACCCGATACACGATGATAAGTTTTTAGCACCCTTGCTTAATAGTATATTAGGTAGCCTCCATTTATAACTAAGTGACAATGTAACAAGTTCATTTTATCCGCTTCCAATGATCCGATTGCCTCAGGATTTCGAACACGTACACATAGAGCACTCTTATTCTGATAGCACTCATAACAATGATTAATTAAGTACCGTCAACAAAGGTTTAATTTAAAATGAAAATCTTCACAAAACTTGTGTTTTCTGATGCCACACTGACGAAACACAAAGTACCGAGGTAAGTACCTCATGACAACAGTACATTGTCCTGGCGCAGACACCCCCGTCTTTCAGCCGCATTGCATCGATGAATTATGCAAACCGCCTCCAGACTAGGTGTGCTTTTTATAAAGGATTTGCCAATCCAATATTCAAATTTGAAACACACCATCCAAAACAACATTATCTACATTTTACCTACAGACAGAAAATAAAGCGCAGAGTAAAAACTGCGAGAAATGTTAATTATAATGGTGATTTTAAAACCTATTTTAAGAAACTATGGAGATAAGTATTTTTATTGAATAGAAGTAAATTCATTTGAGTAGGTACATTGTTGAATAGATTTGTCAAATTGAAGTTGTTTTGTCTGAAGTAACAATACCAAACCGCAACTTTTTATTGAACACCACGATATTGTAAGCAGTTCAGAGCATAAAGAATAATTTCCAAGGTAAGCAATAGTAACATTATGAACTAACCCTTTACTTTCTTACCACAACTTACAGCAGGTAAGTGAAAAACACGAAAAACTTAAATAAATGGACCTGTTGTATATGAGCACAAAATTGACATGGGACTTTGATCATTTTTCGAATATGGAACGTCGATTTATCAATATGAAAACGTTACAACTTCATATTCATATATTTCCTTTTTGTTTTGTTTGTGTTTGTTGTCTATTGTTTTTTTTTTGTTGTATTTGTGTGTCTTTGTGAATGTGAATAAAATGTCTTTCTTCTTCTTCTTCAACAGGTTATTTAATTATTAAGTAGTATTACTTTTGTAGCAGATTGGCAATCAGGAGATCAAGGAAAACCCCTGGATGTTTAACGAAATGAATCGACTTCAGAAAATGTAACGGACGTAATAATAAGTTTTGCCTTTCCTTCCACCGACAAACTAAGATGTATGCGCCACGAAACGAAAAAAAAGCCATGAGCTTCTTTCAAGACACGTGAGGTTAATTTAACCATGTTTGCCGCTTTAGGAAAAAAGTATAATTGCTCAAAACAAGTGGTATTGAGTAGCAAATTGCCTGATTAATAGAAACGCCTTGTATTTAGCTGCATTCTCGACCTACCTCGAAGCAAATTCCCTAGCAGCTCGCTGCGCGACAGCTGACCGTAAGAATGGTATAAATTGCTTACATTTTTTGACCATACTGGGTACGCTTAAAAATCAGCTAAGTGTAACATGGACTACATATGAAAATACGCTTACAAAATGTTGTCTGTTGACTGCGTGCACTTAGAAATTTATTTTATTTGCAGTTCCAACAGATTGGAGATCAACGTATTCTATGGTAAGCACGGTCGTGCTTTTTTCTTCAAGAAATTCTGGAAGAAATCTCCAGGCAACCTATGTATATTTAGGTCAATAGGAAGAAGTAATGATTAGGTTTTAACAGGTAGTGCAATTTTGATAAGAGTAATAATGGAAATACATATATAAAAGTAACCTTACATATATAACACATTTATAAAAAATACAAATAGATAGATACTCTACAAAATATACAATAAGGGTGCTTTAACGACTTGTTCCCCGAAAATAACGATCTAACATAACCAGCACTCGACGATACTAAATATTTCTTACCTCAAAGAGGTTGAGGTACCTTACTAACTTAAACGTATAATTTATAAAATTTCTCGTTACGGAAAATTTGGTCAGTTGACGAGCGAAGTGAGAGGTTTAAGGTACAATTGTGACCACAACTCGCGAGCCAAACGAGCGAAGCAAGCGCGCCCCGGCAGCAGCCGGCAAAGCGCCAAGACCTAATTAAGTTAGGAAATAATTTGGCTAATAGGGATGCTGGTTAAATAAGAAGGTTAAATAAAAAATAAAAAAATATATTTGTATCACTATAGTACCTAATTAAGTGCAACTCACACTAAGTGTATGTAGACATTGTAAGACTATGTCTACACTGACATTCCGACAGCCAATAACTGTAGTCTACATTAGTGTTTGGTATTTGAGGCCTACATAGCAGAACGCGCTGCGAAATGTCTAAGGAGACGGCAAGTATGATTTAACGAAGCATAGGTACCAAAGTTCTACTCCCGATTTGGTGACAGTTGTATACTTAGGTACTTACCTTAATACTTGTGTATTTTGCAATTATTGATGTTAGTTTTATACCTAGATATAACAGTTTAAAACTTTCGCAATTTTCAGTAATAGATTTTAAAATAAACGAAATATAATCAATACACAAGAGATGAAGTCAAGTATGTATGTGTTTGGTAGTATTAAAAAAAATTTCAATTCACAGCGTATCTTTGAAAAATGAATGAAGTGAGAGTCGTATTTGTAGTTATGTCAAAATATACGCTATAGGTAAAATGCTACTTGTGAGATCAATGGTTGATTGGGACCCCTCCAATTACCAATTTAATTTATTTTTATTATTTTTTGTAATAGCGGCACATATTTTTATTTGCACAACATGTCATTATATAGGTAAGTTTCTTGACATAACTCTGTGACAGGCAGACAGACGGACCGTTAGTAACATTGATTCGGGTACGGAACCCTTAAAACTTATATCCAGTTGGTACAGTCACCAGCAACAATATCTGTCACAACAAAGCGTGCATAAATATCTGATACGATCCTATTTCTAGGGCTTGTCGGACACGTCAGATATTTTTGCGCGCTCCGCTATGCAGATATTAATGCAGGTGACTGTATATTGGAAAGTTAGCTTCATAAAGAAGTGAATTTGAAATTAAAACTATCACATTTAAGCAAGTTTTAGTTGACGAATGAATTCATAGCGCGTCGCCCAATACGCTCTTCGTAGTTTTCACCTAAGTACTTGTAAAGTTAAAAGCGTAACAAATCACCCGTTTATGTCAGCCTAATTAACGGCTACTGTCATATAGGAGCCTATAACATGCCATTTACCATTATCTAGATCACGCACCCTACTTAACGCACCTCTTAAGCCGGTATTTAATGCTTTTTTCAACACTATTTGACCTATTAGGGGCTATACACACTATTATTGACGCGAAGACGCGTTACACTGCATAACACACGAGCATAAAATGTTTTACATAATAATTGGTGTCGCTTACGTTGTAATTCGTAGGTCATGTAAAAAAAGAGACAGCCTCAGAAGTAGTGAACCCTATCACATTAAGTTATCTGTCAATCTTGTACGGCGTTTAGTACGTGGTTGTAAAACGATAAAGCACAATAACGTGCAGCTAATTACAGCCTGCAAATATTAACTCGTATTCTAAAATAGTTTTTCAACTGAGGTTTTTTTGAGGATTTTGCTGCCATTTTTACCAGTATTGACACTTTGCGAGGTTAGTGGATTTTGCTGCCATTTTTACCAGTATTGAAACTTTGCGACCATCAATTTTAGAGTTTGTCACACATTATAGTATGCATTTTTTTCTAATTTAACTCCTAAAAATAGCCTCTATGTTTAAAATTCATTATTTTTCTTTGGGTCACCATATTTCAACTCAAACGGTCAAATTTGAAAAGAAATAAACAGTTTTTAATTATTTTTTTTAAGTTTTGAAGCAAATCAGCTTTGACAGACGGATAGACAGACACAGAAGTAATCATAAAATCGTTTTGATTTTTTTTCCTTTTGAGATACGAAACCCTAAAGTTAGGCAATCCGTTGGAAATATAATACTTATTTACCCGTGCATTTTATCCCTATAGTAACTAAGAACCAATGTAAAAAACTGTAACTGGTGGTAATGAAGAAATAGCACTAATAGGTAAATATCTGACAAAAGAAAGCGTGCATAAATTGTGATACGACTCTATTTCTAGGGTATTTCTATTATTTTTGCGCATTCTGCTGTGGCTTATATGATGCATGTGACTGTACTGACTTGTGGTGCTCAGTAAAGAATATTTCTATCGATTCCAGTTACGGTGCTGCACCATTTTGACACCGCGTCAAAACATTTGTCTTTCTAGCTGCGTCATTAGCGCGTATTTGCCTCATCGTGTACTCCAGTCCTTACTCTATACATATACTATTAGCAAATCATATAGCACTATATACTAAGAATTACAAACATAAGAACAGCAGTCGCTATGACTCGTATCCCAAAGGGTTAACACTGGTTTTCCTACAGATCGGAGCGCAGTACCAGTTTTTTTGTGTTCTTCGAAGGCCCGCCCACTACCATATGTTCCTGGAACAAGTAAATTGCAGAAAGGGAGCTTTTTGCACTATTCTGCATTGGAAGTGACTGTACTTACATTGCAGCTTTTTTTCAATGGCGTAGAGGCGTTAATACCTTGGCTGAGACTTGGGCGGAGCTAGTGTGCAGTTAGAAATTAAAATTATGTTGTGGTTAGATTATGAAGAAATATAATGGTCTTAGAGCGTCATAACCATAACTTAGTTTAAGAAAAACTAAATTATGGCTGTGGTCTATTAAAGGACAGTTGAAAGTACCCACGGGCACACATAACATAAATATATCCTTAAAAAATCGTAACAAACGTTCAAAAATACAAATCTATCCTCTTTATAATATTAAGTGCAAGTTGCAGGTGGTAGGACCTTGTGCAAGGTCCGCCCGGATTACTTGAGGTATTCCAACTTAGGCCTCTAGGTTGGCAACGCATCTGTAATACCCCTGGTGTTGCAGATTTTTATGGGCGGTGGTGATCTCTTAACACCAGAAGACCCACTTGCTCGTTTGCCTTCCAGTCAAATAAAAAAAAAAAAAAAAGTATAGAGTTCAAGTTTCTAGGAGAATTGAACGGACCCAATTGGTTTTGTTTTTCCGGCAATTAGTACGGAGACAATTTTTTTAGAGTTTCGTAGCTCAATTAATGAATTAATGATAATTTATTCGCTGAATATGGTTACAACAAGTGGGGTATAATATAACAGTAGGTACTTAGTATGTAGCATATTCTACCAGAAACCGGCGTGCGAATTTAAAAAAATATATTTACACAGTGAATTATCCAGTCATAATTATATTTAGGTATTATTATGTCAATTTTACAATAATAAGAATAAATTTTGAGCAACAATCATAGTAATATAATCATAGGAACCCTTATAAATAGTATCCTTATATACGACCAGATGGCCTAGTAGTTAAAGAACCTGAATAGGAAGCTTGAGGTCCCGGGTTCGATAATCGATTCCCGTGTCGGGGCAAATATTTCTATGAAAAAAAAGAATGTTTGTTCTCGGGTCTTGGGTGTTTAATATGTATCTATCTACATAATTATATTTATCCGTTACTTAGTAAGTACCCATAACACAAACTTTGCTAAGCTTACTTTGAGACTAGGTCATTTGGTGATATTTATTTATTTAATTATGTTTATAAGTAGGTATCATGGTAAACTACTTTTATTACTGCCTACATACCAAATTACATCCAAACCCGTTCAGTCGCTTAAACATGGGAGTTTCAAGATTGTTTTTTTGGAATCTTTTTATATATTTTTTAATTCAATTCCAAATTTTTACTTTTCCGGTCATCCCATAAAACCTAAATTGAAAGTACAAACTGATGCATAAAAAACCATGCCTATGTGGAATGCCTAAGACCTGGGTTCGATTCCCAGTGCTGGTCTTATTTTTTTGGTTTTTATGTGCATCTATATTTCAGTTTGTAGTTTCAATTATGGGAGTTTCACGCAAACTTTCACATTAATAACATTATTAATCCTATCATGTGCCATGTTATCTATATTAATCGCTTACCAATCACCCCTACAAGTAAAAAGGCTTTATCAAGGAACCATTAAAACAAAACCATTACAGAATGCAAGTAATAAACCTAAAATAGCACACTTCCTGCCCTGCTTGCTAGCACAAGCAGTTAAAAACAGGAGTTGCCTTTAGCTTCCTCATGTTTATTTTCTGACTTAGGCTCCGTTTCTACCGGAAATGTGCGAGGATGTATACCAATAGAAACGCTTCATTTACCTCGCCTCACTCCGTTCAGCTGTTTCCACCAGAGATGTCCTTGCAAATTAAACGATTCTATTGGTTCATGAAATACACGTTCCTCGCAACACATTCTCGCATATCTCTGGTTAAAACGCATTCTTACTGTCAGGTGAAATCATAAGGCGCACATGTGGCTTAAAAGCCAAATATTCATTTTCCCAAATTAACCACCAGCTTTACAGTGAAGGAAAATATCACGAGGAAACCAGCATAACCTGCGAAGCAATTCAACGGTGTATGTAAAGTTCCCCCGCATTGGTCCCACGTAGGAACAACTGCCAAGCCCTCTCATTCTGAGAGGAGGCCTGTGCGAGGCAGTGGGACGTATATGTATAAACAGAGATGATATTGATGAATACAGCTTCATTTGTCACCCTTCGGCTATGGAACCTCATTAAAACCAACTCCGGTCATAAGAACTTTTGATCCTCGATCGATAAAACTCAACATGTAGGTAAGTATTTATTAGCAAACTTTACAGTACCTACAGTGATGGCAGTTTGTTTTAACTTCCTACGTAGCTCATAAAACCTTCCAGTTATGTTTATGATATCTTGGAGTACTTAATGGCTGAGCTAACATGGTTTATGGCCATAAAACTAATAACAAAAATAATAGAAATGTTCTAGCTAAGCGCTCAAAGCTTCTAGTCATCCTTACGGCTAAATTGAAATACATTTGACTACTATGGGCAAAATACACAGCTTTCCAATACGGCTACGTTTTGTGGTACCGTGTAAACGGCTCTACAAGCCGAGTTTGGCAGCCGTGTGAAGCGCCGTGTACAGTCAGCTGCAGAGAAAAGGTACCCCTCTGTAACGGCGGTATCCATACTACCGCCATTACAGGGAGGTACCCTTTCTCTGCAGCTGACTGTACACGGCTCGAGATTTTACACGGCTACCTATTTATTGAATCAGGCGTTACTTTGCGGAGGTCCATATCAACGAACTAAAAGAATTTCTTTGCTCCCCCACGACCTTATGATAGCTAAGTTTATGCAAGATATGCATGTCATGCAGTTCCTACACCTTAAGCACAAACTTAACTATCATAAGGTCTCGAGTGAGAAAGCAATTCTTTTAGCTCAAGAGAACTGACACATTTTGAGTGAAGACCCTTTTTTGGTGACAATTGGTATCACCACCATGACGTCCTTGACTATGTACTCGTATATTGTACCTAGTTAATAAGTTACGTAAAGGCATAGTTAATTTATGGAAAAGTTAAATATTGTCAGTTTTGTGACGTTTTATTCCATATTAATTGTATTTATGGGGAAAATCGTCACAAAACTGACTACTTTTAACTTTACGCCGTTGATGTACATGTTATAATGAAAATGCCCACATTATTACTGTCTTGTGTTTGACGGTGGTACTATTGGGACCGTAAATTTATTTATTAATTAAAAATAAAGACAACAAATAGTCCAAGAGTTAGTAAACACGAAAATTCAAGTAAATAAACTATTATTCTTTCTTTCATTTAACCACTCAAAACGAAATGTTACTTACGTCATTGGTTTTCTTATGTAGTAAATAGCGGAGGAGCAAAGTGAAAAGGTAATTCCTCAAAGCTACAGCGGCGTGGCATCGCAAAATCTTCATTCCACCCTGGTTGCGTAAAAAATTATTTTCGTTATGTTAGTCATGACAAATATGTACTTAAAACAAATTATAAACAATTACTTGAGAATAGCTACGTCTAATACCTGGTAGCATGGTGAACGGTTGTGTTGCTCTGATGATGAACTCCAGTTGAGTTCGAAACCGTTAGCGTAGTGTGGTAGTGGTGATAGTTGGGTTTGTGTAATATGCGTGTGTTCTTGCAGCGGGAGGCAGAGGAGCTGCATGAACACACGTTTGGTGCAAAGACGTTGGCTATGGTCGCGGGTAAGCAAAGTAATTGTTTGTAATTCATCATTATGGACCTCAGCAAAGTAACGCCTGATGCAATAAAAACGGCAATTTGTTGCAAAGTATTGTATTCAAAGACATACCTACCTAACACTTCTCTCACCCGCTGGGCTACCTCGGCAAACCGACGTATCTTTACATTTGTGTACCACATTCGGGTCACGCCCGCGATATCTAATACCGCGCTGATTGTAATCAACCCTTATTGGGTTTGGCGTCGTATTTGTTTGTGCCCAATGTTTGCGCTGGCTATTATCTCTGGGGCACAAAGATACAGCACACTGGATGGGGTATGGGGCACGGGGGTGCAACTTACCCGTAGTCGTAGAATTAATAAAGTGTAGGGTTAACTTCTGACCTTTTTGGTAACATTGCACCGAGGAAAAATTTCTAAAGTTGCGAAGTTCCTATATGGAAACGTTTCGTAAATTTTAAATCAGAGAAAGCTAATCTTACGTAGGATTTTATATGTTGAAATGTACGATTTTTAACACTTAGTAATGGATATTTCGCGTTTTGGATGGAAGCGATAAGGCCGCTTATTGCTTACCTTATAATTTTCCCTCTGTGTGTCATGTACAGTCAGCTGCAGAGAAAGGGTACCCCCCCCCCCCCCCCAATGTCGGTAGTTTGTATGGATACCGCCGTTACAGGGGGGTACCTTTTCTCTGCAGCTGACTGTACCTACCTGTATTCTATATCGCTTACTATTTCTTGTGTACAATAATAAGTCATTGTATTGTATTTTATTGTATTTCTAAGAAAAAATATTACTATGCTATGAGTTGCATTTTTGATTTAGATACGTCAATTATTATACAAAAATAGCACAGTTTTGATCCTTTTCTAAAAATTTGAAAAAAATCTTTTAATCAGGCAAAAGTCATCCAAATAAATAAATTAAATTAATTAATGTAAATTTTATTCAAACTATTTGCATACATGTAAAAACTGAAAATAGTTGCGATTAAGTCAGTTGATGTCTTCGAAAGCAACGATTACTATTAGTAGTTACATACAAATCTTAAATTTCTAACACCCCTTTTGCGGCCAGGGGGTAAAATAGGCCACATTTAGCTAATATGCTTTCATGCTTCGCGCGGCACAATACGATACACGGAGCGCTATTCTGCTACTATCGTACTATTTATCATCTCTTGTGGAATCGTTGTTATAACTATTTGTATGATTTGCTGCTGATGTCCTGTTTTTGTATGAAATTTCTGCGTTCCGTTCCGTTCGCCTTATCTAAACTGTTATTTTTATTGTTCTGCTGCGCTTAGTTTGTAATAGAAACTTGTTTTACCTAAATTATATTATGTCATGTCCACATGAAATACCAATATTAATTAAGAATAATTGAGTACATTGTTATTCTGCTTATTCGATTGATATTCTTCTTTTTAATTTCAACGTTAACCAACCTTCAATTAAGCATTTAATCTGAATAGTACCTAACCTAAGTATATAACCTATGAAACGTACAATCAGCCCATGAAATTGATAAGCAACTTAAAACCATTGACATTGACAACCTATTTCATCACTCGTACCACTCTGCCGTGATCTGGTTTAATTTGACAAAGTACCAAAGTTCTCAACATTTTCACGGGCCGACTGTACATTATAACTTACAGTAATTTTTACTCTTTATTGTTAGTTTTCGCCTACAGAAAAGTTTGTTGGTCAAAAATGACAGCAGTAAACGGATTATTACTAAACAAAAACTTTATTTTTATTTAAAGTTAAGTAAAATTCAAGCATAGAATTTGATGACAGCGTACATACAAAAAGCAATATTTAGTAAATTACCTATGTTCAATTTGATGAACTTACTTACTGACTTACTGTATAAGGCAGGGGGCTACTCTGAAATTCGCAATTCGAAGCTCGAATTATACTGCCCCTCTTACATCATGTTAAAGCTATTAGCGTGAGCGGGACGACGGTAGGTTGGGCACGTAGTTCCATTTTCGAAGGCCAGATGCGATGCAGAGACCAGTTCAAGTATCAAGACGTTACTTATACTTAAAACTCCACACAATTATTTTGAAATGTTTTTATGATAATTTATTGTGTAGACAGGTATTCCATAATAATTTAGACGTGGTTTTCTAAGCCAATAAGGAATTTAAACGAGACCAAGTAACTATATCAGATATTTAACTTTTAATACAGTTTTTTCGCCATGTGATCGTGCATCCATCAGTAAGTACCTAGCTATATTTCGTTGTCTAAAATTTATTTCCCGAACAATTACTGACATGTTCAAAAAATGTCTAAGCATAATAAGACATTGGCAAAGTTGGCAGAGCCATTTATTATTATAAACCAAAAAAAAAATGAACTCATAATAAAATAATTAAAATATGCAACCATTAAGTCATTAATTCCTCAAATATCAAGCAATTCTTCAAACCATGTAGCTGCTTTTAGCCCCATGTTTTGAATCCCGCACAAACAAACCATACAATATTTGACGCGTCCCGTATTTTTTGATTCCCCGCCGTACAATCGAATTAATCCGCAACGAGCGTATCGGTAACCGAATGTAATTCTGCTCCTACAAATCACAGCGTATTTAATAAACCACACCAACTTAATCTACCCTCATCTTACCATATTCTCAACTTTATCCTACCCACAATAAGCCATGCCGAAGCTGAACAGGCAAAGTTGTGCGGGTGTATTCGATTTCGGAAATCCAGCCGTCATTGGGTTGTTTCGTCAATTTATTTCGTCTTCATTAGTTGAAAAAACCTGATTTGCGATGTCAATATTCATTACAAATTTTCGGTGGTATTGGAGAATTTTGAGGGTATTTCGTTACGTTTGGTGATTATTTAAACTGCGGAAATGTTTACATTATCGTAGCAAACTAACAATATTTTTGGTTTTGAATTTTATTTGGGTATCCTTAATCGAAAATCATTTTAGGGTCTAAGTTACATTAAGTTTCGGTTATTTTTTATATTATCATTGTGTAGGTACTTTAAGTGGTTGCACGTCGCATCATCAAACGTTTTATATGTGTTGTTCGAATGATAGTTTGGTATATCGACATAGACAAGCGAATAGATCGCTGAAATGGCAATGGGCAGCCCATATTAATGCTAATTAGCGTGTATTGTTGATTTAGCCTCAAACTGTAATCAGACGGAGACATCACATGAAATATCTGGAACATTTAAATAATTTCTAAGTATCAACACCGTTTAATCCATGTTTAATCCGTACAGCAAGTGTTGTCAGCCTGCTTTTTTTTTAATTTGCCTCGGTTTCGCTTGGATGGCTTTCACTGGACAGTGTCTAGGCCAGCGTAGCGTAGGATGTCCACCGAGTTGGAAGGGTTCACGGTGGATACAGGAAGCTTCCAACCGAAGAACCTATGTCCGATGATGGACGTCCTACGGCCTATATGATGATGATAATTTCAATCATCGGCTCCCTAGTGGCAGCAATACTTTTTGTGACAGTTGAACTTAGTTTTAAATAATAAACCACTGTCTTTGTGATGATCTATAACCGCATTTACCACTTCGTCCAATTAGCATTTGCAGTTGCAAAAGCCAAATTTTAACTCTATGTTTACTAAGTAGGTCTACTTAGTTTTAGTGGCATAAGTTGGCAAAAATAAGTATAAGAAAAAAATATCTGTAGAGCTCCCGTTCGCAATATGTCGTTTACATTGTTTGTATTAACAATATGTACAGTCGACATTAGAATACTTAACTTTATTCCATACTTCGATTTGGCACGGGTTTATGATGAAAGGAAAAGCAAGCATCTTCATCCTTACTCACTCTTTGTCATTACAACTTAATCATGAGTTTTTAACTTAATTTTTATATCGCATACAATTTTCCCAACATTTTCTTTCATACAAACCTTTTCCTTTACTCACACAACAAAAAAAAACAAAATACGTGCCCACTTCTCTAGGCTCTCTCTCTCCCTTTCTACTTAGAAAGAGAGAGAGCCCAGAAATACTCGCGATAAAAGTGGCCAGCCCAGTCCCATTTAAATAAAATTGTTAATAATATTTTTCTTAAAATTATCACACTTTTAGAGCCGACTGTACTGCGGTTTAAATCTTGATTTGTGTCACATTAACGTCTCATCACTTATTCTTCGCTCAAATCATTATATTTTATAGTCATCATGACAATTGTTACAGTCAGTAAGATGGCGGGGCATCTTTTGATGTCTTCACGAATGTCAACAGCAATCAGAGTTGTCATAATTGTAGAGTTTGGGGGAATAAAATAAACATTTAGAGTACAGTCGCATAACGGACATGGTGACTTTTTGAACGTGATACAAAATTAGTGTTTCCCTGACTGTACCTAAATAATCGTAACACATGTTCTCTCCGTTTTCACTCTACTGCCCGAAGGAGGGTTTTGTGTTTCGAGCGTATGTATGTATGTACGTCCATTTCTTTGGTCCTCGCTGCAGCCGCTGGACGGATTTCAACAGTTGAGATATCATTGGATTCGTCATATATATAGTGTTACTTTAAGCATAGTACCTATTAAGTATTAACGAGCTATACCTTTTGGTGGAAACTGTAATAAAGTTCAACAGTCGGGACCCACTCAAATAGTGACCAGGTCGAAAATTCCTGGTCAGGGGTCCCGACTGTTGAACTTTAAATTAGCTACTTGACAGAGTTCTAGACCACTAGAGTTTTTTTTTCATTTAATTTTTGACACACGCATGTGTTACTCTGTAACCTGAAAAAAAAACTATAACAAAAAATTTAACCGACTACAAAAACCATGAAAATTATTTTCATCCAGTCTGAAGTTGGTGCCTCAGCACGAGCCAGCAGGAGTGGACCTATAGGTACCTAGTCGCCTAACTCACCTACGCACTACATATTGGGCTTCAATCACTTCTGCTGGCTCGTACTGAGGCCGTAGTATTACTATTATTTATTCTGTGCTGAGGCACGGTAGAAAATTATTTTCATGATTTTTGTAGTCGGTTTTTTCACCCTTTTTAGTGTAAATAATCTAAGATACAATAGTTTCATGTCAACTGCTCGTCACCTTTTACAAAAGATTGCTTTTTCCGATGCAGAGACACGATCAGAATTCCCATGAAAATTGAGTAAAATCCCGGGTTTCAATTAAACTGCCCAATGTAATGGTTTAGGCAAGCGAAATAGCGGGCAAACCCTAGTGTAGGTAAGTAAGATGCGTTGCAAAAAAATATACACTTCTTTAGAAGGCGACAACTATCAAAAACCATTGTGAACTTAAAGATGATTCCTTTCTATGAATTAACAAAAGCTGCAACAGCCGTTGTCGCACGACGTCAGTTGCGAACAATTATCATTGTCATTATGTCATTGTCTTCTTTGGCTCTTAATTTGCAATACTTATAGGTCAGAATAGCAGCAGACGGTCACAAAATGTCGTGCCACTTTGTTATGCGTAATTGAGTGTGGCAATTGTGTTTTTTTATACGTTGATTGTAGTTCTCTGGCACATATGCTGTATCTAGTCTTGAAAGGTACTTAATACCTGTATATTTATTATGTCAACCGCTCGATTGTGGGTCATGAAATTTGGCACAGTTTTTTTTACTTAGCATCAATGAAAACCAAGATAAATTTATGGAGATTTCTAATGTATTTTTATGTGTTACTCGTTGACGCTTAAATGTGTATGTAATTTTCAATGCAGAAAGCTCGACGTCTGAAATATCACATTGGCAAATTTTATCCCGAGATTCCCACGGTTTGGAAATAAAATAGTAATATGTCAACCGCTAGGCTGAGAGGCTAGAAATATTGTGCGAAGGTTTTATTTGTAACGTTAATGAAGATCACCATGTAATTTTGGTGAATTTCCTTGGAATTACCTACTATTAAATTATTCAGTGCATGGTCGGACTGAAAATCAGCGCTGTGTGCATGCGCGCTTATATGTATGCATCCACTCATAATCTGAGCCCAATCCATTTATGAAACTTAGTTACAAGTTGAATGTATTTTTTTATTCGAGTGGATGGCAAACGAGCAAGTGGGTCTCCTGAACACCAGTGGGATTGCAGATGCGTTGCCAACCTAGAGGCCTGAGATGGGATACCTCAAGTGTGCTAAAAAGTGTAAAAGCATTTTATTTAATATAGTATATAAATAAATTAAAAAAAAGTGCCAGTAATTTCACCGGTTGTCTTACTCTGCACGCCGAAACACAACAGTGCAAACACTGCTTATTCTCGGCAGGATTAGCGAGCAAAATGGTGGTAGCAATCCGGGCGGACCTTGCAAAAGGTCCTACCACCCGCAAATGTGGAAAATATCTTACTTTAAAAGCCTATTATTCTAACTTAGTAAAATCCCGGAATTTCAGTTCAATTGCGGGATTATGGTTTACGCGTGCAAAGCCGCGGGTAAACACTAGTATCCTATATATTTTAAATTACTGAACACCTCCAATTTGTGTATCGGAACATCCGCCATCCTTGTTTACTAATGAGCAATAATCACTTGCAATACAGCCGACTAAAATACCCCTGAGGTCGGAAGGATACAAAAAATCCTTACCGTGACACGCGATCATAGCGAGGCGTACAAAAAATGATTCTGTAAATGGGTTCCGTATTAATACGTTATTTAAATTTGACAAATCCTGAATTTTCCTTATCCCATACATTATTATGAAAATACTAGCTGACCCGGCAAACTTCGTACCGCCGAATTTTTTTTTTCACTTTTACTCACCTTTTAAACCTTCCCTGGACTTCCACAAATAGTTCAAACCAAAAATTTGCCAAATCGGTCCAGCCGTTCTCGAGTTTTAGCGAGACTAACGAACAGCAATTGATTTTTATATATATAGATAGTGCGGATAGGCTTTAGTGAAGAGAAAATTTAATTTGGTTGAAAATGGGATTTATCGTGAAAAATCTATACCTAGATCAGTCTCTTTCTAAAACACATTTCCCTATGCAGTAAGTATTTTTCTCTAATAAAATTTAAAGCTTTATAGTTTCTATAGGTATGAAACTAACTATGTACTCGTAGGTACGTAAAGGTAGCTTACAACATGTTTTTTGTTCAATAACGGGCATCGTCAAGCTTTAATTTATAAAATGAATAAAAATAGTCAAATACTATAGTATCGAGGAAGTTTAAGCTGAGATGCGCCTAGAATGAGCTCTAAGGCCATAAGGCCTAGACTAGGTACACAAAAATGCTGTAAAATGAATCTAGATCAACATACAGGCAGACATTGAAGTCAAACATATAAAATTTGCGATGGGGGCTTAAAATGAGATAAAAAATAGCAAGACAAAAAAGAAGTTTTTCGAAATAGTGCTGGAAATTAATATATTAATAGTAATGGTTACATCATGGTCTTTTAAGTCTTTTTCTCCACGGAACTCTGAAGAACAACAATAAACTTTTTACAACAATACTACCTTATTAGTAATTGGCACTGCGCGGTAAGCATGCTCGTCAAATTGCGGTTTAGGCCCATTATGCCGCAGTCGCCAGATGGTCTCTAACGGTCTGTCTTCCTTTGGTTATACAGCGTATAATTGCAAGCAGTTCCATCTTAAATTTGCGTGCTAAAACCTACCTTATAACCGACAGATTGTCAATCAAAAGACGACCGGATGGCCTAGTGGTTAGAGAATCTGACTATGAAGCTTGAGGTCCCGGGTTCGATTCCCGGCCGGGGCAGATATTTGTATGAATAATACGAATGTTTGTTCTCGGGTCTTGGGTGTTTAATATGTATTTAATTACGTATTTATCTATATAAGTATGTTTATCCGTTGCCTAGTATCCATAGTACAAGCTTTGCTTAGTTTGGGATTAGGTCAATTGGTGTCAAGTGTCCCATGATATTTATTATTATTATTATTAATCTAACTCATCACCATCATATCAGCCATATCTATCATACCTATCATATCTACCATATCTACCATATCTACCATACCTACCATATCTACCATATATACCATCATAGCTCACTGTTGGACATAGATCTCCCCCATAATATCTCCAGTTGTTTTAGTTTGAAGCGACCTGCATCCAACGTGAATCCGCAGCATTAACCAGGTCATCCGTCCATCTTGTTGACGGACGTCCTACGCTGCGCTTGCCGATCCGCGGTATCTATTCGAGAATTTTTCGGCGCCAACGGTTATCTGTTCTTCGTGCTATATGGCCAGTCCATGCCACTTGAACGAGCTAATTTGCTTATAGCTACGTCGGTGACCCTCGTTTTTCTATGTATCTCCTTATTTCTAATTCGATCCCATAGAGACACCCCGAGCATAGCTCTCACCATGGCTCGTTGAGCAACTCCGAGCCTCTCTATGAGGTCTACAGTCTACAGTGAAGCACCACGTATCGGATCCATATGTCATCACTGGCAAAGCACACTGTTTATTATATAAATGACATGAAAATATTCTATCACTAGGTTATCGCGCGGTGGCGTCCTCTACCGGAATAAAAGGTATCCTATTTTGATTCTTGGGGTTCAAACTATCTCTATACCAAATTTCATCAAAATCGGTTCAGTGGTTTCGACGTGAAAGCGTAACAGACAGACAGACAGAGTTACTTTCGCATTTATAATATTAGTAGGGTATTAGTAGGGATTTATTGAGTAGGTTCTTAAACAGTGCTTTGTCGCCCGCAAATCTTCATTAAAATCAAGCAACCAATTCCTATTTAACCCACTTCTTACCCGCACCAATTTGTGCCACGCAGAGGTTCTGTCGATGACAATACTTCGTGTTTTCGAACTAGCCTGTCCACACAAACGTACCCATATTACTCTTTGACAACATAGTACATACACAGACACACAAATGACTCAAAGTGACCCGAATAAATCTTTATGTACCAAAATTAAGTAACTAAAGACCTTACGAAAAAGGCGGGAACCTTCGAGAGTGAAAGGCGCGAATTTACAAAAAAATATTTGTAATTATTAATAATTCTGTATATATTGTTTATTTTTAGGTGTAAATATCTGTACATACTTACGGATAAGTGTGTAAATATTACATAAGCTAAAATGGGACGGGAGAAATATAAAAAACGAAAAAAAAAAGAAGGCGCTGAAGATAGAGGGTCCTCCGCAGAGGACTCCGATTATGAAAACGAGGCAGATAAGTACAGGCCATATAAGGTAACAAATTACTCTCGTAAATACCCAGAAAATTCACAGCGGCGAGACTTCGTGGTGTTCCTCTCACACCAATGCGCCGATAAGCCGTTTTCAGACGGGGACAAAGTAAACCTGTCTCAGGCCATTAGAAAATACGCCATATCGGGGGTGCTACATCTGAGGCCAATGAATAAGTACAAAGTGGCCATAACTTTCGATTTGTCAAACAATGCCAACACGTTTATAGGTCATAACAAATTCCTAGACGAATTGGGGCTTAACGCCTCAATTCCCGCAGCAGACACAGAAGTAACTGGAGTTGTAAAATCTGTCCCAGTCGGCTTATCGAACAAAAATATATTTTCAATGATCGGCAGCTCACGAAACGTCATCCAGGTGCGGCGATTCACGCGCAGGGTGAGGGCAGATGATGGCGAGGTCGCGTTTATTCCCACGCAGACTGTCGCAGTAACGTTTGCCTCTACCCAGCTGCCTGAGTACGTGTACCTGGACTCATGGAGACACGAGGTGACGCAATATGTCCCCCCAGTTAAACAATGTTTAAAGTGCCAACAGTTCGGACATATTGCTAAATTTTGCAAAAACAATGAGGTTTGTTCCATCTGTTCTGATAATCATAATTATAAGGTCTGTGGCGCCGACAAACAAAACCCTGTTTGCGCCAACTGCAAGGGTAATCATATTGCAATTTCCGCGTCCTGTCCTATAAAAAAAAACAAAATAGAAGAAAGCAAAATTAAATCCCGAACTGCAGCCTATTCCGACCTCTTTAACGAAAAGGCTTTCCCTCAATTAGCTGCTAGGACAGCCGAAACCTATTTAGAAAACATGTTAAAATCCCAATCATTTTTAAATATGATCACGCAAGTGATCATAAAACTAGTTGCTAATAAAAATGAATCCCCTATAAATACAGAAACAATACGTGCAGCGTTCCAAGGTACGATAAGAGGGAACGCTCAATCTAAAGCATAATGAACGCTCTCAAAATCGTACATTGGAACGCTCAGAGTATACTCCACAATAGGCACGAATTTACAAACTTTTTATATCAAGAACATATAGATATTGCGATCATTTGCGAAACCTGGTTAAAGCCTCATCTGAGGCTTAAGGTCCCTGGGTTCAACATAGAGCGCAATGATTGTGGTAACAAACATAATGGTGTATGTATTCTGATACATAATAGTATTACATATAACAAAATTAACACATTTTTTGATGACTCTCTTCAAAATATTTGTATACAAATATCTGTTAATAGTAAACAAATAAGTATAGTAAGCTTTTATAGCCCTACAAATTGCAACCCAGTTTTTGAAAAAACAAAATTTGAAAATTTCATTAAATCTGTACCCGAACCCATGATAATCGCAGGAGATTTTAATGCTCATCACACGTCTTGGGGTTGTTGTTCTACTTCATCACGTGGTCGTACTGTGTTAGATGTTGTTGATGATAATTTTCTGGTACTTTTAAATGATGGGACGCCCACTACTGTGGGCTCTACGACTTGGCGTCCTAATGCGTTGGATCTAGCCATAGTTTCTCCATCATTGGCTCCTCTTTGTACTTGGTCAGTTCACGACGATCCTCTGGGTAGTTATCATCTACCTGGAATAATCAATTTGGTTCTAAATAACAATGTAAATAATTTTGTAAATAATAATGTAAGTGGAGTACATTTGCCCATTCACCCCAATTTTAAAATGGTGAATTGGCAAATGTATGCCGAGAAGGTGGAGTGTAAGTTAAATAACTATCAGTTCGACTCCTACGCGCCTCTTGAGGCCTACAATTTGTTCACGAAAATCCTAATGTGTGCTGTCACAGAGTCCATACCGAATCATAAAGGTCCCAGTCCCATGACAAATAGTCCAATTCGTTCTTGCACTAATAGAAAATCTAAGAAAAAATCTAATCTTCCATGGTGGAACGATAAATGTTCCACAGCTGTTCAAAACTCTAAACAGGCGTATATCAATTTTAAACAAAATTGTACTTTAGAAAATTATCTAGAATTTAAGAAACTCCAAGCTAAGAAAAAACTTGTTATTAAAACAGAAAGACAAAATTCTTGGGCTGATCTATGCACTTCTTTTAATCGGTTTACTCCATTGTCAGTAATTTGGCGCTTCATGCGCAAATTCAATAAAACTTATGTTCCTCGGCACTCTAATAGTAATCATGAATGGATTCTAGATTTCTTACAAAAATATACTCCTGATAGTGTGGAAAATGTAGGTAGTTTGTCTCTTGATTCCACTTCTAGCCCGCACAATGATTATCTCATAAACTTATTTACCCTTGAAGAATTGAAATCTGCAATATATTCACGCAGGGACACTTCGTTTGGTTTAGATGGAATCCCATATATGATGTTCAAGAAACTGCCAGAGAGTTGTCTGATTATTTTATTAAATATTTACAATGCGCTTTGGACAAGAAATGACATACCACCTGAATGGACAACTGATTGCATCATTCCTATATTAAAATCTGACAAACCTAGGTTTAATCCAGACTCTTATCGTCCTATAACATTGACATCATGCGCAGGAAAAGTCTTTGAACAGTTACTTAAGCAGCGTCTTGAATATTATGTAGAACATAATGGATTGCTTTCGAACAATCAGTATGGTTTTCGTAGAGGTCGTTCAGCACGTGAAAGCATATCTTTGCTCCATTTAGATATACTGAAAAGCATCAAAACTAACAACAAACTTATTTCAGTGTTTTTTGATATTACTGGTGCTTTTAACAATGTAAATATTGATATTTTGTGTACAGAACTTTTAAATATATGTATTCCAGTTAAAGTTGTACAGTGGATTCAAAAATTTCTATCTTGTAGAAAAGTGTTTGTGAAGTATGATGGTGGATTGTTTGGTCCACGACTATCTTCCATAGGAGTTTGTCAGGGTGGAATTTTATCCCCTCTGATCTTCATTCTGTATATACGTCGCTTAAATTTGGTAATGGGTCCTAATATCAAAAATTTACAATTTGCCGATGACCTTGTTGTATATTTATCAGGAAATAATTCTAATACAATAATAAATAACTTAAACTTAGCATTAACAAAACTCCATAATTACCTCTCCTATTTAAATCTCGCAGTTAATCCATCTAAGTCTAAAGTTGTCGTTTTTGGTCAAAAATCTGCAGCTACTTTGTCCTCTTTATTGTATAATAATACACCTCTGCCAATAGTCATAGATACTAAGTTTTTGGGTGTCATATTTTGTCACAATTTGTCCTGGAAAAAATATGCTGAACATTTAGAAGTCAAAGCCAATAAAGCTTTTAATATCCTTAAGTCATTGCGTGGTACAAAATGGGGGGCTGACCCCAAAATATTACTGATGCTTTATAAATCTTTAGTTCGCAGTCATTTTGAATATGGGTTTATGTGTTTTGGTTCAGATCATAAAATTATACAGAGTTTAGAAAAAATTCAAAATAAGTGCATGCGTGTTGTGACTGGAGCATTTAAAACCACTCCTATTGTTTCATTACAAGTAGAGTGTAATCTCCCTCCAGTAACAATAAGACTTGCATATTTGAAGGAAAGATTTGTTTTAAAACTACATGCTGAATATAACAACCACCTTTTAAAAGAAATCTTGAATATTAATCTATTGCCTATTCAAAAATCTTTTTATGTTTTGCAGGGCCTATCTGAATTTAGCAGTTTTTTAAATCAAATTAGTATACATAAAAGCAATAACCACTTACCTTGCTTTGATGGGCCTTATGAAAGTAAATTTAGTCCTATAAATGTTGTGATTGATAATGGTCTCTCCAGAAAGGAACAAGTATATGAAAAATTGGCTTCATGGAATGGTTTTAAATTAATTTATACAGATGGATCAAAGAATGAGTCTAGTGTATCTTCAGCTATATATAACTCCGAAAACAAAATGGGTCTTGGTTTCAAAATAGACAAACATGCTAGTATTTTCACAGCTGAGGCATTCGCTATTCTTTGTGCACTGAAGCACATATCAAGGCAAAAAGAGGCATGTAAATGGCTAATTGTCAGTGATAGTATGAGTGTATTAAAAGCTATAAAAAATAATAAAGGAAAATCTAATACAAATTATTTAATTTTTCTAATTAAAGATCTTTGGTCTGAACTTCACTTAAAAAACAAATTTGTTATCGAATTCATGTGGACTCCTTCACATATAGGTGTATCTGGTAACGAAAATGTAGATTTCTTGGCTCAGTCAATTGCAAATTCTCCTCCATCTATTGACGTTAGTTTTGATGTCCTACTCCCATATACTGATGTTATTCCAATACTGAAACAAAGAATGTATGTTCAGTGGAAGAAACAATGGGATCATGTGGTGCAAGTAGAAAACAAGGGTTCTTGGTATGCTGCCTTAAATGTGAACTTACAATCTGTATCGTGGTTACGTAAAAGTAATATCTATCGTAATATAAGCTTTTACAGCACAATTTGTCGTCTTAGGTTAGGTCATTTTCGTCTCAATCATCATTTGCATCGTATGAAAATTGTAAATGATCCTCGTTGTGAATTGTGTCAGTCAAATGAGGATCAAACAATAGATCATATAATTTATCATTGTTCGTCTTTCGGCATTCAGCGCCTTGTGTTGATGGACGAATTAATCCGCATTTACGGAGAACCACATCAGGTCCCGCTCTCTGTTCAAGAGCTGTTAAAGAATCATTCTACATATGAACCACTGTACAACTTCATTGTATCAACAGTAAAAGAAATATAATTGGTCTCATTATTGTACAAAGTTATAATATTGCTTCATTCTTTGTATATTTCTAATTTTCTATCGTTTCAGTGTAGTATAGTATAGGTTAGTTTAAAAAAAAAACAACTGACAGGCGTCAAATCAGAGCTGTCAGACTATTTCCTTACAGGGATTTTAAAAGGATCATCTATGCAGGTTACATAAAAGTTTTAATAATTATCTTGTATTCTCTGGATTGAATATTTAAACACCGGACTTGACTATAACTGAAGAAGTTTTATTGGATGTGACAACATAGAAAGCAATCACTGAAGAAGTTTAACTGGATAAGACAATAAAAGAAAGAATACTAAAGAAGTTTAATTGGATATGACAACATTGAAAGAAACACTGAAGAAGTTTTATTGGATATGACAACGTTGGGAAAAGAAAATACTGAAGAAGTTTTATTGAATTGACATGGAACTAATATACAGAAACTGAAATAATAATATAAGTATTAACTAATGACGAGGCGATATGGTCCCTGACTTTAGCCTGTCCGAAAGGACGAATTAAAAAAAAAAAAAAAAAAAAAAAAGTAACTAAAACAAAGCGCAGGCGTCCCACTAGGACCTAGTGGGACGCCTGCGCTTTGTTAAAGGTGGACTGATGGCATCACTTATAGTGGCATTCTAAGGGAGAGGCCTTTGTTCAACAGGAGACGTCTTCTAGCCGGTGATGATAATGATAAACACAATAATATAACGTTTTAAACTTTCGTGATGCTCACTCATAGTCAAAATACCACAAACGGGACTTATCACGCTATTATTAACGAGTAATATTTACCTCGACGTTTCGGCAACATTGCAGTTGCCGTGGTCACGAGTAGACTGAAGTGCGGAGTGTCAAGTCCGCCTAGCAGCGCGAGTTCTTCGAACTACCCGCACTTGATCACTAATAGTACCGGGACTCGTATCACGAACTACCCGCACTTGGTCATTTTTATTAGTCACCCCATCACACCGACACACAACACTAACAACGTCCGATCGTCCCTCCGAACATTCATCCCGACGCCGACACCTATTAATAACAGGATTCCACGAAGATGAAAGCTTATACCCATCGTCCCGGTTGAAATACTCGTTAATAATAGCGTGATAAGTCCCGTTTGTGGTATTTTAAACACAATAATATCAATATATTTTTATTTATTTTATAATACCTAATAAATTATTTGTGTAAAGGGGTGGTGGCCTAATAAGCCGTGGTGGCCTAGTGGTTTGACCAATCGCCTCTCAAGCAGAGGGTCGTGGGATCAAACCTCGGCTCGCACCTCTGAGTTTTTGGAAATTCATGTGCGGAATTACATTTGTACCACGAGCTTTGCGGTGAAGAAAAAATCGTGAGGAAACCTGCACAAACCTGCGAAGCAATTCAATGGTGCGTGTGAAGTTTCCAATCCGCACTGGGCCCGCCTGAGAGTACTACGACCCAAGCCCTCACATTCTGAGATATTTATATAGATATATAGGCATAAAGGGGATATTTGGAACTACTCAGCCTATTTTTAATAATCCTTGTATTTAACCTATTTAATACTCATATATTAATAAATTCAGCGGCTTAAGTAGGAAGAGGCTACAGCAGATACCCAATTCAGATCATGATAAATTTACTTTTAAATTTTATTTTTAATATAATACTACCTAAATAGTAAGTACCTATTTATTTTATACTGTAGTGTTATGCTACTTACGTATCATTTTTTCACTGTTTTAAATTCATTTTTACATCTGTTTTGGTTCTCCGTCATTCACCTCAAAATTGGATATTTTACATCACCTTCATTTCTATAGGACCCTGCAACGTTTTTAAAGCATAAGAACACAATAACAAACCATTTTCACTTCGTATTTTCACGTTTTTAGCACTTTTTAAATCGATCTTGATGGAGTCTACCTTTTTCGGTCTTTTATTTAGGTCTCCGAAACTCTACAACTTCGGGCTTCGCGCGCGCTTACGCGCGTACTTTTTTCCTCCATCAATAATACTTTTATTTCCACTTAAATCTTGCCGTTTCCCTGTTAGGAGCTTAAAACCAAAATTTGACATGTTTTGACATCGCTGTTTATCTGGTTGTCATGGCGTTTTTTGTTCAAATTTGTTACCAGTCTGATGTTTTTCGATTAATACTTGTACAAAAATACTCTTTTCGGCTTGGCCATCTACAAAAATTTATTTTTAATTCGAAATTTTTTTATGTTCTTATCCGAGATCCGCCGTCGAGCGCGGAGCTCCGTCAAAACACTATATAAGCGGAACATCCGCGTATTCGAGTCAGTCTTTCTTCAGTTTTCGAAACGAGAACATCTCTTAAAAGGCCTTATCCCGGGGCCGCCTAGCCCCGGGATCCTGCAAGCCTTCGCGCTCCAAATAAATACTAAAGTCGTCTCCATCGCCTCCGTCTCCATCGCCTCCGCCTCCATCGCTCATCATCGTGCAGTGCCTGCGCCGTTGCCCGGAGTGCCCTCTTTTTCTCCGGGCGCTGCATGTGCATTCTCCGGGCGCTGCAAGTGCCATATCCGGGCGCTGCAAACGCCTTCTCTGGGCACTGCATGTGCCATCTCCGAGCGGTTTGAGCGCCGTATCCAGGCGTGTACAGCGCCGTCTCCAGGCGTGTACAGCGCCGTCTCCAGGCGGGTACAGCGCCGTCTCCAGGCGTGTACAGCGCCGTCTCCAGGCGTGTACAGCGCCATCTCCAGGCGCACAGGGCGCTACCCCAGGCGCGTCCACGGGTTTCCTCCACCGAGCGCCGGGTTCCTGGAAATTCATTCGTCATCGTTCGTCGCTGCCCGGTCCACGTCCATCCATCTTCATATTCATTCTCACCCACATACATCACCACTTCACATTTTTTTTTTTACCTCATACTGAAACTGTTGTAAATATTTTATTTTTTTACTTTAAATAAATTGTTCTAATATTTTAATTTCGTTGTTTGGTTTGTTAGGTTAGGCTTTTCTCTTTTTAAATTGTCGCTTCACGACATTTTGGCGCCCAACGTAAAAAAAAAAAAAACTCCTTCTCTGTCTCTTCACTTTATCTGCGCCTTGTCTCTTTCCTTTTGTTTTGTTTGATTTCTCTTTCGTTCTCTATATCTTATTATCTATCCTTCTCATTCTATCCTTTTCATTCCTTCCAAATTCTAAAACAAAACTTTATCTAGTTTTTCCTTACACATCTGGCTAACATTTAGACCTCCATACACATAACACTCCACTTGTACACATCACCTTAATCATTTTTTTTTAAATTCTAGGAAACAAAAGAGGTATTAATTTTATTTAATTCTTTATTTCTGATACTTAACTTTGCGCTTAATTATAACAATGGAAAGGGTTATTAGGTATGAATTCCTTAACAAAGCCGAGCTTGAATATGAAGTTAAGATTAGATGTGAGGAACCAGCTAATACCGTTTTGCTACTGAAAAAACAGGTCCTACGTTTAGTCGCAGATTCTCACTCTGAGGATATTCTGACTTCTCCAATTCCGATTGAGGATGACTTGTCACAAATTGGTTCTACTTTGACGTACTTGGACTGTAAAATTGAAAATTTTTTACAAGGTGAAACCAAATACTTAAGACTAATTGAAACTTATATTAATCATGTCTTTTTCAGATTAAAACGTATTGATACTGACTTATATCCGGACTTTAAAGACATTTTCGATACTTTGAAGATAAAGTTTGACGCAATTGCTAAACAATTCGAATCCTTGACTCCACCTTCAACTGCAAATGACTCTCCTTCACTTGACCCCCCTACTTGCCCGACTGCTATGGAACCACCCCTTGTTTCTCAAACTTCTGTTCAGATCCATACTCCATATGCTTCACCACCTCAACCTCTTCCTCCAACTGACGTCTTCAAAGATCTTAAAAGACACACCTTCAATGGTAAAAGCTGTCCAAGATCTTTTCTTCAGAAACTTGAAGAATATTGCTTAGCCCGTGGCTTGTCCAAAGACTTGTTAATTTCACAAGCATTTGAAATTTTCACTGACAATGCTCTTCATTGGTTCAGATTTAAATATAATCAGAATCCAAACTTAACTTGGAATGAGCTTTCATCTTTACTAATCAAAGACTTTGGTGGTTTTGACTACGATCATAAACTTCTAGAAGCGATCAGGAATCGGACTCAAGGTCGTGATGAACCTATCGTCATCTATATTTCCATCATGTCTGGAATGTTCTCTCGTCTTTCGAAGAAACTTTCTGAAATAGAACAATTGGAGATTATTCTCAGAAATATTCGACCGTGTTACTCAGTTTTCGTAGCTCTAAAAGACATTGACTCTATCGACTCTCTTCTGGCTACTTGCCAAAACTATGAAAAGTTCCTAGATAGAGACAAACAATTTAAAGAACCAAATTTACAACAAAATCCCCTTATTTCTGAATTCAACTACAAACATTCCACTTCAAGTTCAGTTGACTCTCCTAATTCCTTGAATAACTCACGACCCCCTCCTCCTTTTATAAATAAATTCAATTCAAGACAAGTTAATAGTCTCTCTGAAACTAAACCTCAAGATAGTTCTTTTTGTGTACGCTGTCGTAAACAAGGTCATACTTTGAACACTTGTACTCAACCTCGATTTGTGATTTGTTTCAAATGTGGTCTTAAGGGTTTCAAAACCGCTGATTGCCCTAATTGCTCTCCCAAACCTAATACTAGCTCAAAAAACTAACTACTGACTTGAAAAGTAACTTAAATTTTGATAAAGACGATTGGACTAATTGGATTAAAACACTTCAAAAATTCTTTTCATGCTACAAAATCTCTTCTACACTCTACTCTAAAGAACAAGATTTTAATCGTCCATTTGTCAATATCAAAATTTATGACTTAACATTATCTGGATTATTGGATTCTGGCAGCTCAGTTACTATTCTTGGTAATAATTCTCATTTAGAAATTCTTAAACTGGGTTGCAAACTTTTCAAGTCAGATTTTATTACTGTCTCTACTGCTAGTAATCAAAAAATTCATTCCTTGGGCTATTTTGAGTTGCCTGTACATTTTAATAATCAAACTCATTTGATTAAAGCTTATGTTTTTCCTGAAATATTTCCTTCTCTGATACTAGGTATTGACTTCTGGAGAAAATTTAATCTTTTACCTAGTGTTTTATCTTCCCTTAACTTTACAGATCCTAAATGCTCTGCTATTGAAACTAAAGATATTAAAGTTTTACCTTATGATCACCTAACTTCAAATCAAAAGAATATTGCAGATGATATCATACAACGCTTCAAGACAATTTCTTTTGAAGAAAAAGGTGTTCTAGGAAGCACACACTTAATCACCCACAAGATTGACACTGGTGATTCTCTTCCAATTAAACAAAGATGTTACAGACTGTCTCCTGAAAAACAAAAAGCATTAATTAATGAAGTTGACAAGATGCTGGGATGGAACGTCATTGAACAATGCGAAAGTCCTTGGTTGTCTCCAGTGCTCATCACTCCGAAGAAGAATGGTGAATGGCGTTTCTGCGTAGATAGCAGGAAGCTTAACTCAGTT
This sequence comes from Choristoneura rosaceana, assembly GCA_037349165.1. NCBI lineage: Eukaryota > Metazoa > Arthropoda > Insecta > Lepidoptera > Tortricidae > Choristoneura > Choristoneura rosaceana. Next base: position 8,941,379 of record JAZBNJ010000018.1, on the reverse strand, counting down.
ACACGTCGTGATGCTTATAGTCTGCCACTTATAAGCGAAATTTTGGACAACCTCAGGAATGCCAAATACTTATCAAGCATCGACATTGCGAAAGCATTTTGGGAGATTCCCTTGAATCCTGCTGATAAAGATAAAACAGCTTTTTATGTACCTGGAAGAGGTATGTTTAGATTCAAAGTAATGCCTTTTGGTCTCACTAACTCCCCTGCTACTCAGCAAAGATTAATGGATATGCTATTTACTCCTGAATTTGAAAACAAGGTATTTTGCTATCTCGATGACATTGTCATTATTAGCGAGACTTTTGATGAACATATATCCCTTCTCATGAAAGTTCATGAAAAACTTTCATATGCCAATCTAACTATTAACTTTGAGAAAAGTCAATTTTTCAGGAAAGAACTGAAATACCTTGGTTTTCTAGTGGACGAGTATGGTCTACGTGCTGATCCAGATAAAATAAAAGCTATTCTCGAATATCCTGTACCTACTTGCAGAAAAGAAGTACGAAGATTTATAGGCACCTGCAGTTGGTTCAGAAGTTTCATCCCAAACTTTAGCACTATTGCCTCTCCTCTCAACCGACTAACCTGTTCGGGGAAAAATGCTCCTAAATTTTTATGGAATTCAGAAGCTGCAGCTGCTTTCCAGAAACTTAAAGAAGCTTTGGTAACTGCTCCTGTCCTTGCCTGCCCTAACTTCGAACTACCCTTCTCTGTACATTGTGATGCATCAAATTATGGCATAGGAGCAATGCTTACTCAACATCAAGATGACAAAGAAGTCGTGATTGCTTACATGAGTAAAGCACTAAATAAAAACCAACAAAACTATTCAACTACAGAAAGAGAGACATTGGCTGTAATAACTGCCTTGGAACATTGGCGTTGTTACCTTGACAATGGTAAAGAATTTACAATTTACACTGACCATGCTGCACTTAAGTGGTTCCAGAACTTATCCAATCCATCAGGAAGACTTGCTCGCTGGACTCTTCGCTTATCATGCTTTAACTTTATCCTGAAACATAAAAAAGGAAAGGATAACGTTGTTCCAGACTTATTATCAAGACATAAAACTCAAGAACGTCCTGATACACAGGAAACTTCACCTCAAGGCGTAAATCCAGTAACATTAGATGAACCAGCTGATCGTGAACTTGAACAGTACAACAAGATTTTTCTTGGATGCACTAACAACCCTGATGCATATCCTAACTACACTATCAGAGATAATAAACTTTATCGCTGCATTCATTCTCCCGATCGTCTGAATGACGACTTCATTTGGAAAGAAGTTCCTCTACCTCAAGAAAGACATGCACTTATTGAAGCTAATCATGGTTCTCCTTCAGAACTCCATCTTGGTATCTTCAAAACATACAAGAAAATATCATTAAAATACTATTGGCCTGGTATGTTTAAAGACATCGCCAATTTAATCTCGAATTGTGAAACCTGCTTAACCTACAAACATCCTAATCATTCTCCCTATGGTCTTATGGGTAAACCTAAACCTTGCTCTAGACCTTTTCAAACTATATCCTTAGATCTTATGGGTCCATTGCCCATGACTCGAAGACGAAATCAGTATATATTAGTAATTAACTGCAATTTTACTAAATATACTATGATTTTTCCCCTAAAACGTGCTACTGCCACTAATATCATTAATGTTTTGGAAAATTCAGTTTTTCTTGTTCATGGCGTTCCCCAAACTATCATAATGGACAATGCTGTCCAGTTTCAGTCACGAGAATTTCACTCATTCTTACATTCTTATAATGTTCCTTGTATTTTTCATACAGCTTTATATTGTCCTCAGGCTAATCCTACCGAGAAATTTAATAGTACGATTATTACAGCTTTAGCCTCCCTAGTAGGAGAAGATCATAGATCTTGGGACAACCATCTAGCCAAGATTCAGTTCGCAATGAACAGTGCTACAAATGTAGCGACTGGTTTTACCCCAGCCTTTTTAGTCTTTGGTAGGGAAACAATACCTTGCGGTTCCTTTTATACTCCAACTCAGAACCTTGAGGAATTGATATTTATGCCTCGTGATATTTACGCGACTAATGCTGGTCTCCTCTCATCTATCTTTCACAAAGTTCAAACTAAACTTCACATAGCTCACATTAAAAATAGCGCTCGCTATGATCTTCGCCGGTCTTTTAGAGAATTCAATGTTGGGGATACTGTTTGGCGTAAAAACCATGTTTTAAGCAATGCTGGCGCATACTTTAATGCTAAACTTGCCCCTAAATTCATAAAGTGCAAAGTGATAGCTAAACTATCACCATTAGTTTATGTACTTGAAGACCCTAATGGAATTAGAGGCAAGTGGCACATTAAAGATGTGAAATCTTAAATTACCGGAACACTCTTACTATCTGTAAATATGTATATATTGTATAAATATCATCATCATTTTCACCTTATTATTTTTATTTCCTTTTATTTGTTTGTTTGTTTGTTAAACTTGTGTTCTTAAACACATCGCTTACTTAGCTGTAGGACCTCGATTCTTCGTGGGTTAATCTTTAATTTCTTCTTTGTGTTTCAGACACATCTCGTTGGTGATGTTGCTGATGTCTGGCTTTGAGCCCTACCGCTCTTGCCGTTTTAAATCTGTTCTTAAGTCATAGCGACTAAAGCTGGCTTAAGATTAATTTATCTTTTCTTTACTTTTACTAAGGTGAGGCTGATTAAATAAGCCTTAGGTTTTTTTTTTTTTCCACTCAGGAGCGGATGACAACTCCTTAAGTAAGCCTTAATGTCCTTTTGAAAACACACTTTTAGAGTGGCAGTCATTGATTGTGAACTCCACCCTTACCTGAATGCAGATGATGAATGTAAGAGATAGTATATCTGATTTTTGCTTGGTGAAGTATGTTTCTGCAAAATTGTGTTTTTATGATTTATTTTATTTGTATATATATCAAAATTTTTGCCGAGTCAAAAATTTTCCAGGGTCGGGGGGAAAATGTAGTGTTATGCTACTTACGTATCATTTTTTCACTGTTTTAAATTCATTTTTACATCTGTTTTGGTTCTCCGTCATTCACCTCAAAATTGGATATTTTACATCACCTTCATTTCTATAGGACCCTGCAACGTTTTTAAAGCATAAGAACACAATAACAAACCATTTTCACTTCGTATTTTCACGTTTTTAGCACTTTTTAAATCGATCTTGATGGAGTCTACCTTTTTCGGTCTTTTATTTAGGTCTCCGAAACTCTACAACTTCGGGCTTCGCGCGCGCTTACGCGCGTACTTTTTTCCTCCATCAATAATACTTTTATTTCCACTTAAATCTTGCCGTTTCCCTGTTAGGAGCTTAAAACCAAAATTTGACATGTTTTGACATCGCTGTTTATCTGGTTGTCATGGCGTTTTTTGTTCAAATTTGTTACCAGTCTGATGTTTTTCGATTAATACTTGTACAAAAATACTCTTTTCGGCTTGGCCATCTACAAAAATTTATTTTTAATTCGAAATTTTTTTATGTTCTTATCCGAGATCCGCCGTCGAGCGCGGAGCTCCGTCAAAACACTATATAAGCGGAACATCCGCGTATTCGAGTCAGTCTTTCTTCAGTTTTCGAAACGAGAACATCTCTTAAAAGGCCTTATCCCGGGGCCGCCTAGCCCCGGGATCCTGCAAGCCTTCGCGCTCCAAATAAATACTAAAGTCGTCTCCATCGCCTCCGTCTCCATCGCCTCCGCCTCCATCGCTCATCATCGTGCAGTGCCTGCGCCGTTGCCCGGAGTGCCCTCTTTTTCTCCGGGCGCTGCATGTGCATTCTCCGGGCGCTGCAAGTGCCATATCCGGGCGCTGCAAACGCCTTCTCTGGGCACTGCATGTGCCATCTCCGAGCGGTGTGAGCGCCGTATCCAGGCGTGTACAGCGCCGTCTCCAGGCGTGTACAGCGCCGTCTCCAGGCGGGTACAGCGCCGTCTCCAGGCGTGTACAGCGCCGTCTCCAGGCGTGTACAGCGCCATCTCCAGGCGCACAGGGCGCTACCCCAGGCGCGTCCACGGGTTTCCTCCACCGAGCGCCGGGTTCCTGGAAATTCATTCGTCATCGTTCGTCGCTGCCCGGTCCACGTCCATCCATCTTCATATTCATTCTCACCCACATACATCACCACTTCACATTTTTTTTTTTACCTCATACTGAAACTGTTGTAAATATTTTATTTTTTTACTTTAAATAAATTGTTCTAATATTTTAATTTCGTTGTTTGGTTTGTTAGGTTAGGCTTTTCTCTTTTTAAATTGTCGCTTCACGACAATACCTATTTCATTCAAACTTTGTATAGGGAGCCGACCTTAACACGTAAAGGTTCAAGAAGCCATTTATCTCAGTAGCTCACAGGTGCCGGCGACATCAAAAGGACGGCGTCCTTTGTCCCCCTCCTCCCCAACTTCCGTGGACTCCAATATTTACATACTTAAGGATAAATGAGACTTAAGAGGGTTAAAATTAAGGTTTTAAAGCGACGTGGCTGATTTGTGGCCGGGGATTTTGAGATGTGATTGTTTGGCCGTCGCTTGGTGTCTACCCACAACTTATTCACTCATCAAGGCAGATGTTTAAGGTTTAAGAAAAGGTTTAAAACACATTTATTGAAGCTTTAGGTCAATTAATACCCGCTATCGTCGGTTCTGTTTGACAACCAGGCTTTTGCATTGGGTACCTACCTGTACCTAATAATATCTGTTAAGTATATTGTTAATTTAAACCTAAATTATAATTATAGTACTTAGAGTAAAAATTGTAGTGACTGAGTGTATCAACTCGTATTGATACCGATAGAATAACATAATATCAGCGCTGTGACAGCAATGTCACACCACAGCACATGCTGAGTCGGCAACTTAGTTTATTTTACTTACAAATTTTTACAACTGAAAGTTTGTTTTCGTGCAATTGTCATGGCATTTTTGTAAATAAAGATTTTTATCTATCTATTTATCCTAGTTAGGTATTACTAGCTGTTGTACGAGACTTCGTTTGCGAAGAGTTCGCATATCACACGGCCACAGGAACTACTCGTATACTAAGTCATTCAGGATAAGTGACTTATTTCACGAAGCTACAAGTTACAATTGACACGCGGCAGGAAGTCTCTTTTCAATGCAAAGTGTTAAACAAAGACTACCGCTTGTAAATTAACCAGGGCACTGGTCCAACCCTACACACCCATTAATTAATAAAAATTACTGGATCGTTCACGATCACATTTAAGTCAAACTTAACAACTCTACTTGCATTAGTGCTTAGTGCCCATGCACTTAATAAATAATTTACCTAATACCCACGCTATAACTAGTACCTAGTCTTAAACTAACTGAATCCGGCAGGGAATGTCCCGCTTTCCCTAATCATCCTGTAGGTATGTATGACTTTCGGAAAAACTACTCCGTTTCTTTTCTGGGGTCCAATGAAAAAAAGGAAAGCTGAAGTAGTTAGGCTACTTGACGTTTAGCCAAAAAATATACGTTATCTACAAAGTTTTTCCCAAAGATGAGACCAAGCTAGGTCGATTATTTCGATTTAAAGAGATAAATAGATATCAAATAGTTTTTTTTAACCGTATCATGAGCATTCCGGTCTTTTAGCTAGCGTGATGTAGGTATATTTCTGTTGGTCCTTACTATTTTGGTAGTCTCTACCATCTAAGCATAAGCATATCGATTCCATGGCCAATATGGCCATTACCGTTAATCTATAAGCCGAATGGAAACTTCCAAATTCAAACTGCGCAAACCCCATTCACTCATTCACTCCCCTAACAATCATTCGGTCAATTTGACAATTGCCTTGGGCCCCTGTTTTGGTAATATTAGAGTCAACCGGACCAAACAATTTTATCTAAGTGGTAGGGACCCCAAAATTTCAATTGAATAATACTGCTGTGTCGTTAAATCAAGTACCGAAATATATGTCATGTTGGAAAGTGCCATTAGCTGTAGAAGGGCATGGTACATAGTTTATTTTCTAAAACCATTCAATAAAAATTGTCGAAAACATTAATTTGTTTATTAGTAAAATCAAGATAAAATCCTACTAAATCAATAAATTAACTTAATTACAGTTGGTTTATCTGTTTGATAGATACGACGCCACAACAGATAAACAGACAGGCATTGGTGTCAGACTTATCACCCTCTTTTTGGGAGTTAAAAATCATAACAATCAATAAAATAAAATTATAAAATGTCAGCAAAAAGATACATCCAAAATTAGTTAGTAACAATAATAGGGGCCTTAAAACTATGTTAATGTATAGAAAACTACCTAAAATGAATAATAGATAGATATGTGATAGTTTGTAAGTGTGTGATTGTAACTTTGCCACGTAATCCACTGGATAAATATATAAATTTTGCTTTTAGTTTTAAGTTTTATTATAGAATTATAAAATTGAACTCTAATTTGACATTCTAAATTCAATTTTTTAATTTTTGTTGACTATTTATTGTAATAAGATTTATTTTTGTATACTTTTGACGATCCTTTTGTGAATTTCTTGTAATCAACTGACATGTGTTTATAATGTATTTTTTCATAAGGTAATAAATAAATCTAATCTAATCTAATCTAAATCCGGTGATAATTGAGTTCTTATGGTGATTCCTGTAAGTATATTTTATGAATAAAACCTGTACCTAACCGCCAGATATCCATCCATTAAAATGTTTCGGTTCCTTTACAGCGCAGCTCTCACTCCTTCCACTACTCGCTCGAAGATGGCAGCACTATGTAGATTCAACCAGTGCAAGTAATGCCATCTGTTGTGCAATAGACGAAGTTTGTCACTAAAACAACAATGTACTGTGTAATTTTGTTGGCCCTAGTATCGTGAGGTCCGCGTGATGCGTCCGTGTGACATTTGTGTCACGTTTGGGATGGATGAACCAACCTCAAGCAAGACTGTAAAGTCAAACAGACCTATAATACTAACGCCATCTAGCGATGTTCCACCTAGCACTCAACCAAAAGAGAATCGACGCTTGCTTGTGAGAAGAGGTAGGTTCTCTCCACACCCATCGACGCGGAATCGTCTTTTGAAGGTGAAGTCAAAATATTAGAAATAAAGTAAACAATTTTGACGAGACTTTTTATGGAAAAACTTAAAAAAAACAGTAACTCTTACATAGATTACAAAATAATGTAAATGACCTTAATTATGTCCTTGCTAATTGTTACATATTTGCTTTGATTTATTTTTCAAAAGTGTTTTTCAATAAATGACATGTCAAGATTGCTTACCTTCTTTCTAATGCTAAAAGCATGAAATATAAAACTATGTAAAATTCGACTTGTTTATTACATTTGCAAACAACTTTATAAACACGAACATTATAAAACTTATAAACACGACGCCTACGTTCAATCGCATTGCAATGAAAATGGAATGATCAATTGCTAACTTGCTTTCATTAGGGCCTCTGCACACCGTGTTTTTTAAACGCGTCGTGTTTGTATCGATACAAACGAGATACGCACGCAAGTTGTATGGCTGGTATGGAAGAAAATGCGCTGCTGCGCGTTTTTAAACTGCACTTTGACGGCGCGTTTTAAAACGACCTCTGTGAGGGAATAAGGGCGCCTCTACAGGGGAATGACATATTATATAGGGACGCAATGACAAAAGGCAAAGGATATCAGAATGCGGGATGAGGGTTTTGGTGAGTTATGAGGTATCGCATGTGTTTGTAAGGTACAAAGGTTTTTTTTTTTGTAAATTTTATACACAATCCATACTAATACTATAAATGCGAAAGTGTGTTCGTATGTTTGTATGTTTGTCCCTCTTTCACGCCGTAACGGAGCGACGGATCGACGTGATTTTTGGCATAGAGATAGTTTATGGGCCCGAGGTGTGACATAGGCTACTTTTTATCCCGGAAAAATGTACAGTTCCCGAGGGAACAGCGTGCAATGCCGCGGGCAAAAACTAGTTACATATACCTATAGGGACGCATTGAAAAAAGGCAAAGGATATCAGAACGAGGATTTTGGTTATGAGGTATCACGCATGCTTGTTAGGTACAAAGGTTTTTTTTGTAAGTTTTATACGCAATCATTAAATAATTACTTAATTAATAGGTAAGTTTAATTTGTAAAGCTTAATTATTTGTTATTTAAATACGTACATTCTTGAACAAATAAACAATTTGACTTAAAAATCACCTCGGCACTAAACTTTATTGTTTGTTACTGTTTACCTTGGTTTTAAACGAAGATGTTAGGTACTTTATGCACTAGAACTAGAGCATAAAAACAATTTTATGTCACCTAATCCACCATGAATACAAAGTTTACAAGCATGGTAAGTGAAAAATTAATTTATTTAATTTAGGTACAAGGCCGTCTTCGAGTCACCGACTTACGTGCAGTTTCGTAGAAATATAAAACAGGTAGTATATTTTGAGACAAGTGTACTCATTCAAGCCTTGGATTCTTGTAGAGCTAACAAAATACAAAAAGACGATCTTAAATCATGTATATTATTAGATACGCTGTGCCAAGTTTAGGTATGACCTGTTGTATATATGTAGTACCTAGTGCACAGAATCGACGTAGGACTAAGTAACATAAGTAATTTTTCGAATGTGTAATAGAACGTCGACTTATCTACACGGACACGCTACTACTGCATGCAATAGGGTCATCTTCAATAAGCAAGTAGGTACTATTGCATTTCCATTGTTATTAAACAGTTTTGGAACTTTGTGCGTAAAGAATAGTGGATTGTACAACAAGAGCATATAAAACGAGCCATTTTACCCGAGACGTTCAAGCCACCCAAGCCGGTACGGCGATGGTGGATAGACATGTCGAGGAAAAATGGATTTAATGCTCAAGTTACACACTCTACTTTTCACTTCGATTGTGACGAAATGCATTAGCAATAGTGGAAATAATTGTTCAATATTTTTTAATAATAATAATAATAATATCCATTTATTTCAAACACAATGTCCATAGATGGTTAGTAATATTAAATCTTACAACTATGTTAGTAGATTCACAAATAGATAATTCCATAACATTAACATTACATTTTTACTTACCTTTTATTTTTCATGAATTACTTAATACTTATATTTTTCTAGTGTTATTTTGATTTATTATGATCGATTTAATTAATTAATTTTTATTTTTATAGACATTGAAAACGATAAAAAAGTACGTAGAAACTTTTCATTAGTGGAGAAGATTTTACTTTATGCCCTAGCGCTTAAAAAGTCATTTTATGTCGCCTAGAACCAGCTTTAACACGAATTTATCGAGTATGAGAAGTGAAAAATATTTTCTAACTGGCAAGTGGACAGCATGCTTTGACGCAGAGCATCAAAGCGGGAAGTAGGTATATGATTATCAACATTTGTAAATAAAACACATTTTCAATCAAATATCCCAACAATTTGGAATATCTATTTTTTATAACAATAGTTATTTACCTAAGCATTACCTATCTATTAGAACTTATCAAACAATTAATAAATATAATGGAGCTCGTTCAGATTCAATGATGAAATCATAAACAAGCATTGAAAGAAATTCACAGAACATATAACAAAGACACACTACAGTCTCGTCGCAATAACGTCATCAATGAACGCATTCCATTTATTTTCAAATATACTAAATAGTCTTGTTTTTCCGTTATCATCTAGTGCACTGTACTTTATAGAATTGATAGCCAGTTGTTTCAGCATTCTAAGATCAGCATGTTTACTAGCAATCGCCACAAAAGCCACATAGAAGTCATCAGAGAGTGGTTCAGCTCCCCAGACGCCTGGGTCGTCGCTTGAAAGAACTACCGGCATACCACGAGCCAACAATATCGCCAAAGGATGATTCCTCAAGTCCTGGACTAGAGATAACACTGAATTGGATATCACATTAACTTCTAACGCTATATCTTTCTCAGCAACAGCTGCCATAAGTGCTGGATGCTTGATCAAAGCGTAAGCATGTCCTATCCTCTTTGTCCCTAACAGGACAGCATCAAACAAATTCTCGTCTACTGGTGTCCCATACCAATTAGTTTCTCCGCCATGAAAGTAATAATTTATCTCATCTTGAGCCTCTAAAAGCACTGGCGAAAATTCTGCTAAAGGTCTACCCAAATCTTCTTGACCCACGAGGTCAAATCCAGCAAACATGTCAGGTAATTCCTTTTTCACTTGACGCGATAAATCGAGAGCCTCGCGCACTTTATCCACGTTTGTTGCCCGAGACCTGGTCATTATTAACTTTATTCCAACGAAGTCAGGATTTACTTTCATAAACTGCTTTGTTACTTCATCATACAAAGTAGCCATATAGATTTTGTCATGTACAGTCCCATTTAGTTCATACAAACTTGATAATCCACTCCGAATTTCAATATAAAAGACGTTGTCGTTGTAAAAGTTCTGCAATGCTTGGTAGAACGCTTTCTCGCGCACAGGCCTATACGATATCAAAGATTTAATTGTAAAGTAAACTTGATTGAATTTCTTCCACACTGCGTTTATATCGGTGTGAAATCCGATATGGTCCTCCGAGTCCAAAGTGAAATAATTCTTTAACTTGGCGTCAAATTGAGCTATATCTTCTGATGCGTTTCTGAGGTCGCTCATGAGGGTCCATTTAACGGAGCAAGGTCGCTGCGGCTCGGTGTGAGAGAAGCGTAATTCTAAATAATCGTCTGTGAGACAGGCGTATAAGTGGTCCTCATACGTCAGCTCTATCAAATAGTCCGCACCGAGCATCAGGGAACTATGCACGTGCAACACCGCCCCTTTTGGCATCCGTTGGATGAACTGATACACTTTAGATTTCTTCATCTCATCTTTAAACTCGAAATAGTGCTTCGAGTAGTTGAAATACTGTGGGTTATTGAACGAATTGTTTACCTCTATCTCTTTCCATTGCATGAGTTTTTCGTTGACGAGCAGTTCTTTTTCTGTTAGACCTAGAGTGCCTCCGAGCGATTGCAGGGTTTCCTCTTCGATTAAATTTGTTTTGCGTTCTTTGTAGTTGTTTAAAGTGGCACGCGCGTTACTTTTCTCAACGAGTACTAAAAACAGGATACTCGCTATTGCACGTCCATTCATGTTGGTGCTTTCTTACGACCGATCGGGTCAGCGGATTGTGACACTCGGTCTCGCCTCGTCGCCTTTAGTACGTGTACTGCGACAATAAATTCCCGTCCGCACGTTTATATTGTCAGTTTTCTTTTCGCTGCTCTGTTATTAAACAGTGAGGACCGAGCAAAAAATTCAAGGAAACGTTAGTTTACGTAAAGAGACGAGGGATATTGTAGTACTGAATGAGTGAGACTTTGATACGTAGCTATGTTTTGACCGATAGGTTTGCCTAGATTAAGTAACGAATTTATCAACTGTGGATATTTCGACATTATCTGACGTACTTGTATATGTCGTTGACCCCGCTGGCTGACCTGTGATTCGGGAAACCGTTACGATACCGGACGTTTACTGGTACATCAAAGACATGTGTTACTCAATGATATTAGTTAGTAAAAATGCCACTACGTTTTAGGTTGTGTCGTATGTAATAGTAGGAGAGCCCATGCATGATGCTATATTACCTACACCTATCTGTAGATTAATCTGGTATAATTTATGAAAATTGACATATTCAACTTTCAAATCAAATCTGAACTCTGAAATCCTAAAATTTTGTAAAAAGACAACCGGACATCGGGAATAACACATAGGCTACTTTCTATCCGAAACAAAATCTCAAAATCTCATCCGTTGGGCACGGACCCATGAAATTTCAAATTGAAACTCAAACTCACAACATTTATTGACCACAAAAACACTACATCACAACAAAAACACAGTAAAAACAAAAACAGGAGAAGAGAGAAAAATTAGAGACGTTGTGCTGTAGTATGATGCCAAAAGGACTCACTCAGGAAATTTAGCACTGTTATTTTAACCTACCGCCTCTCAAGCAGAGGTCGTGGGTTCAAAACCCCGGCTCGCACCTCTGAGTTTCTTCGAAATTCATGTGCGGAATTATATTTGAAATTTACCACGAGCTTTGCGGTGAAGGAAAACATCGTGAGGAAACCTGCACAAACCTGCGAAGAAATTCAATGGTGCGTGTGAAGTTCCCAATCCGCACTGGGCCCGCGTGGGAACTAGGCCAAAGTCCTCTCATTTTGAGAAGAGGCCTGTGCCCAGCAGTGGGACGTATATAGGCTGGGATGATGATGATAATGATTTAAATTGCATGATTATAGTTTTGGGAAATCCCACGGGAATTTAGTATAATCCCGAAATTTCATCAAACACTGAGTAATGTGTGTAAAAACAAATAGGTTGACGTGTCTTGAAACATCTTGGGTTAACTATAGACTTGTGCCTTTTTGACGCGAAGATCTAATTAGAAGCGGTAGACACCTCATCGGCGACGCCTGACCGGTGACCGCGGCGCGCTATGTGTGAACACGGCTTAATTAGTGGATCATTATAATTTTCAATGAGTAAAACTGGGTAACTTTGCATTTGGGATATTTTTTAAACGGTTTTAGACTCCGTTGACTCAGAACCTTTAATGATAAGATAATGATATTTTTTTACAGAGAGCGTGGTACCTACACTCTACCTACGAAATAAACAGTTCTAAAAGTATTGGAAGTCTCACATTCTGAGACGCGATTGCTGTTGCGACGTGTAAAATTAACACATTCATTAGTTAAATATTCTAATAGATAATTCACGGCAATGATAAAAAATACAAATCTCAGATAGTGTTAAATCATAAAATAATAATAAGATCGAAGCAATAAAATAAAACCAGAAACTACTACTACTACTTCTCTGACTGAATTTCGAATCCACCAAAATTTGGTTCCGGAAGAAGGTAGAAAAAATGTACACTAAAATAGATGACTTTTTTTGAGCAAAAATGTTATCAGTAAATTTACTGTCAAAATATGTTAGAATAATTCAGTTTTTAGACATGCAAGCCAATATATCTAACACGCTAGTAAAACAATACAGCAAGTTAATAAAACACTATTAAAGTGATTATTTCGTAAAACGTCTAATTTCTATTAGGAAAACAATTAAATATGTTTTTTTTTAAGTTACACTTTATCAAGAAATTGGATTAAAAAAATATCATTTAAAATCTAACGATAGATTGATTTGATTGATTGGAAATTACGTTTTTTTTTATTCGACTTTCGAGTTTCGTAGTAACCCAACTGATACGACTCTATCTCTAGAGCCGGTAGGCGTGTCAAATACCTATTTTTAAAGCTCCACTGCGGGAGATATTAATGAATGCGGGTAGGTAAAGTAATTAAAAATCTTTTGAATAAAAACTTATTTTCAAACAAAACGCCACGAAATTATAAAAATTCTTCTTACTAGGTTTAGCTGACTGTGGTGCCAATGGTACTATTACGCGTCCGTTAGAAGCGTGACCAAGAGCAATGGCGCACAACTGTGAACATTAACGCTCCTATGCAGCGTATAAAAAGACATAATACAGCATGTAGCTATTCACATCTCTAACATAGTGTAAAGCCAGTAGGTAATCTGCAAACAACGCGCCGAAGTTGCATTCGCCTAAGCGCCTCCACGTGCTGTCACTCAATCTGTGTATTTAGAAGCTGCGTACGGACATTTCGCTTGTGGAGTGCAAATTCGTCATGTTAAAATATTTACTCCTATCAAATTGTTCCCAGAAGTAAATGCGACTCTAAATCAATTCAATCAAAGTTTATGTGGGTTATGATTATGAAAATAGATAATAGGTAAACAATATACTAAAAATCCCAATCAACATCATCAGGTGTGGTGTGGTGTGAAGTTGAAGAATTACAATTGGTTTTAGTTCATGGACATTTTATCGACAGATTTTCGTAATGCAAAGGGAACAGCGGTTGAAACTTTTCCGAGCCTTGCCCAAGTACCTACTTAGTTGACAGAGCAAACACACGGTGTCTTTCGTGATAATTCAGCCATTCGGCAAAAGATGTCGCAATACCGTTTTCCCAGAAATTAGTTCTAACTTCGATCGACTTTATCGCTCCTTAGGTAAATCATCTAAAATAGGTAGTACATTTAATCTATTTTCGAGCTCTCAGAACATTACGTGGGTAAACATACATATATATATTTCATCATCATTACTTACTTTGTTGATATAATGTAGGTATTTAAACCTACTATGTAGACATAGATATAGAATAATAGCTTATGCCCGCGACTTCATCTGCGCGGATCTAGGTTATCGCGCGGTGGCGTCTTCTACCGGAATAATAGGTACTTATCCTATGTTGATTTTTGGTTTTCTAACTATCTCTATACCAAATTTCATCAAAATCGGTTCTGTGGTTTCGACTAAAAAGCGTAACAGACAGACAGACAGAGTTACTTTCGCATTTATAATATTAATATAAATATAGTAGAGATATGTACCTACTAGGTACTCTAAGGTAGTTAAGTACCCACCAAGGGTTTAATACCAACTTACATACTGCAACAAACGTGCGTCCCCGACTCCTTATACCACATTCGTTGTAACACTGCACACTTCTTTCTAACCCAATACTCCAATAACATTTACCCAAATGTCGAAGCACACTTACTGATTCTACACTACGCCACAAATTTAGCTATTTTTTGCTCACAGGCGCTTCAAAATGTGTTAACCTAAAACACTAATTAGTGTGATATGGTCCACCTCCCATGTCGCTACGGCCCATAAGTCGTTAGTTCATCAAGCGACGCATAGCGACGCCTCAATTTGTTGACACTAGTTCATCGCTGCAGGCTTGCTCGCATAAGATTTCAAATATCCGCCTTAAAATGTCTAAAAATCACGCTAAGTATCTACACAATTGTAATTTGGATTACACAATAAATCACACAACGCTTAGGGTTGCCACACAGTTGTGTCGTAAGAAGGTCGTTTTTCCCTAAATTTCTAACCTTTATTTCTGTCCGTAATGCAATTGTAATGCACTCATTAATTTAGATAGTAAATTAAACGTACACTAATTGTTTTAATCTGCGAATACTATAACGTGAGTGATGATACAGACAGCCTTATTAATGATTAGACATCGTCGAAGATAATTATTTTTCACTTATCTACCATACGTAGGTAGATAAATATCGCGTATCTGCACTACGCACCTATAGGTAGTTTTGCAAGGATTTTAATTTCATATTTGATATTTAGCCCATATATCTTGCCCGTTCTAACTTACGTTTCTGAAACATGGACGTTTGCGAACGCAAAAGATGCAACAAATATGTAAAAGTCGCATAAATACCTAAATAGCTATAGAGCGACCTATGATGGGCATCATACTTCTTACACATATCCTCAATTCGGAAATTAACTGGAGTCGTATATGTGGGCAGGAGTGTAACATAATCGAAGTAGAGATGATCGACATTAGGTGGTCAAGAGCGGTTAAGAAGTGGTTCCCAATATATTGTCGATGAACGATGGGCAGCCGACCCGTAAAAATATATGCTGGAGACGCTGGTCTGTTGGAGGGGGCTGGAGACTCTGGAAGCAATAGTGGTGGGGAGAGTGGCGGTGGCGGAGGCCCGGTGTTTGCGCCGGGCGGTTCAAACCGCCAGTCGTCTGCTAATGATGTCGAGGACCCTGCCGGTGAGGGCTGGAAAGAGGTACATGCAAAAAAGAAGCAGAGACGCCTAACATCTGTGCGCTGTACTGGGGGTGCAAACGTCACGTCGCTCAGAGCGGTCGAGGCGCGTAAACACATCCATCTGTGGAACATGGTGTCTGGCGCTGAAGAGGTCCAGGAATACTTGCAGGAGCTTTGTGAGCGGGGAGCGTGTACCGTAGAAGAGCTCAAATCTAGAGGCGAATACAAGTCCTTTAAGCTTGGTGTTCCTGCAGCTTACTATGAAAAATGCCTGTCTGCGGATGTGTGGCCTGACAATGCTAGGGTTAAAAAGTGGTTTTTTCGAAAGCAAACAATGCATTCCTAAAATTCGGCATGAATCAAGTAATGAACACTCTATCAGCATCACGTATCAAAATGTCAGAGGTCTGAACACCAAACTGAAGTACTTCAGGCAAAGTGTTCTCGCTCATGAAAGTGACATTCTTGTAGCGGTTGAATCGTGGTTGTCGGTATCAGTTGAGGACTCCGAACTAGTGGGCGAGACCTGGAGTGTTCTGCGCCGTGATCGAGCCACTGGCCGACAGGGAGGAGGTGTCCTGGTGGCCGCAAGGCCAGGTATTACCCTACGACGTAGATGTGAGTTCGAAACTGCCGATGGCGAGGACCTGTGGACGTCTTTTGTAGTTGATGGTATTTTGTTTTATTTGTGTGCTGTGTACATACCACCCAGTTCTTCCGAGAATGTATATATGCAGTTTTTTCAAAAAGTAGAATCCTTTATAAACTCTTTCGGTGTAGCCATAATTGTTGGAGACTTAAACCTCAATCCTAAGTATACTCCTTCTTCTGTCCTTAGTTACTACTGTTACTTTACCACCGTATGTGATCTGATAGAGATGAATGAGATACTAAATGTGCATGGAGGAGTATTAGATGTGGTGCTGGTGCGGGGGCGTGCCCGTGGTGTCTTAGTTAGTGATGTTACGGAGGGTAGCCTAGTTCCGCACCCCGACGCTTATCACCCTCCCCTGGAGGTCTCAGTTCCGCTTCGAAGTACCTTAAGTCACTCCGCGCGAATTGAACCAAGTAATGTAGATACAAAGCGTGATTGGAATTTCCGCAAGGGTGATTATGGGCTTCTTTACCAACTGATTGCAAACATTTCATGGAAAGAGGTCTTTCAAGCTCGTAATGTCAATGTCGCTGTAGACCACTTTTATGAGATAATTTATGGTATTTTCGACACGTGCATACCTAGGAAGATAAGGTCTTGTAAGCCCTGTAGATCTTATCCGGTCTGGTTTACAGCGGATCTTATTAAAGATATTAAGCAGAAAGCTCTTCTTCATCGTGAGTGGAAGCGGTCCGCGAACAGGGATATATATGCAAAGTTTTCTAAGCTCAGGGCAGATATTAAATCGAAAATTTCAATGAATTACGATGATTATATTAGCCATATTCAGAGTAAAATTACAAGTAATCCTCGGGCATTTTGGCAGCATATAAATAGCCTAAAATCCAAGGGTGGGTTCGTAAATCGAGTGTCTTATAATGGAGTTATGCATGAGGGCAAAGATACTGCTCGAGCCTTTGCAGACTTTTTCTCAAGCGTTTTTCTTCCCTGCGCGCCTTTACTCGACTATGCAAGAATTATTCAGGAGGACACGTCTTGTAATGCGAATTACATTCATATCGTTACGATTTCCCCACGGGACGTAGAAATTGGCGTGGCTCGCCTGAAGCCCCAAAGCTCTCCTGGTCCTGATGGTCTTCCTGCATATATCTTGAAGGGTTGTAGGGATTGGTTGGTATTGCCACTGTCTCACATTTTCAACCTTGCTCTTAGTACAGGAGAGTATCCTAGTCAGTGGAAGCTCACACGGGTGCGCCCTATTCCTAAGTCGGGTCAGGGAGATGATGGTGAGGATCATCGTCCCATAGCCATCCTCTCCTCCGTTGCTAAGTTGTTTGAGTCCATCTTAAACAAAAGCCTATCCTCTCAAATTAAGCCGTATCTGTGTGACTCACAGCACGGTTTTAGGCCAAGGCGTTCTGTGGAAACGAATCTTTTAACCCTGGTTGACTCAATTTCTGAACATTTAGACCAGGGTATACAAGTTGACGTGCTGTACTTTGACTTTAAAAAGGCCTTTGATCGCGTGGATAATGACATACTATTAAGCAAATTATGCAAAATCGGCTTCTCGCCTAAATTGCTCCGGTTTTTTGCTAGTTATCTACGCGACAGGCAGCACGGCTGCTTTGTTTCAGATTCCTATCACACCCGTTCAGGAGTCAGCCAGGGTTCGATTTTGGGCCCTTTTCTATTCGGGATCATGATAAATGACCTAGCTTCCCTCCCTGAATATGCCAGGTGCCTACTCTATGCCGATGATTTAAAGCTTGTTTATGGCGTGCAACAACCCTCTGATTGCGAATCGCTTCAAGAGGACATCAACCGCATATTTCAATGGAGCATTAACAATAAACTATTGTTCAACATCGGAAAGTGTTCGGTAATGACTTTTAGTCGCGCTCATAGTTCTGTTTCTGCAAATTACCAGCTGGGGACCGAACCTATTACTCGCGTCGACACTGTTAAAGACTTGGGAGTCATTTTCGACACGCGTCTTAATTTTCATGTTCACATGAGGACCTTAGCTTCTGACTGCTTCCGGAGGTTGGGATTCGTTATCCGCAACGCCCGTGACTTCACCAATCCCCGGGCTATTAAGCTTATTTATACTGCTCTAGTCAGGAGCAAATTAGAGGCGGCGTCCATCGTGTGGAATCCACACGAGGTCACGTACTCCTTGCTTCTTGAGAGGGTCCAAAAGGCGTTTTTGAGATTTTTGTACAAAAAAAGTTTTAGATACTACCCTTTCTGTTACCCTACAAAGTTCCTTCTTGGCACCTTGGGTTTTAGTTCTCTGGAGGTGAGACGTAATTATGGGCTCTTGACCAGCGTGTGTCGAATATTGCGTGGAGATTCTGACTGCCCCGAGTTGGTAGCGCAGCTAGTGCGCCTACTCGCGCCCTCAGTATCCCAATCCCGGTTCAATTTTCGCCCTCGCAACCGTGATCTGCTGGCAGTTCCTAAAGCTCGCACAGTAGCACACAAGAACTCACCTCTTATTCGAGCTTTATTAAATCTTAATATGCTTCTCGCATCGGCACCGGATTGTGATATTTTTGCTTGTAGCTGGAAGACCTTATGTAGCGAGTGTATGAGGTACTGTGAGGCGAAGGATGACCGTCCGTCTTCGCTAAATTGTTTGTAACATGTTAATGTTAAAATAAATAACAATCTTTTGTGCCATGTGTCATGTGTTGTGCTTGTTAATATTTTATGAGTTTCACAGTGCTTTGGCTTGTCTGTAATGCTGTGTAATTATTTCATTAAATAAATAAATAAATAAATAAATATGAAATAGATTTTTATAACTTGCTTCACTTCAAATCTTTAAAAAAATGCCGATATCACGTAGCTCGCGCATATTTCGTGATTAATATTGAATAATAAATACCAACCCAACCAACCTACCCGTACCTACCAGGTAAGCTCAGGCCGGCTATGTGCAAAGCATACAGGAACGAAAATTTGAAATCATATATTAATAATTCTTGATAAAAAATAAACTGGGCTGAGCTTAAAGAGGAAAAATTACTTGGGAATTCCACGCAAATCACCACGTTCACCTTCAGCACCAAAGAACATTATAATACCTATCTGACGTCTCCAATTTTTCTTCAATTCGCCGAAAGTACAAGGAAACAAATTTAAAAATGACAAATCTGCCGGTTTAAACAAGTTTACACAAAAATAGTCCTGTATCAAGTTTTTGCTACAATACCTATTACTTCGAACATGTACAAGGTGATTATCGGAAATTTTGCGCTAGCATAAAAATTATCGCATTGGTAATCTGATAGGTACCAAAATAGAGATGACTACTGTCAGTTGCTAAGCTGTTAAAATACAACGATAAACATATTATTATAAATTTTATTGATTAAAACGACAACCCCTCGGCAACTGATTAGCTGACCTAGGTATCTGAGTAGGCCAATACCTTTTGTGTGTAAATGTACCGCTAAGCTTATAACCAATTAATCATTCTTACAGATTATGTACAAAACTACAAACTATGAAGAATGCCTAATCTGTTACGTAAACATGTATAGTGTGTGGGATAATAAATGTTATAGAAATATGTTTTTGAGAGGATTGTCGTAACCGCCACGCTTGGCACGCAGTTTGGCGTTAAAGTAAGGAAGGACGTTGCTGTCTGTCCTCGGGATTTTGTGGGAAGGCATCCGGAACCTCAAAAAAGACAGGCGCCCACAGTGATTATTATAAGCCGGGAGACGTCCTCTTAGTTGATCAAAAACTTCCCCCTTAGAATCCTATACGACAACTCACCGCTCGCACTTCTCTCTATATAATACTGTAGTCTTTGCTCGCACTGGTGCAAGCAGCTTTCACGACATTATCAGTCCACCTAGTAGAAGCCCTGCAAACGCTGCGCTTTCCGATTCGTGATCGCCCCCTTACAATAGAGGTGTAATAAAACAATTTTGACGGATCAGCAGCCTTTCCGTTTTATATATATTCAGTCTGTTGTCATCTTAAGTGCCTGGCCCTATACCCTACTACGATGTGAAAAATTTGAACTTTTTATCTAGCCGTCCTGCTGACGCCAATATCATTTTAATACGAGAGTGAGGGGGACGGTACGATACGAACTTTAATTTTCGATTTTCGTAGTAGCCAATCTGCACACTTTCGTCAAGTCCTAAGGATATAGGAACTGGGTTTTCATTTCGGATTTTATCCTTGACATTCGATAAAATACTACTGAAGTATAGATAGTGTTATCAACTAAGAAAGAGCTAATCGTAACAAAAGATACAGTAATAACGTCGGTACTTATTTGATATTTAAATATTTATTTACAATTGATAAAATATATCGATTTTGTAGTATTTTTGTTGAGAAATCTGCTGATATAGTTGCTGTGCGAATTTGTACAAAAAACACGATAGGTATAATGCTCAGATCAAACAAAAGTAAAGATAGAGCGCTGCGAACAACGAAGTGAGGCCGGTCAAACTACACCAATCCGTGTTCTTACACAGTGGCACGCACACACTCGTAACCAAAATACACCAAAACCTTTTTACTTAGCAACGCATGAGTGTGCTTCACGAGAATGCGTTTCTAAGTAACAAGGTTTTGGCGTAGTTTGGTTGCAAGTGTGTGCTTGCCACTGTGTAAGCACACGGATTGGTGCAGTTTGACCGGCCTCACTTCGTTGTTCGCAGCGCTCTATCTTTACTTTTTATTTGATCTGAGGTATAATGTTGGTTTATTGTCTAACGCACTCCGTACCGAAAAGAATTTTCATTTTATTTATTTCATTCACCGTTTTTTTTCCAGAACGAATTATTTAACGACTTAAAGTTTACAGAATAATGGATGGATGGAAAACCATAAACGAAATGTAGAACAGGGGTTAATCTCTTAAATATTAGGTACTGTTTTGGTTAAAAATATAGTTTGCGTTGAGTGAGGGTCATTTAGAATCAAAATTTGGTAACAACTTGATGGTAATTTTATATTTTTAGGCTAACAATCAATTGTCATTCCTATACAAAGGAATGGAAAGGATATTTATTTGTTTCAATAAATAACAAAAAGGTCAGATAAACACATGCAAAAAGATTTTGTTTAAATTAGGTATAATATAAGTATAAGAAGCTAGTGTAGCAATCATACTACACATTTAAAAGAAACCTTTTGTATTAGTTTTTTGTAATCTGGCTGTATAATATTAACCTGGCTGGTTTGTGAAAGTCATATTTAAAATCAAACTTTTAGATTCGTTTGCTGTGTTTGTTCGCGAAGAATGTGTTCTTGACAGAATTGTGAAATTCTTTTGTTATGATAATAGAATCTCGGAGTCAAACGAGCTGTATTGATCGAAAATAATAACGTATTTTAAACCTAATAGTAGATTATACAACAAGAGCATAAAACGAGCCATTTTACCCGAGGCGTTCATATAGCCAACCGAGCCGGTACGGCGAGGGTGGATAGACACGTCGAGGGGAAAATGGGTTTAATGCTCGAGTTTTACATTCTACTTTTCACTTCGATGGCGAGGAAAATGGAATAGCAACAGTGGAAACAATGATTCACTTTCTGTGTACCTTTTATTTTTTATGCATTATTGTAATAATTAAATTTTTTTATATTACTGATTTATTATTTATTATAATAATTTTAATTTTCGCCTTCTTTGTAGCTAGTTTCAAGTAACCTTTTTCAAAATTCTAAAATAAGCATTTGCACGCATAAATTTTTTTGGTTTACCTTATTACTTTAAATTCAATAATCCATCAAGGATTCCTTTTTTTAGTTTATACTTTTTGGTTGTAATTATTTGGTTTGGTTTTTTGGTTGTAATTATTAGATATTGAATTTTTTTTTTAATAAACTATCTCTATGCCAAAAATAAATCACGTCGATACGTCGCTCCGTTACGGCGTGAAAGAGGGACAAACATACAAACACACAAACACACTTTCGCATTTATAATATTAGTATAATATTACCTCGTGTCTATATGTCATAATAAAGCAATTTCACGTCATATTTAAAATCAAAAAAGTTTGATTTTAAATAAAATATAACGCTCAAAAACCAGCCAGGTTATTATATAACCACATTACAAAGAACTAATACAAAGGTTTCGTTAAAATTTGTAGCATGATTGTTCCAGTAGGTAATAATAATTTTCATATCCCTTTTTTATTTTTTGGCGGTAAAAAGTATACTTTTAAGTAAATTTTGTCAAATTTTGCAATCCATTAAATTTAAACAAAGACTGAGGGTAGCATCTATAAAGAATAAAAAATCCATATAAAATGATTCATATTTTTTATTCGATTGTATTTTAGTTGTTTTTTCTATAAGTTTATCATTAAAATTACGGAACTAAGTAGGCACGTACAAATTAAACTAAACTTACAGGGTTTATATTCGAGACATGACCCAAAAATTAATCATTTGTGCTAAGAAACTCTGCAAATTCACCGTTATCTATAAACCGCGTCCATCTCTTTTCAAATTCAAAAACAATTTTATCTTTATCAGGATAAGTGCTGTAATACAGAGAATTCAAAGCCAGTTTCTTTAGCAGTCTTAAATCAGCATGGCGACTGGCCGCTCCGACAAACGTGACATAAAAGTCATGAGACAAGGGATCCGCTTCCCAAATCCCTGGGTCATCACAAGATAAGACAACGGGTAGGCCCCGAGCCAAAAATGTAGCTACAGGATGGTTTCGTAGATCCTCAACCAATTTCAGAACAGCGTTTGACAGAACATTAACTTCTAATGCTATGTTCCTCTTTTTGACTTCATCCATCAGTAAAGGATGCTTCGATAGAGCAAAAGCATGGCCTATACGCTTTGTGTTAAGAACTATAGCGTCAACTATGTTTTCATCAGATATACCATTCCAATTGGTCTCGCCAGCGTGAAAAAAATAGTCAAGATCATCAGCTGCTTCTACTAACAATGGCAGAAATTCTATAATCGGTACTCCTAAATCTTCTTGCCCTACTAAGTCAAAACCGGCAAAGAAATTCGGTAGTTTTTTCTTAATAGCCTTAGCTACTTTAATGTATTTTTTGACTGTGTCTTCATCTACCATTCTTAGTGGTGCATAGATAAGTTTAGCACCGAAGAAATCAGGGTAATCACTCATAAATCGATCCAAAACTGCTTTATAAGACTCAGCGGTCGCTAAAGAGTCATACACATTACCTTCCAAATCATACAGATGTGGTAAAACACTACGCACTTCAATGTACATGACGTTGTCCTCTCTAAAGGCCTTCAATGTGTCGTAAAAGTATTGCTCCCAGAGTGGTTTATAGTACATCATTCCGCTGGTGGTAATAAAATAGTTTTGGAACCTTTGCCACACTATATTCACGTCAGTATATACACTGTTAGGATTATCAATGAGCAGCGTGAAGTGTTTTCGCAATTCAGCATCAAATTTTTCAACGTTACCGGAAGAATAGCGAACGTTTTTTAACAATTGCCAATTATTTTGGCAATTTACAGTAGGAAGTGCACGTGAAAACAGGAATTGTATATTTTCATCTTCGTAACAGATATATAAGTCATCCCAATAAGTCAGTTCAAGGACGTAGTCTGGACCCAGTAAGGCAGTGTCGTGGACATGTAAAACAGCACCTTTCGGCATTCGCTGAATGATCTTATACAAAGCAGTCTTCTTCACTTCATCTTTATATTCAAAGAAGTGCTTGGAGTAATTGAAAAACTGTGGAGATTTAAAAGCATTGTCCAACTCTTTGAGTTTCAAATTCATAATAGTATCATTGGCTTTTTGTTCAGTGTCACTTAACAATATTTCACTACCGAGCATCATTCCAAGTTCTTCTTGTAGCAGTTTGTTTCTTTCATCTTGCACGATTTGTACTTTATCCGATAACACTGAGATTATGGAGGTAAATAAAAAACACCCGATCACTGGCCACATGATTGTTGAATAAAATGCCTTCGTAGCACGGTATTTTATAACCAATATCTGGACCAAGGTTGCTTTCTCATGAGTCGACGCGAAAATATATTAACAAATTGAAGGTGTCCGTTCGAGAGACGCATTGATTCGATACTGGTTATTATCATAACTCAGATTAGAATCGAATCCGAAGTCAACGATAACATAATATTACTATAGCACCTTACAATATTGACATGTATAACGTGTGATACAGCGCCCTGTCATTGTACTGGCGTTAAAATAATTTCCATATACTATCTTGATTATAGATATATTTACGATTGATTGAAACAAAAGGGATTATTCGATAACATAGTATTAAGATATAGGATGTAGATTTAGTTATGTTGATTACGATTTGTCATTTAAAAGTACGTGAACGCGGCACGATAAAAAAAGGCAATTAGTCGTTTGAAGAATTAAAGTACCTCTACTTATTCAGATGTCAATCAAGTGAAATTGCGATCGTGTGTTTATTTCCACGATAACAGTTATTTTTCTTAATCTGGAAGAGGTTTTTGTTTTGCTATAGAGCATATTGTAAATCTGTTGACAAAAAATATATACCTCTTTGAGTTCCTCGCGGGATTCTTCGTGGTAGTTTTTTTTTGACATTCATAAGTGCTTGTTATAGGCTAAATTGAATGAAGATATTTTGACTTTGACTTTGAGTATAGGCTTTTAGGCTTTTTAACCCCGACACATTTTTATAGGTGACACAAAAATGGTGGATAAACGATGACAGCGCGCGAATTAAAAACCAGTAGTAATTTATTAACATAACAACACAACAATCAAGCGTCTATCACGTCGCGTGTAGTGATAATTTTAGTAATTATCATATTACTATCATTATTTTATTTATCACACTTTTTGTACGATCTTGGGATTTTTACGATCATTATTTTCAGTTGGAATAAAATTTTAGTGTAGGTAAAGGGCAAAAACTCTTATATATAAAGCTTAAGTTTAGTTATAGAGAAATATTTGGTGACGGAGCTTTACACGTTTTTTTTTGTAAAAAGGGTTTTTTTTAAGAAAATATTATGTACAACTAAATGAATATTACGCCAACCAAAACATTCTACTAACAGGAAGTTCGCATTTTGAAAAGTGACTTTATAACAAACAAACCAAACGTACAGTTGGTAACTGCAATGTGAGTTGGAAAATAAAACTACACCTTTTAATAGGTTGACAAGTGATCATTCGGCAAAATGAAATTCTGCGAAAAGTTGCTTGGGAACTAATATTCGGCGAAACAATGTTCTGCGAAAAATTAGAGATCCCTGATTTAACGCCTAAACTTTGAGGATCAATAAACTATCTAGATTTAAGTCAAAGTCAAAGTCAAGTCAAAATATCTTTATTCAATTTAGGCTATAACAAGCACTTATGAATGTCAAATAAGAAAATCTACAAGCGGTTCTGAAAAACCTCTGTTAAGAAGAATCCGGCAAGAAGCTCAACGATGTATAATCGAATTTCCATACCAACCAGTTTTCGAGACCGCGTAGCTTTTCAATATTAAAGCGATCCAATTTTTGGACACTCATATTTGCAAAACACAAATTAAAAAAGGTAAAACTGATCCCAAAAATAGAAGAATATTACTTATAAAAGGAATATTTGTAAAATTCCCATAACCTAATAAAATATTTATATATTTTTTTACATTCATAAGTGTTGTAGCCTAAATTGAATAAAGATATTATTTTGACTTGACTTTGACTTTTTGTTTCAACAAAATCAGCTAAGTTATGCGAGTAGAATCGAACCTTGTCAGTGACACCCTGTAGATTTTAAAATGAGTAAATCCTTATTATATGTTTATGTGTTATACCGAAAAAAAGTGAACCGATTTTCGAGTGAACAAGTACACGTACATTATATCGCTAGTTGTGTTGTACACTTATCGACACGTGCTTAAACACTAAACAATGGAAAATAACATGCCTTATGTAAGTACCTACTGCAGCATGTGCTATGTGATTTATGTTCATGACAGTCCATGTTCTGTGGCAATGTAAAGCATAGTGCGATTGAAATATACCTATAGACGAAGATGACAGTATCGTCATGATTATTTGATACTTCGGTAGTTACAATTTTGTGAACCTGCTAGGGAATGAAATACGCTTGGGTACTTCATGTTTTCCGGATTCATAGGTACAATTTACGGTTATAACACTAAATTAACCCAGTTATTCAAGGCCTGAATGAACTAAAGGTTACAGCTTTTTTCTTTTTTTATCATCAGGGCCCTATTTTACCAACGTGACTATTGTCATTGACATAATGTCGAGTGAAAATCTATTATTTTTTTGTCAAAATTGAATGATAGTTATGTCGTGGTACAAGAACTACATTCTGCAGTCGACATTTTCTTGTAGATTTGTCGGTAAATCTTGACATGAGATTAAAGCTGTGTCAGGTTTGTGTTAGATAAAGGTCCATCGCTGGTCAGTTAAATATAAATTATAATAAAAAACAGAGCGTTGAAACATTTAATAATATGTCATATTTAATAATGGGTGTGAAGAAACAGAGTACGAACGATTGAAAACTGGGGATGAGAGAGATGGTCAACGCTCTTTAGATAATACGGATAATCATGGTGAGTGCGAGTGTGACAAAATATCGGTAGAGTTTTAAAAGAATATCAACTAAATACATACTTAATAGTTATTTGGTGGTGATTTGGTTCTTTAAATATATTTTCGATGAAACTGTTATGTAGAGTAGACGAACTTCTTTGATTATATAATCTATAAATAAACAAATTGTGTATTGTAGGTAGGTACGGTCAAGGACCTTGGTACGGTTATGTTTTTATTGGTTATGGTGTGGTTATGGTAATATAATGTAATTACTAGCTGTTGCCCGCGACTCCGTCCGCGAATCGGTCAAGCCGTTTCGAAGGAGTTAGTCACAAAAAATTTTGACCCGAGAATTTTATATTATGTACCGTCGGACAAATTGAACCATGACCCAGGGTGGAACCCTTGTCCTACTAATGCCATGTTCGACTGTACCTAATTATATAGAAATGTAAAAATTTCTTAGTGTTTTTTATTATGCATAATTTTCTAAAACTATTTTTTTAGTTCTCTTAATGGTCAGTTTAACTTAATCGTTTTTAAACAGTGCTTTGACGTTGAGTGTAGGTACCTATATTGAAATACGCAATCAACGTCAGAAATGTTCACAGGTAAAATAGAAAGAAATACATGGATTCGATTTGTGGCATTCGAACATGGAGGATGTAGACAATATCTAATTTTGCTATTTCTGTTTCTTTGGCTAGTTGAAGTATAATTTTGATAGTGTTTTATGCGGCGATTAACCTTAACAGTGAACAGTGATCACAAAATTCAATATTGCTCTCGTGTTTGACATTTTTTAATGCGCAAGTTGTTTCCACGTGGTTTCTGGAATTTTACTATCAAGTTACAAAAACTACAATCACCGTACAACGTTGCTTCTCGAAAGAGAATACTTTGACACTGGCGAAATTGTCCTATTAATTAGGACAGAAGCCATATTTTAAAAGAGAAGAAGAAGAAATACATGGTAAATACGTATTTTATTTATCTTTAGGTACCTACTGTTTTAAATAGATACAAGTGTTTACTACGAAATTAACTTTTGTAATTTAATTGCATGTATGTAATTGCATCAAAGTAATGTTGTCATTGTTAACTTACATTTATTTTTGTGTTAAATAAAACAAAAACCTGCGTACCTATTAGTCTGTTTTTTTTAGAAAAATATTATTTCATTATTATTTTGTGTTGAATTTGCTTTCGTCTCTGCTCTAGAATAAAATACATAAATACTTGTATTGGGAATTTCAACTATTAATAAAGATAATTAGGTATTTAAAAAAATTAGATAAAGTCGACGTTTCTGTTAACTGTTTTTTGAAATGAAATAATAATAATAATAAATCTTTATTGTTCAATAAAAAAACCTTAAACAAAATACAATTGAAGCCCTGGAGACTGCGTTAGTTTTCACTGTATTACAGGCCCCAAAATGAAATGAAATGAAATAATTTATTTTGCTTTAGACATGGTTTTATAAATGTGTTAAGGTGCAGTGACACGTCTAACCAAAGCATTGGCATGCAAATATAAACTCATTAAATAAATTCACTAAAAAGACAGTTAATTTTGTAATATAAATAAATTATCTAAATTGAATAATAGTTATTAAGTTATAGTTTACTATAACCGTGTGATAATGTCAATTATTGTTTTAAATATTCTTTAATTGAATAAAATGATTTGTCTTTAAGCCACTGATACAATTTAAATCTGAATTTACTCCTGGGCAACTCAGCTATGCTCTTAGGTAACTTACTTATTAAATATGCGTATTGCCATTGGAAAACAGTTTCTGCGATACAAGTGTGTGTTAGTTTTAGGATAAATTAGTTTATTTGGGTACCTAGCCAAGCTGGGTTTGTTTATAGTCTTCCCTTTCTTAGTTCGTTTAAGCGCCTATTAGTACTAAGGAAGTCTTTTGACAGGCAGATATAGCGACTTATAACCTTTCTGTAGAAAGTACATACACACTAATACAAACAGGACCTTCTCACTAACACTACATGCTTAATACCGAACGTTAGTCAAAACACTTGGTGAGTACCAAGTAGTGGTGTAAATTACAGACCGCGGCGTCGGCTAAAAGGGGTTTCGCTTACAAAGCATTCAGAAGAAACTAAAAAAAGAAATATAAAGAACTCGTCTCATCCGCCATGCTGATTTTGAAGGGTTGGGGCAGGACAAGTGGTACTTTACAGTACCGCCCCGCGATGCATTCGTTAAAAAAAAAAAGAAAAATGGCTGCTGCATAGCTCGCATATGCATTCCGAGAATATTACGCTGATCCCCAAGTGTTGTCACCTTTCTCTTTAATCTTCTGATTACTAGTGCTTGATATTGCCAAGTGCTTTGGAATGCTTTTAGATGCTATAGATACCTTGTCAGACCTTTTTTCTTTCACTTACTTACATACACCACTTTGCTAATTATTGTAATAGGTACTTTGAAAACACTACTCGTTATGTAGGTAGTCTATTATTCCGTCTTATAAGCTGCACATTTTTATTTTTACAAGAGATGTCAAGTTTAGATAAAAGAAATGCTTAGTTTATTGTCTTTGTAAATGAATGAAAAGTGGTTCTCTAATTTTTCGCAGAAAATTGTTTCCCCGAATATTAGTTACTAACCAACTTTCGCAGGATTTCATTTCGCCGAATGATCACTTATTAAAGGATTAGTTCTATTTCCCAACCTCACAGTTAACTACCAACTGTACATTTGGTCTGTTTGTTATAAAGTCACTTTTCAAAATGCCAACTTTCTATTAGTAGATTATTTTGGTTGGCGTAATATTTACTTCGTTGTACAATGTTTCCCAAATGTTTTATTGAATAAGGGTTTCGTTTAGTAGCTAAGTATGTAATAAAATAGGGAATGTGGGTAAGCGCTACATTTCCACGTGAATCTTCAGCGAAACGTTGGTTGGCAAGTGATATTCGGCGAAAGGATTTTCTGCGAAAGGGCAAAACAACATTTGACATTTCTTAGATAAACACTTTATCAATGTGCTGTCAATTTTGTATGTATCGCATATATTGAAAATTACATTTAATCTGTATGAAAAAAAAATTAACAGTGATCATATTTTTAAAAAGTTGGAGAACAAAAGAAATTAGCTCAGTTATGCGAGTAGAATCGAACCTTACATTTAAAGCCCCTTGGTCAGATACAACTAAAAACATAGGTACAGTTAAGTGCAAAAATAAGTATCTATTCGAACCACTCAAAAATATGTCACTACGACCTTATTGCGTCGGGTCTGTGGTTTATACTTATTGAATAAGTTCATATTCTTTCACCTTGACTGTACCTACCTATCTACAGCCGGAAAGTATGTTTACAGAAATTACGATTAATAAAGAAATAGCATTTAAAAACATTCCATATTAATAACTAAGGTTATAGTTATTATATTAGTTACTAAACTATAATCTACCAAAAACGTGTTTCAATTTATTTTTTATTTTATACAGGGAGGATTTCGACGAGAGACTTTTACGGAGATATTGCATTGTTTAAGTGATACACAGTTGATTTATAATGTTTAGAAGCTTAAACAAAGTAAAAAAAAAACACAAAATTCACTAATTTTTAACTGTGGTGATAACCCTATAATTGCATCCGCACATAACGACACGATGGCTAGATTAAGGAGTCGTCGTCGGGAAAACTCGGGATATTACGTTTATTTCCGAGAGTTGTTGTCATCGTACTGATGTAAAAATGACACAAAGTCAAATAAATCAAATAAAATGCAAAAATACGATTATCAGTTACTTTATTAAATTTTTTACATACGGTGTTCAAATGTTCCTCCGTTATAAGGGTGAAGGCGGGCACGTTTAAGAACTTTTAGTACTGCGGTATGACTTATTTCGAAATGTCGACCAGCTGATCTCGAACTTTTTCTTGGATTCCGCTCAAAATACCTCAGTATTCCTTCTTCAAGTCTAGCCTCAAGACGAATAACGGGTCCTCCACGTTGATCGTTCTGAGCTGTTCTTGGTACAACGGGCTGATTGTTGGCGACACGATCAAAAGCACGTAAAATTGCCCTACGACCTGTTGGGTGTGGTGGTGGATATGTTTCCCTGTAACGTCGTAAAGCTTCAGCCGCATTATAATTGCAGCTCGCGTATAACATGAGAAAATTTAAATATCCACGTGCATCTGACAGACGCATTTTCATGTAAAGTAAATAAAATGAACTTAAATGTCAATTTCATTTCAAACATCACATTTATGATATGTTTATGATCGATTTTCAATCATGCAAAGAGTTTCGATAGTTGTAAAAAATTACTACAACTTTAGTGCAATATCCGTCAAATAATGTTAAGTATTAAATTTTTTGACGATAGCCGAAATAAAAAAAGGACAGCCTATTGTATGAATTGCTGATCAACTGGGGAACAATTTCAATTCATTCGAAAATAATTTGCTGAAGCAAGTTAACGAACTAAAACCTTTTTATCATTTTAGGTAGGTAAACAGAGACATTTTATTTATGATGAAAGAGGTTACTATCTTCTTTAATTGTTTATGACGGTTGAGTACATTCAAGTGAATGTCAGTGCCATGTCATATCATGTGAGTTATTTGTTGTGGTTAGAATTATTAACTAAGAAATTACATAAATACTCTAGAGACAATCACCTCTGCAAATCCTGCAGTGATTTTTTTAGCGTTGCACGCAGACCTCTAAGAATGGACAAATGGCAAAATATTAATGTAATATCCTGACGTCTAAAGATTGTTTACAAGTAAGAACATTGACCCAGCCATCTGTTTAGGGTTGGCACAAAGTAGTTTTTGGTATGAATGTTTAAAAGGCTATAACTTGAAAACGGTAACATATATTTCCATAGTTTCTATGGGGGAAATATAGTGCTAAGGTTGAACTATCTGCCTCTTTCGTAAAGATCCCTCGTCAAAATCCAGCCTGTATAGTTACCATCTCTTCACAAAGATTTCTTGCAGAAAAGTAGCTACCTACCTAACGAATCACAGTTATAATTTATGATTTAGGGGCTGTTTCACCATCCATTGATTAGTGTTAACTGACGGTTAAATGTGATGCCGTCTCTGTATATTCGAACAAAACAAATAGAGACGGCATCACATTTAACCGTCAGTTAACACTATCAATGGATGGTCGTATTTACAGCATTCCCATTCAGTGTTAGTCATACACGTATATACGATATCAAACAAAATGTGCCAAAATCAACATGGTTTCTACATTTCACGATCAATCTATACCTACTTGAAAACAAGCACGTACTTCAATAATAATTTAAATGCAAACAATAGTACTATTTAATTAATATTTGTGATCGTGGTAGGTCATTGCGCCAGCGCTTCGTTCGCGACTCAGTCTCCATTTGGCGTTCGGGCGATACGACGTCAGTGCACACGCGCTCTGTGACCTCTCAACATGCGCTCTTTTATCACTCTTATATCCCTACTGCTCTATCAGTGTTTCGCTCTCAGCTCGGACTCTCACGCATCCAACCGAGCGAAGATCATCCACGATGAAGAACTACTAGCTCTCGGCGGAAATATCACCCTAACAGAACAAGAAACAAAAGTAAACAACTGCCTAATGCAACACAAATTAAACGAAATAAACTTCGCGTTCAACAACCCAGAATACTTCAACTTTACTTACCACTTCTTCAAATACAAAACAAACATCCACACATCAAAAGTATACAAAATAATCAAAGATTTACCTAAAGGTGCAGCGTTGCATTTACATGACGTCGGCATTCTGGGGCCAGATTATTTAATGAACATAACCTACATGAATCATCTTTATGTTTGTTTTGCAAAAGACAAGGTTCAGTTGAAATTCTCGGATCGATTGCCGACTGACCCTTGCTCCGGACATTGGCAATTGATGAGTGAAGCGCGGCGATTGTCGAGAAACGTGACAAACTTCGATGCTCAATTGAGACAACACTTCACATTAGTAGTGAATGACCCGGCCAAAGTTTATCCTTGCATTAAAAATACTTGGGAGGCGTTTATGAACTATTTTATTACAGTTGGCTCTATGCTTACCTACAGACCAGTATGGGAACAATATTTCTATGACGCACTCAAAGCTTTCAGAGAACAGAATATTATGTATATAGAAGTGAGAAGCACTCTGCCTAAACTGTACGAGCTCGACGGGACGACTTATGACCCCCTTATCACCGCAAAGGCTTATAAAAAGTCTATAAACAAGTTCATGAAAGATTACCCAGACTTCACTGGGGCAAAACTGATATACGCTCCGATTAGGGATACAGACAAGAAGTCAGTGACCGAATATCTCGAATTGGCTTTTAGAATAAAAGCAGAAATGCCTGACATTTTCGCCGGTTTCGATTTGGTCGGCCAAGAGGACAAGGGAAAGCCTTTGATAGAGTTTGCAGATCAATTAACCGTCGCTGCGGAAAATTTGACATATTTCTTCCACGCTGGTGAAACTGATTGGTACGGCACGTCGACAGATGAGAATTTAGTAGACGCCATTCTATTGGGCGCCAAGAGATTGGGACATGCGTACGCTTTACCAAAACATCCGCTGTTGATAAAGGAAGTACTGAAACGTGATATAGGTTTGGAAGTGAATGTGATATCGAACACCGTGTTGTCTTTAGTACAAGACGTTCGTAATCACCCACTGGCACTGTTCTTAGCTCAGGGTCTGCCAGTTGTTTTATCCAGTGATGATCCTGGTGCTTGGGAAGCGGATCTAATATCCGAAGACTTTTATGTGGCGTTTGTAGGTGTGGCCAGTAAATCTTCGGACTTAAGGCTATTAAAACAACTAGCTTTGAACTCTTTAAAATATAGCGCGCTTGAAGGCAATGCTAAGAAGACTGCTTTGAAGAAGTTTAATTCTGAATGGAATGATTTCATTAATCGTTTCGAGTGTTCTGCTTATTAAATTAACTGAAGAAATGATCGTGTGTTATTGTTTTGGCTTATACCTCCACGTTTTTTACATAAGATAACGTAAAGATAAAAAGTCAGTACCTACAGACGGATTGCATTGCAATAGCAGCCAGTGTGCAGTTTGCGTGCAATAAAAAATGTAATTGCAGATAATGCACTTCGGTTGCACTGGCCGTAAGACAGCCCTAGACATCTAAAATTAAACTAACGGATAATACCCAATAAAATACTTGCCGTTTTTGGCGAACAATGACAAGACTTGAGTCGGCGTATTTTTAATTAGGCATGGGCTGGGATGTTTGGCCCTTGCATGACTGACGTAGGTACAATCCTTGCAACGGACGTTTTTGCCATTCAAGAAGCAGGGTTTAACAAACGGATTCTATTTATAGACGGATAAATCAGATACTGCCGCTGGCAAATTTCGGTGAGTTAAAACCCGAGTGCACTATCGTGAATGGGTGTCAAATCGGTTTTCTTGCAACAAATCTTAACATTGATAGAGATGAGATGATGATGATGAGATTGAATGAGATGGCTAGAATTCGTTGCGAAGTCGTATCTTCAATTACGTAATTAAACCAACAATAGATAATTAAGTAGGTAACGCTATGGAATTATATGATGTTTTTATGTATCTAAGTTTTATCTGTAAATTGTTGGAATAGTTTCGTTAAAACCTACGGTTTCGCTAAAAACAAGTTAATTTTCCTGTTTTGTGTTATTTATGAGTTATGTAGGTACAATAATAATAAATGGCATTGTATTATCGCGGAAGCTTAGGTAATGTTCAAATTAGATACTTAAGTGATGACAAGTACCGCAAAGCAAATAATAGGAATAGAGTTTACTGAAACTAATTGAGAAAACAAAATAACGAATTTATCCGTCAAAATACGATGGTAAAACATCATTTACTACATGTAACTAATTTGATTACGAACTAAAAGAGTGATTACAAATTTTATTTATTAACTAAGTAATTAAGTAAGAAAAAAAATACTTCTTAATAATTACTTGTTGATTTATGCAATTTTTAAACTTTGACATATATTCTATTTTATTTAATTGCCGACAGATACACATTACCAGGGCCGGATTTAGGGGAGGGCATCCAGGGCTACAAAAGAGGAGCCCCCCACAATAGACTTCGGATTTTTTTTCAAAATCCGACGACTTAAGACTAGCAAAAACTTTACCTCTGACATTCTTTTTCGCTGTTTTATATTCAAATTCAAATTCAAATTCAAATCATTTATTCAGCAAATAGGCCGCAATGGGCACTTTTACACGTCATTTTTTTAAACTACCAGCGCTTTCGGAAAGACCATCATTGCCAAGAAGAATGCGCCGCAAGAAACTTGGCAGAAAGTCATTTTTTCATCATAAAATAATTACAAATAAAATACTTAAAAACTACAGTATACAATTAAAGAGAAAAAAAAATTACAAAATAATAATAATACAGGGATGTATGGGGTCCCTTAGTTACAAAACTAAACACTAACTATATCTACGTTCAGCGGAAGTGTAGAATGCTTCCACTGTCAAAATTAAAAATAATAATAATTTAATTCTGAAATATACATTTCAGGTCAAGTAACCGTTAAGCTTTTGGATTCCGAAGGCAAGCTCACGTCTGCCGCCCCCAAAGTTAGCTCAATAAACATAATAAACAATTATTTTATTTGGAAAATAGTTTCCTCCACTCCTTTGTTGCCCCAAGGCCTTCAGGTCCCTGTACCACAAAACTTACGAGTGGTACGATTCGACAAAATTGTTAGGTGGGCCAATCAACTATTTTACCGACACTTTGGGCGTCTCCTGCGTTACCAAAATTATCATTGGCGTTACCAAAAAGTCATACTTCTAACAATATATTTCACGGTTTAATAGGTTGAATTTACGATGGATGGCATCATGTATACCATCTATTAAATTACAGAAAAAACACGTTCACTCACAAAAATCTGCACCTGTTTGAAAAATGTCGCGGACAGATTAGTGTCGATAAAAAAGTTGATTGGCCCAAGTTTATCTTAGTAAAATGTTACAATTTGGTCGAATTGTACCACTTGTAACTTTTGTGGTACAAGGGGATAACCTCTAAATCCGGCCCTGCACATCACAGGTAATAAGCACCTAGTCGATAACGGGTGTCGGTAACTGGTACCTGTCGTGTTGATTACTGGACATTCAGTGTATTTTTAATTTTTTTGGATTTTCTTCTAAGCTGTATATAGTTAAGAAAAATAATGCATCTTATTTTTATCTCAAGAATAAACCTTACCACAGTCAATCGGCATTTTGGTTTATCTCCTAAAAGTGTCTATCACTGGTGCCACTACTTTAATCTGCTAAAACTAGAAAACACAGTAGAGCAAAAGAGGCGACAAATTGTCGGACTCATTCTAGAAGAAAATACACTCAAGCACAGTTCTATGTTCTATCCTTCTTCTGTAAGTTCCATCCCCTTTTCAAGTAGATCGCTTCAAGGATTAAGTTCGCTATAACGTCACTGTTTGCTATCAGGGGTTCTCAAACTGTGCGTCGTGGCTCTCCCAGAGGCGTCGTGAAAAAGGGCCTGTAGGTACAGTCAGCAACAAATATATGAATACAGCCAAAGAGCCAAAAATATGTATACAGGACTTTATTGCCCGAACATTAAGGTAACGTACCTTCAGTGGGGATGTTTTTTCTCATCCAACCTTGTAACCAGTGTGGGGTATCGTTGGATAGGTCTTTTAAAACCATTAGGGGTTGCGAAAACGATTTTTCGGTTCAGTGATATGTTTGCAAAATATTCAACATTAACATCTACATCGGATAACACATATTTTACTAGTTTGCTAATCACGTTCGGAAGTCGAAACAAAAGATCGCTTTTGTTTTTCTTTCACATTTGAATCTTCAGGAAAATGAGGAAACCCGAAGAGTACCGAGCGACATTAGGTAATATTCTATAAGTAGTTGTACTGTAAGATGGTTTTTTTGGAATCTTTTTTGTATTTTTTATATCAATTCCAAATTATTTTACTTATACGGTCATCCCAAAAAAACAATCTTAATTTGATTGCTTAGTAACGATATCTCTTGTCCGGGTGAGCGGTTAGTTCCGATGCTGTGCCGAAAGTTTCTCGACGAGGGCTACGGCATAGATGTCGCTAGTGTCGCTGCTGAAGTGGCTAAATAAGAAACAAGCTGAGATATGGTGGTGCATAGGGGAAATTCGTGTCTGTACCGTTGTCCAGCGGTGGTGTAGCGGTATAGCATGCGGCACGGAATGCCGAGGACCTGGGTTCGATTCGCAGCGCTGGTCTTATTTTTCTGGTTTTTCTGTGCATCTATATTTCAGTTTGTATTTTCAATTTAGTTGTACTGTATGTTAAAGAGAGTCGCAGTATAAAAAAGATTGGGTATCCCTGAGCTAGATATTCAGACTAGACTCTAGCACACTCCAAACGAGTACACTCGTCGCTGCTAACGAACTCATTGTGTTGTTCTGTGCGATCCATCTGTTTTGTGTGTACTATGTACACAGTCGTACGACGCAGTTAATGTTAGTATACTGTGGATACTCGTATACAATCGAGGGAAATATAGTGCCTCTATCTAACTCCAAATTCTATGTAGTATATTCTTTCACTGACCAGGCTATTCGGTTGTGGAATTCCTTACCGATTGAATTCATCATCATCATCATGTCAGCCGAAAGACTTCCACTGCTGGACATAGGCCTCCCCCAAGGCTCTCCACTCAGACCAGTCCTGTGCTTTTCGCATCCATCGCGATCCCGCGATCTTAGCCAGGTCGTCGCTCCATCTTGTTGGAGGCCTACCGACAGCTCGTCTCCCGGTCTGCGGACGCCATTCGAGAACCTTCTGACCCCATCGGCCATCAGACCTGCGTGCAATGTGCTTCGCCCACTGCCACTTCAGTTTCGCAATTCTTCGGGCTATGTCAGTAACCTTAGTTCTACTGCGGATATCATCATTTCTGATTCTATCCCGCAGAGAAACCCCGAACATAGCCCTCTCCATAGCCCTTTGAGTGACTTTGAGCTTCCTTATGAGTATGATTTCGATTGACTTACGACGCGCAAAATCTTTGTCACTATTTAAATCTATGCTTAAGGAGCACTATCTGTCATCTTGTAATAATTAGTTTTATGAAAATTTATTTATTTATTTGTTGCTGTTTGTCTCCCTGCCTATATTTATTTTACACGTACCTATATTCATTCGTAGATGTATTTTTGTTACGTTTTAATTTTCTGATCTACTTTTGATGCACCACCTGTTGTAAACTAGTCCTTCCTTCTTTCTGTAAAAAGGTTACCTGGAAGATATCGCTCTTAACTTCTTAAGCGATAAGACCGCCATTGCTTACCTTGTATTTTTTTCTGTGTATCTGTTTTCTGTATCGCTTACTATTTCTGGTGTACAATAAAGAGTCTTTGTATTGTATTGTATATAGCCATAGTGTCAAATTTACAACGTGACTCTACCCCCTGGACAATGACCGAAACGAAGGGAAGCTGGTCAACTCGCAGTTAGTGTAGATGTATTTTGCACCTTTACCATACACGCCATCACTGACGTGAAATAATTAGGCAACCGTAGGAAATGAGTTGTTACGTCGCCACGCCACTGGCACTTTAGCGTGAACGAGTAAAAAGACACGCACGCCGACTTCAAAGTAGCAGAAAATTATTTTCAAGGTTTTTGAAATCGGTTCTATTTTTTGTAAGTTTTTTCTCTCTTCTGTTCTTTAACAAGTTTCTTACTTCCTCACTTGTATGTAACAGATCTAGTCCAACTGGTTATTTCTTTCCAAACGGCAATACTAACGGCGTACTTTTCTCCATGGCATAATGTACAGTAGAGTAATTTTGTCTTGCATATCAAGTTTCTATAAAGGCAAACTAGATGGCGCTTTTTTGCCTCGTCGACAACGACATCTAGTTTACGTTGACGGTACCACGCACTTCTGTACTACAAAGTATAAGTTCCAACTATGATGGATAAGCCCACATTTGAAGATTCAAAAGAATCAGTTTCTCAAGCGGATCCGAATCCTTTATCAGCTCGTTTCAAATGTTCGGTACGCCACCGGTAGTAAATCATCATTCAATCAATCAGTCAATCATGACTCATAGATTCAAAAGAGTCACTTTGAAGAATTTGTACTGCAGTACTCCGGTGCCGAAACGATCCAGCAGGGCTACTCCGAAACTCGAAGTTCGTGTCGTGCGGTCCTTCTGTCTGATACGTAAGTAACACTATTTTATACGAGAGCGAGAGGGACCGCACGACTCGAACTTCGAGTTTCGAGTTTCGGAGTAGCCCAGCAGATCAGACGGAGCGGAGTTACTTAGCCTTCGCTACAGACAAATTATGAAATTAATGATTGCTCGCCATTCGATAGGCGGAGTCGGTTACGAAATTGGAGCTGGATTCAGTGAAACAGATCACTTTTCGAAGACGAGATTACATGTCTAGTTTCAACACGAAATCCATCATAAAAAAGAGCGATACTTAGATTAAGAATGGTTTAACAAGTAGTAGATGCTTGAGCATAAATTAATATTTACGATTCAATTAAAAAAATATGGGTACCTAATTAGTTTTCTGACAAGAAAAATATCCCTAGATGGCGCCATTGACTACAGCTCATGAGATTGGCATTACCTCAGCTTCAGGATGACATTTTAACTCTGTCTGCATTCAACAGATGGCGTTGTGCGAACGAAGATTGTACCTTAATATCACTATAGTGTTTTTTCTAACGCAGGCGCGAAACCGTGGGTAAAACTAGTTATTAATCAATTCCAAGCGTGAAACAAACGTCAAACGGACCTTACGATACTAATGCCATCTAGCAATCTGTCAGTGAAACCTAAAGGTTTCAGCTAATTAGATCCACCTGGCACCCGATCAGCACCGCCTTTCTTATTTGTTTTTTTTTTTTATTTGACTGGATGGCAAACGAGCAAGTGGGTCTCCTGATCCTCTCTCAACACCAGGGGTATTGCAGATGCGTTGCAACCTAGAGGCCTAAGA
This sequence comes from Choristoneura rosaceana, assembly GCA_037349165.1. Classification (NCBI taxonomy): domain Eukaryota; kingdom Metazoa; phylum Arthropoda; class Insecta; order Lepidoptera; family Tortricidae; genus Choristoneura; species Choristoneura rosaceana. The sequence continues at coordinate 8,901,491 of JAZBNJ010000018.1, read as the reverse complement.
TGGGATACCTCAAGTGCCAGTAATTTCACCGCAGACGGCGAGTAAACCACTCGTTGATAGCTCGCTCCTCCCTGCTCGTACGCTTGCCTAGCGTGAACCGCACCCGCTCGGCGCGGCGCTCCCTCCTCATTTCATAATAGACTACTCGGAAATAGGGACGTTGACACCACCAATAGAGTTCCCATAGAGTTTCAATGGCAATAGCGAATTATGACGTCATTATCAGCCAACTCAATCAAGTATTTATTTGTTTTAAAGCAAAAAAAATCTAATTTTACAGTAAATCGAAAATTAATCTGGTTTTCAGTGCTAAAATAAAGCGTTTTTTTACTGGAGTTGTGCCTTAGAATTATTTTTTAATGGCGTCAACATCCCTATTCGTGGATTACGCGACGTTCACTCGTTGACGAGTGGTCGTTAGCGAGTAGACGAGTGGACACCGAAAGTCGAGGCGGTGTTGGTCGTGTGCTGGGTGTTTCGAATGAGCTGTGACTTTTACTTTTAGCCGTGAATAATTTGAAACTATTGTAATAGTTTACATAACATACTCGATCAGATTCGGAGGCCTTGTCCAACGCACTTGAAATTAATAATAAAACCCCCTTGAAACTAAAATGAAATAATTCGATTTTTTCTCATTTTTAAATTCAACCAGATAGTGTTTTATTTAAAGTTCAATTTGGAAATGTGAATTTATAAAATTATTTCACTTTAGTATTAAAGGTGCGTATAATCGTTTCCACTACTTTCTGTCACACAATACAAGAGGAGGGTATACGTAGAAAGAGATGGTGAACGTCAGTGCGTTAGAGAATAATGCCTCAAACCACCTCATTTCGATCTAACATGCAAAACAGACAGGTTTAGAAACAAGCGTCATTTATACTTTACTACGAAGTCCGATTTTCTAACTTAATATCATTGTGTTCCGTTCACACAAATAGTACTCAACTTAAGATAGAGAGAGAGAGATGACGTGATACGATCTTCAAATTCCGTAGTAGCCCCAGGTTCGTTACCGCATAAAAAGTAATCTTCAAACATCATTTTACTTAGCAACCATATATTTCAGGAGTATGAAGTTAAATAAGTAAATATATTGGCTTTCTGAACATTTTGCTTAAATAAATATAAGACTTTTTAAAAACGAAAAAAAATCTGGACCTGATTCAAATCCGCATTTCTGTGCTATCCAAGCCGAAAGTCTTTAATTTTTAAAAGAAAAGTAAAAAAAAATAATGTTTATCTATATACCTATATAACTTAAATAGTTTATAATAACAGAATATAGCTAACAGTCAGATGTGATTAGTCTTCCCCGGCCGGCACAGCATCTTCTAGTCTCTTGATGTATTTCACTCTTAACTCTGTGACTGGATCTCCCTTCAGTTGATCCTGGAATATGTAATATAAAATATGGAATAAGTACCATAAAATAGGATAGTTTTAGTAAAATTGAAGCTACCTCAATCATTTGAATGATTATTCGAAAGATTGAAATTTGAGTTAAATTCAGCAGTTGAATTAAAATTCCGAGATTTTAATAAATTCCCATGAGAATTCCCAATGATTATGTTCGATTTTATCCTAATTTGTGAGAATATCGAGGTAAAAGTAACTTATATGTTATTCCAGGCGTCCAGCTATCTACAAATTTCATCCAAATCCGTGCAGCCGTTTTATTTGAGTAAAAAAGTGGGAATCCTCAAAGATTACATTGCAGTTTTCAACAGTGTTACATTAAAAACAATCAATCCAAATTTCATGACCCCAACTCCAGCAATTGAGATTTCAAGATTTTATCCTGATCCAATGGAAATATTGGGATAGAAAGTAGCCTATTGTCGGTGATACTGTAAATCTACTACTGCAATGTGATTAAATCTACCTGCGACATTTTTCAAACAATTGCAGATTTTTGTAAGCAAACAGGTTTTTTCTGTAATTTAATAGATGTTGTACATGAATTACATGCCATCTTACATCAGTTCAACCTATTAAACCGTAATATCTTGTTGGAAGTACGATTTTTTTGTAACGCCAGAAACAATTTTGGTAACCCAGGAGACTCCCAAAGTGTCAGTAAAAAAGTTGATTGGCCCATTTATCATAATATGATAAAAACAGTTGAAAGGAGAAATTGACTAAGCTACATTTTTGTGAAAATTTCGAGACAGCTCAAATAAGAGAGAAAAAAATACTGATTACAAATACGTACATAATTCACCATCTTAAAAAAATTACACTTAGTCAATTTCTCCTTTCAAGTGTCGATAATAGTAGGATTTAGGTTACAATAAAGAGTGTGAAAATTGTATTGCATAGTACTCTTAAATTACCTGAACAAACCAGCACTGAACCTCCAGTTGCACCATTTGCAGGGCCCCTCGAATGGCACCGGGTATCAGCATGCAGTACTTGAGTCCGTTATTGGGCATTTCCACCCACTCACTCAAAGGACACTGGTCCCATACAAGCGAGAACTCATCACCGGAACTGCTCCAACTGGTCACTGTTGGCTGCATGTTTAAATACAGTCTGAAATTTGAGAAAAAAAAGACTTTGTACTACAATTTCTATTGAACCATAAACAACTATTTCGCTCACCTACAAAACTAGAGCATGCACCTGGATCTACGAGTGCCTCAAGAAACCAGGTAATACTCGGTTCCTGTGAGCTGTGCGTGACCTACCTACAACGTTAGGTCCTTAACATCTGATTCAATAACCTAACCAACAAAAAGTTGGAAAACCCCCGACTTTGTCACTTCAAAGTTCAATATCTCAAAAACGGCTGAACCGATTTTGATAAAATATGTCTAAGAATCAGCCCTAGAAAACCTGCTTTCAAATAAATAAAACCGCATTCAAAATGGTCTACCCGTTTCAGAGCTATGGTGCCATAGACAGACTCAGACACACACATACACACCCACACAGAAACAAATAGCGGTCAAACTTATAACATCCCTTTATTTGTGTCTGAGGTTAATAAAAACAATTTTTATTTCTACAATGTGACTTTAAGCTATCGCGCAACAACCAACTTTTTGTGGCAATTTTAAATGAGTATTCTATGTTAAAAGGTGACTTAACTACTGACTAAAACCTTTAAATCACGAGTGAGTATTAAGCTACACGCCGACAGGCACATGGGGTGTCCAACAGGTTAAGTTAGTCAAAGATATTACAGCAGAAGTCTGGATTAGTTCACCTGAATAAAATCCTTAAAAACATTTACAAATGTGTTCAGCCAAACTAACCAAACCATCTGCTGAATCATATTCCTCATCAGCCTGTAGCAGTCCACTGCTGGACATAGGCCTCCCCCAAAGAGCACCTTTGGGCCCTGACCTTGGCTAATTGCATCCAATTTATAGAGACATGGGGAAAAATCACCATGACTCGCCATCAGAAAGTGTCACTGTGACTTTTCATAAAAGATCAGCGTTACAAAATCACATGCATTCCTACTGCCTAGCGCAGTCTCTGTTATTCAAATCAAGACACTGTGGACTGCTGTGACTGCTCTGTGTGACAAAAGCACGGTCATAATTGCACTGCGACAATATCATATGGTGACATGAGTAATAGGCGTGACAGTCACAATGACTTTTCACTGTGACTTTTTTGGAACAGAATTGTCAGTCACTGATATCAAAATGTAACGCTTTTCCCCATGTCTACCAGTTTTACCAGCAGCCTTTCGCAAATCGTCACTCGACCTAGCCAGAGGGTGTCCTACACTACATTTGCTGAAATGTGATTAGCTACATAACTGCATATTATGATAATAAAAATGATAATTAAAGTACCTAAAAGCTTGCTGTAGTTTATCTGCGGTCTCCCTCATCTCCAAACATCGGTTAGAAGTCGTGCGAGCTAAGAAATCCTCAATGAGCCGCACACCCATGTTGTAGCCGATTCTCTCTAACTGTTTATTAACATCGTCAGTGTTATCAATCTCTTTTAACATCTGAGACACTAGGGCACCATAAGTGAGCGTCAGAAGTTCTGAATTCTGAAAAATACAATTTAATTAGATAATGTTAGATTGTTACAGTACAGCAAATGCAGATAGAAATCAACTTACAACTTTCTTTGCATCCAATCTGGAGGTTTGCCGAGACATTATTGATTTAGTCTGAAGAACTATATAGAATGTAGTCCAATAGAATTTGCAATCAAAATCAGCGCAATGTCTTTGTAGACTGTGGAAACGACGAAACAAACAAACCACCCACAATCAATCCAAGCAATCGCAATATTCGCAATTGTCAAATTAATTAATTTGTCAAATTGACAGCTAAGCTACAGACAGTGCTATTCTATCTGCAGGCAGGGGGGGACCAAATTTTCCTGTTGTAATTTGACAATAGAAGTGCGCCATCTATTAGCAATTGCTTTTTAGCACGTATTATCCGGGCCGGTAAAGAGTATCACCATCACCCAAAGCTTGCAGGTATGGTGACTTTTCGTTTTATTTCCATGTCATGAAATAAATGCTACAAACCTATTCCTGAAAAACCTAAAATATAACTTAATCTTAATTTAAAAAGCTTGGAAATGTAAAATATTCTATTTTTCAAATAATATTAAAAATATTAGATTAAATTGTGGTGATCTTATACTTAAAGATTAGTGTAGAAGATTATTATTATTATTATTATTTGTTTCTCGCTCCTCAAGTCTCGAGCTCCTACGTCCCAATGTTTTGGGAGGTATGCGTGAGGATATTTAAGGATCCTATCCAACTCGTACAGGCTAGGCCCCTTCGAAAAGTTTGCTGTGGCTGTAATTATTATATATTATATTTTGCTTTTATCTTAGAATACAAACTGAAAACCTTGTGATTTTCAAAAAAAAAAACTAATTGTTAACCTGCTATTTTTTTGAAGTCTAGCTAGCTGAAAAACTAAATCTGACATAACACACACATGCTCGCACACAACAAGCTATAAAAGAATACACAACGTCTATAAGCCCAGAAGGGTTACTCCGAAACACAACGTTCGAAGTTCGTGTCGTGCGATCCCTCTCGCTCTCGTATTAAATAGTATAAGTGTGAGAGGGACCGCACGACACGAACTTCGAAGTTTCGAACGTTGTGTTTCGGAGTAGCCCTTCAGTTTAGACCTGTAAGAAAAATTGTCCAAGTTGCATTACATTGCGAGGCCGGAATGCAAACGAGTTTATGTTGGTTACTTCACTTGGTCACCCCTAATACTACTTGAAGAAAACAACAAAAAAACCAGATAAATTTAAAAATCATCCACGAAAGCCAGACAGCCAACAGACAGCGTAAAGATGGCGGACAGACTGAATTTTTGTCCACGTTTGACACATTTGTCAATTTAGTACTATTATTTTGTCGCCAGAGGCGCTGACGTCTACGTGAAAAGGTGACGTTAAAGTGTGCTCCCGCTGAGATCTTTCTAGTTTTGCAGTCTGCAGGGAGGCTACTATGAAACTCAAAACTCGAAGTTCGTGTCATATCGTCCCTCTCGCTCTCGTATTAAATAGTATAAGTGTCGTGCGTTCCCTCTCGCTCTCGTATCAAATAGTATAAGTGCCAGAGGAACCGCACGACACGAACACAGTATATCACGAACTTAAAGTTTCGAGTTTCGGAGTAGCCTGCTGTATTTATTTTGTTTAACTTTGTATTAACTGGATTCAACTTATCGATGTTAATAAATTGTAATTAATCAAAAATGTGCGTTGTACACCTTGACTTGAATAATGTTATTTTCTACAGTAGCAACATTGATGCTGCATTGTTTTGTTTAGCCAAGACGTCATATTTTTTGAAAAAGTGTTGGTTTTAAAACCGTTTTAAAAGAGAAATCGCAATGTTTTCGTTGTTTAATTCGAGAAAATACACAATTAAATATTTATTGTGAAATATGGAAGGCGATGTCAATCAAAATGAACGAGTTTTATTGAATGACTCCGACGAAAGGCCGCGTTCTGCTGTGAACTCAACGGTGTTGGATTATTACAAAAAGTTTGGCAGAAAAAGAGATTTAGAGCAATATTTCTCTTTATCTACGGCGCAAAGTGAAATCAGGGACCCCACGAGCTTATTTTGGAGAAGAATGAAGGAACAAAGTGATACATCCGACTCCGGTGAAAAAAAAAGCGAATCTTCAAGTGAAATTTGTAGAATTTCGATTAAATGTTCCGTCCCAGACAGTTATAAACCACAAGTAATATTTCGTTACTCATTAACTTAAGTAGTTTAAACTTTGCATGGGTTTGCAACTGACCTTGGTGTAATGGTGTGCATTAGGTAATGACAAAGTTGAAGGACTTTTCATTGTTGCTTTACTATTTTAACTATTCTTAGCTTCACCAAGGTTAGTATGTGTAGTTAGTGACTGATCTTCGTAACAAAGTCTCTTGTAGACTATGATTTTTGATTTCTTTTAAATTAATCCTCTTAGTTCAAACGCAAATACGGTTGGGTGACAGTCTTTCCCGGCCCGGATAACACCGACTTAGAAATACCGGCCCTGTTTTTTGTGTACACGCCCATAGAAACTGACAGGAGCTTAGCATTAAACTTAGCAAGTAAACAGCATTTTTTTCTATGATTCATATTATTTATATTCAGAAACTTTATAGTTTTGACTTCATAATGGCCGCTGACTATAAACACAATAAAGATAAAGATAAAGATAAAGATAATTTATTTGTCAAACATGAGTTCCTATATACAATTATTAAATTGAATATATAGATGTACAATAATTTGATGTCCTGTTCTTCATGTCTTGCCTTTCAGCATACAAATGTTTACTTATGAATATATGAATTTAAATAATTATACAATAAAAAAATAGGAAATAATTAAATTACAATCAATATTACATTAATGTTATATAAATCATTTTGCATTAAATACTATTGAGTGGAACATTTTGAAAACAATATCTAGTCTATATTATCTAGTAGATATTCGTTAACAGAATAATATGCCTTGTCGATTAAAAAATCTTTCAATGCTTTTTTGAAACTAGGTAATACTTCCTTCTCTGTAACAGTTTTTGGTAACTTATTGAAAATTTTAGGAGTCATCCCTAGCACATTTTTGGAGAACATAGCCGTATGTGATGACCATGCAAATATTTTTCCCCGCCGTCGAACACTGTTGAATTTTTTAAATAGATCAAAGTTTGTTTTAGCAAAAATTGATGTTTCGTAAATGTACAAGCTGGGCAGTGTTAAAATTTTTAATTTTTTAAAGTGTGGTTTGCAGGAATCGGTAGGTCGCAGATTACATATTGCTCTAATGCACTTTTTTTGAGCCACAAATGCACGGTCCTTGTCAGTAGAATTACCCCAAAACATTATTCCATATCTAAGCGCCGACGAAACATATGCATGATAGGCCGTTAAAACAGCTGACTGGTTGACGATTTTATTTAGCATGTAAAGCGCATATGAGAATTGATTCAGTTTTTTGCATACATTATCAATTTGAATTTTCCATGTCATTTTACTATCTAAAGTTAATCCTAAAAATTTTGTGTCACTTGTTTCTCTAATTTGTTGGCCATTATAACTTATATTAATATCCGAGGATCCATTATTATTTTGTTTAAATGTCATTATATTTGTTTTGTCTATATTGATTTTTAGATTATTTTGATTAAGCCAGTCTATGATTAAATTAAGGGTATTAAGAATGTCTGCTTCATAAGAGTCAAGAAACCTCTCCGTAAATAAGACCGTGCTATCATCAGCGTAGAGAACCATGGGATGTTGCGTCACTCGAGGCAGATCATTAATATAAATGAGAAACAGCAACGGTCCCAAGACGCTACCCTGTGGTACACCATAGTGAACTTCTCTTAGTTTTGAAGAGTAGAGAATTTCTGTTTTTGATTTACTACAAAGTCTGGTAATTTGTGTTAATTGCTTCCTGTGTTTAATATACGACTCAATCAATTTCGAAACATTGCCTCGAACACCATAAGCATACAGCTTGTCCATTAAAATCGAATGATGGACATGGTCAAATGCCTTAGACATATCCATGTACATAGCGTAAACAGGCTTTCTTTTATCCATGTTATTGATTACTTTTTGAATGAGATCGAAAATTGCCGTATCTATGGATTTATTTTTTCTGAATCCTTTCTGCTCCGAAGCAAATAGATTGTTTGTTTCAAAGAAATTGTATAAACCGTTATATATAACTTTTTCTATTATTTTCGAAAAAATTGGGATTAACGCTATCGGTCTATAATTAGAAATATTATCTTTAGCGTCTTTTTTGTGCAGTGGCTTGATAACGGAAATTTTAAGTTTTTCAGGAAAAGACCCTTCCTCAATACATAAATTTACAATGTAGCTAAAAATGGGTGAAATGATGCCAGAAACCCCTTTCACAACAGAAACTGCAATGTCATCATATCCAGTACTCTTAGTGTTTTTTAGTGAATGGATTATATTAAAAATGTCCTGTGGAGTAGTTGGCCTCATAAACAGCGATTTCGCAAAATTATTTATCGGTATACGTTTCGAGCCTGTTTGAGTATGTTTACCATTCATACTGTTATTAGGTTGAATTAAATCTATGAAGTAGTTATTAAATTGGTTTGCTATTTCATTAGGGTCTGTAATAGCTGTCTGATTATTTTTTATTAATGCAATATTCTCCTTTGGACAATTGGCTTTAGTATAATTTATGATATTCCACGTCGCTTTGCTTTTATTAGCAGCGTTTTTTATGTAGTTGACGTTTTGTGCTTTTTGAGTAAGTTTTATTATCTTTTTAAGTCGCATTGAGTACAATTTAAAAGATTTTTTATCGTTGGTATCTCCCGAAAGTCGGTATTTCCAAAGCATTTGTCTTTTTCGTTTACAGCACTTCCGTATACCGGTAGTTATCCATTTAACTTTTTTAGTTGTAGATATTTTAATTCGTTTTAAGGGGAAACATAGGTCATAAAACAATTTAAATTCATTATAGAAACAATTAAAAGCATCATTCGCGTTATTTGCAGTATAAACACCATTAAAACTAAGATTGCCAATGCAGTCAGTAAACTTTTGTAAATTTTCTTTGCTATAGTCTCTTCTCAAAATGAACCAATGTGGAATGAGACAGGTTTTCTTAACTGGACATTGAATTATTTGTGCAGTATGATCGGAAAGTGCAAAATCCACCACTTCACATTTACTTCCACGAATATTGTGAATAATATTGTCTATACAGGTGTTACTTTTTAGTCGTGTTGGTTTGTCAATTCCAACATTTAAGTTGTATGCCATTAAAAGGTTTAAAAACTGTGTCGAGAAATTTGTCCTTTTAAGTAAATCGATATTAAAATCGCCACATACGATGACCTTTCCTTTTTTGTAACAGAAATGACTCAAGATTTCGTTAAGTTTGTTCAAAAAAACATTGATTGCATCAAAGTTATTTTTAGGAATACGGTAAATACATAGTATAGTAATATCAAGCTCGACCAGACTTATTCCACAACATTCAATGACATTTGGAATGCTCAGTTTTGTTATATTAGGTAGTTCCTTAAATTTATGTTGCCTATTCACTAGAATACATGATCCCCCATGCCTATTATTTCTGGAGAAGTGGGTTGCAAGCACATAGTTAGGTATGGTAAGGTGGTTCTCATCCCCTAATTTCATGTTATGTTCCGTTATGCAAACAACATCGATAGGACTGCTAGACTCATACGCATCCCGAATAATGACACTCAATGTGTCAGCTTTACTAATAAGCCCACTAATATTTTGGTGCATAATCCGGATTTTCTTGATCACGAAAAAAATCCGAATCTAGGTTTCTTTGCATTGAGCAACTAGGGTTTATAGCTTCTGTTGTATCATTTACATGTCTGTCAGGAATTTCAGCCTCACCAAAAAACGATTGGTTATAAGAGCTATTCATAATGTTCCCGCAGCTCTGAGGTTTATTCTTGTAGTCAGTATACAGAATCTCTCTCAACAGTGATCTTCCCAAATTGTATGCAAAGAAGTGTCTTCGTGGGACAAACCTGCTATATTCCAGATCAACATATGAGCAACTTTGAGATCGACATAGTTTCAATTCAGAATTTAATCTACGTTTGTCAATACGCCTGTTAAAGGGAATTTCAGATTGCAAAATATTGGTATGAGAAAAGTTATGCAAATTTTGTACTAAAGAGTTTTTAAATTCTCTATAACTGTAATCATTTACTCCACCCGCCAATATAACAAAATCCCGTTTAGTAAGTGTTCTTATTTCCATTCTGTCCATGTTAATAATATCTCGCATCGTTGCACCAGGTTTCCAGAAGCTGATAACGCTGAAATTAGGACCAAGCAGTTTCTGGAGGGTGTTTCTCAGATTTTTCCCTCGTTGGTCCGCTAATATAATTACTTTTCTTTGATATAATTTTTTATTGTTTTCATACCATTCTCTCGACTTCGAATCCATATCAATCCTGGAGAGGGGTTGTTCTTTTGCTCCTCTGTCATTATCAATAGATATATTATTATGCTTCTCTGTCGATAGCGTGATGTGTGCTAAGTTAGCAGTTATGCGTCCAGCAGTTGATGTAAATGGAATAGATCCCCCACAAGGTGGTATTTTAGACGAGTTCACGTTCCCATGATGCACATGTAAGTCATGGGAACAGTGTATTGGTGATATTCGGGGCGACTTTCCGGAGATGTTGCTAATGTTTCTGTATGTTGGGGTGAACATTGTCGGTTTTGGTGTTGGGATATTTTTAGTCTTGTTTGGTTCTGATGATATTTTCTTCAAAATTTCAATTGTTCTTGATTTTTCTTCAAGCTCTAATTTTAGATTAGAATTTTCCTGATTTAAGTTGGCTATCTCCTCATGTGCGCTGTTAAGTTCAACTGCCATATCCTTCATTTGTTGCCTGAGGTTTAACATTAGGGACGAATCATTTTCTGCAGGTTCTGGTAAGCTTCTTACAGTGTCATTCAGAATAGTTGAGTTCATGAACGTCTCCTGTGACAAAGTAAAGGAGATTTCTTGAGACGATCTTGATCTTGGTAACCGTCTTCGGAACGTAATATTATCATTCATGTTTTAACGTTGTTTATAGACCAACAAATATATTGCAAAATGTATTCGTATGTTGAGATATTAACAGCGTTCCCACTGCTTATACATTCACTCGATTCTCCAACCAGTGCAAATAATATTGTCCAATCGCCAATCGATAGTGAATAATCGATTAGTCGCTCGTTCACTTCATTTCTGAACGAACTTCCGTTCCTTGCAACACTCGTTGGTCTATGTCAATTAACCTGTCAGTGTCAGTCTCAGCTGTTGTTGTACACCGTCTAATTAACTCCAAAATAATATTTTCATTCCGTTATAATATTTGTTTTAAATATAATTAGGTCTTAACGGTTAAAATGTGCTGCTTACCGGTATGCCAAACATGTAATTTCTTCTATGTCTAGTGTTCAATAAGTGATTCTCAGCAGATGAACCAACGCAGGTGTATGGCTTTACTTTCTTATGCACCAAGATTGTGTTTTTAGTGATTTTTTTGGAATTTATGTAATTAAATAGTAACAAGCGCACTAATTACGTGTTTACATGGCCAGGGTTGCCATATCCATCTGACAATGGTCACTATATTATGTAACCAGTGTTATTTTGGTATATTTAGGTTCATGTTGTACTGCGCTGGCCTAGTGCTTTAACATATTGACTCTTGAGCATAAAGTTGTAGGTTCTAACTCAGTCTTTAAGTTTTTTGGAATTTAAGTTTGAGATTAAATTTTTAATTTTGTATTTTAAAATCTGCACATGGGCTAAGAAATTTAATGGCATGTATAAAGTTCCCAGTCCGCACTGAGACCGTATGGGATTCTGACAAGAGTGCCCTGCAGTGGGATATGTTATACAGGTTGAGATGAGAGCTTTTTGGGTGTTCATTGTTTGGCCAACATTTCTACTTGTAGGTCTGTCTGATGATTATTTATTACCAATCTAGGTCAAATTTTTTAATTAGGAATTTGTTTTCAACAGAAGTTTGATTCACCACCCAAGAGTGATTCAGAGTCACCCCCCATCATCACAGATGCGTTGCCAGGACCATCCTACTCTGGTGACGATTCAGCTGATGACAATAATTCCCATAAATGTAAGTATTTTTAGGGTTCCTTAGCTCACTTGGCAGAGACAGAACTCTATACTCTTTTCTCGGAAATGTATGGAGGTATCAATCTGGAATCAGTCAAATACACACGTCTGCTACCCCTTGGTGCAGTGAAAAAAATCGATCTCAAGTCAAAGTAATCAAATCCCTACTAATATTATAAATGTGAAAGTAACTCTGTCTGTCTGTCTGTCTGTCTGTTACGCTTTCACGTCGAAACCACTGAACCGATTTGGATGAAATTTGGTATAGAGATAGTTTAAGCCCCAAGGATCAACTTAGGTTACTTTTTATTCCGGTAGAGGGCGCCACCGCGCGATAACTTAAGCTAGTTAATAATAAAGTCTACATACGGCTTGCCAGAGAATCAAAACCAGTTGTCCTAGAAACTTGAAATTTGGTACAATGGTACTATGGTACCTCTTATACCATAAACAAAGTCTGAAAAACCTTAATTTTTTGTTATTACTTTTATCATGAAACTACCGTGAGACTTACTCATATTAATAATGATATTGTAACGGATAACTCACGTCTTAAATCGAGTTTAGCTCGACATGTTTCGGGTTATTTCGAAACCCTTCATCACTGGAGAGCAGTGGCGCGTGGTGCGCGTGTTGCGGCAGCCGCTGAGTCGCATGCTCCAGTGATGAAGGGTTTCGAAATAACCCGAAACATGTCGAGCTAAACTCGATTTAAGACGTGAGTTATCCGTTACATTATTACTTTTATCTTTGTCAGTAACCAATTAAAATTTATGACTGCACTGCATACATTTTGTTAAGCAATAGGTCTCTGCTAACATTCCTATTCATAGAAACATTATAAATTTGTATGTGACCCTCAATGCACATGTGTTTTTTGCTGGTATTTTTTTTTATGATTCATTAAGTACTAAATTTTCCAAAACACATTTTACTAATTCAATTTATTTATTGCTTGAAATCAATGTAAGTACAGATGTTATTATTACAATATAGTCCATATAATTGAGAATATATGGTTTAAAATTTTAATTTTGGGGGTGAAATAGACAGATCTTAAATAAAAAAAGGTATGGCAAAATTCAACAAAAAAAGGTTTTTGCATATTTTGTTTTAAGGAAATGTGGGAAAAATTACAAATGCTGAAAAAAAAATTTTTTTTAATCACTTTTAAGCTTAAAAGCTCTGAAAGTAGGTAGGTTGTATTTAGGTAACTTGTAATCCGTATTGTAAATGCTATTTACATCTTTAGGGATGTAAGTAAATTTAAAAATCGAATGGTGCTCCTTTGTATTCACAAACTGGTAAACAAGGACATTGTAATGCATAATACTTGCCTCCAAACCTCCATGCTGGCGTAATGCTGCTGGCCAGTACTGGCTGAATGTGCCAAACCCAAAGAGCGCGAGACCATTAAAAAAAAAACGGCTTAGCGCGATAAATTTTCTTCTGCTCTGTTACAAATTGCGTATACATTTATAACGGTTTTTCTTTATTTCCTCGCATTTGTGATGAAAAGTAGAGTGTTCAACTCCAATGTTAATGATCGATTACACCTGCGAACTATAAGCACCCTCGCTCGCTTTGCTCGCTCGTGCGCCTAAATATCTTGGGTGTAATTGGTTACTTACAACCCTTGTTTATCAATCTACTATTTAATCAATAACGCATTTTATTCCAATTCTTGGTTGTGTCCTTGATTGTAAATTATAAATTAAAAGTAACAAATTTATCATCAGTTAATTAATTCAAAATTGTGTTTCAGCCATGGATGCAACATTGGACACTTCTATGAACAAACCTTTATCACCTACGAGTAGTGTGACTTCTCAACGGAAACTTGAATGGGATTCACTAGCTGATGTTGGTTATGGCAATGAAAGTGATCGCAAAACATCAGCTTCTAGTCTCAGTACACTAGAAAGAGAAGTCCTGGCACAAAAACAACAATACACTCTTGATAGTAAACAAAATAGTGACTTAGGACTTCCCACGGCTCATTCAACTCCTGTAGATCCAAATGAAAACAAAGCCAAAGGTAAAAAAGGACAAGGGAAGAAAACAATGACATTTTCTAAAAAAGAAGTTGATTTTGTAGAAGTGCGCATGCCTGAAAATAATAATGCTCAAGCAATAAATGTTAATTTGACAAAACAGTTCTCAGTCAATCTGGACAAAGATGGTGGATTTACAGTCGATAATGTCAAGAAAGATGTCACTGTTTATCCAGAGAAACTATCTGTTTGTAAAGAAGAAAGCCCACAAAGCAAAATTGATAAAATTGTACAAACTTCATTATTAAGGCCAAGAGAAAAATCCCAAAGTTCCATAGAACATACAGAAAAGGCATCCCCGTCTGTACAAAAAGTTCCAGTTTTGATATGCTTAAATACCTTGAGAAGGAGGCACAGAAGAAAGAAAATGAGAGTAAGGAGAACAAAAATGAGGGGCATAAAGAAGGCAAATACTTTAAAGGCAAATTCACAAGAAAAAGACAAGAGTGGAGAACAAGTATCAGAAGCAGAGAGTTTTGAATATATGCCAGGACACATGTACAATCAAAACCAACTAGATGATAATCCAATAAGGCATGACAATAATGCAGGAAATAAATCTAGTCTTGAATCCAGTGCTGTACAAACCACAGATTCTAGTAAAGAATCAAAATACTCATTTACAAAAGATTTAGAAAAAAGCTTAGATGTCCTTAAATCAGCTTTAAAAGATAAATATGATTCAGATCTTAAAAAGAAGCTTGTCAAAGATATAATTCAGAGGTTGCTCAAGTCGAAATATAAAAACGGTGATAGTACACCAGATTTTCTCTCAGTATTAAGTTTGACAAGCAAGAAAACTCCTACAACTAGTACTTCAGACCCAGATAATACTGGAGAGAGAGTGCTGCATACAAAACCAAAAAAATCTATACTCAGAGTCAGTAAATTTAACTCAAATGATATAGCTTCAACTTCTCAAAGTGCTCCGAATTTACCATCTGTAGTGAATAACGAAAAACCAATCATACCTTACTTAACTGAGCTAGTTTCATCACCTACTACAGATACAGACATATCTGCTGCCAATAGTTCTACAAAAGAAAATTCCTCAGACACAGTTTTTGCTAAAACGTCATCAGAAGAACTATACAAAAAATATATTGATGCTCTCAAGATAGAAGAGGCTTATAAGCAGCACTTGAAGGACAAGGAACGGTTTCTGAAGCAGAAACTGGTCCGATCAGATACTGTTTTAAAAGTACCTTCACAACTTGACTTAAAAATCAATAATAAACTTAAAGAATTAATTAAAGATCTGACTAGAAACAACTACGATGATGGATCGGGCGATGCAAGTAAACTAGAAGGAGGTTCCACCTCTAATTTTGAGATGGAACGCAGACTTATGACAAAACAGAGAAGCCACTCTGTATTTACATTATCTTCTGGTAATTCTGACTTCCAAAATAAAAAATGCACGAAAAACAAAGAGAAAAAAGAAATTTCTACTTCACCAAGGCCAGGGCCTAGTAACTGCAGACAAACTATAAACAAACCTAACATGACCGACAGTTCAGTACAAGTGTCTATAAAATTCACAGATAATCAAGAAATTAAAGATGTAGGAGTTCAGAAAGGTCGTCCCAAGGCATGTGGCTCCCCCGCCTTAACAGAAGAAGTCAAATATGTTTGTTTGTGTTCGGAAAAAGCTCTTGTCTCGCAACATCACCCTGATGAGTTTTTAATTTACAAATGTTCAAGACTCAGTGGTGAGAATCCAATACATATGGTGTCTAAAGCTTCCAACACTACAATAAATACAGAAAAACGTACTTCACCTAGAAAACGTAACAAAACGCAGGCAAACGCCTCTAGAGAAGATACACTTCAAGATAGTTGCTTGAAGAAGTCTAGTGAGCCGCCATCGAGCAAGATGTCAAAGTCATCTCAAACTAATATAAAATTGGCTTCAGATACCCAACAATCTTCAAGCGCTAAAAGCGCAGAATCTTCTTCCTCATCATCGGAAAAGCGACAAATTGGTGATGGACTGACTAGAAAAAATATTGATAGCTCCAAAAATAAATGTGCAGGCATTTGTTCCAGAAAGCCCAGCAACGAAAACATTAAAATTATTCAGGAATCTACTAGATGTCTTCAAACTGAAATAAGTATTCATCCTAAAATTTCAGACCCCTCTGTATCTGATATCAACGTTATAAAAAGCGCTGACTGTGTGAAATTGATTAGTGAATTGTACAGAAAAATCTCTCAATCTAGTTCGGAAAATGCCTGTGTCTGTTCAAACGATAAATTTGACGCGAAAACTAATACCTCTAGTAGATCTTCAAAAGATAATATTGTATTTGAAGATAGATGTGAAGAAATATTTTCAGCAGATGAAGATAACAATGTGCCATTGATAAATCAGCCAATAGAAGAAGAAGTAGTCTCACAAACATGTATTGGTTGTTATCATGAACCTCCTAAACAATCTGAAAATATTGCGGATAGTAATATAGTTATACCTATACAGGGGACTAATATGACTCTTAAGGTGACTATAGCTGGAGGTTCACTAAAACCCCAGGAGAAACAAGATTTACTTAATACCGGAGTAGTCACAGATAAAGTTGAAAATGATGAGAAGTTCACTTCAATTGCAGCTGACTGTTCTAAAGCTGTACAGTCAAAAAATTTAGCGGATCTCAAACAAGCTGTAGTTCTTGCTTCTAGTTGTAAATATAATTCTATTGAAGATAATTTTAAGCTGCAAAATAATGACAATCGATCATTTACAAGAACTTCTTACCCTGATGAGGGGCTTAAATGTAACACGTACCCGAAAACGATGCAAATTAACGAAAAAAAGCCATTGCAGCGTTCTAATACTAGTATAAGTAATTTAGGCGCGAGTTCTGCTGTTCAAACGGAGAGTAACTCCGATAAGGAAACTCAACCATGTCGTCCTACATTTAATCAACGAGAAAAAAGCACAACACATGATTTGATATCTGACTATAAAGTACAATCGCAAAATTTTAAAGAAACTTTGACATCGCAAAGTACCTCTGAGAAATCTCAGTGTGACTCAGAAAGAAAGAGTAAGAGTTCAAGTGACAAAATTATATCACCTAAATCAGAGCATCGAAAACCTAAAGCCCAAACATGTTCTAATTTGATTACAGACGAAGGTACTCCCAAGGACCTTATTTTAGACATGATACAGGATATTACTAAACGTTATTCAAAAACAAATATCGAGAAAAGTAGTAAGAAGAAATGTTTTAAAGAAATTATAACGGTTTTAAATTATCTGCTAGATACAGATGACAGTGGAGAGAGTATTGCGGAAGAACAGGAAGGCATGCAGAGTACAGAGAAAAGCAAAAGTTCAAATAAACAAAGTCATGACTCCGAAATTGTTTGCTATCACGAGGCTAAAAATTCAATATTATTTAATAAGGCTTTAAAAATAAATGATGTACCTCCGCATAAAAAAAGTAATAGTTCAATAGTTCCAACGCAAAACACTGGTGGAAAATGTGCACTAAGAAGTCGAAACGCATCACCGGAAGCAGAAGAACTTGACGCTGCTCCTATTTGCAGTAAGAATATGTCAGGACAAGGCGATTCAAAAACGAAACGCTATATTGATACTAATGCTTCTTCGAATTGCAGTAGTTCTTTGGAGCGTAAAATTTCATCTTCACCTAAGCCAATAATTAGTGATAAAGGATGTCGATGTGGATGTGACGAGTCCACAGAGTGTAAGGAAGGTTCAGGTCGCAAATGTGAGAACACTAAAGTTAATAAGGGCGACGAACAGACGTTGATATCTAAAAAACGAGAAACAAAAAAAGAATCATCTATAACTTCAGATAAAGCGTGTGGCTGTGGTTGCGATGATTTTGAATGCAATGAAAACTCAGATCATAAATGTAAAAAAAATATAGCTGACAAAGACAAAAGTGACGCACCATTTTTGAAGTCTAAAAAGCAGGAAACAAATGAAGACGCACCGAAAAAAAACGATAAGGCATGTGGATGTGGATGCGACGATTTTGCATGCGATAAAAATTCAGATCATAAATGTAAAAAAAATATTGCTGGCAGAGACAAAAGTAATGAGCAAAATTTCATTTCTAAAAAGCAGGAAACAAATAAAGGCGCATCGAAAACTTGTGATAAGGCATGTGAATGTGGATGCGATGACTTGGAATGTAAAGACAGTTCAGACTATAAATATAAAAAAGATAAGAGGACTGAGAAAAGAGACAGCCAATTTTTGAGGACCAAAAGCCAGGAACTATCTAGGACATCCGACAAGTCATGCGACGTGTCCTCCGAATACAAGGAAAGTTCAGAACACGAATGTTGCAAAATTAAAAGCGACAAGCAATTTTCTAAGTCTAAAAAACATGAAAGAAATGGAAATTCGCCTAAGAAACTTGTTAGTAAATGTGTTCAATCCACAGCAAGGAGAGTAAAATCCATGTATTGCCATCGCACAGATTCCTCAGACGTTCATATTTCCACTGATCAACCAACTGCATCAGACTCTCCGACGGCAAAAATTATAAATAAAATAAGAAAAGAGTGTGAAAAATATCAGAAACGATGCAAGTCGCACTGCGGTCATAATGTAGAAACGTCTAGCAGTACGTCGATGAATTGTGATCGCTGTAATCGTATCCATTCATGTTCTTGTAAAGGGCACAAGTGCCGAAATCACAGATCGAAAACTACTATGGAGAAAATTCAAAAGAAATGCGTGGCTTACAATCTTATTCTCCAGACGTCCGATAGTTTGGTCAGCGAAGAAAATTGTTTTGACGACCACCGCCAACCGTTGCCGAATATCTTTGTAAAAGTTCCTAAGAGGAGACAAGAAAACATTCCCTTTAAAGAAATGGCAGCGAAAATAGAGCAAAAGTTTGCTTCTTGCAGTCCTAGATGTTGTCCCAAAAGTCGATCAAGAAGCTGGCCAAATGAGGGGATGTCAAGTACAGATGATGTCAAAATGGCACAAGCCAGCACTGTTAGAGATTATTTGGAGAAAAACCGGCCAGACTTCGTGGAGCGATCTACGACACGTCAAAACTGTATTAAAATGATTAGTGACTCCAGGTAAGCGAAAAATTAATTATTATTTGCATAACTTCTTGAGGCAGAGTCGGATCAACAAAATATTCAAACCGTGGCGAAAGTTTGTCCCGGTATATTTACAACATGGAATTTGACGCCTCAGAAGTGCCGTCCGCATCAAGCGAGCGCCCCGGCGCCCCATCCTAGATAGTTCCGGGACTGTCTTTCTTGAGTACATATAATTTTAGCGTATCGCGTCGAGCACGCGTATCATAAGAATGGACACTTAGGTGCGACCAAATAGCTGCTTAAAAAACGGTGACGGCACGGAATCGCAGTGACGTTTTCGGGACGAGACGCAAGGTTCGAACTCGCATTTCGACACTATTTTTAAAAAAGCTCATAACTTTAAAGTGGTAATTTTTTAAAGTGACTTTATGCGCATTATTTGAAGGGTCGATTTTGTTGACGTATTGATTTGAGATACGAGATTATTTCAAAGTAGTGACGATTTGCTATCTGTATGCGCTAAGTTTGCTAACTACTCTGTACCACGGGACTCTACCAACTCACCCGAAAACTTTGGTCACCTGCGCACACCAATAGCCTCCTGAGTCCTCGCGTACTTTATAAAGGACCAATTAACACTAAAAATAACGGCAGAATGTACTTTATAAAGTACAAATTGTTCATAGAATAAATAATTCTAAGAATTTTAAAATAACATCCAAAGTAACAAAGCAGGTTAACCACGTCTTACACACACGTCTTACACAGCTTTTGTATGCGAAATATGTCATTTGATTGCGATCACCAGTGTCAAAAACATTAGGCAATACGGCCTTAGGTCTTAAGCACTAAGTTTGTTACAAAAAGTCAGGATTCAGGAGGATATTGGCGTAATTAGTAGTTTGAAATCTTACCAATATTTCTCACTTCAGCCCCGAAGCTACGTCGGTCTCACCGCGGTGGAAAATGGTCGTTATCCATAACCCTAACCCTTGCATGAGTTGCACGGGACAAACGAATATGTTTTGTGGAGGTATTCTAGTACAGATGTAGTAAATAGTCCTTTTCCATCGTATTTTCTCGAAAACATTCATATTTTTCATGCTAAATATACTTCAGTCAGCCTCAGTACTTATCAAGACGCAGTACTTACCTATAGGGAAATGTCGCATCGAGGGGTTAATAATAGATATAGAGTGGTTCTTTAGTTAGTAAGACTTTTATTCAATCTTTGTTTACACTACGTTCTCTACATAATTTGATCGCAGGGGTTTTATAACATCTCAGTGTTATATACAAAAAAATCATGGTTTGAGATTTGACACTAAATACTAAAGTTTGGCCTAGTGGTTTGACCTATCGCTTCTCAAGCAGAGGATCGGGTGTGTTCCCATTAGTTCTATTGACAGTACTGGAATAGTTTAAAATAGTACTGTCAATAGAACCAGTGGGAACACACCGAGGATCGTGGGATCAAACCCTGGCTCACACCTCTGCGTTTTTCGTAATTCATGTGCGAAATCACATTTGAAACTTAATACCACGAGCTTTACGGTGAAGGAAAACATCGTGAGGAAACCTGCACAAACCAGTGAAGTAATTCAATTGTGTGCGTGAAGTTCCCAATCCGCAGAGGGCCCGCGTGGGAACTACGGCCCAAGCACTCATTTTGAGAGGAGGCCTGTGCCCAGCAGTTAGTAATGGATATGAAAATGTCGCTCATACATTACAATAATTGATTGACACGACGGATGCCGTAGTATTCCGATGAGATCCGACTTTTCCCGATGGAAATACATTATGCACTATGTCTGTAATTTATATTTGTTTTAGAATTTGTTAAATAAATAATCTCGTTACGTTATTATCTAGTCAATTGTTTCTATAGGTGTTCCAATGAATTATAATTGTAACGATCCGTGCATTCAAACTGTTGAGAATGAAGTGACAAGAATTGGTAAGTCCTCGTAATAAGGCTTAGTTCAGATGAATGCGTGTATCGCGCGGGTGTCCTGCCGCACGGTTTGAGATTGTACCAAATCAAATCTGTTATTTAAATGACCGCGCCTCCGCGCGTTACCGTCTTTCATCAAACTCAAACTTACAACATTTATTGACAACAAAAACACACTACATCACAACAAAAACACAGAATAAACAGCAGCAGGTGGTAGGACCTTGTGCAAGGTCCGCCCGGATTGCTACCACCATCTTGCTCGCTAATCCTGCCGTGAAGCAGCAGTGCTTGCACTGTTGTGTTTCGGCGTGGAGAGTAAGACAGCCGGTGAAATTACTGGCACTTGAGGCATTCCATCTTAGGCTTCTAGGTTGGCAACGCATCTGCAATACCCCTGGTGTTGCAGATGTTTATGGGCGGTGGTGATCTTTTACCACCAGGAGACCCACTTGCTCGTTTGCCTTCCAGTAGAATAAAAAAAAAACATAAATAGAAGAAGAGAGAACAATTAGAGACCCCCCCTCTCGCGTTCATCTGAACTTAGTCTTAGGGGCTGTTTCACCATCCATTGATTAGTGTTAACTGACGGTGAAATGTGATGCCGTCTCTATTTTTTTTATTCTAATAGACGGAGACGGCATCAAATTTAATTAAACGTCAGTTAACACTAATCAATGGATGGTGAAAGAGCACCTTAGTCTCAGTCGACATACGGACCTATTGAAGTAGATGATCTAACCAAGTGTTAATTTAAAGACGCATATTTACTGACCAGTTGACATAAACCCAAAAAAGCTTTATATTCACCCTATAAGACCTAAAAACGTTAGGGTGTCTTAAATATCTAGGAAATAGGGATGATGACACCACCAATCAACTGACGTACTTTTTATGAGCTGTCAAATCACAATTAACACAGGCAAAACACAGGCAATAGCGAATTATGACGTCACTATCCGGCAACTCAATCAACTATTAGTTTGTTTTAAAGCAACAAAAAATCTAATTTTACAGTAAATCGAAAATTAATCTGGTTTTCAAAGCTAAAATAAAGCGTTTTTTACTGGAGTTGTGCCTTCGAATTATTTTTTAATGGCGTCATCATCCCTATTGTCAGATTCTATTGAATTCGACTTTAGACAATACGGCCTCTGGCCACAATACAGTTCATTTGATTGTCCGTCTTTCGCTTCATAAAACTGTAACTTTTTAGAGCAAGTGAGCGTTCCAGGCAAAGAGAAGTGCTGTCAATGCAAATGGGGAGCTTGCCGACATTGACTGAAGACGAAATGAGACATTTGGCAAAACAACTTGGCTTTGGACGGCGCCAACGTAAGTAGAAATAATTGATTCAGGCACTAAAATCATTACTTTTATTTTTGTAAAACTATTCAATGAAATAAACCTGGATAACTCACGTCTTAAATTGAGTTTAGCTCTCCATGTTTCGAGTTAATTCGTCTCATACCAGTGTCTATATTCCTCTCATTCTGAGAGGAGACCTGTGCCCAGCAATGGGACATATATATGCTGGGATGATGATGAATATTTATATTATAATCCGAATTGGAAGCATCATACACCATTAAATATTGCAAGTGTATACAGATTTCCTCGTGATGTTTTTATACACCAAAAAACATCTACTCGAGGGGTTACAGGTCATACCTATAATAATTGTTTTCATATTTTGTTCTAGCAAGTCAACCCAAAATTATAAGTGAAAAAGAAATGAAAAAACATTCTGAGAAAATTTACAAGTCTCTTCCCGAAGTGGTGCAAAAAAAGGAAGATGCCAAGAAGGAAAGCATTAAGAGGACAAATCTGCTCATGGCCAGTATTTTTAAAAAGGTATTTTAAATTAAGAATTAACCACACGACCCGTGTCTGTAAGAATACTAGCTTAGGGTCATCGTTCATCCACTATTACCTCTCATATTTCGTTATCTAGATTTTTTTACCGTAGGTACAACGGCAAAAACTACTAGACACTGGCAAAATTGTCCTCCAATGGACAGAGCCATATTTTTTTAAAGAAACAACGTACTAGCTTAGCAAACAATCTGCTGTATCACCGATCAGAGGGCCTTATTGTCTCACACATTTGGAATCACAATCGTTTTCATCACATCTTTCTGTGATACGGTATAGGACGACGGGTATAAAGGAATGGTGAATGCAATCGCGAACGTCAGCGCTTTTGGAAAATACGAGCCCTAAAGCTGGGTCCACATTTGTATCATTTTGCCGATCACGATCATGCGTATCGTATCGAGCTCGCGTATCCTAAGTATGGACGCTCACTTTGGGCATACCGTATCACTAGCATCGTTAAGCCGGGTCCAGACATGTATCATTTGCCCGATCCTATCACCGTATCCGTATCTGCGTAAGCCCCGTATCAAGTTGTGGACGCCTCCGATTTGCTCCTTATCCGTATCTTCACAATAGTCTCTGTATCACCTTTGATGATCGGACAAAAACCGACACGACATGGGACGGGCCGTATCATGATCCGCGTATGATTACCCGTCCACATGTGCGATCATGGTACGCGTCGACGATACGGATACGGTGATAGGATCGGGCAAATGATACATGTCTGGACCCGGCTTTGCGTGAAAAAATGCGTCCATACTAACCGTAGCGTAGCAGCGTTTCATATCATAATGCCGTATCATTAAGTGTGGACGCCATCCGTATCCCCTTCCCCTTTGATGATTGGGGAAAAAACCGCTTCGAGAGCGATCTCGGCGTATCGCGTATCAAATTATATTTTCGTATCGTGATACAGTATCAAAACACGTCCACACTAGTGATCTTGATACGCGTCGGTGCAACGCGACTGAGATACGATACGACGAAAGGATACAAATGTGGACGCAGCTTAATGCATTCACCATCTCTTTCTACCCTCGTCTTATACCTAGTGACAGAAAGAAGCGGTGAAAAAGATTCTGATTCCAAGTTAATAAGGCCTAAGGACGTTTTGGATTTCTGGCCGGCCGGCGTTCCGTTTTTGCCCATTGAGTTACTAAATTCAAAAAATCTAGGTTTACTTCATCTAATAAATATTTATTTATTTTCAGAATTTGCAGAAAAAAACCCTGCGAGGTTCAGTGAACCTGTCCAACTACAGCGCAGTTATTAAAATTTGACAATGTTGAGTGAGCTTACATTCCAACTTATTGTGTTCAGTGATACTAAATATACTGTATAATTTTTGTATCTCATGTATTCTATGATAATTGTTGAATTGATGTTATTATTGACATTTAAAAATTAAATTTGATTATTTACTGGAAAGTTGTCACTCAATAACAAATCACTCAATTAAAACATTCATTTATGCCCGAGTTATTTTTGTTCGATTTGAAAACAAACGACTCGAGTTCTGCCAAAGTAAAGATCGTTAACCCAATAGAATTATATTTAAAAAAACCGGCCAAGAGCGTGTCGGACACGCCCAAAATAGGGTTCCGTAGCCATTACGAAAAAATTAAGTAATATTTTTCTAAGGATTTCGTATTTTATACGGAATCTTCCAAGTTTAGGTATATTTTATACCTTACGCTGCTATTTACTCATAAACTACTAATAATTCTCAAGCAAACATAGCCGTTATAGTTTTCCTTGAAAGTTTGATATACTGACTACCATCCTGAATTTTTTCCACCCACCGGTTTAGATTTTAGAGGGGGGGGGGGGACGCTCGATTTTAATGAAAATTTGCACTTTAAAGTTGAATATTTCGCAAACCAATTACTGAATCGAAAAATCGTTTTAGCAAACCCCTAATGGTTTTAAAATACCTATCCAACGATACCCCACACTATAGGGTTGGATGAGAAAAAAAAAATCACCGCCACTTTACGTCTATGGGAGGTACCCTAAAGAAAATGTTTTTGAATTTTTAATTGTACTGTTTTGTCGGCATAGTTTACCTATATATCCGTGCAAAATTACAGCTTTCTAGTTTAACTACCTTTCGGGTATCTTAGTGGGAGATGAAATTGAGGCACAATTTTGGTAGTTAACTAGAGTTTATTTAGTACACTAGGTTTAATATACTAACACGAAATACAGTGAATAGTTCTAGCCAGGCGGACGAAGTCAGGGCGCAAGCTAGTCGCGTGTTCTGTATCAAGGTGTAAGACCGACTGCCGGCCGACGAGTCCGGTGCGCGTGGCTAAACTGAAAATGCTGACGAATACAATGCATAGGGCTGTCGCCACAGTACTCCCCCCCCATTTTGAAAAATGTGGTACACATTGTTGAATACTTTGAAAAGGTTTTTATATAATAAAAAGTTCAGTAACGGATCTCTAATACACATTGTTAACAAACGCTGATGCGTCATTCTGCGAGTGTGTGACGCCCGTGTTTATGTTTAAGTAATTCTATACTCAGAACTGCAATGTAATACAGTATGCCTGTAGGCTACAATGGGTACAGCGAATGCGACTAGTGATTACTAGTGATTAATAACACCGATAGATTAGAATTAGTTGTAGAACCATGCGAAAAGAAAAAGAATCGCTGTACAAAGCTAAAGATGATATAACACAGTATCACCACTAAAATGCCTCCACATATCATTAGGCCGATTCCTACATAGTTGAGTTTGTTCTCAACTTGATTTGATATAGTTTTAACTGTTGCTATTGCTATAGCGTCGTGGGAGTCCTTGCTTTCTTCCTTGCTTTGGCCCCAGCCCATTTTTAGGTTGCAAAATTAAAGTATGTTATATCTGATTTAATAGAGAAACTGTTTACTGCTTCGGGCTGTTGTTGATTGCTTAATAATTTTTTAATTGAATTTGAATTAAAGAAAATGATGACTCTCACGACTTTGCAGAAACGCGCTCCACTTAACCGTTGTCTAGATCACAGTAAACCTGCTTGTTCAGTAACACAATACATATTTTACCGGTCTATTGTAGCTTTATTTTACATTATCCTGACTTACTGTCCTGCTTATGTTTACTGTGACCTGTTTGCTTGGTAAGTTAAATTGCAATTGATGATGGCATGTCGTTGGAACAGGCCTCCTCTCGCCTCGCGAGGGCGATGACAACACTTATTCCTTAACTACGGGTGCGGTATCCGTGTTTCAGGACCCGTCTTTACATTCTTAACCTATGGTAAATATATACTGGGAAATGCATAGACTATGTAACAGTGGTAGCCGCCATGCAGGACCTACTCTGCTATATTTAATTGAACTCCTAATCAGTATTCCTGCATGGGGCGCCGTAATTTAATTCAATAAAAAGCGTGCCTATTGGAGTACCTAACCTAAATAAATACTGGGACGAACTTAGCTATCAATTAAGTACCTGATCGGTCTATTTATAACTCGACCCCTGCGTGTAGTACGGATCACTGGAGGTGCCGGGTGAGATACATACTGAGGTAACGGGAAATTTCCTGAAGCAGGGTTCGCTGCTGGTCGGTTCTCTTCCTCTGGGGTACTGGAATTGATTAAGAAAGCTGGTTTTAGTCTATCTATGGATACCTCGGTTTGTCTGTTTGGTAGTTGTAGTTTGAAGAATTTTCTGTTTCTAGCGATTACTCGAAATGGGCCGTCGTAGTTCGGGGTCAGTGGTCTCTTAACTGCATCGTTACGAATGAAAACGTGTGAGCAAGTGTCGAGTTCTTTATGTACGAATATTTTTCTATATTCTCTGCTTCTTGTTGGTATTGGTTTAATGTTTTTAATTGTTTCCCTTAATTTCTCTACGTACGAATATTGATCTAAAGTAGTGATTGGTGAGTTCGTGTAAAAATCCCCTGGAAGCCTGATCACTTGCCCATACGTCATCTCTGCTGCACTTACCTCGTTGTCTGTTCTACTAGCTGTCCTTAGACCTAACAAAACTGTTGGGAGTTCTTCGAGCCATGATTCGTTGTCCATCAGTCTAGCTGTTAAAGCCACCTTTAAGGTCCTGTGCCATCTTTCAATCAAACCATTGCTCATGGGGTGATAGCTCGTCGTACGTAACCTCTGAACTCCCAAAAGTTTCATTAGTCCTGCAAACAGTTCGCTCTCAAACTGTCTGCCTTGGTCAGTTGTTATAAACAAAGGTGTTCCAAACCTGCAAACCCAGTTTTCATACAAAGCTTTTGCTACCGTTTCCGCGGTCATGTCTACTATAGGTACTGCCTCCGGCCAGCGCGTGCCTCTATCGATCATTGTGACAAGATACCTATGACCTAGTTCCGTTGTTGGCAATGGTCCTACTAAGTCGATGTGTACGTGTTCGAACCTGCCCGCGTCGTGAAACTGCCCTAAATCCGAGACCACGTGACGTCCTACTTTGCTTCGCTGACATTGTACACACTGCCTTGCCCAGGTTCCAGCATCCTTATTCATCTTTGGCCAAAAAAATCTCTGTGCTAGCATTCTCCTAGATGTTCTAATGCCTGGGTGGCTAATATTGTGGACCGCTTGGAAAACTAATTTTCTAAAGGAAGTAGGTACATACGGACGCGGTACGCCTGTGGTCATTTCGCAATAAATAAGTTTGCCTGAGTCAGGTAGCGACAATGTTGCAAAACGTGACTCTGTGTTTACTGACTGTGTAATCTGAGCATCCTGTGCTTGTGCTGTAGCTAGTTCGGCGAAATCGATTGCCGTTGGGCACGATATGGTTTCCACACGAGACAACGCGTCAGCAACTGTGTTGTCGGGCCCGTCTATGTACCTAATGTCGTTTGTAAACTCGCTAATGAACATGAGTTGCCTAGCCCTTCTAGGCGTTTCCCTAGCTGTGCCTACTTTTTGGAGGGCAAAAGTTAATGGTTTATGGTCCGTATAGACAATCAGTTCCCCACCTTCTATTAGGTACCTGAAATGGTCAATGGACAAATAAATGGCTAACAACTCCCTGTCGAAAGTACTGTACTTCTTCTGCGCCTCGGTAAATGCTTTGGAAAAGTATCCCAAAGGTTTCCACACGTTATTAATTTTTTGTTGTAGCACACCGCCTGCTGCGTTATTAGATGCGTCAGTCATGAGCGCAAGCGGCACACCCGGCCGCGGGTACGTTAGGGTAGCGGCGTGTTTTAACGCCTTCTTACTTTGTATGAAAGCTGCGTTTGATTCTTCGTCCCATTGAATTTTGGTCTGGTCGTGCTTCTTGGAATTGTGTAGGAATTTATTTAAATGTTTCTGAGTACTTGCTGCATGTTTAATGTGAGCTCGGTAAAAGTTTACCATGCCTAGAAAGCGTCTGAGTTGCTCGACGTTTTCTGGTTTTGGGAAATTACTTATGGCATCGACTCTGTCTTTCAATGGTTTGAGCCCCGAGGTCGAAACTTGGAATCCTAAAAATTTTACTGTTTTTTGCCCAAAACTGCATTTGTTTAAATTTATTGTGATGCCAAAGTTTTGAAAAATTTCTAGAATTTTGTGCAAATGCTGCCTATGCGCGTTATTTGTTTCTGAGGCTATTATTACATCATCTATGTAACAGAATAGAGTGGATTTGGAGCCGAATTCGTCGATTATTGTTTCTATGTTTTGCAAAATTGAATTCATGAATCTTTGAAACGTCTGTGCAGCGTTACGCAGACCAAAAATCATCCTGGGAAACTCAAATAAACCGAAAGGTGTAACGATGGCCGTCTTTTCTACATCCTCCGGTGCCATCTCTATAGCATGATAAGCCCTATTAATATCCAGCGTAGTAAAAATTCTCTTACCTGCCATTCCATATGTGAAATCTTGAATTCTGGGGATGGGGTAGCGATCGGGCTTGGTGATTGCGTTTAGACGCCTGTAGTCGCCACACGTCCTTATTTGTCCATCCTTTTTGGGGACGACGTGCAACGGGCTGGCCCAGGGGCTGTTGCTAGGCCTGCAGATTCCTAGCTCTTGCATTACCTTGAATTCCTTCTTGACCCTTTCATATTGGTGTGGCGGCAATGGCCTTGCTCTCGCATACACCGGCGGCCCCGTGGTCTCGATGTGATGCTTAACTGCATGCTTCGCTGGCGCTGTAAAATTAATGGGTTTAGTGGTGTCTGGATAACGATCCAGAATATCGCGGTAAGGGTGCGACTTTTGCACCGTGTTAATGGAGTGGTCAGCGCGT
Organism: Choristoneura rosaceana; assembly: GCA_037349165.1. Classification (NCBI taxonomy): domain Eukaryota; kingdom Metazoa; phylum Arthropoda; class Insecta; order Lepidoptera; family Tortricidae; genus Choristoneura; species Choristoneura rosaceana. The sequence continues at coordinate 8,872,194 of JAZBNJ010000018.1, read as the reverse complement.
ACCAATGATCCGTGTACACACGATTTTACACTCATATCTACTAGTCTCCTATTGCGTAAATCTACAGCTAAATTATTTGTCCTTAGAAAGTCTGCTCCCAGTATCGGTTGTTTAACGTCACAAACCACGAATGTCCACACTATTGCTTTGCTTAAACCAATGTCCAGCTCGAACGATGTAGTGCCGTATGTTCTTATCTCGGTGTTATTAGCCGCATATAGTTTATAATCGCACCTCTCACGTCTGTTTACGCTAACTTTACTCACTGGGATGACGGATACGTTGGCGCCGGTGTCAACGAGGAAGGATAGGCCGTTTCGTTGATCTTGGACGCAAAGGCGGTGGTTGTCTAAACTCGACGCGCCCCCCACTGCCGCTACAGGGAGCGTCGCTTTTAGTTTTCCTGCCTCCTTTGCCAGTTCGCTGCGCCTTGCTGTTGATATCTACCGGGAAGGGTGGGCGGCCTGCTCCGCCACCCGCAGGGTTGCTGGCAGTTCCTTGCCAATCTTCCGAAGCGTTGATGATATACACACAATCTGCCCCGCTGCTGCTGTGGGTTTCTGAACGGCGCTGGAGCTCCCCTTCCTGCTGACCGCACTGAGTTGGGCCTGCCTTGGCTTCTTATTTGTTGTACTTCCCCTCTGAGCTGTTCGAAATTTTCCGTCATCTTTTTTATTTCTTGTATGAGGCCGTTGTCTTCCATGTTTTGATTTAGCTCCGCTACTACTCCTTGCTTGATGGTCTGATGTATCTTATCTGCGATTATTCCTAATTTCTCGACGTCCTGCTGCTCGTGCGCTACCAAGGCTGTTCTTATTTGGGTGGGCAACCTTCTCAACCACAACATCTTAATTGTGGCCGCTTCCACTCCGGCGTTTTTTCCTGCTTCGGCCATTCGCCTGAACAGCTGAGATGGCCTCTGCTCTCCCATGTGTAACTCGTCTATGAGTTTGTTAAATTGCGTGTCCGGCGACTCTTGGAATTCGTTAATGAGCCTGGTCTTCAGGGTTGCGTAGTCCTTCTGTGTGTCTCCTAGGAGGTCGCTGACGTGGACCAACTCTTCTTTGCCAAGTTTTCCTATCACCAGATCAAACTTGGTGTCTTGGCCGACCTTCTGTGGCGCTATTATGGCCTCGAATTGCGCGAACCATAACTTCGGTAGCTCCCTCCAGAAGGGTGCTATTCTACTTGCCACACTAATCGACTGCAGCTGCACAGCATTGGCTCCTTCGTTATCACTCATTGTTGCGACACTATTTATATAACACGCAAGTTCCTGCGCTGTATTGCGCGTAATCTGATCTCCGCCGCCTGGCTTATTTTAATTATTTCGAAACGTTCGGGGTCACCACTTTAACTACCTTTCGGGTATCTTAGTGGGAGATGAAATTGAGGCACAATTTTGGTAGTTAACTAGAGTTTATTTAGTACACTAGGTTTAATATACTAACACGAAATACAGTGAATAGTTCTAGCCAGGCGGACGAAGTCAGGGCGCAAGCTAGTCGCGTGTTCTGTATCAAGGTGTAAGACCGACTGCCGGCCGACGAGTCCGGTGCGCGTGGCTAAACTGAAAATGCTGACGAATACAATGCATAGGGCTGTCGCCACACTAGCATTGATAGTCCCTGAGCAAAGCCGCGGACGGACAGACAGACAGACGGACAGACAGACAGTCAGACATGGCGAAACTATAAGGGTTCCGTTTTTGCCATTTTGGCTCCGGAACCCTAAAAAAAGCGTTTTGATGGTAAACGGCTAACTGCTCCATCATCAGACAAAGCTAGCTTCGGTCAAAGTACACCCTAAGTAAAACCATTATTGTAATGACAAGTACAAACACGTCTAGGTTCCGTCGTTCTGCTTTGGAGTTCCAGTGTCTGCCTGACTGCTTTCTATATCTATCTATAGCAGCCAGTGGCGGACTAAGTCCGTCAGAGACCCGAAAAAATGTAGTTTAAATTTTTTTTGGTACTAAGCACATTTTTAGTCTTGTAGGATTTGATCAGGGGAACGCGGAGGCATTTGGGGGGCCCCCAAGACCGGAGGCCCGGGGCGGGCCGCCCCTTCCGCCCCCCTGTTAGTCCGCCACTGATAGCAGCCCTTGTTGCGTCCGTCTTCGAACGTAGGCCTCCTCTTCACGTTACCACGTCTGTCTGTCCCTTGCCACTTTCATCCGGGTACACTACATAAATACGAAAAACGAAATTCCGAAAGTCGGAATCACGAACTTTAAAATACCGATTTTTATAATTCCGAATGTTTTAAAACTCCTAATATGACTATTCCGATTGTTCATAAATCCGATTTTTATAAATCCGAAAATTTAAAATACCTAATGTTTAAAAGTACGATTTTCAAAATTCCGAAGTTTAATATTTAAACCGAACAATAAGAAGTCCGACTCAATAGTAATCCGAAATGTCAAAAATACGAATTCCGAATACCAAAATACCGATTTTCAAAATTCCGAATTTCAATACTCCGAACAATAAGAAGTCCGACTAAATAATAATCCGAATATCAAAAATACGAATTGCGATTACTAAAACCGATTTTCGAAATTCCGAAAATTCAGAATTACGCATTACTATTACTTATAACTAATAAATCAATAATTTAAACCCCCCTCCCCCCCCCCAACGTTTAAGATCCCTACCGCGGCTACCTAACACCCGAATTTAAAATGCATCAATTACATGGTGTGCATAGGTATACATATTAAGTTCTTTTGCCAAAAATTTTACGATTCTAAGACAAACTCGACGGAGCTCCGCTTCGCGGAGCTCCTATTCCGCGTAGTTAAGGCGCTTCGCGCCTTGACGCAATTCTAACCTAAACAGGTTAGACTGACCTAAAAAGTAGATATTGTTATTAATTGTCATTAATGTAGCAATTCAGCGTAATTTTAGGAACACCCAAATAGTCCGAAATATTTTTTTAGTATTCCGATTTTCAAAATTCCGAATATTACGATTCCTAAGACATATAATTCCGATTAATCAAAAATACGTAATTTATTTCACCGAATGTCAAAATTCCGAATCAGTAATGAAATTTCGGAAAATTGATAGTCGGAATACTGTTTTTCGGGCTTATAATACTTCGTACTTTTTATTCTTCGGAATTATAAAAATCGGATATAAAAACAATCGGAATTTTGAAATTCGGCTAAATAAATTTCGTATTTTTGATTAATCGGAATTATAAGTCTTAGGAATTGTGAAATTCGGAGTTTTGAAAATCGGAATTAGCAAATTCGGAAATAAATATTTCGGAGTATTTGGGTGTTCCCCTTTCATCCAGTTAATGTTAATGCCGGCTTGCTGCTTGATGTCATCCGTCCATCTCTTAGAAGGTCTTCCTCTACTGCTTTAGTCTCCATCAAATCATCAAAATATCAAAATTAGCTGGTTACTTTTGTAATTTGTCATTTTAGTCTCCTACTTAGCGCCATTCAAGCTAGATTGATAAATGTGTTAATGTGATAAACTATTTTTATTTTTTTATTTTATTCAAAGTTTCAAAAAAATAAACCTACACTCACAAAAGTTGTTGCGCTAACTTTCCGCTCGAGGCACTGTCCGTGTTTCCCATTGACTTATATATAGTATATATCGATGGTGTTTCCATACAAATTGAGATTTTGACGCGGACGCGATCGAGACGTATTTTGTAACCGAAAACTTACACTAAGGGTAAGGGAAAATACCTATACTAAGCATACTGATGTAGTAAATAATGTTTCGCCATCGTGTTTTGTCGGTAAAGTTCGTATTTTATCTTGCTTTCTTAACTTACTTGCTGAAGTTTACCTAAGCTAATTGAGAAAGCAAGATTACGAACTTATCTAACAAAATACGACGAAAAGACATTACTTACTGGATCTGAATTTACTTACGCCAAAATATAGTCATTGTGTGATTTTGGATTGTTCATGGAATACATATTGGAAAGTGAATGAACTATTAAGTGTAATTAAAAGTTTTAATTAATGCGAATGCTTTGGGAGAGCAAAGTTCAAATTGTAATAGAAGTTAGAATTAATTTTAAAGGCAAATTGAAAAAACATTTTCCTCCATGAATTATAAATTCGGTATTTTTTGTTTGTTCGTCATTTCGCTGGATACCTATCGTATTTTTTTTTTGTATTTATTTGGGTATACATAATATCGCACATGACATTTAATACCGTATTAATTCAAAATACTTCTGTATTACATAGTGAGTTCTATGTACAGGTTAGATTAAAATGATTATTCAACTAGCTTTTGCCCGCGGCTCCGCCCGCGCGGTATTCGGTTATCGCGCGCTGTTCCCTCGGGAACTGTGCATTTTTCCGGGATAAAAAGTAGCCTATGTCACTCTAGGGCCCATAAACTATCTCTATGCCAAAAATCACGTCGATCCGTCTGTTCGTTACGGCGTGAAAGAGGGACAAACATACAAACACACTTTCGCATTTATAATATTAGTATGGATAAGTACAGTTTTATTTTTTTACTTAATACGGTATTGAATGTCATCGATATAATGGTCGTTATTCGCACTACATACCGTACTTTGCGCACCTCAGTACGGTCTCCAAAATTATTTAAACCCTCTTAATTACCTTCTCAGAAGAGTTTTGTGTAGATCATTTTGAGCACCGTTAAGCGCTCATCCACTTCTGTTGCTGACTGTACCTACCTAATCCATACTTATATTATAAATGCGAAAATGTGTGTTTTTGCGTATGTTTGTCCGTCTTTCACGTCGAAACGTAGAGCCGGATCGACGTGATTTTTGGCATATAGTTCATGCGCCAGAGAGCGACATAGGCTACTTTTTATCCCGTAAAATACACAGTTCTGGAGAGAACAGCGCGCGATAACCGAATTCCACGCGGGCGAAGCCGCGGGCATAAGCTAGTTCAATAAATACAAACAGTATAGATACTTCTAGAGTTTACCTAGAATTAGTTACGTACATAATTAAAATGTGAATGTCAATTGAGTTGATTGCATTCACTTCATGCCAGTTATAATCCAACCGTCTTTTAAAGTTGTCGTGTGAAAAAAAAAAAAAAAAAACAATGGAAGATTGTCTAGATGTAGATTACAAGCTGGCAATACCTGACAACGATAACTTCCTGCAATATTTAAAGTTTATTGGTAAGTATTTTCAGTATTTTATCATAAAAATACATCTTGAAGCAATTTTATTCTATACTGTACTTTTCAAAGCAAGTATACTTCTTGATGTCTTGTCAATCGTACGAAGGTTAACTGGAAAAGATTCCATTAAGGAACAAGTTCGCCTTTGTTATCTGTTTATCTTATAATCTAATCATTTTTTAAAACAGAACAAAGAGTTTTAAATATTTAGATAGGTATTTAAGGTAAGATATTATTATTTGTTTTGTTAAAAACTAAAATATGCGATTTCCGCTCGCGTACCGAAAGTTCCGTGCCTTAAGACAATATAATTATAAACGAATTATGTACTTAAGTAGGTACTTATCTTTTATAGCACAGCCAGTTATGGAAAGACTTAATTTTTTGTCTGTTTGTATAAGTCGGTAGGTAACTATTTTTATTTATTTAAATCTGGGGGCACATTAGTGCCCCTGCCAAGACGAAAAAAAAGACGGCGGGCACTACCCTACATACCTACCTTATCTCGGACCGTTTCATCGTATTTTGAAACCCTCATAACATCGTCCCAGTCAGTTGACACCAGAAAGACCAATTAATTGACCTCTAGGTACATTATTTAGATAGAAATTATCACACACTGCCTACATTTGCTCAGGAGAGGGCATAAATCGTCACTACTTTGAAAAAATCTCGTATCTAAAATCAATATGTCAACAAAATTGAACCTTGATGTAATGTCCATAAAGTTCACTCAGAAAAATTATCTATTTTGAGTTACGAGTTTTTTTTAAGTAGTGACGATATATAGAGTACTCACATTGTATAAATTTATAGAGGGGCTCTGCTAACTAGATATTTATAGAGGCATACTTGGTACGGAACCCTCGGTGTGCGAGTACGACCCGCACGTGGCCTTTTTTTGTTTTAATTTTATCTCTACAACAACAAATAATAAAAACCAAGGTCTAGTGTGAGTCGGTCTTAGGAAAAACATACTTTGTAAACACGATGCCAAACCAGCCGTCAAATCTCCGTTTAAGTAGGTATAATTTTTTGCGTAATATTTACTTTTTATTAAGTTAAGTAAAATATTTTAAGTAAATTTCAGCTTGGAAAAAATTAAGTACCTAATCGGAGATTGAGTGGTTATGTTGCTCTGATGATGAACTCCGGTTGAGTTCGAAACGCGTTAGCGTAGTGTAGTGGTGGTGATAGTTGGGTTTGTGTGATATGTGTGTATTCTTACGGTGACGAATGTGGAGGCGATACCTATAGACCCTATTACAGATTTTTAAATTAAAAAGCATTGACTCTACATTATGAAATCTCGCGAGAGACTGGGCTTCTGCTACCATAGTTAAACCTAAGCGAGCCGAGCTACTGGCATACGAGTAGACAATTCTAGTAGCTGCCTTACTATCTACCTACTATCCAGGTAGCTCGTACTATATGCCATAGTTTAACAACCAAGCAAGATAAGTACTTAATTGTCAAGTTACGGAATCATAGATGAATAAGCCAATAAAAAGAAGTGTCATAAAGGATGTCCCAAAAAGGACGCAAGATTTAAATTTGCCGCCATTTTTGTATTTTAGTGGTGGAAATCCTAAAAAAAAATATTTGACAGCTGAATGTTTAGGGTTTGTAAAAATGGCGGGTTAGAGAGATAGAGGATATCGATGTGGAAGCAATGTGGTTTCAACAAGACGGGGCCACTTGTCTTGCCACGCAGCCAGAAACATTTCCTAGTCGTGTGATCTCTCGATTCGGTGATCAGAAGTGGCCCCCTAGATCTTGCGATTTAACCCCTTTAGACTTCTTTTTATGGTGTTATTTATAGTCTAAAGTCTATGCCAATAAGCCCACAACCACTCATGCTTTAAAAGAGGAATTTCGACGCTGCATTGGAGAAATTCAGCCGCATCTATGCAAAATGGTCATAATTTTTTTTGACAAAGAGTGCGTATGTGCCAGCAAAGCCTAGGAGGACATATGCCTGGCGTGTTATTCCACAAGTAACCCTATTTTATGTATTTCAAGATTTTATACACAAACATATTATAACGAAGAAAAAAATGTGTTTTTCATCAATTTCAAATCTTGCGTCCTTTTTGGGACACCCGTTATAACTTGTGTAGAGTTGGGCAAGCAGATCACGATCGATATCGATAGATCACTAATTACTAGCAAAAGTGTCTTTGTTCAAAGTACAGTCAAGGGCAAAAATATGTACACACTTTAGTACCTTGTCACTTTAACCACTGTGACAGTTCAGCTGTTCAAACATGGCGAAAATAGACAAGGTACCTACTTACTAAAGTGTATATTTGTATTTATATAAATATTTTTGCCCTTGATGACAGTACCTAACGTACAACTTTGAGGAGCCATACAAGATTATGCATTTAATTTTAAACATGGACCTCCGCTAAGTATCGCCTGAATCCAAGCGAAATCCCTTCCCATTTTTAAAGACCTAAAGGCTTACTATTTTGTCACTAACTTAATCCCCAGTCTGATCCTTATCTATTATTTTTGTTTTTTATTATATTGTTTCTCTAATTTCCTTTTTAAATTCCTTTTCTCACATGCGGCCTTTTGGTATTTTTTATTAAGTATTATGTAGTTTATAAGTATTATAGTTAGTGTATTTGTTTATTTATATAATTTAGTTATATTATATTTTTAAATATTTATTGTCTATTAATTCATCGTTTCTCCTGTTTATTATTTCTGCCACCTACATTAGTCTGTTCGTATTAATTAGTTGCTCAGAAATTGGTTGTCTGGAAGAGATCGCTTTTTAGCGATAAGACCGCCTATTGTCTACCTGAATTTTTTATTTTGTAATGTTGTACTGTTTTTGGTGATCAATCCATACTATCCATACTAATATTATAAATGCGAAAGTATGTCTGTATGTTTGTCCCTCTTTCACGCCGTTTGTCCCTCTTTCACGCCGTAACGGAGCGACGGATCGACATGATTTTTGGCATAGGGATAGTTTACGAGCCCAAGAGTGACATAGGCTACTTTTTATCCCGGAAAATGCACAGTTCGAGGGAACAGCGCTTGATAACCGAAAACCACGCGGGCGGAGCCGCGGGCAAAAGCTAGTAGAGTATATTTGTATTGTAATATTTTAATTTCGCTTGTTTTTTTTTCAGAAGTGGGATTTATTCATCGCAAATTAGGATCAACTGCGTTGCCTGTGGTCAGCTTACGTAAAAATGTCGACGACACTTACACGTTCATTGTGTACAGTGCTTTGAGGAGTGTCAACAATACCTTCAAGCTTGGTGAAGAATTTATTGAAACAAGACCTGATGGTGTAAAGGTAACTTCTTCTTCTTTTCATTCCTCTCCTATCGGAGGTTGGACAACATCATGGCAATTCTAATTTTGGAGGCCGCTGCTCTAAGCAAGGACGTGGTACTGCAGTTGAATCACTCTCGTAAATTCTTCAGCCACGAGTGACTTCTCCTGCCCACGCTTCTCTTCCCGGCAATCTTCCCCTGGATGATAAGCTAACTAACCAGCTACAACCATAGAGTATCCCCTAATTAAGTTTCCAAGTCTGTTTGCTTGTTTGTTTCCTTATCTCATCACGTCTAAACCGCTGAACCGATTCGGTGTAGGCGTTTTAAAAAAAAGTATACCCATTCTTTTTTTTGAAATTTTGGAAAAAATATGGTTTATTCTACTCAGAATTAAGAGCACAATCGATTCCGATAGTTTAAAAAAATGTTCCCAAAAAAAATGTCAGTTTTGCGACGTTTTTTCATATACTTAGTATGGGCGCGACAAAACTGAGTCATAAAAATTTGTATGAAAAACTGGGGACATTTTTTTAAACGATCGGAATCTCTCTCGAGTAGGAAAAATCATATTTTTTCCAAAATTTAAAGAAAAAACGTTAAGGGTATATTTTTTTGAAAACGCCCGTATACAGAAAGTTTGAGTCCCGGAGAAGGGCATAGGATAGTTTTTATTTCTGAAAATTGCATAGTTCTCGAGGAAAAGCGATAAAGAAATTCTACGCACAATAAGTAAAGTGGCGTCAGATTATATTTGGAAATAAATTTTTCAGTTTAAAAAATATTTTTCACTTCTCATGCTCGTAAAGTTCATGTTTATGCTGGATCTAGGCGACATAAAATGACTTTTTGTGCACTAGTGCATAAAATAAAATATTCGTCCAAGACCTAGGTAATCAGATGTCAACAGCCACAAACAAAACAGTTTCTACATATTTTTTATAATAATTTCTAATTTATTTAAAACTAAAAATTAATCAAAATAAATCAATAAAACTAAAAATAAAAGCTACTTACATAGAAAGTGAACAATTGTTTCCACTGTTGCTATTTCATTTCCTCGCAATCTAAGTGAAAAGCAGAGTGTAAAACTCGAACGTTAAACCCATTTTCCTCTCGACGTGTCTATTCACCCTCGCCGTGCCGGCTCGGGTGGCTATTTATATGAACGTCTTGGGTAAAATGGCTTGTTTTATGCTCTTGTTGTACAATCTACTATTTGTCACATGCGCGCAAATCTTACGCTGATGAAACGCCGTAAGAAATTCATTGTTATTTTTTTATAGCTATAAATTACTTTATTATTAAGCACAATTTTGCAGGTACAACTACTGCTAACGCCATCTCGTTTAGAACGAAACAATTAGTCATTGCATTGCGGGTTCGAATCCTGGCCGGGGCAGATATTTGTATGAATAATACGAATGTTTGTTCTCGGGTCTTGGATGTTATATGTATTTAAGTATGTATTTATCTATATAAGTATGTTTATCCGTTGCCTAGTGTCCATAACACAAGCTTTGCTAAGCTTACTTTGAAATGAAATGAAATGAAATGAAATGAAATTTATTTATTTGCTTTAAATGTAGTACATTACACGATGTTCAATGATTTATGAGTCTCATACATTCAAACTTTATAAGTCATGCAAATATTGAGATTTACTATATTAATAACAAAATACTACTACTCTAATATATATCCATTTGTTTAGTTCCATCTATTATAAAGACATTTTGTAACAAAAATGTCTGTTTGATCAAAATATTATTATTAAATTATACAATACAATATTAAATTTTCGATTATTAAATTACTAATTATTCAATTGTCAATTATCAATTATATAATTATTTATCATTTACATATTATCCAAAAATTCCCTCAGAGAGTAATAACACTTCTTGTGAAGCCAACGGAACAGTTGAGTTTTGAAAGAATTCAATGGGAGTAGTTTTATGGACTCCGGTAAATTATTGTAAAGTTTTATGCACTGAATGAAACTATTTCTTTTTTTCATTATCGTATTTATCTTAGGTAAATCTAATTTGTCAGGATACCTTGTGTTGTATGAAACTATGTCACATTTCTTTTTAAATATTTTTGGATGCAATTTAACAAATACGCAAACCTCATAAATGTAAACAGAGTAGACAGTTAATATCCCATATTCCTGAAACCAGGGTTTACACGAAGTTCGACGGTTGATATTACTTATCGCTCTTATGCACTGTTTCTGTGCGATAAAGACTCGGTTCACAGTAACAGAGTTGCCCCAAAGTAGAATTCCATACCGCAAATTTGATGCTACATAGCCGTGATAAGCTTTTAATGCCGTCTTAGTGTCGGTTATCTTGGCTAAACGCCACAGTGCGTAAGAAAACCTGTTTATTTTTGAACAAATTTTATCGACATGCATTTTCCAAGAACAGTAGTTGTCCAGAGTGAATCCTAAGAAAGTTGTGCTATCACATTCAGTTAAAACTTCGTTATTGTAGGTAATTTTAAGCAATACCTTTTTACCCCCCTTGTTCATAAACTGCATGTATTTTGTTTTATTTGGATTAATTTTCAAATTATTATCTTTAAGCCATGTCGATATGTCAGTGATAGTATTATTAATAACATTATTATAATTAAGTACTTTATCATCATAAATAACAATAGATATGTCATCTGCAAACAAAGTGCATTCAAATTTTGTAACTAAAGGTAAATCATTAATATATAACAGAAATAATAATGGTCCTAGTATAGTTCCTTGAGGAACTCCCACTCTGCTAACTTTTATTGTTGATCTATAATTTTTTTCCATCATATTTTCGTCTAGTCCTGTTATTTCTACCATTTGTTGCCTGTCCTTAAGATAGCTTTTTAGCCATTCAGAAACCAGACCCCTCATTCCATAGTTCTCACATTTAAACAGTAATAGATCATGAGACACACAATCGAAGGCCTTGCTCATGTCAAAAAAGATAGAAACGGTTTTGGTTTTGTTATCAACCTTGTTGATAATACTGTTGATTAAATTGAAAGCAGCAAGTGTGGTGGACTTTCCCTTTTGGAAACCATATTGTTGAGAAGATAATATCTTACATTTATTCATAAAGTTCACTAGGCGACTATGCATTGCTCTCTCAAAAACTTTTGAGAATATAAGTATTAATGCAATAGGTCTGTATGTGTCAGGTAGATTTAAGTCACCGGTTTTAAATATGGGTCTTACTATTGAAATCTTAAGTTTATCCGGATATATACCCTGTTGGAAAGATAAATTAATTAGGTGTGATAGTATTGGAGCAATAATTTCCGAAGTCAGTTTTATTATATTGGTTGTAATGTCATCGTGGCCCACAGAATTAGTATTACGAAGTGTTTTCATTATCTTTAAAACTTCGTGTGGGTCAGTAGGTAGTAAAAACATGTTTACACGATTTGGTATTAACTTATGTTTATAAAATTTAGTTACATTATTAGAGTCAGCTTGAGTATTTGTAATATTTATAAAATGTTCATTAAATGTATTCGCGATGTCTTTTGGTTTAACAATAATTTTATTATTATATTTAATTTCTTGTATATTCCTTTTTATACCTTTTAGAGTGCCCATATCTTTTTTTATTATACCCCAGCTGGCTTTGGAAATATTTTTCGATTTAGATATGAAGGCTTTATTGCAATTTTTCATTGAAATAGTTATACATTTTTTAAGTAATTTGTTATAATTATTATACTTCAATTTATTTTCTAGTGTTTTATTTTTGTAATATGAAAATCTCAAATCACGCTTGACCTTTACAGCTCTTTTTATGCCTTTTGTTAACCATCTCTTATCTTTTGATGAATTGCGGGCTCTAACTGTATACACAGGAAAGCACAAATTGTAGAGCAGCGTGTACATTTCGTGAAATTTATCAAAGGCAACATTAGCATTTGCCTCAGAATATACTTCACTCCAGGTCAAGCTTTTTAAGTATTGCCTAAATTTTTCAATATTTGCACGACTAAAGTCGCGTTTCCTTAAATAAGTAAATTTAGGTGGAATATATTTTTGTTTCATACTAGGAATCTTAATCAATTGACCGGTATTATGGTCTGAAAGTGCCAAAGGGAGAATTTCACCAGTTGCTTCACTAATATTACTTGCTATTAAGTCGAGACATGAATTCAATCTAGTTGGTTCTGTTATATGGAACATAAAATTAAAATTCTGGATAATTCTATTCAATTCATTAAGTGTTTCCGTCGGCTTCAGCAAGTCGATATTAAAATCACCTGCAATAATCATCTTTTTTTTATGTTTGTTTTTTAAGACCGTAAATAAATCCTCCAGCTTGGACAAAAATATGTTTGTATTGGCGTTGGGTGTTCTGTAAATACAGACGACAATACATCCAAGCTGGGGTATTTCAACTCCGCAAGCTTCGAAGTGGAAATCGGTTGATATTTCCTTTATATTAGGTAGTGGTTTGGTTTCTAAATAGTCTCTGCATAATATACAAGTACCACCTCTCCTTTTAGCTCTTGAATGCCATGCTGCAAGCTTAAACCCGTTAAGAGTGATATTTGATTCATCTCCTATCTTAACAAATGTTTCCGAAAAGCACAATACATCTAAGTAATAACCATAGTCAGTATAGAGGCAGTTCAACGTTATTTCAAGTAATTCCCTCTTATTGAGTAAACCCGCAATATTCTGATGAAGAAGGAGAATTAAGTTATGTTTGCTATTTATAGAAGTATTTATAACTTGAGGCAATGTCTCAGTCACGAAAAAAAGTTGTCTCCTCATTAGAACCAGTGTCACTTCGATGTGTGAACTCATAATGCAAATCCCCATTAAAGTTATCTATCTCATACATGTATTTATTTAGACCTCCTAAGATTGATTTTAAGGCAGCATTATTTATGAACCCAGTATCTGCTGAAAACATTTTAGACGAGTACTGCAGATTTTTGTTACTGTCAAATACATATGCGTATTCATATTTACAAACATCATCATATAATGCCCGATTAAAAGCTTCAACACGTTTATTATACAAGGTGGCATATTTACTCAGTCTGTAATTGGGAAGACAGACAATAACATTGGTGTGCATTATATCCTTAAGTTTAAATTTAATACAGCGAACTATTTTGTTGTAATTACACGTTTTTTCAAAATCAGATGGACCAATTAAAATTATACAAAAATCATTCATCGTCAGGCCTGCAGTTTTCGCGCTAATATCACTCAATAAATACTCTGTATTGCCGTCCGTTTTGATAAAGTGACAAATCTCATCATTGTGGAAGACTCTTTGCACTCCTTGGAGAACCGGTTTCGAATTGTCAGTGCTAATGACAACTAATTTTCTTTTGTACTGTATATTAGCCTTCTTCGTAGGTATATCGGGTACAGGTTCATTCTCTGTTTGAGTTGTCTTGTTGATACTATGCTGAGAGCAGGCAGGTGATAGGAGCTGAGGAGTGTCATCATCGCTATCAAGGTAATCGACATTATTTTGTTTTCCTTTTGTCGTATTTTTCTTCACGGGGGTCAGTTTTCTGAACACATTTCTTTCCGTGAATAGTTTTTTATAGATTTCTATTTTTTTATCTTGTTCCTCCATTTTATTTTTCATATTACATATCTCGCCGTTGAGGCGATCAATCTCCTCATGTGCACTTGCAAGTTGAAGAGACAACGTATCAATTTTAATATTTAATTCAGTATCTTCATAATTCCTAACAGAAGAGATATTGGGTAAGCTGATACTGCTCTCATCAAATATTGTATTCGGGTCGGACTCCACTTCAGATTCAGGGTCAGAAAGAGTATCTGGGATCTGGTGTCGCCTACTGTGTGGTGGCTTTCTTATAGTTACATTTTCGTATGTATTTTCCTGTTTGTAAGATGGATCAACAGCTATATTTTTTCGTTTGTCGAGATTAGGCCCACCAGAAGAGGCTGAATCAGACTGTCTCGTGGTTTCCGGAAGCGGAGATTTGGGCAAAATAGAGTCTGGATGCAAACATGTTCTGCACTTCCAGACAGTTTTACGTTCCTTTGTCATGATTAAAAATCTTTTGATGCTCACATTTCCGCAATTTATGTCATAGGTTTTTTCACATAATGCGCATTTTAAATATTCTCTGTTTTTTATTTCATTTTTACATTTACAACATTTAAGCGAAGGCACCATTTTCACTTTTTTCCTTTTAGTTTTAATTTATGTTGCAACACTTCACCAATTTCTAAACGTATGTGTCAACTGTGAGGTAAACTGTCAGTTGATAATGACAGTTGTTTCAATGACACATGACGTCTTGTGCGATGTCTTGTAGTACTTTAACAGCTGATCAAATACCGCTTATTTTATAGTGTTTTTTTTCAAGAATAAGCTGTTAAATTTTGAATGTTTAAGTGTGTGTGTACTTTTCGATTTAGTTATTGTTATTTCACAATGTATTTTAGTAGATTTTAACCAAAAAGAGCTCACCGATGCCTTGTTGAGTTCTTCAGTGTTCGTCGTTATGTTCCTGGTATGGTTTGATCACACTTTTGGTAAGGTTATCGTAAAAAAATACAGCTTTTCTTAATTAATTACGACTGGAGGATAATTATACGTCTTGCCGTCTCAGTAGGGTAGGGTAGTAGTTTGGGACTAGGTCAATTGGTGTGAATTGTCCCGTGATATTTATATTTATTTATTTATTTATTGCTTTACAGGTTATGTCAACAATAACGTTAGAAGGCAACAAATTGATCCAGGTTCAAGTTGAACAGAATGGAAGGACTTCGATGCACGTGCGGGAGTTTACACCAGATACCCTCACCGTGGTACGTGTTTTATTAAATAGTCAATACAATAAAAACAGTTTTTCACTTCTCATGCTCTAAAAGTACGTCAATATAGCTTTACAAGGCGCTAGTAAAGTGAGTACTTTAGTCTCTAGGGAGTAAAAATATTTTTTTTATTTACTTCGAGTGACTTAGATAAACTCAAACAGCCAGTACTTGCTTAGTTTTTGCTATAAAATAAGATTATATGTGGACCATTTTCATGACGGAAATGTTACGTTCTTATTCTACGTGGTCTTAGTTCTATGCTTTTGGACCTATTATGTTGGACCTATGTTGTTCTTGAAATAAATGAATTATTATTATTATTAATGAGATAACATTAGCTTCTTTTATTTCAGACAACCACTGGAGACGGCTGGGATGGCAAATGCGTCAGAGTTTACAAACGGGTTGTAGGGCAGCTGAGCGGTGTTTAAAATTAAATTAACTCTTGTCAGACCTATCACTTTTTACCCTGGAGACTGGGTGTGCAGTGTACAACACCAAACTTCTTAACTTGCCAATAATATCTTAAGTGCGGTATCTGGCAACTTCTGACATTGCCCTTATATTATAAAAACATACAGCGTGTATTTTTGATACTACCTCAAACTTTAAGGGCAGTTAGTGAAGGCTCTAATAATCACATTTTATTATGTTTTTAGTAAAAAATTTAGACTTATTATTTTCCTTAGCACGCAATGTACTACGCGATACGACTTAATTTTTATCCAAAACGTCGCACTTGGTGACGTGGTAGCTGTCTCAGAACGCTTCTCTCTCGTATCAATTAATGTACGCATTACATTGCTGCTCGAAAATTTTTCAATAATTAATTACGCCCTGGTAGTTAATTCTAAATTAATAATTTGTTTTGATATCGGTTCACAGCACTTAAATCTTCGTCTGGGTAGTTTGAGGTAGTATCAAAAATACTGACACGTGTGTAGTTAATGTTTAGCGAAGAAAAAAAACTGTTGAAAATTTAATTTGGTAATAGCAAGTACCTACCATTTTTTTTTATTTATGTGTCTGTCTCTTTTTGAAACGGTTTTCGGTACGCAGTAAGTATGGCGCCACTTGCATGAAGAGGTACATAATGTAAAGGTAGGTAGGTAGCTTAAAACTGTTTTCTTTTTTTAATTAATTAATTTATTTTTATTTTTTGTTCAATATTACCTTTTTTTACCTTTTGTTTAATATTTACCTGACAATCTTTGATTTATAAATTAAATAAAACATAACTAAGAAAAATTTAAATGTGTTTAAGTTCAATAAGTGTTATTTCCTTCACGAGAATAGGTAAATTAAATACTTATTACCTAAATTTACCACTCTAATTCGCATTGTATTTAAAGAGAATGTGTATTCTTATAAAAAAACCTACCTATTTAAAAGTATGGGTGAAGACCAAAAAGTTGCACAAGGTTAAAGCTGCGTTAGCAAGTAGTTAAAATTTCCATTAACTTTTTCCATTGTGATACGAAAATTAATCATACATTTTTATGGATAATTTTCGTGTCACAATGAAAAAATTTAATGGAAATTATTGTCGTCAACCTTGGTTTAATAACTTTTGAGCCACAAAGATAAACTCTATGTACCTTACCATACTTACAGATAAGAAACTGAAATCAGTCGCATATGTATAGCCACATGTCTGCTTCGCACGATGGCTCGACGCTCGTCCAGGCTGACTGCTTCTTCCTCAGATCCTAATGATGATCACGCGCAGCCAGCTATTTATCAATTCCCAAGGTGACGAAAAAATAATGGGGTTTAGCGGCCTCCCTTCTCCCCAATAGCCGCCCCATGCCTCGCATAGCTATAGTCCTTTACAATAACAGAAAGAACCCCGCTTTCGTCAGCTTAGTAATGAAGTTATTCTAAAATAATAACAACAACTTACATGAATTGATTATAACTTCGTATTTAAATTCTCACATCACCTCAAACTCTGCCACCCCCCAGTGTTGCCACCTTACCCCCGTGTTGCTATCCTTCTCCTTACCATTCGTTCAGGAATCAAAGTACTACATATATCAACAACATCTATTATTATTTAAAAAAAATAGAAATATTAATGTAAATTAATCAGATAATATTACAATTCGCATTTGGCGACAATTATAACTACCTGCTAACGCAATTTTAACGGTGTGCAACTTTATGGTCTTCACCCATTTAGCAAGTTCGAGCATTTAAAAAATATAAGGTTCTTCGCCAGATGAACTGCGACATTTCGGATGGTGTATATTCCGATGGTGTATAGCTCCGCTGCGGCAGATATTAATGCACGTGACTGTATACAGGGCTGATTGTCAAGATATGAAATACCACTTCTGATGGCTGCAGTAAGAGACTCGTGCGCCGTTTCTTGTTTGCATGTTCTTAGACTTAATTATTTGCATATTAATAGCATAACTTTTCTATGCTGCCAACATCTGCTTTACTAGCACATGTTGCTAGCATAACTTGTCTATGCTGCCAACATCTGCTATACTAGCACATGTTGCTAGCATAACTTGTCTATGCTGCCAACATCTGCTCTACTAGCACATGTTGCTAGCATAACTTGTCTATGCTGCCAACATCTGCTTTACTAGCACATGTTGCTAGCATAACAAGACCCGTTTTTCTCTATTCCTAGACAAAACATTATGCCAGCGGTATACAGTCCCGCTAATAATGGTTTAAAAGTATCGTTAAAAACAAAACATAAGGTCAAATTCCAATCTGCTTTTAATTATTGTAAAGTTCTATTTATTACCTGGAAACGATTCCATTGTTTTGGGGAGTTAAATGTCACAAATTATCATGGAGTTTAGAAAATTTTGCATAAATAAATAAATTGACGTAACAATAAAATTCGCCGCAGGCATTAGAAAGAATACTAAATAGGTAGGTAGACTACATACGAATGCGTTAAGTTTTTAACGTAGGTATATTTACAGTACAGTAATTATTCATGTGGGGAATTACATTTGAAATTTACCACAAGCTTTGCGGTGAAGTAAAACATCGTGAGGAAACCTGCACAAACCTGTAATGCAATTCAACGGTGCGTGTGAAGTTCCCAATCCGCACTGGGCTCGCGTGGGAACTGCGGCCCAAGCCCTCTTGTTCTGAGAGGAGGCCTGTGCCCTGCAGTGGGACGTATATAGGCTGGGATGATGATGATGATGAAATAAGATGTGATAAGAAAACGAAAACATACTTAATACATTTTTTCACATTATTTTATTCAAAATCAACGTGCAAATTTGTATACAATAAATTAAAATCATTCACACTTTTGAAAAGAAATTAGCGTTTGGGAGCAGTGGGCATCTATGAGATCTGGGGCAAACTTATGTTGAGCATCTGCTATGGCCCACTGCTGGGCAAAAGCTGCTACGGTTTACACGGTGTAGTACCTGTATGCAACACCATTCCATTCGCTGTTGGTAGCGGCCTGTGAAAAGAAAGGACCAATCTATATGGAGATGCAGAGATGCAGGTGGTAGGACCTTGTGCAAGGTCCGCCCGGATTGCTACCACCATCTTGCTCACTAATCCTGCCCTGAAACAGCAGTGCTTTTACTATTGTGTTTCGGCGTAGAGAGTAAGACAGCCGGTGAAACTACTGGCACTTGGGGTTTCCCATCTTAGGGCTCTAGGTTGGCAACGTTAATTTTAACCTTTTTTCACATCTTGTGTAGGTATCGATAAGTGAGAGTGGATCACTATGAAAGATCAAATTTGCCGTGATAATTCTGGGCTCTGTAGGTACATTACAATACACAACCGCAGTATATATACAAGCTAAAGCAGTATGGAAACAGTACTGCAGTACCGCGAGACCCTCTTAGAGGCCGTGTAGAGCTATTGTTTGATTAGAAAATTAAAACAACTGAGCGCATAAATAGGTGACTCTGTAATCGCATGTAAAAATGGCGCCTGGTGACAAACATAAGCAAAGTAATTTAAAAATAACTGTTTCGTGAAAAAAATAACACTATGAATCGCTCACCTAGTAAAGTAATTACTGTTTGATTTGCAACCATTTTGACGGTAATCAGAAATGTTTATTTGCTAGAACACAGTTACAAAGATGTTCGTACTATGCCTAGTTTTAGAAAAGGACGGACTTAAGGACTAAGGGATAGAGCCCATTTTCTCTAATGTGCGTATTGCCTAATACAAACTCTGGATTCCAGCTTTGCGGTGTCTGCACCGCAAACCTTTTGCCCTTTACTATTTCCATAGTAATCTTCCCTTTTCCACTATTAATGTTTTCCCAAAAAAAGTCATCGCTTATCCTCATCAGATAACTACGAAACGAACACTGGTAAGAGTGTAGCCGTAGCGACTTAAAATAATAGTGGCATGGACAATCAGGACAATTAACCTAAATAATTCATGCTGCGGCCTAGTGAGCTGAAGTATAGCTAAAAAACCATTTGAGGCCCGTACAAAAAAAGGTTGAGTGTATGGCTACTCTAACTCTAATAGGTACTTCATTAATTATAACGGCGTGGGTGTTCTAGCTTTTCGCAGAAATATTTTCCCAAATGTTTCATTTCATAACTCTCAATTATCTCCGAATAATTTTTTCCCAGATACTCGTGAGTTGGGAAATGGAAATGGAAAACATTACATTTGGGAAAAATTGTTTGCCAAAAAGACAGAGATCCACTGCGTGCCATGCGTTTACTTGGAGGCGCTTGCGAAACATGATCAGGCGCTTACCACGACAAGTTTGTTGTCTGAAAATTCCTTCTTGAAGGTGATGGTTCGGCCATCAGGGAACTTCTGGGTCTGGACGACGACATTGCCGTCCACAGCGAACGTTGTTTTAGCCTGGAATATACCAATTTTAAACATAAGCTACAGAGTAACTATTACACGTTTCTCGGTGGCCATACTGGCGGCATTTCATACTCAGTGAGAATCGCCTGTACACCTATCAGTGGATTGTTTTATCAGTCGCATATAGGTATTTTCAGTAGCATTAGGTAACCCACGCCTTATGGTGACGGAGCCCCGCTTCGCGGTGCTCCTATTTCTAGGTAGTCTGCCCTCCAGGCATATGAAAATATCTAACGAACCTAACCTACCTATTAATCTACTTAGTAAGAAGTATGACCACCAATGCAAGGGGTCCATTTTGTCAGAACGATCGTTTGTCATAACTCTTTTTTTCTCTGAATCCAATGATTGTTTAGAATTCTTATAAAATAAACCTAACCTAACCTATAGTTTTCTATCGGATGACCATTTAAAATTTTTAGAAAAATACAAGGTTTCAGTGGGAAAAAAATTCGGACAAACGATGATTCGGACAAACGATGATTCGGACCAAAATTACGGTATGACTAGCGAAGAGTATGCGAACATTGGCGCTCCCCAATGCAAGCGATTCTCACTGGTCATATTGGTTTGACATGGCGTATGACCATCAAGAAACAGCTGAGTATTAATGGATTTGTTCAGTCGGGACAGTGCTTCTTGACTACTTAATTAGCCTTCTCAAAATATTTATTAATACGTAGATAAGTAAATCTTAAGTTTGCAGTTCTGAAAATAAATATTGATAAAAGACTCATGCAGTTATCAGATAGATTATGACAAGAGCAAAGGTTGCCCGGAAAAATTGCAATCGCAATCCATCAGGCTTTAATAACTAAACTTTACTTTTGGTTTCACACGCAGGTAATCCAGTTTTAAGCTAATCTAAAAGATAATTCATTTCGGAATTTAATGAAGTCTCATGACAGTTTTCAAAAATCATGCGCCAAATTTCATGTCTCTAATCCTAGCTTTTAAAATTTTGCGCTTTTCAGTGTGAGATTTAGTTGTGGAAAATGTCAGTCAGTCAGTCATGTTATCCTATTTTAAGGTTCCGTGCCAGAAAGGTGTTAAACAGGACTGTCGCTAGGCTCTATATTAATTCGTATAAATTAATAGTCCTAATTTAAATTGGCATAACGTTATTTCGCATAATTTTTAATTCGCATAACATTAATTCTCATAATTGAATACGCATAATGTGAATATTAAGTTTGTATGTAGTTTACAAGTATTTATAAATAATTTATACCTAGGTAGGTATTTATGCTATCAAGTAGATATCGGTTGCAAAGGGTGCACAAAAAATGCAATACATCGAGCTTTATTTCAAACGATGCACCCGACTTTACACACGACAAGAAAACAATGCTAGCGTTTTCCTGAAAAAAAGGGGTCTTGGCGGATGGACAGACAGACAGACGGACAAAAAAGTGATCCTATTAGTATAAGGGTTCCATTTTGTCCTTTTGAGGTACCTCTCTCTTCAACTAAGCGTAAAGCTGCGTTTCCACCAGAGATGTGCGAGGATGCATTGCGAGAAATGAGGTCATGAACCAATGAAAACGCTTCGTTTATCTCGCTCAGCGCAGCTCTAGTGGAAACAGCTGAAGCGTCTCTATTGGTTGGTGCATGAAAACACATTCCTCGCATCCCATCTTCACACGTCTCTAGTAGAAACGCAGTCTAATAGACTTGTCTGTATGCTTAGTGTATTTTCCCGTTCACAAAATACGTCTCGATCGCGTTCGCATTCAAATCTCAATGTTTATGGAAACACGGACAACGCCTCTAGCGGAAAGTTTGCGCAACAATTTTTGTGAGTATAGGTTTGCTACGTAAACTACTTCGTCCGCGTATTGTAACGAAAACGGGTGACGACGCCGCACCGTGGACATGTGGCGGCTACGTATCGATGATCGAACGCTCGATTTACGTCTTCGAATAAGTAAACGAATGTTTTGTGAAAACGCCCCACTAGAGGCACTGTTACAGTACTTACGTCAAAAGATCCAACTTTCTCGTCGAACTCAACCCCAGACTTGAAGGTGAGGGTCTTGACGCCTTCGTGCCCATCCATGGTTAGGGTGTAAGTGTCGCCATCCTTGACAAGGGTCTGCGATGAAGAGTGCGAAATGATAGCGTCTTGAGAAGCTTTTGGGACTCCTGGAATTCAATCAGTCGTTATAAGGTTAAGTGGAAGAGATCGCTTTATGGGCTAAGTTCGCCTTTTTAGGTAGGTACATCTGTTTCCCTTTATTATTTGTTCTATGGTTTCCCTGTGGCGATTGGGGAATCGCAATAAAACACAACAATACAAACAAAACAATAAAACAGTGCTTACGTTGATATATAGCTACAATTTGTTATATTATCTAATCAAGTAGAAGTAACTGGCATCGACTAACTATTTAAGTTTATACCTGACAACCCAGTAGTTCGTCCAGGGGCCGTATTGCCTAATGTTTTTGACACTCGCGATCGTAATCAAATGACATATTTCGCATACAAAAGCTGTCAATTTAATGCGATCGCGAGTGTCAGAAACGTTAGGCAATAAGGCCTCAGGTCAACAATAGCAAACCCAACGTCAACATATTCTATTGGTTTTATACTTTACGAGTAAGTCAATAGGAGATCAGGGGCATGATGGCTAGAAAGAATAGAGCTCGCATTAAGCTTCGTTGTGATCCTTCGGAGGAAAATCGGCGAAAATATGTATCCTTGCGTAATCGCAGCAATAAGGTGTGTAGGGATGCTAAACGAAGGTACATTTATCAGTCTATTGATAACTGTCCCCCTTCTGCTCTATGGAAATTCCTAAAAACTCTAGGGGTGGGCAAATCACAACAGAATTCTTCTACATTAACTGATCTCAATAGCCTCAATAATCATTTTAGTACTTCTCCAGTTCAATTGGACTCTCTGTCTAAACAGCATACCCTGTCTTTTCTTGCCAATATTCAACACCCAGAGGTCCCCACTTTTAATCTTGGTACCATTACTTCGCGTGACGTTCTCAATATTCTGAAGTCGATTCGGACGAAGGCTGTGGGTGAGGACGACTTGAGCTTGGATATGCTTGCGCTCGGGGCGGAAATTATTGCACCTACTTTATCCCATATCATAAATTTTTCTTTTTCTACAGGCTGTTTCCCTTCGTTGTGGAAACGTGCACATGTAATTCCTCTTCCTAAAATTTCAAATCCTAACTCCTTTTCTGATCATCGTCCTATTTCAATTCTCCCAGTTTTATCAAAAATAATTGAACATTATGTAAATCGTCGTCTCTCCTCTCATCTCAACACACACAATCTCCTAAATCCTTTCCAATCGGGTTTCCGTCCCGGGCATAGCACTGTCACGGCTTTGGTCAAGGTCACTGATGACATCCGCTTCAATATTGAGAGCAGAAAGCTAACAGTTCTTGTGTTACTGGATTTCAGTAGTGCATTTAATACCGTTGATTTTGAGATACTTCTTGGTATTCTCAACACTTTAAACATATCCCCAACTGCCTTATCCTGGTTCCGTTCTTACCTTTGTGGGAGACAACAGCGAGTCAGGGTTGAAGACGCTTTTTCAAGCTGGAGCGATCTTACTGCTGGTGTCCCTCAAGGTGGGGTACTCTCCCCTCTCCTTTTCTCTATTTTTATCAACGGTATTACTTCTTCTTTAAATTCCTCTTACCACCTTTATGCTGACGATCTGCAAATCTATTCTGCTGCTAGTCTCGACGATTTTCCTCAACTAATTGATCTTATTAACGCTGACCTTAATACCATTCGCGACTGGGCTGCGAGCTTCGGCCTCAAAATAAATACAAAAAAAACGCAAGCGATTGTTATCGGTAGTCCATATTTCATCTCTCGGATGTCTGATTTGGTAGTGCAAAACTTGTACTTTGATGGTATACTCATTCCTTTCTCGTCTACCGTCAGAAATCTGGGGATCATAATGGACCAGACGCTGTCCTGGTCAGCTCAAGTAGCCGAGGTCAGTCGTAAACTTTTTGCCTCGCTTCATTCGCTTAGGCGCTTACAGAATTTTCTACCTCTACAAACTAAAATTACACTAGCTCAGTCCCTTTTGCTTCCGTTGCTAGACTATGGTGATATTGGCTACCTGGATCTGAGTGAGGGGTTGCTTGACAAGCTTGACCGCCTTCAGAATGTGTGCATCCGTTACATTTTTGGACTCCGTAAGTACGACCACGTGTCTGATTTCCGCACACAGCTGAAGTGGTTGCCTATCAGGGATCGTAGAAATATTCACGTTCTGTCATTGCTCTTCAACACTCTTTTCAATCCTTCTGCTCCCATATACCTATCCGAGCGTTTCAGTTACCTGGCTTCTGGTAGCCAGCATCGTTTAAGGTCGAGTACCAACCTCCTTCTGGCCTGTCCTTCTACCTCTTCCAAGACCTACTCTAAATCCTTTACAGTGCAATCTACAAGGCTGTGGAATCGGTTACCGACCTCCATCAGGCAATCTCGCACCGTAGGATCGTTCAGGGAGGGTTTGAAGAAGATGTGGCTCACACCTTCTCCGTAAATTTTAAAAACTATTAGTATTGTTATTATTTTTGCTTATTGTATTGGTACATATTATTTATAGTTTGTTTGGATATGCATATATTTGTATGTAGTAGTGTATTTTTATGTTAGGTTTATTTGTAGATTTGTGTATTTTATTATTTAAAGCAATGTATTGTAGCTTCCACTATGTTAATTATTAAACTCACTTTTTGTCTGTCCCTGACTGAATGCTCCTCTCATCCACTCAAAGGTTGACTGGAAGAGATCCCTTAAAGGGATAAGTTCGCCTTTGTACATATTTGTTTTTTGTCAATTGTGTTTTGCTTGTTTTGTACAATAAAGAGTTTACATACATACATACATACATATAAAATTTTCTTATTATATTGATGATGCAACAAAAAAATATTAAATATCATTTAAAACACACACACACACACACACACACACACACACACACACACTACATCACGCCTGTGTTCTCAAATGGGGTAGGCAGAGCACACGAAACGTTACACCATTGGAAAAACTTTTAACAATTTCAGGTTTAAAAAAAGAATTTTTTTTTCAGCAAACCCGTGTGTTTCATTCTATTATCAGACCGGTGAAGATCTTTTCAAATTCGGATCTTAGACCAGCATAAAAAAAAAGATTTTTATCAGTATGTCAGACTGAAAGGGCTACACGGTAGTTTTGTTGTCATTCTGACTAGAATGATGGACTGAGCTGATACCAGAGTGAGCATCTAACCGATGTCTAAAACAGATCTTTACAATACTCACCCAACGCTCCTAGGAACTCGTCAAATTTCTCATGCTTCTCATAATTGTATTTCTTTCCAAGGTATGCCATTGTGAATGCGATCTTCCTTCAGAACTGGAGGGCAATAGAATCAGCCGATGTACCTACTTGATCCCCGTTTTATACTGAGGCATAATAACCTATCGTACACTATATAGATAGAGAGATTTAGATTATTTGGTTTGGCGAGTTATCGGTGGGTTTTATGATCCGTTTATTGCATTTGGCTGATATGATGGAGTTAAGTACCCCTATGTGTGATCAGTTGCAAAAAACGCTGATGCTCTCACGTGATATTTTTAGTAGGTATTTAGATATCTGAGAAATGGGATGGGCCCCAACTTTTGACTCAGATAATTTTGTAGTTACCTAAATGTGCCTGCGACTTCATTCGTGAAGAATGTTGTAGGTATCAATGTTCTAGCATCAAAATTCTGGCGCCCTAGTGAAAAAAGGGTTAATTCTGCAGAAATTGAACAGCTGGTTTCGACTTAAACCCCTTTACACATAGAATAGAAAATACCTGTGTAATTTCTGCAGACTTAATCCCTTTTTCACTAGGGTCCCAGAATTATGCCTATCCCTTTTAGGTTCTCAAACTATTTCCATTCCAAATTTAAACTCAAACGGTTAAAGTTGAGGTCAAATATTCCCGTGTCACAGTATTCCTTCTAATAATTTTACAAAACCTTTCAAACACAGTGACAGCGACATGGTACTACCTACCTATTAACTTAGTAAAGTGTAAATAGATCTTTGATCTTGACCATACCATAATGGAATTGATCAACATTAGTTACTTATCTTATTAACAACCCCAACTCCCGATTCAACAATGTACTTATCAAGCCATAGACGACAGAACTGTCACCAGCATCAGCAAAGCGTACCTACATAAATATAAGCAGGGCTACTTGAAACTCGAAAATCGAGTTCGTGTCAGAGAGAACACATATACTATTTAATACGAGAGCGAGAGGAACGGTAACAATACGAAATTCAAGTTTCGAGTTTCGTAGCAGCCCTGCTGATACGATTCTATTTCTAGGGCCGGTAAGACGTGTCGACGTGTCAGATATTATTCCACTCTCCGCTGTCGGACTAGCAAGCAAATCGGCCTCAATTTATCTGACGTGTCATGACGTGACGCGTCACATAAGTGGGTATGACTCACGAGCGTTTTGTCCGCCCGTTCCAGCAGGGCTACTACGAAACTCGAAGTTCGTGTCGTGCGGTCCCTCTGACACATACACTATTTAATACGAGAGCGAGAGGGACGGTACTATACGAACTTCGAGTTTCGAGTTTCGTAGTAACCCTGCTGTGTGTTATGAATATTGATGCATACGATAACTATTTGCGTCAACTTCTGATAAGTACAAGTAGTTTCTCTTTGAAGTGAAGTATTCATCCTTATATTAGTAGAAACGGGCCATCGTTCGTATGCATCAATATTCATGATTAAACATCGGATTATATGCACTATCAAAATGCCAATATATGCATGCAAATATGCACTAAAAAACGGCGAAATATGCACAATCAAAAACCATTCATTATTAAGAATTTACATTATTTTCACATTATATTCATATGTATATACATATTTTCTATCTCTGCAGCTAAATGGGAACATATGTTTATAAATTTGATATTTTTTTAAGAATTTTGTTAAAAAATTTTTTGTTCAAAGTCCCAAAAAAGTCAGGGTAATTTTTTTACTGGTGGCATTATTTCAATAAAAATAAGATTTTCGTGGATAGTTTGAACGTTTCGACAGCATAATACAATACGCCCAACACGTAAAACAACTGAAACGTCAACGAAAAAGTACCAAAATATGCAAAAATGCTATAAAAATAGAATTATATGCATTTGCATATGCAAACATGCAAATGCATATAATTCGATGTCTGTATTCATGATACACTGGAACGGGCGGGCTAAACGCTCGTGAGCCATACCCAGGTATCTGTTTCATACGGTTAATACGGAGTGAAAAGAGACAGAACAAACCATCACAACACATTTCAATACAATGCGTCAGACACCATATTAAATGTAGGAAACTGATACTGTCCTTATGTGCCACGACACAACATGTCAGATAAATGTGAATGCAGCTTACTACAGAAACTCGGGCAATATTCGTACGGAACACTACCCTATGTGGCCCGACATGCACTTGGTCAGTTTTTTAGGGTTCCGTACCTCAAAAAGAAACCCTTTTCTAATTTATTGAATCAGGCGTTCAAGCATTACTTTGCGGAGGTCCATATCAATGAACTAAAAGAATTTCCTTGCGACCTTAAGGTTGCGGGTGAGCAAAGAAATTCTTTTAGTTCATTTTTAAACCCTTTTCTGTTAAGAATCCTTATTGGATCAACCGTATGTGTCTGTCTATCTGTCACAGCTAATTTGCTCTGCAGCTACTAATACGTGACGTGATAATTTACCATTATTTTCCTCATAAAATCTCCGACTCCGACTGAACCTAAATTAAAAAAAAACATAGTTTTATACCCATAAATATATGGGCCTTAAAGTAACATCAGAAATTTCTGTAATATATCTAGGAAAGCACGGAACCTTCTCCACGCAAGTTTAACTCGTGCATTTCTTTTATGTTGATTCACTTCACTACTACTAACCGGTATGTACATACCTGCAAAATGCCCTGCATATGACCGTTGCTAAGATAAGAATTGTATCAATCTTATGTTATCAACAAAATGGGGAATACATGCAATGATTGATTATGCTCGCACTTTGAACAGGGTCAAAAAGTATAAAAAAACCAGGCAAGTGCGAGGCAGACTCGCGCACGAAGGGTTCCGTACTATTATCTACAAAACATTAGACATTAGCAAAAAAGGCAAAAAAAAACAAGTTTGGTGTATGGGAGCCTTCCTTAAATATTTTTTGGGTTTTCGGGGATGAAAAATCGATCTACCTTGATCTTATCTTTGGGAAAACGATTGTGATTGTGAGTTTTAACCAGAGCAAAGCTCGGTCGCCCAGGTAATTTATTATGACTTTACGTACATACATATTATTACAAGAATATAGGTGAAAACACCCAAAAAATATACCCAAGTCAGAAATATAGGTGAAAAGTAAAATAGGTGTAACTTTTCGAAATTAATACTAAACTGAATTTTTTTAGGTACAAAAAAAATGGGTGCGGGATGCAATAATAAGCCACATAACCCAGTGACCGATTATTGCGTTTTTTATCTGTTCAATAAGATATCGTTATATTATATTACAGTAGTTACATTATTTTTATCGGGCCATAAATGTAGATATAGTACTATTTTGTGCGATGTAACGCACCACAACTGTTTATAGTAAAAATGTTTTTCACTTCTTATGCTTGTAAAGTTGGTATTTATGCAGGATCTAGGCGACATAAAATTATTTTTTATGCTCTAGCGTATAAAACAAAACGAAAATTTTTCTACAGAATATATTCTTATATACCAAAATTAAAAATTTATAAAAAATAATATAATATTTTTAAAATCAATTAAAATCAATCAAAATAAATCAATAAAACTGAAAAAATATAATTATATAGAAATTCATGAAAAATAAAAGGTAAATAGTAAGTGATTTTTTTCCACTGTTGCTATTTCATTTCCTCGCAATCGAAGTGAAAAGCAGAGTGCAAAACTTATACCTATGTACAGGACCAATATTTTGCCAGATATGAACGGTTTTTGTTGAAAACATAGAACAGTCGAAAAACCATTTACCAACAATTGTTTCTCAAGATGTGGATGTGATGGTAATACTGATTGTTCTCTGAAGCATCAGTAGCAATAATATATTATTGCTTAAACCCAAAATTGGTCAACAAAAACCCTTCATATCTCGCCAAATATTGAGCCTATGAGTATGGGTGCAATCACATTTAATTCAGCGCAAAAAAATACATAGAAAAAGACACACCTCACTCGCCTAGTTTGCACAATTTGCGTTTCTTAAGCATTGCCCCCTGCTCATACCCCTTGGAGGGGGTAGCACGTCTAAATTTTGGTAAGACTCAGCAGATTCCCATTTCTTTAGTACCAAGATAAAGTTATAAACAAAGTTTCATTGATGTACAATTTGCCGCCAAAATATCCTTTTTTTCTGTGTTAGGTAGAGAGAGACCTTAGTACAAAGCGTCTTCAAATTCTTCCAGAATATTCCAGCAGTTTCTTAGGTTCGTGAAAAACCAAGCCAAGTGTCACATGTTAACACTATCCCACATTAATCATAGACACTAGAATACCTAATGTTAAGTCGTCTGCCTGAAAACTACACTGTAGAGCAAATAAAATGGGACACTCCAAAAACCGTTTAATAATAGCGTCCTATAAATGTTATTTAATAAAAAGCGTAAAGATTCTTACGGTGTTTGTGTATCTTTGATCAGTAAAACGTAGGAGAATGGACAAATTTCGTTGTGCATATAAAAAGGCAACTTTTATTCACTGATTGATCTATTATCATAATGCACAAAAATGGAAATATTGTGTCTAAATCTTTCAGGAGAGTTGCCAATCGTATACACACAACATTTCCTTGAGACCGCGCCGAGCATTACGCGCGTTTATTGCATCCTTTTAATCCCTTGCTGTTGTAAATATCAACTAGAAAAGCTTTAGTTTTTAACTCAATTGTAATAAATTCATAAATTTCCTCTATAAATCATACCTAAACTGCAAAAATACGATTACTTTCGGTTCGTTGGGTAGAAAAACATCTGAAAGTTGTTTCTGAAAAACAAAATAAACTCTTAGTATGGCGTAAATATCAAATTGCACGGTAGGTATGTATGTATGTATGTATGTAAACTCTTTATTGTACAAAATAAGCAAAACACAATTGACAAAAAACAAATATGTACAAAGATGAAAGAAGGTAATGAGTTTTCGAATGATAAGAAAACCAGATGTTTTTTAATCGCGTATAAAAATTCTTTTTTCTTCTTTCATCGTAGCCGTAGCGTAGTAAGATCAATATTTTGCGAGATATGAAGGGTTTTTGAATATGGGTATACCTAGTCTCATTCCATTCAGCGCAAAAAATTACATCGAAAATGATACCTCACTTAGTTACCTACTTAGTTTGTAAAATTTGCATTTTTAAATGTTAACCCCTGCTCATACCCCCTGGGAGAGGGTAGGATGTCTAAATTTTGGTGGGACTCGGCATATCCTCATTTCTAGTGCCAAGATGAAAGTTTTAAACAAAGTTTCATTGATGTACATATTTTGCCGCCAAAATATGGCATTGTTCTTGTAATACGAATGAAATATTAAAGCGTACTTAGTACGACGAATTAAAATAACTCAGCCAGTCTATCTATAGGTTATATTGGATACAAGTCAAAATCGTGTCGAAGACTTGTAACTAGGATATTCTTTGACAAACTCTAAATATATGATTGCTGCTCATTTTGAGCTGTACGACAAGGCTATCATTTCGCGATCTACCGTATGTCATTACGGCCTGAATAATGTAAGAGTAGGCCGTTTCCACACCAAACTCACTCCAAACTGTGTAGGGTTTTAAATTTTGTGATTTTCACGCTTATTTAACGAAAACAAGTAATAACTTCGACGTTTCAGCCACATTGGAATAGGCAGAGTAGAGTAGTAAGATCTTTAAAAAATTGTGGAATTTAGTTTGTATTGTACCGTCCCTCTCACTCTCGTATTAAATTATATTAGCATCAGTGAGACGGCAAGACGTGAAGTTCGAATTTTGCAGTTCGTAGTATAGGGAAAAGCCTCCGCCCCGTATACCCCCCCGCTACCTTCTGATCTAGTCTCATTCGAGAACGTTTCGGACCCAACGGTCATCTATTCTCCGTGCTATTATGGGCTGCCCATTGGCATAGTTTTCGGAGAGCCTTGTCAAGCCGTTAAGAAATATCACCCACTGTTATAAGTTATTACGCTATTTCTCTACTTTGCTCACTAAAATCTTTAATAGATCTGCCATTCTCATTCCTCTGCGTACCAACCTAATTACTAGGAATTCACATAACTGGAAGCATTTAAAAAAAAGCTTATGTTGTCTGCAATTTATTTAAGTATTATTATCTTAAAAAATTGCTTTAACTTCGAGTTTACGGTAAATTAACGTAGGCGGGTACCCATTTCTTTTTTTGTTTTACACTTAAAATACAAAAATCTAACATAAATTGGTCACTAATTTCGGAGCTGAAACATTTTTTTTTATGTTAGACCTAATTCAATAATTCGCTTTAAAGATATTACGAAAACTCCGAAGCCGGCTTCAAAGAATACCTACATCACCGTGCACAAGCCCTTATAGTTAATTTCACCGGTGAACTCTAGGGTACATAATATACACAATACCGGTTTTCTCAAGGCAGAAGCTAATAGGACTTCGGAGTGAGAAGACAATAGTCTAACAATAACTGAGTGTGCAATAGTGCGTTATTCAATTAGCCAGGTATATCAAAAGTACTTGGAATATTTAAGTAAAACTTCATTATTCTTTGACGGATTACTTACGTTGAACAGGTAAAGTAAGTATTTTGTACGTTATCGTTATCATAACCACCCTTAGACCGCGCATTTTTTACGAAACTTTAATCTGGTTTTTAAGATTGTCAAAATTGACATAAAATATTATGTCATTCTAACCCGGCTTCGATAATTTTGATATTTCTGCTTTAAGAAATAAATAAATAATATTTTGTTTAATTCAACCTCTTACCATCCTTAAAATGCAAAATGTTATAAGATTATGTTAGAATAATTAAAATGTTAGAAGATATATTCAATGCCAATCTTGCTAAGCTAAAGCAAAATCTTGTTAGGCTAAAGCTAAAGTAAGCTTTGCTAAGCTTACTTTGGGACTAGGTCAATTGGTGTAAATTGTCCCATGATATTTATATTTATATTTATTTATAATCTGGTCAAAACGCTCCAAAAATTGATGCGTCTGGACTGTACGTAAATGGGCACTGACAAAGGTCATAACATTTACCAAGGAACTCCTAAAGTGTATCATCAACTGTTACACATTACTATAATGAATGTTGATGCAGCTTGAAGACTCCTGAATATAATTTATATCTGGAAAATTTAAATAATATCTATGTAAGTATCAACATCGTTTAAACAGTGTACAGTGAGAGTTGTCAGTCTCGTTTTTTTTTTAATTTGTCGAGGTTTGTCGTGGACAGCTTTCACTGGCCAGATTTTAGGGTATTCAACGATATTTGACATAGGCCTCCCCCAGTTGGTTTGGTTGGAAGCGGCCTGCATCCAACGTGAACCTGCGGCTTTAACCAGGGCCCGTATTGCTTCAATTTAAAATGAAATTAACGGTGATCACATTTATAAATCCGCGGACCGGGAGACGAGCTGTCGGTAGGCCTCCAACAAGATGGAGCGACGACCTAGTTAAGATCGCGGGATCGCGGTGTATGCGAAAAGCACAAGACAGGTCTGAATGGAAAACCTTGGGGGCGGCCTATGTCTAGCAGGGGACGTCTTTCGGCTGACATGATGATAAATACTTGTAGAACAAAAGTAGCTCAGTTATGCGAGTAGAATCAACCCTTGGATTTAAAGCCCCTGGTCAGAGAATCCCTGTATATTTCCTTAGAATGTATCCTTCGAGAAGGACCAACGACTCGGTGCATTTGTTCATGAGCGAGCTGACATCTCGAGTTGTGGCTGCGAGCGGCATACCGACCGATCGACATCATCTCGGCAAAATCTTGCTGCAAAGTTTCAAGGATGAACCAGATTTCATTATGCAGGTAATATCGTCCCTTTCATTGAAATCAATCCGAAATCAAAAATTCATCTTGCAAATAGGTAGTCACAGAAGACTCTTTTCAACCCCCGCCCCGATACAAGAAGAGCGGTGTTCAAAAGACGCCAATATTTGTCCATGGTTTCGTAGCACTCAAATAGATGGCGCGATTTCAATGCGGATTTTACGTGAATACGGTTTTTTGTGGTGGTTTTTAGCTATGTGTCATAAAATTGGTTCAACCGTTTTTAGGATATTGAGCTTTCAAATGGATTTTTTAACTACTTACTCTATGTTGGTTAGGTTACATTATAACATTTATAACCCAGAAAGTGGGACGAAATAAGTTTTATGCAATATATTTTTAGTGTTCCATCCGTAGTCAACTAGGAATCCTTATAGGAATCCTTTTATGTATTTTATGATTGCGTGTCTGCCTAGGTCGGGAATGTGCTTCACGCCCACATTCACAACGTGAGCGTTAATGCAAATGGTCTATGGTCGTTTCGCTATGTTCGGTAAAATGCATCGGGTTGCGTACGTGTTGAGTGAACTAAAGTTAAGAAATGCATCAGACACACACATCTTCGTGAAAACGCAGTAAATTGTAGGTTTTTTTCTCCAATTAAGTACTTTATTTAATTGGGCGGCAAAGTTAACTAGCCCGGGGCTCCAAATCTTTAAATATGTCTCAGTTTCCGCCCCCCACGAATACGTCGTTTACCTTATTAAAAGAAAGAAAGAAAGAAAAATTTATTTTGGCTCCATAAGCCTACGATTAAAACTAGCACCTAAGACTAAGATTAAAACTAGCACTATAACTATATTAAATACATAGTGTCACGACATAGGCAGCTCAAAAACCGGTAAAAGCCATTGGTTCTACTGTCCGCTAACATTGTCTAGACACTTTAGTTCGCTTCTGACCTTAGCAATGGGTTATTGATGCGGTGAGCCATTGAATATTCTACGAGGTTTCACTAGAACATTGTCCAGTAGTAAAGTAGATTAGGCCAGCAATCGATAGAAATAACAATATTGAAATGACATACTTTTTTTACGACATCGCGATTTGAACAATGGATTTGTAAGTTCTTAAAAAGTTGTGATGTGACTTACTTAATATAAAAAAAACTATTTTAATCTAAATAAATTTTTTTTTGTTAGTAATCTACATTTTATTAATAAAAACTACGATTAGTAGGTACTACGGGTATGAATAAAATCGTAAATAAACCTTAACTACAAACTAGACATACGTACTTAAAAACTTATGTAGTTAATACTATTCAATCTAAAAAAACCCCGTGCCATGGTGTCGAACAGTCTGGCAGCATTACCTCGTTGAAAAGCGATGGCAATTTGTTGAGAGAGATAGCTGCCAGCCCTTTGGTGTCCGATTATGGTGTGTGATATTCAGGGCCATTTTTTTTAAATCGGAATTGTGTCTGGGAATCATCGATAGGAGTCACTACCCTATTAATGGCAATGACTAATATAATATTAATAAGGTAGTTTTAAAAAAATGCCCTGAATATCAGACACTATTGAACACCAAACGGCTAGCAGCTCTCTCTCAACGAATTGCTTTTGAATTGTGATTGAATTGTGCCTGGGAAATATCGATAGGAATCAACTTGAACTACCCTATTAATGACAATTACTAATTCGTGTGGACCATATCAGATTTATAAGATTATTTACCAAATGGTATGGATTTAGCGTTGATGAGCTGATGACTAGCTCGTCAATCAGGACATTTTTAGCAAAGTGTCTAATATCAGTTCACAATTCTCCGAATTCAGATCGATGGAGCTACAGGAGAATCCGAGACAAGTGGCTCTGTTCTAGAGAGGACAGTCCGTTGCGCAATCAGCTTTAGAAATTTCGGGCTGCAGCACGGTAACGTCATAGTCCTCATGGCTCCTAACCACATTGATCTGGCTATACCGTTCTATGCTGCGTTCTGTCTTGGAGTCATCGTGTCGCCTATTGACAGAACTTTGGGTGAAAGTGAGTACCGTCTTCGCTATTAATAATAATAATAATAATAGTTTATTGCATATAAAAAAAAAGAAGTACAACAACAAATATTTAGGTGTAGGTACAATGTTCACACATCAGTTTACCCTCTTACTCCTAAGCTAAGTAAAAACTTGTATTATAGGAGTTAGTGGCCGACCATACGCATCCATGCACTTAAGGCATCATAAAAATTGCTACGCCTAAATTTTAGATAGCAAAAAAAAAAGTAAAAAAATAGTAATAATAATAAAAGTAACAAGAAAATAATAATACTAATATAACTACAATTTTGAGTCTCAAAACCAACAACAACAACAATAGCAAACGCCTACCAAATTGCCTAGCACGCGTCACTATCTTTGTAATCATAATAGATCTAGAGTGCTAACCAGTGTGTCGAGCTCCAAACCACTGTCCTTCATATCACAGGGTGTCCTAGCATGAAGGCCAGGGAACCATTCTACTGTATTTATAATAGCAGGCCCTTATATTACTAATGTTTGATTTCATATTGTTATTTCTTTTGTAAGAGGCTTATGAAATAAATTATTATTATTGATATTATAATCAATTCTAGAGGGATACGTATTTACGAGAATAGGTTTTGTCATGGACGCTAAAGCTCGCGTTCCGGCCCGGACGTCTAGTCTGTTAGCGTATACTTACGAGTATACCTATAGAAAAACCGGCCAAAAGCGTATCGGACACGCCCAAAATAGGGTTCCGGAGCCATTACGAAAAAATTAAGTAATATTTTTCTAAGGATTTCGTACTTTATACGGAATGTTCGAAGTATAGGTATATTTTATACCTTACGCTGCTATTTACTCATAAACTACTAATAATTCTCAAGCAAAATTAGCCGCTATAGTTTTACTTGGAAGTTTAATATACTGACTACCATCCTGAATTTTTTCAAATTTTTCCACCCACCGGTTTAGATTTTAGAGGGGGGGGGGGACGCTCGATTTTAATGAAAATTTGGGAGGTACCCTAAAAAAAATTGTTTTTGAATTTTTAATTGTACTGTTTTGTCGGCATAGTTTACTTATATATTCGTACGAAATTACAGCTTTCTAACATTGATAGTCTCTGAGCAAAGCCGCGGACGGACAGACAGACAGACGGACAGACAGACAGACAGACATGGCGAAACTATAAGGGTTCCGTTTTTGCCATTTTGGCTCCGGAACCCTAAAAACGACGCGCAGATCTCAAGTATAATCAATCGCTGCGATTTCTAAATACGCCAGCTACATTAATACTGGAACATTTTCTAATAACCACAATTTATCATTGTTTTACTCTTGAAACAAACAGCTGTCATTCCTAAGCCTGTATAAAGTGTGAAGGGAAGTTTTTAATCATACCTACCTAAAATACGTACAATAATCGTAGCTACCAATTATTTTTCTAAACTTGACTAATAAATGACGTTAAAACTTCCGAAAAAACGTATTTTACCTATTTTCAGCGACGTACTCGTAAACACTAGTCTTTGCATCTAGTATTTTTGTGGACGTGTACTTAGAGACTTGTTTGACTTATTTTAAGTGCATAACCTACCTGTACATCTCACCTCTAATCAATACTTTCTGGTTATATGTATTTAAGTATGTATTTATCTATATAAGTATGTTTATCCGTTGCCTAGTGCCCATAGTACAAGCTTTGCTTAGTTTGGGACTAGGTCAATTGGTGTCAAGTGTCCCACGATATTTATTTATTTATTATTTATTTACAGTCGAACTACAAGGCACATTTGATGTGAACAGGCCAAAACTAATCTTCTGTCAAAGTGAGAGGGCTCCAGACGTACAATTGGCGTTGAACAGTATTGAGTCAGATGCTTTGATCGTCACTTTCGATAAAGGCGACTACCTCTGCAGCTTCGCAGAGTTCATCGAGACTTATGGGGATAACAGCCCCATCGAGGATTTTAAGTAAGTTCTCCATTTTACAATAAAACAAAGGAGATTCTCGTACACTATCATCACCATATCAGCCGTAGAACGTGCTCTATTGGCAATGTAGATCTCCTCTCTAAGCAAAACGACACTAAACTTGCTTCGAGATTTTTGCCGAGGATTTATTGGATACGTATCATCATGGATAGTAAAATTTTGAATAATGAATGAATCGTTTATTTAAAGAACATATGATACAATATATAGATGTGGTGGGCAAAGAGAATATAACCACTACGTTTTAGTGGTGGGTACTATTTAACTATTAGTGATCCGTATACTTAGGTAAAAACTTAAGAAGATGACCTATAGTATGCTGTAGTTAGGGTTGACACCATTTTTTTGAAGAAAAATTGTATTTTTGTTTTAAATGAAAAAAATATTGTACTTTTAGGAATCTCGTGAAAAAAAATAGTACACATCTATTTTTAATCATTATTTTTCCATGAGTATTTATTATTACTTTTTGCTTTGGCCATCAATAAGGTGACAATGACAAAGGAGTTGGTAAGTGGTACCAACTAACTAAGCGCCATACGTACAGGAATGAGTTTCATTCACAGTTAACTCAAAAAAAACGCGACAATTGAATTAGCGATAAAAATATAGTATTTTTCGTCCTATATTGTTTTTCTATAATAAATAGTACAATTGACTAAAATATAGTACAATACTATATAATATAGTACGGGTGGCAACCCTAGCTGTAGTGGACAGAAATATATGGGACTTAAATCATTTTTCGAATATGGAACGTCGACATCTATACGAACACATTACTGCTACAATTAACAAGATATTGAAATTACAAAAAAAAGGAAATAAAATTAAAATGAAACTGTTCATTGTTAAGTTCAACGACTTAAAAATCATCATCATCATCATCATCTCAGCCTATATACGTCCCACTGCTGGGCACAGGCCTCCTCTCGGAATGAGAGGGCTTGGGCCATAGTTCCCACGCGGGCCCAGTGCGGATTGGTAACTTCACACGCACCCTTGAATTGCTTCGCAGGTTTGTGCAGGTTTCCTCACGATGTTTTCCTTCACCGCAAAGCTCGTGGTAAATTGCGCACATGAATTTCAAAAACTCAGAGGTGCGAGGCGGGATTTGAACCCACGACCCTCTGCTTGAGAGGCGATAGGTCAAACCACTAGGCCACCACGGCTTTTTAGGCGACTTAAAAATACCTACGGTGATTTCTTGATGTTCTGTTAAAAGTAAATGCTCAAGTTCATCACCACCTTCAGATGCAAGTGCTATATATAACATACATTCGAACCTTAGACCAACAGATTTCGACCCTGAGGATACTATCGCCCTGTTGATCGCCACCAGTGGTACCACAGGTTTGCCAAAAGGAGCAGCAGCTACCCACAAGAATTTCGCTATCACTGGACCGTATCTATGGTAAATATGTCCCTTTGGATAACTTAATAGTATATTGTGCATTAAGGGCCGTAAGAAGGGGATTACTAACGAGAGTCTATTAGAAGTCCAACGCTGAAGAATACTTTCCAAGATTTTAAGATTCGGCATGTCTATAAGTAGATAGGTATATGGCGAAAGTGTTGATGACTTTTACTTCTTCTTTTGTCATTTTCATAGATATGAAAGCTACAATCCGAACGAAAAAACAGGTTTTTAAAATCTTTAATCGAAGTTGCCGGAAATTTTTCCATCATCTCGACCGTAACCGTAACGCAGTGCACCGGCCTCTTCTCAGAAGGTCCACTCGAGCCCAGTGCTGATTGGAAACTTTACACACCCATTAGATAAATGACTTTAAATGTTTGTGAGCTTTCTTTCACCGTAACGCTCGTGATAAATTTTAAATGCAATTTCTGAGGTGTAATTCTGGATTTCATTCAACCCATGATTCTCTAGCTTGCCCAAAATGTTTAGCTCCGAACGCACCTATACGATGCACCTATTATATACGATGTAAACATGTGACATGAAAAAGAGCTCTTTGCTGTCTACTTCTAGAATAAACATGATGGCACTTGAGGTATTCCAACTTAGGCCTCTAGGTTGGCAACGCATCTGCAATACCCCTGGTGTTGCAGATATTTGTGGGCGGTGGTGATCTATTACCACCAGGAGACTCACTTGCTCGTTTGCCTTCCAGTCGTATATAAAAAAAAACATGTTTATTTTTTCATGGCTTGGTCTACCTGCTTTTGAAGAGTTTTAACGACTTTACTTGTTCTCAGGATAAGACACTCGCAGTTCCCGCACCCAACAAAGATGGTGCTCATCGGATCACCGCTGCAATGGCTAACAGCTCTCATCAACTTCATCATGTCACCTGTATTCAGAATCACGCGACTACAGAGTTCCCAATCTCTTACGCAGGACCATGCACGCTATCTCATCAACACTTATCAGGTAAAGAACCAGGCATTGGCATACCCAGGGGATGGGGGGTTGGGGAGGGTAGCTGCCCTCCTGGAAATTTTGAAAAATCGGAACCACGGGTGTTTCCCATACACACTACATAAATACTTAACGATATGTTTCGTGTAGTATGCTTGACAAAACAAGCGCGGGAGTACAATCTAAAAAAATGTGACTTGGCCCTCCGCCCTCTTTGGACAAAAAGCTGGGTAGGTATACGCTCTTGAGTAGGGTCAATAATTACAGGGGAGCAGTAGTAACGATTCGAGAAGGTTGGGACATTCCAAAAAAAATGAATTTTACGGAAGCTTCCGATTATAATAATCTCAAGCTGGTACTGTACTTACCGGCTGTTGATCCACAACCAGGAGGCAACATTCTTATGCCGGTGCCCCACGGCAATTAGGCGACTATTCCTATGTTCTCTCGTAACTACTCAATGGCTGAACCGATTTTGTCAAATGATACGTCATTGGATTCGTCTTGATGACGTGAGTGACACTGGGTACATGAAATTCCTGAAAAATCAAAATACCGAATTTTTGGCGCCAAATTGTAAGCTTTCAAAAAATGTTTTTTTATTAAAATCTATCGAATAAAGTATGAAATGAAAGCTAATAACTAGCCCATTCTAAGTGTATGTGGATTATAATAGTTTTAATCTATTATTTTCATACAACTATTAAAAAAGTGCGAAATAAAAAAAAATAAAAAATCAAAAAACCCGACTGCTTAAATCGTGACGCTCATAAATTCTTAACTAATGAATGGGTCCCGACTGTTAAACTTCAAGTTAGCTACTTATCAAAGTTCTAGCCCACTAGACTTGTTTTCTTCTTTTTATTTAGTCTATTTTAAGGCAGTCCGGTTTTTGATTTTTTTTTCACTATTTTTTTATTATAAGAATGTTGTCCAAAATAATGCAGAATCAATAAACATATGTTTTTTTATTATGTTACAATAAACAAGAAATACCAAGAAATAAGTAGGTACAACATACGTATATCTTCCATGCCATCATACATCTTCTTACCTCATGTTAGTTTCATTCAAGTATGTCATTGAAGCTTAATTTAAAAATAATTGTAAACTTGATCACAAAAAGGTTTCCCCAGTCATTGTCATTATATTTACGCCATTATACATAGTCTAAAAAGAGAAGTAAAAAATTAAATTGCTTGCACTTACTGAAATAAGTTAATGACCAGTTTTTTCGGTAGTTAATCTATTTAATACAATTAGATAATTTGCAACAATGATGAGTTAATAATATTATGTCTATATTTTTTTTGTTTGTTTACATGATTGAGAATATTTAACTAGATATTTAAGTAATGCTTTAGTCACGCACATAATCAGTTTTATTTTTGTTTTGCTAGATTTTCTTTCATTGTTTTTTACGTCGTAAAAATGTTCCCACCTCGTGGGCTTAATATTTTTCTTTTTGTTTGTGGGTAGGTACATATCTCTCGGTGTTCTGCTCTCTCAGTTAGAAAGAAAGCCACAGAGTTTGCATATTTACTGTAGTGTCATTATCATCCCAGGCTACTTACGTCCCACTGCTGCGCACAGGCCTCTTCTCAGAATGAGAGAGCTTGGGCCGTAGTTCCCATGCGGGCTCAGTGCAGATTGGGGACTTCGTTTGTGCAGGTCCTCACGATATCTTCCTTCACCGTAAAGCTCGTGCTAAACTTCAAATGTAATTTTGCCCATGAATTTCGAAAAACTCAGAGGTGCGATCTGGGGTTTGAACCCACGATCCTCTGCTTGAGAGGCGATAGGTCAAACCACTAGGCCACCATGGCTCCCTGTAAAGTGATCTAATACTGAAGTGTAATCCGAAGTAATGTTCCTTCTCGTCTCGTCGTTGTCTAGAATATATATAGAATAATCTCGTCGTCGTTGTCTGTAAAAACCGATGTCATATTTGTTACGAAGAGCAAAGCCAACGAGACGATATACTTCATCTTTATCTGACACATCATTGTTAGTACCTATCGCTTTCCTTTTCTTTCTAATTTCATAATCCATACTTACTTACTTAGTAATATTATAAATGCGAAAGTGTGTTTGTATGCTTGTGTGTTTGTATGTTTGTTTGTTTGTCCGTCTTTCACGCCGTAACGCAGCGACGGATCGACGTGATTTTTGGCATAGAGATAGTTTATGGGCCCGAGAGTGACATAGGCTACTTTTTATCCCGGAAAAATGCACAGTTCCCGAGGGAAGAGAGCGCGATAACCGAATACCACGCGGGCGGAGCCGCGGGCAAAAGCTAGTACATACCTATAAATCTTCACTTTGGTCTTACTTTATTACCTAAATTATGCAATCTACGTAAGCGCGAGACCGCTCCCGGCATTATTACAAGTATTACAACGAAGTTCAAAATTCGAACTTCGTATCTTGCCGTCCCGCTGACGCTAATTTTATTTAATACGAGAGTGAGAGAGACGGTAACTTCGATTTTTAAATGCCGTAGTAGCCTCCCTGACTTTAGACGTTTGTTGCAGCCAACCTTCACTATTTTAAGTCCGACGTTTGCGACAACCCTGATGAGAGCGAACGATAGCGAGCCCTGCGACTTCACTTCCCTGGAGACACTTTTCTTGGGAGGCAGTGCTGTACTTCCAGATCTGATCCAAGAAATTAAGGTTGATAACAAAATATATTGCTTACGGGATGTAGACTGTGATTTTGTAGTGCATATGCCATGACTGTACATAGGAACATGTCAGGAACATGTCAGGAATGGCATGTCAAACAAATACATGACACGTGACGGCGGTGGTTAGGAAACGTGCAAGTGGGCATAGTCTCATTACTTTTCAATACAAAGAACATATTTTTCACTTCTCACTCTCTTAAAGTTCGTCTTTGTGCTGGATCTAGGCGACATAAAACTTATTTTTATGCTCTAATGCATAAAGCAAAATCTTCGTCTAAGAACAAGGCAATCAGGCCTAAACGGCCACAAACAAAAAAGTTTCAATGTATTTTTTCAATGATTTTTAATTTAAGTATATGAAACTGAAAATCAATCAAATAAACCAAATTAAATTAATAAAACAATTATATTAGCAATGCATGAAAAATTAAAGATACCTAGTACTCAAGTGAACAATGTTTCCTCTATTGTTATTTCATCTTCTCGCATTCGAAGTGAAAAGTAGAGTGTAAAACTCGAGCATTAAACCTATTTTCCCCTCGACGTGTCTTTTCACCCTCGCCGCACTGGCCCGGATGGCTATATGAACGTCTCGGGTAAAATGGCTCGTTTACACTCTTGTTTACAATCTACTATTTGCCTGACACGTTGCTATTATGGTCATGGTATGATACGGTAAAGGGTAGAGCCTTTAATGGTTTTCTATCGGGAAAAGTCGGATCTCCGTCGGGATACGATGGTACCCGAAGTCAAGATTACTATTTGGAGTCTTTTTGTATTTTTTATTTCAACTCCAAATTTTTGTTCGTTAAAAGACACGCAGGTTGCGGCTCGAGCTAGCGCTACCTACTCTGGGCTTGACCGTATGCACGCCACTGAAATAGTGATTTAAGCAACTGTTACGTAAGAAGGGTCCTTAAAACACGAGTGTGGCTTTATGAAACGCGCGTAGCCGAGTATTTCAAGGTCTAATTACGAGCAGTTGCATATACATATAATAATATTATTTTGTCTACACATGTATTATAAGTACTCTAAGATTAATTGAGAGAGCACGTCAAAGACAAACTTTTCCGATAAAATGCGATGAAAAACTATTATGCACCTACATCTGTAAATTTAATGAGCTCGCTTTATTTCGACGCAGTTTTATGCACCGTGAGCATGGTTTGTTTCAAAATATTTCGGATTATCTAAATTCACATTGTTTTTCTAGAAAATAACACCAAATACTGAAATTCTGAATGTGTACGGGCTCAGCGAGTTGACGTCTTTAGGATTCATGGCCGACGAAACTTGCCTCGGTTCGTGTGGGAAACCGATAGGAATGTTGCAGTACAGAGTAAGTGCGTCCGTTATGTTCTTGTCTAAGGTAGTCGGAAATAGATTATATTATTATTTATTTATTTCTTATTTAATTACTTAGTAAATTATTTTAACCGCGCGTATTTTCTAGTGGTTAAAATAAGTATAAATCGCTATTTAAACATTCAATACAAATAAGTAGGTATTTGAATGTTTCATATCCAACTTCCGTCTTTTATTTTTCTGTTATTTATGTTGTTTCGTTTGTCAATTGTATTGTTTTTTTTTGTACAGTCGGGGTCAAAGATATCTCTACACTTTACAACCTTGTCATTTTCAATTCATGTTTGAACTTTTGTATAAAATTGTCAGATGGCGTACCTACAGTGACAAGCTACTAAACTTGCATAAAAACTTTCCTTACAGTTGATAGACGTTGAGACACAAGAAGATATTTACGAGCCAAACAAAAACGGAGAGCTGTGGCTGAAAGGTCCCGGCATAATCAAGTGCTATTACAAAAACCCAGAAGCAACAGATGATACTTTCGCAGAGGGCCGCTGGTTTAAAACCGGAGATATGTTTTACAGGGATGAAAACTACAACTTTTTCTTCGTGGAGAGAATCAAGTTGTTACTGAAGTATATGAATCACCAGGTTAGTTATAAGATGCATTCAAAGCGAGATTTTTCTCACCATAACATGCTGTGGAGCGCACGGTTTTTATAGAATTGAAAATCACACGCTTAGTCCAAAACAATGGCTTTTATTTTTTTCATCCGGTTCGCAGTTGCCCTTGAAGACTTTTCTTCCACAACGTTATCTGTGTCGGTGTGTTTGTATAATTTCTGTTAACTATACAGGGTGGAAAGTTGAAATGGGGCAGCAATACTGGGTTAAGAGACTAACTTTAGTTAAAATGTTCTGTTTTTAGTTGTCTACATACTGTTTAATTTTCTTTAGGCATAAAGGATATATTCGTAAAAAAACAACATGCGAAAGTTTCACTTTGCAAATCAGTACATCAGTAGGGTGTTCTAGTACTCTAACCTTAGTTGGTCACATAGAGTGTTTTAATCCTTGATAGAAATGCGACCAATTGGCATTAAAAAAAAAATCAAATCTGATTGTACATTTTATCAAAAATCTGTGAATGTCGGTGGTCATCACTACCGACATACTACGTAAGGTCTCCGAAAAAACAGCATTTTCGCGTATCAGCAAGGGAT
This sequence comes from Choristoneura rosaceana, assembly GCA_037349165.1. Taxonomy (NCBI): domain Eukaryota; kingdom Metazoa; phylum Arthropoda; class Insecta; order Lepidoptera; family Tortricidae; genus Choristoneura; species Choristoneura rosaceana. The sequence goes on along the minus strand of JAZBNJ010000018.1, from coordinate 8,827,355 downwards.
CTAGTTGCTACCCTTGCTGCCCCATCTTAACTTTCCATCCTGTATACCTTTATCTATATATATAAAATTCAAAGTCCTGACTGACTGACTGACTGACTGACTGATATATCAACGCACAGCCCAAACCACTGGACCTAGAGACTTGAAATTTTGTACATAGATACCTTATACAATGTAGGCATCCACTAAGGAAGGATTTTTGAAAATTCCCACGGGAACGGGAAAAATCGGGATTTATATATTCGATTCTGAGTGACCCTAATCTCAGTAACTATAATAACTAGACTCTTCAAATTTGATACAAAGATAGTTATAATAATAATTAAAACATAAATTTCAGGATTTTAGGGAATTTCCGCGGGATAAGGAAGAAACGGGATTTATATATTCAGTTTAACGGAATCCCATGAACAATAATTACTAGACTCTTCAAATTTGGCATCGAAGTAGGTGATTATAATAGTAAAAAATAAATTTAAGGATTTTTTGGAAATTCTCACGGGATAAGGAAAAAACGGGATTTATATTTAGTTCAGAGGGATGAAATCTACGTTTTACTGGTCGTAGAAAATAGTAATTTAGCATTTAGGTTCCTTTGGGGGAGTGTAGGAGAGCACTACAAAAGGATTTCCCGAAATTCTGACGGGCGCGAGAAAAAACGGGGTTTTTCGTTTTTCTGGTCGTAGAAAGCTGAAATTTGGCATGTAGGTTGCTTCAGGACTGTCGGAAAGCATTAAAGAGATAATTTTCCGAAATTCCCACGGGATTTTTCGCTTAACGGATGCAAAAAGCTGAAAATCGGCATGTAAATTACTTGGGGAGTGTAGAAGAGCATTGAGAGTGGAATTTTTCGTTTCACTGGTCATATAAAACTGAAAATTGGCATGTAGGTTATTTGGGGAGTATAAGGGAGCACTAAAAAAGAATATCCCGAAATTCTGACGGGAACGGGAAAAAACGGGATTTTTCGTTGGACTGGACGCAGAATGCTGAAAATCGGCATGTAGATTGCTTAGGGTGTGTGTAGAGGAGCATTGAGAGAGGACTTTAGATAATTCCCAATGGAACGGGAAAAACGAGATTTTTCGTTTTACGGGTCGTTGAAAGCTGAAATTTGGCAAGTGGGTTCTTTGGGGAGTGTAGAGGAGCGTTGAGAGAGAATTTCCCGAAAATTATTACCGGAACGGGAAAATCGAAATTTTTCTTTTTCTTTCTTATTTATTTAAAAAAATCTTTTTTTATTCGAAAGAGTCCCGTGAGATAGCCCACGAGAATCCTATGTCGCATAGGTACGAAGTCGCGTGCAAAAAAAAAAGTAGGTTTTCTAAAATTACATCCTTTGACTTGAAGATGAGAAACAGGGCTTCAAAATCGATTTTTAAATTGCAAATGTAATCCTCCGAAAAATCAATAAAAACACGAAAATAAAGATCGTAGAAAGTAAATCTGTGTTCCCAAATTTAACGCGAGCGAAGCCGCGGGCAAAAGCTAGTGGTTACTATACTTAGTGTTAACTAGTACCTAAACATGCAGCATCTTAACTCATTGTGATAGCAAGAATAGTTACCACACTAATTATCAACGCGCGAATACTTAAGGGTCGCTTTAACAAGTTCAATCGTTTTATGGCGTAAATTCCAAAAGCTGAACTTCAATTATGAACCGCAGATCTCCCCAGTGGAACTTGAGGGTGTAATCCGCCAGCACCCAGCCGTGTCTGACGTGGCAGTGACGAGCATATCAGACCCAGAATGCGGGGAGCTGCCCGTTGCCTGTGTAGTGCGAAGACCTGGCTGCGATGTCACCGCCGACGAGATTAAAGACATTGTCAAAGGTAAGATAACAGCCACTGGGGTGACAGTACCAGACCTAGCTATAGAGCTAGGTTTTCCATCCAAGTAACACGTTTCATTCTTTGCGTTTACGATTTTTCTTGTCCTTACAGATAATCTGGTAGACTCGAAACGATTGCGGGGAGGGGTGATATTCCTAGATGCTATACCACAGACAGCTTCCACTAAGGTCCATAGAAGAAAACTTAAGGAGATCGCACTGCAAGCCGAGAGAGAATAAAATCCTTAACAGATGACAGGTTAATTTTATAACAAACCTTACAAGCAACTGCTAACTTCTTCGCTTTTTTAGACGTGAATTATATTTATTAGAACCAGTTTACCGAATGTATTCTCGCTTCTGCCTAGTTACAAGCATCATACGTGCTTGGTCTAGATCTCAAGTCGTTTCTGTAGTTCTCAGCTAAAGTTGGATATACGAGTTTATCAACTCGCGTAGTAGGTAACAGTTTTAAGTGATTAGACTACATCATTAATCGATTGACTGACATACTTTTGATGACCTTTAAAACATTATTTGCTCCCTGGATTTGGTAAGGCTTTCTGTTAAAATAAGTTTGTTAATATTTGCTCATTTCAAAGCTATTAAAATCAAAGATAGTTTATCGAAAATTCATTTCATTTTCCGGATCAAAATTAAAGTTATTTTTTATCAAGCAGTACTTTGGAATCGAAGATGACAGACGTCTATACCTTACGAGTAGACATATCCATTATCATCATCATCATCATCATCCTACGAATTAGCCTGAAACATGTCGAGCTAAACTCGACTTAGGCCGTGAGTTATAAAGGTTGATTTCATTAAATATGGTCTCACAGTAGTTTCAACTTCGAAGTCAATCGGGAGTTCATTAAAGTTAATTACGGTCTGCTCTACCTACTTACTTTTCTTATATATATATTTTTTATGGCATTGTCACTAGTTGACATTGCTAATAAGGATCTGATAGCTTTAATTTACGGTTTTTAGTATTGAAAAAATCTCGATTAATAGATATTAAGTTCTTAATATCTAAATGACTTATTTGTGTAATTACCAGTGGCGTGGCGCTAAACTTCGGTAATTCTTACTATCACCGGTTTGCCGAAATTTTTATGTAACTTCAGTGACGGCCAGCTTGACAATTGTGTACGCTTACTTACGAGGTGTTCTATCCGAAAATATACTCACTAATGTCTAACTCTAATGGCCGCGCAAAGTATAAAGCCCAACACGTACAGCCGGAGTAAAAAAAGGTTCGTCACCTTAAGATCTATTTTCCTTTGCTCAGTATGAGCGCTCATCTGCTTTACCGATTGAGTAGGACATACTGCGTCAACCTGTCAACCTGCTAAACATAATCAGGTAACCATAGCAACCCTACAACTAAACCTTGGCACTGACAAACATTGACAATTAAATAGAACATTATTTGATTGAAACTTTTACGTAGTTGTTTATTAAAAAGGTTTTTGTATTGATATGAAACTAGACATATGTCAGAGGTGTATACTATTTTGATCCTTGTCATGCCAAGTAAGTATAATTTGATATGCACTTGTCTACTTAGTACTTTGGTTTCAAAACGTAATAAGAGTCTATGACTTCGTAAAGGAATCAATTTACGACGAACTGACGAAGGTTTTTCTACCCCCACTGTACAGACGGGTGCGGGTCATGCGCGGGCCCACGACGGGCGTATTACATGGCGGTATATGGACGCCATCAACTGACGGCGGGCGCAAGACGGGTGCGGGTCGGGTCATGCGTAGGTATATTATTTTTTTTAATTAATATCATGGGACACTTGACACCAATTGACCTAGTCCCAAACTAAGCAAAGCTTGTACTGTGGACACTAGGCAACGGATAAACTAAACATACTTAAATATAGATAAATAAATACTTAAATACATATACAACATCCAAGACCCGAGAACAAACATTCGTATTATTCATACAAATATCTGCCCCGGCCGGGATTCGAACCCGGGACCTCAAGCTTCGTAGTCAGGGTCTCTAACCACTCAGCCATCCGGTCGTCCAAATATAACGCCAATATAACGCCATGTAATATGCCCGTCGCGGGCCCGCGAACGTTCCGCACCCGTCGTCTGTGTGTGTTAGGCTTAAGTAAGTATTTTGATAGGTTTATGGCACCACGCTGAGTTTTTTGTGTAGATTTTGTAAATAAATTATGAAGAAAAGTGATGTTTTGTTTTATTTTTTCCGTTTTTATAGAGAGAAAGTAAATACATTTAGTCACAACAATGTATTAGAAGCAGACAACACGAAGGATCGTCCGGGTGCAGTTCATCTGTCAGATATAAATATGGGATGAATAGAAAAGAGCGTAGTATGACTAACATGAGAGACAGCATGAGATGTGTGTGAGAACGAAAGAGAAAGAATGAATAAGGAGCAGCAGGGTTACTACGAAATTCGAAGTTCATAACGTACCGGCACTCACTCTCATTTTAAACTAGCTTTTGCCTGCGGCTTCGCCCGCGTGGAACTTGTTTATCGCGCGCTGTTCCATATAAGCTTCACCCCCCATTTCATCCCCTTAGAGGATGAATTTCGAAAAATCCTTTCTTAGTGCTCACTTACATCATAAAAAGAACCCCTGTACCAAATTTCAAGTTTCTAGGCCCAGCGGTTTAGGCTGTGCGTTGATATATAACCCAGTGAGTCAGGTTTGCGTTTTATATATATAGATAATATCCCGCTCCAGCGGGACGGCGAACAAAGTTCGAATTTTGAACTTGGTAGTACGGGACTTATTTTAAAAATAGAACGCGAGATTGCTTTGCGACTGAAGACGAAAGAGGTGGTATGTTTGTTTTTATATTTTATTTTTATTATACGGTATTTCTCATTTTTGTGCACACAGCCACTTCCGTGGATGTAAAAACATTTTGAAATATTTGTTATCGTATCAAAAATAATTCGTGAATCCATATTAGCACTTTCTTGAATCATTAGAAAACGAAATTGTATCCACGGTAGTGACACCCATATTTTATAAGTAAATGTGTACACAAAAATGAGAAATTCCCACAATTTACTTATTTAGCTTTAAAAAGGGTTTTTTTTTCATATATCTAGGATCCCGCATAAGTAAATATTGTATGGGCTACTAGAAATTATTGCATCTTCAGCTTTCGTGCGTCCTTGTGTGTGAGGGTGTGTTATTGCCAGTTATTGGTGTGTTATTATGCGAATTTAGCGTCTATAATTGATATAATTTGAATACTAGCTTATTAGGCATCACTTGAGTGAAATAATAGATCAACTAAAAGAATTTCTTTGTTCACCAGTAACTTTATGATAAGTAAGTTTAAGCAAAATAGTCTGCGTATTCATGCAGGTGCTCCACCTCCACACTGTAAGATAAGAACGCACACCATAATTCTCTAATTCTTTTAGTTCATTGATATGGACCTCCTCAAAGAAACGCCTGATTCAATAATAATAATAATAGAATTTTGATGGCAAATAATTTAATGTAAGTTAGGTTTTATAAAATACAGTAAGTTAGGCTTTGAAGTATCTGTAGGCGGCGCCTTCCCACGTACTCAAGGTGATTGTCTGAAATAAAATGTTTATTAAGTAAATTATTACTACTAACTAATGTAGACAGTGGATTTGAAATAGTGATTACAAGTTTGCCCGTTTGGTGTCGGGTTAGAATTACACCTCTCTATTTCTTCCGTTTATGTCGTAAGAGGCGACTGAGGATATAGGTTAAGGTATACCGTAGGCGGCAGGCTAGCACCCTCTCACTATTGTACCGTTTTTGTCAATCTTAAAACCTAAAATTGCTAAAAGTGGCTCCGAAGCGATAACGTTTAGTGTGCTCTACCTACCCCATTTGGGATGATACAGGCGTGATGTTTTTGTGTGTGTGTGTGTGTGATTACAAGTTTAAGGTGGATACAATGCGATTGGTTAGATAGATAGATAGATTTATTCATTAGATAGCCTCTTTTTGTCAAAAATAAATATTAACTTGTACTAGTCTTATCCATATTAAACTTGTAATCGCTACTTCAATTTCGCTCTCTACTAATGCGACAATATCGTCTAACGCGCTGATGTTCGCAAACGCATTCATGCACCATTTTTTCTACCCTCGTCTTATACTGTGTGTTACAGAAAAAAGTGGTGAAAAAGATTGTGATTTGAATTATAATATCAACTTACCGCCTTGAGCGTGTCATCGGAGAACTCTCTCTTGATGGTGATCACTCTCCCACTGGGGGTTTTCTGTGTTTGTGTCACGACATTTCCGTCGACTACAATTGTGGTTTTCGCCTGTAATAATAACAATGCGTAGCTATAAGCCGGATATATTCAAAACTAGTTTTTGAGATATGTATACCTATATATATAATATAAACCGCCAAGACAAGCAAATATAGTGATCTCGGCGCCGAATATATGTAATTTCGTTCCTTTCGGTGTCGAGACCCTTGATCCGTGGGGCCCAGGAGCACTAAGCCATTTCAAAGACATTTCGAAGAGGCTTATCGATGCCACCGGTGACCGAAGAGCTGGCAGCTACCTCGCTCAAAGAATAAGCCTAGCGCATTACAATATACTCTTTGGCCTAGCGATTCAACGAGGAAATGCTGCCAGCATCTTCAGCACAATGCCGCAGGGGCCTTTTTTTAGATATAGATTAGTTTTTCATATAGTTTTTAATTTATTTTGTAATATTTGGTATTATTACTGCGTTTTGATTTATTTATATCTTAATAAATCATCTTTACTTGAAAAAATATTTCATTATGATGTTAAATTTATCATGGCGTAAAACCTAAGCAGTGACAGTGAATTTTAGAAACCTCCTTGCAAAAAAACGGGCACCTATGGTTTTTTTGTATTTTATGTGCATGAAAGCTTATTTTCTAAGCTTCAGTGCCTAAAAATCTGAAAAACCATAGGTGCCCGTTTTTTTTTGCAAGGGGGTTTATTTCTGACCTTATTCATGAAGCTAAGTAAGTGATCTTTAAAATAAGGCAGTAAAATAAGGTCAATAATCCTAGTAGGCTGTCGTGTCAGTCAACCTGAATTAGCATAGACTAACAAGAGCGAATCCACGGGGACTTATGGGAGGCCCCACTGGGCTCAAGGCTGGGTCCAAGACAACAGAAGATACTTTTCTAAGCTCATGGCCCCTGGCCCCCTGGCTATAGCATTTGACCATGCGACCCCTCTGGCTATAAATTTGGACCCGCCTTAGTAGACTACGTGTTAAAGGGCAGAAGAGTCTACTCACGGTACCGGCCGCAATTTTCTCGTCGAACTCTTCACCGTTCTTGAAGTTCAAGTCCGTCGTCTTCTCAGGAGTGATCAGACTGAGAATGTATCCATCCCCATCTTGCACCAGCTTCTGTGTTGGGTGATTATTGACAACATGTTTCGCAATGTCACCAGAAATACCTGAGAACACACATTTATTTCAATACTAGCTTAAGCCCGCGACTTCGTCTGCGCGGATCTAGGTTATCGCGCGGTGGCGCCCTCTACCGGAACAAAAAGTATCCTATGTTGATCCTTGGGGCTTAAACTATTTCTATACCAAATTTCATCAAAATCGGTTCAGCGGTTTCGTCGTGAAAGCGTAACAGACAGACAGACAGACAGAGTTACTTTCGCATTTATAATATTAACATGGATTGCTTGTTATTAAATATTTCACAAGGAGATTAGGAAAACTGGTAGTATTTCCATATATTTCCGTTAAGATATACTTACAGCATATTAAAAAATATCTGGCATATCTTACAATCTAGCTCATATCATGGTATTCAATATCTGGACGACCGAGCTCCGCTCCAAACTCGGTATCAAGTGTTTATCCAGAGATAAGACCGAGCTAGATCGATTTTTCATCCTCAAAAATCTCTGCATACAAAATTTCATCGAGATCTCCAAAAAATATATAAGTATATACATACAAGAATTGCTCGCTTAATGGTCTAGATTATGTTGAGTTACTAAACGCATTCGAGAACTTAGTTGCGACAAAATCTGTCACTATCACTTTGTATTATTTACATACTTTAGATAGGTCATAAAGTAAACATTCGTATAAAACATTAATAAATAAGTGGTACAGTCAAAGTCATAAATAAGTGATCACTTTTGTACCTTGTCATTTTAACGTCATGTTTGAAAAGCCATATACGAAATTAAGTATTATGTATCGCCTGAGAGTGAAAAAGGCACTTATTTATGATGTTGAATGTACAGTGGTGACAAATAGTCGTAGTAGGACTCCCAGAAACTTTTTATCTTTAAATTAGTTACCCAAACGTTTCAGACTTTCGCTGACGAATAATGAAAACCTTGGTGAAAACAATAGTTAGGTAGGTAGGCACCGATTTTATGACATTACTGTAAAAGCTGTCTTTTTTGATCAAATTTATGTAGATTTTCAAGGGGGTTTTATTTTGGGGACAAGTATAGTTTAATGTAATCGTTAAATAATCAAGGATAGTACGACATATTTATACACGATCAAAAAAAGATTTGAATGCATAAAGCTGAACCAAAAATTGGATCATTTTGGGCGTTTATTCGAGCGTTTCCACCGCCTCATTTATCTGATCTGGTCACATTTTTAACGAATTGGCTCTAGATTTTGATGTCGTTTTTACAATTATTTATAAGTGTACCTGCATTTCTACCAGACAACTAAAAAAATGTATTAGAATATTCGGACATTTTTACAGAAAAGTGTCCAGAAAAATGAGACGGTTGAAACGCTCCAATAAACGCCATTTAGTACAACGTAGTTCCAAAGTTATCTATATAATGTTATATCAAAAAGTAATGCAATCAAGACTCACCTAAAGCTTCTACAAACTGTTCAAAGTTTTCCTGTTTTTGGAATTTGTACTCCTTCCCAAAGAACGCCATTATTTGCACAGTTATAAAATCGAGTATTAAATTAAACAATAAAACATTAAATGTGCTTAACTCGTTTTAAACCTTCTTTATATCGATTTCTTTATCAATATTATCTTTATGTTATAATTCTGAGCAGTAATCCCACTGCCAAATTCCATTTGAAAACGATTCTCAGATAACTATCTTAGTACTTTTTTTATGGGATGAGAAATATCTTTGTTTACACATATTCTATTAACTATACATAGTAATAACAAATAAATAAATTGATTAACTATGAAAAAAAAAACTATAACTGTAACCATCTTAGTACTTAGATATATAATCATTCATCGTTTCTATAAACTGCACTTTTGATTGCATGCACTCAATGCCTGCTAGATGTTTTGATTATATTTCATTTGCGCTAATAAATATAACGTTCAAATGACAAATGATGATTATTTAACTTGAACTAAAAGAATTTCCTTGCTCTTGAACTAAAGGAAATTCTTTTAGTTCATTGATGTGGACCTCCGCAAAGTAACGCCTGATTCAATAAATTATTTGATTATGTAACTTTGTAAAATGGTAACTATATTTTTATTTTTTCCAACAGATATAATGCTTGAAACAGTGAAATCTCATTAAAACTACCGATTTTCGAATATTTCAACTCAAATTCGCTAGCAAATTGTTAAGTTACTGCGTAGGCACTGTGTTATGTTAACTTACTTTCTTTAATGAAAGCCTTTACAATCTTATTTCAATAGGCCGCTATTGCTAGAGGTGGGTTATCGGTAAAAATCAAAGCGGAAAAATAAACGAACTTATTATTATTAATTTGCAAGATTGGCCGTCAGAGTCGGAAAGTGACACTCCTAATGTTGAATATGTTACTCGTATAGGTATTATAAAATTCAAATAAGACTTTCCGTTCATAGCACAACGTTCAAACCAACAAATAATGCTGTTGCCTCTTATAGTAAGTATGCAAAAGTATCGATAGTTTGCGTAACAGTAGGAAGGACTCTAGTTACGTCAGTTTGGCATCTATCGTTTGAATCATGTTAGAAAAAAAAAGATTATAAGTCATTATAAAAAAGTGATGATGTGTATTAAGCTATTGTATCTTAGACTAGAGTTTAGTCGCGGCTTCGCACGCTTAAACTATTCGATTTGTTGTAGTTACAATTGAAATTCCGGGATTTTACTAAATCCCCCTGGGAATTCCCAAAATTTTGATCGTGGTCTTCATTGAGGTTGTGTTAAGAAGAACTGTCCAAAATATCATTACTCTGAGGCCAGCGGTTGAAATTTCATGATTATCCCTATCCCATGGAAACATCGGGATAAAAAGTAGCTTATGTGTTATTTCAGACGTCCAGCTATCTAAATATCAAATTTCATGACTCTAAGTTCAGCGGTTGTTATTATTATAATCAATCGTTTATTTTATAATGACATAAATTATTACAAAGTAAATTACACTGCCAAACTTCGTAGCAGTATATTTCAAGATTTTATCCCATCTCGTGGGAATATCGGGATAAAAATTAGCCTATGTGTTATTCCAGACGTCCAGCTATCTACGAACCAAATTTCATCCTAACGCGTTCAGCCATTAGCGTGAGGGAGTAACATTACAAACATATACACACACAAACTTTCGGATTTATAATATACTAGCTGACCCGGCAAACTTCGTATCGCCTCATTTTTTTTTTCGTATTTACTCACCTTTTAAACCTTCCCTAGACTTCCACATATAATTTAAAACAAAAATTAGCCAAATCGGTCCAGCCGTTCTCGAGTTTTAGCGAGACTAACGAACAGCAATTGATTTTTATATATATAGAAGTAGGAAGTAGGATTAGTTACACTATCAAGCGAGCAAAAGTGATAGAAGACCAATATGTATCAGGCATGTATAGGTAGAGTCATTCACGATGACGCGTGCCATGGTTCTTATTACAATGTCATTAATGGCTAATTTTGACAGAATCACGCGTCTTCGTGGATGGCACTATGTATAATAATTATGTAGGTGAGGTAGACGACCGATTTCAAATTGGTAGAAATACGTCTTGATGGATTTTTGTACCTACTTAATCAATTCAATTTATTGTTATAAAATTTTGTATTAGGTACGATCATTGTGATTTTTTTTATCACAAAATCTAAATAAAAAGAGACCAAAATAATATACACATAGAAGTGGTGTACCTAGTACATTAGATATAAAATAAATAAACAAACAATAAACTACCCAAACCTTTTTAATATCAATCGGTGTTATAAATTACAATATAAAAATGTATTAAAAATACATAAAGTTCTTAAGCTTTGAAATACCGGTAAGCAACGCCATCCCATCCGGCAAGCTTGATTTTCTGTAAAAATAAAAATAAATAATAAATTTATTTGCCTTGATTTGGCACAACAAGAAAAAAATACAATAAAAACATTAAAATAACCTGACATAGGAAGAAAGGCAAGAAATTGACGCTAAAACTAAAACAAATTAGATAAAGAGTGCCCCTTAGGCAAGGTCCCGAAGACGCTGGCAGCGTTTCCTCTTGGATAGCTAGTCTTTAAAAGAAATTTCGAAAAGATTTGTAGACGTCACAGGTGACCGAAGAGCTGGCAGCTTCCTCGGACACAGAATTAGCCTAGCTATTCAAAGAGGAAACGCTGCCAGCATCTTCGGGACCCTGCCTAAGGGGCACCTTTATGTAGGTAATTTATTTTAGTTTTGAGTTCTATTTTTATTTTATGTAGGTAAGTTTAGTTAAGTTATATTTAGGATATTTTTTATTTCATTTGTACCAACAGAATAATGCGTTTCTTGACCCTTAAATATCTATCTATCTAAATATTTGTATTGTATTGCATAGGTTAACGAATAACAATAACTATATCGCGTGCATCGAGGGTGGGCAGCGCTTGTGTTGCATGATCTGCTGTAGGAGGGCGGCGTGTTGTTGTAGAAGCAAACTAGCAGTTGCCTACAATTGACCTGCTGCACGCTAATCCCACTTTCCACTAACATTATAAATACGAAAGTTTGTAAGCCTGTTTGTTACTTTCATCACGTCTAAACTATTAAACCGATTTAGATGCAATTTGGTATACACATAGTTTGCGTCCCGCAGAAGGACATAGTTCCCACGGGAACATATAAACGAATTCTACGCGGATGGAGTCGTGGGTAACGAGAGAATAAACCTAAAGTAAACTTGATGCATTAAAAACTGTCAAGTGGTACCTCCGTCAGGCTGTCATCGGAAAATTCCCTGGTAATGGTGACCACCATTTTGCCGTCGTCGCTTTTTTGGATCTGCGTGAGGACGTTACCGTCCAAGGTGAACGTCGATGTCAACTGTAAAGTTAAAATAATTTGTAGGTAATTAAATATACCAAGTCCCAAAGTAAGCAAAGCATACGTCTTGAACAGCCAAGAAATTTAAATTTAAAAAATATTTTATATTGTTATAAATAAAATTAAGTATTCTATAAGTTGGCAAAAAAAAAAATTCAAAGTAACACTGAAAATATGCCTCCGCCTAAAAAAATACTTTTGATGAAAACAAAATTTTAAGCGTATTTAATTATTTCATATTGATATGGGATATTAAAGTCATTATTTTCAACTGTTCTATATTAACAGTCGAAAAAGCAATGTTTCAGAAATTACTAATTTATACTTACAGTCAATTTATCACTAAATTTTTCCACGTATTCTCCGCCGTTGGTGAATGTAATTTCAGTGGTTCTTATTCCGGTATTAGTTATAGTGTAGGTATCTCCATTCTTCGTTAGTTTTGTCGTGGGTTCTGATGCCACCATGGCTGCAATATGCGTGTCAGGGGTGCCTGTTAAAATTGAAGAATTTTGTTAAAATTGTATAAAACCACTAGTAAAACCCGCACTGATATCCAAAAACAGTTACGTGATATTAATAATCTACATAAATTAAACTTAAGACACGGATCCGTGTCCTAAGTTTATTTTTATGTATTTTTTTTAAGGAAGATCGGTGAAGGAAAACATCGTGAGGAAACCTGCACAAACCTGCGAAGCAATTCAATGGTGCGTGTGAAGTTCCCAATCCGCACTGGGCCCGCGTGGGAACTATAGCCCAAGCCCTCTCATTCCGAGAGGAGGCCTGTGCCCAGCAGTGGGACGTATATAGGCTGAGATGATGATTTTTTTTAAACCAGCATAATTTGTGCTTATTGAAACTTCAGTACTTTTTTTAATTGCCGCATACGATGGGTTAAAAGTATTTAGAAAAATGTTGCTAGCATGGTTATTTGACAAATGTTTTTACAGAAAAAAAGTAAATAAGTAATATCTTAGATTAGTTTTTTTATGTATGTAAACTTATAACTGTACAAAATGCTGTAAATTACCTAATAGAATCATATTTTCATAAATAAATATAAATATAATATTTCCGGATTGGACAAATTAGTTGGACCACAGACAACCTCACTCTTGTTCTTTCCATAAATAATAAATTTGATTAGGTACGTATTAAAAAAACAAGTAATAAATGATTTTGTATTTGTAAGTATAAGCGAGTTCCTAGCAAAGTAAAATGTGCACCATGATACAATACAATAATTTACCTACTATAGATTTTAGTGGAGAGCTAATTTAACTATCTCATAAGACCATTTTCGTACACCCTCTTTGAGATATAAACACATTAGGTAATATTATTATTACAACGCGTCGGAGGTTAGAAATCAGAAAAAAACTCCCATAGTAAGTACATAATTATTATAGGTAATTTACATATATACCGATTGATCGACTGATTGTTCGAATTAATTATGATAAAGTTATTTTTATATAGATAAAAATACCATGAAAAGTCCTCATAAGACGTCATGTTTTTTATAAAGAACAAATCAACAAACAGTAAAGATAATAGCTAAAGTACTTTATTGAAGACCAAAGAGTTCAGTGGAAAAATAACTGGTGAATTCTAACTAGATTTTAAACACTACTACGCTGTTAAAAAAGTTGAGAATTTCGAAAATAAAGTCAAGTAGCTGTAGTATGTAATTTTTTTTATTAGTTTTTATACGACAATAAGTTTAATGTTTAATTTTTATTTGGACAGTAAGCGATACAATACAGGGTGAAATCTAGGACGTGATACAAAATTAGTGTTTCGTGCTCAGTTAATGCTGGGTAATATAATGCATTAACTCTTTTGTTTAAATAAGTCCGTTGAAATTTGCAGTTTCTATACATTGTTCATGATTTCTTACTTCAAAAATGTATAGAAACCACAATTTTTTTCAGACTTATTTCAACAAAATAGGTAATGCATTATATTACCCAGCATTAACTGAGCACGAAACACTAATTTTGTATCACGTCCTAGATTTCACCCTGTATAAAGAATAAAGGTAAATAAAACTGAAATCAAAAATTGGCCAGCAAATATCCCACTGTCAATAAAGTCGCTTATAAAAAGTCCTTAGTCGCTTACCCATGGCTTTGAAGAATTCAGCTAAGTTCTCGTGTCTTTCGCTCTTGTAAACTTTTCCGAAGAACGCCATTGTATTGTTTGTGTTTATTATGATGACTTTCTCTAACAAATGTTTTGGATTTAATGATTCAACTGTGTTTTAATTGCTTATTTATATTGTGAGAATTATAATCTTATCGGATCAACAAGTTATTATGTTTATTTCGTCAAAAGAGTAATTCGTTTTTTTGGGATCCGTAGTGAAATAAGCATGGTTGAATGCTTATAAGGATAAATTGTCGGTGAAAAACAGTTTTTCTTTGTGTTTTGACTGCTAAACACTACTAAACAGCTTATTTCACGCCTCTGTAAAGTTTTTGTTATTTTATGTCACAGAATATCTTTGATACCATGTACAAGTCGATTCATAAGAGCTGGCACGAATGGATTGAGCGAAAGTGATGTTACTTAAGACGAACGATGAACTATGGTGAACTATGTTTTAGTTCAATAATATATGGGTCTCCGCAAAGTAAGGCCTGATTAAAATAAATTGTCACTTAAGACATTTTTGTAGGAAGATGACTGATGCATTTTATGTATTTATATGAAGGTGTCATTTCGTGATACTGCAACTCTGAGTAACCAACAATAGAGAAGCTTTAAAATTAAATGTTTTTTTTTTCCTTATAAAAACTAATATTTAGACCGGTCGGAATGGAAAAGTCTAAACTATAAAATATACGAAGATCTGTTCTTAGGAACCATTTAATCCATTGTAGTAACAAGAAAAACTGCACTCATACATTATAAAAAAAAAGCTTACTTAGCTTACTTAGCTACTTACTCAGCTAGGGAATTGAACTCGGACGTTTTAAAAAACTGGATGTACACGGGTCGCGGTCGCGGGTGAGCAAGGAATTTATTTTAGTTCATTGATATGGACCTCCGCAAAATAACGCCTGATTCAATAAATTATTTAAAACTGACTTTATTAAAGAATATGGAATACCATACATTTTATATTCATTCTAAATATCGTGTGTCGTAGAAATATTTATGTAAGTATGTTTTATTTTTCTAACCAACCGGGTTCGATTCCAAACTGAGTATATATTATTTTTTTCTAACATTTATGAATGCAGTTATTTGTGTTTTTTTTTTTGTTAGTTACTCGACCTGCAGTATCATAGACAATTTCTGTTAGAACCCTTTGATATTTTTCAGAAGAACAGATAATCAATTTGATAATAAATTTTAAAGAATAATCAGCTTATACGATAATTATCTACTAATATATTGTTTATCACGCATTGGGGTACTAAGAGTGGAAGGATGGACAGAACTAATAGATATTATTAAGAAATGAAATTTCATTGTGTGTTTACTTTTTCAGCATTGATTATTTCGCCTCTCATGATATGCAATCGACTTCGTTACAGACACACCTGCGAAAATGTTAGAGCATTAATTAGGAACAGAGATAGCATCAAAGTATGTGCTGCTTTAAAAAAAAATTTTTTTTTACTCAATCAGGTACAGTTCTCACACATTTTTTCCGGAAATAAAATCACGGTATTTACATGCAACTCTATTAACTTAGAAGAAAATCTCTATTAGACACTAGACACGTACTCGTAATATAAAAAATAATGACGAAAAAAATGACAAAAAATACCTACATGTGGCAATTTGATATTTTATATTTTTATATAACGTTATTTTCTAAGAAATTTATCGAATTAAAAGCTATCTAGATTATATGATCAAAAAAAATCATCTTGTAAATTGCTTAGGTAGTTTATAAGATATGCAGCGTACAGACGACGGGAAGTGACTTCATTTTATACTTTGTAAATAACTAATTACTTCGTCCATTTTCTTTTCAAACACGCTCCGTATTTCGAATTCAGATAGCCCCACCCACATACTAACAATTTTTGGTCCTGCTGAATATTATACCATATTATTATGTTGTAGGCCCGTCGTAACTGAGTACGAAATGACTGCGACTAACAAAGTTTGTTATACTTAGAATAAATATCAGTGAACTTGATAAGGTTGAAATCATCGCAGGAATCGTAAGGCCTTGCCATACACAGATAAACCAAGAAACTAAATATCATCGTGATTCGATGTATGGTCGATATCGTAGGTTGCGTGCATTTCGATTACCTTTTCTTTTTTCATTAATCTAATCCAACTTCGTCACGAAACGATAACACCGCGCGCAGGCGCATATGATATCAGAAGAGCTGTTGTGATAATTTACGCGCAAGTTGACATCATGTTTTGGTAAAACGAGGAAAAAACTACTACTTACCTAGAATTTGGACAGGCTTAAAAAAAATCAGCGAAAAACAAAATGAGCTCCAATCAATTCCTAACATTATAAGAGTGGTTATTAAGATTCAACAGCGACCACCAATTTTTAACCGATTTCAAAAAAGGAGGAGGTTATCTATTCGGTTGTATTTTGTTTTTTTTTATGTTTGTTACCTCAGAACTCCGTAATATGTGCTTTGCTTACATTATTGCTTACACTTTTGGGAGTATGCTTGCTTGATCTTTATTTATTTATTTATTTATTCATAATAAGCGTATACACCAAAGCGTCTCTATTACTAGGTAGACTAACAAAACACTATATTTAGTTTGCATGCTTGCTTGCATTCTGGCTTGCATGCTTGTAACTACTATTTACATTTTAAAAGTTGACAGAAATGACAACTAAAATGATGAATGATATCTTTTTTAGGGTTCCGGAGCCAAAATGGCAAAAACGGAACCCTTATAGTTTCGCCATGTCTGTCTGTCTGTCTGTCTGTCCGTCCGCGGCTTTGCTCAGGGACTATCAATGCTAGAAAGCTGTAATTTTGCACGGATATATAGATAAACTATGCCGATAAAATAATGTAATTAAAAATTCAAAAACAATTTTTTTAGGGTACCTCCCATAGACGTAAAGTGGCGCTGATTTTTTTTTTCTCATCCAACCCTATAGTGTGGGGTATCGTTGAAAAGGTATTTGAAAACCATTAGGGGTTTTCTAAAACGATTTTTCGATTCAGTAATTTGTTTGCGAAATATTCAACTTTAAAGTGCAAATTTTCATTAAAATCGAGCGTCCCCCCCTCTAAAATCTAAACCGGTGGGTGGAAAAATTTGAAAAAATTCAGGATGGTAGTCAGTATATCAAACTTCTAAGGAAAACTATAACGGTTAAGTTTGCTTGAGAATTATTAGCAGTTTATGAGTAAATAGCAGCATAAGGTATAAACTTGGAAGATTCCGTATAAAATACGAAATCCTTAGAAAAATATTGCTTGAAATTTTTCGTAATGGCTACGGAACCCTATTTTGGGCGTATCCGACACGCTCTTGGCCGGTTTTTTTTACTTTTTAAAAGTTGACAGAAATGACAACTAAAATCAGACCAAATATAAAATATTCAAGACGGTTTTAATACCTGTAGATTATTTTTTGAATTATTACATTTCATATATATTACGAAAGTAAAAATATTATTCTTTCTAACCAAAAAATGCATTTACTCTACGTTGACGCGCCCCGGCTTCGTGCGTGTCGGTCGGGTGTAGTTTTTGGGAAATTGAGCTGAAAAATGTGTGTGAAGTGCCCTTGATTAGAGACCTTTTTATTGTTCTGTGCCCAAAGGGTAATAAAAACGGGACCCTATTACTAAGACTCTACTGTCCGTCTGTGTGTCTGTCACTAGGCAGTATCTCATGAATCGTGATAGCTGGACAGTTGAAACTTTCACAGATGATGTGTTGCTATTGTCGCTATAACAACAAATACTAAAAACAGAACAAAATAATTGTTTAAGGGGGGCTCCCATAGAACAAACGGAATTCTTTTTTGCTTGATATTAATAACCGCAACCGGTACCTATTAATTTGTATAAATGTAAATAAAAAATAAATAATTAAATTAAAATAAGATTAATATCTGAGGGGCTCCCAACATGACAACGTGTTTTTTTTGCCGTTTTATGCTAGTGGTCTAATGTTGTATAGGTACGGAACCCTTTGCACGAAAGTCCGACTCGCACTTGGCCGTTTTTTTATTTTGCCCGTGCGAAGCCGGGGCGGGTTGCTAGTATAATATAAGGAGGATTAATATTAAGTAGAAAGTAGGATTAAAGCGAGCAAAAGTGATAGAAGACCAATTTGTAACAGGTATGTATAGGAAGAGTCATTCACGATGACGCGGGCCGTGAATCAGAATCATTTATTATCAATAACTGTTACATAATGAACACATGCACACACAGATATATATGTATACTAGCTTTTACCCGCAGCTTCGCACGCGTCAACTAATCGGTCTGTTAGTTGCAATTGAAATTTTCGGGATTTAACGAAATTCACCTGGAAATTTCCAAAATTTATATCGTGGTCTTCCTTTACTGAGATTGTGTTGTGAATAGCTGTACAAAATTCAAGACTCTAAATCCAGTGTTGAAATTTAAAATTTTTTCCCTATCCAAATTAAAATCATTTATTCAGTAAATAGGCCGCAATGGGCACTTTTACACGTCATTTCTTAAATTACCAGCGCTTTCGGAAAGACCATCATTTGGCAAGAAGAATGCGCCGCAGGAAACTTGGCAGAAAGTTATTTTTTTCATTATTATTTCAAGATTTTATCCCTATCCCGTGGGAATATCGATATAAAAAGTAGCCTATGTGTTATTCCAGAGGTCCAGCTACCTACATAATAAATTTCATGGCTCTAAACCCAGCGGTTGTTATTTCGAGATTTTATCCCTAGGTATCCCGTGGGAATATCGGGTCAAAAAGTCGCCTATGAGTAATTCCAGATGTCCAACTACCTACATACCAAATTTCATTACTCCAAGCCCAGCGGTTGTTATTTCGAGATTTTATCCCTATCCCGTGGGAATATCGGGATAAAAAGTATTCTAAGTTTTAATCCAGGTTATAAACTAACTTTTTGCCAAATTTCATCCAAATCCGTCGAGCCGTTTTAGCGTGAAGAAGTAACAAACATACTCACTCACTCACTCACATCCTGACTCACTCACTCACATCCTCACTCACTCACAAACTTTCACATTTATAATATTAGTAGGATACATAGGTACAGATGTCAAAAGAACAGGCATGACTCAGGCAGGCGTGGTTCTTATTACAATGTTATTAATGGCTAATTTTGACTAAATCACGCGTCTTCGTGGATGGCACTAGGTATCTATGTACCCAGTGCCATCCACGAAGAAGCGTTTTTTGTGCGAGGTAGACGACGATAGATCCACTCCTGCGGCTCGTACTGAGGCACCGATTTCAAACTAGAAGAAATATATTTTCATGGGTTTTTATACCTACTTAATCAATTTATTTTATTGTTAAAGAGACCGAGAGAGAGAGATATATTAGTGGTGCAGTAGATTAGATATAAAATAAATAAAAAAAGAATTAAATACCCAAACCTTTTTAATATCAATCGGTGTTATAAATTATAGTATAAACATTTATTAGAAATACATAAAGTTCTTAAGCTTTGAAATACCGGTAAGCAACGCCATCCCATCCAGCAAGGGTGATTTTCTGTAAAAATAAAAATATATAATAAATTTATTTGCCTTAATTCGGCACAACAAAGAAAAAAATACAATAAAAAATATTAAAATAACCTGCCATAAGAAGAAATACAAGAAACTTTGTGCCGAAACAAGCAAAAGAAGCCATACTCAGCGCACTGCCATGGCAAACCGCAAACTTAAAACTAAAATAGGAAATATAAGCTAACACGGTTTGTAAACCTTGGCTTAATGAAAAAATTTTATAACAAAAAATTGAACCGACTACAAAAAAACATGAAAATAATTTTCTACCAGTCTGAAGAGGGAACTATGGCCCAAGCCCTCTCATTCTGAGTGGAGGCCTGTGCCCAGCAGTGGGACGTATATAGGCTGGGACGAAACTGAAGTCGGTGCCTCAGCACGAGCCAGCAGGAGTGGACCTATAGTCGTCTTCTTCACCTACATACCTTATACATACCCATATACATACCCATACTTTATATATTAGACTTCAATCACTCCTGCTGTCTCGTACTGAGGCACCGACTTCAGTTTCGTCCCAGCCTATATACGTCCCACTGCTGGGCACAGGCCTCCACTCAGAATGAGAGGGCTTGGGCCATAGTTCCCTCTTCAGACTGGTAGAAAATTATTTTCATGTTTTTTTGTAGTCGGTTCAATTTTTTGTTATAAAATTTTTTTTTCACGCTTTTTAGTGTTAATAATCTAAAATACAATAGCTTAATGTCAACTGCTTGACACCTTTTACGAAAGATTGCTTTTTCTGATGCAGAGACGTTCATTATTGAGGAGTCCTGGTGCTTCACCACCCATTCCATTTTACCATATGCATTACGACGAGCATAAATTGCTTATCAACTGTGTTAAAGTAATTGAAATTCAACCCGTGAAGTACTTGTTATTGAGTAGTAGCTCTGTTGGTCAAATGTGGTCTTCATCATCAGTTCCACTTCACCAAATTATGATTTTCAAGAGCAAATGCACGAGTTACTGCAAAATATATCCAAATTACCACAGGTGTCCCTACAACATTTGAAGAGTTCCCTCGATTTCCTTAGGATCCAATCATCAGATCCTGATTTGGTGCTTATGGGACCTAATTGAAAGCATTCCTAGACGATCGCAAAAAAAAAATTTCAAATCGGTTCACAAACGACGGAGTTCTGAGGTAACAAACATAAAAAAAAATAAAAAAAAAAAAAAAAAAAAAAAAAAAAAACATACAACCGAATTGATAACCTCCTCCTTTTTTTGAAGTCGGTTAAAAATGCTATCGATTTTTTGACATCGCTCTAAGAGCTATCATTGCAAGATTTTCAAATGTCAGAAGTGTCATCGTATAACACACTACACCTAAGAATAAACCTAAAGTAAACCATGATGCATTCAAAACTGTCAAGTGGTACCTCTGTCAGGCTGTCATCGGAAAATTCCCTGGTAACGGTGATCACCATTTTGCCGTCGTCACTTTTTTGGATCTGCGTGAGGACGTTACCATTCAAGGTGAACGTCGATGTCAACTGTAAAGTTGAAATAATTTGTAGTTAACTAAATATATAAATAATAAATTATATCATGGGATACTAGACACCAAGTGACCCAGTCCCAAAGTAAGCAAAGGTTTCGTCATACTTAGTTACTTAGCAACGAATATACGAGTTACTTAATAGAAATTTAAATTTCTTGCATTAATAAAAACAAAATTTTAAGCGTATTCATATTGATATGGGCTATTAAAGTCATAATTTACAACCGTTCTACAGTAAAAACAGTCGAAAAGCGATGTTTCAATAAATTACTAACTTATACTTACAGTCAATTTATCATTAATTTTTTCCACGAATTCTCCACCGTTGCTGAATGTCATATCAATGGATCTTACTCCTGTGATACTTAAAGTGTAGGTATCTCCATTCTTCGTTAGTTTTGTCGTGGGTTCTGATGCCAAATCGGCTGCAATATGCGTTTCAGGAGCGCCTGTTGAAGTCGATTTTTTTTGTTAAAATTGTGTTTATAAACCACTAGTAAAACCCGCACATCTAAAAACAGTTACGCGATCCTAAGTTTATCTTTTTGTATTTTTTTAAATCAGCGGAATTTGTGCCTATTGAAACAGATGAGACTAGAATTCAGTACTTATTTTAGTTCCTGCATACAAGGGGAGAAAAGTATTTAAAAAATGTTTTGAGCATGGTTATTTAACAAATCTTTTTACTTACAGAAACAATTAAATAAAGAATTATTTTTTATTCGTAGTTATATTAAGTTATAAGCGAGTTCCTAACGGAGTAAAATGTGCACTATGATAATTAAATACAATAATTTATTATAGTTTTTAGTGGAGAGCTAATTGAATTATCTCTTAAGACCATTTTTGTACACTCTCTTTGAGATACAAACACATTAATATTATTATTACAACGCGTCGGGGGTTAGAAATCAGAGAAATCTCTCATATTAAGAACATAATTTTTACACATATAAAAATTTTGCAACAAAAAATTTAACCGACTACAAAAAACCTTGAAAATATTTTTCTACCAGCCTGACTGAAGTAGGTGCCTCAGTACAAGCCAGCAGGAGTGGACCTATGTATAATCGCCTACCCAACCTACGCACTAAGTACATATTGGGCTTCAATCACTCCTGCTGGCTCGTGCTGAAGCACCGACTTCAGACTGGTAGAAAATTATTTTCATGGTTTTTTTTAGTCCATTAAATTGTTTGTTACCTATAACTTTTTTTTCACCCTTTTTAGTGTAAATAATCTAAGATACAATAGTTCCATGCCAACTCTTGTCACCTTTTACAAAATATTGCTTTTTCCGACGCAGATACTTTCTTTATTGAGGGGTCCTGGTGCTTCACCACCCATTCCATTTCACCATAATGCATTACGAGGAACATAAATTGCTTAGCAACTGTGTTAAAGTAATTGAAATTCCATCCATGAAATACTTGTTATTGAGTAACTATGTTGGTCAACTGTGGTCTTCATCATCAGTTCCACTTCACCAAATGATGATTTTCAAGAGCAAATGGACGAGTTACTATTAAATATGTCAAAATAAAAACCATAGGTATCCATACAGCATTAGCATATGGTGAAATGGAATGGGTAGTGAAGCACCAAGACTCCTCAATAAAGAAAGTATCTGCATCGGAAAAAGCAATCTTTTATAAAAGGTGACGAGCAGTTGGCATGAAACTATTGTGTATCTTAAATTATTTACACTAAGAAGGGTGAAAAAAAAAATTAAACAAATAATTGAACCGACTACAAAAACCATGGAAATAATTTTCTACCAGTCTGAAGTCGGCGCCTCAGCATGAGCCAGCAGGAGTGATTGTAGCCCGATATAATATATATGTAGTGCGTAGGTTGGTTAAGCGACTATAGGTCCACTCCTGCTGGCTCGTGCTGAAGCACCGAATTCAGACTGGTAGAAAATTATTTTCATGGTTTTTTGTAGTCGGTTTAATTTTTTGTTATATATTTTTTTTATTTGGGCAGTGAAAACGATAAAATATAAAGAATAAAGGTAAATAAAACTTAAATCAAAAATTGGCTAGCAAATATGCCACTGTCAATTAAGTCGCTTACAAAAATAAAGCCTTTTTATAAGGTCCTTTTATAAGGTCGCGTACCTATTGCTTTGAACAGTTCAGCTAAGTTCTCTTGTCTTTGGCTCTTGTAAACTTTTCCGAAGAACGCCATTGTATCGTTTGTGTTTATTTTGATGACTTTCTCTAACAAATGCTTTGGATTTAATGATGCAACATTGTTTTAATTGCTTATTTATATTGTGGGAATTATAATCTTATCGGATCAACAAATTATTATGTTTATTTCGTCAGAAGAGTGATTCGTTTTTTGGGATCCGTAGTGACATAAGCATAGTTAAATGCTTATAAGGATAAATTGTCGGAGAAAAACAGTTTTTAGGGTTCCGTACCCAAAGGGTGCCAACGGGACCCTATTACTGAGACTCCGCTGTCTGCCTGTCTGTCTGTCTGTCTGTCTGTCTGTCTGTCTGTCCGTCCGTCCGTCCGTCCGTCTGTCACAGGGCTCTATCTCTTGAGCCGTAATAGCTAGGCACTTGAAATTCTCACAGAATATGTATTACAGTGGCCGCTACAACAACAAATACTAAAAATAAAATAAAGCTACAAATTAAAGGGGGTCCTCATACAAGAAACGTGTTTCATTCAGCGGTTTTTGGTTGCTAGACTGCCAAGATGACGGCCGTCAGTTGCTAGGGGCAACGCGAGTGACCTGTTTAACTACTTATTAATTTGCGATTTTATTAGTCATCCCACGTCCCACTGCTGGGCACAGGCCTCCTCTCAGAATGAGAGGGCTTGGGCCATAGTTCCCACGCGGACCCAGTGCGGATTGGGAACTTCACACGCACCATTGAATTGCTTCGCAGGTTTGTGCAGGTTTCCTCACGATGTTTTCCTTCACCGCAAAGCTCGTGGTAAATTGCGCACATGAATTTCGAAAAACAACGACGAACGATTTTATTAGTGCTATTTAAAAAAACCTTCGATAGTATAATAATAGTCTCTAAGACCGTGGTTTATTTTTTTGTGCAGCATTAAGACTAAATAACAATTTATGATCCACCAACCTCCGACACACACTAAACACACTTCACAAAATCTGACTTCAATAAAGCACTGACAGCCGCTGTGTTTATTGTTTTTTTTTTACACTAAAAAATGACCGTTTTAATTCATTACTAAGTAACACTATTTATTTACAAGGTCAACATTTATGATTTATTCACTAACAATAATAATAAGTACGCGCCGTCGGCCGAAATTACCGCGTTCAGCAACTTTTTTTTCTGCCGCCGTGGTGCGTGGCAAGAGTCTAAAGCGCTATTCAGCCGGGCGACAGCTAAAGAGGATGAAAATTAAAAATTAATATTTTATTCAAAATACTTGCTTACATTTTGGTGATATGTTTTTATTAACTTGTAATGTATCTAGTTACGTTTGTTCGGGTGGAATTAATATTTCAATTTCAATTTGAAGTGAATTTAAATCTTGAACCGATTAAGCTGAAATTTTGCATGCATGTATAAATCCGATGACAATGTAATATTATTATGACGTAGAGCTGATCTGATGATGAAGTTAGATGTTGGCCAGGAACTCTGTAATAAAACGACATGGCCGCAACGATTTTGGTCTTATTTGATTCGTCTTGACGACTACCTACCTACTTTGGTAACCAGGGACAAAAAGTACCGCCAGCAAAAAAGCTTGTATTAGATTTTTTTAGAAAAAATATTACTGAACTATTTGTTTTTAAAACATTGTACGGAGGTGCGGAACCCTTCATGCGCGAATCGCTCGCACTCGCACTTGACCGATTTTATTCTTTGTGTTTTGACTGCTAAACAGACGACTCTGTAAAGTTTTTGTTATTTTATGTCACAGAATATCTTCGATGCCATGTACAGTTGGATTCAAAAGAGCTGGCACGAATGGATTGAGCGAAAGCAGCGAACATGATGTTACTTGTCTTAAGACGAACGATGAACTATGTTTTAGTTTACTGATATGGATCTCCGCAGAGTAACTCTTGATTCAATATATTGTCACTTATGATATTTAATTATTTTAATTGACTAATGATTTGAAAAAATTAAAAAAAAAAGAAAAGAAAAGAATATAAAAATAAAATAAAATAAATTTATTTACCCACGCACGCTAGACGCACGTTACGTTGTCATGAGACCTACATGAGAGACAACAACTATGGATAAAGCAGGACAAAACAAACAGAAATGGCATCAAAGGATGTGCCGTTTTTTCCAAAAAGATTTTTTTTTCTCTTAACTACAGTTCACACACATTTTTCCCGAAATAAAATCACGGTATTTAAAGGTTGCCTGCATTTCGATTTCCTTATCTAATCTAATTTCATCACGAAACTATAATACCGAGCATGCGCATAATATATGATATCAGAAGCACTGTTGTGATAATTTACGTGCAAGTTTACATCATGTTTTGATATTAAACGAGGAAAAACTACAGTGGCGGACTAAGCCCGTCAGAGGCCCGGGGCGGCAAAGATGAATGAGGATCCAAGTTTTAAAAAAATGTACACACTAAACACATTTTTAAAGTCTTGTAGGATTTGATCAGGGGAAAGCGGAGTGGTTTTTTTTTTATTTGTCTGGAAGGCAAATGAGCAAGTGGGTCTCCTGGTGGTAAGAGATCACCACCGCCCATAAACATCTGCAACACCAGGGGTATTGCAGATGTGTTGCCAACCTAGAGGCCTAAGTTAGAATACCTCAAGTGCCAATAATTTCACCGGCTGTCTTACCCTCCGCGCCGAAACACAACAGTGCAAGCACTGCTGCTTCACGGCAGGATTAGCGAGCAAGATGGTGGTAGCAATCCGGGCGGACCTTGCACAAGGTCCTATCACCTGCAAAAATATGGTTATTAAACTATTCGACCGCGATCACCAATTTTAATGAATCATCCAAACCTGGAATCATCAACAAATTAAAAATTACTTTATTTAACAGTAAAAGTGGGTATAATTTATTAAATTATCATCACATCTCTACGAACAAATTAATGCGAGTAATAGGTACGCGTTGCGTTGTTTTTTTTCGATCGTGAGTTGATCAAGTTTCTCTTGTACAGTCAAGTATAAAAATATGAACTTATTTTCAAAAGTTTCAAAAATAAAATGAGGCCGTAGTAACATATTTTTGATTGGTTCGAATAGATACTTACCTATTTTTGGACTTGAGTCTTTAAAACCACGATTTCCGGGGTTACAATTCATGGATAGCATATACTATAACTTTTTATAAACTATAAGTTTTTTTAAGAAACTCTGCAACTCTTGTTTCTTGGACAGGGGGACAGAATAACAAACAAATGAAAGTTAGTGGGTGAGTGAGTGTGTGAATGAGTTTGTGAGTGAGTGAGTATGTTTGTTACTTCTTCTTCACGCTGAAACGGCTAGACGGATTTGGATGAAATTCGTCAAAAAGTTAGTTTATAACCTGTATTAAAACATAGGATACATTTTATCCTGATATTTCTACGGAATAGGCATAAAACGAGAATAACATTTAAATTCCCTAGAATTCATGCATAAATTGTGAGTGTCATTCTGTATGTAATTCTAATCTTCAACTCCCGTCATATGTATATTCTCGTAAGTAGAAAGGTACTTACGTGAATCATTTAGGATGACCTAAGTATGTGCGTCATTAAAAGACATACCTTCTAAGTATTTCGGACGAGCATGTGTTACATTACATTGCATAAAAATTGTATATCTATCATTTACGATAACGCTTGATATAAATTACGACTTGCTCCAAATCACCGAAGTAGCGTTTATCAGTAGAAAAAGAATGAAAGCAAACTTAAATTTTACTTATAAAAATTTAATCATCCGACCGTAAAATGACAATTGTATCCCTATAATCCCTACTAATATTATAAATGCGAAAGTAGGTAACTCTGTTTGTCTGTCTGTCTGTTACGCTTTCATGCGAAACCACTGAACCGATATTGATGAAATTTGGTATATACTTAGGTAGTTTGAGCCCCAAGGATCAACATAGGATAACTTTTATTCTAATTGGCGCCCAACGTGGGGCCACCTTGTGCCGTACGGAAAATAAGCCCGGAGTGGGTTACAGCCAAGGGGCAATGCGGAATGTCTGAATAAAACTGAAAGTAGCTGTTGCTACACTGAAAATGCTAAAATATTATCTGGAGGCGTGCTCTAGTTTCACAATTTATTTAAGCCTAATGGTGTTAGTCCCTAAGGAAATCAAAACTTGCCATCAATTTAAATTTTCAACTACTGAATGTACGTTACATTGGGCAGATATAATTAGTAATATGTGCATTAAAACCTCCTGCACATATCAAAAACATACTGGCTGAATGAACTTTCCGCTTTCTCCCGCACGGCGGCGCCACCAGTCAGTTGCGCAAATTTGACAGCTCGAAATGAATGCCGGCCGGCGCGCGCTCTTTTAAATTATTCATAAAAACTCTGAAAGTGCTGTGATTGTGTCTTAAATGTGTCCCAAGGACTGAGGAAAAGAGCCAGAACAAACTGTAAGTGAATCCTATATCTTGCCCAATTCGGTTTTGCTAATTATTTTCAATATTCAAATGTCGTAGTTCAAACATTTTGGTCAATCGAACCGCATCCTCAGTTTGCAAACTAAATACACATTCATACACATAAAACACACATTTCACGCAGTTTTAAGGTAACAGGCTTATTTCTAATCTAAGTTATTTACCTAGAATAATACGTATAAAATAAACGTTTTCAATTTTCGTTCTTTGCAACGCGTCGCGCGCGTCTTTTGTTTTTTAATTCGAAATGGACGAAAAAGAATTCGATGTCGAACAACTTATTAACAAAAAAGAACTGCTTTTTATACGATGTCAAACGTTATTTGAACTATCCAAATCAACTCCACCAGAGCGTTTAACCGAATTTAATTTGCGACTCAAAGAACTTCATTCGACTCGGGAATGTTTCGAACAATGCATATTCGAGTTAAATTCTTACAATAAGAAACAAAACCCGAAATTTAAACCAAATTATCAGGAAATTCAAACCTTTGACGACATGTATTTCCGTATTCTGAGTGTAGCGGAGGCTAATAGCGACACTTGGCAATCGTGTGACGGCAGCGGTAGCGGACCTTCGTCGCGCTCCGCGGGCCGCGGCCCGGGCGCTGCCGGGCCAGACTCGCGGTCGGCTA
This sequence comes from Choristoneura rosaceana, assembly GCA_037349165.1. NCBI lineage: Eukaryota > Metazoa > Arthropoda > Insecta > Lepidoptera > Tortricidae > Choristoneura > Choristoneura rosaceana. The sequence goes on along the minus strand of JAZBNJ010000018.1, from coordinate 8,798,761 downwards.
AGCCGCGGCTGCCTAAACTAGAATTGTTCCATTTCGATAGCAAATTAGAAAACTGGCAAACATTCTATGACACGTTTACGAGTTTAATTCATAACAACAATGATATTACGAACATTGAGAAGTTTTATTACCTGCTCTCCGCAGTCAGCGGTTCGGCATTGACTGTGGTCAAAGGGATGCCAGTGACGGCCGATAATTATCCGATAGTATGGGCTTTGCTAGTCAAAAAATTTGAGAACACTCGTGCCTTAGCTACGAGCTATTTAGATCGGCTGTTTCAATTTAAGCCTTTGTCAACTGAGTCGGCTACTGGTCTAAACACATTTTTACAAACGTATCAAGAGTGTGTTAAAGCATTGAAACTTTTGAAAATCAGTAACCTATCGAGTTTCATACTGTTTTATATGGGATTGCGAAATTTAGACCCCGTCACTAGGCGCGAATTCGAACAATCTGTAGATCAAACCGTTATACCTACTTACGAACAGCTGATTAATTTCGTAGAGAAACAGGCGCGTGTTTTGGAAATGTCTGAGGTTAAAATTAGTACACCAAAAATTCAGTTTACGCCTAAAAGTGTTCCTAACACCTCTGCAAAGCCGAATTTTGTTCGAGTAAATAATAGTAATGCTGCTAATTACAGTAGTGCACCGAAGCAGTTCCAAAAGCCGTGCTTGTCAGCTGTGAGTAAGAATAATAGCGAACAATTAAATAGATGTCTATTTTGCGACAAGCCGCATTCAACGTATCGATGTTTCGAGTTTTTTGATTTAACACCGGTGCAGCGTCTTGACAAAGTGAAACAGCTTCAATTATGCGAAAATTGCTTTCGTCAGCATTCGTTGTCCGAGTGTACGTCAAAAGTGCGTTGTGTGCTGTGTAAACAACCGCATCATCACAGTATTCACTTAGATACAGTTCCAACTGTTCAAAATTCGTCAATGAATCAAAACGATTCAAGTAGTCAAAACATTTCAAGTGGTCAAAACATTTCAAGTATTCAAAACGTTTCAAATAGTCAAAATCAAAGTCAAAGGTCAATGCCAAACGTCGGCTTGACTTGTTCGTCAAATTCAACCGTGCTGTTAGGCACTGCCATGGTGCACGTCGCAGATCGATGGGGAACTTACCACGCCGTACGTGCAGTCATTGACAGCGGTGCCATGTCCGGTTATATGACAAAAGAGTGTGCCCAGCGCCTGGGTTTGTCTCGACGCAAGTGTCAGTTTGAACCCATGGGTCTGGGAGGTGCGCCAGTGCAAGATTTCGGTCTGGTTACATGTTCAATTAAACCACGAAACTCATCTGGTCCGGTGCTTAGCACTGATACTGTTGTCGTAAGTAATATAACTAGCAACTTACCTACAGTAACCTTGTCAAACAAAGTTATCAATAATTTCAAAAATCTCGAGTTAGCTGACCCGAACTACTTTTCGGCGGCTCCAGTTGACTTGTTGATCGCAGGTGACTTATTTCCCTACATTTATGACGGTCAAAATATACTACCACGTGACCCGGGTTTGCCCGTCGCGATGCATTCCATATTCGGATATGTCATTACTGGTCAGACAGTACTGAGTGACGATTGTGAGTCAAATACAGCCTCGCTCAACTTGTTCTCTGCTAATAAAACTAGTAGTATCGATAAAATCATGAACTCTTTCTGGGAGACTGAAAACGTGCCGTATGACGTCACTAAAAAACCAGAAGATTTGTATGTCGAACAATTGTTCCAAAACGAACACAGTCGCGATACTACGGGACGTTATACAGTGAAGTACCCGTTCAAACCCAGTTTTGATCTCGGCGATTCGACTCCACAAGCGTTACGTCGTTTCAACAATTTAGAAACAAAGCTGAATCGTCTTCCGGAACTTAAGGAAGAATATAATAAATTCATGTCCGAATATGAAAGCCTTGGTCACATGACTTGCGTAGGTGATTTTGGTACTGTGGATTCTAAGTACATAATTCCTCACTTTTGTATTCTCCGACCGTCAAGTACCACGACAAAACTCCGAGTAGTTTTTGACGCCTCATGCAAAACGACAAATAATAATTCTTTAAATTCAGTCGTTTACGCCGGTCCTAAGCTTCAAGCAGATATTAATGAGATTTTAATAAATTTTCGTATACATGAAATTTGCTTGTCAAGTGACATTTGTAAAATGTTTCGAATGACCTTGATCGAAAAATCTCAACGCAATTACCAACACATCTTGTGGAGGTTTCAACCTGATCAACCTTTAAAGGTGTATGAGTTAAACACGATCACATACGGCGTTGCTAGCAGTCCGTACCTAGCGATCCGAGTCCTGCATCAACTGGCTGACGACGACTGCGAGAAGTATCCTTTAGCGAGCAAGGTTCTAAAAAAGGGTTTCTTCGTCGATGACCTTCTGTGGTCAGTGAGCAGCTATGATGAAGCAGCTAGGCTACAGGATGAACTGTTAGAGTTGCTGAGTGGAGGAGGATTTCTGCTTCGTAAGTGGGCCAGCAACTGTCCCCAGGTACTGGCTCGGGTTCCAGCTGATCACCGCGAAACGCCCATTGCATTCGAGGATGACAAGGACCTATCCATAAAAGTTTTAGGTCTGCAGTGGCGACCCGCCGAAGATGTGTTTTCCTTCGTATTCCATCCACTTCCAGCTTCACAGGCGATCACCAAGCGTAGTGTCTTGTCACAGATAGGTCGTCAGTATGATCCCTTAGGTTTCGTGGCTCCTTGCATATTCTACGCGAAATGCTTCATGCAGAAACTCTGGCTCCAACAGCTGGGTTGGGATGAGCGGCTGCCTCCGGAACTAGAAAAGGAGTGGCTCACCTACATGTCAGAGCTCCCGCTATTGTCGAATTTTAGCCACGAGCGCCAGGTTACTGTCAAACAGCACAGCTACTACCAGATACTAGGATTCTGCGATGCTTCAGTTCAAGGAATAGCTGCTGTCATCTATTTGCGTAGTTTTAACAATCAAGGTGATTCGAAGGTCAGTCTGGTCATTGCAAAATCCAAGGTTGCACCCTTGAAGGCAGTGACCATTCCACGTCTCGAGCTAATGGCTGCGCATTTGTTAGTCAAGTTAGTCAAATATACGAAGTCAATATTGTCTGAACGAATTTCTGTTCATGAAATACTCTTGTTTACCGATTCCTCTGTGGTGCTGAGATGGTTGAATACACCCAGTTACAACCTCAAAACCTTTGTGGCTTCGCGTATCTCCAAAATCTTGGTGACCGTGCAAAGCGATTGTTGGTTTCACGTGAGCGGCGCGTCCAACCCCGCTGACGTGTGCTCGCGCGGAGCACTGCCCTTCGTGCTGCTAGCGACAGCGGAGTGGCTCGGGGGACCGAACTGGCTACACGCACCAAGAGAGAATTGGCCAGTAAAATCAATTGATCAATTCAAATCGGCAAATGTGCCAGAACTCAAAATTCCATGCGCGACTTTGGCTCAAACTAGCGTGCAAAATACAACACGTGACTCAAATCTTGTTTATGATTTAACTGAAAAATATTCGATTTTTAGCAAACTTCAAAAGGTCTTAGCTCGTTGTTTTCAATTTATCAACAATTGTAGATCGACGAAGTCTAATAGGAACACGGGTCCTTCGTCTCTATCAGATTTAAAGAACGCACACGATGTGCTCATTAAATCCGTTCAGCGAGAGCATTTTGCAGCTGATATCCAAGCAATTTCCAATGGTTACAGCTGTAGTTCATCACTCAAAAGGTTAGCACCTTATGTCGACCCCCTCGGTTTTCTCAGGGTGGGGGGTAGGTTGTCTTTCGCCGAACTACCGTATCAAAAGAAGTATCCATTATTGCTTCCTAAAAAGTACAACTTTACAAATATTCTTATCCACTATTTTCATAAACTTTATTTACATATCGGTCCGCGTACATTGCAATTAAACGATTATCTTCACACGCTGCAGCAGCGACAAAAATGGCATAGAAATAGTCGTAATATTCAAGTTGGCGAACTCGTTCTTATTCATGCTGACGCTCCTCCGCTTCAATGGCCTCTCGGTCGCGTGACGGAACTTTATCCAGGAGCTGATGGAGTTGTACGGGTGGTAAAAGTAAAAACCCAGAATGGCGAATACACGCGACCCGTTGTAAAGCTTAGTCCACTTCCCATGGAATTGGATTCAGCATAATTTTTATTTTTCTTTGTTTCTTTGCATGAATTTGACGCAAGAAGGTGTCAAATTTATGACAATTTTAGGTTCGAAATAAGTCATTTATTTTACTCAATTTACAGCTACACGTGTTTAGTTCACTAAGTCAACAAATACTTACACTATACAGTCCACTTACCTTATTCAATACCATCCCTGGTTTGGTTTGTAAACTGGGGAATCTGGGGTAGATTCCCGGTGGGGGGTTTATGTACGTTACATTGGGCAGATATAATTAGTAATATGTGCATTAAAACCTCCTGCACATATCAAAAACATACTGGCTGAATGAACTTTCCGCTTTCTCCCGCACGGCGGCGCCACCAGTCAGTTGCGCAAATTTGACAGCTCGAAATGAATGCCGGCCGGCGCGCGCTCTTTTAAATTATTCATAAAAACTCTGAAAGTGCTGTGATTGTGTCTTAAATGTGTCCCAAGGACTGAGGAAAAGAGCCAGAACAAACTGTAAGTGAATCCTATATCTTGCCCAATTCGGTTTTGCTAATTATTTTCAATATTCAAATGTCGTAGTTCAAACACTGAATTTAAATCATAACTTCCCTAATTAATATACATAAATGTTTAACAGACCTGGCCAGAAGCTACCTCTCTATGACACCAGTCCGGCAGGCAGCCGAAGGACGACCACAGTGTGAGACAAGCGCGATGCTCTGGGCGTTGTCTCTATGCGCTGACCCTGGTGCTGGCCGCACGGGTCCCACAGGATGCCCCACAAAATCAAATCATGAATCAAATGGAATCATGAAATGGATGAATCATTTGCTAAAATTAACCACATTGATGAGAAATAATGCCGCATGAACTAACTGAATCTAACCAATATTTCAGTTTCCAATTAGGCAAGGGAGGGACTCGGTGGAGCGACTGGTGGTTCAGGGCCGGGTGAATGGCAGCAGATCACGTGGATGAACCAAATCAAGTCGTTGACAGAAAAATCCCTCAACGAGTGCGCAAGACAAGCCTTAGCAAGGGATAAATGGCGCACGGTAGTGAAGCGCTACCGAGCGTCTCACGTGACCACGACTGCTCTGCCAAGAGTAAGCGACTGAGAAGAAGAAGAAGAATGATGATGATGAATGGTTAGATACCTATTTATACGGACATGGCTTAACTGGTTTTTACCCGCGGCTTCGCATACGTAAATCATTAAATTAAGAAGCAGAAGCTGAATTGAAATTTTGGGATTTTTAATAATTTCCGTGGGAATTCCCGAAAGTTAAAGCGTGAGTTTCATTGACGTTACATTAAAAACTATCATGTCAAAGTTCATGGCTAATCCTTCCGGTTGTTGTTTCGAAATTTTATTCCTATTAAAAAGTAGACTATGTTTTATTCCAGATGTCCAGCTATCTACATACCAAATTTCATCCAAATCCGCCCAGCCGTTTCACTCACAAACTTTCGCATCTAAAATATTAGTAGGATACGATTGATTCTGCCAATGTCGAGGTTGAAGACTACCGATATAATGGTTTTATATACTTTTTCGGTAATCTTGGCGTGCTGGACTTGGCTGAGAACCATGAAAACATAGATTTTCATATTCAAATTTAGTTACAAACATAGTAGGGAGATTTTATATATTTACATAGGTAATACAGTTAGACAAAATCATCTCATTGTGAGAGGAGGCCTGTGTCTAGCAATGGGACGTATATAAGCTAATGATGAGGATTATGATAAAAGGAGTGTGTACTAGAACAAGAAGGAAAGTTGAGAGGGCTTGGAATTTTTGAAGGGAGACCATTATTTATAAGAGAGTAACAATTTTGGAGCAGTAAAAGAACATGTGTTCGAGAACTCCACGTCACATTCGACCACTACTCAAAAACATGCAGGTTATCGATTTTACCATTGATTGATATGCTATCAACTTTGCTACTGATAATTAACACACCTAGTAAATATTGCCGCCTCATGATAACCGAGCTAATAAATGGCAAAAATATCTCTCCATTAGCTCTGAAAGTAGGTAATCGGTGATGTTAAAAAACTTTTAAAGGGCGAGCCTTTTGATATCGATAACAGTAAACCATTTTAAAAATAAGTGATTACTTACACTAACCGTAACTTTTAGTTAGTACTTAGGTATGCTAGAGAAATTTTATGACATTGTCAGTACCTATTATCTTCAAGAGCTGATGTCGTCAAATTCGTCAATATACAACATACAATGGATACGCTCACGTAGTTATTTTCATAGAAATTAAGAAGTTTCGACAATCGCCGTGACAAAAATAAACCTTCTTAAGATTCCCCACCGAAAAAGGAAAAAGCGGAATCTTAGTAGGATTACTTTTTCTCCGTCAATTTTTTTCTCTGTAGGTATATCTGTTTTCTGTATCGTTTACTATTTCTGGTGTACAATAAAGAGTCTTTGTATTGTATGTCATCATGAGAAACCATCTAAAGTGACCCCGCATTGCGTATATTTTGTTTATAAGAGGGATCTGCTAATAAAGAATGATCATAGATATCTGTAAATTTGTACGAAATCCTCGGTACACGAGTCTGACAGGCACTTGGCCGGTATTTTTAAATTTTTGTATGTATGTATTTAAGTTGTGATTTCAACATTTGGAAATCATTTTTCGAATACTTGCTGGGATCCTGAATAAAATCATCCGCAATGTTGTTTTGAGTTGTTTTTTTCATTGATTTCCATTATACTTGTAAACATAATTTTAGTAGTTGCACAGTTTCTTCATCGTAATGCCCGGTTTACATCTGCAAAAAAAATCGTTGCATTGCAAGTTGCGTTACACTGTGAGGGCGTAAAGCTATTGAGTCTATAGTGCTCAGTCGAACCTCGCGATGTAATGCAGCTTGCACGATTTTCCTCGCTAGATAATGAGCCAATTTTCGATTGTTGAAATAAAATAAGCGCCTTGAAAATTTAAAACAAATACCTTTCGTAACTCTTTGCTAGCTGTTTCGTTCAAGTAAATCATGTTTTTTTTTATGCAATGTTTATTGAGTACGAAATAATGATGTCGAATTTTCCTATTTCCAGTGATCGGTATGATTTCAAATTAGATACGCACGTGGATATAGGTACAGGATGCCCGGAATAACGACGCAGGAACTTCAGGAGGTGAACACTGAATTAGGTATTGGGAAGAGTAAACTCCAAATATCCCAGTCAAATGCCTGATATTGTTTTAGAAATATACCGAACAAAGTGGTAGTATAGACAAAAAAAATATAACGCATTAACGCGTTAGCAAAAAGCTTGCTTCTTTAAGAACGTTTTTTTTTCACTAACTTATCTCAGTAAAACTATTAAGTAGGGAGATTGCATACTGTATCTGCGGATTATAGGTATTCGCTTATAATATTAAGGTAGTACCTACGATATATACGGTCCCTAATCGGTCGGACAATTGTGAAGTTTTTATCCAATAATAATTTATAAAGTACTTATTTAAATCCGTTTCTATGTTAATTTTGGTTTGTTATTTGCGGTAGGTACCTATTATATTCTTTATTATTAATTTGTGTCCCATGTCGATTTATGTGAAGCATGTAACGTAATAGGCGTTTTGGTTTTTCAACTGTAAGCCTATTATTGTATTGTTTTGAATTAATAAATAAATTCAAATCCAAATCGAAATCCAAAGTAATATACATATAAATGTAGGTAACATGAAAATAATGAATTATTTTTTTTACAAAGAATGGAACCAACTATAAAAACCTTTAAAATAATTTTCTACTCGTTTGAAGTCGGTGCCTCAGCACGAGCCAGCATGAGTGGAACTATAGTCGTCTACCTCACCTACATCCATACTAATATTATAAATCCGAAAGTGTGATTGTATGTTTGTGTGTTTATATGTTTGTATGTTTGTCAGTCTTTCATGCCGTAACGGAGCGACGGATCGACGTGATTTTTGGCATAGAGATAGTTTATGGGCCTGAGAGTGACATAGGCTACTTTTTATCCCGTAAAAATGTACAGTTCCCGCGGGAACAGCGCGCGATAACCAAATACCACGCGGGCGAAGCCGCGGGCAAAAGCTAGTAATTATATATTGGGCTTCAATCACTCTTACTGGTTCGTGCTGAAGCACTGACTTTAAACTAATAGAAAATTATTTTCAAGGTTTTTGTAGTCGGTTCCATTTATCGATATTTTTTTAATGGTTTTTAGTAATTTGTAGCCAGAGTGCATCTCACAACGATTGAATTAAGCCCAAACATGGCGTAGTTAGGTATATTATTTTATAATCTGAATTTAAATACTTGACTTGGTGTTAAAAATGCCAAAATCGCTATAGGTGTGCTTTTAAAACTTGAGGTTTGCTTTCAATATCTTTAAGATCCCACCATCAGATCCTGACTTGATGACAATGAGACCACCTCGGAAGTATGTCCTTTAAAACCAAAAAAAGGATTTTGAAAAAATTGGTGGAGTTATCGCGTAACAAATACACAAAAAAAAACATAGGTACCTAAGTAGTAACAGACGAATTGAGAAGCTTTTTTTGAAGCCGTATTAAAATAACTGTCTGTCAACCTCTCTATCACTTTTTCACTCGTAAACCGCTGTACGAATTTTTATTATGGTATGAAGATAGTTTAAGAGCGATAAACGATTTTTCACAGACGGAGTTGCGGGCAAAGGATAGTAAAAAATAAGTAGTGATTTTTTAAATGAAAATTCGCACCTTACAAATGTTTACGAATGGCGTCGATTTACTTGGGTTAACCGTCAACAACTATTATTGAGCAAGTAAATTTTAATTTACACACTTCATAAATTTGGCAACCTCATGCTGTGTGTGCATCTCTAGTGACACGGATACTTAATTTTCACTAATATTAAAAACTAGCTGACAGCTGCATCGTCATCAAACCTATACATATTATAAGATTGATATCACCAGTAGAACTAAGGTTGCTGACATAGCCCGAAGAATTACGGAACTGAAGTGGCAGTGGGCGGAGCACATTGCATGCAGGACTGATGGCCGATGGGGTCAAAAGGTTCTTGAATGGCATCCGCGGAGCGGGAGACGAGTTGTCGGTAGGCCTCCGACAAGATGGTGCGACGACCTGGTTAAGATCGCGGGATCGCGGTGGATGCGAAAATCACAAGACCGGTCTGAGTGGAGAGCCTTATTGGGGAAGGCATGTCCAGCAATGGACGTCTTTCGGCTGACATGATGACGATGACGATATTATAAGAAAGAAAGAAGACATTTATTCACAAATACGGAAGACACACAAATACAATAAAAGGGTCTAGGCAGTCTACGCTAACAAGAGTGGCCCCCGCAAGGGATTTGGTTGTAATTTGAGGTGCAGTAGTGGCAGGACCTAAGAACACTGTATGCGTAATATCAGCCTTCGATCCTCTTTTGTTTCAGACATGTTCACGAAAATGTCAAAAAATCAAGGTAATTTTTAAAGTGTTAATTTAGCTAAACCAAGCAAGCTAGAGTAGGTTAACCAAATAAATTAAGAATTAAGGAGTATAAAATGAGGTTTATAATGCATATTTTTACAGACATTCATATCCTTGAACTTGGAAGAAAAAAAAAGTTTTTTTTTCACTTAATTTTTTTGCCACTTCTTCTTCAAAAATACTTAAATCTCTAGAGAATAAAAAGGAGCTTTAGTCCCGATATGCAGAGACTAAATAGTATATTTTTTAACAAGAGACTAAAATAAGCCAATACATACCCGAGGCTGTTAGCCACCCGAGCTTTAGCGAGGGTGGCTATTTATCCGAGGGTTTGTATTGACTTTTAGTCTCGTGGTGAAAACTCTATTTTTCACTTCGATTGCGAGAAAAAAATAGTCAGTTTGGTATAAAAAGATTAAATCAAAAAATAAAAATAAATCTTTCTAGATGTCGGCGACAGAAAATTATCAATTATGTCTTTTGCTCTTATTATTATTTCCCTTAATAGCTCGACATCATAATTTTCGCTATCACTTGACGACATTGTGAGAATAATCAATTTATTTTAATCGTTTACGATTTACGCTCTACAACAATGTCAAAGTTTTCGCGGTATTTTTTTCCAAGACACAGACAAAGCAAAACTGCATCGATGAAATGGTCCATACACAAACGGAAAAATTGAATGGCGCCACCTTCTATGCGGAATAAGCAAGAACTAAGACCGCGTAGACTAAGAACGTAACATTTTCGTCATTAAAATGGTCCACACACAAACTTATTTTTTGCAAGTAACTGGCTGTTTGAGTTTATCTAAGTCACTCGAAGTAAATTAAAAAAATAATTACTTTTACTCCCTAGGGAGTAAAGTGCTCACTTTACTCCCGTCTCGTAAGGCTATATTGACCCACTTTTAGAGCATGAGAAGTGAAAATAACATTTTAAAAGTATGAGAAGTGAAAAATATCTGACATGTCTTATTGGCCCTAGAAATTGAGTCGTAACAGATATTATGCACGTTTTGTTGCGTCAGATATTGGTGTCGGTGACTCTACAAGTTTCTTAAACACGAAGTTAAGTTTCGGATTACTTTTATGAGCTTATCTGATACAAGAAGATTAATGCACGATAAAGGCACAGTATAAATAACGTAATAAAATGATTTTACAACCATTGCAGTGATTAAACAGTTAACGGAATCATTATGTCATTCTACGGAAAGAAATTTAAGAAAACCAGGCTGGAGAATTCAGAGGAATTCATGGACTTGTTAAGTGAGTGGTTGTTGCGTTTAATACTAGCTGTTGCTCGTGATTTTGTCTGCGAAGAAATCGTTTCTCGATTCCAAAGAATTGATTACATTTTCCGGGATAACATGCGTCCTAACTACATAAGTATGTATGTTAATCCCGGTTATCAAGTATCTGTATGCAAAAGTTCATCCAGATCCGTTCAACTGTTTAGCTATCCATTCTAATATTATAAATGTGAAAGTGTGTGTGTTTTATGTATGTTTGTCTGTCTTTTACGTCAAAACAGAGCAACGGATTGACGTGATTTTTGGCATAGAGATATTTTATGGACCTGAGAGTTCCGAAAAAATGCACAGTTCCCGATGGAACAGCGCGGGATAAACGAATTCTACGCGGGCGAAGCCGCGGGCAAAAGCTAGTTTTATCATAAATATTATTAGAATTTCGGGCAGTACCTAGATTTATTATGTAGGTAATGTCGTACACAATAAATTCGATAAATTTGATTGTATTTCATAATTTGTATTGTATATTTTATGTAAATTTTTTATGCTTTTAATTTAATATAAGTAATTGTGTTTCATAGTTTCGAGAATTGAAATAACAAAGTAAAAAAAAGATTACTTTCACATTCGCTAAACAAATAACATTTGTAATAGTTGTAAGCAACAAAAGCCAATGAAAATGAAATCTTCTTTTTGCTTCACAAAGAGAAAATACACGTGTTTAGACGGGTATCCTTTTTATAATTTCTATTTTTATAGTGACATGTATAAGTATATACTCGTATACCGACCTAGTGCCATCCACGAAGACGCGTGATTTTGTCAAAGTTAGACATTAATGACATTATAATAAGAACCCCGGCACGCGTCATCGTGAATGACTCTACCTATATTTAGGTTTAGGTTTCTTAGGTTAATTTACTTGGTCTTCTATTGAACTGTTGATTTCCTGTTCATTTTTTATGTATGGATTTAAATAAAAAAAATATACTCTCGTACCTAACAGTTAACAACGAGATAGAAACTGAAACCGTTTTAATCTTCCAGAGGTCCCCGAGCCAACCCGACAGATGGTCAGAAACATGGATGCCATATCCTCCTTCCAGAAGAACGACGATGGCTCCATCCAGTACATAGTACTCAAAGACGGTGCTGAAGTTTTTAATCAGAAAATGACTCCAGGTGTAGATGCCGATTTTAAGACTCCTGACGGAAACAACGCCAAAATACACTTCGAGCTGAAAGGTGACACCCTAGAGTCGGTTATAACCTTCTCCGATGGAAACAAACTGCATTTAGACAGAATATTTGAAGGCAATACCATGAAGCAAGTAAGTGTTTAATGATATAACGTTTTAAACTTTCGTGATGCTCACTCATAGTCAAAATACCACAAACGGGATTTATCACGCTATTTTTAACAAGTAATATTTACCTCGACGTTTCGGCAACATTGCAGTTGCCGTGGTCACGAGTAGACTGAAGTGTGGGGTGTCAAGTCCGCCTAGCAGCGCGAGTTCTTCGAACTACCCGCACTTGATTACTAATAGCGCTTGTTTAAAAATAGCGTGATAAGTCCCGTTTGTGGTATTTTGACTATGAGTGTTTAATGATATTTTTTCACGAATGGCAAACGAGCAAGTGGATCTCCTAATAGTAAGAGATCACTACCGCCCATAAATATCTGCAACACCAGGGGTATTGCATATTATGCGTTGCCAACCTAGAGGCCTAAGATGGGATACCTCAAGTGCTAGTAATTTCACCGGCCGTCTTACTCTCCACGCCGAAACACAACAGCGCAAGCACTGCTGCTTCACGGCAGGATTCGCGAGCAAGATGGTGGTAGCAATCAGGACGGATCTTGCACAAGGTCCTACCACCTGCAATAAACATTTACAACAAAATAAATAGATTCATACAAAAGATAAAAATATGCAACTGCGTCGAAATATCGGAAACTAAAAGGATTAAAGGTAACAACGGTCTACTTCTCGAATCAAATATAATTTAAATGTTTATATCGCAGTTTTCATAGGTCAATATTACAAGAGATTTAACCCCTTTTTTACTTTAGGAGCATTTTAATTACATACCTTGCAGGGCCTAAATATATGGCTTAGTCCACTAACAATAAAAAAATTGACATCACTTTTGTATTTTATTTTTTTAACAAAACTTATTTCTATTTCAGATCGCGTGGAAGGAAGGGCTTGACCTCAAAAGCATTACTTACTACGAAGTTGTCTAAAGCTTAATTCTTAGATCCATCGCTTACAAATGTTGAATGTTCTTAACCATTTTTCACATGATATACACTAACAATGTATACAAAACTAGCAGACAGTATTTAATACTTTCACGGCATAGGGAATTTGCTGTATATAATCGGTATTAACAACTAGGTATATTACATACATAAATGAGTTAATTCTCAGGCTTCTTTTCTACGGAAAAAGAACACAATTCTCATTGTACTGTTTTATTTTAATTAAATTATTTGTTTTCCAAAATTCAATTCTGTGTTTTATGTTAACCTAGTGCTTACCCGCGCCTTCGTCAGAAATTCTGATATTACACATTTATATGAAAATCTGAAAACTACAGGCATAGATAAATACGTCTAGTCCATACTTACAAAGTTTCGTCTACTTATGTTGCCTAGTTTTCAAATGAGATCGGGACTACGTTTGTATGGAGAATTGAACGAAGAGACTTCTGTTAAATACTGCTATCAATGTACACCATCCTATAACACTACTGACGTCGCCTGTCACGCTACAAAAGTTAAGCATTTTGCTTTACATTGTTTCTTCGAATAAAGTTAAAAGTATATTAAAAATTAAATAAATTGCACGAGAATTACAGACTATTAAAGCATTTTCACAAAAATCGAAAAAACCACAGGCATAGAAAATATAGTGAAGATCTTATTGTAAAATATCATTGATTTCTGTGCTATAACTTTTCGTATAATATGAGGACAACGAAACTCAAAAATACGACCGCCCAAATCTTGAAAAGCCTACAGCTATCTTGATATACATTAGCGGCAAGCAGAGAAACGGGAGGGGATGTGCATGGGGGGGGGGGCTGCGAGCGCTTATGTCACGAGTACTCACGAGCGATAAAGACAGCAATATCCCAAACGAATAGCTAACGCGGCCGCGCGGCCGGCAAGGAAACTTCTCTTCATTTGTATGAAAAAAGGAAAATTCAAAGACAGTTCAGTTTGACGAGGACGATCTACGTTTTAATTTTTTGCTCGTATCACAGGCCACACCCGGTATACGTGGCGTGAATGACGGCTGTATTCGTAATTCATAATTTATAGATTATTTACGTGTAAAAATAGTCTGATATTGTAAATACCTACCGTGCCCAATTACTGTATGGTTTACCCTATATCCATACTAATATTATTTGGCCAATCCTCTTATACGGATGCGAGGCCTGGACTATCAAGCAGGAACTCATAAAACGGATAGAGGCTTTTGAGTTGTGGTGTTATAGACGCATTCTAAAGATAACCTGGACACAGAGGGTCACTAATGAAGAGGTCCTACGTGTCCCCGAGAAACGATGTCTTTGGAATATCATCCGGCAAAGAAAAGTGGCGTATCTGGGGCAGGTGTTACGACGTGATAGATACTGTCTTCTGCAGCTCATTATCATTACGGCAGATTGCTGATTTGGGACCATTTCGTGACATGCATAACTATATTTTGTTTTTGTTTTTATTTTTTTGGTATTTTTATTTTTGTCACGAATAAATGTTTTCTTTCTTTCTTTCTTTCTTTTCTTTATTATGATGGGCAAAGTCACTGGCAAAAGACACGTAGGCCGACCATCGGCATCGCGAGTGCTGTTCATCTATTGCGCCTCGCTAGACACAGGGAGAAATATTCAGAACTGACTGCCAACCTTCGCTAGCCGGAGAGGCATTGTAAGAAGAAGAGGAGATAAATATATAAAAAATAAATAAATGCGAAAGTGTGTGTGTTTGTGTCTTTGTATGTTTGTCCGACTTTCACATCGAAACGGAGCGCCGGATCGACGTGATTTTTGGCATAGAAATAGTTTACGGGCTAGAGAGTGACATAGGCTACTTTCTTATCCCGAAAAAAAATGCACAGTTACCGAGGGAACAGCACGCGATAACCGAATTCCACAAGCGGCGGGCAAAAGCTAGTACCTCATACCTAAAGATGGACTAAAATGGTGCGTTTATTATTATCATTAAGTAACGATAACAAATTAACGCTTAAATTTTGCAACCTCATGATAAGTGTGAAAATTGTTAAATTTGTGAGGGGCAAAATGCAAGTAGTCATGATGAAGAGAAAACGCTCATAATTCGTAACATAGGTAATCAATTTCGCGAGCCTAGTTACTTTTAATCATTTTCATGACTGACTGCATTTTCTGTCAAAATCTTTCATTAAAATCAAAACTATCATAGGCAGCATAATCAGCCGGAAGAACACACTACCTGATTGATACATATTGTTATCGGATAAAAATAAAATGTTGGTGATTTTCAATATAGGTAACTAATTAAGGTGATAAATGAATATTTTTTGCACAATTGCTGTTTATTTTCCTCGCAATCGAAGAAAGCAAGTTTTTTTTAGTTTTTTTTATTACATAAAACAGATCGTGATTGACTCCTATCTCACCTGGTGTAAAGTGCAGAAGCCAAAGGTGTATCTCACTGGTTCAGTCACAGCCTATCCATTCTGGCGTTCTAGCCTTGAAGAGCCCTAGATTGTATTTATCCGGAAATACAGACGACGGGAGCGAATTCCATTCCTTAATAGTTCGCATTATGAAAGATAAGTAAACCGCTTGATGCGGACCAACGGAACACTAATTACATAAGGGTGAAGACGCTCTCCCCGCCTGGAAGTCAGTTGGCAAAATAGAGATGGTAGAATTAGGAACTTATTCACGAAACCCATTTTATCGTCGACTAATCTATCAATCATCACCGGTGGCTCTAGTGAATAAACGTCTTGGGTAAAATGAGGCATTTCATTATTTTTTTGGGTACTTACCTATTTTTGAATAGATATCCTCACTACTTTGAAAAAAGCCCGTATCTTAAAATCGATAATTGTACTCAGTGAACTTTAGGAACATTATTTTAAGAGTCAATTTTGTTGACGTATTGATTTGAGATACGAGATTTTCTCAAAGCAGTGACGATAAGCTGGTTGCTCACCTCGCTGCTGGGCACAGGTCTCCTCCCAAATTGAGAGGCTTTTAGGGCTGTACATTTAGACCCGATGCGAATCGGGAACTTCACACACATCATTGAATTACCTGGTACAGTCACAAGCACTAGTATCTGATACAACAAAACGTGTATAAAATATCTGATGTTCTATGTATGAATGTAACTTTAGATAGGTATAGGCATCTTGTGAATTGTAAAGATCTGTAGATCTTGGAAATAGCACATAAGTCTATGTACTTTTTATATCGGTATTCCTTTTATATTAAATAATATTGTGCCGAATAACTCACGTCTTAAATCGAGTTTAGCTACATGTTTCGGGCTAATCCTTAAAATTCTATGAATCTTAACTGCTTCGTACCGGTCTCGCGACTTATATTAGAAACAAATTATTGTGCGGTTGTTCATCGTACAACGTTAATGAAGACAACCCAGTCATTCTTGGGAATTATCAGTTATCAATCACGGTAATTTTGTAAAATCCCGGAATTTCAATTCAACAGCCACAACAACACGTGCCAAACCGCGGGCAAAAGTTAGTGGACATATTTTAAAACGTTCTAATGTACTTAATTATAGTTAGTTTCGGTACGTAAAGTTAATCACAGATTGCCCTAACGGGCTTATCTCTCAGATATGCTTGATTATTCTACGATAGAACCATATTATAAATTACACAATAACATGTTTTTATAACCATTGCACTGATTGGCTCCGAATCGAAATAAAATGTCGTTCTACGGGAAGAAATTTAAGAAAGTCAGGATGGAGAATGCGGAGGAGTTCATGGAACAAATGAGTGAGTGTTTTGCTTTTTAACACGGAGGACTGTACAAAAAATGCGCTGTCGTTTTTAATTCTAGTAACCCTTAAAGGGTTATGTAATGTTGACTTTGCTCATCAATGGTATTATTTCGTGCCTGTATATTGTAGGACAATGATCTAAATTATTCTTACGGGAGTTATGGATTTACGAATAGGTTTTTCTCCCCAGGGAGTCATGATTTTAGTTTTGCAATCAAGTAAGCTTATTTTATATAAAAATCTTTTTTTCTGTAAAAAAACTGACAAATTGTTCTTCCTACTTAAATTACAGAGGTCCCAGAACCAATAAGAGTAATGGCCAGGAACATGAACAGCATATCAAGTTTCAACAAGAACGACGATGGTACTATCCAGTACGTAGTCACCAACGATGGTAAAGAATCATTCAACCAGAAGATCGTGCCAGGAGGTGACGTTGACTTCAAAACTCCAGATGGTAAAACAGCAAAAATTCATTTTGAAGTGAAAGGTGATACCATAGAGTCGCAGGTAGTCTTCGATGATGGAACCAAACTGCATATGGACAGAGTGTTTGAAGGCAATACCATGAAGCAAGTAAGTACTTTTCCATGAGATATTGTGGCAAGCAATAAGCGCATCACTTGATGGACTATTGCTGTGCCCTAACAGGGTAAATGTTGAACGTTTTATACTTTCTAAGATCTTATCACAACATTTAGCGCAATAAATATTTTGAATTTGAATTTGAATTTGACTGACCATGACCACCCATGGATGTCCCAACTCTAGAACTGAGATAGGGTGATGGCACCAATTATTATTATGGACCCGTGTTTGCACATTAGTAGCAACAAAGATCCAGTGCCTTATGACTCACCATTCATGAACGTTACCAGATATGATCATCAGTTATCGAAACATTAGTGTTATTAGTTTAAAAAGTAGGGTCATTTTCTTAAAATTTGGGTAATGGAAAAATAAATCCAGTATTGGTTCTTGATTGTCTATGACTGGCGCTATCACTCCTGGTTATTTCAGTATCGCATGTGCAGCTGCAGGCAGGCATTTTTGTAAAATAAGAGAATGTTTTTGTAAAAAAATAATAAAAAAAACTAAAATTTCTGATGAATATCACGCAAATCAACGCTTCGCCTTCCCCTTCCTTTCCTCTCTTTCTCTTCTTTTCTGTCTATTTTCCTTTTTCTTTGCCTTTCTTTTTAAGCGAGTTCAATATGCACTTGTAATTGATATTTTTGTAATTTATGATGTAAGTATTATAGGTATTGAATGAATAAAACTGAAAAACTGAAACGAACACTATACATACGAACTAATCACGATTAACTACTAATTACTCGATTAATTACTATTATGAACTAATCACGATTGAGGTCCAATCAAATCGCTTTGTTTTGAGACATATTTCACAAATAAATGTACTTAACTACATTAAATCAAATCAAATGACTGTAGGTATAGATAGTGCCACGAGTGTTGAAGCTAATAATTACACACACAGTTATAATATAACTGATTGCACAAAAGGAGAATGCGTGAAATGAATGAGTAAATGTTAAAATCCTACCTACTGTCATTACACGACATGTTATGTTGTAACTGTGTGTGTGTGTGTGTCATTCACTTCAAGTCTCGTTTCACTGCCTATATTAATAAAATCGGCTTCGATGCTATATATTATGCAATAATAACAATTACACAGAACTTTCTTTAGAACACTTTTTTTCTTTGGCTAATTAAACAAAAATTATGTATTTTTTATAATTTAACGGATGCACTTAAAAACCGCTAAAAATCTTGAACCGAGTTGTTGTTAGAGGCCTTATTGTCTAAAACACTTGGAATCACAATCGTTTTTTCCACTTCTTTTTGTAACACAATAGAAGATGAGATAAGTGTAGAAAAGTTGGTGAAAGCGATCGTGAGTGCAGGCGTTAGACAATAGCAACCGTTTCTTTCCCCATTTTAACCATCATCTCATTCTTTTTTCAGATCGCCTATAAGGATGGTGTTGACCTTAAAAGCATCACTTACTATGAAACTGTCTGAAGCAACGTGATAAGTTCTCACAGAATCACAATTATCTGCCTATAAATTTATTATTTGAATTAAATTATCAATACACCTATTTAGAAAACTGTATTTTTGATCTCTTTCCACCGTCGGTACCATCATCATCATCGTCATCATCCCAGTCTATATGATTGTCACCAGATGAAACGGAAGGAATTTGAAGCCGCATTTCCTGGCTATTCGTGCCAAGCTGCTATCGACTGCACCACGGCGCTTCCGAAAAGCCATCTCAAAACTTTTTAAAAATATTTTAGATTTCTTGAGCAAACATACTGCTGAAAAAAAAAACAAATAATATTATAGCTTATTCATATTATGTTAGTAACTGGAACTGAATGACCGAACGTTGTTGTTGTTGTGTTGTGTTGTGCGGCTTTTTTAATCTATAACTGATCGATCAGTTATTTAGCCAAATAATAGTAATAAGAAGTCTTTCGAAATAGTTCAGCTACTCACCAGAAGATGGCACTACTAACATACATTACTGCCAAAAATGTAATAGTCTGGATGTCGTGACATAATAGAGGTCCCTAAAACTAATAGGGACTAATAATACGCTACTAACTAACAGATTAAGTGATTAAAGATAATATAAGTTTTATTTGTTTGAAATTATTATAAACCTTCGTAAATTGTAGACAAAATTGAACCGAATTGATAATAACCTCCCCTTTTTTGAAGTTAGTTAAAAAAGTAAAAAAAATAAGTGTAATCTAATTGTTTCCTAGCTTTCTTGTATTATTTTCAGCACGGAATGCTGAAGATCTGGGTTTGATTTCCAGCGCTGGTAGGTATATTTATCTGGTTTTTCTGTGCATCCATGTCCCGGTTTGTATTTTCGATAAATAATACTGGTCAATTACATCGTGTGCTTAGTAATAGCGTAGGGCCTTCAAATAAATCTAAGTTTAGCTTTGCCAGCCTGTAACGGAACGTTTGGCGGCATCTGTCGGGATTAAAAGTCACTTCGTTGGAAGCATCAATATCATGTAGTTTTTACTGTAGCTTAAACAGCGAGTGACATTGACAGTGACATTTGTTTTCAATTTGAGTTTGACAGCTTAATACTTCATCGTCATCAATGATGTCGGCGGATGTGCGTTTGCGAATGAGAGCTGCGTGGCAAATAGGCCTCCAACTAGGAATCCTGAGGCATCTCATAATCTTAAAGCCTAATGGCTGAAAGTTTATAATGGAACAACTTTAATCATAGTAAGTTTATCATTTCTGAGGTTAGTTCAGTGTTTTTTCTGGATTTTTTGATAGTAACAATGGTTAACTCTTTCAGGATATGGAACCCTAATATTTTCTGTCGCCTGGAACATATAATTTCCTTCAGCCGTCAACACTGCACTGGTGAGTATCATAAAGACTGGCAATTTCAGTCAACAGTGCTGTAAAAGTTGATATTCAATGCTGACATTTTGTTACAGAAATCTTGAAGTAGTACAGTACTGGATCTAGGGGTGGGAGAAGGAAAATAGATCAATCCTTCGAGGTAAATATTGATGATGCCCTTCCACATGCTCTTAAACCAGTAGTGTCAATGATGGTTGTAACAAATAATGTTTTGTTTCAGGGTTTGTTTATACTTTTGTTCTTTCAAGATACATTTATTCTTTCTATCTGTTCTGAAAGCACCGTACTGTACTCATTTTCATCTCTGTCGCTGTCATCTTCATGCTATGTTGCTATATTGAAGCACTCATCAATATCACATGGAAGCCGAGAGATAGGAGACAAAGTACAGGACAGCCAGACAGTAGAAGCACGGAGTGAGTGTGACCTGTCAGGTTTGAGATGAGCCCTCCTGTAAGTCATCTTTAAATCTCTCAGCAACCATAAATGCTGTAGTTTAATCATAAAATAAGAAGCAACAAATTGTCCAAACAACGCGAACCGTAACGCGACCCTGTTACTCTTCTGTCTTGGGAGTCTGACCTTACGTCAATACAAATCACCAATGTAAGAACCAGTGTTCAAAACCACCTTTGCTGGAATAAAGACTTTCAGATCAGAAGAGCATTTTTATTTTTATTTGTTGGTCTCACACTCTACCGAGCCACCTTTCAGCTGGCGCCCACTAGGTTTGGATAATTGTTGCTTTCTTATGGATAATATTTAAGACTGGATGTCAATAAAAGAAGCGTGAGACACGCTGGCATTTCCTTTCTTAAATAGTCCAATTTCATAGTAGTGACTGTATTGTGATGTTGTAGCTGTTAGAGACTTTCATTTTGTTACCCTTACTTGGCCACAGTGTATAAAAGTAAATATTGTGTTTTTTCTCACAAGACATGTTCAACAGGTAATTTTATATACTTTAAAATCAGTGTACTGATACATAAGCAAATATTTAATTGCAATATTCATAATAGCTATTGCTTTCAGTGTTATATTCTGTCAAACAACAATAAAACAAGGTTAAATTCAGTGAAATTATCTTATTAAAACAATACTATTTAAAACAACATTTGAAAACAAAACAATTCTTAAACAACTTACATGTCATATAAACTTGTTTTATGCAAATCTTGTGCTTGCTTATTTGGCTAACATGCAATAAACATAAGTGCTTAAATTACTTGATATTACATTTCAAAACCAATTTCCATAATATAATTTAATTTGTTTTCAAAATTTATAGATAAAACATTTGGTTTAATTACAGAAACACCTTTCTTTTAGTAATCATGGTGAATTAATCAGTAATCAAACAAAATCTTGCTATAATTGTTGAACATAGTCAAACAAACTTGTGTGAGTACATATTTAAGTACATAAGAATAAATGCCAACTGGTAATGTGTGAATAAACAGCATAACAAACAAACTTGTCATAAAGGTCAACTTTAAGACATAGTGACTAAAACATCTAAACGTTTTATGAACTATTTATTTACATTATATACAGTGTATTTGATGTGCTTGTGGTGTTCTAGGTGACAATTTTAATACACATTAGGTTAAGCGGGGTTCCATATACTTTGAAAGTTGTTCCGGGGGGATTTATTTTATTATTGCTTCTTAATATAAAGTTAGCAATTATTTTTCATTGTTCTTTTGCCTAGCAAAAGCTAGCAATTATTTTCATTATTAATTTGTCTAGCAAAAGCTAGCAATTATTATAAACATTTTTTTTTAGAATGCTACTAGCATAAATGCTAGCAGATTCTTGTTTATATAAGTGTAGTATTTCTGAGGAAATAATTAAAACAAATATTTCTTTCTTATGGTATCTATTATAGGGTACTGTGTTAATTATAATCATATCTAGGTATACTAGCCAAGAGGTTAGTTTTAACTTAGAAACATAATAATTTGTGATAAATTTGTGGTACAGACCTCCGGGTTACAAATTAACTTAGTTGTTAGCAAATACTAAACTAAGTTGTTAGTGTTTTGCTTAGCAGTATTTCTGCTAAATTACTTCTCAAATAATATCTAAATATCTTTTTATTAAACTGCATGTTAGGTTAAGAGCTATTTTGAAGTACAACCTACCTACCTAGGGTGTACATTTGAGTAAGAACTTTTACTAATAAAAAACTTAGTTACTTACTACATTGAGATACTGGAGTTCTAGTACCCAATATACCTTGTATATACTGTGTATTGCAGTTACTTTAAACTAAACTACTTGTTATAAAATACAATAAATTAACATTTATTGAGTTTGGTGTAAACTTTTACTGGTAAACAGTATTTTGTTACTCATTTTGTTAGGTCAACCCCTGGGATAGAAGAGAAATAGTGTTGAGTGTTTAACAATTATATACATAAACAAAACAAACTTATATAGAATAACACTTGGACTTTGTTGTTTCTTATCTACAAAATGGATTTAAAGAAAATAAATTATCATTCGTTGCTTCGAGATGAGTTGGCATATGAGATTAGTGTTAGAGCAGAGACACCGGGAGACACAGTTTCGATTATGAGAAAACAACTTAAAAAATTATGCACAGAATTTCTGCCTGAAGAAATTATAGGTGAAGATTTGCGAGCTAGTGAGGAGTTGCCTGTAATTACAGAGAAAATAAAGGAGTTACAGTCTAAGCTCAGTTCTTTGGAAAAAACTAAAGACAGTTGTTTGTTAGTCCGTGCCAAAGCTTTGTACTGTCACCTTTATTTTCGACTGTACAGGTTAACTGTATTTGAGTTACAGGTAGAAAAGGAAATGAGTGCTAATTTAAAGTCAAAGTTGGAGCAATGTTCAGTTGTTATTAATAGGTTCATAACAAAGCAAAGCGATCCTGGAAGTACCCGTGTTGGTGTCTGTGCTGATTTATGTGACGTTACAAAGGAGTCTACAAGTTTTAATATTCTAAAATATGTCAACAACAGGTTCAACGGTTTGTCAAGTGTTCATTCGTTTTTAGAAGCAGTAAACGAGCGTGCCCAAGCGTTCGGTATATCTGATGAGCAGTTATATAATTCAGCATGTTGTTTATTTATCGATCAAGGTCTTTTATGGTATAGAGGAAATAAACACAGGTTTCAGTCTTGGAAGGGGTTGAGCACTTTGTTACTCGAGGAGTTTGCACCTACGGATTTTGATTATAGACTTTTGCAGGAAATCCATTCACGAACACAAGGACAAGACGAGCCGACTCATATTTACTTCGCGGTTATGAGTGGTATGTTTTCACGTCTTGCGAATCCAAAAAGTGATAAGGAGCAATTAGAAATCCTGTTTCATAATATTAGGCCATCGTTTTCGGAGCAGCTCGCGTTGCAGCAGATTAACTCCGTCGAAGATTTGCGTCGTTGTTGTAGGATAATTGAGGCTGCACGTCAAAAAAGCAAATTATTCGCAGAACCGCCAAAACAGTCTTCATTAAATCCTGATTTTGTTTATAAAGGTAAAACCGCAAAACAGGACTTTGCTGCCGTCGCATCTACATCTGGACAACAGCAGAGGTCGTTCAACACTTTTAGTCATGGTGCTCGTAGTCGAAATATACCGTCACAACACCAACGACAGTTCGTTGACCAACGGCCACAGTACAAACCACCGTCACAGTTTCACAATCAAAAGCCGTCACATACCGGCAAGATGTATTGTTATAGATGCAAGGTAGATACACATCATACTAAGGCGTGTACTGACAAGCGTATTATGTGTTTTAAGTGCGGTCAACTTGGGTATACGACGCGATCGTGCCCGAAGTGTAGACTTAATTTACAGCCAAAAAACTAATTGGCGAAGGTCGTGGCGGCACTTCAGTAGGAAAAGCCGTAACTACTGATAGTACAAAATGGTTAAAAATGGTATCAGAATATTTTAAAAACAATGCCGTCACCACGGTCCTTTTTCAACCCGACGACAACGACATTCGGCCTTATTTACATGTTAATATTCTAGATTTGACTATCTGTGCATTGTTAGATTCTGGCGCAGCGATCTCTATTATAGGGAATGGTGCACACGAGCGTTTTGTCAATTTAGGTTACCAAATGGTAGAATCCGCTACTACTGTCACTGTGGCAGATGGTTCAGTATGTAATACAATAGGATTTATTACACTGCCACTATCTTTTAAAGGGGTTACTAAATTGATAAAATTTCACGTTATACCTACTATAGTATCGAATGTTATCTTAGGAGTAGACTTTTGGAAAGAATTCTCGTTATTACCAGAAATTTTTGATAAAATTGCTTATATTAAAAAACCAAAAGAATTTATTAAAAATGCGTCTCAAATTGATCAACAATTAAATAATTTATCT
The DNA here is from genome assembly GCA_037349165.1 of Choristoneura rosaceana. Classification (NCBI taxonomy): domain Eukaryota; kingdom Metazoa; phylum Arthropoda; class Insecta; order Lepidoptera; family Tortricidae; genus Choristoneura; species Choristoneura rosaceana. Next base: position 8,774,043 of record JAZBNJ010000018.1, on the reverse strand, counting down.
TATTATGACAATTTGACATCGGAACAAAAAGCATTGGCAGAAATGGTAATTAAAAAGTTTCACGGAATTTCTTTCGAGACTAAGGGTCTGGGTAGAACTCATTTAATTGAACACAAAATAGATACCGGCGATTCACCACCGATTAAGTGCAGACCATACCCCATGTCACCGGAAAAGCTTAGGGAATTACATAAGGAAGTGGATAAAATGCTTAGCTTGGATGTAATAACCCACAGTGAAAGTCCGTGGTCTAATCCGGTCCTTATGGTTCCCAAGTCGGATGGTACATGGCGATTCTGTCTGGATTGTCGCAAATTAAATGCAGTTACTAAAGGGGACGCTTATGCAATACCTTATATACCCCAAATACTGGATAGTCTTCGAAACGCGAAATTTATTAGCTCAGTCGATTTTAAATCAAGTTTTTGGCAAATTAAGTTAGATGCTCAGTCACAAGAAAAAACTAGCTTCATTGTACCGGGAAAGGGTCTGTTTAAATTTAATGTCATGCCATTCGGTCTTACTGGAGCGCCCGCGCGTCAGCAAAGGCTTATGGACATGCTTTTTGGTACACCCTTTTGTAGTGAAGTGACCAAGGGACTGGTATTTTGCTACGTTGATGACGTAATCATAGTGTCAGAAGATTATGATACACACTTGTTATTACTGAATAGAGTATATCAGCGTATCAAGGAAGCAAATCTAACAATAAATTTTGAGAAGAGTAATTTCTTTCGCAAGTCACTCAAGTATTTAGGATACATAGTAGACGAGTGCGGTTTACGGACTGATCCTAGTAAGGTGCGTGCGGTTATAGATTTTCCAACACCAAAGAATGCAAAAGAGGTAAAAATGTTTTTAGGTACGTGTTCCTGGTACCGACGTTTTATAAAAAACTTCTCAACAATAGCTGCACCTTTGAACGCACTTACTAGTACGAAAACAAAGTTTGTTTGGTCCACAGATGCGGAAAACGCATTCATGAATTTAAAAAATCGTTTAGTATCGGCACCCATTTTAATATGTCCAGATTTTAATAAACCGTTCACAGTTCATTGTGACGCTTCTAGTTATGGCATTGGTGGCGTCTTGACGCAAAACGTTGAGGGAGCCGACCATCCTATAGCCTATATAAGTAGGTCTTTAAATAAAAATGAGCGTAATTATAGTGCGACAGAGAGAGAGGCACTAGCGGTTGTGTATGCTGTTGAAAAATTTGAACCATACCTAGGTACTAGGCCGTTTACTGTCGTCACTGACCACGCGTCGTTGAAATGGTTTATGAATTTAGAAAACCCAACGGGACGTCTTGCCCGATGGGGATGTCGCCTGTCGCAATTTAATTTTAATATAGAGCACAGGAAGGGTAAAGACAATGTCATACCTGACGCTCTATCACGATTGGTGAAAGTAGAGGTTGTTAATACCCTACCGTCAGCAACCGCGGCAGATGTGTGGTATAACAAAGTTTACCAAGGTTGTATTTCATACCCAAAGAACTACCCGAACTATCGAATAGAAAATGGTGTACTTTACCGATATAGTAAGGGGAAATATTCTTTGACTGACGAGTTTGAGTGGAAACAAGTTGTAGCTGAGTCGAATCGCACTAAGGTCATTGCCGAGAATCATGAACCTCCAACATCAGGTCATATGGGAGTTTTTAAAACACACCGAAGACTAAGTTTACGATTCTTCTGGCCCGGAATGTACCGCGATGTGCTAAATTTTATTACAAAGTGTCCCACATGCTCAGCCTACAAACATAAAACGACGCTCACTCCAGGTCAAATGGGTAAACCTAAACAATGTTATAGACCATTTCAAGTGATTTCCGTGGATTTAGTAGGACCGCTTCCGAAGTCGCGATCAGGTTTTGTACATCTTTTAGTAGTTTCTTGTTGTTTCTCCAAATATACGATGTTATTTCCTTTGAGGCGGGCTACAAGTGCGAATGTGGCTAAAAGTATGGAGAACTATGTGTTTTTAGCACACGGCATTCCTGAAACAGTGGTTACCGATAATGGGGTTCAATTCACTGGATCAGAGTTCCGTAATCTGATGAAAACATATAGGGTTCCGCGTATTCATTATGGCCCACGGTACGCCCCGCAAATTAACATGGTGGAGAGATACAATAAAACCGTGACAACAATGATTGCATCATATGTAAAAGATGATCATAGGTCCTGGGATCAGAATATTTTTAAAATTCAATTTGCCCTAAATAGTGCGGTAAATGAAACGACAGGATTTACTCCGTTTTTCTTGGTCCACGGCAGAGAACCCATAATTAATGGCGATTTTTATAGAGACTCAGGTGACTCAGAGTATATGGTGGCAATGCCTAGGGAAGAGTATGCGGGTGAATTTGGTGCTTTGGAACAAATATTTACAAAAGTACGATCAAACTTAGAGAAGGCCCACGCGACGAATACTAAGTATTACAACTTAAGAAGGCGCGATGTAAAACTATCAGAAGGTCAAGAAGTTTGGCGTAAAACTTATATTCAGAGCGATGCAGATAAGCATAAAGCATCCAAACTAGCACCCAAATATATGAAGTGTATTGTAAAAAAGGTACTGTCACCGTTGGTTTACGAACTGGTTGGTTATGATGGCAAGGATCTTGGTACATGGCATATCAAAGATATCAAGATTTACTCCTCCTAATATCTAGCTTGGGTCATCGTCGAGGAACGCTTACCTTTGTATGTTCTCTTTTGTCGGCCGTAGGACGTGTTTCACGTGTTGGTGGTACCACTTGTGTTTCACCAACGATGCCAAGGTTATAGAAGTAGAATAGGTTAGGTTATTATAAGTTTCTTAGTAGGTTCTAAGATGTTTATAGGTCTTTTGCACGCAAAGGGTACTTACACAAATAGTGTAAGACCATAACTATAGAGTAGCATTTCATGTTAAAATAGTTACTCAAAGTATCTTGGGAAAAAATATCGAGTCGCACTGGGATTACAGGAGTGACTCAGGGTTAGTTTGTCAGGAGGCGGCATTCAGCAGAACTAAAGCTGATGCCTTACATTGGAAGCTTTTGAGTGAAAGGAGATGAATGAAATTGTGGGGATTTTGTGCATAGGTTCTCCGGACTGCAGGAAATTCAGCAAGGAAAGAAGAAGACAGGTCCTGAGTAACAAGTTGTCCTAGGTTAGCATGGTTTACTTATGGTCGGATGACATTATAGTTAGTTTAGGTTAGGAGCTTTTCTGGTTGTTATTGCTCTTAATTTCTATTATTTTCAGGAAGTTCCGTTCCAGTATTTCAGAGTCTAAGTTTGAGGCTCTATTATCATTTCTTTTCCAGACGCTGGGGACAGCGCAGTTTCTCATTTCTTTCGAAACTTTCCGTAAGGGGGGGAGTATTGTAACGGAACGTTTGGCGGCATCTGTCGGGATTAAAAGTCACTTCGTTGGAAGCATCAATATCATGTAGTTTTTACTGTAGCTTAAACAGCGAGTGACATTGACAGTGACATTTGTTTTCAATTTGAGTTTGACAGCTTAATACTTCATCGTCATCAATGATGTCGGCGGATGTGCGTTTGCGAATGAGAGCTGCGTGGCAAATAGGCCTCCAACTAGGAATCCTGAGGCATCTCATAATCTTAAAGCCTAATGGCTGAAAGTTTATAATGGAACAACTTTAATCATAGTAAGTTTATCATTTCTGAGGTTAGTTCAGTGTTTTTTCTGGATTTTTTGATAGTAACAATGGTTAACTCTTTCAGGATATGGAACCCTAATATTTTCTGTCGCCTGGAACATATAATTTCCTTCAGCCGTCAACACTGCACTGGTGAGTATCATAAAGACTGGCAATTTCAGTCAACAGTGCTGTAAAAGTTGATATTCAATGCTGACATTTTGTTACAGAAATCTTGAAGTAGTACAGTACTGGATCTAGGGGTGGGAGAAGGAAAATAGATCAATCCTTCGAGGTAAATATTGATGATGCCCTTCCACATGCTCTTAAACCAGTAGTGTCAATGATGGTTGTAACAAATAATGTTTTGTTTCAGGGTTTGTTTATACTTTTGTTCTTTCAAGATACATTTATTCTTTCTATCTGTTCTGAAAGCACCGTACTGTACTCATTTTCATCTCTGTCGCTGTCATCTTCATGCTATGTTGCTATATTGAAGCACTCATCAATATCACATGGAAGCCGAGAGATAGGAGACAAAGTACAGGACAGCCAGACAGTAGAAGCACGGAGTGAGTGTGACCTGTCAGGTTTGAGATGAGCCCTCCTGTAAGTCATCTTTAAATCTCTCAGCAACCATAAATGCTGTAGTTTAATCATAAAATAAGAAGCAACAAATTGTCCAAACAACGCGAACCGTAACGCGACCCTGTTACTCTTCTGTCTTGGGAGTCTGACCTTACGTCAATACAAATCACCAATGTAAGAACCAGTGTTCAAAACCACCTTTGCTGGAATAAAGACTTTCAGATCAGAAGAGCATTTTTATTTTTATTTGTTGGTCTCACACTCTACCGAGCCACCTTTCAGCTTGAAAGAACAAAAGTATAAACAAACCCTGAAACAAAACATTATTTGTTACAACCATCATTGACACTACTGGTTTAAGAGCATGTGGAAGGGCATCATCAATATTTACCTCGAAGGATTGATCTATTTTCCTTCTCCCACCCCTAGATCCAGTACTGTACTACTTCAAGATTTCTGTAACAAAATGTCAGCATTGAATATCAACTTTTACAGCACTGTTGACTGAAATTGCCAGTCTTTATGATACTCACCAGTGCAGTGTTGACGGCTGAAGGAAATTATATGTTCCAGGCGACAGAAAATATTAGGGTTCCATATCCTGAAAGAGTTAACCATTGTTACTATCAAAAAAAAAAGAAAAAACACTGAACTAACCTCAGAAATGATAAACTTACTATGATTAAAGTTGTTCCATTATAAACTTTCAGCCATTAGGCTTTAAGATTATGAGATGCCTCAGGATTCCTAGTTGGAGGCCTATTTGCCACGCAGCTCTCATTCGCAAACGCACATCCGCCGACATCATTGATGACGATGAAGTATTAAGCTGTCAAACTCAAATTGAAAACAAATGTCACTGTCAATGTCACTCGCTGTTTAAGCTACAGTAAAAACTACATGATATTGATGCTTCCAACGAAGTGACTTTTAATCCCGACAGATGCCGCCAAACGTTCCGTTACAAGCCATATTGGTACATATGTATAGGTAAGCAAGCCTAAAATTTCGCCGTTGTTTGTCGGGCACGATAAGAGAGAGAGAGAGAGAGAGAGGGAGAGAGAGAGAGAGGGAGAGACAGAGAGACAGAAATATTTATTTATACACATTCGATACACATAAAAATACATTAGATGAAAAGAACAGAAATGCATTGGATGGATTAGGATTAGATATAAGGGATTTAATACTCTATGGGTCTTATAATCACATAAATAATATAAATATGTCATGAAAATGATGTGGATTGCGTCACCTATATTTTCAGTAGGTACTCAGTGAGATTGCGAAATTAGCAAGGCGTGTTACTTAGGTAATCTAAAGTCAGTGCTTGATAAACTAAATTGTTGTACCTATATAATTAAACAGTTATCGGTTCGTTTTTAATTTCTTAAAAACCAATAGATACATACTTTTAACAAAATAAATGGTTTTCATGTGGATTTCATTTTACAATTCATTCATTTCAAAGGCAAAGCCACACATGTTACACTGCACAACTACACTTGGTCAAGATAGTTTTACACCTACTATACAAATAAGTGAGAAACTCGTTACGAGTATCGCCGGACCCGACTATGTGGGAGGTTTTCCCCTGTCCTCTCTCTCCACTGAAAGAGTAGGGGTACACACATAACACTCTAATGTCGCCTTCTCGTTGAGTGGTCGAACCCAATATCTCGATCTAATAATTCGTAAAAACGTTTTCTCAAACATGACTTGAAATATTGACGTTGTGTTAGAAATAATAGGTAGAGAAGTATCGAGCTGCAGGCACTGCGGCTCGGCACCTTATGCGCGGTCATTCTAGCGGCCAGCAAAGAGATTTCATATAACTTTGCAGGCCGCTGGCCGGCAATGCGACCGTCTTTTGTTTCAACGTGCGCTCTGCGACGCGGCCTGCGCCCACCGCCAGCACCACTCGCCCCGTAGCTGCCGCGCCAGCAGCCACACAACAGGGCGACCAGACTAGCGTCCCGCCAGCTTGATTTCTTGTTTTTATTTTTATTTTATTTCATGTTTGGGAAAAGCACTATACAAGCCTCGGCCGGAACGTGGGGTTGCCAGCCTCGCATCCCTATCCGTTTGTCTATATCTGCTTGGCCGGCAACCCCCTACTACTTCCCGGCTTCTACAGTAATGTAATATGAATTCATGCTTTTACATAGGGTGTTCCTTTTTATTTTTTCAAAAATCAATTATTTTCAGTTTTCGGGTTTTACCATGCAACCATCACCTCACTACTTACCACAGAAACATCAAATCAAAAATAAAAAAGTGAATAATAAGAAAACTTTGACTTTAGGGGCTGTTTCACCTTTCATTGATTAATTTTATTTGACGAATAAATGTGATGCCGTCTCCGTCTATTCGAACAAAACAAACAGAGACGGCATCACATTTACCCGTCAGGTAAATTTAATCAATGGATGGTGAAACAGAGGGTTATTTTTCCTTTTTAGTTTTCTTTTTTCGGCCAGACATAAGTGCAGACAGGCGTGTTGGAAATCCAAGGGGACATTACCACAGACTAATAAAAAAAAATCTTAAAATAAAAATATTTAATGGAAAGAAGATAACGGAATGATGTTCCAATAATTTACAGAAAGTGAACTAAAGAACACCTCAAAAATTATCTGATTATCTGTCAGATTAATATTTAGATAAACACAGTACCTATATATAACCTATTTAGACAGTTTTACGACCATTGCAGTGATTAAGAGTTAATTGAAACAATCAAATCAAAATGTCGTTCTACGGAAAGAAATACAAGAAAGTCAAGTTGGAAAATGTGGACGAGCTTTTGGATGCGCTAAGTGAGTGTTTGAATTGTTTTCATGATTATTGTAGTTTTGTACCAAAGTAACGGACATCTTGAGACGCATTGCACGACTGAAATGGAACTGGGCGGGGCATGTGGCACGTCGAATGGATAACCGCTGGGCCCATAGAGTGTTGGTGTGGAGACCACGGACCACAAAAAGAAGTGTAGGCGGACCCCAGATGAGATGGTCGGATGACATAAAGAGCTACGCCGGATCCTACTGGCTCAGGAAGACGGAGAATAGGACGGAGTGGAGGAGATTAGGAGAGGGTTACATCCAGCAGTGGATAGATAAAACCTGAAAAAGAAGAAGAAGAAGTAGTTTTGTTCTGAAAACTATTCTGCCGAACGCTATTTCGGAAACCCCAGATGACTAGTAATATTACGAAAATTCGAAAAAAAAATGGCTCATCAAAATCTTGCTAAGTATGACCCTAATGGGTGAGTCTCGCGGTAGTTTCATTTTCAAGTTTCGAAAAGTTATGAAAAAACTTCCATGTACCTACTTACGTGCGCGATTGAACGCTGCTTAGGGTCTTCCAAAAGATGGCGCCAAATAAGATTCAAATTATTATCTCAACTCCTAATGAATTTACCCGAAAACAAGACCTTGGAAGATCAATTTATGAGGCCGATTTATGACAGATTTCCTATATAAAAAACTGTCATTTGATTGCGATCGCGAGCACCAGAAACGTTAGGCAATACGGCTTCAGGTCTAAAAACACCCCTTCATATGGTCAACGAAATTATTTTGTGCCATGCCATCATAGCAACAACAGATAAATCAGTGCTTTGGGTAAATATTTTGATTCAATTTAGATAAATGTCACTGATTGATAATTAATTATCTAAACGGAATGAAAAAAATTAAAGATATTCCCTACTTGGGTACCTAATAACGTACAACAACAAACTTACAATAAGTATATCTTCTCGCATGTATTTTTCGGTTTCTTTAGTGTCTTTTTAATCAGTGATTGATATTTATCTAAACGGAATCAAATCTGTGAATCAAATTATTTAACTTTATCGTGATGGTAGAGTCGGTTTTCCCAAAGACAGTTAGGTATCATGTTATTAATTAATTAGTTGCCACCCGGTTCATTTTACACAGATAGTATCTAGATTGGGTTTTATTTAATCTTTACCCAGTATCTAAATAAAACTCCATCAAATCAATCAACCTGTCGGGAAAATTCACTAATACTGCTTTTATTATATCTTTATTTTCTATAGAATTTTACGTTTTATGTTATTTTATAGCCCTTTTGTTCTGAGAGGAGGCCTGTGCCCAGCAGTGGGACGTACTTTATATAGGCTGGGATGGATGGTTATTTTATTTTTAACTTTGTTTTTAAGTATCATTTCACTGACAGTATTTTTAAGGCATATTTCACTAACAAACATCATGTATGATCTCAAAGATTGGAATAAAACAAGTGATTAAATTATGTGATTGAACATTAAACATAATGTTGCCAAATGACTCCGTTTGTGAAGAATTCATTTGTCAGTATCCCGCAGGAAATATACAATTTTTCAAGATAAAATAACAGGAATAATAATAATAAGTGTGCGTCAAAGTTCGGGAGTAGGGGCTCTCGGAAGTCTCGGACGTGTGACGTCACTCAAAACTTTAACTGGCTATATCAGAAGTTCTCAAAGTGGTCCAGATGGACCCCCAGGGGTCCACGGGAGGACCAGACGGGGTTCCGTGTGGGCGTGAAAAAAAATGGAGGTTTTATTTTGATTTGATATTTTAAAGAGAATGCAATACTAACCCATAAAAAATAAGACTTACTTATGTATTATTACTAATAAACTATGGGCCCAGAGGCCTTATTGCTTAATGTTTCTGCTGCTCGCGATCGCAATCAAATGACAGATTTCAATACAAAAACTGTCATTTGATTGCGATCGTGAGCGTCAGAAACGTTAGGTAATACGGCCTCTGGTCTGCAATAAAGTGTTTTTAATTATTTGTTTTAAAAGTTTTGGGAGTATAGTAGAAAAGTTGCGGCAGGGGGTCCTCCGAAAATATTTAAACTTTGAAAGCTTAGTTTGAAAGTGATCTATGAGAAAAAAAGTTTGGGAATCTCTGGGCTATACTTCAACATAAAACTACCGTAGACTCACTTATATTAAATATATTGACCCGGATAACTCACGTCTTAAATCGAGTTTAGCTCGACTATTGCGGGATAATCCGTAGCCCTTCCTTCCTCCTCAACGTGACTCTGTGGCTGCTGCAGTACGCATGTTGCGAGAACAAATTCTCGGGTCTTGGATGTTTAATATGTATTTAAGTATTTATTTATCTACATAAGTACGTTCATCCGTTGCCTAGTCAATTGATGTCAAGCATTCCATTTGCAAAAAGAAAGCAAGTTTAATCATGAATCATTTTCCAAATTCCAGAGGTTCCAGACAATACCCGCGCGTTAGTCAAGAACATGAATACTATTACGGGCGTCACCAAGAACGACGATGGCTCCATTCAGTACACAACCTACAAGGGTGGCGTGGAGGTGTTCACCCAAAAGATGGTGCCGGGAGCTGACTCTGACTTCACAACTCCTGACGGCATTGCCACTAAAGTGCACTTCGAGCTGAAGGGTGACACGCTGGAATCTGTCATGACCTTCCCAGATGGCAATAAATTACACCTGAACAGAGTCTTTGAGGGCAACACCATGAAACTTGTAAGTATTGATATTTTAAGCCGGTGGCTTTATTGTCTACGGCAATTTGGTCCGTTTAATGCAAAGCAAAAAAATTTCAAGCATAGAAACGGTCGACTTCTCAGGTTTTAACATATTTACATAAACAATTTTTTTATTGGAAGCATCACGTTGACTAGATCACGTTGATTAGATCATTTTCATTTCGTAGATTTTATATTTTACTGTTGCACAAACGCCTCCCCTCTTAACCTCCATAGCTCCCAGGTCTGTTGGCCGTATTGCTTAATGTTTCTTATGCTCGCGATCGCATTCAAATGACAATTTTTGTATAGGAAATCTGTCGTTTGATTGCGATCGCGAGCGTCGGAAACGTTAGGCAATACGGCCTCAGGTCATGATTATACCGTCCCCGTCATCTCTTTCTTCGTCGGCCTCATCGTCGCTGGCAAGGGAATGGGTGACAATCTTTCTCGGCCCGGATAATACCGACATGGAAATACCGACCATGTTTTTCGTGTACACGCCCATAGAAGCTCCTGTCAGTTGCTATGGCGCGTACACAAAAAACGGCCGGTATTTCTATGTCGGTGTCATCCGGGCCGGGAAAGAGTTACCCAAGGGAATGAGAGTTTATTGACAGGCGAAATTTGGCTAGATGACGTTAGTATCGAGAGGTCCGTTTGACGTTACCGTCTTGCCACCATTGGTTCGCTTAGTCTTTAAAAAAATACGGCTTGGAAGACAATTTTGCCAGTGTCTAGTAGTTTTTGCCGTTGTACATGTTGTAAATTCTAGAAAACGAAATACGAGAGGTAATGGTGTATGAACGATGACAGCGCGAAGCGTTCATTTAGTTATTCAATCAATCACTAACTTGACACAAATGTCAAAGTTGTCAAACGGATCTGACGATTCTAGCGCCAACTAGCCTGTCGGAGAAACCCTCATTATTTTTTTTCTTTTCAGATCGTGTGGCGCGAGGGCTTGGAATCAGTGAAGGGTATTACGCACTACGAGGCTGTTTAAATCTAAAATATATTAGGATTTTCCATTTTGGAACACTTTCTCATGTAGTCGTAAAATTGTTTGAATTAAAGTTATTTCTCTGTTTTTCATGTTTGTTTTATTGATTAAGTGATTTACGATTTTAATAATACAAAATGTTAATTATTAAATTGAAAACTTAGAACAACCTACTGTATTTTTAGGGTTCCTTACCTACTAAAACAGAATCTATAAGACCTCTTTATTGACCGTCTGCCCGTCTGTCTGTCTGTAAAATTAATATCAAATACGCAAGTTTGTGTGCTAAGCAGTAAAAAATTTCAAATTCTAAATCAACGTAAATAAAAGACGGTCATTTAAAATATGATGATTTCATACAAATTGCCAAAAAGCTAGGGTACCGCTCGTTTTAAAAACTTGATTATTTGGTGAGCAGTAATAAGGAAAGTCTTAAAAACTGATTTTTTTCATGTTATGTGTAGTGTAATATAAGTTAGTTAAATATCTTAATTATTTCAAAAATATTCCAGTGTTATTCCTACTTAAGTTAGTTAATTCTACTTGATTTCTAATTTTACACTTCTTAGGTATTTGTTCAGTTGCGCTTTGCACTTTACCGTTTTATGAAGAAAATCCAGACTTACAGGAAAACGGCCAGTATTAAATTATCTAGAAATAATATGCAACCTATATAGCAAGACATTTGCTTAGCACGTGTTGCATTTGTTAACTTTTAGACCGGGCACAGGCTCTTTACGTCAAGGGCAAAGATATTGACACGACCAAAGTTGCAAAAATATGTATACACGACCTTAATGTTAAGTACATTAATATTTGCCCTTGACTGTACGAGTAGGTACCTATAGTGTACCTTATCGATCCTTCTCTCGATTCTGAACAATCTATTTTAGGAAACGAAATGAGGTCGATTCAAAACAACGTGTCAGCGCTCTGTTGAAAAAAATATCCAATGAGGGTTTTGTCACAAGCTGCAGGGCTACTCCGAAATTCGAAAATCGAAGTTCGTGTCGTTCGGTCCCTCTGGCACTTATTACTATTTAGTACGAGAGCGAGAGGAACGGTACGACACGAACTTCGATTTCCGAACTTCGGAGTAGGCCCTGTGGTTGGTGCTAGTATCGTAAGGTCCGTTTAACAACTTTGACATTTGCATTGCGCTCGTGATTGGTTAAATATCTAAGTCCCATCAAAAACATTACATGTAAAAACACTGCAAATCTCGCAACGCAACGCAGTTCTTATATTGCTAAAAGAGTTTGAGATGCAATGTTATACCAAGTCGATTATTTATGTCAGTGTCGGAGGGTGTCCGAGAACTCGATTTTCACCAAATTGCTTATTTTAAAACCGTGGAAAAATGGGCCAATCAACTTTTTTAACGACACTTTGGGCCACCATAATTGTCTCTCTTTTGGAACTTACTTACGTGCAGCTTTTATAACTTTGAAACGTGCATGACTGAAATTGCAACATTTTGGATTTTTTTGTAAGTATATGTATAGGCTAAAAACTAATTATATTTAAAATTCGGAGCTTGTGGGTCTGCTAGAAGTACCTTTGAATTATGATGATCGTGAGTCAGTGAGTAGGTAGGTATGACAATGACAAAACAGAAGAACTTTAACATGTTATAGTTCATAATCTACATGTTCAAATTGAATATTATTGACAATATATCTAAGTCCCATTAGGCCCTATAGATAACTGAAAATTAAGCTTTAGCCATAACAAAATTACAGGATGTTGAAAATAGCTTGAATTTCTTCGAGAAAAGTATGAGCCAATTGCAAGCAAAACTGCAACATAATGTTTTATTTGTTGTGTTTCTGTCAATTATGTTCGTTGTATTTTTTTTTGTGGCAATAAATGTCTTTTTTTTAATCAATCGGACCTCTCAATACTAATGCCATCTAGCAATATTTTTCCTGTCAGGGAACCCTCATTCCTAGGCTTGAGCTGGCAGGAGCTAGGACCCAGCAAGGATCGTCCACTTATATTCATACTAATCCTTACTAACCAACTCTGTCTGTTGCCTATTTTGATTTAGATGAAATTTGGTATGGAGATAGTTTAGGACGATTTCTATGCCAGAAACATTTCATCAAACAGCTTCTCGTGTGACACAAAAAATAGTGAATGAGAAAGTACATTATTATAAAAACTAATTTAGTAAGTTAAGTTAGGTTAGACTAATGTAATGACGAAGCATGTTGCGGATTTACAATTTGTTTTGTTGACGAAGCCTGTTGCGGATCTACAATTTGTTCTGTTGACGAAGCCTGTTGCGGATATTGCGTTGTTTTGAAGCCTAAATTGAATGCATGAATAAATACTTAAAATTTTATTTAGTAAAATAACTTTTTATTTGAATACCAAGACTGAGATTTTGAGAACATTCTTGTATTCTAATGTTAATAAATACTTAAACTAAATTAAAATTAGCTTATATTATTTAGACAGCTTCGTACGTTACGCTGGCCTTGATGTCAACGCCATCCAGCCAGATGTACTGAAAAATAAAAAGCATTATTTGATTATTTGTGTCAAGAAACTCAAATAAGTATCTAAATACATAGGTCCAACTGCTGGACATATGGAACAAAATTTATAAGATATATAAATTTATTTGCCGTGTGGTGTCGGTCGAGAATTACACCACCCCCTCTCTTCCCGTGGGTGTCGTAAGAGGCGACTAAGGGATAAACCGGAGGATGGGCAGCAGCGTCCTCCGCGAACCATCGGGTAGGTATTACTGCGGTCGCCAACCCGCCTGCGAAGCGTGGCGACAAAGACATTTTCCCCCCTAGGTACAGAGCCTTGGGGGAGGCCTTTCCAGCAGTGGACGTCTTTCGGCTGATATGATATGAGAAGTTAACACCACCAAGATGAAAAAACTTTTTAATTTAACCCAGAGAAACCAGGTTTTTTCAAGTAATTATAATTTTCATTTCAAATCTTTTAAAATGTAATAATTAAGTAGTTAGTCAGTTGAGTTTGGCTGAAATGTGACATCACAGTTCACGCAATCCATACTAATATTATAAATGCAAAAGTATGTGTGTTTGTATGTTTGCCCGTCTTTCACGTCGAAACGGAACGACGGATCGACCTGATTTTTGGCATAGAGATATTTTATGGGCCAGAGAGTGACATAGGCTACTTTTAATCTCGGAAAAATGCAGGGTTCCGGAGGGAACAGCGCGCGATAACCGAATTCCACGCGGGTGAAGCCGCGGGCAAAAGCTAGTACCTTATAAAAGGCAAAGGAAATCGAATATTGTCAGGTAGTAAAAACAGTGTCAGTTGATTTGTGGTGTCATAATAATATACATTATTTCAACATTTAACTTTGTACACTATTTAACTAAATTTTATATCATTTAACTTACCAGTGTCATGGTGTTGTCATCAAACTCTCTGTCCATATACAGGACCTTGCCATCAGGGAATTTCATCACCGACTTCAGTTTCCCGCCATCGAGGTTGAAGGTCACTTTAGTCACGATATCCTCAGGAGTCTTGAAGTCCTTCTCTTCACCAAGGGTGATGGTTTGGTTGATGATCTCCTGGTCTCCCAAAGTGACCAAGTACTGGATGGTGCCATCACCATTGTCCTTGAAGGAGGTAAGGGATTCGGACTGCTTTAGTAGGCTTCGGGTCTTCTCGGTGACCGCTGGAAGTTTGACAATTTATAGGATTAGCAGAATGTCAATTTGATGATTTAAACTTTTTCCTAATATGTTCATGAAATGTTAGCGCATCGGTATTATCTGGATCTTCACCCATCTGGTCAATTGTAGAGTTTTAATACTTTCTAATTTAGTAATTATAGTGTGTTGGGGTCTATGCCGCAGAAGGGCCTCTTAGATGGTGTTTTCTTTTTATAGTTAGGTATATTTATGTAGTTTTTATTTATTTTGTTTCCTTCTTTTTATTTTAGCCATGTATGATAAATGTATTATATCCTTTAGTAAGTAAATTTATTACTTAAAAAAAATATCGTACTTTCCATTACCTATCTTACCATCATTATCATGAATTGATATATATATGCATTATTTTAACTCTTATCACAATTAACAAAATGAAAAAGTTCATTATCAATGCTAAGATTTGGAAGGTTTAATTGTTACAATTAACCAGAGAATGGTGATTCTAGCACTCATTGCTACCCGACTCGTCTTCACTATGCACTTCTTTAATTTCCTGTCTAATTTTATTTTATTTTTGGGAGACGAATTCTGTATCTATCCGACTGCTCTAAGGAAGGTTATGCTAAAATATCTTCTTACCCATAGCGTCCATAAGTTCCAACACCTTGTCGAACTTGGCCTTCTTGAATTTCTTTCCGTAGAACGACATTTTGATTTATTGCTGCAATTACTACAATGCTCATCAAACTAAATATTTGTATTTATACCCAATGCTTTAATCTAAAAGATATCATATCTGATAAAGTGCAAAAGTCCGGGTCATTTCACGACTAAAGCGAAGCAAGACAGTTGCAGTCTCTCGATTTAATCAATTTTGTAACTTATTTCTGTACTGTTAAAGGTTGTAAGAAATGCCGACTTGTGTTGTCAGACAAAGTTTGGTTTTTGATTCTTTAACGTGATTTCTAGGGTTCTACCTGTCGTGTTTTGATTGGTTAAGTGACACTCCTTTAACTGATTTCGTTGGTTCAGATTTTTGCCCAGAAAAAAATAATGATAGAATAGGTTCAACGAACACTTTTCGAACTTCGACTGGGTTTGGACTATAGATAACGTGGGAAATTGTCATGTACTCCATGCACATCTCATACTGCGGGTAGCGCTTTGAAACGTGCTACTATTTTACAATGAAGTTCAAATCGAGCTTATTCTCTTCTTTTGTCGAATTAGATAATAGTGGGATAGTTTGTACTCGTATACATTATGTAGACTAACGATGATCTTTTACTTAAACAGGTGATAGTGTTGCTTAAACTGAACAACTTTCTCCAAGTAACATAGGTCGAAACGATTTGTTTTTCGCCTTTCATAGTAAGTCGGTCAGCTAACCAATACATTTTGTATGGGAGTCTGAATTATTTTTTTCTTATTTCGACCTATGTTCCATTGAGAAAGTTCAGTTTAAGCAACACTAACACCTATTTAAGTAAAAGAGCATCGTTGGTTTACATAGTGTATACTAAATCCTTACGTATCTTGCTACTCGTACACTGCAAAGATGCAAGAAAAACTTAGAGATGCAAATCCAGGTTCGAGCCTACAACCCTCTGCGTGAGACGTCTTAGGTACAACCAATAGTGTATTATGGCCATTACGGCTTTTAACAAGTGATATCCACAGGGATTTTGGGAAATGAATGTTGATTTGGTGTAAATCTTCCAGGAAATATTATTGACAGCGGCACAGTCATACTTTGTAGATATGGTGACACAAATATGATTCAAACTATACTTAACTGATAATTTTTCAATCTAAACGCATGAGTCATGAAGTATATTTACGTTCGGACAGACTTATAGCTAAAGTTTTTTAGACATTCTAAGATATCATGTCATGTCGCTTCGATAATTCGGTCTCTACCCTACCCACCGTATCGTAGCAGCAGCCAAATGTGTGTACAATAAATAAATAAATATGTGGTCTACCACAGTACTATTACTTATTCTGTGCTACCACCCTAAAGTTAGAAAGAAAAAAGAAAGAAAGAAAGAAAAATTTATTTTGGCTCCATAAGTACCACCTAAGACTAAGACTAAAACTAGCACTATAACTATATTAGATAGTTGGTGACACGACAGGACACCAAAAAGGGTCTCCACTCAGCATGTGTTGCCGCACATTGATAGTGTAGTTTGCATGTCACAAAACAATAATGCCAATAGATGTGTCTGTCAACTTGAAATTTCGACTTTAGCGACATATTCATTTGATAGGAACTTGTTCAAAAATTGATAGGCCACTTATTTGGCTGATGTACCTACCACGACCACGTAATAGCAACGTGTCAGTCAATTATTTGACACAAGGCTTGCGACGCCATCTACCGGCGGGTAGCGAAGTTATTTTTATCTTTACAACTTTATACAATGGTTTTTCAAGGGTTCTTCAGTTAACAAAATTTTGTAGCTAAACTGTATAGAGCCATTAGAAGCCTAAATATTGTAGGGTTAACTTGAAAAAGACAGTGCGAAAACCTCGAGTAGTAAAACGACTTAATAAGCTTCGAATGTTTAATTTAAGTTAAAATGGTGGTTAAGTAATTTACGTTTAATTAAATAGCTTTAAAATTAATTTCGCCCTTATAATCGTCTCCTTCTATTTGGACTACCTGTAACATAAATAATGAAAATCAATTCAAATGCTATACATGGTTTGGATGGGTATTTATTAAATGCAAACAAAACACCGTCAATAATTGGTCTCTTAAATATTGAAATTCCTAGATTCGATTTGTAGCATTCGAACATGGCGGATGTAGATAATATCTAATTTTGCTATTTCTGTTTTTTGGCTAGTTGAAGTATAATTTTGATAGTGTTTTATGCGGCGATTAACCTTAACAGTGAACAGTGATCACAAAATTCTATATTGCTCTCGTGTCTGACATTTTTTAATGCACAAGTTGTCTCCACGTGGTTTCTGGAATTTTAGTATCAAGTTGCAAAAACTACAACTACCGAACAACGTCCCTCTCATAGAGAGTACCTTTGACACTGGCGAAATTGTGTATTGAAATACACTAGTCTAGTTTGTGCAATGATAGATAACTAAAATGCTTAAAATCCTTGAATGCACCAAATCTGGCAGCTGAAGTTTGTTTACATTTATAGTCAAAATACCTTAACGGGACTTATCACGCCATTTTACACAAGTAATATTTACCTCGACGTTTCGGCAACATTATAGTTGCCGTGGTCACGAGTAGACTGAAGTATGGGGTGTCAAGGCCACCTAGCAGGGCGAGTTCTTCGAACTACCCGTACTTGGTCATTTTTATTAGTGTGATGGGGTACATTCATCATTGCTAGGCGGACTTGACACCCCATACTTCAGTTTACTCGTGACCACGGCAACTGTAATGTTGCTGAAACGTCGAGGTAAATATTACTTGTGTAAAATAGCGTGATAAGTCCCGTTAAGGTAGTTTTGACTATGAGTGAGATCACGAAAGTTTAAAACGTTGTTTATATTTAGTTAAAAAATACCTTTCCAAACCAATTATAGAAGTTGATTCATTGAGGTACCAATATTAGTTCTCAGTTTAAGATACTAAGGGCCTGTTTCATAACTTGTCGACTAACTTTAAGTGTCAGATAAATGTAATGCCGTCTTTGTTTATTCGGACAAAACCAACAGAGACGGCATCACTGATATCCATCGCTTTAAATTAGTCGACAAGTGGTGAAACAGGCTCTAAGTAGGTTATATTAACTATTATATAAATTCGTGAGCAAAAAAGAACTATTTAATTTGTTAGTTACATTCAAAGGTTACATTATCTATTTTTTTCCTTTATCAATCAAACTTAAAATTACAAAGATGTAGCACATGAAAGTTCGAGAGTGGGGGGCCCGTGTGTAACGTCACTCCTAAGTAGGTATGAAGTGTACGTATTTGTGACGTCACACGGAACTTTATTACGCTGTAGGTAAGTCATTTTTTTGTTTAATTTATAAAATAAATAAGTTTTTTATGAAAAATATCGTTTCTAATACAATCTTTTTTTACTAACTATACTGCTACGCTTATTGCTACGCAGTTGGTATCTTGTATTTGATTCTTTACGCTTAAACGCGTCAATATTATCGTGGGTGAACACTGCTACGTAATAATTAAATATGCCCTAGCCTATTGTAGATGTCAAACTGTCCTGTTCTGACAGAATTGTAAAAGCACTTCCAGTAAACGAGTCTTCTAGTGACTTTATAGAAGTCGGTGTTTTATATCTGTGTATCGGTTGCTATGACTTGTTATTCTTTGATTGTTAGTTTGTCTTGAATATTATATTTTTCCCTCAACAAATGCATTTACTTTAATATGGTAGCAGAGCGCAAAAATAACATTTGAAGCTTAAACCGGATAACGGTATATTCTTTCAAAGAGTGCGGAACAGTCAAATCGAACGAAAATGGGTTCAAACATTAAATTCGAGATTGGACGACTCGAAGGTAGTACCAACTGGCAAACCTGGAAATACAAAGTTTCGTTGCTATTGCGGAACATACCAGGTACGCTAGATGTAATCCAAGGTATAGCGACAAAGCCTGATCCGCCTGCGGCGACGGCGTCATCTGAGGAATTGTTAAAGTATAAGACTGATTCGGACACTTACCAAAGTCTCGACAGTCATGCATTGCTTATCCTTACGACCAACATGACCGAAGAAACCTTGAACAAGGTAATTCGATGTGGAACGTCGAAAGATATGTGGACAGAGCTACATCGTCTTTATGATGGGGCAAAGGAAGATCGAAGCTATGAACTTTGCATGAGGTTTTTCCGCTTTCAACTTGAAGATAATGATATGGCAAGTCACATCTCGACACTTAAAAACATATGGTACGACTTAAACAAGGAAATTGATGGAAATGATCTCCCAGAAATGCTTTTAATATGCAAAATCTTGGATACTCTTCCAGATAAATATTTTAACTTTAAGTCTAGCTGGTTGTTGATGAATAAGAGTGATCGAAATATCGAAAATTTGACGACCCAGTTGTGTGCGCACGAAAGAGCTTTATCGAGTGGATGTAAGGACAACATCGAAGAGGCTCTAGTATTGAGATCGAAAGAAAAAAGTAAGGATAAATTTAAGAAAAGAAAATGCAATTATTGTAAAGAGGGATTCCACAAGGTCACATCATGTCAGAAGTGGATTGCGGATGGCAGACCTCCAAAGCCTTCCAAGCAAGCTGCGAACATTGCGATGTTGACAAGCCTGGCTCTAGCATGCGACAATCAAACCACTGATAAAGACACTTGGTATGTCGATAACGGTGCGACCAGTCACTTTACGAATAGAAGAGACATATTCCAATCTTTTGAAAACTTCGGAGAATCGCGTAATGTATTGACGGCGAATGGAGAGGTGATCGAATGCATAGGAAAAGGCTCTATTCAAATTGAAGCTGACATAAAAGGTCATAAGGAGCTAATAACCTTAACAGACGTATGGTATGTTCCAAGCATTAAGAGAAATTTATTTTCTGTGCTAGCCGCGCAAGATACGCTAAAGAATAGCATCTTTCAGTCAAATGCTCAGTCATGCAAGATAAGTATTGATGGCAAAGTTGTTTTAATCGGAAATCGTGACAAGTATGGCGGTTTGTACAAACTTAATGTCAAAACACTTATGCCAGAACTTGAGATTAACCAATTGACGACGTCACAAAATCTTCAACTCTACCATGAACGCCTAGGACACCAGAATAAGAGACATGTAGCAAAACTGATACAAAGAGAACTAGGAGTGCGTCTAGACTCAAGTTCCACAGATATCTGTGAAGGCTGCGTCTTTGGCAAGACACATAGGCAAAAATTCGGAGAGAGACCAAGAGCTACTAAATCTGGAGAACAAATTAGCGCAGACGTATGTGGACCATTCCCATTCTCGATTTCAAAGTGTAGATACTACGTTCTGTTTAAAGACAACTACTCAAAATATCGATGGATCTACTTTCTGAGACACAAGTCTGAAGTTCACGCATGCTTGAAAGACTTTCTTGCTGAAGCTAAAACTTGTGGACACGTCATACAGGAGTTACTCAGCGATAATGGAGGAGAGTTCGACAACGAACAAGTACGAAATACTTTGAGACAATTCGGGGTAAGACAAAGATTTACCATGCCTTATACACCTCAACAGAACGGTTCTTCTGAACGCGAAAATCGTACGGTTGTGGAAATGACAAGAGCACTAATGCATGCTCATGATGAGATACCAAAAGGTTTATGGGCTGAGATATCCAAAGCTTCAGTCTACATACTGAATAGAACGGGACCTACTCCAATAGAAGGAAAGTCACCGCACGAACTTTGGTACGGTAAGAAGCCAAGAATAAATCACCTGAAAATTATTGGTAGTCATTGCTACGTGCATGTTCCTAAAGAAAAGAGATCAAGTAAGTTAGACAGGAAGGCTGAAAGAGGGATACTTATCGGATATGATGGTGATGAAGGATATCGAGTATTTGATGTGAAGAATCTCAAATTGATCAGATCACGAGATATTGTTGTTGATGAGATATCTTTGCTAGACAAAAAGAAGACTGACACAACTTCAAAAATACCTGAACCTGATACAAATATCTACGAGCTACCTGTTCTTCCAACAAGTTCTCCAACTTTCCATGAAGAACATCATCCACAAGCACAATCAGAGACAAACGATAGTGTTGAAGAGTATGAGTCATTTGAAGAAGATGAACCAGTTGGAAATAATATAGATCCCAATGTTATGACACGACAAAACGTAGACTTGCCAGTGCAAGGCGAGCGTCAACTACGTGATCGAAGCCGGATTAAACCTCCACAAAGATTTAGTTTCGAGCAGTTCATTAACGAGGCTATATCCATTCCTGAACCATCTTCATATCGAGAAGTCTTACACAATCCTGAAAAAGATAAATGGATCGAAGCGATGGACAAAGAAATACAATCCTTAAAAGAAAATCAGACGTGGGAATTAACTAACCTACCTAAGAATCGGAAAGCATTACCTTGCAAATGGATATTTAAAATTAAAAGAAATCCTGATGGTACAGTCGACAAATACAAAGCACGTTTAGTTGCTGTTGGCTACAATCAAAAGAAAGGTATTGACTATGACCAGACATTTAGTCCAGTTGCGAAAATGAGTACAATAAGACTTCTGCTAAGCATTGCTGCAAATGAAGGATTAGCACTTAGACAGTTTGACGTTTCTACAGCTTTTCTATACGGTACTGTCAAAGAAGAAATTTATATGCGACAGCCAGATGGCTTTGATGACAGAACAGGCCGAGTATGCAAGCTGAAAAGAAGCCTATATGGACTTAAACAGGCACCTAAATGCTGGAATGAGTGCATTCATGATTTTCTTTTAGAATCTGGTTTTGTACAGAGTGAAGCTGATCCCTGTGTCTATGTCCGAGAACGTGGACAGAATAAGCTATTAATTGGGCTTTATGTTGATGACGGTCTGTTGGCTGCATCAGATGAGAAAGAGGCAGATGATTTCATCCAAAATGAATTGAAAGGTCGGTTTAAAATAACGACGAAAATGCCGTCTTACTTCCTTGGGCTCGAAATAGAACAAAACAATGAATGTATTAAGGTTCATCAAGCTGCTTACACTCAAAAATTGCTAGATAAGTTCGGAATGAGTAACTGTAAAGCTGTTGGGACACCCATTATAAAATGCGAAAAGGAAATGGAGAAAGAAGAATGTCCTGACCAACCGCTAAATTTTCCATATCGACAAGCTGTTGGATCTCTAGCTTATCTTATGGTTGCAACGAGACCAGATATAGCTTATGCAGTTGGAGTGGTATCAAGAAGCCTAGATAACCCTACAAAAACTAATATTCAACAAGTAAAGAGAATCTTTAGATACTTAAGAGGAACTGTCAATACAGGACTCGAGTATAAAAAAGGCGAAAGTCGTCTAATATGCTACAGTGATGCAGATCACGGTGGTGACGATACAAGCGGATGCTCTACGAGCGGAGTGTTATGCATGTATGCTGGCTCGGCCATATCCTGGCGCAGCTCCAAGCAAAGCACAGTTGCACTGTCTTCTACCGAAGCGGAGATAGTAGCGGCCAGTGAAGCAAGTCGAGAAATTATTTGGCTGAAAAGGTTGTTACAAGATCTTAAAGTAAATATTGACACGCCTACTTTGCGAATTGATAATGAATCTGCAATTAAACTAGCATACAACCCTCCATCGGTACAGCACCGAAAGACTAAGCATATAAAAATAAAACACTTCTATGTCAGACAGTGTGTATCCGAAAATGATATAGTCATTGAACAAGTACCGACAGCAGAACAATTGGCAGATATATTCACGAAGCCTCTGTACAAGCCAAAATTGACTAAGCTCTGTGAACAGTTTGGCTTGAAAAAGGCAAGGGAATGTAAAAGCACTTCCAGTAAACGAGTCTTCTAGTGACTTTATAGAAGTCGGTGTTTTATATCTGTGTATCGGTTGCTATGACTTGTTATTCTTTGATTGTTAGTTTGTCTTGAATATTATATTTTTCCCTCAACAAATGCATTTACTTTAATAAGAATATCAGCGCTGCAGGCGTCCAACGCCTCAGCATTATGCTGAGTCAGCGGCCGTTTCACTTTTGCGGGGACACACAAGATCGTGTATTTTTATTTTGATATTTCCTTTTTGTTTTGTTTGTGTTTGTTGTCTATTTTTTTTTTGTTGTATTTGTGTGTCTTTGTGAATGTGAATGTCTTTCTTTCTTTCTTTCTTTCTTTCTTACCATCTTGCATTTATCACCATCGAAAGTCCTATCCATATGAAGGATCCTCCCGTCAGCACTGGTCATAGTCCCCATCAGTTGTTCTCCATTCAAAACGAACTTCAGCTTCACCACCGCTCCAGTTGGAGTCGTCACCTCCTGTTCCTTGTTCAACTCCACCTTTCTTTCCAGAACTTTCTGTCCGTCCTTTTCCAGGATGATTTGAATAGAACCGTCGCTGTTCTTCTGGAAGCTTGTGATTGGACCATCTTCGCCGAAACCGGCAAGGATTTCTTTAAACATCTCTGCAAGGTAAAAGAAATTGGTGGAATAGTAGGTATTCGACTCCAGAATATGTTGCAGAATATGTTGTACGGTAAGTTCTTGATAAACTGAACATTCGCATGTACCTAACACAGCATCGTGCATTCACCGTTTTTAGGGTATGTTCCAATGTTTGTATATTTTTTTTATGTATGTTCACCAATTACTCAGTCAATTGTGGACCGATTTTCAAAATTCTTTTTTTAATCGATAGGGTATTCTTCTGAGGTAGTCCCATTGTCACCAAGTCAAGATCTGATAATGAGATCCTAGGGAAATCGAGGGCGAACCTCAAATTTTATAGGCACACCTAAAATGAGCATTTTCAGTCAGGAAGTATCATTTGGTAACCTGGACCTGATGAAGAAGACCAATGGAACTCGTCGATGCTAAGTAATGCTCGCTCGTCTATAAACGATCATGATTAACATACCTAGATAAGCGAGTAAGAAGAAGCTTTAAGTTAATGATTCTTTCGAATTGATCTGATGCTGAAGCCAGAAGGTAGGCAACTCTGTTATAAAACAGCGTAACTTAGTCATGTTTGGGCTTAATGGAATCGTTGTGAGATGTACTTCGGCTACGAATCACTACAAAGTGAGAAATATTTTTTTTTTTAACAAAAAATAAAACCAACTCCAAAAAATGAAAAAATAGCAAAAAATGGAACCCACTACAAAACTCTTGAATATATTTTTTTAGGTACCTACTAGCTCGTAGTCGGTGACTCAGCACGACCCAACAGGAGCACAAAGTGCAGGAATGATTGAAACCTAAAATGAAGGTGAAATAGATGCTTATATTGCTCCACTCCTGCTGAGTCGTGCTGAGGCACCGACTTCGAGCTAGTAAGTAGGTAGGTACCTAGAAAAATATATTCAAGAGTTTAGTAGTCGGTTCCATTTTTTGTTATTTTTTTTGGAGTCGGTTTTACTTTTTTGTTATAAGCAATAAAATCACTAAAAAGTACAGTCAAGTGCAAAAATAAGTATCTATTCGAACCACTCAAAAATATGTTACTAAGCCTTATTGCGTCGGAATAAGAGTCTGTGGTAGATATTTTTGAAACTTTGAATAAGTACATATTTTTACCCAATTTGTAGGTAGGTACCTACTTCGGTATCAACTCGAAACCTTTTGGTCTGATGCTGGTTTAAGTGTGAAAAAAGAGAAACTTACTCAGTTTTTCCATCATAGGAGCCATGTTGGTGTTGTCAACCTTCTTGAATTTCTTTCCGAAGAACGACATCTTGAAGCTTTCGGCTTAACTTTCTGTGCTTTTGATAGATAACTAATGATTTTTGATTGTGCTGCACACCTTATATAGGATTCCCAAATTATCTCTATGCATCATTATCTAATACGATTGTATGATAATTAGGAATTTAAAGAGCACAATCTGCTTGTAGATAGCAAAGTATCTCTTAAAAATCATTCTGATGTACAGACTACATAAGTGAAAATAATTCAGTAGAAGCAGCTGCACCGCCAGTCAGTTTGAATTGTTTGGAGAGAAATTTCTTGTACGATATACGCTGTGCAGTGTTGAGTAATAGTTATCAGTAATTATGTGTTTTTCTTGCGCCATTTTTCTGAACTTTCCCACTTGTTATTCATGCTGTGCAAGCACTGTTGTTTCACGGCAGGATTAGCGAGCAAGATGATGGTAGCAATTAGCAATCCAGGCGGACCTTGCACAAGGTCCTAACATCTGCAAAACCTGTACTTACATTTTACACAGCAATGAGATAAATTCGACGGAGTTCCCCTTCGTGGACCACCCATTTCCTGCGATTGAGGCTCTTCGCACCTTGATGAAGTACTGAACTAACCTATCCTATTTCTAAGTCGAAAAAGACCGAATAAGTACAGGAAAACCTTTTAAAACATTTGCAAAATCAGTTCACAAAGCAGCACACAAAGTTCAACACATCATCATCATCAGCCGGAAGACGTCCACTGCTGGACAAAGGCCTCCCCCCTAGAACGCCATAATGAACGACAACTCGCCACTTGCATCCACCGGTTTCCCGCAACTCTCACGATGTCGTCAGTCCACCTGGTGGGAGGCCTGCCAACGCTTCGTCTTCCGGTTCGTGGTCGCCACTCGAGAACTTTTCTCCCCCAACGGTTATCTGTTCTTCGAGCGATGTGGCCCGCCCATTGCCACTTCAATTTGCATATTTTTCCAGTTATAATGGCAGAGTCGCTGGAGGAGCTCAATACTATGCTAAGTAACCTCAGTATCGTCTCCCAACAGGTGGGTCTTAAGATGAACATGGACAAGACTAAAATCGAAGTTGTTGACCACTATGTTTACCTTGGACAAGTTGTCCAATTGGGTAGGTCCAACTTCGAAAAAGAGGTCGCCCGAAGAATCCAACTCGGATGGGTAGCGTTCGGGAAACTTCGAGATGTATTCTCGTCCAATATTCCGCAACACATAGTACCTACCAAATTATGAAATATGTACCCGGATCCACTTCATGACCCGTCAGCACAAATTACCCCATTAGAGTCAAAAATTCAATGCTCAGATGACTTGCCAGTTCTTACTTTGCATAAATCAGAATTAGTCGTATTGGAGCGTGCGAGATAGTATATTATCAAACCTAGCATATCGAAAGATGCATCGTACGATATTGTTGTCTAAATCAACAAAATCAACACACATTAAAGTCAATAAAAAAGTGTCTCTATAAAAGGCACGCACAATAAAAAACAGAGATCTAGTGCTGCTCTATGTATGTGGGAAAGAGGGTGGATTTGAGGACGAATGATTGATGTAAACGAATAACAACCGAATGACCGAAGACCGAGACCGAGAACCGAGTGAAACGAACGAGCGAAAAAGTGAAAGAGAGTTGAGTTACGATCGTGAGCCTATGCGCAAGTTATCTTTTCTGTTTTCATTTGTTGCTTTATTACGTATTCACTAGTTTTAATTTTTAATAAACTTTTTCTTACTTCACTTCGAAAAGTTCGTTTCCTTCAAACGATCCCACATGTATGTATTAGATGACATAAACACGCGTTTGCGCCAAGCCTTGCAGCCGCGTGAGTTAGCGGAGGGTCTAGGTAGAGCAGTCTTTCCCAAAGTGGGTAATAAAGGCCACCTTGTGGACGCTCGAGGCCTAGAGGGGGCCCGTAAGGGGTCCAGAAAAAATCGTCACCTTTGTGCCTTCATTAGGCGAGACTAATAATATGTTATTGAGGTTTAAGATAAAATGTAACATGTCTAAGAAACATTACTAAAAACTTGATTTCAAAATAAAAAAAACGCATTCAAATTGGTCCACCCGTTTAAGAGCTACGGTTTCCCAGACAGGCACACCTAGCGTTCAAACTTATAACACCCCTTTTTGAGTCGGGGGTTAAAAAAAAGGGGACGCCACGAAATAACTAATTTCTAAATTGGGCTTTACACGAAATAAGTTTGGGAACGTCTTATGTAGAGATTAAAAAAAGGAATTAAACAACAATGTTTATTAGCACCATAAAACTATAAAATAAATAGGAAAACAGTTTGAGTTGTCAATTTATAAGGCGTCGTAGAAAACAGTGGCTCTTGTGGGGCTGCCATCGACGTAGAGTTCCTGAAAAAAGTAAACAAGTTTAAGCACAGCAGCGCCTATAAGTACCCGTTGGTGTACTGACTTTTCGGCGAAATATTTTTCGCCAAATTTCACTTAGCAACCAATCTTTCGCCGAAGTTTCATTTGGCAAACCAATCGTTGGCATGACTTTACTTCGCATTTTTTTTATTTCGCATATTTTATATTTCAAAATTGTACTTCGTCACACTTTTATGTGGCAAATAATTATGTAGCAAATGATTGGCTTCGACAAATAACAAATTGTCAAATAACATTTCACCAATTTTTATTTTACAAAGTTTTACTTTGAAATTTGTGCGAGCTTGTGTGGCTGTTGGTTGTTGATGATAAAAAAAAAACAGTCTTTTTCAATTTCGCGAAAAAGTGAATTATTAGGAAGTTTACATGAATGAACTGAGTCATCTGACTAAGTTAACGGGTATATAAAATAAACACGATGCGTAACCTCCTACAGACTTTACCAATCTAAGTACAGTGGGAGTAGGAAAACCTTCGTCAGTTATTAAATTGATTTCTTTAGACAGATATAGTCTCTTAGTACGTTTTGAAACCAAAGCACCAAGTAGACAAGGGCATGTCAAATTATACTTACTCGACATGATAATAAGGGTCAAAATAGTATACACCTCTAACATATACCTAGTTTCATATCAATACCAAACTTTTTTAATAAACAGCGTCGTAAGAGTTTGAATCAAATAATGTTCTATTTAATTGTCAGTGTTTGTCAGTGCCAAGGTGTAGTGGTAGGGTTGCTATGGTCACCTTTAAAGAAGATCATGTTTAGCAGGTGGACAGATTGATGCAGTATGTCATATCAATTGGTAAAGCAGATTATCGCTCATACTGAGCAAAGGAAAATAGATCTTAAGGTGACGAACCTTTTTTTACTCCGACTGTACATCTTGTTTGAGAGAAAGAAAGGAGCCATATTTTATGAAAAAACTAGGACCTCCTGATTCAATTATTGAAATTAACGATTGTTATCAAACTCTCTGTGAAAACAAGGCGTCAGTAGATGTCGGTTAGTCACACGGCGCATCAAAATTAAAACAACTAAGTAAAGTCCACCTAGTGATAAAGATAACCGTTAGGTAGGTACAAACTCAGTCGAAAAAGATATCAAAAATAATAAAACAATAAATTAAAACTCTGTTTAATCTTTAGCACGTGAATTTTGCCGATACTTCAATAAATCATAGAGGTATTAGTAACTAGTCCCTATTTAAAACCTTTCTTGAAGTTACCTACTGAACGAAGCTATGATCTTTTTTTGTATTTTTACATACCGTCTTTACTTTGAAAAAATCTCGTATCTAAAATCAACATGTCAACAAAATTGAACCTTGGCATAATGTTCATAAAATTCACTCAGAAAATTATCTATTTTGAGGTACGAGTTTTTTTCAAAGTAGTGACGATACATTGCATACACATAGGTACATCCTTTACATACTTTTTAAGACCTTCATCACAAAATTTAACGCAAAAAAGAGTTTGAGTTAGGGAAGTTTGATCAATAAATGAACACGTCAGTATCAACAGGGGTTAACTATAAAAAAATATAACAACCACGCGATGTAAATGAGTAAAAACTGAAAACAAGAGAGACTCGAAATGTTTTCGAAACCGTACCACACAATTTCACGATTCTGTCTTTCTTATAAGTACGCAAACTTCCGAGCAGTTAACTAAAGATTATAACATGGTGCATTTTTGTTATAACCGCAAACTTTAAAGGCAGGTTAGTTAGTAAGCAAAATCCCTAATATAAATACTTGCATGTGTTTTATTTAAAAATAAACGATTTATTTCCATGTAATGTAAAATAAATAAGCACCCAATGTACCGCTACATAATCTCTACTTTGTTTTTATGACATTGGATTAGACTAAGATTATAATTACTACGTGAATGGCTAAGAGTAGGTATATATAATCTCCGAAATCACAAACAACAAACTTCAAGTACTTACCAGTTTCATGCCAGCGGCGTCAAAACTCCTGTCCATATGAACGGTCGTGCCCTCAGGGAACTTCATGTAAGATTTCAACACATCTCCTTCCAGGGCGAAGAACACTTTAGTGGCGATGCCGTCAGGGGTGGTGAAATCGACTTCCTTGCCAAGGTCAATCTTCTGGTCCAACACTACGTTGCCACCAGCCTTGACTACGTACTGGAGGGTGGAGTCACTCGTCTTGCTGAAAGTTGTGACAGATTCCTTTTGACGGAGGAGCGCGAGGATCTGCTCGGAGAGCTCTGAAAATTGATAAGGGATTGGATTAAGACGAGATTATTCAAACGCCAAGATGTTCACAGAAATTTTACCAGAACATGGAATTCAAAGACAGCTTTTTGGGATAATGAAAAATTAACAACTGCTAAGTATTAGCGCAGTATATATATAATAATATAAGCTAAAGCAGAATGGAATCTACGAACAAATCGATCAAAACGAACACACTCACACACACGCGCGCTCAGCATGGCCTCTGAGGGGATCTCACGGTACTGTAGAGCGCGCGTCTGTGTGAGTGTGTTCGTTTCGATCGTAGCTTCCATACTGCTTTAGCTTATAAAATATACTGTGGTATTAGTTATTTATTTGCCATTTAATATCTGTTTCTTGATGTATTCGAACTTAGCTGTTTTCTAAATTGATTCAGGCTGTAGAAAAATGTTCAGTGGTCGATCATGCTGATGCTGATCTAAACCAATAAATTATCTGTGATATGGTAAATTAACTAGAATACAATACAATGACTATTGCACACCAACACACCAAAACTACTTTCATGACCGACCGAGAGCCCATCGCGAGAAAAGCATCCCTATTTCAGCTTCGGGAATTTTTTTTTTCGTATGTCTGTCAGGAAGTCTGTTCTCCTTTACAGATCGCATTTACGAACAGATTTTCATGAAATTTTTTGAGCTAGTTCTGTCGTAATGATAATCATTTTATTTTGTTGATTCAGTTTTCGAAAAATATGCAAAAACACGAAGCCGAGTGGGTTGCATATAATCACCAACGCTTGGCCTTTTTGTCAAACACATAACATCTTCATGATGTGGACAGCTGGTACACCAACATTGAGCTAAGTACTTACTTAGTTTTTCAAAGAACTCCGGCCCATTCTCAACCTTCACTTTCTTGAACTGCTTGCCAAAGAAAGACATGACGAGTTAGTTTTTGATCGTTATCACAGTAAAATAATGTTCTGTTTGCAAGCAAACTTCTTTTATAGTCTTTGTAATCTTTATAAAATATCTGTCAGCGGTTTTATTGCAGTTAATCCTCACCGATAGGCTAAAAAATAAGTATTAGCCTGCGTTGATACCATGCATTTTCAGTAGGTAACCATTTTGAAAAAGACAACAATTTATTTGGCTAAATAGGTAGCTACATTTGTTAAAAGTTTGATTATGGGTTTTTTAATCTTGTTGTCTTTTTCAAAGTTGATTAGTTATTTATAACGCACCAACTAGAAATACATTTAAACAAAGCTTCCACTGAAATGACGTAAATAAGTTCCATAAATTCATTCATTCCGTCCAGTGGTGAACAAATCCTAATGAACCCCAAGCAAATTTATTATTAAATTTTTACACCTAAAATCTTCAGATACCTAGATAGGTCTATTTAAGTAAGAAATGTATGTTACTAACAATGGGGAATGTCTGAAAAATTTAGAAACGCTTGAAACTTTTTATATCAATAGGAATAACCTCTCTAATTAACAAAAAAATATCAGATTTTTTAGTCACATCAATTATTTAAAAAAGTGAAAGAGTTTTCTATACCGCCGAATTACGACAGTCCGCTCGGTTACGGGTAGTTCCATAGCCCAGAATAAAAACATTAAAAAAGAATTTAGTGTCTTTGACTCGATCGTTTTCTCTTTACCGGGTCGAATAATACTGACATGGAAATACCAACCCTGTTTTTCATGTACACGCCCATAAAAACTGACATGAGCTTCTAAAATAAAATAAAAGAAAAACATTTCCCATACCAAATTA
The DNA here is from genome assembly GCA_037349165.1 of Choristoneura rosaceana. Classification (NCBI taxonomy): domain Eukaryota; kingdom Metazoa; phylum Arthropoda; class Insecta; order Lepidoptera; family Tortricidae; genus Choristoneura; species Choristoneura rosaceana. Next base: position 8,742,846 of record JAZBNJ010000018.1, on the reverse strand, counting down.
TCTTGTTGCGTAACTATCAAATATTTACTTATTGTTCATCCCGTCGATTCGATACGGTAAACTCTCCCCTCAAATTAAGGGAAGTATTTAAATAAATTATTGGACCCGCTAGATGACGCTGTTGTTGGTATGTTATCATAATTTTAATGTAGTGTTTTTTCAGGCAGGACAACATCTGCTGGGCTGGGTCCGTTAGTTTATACCTACCTAATATTAGTAGGACTACAGGTTTGTATGGAACCTTCGATACGCGAGTCTGACTCGCACTTGACCAGTTTCTGGGAAATAGGTATAAAAGTGCACTAACGTGGACTTTCATCCCATCGTAAAGACGATTACCTATAAGTAGATTAGAATGTCTCCCGTTACCAAGTGCAATAATCAAGTCTTTATTATAAAGTCACATTCAAACAAAGCAAGTGAACTCGTATGCTACCTAGTTTAACTACATTGCGGTATTTGTTCGATCAACAGAATTGATTGTCCCTAAATAGTCCGCAATGCAATGCAACTCATATGCAAGTTTTTGCTTCGTCTAAGTGAGGTTTTACAGCAAAGGTTCATTTGATTTCATACGTACTCGTAGCGTATACGAGCATTAGGTTATAGGTTTTTTTTATTCGACTGGATAGCAAACGAGCAACTCGAGCAAGTGGGTTTCCTGATGGTTAGAGATTACTACCGCACATAGAACACTTGCAACACCAGGGGAATTGCAGATGCGTTGCCAACCTAGAGGCCTAAGATGGGATACCTCAAATGCCAGTAATTTCACCGGCTGTCTTACAGGTATACTTACATAAAATCACGCCTCTTTCCCAGGTTTGTTTTAATTAATGATCATGGGTAAATCTTACAGAGGCCATTGCGAGGGGGGGGGACATCAAAACTTATTTATTGTCGTTTATTGTATTGTGTTTTTTTTTATTTAGGTATTTAAAATAAATTAACCAACACAGAAAGGTCTGCTGAGGAACTCCGTGTCGCACAAAGAGCAATGGAGCGAATAATACTCTAAATGCTTCTGGATCGAAAGAAAAACGAGTTGATCAGACAGAAGACTAAAGTGAAAGAGAATGACGTAATAACAGAAATAGAACGCAGAAAGTGGAAATGGGCAGGACATGTTGCTAGAATGGACCACAGTCGTTGGGCGAGGAGAGTCCTGGAGTGGAGACCCCGTGCTAACACCCGCGGTAGAGGATGACCACCAAAAAGATGGACAGACGATATTCGGAAAAAAGCTGGCGTAAACTGGATGCGAGTGGTAGTGCATGGATAGGCAAGCCTGGAAAAGTAGAGAGGAGGCCTGTGTCCGAAGACGGGCGCTATAAGGGCTGTTATTAGATAGATAGTTAAATAGAACATAATCAAAAATAACAAAATCAATTCTCTTCTTTTGTCGCAGAAAGATATTAACTTTTGTAAAATCAATGATTTTGAAAAATTGTCGTTAACCCAGCCCTGGGCTCAGGGTGGCCCTAGACCTGAAAGATAAAGCTGCTTTCACATTTATGTGTCGTGTTGGGTCGTGACGCATCAGAATAGTACCGGTTTCATAAATTTTTAACAGACTTCAAAAAAGGAGGAGGTTATCAATTCGGTTGTTTTTTTTTATCAGCGGTGGGACAAGACAAGTGCCTAAACTGGCTGATTTTTTAATATATTTTTTGTTTCATATAAATATTAAATAATCAAGTAGGTAATTATAATGTAGTTAGGTATGTACCTATATATGTAAGTAGGTACCTAGGTGATATTGTTGCACTAAATTAACTAATGTAGGTAAGTTATGTTACCTAACAGCTTGCATTTGGCAAAGATAACGCGTCGTACTTTTGGACGGCGATATCAAAAGGATTATATAAGCGATTTAATAATACACCTCCTCACTGGTATCTCTGATTGTGTTATCATGACTCACAGAGGTTATTGGAAACTAATCGATAAGGTTTTGTGACTTGGAGTGGAAAAAGTTAATTTTCGGGTGGTAATTTCTAGAAACAATGCGATTTATTTGTGCCGGTGTTGGGTGCTTTGTTATTTATTGCTCACAACTTGCACTTTTCTGGGATGAAGTGAAGTCTATGTTGACTTGAAATAGTGTAGCTTACTATAGAAAAAAAGATAAAAGCACTTATTAAAAACTCCTCTCCACACTTGCGTCAGAGAAGCTACAACTAGGGACAACTGGCGCTGAATTGTTCGACGTCCTACGTGACGACTGCTTTGTCAAAGACTTCAAGAGACCAACAAAGAAGATAAAAGAGATTTCACTAATAATAATTAAAATAAAAACGTAATCTTTCCATTCAGCAGTTTTAGATGCTGTCCCCTAAGTACATAAAAACAAAGTTTATTTCTTTATTGACAATAGTGTAGAAATAATGTTGTTGTCATCAGCATCGCCAATTTAGCTCCTAGGCCTCCTCTTCCCGACAGATACAGAGCAGTAGATGTTAGGTACCTAAAAGTAGAGAAGCGAGACCTATTTTCTATTCGGGATGTTGGACGGGACCCAGAGATGTTCTTCGCTAGGCTTCGCTGCCTAGAGCGAATGAACATTTAAACGATTACTTTGCTCAACCGCGACTTACGCGATTTGTCGCAGGTGAGCTAACTCCGCAAAGGAATAATTCATTAAATCGCCAAGAGCGAAGTCAAAATGCTTTTGTCATTTTACATTATCACTAAGTAGGTACTACCTTGAAAATGTAAAGATTGAGTTGTAAATGAACCCCCTACTTTTTCTTCACGTCTAAATGTGCTGTCAGGAGCGATACACCTCCTCAACTCATACGGAATGGTACAGATTTGTAACTTGTAAGATAAGATTGTGTACTTCATGCAAGCGCCTGAATAAAAATTGTGCAGAGACCAGATTCAACTTGAGGATTATTATTGCGTTCTATCAGGCGTTTAGTAACACAACCCATACATAATAATAATAATATTATAAATGCGAAAGTGTGTTTGTATGTTTGTGTATTTGTATGTTTTTGTGTTTGTCCGTCTTTCACGCTGTAACGGAGCGACGAATCGATGACATTTTTGGCATAGTTGAAGGTACTTAAACTTTAATTTTTTTACCTGACTGAAGGTCCTAAATTACCTGTATAAATACGTGAAGTAGGTAAGTATAAAATCAGCAGGTACATAATTAAGTAGGTATCTAAGTACTTAGATTAGATACACTCGTACCAGTGATAGGACGATAGGTCCACGAGATAAGAACGTGAGATTTCATCCGGGTCTAAGGACCAAATGGATGATTTATTTTATTAGCCATTTAACTAGGTACCTATTCGCTGGGTGCAAAGTACCTACTAGGTGGGGGTAATGAAATCTATCGCAGCGCTCGTAATCACAGTGATGAAATTTCATAACGTCAGAGTCAACAAAGTTGCGGATGCTAGGTGGCGCTGATGTCGTGCACAGAGCCAATAACAAACTTTTGAACTGTTTTTTTTACAGTCACATTACATTTTTTACTTCGAGAGGAGAAATGGTATTGGAATAAGAAACATTGCAATAAAAACAACATTTTACAAATATTCCAACAGGGTTTTATTTATTTTACTTTGACTGCTAATCACTGTCCTTATTATAGATTCATGCAGCTTCTTTCAACATTGTACTTAACTGATTATGTAATGATGACTTACAAAAAGTAGCCAAACTCAGGCACTTGTCCCACCGCCAACGATGAGCGAGAAGCGATTAGAGCGAGTAGGATCTAGAAACGAGTGGGCGAGCAGCGAGAAGCGAGTTTAGTTTTGTCGCCAGGCTGTAAGCGAGTGTTCGAGTGCGACGGGCGATTACCGATTACTCGCACCACTCGCTCGAGCACGGCGGCTAACATCGCTGAGTTTTATAGCTCTTGTCGCTGTGACAAAATAGTGAAGAGAAGAGAGAGTTCCCGCCGGCAGTGTGAACAGTCAGCGATCAACTATTAATATATGGGTTTCTTTTACTCACACACACACAGGATTTTTCGTTTCTTGAGCGAGAATACAGTCGATAGCCAATCGCTTCCTCGCTGGCGGTGAGACAGCTGCCTTAGTTAGGGCCTTAACACACTTGCAATTTGCGGGTGCGTTAAAACTTGCAAGTGAGGCGAGCGCGCAGCAAGTTCGCTGCGAGCGCGTAACGAATTTTCCGCGAGTGCGTAATGATTTCGCCGCGAGCGACAAACTGCAGGCTACTCCGAAACTCGAAGTTCGTGTCGTGCGGTCCCTCTGACACTTATACTATTTAATACGAGAGCGAGAGGGACCGCACGACACGTACTTTGAGTTTCGGAGTAGCCCTGCTGGCTGGGACGCGATACTAATTTTCACGCGAGTACGCAGTAAACACGTTGCACGCTCGCGACGAAATCTTAACAGGCTTATTTTATGAAACAGATATCTACAAATTCTACCATGCTATTTCTGTTTGTTTTGTCCGAATAAACAGAGACAAAATCACATTTATGTAACAAAATTAATCAAGGAGTGAAACAGACCCTTTTATTTTTTCAAGAAGGTAATGAATAGTAATTTAAATAAGCGTCGCAAAACACGCACATAGGTTTTTCTTCCAGCAACTCTATTCTTGCTACAATCCCGCATCTTTTACAAGTAAGGTATGTATCACTTTCTATTGGTGTCAAAGTCAAAGCACAAAACATATTTAAATGTCCATCAGCACAAGAAAACCCATCAATAACTTTATCACAACATTGACAAGTATATTCATGATCTATTTGCACAGCTTCCATAATCTCAGAAGAAACTAAATCTGTTAGCGCAACGTTGTTCTTTTGACAGTAAAACTTTATATATTTTTTAGTTGCCACAAATGTTTCTTCTTTCAAGCCATCTAAACATACACCATTTTGCACTTTAATATACAAGTCTCTCATGACTTGAATAGCATGTAACGCTAAAATCTTTTCCCTGACAAATTCTATAGAAGTTTCTGGAAGCCAGCCCTTTGAACCATTCCTTAGAATCTTATCTAAAGAATTGTACAAAATCAGAAGAATGTGGTACACCTTCATTTTGGACAAATTATTAGTGCTGTTTGAGTAAAGTTTGAGATAATCTAATGATGGTAAGGTTTTTAACTTCATTGTCTTGTAACGCAACATTTCGATGCAGTCATTGTATTCAGTGAGTCTTTTCTTAGGATTTGTGAGGAGACATGAAATTTCATTGTCATGATTAACATTTTGAGTTAGAAAAACTATGTCCAATGTTATGTTTTCTTTCCTGTACATCAACTTTCTATCTACTAAAGCTAATGCACAAATCATTTTATTATCCGAAAACAGAACACCATATAATTCTTTATTTGCATAATTTTCCTTGATTAAAACCGGTGTTAAATCAAGCCCTATATTTTCACCAGATATTGTGATTATGACCTTATATACATTGCTATTTATTGTGGTTACATGAATTTCTTTGTTGTTTTCAGATATGCTGGTAATTTTCCTGTCATTAATATTGTACAGGCGTTCAGACATTTTATTACAATTGACATCCACAAGCAGAACAAGCAAATGCCTTTGTTTATTGCATATTATAACAATATTATCATCATTTAGACAATATTTCAGATGATTTACAACAAATCGGTCTTTAGATGACCACAAATATTCCACATTAACTAATTTCAAGTGTTCTGATTCCCACAGATATTTGTATACAGATAACTGGCCAGATTTATTTGCCATGATTAAAAAAAAAGCTTCATTTGAAACTGGTATCCATTTCATCATAACAATTTCTTCACTCTTTGTATCAAGCGTTGTCAACAGATCTATTTGAACTACTTCACCTTCACACTTAAGTTTCCAAAAGTGAACATCACCATTTTTCTGTGCCGTTACAAAGTTAAATGCACCATTGTGTTCATTCCCCCAACACATAGCTGTAGTTACCACAGCCGTAACACATTTTTTGAATTCACCAAAATCCCGGGGCAAACTGTTTAAATTCTCTTTAAACTTTTCTTCTAATACCGATGAGATATTGAAGATGCTTTTGAAACCGCAGCTTATTGGCCCATACAATTCTACATTCCCAACATTGGTTAATAAAGCTAGTACACTTTCGTTGTTGTAAATGAAATCAGGAGGAGACCACTCAAAGGCAATTATATTTGCCAATTCTTCCACCAGTACAGGGTTATGAGGCCATAAAGAAGGTTGCATTGTCATTTGCTCATATTCAAAATTCTTCATAGGTCGTCGCTTGAATTTGCTTGAAAATAAGCTCGTGGCTGGACAGTGCTTTGGGGAAGGTATGCTTATAACACACCAGTCGATTTGCTTGTCTATGCATTGCAAATCATGGGAGAAGTACAAAAGATTCAAACCTTTTTCAGAGCGTACGGTCAAAAACGAATTCTGCCATGAAATCGAAGGTTCCTCGCTCTTGTTAATTACGATTGAACGTTTAGATATTTCATGTAACGGTTTCTGATCCATTTTAATAAAGTTTGAGTTTAACATTCATTTTCCATCTATAATAAAATAAACAAACTAAGTTTTCCTCAAAAGTTCGTACACAAACTAACCTCAATCAATTTGATTTGATTTGATTGATACGTCAGTCCAGTCCAGTGTTCCACCCATCGAAATAGTAAGTACCTGGAATGTGCACTGTGCAGGAATCACGGTCCGACTTTTTGCCGATAGAGATAGCTACCACAGGGTTATTTTATCTCACTCTATTAGTATGACCATAATTTTATGCAATTAATGAGACATTCCTTCCTCCTAGTACTTCTTTGTCAGAAAAATATACTAAGTAGCAATAACCAGAATTTTTATTACTTGTATACCAAGTCCTTATGATACGGCTGGTAGAGACTAGAGCAAATAAATTTTAGGTTTGTACGTTGGTGCTAGTAACATAAGTATTCACTTTTCTATAGGTAAAACTTATGATATTGGCAAAACCGGTATAAACATTGTATAATACCGGTATTTCGATATTGATCTCTAAATACCAATTATTTTGTTATTAAATAGAGTCGCAACACTCAATCGTTGCAAGTCACAAATGCATTAATACTTATTTCATTAATATAATCTTAGACATTTTTGAAATAATCTTAGCTACCTACTCGTACTTAAGATTGTCGGAACCGGAAAGGTTTTGGAAGTGCGAAACTCATTCATTTTACTTTAGTAATACGAATATCGAAAAAAATACCAAAATACCGGAATATCGGTATTTGAATTTTCGGTATTGAAAAAATACCGATATTGCAAAAAACGTCCGATATTAGATGCTCTATCATTTAGGTTAATAAATGAATGAAGACTAAGTGACAATACATATATATTACACTATTATTTACTTATTCATTATTTATTAACTTTTACCAGCGTCTTCGCATGCGTAAACTGAATCGATCTGGTAGTTATAATTGAAATTTTCGGTATTTTTCCAAATTCCCCTGGAAATTTTCAAAATTTATAATAATAATATAATATAATATAATGTATTAGACAATACGTATGATGGGTATAAAATATTATATTATAATAAATATTACATATTAGCCATTTGGATACATCGTGAAAAGATTGTCACCCTAGTCTCAATAACGAAGCTACCATCTTACTGTTTGGTGTGGCCATTAAGAAATTAATAAAACCTACCATCAAGTTAAAATTAGCTCGTGAAAAAAGATCTAAAGCTTATTTCATTAAAAAAATATTAAATCGTGTAATTATTGCTTATTATAAATGTATAAATTTTGTTCAATATTTTTAAAAGACAACACTCACGAAACTAAAATTTACTAATTATTTATTATTTATTTCCTGGCAATAGTTAGAGAGGGACACACTGACTCCGTGCTTGCTATTTCACCCGGACCGGAGCCCATTAGTTCTTATGTCTATGTCTTTTAGGTCGGTTTTTGCTCGTCTGTTTTTGGAGTGTTCATTCCAGAGTACTTACTATTTCGATGGTTCCACCTGAGATATTTTTTTTACTCTAACGCTACGCGAAATTACCCTACATTAGGCACTTTTTTTTACCCTAACCTTTTTTTAAATAAAAACGAAGCAAATAAATGCGATTTATTGATAAACTAATAATTAAACTACTACACCGTTTTGAAAGATTCTTGGAATGCATCCATAATAGTCTTGGCTTCTATGTCATTTGCAGTATTTTTTTCTTGAAACCTTCCTTTTTATTCGAAAATGTTCACCCTAAAAAATACCCCAAATAATTTTCTACCCCAAAAAATACCCTAAGCGCGTAAAAATACCCTAAATTTAGGTAGTAGTGGTAAATTACTGCGTCAGTCGCATGGGTGCCCTCCTTGTGCCCTCACATGCAGTTGCTAGTCGCTCGTTTGCAGCGAAAAACCTGGTCACGTGAACCCTGCTTTGAAGGTGATTTTGAATTTGCAGGGACTCAAAAAAAATTGGAGTGAATGAAAAAAAAAATAACACTTTTTTCCCGAAATTAAAGAGGTTTTTTTTCAGCGTTAATGCTTAACATTTTCGGCTTTATCACAGCATAAATGTTACGTGATCAGATTTGACACTGGACGGAAACGAGCGTCGAGCGACTGCATGTGGCACCACCTTTATTTTATAAATGTCACCATCACCAAATGTCACTAAATAAACGTCATAAGTCATAACAAACGCACGCACGTTTTTATTTTAGCCAAATTGTGTCTTCATTTCAGTTATTGAATAGTATTATAATGTAATAATATTGATACAAATCTTTAAGATGGGAAAGCGTGTGTTTAACGCTAAAGCTAGACAAGTGGTCAAAACAAGTATAGACAACAGTAAAACTAACGAGGTAGGTTTGTCGACTGCACTGCTTTAAAATCTCACATTGAAAACAATAAATTAAACTTGTTTTTACGTATTTTCAGATCAAACTTGAATTTGAAAAAAGCGAATATGGTTCCGGCGATGCGAGCAATATCCTCGCTCTGCCGACTAAAAAGCGGCAGACTAAAGTCATTAAAGAAAAGAAAGAAACAACAAGATTCCTTTCGAAACAACAGAGAAAGCGGTTAGAAAAAATTGTCGACAAGAAAAAAAAGAAGGAAAATGTAAGTTTTAATACCTCATTTACAGTGGCGTAACTATACCATCTGGGGGCCGTGGCAAATTCTTTTGATCCTATCCCCTATCAGTAAAAATCGTCATGTTGTACTTAGTTTAATTTTAAGTGAAATAAAATACTCAGGTACAATGTTAAAAAAATATTGATGAGCTCGCGGGCTCTTGTGCTGGGGCCCTCTTGAGTCAGGGGCCCATGGCATTTTGCCAGCCCTGCCACCCTTTAGTTATGCCACTGACTGATTAATTAATTAATTTGTGGTGCAAGGTCTTGCACCCCATGGTAAAAGAAACTATGTAAAACAAGACTAAAATACACAGAATGAAACCTACAAATGCACCTCCCTATAGTAATATACAGATAAAAATAATGCATCCTTCTATCTAGACCTCCAAGGTTCACATTACAACTTTTATTATTTGTAGAGGAGGAGCAAACTGTAAGATAGCAGTAGACTTCAATTAAATTTAACCACAATAAAAACACAAGTGCAGTGATGTAAACAGCTCTAAGAGCTGCTAGTGTATTATTTCAATAATAATATCGCACCCGTGCAAGAAATGCGTAAAACACATACAAACCTAATAGGACTTACACGTTTCTTGCACGAAGGGTGCGATATTTAAATTGGATAACCTCTGCACAGGTAAATACCACAAAATGGCCCTTGTTCATCAGTGGAAACCTTCTCCGGGAAAATTATTAATAATAATACTTTTGTTTTATAGAGATCAGCACTTCTCGAGTCCCTCACACAAGTTCAAGCATCTCTGGATGAAGTAAAACAAATGACCACTATATCCACAGTACAAACCCTTGGCCTGCGCAGACTCACCGAGTTAAAGTCGGCGGCACCATCGCAAGATGCTGACACCAGTGAGAAGAAGTTTAGCAGTGTTGCGGGTAAATTTACTGTTAATCATTTTGAACTTGGTTTTGAAACCACTAATACCAGTTTTTCCAAATCAGTTTCATCGACAAAACTTAACACTTGCAGGGTGCCACACTACTATCCTCTAATTTGAAATTAGAACAAAAGTTTAATTGAACACTTTGTAATAGTTATGTAAAATGTACATATTGATGTAACAACTATACATATTTTTAAATTAACTATGTTTTATAGGAGCAAAAAAACGACTGCGCCTCCTGAAACTAGACAGTGCAGATAAAAAAAAGAAAGCTAAATATGATCCAAATGTAGTTGGCCTAGAACAATCATCATCTGATGATTCCAGTTCAGAGTCTGAAATTGAAGAACCAGAAGTTGTAGAAGAAAAAAGTGAAATTCCAAATAAAGTTACTGACAAAAATAATGATGTGATTGAAATCAATGATGAAGATAAAGAGCCACAGAAAACTGAAAATGTCACTGTAATTGAAAAATTTAATGAAAAGGGCATGAAAGTATCAAGAAATCAGAAGGAACAAAGTAAAGTAGAAATGCCTATGCCAGTTAAAGAAGAAGTGAAGAAACCAGTATTAGAACACCCTACAATAGTTGTTGAAGTGAAGAGAGATCCTAAAATTCAGGTGGCTAGGCTTAAACTGCCTATTTTGGGTGAAGAACAGAGAATCATGGAGCTGGTAAATGAGAATGAGTTTCTTATTGTTGCTGGTGAAACTGGTAGGTATTATGAAATACTAAAAAGTTTGCCTATAGATAGAGACGAATGTGAAAGCATGGTTAAATAATTTATTGAATCAGTCGTAGCTTTACGGGCTTCATTAAATTTACTATCAAAAAAAAAAAAATTTACAGTCAAAATACCACAAACGTGACTTATCACGCTAACACACAAGTAATATTTATTTACCTCGACGTTTCGGCAACGTTGTAGTCGCCGTGGTCACGAGTAGACAACGTGGTGTGGGGTGTCAAGTCTGCCTAGCAGCGCGAGTCCTTCGAACTACCCGCACTTGGTCACTAATAGTACCGGCACTCGTATCACGAACTACCCGCACTTGGTATTTTGACTATGAGTGAGAATCAGAAAAGTTTAAAAAGTTATATTAAAAATTTACATTTTAACAAATTCCAGGCAGCGGTAAAACAACTCAAATACCTCAGTTCCTCTACGAGGCAGGTTACTCAGAGCACAAGATGATTGCAGTGACTGAGCCACGGAGAGTGGCCACCGTTGCCATGGCAGCGAGAGTTGGTTACGAACTCGGTCTGAGCAGCAAAGAGGTTTCCTATCTAATGCGGTTTGAAGGAAATGTTACTAAGGACACAAAGATCAAGTTCATGACCGATGGTGATTGTTTTGTTTATTTAGGAGTTACGACCAGTCTGTGTCCAGCAGTGGGACAAATCATCACTATTTTGAAAAAATCTCGTATCTAAAATAATAAGTCAGCAGAATTGAACCTTAACATAATGTTCATAAAGTTCATCAGAAAATTGTCTATTTTGAGATACGAGTATTTTTAAAAGTAGTGACGATATATTATACAGCACCCTATGTAATGATACATGATACATGCTTGTGACAAATACAAATAATTTTACCTTTTTTTGCCATTTACTTGTTCCTGACCATGATAAGAAAATAAAATGTCATATAACGTAAGCTGGATGTACCTAAACAATAGCCTGCTATCCGTTGAAAACAAATGGTACTTTACATTTTTGTAAAAATAATATTTTTGTCTTACAATTATATAATCCCACCAAAAACATTACATGTAAAAAGCTGCAAGTCTCGCAACGCAATGCAGTTCTTGTAATGCTAAAAAGGTTTGAGATGCAATGTTATACCAAGTCGGTTATTTTTGTCAGTACCGGGGGGTTTCCATAGAACTCGATTTTCACCAACTTGCTTATTTTAAAACCATAGAAAAATACAGTTTATAGTTCTCAAATAAAGAGTAAACCAAATTATTTTTTAAACACATAAATGACTTGGCCATCGCAAGGCTACATAATGACATAAGAATTATAATCATCAACGTCAGCTATTTCAAGTAATTATAATTAAAGATAGCGCTAGCCCCAGCCTTGCAGTTTGAGTGATACACATAATACGAGAATGACTAAAGGTTGAGTGCGATGGCCAAGTCATTATGTGTTTAAAAAATAATTTGGTTTACTCTTTATTTGAGAACTATAAACTGTATTTTTCTATGGTTTTAAAATAAGCAAGTTGGTGAAAATCGAGTTCTATGGAAACCCCCCGGTACTGACAAAAATAACCGACTTGGTATAACATTGCATCTCAAACCTTTTTAGCATTACAAGAACTGCATTGCGTTGCGAGACTTGCAGCTTTTTACATGTAATGTTTTTGGTGGGATCTCATCACTTTTTGTAGGCAGTTCTTTTTTTTTCGGGTATTACTTCTTGTAATAACGAACTACTATCTTCATTTGTTTATCCTTCCTTGTCCATCGTCCATCGTCCATCCTCGTCTATCGTCTATCGTCCATTCTCGTCCATCGTCCATTCTCGTTCATCGTTGATCGTCCATCGTCCACTATCATCCATCGTTCATCCTTGTCCATCGTGTGCCATCCATCGTCTATCCTCGTCCACTATCCATCATCCATTCTCGTCTATCGTCCACCGTCCATCGTCTATCCTCGGTTATCGTCCATCGTCCATCCTCGTTCATCGTCTACAGTCCATCGTCCGTACCGACTGTCGTCGTCCTCGTCGTCGTCGTCGTCGTCGTCGTCGTCGTCGTCGTCGATCGTCGGTCGTCATCCGTCGTCCATCGTTGAACTTCCGTCGTCCGTCTACCGTCTGTCGTCCACCGTACATCGTCCATCGTCCACCCTCCATCATCCGTCGTCGATCGTCGGTCATCGTCCGTCATCCGTCGTCCGTTGTCTTGTCCGTCGTCGGTCGTTGTCTTTTGTCCGTCGTCGCCATCGTCTATCGTTCATTGTCCGTCGTCTGTCGGCGTTCGTCTTCTGTCGTCGTCCGTCGTCTGTCATCGTCCGTTGTCCGTCTTCGTCCGTCGTCGAACTTCCCTCGTCAGTCATCGTCTGTCGTCCGTCGTCGAACTTCCGTCGTCATCCATCGTCTTTCGTCGGTCGTTCGTCTTTCGCCCGTCTAACTTCCGTTATCCGTCGTCGTCCGTCGTTTTCTGTCGTCCGTCGTCGTCCGTCGTTCATCCTCCACCATCCATCGTCCGCACTGGGCTCGCGTGGGAACTAAGGCCCAAGCCCTCTTATTCTGAGAGGAGGCTTGTGCCCAGCAGTGGGACGCATATAGGCTGGGATGATGATGATGATGATGATGATGATGATCCATCGTCCGTCGCCCATCGTCCACACTCCATCGTCCAACGTCCATTTTCTACCCATCGTCCATCGACCATTATCCATTGTCCATCATCCATATTCCAATTTCCATCGTCTATCCTCGCGTCCACTCGCATCGCACACACATTCACAAACAAACGAACTTTGGTACTTATTACATTAGTAAGATAAACAATTTCATTTTAACCCTTAATACTCAGATATTAAGACTCAACATTAATACGTATACAATACGACTACGTTCAATAAAGTCATTGCTGTGTAACTTTGTAATCGCTAGTATTTATATGGGATTACAAACTTACTTGTGCAGTTTATATAACTTTGAAACGTGACTGAAATTGCAACATTTTGGATTTTTCGGTGACCATGTAGGCTAAAAACTAATTATGTTTAAAATTTGGAGCTTGTGGGTCTGCTAGAAGTACCTTAGAATTATGATGATCAAAAGTCAGTGTATAGGTATGTCAGTGACAAAACTGAGGAACTTTAACATGTGATAGTTCTTAATCTACGTGTTCGAACTGAATGTAATTGATAATATATCTAAGTCCCATTAGGCCCTATAGGTAACTGAAAATTCAGGGTTCTAGCTTTAGCCATAACAAAAATACAGGGTGTTGAAAATAGCCTGAATGGCTTCGAGAAAAGTATGGTACGGCCGTGCCTTTGTTTTTTTTTGCTCGACTTGGCGGGGGCACTGCCGTGCCCCCAGATTTTAGATACATATGTGATGAAAAACATTGGGTGTCTGTCACACGTTATTGATATTACGTACAGTATAGCCCTGATTCTTTGACTTCAGGCTTCTAATCCGCCGAAGCCGTGGTGGCCTAGTGGTTTGACCTATTGCCTCTCAAGCAGAGGGTCGTGGGTTCTGATAAGTCTTTGAGCTGTCTACGGAAAAGCTAGATATAGTAACAACTGGAAATAAAAGACGTCTTTTCACAGCGATACTCTATTGCAAGAATGACAATCACATCTTAAACTACCCTCCACCACAATATGATAATAAGTTGTAACTACCCGCTATACACAACAGGTTCAAATCCCGGCTCGCACCTCTGAGTTTTTCGAAATTCATGTGCGCAATTTACCACGAGCTTTGCGGTGAAGGAAAACATCGTGAGGAAACCTGCACAAACCTGTGAAGCAATTCAATGGTGCGTGTGAAGTTCCCAATCCGCACTGGGCCCGCGTGGGAACTATGGCCCAAGCCCTCTCATTCCGAGAGGAGGCCTGTGCCCAGCAGTGGGACGTATATAGGCTGAGATGATGATGATGATGAGGCTTCTAATAGACTCTTGTTTGTAGTTCCTTATTTACCATTCGTAACTATTTGTTATAGCCTAAATTGAATAAAGATTTTTTGAGTTTGACTTTGACCTCTGCTTGCACTGTTGTGTTTCGGAGTGGAGAGTAAGACAGCCCATGAAATTACAGGCACTTGAGGTATCCCATCTTAGGAGGCCTCTAGGTTGGCAACGCATCTGCAATCCCACTGGTGTTGCAGGTGTCTATGGGCGGTGGTGATCTCTTACCATCAGGAGACCCACTTGCTCGTTTGCCATCCAGTCGAATAAAAAAAAAAACTCACTTTGGTAAGACATACACAATGTGCTATTAAGAATTATGGTGTACCTCATTCACAATGTTACATTACAGGTGTCCTACTAAAAGAGATTCAAACAGATTTCCTACTGAGTAAATACTCTGTGGTCATCATTGATGAGGCACACGAGCGGAGCGTCTACACAGACATATTGCTGGGTCTCCTGTCACGGATAGTCCCACTCAGAAGGAAGAGGGGGAATCCACTCAGACTCATAGTTATGTCCGCCACACTCAGAATTGAGGACTTTACGGAGAATGCTAGGTTGTTTAAAGAGCCTCCTCCGGTTATAAAGGTAATAGCCATCTTGTATTGAAAGCTGAATGAATGTATAGTGCCTAGAGTGTTGATGTAAATGATTACCCTCACAGCTACATGAAAAACTGATTGTAATTGCATAAAAGGAGAATGAATTAAATAAATGAGCGAATGGCAAAATCCCAGTCATTACATATTATTATTATTACATGTTCTTGTGTGCGTAATCTCAACTCTGGTGGCACTACCTATACATATTTATTTTGATTTGATAATTCTCATCTGTTAGCCTATATACCTACCTAGATATAAAAAAATATGTCAGAGCAATTTGAGTCTTAATTGTTCTGGGAATGAAGTCAAACCGCCTTGGTGTAAAACAATACACATTTATGTGTATTTTATGTGCTATCCCACTAATATTATAAATTTAGTTTGTAAGTCTGTTTGTTTGTTACTTCATCACGTCTAAACCACTGAACCAATTTAGATGAAATTCGGTATACAGATTGTTTGAATCCAGGAGAAGGACATAGGGTAGTTCTTATCCGGACAAATTGTGTAGTTCCCACGGGATAAACGAATTTTGTGCGGACGGAGTCGCGGGTAACGGCTAGTGTTATATAAATCCATAATATTATAATTTTTGAGGATCTAATGGTTTACAGGTGCGAAGCCGTGAGTAAGGTCTAGTTTTTTTTAATATCGTTTTTGAATATGGTTTTTTCTTTCACAGATTGACGCCAGGCAGTTTCCAGTAACTGTGCACTTCAACAAGAATACTTATAGCGATTATTTGAAAGAAGCGTACAAAAAGACGGTCAAAATTCACACGCGACTGCCTGAGGGAGGGATCTTGATTTTCGTGACGGGCCAGCAAGAGGTAACATGTCTAAAATAACTTTCTATTTATTAAATAGATTCAATAAGGCATATAGTGCCCATACGAAGCCGGGGCGTGATGCAAGTATTATGTATCATTTATAGTCATATAAACTAGTTGTTCAAGAGTCTGAACAAACCTTTTTTTGCTCTATAGCTCTATATTGTCTATTCCTGTAAAAAATAATAACTATACTCTGTAAACCATTTTTTCGCGCTCTCTCTCTTAAGATTACGATTTGGAGTCTTTTTGTATTTTTTATTTCAACTCCAAATTTTTTGTTTCTTTTACGGTTATCCCGTGAAAGTTTAATATTTCACACGAAAACACAAGCCGAAACATGAATGCACAGAAAAACCAGAAAAATAGACCAGCGCTGGGAATCGAACCCAGGTCCTCAGCATTCCGTGCTGCGTGCTATTCCCCTACACCACCACTGGACAGGAGACTAGACACGAATTTTTCCTATGCACCCATATTTCAACTTTTTGGATTCTTTTTCATTTGTCACTTTAGCAGCGACACTAACGCCATCTATGGATCTACGTTCTCAACGAGAAACATTTTTTCCACTCCCGTCGAAGCTATCCGCTCACCAGGGACAAGAGATGTCGCTATTAAGCAATCAAATCAAGATTACGATTTGGAGTCTTTTTGTATTTTTTATTTCAACTCCAAATTTTTTGTTTCTTTTACGGTTATCCCGTGAAAGTTTAATATTTCACACGAAAACACAAGCCGAAACATGAATGCACAGAAAAACCAGAAAAATAGACCAGCGCTGGGAATCGAACCCAGGTCCTCAGCATTCCGTGCTGCGTGCTATTCCCCTACACCACCACTGGACAGGAGACTAGACACGAATTTTTCCTATGCACCCATATTTCAACTTTTTGGATTCTTTTTCATTTGTCACTTTAGCAGCGACACTAACGCCATCTATGGATCTACGTTCTCAACGAGAAACATTTTTTCCACTCCCGTCGAAGCTATCCGCTCACCAGGGACAAGAGATGTCGCTATTAAGCAATCAAATCAAGATTACGATTTGGAGTCTTTTTGTATTTTTTATTTCAACTCCAAATTTTTTTGTTTCTTTTACGGTTATCCCGTGAAAGTTTAATATTTCACACGAAAACACAAGCCGAAACATGAATGCACAGAAAAACCAGAAAAATAGACCAGCGCTGGGAATCGAACCCAGGTCCTCAGCATTCCGTGCTGCGTGCTATTCCCCTACACCACCACTGGACAGGAGACTAGACACGAATTTTTCCTATGCACCCATATTTCAACTTTTTGGATTCTTTTTCTTTTTCTTTTTGGATTTTTTTTTTTTTAGAAAAAAATTTGGAGTTGAAATAAAAAATACAAAAAGACTCCAAATCGTAATCTTGATTTGATTGCTTAATAGCGACATCTCTTGTCCCTGGTGAGCGGATAGCTTCGACGGGAGTGGAAAAAATGTTTCTCGTTGAGAACGTAGATCCATAGATGGCGTTAGTGTCGCTGCTAAAGTGACAAATGAAAAAGAATCCAAAAAGTTGAAATATGGGTGCATAGGAAAAATTCGTGTCTAGTCTCCTGTCCAGTGGTGGTGTAGGGGAATAGCACGCAGCACGGAATGCTGAGGACCTGGGTTCGATTCCCAGCGCTGGTCTATTTTTCTGGTTTTTCTGTGCATTCATGTTTCGGCTTGTGTTTTCGTGTGAAATATTTCTCTCTCTCTTACTTTTTTCACCACCTGACAAACGAACGCTCTGTAACAAAATTGAATTTAATAATAAAAGCCAGTTTTGAAGATAAAAAACGACTTTATTTTATGTTCCACGAACATAAATGGTGCCGAAACAAAATAAACATCGTCCCTAAGGCTGTTGGGAAGAGTACGAGTGCGAAGAAAAGCGGAATAACCGGTCAGTTTGATCGTTTCCTTTTTCCAAAATGGCGTCACTCCATCTTCTAGTCTGCAACTAACATTGGCAATATTGGCATATCTGACTACTATATTCTTGTAATCTGTGATGTGACTGTCACCGGTTTAACCAAAAAACTTCGATCATAAAAAACAATCAAGCGGATTATTGTTTTCAAGATGATGAACGAAGAAGCTAAATCGGCAGCCATCTCCCCAGAAGAGAGGAAGCTAAAAGCCCAGATAGCCCAATGCAAAGGCTCATTAACAAAAGCGGAAAACTTTTTACGGGACCAACAAGAAGGATCTTTAGACAAAGAGGCCATCAACACGCGCCTGCAGCAGCTGGCTGGCGTCTTAGTGAACCACAAGGAACTGTCGTTGCAACTCCACCTGCTCAACGAAGAAAGCGCAGACACAGACTTCAACAATGACGACTTTGAGGACAGATGCCTGACAATTACGGCGAACCTGCGCAAGCTGCTCCGTGCACAAGAACCAATAGCGTGTGGCGGGTCATCAGCAATAAAATTACCGGATATGGACATTCCAGTCTTCGACGGCAAGGATTTCACTAAATACAATACCTTTATAGAATTGTTTAGTGCAGTTATAGATACTAACACCACACTCCGGCTTAGCCTTAACTGTTAGCAACCTAGGGTTGAAATATTGGATTATCGGTGTCTCTCGTGAAGTAAAAAGAGTCCTAAGCAAATGCGTTAAATGTTACAGATTCAAGGCCCAAGGTGCCAGCCAGCTCATGGGATCCCTGCCTTCTGATCGAGTCACCGAGAGCCATCCCTTCTCCAAGGTTGGAGTGGACTACTGTGGTCCATTCCAGGTCAAGCAGTCGAGCCTGCGGAGGTCTGTTGTCACCAAAGGGTACACCTTAGTCTTTGTTTGCTTTGCCACAAAAGCCATCAATTTAGAGCTTGTGTCTGACATGACCACTCAGACTTTCCTAGCAGCCTTAAAAAGGTTCATTGCCAGGCGAGGTGTGCCACAAGTGATACACTGTGACAACGGCCAATCCTTCAAGGGTGCAAATAATACACTTCACGAATTGTATTTACTTAATAAAAAAGATAGTCATCAAAATTCGGTTACCAAGGTTGCTGCTGATAAAGGCATTGTCTTTAAATTCATACCTAGCTATAGCCCTACATTCGGAGGCCTTTGGGAATCGGCCGTAAAAAGTTTTAAATATCATTTTAAAAGGGTAGTTGGAGCCAATATTTTCACGTACGAAGAGTTAAATACAATTTTGATAGAAATTGAAGGTGTCCTCAATTCGAGGCCACTGACCCCATTGTCGAGGGACCCCACAGATCTGTCAACCCTAACACCGGGGCATTTTTTAATTGGCAGGCCGATCACCTGTATACCTGAGGCAGACCTCGCCGAAATTCCTTCTAATAGACTCAAATTCTGGCGGCGCTGTACGCAAATTAAACAGCATTTTTGGCATGCGTGGCACAAGCAATACCTTTCACACCTAAATAGTCGGCCAAAATGGCACAAAACGTTACAAGACATTGAAGAAGGTACCCTTGTCTTGCTCAAAGGTGACAATGTGCCTCCCCTGCAATGGCCTATGGCTCGAGTCACTAAGGTTTTTCGGGGACAAGATCAGAAGGTGAGGGTCGCTGAGTTGAAGACCGCCACGGGTATAACCCGCCGGTCTATAAATAAATTATGTGTATTACCAATAGACTAAGTCGCGCCGTACCTTATTGAATATTGAATAACATTTTATATAAATTACATAAGTAATTAAAAAAAATTAATAAATTTGTGATATTCCAAAGTAATGTTACTGTAAAATGCTTAAATAATGATCTCATCAATGTACCTAAATACCAAATAGTTTAAATAATACTAAATTAACATTTATTTTATATCTTAGCTCTTATCAATGTAACGATATACTGTACAACTTAATTTCTAAAATAGTTTAAATAACTTACCTTGCATAATGTCGTCAGAATAACCCTAAGCTAAGATAAACCAGCTCATTAACATAGTTTGTTTAATTGACGTAGTTTGACAAATAATGTTTAGTTACAATTTTGTAAGTAAATACAATGTGTAACTTGTAATTTAAATAGTACTTCCCTTCCCGGGAGTATGTTCAAGAGTCTGAACAAACCTTTTTTTGCTCTATAGCTCTATATTGTCTATTCCTGTAAAAAATAATAACTATACTCTGTAAACCATTTTTTCGCGCTCTCTCTCTTACTTTTTTCACCACCTGACAAACGAACGCTCTGTAACAAAATTGAATTTAATAATAAAAGCCAGTTTTGAAGATAAAAAACGACTTTATTTTATGTTCCACGAACACTAGTGATGTAACGGATATTCGCATTCGCAAGCAACACAACACATGAATGAATATTTTTTTCAGATACACTATCTCGTTCGTAAGCTAAGGGCATCGTTCCCTTACCGCAAAGACGTGGATTACACTAAGCTGATTAATAAGAAAAAAACAATCAGTGACGAAGACGCAGCCTTAGATTCTGAGCCTGATGATATTGAGTCTGATGATGACGAGGTATGAACTTATCAGTTGAAATTAAACGTATTTGACTTGTAATTTGTTGCCCATGAGCACGACTTCGCCGACGGAGAATTAAGTAACTCCTGGACAAAAAAAAATCTGTTACCCCCTGTTTCACCATTCATTGATTAAGAGGAAAACGCTCGTCTCATGCTCTAAAAGTAGATCAATATAGCCTTACGAGGCGGGAGTAATGTGAGTACTTTAGTCCCTGGGGAGTAAAGGTAATTGTTTTTTTAATTTACTTTGAGTGACTTAGATAAACTCAAACAGCCTGTACTTGCAAAAAATAAGATTGTGTGTGGACCATTTTCAAGACGAAAATTTTTCGTTCTTAGTCTACTTGGTCTTTGTTTTATGCTTTTTCCGCATAGAAGGCGGCGCCATTCTATTTTTTCCAGTTTGTGTATGGATCATTTCGCCGATGCGATTTTGTTATATCTGTGTCTGGTTGGAAAAATCTACTTTTGCGCGAAAATTTTGAAATTGTTGTAGAGTGTAAATCGTAATCGATTAAAATTAATTGATTATTCTCACAATGTCGTCAAGGGATAGTGATAATTATTATGTCGAGCAAAGAGCAAAAGACCTAATTGATAATCTTTTGCTGCCGAAATCTAGAAAGATTTATTTTTATTTATTGATTAAATCGTTTTCTACTAAAATTACTATTTTTTTCTCGCAATCGAAGTGAAAAATAGAGTTTTTAGCACGAGACTAAAAGCCAATATTTATAACCCTCGGATATATAGACCCCCTTGCTAAAGCTCGGGTGGCTAACCACCTTGGGTATATATTGGCTTATTTTAGTCACACGATAAAAATGTACTATTATACCTGCTGAGCTGGCAATGTTGCATTTTTGTTAGTTTTCTCGATTATTCCATAAAAATTGAACGAACTGGACTATCATTCGATGATTTATTTAATTTTTAATTTAATTAAAGTGCTTTCTAAATTCAGGTGGAAAAAGAAATGAAGCGAGCACGCAAAGCTAGGAAGAAGATTAAGAAAAAGGCCAAAGAGTTGCCGAAGATCAATCTCGATGACTATGACATGCCGGAGGATGACGGACAAGCCGATCTGGTGGGCAGTGACGATGACAGTGAAGGACATTTGAGTGATTCAGGTTAGTAATTAAATTGATACCCTATTGTATTATATTAAACACTAGCTTTTGCCCGCGGCTTCGCCCACGTGGAGTTCGGCTATCGCGCGTGCATTTTTCCGGCATAAAAAGTAGTCTATGTCACTCTGGCCCATAAACTATCTCTATGCCAAAAATCACGTCGATCCGTCGCTCCGTTTCGACGTGAAAGACGGACAACATGCAAACACACACTTTCGCATTTGTAATATTAGTATGGATAGTAAAATTAACAAAAAATCAAATACCTGATTGCCTTAAAAAAACTAAAAAGAAAATAAATATTTAACTCTAATAGTTTCTGGAATCAGGCGTTACTTTAGTTTAAACTTTAAACCATTACTTTGCTCACCCACGACACGACCTTACGATAGCTACGTCTATTTAACAAATGTATGGCATCTCCTACGTATCCACACTATAAGAGCACATCCAGATCACATAAACCCAACTGTCACCACCACTACCTTTTAAGCTGACGTGTTTCGAATTAACAGTTCATCATCAGAGCAACACAACCGTTCATGCCACCAGACGTTGACCAGACTCAGTCAGTTTAAAATATCGTAGCATGACGGTTAAATGTGACAAACATTTCGATTGCAATCTGCAATAGCTTTGATCGCATATTCCAGATGCAGAAGAAGACACCCTAGCACCAATAATAAAGTCCTGCCGCCAGCCTCTTTGGGTGCTCCCACTCTTCTCAATGCTGTCGTCAGCGAAGCAAGCTAGGGTATTTGTGAATCCGCCGCCCGGCGCGAGACTTTGTATCGTCAGTACTGATGTCGCCGAGACTTCGCTTACTATACCTGGCATCAAATATGTCGTGGATAGCGGAAAGAAGAAGATGCGGTGAGTTTTATTAAATGCGTAGTCGGTCACTCTATTCTTTTCTAAGTATGTTGTCGGCAACGAAGCAAGCTAGAGTATTTGTGAATCCGCCGCCCGGCGCGAGACTTTGTATCGTCAGTACTGATGTCGCTGAGACTTCGCTTACTATACCTGGCATCAAATATGTCGTGGATAGCGGAAAGAAGAAGATGCGGTGAGTTTTATTAAATGCGTAGTCGGTCACTCTATTCTTTTTTAAGTATGTTGTGGGCAACGAAGCGAGCTAGTGTTTGAACCTCCGCCTCCCGGCGCGAGACTTTGTATTGTCAGTACTGATGTCGCGGAGACTTCAGAAAAGTATTTGCTGATTTTTTATTAGTATACTTAAATAAAGTACTAGTTATTAAAAAAAAAATAAAAAAAAAAACATTTGTGGCTGTTGGTCTTAGAAGAAGATTTTGCTTTATACTTACACTAGAGCATAAATACGATTAGCTATATATATAGAATGAGAGCTGGTATCTACTTGATGTCGGACCCGGATTTTAATCGGATTTTAAATGGAAATAGTACCTATATAAAAAAACTTAATTTCCATTGGCATTTCTAGGGTTATTTTCAGGGGCGGAGGGGCCTGGCCTGATATCAGTATTACAGAATTTCGTTTGGTAGCCCAATATCCTGGGGTGGCCACTAGATCATAATCAGATGGGCACGGCTTACTGAGCCTTTCCCTCCTATCATCATGTCAGCCGAAAGACGTTCACTGCTGGACATAGTCCTCCCCCAAGGCTCTGCACTCAGACCAGTCTTGTGCTCCTCCCCTATACAGCGTGTATTTTTGATACTACCTCAAACTTTAAGGGTAGTTAGTGAAGGCCCTGATATTCACGTTTTATTATGTTTTAGTAAAAAAAATAGGCTTATTATTTCCTTACAAAATTAATTAACACGTAACATATCACTACGTGATACTACTTTGTTTTTATTCAAAACGTCGCTCTTGTTGACTTGACAGCTGTCACAGAACGCTTCTCACTCGTACCTATCAAATTATTGTACGCGTTACATTGCTGCTCGAAAATATTTCATAAATTAATTACGCTCTGGTAGTTAATTCTAAATTAACTGTTTTGATATCGATTCACAGCACTCAAATCTTCGTCTGGTTACAGTTTGAGGTAGTATCAAAATACACACTGTATAAACCTATAAATTTCCACAGCGTATACGACCATTCGACTGGCGCGAGCGCATGGCGTATAGTCTGGACTTCACAAGCCTCCGCCGATCAGCGGTCCGGTCGGGCGGGCCGTACGGGGCCGGGCCACGCCTACCGGCTGTACAGCTCCGCGGTGTTCCAGCACGACTGTCCGGCGCACCACCCGCCGGATCTCTGCCGGAGGCCGGTCGATGATTTGGTGTTGCAGATGAAGTGCATGGGCATTGATAAGGTAAATAAGTCTTTATTTATTTTTTGTGTGTGGAATTCAACCACTTAATTACAGATATAGTTCTACAAATATAGTTTCACCAAATCCTACCCTTTCAGGTGTACATACATGAAAATCGATACAAATTGAAAATATAAAATTAAATAATTACATTAAGCATACCATCAAAATTAAATGTCCTAAATTGATATAAGTACCTACCTACAAATTATTTCATACAATTTACAATGTCAGTCAAATTATATGTCAGATATTCAATTAAAACACAAATGAAATTCACAGTTAAGCAGACACCTTACTTAACCTAACCTAACCTAACCTTAAGTCGTTAAACTAATGTGTCATTCAGTTTGACGACTGCGATCTATGTTTTAATTATTTACACCTGTTGAAGGCCACACCCGGTATAATATTCACTTTTTATTTTGCCATTTTCTGTGTCCCTCTGCTGGCACAGGCCTCTCCCTTGCACCTCCAACTTCCGTCGGCAGCTAGGTCTTGCCAGTCACTGCTGATGGCGTCCAGAGGCCGTATTGCCTAAAGTTTCTGACGCTCGCGACCGCAATCAAATGAGAGTTTTTGTATGAGAAATCTGGCATTTGATTGCGATTACGAGTGCCAGAAACGTTAGGCAATACGGCCTCTGGTCGTCCCGCCACCTCGGTTTCGACCTAATAATAATATAGGTAAGGACACAGTATATATATAAGCTAAAGCAGTAAGGAAGCTACGAACAAATCGATCGAAACGAACACACACAGACGCGCGCTCTACACGGCCCCTAAGGGGGTTTCGCGGCACTGCAGTACCGCGAGTCCCCTCAGAGGCCGTGTAGAGCGTGAATCTGTGTGTGTTCGTTTCAATCGTAGCTTCGTAGCTTCCATACTGCTTTAGCTTATACATATACATACTGTGGTAAGGATTAACTTTGTAACACTGTCATATTTTTATAGGTGGTGAACTTCCCATTTCCCACGGCACCCGATCGTCTGCAGCTTCGTTTGGCAGAGAAAAGACTAGAAGTATTAGGTATTCTAGAGAAGCCCCAGATCAGCAAGAGAAAGGATGATGACGAGGTTAGTGGATTTATGACTTCTAAAATTTGTTTGAAATAACGTTTTAAACTTTCGTGATTCTCACTCATAGTCAAAATACCTTAACGGGACTTATCACGCTATTTTACACAAGTAATATTTACCTCGACGTTTCGGCAACATTACAGTTGCCGTGGTCACGAGTAGTCTAATTGAATACATTTAATTGAATGAAAAGTTATGTTACATTATGTTGTGTTGAAAAGTTGTGTTATGTTATATTAATAAAATCAATTTTAGAAAAGGAATGTTATAAAGAATTATATTTATTAGTATTTTCGTTTCACCCATAAAATTCAAGTGGCCCTTATTTTCTTTTGAGCAGCATATAATTTGCATTTTATTAAATAAAATGCAAATAAATAAAAATTAAATAAATTTTATTCTAGGTGTTAAAAGTGACTCCACTTGGCAAGGCGGTGTCAGCGTTTCCGATACTGCCGCGCTACGGGAAGATGCTGGCACTCAGTCACCAACAAAATCTTCTGCCGTACACCATAGCGCTTGTTTCTGCCCTCACTGTACAGGAGGTAAGTACAATTACAGTTTAAGACTTAGGGCTATAGTGAACAGGCTTTTACTGAAACGGTGTGATTCATCTTCAACCTCTTCTGTACTCACCATAAGATACAATACAATACAAATATTCTTTACTAGCTTTTGCCCGCGGCTCCGCCCGCGTGGTATTCGGAACTGTGCATTTTTTCGGGATAAAAAGTAGCCTATGTCACTCTCGGGCCCATAAACTATCTCTATGCCAAAAATCACGTTGATCCGTCGCTCCGTAACGGCGCGAAAGACGGACAAACACACAAACATACAAACACACTTTCCCATTTATAATATTTGTATGGATTGCATACCATAAATCACCTCTGACCTCTTACTGATTAGTGAGAGGTCATACCTTATTTTCTTAAGTGTTTGTAAGCATATTCACGTACGAAATGTGAATATACAGGGTGGGCAACGGTCCCGCTGCCTATCTTTAGTGAACGCACTGTATGTCACGGTAAAAGATAGCGGTTGAAAGATGGTGAATGTGAAATTGCAGGTGGTAGGACCTTGTGCAAGGTCCGCCCGGATTGCTACCACCATCTTGCTCGCTAATCCTGCCGTGAAGCAGTGCTTGCGTTGTTGTGTTTCGGCATGGAGAGTAAGACAGCCGGTGAAATTACTGGCACTTGATATATATATATATTTTATTCGACTGGAAGACAAACGAGCAAGTGGGTCTCCTGGTGGTAAGAGATCACCACCGCCCATGAACATCTGCAACACCAGGGGTATTGCAGATGCGTTGCCAACCTAGAGGCCTAAGTTGGAATACCCCATCCCATCCCATCTTAGGCCTCTAGGTTGGTAAAGCATCTGTAATAGGTACCCCTGGAATTGCAGATGTTTATGGGCGGTGGTGATCTCTTACCATCAGGAGACCAACTTGCTCGTTTACCATCCAGTTGAATAAAAAAAAATTTTTTTTAGGTAGCGCTTCATTGCAATTTTCTACTTATAACATTTCATTCTGTGTTCATACATTTTTTTTAATTTACACAACTGCGTTGTTCATGACGGGGTCTGTATTTGCTTTATGACGGAACCATTATTGGCCCTAGGTTGATATTTATCACCTCGCTAAATTTATTTCTTGTTTTTTAACAGCAAATTTATTTTTTGTTTTTTAATTGATCACTTTCCAAAAAAGTACACTGTAACATTAAAATCAAATTCCCAGGTGATGTCCGGCAAACCGGAAAACTGGCCAGCGACCGGACACACGCAATTACTGGGCGATCCTGGAGTTCTGCTTCGAGCCGTGGGCGCTGCTGAATATGCTTACGTCAACGGCGAGGAACAGCTGTTCTGCGCTAAACATGGGATTAGAGAGAAGGTGAGATTTACCTATGTTATACAAATAAATCATTCATTCATTCATCATTCATTCATTCATTCTTTCATTCATTCGTTCTTTCGTTCATTCATTCATTCATTCGTTCATTCATTCATTCATCATTCATTCATTCATTCTTTCATTCATTCATTCATCCATCCATCCATTCATTCATTCATTCATTCAATCCTTACCTGACCTAATCTGGGTTTCTACCAGAGGGGCTGCTACAAAACTCGCAAATCGAATTTCGTATCGCACCGTCCCTTTCACTCGCGTATTAAATGACATAACTGTCAGCGGTACGGCAACATACGAAGTTCGAGTTTTGCACTTCATGATATAGGGCCAGAGATGTGTGAAGATGTTGCGAGGAATGTGGTTCTCATGAACCAATAGAAACGCTGCAGCAGCGCAGAGCGAGGATAGGTAAATGAAGCGTTTCTATTGGTTCATGAAAAAACATTTTTTGCAACACATATGCACATCTCTGGTGGCAACGCACCCTAAGCCCGATTTTGCAAAAAAATTGTGCAAGCTGTATTACAAGAAACGATAATTAGACTCATAAAAATCTTTAAAAACTAAGATTAGAATCTAAGAGGAAGATTATTTTTGGTATGTTAGTTAAATAAATGGATATATTTTATGTTCATGCAGTTCCTCCACCTCCACACTGTAAGAACACACACAAATTACACAAACCCATCTATCACCACCTATACACCATCTATATATATCTGGGTGGTGATAGATGGGTTTGTGTAATTTGTGTGTGTTCTTACAGTGTGGAGGTGGAGGAACTGCATGAACACGCATATTTTGCATAAAGCTCAGCTATCGTAAGGTCGCGGGTGAGGAAAGAAATTCTTTTAGTTCATTTATTGTGACTTTAGCCGTATCGATATCTTTCTGGTTGACTGTACGATTGACTGTTTTTCTCCAGGCCATCAAAGAAATCCGAAAGCTTCGTAAGCAGCTAACCTCCGAGATCAATCTAAGCGTTGCCAACGTGGACGTGACCATAGACCCAAGTATGAAGCCACCTGATGACAACCAGGCGAGATTGCTAAGGCAGCTGCTGCTTAGTGGCTTGGGAGATCAGGTCGGAAGGAAGATAGGCCTCGACGAAGTCAAAGAGGGTAAGGCTGGTATTTAAAAAAAATATGTAACTAAAATGCGGCCATGTGCGAATGGGAGTCGCCTATGAATGGTTGCGTAGCAGCAAGTAACGTACGAGTAATATAACAGTTCTTGTAGTTCGTTGTAACTTTGATCGGTGTATATATTTTAGTTGATTGAATGAAAGGTAAATTGCGGTTTACGATTTATGACGTATTAAAAACAAACTACTTACTAGATCTCGTTCAAACCAATTTTTGGTGGAAGTTTGCATGGTAATGTACATTTTTGTTAGTTTTATCATTCTCTTATTTTAGAAGTTACAAATTATCCATTAAACAGTCGCTACAACTGAACTCGACGTTATATCCAAAGTAGCTATAGCTTCATGTGTAAAGTACCTCTATGCTTCAAGCTATCAAGGGAGAAGGGACTGTAATTTAATGTTGCTATAGCAACTATATACGTCGTTACTAACAAGGTCATAATAAATGTAATCCACTGTAGTTTGAAGGTGGGTCAAGATTATTTTTCCTTCATCTATAGTTCTTAGGGTCGCTGGCACGATCTAGGGTTAAAAAACTAAATTGTTAACCGTGGGTTATGAGTGACAGATCCATACATTTTAACACTTAATCCTGGGTTACCAAATAACTCTGAAGTTATATAAACCCCCTTGCAACAAACGGGCACCTATGATTTTTCGGATTTTTAGGCATTGAAGCTTAAAAAGCTTTCATGCACATAAAATACAAAAACCATAGGTGCCCGTTTTTTTGCAAGGGGTTTATTTTTAGTCCGTGCAAGACCTCTTTATTGTTTATTTTTCCTTACCAGGCGAAGACAAGCGCAAATTCAAATATGCTTACCTCTGCGGTGACTTAGAAGAACCAGTGCATCTTCACTCCGAGTCCATACTCCGGCGCACCATCCCCCAATGGGTGGTGTACCAGGAACTGTACGAGACCGGCGGAGAAGGGCGTCGGAAGATGGTCATGAGGAACGTGACTGCTATAGAGCCCGAGTGGCTTCCGAGCTATGTGCCTCAGCTGTGCCACTTGGGTATGTCACACTTTTACTACATTTAGGGGCTGTTTCACCATCCTCACACTTTTACTACATTTAAAGTTTGTTTGACCATCCATTGATTAGTGTTGACTGACGGTTAAATGTGATGCCGTCCCTATTTGTTTCACATTTAACCGTCAGTTAACACTAATCAATAGATGGTGAAACAGCCCCTTGATTGTAAAAAAATTATGACTAACAAAAATTATGACAAACACATAATGGCTATCAAAAATTATGTGATTAGATACGCACTTACCCGGTTGTATTACAGTGAAAGGACTAATTCACGAGCCAGTATGGAACTATTTCACAGTAAACGTGATAGTGACATCGCATTAATTAACAAGAAAAATCCTAATGACTTCCTTTCAAAAGGTTCCATGGTAACTCATGAGTTAAATTCCTTGACCGTACTTAGAATAATGTTGGGAATGTAAGATTTTCATTACTGTTCTTTTAACCAGGTGACCCTCTCACGGAACCCGCTCCCAGGTTCGACGAGAAAACTGGTCGCGTGAAGTGCCACTACAAGGGCACGTTCGGAAAAGCGGGCTGGGAACTGCCCGTTGTGGAAATTGACTTCCCGGACAAGATCGAAAAGTATAGGTAAGTCAAAAAAACCGGCCCAGAGCATGTCGGACACGCTCAAGATAGGGTTACGTAGGTACGAGGGGTGGCTGGAAAGTAATCTACCTAACTAAGAAAGAAAAGACTAGGGAAGATGTTTTTTTTTTATTTTTCTATGTAATCCTCTGTGAGAGAAATGCACTTATTACACTTTTCAAATAGTGACATTAACCCATTAAAAAAAATTTTTTTCGGTTTATCGTCAAAATAGTCGTTTACCGCAGACTTCATGTCCTCATACGTCAAAAATCTGCGCCCCCTCAAATCTTTCTACAGGAGTTTGAACAGAAAATAGTCGCAAGGGACCAGGTCTGGGCTGTAAGGAGGGTGAATGATTTCTTCGAAGCCATTTTTGGACATGGCCAGCTTTATTGTGCGAGCAGTGTGCACTAGGGCATTGTCGTGCAACAGCAAAATTCATTTGCTCAGTTTGCCTGTTTGTTTTTCTTTTATTGATTATCTAAGCTGATGGTCTAAATTTGTGTAATAATCAGCATTCACTGTAGTTTTTTTTGGCAGGTAATCAATTAGTAAAATCCCACCCGTGTCATAAAAAATTGATGCCATTAGTTTACCTGCCGATGGATGAACCTTGAACTTCCTCGGTGGCTTCTCATCTTTAAATTTCCACTGCAATGACTTCTGTTTACTTTCGGGATACCATTGCCTAATCCAGGTCTTATCACAGGTTACTATTCTAGATAAAGTTTCCTCCTCCTTACCTCGACTCATTTCTATAAAGTCCTTACAACATCGACCTCTTCTCTCCATATCGAAAGAAGTCAGCATTCTAGGCACCCAGCGTGCACTAACTTTGGACATATTTAAATGTTCGTGAATTATTGTATTCACTTATTCCTTGCTAATCCCCATGTCTCTGGCTATCTCTCACAGCTTCACTCGCCGGGTCTTCTAATATTTTTTTTTTACGTGGGGAACATTTTCTTCGGTGGCTGCAAAAATTGGTCGCTCACTACAAAGATCATGTTTGAGGCCATCACTACCACGCTTAAAATTGTTTTGACCAAAATTTGATGGTGAAATCAGACGGGCACAAATCACCAAATACAGATAACATACGCTGTTTTATCTGCGAGGGCGTACTTTCCTCTTTAGTGAGGAATTTATAACAGCACATTGCTCAATTTTCTTCAGTTTCAAATTTTCCTGCGACATGGTGCGAACAATCAAGTGACAAACGGAGAACGAGACACCATAAACAAATGAATGTCCTATATTTTGAAAATAGAATAACCAGTGAATACAAAATCATAGTGGCCAGATTTTTTTTCGCGTTACAAATAGGTGAGGTAGATTACTTTTCAGCCGCCCCTCGTATACATACGCACGGACGGACAGACAGACGGACGGACTTGACGAAACTACATATAAGGGTCTAATTTATTAGTATTGTGTGTTTTACGAGAAGTTAGCGGTTATACTGACAGACACGGCAAGCGACTTTCTTTTATACAAGCAGCTGCTTCACTTTCCATTGATTAATTTTATTTGACGGATAGATGCCGTCTCCGTCTATTCGAACGAAACAAAGAAGGACGGCATCAAATTTATCCGTCAGATAAATTTGATCAATGGATGGTGAAACAGCGGGAAAGTCTATAAACATGTAGCTTTTGCCCGCGGCACCGCCCGCGTGGTATTCAGTTATCGCGCGCTGTTCCCTCGGAAACTGTGCATTCTTCCGGGATACAAAGTAGCCTATGTCATTCTTGGGCCCATAAACTATCACTATACCAAAAATCACGTCGATCCGTCGCTCCGTTACGGCGTGAAAGACGGAAAAACACACAAAGACACAAATACACTTTCGCATTTATAATATTAGTTTGGATTAGTATGGATTAGAATACTTTGTCCCCAGATGGTTCGCCCGTTTTCTCCTAGAGGGCGCTGTGATACCAAAGCTTCGGAAGTACTCCGGTTCCCTGCTGTCGCCACCTTCGACCATGGTCAAGAGCTGGTCCAAGCTCCAGCCCCGCACCGAGATATTGTTGAAGGGTCTCATCGCTAAGCGAGTGGGCAGCAAAGCTGAACTCTTGGATGCGTGGAATGATCAATCGAACTGTAAGTAATCACCAGCAAAATCAGGGTTTTTATGACAGGGTAGGTGGCGTTAGTGTTGTGAGTATCTTGTCAACTCTAGTGAAGAAGAAGAAGAAGAAAGACATTTATTCACATTCACAAAGACACACAAATACATAAAAAAAACAATAGACAACAAACACAAAACAAAAAGGAAATATCAAAATAAAAATACACGATTTTGTGTGTCCCCGCAAAACACGGACGCGCACGGATAGTGCACGGATTTGCGGTACGTTTGCGATCAAATTGCTGGACTTTGGTAATTAATAAGACGCATAGCTTATAATTAAGTTGTTACGCAATGTTAGTGATAATGAAACTGTGTGCTTATTGTTGAAGGCCCAAATAAATAAATTATCATCATCATCCCAGCCACGTACGTCCCACTGCAGGGCACAGGGATCCTCTCAGAATGAAAGGGCTTGGGCCGTAGTTTCCACGCGGGCCCAGTGCGGATTGGGAACTTCACACACACCGTTGAATTGCTTCGTAGCTTGGTGCAGGTTTCCTCATGCTGTTTTCCTTCACCGTAAAGTTCGTGGTAAATTTCAAATGTAATTTCGCACATGAATTTCGAAAAACTCAGAGGTGCGAGCCGGGGTTTGTACCCACGATCCTCTGCTTGAGAGGCCATAGGTTAAACCACTCTGACAACATATTATAATTGGTATGTATTTGTAATTTTAACGTTTTTGGCATTCCCAGGAAACGTGAAAACGTTATCTCTCAAATCTACCACAACAGAAACAAAAGTCACGGTACCGCATTAAAATAACAATCTAATTACTCTTTTATATCTAGAACAATGAGTGATTTTCATTTGTTTACCTTTTTAACACTACTATTGTCAAAACGCCCTGGCCACGCGCGATAAGTATCTAACGGATTGTTCTTTGTTCATTACTCGTTCGAGACGTACGATGCACAGTTGTTACCTCACAGAACACGCATTAGACATAGAAAATGTTCGTCGTGCATTCAGTCGTGCGAAGTCATGATCAGGGTTTTTTTTTATTCACAATACAGCTACATTGACCGGTAATAACATCAAACAGGATAAAATATTTAACGCGGATCCATTTGTACAGCTGATGTGTATTCTGTACTCACTCCGTTATTCGGGGCTCTTGCATGTCATTATCGTCAAACTTAAAAAAAAAACTTAAAATTTTCGAATGCGTGTCAAGAACTACCTTGAGACTCACTCATATTAAATGATATTGTGACATGTCGAGCTAAACTCGATTTAAGATGTGAATTATCCGTTATAAGTTACATAAAGTTTGAAAATGTAGGACAAAATATATAATGCTAACTAGGTGTAATGCAATTATGTCAGAATTTTCGGGTTTACATGATTGTTATGAAATAAACATAAATAAATATCATGGGACACTTGACACCAATTGACCTAGTCCCAAACTAAGCAAAGCTTGTACTATGGACACTAGGCAACGGATAAACATACTTAAATATGGATAAATAAATACTTAAATACATATTAAACATCCAAGACCCGAGAACAAACATTCGAATTATTCATACAAATATCTGCCCGGCCGGGATTCGAACCCGGGATCTAACCTAACGTAAACCTGACCACGAAACTTCCACTTTAGTTCCGGGTTCGATTCCCGGTCGGGGCTGATATTTGTACATACGAAAAATACGAATGTTTTTGGACGTTTGATAATTTATATTTAAGTATGTATTTATAAAACAGTTACAATAAAATACAATACAATACAATACAAATACTCTTTATTGTACACCAGAAATAATAAGCAATACAGAAAACAGGTACACAGAGAAAATTACAAGGTAAGCAATAGGCGGCCTTATAGCTTAAGAGCGATCTCTTCCAGGCAACCTTTTTACAGAAAGAAGGAGGAACGGAGGATAGGAGGAGGAAGGTGGAAGGAGTTACCTGTGGGGAAAATAAAATCTTTAGACATAACTAGTTATACTGGAAGAAAAAGATTCTTCACAGATTACCAGTTATCTGGCCATGGTTATCTGTAAGGAACAAGGGGTACCTAATTTCTACTGGTGTCGATTGTTCCAAGATATTTATTTATCTAACGTAAATCTCTAGATAAGACGGTTAAAAAAGTTCTACTAAATAAAAGTTTCACTAAAAATATGTTATCTCAAGTAAAGCTATTATGCATTTCGTTCATTTTACTTTTTAATCTTTATGTATTTTGATTGATTCCCATATTTTCATTTGTTTCAGATTTACTCGACGAGTATTTAAAATGGCTGCCAGAATCGGCGCACAACGAGGTAACGTTAAATTGGCCACCTCTTAAACCATAATCCTGTACGTAGCAAATAATTATGTTAATAAAATGTATCATATTGTTATTACGTAGTTTAATTTATCCTGGATGAAAAATATTATTATATACATATTTATAAATACAAATATAATCCATACTTAATATTATAAATGCGAAAGTATGTGTGTTTGTATGTTTGTCCGTCTTTCACGCCGTAACAGAGCGACAGATCAACGTGATTTTTGGCATAGAGATAGTTTATGGGAGAGTAACACAGGCTACTTTTTATCCTAGAAAAATGCAGTTCCCGAAGGAACAGGGCGCCATAACCAAATACCACGCGGGCGGAGCCGCGGGCAAAAGCTAGTAATAATATATTTTTTATAATAGATTATCATGCGTTATTTGTGAAATTACATTTCAAATTGACCGTGTGCTCTACGGTGAAGGAAAATATCGCGAGGAATCCTGCACACACGAATACGCAATTTGAAATATGCATTGGGACCGTGTGGTAACTAACTCATTCAAATCGGTCCACCCGTTTAGGAGCTACGGTGCCACAGACAGACAGACACACACACATAGCGGTCAAACTCATAACATCTCTTTTTGCATCGGAATTTTAAAAAATGACGGAAGTAAAGCAAACCAGAACTAACTCAATTTTATCGTTAAAAAGTACAAGTCTCTGTTACCTACAGCTGTTTTGAGATCAATGTTTGGGGTGGACTGTAGATCCATAGGTCACTGGTTCAAATCCGGTTCGAAGGACCAATGTTTGGGGAGTGGCGCTTGTTAGGATTGTTGTTGAGTGAAACTCTTCAAATTCGTGCGAATACACTTCACTTTAATAGTTAGTTGTAGCTAAGGTAAAATGTTAATGTTATGAATGCACCCGGTCGCGGTAAAACCGTAAAAAGCACTAAATTACTTCAAGGCGGGAGCGCCGCCAGTGATTGACGTTACTAAGGTGTTCGGTTACACCGAAAAACAGCCGAACCATTTGATTCCTGACCCACCGTAGAACTTTCTCACAGTAAATGTCATAGTAAATTTCCTTGTCAAGTAATGCAAAGTCAATATGACTTTTTCTACGAAAAGGTTCCCCAGTGGTTCACTATTCAGTTGGTTTGAGTGTACATATTTCAGACTTTCAGACATAATTTCTGTAATGAATCTCAATCATGCAACAGCTGAAACGTCATTCTAATAACCGAAACAAAACTGAAGGGGATAATTTGCATGAAACTGCTACAAACGTAAGTTACGTATTGAACCATACACGCCAAAGTATAATACAATATATCGCATTGTATTACAGTACACATTCCATTGGCTAAAGGAACAATATGTCTTAAGTATCGACTCTCATTTTTATGTCAATCAATAAAGGCCATTGCACACTGGGACTGGTTCTTATTTGGGCCAATCAACTTTTTTACCGACACTAATCTGTCCGCGACATTTTTCAAACAATCGCCGATTTTTGTAAGTAAACATGTTTTTTCTGTAATTTAATAGATGGTGTACATGAATACTTGCCATCAAAGTCAAAGTCAAAGTCAAAATCTCTTTATTCACTTATTAATGTCAAAAAAATATTCCACCGGTTCGAAAAAACCTCTGTTGAGAAGAATCCGGCAAGAAACTCAACGAGGTATTTTTTTTTTTAAGTACAGATTCACAATATTTATAAATGATATCTATACATTACCTACAAGTATTTAACACATCCTACTTAAGTTCAACCTATTAAACCGTGAAATATCTTGTTGGAAGTACGATTTTTTGGTAACGCCGGAGACAATTTTGGTAACACAGGAGATGCCCAAAGTGTCGGTAAAATAGTTGATTGGCCCATTTGCTTGTTTACACATTAATGTTCAAAATATTTCTTAAACATGCATTATACTTTGTGATTTTTAACCTCCCACTCAAAAAGAGAGGTGTTGTAAGTTTGGCGCCAATATTTGTCTGTCTGTATGTCCGTGGCATCGTAACTCTTAAACGGATGGACCGATTTCAGTGCCGTTTTTTTTGTGCAAGAAGGGTAGTTTACTTTTGGTGGTTCTTAGCCATGTATCATTAAAATCGATTCTGACCTTGTTGAGATATTGAACTTTTTTGCTGTGGCATTCTCCTGGTGGAAAGCATGTCTTGGTAAAACTTTAATAATACGTAAGTAAAATAAAACCGCTGTGACAATGTAATGCAAGAAAGCAAGTTAACCTTGTTTTTTTTCTTTTATCCATTGAAGTGTAACTGCCCGGTAAAGATTTGGCGCGACCGACGACGTAGCGAACAATAAGCAGTTAATTGCTCACCCGCGACCTTACGATAACTACGTCTGTGCAACAAATGTGTGTTCATGCAGCTCCATCTCCACACTAAAAAACACAAATCACACAAACCCAAATATCGCCACCGCCACACTACACACACACACATACAGATTCACACAGATCTGAGGCCTTATTGCCTAACGTTTCTGACGCTCGCGATCGCAATCAAATGACATATTTCGAGTAAAAAAAACTGTCATTTGATTGCGATCGCGAGCGTCAGAAACGTTAGACAATAAGGCCTCAGATCAGTGCGAGTCTGTATGTATGTGTGTGTGTAGTGTGGCGGTGGCGATATTTGGGTTTGCGAGAAGCAATGCGGCCTCAGGTCTGCGTCAGACAGTATGAGTAAGGCCTTTTTGTCTAACACACTTGGAATCATAATCATAAACTTAAATTGGCTTCTATCAGTGTAAACGCGCCTTTTGATTCAATTTCTAGGTCGTTATCTTATCATTGTTTCTCGCTCACCGACATTCAGTCGCTTTTTGCACTTGGTCAGGACGAGACCTATTGGCCGTGACAGAGTGACATGCCACTGCTCAAACAATAACATCAGTCACAGTCGAACTTAGCTGTAGGCAATTCAAATAAAATTTTTCAAAAATGAGTAATTATTTAAAATTTTTGGTATGTCTCTTTTTGGAGATACAACTAATACGCGGGTTTACTCTGCCTATTGAAGGACTTTATAAGTTGGATATAGTGCATTACAACGATTTTCATGCGAGGTATGTATTTTTTTTGTTATTAAAAAGGTTATAATTTTTTGTACATAATTAAACGAGGTTGGATTAGATTAATTGGTGTGCAAACTCGATTATCATTCACACGCGTACGTACTGTTTCGTGTAGTTCTTGGATTGCATATTATTACATAAATAAAATAGGTAATACATTTCATAATGTACGAGTTTGTAAACATTTAAAAGTAACAAATAGGTAAGTTAATTTTCGATTTCCACGTGGAAGAAAATAGATTGTAATAAATTTAATTGGCTTTTGGATTTTGATATCTATGGTATTGTAATTTGGGAGTTTGGTTTTCGTTCGAATAAGATAAGATGAGGAATAATCACTATAAACAAAAACAAAAACAACTTCAAAGGTCAATAAGGTTGTAAAAATGAACTAAAATAATTTCTTTGCTCACCCGCGACCTTAAGATAGCTAAGTCTATGCAAATTATGCGTGTTCATGCAGTTCCTCCACCTCCACACCGTAAGAACACACACAAATTACACAAACCCATCTATCACCACCACCACAACACACTGACGCGTTTCGAACTCAACCAGAGCTCATCTTCAGAGTGACACAACCGTACACCGTTAGACAACAACAACAACGAAATGAATGTTTATATTCTTTTGAGAAAATAAAAATCTTAAACCATAACTAGGTATGCCGACAAAATGGTACAATAAAAAATTCAAAATATTTTTTTTTGGAGTACCTCCCATAGACGTAAAGTGGGGGTGATTTTTTTTTTCTCATCCAATCTTGTGTGTTGGATAGGTCTTTTTGGAAGATTCCGTATAAATTACGAAATTCTTATAAAAATACTAGTACTTAAAATTTTCATATTTTGGGCGTGTCCGACACGCTCTTGGCCGATTTTTTTTAAATGGAACCAAACAGGAAGTACCTATACCTTCACAAACAATAAAGTTTTTTTCCTCCTTCCCTCTGTTTGTTGTTTGTTTCTTTCTTCTGTTTACCTCCTTCTTTTGGAGTCGCTTATAAAAAAACGTCGGTAGTCAGCATCTTTCATAATAATAAGGTGGTTAATAACTTAATAAGCCGTGGTGGCTTAGTGGTTTGACCTATCGCCTCTCAAGCTGAGGGTCGTGGGTTCAAATCCCGGCTCTCACCTCTGAGTTTTTCGAAATTCATGTGCGCAATTTACCACGAGCTTTGCGGTGAAGGAAAACATCGTGAGGAAACCTGCACAAACCTGCGAAGCAATTCAATGGTGCGTATGAAGTTCCCAATCCGCACTGGGCCCGCCTGGGAACTATGGCTCAAGTCCTCTCATTCCGAGAGGAGGCCTGTGCCCAGCAGTGGGACGTATATAGGCTAAGATGATGATGATAATGAAGAAAGAACCATACAGGAGTCTACCTTGTTCATTACGGAGCCAATTAAATAACAATATAGGACATTTCATTAATAAACTAATGAAATAGTATTTGTAAGGAAGTTCCTTCCTTAATGTGTCATCATTTGACTCAAGTTTTGAGTCACTTTATGCATGATCTGTGCTTCTAGTTGGGTCTATACTACGATGTGCAAAATTCGTTCGAACTTCGTATCTTGCCGTCCCGTTCACTCTAATATTATACTATACGAAAGTAAAAAGGGGCGGTACGATACGAATTCGATTTTCGAATTTCGTAGTAGCCCTTAGCTTTTTTGGGCCTGTACATATGTGGATTGTGTTTCTATTACGATGTAACAAAAATTTTATAACAAATTGAACCGACTACAAAAAAACCATGAAAATAATTTTCTACCAGTCTGAAGTGGGAACTATGGCCCAAGCCCTCTCATTATGAGTTGAGGCCTGTGCCCAGCAGTGGGACGTCTATAGGCTGGGACGAAACTGAAGTCGGTGCCTCAGCACGAGCCAGCAGGAGTGGACCTATTGTAGTCTTCTTCACCTACATACCTATTTTATATATTAGACTAATAGACTTCAATCACTCCTGTTGTCTCGTGTTCTACAACATTTGAAGAGTTCCCTCTATTTCCTTAGGATCCAATCATCAGATCCTGATTTGGTGCTTATGGGACCTAATTGAAAGCATTCCTAGAAAAACGCAAAAAAAAAGTTCAAATCGGTTCACAAACGACGGAGTTCTGAGGTAACAAACATAAAAAAAATACAACTGAATAGAAAACCTCCTCCTTTTTTTGAAGTCGGTTAAAAATAATAAAACACCGGCCAAGTATGAGTCAGAGAGATACCGTTTGTTTTTTAACGGATGGCGGGCTCTTGCTCCATAGTACCTATTATACAATACTAGATTGTTCAAAACAAGCCATAATGACACGAGATATTTAGCCACCCGAACAGTGCGAGGGTGGCTATAGTCCGAGTAGCATTATGGTTGTTTAGTTTCGCATTAAACTTCACTTTTCACTTTGAATGCGAGGAAAAAAAACAATGTTTTGTTCAAAATTCAAATAGCAAAAAAAAAATCTTTCGCGGTTTTTCTTTTCTTTTATTGTTTATGAAGTGACGCTTTAAAAGATTGCATATTTGGCCAACAGTTTCAAAATTGAAAACTATTTTAAAACTAACTGGACTATGCATAATAAAATGAATTAATCCTTAATATAATTAAACGGATTCATATTCGTAATCATTTATTATGTTTCACGAAATAAAACAATTTTTTTTTACATTTTTGCAGTTGTCATTTTGAGGTTATTTCCACGACTAAAAAACCACCATTCACAAACACAGTGCTGGCTGTTTAGGGGTTTCCAATGTAAATAAAAAAAAACTTTGATTCCTAGAGAATAAAAAGGAGTTTTAGTCCCAATGTGCAGGGACTAAAGTAACATTTTAAGAGCATGAGAAGTGAAAAATATGTATAAGTATACGTTACGTCTAAATCAAACACAATGATTCAGCCTAAAATTGCTTAATGCAATAACTTTTGAAATATAGGTAGTATTAATACATCATGTTGAAATCTATTATAAACAATTATAAAAATGTTCTTCGGTTTTATTTAAGGGGTCGCAAGGTAATCTGCATGTTAGGTACGGGTACGACACTGCCTACGAGCATCGAGCAAGTGTTATGAATATTAAATGATATTGTAACGGATAACTCACGTCTTAAATCGAGTTTAGCTCGACATGTGATGCGTATTGCGCGTGTTGCGGCAGCCGCCGAGTCGCGTGCTCCTTTGAAGAAGGGCTACGAAATAGCCCGAAACGTTACAATATCATTTCATATGAGTGTGTCTCACGGCTGTTTTATGTTCAAAAGTGTGATGAATGTTTAATATTGATGTTCAATTGTTATTTAGTAAATACCTACTTATATTTTGTGATCTTATAAAACAATAGTGATACGTCAGTAAAGTTACTTAGTTATCGTGCATTAAGTAAACAATTTATTCATGCAGTCACAATAAATTTAATCTTGCTTTCAATTTTAATGACCTCAAGGTTTACCCATTGACAAGATTTAAAGATATTATATCTTCTCTATAATTTCAGCCAACGGCTATTACTTACTGAAAATAATGTCAAGTTATTAAAATTAAGACAAATAGACAAAGGTCAGATAAAAACACAATCAGTCAAATAAACCGCCCCGCGTCATACCTGGTGCAAAGGTGCCCAATACACTCGCCGCGTTGCCGCGTTGAACCGCGATAGACAAACCTTTGCACCAGTAACGACCCAGAGCGGGGGACCTCTCCCACGAAGACGGTGCCCAACTTCATTAAAAAAAAGTTTTTCCTCGGAGCCCCAACAACCGGTAATTAATAAAAAGTAAATGAAAATAATTAAATTAATTAGCTTTAGAATTATTATTATTTAGAAGCCTATAGAGGTGTCCTACTGCTGGGCAAAGGCCTCCCCCTATGTCCTCCACTCGCTTTAGAATATCTTAGAATAACTTAACAAAATGATTATGTAATAATGATATTACTTACCAATAAAAAAGTACCTACCGTACACTTAGTACAGAATGATACAAAATAGTCAGTTTCTGCGTGGTTTTACCGAGAACAGATTTCCATGAGGTTTTACCGAGACTATTCTTTTTCATTAATATGAATAATTTGCGAACGTGTCTCCCAGAAGAAAGGCTACGGATTAGTCCGAAACATGTCGAGCTAAACTCGATTTAAGAAGTAAGTCATCATCATCATCCCAGCCAATATAAATCCCACTGCTGGGCACAGGCCTCCTCTCAGAATAGAGGGCTTGGGCCAATAGTTCCCACGCGGGCCCATTGCGGATTGGGAACTTCACACGCACCATTGAATTGCTTCGCAGTTTTGTGCAGGTTTCCTCAGGATGTTTTCCTAAAGAGGAAAGTAAGTAATTCGGCTTTATTTCACTAAATATGAGTCAGTCTCACGGTAGTTTTATGTTCAAATATTGCGGAAAAGTCGTCCGTACCAGTTTTGATGAAGATAATTTTTTATGGTTGTTTTTGTACATTATAATGAAAAAATCATATGAAAATAAAATATTTTGCCCTAATAAACTCCTAGTTATCTAAAGACGTTTATTTTCTACAAGTAGACTCAAGTTTCGAGATAAAAAGATACCAGATCAATGCCGCATTTAAATTTATCTAAATACCTACTTAAAACGTACATACTATCGGTTCTCTCAGAATTAGGGGAATTACCTTCTTACATGTGATGGGTGTGTGCAAGAAATTTTTACTAAAAGATTGTGAGTACCTATATGTGTATGTTATTCCTTCACACTAAAACGGCTAAATTTTTAAATTTGGATAAACTTTGCTAGGTTGGTAGACAGCTGGACAGGAATAGCACATAGGCAACCTTATATCCCGCTATTCGCACGGGATCGGGATAAAATCTTGAAATCTCAACCGCTCGGTTTACTCTTTGTCAATATTCCCAGATCTCAAAACATCTTGGTCTCAAAATACCTACCTAAATTTCAGATTGACTATTTTTTTTTCTTAAAACACCGGAACCGTAGTATGGCCGTATTTCAAAATACATTAGTCTCATAATGCCTAAATTTCAAAACACTTTTATGGCAAAACAACATAGGTACGCTTAAAACAGCCAAATGTCAAAATACCTAAATTTTGTATTACATTGAGATTGTCGAATTTTTACATAAGATAAATCTTCCTTTTTCTGCCGCGACGGTAATATTTCGGCACAAGAAAAATTAGGCATTCTGCCATTTAGGTGTTTTCGGTTTGAGTTTTTGTCGTTTCGGTCATTTGGTATTGCACAGGATTGTGCATTTCAATCTTTAGGTATTTAGAGAATATGCCGCTTTAGATCAAAGTCATAATGAATTTTGTTCATTATAAAGCCCAGTAATTTGAAAATTAGTGAATAAGGTAGGTATTATGAAATTTAGTGGTTTTAATCCCAAAGCGCAACGACAATGAAAAGCATTTATAAAAGTAATTTTTAAGAATTCCCACGGGATTTTTGTTTACCACTTGTTTACTATTTTTTACTATAAGAGTTGGACAGACTTCAATGAAGATTGATATGTAGGTAGATAGGTTATTTTTAATCCGAAAGTTTCAACCGCTAACATATTATTATGTATCAAATTTAACGGTGTTTTATATGCAACGTTAATGGAATCCATAATATAATGTTTAGAAATTCCAATTGTAATTTACCTATAAGATAACGGAATTTTAATTCAACTGCTGGATAGTTTGTGCACTTGTGTAACTATTATATAATACGAGTAGTTTATATAACAAAACATAGATGAGGAATGCATCGACATAGGTAGTCGAAATGCAAACCTAAACTCTATTTCAATAGAATCGTACAATTCTTTACAGATCCAGCAGTTCTTCCAGCCAATTAATATGAACACCGGGTTGCCTAGGTCTTGGTGATGTGACTATTCTTCTTTTTTTATTCCTTTTAAATTATAATCACATCAATAAGGACATACATAATTAAGTGTGCCAACGTTAGGGTGTCTTGAATGTCTAGGAAATTGTCAGATTATTGCAGGTGGTAGGACCTTGTGCAAGGTCCGCCCGGATTGCTACCACTATCTTGCTCGCTAATCCTGCCGTGAAGCAGCAGTGTTTGCACTGTTGTGTTTCGGCGCGGAGAGTAAGACAGCCGGTGAAACACGATCTATGCAACAGCAACAGCAACGTTGCTCTGAAGACGAACTCTGGTTGAGTTCGAAACGCGTCAGTGTAGTGTGATTTGTGTGTGTTGAGGAGGAGGAGGTACATGAACATGAATTTGTTGCATAAACGTAGTTATCGTAAGGTCACAGTAATTGTTTTTAGTTCCCCGATATCACCTCTGCAAACTAA
Organism: Choristoneura rosaceana; assembly: GCA_037349165.1. Taxonomy (NCBI): domain Eukaryota; kingdom Metazoa; phylum Arthropoda; class Insecta; order Lepidoptera; family Tortricidae; genus Choristoneura; species Choristoneura rosaceana. The sequence continues at coordinate 8,699,221 of JAZBNJ010000018.1, read as the reverse complement.
CACCTGATTCATTAAAATAAAAACCCCCGACAAAAAAAACGCTAGAAAAAAATAAAAAAAAAACGAAAAAAAAGGCGCCAGAAAAGGATTTCCCGCAAAATTAGCCTAAGTTAATTTAGTACAAGTACCTAGTAATATTTTTTTTATCTAAGCGTCGTCGGTGTCGGGGGACCGCTAAGGTTAACAGGAAACTAAAGTACATATGTTGTATTTTTTAAAGTATTAACCTTAGCGGTCCCCCGACATCGACGACGCTTAGATAAAAAAAATATTACTAGGTACTTGTACTAAATTAACTTAGGCTAATTTTGCGGGAAATCCTTTTCTGGCGCCTTTTTTTTCGTTTTTTTTTTATTTTTTTCTAGCGTTTTTTTTGTCGGGGGTTTTTAAAATTTAAAATTTTAGTTTTTTTTTATTTCATGTTTTTTAAACTTTGGTATATATATATATTTTTAAGTGTACTAGTGTGTTGAATATCCTGGCTGCAGCTGAGCTCGTGTTGCCACCATTGCATTGTATGTAGAATCAAATACTGATCAAAAGGAATCAAACACGACATGTCTGCTATTTTTTTTCATGAGTAGGTATACTGGTGTGCTGGATATCCTGGCTGCAGCATCAGCTCGTCATGTTGCCACCACTGCATTGTATGTAGAATCAATTACTGATCAAAACGAATCCAAACACGACATATGTGCTATTATTTTTTATAGTCTTCTAGTGTGCTGGATATCCTGGCTGCAGCATCAGCTCATCCTGTTGCCACCGTTGCATTGTATGTAGAATCAAAAACTGATCGAAACGAATCCAAACACGATATATCTGCTATGGTTTTATCAAGAGTGTACCTACTGGTGTTCTGGATATCCTGGGTGCAGCATCAGGCCGAGAACTGCATAATCTTGCATAGTCATATAGCATACATGGGTGTTTCAAATTTTACGTCCCAAATATGCTTGAAAGTAAAGTAAATACCCATTATGCGTCTAAGATTCCTACCGCAGCGAACAAAAGAGCTGATGATCTTGAAACGGCTGAACCGATTTTGATAAAACATGTCTAAGAACCATCGCTAGAAAACCAGCTTTCAAATAAAAAAAACCGCATTCAAATCGGTCCACCCGCTTAAGAGCTACGGTGCCACAGACAGACACACAGACACACAGACACACAGACAGACACACAGACACACAGACACACAGACAGACACACATAGCGGTCAAACTTATAACACCCCTTTTTTCCGTCGGGGGTTAATAATAATTTAGTAATATTCGGGCTGTTTTCTTAAAGTGTACCCATTCCGTTTTCTAAATTTTTAATAAAAATATGGTTTTTCCTACTCAGAATCAAGAGCACAATCGATTCCGATCGTTTAAAAAAATGTCTCCAGTTTTTCATACAAATTTTTATGAGTCAGTTTTGTCACGCCCATACTGAATGTATGAAAAAAACGTCGCAAAACTGACATTTTTTTAGGGACATTTTTTAAAACTATCGGAATCGATTGTGCTTTTGATTCTGAGTAGGAAAAAGCCAATTTTTTTCCAAAATTAAAAAAAAGCAAGGTTTTTTTTTAAATGCCCTTTCCCATATTTCCATAGGTTCGAAGAAACCTCAGTAGCGACGCCGACCTGTCGTTTCAACAACAACTCTTGCCTGGGCGGCTTCCCCCGCCTCTACAGCGAGATTCACACCCTGCTGCGAGAGAAGCCTGACGCCATCCTCCTGAACGCTGGCGATAGCTTCCAGGGTACCTACTGGTACACTCTGCTTAAGTGGAACGTGACGCAGCAGTTCATGAACTTACTGCCGCATGATGCTCATGTAAGTTTACTGAAATAACTAAGTACTAGAGAGAGAGAGAAAATCTCTGTTTTTAGAGTTTTCAGTTTAGTTATCTCTCGATGGAGAGAGAAAAGGAGAGAGATAGAGAGAAAGGGAAGTAGAGAGAAAGGGAGGGAGAGAGAGAAGTTGGGCCCTAATCAGCTGTAAGCCGCAACTCTAGTTGTCTTTTCAGTGGGCTCTAGTATTACTTATCATTTCAATACAATAAGGTAAACAAAAGGTTAGGTGAGAAGAAGATAGTTACTAAATCCATACTAATATTATAAATGCGAAAGTGTATTTGTGTGTTTGTCCGTCTTTCACGCCGTAACGGAGCGACGGATAGACGTGATTTTTGGCATAGAGACAGTTTATGGGCCCGAAAGTGACATAGGCTACTTTTTATCCTGGAAAAATGCACAGTTCGCGAAGGAACAGTGTGCGTTAACCGAATACCACGCGGGCGGAGCCGCGGGCAAAAGCTAGTATGTTATATCTTTTTAAGTCTTTCCTTCTGTGTTCGTTTTCATGCAACGAATTTATGTTTATTATTATTATTTAAGGTATTTAAGCTCCAATAATAAGCGAATTTAGCATCGCGCTACCATTTTGTATAGGTATGTGACAATAATTGGCCTGTGGGACATGTCCACGACACAAGATTTCTTGCAAACATCAACGCAATCATAACATTACTGCTCCTGACAATCTTTACATCACGAGGGAAGGAAATAATAAATTACTGCGTTAATCAAGTCAAGTGGCTACCTTACGCGAATGGAAGATAATGAATACTTTCTTGACGTGCAGTTCCGTTCGTTTATGACAGATTATCTTATTAGGATGCTTTGTGCTCTGTAAACTGCGGTAGGAATTTGTTCGTAGCTGTATGTATAGGTAGTTCCACCAGAGTTGAGGTCATGCGCACAAGAACATGTCATGTACCTAATGACAGCGGGATTATGACAATCACTCATTCATTCATTCTCTTTTTCTGCAACCAGTCCTTTATGTAGCACTCTCGTGGCACACCTGTAACTACATAAGAGAGCTATAATGTTTTCATGGCTGGTAAGCAGTGTCAGTAGGCTAACTTTGTTACAACCCCTATATAAAACCCAAGGACCTTTTTTGCGGATTACGCCTAAGGGCGTAATGAGTTTGTTGTTTGTTGACTAGTGAAGACATGCAGCTCAGGTACCCCGTCTCGGGGGTGGCTGGCGGGGGCTGTTGCCCCCGGGTTGTGCCAACGATATTTAACAACTTATTTACCGCCCTTAAGACACAAAATACTATTAAGTAGACTTAAGTAGAGACATATAGGTATAAAGCGGGTCAAAACATAAAGGGCCTTCTTCCATGTAGTAATGCAAGAAAACTATGAAGTTTCTGCGTGAGAACTACGACCTAACCTCTTTGGAACTTAATGGAACATTATAGATACATTATGCTGGGATGATGATAAAATAAGCTATTATTACACTTCCCCAAAGTGTAGCGTTTTTATTATTATTTCTTCTAATCGGTGTCTTACGACACTTTCCAGGCAATTGGTAACCACGAGTTCGACGACGGCCCAGCAGGTTTGGCTCCATATCTGTCGGCACTCAAAGCACCAGTCCTAGCTGCTAATATGGACGCCAGCAACGAACCATCGCTACAAGGACTGTTCAGACCCAGCACAATTATCAGAAGGAAGGGGAAGAGAATAGGGCTGATTGGACTTATTACTACAGACACTAAGGTATGGTACAGGTACAACTGGTACAAGGCTTAGGGCCTACGCTGGCTGGCGCGGGTGCATGGAGCGGGCACATGCCTGTAGGGCTACTACGAAACTCGAAGTTCGTATCGTGTGGTCCCTCTCGCTCTGGTATTAAATAGTATAAGTGTCAGAGGGACCACACGAAACGAACTTCGAGTTTCGGAGAAGCCCGGGTGCGGGTGCAGGTACAGTCCGTTGCAAGCGACGCATTCAGTTAGCGCTGCTCATACTAGAGATACACCAATTGATAAAAAATATCTGAACACGACTCTATTGTTAACGGCGTAGAAGCGTGTTCAGATATTTTTGATCAAATTTTTGTTCGCAAGCTTATGAACTAGACTGTACCGGTAGATTAAATATGAAGCTAATAGCTCTAAACGAAAATTGATACGGTACCTACGAGTACATGACGAATAATTAATAATACAGAGTATTTACACATGTTTCCTTTTTGAAAACGTAAGTATTGACTCAGCCGTTGAAAATTCCCAAGAGAGATATTTATGCTAGTGACATCATGATCACAATACGACTGTCATATGATACTCGTCAATACACTATGTTTTTCGGTAGATATTTCATTTGAAACTGGATGTTTCCCTCAACTTTTCCTTCGTTCTGCGCAAATTTGAAACTACTTTTCTATGATAAATTAGGTTACAAATAAATATAGGTACTTAAATATTTAGGTACCCAAGATTCGAAATTATATCTATCACAAATAACTTTCAGCCCTGACTGGGAATCAAACCCGGGATCTCAAGTTTCGTAGTCAAGTTCTCTAACCACTGGACCATCCGGTATTAAAATGTTTTTGACATTTGCAGACCCTGTCATCACCTGGTAATGTCATCTTCACTGACCCAGGAAAAGCGACGGAGCGAGAAGCCAAGGCATTGAACGACCAAGGAGTCGATATCATCGTTCTGCTCTCACATTGTGGACTCAAAGTTGACAAGTACGTACGTAAATAGTCAATTTTCTAACGCTTCTTTTAACTCACATTTCCTTTTTCAAACATAGTTAAAAACATTTATTTTTACAACAGTGCTGCATACTTTTTTGACAAAGAGGTAAATTATTGTACTGAACGCCAGTGTCTACAAAAAAAACTTAGTCAGATTTTACAAGAATTTTAGGATACTTACTTACCACTTTTACCAAGATATCTATTAAATTTAAACCACTGTACACCTACTTATGACAAATAAATTTTATTTCATTTCATTTCAAAAGTTAGAGCAGCGGAGAATAATGGATTTTCATACATTCCTTATTTGAGCTTAGCCCAAGAAGTAATGTAGGGAGCCATAAATGAGAAACTTCGCGTCTTCATTTCGAGACATTAACGCATACATGTCCGAGCATGTTTGAGACAACTTACTTGCGTTTCCATTATAGATGTGCGAGGATGCTTTACGAGGAAAAGCTTCAATTACCTACATTCGCTCCGCTGAGCTGTTTCCTTAGTGGACCGCGCTAACGGGTGTAGATAAACGAAGCGTTTCTATTGGTTCACGTTCAACAGATTCCTTGCATTGCGTGCTCGTCCATCTCTGGTGGAAACGCAGCCTTAACCGAGTAGGTCAATAATATTGAGAATTATTGATACGAAATAATTAATTTAATATGTCATAATCATAAACATGTAATATTCCTAATCAAAATTGAGATAATAATATTATGTTTATGCTGCTTTGACCTGGTTTATAAATAACTTGTAATGATCATATTAAACACACAGTTTCAATTTGTCTGGTCTTATATACAGTAAGAACGAAATTCGAGGTTTTTATCTCGCTGTCCCTCTCACAATTCTGTTAAGTACCTAGCATAGTTATGGGGGGCCTAATATTTGGAAGATCTGTGTCAAACAGTGAACTTCCTTTGGCTGATTATGATGATGATGACCTAGCATAGGCGTGAAGGACACGACATGATACGAATGCACAGTACAGTCACCAGCAATAATATCTGCCACAACGGAGCGTGGTATAAGCGTGCAAAAAATTGACCGACCACTTAATTGGCTGACGGTACCATGAATGTAATCTGGCAGCAGAAGTTTGTTTATATTTAGCTACATACGTATCAAAACCAAATATAGGTACTTGTAGAAATCTTCTTGCTCTTTGACAAGTTTACTTTTTTCTCAGAGAGCTCGCCCGTGACTATGGGCAGTACATTGATGTCATCATCGGTGGGCACACGCATTCGTTGCTGTGGAATGGGCCAGCACCAAGCGGAGAGGAGGTTGCGGGTCCCTATCCCGTCTTTGTTGAGAACAGTGCTAACCAAAAACACAAGGTAAGTTGATCTGGATATCGAAAATACAAACTGAAATATAGCGCTGGGAATCGAACCCAGATCCTCAGCATTCCGTGCCGCCGGCGTTTTGCGTGCCGTAAAATTAACAAAAATAAGGAATTGAAATAAAAAATACAAAAAGATTTCAAAAACCCAATCTCAATTTGATTGATTAATAACAATATCTCTTGTCCGGGTGAGCGATTACTTCCGATGGAGTGCCGATAAGTTTCTCGATGAGGGCTACGGCATAGATGTCGCTAGTGTCGCTGCTTAAGTGGCTAAATAAAGACAAAACAAGCTGAAATATGTGGTGCATAGGAGAAATTCGTGTCTGTACCGTTGTCCAGCGGTGGTGTAGCGGTAGGTATAGCACGCGGCACGGAAAGATTCCCAGCGCTGGGCTTATTTTTCAGTGCATCGGTTTTGACACTTTTTTGATGTACTTAATTGTAAGTCTGTTCTTTCGTATACCAATTTGTTTGTTTTTTAAATAAATTCATTATGCTACTAAAAAAAATCTACAACATCTACTTTCAGGTACTAATAGTCCAAGCGTCAGCATTCACCAAGTACATGGGGAACTTGTCCGTGTATTTTGACTTTCGTGGCAACTACGTGAAGTGGGACGGTGGACCTATCTTCCTCGATAGGACAATACCTGAAGGTAATTTGATTTTTAAGATTAGCGTCATGAAAGACTGAGTCAAAATACCACAAACGGGACTTATCACGGTAAAACACGGTATTTACCTCGACGACTAAAGCCTAAGATCAAACAACTATACATGGTGGAAAGTTGAGCTGGGGCAGCAAGGGCAGCTACTATATCCCTTGTTGCTACGCGAAAATTCTCTTAGGAGACCTTTACTAACTTTTTGAGTGATGACAATCGACATTCACAGATTTTTGATAAAATGTGCAGTCAGCGAGAAAATCGACAGATTTGACTTTTTTTTAATGCCAATGGTTATCATTTCTATCAAGGATTAAAACAATCTTTGAGACTAACTAAGGTTAGATAGAGTGCTAGAATATCCACAATTCAAAGAAAACTTTTTCCATAGAGTTCGTAAAAGAAGTGAAACTTTCGCATGTTTTTTTACGAATTTGAATCCTTTATGCTTAAAGAAAATCAAACAGTATGTAGACAACTAAAAACTGAACATTTTAACTAAAGTTAGTGTCTTAACCCAGTATTGCTGCCCCATCTCAACTTTCCACCCTGTATTGTGTAATAATTGCGTAATATGTATTTAACTATTTATTTATCTATATTTAAGTATGTTTATCTGTTACCTAGTGTCCATAGTACAAGCTTTGCTTAGTTTGGGACTAGGTCAATTGGTGTTAAGTGTCCCATGATATTTATTTATTTCATTTATTTATTTAATGAAATAAATGGTTTTATTTTGAACCCCAGTATAAATACGCTTTTAGTCTGCAGTTGCACTGATAAGTAACTATTTTCTTAACGCGAAACCACTATGCCTGTGCCCAGCTGTGGGACGTATATAGGCTGGAATGGAACAATGCACTAGCCCTTGGAGTGGCAAGCGACCGGGTCCCGGCGCACCGTTGTTTGGCAAGCGACCGGGTCCCGGCGCACCGTTGTTTGGCAAGCGACCGGCTCCCGGCAGCCTGTTACTATACTGTTACATACCCTTGAGTGGCAAGCGACCGGCTCCCGGACGTTGGCGGGTGTCGTATTTCACTAATAAATATAAACTGTTAGACCTAGGTATATCTGGCTTGCTCATTCTTACAAAATGCGTTCATAAATAGGCAAGGATGGCATTTAATACCGGCCGCGACAACACTACGGAAGAAATTTCGTTCTATCGTTTACTCAAGTTTCACTGTGTGCATGCTGCCGTGCGCTGGTATTTTTGAAACCTCATATTATACTATTATTTGCTATTGAAAGGCTATAAAATGGCTTAAAGTTTTTACTTGACTAATTCTAGATCAAGCAATCAAAGCTCAGTTGGCTCCTTTCGCAATGATGGTCCATGAAGCAGAAAACGTGGCCATTGGAGAGACGCAAACTACATTAAATTTCGAAGACTGCGTATTCGGAGAATGCGCTCTTGGGGATCTGCTGGTCGATGCATCCAACGATCGGGTAAGCGTATAACTCTCTCTTTTCTCTTCTCTTTCTACATCTCTTCTCTCCATATCTCTCCTCTTTCTATATCTCTCTTTTCTCAATGCTTAGAAAAAATTCGCCGATGGTAAAGTCTAGTATTTTTTTTTTATTCGACTGGATGGAAAACGCAAGTGGGTCTCCTAATGGTAAGAGATCACCACCTCCCCTAAGCATCTGCAACACGAGGGATATTGCAGATATGTTGCCAACCTAGAGGCCTAAGAAGGGATACCTCAAGTGCCAGTAATTTCACCGGCTGTCTTACTCTCTGCAAGCACTGCTGCTTCACGGCAGGATTAGCGAGCAAGATGGTGGTAGCACTCCAGGCGGACCTTGTACACCTACCACCTGCAATTAATAAAATTACAATGATTAGAAGATGATAATGATGTAACACCAAAATTTTTCTTTCAGGCCAAAGCGGTACTTAAAACAGAACAAGAATACCTGTCGTTCATTCAGCGCGGCAACATTAAGTCGACCATACTTAAAGGAAGTAAGTGTAGCGACTCCTAGCGCCATCTAGTGAGCACATATAGAAACTCCACACATGTTCTACATGGCGCTATCGAAGTTTCGCAACGCGGTCGCATATATACAAGTTCCAACATTCGTCCTATGGACTTCGGTCCCCAGGCATAACACCTGCCTGGAGAGAGATCTCTCTATTGGAGCCTCCCTCCACATAAGTGTGTTTTTATCCCTTTCGGTGGCGAGACCTTTGGTCCGTGGAGTTCTACCGTTTAAGGCTGCTTTCCACCAAAGATGCGCGAGGATGCGTTACAAGGAATGTTTCTCACACATTTATAGATTACACTAGATTACGCAAATGCATCTACTTCGCGTGTCCGAACCCCGACCAAACGTCGTTGGCCCCATACAAAGACTGACCGCTAACTGACTAATCATGACTAGTGACTGACACGAGCCACACAGCGCGGGCGGGCGTCGCATTTTAATCGATTTGGCGCGGACATCGGGGAATACACATCGCTAATTCGCTCTTGAGACATCACAGTAGATATAAAAAAAAACCGGCCAAGAGCGTGTCGGACACGCCCAAAATAGGGTTCCGTAGCCATTAAGAAAAAAATAAGTAATATTTTTCTAAGGATTTCGTATTTTATACGGAATCTTGAAAGTTTAGGTATATTTTATACCTTACGCTGCTATTTACTCACTAGCTTTTGCCCGCGACTTCGTCTGCGTAGATTTCGATATTTACAAAATACTTCATAGTACAGGGGAACCTTTAGTCGAACCATTTGAGTTCCGGGTACTGCCTTTTCGCAACTTTTCATTTCGCAACTTTACATACTACACAACTGAAAATATTTCAGGATTTATTTCAGGGCCATCGTGTAGATTAGTTTTATAAAAATCATGAAATATTTACAGTTTCAGAAATTCAGAAATATTAAACGAACAGTTGGGAAATGAAAAGTGGTCAAATGAACCAGGTTGCCAAACGTTTTTCGCCAAAACATTAGTAAACAACAAAGTTGTGTAGTTTCTGGTGTACAATAAAGAGCATTTGTATTGTATTGTATTGTAAACCTTTGAGTCCGGACGCACCGTCGAATTTTATCAAAGAGTCATAATAAATTCCATTGTAAAGCAATGCGATGTCACTATGACTTTTTCTACGAAAATGCTTCACAGTGAGTTACGATACAGTTGGTTCGAGAGTACCTAATCAGATTTTCTCACAAACTTCAATGTCCCACATTTTCCGATTCATAAGGATTTTCGAAAACTTCTTTCAAACTGCGGATAAATATCAACTGAAAAACCTGTTCACTAAGATTCACATTCACATCTGGAGACTCTGTTTTACAGCTCAGAATCATGGACTGAGTCTACATCCCAAAATTTGTTGAAATCGGAGAGATAAACTCAGGGTATAGCGGTAGATTGGGTATACGTACTGCCTTTTCGGCGAAATATGTTTCGCCAAATTTCACTTAGCAACCCAAAGCAACCAATCTTTCGCCGAAGCTTCATTTGACAAACCAATCGTTGGCATAACTTTACTTCGCATTTTTCTTATTGCGCAACATTTTTATATTGCAAAATTTTACTTCGTCACACTTTTATGTGGCAAATAATTAAGTAGCAAATGATTCGCTTAGACAAATAACAAATTGTTAAGTAAATAAAATTTGGCCAATTTTTATGTTACAAAGTATTATTTCAAAATTTGTGCGAGCGAGCAAGACCGCTCGGAGCAGAAGTGACTTGGATAGTTTAGGTTGAGAAGGCTAAGGCTTTGATGCCACCTTAGCCTTCGATGTTAGGTTTTTTTTTATCTGCCAGTATAACTTGTCAGTAGGAAAGTAGGTTTAATGACATTCAACATGTTGCTAAGTTAAGGTATGCCAATCAATACATTTTGACCAAAACATTAATGACATCTTAAAAAAATCCCAGGTAATAATTTGCATAATAATAATTTATCAAATGATTAGTTGGGAAATGATATCAGTGCGAAATGTTGAGTTGGGAAATAATATTTCGCCTAAATAAAAATATGGGATAAATAGTTTGGGAGCTAATAATTTGCTAAATAATTTTCGCCGAAATATTACTAAACCGATGTGTACTGCCTTTTCGGCGAAATATGTTTCGCCAAATTTCACTTAGCAACCAATCTTTCGCCGAGGTTTCATTTGGCAAACCAATCGTTGGCATTACTTTACTGTGCATTTTTCTTAATTTCGCAACATTTTTATATTGCAAAATTTTACTTCGTCACACTTTTATGTGGCAAATAAGTAGTAAATGATTGGTTTAGACAAATAACAAATTGTTAAGTAAATAACATTTAACCAATTTTTATATTACAAAGCATTAAGTACTTCAAAATTTGTGCGAGCGAGCAAGACCGTTCGGAGCAGAAGCGACTTGGATAGTTTAGGTTCAGAAGGCTAAGGCTTCGATGCCACCTTAGCCTTCTATTTTAGGTTTTTTTTAGCATTCAGTATAACCTGTCAGTGGGAAAATAGCTTTAATGACATTCAACATGTTGCTAAGTTAAGGTACCTATGCCAAAATGCCAATCAATATTTGATTAAATTAATATGTATCATATACTCAAGAAATAAAATTTTACATACTTAAAGGCGAGCCCCAAATCGTTTGACATTTACTCCGCAAACGACAAAGAATTTTTTTTTCAAAGTACTCACCCTCCAGAGCCATTATTAGGTGCTTAAAATATACGATAATATAATTACGATTACGTATAATTCATGACATACTGAATTCATAATTTTATAATAATATTAAATAAGTACGCAGTTATATGTGTGTTGATATACATTACGTAACTATGTAAACTCATTCATTCTTCATTACTTAATGTTTACTCAGTTCTCCAAAAGATGGCGCTGCAATGTGTGGCAATTTATTTAACTACTCATTGCTTGATTTGGTTCATTATCATTTAAAATATTCAATTTAAATGTGTTGATATCCGTACCCCCTCCTCTAAATTTCTTAATTTAGCAAAATCCTTACTCAGCGGCTTAACCATGTCACAACGTTATTAATTTCAGCGCCATCTGTTAGTATAGCGGGGTACTCGATAGTCATAGCACGTATTATTTGAAAACTTGAAGGTGCGAATTCAATCGAGTGTAGTAGCTACCTCCCCTTTTAAGGGTTGAATTTTTATAGCCTAAGGGTTGAATTTTATAGCCTATAATTTGGCCGGGAATTTTCTCGACAGCTTAGTATAGTTTGCATCAAAATCCGTTCAGCCGTTCCGACGTGATGCCCGGTGAAATAAACGACAAACAGATAAACAGATAAACAGACAAACAGATAAACAGACAAAAATTCTAAAAACTGTTGGAACGTGTTCTGTTATCGATTCTAAGTATCCCCAGCCAACTTTTTTTCGAATATCTTCCATGTACAGACTTTCGACCCTCTTCAGCTTTATTATATGTATAGATAAACCACAAATAATTCTCAAGCAAACTTAGCCGTTATAGTTTTCCTTGGAAGTTTGATATACTGACTACCATCCTGAATTTTTTCAAATTTTTCCACCCACCGGTTTAGATTTTAGAGGGGGGGGGGACGCTCGATTTTAATGAAAATTTGCACTTTAAAGTTGAATATTTCGCAAACAAATTACTGAATCGAAAAATCGTCTTTGCAAACCCCCAATGGTTTTAAAATACCTATCCAACGATACCCCACACTATAGGGTTGGATGAGAAAAAAAAATCACCGCCACTTTACGTCTATGGGAGGTACCATAAAAAAAAATGGTTTTGAATTTTTAATTGTACTATTTTGTCGGCATAGTTTACCTATATATCCGTGCAAAATTACAGATTTCTAGCAATGATAGTCCCTGAGCAAAGCCGCGGACGGACAGACAGACAGACAGACATGGCGAAACTATAAGGGTTCTGTTTTTGACATTTTGGCTCCGGAACCCTAAAAACCGGCCATGAGCGTGTCGGACACGCCCAAGATATGGTTCCGTAGCCATTACAAAAAAAAACAAGTAATATTTTTCTAAGGATTTCGTATTGTGTGGAATCTTCCCAGTTTAGGTATATTTTATACCTTAGGCTTATGTACCCGTTATAATTTTCCTTGTAAATTGGATATACTTACTACTATCCTGATTTTTCAGATTTAATTTACATGGTTTTAAATTTTTTCCAGAAATAACTAAAGGATCAGTATTCGAGCTTCTACCCTACAACGACCGCATAGAGACATTCAAACTGAACGGGACACATGTTCTAGAAGCTTTGGAAAGAAGCGTCAGCAACGCCTGGGCATACAACCCGTTCAAAGGACCTTGGGTTTTGCAAGTATCAGGTAAAAAAATGGAATCAGGCGTTACTATGAATGTCAATTACCTATAAATAATTAGGTACCAAGTGCAAAGATATCGACACGGCCAAAGTGACAAAGATAATGTATATGTCGGCGGCCGATCGTAAAATCCGGCACATCATGAAATGGCGCATAAACAACCTTAATGTTAAGTGCATAAAGTCTGCATCTTTGCACTTTTTTTTATTCGACTGGATGGCAAACGAGCAAGTGGGTCTCCTGATGGTAAGAGATCACCATCGCCCATAAACATCTGCAATACCAGGGGCAATACGGGTGAGCAAGATGGTGGTAGCAATCCGGGCGGACCTTGCACAAGGTCCTACCACCTGCAAGACTTGACTGAACTGTGCTTAAAATAGCTACGTCTCTTGCAACAAATGGTGCTCATGCAGCTTCTTCACCTCCACACACATCATACAAACCCAAGTATTGCTGCCGCCATACTACGCTGACGCGTTTCGAACTCAATCAAAGTTCATCATCAGAGCAACACAACCATTCACTCTATTCAAACTCCGACCATGTTCTAACACGCGCTGTCGAAGTTTCTCAACGTGGTCGCATATATACAAGTTCCGACGCTCTTCCTTCGGACTTCGGTCCCCAAGCATAACACCTGCCCGTAGAGAGATGTCTCTATACGGAGCTCCCTACACACAATGCGTACCCACACACAATCCTCTGCGTGATGGCCATAAGTAATATTAGACTACCACAATTTTATTAAAAGTTACTAACGGTATTTGTCTTTTATTTTGTCCACCAGGTCTTCGTGTAGAATACAACGTCTCTCTACCAGAAGGTCACCGCGTCACATCCGTGGTCACAGTTGGTAAAAACAACGACCTGAAAGACTTGGACCCCAACAAGATGTATCAAGTGACGGCACCTATCTACTTGGCCGATGGCGGTGACGGGTTCACGGTAAAATATACATTTTATATTTCTGTTTCCCATTGAATATTAATATAATAATTATACTATAATATACTATAAACCATTAAAATAAATAAATGTAATCAGGTCTCAACAGCCACAAAAAAAAAGTTTAGACATATTATTTTTCATAATTTTTATATTAAATTAAAAATCAATCAAATCAATCATAATAAATCAATAAAACTAAAAAAATATAATTATATAGTAGTGCATGAAATAATATGAACATAGTAAGTGAACAAATGTTTCCACTGTTGCTATTTCGTTTCCTCGCCATCGAAGTGAAAAGCAGAGTGTAAAACTCGATCATTAAATCCATTTTCCCCTCGACGTGTCTATCCACCCTCGCCATACCGGCTCGGGTGGCTATAGAAACGTCTTGGGTAAAATGCGTGCAGTTAGCGCTGCTCATACTATTTTTCAATATTTAGGCATTCACCCGTTGGGGGAGAAAAGTTCTCGAGTGGCGACCACGAACCGGAAGACGAAGCGTTGGCAGGCCTCCCACCAGGTGGACTGACGATATCGTGAGAGTCGCGGGAAACCGGTGGATGCAAGTGACGAGTTGTCGTTAATTATGGCGTTCTATGGGGGAGGCCTTTGTCCAGCAGTGGACGTCTTCCGGCTGATGATGATGATGATGATGAGGCATTCACCCGTTCCGTGCAAACCGCATCAGGTGGCATAGGCACTTAAGCCCTACATTGGTTAAAGGCGGTCCTACTTCTTCTATATTAGTTTATTACCTATATTTCTTTGTTGGCAGATGTTTAAAGACAACAGGATGGAAAGGCAGGTCATTGACCGCGACCAACGGGTGTTTGAAGAGTACGTGAGAAATCATTCCCCCCTGAACATCGTCAAAGACGGAAGAATAGTTATCAAAAGTTAATTAATTAGTTATACATTTTTGTGAACAAAATATTACGTAATAAAATTTGATTTAAAATTATTGTTGTTATTATCTTCAAGAATCTGCTCTTTAGCAAATAAGTAGATCAGTTCGACCGCTAGAAACGGGTGAAATTGGATAATATTATAATCACGGCATAAAAGGTGCAGGTGGTAGGACCTTGTGCAAGGTCCGCCCGGATTGCTACCACCATCTTTCTCGCTAATCCTGCCGTAAAGTAGTAGTGCTTGCACTGTTGTGTTTCGGCGTGTAGAGTAAGATAGCCGGTGAAATTACTGGCACTTGAGGTAATCCATCTTAAGCCTCTAGGTTGGCAACATAATATCTGCAATACCCTTGGTAGATGTTTATGGGTGGTGGTGATCTCTTACCACCAGGAGACTGGTCACTGTCACTTGCTCGTTTGCCTTCCAGTCGAATAAAAAAAAAAAAGTACAAATTACATAAAGCCGATACGATGGAGTACTTGTATAATTGTAGGGTGGCCGCTACTTTCTTCGTAAGTATTATCACATTTCTGACACAAAGTTCTTGAATATGGCAATGATTTCATTAATCCTTAAATCGCTACCTAAAGCATTAGGTACCTAGGTTTGGGAGAAGGCAATTGCTGGCTGAGTCTCCTTAGTAATATTATTACGTTGCCAGCATAGCCAAGGCGAATATAGTCCGCGGCTCTATCAATGCTAGAAAGCAGTAATTTTGCACGGATATACATATGTAGCAACTACACAAACAAAATGGCAAGAAACAAAAATTTAGGGTACCTCCCCTAGACGTAAATTGGGTGCACGACGTAGGTAAGTACGAAATCTATAAATATCACTCAAGTTTTTCGTATCGGCTATGGAACCCTATCTTGGGCGTGTCCGACTCGTTCTTAGCAGGCTTTTTTTATCCTCAGTCGCCTCTTAAGACATCTACGAAAGAAATGGGTACAATTTACAGGTTAGGTATATTAAATGTTATGCGATGTAATGATTATAAATTATTATATTAAACAATAATTATATCATTTGTGATTTATATCATTATTTGTTGTTATACGATTCAACAATTAAATATATCAAATGAGCGTTATTGCGACTAAAAGTCATATTTTTTTTTATAGTTATCGTTACGCACCCGTTAATTTTATGGTTAAAATTGTATTTTTATCAGTTTTCCAGTGTTTTATGTCATAAGTACTCTTAAAGATTTGACCTGTACCATACCTGTACATACCAAGCAACAAGGCATTATAAATCAAAACTTGTAAAAATACTACAAAGAACTTTGTTTCCGGCTACTGCAGTTACAGGCGTGATATTATTTCATTACCTAAGAGGTACTTTATCTCCGATTAAACAGAGAAACTGCATTTTATATGACACATGGCAAGAATAATCCCTCTTCACACTGAAACTGTTTCTAATTGGTCAGTTATGCTCAGAACTACCATCGCTGTGTCTGCGGCTATCATTAAATGCAGGGAGAATTGTTTAGTATTTACTTGGGTGATGTGAAGAATTTTGTCTAGACTACCTAACCTTTAAAAAGAAGCTAAAAATAATAATAAATAATAAATATCATGGGACACTTGACACCAATTGACCTAGTCAATGTATCAAATCATATTGTAACCGATAACTGACGTCTTAAATCGAGTTTAGCTGGACTTGTTTCGGGTTATTTCGTACCCCTTTTTCAAAGGAGCACACGACTCGGCGGCTGCCGCAACACGCGCGAAACACGTCGAGCTAAACTCGATTTAAGACATCAGTTATCCGTTACAATATAATTTCATATGAGTGAGTCTCACGGTAGTTTTAAGCTAAAAATGTATAAAACTAGGCTAAGGATTATTAATCAAACGAAATTAACTTTTTTAAACGCTACAAAATCTACACTCCCAAACGTTCATACCTTGTGTGACTTGTCTGATAAAGTTAATGAAATGACTGTTTTTATTAAGATTTGGATGAAATTTCGTCTTTCTACTCAGAATTAGGACCACTTTCAAAAGTGGCACAGATTTTCATATAATTTTGTGTTATATCCATCATTATACACCGCCATGGAAACGTGTATGAAAGCAAAACGGTAACGTAATAAAAAAAACTTCGGACACTTTTTTTCTCCTATTAAAATCGAAAGTGCATTTCATGTCATTTCTATAATTTTTTCTGAAGACGCCCAATTCAAGTATTTCCCAATCAACTTATAAATAACACATTTTTTCGTAGTATATAATTTTCATTTAAAAAAAGTGAACTTTTTGGAAAATACTTAACCATAAATGCAAGTATTTGAAACAAGTTTAGGAAAAGGGGGGGATTGTTATCTCATTATTAAAGAAGGTCATAAGCCGCGTTTTTTCATGATGTCCTAACCCGTTCTGAGCGAGCAATTGTTCGTTTATTCGCTAATTGGAAAAAACTGTTTGCCTTTTTGCACGTACATCGGGATAATAGCAAATATTAGCTCGAAACAAAATGTTTGTCCAGAGTAAGTACTAAATGAAAATGCGGCTTTGGACCTCAGTTAGGTGAATTAAGTAAAAAGCTTATAAAAGATGCTTACATTATCCATACTAATATCATAAACTAGCTTTTGCCCGCGGCTCCGCCCGCGTGGTGTTCGATGATTGCGCGCTGTTCCCTCGGCGAACTGTGCATTATTCCGGGATAAAAAGTAGCCTATGTCACTCTCGGGCCCATAAAATATCTCTGTGCCAAAAATCACGTCGATCTGTCTCTTCGTTACGGCGTGAAAGGCGGACAAACACATAAACACACTATCGCATTTATAATATTAGTATGGATGCGAAAGTGTGTTTGTGTGTTTGCCCGTCTTTCACGCCGTAACGGAGCGACGGATCGACGTAATTTTTGGCATAAGTATATAGATAGTTTATGGGCTCGAGAGTGACATAGGCTACTTTTTATCTCGGAAAATGCACAGTTCCCGAGGGAACAGATAGATAGATAGATAGATAGATATAATCTTTATTCTTCAAAACAAAACAGCGCGCGATAGCCGAATACCACGCGGGCGGAGTCGCGAACAAAAGCTAGTAAGTAAATATTTTATAGAATCTCTAAATAAAGTGTCACTGTAAAAAGCCTTAGGTAGGTATGCGACATAGTCATTGGTACACTGGCACACAAGAAACATTTGCCATTCATGCAAAAACAAAACAGCTATCAGGTAAATGGAGCAGCCGAAGGAAACCAGGTCTAATGAGAGTGAAAATTCCAAGAGCCATCTATATTTGACACCTATGCTTACTTTTTCGTCGGCGTTGAAGTTTTAAAAGCAAGACGGAATGAGATGCTCCGAAATAGGGGATTTTCGGCTCTGGAATTCTCTCCGTGTTTTCATTTTAAGGATTTTTGAAAAAAGGCTGATATTAAGTTTATATTTCTTAGAGTCGTAGATTTGTCTAGCATCTGAAACAGCGCACCTTTCTAGCTTTAGCCCGAGTGAAGCCCACAATAAACAAGTGCTTCGGAAAAATGTCTTGTAGATACTTTACATTATTATATTGTAATACTTTCAACCACAACCGTTTAAAAAATTAAGAATGCTTATTACAAAACCAGGAGATTACAACCACTCATTATGCATGGATCCCAAACTAGGCTGAGTCCGCATCTTGGAACCCGAAATTTAAAATGAAATATCGCCGAAAGTTATTTTTAAACCCATACCAAAGGGTCCGCCTTGGACTTACAAAATTCAGCCCAGATTTTAGGGAAAGGCGCACATTAACCGCAGCTCTTAAATCATAATTTAAGTAATTAAGATGATACCTCCATCAAAATGTTTCACTTTTATCATATTGTTTAGAGGCAAACTTTACGATTTACCCAGCCAAAATTGCAATTCAAAACGTACATTAAACCTTTAACATGGTGCGTAAATATGAAGTTTTGCGAAAGCCTCCCGACCCCATAAAGCTGAAATCGTAAAACGGGTTCGCTTCCAAAATTTAATTATATGGAGTAATAACGCCTTTTTTATTGCAGGTGTATTATTTTATGTCTTAGTTGTGAGGGGGTTTTGATGAACTTTGAATATTGCATGAGATAGTTTCTATCGTGCTGTGTCATAGAGTCGCCAACGACGGGTTCATAGCGACTCGCATAATAAATTATTGTTGACAGTCATAATATTCTGTTGGATGTAGGTATTGTTTGTCATAATAGCTTTTTCCCAATTAGTTGCTCAGAATTGTAAAAACCTAATCTAACCTACCTAACTACGAGTATTAGAGTTCTGCAGATGACCTTTAAAATGTTAAATTTCAACGGGAAAAAATATGAATAATAAAATGTATGACAAATATTTATGACTTTAAAAATTATGCAACTAACAAATGCGCAAAATAGCTAATTTTAAAAGCCTAAAAACAAAAAGTCCTTTCTACGAGTAGTTATAGTTCATGAGTTATTGTAAAAATTAATAATCGGTAAAATTATTCCCAAAAATTGCAGACTACTAAGTACTTGGTTTCCTTGATGCACAACGAAGTTAAATTAATAGTGTACCTACTTTACAGCATAATTTAATTATTCTCTCAATTTCCAAGAAAAGTTTTTAAGCAAAGTTCACTCGAGTGAACCTGAGATGGTTCGTTTACTAGCAATTAAGAAGTCATCAAACTTCATTATTTACTCTAAACACTTATTTCATCGTAGTAAAGGTCAGAAGGGCTACTCCGAAACACGAAATTCGAAGTTCGTATCGTACCGTCCCTCTCACTCTCGTATTAAATAACATAAGCGTAGGCGGGACGGTACGATACGAACTTCGAATTTCGAATTTTGTGGTAGCCTTGCAGTGGGGATACTCCGAAATTCGAAAATCGAAGTTCGTTTCGTTCCATCCCTCTGACACTCATACTATAATACGAGAATGAGAGAGACAGTACGGTTACAGTAGTGGTTACTTAGGGGTCTAAGTAGTGAGTGAGTAGTGAAGGGTAACTTTGGCCAATGCACTTGATCCACGTTTTATTACTTCATCATCATCATATCAGCCACAGGACGGCCACTGTTAGGCATAAGCCTCATAGACCTCCAGCTGTTGCGGTTGGAAACAGCCTGCATCTACCGTGATCACACGCCTTGAACTGACCTTCTCGTTGGTGGAAGTCACACGCTGCGCTTGCTGATCCGTGGCGTGAGTGGAGACACTCGAGAAATTTTTATTTTATCACTTTTTTTTGTTACATTTTCATAATTATTTTGTTATAGTTGGTTTACCCGATCGCTCAGGTTTTGTTTTATATTAGACATTTTTTTCTATATTTGTTTTTTTTACATGAGTCAAAGTTACCTTCCATAACGTAAAAGTATGTATCTGCAACTACCTAGGTTTTACAATTCCTATATTTTTTATTCCATTTAACGCACTTAAATCCCAAGGGAGTACTTAGAAATAGAAATAAAAGATATTAAAAATAAAAATAAAAAGTTGTAGGTATGTCACGAAACACGAGACTTGACTCGACTCGTAAGAAGTAACATGGATTTTTACAATGAATTTTGGTTTTATTGAGTAAAGTAGGTGAACGTCCGGTTACTGTCCCTGTAGTTGGTATTTTATGTCATTAGCAATAGAAATGACTGCAGGGTGTCATCCATTGGGCATTAGCATATCGAGCACTCTGCGACTTCTACCGTATAACACTACTGTTGCTACCGTTCACTACATATAAGTATGACGCGAGCTATTACTTAAGCAATGGTTTGCTCAACGAAATCAAAAGTCAACATGCAATCAATTAACTAACCAAAATATCAAAATGGATACTTACATCAATACCAATAAAATTATCAATAACAATTTATGAACCAATCAATATCAAAATCAATTTATCCATATCAGCATCGAGTTATCAACCAATCGATATATCAATATTGATTTATCAACCAATCAATATATTAATATTAATCAATATAGCCCAAAGATAATCCCGTCCGGCGGATCTATTAAGTATCGTTTTTGGAGAAAGATTAGTTTCTGGTTAGTTTTAAATCAGATCACATATTAACATAATTACTGCATAATTTGGTAAAAGCATAACACCAGAAAGCAGAAATTTTAAACTATAACAGTATTTTTTAAAATCTTACAATGTGCCCCCCCATTTCCCTACTTTGTATGCTTTTAAAATCTTTTAACCTTGCATATCGCTTTGAAAGCATTATGCACGGTTGGAACTCCATTACTCTTTGTGCAAGTTTTAAAAGATAAATGGATCTGTACTTAATGATAACTGAACTCTAGATGTAGTAAAGTTCCTTTAGTAGAAGTACTCTAGACTTACCGACTTGTTTTATGTTAAACGAGTAGGTAACTAACTTTTTAAAAAACACGATTCGATTTTGTCACCCATGGAAAATCATTTCAAATTCAAATTCATTTATTTCGTCAAGCGTACGAAATTTAGAGAATCACAGTAGCAGCAAATTGAACATAACAATAAAAAAAATAATAAATCAAATTAAATGTCACAGAATGAAAAAAATAAGTTATTAAATAGCTTTTACTTAATTCACAAAAATTAAACGGAAGGATGACCTGAGGCCGTATTGCCTAATGTTTTTGACACTCGTGATCGCAATCAAATGACATATTTCACATACAAAAGCTGTCATTTTATTGCGATCGCGAGTGTCAGAAACGTTAGGCAATTAGGCCTCTGAGGCCGTATTGCCTAATGTTTTTGACACTCGCGATCGCAATCAAATGACATATTCCGCATACAAAAGCTGTCATTTTATTGCGATCGCGAGTGTCAGAAACGTTAGGCAATAAGGCCTCTGGTTATAACTGCGAGTTGACGGTGGATCTAGACCGCTTCCAACCGAAGCATCTGAATGTCTATGGGGGAGACCTATGTCCAACAGTAGACGTCATATAGGGCAGATTATGATGATGATGATAAAGAAATACAGATAAGGTATGAAAATAGCTAAATTCTCATTAAATTACACAATATTCAATAAGATATATAAGAAAAATAAAAAGTTATTATTAAGTAATTAAATCTTGAATGGATCATAAAGAGATCGAAGGTGAAGAACGGTACAATTGACACCAATTGACCCAGTGTTGAACTAAGCTAAGATGGTACCTCGTATATGGTAACAGAGAACAGATAAAACAAAATGAAATGTAAGTATATGTACATATAAACCCATATTGACCTAAATATAAAGCATCAAAGGCCCGAGAGCAAACGTTCAAATTAAAAAAAAAAAATCAACCGCGAGATCGAACCCGGGATATCAAAGCGTTCGTTGTCAGGTTCTCTAACTACCACCACATTGGCTTCTGCAACTGGTCAATTACCATATAAATTGGCCTGTAACAAACACATTAACATTCGATTGCTAATATTTCTTTCATTAAAAGTAACAATAGATAAAGTTGGCAACGAATAAGTTAAAATTAGAAATCTAACAACCAAGGTTATGATCGCGTAGTTTCGAGTAGGTACGTACGTAAATAGTAACAGGTTCTATTTAAAGTACATTCTAGTCTAAAGCCTTTCCGAAACTTATTTAGAAGGCTAAAGTACTAAAGATTATTTTAATTAGTAAGTAAAGTAAGTATATTTATTTGGATGAACTGAAACAAGCGCAATAAAATTGTACTTTGCTCACCCGCGACCTTATGATGAGCTGCGATTATGCAAGAAATGTGTTTTTGTGCAGTTCCTCCATCTCCACACTGTAAGAACACACACAAATAAAAAGTAAAAAAAAGTTCTCAAAGTTCTTTTGTGCAATAGTTCACATACATACATACAAATTACACAAACCCGTCTATCACCACCACCACAATACACTGACGCGTTTCGAACTCAACCAGAGCTCATCTTCAGAGCATGATTTCATATTTGTCCTTCCGTTCGAACTCACCTTGAAAACTAACCACGGATTGTAAATACATAAGTAAGTTAGCCGTGTTTTCCATCGTCGTATAGTTTTTATCCGGAAATGATAATTTTAAAGTTAAATTTATTTACTTAGTAGTTTTGCCCGTGGCTTCGCCCGCGTGGAATTCGGCTATCGCGTGCTGTTCCCTCGGGAACTGTGCAATTTTCCGGGATAAAAGTAGCTTGTGTCACTTTCGGCCCCATAAGCTATCTGTATTCCAAATCGCATCGCATTTATAATATTAGTATGGATTCTAATACATGTCAAGTTACTAAAATTATTTTATAGTGGAAACTGGAAAATGGCGCCTTTAGCCATCTGGTGCCTAGGGCGACTGCTGCTCTTGCGTCTTGCTCTACCCCAGGGCCGGAGTTGGCAGGTACAAATGTCAGTAATAATAGCAGGTAGTTAGGTGCATACTGTACTACCTGCCTTTGTGCTTACTTAAAGTAAGAGGCACTCGCACCTTTTATCGCATCGCTTCAAAACTAAGGGATATTATTAAAGGCAGGTACTTTTACCCGGTCTTGTGCGTCTGAGTCTTTTTTTAAATGTTCTTTCTACGAATAAAACTTGTCAAGCATGTAGTCTCGATGTCGCTCGAAGAACAGATAGCCGTTTGGGGAGATAAGTCCTCGAGTGGCGACCACGAACCGGAAGACGAGGCGTTGGTAGGCCTCCCACCAGGTGGACTGACGACATCGTGAGAGTTGTGGGAAACCGGTGGATGCAAGTGGCGAGTTGTCGTTCATAGTGGCGTTCTAAGGGGGAAGCCTTTGTCCAGCAGTGGACGTCTTCCGGCTGATGATGATGAATCATGGAGTAAGATTCGTGAACTGTAAGATTCATAAAAAAACTTGTAAAAATATTTGTATCTACTGAAGTCTCTTACGAAACTAAGAAAAAAAAACATTAAATGAAGGCGTGTTTTCTTATGTAAATAAAGCCAAAAACACAAAGGTTCTTACCATACAAAAAAGTATAAAAAAATAACAAAAATACATACGCTTCAAAATATAACACTCCTTTGAGAAGCGCGGTGAAACTGTTACAAATGTAAATACATATTAAATTATTTTTATTAACATTAAAACGAGATCTGTTATGTAACGTACACATAAATTTTATAACTTGAAAATAAAAGAAGAGAACAAATCAAACAAGCAAGCAAGCGACTAAAAAAATTGCAACTCTACATAAACAGACGGTTTTGATAAATAACGGTTCATCATAATTTAAGCAACCCTAAAAACTCAGGTAACACTTAAAAATAAATAAAAACAAAGTTTATTCTGCTATTCATACAAAGAAACTGGCACATTAAAACTCGTATTTACACGCAGGTAGAGCTACAGTTCGCATGAACAATTCCGTAATACCATTTGAGCAATAGCATACACTTTTTGTTCACTTAAGGTTCTACTACTAACTTTTTATCGCTTAGTACAACTTAAATTGCCAGCGAGTCCACACGCGCAATATTACTCAATTTTAAAATGACGCTTAAACAAATTTAATTTTAAACTCTCACTAGTGATTTCCGAAAAAATGTTGTTTACCAACAGTGTTTTGTTTCTGTGTTTGACGTTTTTCGGAGCTACGAAAGGCGGCGTGCTGCGCAATGACACATTTCGTTTGGATATTGTGCATTATAATGATTTTCATGCGAGGTGAGTTTTTCTATTACACGCAAGTCTTTGACATCGTGTCAGATGTTAAGTGTGACGAGAAAAATTCAAGGTTGGAATAAGAATTGAGTATTTAATCTGGCATAAGTTTGGCATCAATTTAGTACTGTTAAAGTACTTGATCCGTTACGACAATTAATTATTCAACATAAAAAAAATAACAAAATTGATGTAATATTTATGTGACATTTTTAAATAATGCCGGAAAATTAATAATATACTACGAGGCAAATAAAAATAACATGTGGTAGCTATCAAGATTTTGTGATCAATGCTACGCCTACTTATTGATAAGTATTTTTATGCAAAAATATCTATTGTCTCTCTATTTTCATTGATAACCTCTCTGTTTATTCGTTTTTACGAGTAAGCATACCTAACTCTATAGCTATAGCTATTAACTGTATGGATTTTAATCAAATATTCAATAAAGACAATTAAAAACTAGGAAAAAGGCAAAGTCTATATTGAATGATCCCTTCCTCGAAGACTTCCAAACCACCATGCGATGATGAAAATTGCCAGATAATACGAGATAAATAATGCAAAAACTACAAATGATTAAGTTACTAAGCTATTGAGTTAGTTTATTTTTTAGCGTTTAAAATGTAGGTATTTATAGCCCTATGACAAACGGACGGACAGATTTACGTTAGCAAGGCTCTTAAAATGGCACAATTGCAAACAATTTTTTTTATAAACCAAGTTATAAAAAAATATGTGTAGAAAAATAAAGGTATGAAAGAGACGTTAAAATTAAAACTTTATGACAAGGACGTAAGACTGCATTTTATTCAGCAGACGTCTTAATCATGTGACTGGCATAATAAACTCGAATGAATGAATTCGTTACGTTCACTTTCAACTGCAAACACTTTCATTAAATGTAACTATAATTTGCATTTAATGCCTACAACATTAAGAAATAGTATCTTATTATAGTCTTAATTAAGTGCTATTTATCTGATATTTTATAGAGACCTCATCATCATCATCATCTCAGCCGTAGGATGTCCACTGTTGGATATAGGCCTTCCCCATAGACCTCCAGTTGGTTCGGTTGGCAGCGGCCTGCATCCACTGTGAACCCGCGACTTTAACCAGGTCATCCGTCCATCTCGTTGGTAGACGTCCCACGCTGCGCTTGCCGATCCGCGGCCTCCGCGGTTTATAGAGACCTATAAACGAGTAATTCTTGTATAATAAATCCCCTTGCAAAAAAACGGGCACCTATGGATTTCAGATTTTTAGGCATTGAAGCTTAGAAAGTAAGCTTTCATGCACATAAAATACAAAAACCATAGGTACCCGTTTTTTTGCAAGGGAGTTTATATTCCGGGGATCTCACGGATGGCTCTTAAGACTTTGATGAAATTTGGTATGTAGGGGTGATCGGGGATGAACAATCGGTCTATATAGCTTGGTCTTTTCTCTGGTAAAACGCGTATAATCGAGTTTTAACCCGAGCGAAGCTCGGTCGTCCAGGTGACCTTTAAATGAGCAATTTCGGCATATTTATTTATTTTGGGGATCTCGAAGACAAATCTAACTATTTCGATTTAATTTACCCAGTTGGGTGAAAAATCGATCTAGCTTGGTTTTTACCTCTGGGAAAACACGTGTCTTGGACTTTTAGGTGGAACTCAAAAGTGAAATGTTATTCTTTTTGAACTACCAGTTCTGCAATAACCAATTTTCTGAGCTATAATAACTTCGTTATAGCGTGAGCCGGGAAATCAAATACTTATATCTTTGTGTACTTAATTTTTAACTCGCGTGACGTTTCTATTCCTCATATCAGTTATGTTGGTACAGACCTACTTGCATAAAAAAGGTCAAGAAGTTATTATCAATCTGAATTAAAAGGTCTAAAGTTCAATGAACAGGAACAATAATCTTGTCTAAATTTAATGTACACTGCCCAAATATACACTGCTTACTGCTTTGACATTTTTCCAAAATATACTTAAACTTCAAATAAAACACAATCGGTTGACTTTCAAAATGAGAAAATTTCGAATTATTTCAGTTTAATTTTAAAGGTGCGCAAGCCACCATAGAACATAATCATCATGACATTTACATAATTCTAATAGCTTTTATGTAAATAAACAAATTTACTTATAAGGTGTCACAGGAGTTAAATTGGTTGGCTGTTGCCTTGATAGCCAACAATGTGTTAGCCTTCATTGTCTTTACTTTTCTTGAATCTTTTCCTCTATTATCTTCTCAATAAATCGTTAGTTGCCATATTAAATTACATACGTACAATTTTTCCTCTTTGGATTCTAACATATTTATGTCGCATGCACTATTTCGCATCATATTTAAGACTAACCAATGGAAATGGAAAAGTGTATGATGTTTCGCACAGCTCACTAGTGAATATTGAATTTACAAGGAAAACTAGGTAAGACTTGATCAGCCTTGTTTGCAACATTACTGTCTTCCTTATCTCGTTCCGAAGGCAATCCATTACGAACTTAATTTTGACTGGTTTTGAATAGCAGAAGACTAAGTCTGGTCATTGGCAAGGTAAAACATTTTATATCAGTACTACCTTATGCCCGCGACTTCGTCTGCGCGGATCTAGGTTATCGCGCGTGGCGCCCTCTACCGGAATAGAAAGTATTCTATGTTGATCCTTGGGGTTCAAACTACCTATATACCAAATTTCATTAAAATCGGTTCAGTGGTTTAGACGCGAAAACGTAACAGGCAGACAGACAGACAGAGTTACTTTGGCATATATAGTAATTGTAGGGATTATAATTGAATGCCCCATCTGGCCCATTGGTTGGATAACACTGGCAGTTAGCTAGGTCAACTGTGGACGAGACTGGCAACAGGACTGGCGTGAAAATGAAGAGGCATTTATTTAGCGGGTGGTTGTGTGCTGATTTCATTGATTGATGATAATTGAAGTTTGATTTTTCCAGATTCGAAGAAACTTCCATCACCGACCCAGTTTGCAAATCCAACGATGACAAGTGTATAGGTGGCTTCGCTCGTCTCTTCTACAAGATCAAACACATCCTGGAAAGCAAACCAGATGCTCTGCTCTTGAACGCTGGTGACGACTTCCAGGGTACTTACTGGTTCACCCTATTGAAGGATAAAGTGATGTCGAAGTTTATCAACATGCTACCGAATGATGCTCATGTGAGTCTATAATGTCATCTACGTATATTTAAACTTTGGCACGTGGGGAGTTTTTTATATTGCACCGTTGTTTTTGGCGATCTTGAACCGCTTGTAGAATGCTTATATAACCAACCAGACTAATTGTATAGCTTGACTCTTAAGTTTGAGGTGCCGCGATTGATCCCTTCGTATCGTACCGTCCCTCTCGCTCTCGTATTGAATAGTATAACTGTCAGAGGGACAGCACGACACGAACTTCGAGTTTCGAGTTTCGTAGTAGCCCTGCTGATATTTTTATGAAAAATACCACGATGATTATGATTAGTTGGATTAGTTGGATGGATTTAATTATTTATTTATTATTATTTATCTAATACTAATACTCTAATACTCTTAGTATAAGCTTTGCTTAATTTCGGACTAGGTCAATTTAGTGGCAATCGTCCGTCCCACAATATATTTTATATAATAACCGGACATTTTCACGGAAGTTGTGCTATTCATTTTTCTTTTCAAAATCTCAAGCAATTTTTGTGATTTTTTTACAAATCACAAAACTGACTTAAAGACTAAAGCATGCCATTTTTTTTTCTTCATAAAAATAAAGAATTATTTACTCATGATCTGGAATAAGAAAGACTATCTGTAAGGAAATGTTGAGTTTATATGGATAACACGCACGAGGCTATATTATGCCAGAGCTATGATAATGATATGCAATCAATACAAAATCTAACAAAGAATACTTAATCTTGAGGTACTTGTCATTGTACATGTTTTATACAAGTGTCTGTCTAGTGATAAGAGAACGTGAATATGTCACGCGCACTAGTTAGTCATACTTGTTAGGGCCATTTTTTGGCCGGATGCTGCACTTCATGATGAAAGCAAGCCGCTTTGCACAGTGATAGTACAGACTAAACTGAGTGATTTGACCCGCAGCAGCGGAAGTTTCACCCCTTAGGAACAGAGATGGCGCCACTTCTTTAAAAAATGTTTCAAAAAATTCTACAAGCTAGAGTAATAGACCGATTTCAATGTTTGATATCTCAAATGAAAGCTTATTGTATACGTTACTAATAAAAAAATACTAAAAAAATATATACTGTAAACTTCTGGCAAAACACGGCATCTTAAGTTTTTTTTTCTTACTTGATTTGTGGTTTTTACTTGATTTCTTAAAAAAATTGTATGCAACATGAATGGTTTAATGCATATACATATTACAGAGTACATAACAAGTATAATAAAAAAAACCCGACACCAATGCCTTTCATATTCCACGAAATATGAAAGTTTAAATGTGAGCACAAATTTCTTTACAAAATATTTCAAAAAATTCTACAAGCTAAACTATCAAACCGATTTCAATGTTTAATATCCCAAATGAAAGCTCATAACATTCATTACTTACAAAAAAATACTGAAAAAATCTTTACTGAAAATTTTTGGTAAAAAACGCCATCTCATTTTTTTTTCTTATCAGATTGGTAGTTTTTACTTGATTGCTTAAAATATTGTACGTTTTATGCAATATGAATGGTTTAATACATACGTATATATATTTCTGAGTAAATAACAAGTATTATAAAAAAAACCCGACGCCGATACCTTTCATACTTTACGAAATATCTAAGATTAATTGTACACGCTTTTCTTACAAATAAATTTCAACGAAATCTTCAAGTGAAACGAGTGCTCTGATTTTAATGTAAGTATAATATTAAATAAAAAGAAGAAATAAATTACCTATTTTATTAAAAAAATTAATAAAAAGTTTTTCCTGGTATCACGAAAAAATATAATTGCTTTAAAATGTGTAATTGTTTTTATTCAAAAGTGACTATATTTGAAGACAAAAAATAAAAACTATATCGTTTCCGGCATAGTTGGTTCTGAAATATATTATATGCTGCTTAGTAATTGGCGAATTTATTTAAAAATTAGCTTTTCATCTGATAGGACCTCAACTTATAGATATGTCACACATACATCAATGTTTATCAAATATTTTAATTATAACTTATCAAGTCCTCTTCGGGTTCATCGGCACAAGTAGAACTGAAAAGTAAAAGTCCTTTTGAAGTACTTGTGCTATTACAATACTACAAAATCACTGATCTTTTAGACATGTAAAATTTTGTGCCTACCTCTGGAAATCAGTGGTCAGCATACAAAATAAGCCTGCAACGATTATTGTATTATGGCCGACGCGGACCGGAACACGACCTGTCGGTAGGCGTCGACACGGTGGATGCGAAAAGCACAAGACCGTTCTGAGTGGAGAGCCTTGGACGTCATTCGGCTGACATGATGATGATGATGATGAATGTTATAATTAACTTGCTTTTGATTTGTACAGCCACCTTTGCAGGATTTACACTGGGGTGTGCGTGGTAAGCTGTCCCGACGACACCCACAGCGCATGGTATCGCAGCCAGATTTGCAGCCACAATGATCCAAGAGGCTTAATTGCGACCAAATCGCTGTAACTGCCGATCGTTCTGGAGTCCATCTCTTTTTTGCCTTAGTCCATCCCCAAGAAGATAGACATGGTAAGGAAACTTCTGATTTCAGAGCGTTTACCCAATTATGGCCTGCTTGATAAGTTGCACGCAGTGCATGTTATAGAGATCAGCTGATGTAGGTGGCAGGCTTGTCACGAGCTTGTTTTTTGAAGAAATGATGCTCAAACGTAACACATGTATTGAAACGAAGTTCGTAAATAATTGTTTCCTTCAAAAAATAAGCTCGTGACAAGCCTGCCACCTACCATAGCTGCTCTCCATAAACATGTACTGCGTGCAGCTTACCAAGCAGGCCATATATGGGGAAACGCTCTGAAACCAGAAGTTTCCGTACCATGTCCATCTTGTTGGGGATGGACTAAGGCAAAAGAGAGTTGGACTCCAGAATGGTCGGCAGTTACAGCGATTTGGTCGCCATTAAGCCTCTTGGACTATTGTGACTGCAAATCTGGCTGCGATACCATGTGTTATGGGTGTCGTCGGGTCAGTTTACCATGCACTGCCCAGTGTAAATCCTGCAAGGTGGCTGTACAAATCAAAAGCAAGTTAATATACCTAATATTCGTTGCAGGGTTATTTTGTATGCTGACCACTGATATCCACAGGTAGATACAAAATTTTACATGTCTAAAAGATCTGTGATTTTTTAGTAATGGAATAGCACAAGTACTTCAAAAAGGCTTTTCCTTTTCAGTTCTACTTGTGCCGATGAACCCGAAGAGGACTTATAAGTTATAATTAAAATATTTGATAAATATTGATGTATGTGCCTTATCTATAAGTTGAGGTCCTATCAGATAAAAAGCTATTTTTAAATTCGCCAACTACTAAGCAGCATATAATATATTTCAGAACCAACTATGCCGCAAACGATATAGTTTTTATTTTTTGTCTTCAAATATAGTCACTTTTGAATAAAAACAATTACACATTTTAAAGCAATTATATTTTTTCGTGATACCAGGAAAAACTTTTTATTAATTTTTTTAATAAAATAGGTAATTTATTTCTTCTTTTTATTTAATATTATACTTACATTAAAATCAGAGCACTCGTTTCACTTGAAGATTTCGTTGAAATTTATTTGTAAGAAAACCGTGCACAATTAATCTTAGATATTTCGTAAAGTATGAAAGGTATCGGTGTCGGGTTTTTTTATAATACTTGTTATTTACTCAGAAATATATATACGTATGTATTAAACCATTCATATTGCATAAAACGTACAATATTTTAAGCAATCAAGTAAAAACTACCAATCTGATAAGAAAAAAAATGAGATGGCGTTTTTTACCAAAATTTTTCAGTAAAGATTTTTTCAGTATTTTTTTGTAAGTAATGAATGTTATGAGCTTTCATTTGGGATATTAAACATTGAAATCGGTTTGTTAGTTTAGCTTGTAGAATTTTTTGAAATATTTTTTAAGGAAATTTGTGCTCACATTTAAACTTTCATATTTCGTGGAATATGAAAGGCATTGGTGTCGGGTTTTTTTTATTATACTTGTTATGGACTCTGTAATATGTGTATGCATTAAACCATTCATGTTGCATACAATTTTTTTAAGAAATCAAGTAAAAACTACAAATCAAGTAAGAAAAAAAAACTTAAGATGCCGTGTTTTGCCAGAAGTTTACAGTATATATTTTTTCAGTATTTTTTTATTAGTAACGTATACAATAAGCTTTCATTTGAGATATCAAACATTGAAATCGGTCTATTACTCTAGCTTGTAGAATTTTTTGAAACATTTTTTAAAGAAGTGGCGCCATCTCTGTTCCTAAGGGGTGAAACTTCCGCTGCTGCGGGTCAAATCACTCAGTTTAGTCTGTACTATCACTGTGCAAAGCGGCTTGCTTTCATCATGAAGTGCAGCATTTTGTCTCTAACAAGTATGACTATAGTGTGCAAGTAGATGATTTGTTGTCTTGAATGGTCGAATCAAAGCGTAAAAAGATGATATAAAACACGTGTTATTTCTGTGACTAATTTTTTATAGTCATGTACCTAGTGAAAACTTTGAAGTTGACTGTAATGAATAGCAGATATTATAGACAGACAAAAAACCGGCCAAGAGCGTGTCGGACACGCCCAAAATAGGGTCTCTGAGCACTCTATTGTAATGGTTCGCTAGAATGCCTGTCCTCATTATTCTTTCATTTTCTACTGCGATAATGCTTTTGAAGGTGGTAGGACCTTGTGCAAGGTCCGCCCGGGTTGCTACCACCATTTTGCTCGCTAATTCTGCCGTGAAGCAGCAGTGCTTGCACTGTTGTGTTTCGGCGCGGAGAGTAAGACAGCTGGTGAAATTACTGGCACTTGAGGTATTCCAACTTAGGCCTCTAGGTTGGCAACGCATCTGCAATACCCCTGGTGTTGCAGATGTTTATGGACGGTGGGCGGCTCTTACCACCAGGAGACCCACTTACTCGTTTGCCTTCCAGTTGAATAATAAAAAATCTTCAATTAATACAATCTTAACAGTGCGTTTTATTACCTTTCTAGACATTAGGAAATCACGAGTTTGATGATGGAGTAGCAGGCTTAGTACCGTACCTTGAGGCACTCCGGGACCCCGTTCTAGTGGCGAATATTGATACAAGCCTAGAGCCTACTTTGAATGGCTTGTACAAGCCACATGTTGTACTCGAAAGGAAAGGAAGGAAGATCGGCATCATTGGAGTAACAACGCCTGATACTAAGGTAGGAAGTGCTACAGTATTTTTGATCGCGCGAGCGGTGACGCGTAGTGCGCGTGTTGCGGCAGCCGCCGAGTCGCGTGCTCCAGCGATGAAGGGTTTCGAAATAACCCGAAACATGTCGAGCTAAACTCGATTTAAGACGTGGGTTATCCGTTAAAATATCATTTAATATGAGTGCTACAGTATATTCAAATGTTCATCTATTTGTTGCTACAATGAACAAGAGTTCTATTTGACAAGATACTTCTACTTAGGCCTCTAGGTTGGCAACGCATCTGCAATACCCACGGTGTTGCAGATGTTTATGGGCGGTGGTCATCTCTTACCACCAGGAGACCCACTTGCTCGTTTGCCTTCCAGTCGAATAAAAAAAAAGCGAGTTTGAGTTGAGAATTAGTATACATATAAATTGGTGATCCAAAGAGGCGTATAACCTAAATGAATAAATTTTGAATATGGACTAGATAGCTTAGAAAATATAAAAAAAACCTTCGAAGAATTATTTCGTGTGACATTATCTAACAAAAGGGCTTGCTGAAAGCAACTCAAATATATTTTTCTATAATTTTTAGATTTTTGAATTTATTGAGGAAAATAAGCGAAAATTTACCACTCACTTTTTATTTTCTGCCTTGGACTTAAGACCGTAATCCTCCTCACGGGAGTTCGATTCGAAATTCTTTGGTTTTTAATCAATAATCATAGATCTTTTTAGTATAATCAAAAATGCGCTCTATATTTCAGATGCTGTCAAATCCTGAAGGCGTGCGATTTCTGGACCCCGCACCGATAGTCCAAAAAGAAGCTCAACTACTGACTGATCAGGGAGTCGACATAATTATAGTCCTATCGCACTGCGGACTCTATGTTGACAAGTAAGTTATATTCAAATGACAAAGTAAAAAAAAGAAAATAAATCAATTACAATAACAGTCAAATCAATTGGAGTAGGTAACAACGGCTGCAAATACTATATTTCTACATATTTGTTAATCCATATTAATGTTATAAATGCGAAAGTGTGTGTGTCTGTCTTTCACTTCGAAACGGAGCGACGGATCGACGTGATTTTTGGCATAGAGTTTTTGGGCCAGAGAGTGACATAGGCTATTTTTTATCCCGGAAAATGCACAGTTCCCAAGGGAACAGCGCACGATAAACAAATTCCACGCGGGCGAAGACGCAGGCAAAAGCTAGTTATTGCATATATTGTGTGTTAACCACTTTCAATCCATCAAATAAATCTGTTATTTCTGTAATTATGGATGAAATCAGTGTAATTATACCTAATCTAGATGATTATGCACTTCAGGAATCATGAGTATTACTGTTTAAAAGTTAATTAAACAAGTGAATTGAACATTTAATAAATATCAATCGAAATAAAGTTTTACTTTTTTTGGCACCAACACTAACTTGCAAGACAAAGGAAATCATTATCATAATCAACATTTTTTTTGATTCAAGCATATTTTTTGTTTACTCCCGTTGTAATGTAAGATACTTAAAATAATGTTCGGATTTCGATACCTCGCTTCCTAATATAATACGTTTCCATTTTGATGAAAGACACTATCTGGCTCATCTCCATATCTGTCGAAGTTTATTTTATATACGACTTAAAGACAATTTAAATGCAAAGACAGTAGCCTTCTGCTATAAATTCTGATAAAGTTGTCATGCTATAAAGTATAGTGCCGAAGACAGGCCGCGTGGGCAAACGGCATACAATGGGGGGATCGAATGAGACTAAAGTTGTTTCTGAAACTTCTCTGTATTTCAATTTAATTGCATAATATATGAATCTAAAGTTGTTTTTATGAGTAATGTGACTAATGCTTGACTGACAGACATCGCACTGCCTCAATATAGGAGCAAGATACATGACTTTGGCAAACATATAAATGTCACAAAAGTGCAGTAACTAAGAACGGATTTCTCAAAATTTTCACGGGGTAGAAACTTACACGGGGTACTTATTTTTACGAAGGAACAAAGATTCGAGAAAAACCTAGTAAGAGGATATTTCTTTTTTTTTTAATCCGTTCTTTATGATCAATAATAACAGTTGGAGTTTTTTAAGAAAGTTTAACCTTCCACAGAGCAATGGCAAAGACAGTTGGTGAAAACGTAGACATAATAGTTGGTGGGCACACACATAGCCTCCTGTGGAATGGAACAGCCCCCAGCCATGAAGTGGTAGCTGGCACATACCCGGAATACGAAGAAGCGGATAATAAACCAGGACATAAGGTAAGCCTTACCAAGAAGAGCATCAGATCACATTACTAGCCTTAGAATAATGAAGACAATTTGAAATCCATCTGCGAATCGTAAATTTCGCGGAGCAATGGCGGATTTCTTGTAACAGAGGAGTTAGATAAAACGTAGCAGTTGACGTTGAGTTGCTATTGATGATGTGGACACTGATGATTAATGTAGATTACTGCTTATGCTTCATAAAGAATTCGCCTTAGTCTTTTTTCACAGTTAAAAAAGTTCTTAATTAAAAGTAGGCTATAGAAGTAATTAAAAAAATCATACCTTCTATACATTACAGGTTCTAGTGGTGACTGCATCAGCGTTCAGCAAATATTTAGGATACATCGGAGTAGATTTCGATGGCAACGGTGATATCGTGTCTTTTGAAGCTCAGCCTGTTTTCTTGAACAGGAGCATTCCTGAAGGTACATCAAACAAAAGTTTCTGCTTTTATTGGAGTAATAATTACTGACTGTATCTTGAAACTGCGTCTGTTTTAATTATTTATTGATATAAGATTCAGGTATGACGGGATGTTAAAAACCATTTGAAATAGGTATATAATCACCTTTTACCTTGTTGCACAGTATAGTAGAACTTTTTTTTATTTAGCCATTTTCTATGACCCACTGCTAGTCAATGGCTTATCCCTCGGATTTCCAACTTCCCCTATCGGCAGCTAAGTTTTGCAAGCAAAAGAAACAGTATTCCCTGGATCCTAACTAAAAGGGCGTATTAAACGTATTACTTGTACGAATTACCGACAACTTATTTTTACTGCAACCTGCTCTTAGGTAAACAGTTCTGCAACTTCGGAATTTTGTTTTTCAGATCCGAAAATAAAGGAGGCCTTAAAGCCATATATGGAAAAATTAAGTGAAATTGTGAAAGAGGCAGTTGGTAATACCAGTGAAGATTTAAGTTTGAATGCCTGCGGCGATGGAGAATGCGCCTTAGGAGATATTATAGCAGACTCTTTCTTGGACAAGGTACCTAGTCAATTTAGTAATTTAAGATTTTTGAAATCATGTTTCTGAACATTGAACATTTATACGGTAGTATAAAGCAAATTAAAATACTTATGGGGTAAGTATTATTTTATGCAATTCTAGTGTATAATCTCAATAATTTCAATTTAAGACTAGAATTTTTGTGCAGTGAGGACGTGAATAATCAGGCAATGATGATAATCTAATCTGGGGGCACGGCAGTGCCCCCGCCAAGTCGAGCAAAAAAAAACAAAGGCACGGCCGTACCATACTTTTCTCGAAGCCATTCAGGCTATTTTCAACACCCTGTATTTTTGTTATGGCTAAAGCTAGAACCCTGAATTTTCAGTTACCTATAGGGCCTAATGGGACTTAGATATATTATCAATAACATTCAGTTTGAACACGTAGATTAAGAACTATCACATGTTAAAGTTCCTCAGTTTTGTCACTGACATACCTACACACTGACTTTTGATCATCATAATTCTAAGGTACTTCTAGCAGACCCACAAGCTCCAAATTTTAAACATAGTTAGTTTTTAGCCTACATAGTCCCATAAAAATCCAAAATGTTGCAATTTCAGTCACGTTTCAAAGTTATACAAACTGCACAAGTAAGTTTGTAATCCCATATAAATACTAGCGATTACAAAGTTACACAGCAATGACTTTATTGAAAGTAGTGCGTATTGTATACGTATTAATGTTGAGTCTTAATACCTGAGTATTAAGGGTTAAAATGAAATTGTTTATCTTGCTAATGTAATAAGTACCAAAGTTCGTTTGTTTGTGAATGTGTGTGCGATGCGAGTGGACGCGAGGATGGACGATGGAAATTGGAATATGGATGATGGACAATGGATAATGGTCGATGGACGATGGGTAGAAAATAAACGTTGGACGATGGAGTGTGGACGATGGACGATGGGCGACGGACGATGGATCATCATCATCATCATCATCATCCCAGCCTATATGCGTCCCACTGCTGGGCACAAGCCTCCTCTCAGAATAAGAAGGCTTGGGCCTTAGTTCCCACGCGAGCCCAGTGCGGACGATGGATGGTGGAGGATGAACGACGGACGATGACGGACGACAGAAAACGACGGACGACGACGGATGACGGAAGTTAGACGGGCGAAAGACGAACGACCGACGAAAGACGATGGATGACGACGGAAGTTCGACGACGGACGACAGACGATGACTGACGAGGGAACTTCGACGACGGACGATGACGGACAATGGACGATGACAGACGACGGACGACGACAGACGACGAACGCCGACAGACCACGGTCAACGAACGATAGACGATGGCGACGACGGACAAAAGACGACGACCGACGACGGACAAGACAACGGACGACGGATGACGGACGATGACCGACGATCGACGACGGATGATGGAGGGTGGACGATGGACAATGTACGATGGACGACAGATGGTAGACGGACGACGGAAGTTCAACGATAGGCGACGATGGACGACGGACGACGACCGACGACCGACGACCGACGACCGACGACGACGACGACGACGACGACGACGTTCGTCGGTACGGACGATGGACTGTAGACGATGAACGAGGATGGACGATGGACGATAACCGAGGATAGACGATGGACGGTGGACGATAGACGAGAATGGATGATGGGTAGTGGACGAGGATAGACGATGGATGGCACACGAAGGACAAGGATGGACGATGGACGATAGTGGACGATGGACGATGAACGATGAACGAGAATGGACGATGGACGAGAATGGACGATGGACGATAGACGAGGATGGACGATGGACGATGGACAAGGAAGGATGAACAAATGAAGAGAATAATGCGTTATTACAAGAAGTAGTACCCGAAAAAAAAAGAACTGCCTACAAAAAGTGATGAGATCCCACCAAAAACATTACATGTAAAAAGCTGCAAGTCTCGCAACGCAATGCAGTTCTTGTAATGCTAAAAAGGTTTGAGATGCAATATTATACCAAGTCGGTTATTTTTGTCAGTACCGGGGGGTTTCCATAGAACTCGATTTTTACCAACTTGCTTATTTTAAAACCATAGAAAAATACAGTTTATAGTTCTCAAATAAAGAGTAAACCAAATTATTTTTTAAACACATAATGACTTGGCCATCGCTCTCAACCTTAAGTCATTCTCGTATTATGTGTATCACTCAAACTGCAAGGCTGGGGCTAGCGCTATCTTTAATTATAATTACTATAAATAGCTGACGTTGATGATTATAATTCTTATGTCATTATGTAGCCTTGCGATGGCCAAGTCATTTATGTGTTTAAAAATAATTTGGTTTACTCTTTATTTGAGAAGTATAAACTGTATTTTTCTATGGTTTTAAAATAAGCAAGTTGGTAAAAATCGAGTTCTATGGAAACCCCCCGGTACTGACAAAAATAACCGACTTGGTATAATATTGCATCTCAAACCTTTTTAGCATTACAAGAACTGCATTGCGTTGCGAGACTTGCAGCTTTTTACATGTAATGTTTTTGGTGGGATATAATTTACATCTAATGTTATTTCAGGCAAAACAAAAAATTCCAACAAATTTGACAAGCTTCTCGTATGTTATGAAAAATATGATACGAACAGATATCAAGAAAGGAGGTAAGTTTTATTACAAGCTGGCGTTGGTAATTTATTTTATCAGTTACTCTTGATCGGAAATCTGAGCAAAAAAAAGACTATTGTAAAGGCTGACCAAAAATCTGACGCTAGGCCCCACTTCTACGTTTTATATTGCAACATTCTTTACACTTACTATACGATACCTACCAGTCATATTGACAACGGTGTCGGTGATTTTTTCAAGGAATATTTTCTAATCCCACAGACTTTTTCTACGCCAAATACGTACTTTTATACCTTGTGAATTATTTTCCTTCCAAGTCTATAGATAATCTCCGGCATTTTAACGCACAAAATAACAAAATAACACTTTAAAATACTACGCAAAAACAACTTATTACGTTATACTTTGACAGCAATAGACAGATGACATTTGAAATTAGTGTTACCACTGAAAGAAATTAGTTCTATTGGTTTTCCACAATATGGCGAGGTTTTTTAAAGTTCTGGTCAGCCTTTACCTTATTTATGTATCTACAGCTGATCATAGGTAATAGTGTTCACTGAACAATCGATAATTTATCAGTTAATCAGACAAGAATTACTTACCAGTTAATATTTATGGCTGGTTAGAACCAGTCGGTTTTTCCAAGTACGTCGAATTTTTTGACGGTCTATTTAATTTGATCAAACTTTTTTTTACGAGCTAGCCAAAAATTTACTTTTCTGTTTCCAGATATAACAACAGGAGATATCATGAACGTCCAACCATTTGCCAACGTCATATGGTGCTACAAAATAAAAGGGAAATATGTGAAGGAAGCCCTAGAAGAATCAATACGAAGATCCAATTTGCAAGCCTCGATGCCACAAGTAGCAGGTAACACAAATCATAACACTATGTACCTATAATCCAAAGTAGGCTTAACATTTCATCACGTAATTTAATATCTCCCCAATCCTGAACCTGCGCAGTTGCTAAAAGTTGTACATAAAAGTCGTTAGATTGTACAGCGTATGTTTTTGTTACAGTCACAAACTTTAAGGCCCTGTCGGAATTTTTCCCGCGCGAATAGGGATGTTGACACCACCAATCAACTGACGTACTTTTTATAAGCTGTCAAAACACAATTCTCCCATGGAGTTTCAATGACATAGCGACTTATGACGTCATAAGTCACTATTTGTTCGCCAACTCAATCAACTATTTATTTGTTTTAAAGCAACAAAAATCTAATTTTACAGTTAATCGAAAATTAATCTGGTTTTCAGAGCTTAAATAAATTTTTAATGGCGTCAACATCCCTAATGTAAATATAAAATTTCTTTGCGAAATTTTTAATGCTAATGCGGATATACTCGCATAAGATTCAATGTGTTCCAGAGTTGTAAGAAAAAAAAACTGCGCGGAAAAATTTGCAGTGCGCACAGGGCCTAAGGGCAGTTATAGGAAGGGCCAAGGTAGTAGATCACGATAAGATAAAGTGGGCTTTATCCACCTTTCGCCCTTATAAAACACCAGGGCCAGACGGCGTTTATCCAATTCTACTACAAGAAGGCGCTAATGTACTCATACCACACCTTAGTAGATTGTACAGAGCATGCCTAGCCTTCGGACACGTACCGCGTGTGTGGAGACAAGTTAAGGTAATCTACCTTCCAAAACCTGGTAAGGCAGATTATAACGATGCCAAATCATATAGGCCAATAAGCCTGTCATCATTCTTCCTGAAAACATTGGAAAAATTGGTTGACAGATACATAAGGGATGGACCACTTAAACGGCACCCACTGCATAAAATGCAATGCGCCTACCAACCGGGTAAGTCGACAGAATCAGCGATACACCTGGTAGTGAACAGAGCGGAACAGGCATTAGAGAGTAAAGAACTCTGCCTGGCTGCGTTTCTGGACGTGGAAGGTGCATTTGATCGTACAACGTATCATGCCATCAAAACTGCTGCGGATAGACATGGAATCGAACCCACTATCTGCAGATGGATGGATAAAATGCTCAACAGCAGACTGATAACTTCAACCTTATTAGGAGAAGAATTATCAGCCACAGCCACAAAAGGATGCCCTCAAGGGGGAGTTCTGTCGCCTACGCTATGGAGCTTGGTGATAAACTCGCTACTAGAGGATCTCAACACAGGCCCAGTACAAACAGTGGGTTATGCAGATGACCTGGTAATACTTGTCAATGGGAAATTCCCAAACACAGTATCCGGAATCATGAATGCAGCTCTCAAAAAAGTGGAGAAATGGTGTAATGAATATCACCTCTCCATAAATCCGAGCAAAACGGTGGTAATACCATTTACCAGAAAAAGGGACCTAAAAGACATACAGACTTTAAAAATGTATGACAGGGAACTAAGACTTTCCAATGAGGTGAAATATCTCGGAATAATCCTTGATAAAGGACTTAACTGGAAAAAACAGGTGGAATACATTATGACCAAAGCAACGAGAGTATTTGGCATGTGTAGATCCGCATATGGAAAAACATGGGGACTCAACCCGAAAGTACTGAAATGGATCTACACCATAATGGTGAGACCTATCATACTGTATGGGTGCCTCGCCTGGTGGCCTAGGACACAACTAAGCACATGTAGGAATCTACTGGCCAAGATCCAGAGAACGGCCTGCATGGCTATCACAGGGGCGTTCAAAACAACGCCGACAGCAGCAATGGAAGTCCTACTGGACCTACCACCACTGCATATTGCTATAGAATCTGAAGCGCGTAAGTCGTTGCACAGAATGAAAATATACGGCCTGTGGAACGATTCCGCTCCGAGGACAAAGCACACCAAAATGGAACAGAACAAATACCTTGATAGTATAACGGCGATGGGTTGCGACAAAATGCAACCAAAGTACATATTCCGAAGGAACTTCAAGGTACATGTTCCTACAAGGGCAGAATGGACGGAAGGATTGACACTGCCCGAAGGCAGTGAAAATTCATGGTACACGGATGGATCTAAAATGAAATCCGGTACAGGAGCCGGCATTCACGCCAAGGACTTCAATAGTAGTGTAAGCATGGGAAATTATGCAACCGTCTTTCAAGCAGAGACGTATGCAATTATCTCCTGTGCACAGGAGAATATAGATAGGAAGGTAAAAGAACAAACCATCTATATACTCAGTGACAGTCAAGCAGCTCTAAAGGCACTCACATCGCCAAAGGTTGACTCAAGACTGATCTATAATGGAGTACAAGCATTAAACAAGCTTGGCAGACGCAACAAAGTGAGACTGGTTTGGATCCCAGGACACAGAGGCTTCATCGGCAATGAAAAAGCAGATGAGCTAGCAAGGGAAGGGTCAATGAACAAAAACATAGGGCCCGAACCGTATGTGGGACTCTCACAGGGTACCATAAAGAATGCTATAAACGACCACACCAGATTTAAACACCAACAAGAGTGGAAAACACTGGAAGGTCTAAAGCACTCAAAACGATTTATCGAAAACGTCAGCACTAGCTGGACTAAAAAACTCTGGACACTCAGTAGGAAACAGCTCCGACAAATCGTCGGGGTATTCACAGGTCACTTCGATACTAAACACATACTAGTAAAGATGGGACTACAGGATAATGAAGATTGTAGAATATGTGGTGAGGAAGACGAAACAATGGAACACATTATGTGTGAATGTGACGCTCTCGCCAGATTAAGAATGAGACTCTTTGGCGTCGGATACCCCGCGCCAGGAGACTTTAAGGCACTACCGCTACGTCAAATCATCCAATTCATGGATGAAGTGATAAAAGCAATGGAGTAAGTGCGAAGGAGGGGTAATTACACAAAAGATCCCTACGGGTCGAAGTGTATCCGCAAGGACCCCTAAAACTAAGATAAGATAAGATATAGGAAGGGCCGGTATGATGATGAATTTAATATCGAAAATACAAACTGAGACATGGATGCACCGAAAAACAAGAAAAAGAGACCAGCGCTGGGAATCGAACCCAGGTCCTCAGCATTCCGTGCTGCGAGCTATAATTCCTACACTATCGCTGGACACTATGCATCCATTTCTCAATTTGTATTTTCACGGGATGATCATAAACGTAACAAAGGAGTTGAAATAAAAAATACAAAAAGACTCCAAAGAAGTAATCATGATTAATTTTTTATGTTTTTGTCTATTTTTAGGTTTAAAACTGACGATTAACACGACAAGCAAGGAAATAACCGTTTTAGTCAAGAAGGGAGACGAGTGGATACCACTAGAAGATGATGAAGAATACCAGTTGACTACGCCTAAATATATTAAACAGCAGTTTCAGGTATGATGGCACAATATACCTTTAACTTCTAAACCGCCACAACTCATAAAAAAGCACAATT
This sequence comes from Choristoneura rosaceana, assembly GCA_037349165.1. Lineage (NCBI taxonomy): Eukaryota > Metazoa > Arthropoda > Insecta > Lepidoptera > Tortricidae > Choristoneura > Choristoneura rosaceana. The sequence goes on along the minus strand of JAZBNJ010000018.1, from coordinate 8,656,234 downwards.
TAGTATGCAATTATATTCCCACGTAAAAAAAGGAAAATTAAAAGACGATATTTCCATGCTGTAGGTACTTGCAAGATAGCTACGTCTGTGCAACACAAACATATTGTAAAATATTGTTGCCGTTTAGAACCCGCCCTCCGCCATATTGATATGTCACATCACACAAACCTAACCTATCACAAACATTATGCAAAATACTGACGCATAACACAATTAGTGCAGTAAATAAAGGTAGTGGACTAAAGCAGTAATTCCTCAGCCCGAAAAAACTTGACAATATGATAAAGTATCAATAAATAAAGAGTATTGTATAAATATCCAAAAAAAAAAATGCTCCGTTCAAACTTTCTTCAACATAGACATACTCATGTAACGTATTGGAACAATATATGAAATATAAAAAAAAATGTCCCAGCAGAAATTAAATTAAATTAAATTACTAATATTTAAACAGATTTGTGTTTCGCCACTACTTTGAAAAAATCTCGTATCTCAAATCAATACGTGAACGAAATTGAACCTTGACGTAATGGTCATAAAGCGCACTCGGAAAAATTATCCATTTCGAGATACGAGTTTTTTAAAAGTAGTGACGATTTTTAGCTTATATACCTAACTTAGGTGTTTTTTTTGGATTTTTTATATTTTAGTTACGGCTCATACTATACAATAACCAAGCAAAATTTCATCGACTGAGGAATTTAATGCTTGGGTCTCCATACAACAACTTCCTTCATTTACTGCACCAACAATTGAGTAAAATATGTTGTCGTATAAACGTGATTATCATGCAGATGTAGTAGCAGTGAAGCAAAGTAAATGTTATAGTTTATTAAAATCAATAATTTGTGAATTTTTTTTTTTTCAGCCGCTGAATGCCAACGCCAAAGACATATCTTTGGTAGGAATTGACTTCGAGATTGTAAAAGATTATGTTAAGAAAATAACTCCAATCAATCCATCGCTGGATGGAAGACTTACTGTAATAAGCTAAGCTGTGATATTTTAAATATACAAGTTTTTTTATTAAGCTTTATTTTTATTTTATTAGGGCTCTAAACTACCGCCAAAAAAACCTTTAGGTATATTGTAGGGGGTATTTACAAAAATCTCTCTAGTAGCAAAAAGGGTCTTGACAGACGGACGATTGGACAGTAAATAATAATAATAATTTATTTTTTCGACCAACTTGGATCATAAAGTAAAATATAGTAAAGTGCTCCTAAAAATCAACATATTTAAGAACCAATCAACAATTTTTACATATAAATTTCGTATGCTTTGATATCTTTCAGAACATTGAAATTAACATTAACCAATCAAACTTTAGATTTACTTTATTTGGACAAACTTGCAATCTTCTCATCGGAAAATGGCTTCTCATGAAGACGAACTGCAGAATTCTACGAAGGATTACCAAGTTTGCTGACTACCCGACATTATCAAAGGATAGTATTCACTACAAGCGAAGATCGAAGGAAGCGATGAAACGCAGCCAAGCTAAAAGAAAGTAACCCGCTTAGAAAATGTTAACAGACGATAGTAACAATCAGTAAGAAAAGTAACAGCACATTTTAGTAGCTTGTTGCTTTACAACCATGTAGGTACAATTTAAACCAAATATGTATAGGTGCAGGACGACTTCGTCCTCAGTCTTATTTCGCCAGTGTACAATTTCTGAATTATCACGTTCCTACAGATGTAGTGTGTTTTGCCATCGTGATTTTGTCGTAAAAGTTCCAATCCACTTTGTTTTATCAACTAACTTACTGAAGTTTACTAAAGATAAAATTGAGGGAACAAGATAAATGAGTGTTTCTCAAAAAGTTGTCCCGTCATGAAATTGACAAGAAACCAGTTCATAAAACAAGACGACGAGACCATAAAACATAAACTGCATAAAACATCTAAAATATCTTGACGTCAGGAAAACGTCACAAAATCTTGTGAGGAGAAAATCGTAATTTTGTAATACATTAAGATGGTGGACGGAACTCCTCAAAGGTTAATGGTATCAACGTAAAATTTGGCACAGAAATTTAATATGGATGATAATGCAAGTAAAGTCAACAAAAAGCGCAGTTCGCAAAAAAATCTTGAATATAACCCAACCAATAAAAAATTGGAAACCCCTGACTTTGCCACTTCAAACTGCAATATCTCAAAAACGGTTGATGAAACATAGACTAAGAACCATGCTAGAAAACTTTATTTCAAATAAAAAAACCGCATTTAAATCGGTTCACCCGTTTAAGAGCTACGGTGCCACAAACATACAAATAGCGGTCAAACTTATAACACCCCTCTTTTTGCGACGGGAGTTAAAAAATTGAATTTTTAACGATCACTTCATTTGTCTTGAGAGAATTAATTAAGAGCTCTATATTTTTTGATAACTTGGCGGACAGCTTTATAATCTTTAAGGAATCTATTCTATCTTTTCTTTTCTGCATAGCCTGGTACATCATATCTGTAAGTGCGTTATTACCCTTGTAAAGTAAATGGAAGTCGAAATTAATGTAAAGTCGGTCCCTGGTTCTCGTATTAATTAAAGGGGAGGTCTATCTCGCGCAATTAACTATGTATTTGGTTAAGGTCTATATCGGCTGCTATAATAAAGTTCCGAATACATTGTTTGTCATAATTTTCTTTCATAAATAATTATGTTGATCGAAACTTTTGTTCAGAGGTCTAGAGGCCAGGCAAGGCCGCCGTGGATCGCAGTGGAGATTGGTGGCGTGACACTTTAACTGTACTATATTTCAGCAAATACACGTTAAGGGCCATGGCGTACAAACAAATGTTCAAAGAACATTTACTGTTACTACAAAGTTTGATATTAATATTATAATACGAGAGACAATGTACAAACGCAGCCAGAGCAACGGAGAGGTTAAACGGATGAGGAAACAGTACCGGTGTTGCACGGTCAAAATATACATCAGTATAGTTGCCAGAGCAATCCGTCTATAATATTCCAAATATTATTATAAAGCATATACCACACGAATGTTACTAACATTAACAACTTTATCCACAACGGCGTGCAACTCAAGAAGCTGTAGCTGTTGCCCGCATTTATAACTAAAAAAAATAATTGACTAATATGCTTTGAGAAACAGAGCCTAACAGAGAGATATCTCTATTGTGTATGTGTAGTACCCTACCCCCATACTTGCAAGATGATTTAGACGAGTATCTAGCACGATTTACTAAATGCTACATTAAACAATAGGTACACCCCTTATCCCTTATTTGTCAACGCGCCAGTAACTGTGAGTGAATGAGGCCCAAAAGGGTTTATCAAATGTATAGTACTCACTCAGACTTACCCCTACGACTGGCTAATGTGGATTCACCGGAGCGAATCAAAGTTGTTTTACTCGAAATCAATTTATTAGTTGAGTGAATTTGGAACTTGCGACGCGGGGATAAAGTTTGGATTTGGTACGGAGAGGGATTCTTTTAGTGACACATTAAAATGGCGCCCGTTTACAAATATCCGTTTGTGCCAGCCCTGGTTCACAATGCGGTTTGGTGTTTAGACCCTTTATTCGGTAGCTGTCGCCGATTTTGAAGCGTTACATTTCCATTTAGTCTTTCGTCGCTCATTATTATTAATCTCCGACGCAAAAAGAGGGGCGCTATAAGTTTGATACCTACTAAATTTATAGTAGCACTTCGCTTGGTATTGCGTATTCGCCTTGCGTTCGTGACATCTCCGTCACTCGCGCTAACAACGATATAGGTAGTGCATCTCTTTCACACACGTAAATATTTCTGCGAATATGCCAAGTGAAGTGCCAGCATTAGTCTGTGTGTCTGTGAATTTGTGGCATCGTAGCTCTGAAATGGATGGACCGATTTTGGTGCGGCTTTTTTACGCGAAGGCGAGTTTCCTTGCACAAATTTTTAGCTATGTTTGATAAAAGTCGGTTCAGCCGTTTTTGAATTATTGAACTTTGAATAGACAATGTCGTGAGGTTTTTTAACTTAAATAGCAGAAGTTTAGTTAGAATATTCAAAGGAATTTGAGATTCCGTACCTGTTACGAGGGTTACGCTGTATGACCATCCGTTCACGTCTCACAAGAGGGGGACCATAAATATTGAACCAAAATAATTGGGCGAATATTATCCACACTAATATTATAAATGCGAAAGTGTGTTTGTATGTTTGTGTGTTTGTCCGTCTTTCACGCCGTAACAGAGCGACGGATTGACGTGATTTTTGACATAGAGATAGTTTATGAGCCCAAGAGTTACAAAGGCTACTTTTTATCCCGGAAAAATGCACAGTTCGAGAGGGAACAGCGCGCGATAACCGAATACCACGCGGGCAGAGCCGCGGGCAAAAGCTAGTAAATTATAAATGCGAAATGTTTGTACGTTTGTGTGTTTGTATGTTTGTCCGTCTTTCACGATGAAACGGAGCGACGGAACGACGTGATTTTTGGCATTAAGATAGTTTATGGGCACAGAGTGACATTAGCCTACTTTTTATCTCGGAAAAATGCACACCCCCCCAGGGAACAGCGCGCGATTATCAAATTTCACACGGGATAAGCCGCGGGCAAAAGCTAGTAAATTATAAATTAAAATTGAAAATCGGCGACACGGCGCACGTAATTTTGTCCAGCCAACTGATGGAGGGCAGCAGCCCAGAGCGCGGCGTAAATAAATATCTGGCCTCCGTAAAAATGGGACTTCGTAATTCGGCTTTTTGCCGATTTTTTCCGAAGTTTCTAGAACAATCCCGAACCGGAGCGACACTTTGCTCGTTGTTTATTTAACTTTGGCGAACACAACGGTTTTTAGGGTTCCACGCGCTGAAACCAAAGAACAGTAAACTAAGTACCTAATTGATTGATTCAGGGGTTATTTTATAAAGGCCCTTATTGATCATCATCATCATATCAGCCGTCGGACGCCAACTGTTGGACATAGGCCTCCCCGATAGACCTCCAGTTGCTTGCGGCCTGCATCTGGGCATTTTTAAAATATCGTCTTTCCTACTCAGAATCAAGAGCACAATCATTTACGATAGTTTAAAAAAGTATTGCCCAAAATGAATTACATTTTGCGACGTTTTTTTCATACACTCAGTATGGGCGTGACAAAACTGACTCATATAATTTTGTATGAAAAAATGGGGACGTTTTTGAAACGATCGCAATCGATTGTGTTCTTGATTCTGATTGAAAAAAAAAAACATAATTATTTTTACCAAAATTTCAAAAAAAAAAAAGAGTACACTTTTTTTTAAACGCCTGTCCACTATAAGCCTACAGGCTTTAACCAGAGGCCTTAATTATCTAGCGCACGTAGGTACGTGATTCCAAAATAATACTTTGCACCACTCCTTTCTGTCACATGAAGCAGGGTGAGGGTGGAAAAAGATGGTAAATGATGAAATCCCGAGCGCCTGAACGTTAGATAATACAGCCGCAGGTCATCCGTCCATCTCATTGGTGGACGTCCAGTACTGCGCTTGTTGATCCGCGGTTTCCATTCGAAAACTTTTCAGCACCTAAGTTCGTGTGCCCTCCGAGATAATTATGCCCAGCCATGGCCCAGCCCATTGCCACTTCAACGAGCTTCCTTATTAAAGAACTTCGATATTTTTTCTAGCTTCTGTACAACCAAATCACCACTTTTCGTACCGGAAAAGAACTTTTAAAAACTTATTTTGAAAGAAAAACCTATGATTAAAACAACATATTTGAATGCAAAAACTATAAACGCTAAACCTAGGTATGAAAAAATATGAAGTCCAAAAAAAAAAATATTTTGCCTAAATTTTAATTACCGGGTAATTTACATCAATAAACTGATCCGTCTGTTTAACTATTTAAACAGAAATCTTAAAAACGCGGTGTATAAATTGTCGATTTAAAACAAAAATAAAAAACGCAGTGTAAGTATAAATCGGTTAAGCGTTTGGTGAGTTTACGTATGGAACCCTCAGTGCGCGAGCCCGTCTCGCACATGACTAGTTTTTTAATGCGTTGTATCGGAAAAAGTTGAGCATTTATTAGGTTACATTAGCTGTTAACTTAGTTTTAAAGCGAACTGGGAAAAACAGTCATTGTACTGAATATCTGAACAGTAGCCTTAAAATATAATTGTGCATCAGAAATCTTAACCTTTTGAGCTCTATCTATAAACGTTCATAAGTTCTCAGCCTTATTTCGCCCATCTTCTCAATGAGATTTTTTTCTAAAGGTCCCCTTTAGTTTTTACCTTGGAACTAACGCTTTTTAATTTTCTCTGAGCGTTTTATTTCTACTGGTGCCCTATTATAACTAATCCCTACTAGGGGGTGGTGTCACACACTTTAAGAAGCTATGTGTTACGTTAACAATATTACATATGTTTAACGTTATCATCATTAGCCTATTCATTGTTTGCCACTAATAAATGTTTTCTTTCTTTCTGTCTTTCTTTCTTTCTTTCTTTCCTATTCATTTTTAAACATAGGCTTCCCCCAATGGGGGGCATTCCGCCCTGTACTCGACTCAACGCATCCATCTTCTACCAGTAGCCTTTCGCATATCGTCACCTGTGCCTCTAGTGTGGCGTTTTCACAAAACATTCGTTTACTATTCATTCGAAGACGTAAATCGAGCGTTCGATCGTCGATACGTAGCCGCCACATGTCAACGGTGCGGTGTCTTCACCCGTTTTCGTTACGATACGTGGACGAAGCAGTTTACGTAGCAAACCTACACTCACAAAAATTGTTGCGCAAACTTTTCGCTAGAGGCGCTGTCCGCGTTTCCATACAAATTGAGATTTTACCACGAACGCGATCGAGACGTATTTTGTTTTTTTTTTATTCGACTGGAAGGCAAACGAGCAAGTGGGTCTCCTGGTGGTAAGAGATCACCACCGCCCATAAACATGGTAAGGTTGGCAACGCATCTGCAACACCAAGGTTATTGCAGATGCGTTGCCAACCTAGAGGCCTAAGATGGAATACCTCAAGTGCCAGTAATTTCACCGGCTGTCTTACTCTCCACGCCGAAACACAACAGTGCAAGCATTGCTGCTTCACGGCAGGATTAGCGAGCAAGATGGCGGTAGCAATCTGGGCGGACCTTGCACATGGTCCTACCACCTGCAACGGGAAACTACACTAAGCATGCTGGTCGGAGGGCGTCCTACACTTCGTTTCCCGAGACGCGGTCTGCACTCAAGAACTCGCCTACTCCACGATTGTCGGTTCTACGGTAGATATTGCCAGCTCACTGCTACTTCAATAAGCTAAATTTCATACGTAACATTCTCTATATTTCTCACAAGTTTTTCTGATATATTTTCATAAAGGTAGTCATATCAGTAACAATAGACTGAAGTGTTTATGTAGGTCGGCTTAGCACCCTCATCAAGTCATCAAAATGAGACGGGACGTGGTTGAATGAGCCTACAGTTCGAATTTAACTTGTACTTAATTTATTAACTACATCCAATAATCTTTCTGGACCTATTAATTTAGTGTTGATATTAAAAAGAAAAAAAAATACCTCGTGAGGCCCAGCGCACAGTGAGCTTATTTCATAATACTAGCTTTTACCCGTGGCTCCGCCCGCGTGGTATTTGGTTATCGCGAGCTGTTTCCTCGGGAACTGTGCATTTTTCCGGATTAAAAAGTAGCCTACGTCACTCTCGGGCCCATAAACTATCTCTATGCCAAAAATCACGTCGATCCGTCCCTCCGTTACGGCGTGAAAGACGGACTAGGCCATCTGGTCTTCTAAATATAGACTATATTTACAAATTAATCCGAAACGCAAAAAGAAGCTTCGTCACCCAGAACCTTATCAACCTAATATTACCTACATATAACCAATCTATAGGATTAATAGCAACAAACCTGCGCTAGAATAATTGAGGAGCTCCAATAAAACAAAGCGACTGAGACAAGGTACTACACGATAACTACGAATTTTACTTTGAATATTTGCGAACGGCATTTAATTCTCGTTCCTGAATAAAATCTCGAGATGGCATTAAAATTTTACAATCATATTCGTTTAGCGTCGCAAGTCCCGTGGTTTAAAATTGAAATTATTCCCGTCCATTGAAGTTCAAAATCTCCCTTTAAAATCAAAGTCTGTCGTAGTTTGATAATTAATTTTAATGTATGGAAATGAGTTTGGGGTGATTTTGTGAGAAATAATTAGAGCGCCTGACGGACGGCCAGTTTAATTTTGTAACCGTGTCTGGAATTTGAAAATTTTGCATTTTGTAATGAGGCTAGGGCAGCTGGAAATGATTGGCTGGAAACTTAACAGTCTTTCGCGCTAAGCGCCTTAGAGACGCTGTCTTATGTAAGCAATCGTAGACTTTATGAGGAGGTAACATTCTTCATACCTAACTTAGGTAATATTCTTAATACCGTTGGGGGAGAAAAGTCCTCAAGCGGCGACCACGAACTGGAAGACGAATCGTTGGCAGGCCTCTACTTTCTCGAGAGAGTTTCTCGATGAGGGCTAAAAGCATAGATGTCGCTAGTGTCGCTGCGTGACTAAATAAGAAACAAAACAATCTGAAATATGTGGTGCACAGGAGAAATTTGTGTCTGCAGCGGTACAGCACGCAGCACGGAATTATGAGGACCTGGGTTCGATTCCCAGCGCTGGTCTCTTTTTCTATTTTTTCTGTGCATCTATGTTTCAGTTTGTATTTTCGATGTAGATTTTACGGGATGACCGTAAAAGTAACAAAATTTGGAGTTGAAATAAAAAATACAAAAAGACTCCGGAAACCCATCTTACTCTTAATTTTATTGCGTGGCGCCATCTTTTGACGAATAGCTGAACTAATCCAAAATAAAAAATAAGAATAAGACAATAAGAAATAAGACAATGAAAGTTTGCTGGATCGACTTGATAGGTGCAATCTTATTATTTTTACCAATATTCTTTTGCTTGTGACAGTACTTTAATTCTGTCTTTATTTTAGGTATCTACATCAAAGAAGCGACGGAAATGTTTTCATTTTGCAAGCTTTTAGAAATTCTTAGCAACTTTATCCTAGTGAGCAAAAATGTCAACCAGAATCCAATTGTAAGTGTGCAGCGGATATTGCAACGTGAGATAAAGCACTTACGACAGGAGATGTTATAGTGCTTTCCTTCTGTAACAAAATAAGACATTTACCCCCTGTTCCACCAGTCATTGTTGTGTTCTTGTTATCTTATAATAGATATGTACTTTTGCAGGTGTGTCTCTGTCCATTTTCATCGATGAAATAGAGACAAAAAGAGGAACTTGACGTAGTTTTATATTGCTATTATAATATATGAAGTAACATGTAGTAAGTTATTCAATTGTTTAATTTGAATTGAGTGTATACCTGCTTATAAGTATGCTGAATTTATTGTACCACATGGTTTCTCAGCTGCAGTGCGCGTGTTTTGATTTTTTGTCGAAATTTTATTTGCAAATAATATGTAGAAATTGTAAATATTTCATGTGGACATGCAAAAAAATTAAATGCAAAAATAAGCTCAAGGAAACTCTTGTTAAAGGTACTGTGCACAACGTGGGCAGCATTCATGATTTCCGTGAAATATCAAAATATAATGTAATTTGTTAGAAGTGACGGTGGTGGAACATTACCGACTTAACCTAACACTATGAAAATATCCATCCGTATTAAATTAACTGAGAATGAGAAGGACAGATAATAGGTAATATAGATGAGTAGGAATAGTAGGCTATAGTATTGTAGGGAGAGGCTACAATAGAGAAATCTCCCTCCAGGCAGATGTTGTGCCTAGGGCCCGAAGTCCGAAGGAAAAACATAATGCGTCGTCCGACTTGAGAAACTTTGGTGTACCTAGTTTCTGTATTTGTTCACTAGATGTCGCTAAGAGTCGCTGTACAGCATGTATTATGTTTTAATTGCATAGTTCTCTGGTTCTCTGGGATAATTGAATTACTTAGGTACTTATACGCGGATTTATCTATATCGACGCTTGAAAGGAGAAATTGAACAAGCGAAATTTTTTTAAGATAGTGAGTTATAGACATATTTTGAATCAGCAAAATTTACTGATTCCAAACATGGTATATACTACTCTACCTCATATATCACTCACTCCTCACTAGCAAACCCGGCGAACTCCGTTTCGCCACCATATTGGTTTGTAGTACATGCTATGTATCAGAGATGGCGCTGTATGTGAAAAAATATTTTCCCGCTTTTCTTTTTAAATTTTTCCTGAATTTTCTTTGCTATAAACCTCACGGAGCCCGAGACCTTTCCAACGAATGCAAAACCTTTGAAATCTTTTCTTGCGTTCTGGAGTTATAGCGTCAGGAAGGAAAACCCGACTTATTTTTATATAGTAGAAAAAAGAAGAATATATAATACTACCTCAAAGAAATGTTGCTTAGTCAATTTCTCTTTTCAAGCGTCGATATAGATAAATTCGCGTATAAGTAAGTAATTCAATTATCCCAGAGAACCAGAGAACTATGCAATCAAAACATAATACATGCTGTACAGCAACTCTTAGCGACATCTAGTGAACAAATATAGAAACTACACCAAAGTTACTACAGCAACAACTAGCTGTACATATCTTCAATGTACAGTCACTGTCACAAATAGACGTCCCTGTGACGTCGTGATTTAAAGCACAAAAGGGACCTCATCGCTTAAGTTTTCACCAAACTTCGTCGGTTCCTAACCCGTGACGAATTCGGATGAGCCTTAAAACTCGGCTTTACGTTGTCCGAGACTGCAAAACGGGGATTAAATGTTAATCCATTCAGTTTATTCGTAAGCCTTTTTAGGGTTCCGCCCGTAACAGTAAAGAAAGCAATCCTATTAATGTCACTAAGCAGCTGTCCGTTTGTCTGCGACAGAACTGTATCTCAAGAACCGCACTAAGTATACAACTGATATACCTACTAAAGGTTACGATAACAAATAAAAATGATAATAATAAAAAGTATAGTCGGATTCCTAACAATAATTATAAATAAACTAACTAACTAACTAAATTGGCACAGCGACCCAAAGAGGGTCTTGGCCTCCGAAACGAGAGCATGCCATCTGCCCCGATTGTGCGCAGCCTCTTGCAAGTCGTCGACTTCAAGGCGTCGCAGATCCGCTTGGACACTGTCCTCCCAGCGGTACCTGGGAATAATTATAAATATTAATAAAAATTATAAATAATATCTAATAATAATTATAAAATTACAAGAAGGGCTATGCTAACACTACATTTTATACCACTGTCTACAGCGTAATGTTGACATAGCTACCTCGAAATTCGTACAGAACCGGGTTTTTTAATGCAACGTTAATGATATTTATGGAGACCAAAGGGCTGGCAGCTATCTCTCTCAACGAATCACCATCGCCATTCAACGAGGGAATACTGCCAGCCTCTTGGGCACCATGCTACCGGGGCCTTTTTTAGATTTAATTTAGTAGGTATTAAGTTTTTAAGTTAGGTAGTTAGTTTATAGTTAAGTTTTACTTCTATGGTTATTTTTTCTAGAATTCTTGTATTTCATATTTATGTTTAATTACTGGGATTTCCCACGGAAATTATCGCGAAATCCCGTAATTTTAATTCAACTATTGTAAACTCAATGAGTAAAGCATGCGAAACAGTCAAAGCCTAGTATGTATTATAAATGCGTAAGTTCGTATAATGAGCAGTTATAATGTGTGCGCGCCTGTGTTTGTTACTTCCGTTAAAACGGGTGGACAGATTTGGATTAAGTTCGGTATGTAGTTAGTAGCAGGAAGTCTTGAATAACCCGATTTTATACTTTTTCCACCACACAAAATCTCATGTGTATGTACTTCACACGGATCCCTAGTTGCACCATTCCAACTCGCCCTTAGCTGGTTTTTGAAATTCATGGCGAAACCCTAAGGTCACCCACTCAATAATCAAAATTAACCCTACGACGTTCTCAAGTCAAATTTTTTGACTCAAAGTCTTCAGACACACTCAGGTTATTTAGTATAGGTAGTGTACACCGTGTCCAATAAATTCGAATACACATCTTTTTGCACTGACCCTAAATTTTAATTAATACAATACATTAACGTTAATAAAATGCACTCATTTCAATCGTTAAGATATTTGTGGTTTGCTTTTAATCCACGATGAAACAGTATCGCGAAACGATTATCAAAAAATTTCGTAATGGCGACAGCCCAGGCGCTGTCTTTAAAACCAGGAATTAAACCCAAATATAGTATACACCACAATTAAAAGGTACAGACAATTCTATTACATTATTTCGTATGGTCGTATATGCTTTCAAAACTACATAATTATATAATCGCAAACCTGGATCATTTCAAAAGAGTTATCAAGCACATTTAGAACAAAATGCCAATTGAAAAACGTTTGAAGCTGGTAAAAAAGTTAAAGGTGGAGTTATCCTGAAAAATTTATTGTAAATAATGTATATACGTGTGGCATTAATAAAATATAGTTTTTATTATATTAACTGTTTATACATTTGTTTTATCAAGAATCTAAACTATATGCAAACTTATTGGACACGGTGTACATAACTTCGGATAAACGGATTCGCAAGTTGTGATAGATATTAGTCGAGAGACTCCCACCGGGCCCCCGTTTGTTAATTACCCTCGCGTAATTACATTGAGCATAGTTGTATCATGTAGTTATATTATGTATATGTTAGAAGGTCGTGCCCTCTAAGGTGATATTTTTTAACATCTGTCTGCAATGCAAATGGAATTGACCAATTGAAAGGTAATGGTTCACAAGTGGATGAAATTTACTTATTTAGCAAATTGGGATAAGTAATTTTATTCAGTCGCTTATTCACTTTTTAACCCTCGACGCAAAAAAGGGGTGTCATGAGTTTGACCGCTATGTGTGTCTGTGTGTCTGTCAGTGGCACCGTAGCTCTTAAACGGGTGAACCGATTTGAATGCATTTTTTTATTTGAAAGCATGTTTTCTGGCAATGGTTTTTAGACATGTTTTATCAAAATTGGTTAAGTCGTTTTTGAGATATTGATCTTTGAAGTGACAATGTCGGGGGTTTTCAACTTTTTGTTGGTTAGGTTATTAGCCTTCATTATACTTTAGAACCCTATGTCGCGTACAATTTTGTCAAAAGGGAACAGGCTAGTGTCGTGAAACATTTATTTAGTCTGCCAGTTACATTACCAGAAAATATTGGACACGAATTTTTCTTTTGTCAATCAAACAACGAATTATGAAGATATAGCCAGTCAGTTTCCCGTGACGTCATGCCGTGGTAAAGTGTCACGGACCCCCACTCCCGAATTTTGACGCAGTCATCTTTGTTGTTTCTTTCGGCACAATGTTCTTTTCTTTCTTCTTATTTAGTATAACAGTACCTACTAGTTTTGTCCGCGGCTTCGCCCGCGTGGGATTCGGTTCTCTGTGCATTTTTCCGGGATAAAAAGTAGGCTATGGTCACTCTCTGGCTCACTATTTCTATGCCAAAAATCACGTCAACCCGTCGCTCCGTTTCGACGTGAAAGACTTCTGAAGACGGAAAACAAGAAAGACGTTAAGAAGATATTAGTGTAGATGTATGGTTGTCTAATTTTTGATATTATGGTTGTCTAATTTTCTTTTAATTTTGTCTAATTTTGACAAATTTATTTTGCTGTGCCGAATTTTGGCAATTTTATTTATTTGTTTCTTTCAAATTTTTTGTTTGTATTATAAAAGAAAAAAAAAGACGTGTCTGTAGACTACGGATCTAGTCAAACTAAATAAGAGTAGGTAAGTGTAAAATGACATGACTTCCACCCGCAGCGTCTGCGGTCCCGTACGCTCGACACAATTTAATTTAACACTTCACAAAGCGAATGCGGTCTTTTAGACCCCGAACTTTTTGTTCGGAAGTAGTTTCGACGTCCTGTGCACACTGTGCGGGTTAAACTGAGTTCTTGCTATGTGAATGTAAAAGCAATTTGGGGTTTAATATCTCGAGGTTTAGTCAACGTCACTATCCCTACTTAATATTATAAATGTGAAAGTAACTCTGTCTGTCTGTCTGTTACGCTTTAACGTCGAAACCACTGAACCGATTTTGATGAAATTTGATATATAGGTAGTTTGAACCCCAAGGATCAACATAGAATACTTTTTATTCTGATAGAGGGCGCCACCGCGCGATAACCTAGATCCGCGCAGACGAAGTCGCGGGCATAAGCTAGTAATGAATAAAACTATATCGTACCCGGTTTTAGAATAGGATGGATCAATTACTTCTCGTGGGTATCTTAAAAGGTGACTAAGGCCTCTGATGCCGAATTGCCCGACGTTTCTGACGGGTGACACTCTTTCCCGGCCCGGATAACATCGACATAGAAATACCGGCCCTATTTTTTGTGTACACGCCCATAGAAACTGACAGGAGCTTCTTTCGGCATGTACACGTAAAACAGGGTCGGTATTTCCATGTGAAGAAGAAGAAGAAGAAGAAGAAGAAAGAAGAAAGACATTTATTCACATTCACAAAGACACACAAATACAACAAAAAAAAACAATAGACAACAAACACAAACAAAACAAAAAGGAAATATCAAAGTAAAAAGCGATAAGGCCGCCTATTGCTTACCGTGTAATTTTTTTCTCTGTGTAATTGTTTTCTGTATCACTTACTATTTCTGGTGTACAATAAATAGTTTGTTTGTTTGTTTGTTTAAACTCTTTATTGTACAAAAAGGAAATAGGTACAAAAAATAACACACAAAAGAAAAAGCTAAGTACAAAGGCGGACTTATCCCTGAAGGGATCTCTGCCAGTCAACCTTTGAGTGGTAGAGAAAAGCAATTGAAAAAAGATAAGGATCGACAAATAGAGCAAAAACATTTGAATAAATATAAATGCATATATAAACCCTAAGTACCTAAATAAACAATAATAAATAAATAAATATATACAGTATTATACAGAATACATAACCTTAATATACCTATTACCAAATATAAAATAAATAAATACACATACAATACATACAATACATAAATAACACAAGTATAAAGGATAACTACTTACTAACTAATTAAGGAACATGTGTGAGCCACATCTTCTTCAAGGCCTCCCTGAATGAGTATACGGAGGAGGATTGTCGGACAGCGGTCGGCAAACGATTCCACAGCCTAGCCGCATGCACAGAAAAGGAATTGGAGTATATCCTGGATGAGGTAGAAGGAGATGTTAGGAGGAGATTGAATAGTCTTTGTATTGTATTGTATTGTATTGTAAAAATACACGATTTTGTGTGTCCCCGCAAAAGTGAAAAGGGCGGGGGAAAGAGTGTCACCCGTTCCTGATGCTTGCGATCGCAATTAAATGACAGTTTTGGTATACATGCGAACTCTGACCCGAGCGTCAGAAACGTTAGACAATACGACATCAGGGGCCTTATTGTCAAGACACTTGGGGTCATTTTCACCACTTCTTTTTGTCACACGGTGTCAGACGAGGGTAGTATAGAAAGAGACGGTGACGCGATGTGAAAACTCCTGACATCAGTACTTCGGTGTGGAAGACAAGAGTAGGTAAACCACCACAATTATTTTCCTAAGAACGTCGTCGTGAAGGGAAGGATTAAATGGCGCTAGATGTCGCTAAACCTAGTGCCATCCATGAAGACGCGTGATTTTGTCAAAGTTAGACATTAATGACATTGCAATAAGAACCACGACACGCGTCATCGTGAATGACTCTACCTATACTTCAGGATTACTATCCCATCAAAATTTTAGATTGATGGCATCGATCATGGACAAGAACCAATACCGGATTTATTTCCACTAACACAAATAATGAGAAATTTATAAAATTACTGTTCAGATAACTGATGATCATCCCTACTAATATTATAAATGCGAAAGTAACTCTGTCTCTCTGTTTCGCTTTCACGTCGAAACCACTGAACCAATTTTGATAAAATTTTTTTTTTTTTTTTTTGTAGGTAGTTTGAACCCCAAGGATCAACATAGGATACCTTTTATTCCGATAGAGGGAGCCAATGCGCGATAACCTAGATCCGTGCAGACGAAGTCGCGGGCATAAGCTAGTAACCAATAAAGTTCGAATGGTGAGTTATAATGTAACACATAGAATCCTTGATGTCCGTTACTGGGTACTAGTGCTTAACATGTTCATCATTGACTATCATCTTACACAGGATATTTTTCGAACACCATACATTTTCAAATGTTTCACGTATTTTTTTATATACTAATGTGAGCACGTGTTTTCCTAACAAGCGAATGTATTTTCTTCTCAAGAATTTACATAGCAAATTCGGCTGTGTACTCGTAAATCAATGGTCGGAAGAGGTGTTCCTATCAGCGACAGAGTAGCAATACAGCGGGACTCGGAGCTACGAAAATAAAAAGGAAATGGGATGATGGTACCAGTCATGGACAGGAATCTATAATGGATTTTTCCCGTTAACTCAAATTTTAAGAAAAAAACACTACTTTTTTAAACTAAATACACTAATGTTCAGATAGCTTATGATCTATTCATCCTTGCTGTCCATTACTGGGTATTACGGTGCTTAACTTGTCCATGATTGGTGCCATCATCCTAATCGGTAACGAACTCAAAAAATATAAGAACCCTACCTAATAAGTACTACCGTTTGAAACTTCAGTACCTACCTTTAAAACGGCCGATCCGTTTTTAATGATACATAAAACTTCTATTACAATGGTTTTCGATACTTTGAATTCGGTTCGGTGGTTTAGTGAAAAGGGTATTAGACAGACGGATAGACAGTTTTGTATCTTCTAAGTCTAAGACTTCTCCTAGTTTTGTAAGCTTTTGACGTGATTCTGTTGTTCACTGAATTTTAATTTCAGAGAAGTTTGCATAACATAAACGCCCGAGTGCTCGAAACACTAATGCGCAATACCCTCCTGTCATCTCTACTGCTAATGACATAAGAATAAAGATGCCAACTATTGGGACAGTGACGGGCACTCGTACTTATATCTTATAAAAAGTGTATATTTGAAAATTTGTTCTCGTTGCAATTTGCAATGTTAGGTATATGAACGATGTTAGTTATTCGCACATCATTAAACTTGGTCCAAAATTCTAACATCCGCGACGTAACTGTGTTACATGTGATAAAGTGTAAACAAGTATGAGCCAACCCTCGCTCCATCCCCAATCTGTTTGCATAGGACCTCTGTGTTCTAGAAGAGACTAGACTAGACAATCCCGAAGTTAGGTCTCGAAAGGGAAAGGCCTTTCAAATACTTAAGACTCAAACAACTCAAGATTTATATATTCAAGGTACTTATCACCAAATGTATTTAATGTATAAATATAGACGTAGCAGTAACAAAATCTTAATCAAACTATTGTTAATCTGTTTTCACATTCGCAGACGCAGGAAAATTGTATCACTATGTAATAAGTATTTTTGCCAAATAAATAAATATCAAATATCAAATTAATTTGATAAAGACCATAACATCAAAGGTTTAGGCCAGTCTAGCTGAAAATAACATTTTTTTAATTCAACTTCATGGCTCTTACACATAAACACGATACAATATCGCGTCGTGCTATGGCGCAGATTTGTTTTTCAATACAACACAGTGTCGTAAAAAACCACCCCCAAATTGCACCACAAAACAGATAGATACAGAAATCTACGAGTACATATACTCGTAAAGTGCGCTCGAACAACGCACACATAGACAGTGCTCACGGACCTTTTGGGACCAGTGCGAACGCGAGTGCCATCCGCTTGAGACACGCGTCTGTGAACTTTTTTCTGCAATAATGGAGCAATCAAAAAAAAAAAAAATTACTATACTCTTAACTGTTCAGTGGGCGGTTGTTTAAATTCAACATTAAACGGTACTAGGTACGAGTGCCACTACCACGATAGTCTTTTTGTGAATAAGCTATAGTTGACAACCCTAGAAACCGCCCAGCGTAGGTGTGAAAAGTGAAGTAATTGACTTGTGTATCTATCTGCTTTGTGATTGCACCGTGATTTTCCACGACACGATGTTGCATCGTGAAGCGATGCCACGTCGTAGCACGCACGATACGATGTCGTATCGTGTTTATGTGTAAGAGCCCTAAATTCAAATAATTTGTTTTAATTGGGTAGAAGTATAATATTGTGCCTCTTAAATAAGAATTGTTCAGAACACGACAATTCACTCGATAAAAAAAATCTAATAGACCGTTTTAAATCAAAGAACAAATCGAAAAGTATGGTAAAATTTAGGCAAAAGAATATTTTATATTACTGTCATGTATTACATTACCATAATCTAAAAAAAATGCCTTTATAACTAAGTATAACATTTCAGTCAACGTTTTTGCGAGGGAGAGTTCCCTGTGAATATTTCTGGGTCCGAATAACCCTGTCTTAACTTTTTAATATCTTTGCCTCTTTCACGCGATTTATATCTTTATCTGCTCAAGGTGAGGATGTTTGTTGCCAGTAGAAAAAAATAATCGTTTCCTTAGCTTTGATACAGCCGGGGCAAATATTTACAATTTCTGTTTGTTCACCTTCGAGTGTACTCTCGTAATGTTCTATTAGAAGAAAGGCGGCTTATTGTGGATTTTCATGGGTTTATTTTTCTAACCTTATAAAGGTTTTATGTTGAATCAATCTGTTTTTATTTATGTACAGTTTTTCCTTAGTTACAAGACTTGGCTTCGAGGATTAAGGGTTTTTCGGACATTTAATACCTTTGACATTCAGGGGTTGCTTCACCACCCATCGATTAATTTTAACTGATGGATAAATGTGATACCGTCTCCGTTTATTCGAATAAACTCATTTATTGAATCAGGCGTTACTTTGTGGAGGTCCATACCAATGAACTAAAAGAATTTCCTTGCTCACCCGCGACCTTACGATAGCTATCGTAAGGTCGCGGGTGAGCAAGGAAATTCTTATTTCAAATATTTATTTGTGTATGTTCTTACAGTGTGGAGGTGGAGGAACTGCAGCATGAACACGCATATTTTGCATAAGCTCAGCTATCGTAAGGTCGCAGGTGAACAAGGAAATTCTTTTAGTTCATTCATACTAACTCACTCTTATGGACTCACTCACAAACAATATTTTCTGACTCAGTGTTAGTTTTAACTGTTTTAAGTATGATTCGCTAGCTGTATTTCTGTGGACATCTGTTATCGGCTTTCTGTTTAGTACCTAAGTCGTATTATAACTGTATTGCTGCTGATGCCCCAAATAAATAAAATAAAAATAAATAAATAAAATAGAGACGGCAGCACATTTATCCATCAAATAAATTTGACCAATAGATGGTGAAGCAGGGGGTTAGTCTCTGTAAATCGAAGGAAGTTGTTTCACTGTGTAAACATGTTCTCACCTCACGACATACTTAGGTGATCCCTGTAAAGCGAAATGCTTTCCAAATGAGCCCACAGTTGACAATGATGTAGATAATTGAGAATCCCCTTTTTTAAAAAGTCGTCTCAAAAGGGAATAATTAAATACTCGTTACCATAGGACTCTTAAATTCACAATTCTTAAATTCACAATTCTTAGGCCAAGTTCGGACATTATGCAGTAATCTTATGTAAATTAGAGCAAACCTTAATAACTACGGTTTATGAAGCTTCCGTTTCCCCGTGAACTTACAATGCTAAGCTTTTAATATCGCTGTCAAGCACAAGCTCGTTTCGTTACGTAATGTTTTATGACTGAAAGTAGTATTCAGAGAGCTCTGATGGAACTTTATTCAATTTAGGGCTGAGGTTTGACGCGCTTTCGTAAAAACTTGACGTGTTCGTGTTCTGTATGTAATATTAACGCCATGTCATGGAAACAGTTATTTTCCCATATTTCACGCGAAAACACGAGCCGAAACATGGATGCACAGAAAAACCATAAAAATAGACCAGCGCTGGGAATCACCCAGGTCCTCAGCATTCCGTGCTGCGTACTATTCCCCTACACCACCGCTGGACAGGAGACCAGACACGAATTTTTCCTATGTACCAATTTTCAACTTGCATTCTTTTCATAGCCACTTAGTAGGCTTTCACGGGATGACCGTAAAAGAAACAAAAATTTGGAATTGAAATAAAAAATACAAAAATACTCCAAATAGTAATCGTGAGTTATTTTTCCTCTAATATTTTAGTAAAGCTCTGCAATTTAGCTACTAGAAGTAGTTCTTTCGAAAGTCGATATCGTTACACCTATTTATTTCACCTCACCAAATCACAACCAAAATCCATCAATCAAGTCGCAGGCAAGAACTAGTTTAGTTCTACAAGGTGTTCAATTAAATAACTGAAAACCTTTGACAAACAGACAGCCTTGTTTCGTTTTAAGTTACGTATTATATTTGTACCGTAACTATTTAAAAGAAATGTCATATGTTTTGCTAAGTCTAATTCCAATTCACAATTTGTAGTCTAATTCTAATTTCTATTCTTTTTAGTGTAATTCTTCTTAATTCCTAACACTACACTCGTAATTAAAACTCGCAAATAAAAAATCATAAAATTGGGTTGAATTGCCATTGGAATTGTCAATATTGTCATTCATTTTGCCACTAAGACGTCACCAGACCTACATAACACTTTTTTTTAATTTTTTTTTTTTAATTTCACTGAACGTTCTGCCGCAGCGCTGTTACCAGAATAAGCCCTCCAGGTTCAAAGCGGTACTCTGACAGTTGCGGTCACAACCTTTGTAGTGCGGCATTATTTTAATGTGGGAAGGGCACTAGGGGACAAACAGGATAACTCCGAAGGTGCTGAGGCAAAATGGTGTGTTAAAATGTACAATTATACTTTAATTAAACATTTCTGGACGATTTTCAAGGTTTTCTACGCTTGGTTGCCGCAATACCAAGAGCCGCGAGGTGTATTTTTTATTTATTTAAAAACAAACAGTCTTACCACAAAACACAGATAGTTCAGAAGTCAATCTCCTGTATGTACTTCACTTTTCATACCTACGCTCGGCGGTCGCTCAAAGGCTGTTAACGTGTGGCACTCTTGTCTAGTTGTTTGATTTATTGTTGAGAATGAAACGGGAAGAATGAAAATATAAATTAATAACTAAAATATTTTAATTTTATAAATTTGTCACAGAAAATATCTTGCGACAATTTCGCTATTGACGAAATTCACGATTATTTAATTTAAACAACCGTCCACTGAACAGTTATAATAACTTTTTTTTGTTGCTCCATTATTGCACAAAAAAGTTCAAAAAAAAGTTCGTGTCTCAAGCGTATGGCACTCGCGCTCGCACTGGTCCCAACCGGGCCGAGATATCGTGTCCGTGAGCAGTGTCTATGTGTGCGTTGCTCGAGCGCACTTACATGGAGATTGAATTCTGAACAATCTGTGTTTTGTGGTCTTACACAATAATATTTTAGCTAAAGCTAAGAATTCGTTTTATATAAATAGACCTATAAGTTTCCTATAAAAAATCTAATATTAATTTATGTTATTTATGTATGAACTGTAAACAATTACAAACGTACAGACAGCATAGCAACGGAACCGTTCACCATGCTAAACAAGCATAGCACGGTGAACAGTCGTGTTGCTCTGAGTATGAACTCTGGTAGAGTTTGAAACGTGTCGGCGTAGGTGGTGGTAATACTTAGTTCATGTGATTTTGTGTGTTCTGAAAGCATAGAGATGGAGAAGCACACATTTCTTTTATCTTAGCGGGTGAGCAAATTAATTGTCTTTAGTTCATTGATATAGAGGCCTCCGCAAAGTAACGCCTTATCCAATAACTTCTTTCTTCTATGCCTGATACTTATATGGGTCTCAATACCTAATCGAAGTTTTATAATTGGATTTATGTTTCTGAATAGGATAAGCCAAGAAATAACTGGAACTTAGGAAGACGACAGAGATAATAAATATGTTTCGCCAGTGCTTGTATTCTGAATTCAGTCTCTCTTTAAACAACTTATCATCGAAAATCATAATTTCTTTTCTCCAGCAAAATCCGGGAAACCTTTCTATCACTTACATGATCTGATGTTGCAAAACCTTGTTTTCACTATAATTAGAAAACAAAATGACAAATATAATGTCCGCCTGGATTGCTACCACCATCTTGCTCGCTAATCCTGCCGTGAAGCAGCAGTGCTTGCACTGTTGTGTTTCGGCGCGGAGAGTAAGACAGCCGGTGAAATTACTGGCACTTGAGGTATTCCAACTTAGGCCTCTAGGTTGGCAACGCATCTGCAATACCCCTGATGTTTCAGATGTTTATGGGCGGTGGTGATCTCTTACCACCAGGAGATCCACTTGCTCGTTTGCCTTCCAGTCGAATAAAAAAAAATACTAAAAGTAATCCGTCAACCACAACTCCACTTCGCTAGATGGAGAATAAATTGCGAGCTCACAGCAAAGGGTATTATCCACTAGACTTGGAATAAATACGATTTTCTTTGAAAGAAAAGTTTAAAAGAGTGAAGCCGAAGTGATAGGACGATAAGAAGGCAGCGCAGTCTCACAGATTCAGTTCGCATTGTGAGTAAATATTGAGTTGGAAAAACTTTAAGCCTAGAATGGAATGTAAAGTACAACGGAAATAAATCAGAATCATTATTGCATTGGAAGTTTTTAAATATATTAAGAAAATAGATAAAGCAGATGGTTTAAAAAGTCAGTTTAAAATTAAGCTTAAATACTTTTGTTAGAGGTGTTATAGGATTAAAATAATAAATTTTTAACGTGTCAGAGAAAAATTTTGAGTATTTGTCATACAGCCTGTAAAGTAAAAATGAGTAAAATTATTTTTTATCGTTTTTACCCGGAGAGTCTCTATCGTTGGATAAGTATTAAAAAAACGTTATAGGTTTACAAATTAATTTAATTTCGAACCTCATAAAAATAGTTGGCATATTTTCCCGCTTTAGATATTTAACGTCCATTATTAAAGTCCATTTTTATTATAAGTAATAATGTTTTTTCACAGACTTGATATCGTTAAAATGCGTGTTCATTTATTTAACAACTAAGAAACATGTTACATTTAGTCTAAAACTAATGATTAGTATTAAATATCGTCAGCACAATAAATATGAGCACGGCAGAGCTTCAGCCAAGTCTAATTTACAAAGCAACGTCACACCACGTTGATGTATAAGTATAAAACCTTTCTGCGTATATTTTGTACCCTTGTTTTATTTCTCTAAGCATACAGAGCGCATGCTCGTAGCCTCGCTTACTGCGCAAGCGTGAATATTGAGTAAAGATGGCCGCAAATGCCCGGCTCTTGACCCATTGTAGTGACTAATTCTCACTATAAATCAAAACAAAAACCATTAACGTGACCAAATTGTGAAAAAGTGACGACTTATTGTTATTTCAAAGTAAAACTATAGATTATCTAGTTACTGTTTCGATTAGGAACTTGTAATGTAAGATAGTTTGCTGGGTTTGAGACTGTGTTGACAGCGCTGTGACAATCATTGGAGATGAGTGACTGCAATATTTTATGTGGCTTATCTGGATTTCGTTAGGATTTGCTCCGAACTTGGCGAGTTGTGACTGTCTCATTCGTTGTGGGATATAGAACATTGCAGCGCGAAATGCTCAATTTTGGAAAACAAGACGCTGTAACAAGGATTCAGTGGGTTGGATTTTCAAGGTAATTATTAGACTTAAATTATTATAATATTAGTAACAAATTATTCGTTATTAAAGAGCTCTAAAGTTGCTATTGATTTAATGATTTCTTTTACACATGTATCTTTAGCTGATTATATATTTCCCTACGCTTTCTTTAAGGAAATAACAAATGCGCGGTAATATTTTCCCCGTGCAAATATAAGGGTGTTTTCTCCGATAATAACTCGTGATTCAACATTTTTTAGTAAAATGTTAGACTTCTCTTATAAAAGAAGTTAATCTGTCACTGAAAAGGTTTATCTTAAATGTCAGATTTCCGATATTGCCGAGCCTCCGTCACTTTAATCCTAGCTGTATTTTGCGTCCAATGTCAATGTTACCTACCAGGTTTCTCTGGGGATAAATACAAGTGTGATTTTTTAATCCAGGTATTTTATTCAGAGAGAAAGACACTCAGAAACTCACAAACAGAAAGTTTTAATAAAAATTATTTTCAATAAAAATGTTTAAAAATTACTCTATTAGCTCGCATACGTGACGAACACTGACTTACAAGATACAAGGCCTTGCCTAGTTTGTGAGTCAGGACTCAACTTATTTGATTGTGCTAGGTTTGACCTATGCCTTCTTGTTAATTGTTTATTCCTACTTTGTGCAATTTTGTCTTATTGAATAAAGATTTTATTATTTTATTATTATTATATTTAATTGTAAATAATATCGAAGAGAGAACTTATAAAAAAATCGGCAAAGCGCGTGGGACTCGTGAACCGAGGGTTTCATAAAAGATTATAGGGACCTATCCATGAATATCCAGTGTTAGCAGATCCTTTCTTCAAGCAAAATGTAAGCAGTGTGGGGTCATTTTATTATTATTAAGTTTCCAATATTTCGACGCAGTTAAAACCAATAAAACATACATACAGTGGTACATACGACGTCCTCATTTTTCGAAGTCGGTTAAAGTCACTTCCCGCCGTCTATCTGGATTTTAATGCGGTTTTCACCATCAGTTAATTTATGTAAGGTTTCTATACAATACAAACTACTGATGCGATATTTATTTTAAAGCTATATAAACGAAGATGAAAAATGTGAACTATAATGCGTTTCCAAACCTTTATAAGGTGCACCTGTACAAATAAAGCCAGGGGCTCTACGAAATTCGAAAATCGAAGTTCGAGTCGTTCCATCCCTCTGACGCTTATACACTACTAGCTTTTTCCCGCGGCTTAGCCCGCGTGGAACTCGGTTATCGCGCGCTATTCCCTCGGGAAATGTACAATATAAATTCTCTGACTCATGAACTAACTCTGCCAAAAATCACGTCGATCTGTCACTCCGTTTCGACGTGAAAGACGGACAAACGTCGCTAGCTAATTATAAATGTAATAGCGCGTCCATATTTTTATTTCCGAAGGCAGCTTCTACGTTTCCAGGTGCCTATAATTGGTAAACAAGCTCGGCGGAAGTTTGGAAGCAATCAGCTCTAATTAATGTCCGGTTCAAGATAATAAGTCAATCAAAGATGCCCGTGATTTAACGAGCGCTGGTTTTAGTAACAAAGCATCGTAGTAACTCCAGGGCGTATTCATAATAACGAATCGACTTATAGAACTTACTACTTGTTGCCCGCGGCTCCGCCAGCGTGGTATTCGGTTATCGCGCGCTGCTCCCACGGGAACTGTGAATTTTTCCGGGATAAAAAGTAGCCTACGTCACTCTCGGGCCTATAAACTATCTCTATGCCAAAAATCACGTCGATCCGTCGCTCCGTTACGGCGTGAAAGACGGACAAACACACACACATATAAACACACTTTCGCATTTATAATATTAGTATGGATATAGATGGAATAATAGACTTGAATAATGACATCGACATCTATTATAAATATGTACAGACAGCGCACAAAATTTGTTCACAGCGCAGCTTTGTGAAACTTTCTAATTCTTCTAATTCTTCTTTAAAATATGGCTTCTGTCCTAATTGATAAGACAATTTCGCCAGTGTCTATGTATTCTCTTTCGAGAGGCAACGTTGTACGGTGATTGTAGTTTCTGCAACTTGATAGTAAAATTCCAGAAACCACGTGGAAACGACTTGCGCATTAAAAAATGTCAGACACGAGAGCAGTATAAAATTTTGTGATCACTGTTCACTGTTAAGGTTAATCGCCGCATAAAACACTATCAAAATTATACTTCAACCAGCCAAAGAAACAGAAATAGCAGAATTATACACAGCCCACACCCGCCATGTTTGAATGCCACAAATCGAATCCCGTGAAACTTTCACTATAGTTTGTTGACGGCTGTGACAGGCGTTGTGTCAAAGTAATATTGATGTTTGATGTGCCGCGCGTTTTGTTCCAAACAGCCAGTCTAGTGCCGTAAGGTACATAGATAATGTCAATGCATAATAAGTTCAGATCGATTAAGATGGCATGAATGAATTGAAGGAAATTATTTAGACATTTTTGTAGAAAAATGACTGATGCATGACATTTTCACATTTGCGTGAAGTGTATTATGTGCTCATGTTTATTGGTTTCTTTGTCAACTGTGGTTCATCAAAATTCCTTTTTAAAAACGTTTGTTATGCATTGTAAACATTTCATTCTATCCCCGCAATGGGACAAGTATAGAAATCGGTCACACGCTCATTCTGACGTCAGTTCAGTCACAATGGGTAGACTAATATTATTAATGGCGTCAGTCAGGGTTCGGTACTGGGTCCATTTCTCTTCGGGATAATGGTCAATGATCTTGAATCGGTAGTGAAGAACGCAACATGTCTTGTTTATGCCGATGATATTAAGTTGGTGCGCGGTGTTGAGGAGGTTGCTGACTGTGGGTTGTTGCAAGATGATGTTGCTTCGGTACTGCGGTGGAGTGTTGACAACAGGCTCTATTTCAATGTAGCTAAGTGTTGTGTATGTTCTTTCGGTCGCTCTTGCAGTCCATTGCTCAACCAATATCTGTTGGGAGAGGAGCCTGTTCACAGAGTATTCTCGGTCAAAGATCTGGGTGTTATATTTGATACGCGTCTTACGTTCCATGATCATATGAGGGAGCTTGCCGCTACTTGTTTTCGTAGACTCGGATTCGTCTGTCGCAACGTCAGAGACTTTCGTGATCATGGAGCTATAAAGGTCTTGTACAATGCCTTAGTGAGAAGCAAGTTGGAAGCATCAGCCATCGTCTGGAATCCATATGAAACCTCTTACTCCTTACTTTTAGAGAAGGTGCAAAAGGCCTTCTTAAGGATGTTTTTTAAGAAGGTGTATGGATACTATCCCTATCTATATCCCTCAAAATTTCTGCTTGGCACTCTGGGTTTTAATTCTTTGGAGGTTAGACGTAATTACAGTCTCCTTACTTTTGCATGTCGAGTTTTGCGAGGAGATGCAGACTGTCCTGAGCTTGTGGAGCAATTGGTCAGATTATATGTCCCAGAAGTACCCAAAATAACTCTGAGACCGCGTACGCGCGCCCTCCTGGCGGTGCCGGCATCGCGCACCGTGTCGCACCGCAACGCGCCGCTGCCGCGCGCGCTGGCGATGCTCAATGCGCTCCTGGCGGCGATGCCGGATTGTGATATATTTGCGGGGCGTTGGGCTACCGTGTGTCGTCAGTGCCTGACGTTTTGTGAGATGATGGATGACAGGCTAACCACTGTTCCTACCTGATATTTTTTTTTTATATGTTTACTGTAGTTTCACAGTGTATTAGTACTAACTGTAATGCTGTGTAAATAAATTTATGTTCAATAAATAAAATAAATAAAATAAAATTAAACACATTTAATTTTCATCAGTCCGGGTTATAAGTACGGAAAGTTACACGGTAAATCTCTCGTCATTTTTACTAGAATGATGTACTAAACTAAGGCCAGAATCAGGGTTTTCACAGAGGTGAAATAACGCTAGATGGTGTCAGTATCGTGAGGTCCGTTTAACGTTTGCTTGCGATTGGCTCATTTAGTTATTTAACCAATCAAACGTCAATCGGACCTCACGAGACTAACGCCATCTAGCGATATTCTCTGCGAAAACCCTCATTACTACGATATATTTTCGCCAAACGTCGTAAACCCTGATGATGATGAGCCCTAGATTATCCTAAATCGTCGCAATTTTAAAAGCCGCGGTTTTATTCAGTAAAATCGAGTCCTAATGAATAATTGATCTGAAAGCCCCTGTCTTTCGTTTAACCGCTATACAATACGCTTTTGTTGGTGCGGCGCTATTGTTTTTAAGTTGTCCTGATTTAAGTGAGAGGAGATTTGATTGAAAATGCTAGAAGGCACAAATGAAGGCTTCGCTTTATCATTCCAGGGTTTCATTCAACGCGATGTAGTAAATATATTTTTGTCCTGAAATTGAGTTTCAAGTTACACAAAAATATTTATACAATTATTATTATTTATTTATTATTGATTTACAGCGTTGCAGTTGATATCAATTCGCTGTAAATTTGAAAACTTGAAAACAGTCACATACAATAAAAATAACAAATAGGTAGTCATACAATAGAAAAGTTATTTAGAAATTTTAAAACACCCTCCACCCAGAAGTCAGGTTACAGACAAAATAGGTACTCCGGACACGTCTTTCACCTTTCTCCGCGGCATTATCAGCGGACGTTGACGTTAACACTTTGACGGTCGGTCGAAGAATGAGCTCGCTCAGAATGGATGGCCAAATATTCAACGCAAGCTATTTGTATAGCTTGACCACACTCCTTTGGGAAAGAGCAAATAAGATTTCTAATTTTATTTTATCGGAATTTTAGTTCAACTGTCAGATATTATAGATCTTTGGGTTTACGCGATCGAAGTCCCGGGTAAAGTGCAGTGAGCATATCATTATGCGCTAGCTACTTGCAGAAAAATATGCTGGCTTACTGGGCTACAATCTCTATTGTATGTATTTTAGCTTCTGTATTTCTTGCACGCTTTCGCTTGTGTCTTGTGCCATAACGGGGCGTGCCTGAACTGGGTTTTAAAGATAAACCTTTCTATTACGGGTTATACTTAGTCGGTGGTTAATCTTACTTACTTAATATCGGTGCAGTTTACGACATGATCTGTTTTTGTCATTTCGTTTTTTTTAATAGGGCATATTAGGCAAAGCTATGCGCAGGGGGCGATACTTGCGCATACCATATTATACACGTCGCCATGACGGGTGACATGAATGACCATGACCAAAGAGTATTAAGTACCTTTAGAAGAAACCATGGCATATTTTATATGTCATGGTCAAACGATAGAGCTATATTTCCAAAAAAATAAAAATTATCCTACGTAAATTTAAAAGTGGATAATCGAAAAAAACTGCTTCGAGAAGCGTCGTAAGTTCAATTTTAATCCTTTCAGAGTTTTAAAGAACTTGTCAAAAACTGTTTTACGTTATGTGCTAGTGCTGCATTCTGGCGGCAGAACTTGGCAATAATATTCCTAATTATTCGTTTGCGATTGTTCGTTAGCGAAATATCACTAGATGGCGTTAGTTTGCAGTCACAACTAAATTGGAAAAATAAACAATCTCGCTTGTTATTAGCTCATTTAGTTATTCATATTCAACCAATTACAAACGTGTCACAAATGTGAAAATTGTCAAGCGCACCTCTGATATTAGCACTAACTAGCTTGTCAGAGAAACTCTTACTATCCATACTAATATTATAAATGCGAAAGTGTGTTTGTATGTTTGTGTGTTTGTATGTTTGTGTGTTTGTGTGTTTATGTGTTTGTGTGTTTGTATGTTTGCCTTTCACGTAGTAACGGAGCGACGAATCGACGTAATTTTTGGCATAGAGATAGTTTATGGGCCCGAGAGTGACATAGGCTATTTTTTATCCGCGCGCGATAACCGAATACCACGCAGGCGGAGCCGCGGGCAAAAGCTAGTCGGAAATATAAAGCATAAAAATAAATTGATAAATGGGCTAAATGGCCATATGAGTATGAACACAACTTTTATCAAGAGTTGAAATGGCATTAACACTTTCTCCACAAAAAAAAAACGTTTAAATTATTTAGTACACGAGCGAAGCCAGGTAAAGGCTTGTATCAAACAGATAAACATCGTGTTTTATTTGTTTTGAATGTTTATCGATATAATCTGAAACTACTGCTACGATACCGTAGTATCAGTGGACACTACCCTTAATATTTACCGTCTACCCAAAATAGAACCATTCATTGACCAGTTCGGGGTATAATCATCAAATAAACTCGTTTTACAGGGTATTCGCTCCCCAAATTAACCAATAACGGTTGGTTATCTCGTAAAACAAGTTCAATAATACGTTTAGTGAGTAACCATTCTGCGGAACGGTTTACGATGGATATCTATTACAGTCAAACGGTAACGGCTTTATAGTGATGTTGCGGATATACTCATATTCATTTGTAAATTTTTACTATGAATATGAATGCATAGTCAGCGTCATGTAGATGAGCGGTTACGGTGTATAAAATTATCTTCACACGACTCTACTGTGAATCGACATGAGGACCGGATGGCTAAGGGCCTGTTGTTTGATCATTAGTTAAAAAACTAACAATTAAAATGTATGGCAAAAATAAAAATCATCATCATCATCATCATCATGTCAGCCGAAAGACTTCCACTGCTGGACATAGGCCTCCCCCAAGGCTCTCCACTCAGACCGGTCTTGTGCTTTTCGCATCCACCGCGATCCCGCGATCTTAGCCAGGTCGGCGTCAAAATAACAATAGTTAATACATTTCAATGGAAATTTGACTATTAATAACTTTAACTACTGATCAAACAACGGGTCATTAATGGTTAGAGAACCTAACTACGAAGCTTGGGTCCCGGGTTGGAATCCCGACCGGGGCAGATATTTTTTGATACAGGTCTACCTAATATAGTCTCAGTCGCATCGGTCAGAAGTAGTCTGAATCCGTCGTGAACCCACGGTTTTAACGAGGTTCCAATATAAATAACCTATTTAAAGATAAAGCAGCCCATGCGTTTGTTTGACGTGTTTTGTGTCCATGTGTCGTTACGCGTCATAGAGCTGTGTCAATTTCACATAATAATATGAGAGAGAGATAGATTTAAAGTGAGAAAGAAAGAGATAGAGAGACTAAGTGCAAATACTCAAATTAAAGCAATGTTTCGTTTGGCCAACCCTATTTTACTACAGGAACTATAAACGGACATTCAAATTCGTCAATGTTAGAGGCAACATTTTGAGTGGTCATAAATTTCAACCCCATAAAATGTCTTTGATGGCTTATTTGTCAACCCTATTATGATTTTTACGATGTACACAAAGTTCTACAAGTTTTTAAACCGCTTTAGTACGGAAATGGACTGTAGTTTTACGGCAAGTGTCAAGCTTGGTTATAGGGTTGGCGAATAATGCAATTGCTGTAGTTTATTGAATTGCGCTATAAAATTTAGATTGAAGTAATCGGATTTATACTGGGTCGATTGTTTTTGTATAGCTTCTAGAGACTGCAGACTTTAGTACCTATATCTACATGGTGATAAAAAAAAAACTTTATTTTAACTTAAATCAAGGCTACTGATTAATACCTAATAATGGTATTAGTAATGGTAGGTACAAGTAGAAATGTTGTTACAAAAATAAGATAAAAATTGTATGTAGAGCAGATAAAGTATTCTTGTGGCTCAATTTTCATACTAAACTTTTTTTCGAATTACAATATTTCTCTACTTGTAAGTATCGTATTGGTATGGAGTAGTGTAAATGTCAGTGAAATTATAGTGCACGATTTTTAACAGCTTATTAGCTTCACTTGTAAATAAAATAGGTAAAAATCTCGCAACTTTATTTCTACCTATTTTCAATCGTTATTGTTTTAAAAATATGGTATTTTTATAAGAGCTCCAAAGACAATGAATAACCATTTGCCATCAAAAAAGGATTTCTTTATTTAAAAATTATTTCTACTAAGTAACGTAACAAAAAAAATACATTGTATGTTTTTTGTACGGAAGAAGAGCAATAGCAATCAATGGATTGATCATAGCAACGTATGCTACGCCCGTTCTGTCCAATTTGGCTACGCTCGACTATTTCGAGTGGCGGCCCACACTGTTCAATTAAAGCACCCTGTACATGGGAGCCTATTCTCGAACGCGCAATATCGAATGGTTTGGAAGTTAAGTTCCAAGTCAATTGCTCGTTGGACGTAAAATAAATACGATATGCGCGCTGTGCGGCATTTATATCTGCACTATTTTAAAAAAGCTACCTCAAAATGGAAATTTTGAAACTGTGCACTTTATCAACATATTTTAATAATCAATTTCGTTGATTGTATTGATTTGCAATACCCCTGGCGGTGGTGATCTCTTACCATCAGGAGACCCAATTGCTCGTTTGCCTTCCAGTCGAATAAAAAAAAAATTACGTATGTACAATTTTTTTTCAAAGTAGTGACGATATATTATCTTAAATCTTGTGCTCAATCCGTTCTGATCGGTACCACTGTATTTACCTGTACCACTACCATGAGTCTACAGTGACCTTAATCGATAGCGACGGCGTAAATCATTAGTATAAGTTTTTGGTTACGAAATACGTCTCGATCGCGTTCACATTAAAATCTCAATTTGTATGGAAACACGAACATCGCAAACGTTCCGCTATAGGCGTTATTTTTAACGCGAACGAGACGTATTTTGTAACCGAAAACTAACAGTAAGGGTACTGTAAAATTCTCCATACAATTAATTTACGCCGTCGCTATCGAGTACGGTCACTGTAAACTCATGGCAGTGCTAATGCTAAACTTGCCGCCACGCAGCAGTGCTTATTATGCTGTATTCCAGTGTGAAGAGTAACGCAGCGGGTGGAATTAGGTTGGTTATTTTTGTTTTGCGAGTATCTATAGGTAGTGAACCTTATTAATTACACATTTATTACAAAATACTAATTTATTCTAAGCAAAAAATCTATCCATACTTAATATTATAAATGCAAGTGTGTTTGTGTATTTATATGTTTGTCCTTCTTTCACGCCGTAACGGAGCGACGGATCGAAGTGATTTTTGGCATAGAGATAGTTTATAGGCCCGAGAGTGACATAGGCTACTTTTTATCTCAGAAAAATGCACAGTTCCCGAAGGAACAGCGTGCGATAACCGAATACCACGCGGGCGGAGCCGCGGGCAAAAGTTAGTATTTACATAAATATAAGTAAAATACATTAAAAATATATTATTCATAATTGTAAGATTATATAACTTAATCGGGGAAGTCTTATGTCCAACAGTGGACGTCCGGCAGCTGATATGACGATGATGATTGGTTATAGTCATAAGTGAGAAGTTTGACAAGCGAGAACGCAATTTAAATTTCTCTGTTTTTAGAATATTCCTCCACTGCAGGCGCACTCGAACATTTCCTATACAGGGTGTACTCCAGCAACGTCCTAGCTTGTATCGTGTACGCTCAAAACACGGGTACCGCTATTGGGGACTGTGTTGACATTTCCACTGCCACTTATCGAGAGATCTGGTAACATTTCGATTGGCGCTTCATACGAAAGACGATGGATAAATGCCTGTGCTGAAGAGCATCGCTGGGTGAATCGAGGGTAGTTCTGTGAGCGTTTCAAGCACTTTCAATTTCCTCTTGCTTATACTGAAGAAATGAGTCAGGTAGAATGGAAGGATTTTATAAATTATGCAGGTGGTAGGACCTTGTGCAAGGTCCGCCCGGATTGCTACCAGTATCTTGCTCGCTAATCCTGCCGTGAAGCAGCAGTTGTCGTGTTTCGGCGTGGAGAGTAAAACAGCCGGTGAAATTACTGGCACTTGAAGTATCCCATCTTAGGTTGGCAAGGTTGCAGATGTTTATGGGCGGTGGTGATCTCTCACCATCAGGAGACTCACTTGCTTGTTTACCATTCAGTTGAAAAAAAAAACAATGTGGTCTGCATGTGATACAATTAAAAGTCATTAACATTTCTTGCTTATGTTCTCTCATTTCTTCAATATATGCGACAAGAAAAACTTGGAGTGTTTTGACCGGTCGGTTATAAGTATAATTCGACGTTTAGTAAGACAACGGAAGAATTTTAATTCCTTTAGATTAAGCATCGGTATGCTCTTTAGTTTTTCACTAGCCCTTTAGCCGCGGCTCCGTCCGCATATAATTCGCTTACCTATCACTCCCGCGGGAACTATGGAATTTTCCGGGACAAAAGCTATCCTATGTCCTTCCCAGCCCGCACTGGGCCCGTATTTGACCTACAGTCCTTACATACCGAGAGGAGGCCTGGGCCGTGCCGTCGGACATAATACATAGGCCGAGATTATAATAGTTAATATGAATTTACTTTAAACCAACTAAGCGTTCTCAGCATATCCCTAACGTCTATTATCTAAGCTTCCTGCAGCCTGAAATTGATAAACTTACAAAGACCCCGTCACGCTATAATCTCGACTGAAAGATGCTAAAGCTGTTAAGTTCCTAGCACCGCCTTTGAAGTTCGACACTTAGTCGGTTATCTACTATACTCCATTTATTTTAACATTTGAAACTTAACGGTGAAATTTGCACACGTTTTTAAATGAAACAATGAAACTATGGAAAATTGTGTTAACTTCTATACTAAAAATATATTAAATACCGCTAATAAATGTACATGTAGGTAGGTGTTTTTAGTCAATTTGTGTTTGAAATACCTACCGAGAAATGTGTGTTACAATTTTACCGTTTTTTTTATCCGACTGGAAGGAAAATGAGCAAGAGGGTCTCCTGGTGGTAAGAGATCACCACCGCCCATAAACATCTGCAACACCAGAGGTATTGCAGATGTGTTGCCAACCTAGAGGCCTAAGTTGGAATACCTCAAGTGCCAGTAATTTCACCGGCTGTCTTATTCTCCGCGTCGAAACACAACAGTGCAAGCACTGCTGCTTCATAGCAGGATTAGCGAGCAATATAGTGGTAGTAATCCGGGCGGACCTTGCACAAGGTTCTACCACCTAAAAATTAATTCAAATCTTAAATTAAATGCAGTATATTATTATGTTCTTGTGTTGAATATGCTACTATCAACTCGGCCTATACTGGGTGTGGCCTACAATAAAAAAAAAAACAGTTAAAGAAACAAGCAAATAAGTAAAACATAGATCGTACTCGTCAAACTGAAGGAACGAAATTAGTTAAGCGACTTTTAAAAATAATAAGTTTTTTTTATTTTTATTACACTTTAAAGTTTATTCCAAGAAGAGTAAAGTAAAATGTTTGATGTCTGTAGCGTGACAGACAGGCGACGTTAATTGGATTCTAGGATGGCGTAAATACATTGATAACAGTATTTAATTTGTATGAAGAAGGGAAAAAGCCTCCATTATTTTTAAAAGTCTCTGAACTAATATTATTCAGTTTGACGGGACGATCTATGTTTTAATTATTTGCTCGTGTTAGGTACAGGCCACACCCGGTATACGAATATATTACACACAAGCACGCACAGACCTCTCGAAAAAAGAAGGCTTGGTTAATAGTTCCCAAGTAAATAAAAATAAATAGACTGCACGTAATACCGCACTTATAGAAATCTCCTTCCTAGTAGAAGTCCCGTTATTGGTTTCTGCTTGTTATAAATATAAAGCATCCTTGTGTAGTCTGCATGTTACTTCGGATTGTTCGTTGTGTATGATTTGTTAGTTTTAGGTTAAGTACCAATAATTACTATTACATTGTTACATTGCCACATCTTCCAATAAGTCTTAGTGGGAATTTTTTAGGATGTAGGCTATACTTATCGCATTATTTTAATGTACTTTTACTATTACTTGTGTCTGTATCTGTTTTTTTCCCCAATAAAGAGAAAAAAAAAGTGGGCTCAGTGCGAATTGGGAACTTCACAAATACCATTAAATTTTTTCACCGGTGTATGCAAGTTGCTTTCTTTACCGTAAAGCTTATCGCAAATTTGAAATTAAACGTTGCATATGATTTTTTTCATTCAAAATGGATTGAAGAATATTATTATTGAATACATTTAACTCTCGTCAGTCTGGACCATCAGTCCGTGAAGGTTACATGATGATTCTCCCGTCATTCTTTCCAGAATGATGGGCTGAACTGACGCCAAAATTAGCATGTAACTTAAATATGTCTAAATACTCAGATTTATGTCTTTCCGACGACAAATACACAAGACAACAGAAGATCGTTATTAGGAAAACGTGCATTAAAGACAAATAACACCAAAGGCATATTTGTTTCGGAAACTGGCAAAAAAATCTAATCCTGATCTGATATTCCACTCCCGTTTCACCTGAAGGAGTGTGACGATACCGAAATCCAATTCCAGGTGTCGCCAACGATAAAGATTTTGCATAAATCAGTGATATAATCCAATATTACCCGCATTCTGCCCTCCCTGCCGCCTAATGTCCCCCCATTCAAATCTCTATTCCAATTTAAATGACTTATTTCATTACCGCGTACGTTCAACGGATTTGGAACGAACTGTGGGCATAAATTCTGAAATTGATAATAAAATTTTACTAGGTATTAGGGTATTTGGGGGTATTTTATATCGACTGAGAGAGTGTGGTGAAAATCGGGGACAGATTACGGCGTTAATTTTACCGATAAGACTAAAGTAGCTGATCAATGCAACTTCGTCTATGTCTAATTGAAAAACAAGGGGAAATAACGTAAGTCTGTATTTTTACCGGAACCAGTGTCGTCGGAAATGCTCGCAGAGTCAACAGAAAAATTCCATACGATTACTTGTAACGAACTTGCTCACATAATTTCACGAGAATAGAGCACAGACAGTTAATAATGATTTATGGTTTTAGTGATGCAGGTCTATACTAGAGAAACGGTAGACAGGCTGCTAGCGGAGTCTTAAGAATGTGATTATGCTGCCACCCCTTTGGTCGCCACCTTAAAATCGATCAGTCAGTCATCAGTTTGATCCAAATAATAGCTTATGCTAGAGTGTTACTCCATATTTTCCGTTCTAATCACATTAGCATAATAGTGTCTGGTGAGATACTGTTGAGACCATAGACTGACTAGGTAATTTTGTGTTGCATAAAGTATAAATTCAACCCCTACTACATTTCATAAACTCGAGTTCAGGTCTTACTTTGTCTTGGGACAAAATTCGTATTTTCTTTTAGCAAACGATACCGTTTGGAAATATAGTATTCAATATTCAAAAATAAAATTACTAAGGTACTTTGACCCAGGAATATATATAAAAGGTGTATATTCTCGAAGTTCTCTGTATACATAAGTTATGAGATAAAATTGACGTCGAGTAAGAAGAAACTTAAAATACAAAAACTCATAATTCAAAAGCATAAGAAGAAAGTTATTTATGAAAAGGGAATGAATATGTCGAATTACTTATAAGTAAAGTAAACTCTCAAAATATCTCTTTGTTTTTAAACATACCTACATGAACATACATTTTGCGATAGCTTTGTAAGAACAATGAGCTATTTAAAAGCGTTTCCAAGATATTTCAGCCTCAATACATCAAAGAGAACTCGGTCGAGATCAAAAAACATGACTCACATCGAGAATAAATTGATAGTACCTTTGTGATAGCATAGAGTAAATTGATGATGTAGGTATTAAGTCAAATTGAGAAGCAGTTTGAGGGTATTGCGCAAAATATCGTTATAAATTCACCAAATACAGTCAAGGCTAAAGATACACATCAGATCTTTCTGACAATACATTTCTGATAAAGTTACATAGTTGGAACCAACTTGCATCTACTATTAATGAAAAGCTTACTGTACTGAGTAACAAAAACTGTGACCCTACAGTTTTAGGCCCTTTTAAAAACATAAAGAAGCTAGTCCACATCACAGAAAACCAAAAAGCTGGCTGCTTTCTCAGATATTATTTTTATTTGTTATTAGTTATAAAGTAAATAATCTATGTCATAAAATGTCTAATAAACTTTGCTGAACTTGGGTCTTTAGTGCTATATCGTATGGTATTACTTTACAGAATCTGAGCGCAACTTGTGAATTAGTTTTCCAAGAGCAAAAACAGCTCGAGCAACTTTGGTTTTCATCTCACGACACGGATATTGGAAGCCGAGATTTGCGGGAGACACTTTAAATTGGAACATTTCGAGTGGGTAGAAATAAACAACTTTTAAATTATAGGAATTACAAAATTGTTCTCTAAATTATTTTGCAGAAATGAGGTGTGGAATTGCCAGTCTCCTTTCCTGGAATCTTAAAAACTGGAATTAATGAGGTTGGAAGTTAGCGAGTCAGTTGAAATTAAAGTAAAGCAGGCTCACCGTATGCTCAAGTTGCCACGATACCGAGAAACCTTGAGTGTTCTTTTCATTATGGAAGTACATCAAGCTACATCAGCCATCATTTTATCTATAGTACATACATTTACTCTCCTATTCAAGTCAAAGTCAAAATATCTTTATTCAATTTAGGCCATAACAAGCACTTATGAATGTCAAAAAAATCTACCACCGGTTCGGAAAAACCTCTGTTGAGAAGAATCCGGCAAGAAACTCAACGAGGTAACGAACCAAGACGAAAGACCAAAGAACGGGGGTTAAATTCTTTAGAAAGTTAAATGAATTTCTAGTCTTCCATCTATTTTAATTGCTCTTGTCGTGACACTACATGTACAGCCTTTATAAACCATATTATGAATTAAATCTAATATTTTGAAAGCCCTGGTGATAGTGGTTTGACCTATGTCCTATTATGTAGATGATCGTGGGTTCAAACTCGGGCTTACACATCAGTTTTTCGGAATTTATGGGCAAAATTACATTTGAAATTTGTTACGAGCTTTACGGTGAGGGAAATTAAATACACTGCGAAGCAATTGCATGCTATGTATGATGTTCCCAATCCACACTCGGCCCTTTTGAGGGAAGTCCTGTGCCCAGCAGGGAGACGTATATAGACGATTCTATTGAGACACCACTCTTAAGATAATGTCATAACGGCACAAATAACAGCAATCGATTGTCACTGAATATGGGTTACTGGTACGATCCACTTTGTAATGCCTACCGATGTCGGTATCTTATTACTCATACGATATAAGCTGCGATTATATATGATTCTCTGCCGATATCGGAGCTGGCACACTTTACGATACGCTTTTATCGAGGGTATTCAATTATATAACTCATGGAGAAAGAATTGACACTTATTAAAATCAGAAGTTTTTTTTTGCTCCATTGGCTGAGTTAATAAAGCTTGTTTATGGACTACCCCACCCATCGGCCTTTGTTCTGGCTTAGAAAAAGTAGCCGACGTCAATAGGAAGATGACCCAAATTGAACAAGCTCAAACACAAGGCAATGGAAAAGACAATCCGACAAACCGATCCGTGGTGTAAAGCTGTTCTGGATTGGAGCCCATGGAACCAGAGAAGAAGAGAAATTGACAGACCCCAAATGGGTTGTTTCCACTGCTCAAAATAAACCAAACAGAATCCGTTCAAGGAGGCATAGAAACCAAGAATTTGGTAGAAAACGGAATTCTACCTACCTCTATTGACTCTCAGGGCCCGATAAAGACATACAAAAGCTTTACGCACGCAAAAAATACACTTGAATTCGACTACTTCACAAGATATACAAAATTTGCTACGATACCTTTGGAGAAATTTACGAGAAATTCGGGAACCTACTCACAACTATTATCGTAGGGATTCATCATTTTAGTTTATTTAGGATTATAATTTATACCTACCTCAAACTGCGAC
Organism: Choristoneura rosaceana; assembly: GCA_037349165.1. Taxonomy (NCBI): domain Eukaryota; kingdom Metazoa; phylum Arthropoda; class Insecta; order Lepidoptera; family Tortricidae; genus Choristoneura; species Choristoneura rosaceana. The sequence goes on along the minus strand of JAZBNJ010000018.1, from coordinate 8,616,839 downwards.
TCAACTCGCCAAAAAATCTTTTAATGAAGTGGGGTTTCGTTTTCAAAATAAAGCGACGTTTCCTTTGATTACATTCTTCTATATTCAGCATTGAGAACCTTCCTTCCAGGTGGTGTTAAGCTTTCCATTATGCTGACTTTTAATTCTAATTTAAACCATTGAAACTGAGCTTACCACAAATTAATACGAGCAGTAAACAAGGTCTCGCTCTCGTTAATGTCCGCAATACCGCAAGATGTCGGTGTGCTGCATTCCAGCCAAGCAGCCTAGACTAGACACCCTATAGTGCTAGAGGGTAGGACAGCTAGTCCACTTTGTACCAAATGGAAGTTCATAGTCAAAATACCATAACGGGACCTATCACGCTATTTAACACAAGAGGAGGACGAGGAGTCTACTCGTGACCACGGCAACTATAATGATGCTGAAACGTCGAGGTAAATATTACTTGTGTTAAATAGCGTGATAAGTCCCGTTAAGATATTTTGACTATGGGAGAGAATCACGAATGTTTAAAACGTCAAATAGAAGTTGTTTAAAATTTAAAATGAATCTGAAATATTTCTGCAGGCTCTGGGTTAATGAGACTGAATAGTCTGTGAATGTATTTTTTTAGGATTTGTAAATTGTGGACGTGATTAACAAATGTTTCGAAATTGTTCGATGTTCAATCTGTATCAAATCAAAGGCGTGACAATATTTTACAGATAGATGTTTGATGTTAGACGCTATCTTTTGTTAAGCAAAATTAAAAAAATCCTAAAAAAACCTCGCCGCTTGCAAAAGAATTCCTAAATAATTAAAAACACATCTTAAGTATTACTATCTTAATAAAAAGTAAGGAGCGAAGATTTCAGATGATTGAATCAATGTTTCTGAATTTTACTCAATTCCTTGAAGCAGGATTTATACCAGAACAGATGGAAATAGATTATTCTTAAAACACAAAAAAAAGACATAGAAAGAGAGAGTATAGTTTTGACGTTTAAAATATAAACACAGTTAAAATGCTACAAACGGTCAACTCATTTCAAATTTCTGAAGTAACTTTAAGGCTTTTAAGATTATTTATTTCTCATGAGATCATTACTTTTCTTAAAGACTAAATTAAATGCGCCAACGGTCATGCTAACAAAATCAAAGTGAGTAGAAAATAAATACAAACAGGTATAGTGTACTTAGATTGCTAGTACAAAAGTACAACAAAGTAACTGTTGTTTTAATGTTCGTTATTTTTTTATATTACAGTTTTAGCCATAATTAGACTAGCTTATGATTGTGAACAAACTTTCGGTAGTCTATGCTGCGGCACAGCAGTTAAACACAATTACATGCAATAACGTCGACCTGGCTTTAAACTAAGCACCTGGTTGACTCCCGTTCTCGGATGTTTCGAACATATTAACAACAATTATTACACCAACGGTATGAGAGTTGATGTTAAGTTCTGACGTAGACATTTGGTGACGTAGCACTAATCTTGAGTTTTCATCCACAATTACCTCTCATATTTCGTTTTCTATAATGATGAACCGTATATCGGCAAAATCTACAAGACACTGATAAAATTGTCCATTTTTTTAAAACTAACTAATCTGCGATGAAGTTATTATTAGGTACCGTCTGAATCAATTAAAGAGATTCTTTATGATAAATTTTAGCTTTATTATTAGCTTGTACTTTATTATGCAATTGGGTCCAGTTTGTAGTAATAGTTAAATGATTTCACAATTTTAATAAAAACACTCAACCCGACTATATCCCCATTAAAAAATTTATCGTCTCAACCTAAATGTTCACAAGATCAATAATTATAGGTGTCACGAGCTAAATGTACTGGAATTAAAGATGCCTCCACTGGCTTCGCGGATAATGTCCCACAAACTTTAGCAATAATTTTATCAGACAACGCCCTTTAATAAATAAGAGAAATAAATGAACGTGGCAAAGATAAACCGAGTTTAATCAATAAATTGTAAATTAGATTAGAATCCTTAATTATGGTGTTAAGTAGATTTAAAGGTGAAGTTTTAATGTTTATAGGTGCTATCGTCTTATCCGTTTTAAGACTGTGTTATTACTTTGTTGAACACCATATCGCCTGAGTGTGAATAAAATCGTCTACGTAGCTAAAGACATGTCTCACCATTTTTATAGCCGTATCTGCAAGAGAAAAAATCTACACGGTTAATTATCAGATTGACTTATAGTGGACAAATAATGGGAAATAGTGGATATTAGATTGGTTAAGAAATTGCTTTTTCTGTTCTGTCATGATGTCAATATATGGTATGTGTTGTCTGTTTTTGAAATTGGATTCTTATATTAAGGTAGGTGAGACATAAAAGGCTCACCTTTATTTAAAATGATATATTTTTAGAAATAGGATAATATTAAGAAGTTTCTCAGTTATTTAAGTTCTTATTGTATACCCCCTTGCAAAAAAAAACGGGCACCTAAGCTTACTTTCTAAGTTTCTATGCCTAAAAATCTGAAAAACCATAGGTGCCCGTTTTTTGCAAGGGGGTTTATAACAAAATATTTAGTTACAAAAATATTTCGGTAATCTTGAGAAGTCCAAGTCTTTTTAAAAGGTCTATTTTGAGTCTAGAGGATATTAACAAGAGGAGGAGGAGGAGGTCAACAAGAAAAATCAAAAATTTTGACAGTAATAACAGGTTTTACAACTTTTCAACTTTAAGCTTATACATAAAACAATATTTTGTATCTTCACAACAGGAGAATATTCTTAATCAGTGGAAATATTTAGATTTGGGCCTTATTATTAAGGTATAAGAAATCGTCTATTTTTCTCAAAAATAGCTAAAAATAAAATTAAACCTTTATTGGTTACAGCGTTTTTAACATAAACTTTTAACAAAAAAACAAGAAAAGCATCGGCGATTGTTATCCACTTAACCAAAATTTCTTTGGACCTTATTGAACTAAAGGCTTTATTTATAAAGAATCGAAACTAATAATATTGAGACACTTCACTTTTCTTGTATTTTTTAATTAGGAACCTTTTATCAAACCAGCCTTGTTAAGATATAAAGAGCTGGGCTTTTTTACTAACGGAAACAGTGGGCCTCATTAGCTCTAGTACAAACTCTAGAATAACGGATAATATTTATGTATTTAGTTATCTAAGTTATCTAGCTTGTCTTTGCACACATATACATTAAAATATATCATCTCTGTGATTAAAATACGAAATAAATCATGAAACTTAATAAAAACAAACCTTATTTTAGTAAAAAAATACATGAAGCGCAGACGCGACCTTCGTTTTGATTGTATGGATATGAACGCTACTGAAAAAAGAGCGGCGTGTGCGAAGCAAAGCGTTGTTACCAGCAAGGCTACCACGAAATTCGATATTCGAAGTTCGTATCGTACCGTCCCGCCTACGCTTATGTTATTTAATACGAGAGTGAGAGGGACGGTACGATACGAACTTCGAATTTCGTGTTTCGGAGTAGCCCTTCAGCTCGTTGTATCGACTACTTCTATGTGTGCGTGATGTGTTGAACGAATAGTAACATTACCTACAGCTGTTATTTTTTGATACTGGGCCTTCTATGCCTCACCTACCTTATGCAAATAGAAACATGATCAATTTACTTTGTTATTTCAATCATAGTGAATCTGTTATGTAAATTATGATAATATGCATTAATATTAGCTAGTTGAATTTACCAGCGTTGATATTGTTGCAGTATTATTAATAATGTTTGCATGCCAATGTACGAGTATCTGGTTATCTGTGTCACTACACATTAGCGCTATTTATAATACCAATTCTACCACGTTTAAAGCAAAATAAACTATTTCATTTCATTTGAACCTTTGAACATTTTTTATGCTCTAGCTCCTGTTATTATTTTGCATAAAACTGCAATTTCTTCATCGTTCCGCAATTTAGCATCTATAAAGCGACCCATAAAGTATAAAACACACTTAGGCAACCAGTAAATCTCTCCGTAGACACCGTTTTATCTGCCATGTTTCTGGCAGGCAATCTGAACCATTTGATCCAGCATTACGACGGCCCCGCTCTAATGTAGCGGAAACGAACGAAAAATGATCATCAGATTTGCGATTTGATTTAATTTAGTTTAATGTTCGGCCTGTGAAAGAATGTGGTTTTTCATTAAATCTGGATTATAAGGATAAACTCCAGGATTCCTGCAAATTCTTTGTTCGTAGGTACTTATTACTCAATTGGACCGTTAAACATTGTGGAACTTTTTTAGAGTACATACGCATTGCTTGACAAGTAGAATGTTTACAACTTAAGACATGGATAAGTCGATTTTTAGAGTATTTTCAAGTCATAATTGAACAATCATAAAAAAGGGAAAAATATATCTTGCACCAAAATTTTTGATGCAGTGTTATCTTGTTTCTATCTAACATTATGATGATTGAAAGTATCTTTAATACGGCAAAATGTAGTACAATAACTTTAATAATGTTTAAATTACTGTTTATTATTATTATTATTTATCTAATAATAGAAAATATGTGAGAAGACTGTGATGTGTTTGCCTTTCCAATTCAATGGCAACAATCCTCAGTATAAATACATTTTATTTTTAAAATTCGACTCCCTTTTCTTAGCGATCCGCCCTTTCCAAGTATCGCTACATTATTTTGGTTTGCTGAATACGGCATAATATAAGGAGAAAACGTTGCGAATTGACATTTCATTATGGAAAGATAAACTTTACCCATACCCGCGTTTGCTTATAGAATGTCTCTAACATAGTTATTTTCCATTTTTTCAGATGGATGTGCCCAATTATCTTAAAATCACATCAAGCATCTCGATTTACCTAAAAGTTGCGAGAACCATGCATCGTAATCACTTATGAAGACAAACATGGACAAAAACGCTAAGAAAAAGAATAATGCGAACGGAAAATATAAGAAGAATGGCAAAACGGAGAACTACAGACTCGACGATGACATTGACACGACCTGCTGTTTCTGCGTCAAGACCAAAAAAAGTCAAAAGAAGAGTCTCATTGCCGGCTGCGTTACAAACGTGGGGATATTCGCTCTTCTCCTCGCCTATACTCTTCTTGGCGCGTTTATATTCCTGGCTATTGAAGGGAACGCGTCGAAAGTCCACCAAAAGACTTTAGCGACGACATCCTATCAAGCGAATGAAATCCAGAAGACTGTGCCGATCTCGAAATTGAATGGTACAATTGCGCAGGCTAGTGCCGAGTTGCGGTCGCAGACTGTTGAAAGTATTTGGGAAATAACTGTGTCTCTGAATATTCTTTATAAAGAGAATTGGACGAGGTTAGCTGCTCAGGAGATAGCAAGGTTCCAGGAGAAGTTAGTAGCGAGAGTAGCTGCTGATGTTTCTGCACAATATGGGGGTGCTAGAGCATTGGAATCGGCGCCAGCTCTCATAGTGGACGATTATGAATGGAACTTTGCAAAAGCCTTCCTGTACTCCTTGACAGTATTGACGACCATCGGTAAGTAATAATAGTAATATCAAAGAAAAATATTATTCAGAACATACTTCTATTTGCCTAAAATAATTTATTAAGATAAACATCATCCTTTTCATAAAGACGCTTGGTATTTTTGGTATCATTAACTCCGATGCATCTCAGGACTTATTATACTTAATATTTTTACTAATTGACCAAGTTTACTTTTATCCGTGTCCATTCTAATCTTATAAATAGGTACTAATTGTATCTTGAACCTTTTAATGATGTTTTCTAAAAATACTTTTTTTTGTTCAGGTTATGGCAGTGTCGCACCACGGACAGCTTTGGGTAAAGCTGTGACCATTGGATATGCCGTCATAGGTATACCTTTGACACTTCTTTACCTATCAGTAGTGGGAGCTCTACTGTCCAGAGTCGCAAGAGGCATCTTCAGCAGAGCACTCTGCTGCTGCATATGCAAAAAATGCGGATACTGCTGTCTCGATGAAAGGGCTATAGGAGGCAAAGACAGGAAAGACAAAGTGAGAAGACAAGACGACTACCGGAATCCATCTTTGCATCTTCAAGAACCTTACTACGTCAGGTCTCCATCAGGAACAATCATCTCAGCATCTCAGGCACATAGTGTCAGCACAACCTCTGTAAAAGATAAAAATCAGGGCTTAAGTTTTCTCCGCGATTGTGACTCCCTTAGCTGTACCGACACTGACTCTAAAGTTTCTTTGGGCGGTTTCTCAATTCTCGTTCCTTTGTCTTTATGTCTTGCTGCTATATTCACTTACATCTTTTTTGGCGCATTGGTTCTTTATCAATTGGAAGGTTGGAGTCCAGTCGACGGCGTTTATTTCTGTTTCATGAGCTTAAGTACGATTGGGTTTGGTCACCTCGCACCAGGCGCTACTCAAAAAAGCGGAGCGTCTACTGGCACCGTTTGGTTTTGCTCGATTTATATAATGACAGGTCTTGCTCTCACAGCCATGTGTTTTAACGTACTGCATGATGAAATAGTACACCGTCTGAGACACCACAAAAAGTTAATCAAAACCACCCAAAAGGTCCTGACGCCCGAGTTCCTGCATCGCTCTTGACGAGATGAAAGCGGTGATCTGACTGACGATACAATCATAGATTCTGAGGGGGAGTTGCCAGAAGTTCTTCATCATGTTTCTGGGGGGCGAGGGAAGGGAGGCGCTATCCGACGATCAGTTTACACGTTGAGGGAAGAAAAGCAGCCTGAGAGAACGACGTCTATGTAACGTATATAGAAGAATTATCATCTTTGTGTGTTTACCCTTGATATTTTCCCCGCGTTAGTTAGACTCTAGAAGGATTTGCGATGTTTATTGACAGAGAAACGTACTGCAACTTAATTGTAAGAATTATTGTTCCCTAGCAATAAACAGCGTAGTTCACTACATTGTAAGGAATACAGATTAAATCCCCGAATAAGGACATCCGCCAATTACGACTAAAACTATTCATCTATGAAAACTAAGATTTTTTTGTTTCTAGACGGTTGATGGCTGATGCTCCTAACATACTCAATAAAGTAATGACTGACCATATTTGTTAATTATTTTATCTAGATTAGTGACGGATATACAATTAAAGAGTAAGATTTCAAAACGGCATATTTTTATTCGGTTAAAATTATAAGTGTGTCAAGCTAAGTTCTGATGTAAGTAGGTGAGTTTTACTTTTCATTTCGTTCTAGTTTTTTTATCATGTTTCCTTCTCTCTGATAATTGATTTACTAAAGAAAATGGGTTTTTTGAAAGCTCACTCTTCATTATTAGGATCAGTATTTAGTGCAGTGATTCTCAACCAGTTTTAGTTCCAATACTGTTATTGTTGTTATTATAACTATTATTATTTATGAGTGCAGTAACCAGCCATATAGTTGATCAGTCAATTGAACTATAGTTTAATTGTGTCGAGGAAAAATATTTTGGTTGAGAACCACTGATTTAGTGTGATACTTATTGATCCATGTTTGAAGTCCTATTAAAACTAAATGTAATTAAACTATTCTACTTTTTAAGAAATTTTAATTAAGAAAATTTTAACTTTTTTTCCGAAGTAATATTATACACAAAACTTTGATTTATTCAAATAAATGTATAAGCTCAAATCTACAGTTTAAAGTTTTTACGTTGTGTTTTTATGAGATTTTATTAATTATTTTTGTATATTAGAATTTATATACAAGTTTAATTTACTTTATTTTGCATTTTTTTTTCCTATTATTGCAACTCCAGGTTTGCCAAAAGTCATAAACTAAAGTATTACTTAAGTTTTATTTTCAACTTTTCCTTTAGCGGCCACACGGGGTAACTAGTTACTCCAGGCTCAGAAAAAGTGAAACTAGAGGTCTAAAACCTTCGAAATTGATACAAGTAACGACATCTGGCGGTACTAGACAAGTGTGAGATATATGCATCTCATAGGAAGCTGAAAAAAGGCGACAGCGTGACCAGTTCTTAGAACGCCATGTTTAAAATTAAATGTCCACTTAAAAATCATTGGGAATGTTGAAAAACTCTCCAACAAACATAAAACAATCGGTTAAAAGTCTTAAAACACCCATATGTCTTGTACAACTAAGTTTTTCAGCTTGGGGTAATAAGTAACCCCATGTGGCCGCTATGTGGCCTGGCTGAGATGTGGCCGCTAAGGGTAATAACTTCAAACGACTTACTAAGTTCAAGTGAAAATTTTAATTACACGTTACATTCTTATTATTTCTAAATAATAATATTAATAGTAAAACAGAAGACTTAATTATTATGAATTGAATAGGTGGTGTAGTTCATACAAAGTGTGAATATAATGAAAGTTTTTTTTTGTGCAATTGTATAAGGTGTATGATAGAATTTTGGGAATAGGAAAATAAACAGTTTTATGAATATTTGAGTTTTATTTTGGTAATTTTAGTACGAGCACACAGTAGTCATGGTAGCCTAGTAAATTGATCTACGGGTTCTCAAGCAGAAGGTCATGGGTTCGAACCAGGACTCACACTTCTTGAGTTTTTTTTTGGTAATTATTAGCGGAATTACATTTAAAAAAATACCATAATAACATCGTGAGGAAACTTAAGCAATCTTCCAAATAATTTCAACTATTACGGCACAAGTCCTTTCATTCTGTGAGGAGGCCTGTACCCTGCAGTGGGGTGTCTAAAAATTCAAAAGCCCGGACGATGATGACTCATGTAATTTACTAAGTAGGTACAGTTGACGAAACTGAACTACGTATCAGGGTGGAACCTTCTCGTCATAATTAATTTCGCTGTACCTAGACAAACAATAATGTTTAGGTCGCCTGTATGACTTTTCCATACTATAAATAAATATCGTCAAAAAGTCATACCTATCTGATACTTTTGAGAGCTCTTAAGAATCAGATCAAAGTTACCGCCTATAGAAATTGTCTAGAAATAGTGATAGATAGGTAATTAATTTTCGACAACATTTCCTAAAAATCGGCGCTGATAATTTTGGGGATTATTTTCACCTGCCTCGAGAATCGATTAGAACAAATGGCCACCAGGTGAAGTTAGTGGGTATGCATACACTCAAATTACAAACTAACACTACTTTTGATTTCTGAGATAACCTATCTTAAAAAAAAAACTCCCTCACATTGTTATTTCAAAGTTCAGTATCTTATATCGGACTGAAGTGACAAACATCAGACATAGAGCTAAGCCCTTCGCAGGGAAACTCACTTTTATAGATTAACTAGCTTTTGCCCGCGGCTCCGCCCGCGTGGTATTCGGTTATCGCGCGCTTTTCCTTCGGGAACTGTGTATTTTTCCGGGATAAAAAGTAGCCTTATGTCACTCTCGGGCCCATAAACTATCTCTGGATTAGTTAATTACTGGTATATAGTGTGTGTGTGTGTGTGCGTGCGAGCGTGCGTGCGTGCGTGTGTGTGTGCAAACAAATAAATAATATAAAACCATAACAATACCTACCTATGATATAAATAAAAGGTCTGTGAAAAACTTTTGTATATTATGTATAAAATTTGTACCTACATAAATTTTTATTTTATATTAATTTTTTGTTACTTTATATTTACAAATGTAAGTATTTATTTAGTAAATACCTTTAATAACTTGTTACTCTTGCAGTTACTGCTTAAAAGGTATGTAGCGCTTAGTGCTTTTTGATTTGAATTAATAAAACAAACAAATAGTTTTCATTCAATAAAAAGTCAAGTCAGGATTGTTCCGGAAACCAAAGTATAGGACGTTTTAAGGTTTTTTGTGGCCATAAATGTCCTATTAAAATCATACTAAAACCTATAATCGTCCATCGACGTACCGTGTTATGGATTTATTTCAAAATGGCCGTCAATTTCCAGGCACGGGAATTGCGTCCGTGCCGCTATAATAGCTTTTTGTATGTATGTAATAGCTTTTTGAGCTGCTCTTATTGCAACTTTTGTGAGCGTTGTTATTGTAATTCTTACTTCGAAGCGCTGGTTGAATTGAAATTAATATTTGGCGTTTTGATCGTTTATTGCCAGGGCAAATTTAAGGTGTTTATTTGATGCTTTTTCATGTGAGTTTTCACGTTTTACACACGTGAATAGGTTTAATATCTATTGCGACACATCTCGGCTGCTCTAAACTGAATCCAAGTATGTTCATTTTAACAAATTTTACAGGAGGCCAAAAAAACGTTTTTTATTTATAAATGCAATTTTCTACGAAAATAATGGTCCGAACTATGTGATTTTTTGACAAGTAAAAGATATTATGTTTCTTTTTATGTTTTGATGATTTTTTTCCCCCCCATTCCCCCCGTTTTGTTAATTTATGCGGAAATTTGTTTTAGCTTGGTTTTATATATATTTTAGGTTAATTCTACCAAGAAAAAAACAAGCAACTATCATACTTAACTTTGTTTAATGCGTGAGTACAATCTAAAAACAAGTAACTTATTACATACTTGGATTTTACTTCGATGTAGCATTAAACCAAAATAATTTACCTATACTTATATTCAAGTAGGTACCTAACTATCCTACTCTTAGTATCGTCCTTCAGGTCTATCAATTTACGGAAAGGGTACAAACAGGGTGGAAGCTCACTATTCATTATTGGTTGCAAATTAATTATGTTAGTGATCTACTTGTAGTGTACATTAAGACCACATTATCTTACACTTAAAGAACCCATTTTAAGTGTCAAAAAGTAATATTAATTAACATAAGTAAAGCAAGTAGGAAGTCGAATAGTTGATGAAAATGAATATGTAATTAAATCTGATGATTTCAAAAACCAGTCTCAGTCTTGGCTGTTTTCAATAAATGAGTCTTCATCATGGAAGTCTATTACTTGTTTGGGTTCATTGCTATATGGCATTATATCTTCACTATTCAGTCTACACTCTTTAGTGAAGATATAATGCCATATAGCAATGGACCAAAACAAGTAACAGACTTCCATGATGAAGATTCATTTATTGAAAACAGCCAAGACTGAGTCTGGTTTTTGAAATCATCAGAATATTTTAGAAATCGAATTGTTTGATGACTTCTCATCAAACTATTCGATTCCTAAATTATTTAATGAGTGAGAGGGTAATCTAAATTTAGAAAATCCTAAGTCATCAGCCTGAATAAGATTCTCTTCTAGATTTTTTACAGCTGAAGATTTCACGACAGTAGTCTCTTTTTCTATCAAAGTTGTTTTCGAACTGAAAATAAATAAGTAGGTAAGGCCATGCACTTAATAAATTAAAACCAATATATTTTAAAAACAAACCAGGAAGGTAGTTTTGTTATGGGATGTAGAGTAGACCATGATTTAAAGTATGTGCAAGGTTGATTAAGGAATTCCCTCATAAGAAGGCAACCCTGGCTATAGAATCAGGTTGTTTATTTTCATAAAAACTGAACGTATTCCTCTATTCATGTTCAACAATTCCCTCAGCTCAGTCCTTATTAGCAATGAATAAAAATACACTTCAAATAAATCAGAATAAAAAATGAAATCCTCAACAAAAACACCTTGCAAACATACCGCACACTCGAAAATTAAATATGTAATGTCTAAACATCGGATTATATGCACTATCAAAATGCCAATATATGCATGCAAATATGCACTAAAAAAGGGCGAAATATGCACAAAATATGCACAATCAAAAACCATTCATTATTAAGAATTTACATTATTTTCACATTATATTTATTTATTTATTTATATGTATTGTATATACATTATTTTCTATCTCTGCAGCTAAATGGGAACATGTTGATCGATTCGATATTTTTTTGATGAATTTGGTAATTTTGTTTTGTCCAATATTCCATTAAAGTCAGGGTATTTTTTTACTGGTGGCATTATTTCAACAAAAATATTTTTTTGATTTTCGTAGATAGTTTGAACGTTTGGACGGCAAGATACAATACGCCTAACACATAAAACCACTGAAATAAGCACTGTCGTTATCGTTATCGTTATCGTGATCTGACCAGCTGTTCAGCTGCAAGGACGCAGAGGCGTTGAATATCAGAGGCCCAGGGACGCCGAAAGCCATAAGATGGGCTCGGGAGGACACCCCGTCACAATACCGGCTGCTGACCCATGGAGTATTAGTGGGGCCTTAACTACCACTAGCCTATAGCTACCCATGTTGCGACGTAATGTATACCCGGGCAAACCTCAAACTTAAGGGCGCTGACTGTTTCGCTGAATTTTCAACTGTACCTCCTGCCCAAGGCACCAGAGAGCCAAAGTGATAGGACAGGACTGTAGGGCGTGTGCAGTCAGGATGCGGAGTGGAAGGATTGAGTCGACCCGAATACTTGCATCGTAAAGCCAACATGTGGAAGATAGATACTATACTTGGTGTGTTATAAATAAAGGTAGGACATGTGACTGCTCTTCGCTGGGTGCCTCTCCATTTGTGCACCTTAGGTTCGCATTTTCATCCGCCTCCTCGGACTCCGATTCAGTGTCTGTTTCCCGTGCTTTGTAGATTTCTTCTGCTTCTTTTTTATTTGTTTGCGGTCCGCCGTTATCGATTTCCAGGACTCTAGATTTTTCCCTGAGTAGTTATATATATCATGGGTTTTATAAATTGGTCGGCCTATTTTCTTTCTTGGCTCCTTGTAGACCATTGCTGTTTGGAGAAGATGCGGTGCTTGTCTTCTAATGACGTGACCGTAGTATAAGATTCTACGGACTTTTATTATTTTTGTAATGGTTTTGCCTTCGAGTATATTATGTATTTTCTGCTTAGGAGGGTCTTTGGCTACCTGAAGCATCTCTTTTAAGATGTAGCGCTCGTACTTTCTAAGTCTTGATCTATTAGCTTTTGTAGGCGATGTCACGTTAAGGCCGTATGTCATTGTCGGAGATATGACCATTTTGTACATTAATCTAGCTATTTTCCATTCTTTGTTGTGCTCCTTGATGAATCGTGTTAGGAGTTTAGAGTTGCCGATTGCCTTCCTGCATCGGGCTTTAATGGAGGCTTTCCTGTTATGGGATGCGGTTATGACTGTCCCGAGATATTTGAGTTCGGGAACGGGTTGGATCTGGGTGCCTCCGAGACACATGAGAGGTGACGTTGTCACTCCTGGATTGATCGGGTCCCTTATCAAAATTTTTGGTCTTTGTGCCATTTATTTCGAGCCCCACTGTGCGGAAAAGGGTCTTCAGTTGTGTTACTATACGGTCTAGTATATCAAAGCATTCGCTTACGATGATGAGGTCATCTGCAAATGAAAGGATCATTGGAAGACTAATTTCCTTGTCCTGGTCGAGTTTCACTGCTTCATCTTCCTCTTCTAGTGTTCTGAGAACGTCATCTATTAGGATGGTAAAGAGTCTGGGTGATAGGGGGCAGCCTTGCTTTACCCCTTTGCATTTGTTGATCGTGTCCGAATTCTGGCCGAACCATGTTATAAATGTTCTTTCATTCATACAGGCTGCAATTATTCTATTGGTTAAATCAACGTTCGATCGTGTGATTAAGATGTCTTTAAGTGCGTCGAGATCTACGTTATCAAAGGCCTTCTCGATGTCTAGGGCGGCAACATAAAGCTTTCTTCCTGCTCTCCAGTTATTATCTAGGACTTTACGTGGTGTGAAAATGTGGTCGATCTGTGAGCGTTTGTTTCCGGATGTCCACGTTATCTTGCACGACGGGCGTCCCCACGTGTTGTTAACTCGAAGGTTGTGTTGTTGAACAAAACCGACTAGGGGATTACCGTTAACGTTCGAATCTCGATGGTACAGATTTTTCTTACATACATGAGAGCTCATGTTGATCATGTCGTTTGTCCCCAGGTGTGCATTGGAATCTCCCAGTACGATAGGGAATGCATTTTGTGGTGCCTGTCTTAGTAAAGTGCCGATACTGGCTAGACACGTGGTAGCTCCCGCCGGCACGTGCGTGTTGATAACGAATATCTCTACTGGAGTTTTTTTACTTTCGAGATGTAATTTAACGTGGGCAGCGTAACGTTACTGTATTTCGTGTATTTGTTGACGATTTCATATTTTATGTGCTTGTTAATAAGCAGGGCTACCCCCCTTCTTTCTCGTGCCTTTTGCCCACCGTGTAGTAGCCAATGGTAGTGATTGGATGTGTAGTCACCGCTTGTTAGATGTGTTTCTTGGATGCCGGCCAGTGTTATATTTCTCGCTACTAGCTCCTGATAGATGCGGTTTCTGTCGCTGACGGCTGCACATCCTCTTACGTTCCATGTACCTACCGCTATTGCGTTGCATGGTTTAGGGTTTTCGGTAACCAAGGTGGGACTAGGTCGTATTAGGCGTCGGCCGGTAACGTCGACTGCATGTCTGCTGTTAGTCGAGCTATGTAGTGATTGTGTTAACTGAGTTTGGATAGTTGCTGTAGAGATGCTCGCTAAAAGATCTGGCGTATCGTTTGTCATGGTGTGACTCGGTACCTGGGTTTCTTGAAGTGATCTGTTAGTATTGTTCTCCACCAACAGGTGTGAGATATCAAGCGCGTCGTAATGCTGATTTCTGAAAAGCAGGTTGATTTCAGCTACTGCGTCGTCTGCTCTGTTTGGTGAGAAGGTTTGTAAAGTTACGTTATTGGTATCTGAGCTAGCATAGTGGATCGTTATGTTCATGCCGTAGTATTCGGCTGCCGCCAGTATTATGTCTGTACCGCTCCATGTGCCATCATTGTACTGAGCCTTAATGTATCGCTTTATGTCGTCTGGGCTTTGGCGGTTTGTATCAAGGTTGCTAAGGATGGCTGCACGCATGCTGGTCTGGTTTTGGTTCTTGTCTACGAATTTAGCGAGGTCGCGTCTCACCGCTCTAGGGTCAAATGGGTTACCAAATATTTCGCTGTATCGATTTGCTATAGCCCTGTACAGGCAGTTACCATCTTTTGGTATTGCGATCACGTTGGCTTTCCCTGCTCTGGTGGTAAATGTTCTCTGCATGATGGCTAGGTTGGTTTTGCTGTGGAAAAAGCTTATACTACTAGGGGGTGGACAATGCAGGATTGACTCACCGGTAACTAATGTCGATGTCGGGAATAGCTAGGCGCTAGAAACCACTGAAATAAGCACTGTCAACGAAAAAGTACCTAAATATGCAATAACGCTATTGAAATAGAATTATCATATCATTTGCATATGCAAACATGCAAATGCATATAATCCGATGTCTACATGTCAAACCAACGAATTATGCGCGTGGGTCTGGCCGCCAAAAGTTGTACCTTAACACACTAGAAAAAATAACACACATAACACACGAACACACATAAGGTACGTTCACATGTGATTTTTTTACCGACTCAAATTTGTCAGTTCATCATCATCATCATCATCATCATGTCAGCCATTACAGGTAGGTGGTAGGATCTTGTGCAAGGTCCGCCCGAATTGCTTCCACCATCTTGCTCGCTAATCCTGCCGTGAAGCAGCAGTGCTTGCACTGTTGTGTTTCGGCGTGGAGAGTAAGATAGCCGGTGAAATTACTGGCACTTGAGGTATTCTAAGTTAGGCCTCTAGGTTGGCAACGCATCTGCGATACCCCTGGTGTTGCAGATGTTTATGGGCGGTGGTGATCTCTTATCATGAGGAGACCCACTTGCTCGTTTTCCATCTAGTCGAATAAAAAAAGCCGAAAGACGTCCACTGCTGCGCTGGACATAATGCCTCCCCCAAGGCTTTCCACTCAGACCGGTCTTGTGCTTTTCGCATCCACCGCGATCCCACGATCTTAACCAACTCGTCGCTCCATCTTGTCAGAGCCCTACTGACAGCTCGGTAATTTGTCAATAACTTTTTTTAATTTGTTCAATGCCATTTTGCGAAGCTTTGACTCACTATATATGCGTTGTTTATGTGCAGGTTTCCTCGTGATATTTGGCTTCACTGAAATGCTTGTGGCATAAATTGGTTTAATTATTAATAACAAATAGTTTATCTCAGTATATATCCTCCTCCTCCTCCTCGTCGGTTTTGATGACGGTGACCCTAAAAGAATTATGACGCCTATTAACTCAGTTTATCTAGCCACTAACATGTCTCTATTGATTAAGTAAGATTCACTTTTATAAATTTGAATTTTTTTCTTGCTGCATAATATATTTAAATAATAAAGCGTTGTGAATTTGCCTTTACAATGTTCCAAAATAACACACGCAACGCACAGCGTAACAGACATAACGCACAGCGTAACACGCGTAACACACAACATAACACACGTAATGCACAAACCGTAACACACTAAATGGAAACAATATAAATCGCTCTACAGCTGATATTTTTGAAGCTACTGCCGTGAGTCTTCATAATAAATAAGGGAAAACAATCCATACTTCGAATAGAACAATAATTACGATTAGTTTCAATACATAATCTCGCGAAAAAGTTCCACTAAATGTTTTATCGTTCCAAATTTCACCTGTCCCTGTACCAAAAACCTAGAATTGTGTAGACACATGATACGTCACCTGATTCAAAATTTCTACCAGCATACTAATAGTATTGGCCGTCTTTAAAAACCTGAGACATTGTTGCTACAATAAGAAGCAATAATTTCCCATGCATATAAAAAGTGTGTGTTATGTTTGGAACCATTTTCGGGAACACGTACTTAAACACGTTTAACATCCTGAAATATTCAGATAATAGATTGTTAGCTTAACTAGTTTAAGGGCAATTTCTTACCAAGTTTGTTGAGCCTGGTTTTATTTGTATACTTATTTCCGTTAAAAAATTGTAGGTGTTCAAGTTCTGCAAGGTAACACTAAAATTCACGTTTTTTGCCAACTTTTTAGTGTTTCGTCACGTTTTTGGTGCTTAATCAATACTGTTTTGTAATATTTAATTATTTTGTCGTATGGGAAAAACGTTCTAAAACGTAATGTCTTAATTTGTTTGTCATTATACCTTTGTATTATTTTTTTATGAGGGTTAAAGTGCGAGCTTCAAACGAAAAGTACAACTTTTGGCGGCCAGACCCGCGTACCTTACCTACTTACATAGCTATCTAGCTCCCGCGCTGCGCTGGGCTTGAGGCACCGATTTCAAACTGTTAGAAAATTATTGTCTTGATATTTTGCTATACCTAAATAAGTCTAATTTTTTTGATATTTTTATTTTATTTTACATACTTACTCGAAAAAAGTCTAAATACATGCCGTATGCCATGCGTAGCATGGTGTACGGTTGTGTCACTCTGAGGATGAGCTCTGGTTGAGTTCGAAACGCGTCAGTGAGTTGTGGTGGTGGTGATAGATGGGTTTGTGTAATTTGTGTGTGTTCGTACAGTGTGGAGGTGGAGTAACTGCATGAACACGCATAATTTGCATAGACTTAGCTATCTTAAGGTCGCGGGTGAGCAAAGAAATTATTTTAGTTCATTGATATGGACCTCCGCAAAGTAACGCCTGATTCAATAAATTATTTATATTCCTAGTCAGCCTTATGTATATATATTACTTTTGGCTCTTTTAGTCGAGTTTAACGTCGAAAAATTTGAAACTATTTCAAATTAAAAGTCGAATCAGAATTCGAACGGAATTTCGATGCATGATTTACAAGTTTGTTTATAGTTGAAAATATATTTTACAAAAGGTTATACAGTGTGCTCATTTTAACAAATGAATTTAGACTCTCTGCTTAATTGCAAAAGGCTTGAGATTAAACATGCTTGATTTTAAAGTGTTTTAAAACGTCGATCGTTGGTTGTTTCATAAATATTTCGAACTAGCTTTTGCCCGCGACTTCGTCCGCGTGTACTTCAGTTATCAGGCTATATGTTTTATTTAATTAACCTCCATATTGTATGAAAAACCCCCTCCCTTATTGAAGTCGTCAACACCATATGGATAATTTTAAATGGTGACCAGCCATATTTTTAGTGTAGAAATAAGGAAGTCTCATAAAAACTCCCCCCTAATAAGTCGAAAGCCACTTCTTCTTTCTTTATCTTTGCCTACGGAGATAATTTTTATTTGTTATCAGGACCCTTAATACCAATAGGTATATGTATACTTACCTAATAGCAATTTTCATACTGCTAAGTCCAGAAATCAGAAAATTTCAATACAATCTTCACCCCCCATTTTACCCTTTTAGGGGTAATTTTATCCATTTCACCTACATAGATAGTTTTAATAGTAATCGAAAACTTGTATGCCTATATTTTTCATATGTCTAAATCCAGAAATGAGACAATTTTCATATAATCTTTACCCGCCATTTTACACCTTTAGGGGATAATTTTATCTATTTCACCTACACAGATAATTTTAAATTATAATCGAGAAATTGTATACCTATTTTCATACTTCTAAGTCCAGAAATGAGAAAATTTCCATATAATCTTTACCCTCCATTTTATGCCTTTAGGGGGGGAATTTTATCCATTTCCCCTGAACAGATAATTTTTAATTGTAATCGAGAACTTATACACCTATTTTCATAGTTCTAAGTCCAGAAATGGGAAAATTTCCAAACAAACTTTACCCTCCCATTTTACTCCATTAGGGGGGAATTTTATCCATTTCATATACTCAGATAATTTTTGATTGTAATCGAGAACCTATATACCTATTTTCATACATCTAATTCCAAAAATGAGAAAATTTCCATACAAACTTTACCCCCCATTTTACACTTTTAGGGGGGAATTTTATCCATTTCGCTTACACAGATAATTTTTAATTGTAATCGAGAACTTATACACTTATTTTCATAGTTCTAAGTCCAAAATGGGAAAATTTCCATACAAACTTTACCCCCCCATTTTTCCCCATTAGGGGGGAATTTTATCCATTTCATATACTCAGATAACTTTTGATTGTAATCGAGAACCTATATACCTATTTTCATAGATCTAATTCCAGAAATGAGAAAATTTCCATACAAACTTTACCCCCCCATTTTACACTTTTAGGGGGGAATTTTATCCATTTCGCTTACACAGATAATTTTTAATTGTAATCGAGAACTAATATACCTATTTTCATACTTCTAAGTCCAGAAATGAGAAAAATTCCATACTAACTTTACCCCCCCATTTTACCCCTTTAGGGGGGTATTTTACCCATTTCACCTAGACAGATCATTTTTAATTGTAATCAAGAACTTATACACCTATTTTCATACTTCTAAGTCCAAAAATGACAAAATTGCATATAAGCTTCACCCCCCCATTTCACCCCCTTAGGGGATGAATTTCCAAAAATCCTTTCTTAGTGCTCACTTACATCATAAAAGGAACCTCTGTACCAAATTTCAAGTTTCTAGGTCCAGCGGTTTGGGCTGTGCGTTGATATATAACCCAGTGAGTCAGGTTTGCCTTTTATATATATAGATTTTATATATATAGATAGATTGCCTCAGTCGCGCTTCAAAACGAATTTTTCATTAAACTTTCTCGTTATGATAAGACAAAGAAACAACACAAAACAGAATTTGGAATTGGAACAAATAAAGATATTAATTTGTACCTATTAGTAAGGATGAAATAGGTTATTTAACTTTAACGTAAAAAAAAATCGTGCTGGCCTAGTGGTTTGACCTATCGCCTCTCAAGCTGAGGGTCGTGGGTTCAAAACACGATTGGCACCTCTGAGTTTTTTGAAATTCATGTGCGGAATTATATTTGAAATTTACCACGAGCTTTGCGGTGAAGGAAAACATCGTGAGGAAACCTGCACAAACCTGCGAAGCAACTCAATGGTGCGTGTGAAGTTCCCAATCCGCACTGGGCCCGCGTGGGAACTACGACCCAAGCCCTCTCATTCTGAGAGGAGGCCTGTGCCCAGCAGCTGGGATGATGATGATGATGATGAGGTTAGTTATAGTGTAGTGGCGTTTGATTGTTATTGGATACGTCTCCATTTCTACTCAGCTCACAGCACCAATGAGGGTGTTTGTCATTTGACAACTTTGACATTTGCGTCAGGTTTGTGATTGGTTACATAACGAAACAAAACTACAAGATTGTAACGAGGATTCGATTTGTGGCATTCGAACATGGCGGATGTAGTCAATATATAATTTTGCTATTTCTGTTTTTTTGGCTAGTTGAAGTATAATTTTGATAGTGTTTTATGCGGCGATTAAGCTTAACAGTGAACAGTGATCACAAAATTCTATATTGCTCTCGTGTCTGACATTTTTTAATGCACAAGTTGTCTCCACGTGGTTTCTGGAATTTTACTATCAAGTTGCAAAAACTACGACTACCGAACAAATTCCCTCTCAAAGAGAGCACTTTGACACTGGCGAAATTGTCTTAATAAGGACAGAAAGCCATATTTTTTAAAAGAGAAGAAGAAGAAGATTGTAACGCCAAACGGAACTCTCAATGCTAACCCCATCTAGGGATATTTCGCCTATCAAAAAACCCTCATTGAGCGTCATCGTTTCAGTTTCGTTAACAACGCATAATTGTGTCATACAGGTTTGATGTAGATCTGTGGTTTGATTTAAAACAAAATAAAGAATGTCTTTGCTCTGTCATGGCGATCACGCTTTGGAACTATATATGGTATCACGTTGTTTTATTTAAATAATTAAATTACCCTGTACTAAACAATAATGACTCATCTTCATCTCTACTTACTTGGGGGAGACCTATGTCCAACAGTGTACGTCCTACGGCTGATATGATGATGATGATTTCTACTCAAAATATTATGTAAAACTGGATGACAAACAAACCGTATAACGATCAACGTGTAACTCATATAAATACCTTAAAGGTATCATCGGTTTAAATAAATAAGAAGGTTGAGCCCGTAAAGGAACGCTTCTTTAATGCGAAAGCGACCGTTATAACGTGATCCCTACTGCCCCCGGATAATGGACGTACCTACGTAACCTTTTTAGTGTTCCGTAGCCAAACGGAACCCTTAAAAATTCGTCGTAATCGTATAACCGTTTACATGTGGACTCTAGTCATCGCAGGACGGCTTGTGCGAGCTGTTGGTGCGTAGAAACGAACATTAAGATCTGTGACCTATGTGTGTGTGTGACACATACACACAAAGGCTTATATACACACAATCACACAGTCACACACTTACACATACATACCCTGCTTATAGTTTTGCCTTAGTAGAGCGCAAGAGTTAAATGTTCGAAGGATGGATGTCGATCCGTACGTGGTTCTTCGAAGTTTAAAGTCGGAACACTTCTCTCAGCGACGCCATAGTTACATATCTATCTATCTATCTATCTAACACTTTTAAACGAGAAATTCTCATATACATAAAATATATATAATCAAAATCAGAATCTCGGAAATGGTTCCTAACGGTTTTGATGAAATTTCGTGTGTAGAGGTTTTCGGAGATGGCATATAAACAAACTAAACAAAAACAAACTAAATAAACTATATGATATGATATGATATGATATGATATCGATCTAGCTTGGTCTTATCACTATCTCTGAGAAAACGCTTGTTAAGGAGCTCTAGCCGGAGCAAAGCTCGGTCGCCCAGGTACTTACCGTAAAAAACTAAGAAGTAATCACATTTTGACACTTCATACAAAAACGTCAGTTGATTGGTGGTGTCAAAACTAACATGAAACTACCGTGAGACTCACTTATATTAAATGATCTGGTAACGGATAACTCACATCTTAAATCGAGTTTAGCTCGACATCTTGCGCAGTGCGCGTGTTGCAGCCCGAAACATGTCGAGCTAAACTCGATTTAAGACGTGAGTTATCCGTTACAATATCACTTAGGTACTATTTTTTTATGTCTCTACGCTAACACCCGGTTTGTGTAATTCCGTTCTAAAATCAAAATCGATGGTAACACTCTTATCGACCGATCGTACGTATATCCTGTAACGAAGAAAAACTCACAATTTATCCGCCTCTAAATAATCTTAATCCTTAGTATATTTTCAGGGTCCCAAAGATAATCCTGTTTGCATGAAGGAATGAAAGAGGTCTCAGAGTGTATGAGACGATCAGGTACGATTACTAAGGTTCTGCATATTGATGAAATGGGAATTTGTCTGCCCTCAGTAGTACTAAGCAGGTAGAGTATAAAATACAAATGTAAAGCGGGAGTAAATCTTTTTCTTCACCTAACGACACAACGCATAACTTACATTTACAAATGCTGCTAAAATAGGCTGCTAATATTTTGAAGGGTTGCCTCCTGAGACTTCAAAGATATTAAATGATTTATTTATTTTATGTCTGCTCGTGACCGTGCCGCCGCAAGGAATGTGGCTCTGCATCTAGACTGGCCTTCTGGGTAATTCAAATCATTCCAAATCTGCCGCGCTGTTCCACGCGCCGGTGTGCATATATGTTTCGACACTATTGGCAACACGCGGAACTGACTGGTGCTAAGGGGGTGTAGTGGCATTTCCATTAACTGTTTCCATACAAATGTATGAATGTATGATTCATTGATTCGTGATAAATTTCAAATGTAATTCCGCACATGAATTTCAAAAAACGCAGAGGTGTGAGTCGGGGTTTGAACCCACGACCCTCTGCTTGAGAGGCGATAGGTCTACGCCATCACGACTTTGCGATGAAGGAAAACATCGTGAGGAAATCTACACAAACCTGCGAAGCAATTCAATGGTGTGTATGAAGTTCCCAATCTGAAATGGGCCCGCGTGGGAATTACGGCCCAAGCCCTCTCATTCTGAGAGGAGGCCTGTGCCCAGTAGTGGGACGTATATAGGCTGGGATGATGATGATGTATGTTTAATTTTCGTGTCACAATGGAAAAAGTTAATGGAAATTATAACTACCTGCTAACGCAGCTTTAACGGTGTGCAACTTTTTGGTCTTCACCCCTATCTCCTTCGTTCCTAGCGTTCGTGGCAGAGTTATACAGCGTGTATTTTTAATATTACCTCAAACTGTAACCAGACGAAGATTTAAGTGATATGAACCGATATCAAAACAAACTGTTAATTTAAAATTAACTAACAGAGCGTAATTAATTTTTTAAATATTTTCGAGCAGCAGTGTAATGCGTACAAGAAGAGAGAAGCGTTCTGTGACAGCTGTCACATCAACAAGTGCGACGTTTTGAATAAAAACAAAGTAGTATCGCGTAACGATACATTGCGTGCTAATTAATTTTATAAGGAAAATAATAAGTCTAAATTTTTTACGAAAACATAATAAAATGTGATTATTAGGGCCTTCACTAACTGCCCTTAAAGTTTGAGGTAGTATTAAAAATACACGCTGTATAAATTAATATTATTTAAACTATTTACGCTGTCGCTTGTGACTCGCACACGCATGAAAGGTAAACGTGACGTATTGGGATGCGGTTTGGTGAGCGGACCCTTTTACCAATTTATTTAAAAGATACAAATGTAATAAAAACAAAGAACGATTTCCTGAACATTCGGATAAATGTATCGTATAAATTAAATTTAAGTATTTAAAATTCCGATTTGGGTTTTATTTATTTCGTTTCGATTAGGGTGTACTCTAATAATTCATTGATGGGTTTTTATAAGCTTTTCATTTAACTTGCAACGTTCGTATGTATTTAAGTTTGTACGTTATATTCAAAAGCTGTAACCATTTATCGGCTACTTCTTGGTAGTACTTTCCAAAACTAACCTACCTCCAAATGAAACCGAATTTCGTTTTAAGTTTCAGTTTTGTCGGAAACCGATATTCGATATGAGGTAATTCTGAACTTTAAATTTGCATCAAAATTGAAGCTTTTCTTCATTGTATTTGTGTTTATAGAAACAATAAAGAAGCATAAGTTTTGACAACTTAGTTGATCTACTAGTATGAGACAGACGACACTTCGCAGCGTCGATTGTTGACGAAAGCCGCAAGAAAGTACACTCGGTTTCAGTTTGGGCAGATTTTTGGGTGAAACCGAATTTAAACCGAAACTTTAAATTTACAGCGAAATTCGCCGAAACCAAAAGCGAAAGTTTGGTTTGACACTACTTTTTCGTACACAATTAAGTTGAAACTTAGTATCTAAATTTAGTACTTAAGAAAATTTCAAATAAAAAATTGTGGTAGCTCGCACCACTGCGTTTTTCGGGATATTTCTTCAAAATTACACCTGCGCCATGAACTTGTACACACCTCGGAAGTAATTCAATAGAGCGAACCATCCGAACCATAATTAGTTCCTAGCTATCGAGTTAAAAAGCACGGTTATTATGCATTTCTAGAGATAATGCGATAAATGTCATCAATCTTCCTAGTGCCCCCTATTCAAACTCGACTAGGGTTACCATACATCAGAATAGTTATAAACGGACATGGGTTCTCTGTCCTTTCGACAGATATTTATTCCCAATGTTTAATTTTAAAACCTGGGGAATAAATAGGACCGTTGGGGACCCGGACATAGTATTGTCCCCTCATGGGCCCCATGTGGCATTGGAAAAAAAGTACTAGGTACTGCCGCATATTGGCGCAAAAAAAATTAAAAGCCCGGTAAATAACTCAAGGAACCGAGGTTGGAAAGTTGACAGTTGAAGAATCCAAAATTTAACAGGGGTATATACGTGGTCTGTCTCTCTATCTCTCTCTCCCTGTGTATGTGTAATATCGGAAAAAATAATTGAACTGATACTGTAATCAGTAGGTTAGGTTTATTTTATGAAAGTTTCGAAAAAATATGGTTTCAAAGAAAATCGTGAGTTGGGTAATGTAAAAATTTGGCAAATTTTCTTTCCAATTTTTAACTTTATTTTCATTTTCTTATTCACATTAATTTCAATAGTTTTCATTTTATTAATGATTTTGATTTTTGTTCATTTTAGTTTAATTTATTCAGGTTGTTGATTTAATTTTATGTAATTGTGGATTCGTGCTGTACAATACAATATAGTCCAATGACTCTTTATTGTACACCAGAAATAGTAAGCGATACAGAAAACAGATAATAATGTAGACAGAGAGAAAACTGCAAAGTAAGCAATAGCCGGCCTTATTATACTGCTGCTGTATTTGACATTTTAAATTAAATAACCATTTCGTGACAAAATTTGTATTGATTTCCTTTTTTCTTTTTCTTTGTTTTGTAAAATATCACGAATAAATGTTTTTCTTTCTTTCTTTCTTTTTTAAACAATTCAAAAATAAAAATGGTATAGTTGGCAATTACTACTGTTACAAACCGTGGTGGCCTAGTGGTTTGACCTATCGGCTTTCAAGCTTCAAGCAGCTGGGTTCAAATCCTGACTCGCACCTCTGAGTTTTTCGAAATTCACGTGCGCAATTTACCACGAGCTTTGCGGTGAAGGAAAACATCGTGAGGAAACCTGCCTGCGAAGCAATTCAATGGTGCGTGTGAAGTTCCCAATCCGCACTGGGCCCGCGTGGGAACTATGGCCCAAGCCCTCTCATTCCGAGAGGAGGCCTGTGCCCAGCAGTGGGACATATATAGGCTGAGATGATGACTACTGTTATAGCAATCACTTTTTACGTTACAACGGACTCCATTTTTGTCAGCGCAAAAGGACCCCGGCATTCCTTAAGACGACTCAGAGCATATTGTGGTAACCCTACTCGAGTCGGGCACTAACTCCTCACCAATTCAATAAGGCTTCTCATCGCGATACGGCTCTGCAAGTGGCACCAACTTCGGTTCGCTTCTGATAGTTATCTGTTTGAGGATATTTAGCCGAAACATTTGCTAACGATAGCATGCAACTTTATTTCATTTTGACGGAAACGCGTAGTATCCAAAGATCTGCATGTTGCAGGTGGTAGGACCTTGTACAAGATCCGCCCGGATTGCTACCACCATCGGGTTGGGCTGTAAATCAGCGCTGTGTGCATGCACACTTTTGTGTGCGTCCACAGCATATGCTGAGCCCAATCCATTTATCACACTTAGTTAGCACTTAGTTATGTTTATGTTATACCTAGTTATAAGTGTAATGTAGAAAATATCTTCCGTTTATTACTTATGTTTATGTTGCTCTAAGTGTGTTAATAAAGGCTTATTCTATTCTATTCTATCTTGCTCGCTAATCCTGCCGTGAAGCAGCAGTGCTTGCACTGTTGTGTTTTGGCGTGGAGAGTAAGACTGCCGGTGAAATTACTGGCACTTGAGGTATCCCATCTTAGGCCTCTAGGTTGGCAACGCATCTGCAATACCCCTGGTGTTGTAGATGTTTATGGGCGGTGGTGATCTCTTACCATCAGGAGACCCACTTGCTCGTTTGTCATCCAGTCGAATAAAAAAAATCCAAAGATCTAAAAAGTACTTACGAATCGATCGAAACGAACACACTCACACAGACGCGCGCTCTACACGGCCTCTAAGGGGGTCTCGCGGTACTGCGCGGTGAGTGTGTTCGTTTCGATCGTAGTTTCGTAGCTTCCATACTGCTTCAGCTTATATATTATATACTGTGCTCTTAGACATAGGCCTCCCCCATAGACCTAGATGCTTTAGATTGGAAATGGTCTACATCCACCGTGACCCTGCGGCTTTAACCAGCTGTCATCCGTCCATCTCGTTGGTGTACAATCAACTACAAAGAGATGTATCCAAGTTAATCTTACAAAATGATGTATCCCTGCGGATGCCATAATTAAGTAGCCATAGAATCTGACAAACATGGTTATCTACCGAACCTGACAGAAACATGTATGCCTCTAATGTGCAATAATTATGTACCCCCTACATTTCCTCTGAAATGTATACTGTCAACTGTACGTCGTCCTATTCCGCGGTCTCCATTCCAGAACACTATATTTGTTGTTTTTTTTAGTATTTCAGTTCATAATTTTTCGTTCGCATTTTAAGGTGGTACAAAATAACCTATCTATCTATTATGTCATTGTATAAACTATTTTACAAGATGGAGCGACGACTTGGTTAAGATCGTGGTGGATGCGTAAAGCACAAGACCGGTCTGAGTGGAGAGCCTTGGGGGAGGCCTATAGATGTCCAGCAGTGGGCGTCTTTCGGCTGATATGATGATGTGATAAACTAATTTTGGAACAAAGGGTTTTATTTACAGTTAAATTTTGCTTGTCCTGAGCGCCGCTGAATACTTGACTCAAAATGTATTATTTCAGGCAAGCAGCGACTAGTCTTCCCGGTCGTCGAGGCTGCTTTAAAAGTAACTTACTTTCAACACATGCTGGTAATGGCAGCGACGGCTGGAGTGAGCTGCGGCATGAACCAATATTCGAGCCAGTGTCAGAGAAAAACGGCGTAAAATAACTGATGGTGCTTTATTTAAAGTTTTATTAGCACATGGGTGACAAAGGATCCTTTTGCGTGCGTTTTTTGGCGACCAGCTATTAATTAAATACCAACATTGTTGAGGAAAATGCGCCGCATAAAACTAGAAAGAATATCATCATTTCTTAAAATAAGCTACTAAAGAGTAGGCCCCTTAGGCAAGGTCCCGAAGATGCTGGCAGTTCTAATGATATTATATTAAATAAACTTTTATTTCAGGTTTTCAACCCATATATAGAGCTGTATGCGATAATGTTGCACATAGTTTCGTAAGATTTTGTTTAACTAAATAAATGTAAATAGATAAAAAAATCGTTGCATTACTGAATCGGTATTCAATTCAAATATGAATAAAACATTTATGGGCTAACCCGTATGTAATAATGAACCGCAGCGTCAAACAAAATGGTAGCATTGCGAAATCAACCCTTTTCTAATGCGCTACCCGATACACTTTGTGAACCTCCTTATTATGCAAAGCTCCGTACTATGTCCCTGTGCCAGTACAAGCGCATTCTTTTCCCCCATTTTATGAGCTCCCAGTACTTCACGAACGAATATTTTACCGATAAATATCTCTTAAGACGTTTCCTTTCTGTTTATCGTTAGGATTTCGCTGATTCCTTTAACAGTTTCTCTTTTAAACCGCTTTTTATCTCTAGAATATTGTCTACAGCGAGATTGCGGGATTCTTTTCCGGTTGTGTTTTGTTTTTAGAGAATAAAAAGCTAAGAGTCGCGCCAAATTGGTAATTTTCGAAGCGATTTTTAATCTCGAGCTCTTTTGCTGTTCGCTGGGTTGAAAGAAACGCTTAACTGTTACGTCGTTTTTACACGAAACGACTTTGTTTGCTGTTTTAATGGTGGCTAATAATTGTAAGTGTAATTGTAACTGGTCTGTTGTCTGTTTGTGCTTCAAAAAGTGTACGAAATAAATTAATAGCTGACGGGGTTAACGTTTGGAAAATATTCATAATCATCATCATTATAACATCAATAAATATATCATCAATAGAGCACTTATAATCTAACCTAACTAACAAAAATTTGGAAAACCCCCGACTTATAACTTTAGGTCTAATAATCTTTAGGTATATTCATTATTAGTTCAAGTAACATTAGAACAATTTAATATTTACTACAAGTAAACATTAGGGTTCATAACTTTAGGTCTATTAATCATTAGGAATAATCATCATCAATAGTTTTAGTAATATTAGAGCATTAAATGTTTAGTACAAGTAACCATTAGGATGAAAAACTTTAGGTCTAGTAATCAATTCGGAATACAAGTTTATCTGTCATGATATTAGGGCTAACGAAAATTATATCTAACGTTGCTATGTTTAGTGAAATTAGCTTTTATGATATTCGGTCTAGTGAAGGTGAAACTAAATGAAGTCTACCAAGTAATATTTGGGAAAACGAAAAACAAACCCATTCGGGCAATATAATCGGGTGAAAACTTGCCATTCATCAACATGTTTTCTCATACGATAAAGAGCACGTTTATACTAATCTATTAAGTACACATTCGCTTAATTGTCGGCTTTACAATCTCTAAGGAACTCCTGATAGCAGCAGGTCACGATATAATACCATCATCTAACAAAGGGTATCAGCTATGATTGAATCAATTTGTGAGTTACACGTTTTTCCGGACGTGCGATGAGAAAATGGCGGTGTGGTCTTTTCTTTTTCGTATTAAGTGTCGAAGTTATAATAAAATAAATAAATGTTTAATGAGATAAATCCGGTTAAACTCACATCTTGAATCGAGTTTAGCTCGACATACGCCGAGTCTCGTTGCTCCAAGAGGAAGGGCTACGAATTAGCTCGAAACATGTCGAGCTAAACTGGATTTGAGACGTGAGTTATCCGTTGCAATATCATTTAATTATAATCCTCATAAAAATGTACTATTTCTTTATGTAACTGGTAATATAGCTACAGTAACATAATGGCTGTTATTTTTCACCTAAATAACCTAAATAAATATGAGATTTTACAGGTGGTACGACCTTGTCTAAGGTCCGCCCGGATTGCTACCACCATCTTGCTTGCGCGCAGAGCGGTGGCGCGTAGTGCGTGTGTTGCGGCAGCCGCCGAGTCGCGTGCTCCTTAGAAGAAGGGCTTCGAAATAGCCCGAAACATGTCGAGCTAAACTCGATTTAAGACGTGAGTTATCCGTTGCAATATCATTCAATATGCGTGAGTCTCACGGTAGTTTCATGAGGATTATAATTTATTGTATACATATGCATATGTGGTATATATGCATATATGTACTTTGCATGTAGTTTATTTGTCTTGATATGTATTAGTGTGTATCTATATATGTATGTGTATTTATATTGAATTTTTAAGTTAATTTAAATTTGAGTTCTTTGACCTTTTCATTGTACTTGTAGTGTCTACTATTGTCTGATATCCTGTCAATCGTTCAAAGGTTAACTGGAAGAGATCCCTTTAAGGGATAAGTTCGCCTTTGTACATCTTATTATCCTGTGTTTCTGTTATTTTCATGTGTTTTTATGTACAATAAAGAGTTTTACAATACAATACAATACAATACTGTTATGAAATGAAATTATTCAAATGATAATGATTATGTGATTGATTGATAAGGATTTTTATATTAATTTTGAACTTTAAATTGTATGGATTCAAAAATAAAGAAATTTATCATTATTATTATTATTATATCGTAGCGATGCTGCACTAAGAAAGGCCTTCAACTAGTGTAATAAAAAATACAGCGAATACGTGTGTTTTTTTTCTCCACAAAATATCGTACATGCCTAAATTTTTTATTAATCGAAATAGGTCCTTTTACGCAGAAATTTTATACTTAAATTTTCCTTACCATATTCCTCGCTACGCTTGTTTTCCTCCTATTTCTGTAATAAGGCTGTACGCACTTACTCCGAAATGGGACGAGAGCGGATGCAGGTAGCAATTTCGGTGTACCTATTGTCGAGATAATCTCATAGAATTATCGTCAAATCAACATGTGAATTGTGATGGAGGTACGGTGTGGAATACATCCGTAGGTTCAAGTGTCTGGCCATTTAGAAACAAAATCCAAAATCGTCATATTTTATTAAAAAGAAAAAACAACTGAGAGTTGGACTCGTACACAAGGGTTCCACACAAGTTTCTAGGTAGGTATAATTATTTTTCCAGCGTTAAGCTTGAGAGTGTGAAGGTAGGTAGGTATACGAGTAAATGAGGGGTGCACGGAAAGAACCATGTCTAGTCACTTTTTTTTTAATTGAGATTTTAATCTCAAAATGTAGAGCTCACAAAGTACTATGACTTACCATTGAATTAAGTAATCTGAAAACATTGTAAAATGTATTTTTTTAGCTTTTAAAGAAATGGTAACCATAGTAATTATTCGTGATGACTAACTTTCAATATTTCAACCGTTATAACTCGAAAAGTTGCTTAGGTGATTGACTAGTTCTTTGCGTGGACCCTTCAAATACGGTGTTGCTAGCACTGAATTATGAAAGTACGCACGTGAAATTGTAAGCAAAACAACAACCTCACTATACGTAATTTCACCTCAAAGATAAACTAAAAAGGTCAATATTTCACAGGTTAACAAACCTTGGCACAATAATAAAATCATAAGTAGGTTGTATACTTCACCTGAGGGCGCGGGATCGAAGCCCCCTCCAATTACGGGGATTTACGATCGTGGCGACTCGCTCGACGAGCTAACGAGGATCTGGAGGGTGCTGGAAAGGAGATTCCAGTTTTTTTAGTTTAAGATTTAAAACTAGAATGTTTTGATAAAATAAAGCCGGATAAGGGTGAAGGGTCCATACAAATGTATGATTAATTTTCGTGTCACAATGGAAAAAGTTAATGGAAATTAAAACTACGTGCTAACGCAGCTTTAACGGTGAGCAACTTTTTGGTCTTCACCCATAACTAACGTTGAAACAAAGGAAGTGGACTGTATGAGCTAAAATGCCAACGAAGTAGTAATATGATAAAATTGAAATATAAAATCTTCAAACACAACCGCACAACACACAGCAATAAGACAACTAGAACAATAATAATGACAAGTAGGTAACACATACCTAAAAGAAAAATATACAAAAAGAGAACTACAAAAATACACCAAAAAGTACAAAACTCCAAGGAGTTTGCTACACACGTCTTAAATCGAGTTTAGCTCAACATGTTTTGGGCTAATTCGTAGCTGATCTATGTATTGAGGCACATCGTTTTACGTCGCCAACTAACAAAATACTTATTATGAGAACTTTACTCGCATTTGGAAGGAACGGAGAAGGTACAGTCAGTTCCCTAACTTACGTATCCACTTTTTCATACTAGTTGCATAGAAACGTGGATACCTACTTATGTTAGGCCACCGACTGTATAATATGATTTTAGGGTAAAAATTTCATGATTACATTTCCCTATTTACTCAAAAAAGGTTTCGAAACGTTAACTCGTACGTACATATAATTTGCCTTTAAAAATTATCAGAGGGCACAGCCAGTTCATTTTTTTATTCGAATGGCACAGCACTTTGTACTTTAAGGGGCTGATTGTGATGCCGTCTCCGTCTATTCGAACTAAACAAACAGAGACAACATCACATTTATCCGTCAAATAAATTTAATCAGTGAATGGTGAAACAAGGGGTAACTGATGTGAAATAACGTTCACCCCTACGGGATTTTAAAAATATTTTTATCAAGTGTTTTAACTAAAATTGTAACCTGTTTTTGGCATACCACATCCAGCTCTTTAGTTTCACGCGGAATTCCAACAGAAGGTACAAATTAACGGCCACGCAGTGTACAGCTTTATTTATTCACCTTAATTTAGAGCTAGGATACCATAATGGCCCACTTAGATTTTAAAAGCCGCTTACATAATATTCAAACAGGCATTATTTGAGGAAATTGTCACGAGGGTGTTACCCGTACGAAGTTCTTTAAAAAAACGTCTGTACTTAGTATGTAACGTTTTTTAAAGGGTTTCTTACAATTCTAGAAGGTATAAGACTACACAAAAGTAGGAGCCCCGCGTGAGCGGAGCTCAATCGACACTGTATCTGTGTCGATTAGAATTGGAGAAAAATGGAATTGTGAAAATAAGCTTCAGTAATAAAGCATTTAGGAAAATCTTCGAATTGAAAAATCATGTAAGTAAAGAATAAATATGTCTGGTGTAAATTAAGAATAGCAAAAAACGCGACTGGAAATTTCGCTACTAGAAAATGACAATTTTGGACAAATGATCTAACCAGTCTTTATTTACGTCACACATCAATAATATTCGGATCACAGAAATGAAAAGTTACAAGTTAACACGTTCACTGCGTTATGAGATCGAAAACATCTCGTGTGAGTCTTTCATTCAGTGCGGCACCCGATTTCGTGTTTCGCACCTCTGTGCGGGAGGCAATAGCAGCTGAATTACTATAAATATGACGGAGACAAATATAGAAACTTGTTTCCTGCTAAAAATTAAATTCACCAGTGTATTAATAAAAATTGGAGATCGTTTAGGTCCCTAACGCACAGAGTAATAACTTTATTCATTTGGTGCGTTACGCGATCTTTTAAGTCTCCTGAATCGCAGGCCTCGTAGCCGCAAGGAGAGGAGAGCGAGTGGCGCGTGCGCCGCACCATTTTGTTTTAGTGCTGTTCAAGTATCGACGTGAAAAGCCGCGCGTTATTTAGGAAAAAAGTTAAAATGTAAGAAAGTTATTGAAATGCCAAATTGTGTTACTCTATCGACAAGTAACATAAAAATTTTAGAAAACGTTCAAATATGCCCTCCATACCATGTTTTAACGAAAAACACTTTCCTTGATAAAATTGTTTGAATAAAAAATAGTTATCGACTATTCATGTTTTATTTCAATCCCATCACTAGTTCGTACACAAATTGATCTTACTTCAGTTGCGGCTTGAGATACATTCGATACCCTATTTTTGTTTTGTATTTACTCTGTATATTTATGTCGAAAGTGCATGCGAACTCGTCTAAAGATAGAGCAATGGATTGTCTTTAATTATAAACAAAAAACATATCGATACATAGCTTTTTGAGCGAGATTTACGTTATTTTCGAAATCTATTTTTTAGGAGTCTGATTGGGTCTCATACGCACTGAATTAAAGCTTGGTTACGAGTTCTTATAGTTCTCCAACGCACTGGCTGAGAGTTCATTGAAAATGGCCCCGCAGTTAACGTGTTAAAAACCGATTTTATGTCTAAAAGCACTGGTGAACAGCGCATAGACGTAAAAAGTTATTGAAAAGAAAGTATACACCAAATCGTGTATTTTTATTTTGATATTTCCTTTTTGTTTTGTTTGTGTTTGTTGTCTATTGTTTTTTTTGTATTTGTGTGTCTTTGTGAATGTAAATAAATGTATTTCTTCTTCTTCTTCTTCACTACATTTTAAAAATTATATCCTCTGCGTAGCCCTTGGGACCCAAATAATTCAGGCGCAAAACCCACAAATAAAATGCAATGAACATTAATATTTAATTTCCCAATTTCCAACCTGTAGAACTCCGGAACAATCGTTAATTATAACAATGTAACAGGTACGAGTAGTGGCAGGAAACGGCGAATAAACCAATTACTTTGATTTACAGCAGGACTCGGCATTATTATTATTGGACGGTCGTAATCTATGGTCATTTGACATCTGCATTAAGTGTCTTTGGGGCTATTCCGGATGATTCTTGAGGCTTGTGTTCCTGGGGTATTACTGACGATAATTCAATTATTTTACTTTGTAATTTCAACAAGACTCGGCTTTTTTATTTATTATTAGACGACCATAATAGTCGCTTGACATCGGCATTATAGGTGGGGCATTTCAAACGATAATTCACTCGCGTTAGTAAAACTATCGTCGAAAATACCCCAACGGCACAAAAGTCAGCTTCACTGATCAAGAAATCCGTTTTTTTTCTTTTATATAGCTCTGTTGGATTGGTATGGAAAATTGAAGTATCTTTAAAAATACTGTTCGTAATTATGCCCCGAGAGCACGATAGCCTAGTGCTTCGATAGACCTCTCAAGCGTTGTGGATTCGCGACCGAGTTCGCACCTCTGAGTTTTTGTAAAATTACATTTTAGAATTACTGGGACCTACGGGCTATTGATGTATATAAGCTGAGATTCGAAGTCCCTGGAGTGTCATCAGTACCTAGAACTTATGTTCACTCTTCAACAATCTCGCATTATCCGTTCACTGTACATTCTCTGCTCTCGGCATTTTTTCATCATAAGTAGGTTCCTTCCAACGTACAAAGAAGTGCTCGGTACCGGCAACTAAAGCCACAATATATCTAGACCGAGAAAATTCCTTTCAAAGTTTCTAGAGGATTTTATATGGCAAAATGCGAATAGATAAGTAAGATATGTGAAAGCCGGTTCCTCTATGCGGGATACAGTGAAGATGGTTAAAACAGTATAACGCGCCAGTATCACTGCCGACTCTACATTATATATATCGACACAAATGAAAAAAAAAAATTGTATGCAATTGTACTGAAGGTTTTAAATATATCGTTAATAGATTTGGATTGCAAACAGTGTCAAAAACCGTTTGCAGAAAGTTGATAGAATTAGGTAAAACAAGAGATTTTGTATGTTGAAGTATTTTATCTAAAATAACCTTTTTTTAATTTAAATAGCTTTCGCTTTTTTTTTCTATGGATATTTTAAGATTAAAATAATATATACATCGACATTTTCGATCAATATAGTATGGGTCGTCCGGAGTATCGTTGCACAGTGATAATATATGAAGGTTTTGTAATAATAATAATAAATTTATTTATTTCGGGCAACTTAGGCAAATACAATAAAAAAACACCTTACAGTCTAACATACATATTTATAATCAATACTATTTAAATTTAATTTGGTGACAAAACGGCGTGACCCCTTATGAATTTGGGTTGAATGTTTGCAGTTTGACACCGACATTTTGACGTACTGTTTTTATTACGACACTGCACCTTTGAGTAGCAATATTGGAATGAACCAAGTTGATGTATGCAGTGCGGACCAGACTTATTGTTTGCTTTCATATTTGAGAATTGCACTGATATTTCAGGTGTAGCTTTTGAGAGGCTGGTGTACGGTAATGTTATTACTTTACTCGTAGGTGGCTTTTTGAGTATCTATACAGATTTATGTAAGCCCGTTGCTTTAAAAAAAAATGGTTTCCTGTTTTGGTATTTTTTCACCTTGGTTTTTAGCCCCAACCCCCCTTCCCCTTCCACTAGTACCTTTTGAACGTTGACGTTATATCTACATATGGGCCGTGCCAACGCACCGCGCTCACAACAGCGCCACAACAAGCTAGTCAGCTAGTAGTAGTGGGTAGTAGTAGTAGTAGTTTAGTTAGTCTGTAATTAAATTTGTAATAAGTCTTCGTTGTACTATGTGTTGTGGCAATAAATGATATTCTTATTCTTATTCTTATTCTTATTCTTAACAACAATGGCGTTTTTTTTGTTAACGTGCTGGCGTTTGAAATTACGCTACTGCTCTCGCGGCGCCGTTGCGTGAACGTTGCGTCAATGCTGTGAGGGTGGTGACTATTATGACCATACTCGAAAGACTAGTGTGATACGGCTGGTAACTTCATTCTAACAAAAACACACAAACCAATTCTTAATTTGATTGAATTCACTATGTGCCACCTGTTTACTCTTTGTATATTTAAAAATCCACGTCCACGCAATCTTTTTCTTGAACTAAAAGAATTTCCTTGCTCACCTGCGACCTTAAGATAGCTAACAAGCAAGCAAGCAAACAAAAAATAAGCAAACGAGCAAGGAAATTCTTTTAGTTCATTGATATGGGCCTCCGCAAAGTAACGCCTGATTCAATAAATTATAATCTTTTTCTTTTTTTAATTAAATCTGTAACAACAGTTTCTTTGTCGCTTCCGTACGCGAAGGGTTAAACGGAAAGAAGTTCGTACTACAAAAACTAAATAAACTAGTAGAGCGTACTTAGTGATTTATTGTTCTCATTTTATTGAGTAAAAAAACGTAGTTCCGCTTTTATCAGCTATATTTATTAGCTTATTGTTCGGGTATTATCTTCGGGCGATTTC
Source organism: Choristoneura rosaceana (assembly GCA_037349165.1). Taxonomy (NCBI): domain Eukaryota; kingdom Metazoa; phylum Arthropoda; class Insecta; order Lepidoptera; family Tortricidae; genus Choristoneura; species Choristoneura rosaceana. The sequence goes on along the minus strand of JAZBNJ010000018.1, from coordinate 8,580,519 downwards.
CGCAGCGGTGGTCGCGGAGTCGGCCGGCCAATTGATTTACGAAGGCATAGAGTAGCTGTCGCTTTGACTTGTAGAAGGGACGTTCAGACCTTTCTCTACTACTTTTCTATACAACGTGTATTTTTGATACTACCTCAAAGTTTAAGGGTAGTTAGTAAATTAATTATCACATTTTATTATGCTTTAGTAAAAAAAATAGACTTATTATTTTTCTTCTAAAATAATTAGCACGCAATGTAACACTACGTGATACTACTTTGTTTTTGTTCAAAACGTCGCACTTATTGACGTGATAGCTGTCACAGAACGCTTCTCTCTCGTGTCAAATTATTACACGCATTACATTGCTGCTCAAAAATATTTCAAAAATTAAATATGCTCTGGTAGTTAATTCTAAATTAAAAATTTGTTTTGATATCGGTTCACAGCACTTAAATCTTCGTCTAGTTACAGTTTGACGTAGTATCAAAAATAAACGCTGTATACTCAGCGAACCAATATTGGCCCACTCTACATACAAAATTACCTATTACTGCATACATGATGGCAACCCTGACTATATATTATATAACTATTTATTTTATAGATGCATGTAAGTACTCTAAAAAAAACTTGGCTTGCTAGACCGAACTGAGTTTTAAAAACTCTATCGCAAGGTGCACATTAGAGTTGGTTGGTTGGTTTTGGGTAGGTCTCCGTAGCACTCCATGGGTCGAACGACATTTAAAAAAAATCACTTGACACTCGATCTCAAACGCCAAATTTGAATGACAAGCAGTAAAGTTTGGGAGTAACAGCGTATGTGGCAGTTGAAACTTTAACGGGCTATATTTCATAATCAAAATACCACAAACGGGACTTACCACGCACGCACACACGAGTAAAATTTACCTCGACGTTTCGACCACATTACAGAGGCCGTGGTCACGAGTAAACTGAAGTGTGGGGTTTTAAGTCTGCCTAGCAGCGCGAGTCCTTCGAACTACCCGCACTTGGTCATTTTTATTGGTCACCCCATCACACCGACACACAACACTAACAATGTGTTATATATTTTCATAATTCTTTAAGGTCCCATTCTGTAAAGTGACCAACGGAACCCTATTACTGTCGCTTTGCGGTATGGCTACCTACGGAGTCCCTAGCGTGCGGAGCACACTTTGAGAATGGCTGATACAGAATAATTTTATTGTATTTTATAAGTACTTAAAGGCGAGCTTGTACAGATGATACAGGTACAAGTGACCCTGTCTGTCCCCTTTATCTTTGCGGACTTACAGCTCATTGGCGAGTTGCAGTATAAATCAAATTTAGCTAAACTGTCGACCTCGCAGCTTGATCTACCAAAATACAAACGATAAATTGTCGATGATAAACGGTCGGCTTTTGTTTCGGCACTTGATTTAAGTGTTAATAAAGCATTCAGCTGCAAAAAGCGAGGAATATTTTGTTAATTTTTTAAACGAGCGGGTTTTTTTTCGGAGGTTAGAGTTGGTATTGTGTGGGGTGGGTTGTGAAATTAGAGGTGTAGAGTTTTAACTTCGTTAGGATAATTGTACTGAATTGTACGTGGATCTTACTATGACGGAACAGTAGAAATAGGATGAAAGTATACAAAAACCTGACGTACCTACGAAATTGTTTCTTTATTAGCATAAATCATAATCTATGTGATTGTTAAAACAACTGAATGAATTTCGATGAAATTTAGCAATAAGACATCATTGAAGGCGAGTCGGGCACCTGGAACGGCAAAAACAGTAAAATACTAAAAATATGAGAATCTGGCAATATTTGCGGCTTTTGCTGTTGAAACTCTTGGTCCGTGGGGTCCCGAAGCTAACAGAAAATATTTTTTAAAGAAAGAAAGAAGAAAGAAAGAAGGCATTGCCGTACAACGATAATAGGTATATAATTTGTAAAAATACATTTTTAGGATTAGAGTAGGTTAGTATTACTTCTATTTTATTTATTTTTGTTAGATAATTGTTGCATAGATTGCATGTTATCTGATTAAATAAAATAAAGCTTGTGATTATCATGCAATAATATTGAACAGAAATAGAGGGGGTTACAGTAACAAATTCTAGTCAATTTAATTATTTTAAACTAGCTGTCTGCCCCGTCATTGCACGGGCGTACTAATAAAGAAAATGTGATTTTAAACTTTCGTGATTCTCACTCATAGTCAAAATACCAAAACGGGACTCATCAGGCTATTTTTTACAAGTAGTATTTACCTCGACGTTTCGGCAACGTTTCAGTTGCCGTGGTCACGAGTAGACTAGAAACGTCGAGGTAAATATTACTTGTAAAAAATTGCGTGATAAGTCCCGTTTTGGTATTTTGACTAAAAGAAAATGAGGTTTAATATTTTCCTGTATCTAAGCATGATTCGTCTGTACTAACGTACTCAGTTTTAACCCACATGTTTTACTTTTCTGTAACAAAAAAAATGTTAGTCTTCTGAAGTTATGTTACTCAATTAACACTTATTTCTCAATTTATATTTATGTAATAGGTATAATAGTAGTTTTTTTTTTAAAGAAAACTCACTCGATTTTATTCAACAGATATATGATTTTTATAAAAGACTTAAACTTTATTCCCCTTCCTCATATTTATTCACATCACTCCGCGCAGTTTATTTGAAGATAGATTGTGGTCATTTCACATTGAAATTCACTTCAGACCTGGAATTGCACTGTAAACTGTATTCGTTGCCAAGAGTTTCGGTTGAGTATGAATACGCCAAATACATATTATACATACATTACTGAGCCTCTCCCCCAAGGTTCTCCACTCAGACCCGTCTTGTGCTTTCCGCATCCACCGCGATCCCGCGATCTTAACCAGGTCGTCGCTCCATCTTTTTGGCGGCCTACCGACAGCTCGTCTCCCGGTCCGCGGACGCCATTCGAGAACCTTCTGATCCCATCGGCCATCAGTCCTGCGAGCAATGTCCCACTGCCACTTCTGTTTCGCAATTCTTCAAACTATGTCGGTAATCTTAGTTCTCTCTTAGTGACTTTATTTTACTTCATTAAAATTCATCCCGTTGTTATAGATACTTTGAAGCAGCGAATTCTACATCTTTTTATGGCATCCAAAAATAATACATTTTCAACTTATTACCCAATTACATCAGAGGTACGTTCTATACGACCAATTATAGTTCTTACCTCATATCTGCTCTATCCCTCCAGTAAAAAGAGGGTAAGTGCATAATTTACGTTTTCCCGACACCCTGTCGGCGGCCCCCTGGGAGCGGTAAATTCCTATAATTGAATCGTTCTACAACTAGCCCTGAGTTATAGCTTAGCTTAGAAATTCTATTCGTTGGAAATAAAATTATATTTCTTCCTTCAGAGGTCAAACGGTAACTCCAACTCTAAACCTATAAAAAGAATTCATCGAACTAATTTATGAGGTTTTATTAACCGGACGGACGTGCTTTGACCATGATTTCTCAAGCAACGGATTGGACTGGTAATCAGACTTTTTTAGAACTTTTGTATGCGATACGCACTTGGAATATTTATTATCACGAGTTTTTTAGGGAAGTACCAACGTGACAATTTTTGCAATACACCTGCGAAAACGGATCTAGTAACCAGCACTGACAGCTGAAGCGTCGACGTTAAAAGAGAAGAAGCTCCCGGTGGGGATCTTCCTCGACAAGCCAATCACACTTCAACCCATCTGCTTATAGTCTAGGGACTGATTGCAAGATCAAGAATAAGAAAAAAAAACCTGCGAAATAATTCAATGGTGTCTATGAATTTTTCATTACCATTGGGTTTACATAAGAACATATCACGCTCTCTGAATCTATGAGGAAGCCTGTGCCCAGAAATAGGTAATAATAAAATGTAGGGCACTGATGAAGAGGTATAAATAACGAGTAGATTACTAAGAGTGTCAGAGTTAAGCCGCTGACTGACATACGGTCGGGAGAATAGTACAAAAATAATAAATGTGATTATTTATACTAACTTTTACTTGGCAGCAAATTCCAAGGGAATTTCCAGAAATTATATCGTGACTTTTATTCAGGTTGCATGTAGAATTCGAATAGTTACTAAACTTGTGCAACAAGAGAGCGAAATCGTTTTTTTTTCTGCAAACAGTGTTGTTTTGAATCGAGTTAGCGATGGATGCTCTAATTTAATTAAGAGCAGCATTTTGTTCATTTATTTTTAACTAGCTTATGCCCGCGACTTCGTCTGCGCGGACCTCGGTTATCGCGCGGTGGCGCCCTCTACCGGAATAAAAAGTATCCTATGTTGGTCCTTGGGTCTTAAACTATCTCTATACCAAATTTCATCAAAATCGGTTCAGCGGTTTCGACGTGAAAGCGTAACAGACAGACAGACAGACAGACAGACAGACAGACAGACAGAGTTACTTTCACATTTATAATATTAGTAGGGATTAGCTTTTGGCTGCGCCCGCGTGGTATTCGGTTATCGCACGCTGTTCCCTCGGGAACTGCGCATATTACCGGGATAAAAAGTAGCCTATGTTACTCTCGGGCCCATAAACTATCTCTATGCCAAAAATCACGTCGATCCGTCGTTCCGTTATGGCGTGAAAGACGGACAAACATACAAACACACAAACATACAAACACACTTTCGCATTTATAATATTAGTATGAATAGCAGAACCTGCCCGTTTGAGGTTCTGAGGTAAATAATATGTATTTATACACTTCGCGGTAAAGGTTTTCGCTTCTTATCTCGTAGGAATATAGGGATAAAACTAGCCTATACGTTATTCCAGAAGTTTAGCTATCTACATATCAAATTTTATTTCAATTCGTCCCCTGGTCGTCGCGTGAAATACAAACAAACACTTACATACACATACTCAGAAGCGTTCGCAATTATATAATAATAATGTTAAAATGATTGGTAGGAAAATAGGATATATCACAAAAGCTGTAAAAATCCTCGGAAGTAGCAAATATAGTAAGTATAGCACCTCACCCACCTGGTCAGGTATAAATCAAGCCTCGCTTCACTGCATTTGAAGAACATTTATTATACGGTAGGTATCGGTGGGTACCTACCTTAGGTTTCTAAATTTATTTAATTCTACGAAACAGTTGTGTTATTATTTGTGTGAAAAGGATAGAACTTTGAAAATTACACGAGGTTAAATGTCCTGGGAATGGAGGAGGCCTAGGTCCAACAATGGACGTCCTATGGCTGATAAAGATGATGAAATGTCCTGAATTTTTCAATGGAAATGCAGTCGCAGATCCTATTTTGTTTTAATTTAATTGTGGCGTTCTTTTCTTAAAAGCATTTATTGACTTGCAATGTTGCATTGCATATACGTGGGGGCAAAGAATAGATAGATAATAGTAGCTACGGTGCGGGTGAAATCTTACAACCGAATTTTTACATAAAATTTGGCATAAATATATATAAATCCGGTGACAATACGTTAATATGGTAGTGAAATTCTGGTACGTAGTATGACCAGGATCCTCAACGGTAAATAAATAGCATCGACTCGAACTTTGATATGCAAATGTAGTTTGTATGACAATGCAAGGTACAGTCAACAAAATATGACTATAAGTAAGTACAGTCCGTAAAAAGTTTATATTAAAAATTAAAATTGTAACAAAAGCTTATTAGTTAAAATGAGAAATTGAATAGTGCAATAGTTTCTGAGATGGGGAAGAGTGGGTTAATTTTTATTTATTTCTGTGCCAACGAAGTCGCAGGCAAATGTTAGTGTAGTAATAAATGTGAACATCAAAGTAGGCCTATTTGCTCACCGAACTAGTTTTCTGACTGAACTTTTTAGGATCCCTAGGGGACACTCCATCTTCCATGAAACAGATAGCCGGTAGGCTGGAAGGAATGCAAAAAACGAATCCGTTCAGATTTTTGCGCCCTAGATTTATTAGTGGGGTAGAAGTAGAAAAAATACGGATTTGCTCTTAACTAGTTTTTCTTTCGGTATATTCTTAATTTTTGTTTATAGGGTCTTTATTTCTCATTAAAAACAATTGGTCACGTTTTAAGTACATGAGAAACTTAATATCTAAAGTAGTATTTTTAGATTACAGTAGGTACCTATGTACTAAAACTTACTACCTGTAAGAAGAGACAAAAACTTTTCACATTTCAGTCATCTATTTTTAAAGAGTATCGCGCCAAAGGTGCTATTATTTTGATAAAAAAAAAATCGATGTGCCTTTTATATTCACTCGCGTAAATTGTAAATATTCTGAATTAATTTTAAAGCACCTTGTGTACAAATATGTTTAAATTTTTTCATTTAGAAAATAATCGAAAATAAAATACAAAATTGTACAAAATAAACCTGTCATGACTCAGTCCGTCACTGGGGGGTAAGTATATATAATTTTTCCCACAATAAGCTTGTCCATCGCTCACTTCGTATAAATGGATCCCATTCATAGAGGTATAACTCATTTATATCGCCTATTGCAACTGCCCAATGTTTGCCGGTATGAGAAAACGGTAGTATGAGAAAAAAGGCAAGTTAGTTCTGAGGGTTCGGACTTTGAGTAATGACGGCACATTCGTGAGGTCGAACGCATATTGCGCTGATGGCACAAGGAATGCATTGAGCAGCCATTTTTGTGAGAAGCTAGTGACAGTGTCAATTTTCAAAAAAAAGGTAATTTAAATACCAGTATTTTAATCCTTTGATTAAAATCCCGTTGTATTTCACATCCGCATTGGACTTTACATTTTTTTAAAAACTACACAAGCACGAAACAGAGGCGCATCGCTAGTTAAATATGTGTTATCTATCTATCTATCTATCTGCAATTCTTGTATATATAATCAGAATCTCAGAAACGGCTCCAACAATTTCGATGAAATTTTGTATGAGGTTTTCGGGGATGACAAATCAATCTAGCTTGGCCTTATCTCTGGAAAAACGCTTATTAAATATTTTTAGACCAATCAAAGCTCGGTCGCCCAGGTACAAACTAAACGATACAAAAAAATTGCTAACTAATAGTGTCGCCTAGCTTAAAAGATCTTAGCGTACAGGCGGCGGTAAGAGACTTTATTTTAAACTATGTAAAAAACATAATGCGTTCTACGTGAAAATAATTAAAATACTAATAACAGCTTCCACTTTACTATAATTATGTATTTAACGAACATTAAAAAAACAAAAAAACAAAAAAAAACAAATACGAGTTGCTTAAAAATCAAAAAACAATTACGAAGAATGTGAGAACCTCAGTTTTAACCCCCGCAAGAAGAGGGGTGTTCTAAGTTTGAAGCTGATATCTGTGGGTCTCAGATGGAAGAGCCGATTTTGATGCTGTTTTTACGTGAAAGTGGGTTTCTTGTTTTAGCTATGTTTCATTAAAATGAGTTCAGCCGTTTATGAGATGTTGCACTTTGATTAGACAATGTCGGGGTTCTTCAACGTTTCTATATTGGTATATAAAACTTGTTATTGCGGAGTCTATTATAAAGGCTAAGAAATTATTAATAAAATACAAAAAAAAATTATACACTATGAAATTTGATAACAGAAGTTCACAACATACCGTCCCTCTCACTCTAATTTATGTAAAGAAAATGGTATCTGTAAGTACTTATAGTCTGCATATTTTAGCAGGTTTTAATTACAAAACTTCTTGAAAGCCTCTCCATTCCCGTCTATGTCCTATCGGAGCATGTCTTAGCAGAATTTCCCAGTAACGCAAGCCATTTTCATTTTGATCAGTCATTCCATTTATCAAACTATGCTATTATTGTAGTCTTAAATACGTTATTTGCAGGATGTGAGATTTAATTACACATTCTGTTTGATCCTTGACGTTGGCAGTTTTACATGTACATTGGTGTATTTTCATGTGCGTAAATACGGGGAATAGAATGAGCCCGTGAGGCTAGCAACCAATTGATTGAGGTGCTAAAATAAGGCTGATTTATCTATTGTTGATGTATTTTTGCTCATGATGATATGACGCTAATTATGATGATGTTAGCGAAGCAATTCAATGGTGCGTGTGAAGTTCCCCATCCGCACTGGGCCCGCGTGGGAACTACGGCCCAAACCCTCTCGTTCTGAGAGGAGGCCTGTACCCTGCAGTGGGACGTATATAGGTTGGGATGATGATAATGATGATGATGATGATGTTTAATTACTAACTAGCTTTTGCTTGCGACTTTCTCTGCCAAGAATCCTTTTGTCCTCATTCTACGAGGACTATTAAATTTTCCTTTCCAGGGTCTCGTTCTATGTTGGGACCAAATTTTCAGAGGTTTCACCGTAAAGAGGCAACAGACACAGAAACAGAAAGATAAACACACAGTTCTCGCTTGATTTCTGAGGTTAAATCTGACTACACACTATCCAGGAGAAAACACTCTCTTGCTACCACGCGCTTCGTCCTCGCTTCGTTTCGCATTTGTGAGGCTAAACTGGCTACACACTCGCCAAAAGAAAACACGTCACCAGACGGGGAGGATGAAGACGGCTCTTTTCTCGTTGTCATTCCCCTCGTTCTTGCTTTGTTTCGCATTTGTGAGGCAAAATCTGGCTACACACTTTTCGGGTGAAAAAACGAGGTAAGGTGGGGAGGATGTGCTCGGCTACTTCTCTCGCCGTCATTTGCCTCATGGGCCCTCCCTTTTGACATTTATGTATGACACAGTTTTGTTTCAGCATACGTTAGCACGGCAACTGCAGCTCAAGCTCCCCTTTCTGAATAGAGGTCTTTACCCTGCATTGAGGCGTATAAAGAGTGGACTCTCTACACTGGTTTATAGGAACGTAACCTCGAGAACTGGCAGAAAACCTTGAAGGTTTTGTGAAATAACTGTCACTCGTTTTTCTGAATAATTTTCTAAGAAGGGGCTATTTCTGAAAGCTAGCACAGACAACCCACGCGAGCGCCCACAAAAACTAGTTTCCAATGAAACATTGATGGATCGAGGAAGCAGACCGAAGCCGGTGAAGCCTGAAGAACGTTTCACGAAGCCATTAGCCTGATACATGGCCGTCAGGCCTCATTGCTGGTGGTAACAAATGGCTCAGGCGCACGCACGTAAATGTTATCGATATTAAGTTTAACATTGACCAGTGAGTGGTTGAAATCTGTGCTGGAAAGAAAAGAAAATATAAATATACGACTAGAATACGTATATTAAATTATAATGTACCGGATAACTCACGACTTAAATCGAGCTTAGCCTGATATGTTTCGTCTAACCCACGATCCTTGTGGAGTTGAGAGGCGATAGGTCAAACCCTGCCAAATGTCCTATAGTATGCACTAGTCAATTTGTGTTTTAGTAGATTTGAGTGTTCATTAATGCAGTAGTCACTTTAAGCTCTAGGCAAAAATCAAATGTAGTCAAATTGTGTTCTAGACAGTCCCAGAACACCCCAAAAATATGGATTGAACACTTTTTTTTGTTACCTATTAATTAAAGTTCCGTTATCTTAGACGCGCTTCAACTTTGCAATTTTTTGTTTGATTGCCATAATGAAAAACTATAACGTGTCCAATATTTTCTAATAATCTAATAATTGGGTGGGCGCTAACGATGGGCCTCATAAGAAAGCTCAAAGTCACTCAAAGGGCTATGCTCGGGGTTTCACTGCGGGATAGAATCAGAAATGATGATATCCGCAGTAGAACTAAGGTTACTGACATAGCCCGAAGAATTGCGAAACTGAAGTGGCAGTGGGCGGGGCACATTACACGCAGGACTGATGGCCGATGGGGTCAGAAGGTTCTCGAATGGCGTCCGCGGACCGGGAGACAAGCTGTCGGTAGGCCTCCAACAAGATGGAGCGACGACCTGGCTAAGATCACGGGATCGCGGTGAATGCGAAATGCACAAGACCGGTCTGAGTGGAGAGCCTTGGGGGAGGCCTATGTCCAGCAGTGGACGTCTTTCGGCTGACATGATGATGATGATGATGATGAATCTAATAATTTACCCACGAAACTACACAGTCATTTTGGCCTATTTTTACCGCAGACACCTGGATTAAATAACATAAAAAGGCCTGTCCCTTCTAACCGATAGGTAAGAGAACTTTCAATTTATTTCCATGCCGACTTCAAAAGCGATCTTAAAATTTCATTTTGGCAATTCGGGTTGTAATGGAGGGTCGGTCGTACGCACAAAGGCTCACTAAGTGGACAAAATTAGACTACCTGTTCAGTTTCTATGAGAAGCCCTTCGAATTAATAAGTTAGTCCAATTTTAGTTTGCTGGTCGGCGATTTGTGTTTACTGGGACGTTGGTCGTGTTATCATATTGATTTACATTTAGAATATACTATGTAACTACTTAAAAAGGTTACCTATTACAAAGGTTAGTCACAGTCGACGAGGACGACCGGATGGCCAAGTGGTTAGAGAACCTGACTACGAAGCCTGAGGTCCCGGGTTCGATCGTAAAGGTAATCTTGATCGTCATCATCAATTTTGTCTTACTTCATTTACTTATTTTTCCTACAATTCATAGTTAAATGACAAAATAAACTTGCTTGTAAGCATAAACCCCAGGGACAGGAAATGCATTTACAGAGTGGCTGCAAACAATGAATAAACAATTTGTTCCTATTGTTATGATAAATAAGATGCAGTTGTTCCAGAACTAATTCGTTTGGGAAACAGACTAAAATTATTCTGCACTTCTTTATGCTATCCGGAGCTTTTATACTTCAAGACTGACAAATAGGTTACTTAGAATTTATTTTCAACCCTTTTGTTCCAAAAGAATCTGGGGCAGTTCTGTGGTGCTCCCGCCAAGACGAACCGAAAAGGCACTACCATCGTTTTCTAGAAGCGTTTCGCATAATTTTTAAACCCTCAAGATTTGCCCTGATACACTAAAGAGCCTAAATTCACAGGATAATATGTGGTAAGGATTATAAAATACAAGAAGTTTCTTTGATCTGGGTTTTACAGTAACCAATCAAGTTTTAATGACATAGGTACGGTCGTTTGACCACTTATCTAAATTCTTGCTCATTCGCTCACTCATTCATGAAAACCTCTAGGGTACTTTCTGGTTTCCTAGAAGGCTGAAACTTTACGTGGAACCTCCAACCCCTGACTTAACTTCGGTTGCGATCCAGCGGGCTAAGTAGGTATGTCTAGGTTGTCGGATGCGAGCCTAGTGCTTGCTCGTTCGACTCAGGTAGGAAAATGTAAGGTTGTGTCTCATTCGAGTTAAATCAGGCATGTCCTAGCTACCCCTATGCTTTCAGAGTAGGACAAAGGGCATCAGAGCCAATGTACGTACGTAACCCCGGCTGGCCGGGAATGTTGACCACTTTGGTGGCTACGAGGAGTAAACTTCTATAAATAATCCGACAACAGCAGCTCAACCTCCATTTCACGGAGTCGACGTGAGGAGCCAGAGCAGCTAACGGTGTCAATTTATGTTCCCGTGGCGTCCCACAATGGCAACGAGAAAATTGGTATGGTTTCAGTGGGCATCACCTTCGTGAGCGAGCCCCACATACCCTCTGTTACCCCGAACATGGTTGGATGTATATCGCACATTTACCATGCCATTAAAATGGATACGTATTTACATTTGTAGGTAGGTAACGACAGTAAGTGGGTCCCGGCTGTTGAAATGGTAGAACCACTGCACTCTGCAAAAACTGTTTAACTTGCACTTGCTCAAGCTCCAGTTCTAAACATTCAAAATGATACCCCAATTTAGATTCTACAGCAAGTGCATAACCAATAACACTCGAGCAGTGGATTCAATTCTGTGTAATAAATTTGGCGCTCTTTATTCGCTGAACTGTGCAGCGCTTTCAACGCTCTTGGTTCGGGTTGGCTATCGGGAAGATTAGGTATCTGATAGGAATTGAGATGGTTCTCGATATTGCCGCTGACGGCGCCGCTATTTGGAGTGTTTTCAAATTGATGAACGCTAAAGTATGTTAGATTTTTGTGCCAGTCACCATTACTTTATATAAATCTTTTAACCTAAAAATTTATCAGTTAACTTTAAAAAATAGTGCTGCAAAACGATTTGATATTTTGTTCGGGAACGTTATATTATGACACTTTGATTGTTTTTTTTTTTATACTAAATTTTTCATTTGTACTAAATACACGTTAAAAAGAAATTATGTCATTGTCACCTAAGACGAAATTATTCAGTTTTATTTCCAGTTTTTAAGGCAAAGCTGTTTATGACAGTTAAGCCTAAGGAACGTACTTCGAATTCACAAAATCTAAAATGTACCTACTTGTATCAACAAAGTCGCTTAAGGGATCTAACGTGAGAGTGGGTAAGAGAACTATGAGCTCCTGACTATACTGCGATGTCGAAGACAAGGGAAAACCACCACACTCTACACTATTTTCCCAAGTAATTCCTCGTGGAGATTTTCAGCCATTGTTTAGCCGACAACCACGTAAACTCTGTTAAGAGTGTAACAAATTAGAAGAAGACTTGTAGCGAATCGAAATTCCTATGGAAGCTGCTAGTGAAATGCGCGCTTCGCTACTGAATAATTTCAGGAAAATTTGTACCACTTTTCAAGGAAAATTTCATTAACTTGTTTGCATATTTAGGTAGTACACACAAACAAATAGTGAAGTTATCCTTGCAAAGGGGCTCATTCCCGTAAAATGCACCTGCGACGCAAATTCCCGCAATCCAACTTAACTGAAGCGTAAAACGTGAAGTTCCCAAAATAATTTAGCTGAAACATGCACAAAATGCACGTACCCCATTATGGTCGTGGACAGTCCTGAATTTATATTCAACACGGCACCGACATGCACAATCTAAGGCTGTGGGGGTACATGAAAGTTTAATAAGTATTTATGTGTTCCAGAGACACTGCATACAGCGATATATGCTACCGCAGCGTTGAACAATAACCGGGTAGCATGGTGTTTTGCGTGAAGATTGCAACAGCGTGTAGTAAGAAAATTGGAGTATAAGTTTTGTTCATAAGTTATAGGGCGGAAGTCCATATTCGTTGACGTGTTGACGACCAGATGGCCTAGTGGTTAGAGACCCTGACTACGAAGCTTGAGGTCCCGGGTTCGATTCCCGTGTCGGGGCAGATATTTGTATGAAAAATACGAATGTTTGTTCTCGGGTCTTGGGTGTTTAATATGTATTTAAGTATGTATCTATCTATATAATTATGTTTATCCGTTGCTTAGTACCCATAACACAAGCTTTGCTAAGCTTACTTTGGGACTACGTCAATTGGTGTGAATTGTCCCGTGATATTTATTTATTTATTATTTATTTATTTATTCGTCTTAAAAAAATAGAGTAAGTCCGGGTTTAAACCTCATAGGCAGCGTACAGTAACCTACCGTACATTTTCACACTATTAAATTGAGTATAATTCATGATAATAATACTAAATCGAGACATTTTGAAGGTTTCGTACCTCAGTTGGAAAAACCCCAAAAACCTCAATTTTTTTGATGAAGCTAAACATTAAGACCCACTTGCAGGTAAAAATAAATCTAGATTTAGTTGCTAAGCCTGGCTTAAGCTTGACAGTTCCATACATTTTGACACTACTAAACTAAGCCTAACGCTTACTCGAGATTTACGTGTTTACCGCAAGTGGGCAAATAATTAACAGGTAGATGGGTATTATAATTATAACTTTGCTCTACAAACAAATCAAACTCAAAATACAATCAAATAACTACAAACTTTGTTGTGATAATAGGTATAATAAAAAGCAAAAAAAAACCAAGATGCATGTTGCCGTTCCAAAGTCACAATGCATTTACATACACCGGGAATCGATTTATTAAAATTTATTTCGAAAATAATTTGGGTTAGTTCGATAGAACATTATTGTAAAGATTTTTCATTGGAATTTTGGATTCAGAATCAGGATGTAGTCACGCTTTTGCCGCCATGAGATTTGAACACCGACTAATGTAAGCATGGAAACATATTATTATGTGGACTACGTAAAAAAACCTGCAAAACGTTTTTGATTTAAAAAACAGTCATAACAGTTATTTCCCCGACAACAGTTGCACTTGTTTTTGAGCACAGCGCAGTGTTTCAGATTCCATCTATTCTGTTTATTTTCTACTGATATGAAATATTATTCAAATTGTGAGTATAATCTTTATACTTATTTCTTATTTTTGCAAGATTTGAATAACTCCGTCACGTCACGGGATGTTAGAATCAATTCGCCGTGAAAATTTAATAAGCTCCCGTCGTGCTCGATCGGGAATTCTTTAGAATGCACGTCTTACTGCAGCTCGCATTTCGTTTGTTTGAGCAATAAATAGGGTAAATAGGGACTGAAGATCAAGGCAAAATACTCCCTAATTGGTTATGCCCTTCATTCTAATATTCTCATGTACGGGGAACGCATGAAAAATCACGAAATATCACCGTTAAAGTCTATATATCAAATTTTGAATGAGTGTTTTCGTAGGATATCATCATCATTCTAGCCAATGTACGTCTTACTGCTGGGCACAGGCCTCCGCTCAGAATGACAGGGCTTGGGCCATACTTCCCACGCAGGCCTAGTGGCGATTGGAATCTTCAAACACATCATCATTGCTCCGCAGGTTTGCGCAGATATTTTACTTCAGCGTAAAGTTTCGTATGAATTTCTAAAAAAATTGAGGTGCGAGCCTGAATTTTTAAGCGCGATCGTCCGCAAGACCATGGGGGCTATAAGACGTAATTATTTGGAAATATCTCTCTAGGAAAGTATTAAAATCCTGGAGTTTCAACTCACCTACCTAACCTAAGAGGACAATATCGGTATTATAGAATTAAAAAACTATCAAAATGACCCCTTGGTTAAAGTTTACGGTAGTTGACCAAATGCTATCCAAAAAGTAACACATTATCAACTGTCATTATCCCTCTCACAAATGTTCGCCGCCATATAAAATCAATAGCTTCCATACCATAACACCACACGGGTCCACTCTAATGTTCACGGGAAACTTGCTGACACCCATTACCCTTTGAACAAATGCAAAACAAGTCTGTACTTACATATAAAACTCAAATAACGCTGCTCTCATTTGGGACAAGACATACTGTTAAGAAGAATAGAGCATTTTGATGATTTTTGAATGATTTTTGACAGCATTGACTTTTTCCGGACACAAGACCCAATCCTCCGTCAGTGCTCAGTCTTCAGTCTAGGAAATCAGAATAATTAAGAAAATGTAAAATTAGATTTTTATTGTCTTTGTCGATTATTACAATTGATTATACAGCTTGCTATTGCCATTTAAAGTCCATGGGAAAATCATGTTTCAACAGGTAATTTGTAGGTATGTCAGTTCATTGGCGGTGGTACGTAAGAGGTTGTTGTATCTTATTTCTAGAACAAATTACACAAACATTCGTTTTGTCTTCAGTTCTTTGCTATAGCATACCTATAACCGATCGTCTACTGCTACAAAACCTCGTTCTTCTTTCCCAGTTATGGCCTTTCTTAGCTTAAAATTATAAAAGATACATCCATAGACTATACTATACTATAATAAATTATAAATGTGAAAGTGTGTTTGTATGTTTGTCCGTCTTTCACGCCGTAACGGAGCGACGGATTGACGTGATTTTTGGCATATGGATAGTTTATGGGCCCAAGAGTGACATAGGCTACTTTTTATCCCGGAAAATGCACAGTTCCCGAGGGAAGAGCGCGCGATAACCAAATACCACGCGGGCGGAGCCGCGGGAAAAGGCTACCCAACAAACAATTTGGCGATAAGAATAGACCGTATTGTAGCTTTGAGTGGTAGAGTAGCTTTACAAGGTCTACATTTATAGCTTTTGGTGATACTATGGATCTAATTGGATACATTAGTCAGCTGGCGATAGTAAAGTGATTTAATAGAAATTAGAAAAATATAATAACTTTAAGCTGCACAGTGGAGCTATAAGCTACCACGTTATAGCTTATAGTTGCAGCTGTAGGGTGATTTTATCACTGAAAGCTCTTTTGGAGTGTCTATTAACGCGTCTTAATGCTGTCGCTCTGTAAGAGTGTTATGTTTACCTTCTAGTGCTAAATGTAGCCTTTAGTGTTAAATAAGCTGTAGGAAAATCTTAAAGCTGTATAAAGGTTATAGTGGCAATTCTAATAACTCTCAATGAGTGAGTGATATAACGGAGTTAGGGTATAGCTCTTTAAGTGCTTTAAGTGGTAATAAGATATGTAATAACTCTATTTTAGAGTTATCAGTTCTACAGTAGTAATAAATATGACTTTTTTAGTTAGGCTTGCGCTCCGAAGTGATAATATAGAGATATCGGAATGTTTAAGAGTTACAGACAACAACGCCATTTTCGTTTACAAATAATAACCTTAAAATGGCAAACATAATCATGAAAATTAAGTATAATTTACTGTACAGTCTTCAAAAATATAAGATCTAGTTACTTTACTACACCCATTTGCAAACCTAACCCGTTAAATTAACTTTTCGAAAAAAAAAAATGCACCGTAGTATTTTATCGTCTAAAATTTTAATCGAAACGTATATATTTCTAAGGCGCTTGAAAATTGAGATGTAAAATATCATATATAATAACAGAAAACTTACAACCGCAATAGTTTTTCACGTATCTACGTAAAAATAACTGATATTAAAATAATGCACTTACCGTTTTCCGTCTTTCCCGTCGCCATTACAATAATATTAACAATATAATATTAATAATATTAGCACTGTTCGCGTTTTATTATTAAAAATGACACATGTTAATTTCCAAATAGAAATATATCTATAAAATTGAATACAATAGTGAACACTAAGAGCTGGTGTATCACGCAAAGAGTTTATTTTCACCACTGTAGCTCTTTTGTAGCGCTTTAAGTGATATAAGAAAACATTCTACAGGTTTTATAGAACCCTTAGCGCAAGTTACGGCTATTGTAGCTCTTTATTATCACCTTTATTCGCGAAGAGTTTATTTTCACCACTGTAGCTCTTTTGTAGCGCTTTAGGTGATATAAGAAAACATTCTACAGGTTTTATAGAACCCTTGGTGCAACTTACGGCTGTTGTGGCTCTTTATTATCTCCTTTGGTAATATGCGTCGCTGCTGTAGAACTATTATACCACTTGAAGTGATAAGGTCTGTGCCAAAATCGGACTATAAGAGAGTTATAAGAGAGTTAGAGCGTGCTATATCGCTAATTTTTAGGTCGTGCTAGAGCTAAAGGAGTTTAAAAGAACTAATATACGGCGGTTATAGAGCTTATCTTATCGCCAAATTGTTAGTTGGGTAGTCATTAATAAACTGTCCTTTGGTAAGCTACACATGAGTAATAGTATCACAAAATGCAAGCTTAACTACCAGAACGCTCGCGTTATCATTTAGCTTCCATTCAATAGGGGTCTGGCATTAACATCGTTTCCGAACCTTTCCATCTGTATGTCCGCTAAAATCCCTATAGAGCGAATTAACAAGTGAAACTAGAAATTAATTACTTCTAGTGGGCTTATAACTGCTGACCCTTTCTGTTCGGTTGCGGTAGGATCCTTGCTAAATAACCCTTTGTTAGGTACCTAAAAATTTGCTGCTATAACAACATTTAGAGAGGAAATTGTTATAGTTAATGTTGAGATTGTTTATAGAATTGTAACGTGCATACCTTTTTACTATCGGAAGGCTTTAAATGTGACGGTTACATAGCCATACATAATATCAGTGTTGTGAGGCTTAGCGTCAGTGATGATAGGTATGGAAAACTTGTGAACATTAAACGCGGCGAGGTGTTTGTTGCATCTGAAGACATACCTATAGTCGACAAAACTGAATCTTTTCATAACAATATTTAAGTATCATATCGTAAGTATAAATAAATCTTTGGCTAACTTTCAATTTACTGGATCAACTAGATTTTTTTTGATGTGCTGGATTGTATAGGATATTCCGTCGCTGTTGGAATTTTTATAGGTTTTTTTTATTTTTATAAGTATGTTTTTGTACATAATGCTACATACATTGCTGATTTAGAACAACCAGATTTCAATTTCATTTAAAACTTTTTAGAACAGCTACTTAAAATGTAATTTACTCAACAAAATGCTATAGAATCGTGGACTCGTACAAAGAGTGTAAATTCAATTTTTATTGACAAAGGCGAGTGGAAGGCCCCGATGTAGTCGGCGAGTGCTTAAAATGCGAAAGAAGTTTGTCATAAAATTAGTTAAAAAAATTTAGTCGACGCCAATCTCCATACGAAGGTAGGAGATCCGTGCTTTCAACGGATTAATAAAACTCGCCCTGTGTTTTTTTTCCTTTCTTGCTGCCTACCTTCGGCTACTTCTTTTTTCTTAGTTTCATTAAAATTCATTTTTCTCTCATTCATATTTCATTAAAATTGTTAAGAATGTTGTTTGTAAAAAAATATGTTTAAGCTTTTTGCACTGCATCTTTAGGAGCGAACGTTAGTACAATATTTGATGCTTTTGAATCGATTGGTTTCAGCTGTGATCAACTATTCAGTCAATCAGTATTTTTTATTTATTTATTCAGATATGACGATCTTGATTTAATTGTATTCTCTACGATAATTATCTTATACCTATCTGTCAGCTGCCGCGGACGAAGACGTGGGCAAAAGCTAGTTTATTGATATAAGCTTCCGCTAAGTATTGTTAAGTACCTACCTTCTTAATTATTTTTAAGAAAACAAATAAAAAGTGTAGAATAAAGCCGTCATTATTTGTTTCCATTTCTGTGACACAGTGGTATTCACAAGCTTAATTTGACGGCGGCCAAATTTAGTTTAATTTGTTCTTCAATAAACTTAGGAAAGGTAGAACCATTGTTTGTCAATATAACTTTGTTTATCTAACATTTTCCATTTTCCTTTAACTTAAACTTTTAATGTCCTTTTATTTGTGTTTGTGTCTGCTTAAATGAAAATGGCAATTAGTGAAGTAGAAAAAAAAGCCAACGAATAGGTTTTTATTTTACCACACCAAGACAACGGTCTTCTCTACTGGAGATCATAAATTGCAGAATGCACCTCATTTTTTTTTATTCGACTGGATGGCAAACGAGCAAGTGGATCTCTGACGGTAATAGATCACGACCGCCCATAAACATCTGCAATACCAGGAGCATTGCAGATGCGTGCCAACCTAGAGGCCTAAGATGGGATACCTCAAGTGCCACTTATAACACCGGCTGTCTTACTCTCCACGCCGAAACACAACAGTGCAGTGCAATATGAGGTGAGATTTTTTTTAATGTTGCAAAAAGTATAAAATTATCAACAAAGTGCATAGTCACTCTGCGATTCAAAGTGTGGAGTTTCACAAAAATATGATTGTGAAAGATCCATTATCAATCACTGATGGTGTAAATTAAGTTGGTCCTGTTTACGTCTCCCGAATCACCCTGTATTAATATTTCCCTCACGATTCAATCGCCTCTTATTAAATTACTAAATCGGGTTTATGGAAACATAACCGCTATTCAATTTCGCACCTAATCAAAGTCGTTCATTTCACAGGGAAATCTTAGACGTAATTATACGTTATGCCACGGCTTCAGTCCGGGGTTGCAAGGTTTACTGTTTTCCCCGAAATTATGGGTAAAATGATACTAGCCGCACGGCCTAGTGGTTTGACATTATAGCCTCTCAAAAGGCCGTAGGGTCAAGCGAAGGCTCGTACCTCTGAGTTTTCGGAATTTATGTGGCAAATTATTAATTATGTATTTTTCGATATAAGTATGTAGGTATATCCGTTATTAATTACCCATAGCATTGCAATGGTGTTAATCGTCACACGATTTATATTAATTACTATTTAATAATAATAATAATAAAACTTTATTGCCATGCTAGTTAAATTACAGAAAAAAAGAGATACAAAAACATAAAACTAATCTTGGCAATAGGTACTGGACTCAGCATAAGCTGAAGATAAATCCAGCGCTGATTTTCAGCCCGGCCTTTCTGGCAAGGGTGGCCGCAACCATATTTCTGAATACCTATCTACTAGAAAATAATCAACGCACCGTCAAACAACTACCTACGTTTTTTTAACATGCTGGGTTTTCATAGGCTTAAATTTTAATACTATCTCGTCATTCGTTTACTCTTAACAACAGCCCATGTTATATAAACAGCACCCATGCAAGTAGCAGCGAGATCCAGGAAAAAAACTAAATCAATCTTCGGGGAATTTCCGAGCTGAGCATGGCAACACCACTTAAACGTGTGGTATTTATCACCGACACGTGAATGTTTTCCTTGCTTCTTCCCACTGTACCATTAATCTTGTGTAGAGGCTTTAATTAAATTTTGCCACAGGAAACGCGGATGTAGTCATAATGAAAGCAAATACTCGTGTGGTTTACGTGCAGGTACACAGTTTATTTCAGGACTTTTTCACAATAAGTCTATGATAATAAGACGATGAGGCCAACAGAAAAATACAGTTGGGATGGGCAGCGTATGGGAAACTGCGTCAAGTCTTCACATCGCCGATTCCACGGAGTCTAAAAATGAAAAGTCTTCTATCAGTGCGTCCTACCCGTCATGACATACGGTGCCGAAACATGGATGCTCACGGTAGGGCTGGTCCACAAATTTAAAGTTGCTCAACGTGCTATGGAAAGGGCTATGCTTGGAGTTTCTCTAAAAGATCGAATTCGTAACGAAGTGATCCTACAGAGAACCGTAGTTATCGACATAGTCCACCGCATTAGCACGCTGAAGTTGCAATGGGCCGGCCATATACGAGTAACTCGAAGAACCGATAACTGTTGGGGTCGACTAGTTCTTGAGTGGAGACCATGGATCGGCAAACGTAGCGTAGGACGTCCTCAGAATTGGTGGACGAACATAGGCTGATGATGATGTTGAATAAGCTGATGGGTTTCATTAAAGTTGTAATGCCGTTGATTGTGAAAAGATTCCATTGCGATGGCAATGATCATTCCAGCGCCGGCCACATTATACATTAAAGTTGATCAAGTGGGAGTCGGTTCAAGAGTTTTGTAGTTATATTCTATGATACTTATCCAGTGTTAGCAGCCCTTTACTAAGCAAAATTTAAGCAGTATGAGCTCATTTTAGATGATTGATATAGACAGAAATGAAAAATAAGATTTTGAAGCAAAGTTTTCATAATTCAAACACCGTCACATCAAAAATGATTATTTTGCTTTCTTTCACATCCAGAATTTCTATCGCGCACTTGTCTCGTTCCCTCCTGAGGATTAATCCATTTACTGTGAAACAAACAATGATTAATTACATTACTTACCGTTTGACGCACTGATATGTCACTCGGGCTTAAAGAACAGAATAAATAACGGGGAATGTAAAATTAAAATGTACCTATTTACCTCTAATAAGGATATAC
Organism: Choristoneura rosaceana; assembly: GCA_037349165.1. Lineage (NCBI taxonomy): Eukaryota > Metazoa > Arthropoda > Insecta > Lepidoptera > Tortricidae > Choristoneura > Choristoneura rosaceana. The sequence continues at coordinate 8,559,149 of JAZBNJ010000018.1, read as the reverse complement.
TGAATTATTACACTAAATGCAGTTTAATTGGTGCATTGTCTACTCGTGGTTTACGACATTTAACTAATAGAATGTATAAAAAATAAAGGATGATGGATGACACCAATGAGGTATGGATATATTAAGCACAGTAGGTCATATGCCATTTAACGGTTGAAGAGTTCCGTCCTGCGGAGACTATCCTGGCCGGAATACCATGATGTTACTACCAGATTACCAAATACCAGACGCAAAGGGCGATGGAGCAGGCGATGTTGGGCATATCTCACCGAAACAGATTCCAAAATACGGAGATTAGTAGACGAACAAGGCTCACCGATATAGCCAAGTAATCACCCAAAGAAGGTGGAAGTGGGCTGGACACATGCCGCAGGAGTGATGGAAGATGGGGTAAGGCCGTGATGGAGTGGAGACCCAAAAGCGGGCGGAGAAACGTTGGTAGAAAGGAGATGAGGTGGACCGACGACCTGGTCAAAGTGGACCTGGACCGAGATGCAGGATGCTTACACTGGGTGGCTAATGGACTAAATAAGAGATTACCAGATTATTGTATTGTCTGCTGGCCAAAGTCAAAGTCATGATACCTAACTTTCTTTAACAAGCATTTACGAGTATGAATGTCAACAAAAATCTAACAACGCTGCGGGAAAACTTGTTGAGAAGAATCCGTCTAAATTAATTTACTTCTTTTACAGCGTCGAATTTTAAAGTCCATAATAAACTTGTGCACAACGAACCAATCTTGTACCTTTATTCACTTTTTAACTAACATTGCCTTTACCCAAAGTCCCAGCTCAGGTACGCGAAACTACACTGCTCGCAACATGCTGAATTTAAAACGACTTTGTTTAGAATTAAGTTACAACCGACGTTGCTGTGTCGTTATACTAATGACCACCGACACCCGCAGCGTGTAACAAAGATGCACAAGTTTTAGTGTAGTTTCATTATTTTATGCGCGACAAGGTTTACTGAACTGTGGCTTTTTACTGGTAATGGTAGGTACTTCTAAAGTTTTGACATGACCACAGTATATATGTCGGCGGCCGATCGTAAAATCAGCCAGATCACGAAATTCCTAGGCACATCATGAAATGGCGCCAAAAGATGTCCAGGCATATCACGATGTGCCTGAGAAACAATACGGCAGATCGATTAGAGCAACGCATTCGACGATATTCCTAGCTTTATACCGGGCATATCGTGATATGCTGAAAAAAGAAAAAAATAGGTACGACGAGCGAAGCGAGGAGTGGTTAGTATGAATTGTGACTACTACGCACGAGCCGAGCGAGCGAAGCGAGCGTGCCGCGGCAGCGGTCGGCGAAGTGCCAGAAACGATTTGCCGGCATTTCATGATATGCCTAGGAATTTCATGCCTAAACTAGGCAAATCATGAAATGGCGGCTTTTCATGATATGCCTAGGAATTTCATGATCTGCCTAAACGTCACCAGGCAAATCGTCAAACGGTGAGTTTTTAACGATATGGCGGATGTCCCTTAGCCAATTCATGAAATGGCGCCATTTCACGATATGCCTAGGAATTTCGTGATCTGGCGGATTTTACGATCGGCCGCCGACATATATAAGCTAAAGCGGTATGAAAGCTGCGAACAAATCGATCGAAACGAACTGCAGTATCGCGAGACCCCCTTAGAGTGTAGAGCGCGCGTCTGTGTGAGTGTGTTCGTTTCGATCGATTTGTTCGTAGCTTCCATACTGCTTTAGCTTATTTAATACTGTGCTATAGTTTTTGCTGATTGAGAACTTTACAATAGGGATCCGAAACGGTCCTCTGATGGGTTTGTATCGCGGAGATCAGTGACAATTGACAACATTTCAAAAAAAAAAGCTATTTTGTTTTTTTTGCGTTTATAATAGCTGGTGAAAAATTAGACTACCCGTATTTCTCGGTTTTCCTTTATTTTACGTAAATTCGTAATTAATAATTTATTAAAGAAATGGTCACTAAAAAGATCGTATATACAAAGTTAGGAATACTGGATGTCGTGACCCTAGCATGATATAAAATTTAAAAAAAGTAACTAAACAGAACTGTCATGTCACGTCATTGTCAACCCTTCGTTGCCGTTCGTTCACGAAATTAATTTGTTGTTTTGCGTTTGCTGCTTCTAAAGTTAAAGAATATTAGTTTGGTATTAGTTTAGTACCTATAGAGAAACATCCTTTGAGTTTCTTTCTAATTTCTAACAATGACGACCGAAAGAAAGTATGTCACCAAGATCCTTTTACAACTTGTTTCGTCCCAAATTGCAAAAACACGGCGTTAATGGAAAAAGCTAAGCACTTTTTTCATATTCCTCGTGCATGTAGATTGGAATTTGGAATGGTGTTCGATCCTAAATATAAAGGGTTCGAAAAGCGCAATCTATATATGTGAAGATCATTTAAATGTAAGTACGTAAGACGTCTTAAAGTCGTTGTAAATTATTTAATGAATGTTTTTAAATCTTTAATTGTACATATATTTTAATGTTTATTTTTTCTGTTTTAGCTTGAAGATGATTTAGATAACTTTTACACATGGAAATTTGAAAATGTCAGAGGGAGACTTAAGCCCAGAGCGCCTGATCATTTCAAAAATATGGTTTTGTTACATAATAAACAAATAACATTAAGTCCTGCGCCTATACCACCAAAATTTTTGTAAAATCCCTTCCTTGCATATCATCATTACACTGTACAAAATTAAAAACAATGAGACATTTTCAAGAAATACTGACATTTTTCAAGTATCTTTATCTACTGTTTGGCGAATGTTTTATAAAATATTAGACTGTCTGAAAGCATTCTGCAACAAGTTGATATACCTTCCTGATCAGCTGCACATTAAGACACCTAGTCTCTGGATGCAAAGGCCCGTCTGATGAACCTGTAAATCTGCATCGCTTCCTCTGAAAGTGGATGACTCAGAATCACATTTACACTTCCATTCAACAGATCCATACCATCCAGATACCTGCCTCTGGCATCCTTATTCTGATCACATACACTCTGTAGTTAATAATAAGCTTATTAATTCACTAGATGATGCTGTGGTTCGCATGTGGACTTATTAATTAACAGTCACCTTTAATAAAGTGCCATTAAAATGCTTGGAAATGATTCCACCCTACACTAGGGTTGAGGATTACCTGTAATACCATTTTTTTTTGTTAAGTGGATGTCCACATCTTTGTGACATAATAATACATTAATGATCTCCTTGATGAATCAATAAAGTTAGAAAAACGCCTCAGGCCAACTCAAAGTCAAACTTTCATGTTTTATGTTTTTAAAAAAATATTTTACTTTGTCAGACATGTTTTCTTTCAAAACTATGTTTATTTTATTACTAAGTTTGCTTTTTGTTATTTAATTTAAGTGGAAAAGCAATTTTATTTACTAAGCAATATTGATGTACCTATTAAATTACATAGTAATAACAAATAAAAATTTAAGACTAATAAATTGATTAACTAAGAAGAAAAATTGTCAAGTCAGTCTGTCAGTCAGAGTGCGGTAGGGCAGCACCATCATCAAAACTGTTTAAATAACTTCGCTGCTGGCTTCCATTTTTAATTTAACCCTTTATAAGGCAGAGGCGATTTAGCGACCACATGCATTGATTTAGAAATTCAACCTTATTGTTTTAGTAATAAGTTACAATATTCATTGTAATTATTGAAAATACTACTAGCTTTAAAAATATCCTTTGTCAGATATGTATTCGATAGCTGCTTTTGATTCTGTGGTAGTATGCTCCAATAAATGGGGCCTTCTAAATGGTTAAGTAATTTAATTTATTATTTTTGCATTCTAACTTGCCTAAATTTTTTATAAATTGAATAATAAAGAACTTTGAATTATAACCAAATAAAATATAAATATTATTAACACACATACTTTGTTTTTTTGGTCCTAAATAATAAATAAATAAATAATCAAATATCATGAGACATTTGACCTAGTCCCAAACTAAGCAAAGCTTGTATAAACATACTTATATAGATAAATACATATTAAACATCCAATATTCTAGAACAAACATTCTTATTATTCATACAAATATCTGCCCCGACCGGGAATCGAACCTGGAACTCAAGCTTCATAATCAGGTTCTCTAACCACTAGGCTATCCGGTCCTACCAGGTACCCAGGTGAATCAATTCAAGTGCTTCTAGTTAACTACAGGGGAATTTAAAAGAAAGAGTATCACTGCTATGTAGGCTTTACAAGTTACAGTTAACTAATAGTACCTACCTAGACCTACCTACCTACCTAGTCTAGTAAATTTAGAAAAAATCCTTAAAAATATCGTTAACAAAACTATCCTGTAAACATACTAACAGGGAGCTATGGAAAATTTCATACATTTAGTTTCATATTCAAAACTATGGAAAATACTCAACTAAAATAGTGTACTGTAATGATTTATGAAAATAATATATAAAGTGACCGTTTTTGCCATCGAAATATTATTATTAGTCTTTGTGAAGTACAGTACAGGTAAGTACCTACAGGATAATTTCTCTCATAGCTCTGATAATAAATATACTCATAAGGGTTAATGACTTGCAGTAAATTGTAATAAAAAACTTGAATTTGTAGGTTATATATATATTATTAAAGTAACACTTTTATAATGTAGTCGAGTCATATTTTTTGTAGAATAAATTTTTTCCAAAAATCTTCTGCACCAGTTAACAAATCCTTCATATATGATTGATCATATGAGAGCCAATAATGCTTGATTTCTTTTGTTGTCTCAAAACTGGGATCAGCCACACAATGCCTTACTTTTTCCTGTAGCATGCATTTGGATTTGTACTTGAGCTTTAAATTTTGGTTGGATTGTGTTATCTTTTACATAATTCTCTAGTGTTTTCTGACTCATTGGACACTTCACTTCTACACAGAAATCGGCACAAACACCATCTGGTGTGGCTCCAATAAAAGGCGATAGGTATTGTATTAGTTTAAAACCACACTTCTATTTTTACTTTTATGTCTCCAATTCTTTTTATCACTTGTTTTTCTAAGCGTTTTCCTCTTATAATAGCTTTAGTATCTGGTACTTTATAGCCTCCAAGTACTTATTGTTTGGACTAAGACACCATCTACTGAACATCTTGTAGCTTCAAAAATTCTCGAGGCAGTTATTCTTCCCTGCCGAATTTACAAATCCGTCAGTCACTTTCATTTTAAATGCGTAAGTACTTATATCAAAACAATAGTATTACAAGAATCTAAAAGCGTGTCGTTCCTTAGAATCAAAATAATCCGTCAGACACATAGACTTATAATACACTATCTACGGGATTCTCTGTCTACGGTCAGACAGATAAAAAATGGACATGACATGACACTCATGACAGTGACAGTTGTTTATTTTTTTCAATTCCTATGGTAATGGACTATGAGCACTATAACTGTATTCCTAACTTTCGCAATGCAACTTTTTTTACTGTTTTTCCAGAATATAAAAAAAACCACTGCACAAAAAAATCCAAAAATATTTTTACTGTAATCAGCAGTGTAAAATCTACAAACGGTATTTTTATTTTATTACCTCAGCACATTTGAAATGTTGTCAATTGACAGTAAAAAAGTTTTTGCCTCAATTTACTTCAGTCATTCCGAAATATACTGATATTGTTCATTCATTCATTAGTGACACAGGCGTATGCTTTACTCTGCCGTAATTCTCAAGGAGCCTACTAATGAAGAGGAAGCCTCGTGTCCCCGTTTATTAATCCTTTGAGTATTATTAAGAACACGTGGTTTCATACCGTACATGAGTGAAAAGAGATCTCTTATTTAAATTTACTTCAAAATGCACTAAAATAATGATGGTGACAGGATTCAAAATCTGATGTTTTAGTTGGATATAATAATATTACTTTTTACTTTTTTACGTTGTACCTATAGGATGCTTTTAACACGTGGTGTCTTAAAAAAAATGTCTTCTTAAACAATGAATAATCAACAACTACAACACTCTTCCACAGGGACAGAAATAAGATAAATTGTACATGTAGTTAGGTTATTTTAGCCTCGTAAGTACTGACTTTTTATCATAGGTACTTAGTTTTACAGGCCGAGACGAGAATTCTAATTTTGTGATTTTGGAAATTAGGTACTTATTATACTAACATAAATTGATTTGTACTTTGTGATGTACACGAGGACTTCAGAGGTTAGGATAGGATACTTAGTTTTTTATTTCAATTGCACCGTCTTATTAAATAAAACGACAGACGTGGATGTAAATATGGCACTTCCTTTGCCTATCACTGGGAGACGAAATCCGACTTCATTAAAAAAAACCGGCGTGGTGTCACTGGTAGATAGAAAAAAATCTATTTTCGCGGGTATTTTCATGATGGAAATAATATCGGATAAAACAAAGGACACAAATATTATCGTAGCGCAAACCTATTGGTACAACCGTTATAATAGGAACGTATCAGATGATATTGGATGTTTTGCAATCCAATATTGTCAGTTTCCTAAAGTCATATTCGTTTATCTGATGTTTTACGTACATCTTGATTGCATAATAATATTGTCATACATAATTATTTTTGTTTTTGTTTTATTGTCACGACGATCAGGGCCCGATTTCATAACGAAGTACAAGCTAGTATAGCGATATTGTTTTGAAATTCACTAATACTATTAGCTTGTACTTTATTATGCAATTGGGCCCAGATGGCAAAGTGGTTAGAGAACCGACTACGACGCTTGAGGTCCCCCGGGTTTGAATCTCGGCAGGGGCAGATATTTGTACGAATTTAGGATGAAGACCAAAAAGTTGCACACCGATAATGCTGCGTTGGCAGGTAGTTATAATTTCCATTAACTTTTTCCATTGTGCCATGAAAATTATCCATACAAATGTATGATTAATCCATATAAATGCATGATGATAGGTAACCTAAAAAAAATGTTTTGAATTTTTATTGTAGCATTTTGTCGGCATAGTTTACATAGATATGCGATTCGTGCAAAGTTACAGCTTTCTAGCATTGATAGTTTCTGAGCAAAGCCGCGTACGGACAAACAGACAGACATGGCGAAACTATAAGGGTTCCGTTTTTGCCATTTTGGCTACGGAACCCTAAAAATCGTGCAAGTTGCATAACATTGCGAGGCTGTAAAGCCAATGAGTTTGTAGTGGTCAATCGAGCGCGGCAATGTAATGCAACTTGCATGATTTTTCTTGCAAGTCTAAACTCGGCTTAAATAAATTTGCACAAGTTTTTATTTCAAGTTTAGACTAGGCTCTATAAATTGAAAATACAAACTGAAACATAGATGCACAGAAAAACCAGAAAAATAAGACCAACACAGGGAATCGAACCCAGGTCCTCGGCATTCAGTGCCGCGTGCTATACCGCTACACCACTGCTGGTCAACGGCATTTAGGTTTCACGGGATGGCCGTAAAAGTAAAAATTTTGAATTGAAATAAAAAATACAAAAAGATTCCAAAAAACCAATCTTAATGGGTTCTATTAATAATTATCACCCGATGCTATTACAAAGGTAAATCTAACAAACTTAATTAAATCCAATTAAGTAACTGAAACTGGACTTTGCGCCACATATTTGTAACCAAAGTGGGCAAGTAACCTAGTGGCCCCAAATTTGCATGTTAATGTATTATAGATAATTCAGTATCGGATACATCGGGAGGCTAGTCGCGTATTGACTTGGAGGTCCAAACCTACCGGAGGATATCAACTTATGAATATTATTGTATTACTAATACAATACAAAGACTCTTTATTGTACACCAGAAAAAGTAAGCGATACAGAAAACAGATACACAGAGAGAAAATTATAAGGTAAGCAATAGGCGGCCTTATCGCTTGAGACCTATATTTTTCAGGCAATCCGTTTTACAAAAAGAAGGAAGGACTAGTTTACAACAGGTAGGTAGTGCATCAAAAGTAGATCAGAAAATTAAAACGGAACAAAAATACATCAACAGATACATACATAATTAATACTTAATCGTATTAATAATGGTAATTGTAAGTAATTTTTAAAATAAAACTACCGTGACACTCACTTATATTAAATATATTGATCCGGATAACTCACGTCTTAAATCGAACTTAGCTCGACATGTTTCGGGCTAATCAGTAGCCCTTCCTCCTCGGAGCAACGCAACTCGGTGGCTGCTGCAACACGCGCCGTGCACGCCGCCGCTCTGCTCGTGCGCCTACCCGACGAACGAAACTGACACCGGCACACAACTATCCGGGTTTTCATCATCATTTTCATTATAACTGTCAAATGTAGGGTACACTAACACTAACAATATCGCACTGTAAAGGTACATTCAACAAAACTCGATTTAAGCCGTGAGGTCAATATATTTAAAGTTAATATAATTGTAAGTAAAAAAAAAAAACAAATGACAAAAATGATTCGCAGTGCGAAAAAAGCAGCGTAGACAACTGGGAATAGTCCCAGTCGTTATCTCCGGTTGTTTAATGCTCTAAGCGTATCGACGACAATATGCTCCAATTAGAATCAACCGCCATTGTAGTCCGAGCAGCTAGTACGCGTGCCATTTGCCACCTGTAGCTCAGTTCAATGGTTCTTTTGATAGGATTAGTAAGAAACGGGTGACAACTGCCGCATAGCGGCCGTTTTAGTACAATGAAATCAATGAAAGATAGGGACTTACGTTTGCAGGTGGTAGGACCTTGTGCAAGGTTCGCCCAGATTGCTACCACCATCTTGCTCGCTAATCCTGCCGTGAAGCAGCAGTGCTTGCACTGTTGCGTTTCGGCCTGGAGAATAAGACTGCCGGTGAAATTACTGGCGCTTGAGGTATCCCATCTTAGGCCTCTAGGTTGGCAACGTATCTGCAATACCCCTGGTGTTGGGCGGTGGTGATATCTTACCATCAGGAGACCCACTTGCTCATTTTCCATCCATTCGAAAAAAAAAGGTAGGTACAGTCGAGTTCATAAACTTGTGAGCAAAATTTTGTTCTCACGTTTATGCACTTGACTGTACTCCTAAACTGTTCATTAGCAATAGCAGGAACTCAATAATATTTAGGAAATGGAGTAAAATTCTATAACTATACCGCATAGCAACTAATTATAAATAACTAGTTTATGTCCACGGCTCCGCCCGCGTGATATTCGGTTATCGCGCGCTGTTCCCTCGGGAACTGTGCATTTTTCCGGGATAAAAAGTAGCCTATATGTCACTCTCTGGCCCATAAACTATCTCTATGCCAAAAATCACGTCAATCCGTCGCTCCGTTTCGACGTGGAATACGGACAAACATACATACAAACACACAAATACACACACTTTCACATTTGTAATACTAGTATGGATTGTTTGATCCCTTCTGCTGTACATAACAAAACGGATAACTCACCTCTGAAATCGATTTTAGCTCGACATGTTTCGGGCTAATCCGTAACCCTTCTTCATTTACCTGGGAACAACGCGACTCGGCGGCTGCAGCAACACGCGCCCAGTGCACGAAACACGTCGAGCTGAACTCGATTTCAGATGGGCTACTACGAAATTCGAAAATCGAAGTTCGTATCGTACCATCCCTCTCACTCTCGTATTAAATCTCGTAAGCGTAGGCGGGACGGTACGATACGAACTTCGATTTTCGAATTTCGTGGTAGCCTTGCAGACGTGAATCATTCATTTTGTTATCATTTAAAATAAGAGTCTGACGGTAGTTTGATATTCAAAATAAAACCACTGTAAACAACGGCCAATTAAAATTCAACCAGCGTGTTCTGAGCTAAGACTGCAATTTGTAGCAGCCTCGATCCTCCGTTATCCTGGTGTGATGAAGACCGGAAACCTTTCTACCGGCAATCTGGCAGGCGTTCCGCGTTCATACGGAACGGGTGGTTAGCAATTAGGTATTTTAACTCTTCAATTTAGCTTGAAACACAGAGAGCGGTGTTGGAGCGGTGTAGCAGGGCGCGGAGGCGGTACCGGTTGTCATTTTTTTTTCATGCTTCAATATAGGGCTCTAATTATTATTTACTAGCTTTTACTCGCGGTTCCGCCCGCGTAGTACTTATTCGGATATCGCGCGCTGTTCCCTCGGGAACTGTGCATTTAACCGGGATAAAAGTAGCCTATGTCACTCTCAGGCCCATAAACTACCCCTATGGCAAAAATCACGTCGATCCGTCGCTCCGTTACGGCGTGAAAGACGGACAAACACACTTTTACATTTATAATATTAACTAGCTTTTGCCCGCGGCTCCGCCCGCGTGGTATTCGGTTATCGCGCGCTGTTCCCTCGGGAACTGTGCATTTAACCAGGATAAAAGTAGCCTATGTCACTCTCAGGCCCATAAACTACCCCTATCCAAAAATCACGTCGATCCGTCGCTCCGATACGGCGTGAAAGATGAACTAACACACTTTCGCATTTATAATATTAGTATGGATAATAAATAAGTAACAAGTATGGATTATTATTATTATTATTTATTGTTATCATTAAATGTTTTACTAAATATATATACTTACTTTCTGTACCTATATTTTCACTAGTTTCAGTGATAATGATCTTTAATTTTCACTTTAGTGTTATTTCCACTGGTATCGGGGAAACCCGAGGAAATCTACCTACATTGTTAGCTCGTTATCTTGTGTTAAGATGATATAGGCCACTTATTAAGCCTTTCTTTCCATTTTAGAGGTAACTAATTGTGAAATTATGCCGTTGAATTTTAGTAGGTACAGTCGAGTACATACACATGTGAGTAAATTTTTTTTCTAAAATATCTGAACACGACTCTATTAATTGTTAATGGCATAGAAACGTGTTTAGATTATTTTTAGTTTATGAACTCGTCTGTACAGTACGTTACTTTAACCCCCCTTAAAAAGCCTGTCTGCCGTTGACACACTGTATAAATTCAGTTTATCTACACCCATATAGTAAATCCTCCATTATGCGTTCAAAAACCATGGATAATGACCAGCATTACGACATTATGAACACGACAGTATCGTAATGGTCATAACGATACCTACTGATATCAGTAGGTATCGTTATGAGATTCCATACATCATTACACCACCGGAGCGGTGCGCGCTGCGCAGGGCGGGCGAGCAGCAGCAGGTCGTGGGGCGCGCACTGCACTGGGCGCGCAGCGAGCTGGGGCAGACATACCTACCTTACCATTTAATTAATACTGTTGTGTGTGTACTGTGTGTGTTTTATTGTTGTGTGTGTAATTTAATTAGTACTGTGTACTGTTAATTTATACTGTTCGATGTTATTTTTTAAATTCTTTCCATGTAATGTATTTTTATGTGTATCGAATATGTATAAATAAATGTTTCTCTCTCTTTCTCTCTCATTACCTAGTTCTCGTTCATGCAGGTCATTCTCAATGGTTCTTGAACACATGATAGAGGATTTAATATATAAAATATTGTATGGAAATAAACGTAAAATCACACCCGTGTTTTAAGGACCCTTATTACGATACAGTTGCATAAAATATTTTTTTCTAATTAAAAACAATTTGTCACTTAAACACATGATAAACTTAATATCTAAGGTAGTAGTTTTAATTTACAGTGTAGTAGAGAAAACAAGACAAGTAAGTTACGTAAATTACTTTATTTTACCAGCATTTTCAGTGAAAGTAATTTTGCATATCTAGTGACAGACAGACAGTAAAGGGATATTAATAGAGTTCCCTTTTTACACTTTGGGCACGGAAATTTAAAAAGTAGCTTTAGCAAAAAACGTTGAAGAGAGACAAAAAATACTACCTATTATTCGTTTCAGACAGAACAAATCATGTTCGTCACAAAGTTAACCGACAATTTGTTTGTTTTCGACCACATTTGTTCAGATTGGAAACACAGAGGACTACTGGGAATACGTAGTAATTTATTGCGAACACAATGGTGTCAATCCAAGCCCGTACAATTTTAGCATGGATTTTGAATTTGTTTCAAAACTAAAGTAAAACTGGCCAAATGTGAGTTGGAATTACGTACCAAAGATTTAGTAGGTAGGTATAATTAATCTCTGAAGATCAAACTGAATAGGGTAAGTACTTTTTAAATTCATAGAGTAAGCAGAACAGTCTTTCAATTACAAGGAGATCGAGATAGTTATATCTACTGTACCCCGAGTAGACCCCGAGGCAGTGTTGTTCAAACTGACAACAACCACAGTGCACGTTCATGGGTAGCAAAAATGGTCAAGAACGAACTAAGTCTAACGAGAAAAGAAATGAATGAGTAGATGCGCAAATTAATCTACAGGTGATGTGTGTAGACAATATATTAGAGGTGTGAGTGTGTGTAAAAGGGTGTGTAGATAATTTTGAACACTAAGTACCACCACGCACTAACTTCAGATACATAGAGGCAGCAGGCAGAAATAGATAAACATATGTGGTTCTCGGTATGATCTAAACACTCTTTTATTATTACCTCGGCAGTAGTCGTGTGTACTTTTGAGCACCCTAACCGCTCATCCGCTTCTGCTGCTGACTGTACGTTTAACCCTACTATACTTACCTTTACCTCGTTAGGACTACGTCAAGTTTCATGGTATTACAGTCGTTATCAGACATTTCTGAGCGACCAAGATAATAAAAAATATCGAAGCATGAACTCTAATACCTGGAGAATAGAGTGCATGTTCCGATATGTTTGACCACCTCGGTAGCTCCGAAATATCTGATGGTGACTGTACAAAGTTAGTAGCTAAGCTGGGCAAAGACCTCCTCTCTTGACTTCCACATCTCCCTCATCATCATCAGCCTATGTTCGTCCACTGCTGGACATAGGCCTCTCCCATGGCACGCCACTGAGCACGATCCTCGGCCACTCTCATCCAGCTCTTGCCAGCCACCCTGCGAAGATCATCGCACACGTTCAGTTTGGCGTCCAGGTCTCCTTCTCCGCCTCAGCTTGCCTTGCCATCGGTGCCCGTAATGCGGTACCCACCAGTGGCCCATCTTTGTGAGTGCATCCACAGACATGCCTGGCCCAGTCCCATTTGAGCCTGGCGGTCGCATTTCCAATATCAGCTATTAGAGTTTTGGAGTGCAATGTGGTGCTTTACTTTGTACGTGAAAAACATACCTAATTAAACTATTCTAGCAGACCAATCTAAATTCGCTTGATGAGCTTGGTGACAACCGCGGAACTCCGAAAAGCCAGTTAGTGCTATTTCTGATTAATATTAAAATGCAATTCCATTTGCGCGGTTTGCTTTCGGTGAAAAGTTTGTAGATTTAACTTTGAGCTAGCTCGTTTAGTCATCCCGGATAAAGCGAACACAAAGTTCGTTTTGTCCTGTCCGAATATTTACCTTGTTTTTCAGATTTTCGTTAACTTTTAGGGAATAACTTTTTCAGGTCAGATTTTTAGGTTAGACATAAGTACTACCTACGCGCCCAAATATTTTCTTTAAATAAAAAAAGAAAACAAAATAAACATTTTAATGTTGTATAAAATTACATGTTTATCAGACTAATGCTTCCAATTCATTAAATGAATTTACATTGCAAACAGGACGTCGAACAGTTCTCTATTGGGTGAATATTAGAATTTATTCGGTCCAACGTCCGTATAATACATGAAAATTAGATTAACTTGCTATGGCGGAATGTTGCGTACGTATTCACACATGAACTGCATTACAATTACCCAAAGAATGAACGAGCAGCCCACCATAATGAGTTGGCCTATGTCAATACACGGTGGATCCTGTCTGGATTCGATTGCCATAGTTATCACAGACAACAGGCTCGCTTGATGCCGCTAAGTGTGTACGAACAGATGATGTACAGTACGATTAGAATCACCGCAGAACCGACCAGCATAAGTAAGCTAGGGAGACTGACTTCTAGGTCACATTCCTTCCCGGCCATTTCAACAGACTCCTGAAAAGTATTTGCACATCCAGCTCATGACAATCAGTAATGTGACGAACGCAAAGGCGACCAGAATTAGTTGAAGAACATCAATGTTTACGCAAGATACGTTCCCGCTCATTTTATGTGGAATTCTTCAAACCTTTCCGCAAGTTATGTGGCAGACGACGAGGAAGAGTAGTACCAGTATTACTATAGAACCGATGACCATCAACAGTTGGTTTAAGTTGAACTCAAGTCCAGCACTTGACGAGGCAGCGCCCTTCGCTCCCATATTTTACCATTTTTCCGTTAATCTTGGACATTGTTCAGCCATAGCTATTGATCAATCATTCACCGGTCTTTCAGTGTTTTGTGTTTTTTAAAGCATTTTTGTACACGGAGTTAAAAGTTTTACATTTTGATGTTTGATTTGAATGGAAAAGAAAATGATGACGTTTAGCCTCACGTTGTCGATTGATCACGGAAATGCAATGAGGTGTGATTAGATTAGACTTGTTAGCTTTTATCGTTGGTTTGTCACATAGAGTTGGTTCCGAGAGTAGGTAGACGTTTTTCTCGTATGAGCAATGAAAAATCATGAATCTTCTTATGGGTAGGGGCGACCGATCTCCGCTCTGGCTAAAACTCGAAAACGTGTTTGCTAGAGATAAGACCAAACTAGATGGACTTTAACGGAAAACCCCACATAGTAAAATTGATCGAAATCGTCGATGATTTTAAGATTTTATAACGATACGATAGGGTTGGTTGAGAAAAAAAATCACCCTCAATTTACGTCTAGGGGAGTTACCATAAAAAATATATTTTCTAAAAAAAATTATACCATTTTGGCGGCATAAATGTTACATACGTATCCATGCAAAATTACAGCTTTCTGAGCCTTTCTGGCACTGATAGTCTCCGAGCAAACAGACGGACAGATAGACAGACAGATAGACATGTCGAAACTATAAGGGTTCCATTTTTGCCATATTGGCTAGGTAAGTACGGAATCCTAAAAACTACACGCTGACACTTACTTGACAAGGTGATATATACTTGGAAATAATTTAAACTTAGATTTTTGTAGGTAGGTATTTATTTTATTTGTACTGATACAATAAATAAAATCGTGTCTAATGAATGACTTATTCTTAATTTTTAAAACCACGCAGACATTGGAATTAAATTTTGTTTTCTGCTTTCATTTAACAGGCGCGCGCAGAGTCATCAATTTATATTTAACTGTTCACTACAAACGAGTATATTAGAGCAATGATTCCCTTTTCATTAAATTCAATATGTAATTGAAAACCCATCAACTAGTCATTGAGATCTTTGATTGCGGCAGTATAACACAAACCATAGCATTAGCATTTGTTCCTGAGATGATATATGACATGGCATTACATTACAAAGCACAGTTTTGTGCTTCCCTATCGGACCCTACAGCAGAAAGCGAATGAATTTCTGTTCAGCGATGATGTGCAGTCTGGGGTTGCTGAGGATTCCTCTTCCGCTTCCTTATAATGCGGAAGTTCCGCAATATTTTGAGTTCTTCAACCGTTACCGGTTACCGCATCCTAAAAAATTCCTCTTCCCCTATCGCTTCCTCAAAATTTAAGAGGAATTTAAGAGGAGGACCGATTTTGATGATTTTTTTTGTGTTCAAGAGGTTTCGAGAATGGTTTAGATTCACAATTTGGTCCTCTGGAAAATGTTCTTCTAATTAATTTTTGTATGTGTAGGTACTACAACGTCTGTCGGGTCCGCTAGTATTATAAATTTCATATCATCCTCTTCCGCATCCGCTTCCTCTTCCGTTTCCTTATCCGCATCCCCTAAATTCGTGCTTGACACTTCCTCTTCCTCGTAATCCTCAACAACCCTAGCGCAGTCAAACAAACTGATTCATGTACCAGGGTGGAACTTTTTAATTAATAATCAATTTTACTACTGAACTAAAACAATTACTTTGCTCACCCGCGGCCTTATGATAGCTACGCTTATGCAAGATATGTGTTCATGCAGTTCCTCTACCTCCACACTGTAAGAACATACACAATAATCTCACAAACCCATCTATCACCACCACCACAACACACTGACGCGTTTCGAACTCAACCAGAGCTCATCAATCAGATCCGAGCTCTGGTTGAGTTCGAAACGCGTCAGTGTGTTGTGGTGGTGGTGATAGATCGGTTTGTGTAATTTGTGTGTGTTCTTACAGTGTGGAGGTGGAGGAACTGCATGAACACGCATAATTTGCATAGACTTAGCTATCTTAAGGTCGCGGGTGAGCAAAGAAATTCTTTTAGTTCATTTATACACAAATCACATAAACCCATCTATCACCACCACACCACCACACTACATTGACTTGTTTCGAACTCAACCAGAGCTCTCTTCAGAGCAACACACAACCATACACCATACCACAACAATTGGCTGGGCGTGTACTATTATCTATTCTGTGGCTGAGCTTGCGATACCGTTATTAGTTTGCGACGGGCCTGAAAACTCTTCCAATATTTCTCAGCAAATAATGAAACTTTCTTTAACATTTTTGTATTCTGCTAATAATTAAAACTCACAACAACAAAAAACTTAACGATAAATAACGTTTCCTCATAGTTAACTATATCTTGTACATTCTGTCGATAACGGTTAACGTTACACGCGATAAAATCAGGCATCCAGTTTCCCTCTCCTGAAAAAAATTAACAAGCAATTAGGACATGACAATGTAACGAATGTAAGAAAAGTTTATCAGTATCAATGTACTATTGGGTTTTATCGCGATCCCGTAGAAATATCAGGATAAAAAGTTAGCCTAAGTGTAATGTTCATATTTTTACATAATTATCACATTTGGTATAATTATCATGAAAACAGGGGAAGGTAGTTTAGAACTATTTTTGATGCGGGGAGTTTTACCTCTCGTATCCCTTTGCGTCTTTCTAATTGCACCATACCTATCTGTAACGCATTCTATTGTCAACCCAGTCTAGTGAGAACAGTGGTACTGTGGTAGATTAGTACCTAGACCGATTTATATCTCTCTGATCGCATTTGGACTAATTTATATTTTGCTGTCGTTTTTTTTTTTCAGTTTAAATTTAAATAATTCTAAGTCCTTGTAAGGACCTGATGGTGTTTTCATAGTATAGAATCAGTGCTAATTCCCAGCGTAGCCCCCGAATTTGGGAAAGATAGGGTTACCTACTCCTGTGTTAGACACGCGCGAGAGGCGGTGACTCGTAACAAATTTCAAAGGTGGAAAAAAAAAAAAAACAACTACGTTACAGTTGTACTACAAATATTACAAATTAACCGTTTAGCTAATTGTCAGTTGCAAAACGAAACATTTTCGTAATTACTATTTTGAATTACCGGTATTACTTAGGTGTCCCACTTTTTGAACATCACCCACAAACGACTGGACTTAGAATAAAATACTAATTATGTTTCTTACACCAAAACTTGTTCTTTAAAATATGAAGCTTATTTACAGGCCGTATTAGTGATTTATTTAAAGTACTTACGTTTATTTTACATAAAATATGTTCCCGTCACCCAGGTTAATAATAAAACTATGTAATTTCAAGCATATTTTATTACTACACCAAACTGTGATACACATAAATGTATTACAATCCCATATTAATTAAAACTAAACGTTTTCTTAAAACACTGTTGTGGACGCTTCAACCTATTGGTAATATTACGCAACTCGAAATGCAACTTCTAAATGCATAATTACATAAGTATGTTAACATTTTTATGTATATTATCACTAAATCACAATATTTAAGGATTTATACGACTGACTAATGCTTTTGCAATATTTTTGGTGTTCGTTAAATAATGGCATGCATAAGTAAAAAGAGAAATGAAGTGATGCAACGATTCATAATAAAATATACAATTTTCTAATTGAAACAATATCGTTGCACCACGAGGAAATGAAGCGACGTTAGTTGAAGGGAGCGCTCCCGAAAGATGGCTAATAGTTAAGAAAGATAAGCGTTGTAAAATTATTGTTTTTTGTACTTTTTCAGCGATCTATTGCGGGTGTTTTCCATAGATCTTGTGACGAGCCACACCCCGAAGCTACCGCTCACGTCGTAGATGAAATTGATGGTGTTAGTGAAGATGGCGTGGGGTAGATAGCCAGTGGTCCTCGAGACAGTTCCGACCAAACTAATGGCAGATTTCACGAACGCCTCGGCAGTAGGCGCGAAGAAAGTACTGCGTCTGATTCCAGACATAGTAGTGCACACAAAGCCTGGCATAACGCACTGGCATATGATGCCCTTTTTCCTATATTCCATGTCGAGACCTTCGGTGAATTTATCCACGTAAGCCTGGAAGAGAATTTACGATTAGTAGGGTAATACGGTAGCGATCGTCGTAAACCGTTAGGTTCATGGAAACTGCAGTAGCTAAACTATTTCTATGTGATTTTAGAGACTGATACTCTACAAAAGGGATTTTATATAGGATTATGTTAACAATTTGTGAAGTTTATTTCTAGTGTTAAATATTTTTCCTAAAGAATCGACGTACGAAATAATACAGAACGAAATTTTCTCTTTCTAGTTTTTTACTTCCCATATTAAAGAGACTGAGAGCCTTTTTAAAATTCGTGTAGCACTGCACAACGTTAAAAAGAACAGCTTCTAAATGGGAGCGATATTGCTTTGCATTTGTATTTGCATTTGTTTGGAAGAACGTAGGACATAATTTTTATGCCGTAGGTAAATGTTGTATCATATATTTTTTGAATTGGGATATATCCTTTCAAATTACTCTAAAACAAACAACATAGGTACTTAATTTTGCATACGGATACCAATATATTGATTTAGATTTTTACTGCCAGTAAGTGTGATAATTGAAGACTACGCCGAATGTAACACAGCTGATGTTTGCGTCATCATATTAAGCAGTTATGTAATTCACACGTTGACGTACTGATTCTAAACAAATTGCAAAGGTCGAGGTCAATATAGCGTTTGCAAGCGGATGTTAATAGTATTAATAGGAAGGTAACTACTTATATTTCTGTGTTCTTGTATTATAAATAAACTCTGCTGTCATGGATGGACACGTTTTCATGAAGATATTTTCAACAATTAGCTGATTGATTTTGAGACCCATTTGATTACCACCTACAAGACAACACTAACCTACTACACCGCTTCATTTATGGAAAAAAGTTTATAACTGGAAACCTGTACCTATTTAAAAATGGAATTTAGAACTGAAAACTCTGTGTAACTGTTCAGCTACACAAGCTGAAAATTTGCTTGAACTTGGGCAAATATTTTCAGACTGCATTAGGGCTTAGTTGCCCATGGGCGCTGGTGATTGCTTTCCATCGGGTGACCTGCCTGCTCGTATGGCTTAAAAAGATACCAAACCCTGTCAACACGTGGCTGTCAACACGTCTACTATCTATCACCACATTGCCCTCAAAAGATGATATAAAATCTAATTACTACTTACGGGTGGGTATTTGCGACATGGCGTGTTTTTTCGTTATTATATTAATTGGACGTAGTTATGCAAACAGGAACCAACCCGCAATAAGTTACTAAAATGAACCTTCTACCAACTCGATAGAGTGCATTTTAGTAATGGTGGATTGATTCCGGTTTGCATAACTACGTCCAATTATATTCGTGAACTTGCTCGTGCGTCTATATGATCCTTAAGAATTAGTGTTTACCTTAGATGCGGCATAAACAGTGAGCAGGGGGCTAGGTATGATAGAACTAGCCGAGCCAATGTTGACGATGACGCCTTTGCCCCGCTTCACCATGCCAGGCAGAGCGAGCCCGGTCATACGGGTCACTGACGCTACGTTGGCCTTTATGAGGTTCGACATCACCTTCTCCCTGAAACGAAAGTGAAAGTTAAGATGAGGCATAAATTTTTTGGCATGTTTTTTTTTTGCAATATTGTGAGCTAGGTAGTACGTGAATGAAATTGTAATTTGTTATTTTTCATCATATATTTAAGCGGATTGGCAGTCGAAAAACAAGATTAGTGAAAAATTTCTCGATTGTTTTGAGCTTCAAAGTAGCGTTTATGAGAAGAAATATTACTAAAATTTCTTGAATGTTGCTAAGTACTGCTCTGCTAAGATTTGGACAAATCATTGTATTTAGCTTGGTTTACTTTTTACGATTCATTTTATGCTTTTGCTGTCCTACCTTTGATCTTTTTATCTACTGTTACGCTTACACCTGCCATCAACGTCGTAGAGAGAAATTTGACAAAACAAAACAGCATCGCATTTAGCCACAAAAAGAGATGGCCGTAGATACAATTTTGCCTAGTGCATAACCTTTGAATTAGAGATAGCCCGATAGTAACGAGCGTCAGAGAAAGCCCTGCGCTGGCAGGGAGTTGTATTTTTACAGAGAACGTAATATTTGACGTTAGAGAAGACATTGGGAAATGCAAATATATTATGGCAATACCTTGTTTGTTGATTAAATACATACTTGTTTGATGAATTAACATTTTCAACTTCATGTTTGGATTTTCATAAAAGCTAACCAAATAAGTTCATCCAACAAAATATCAAATGAGCCGTGCACTGAACAAATAACGCCATCTGTGTTTTAGATGCGGAATTGATGTTAAGAATGCCAACTGATTGACTCCATAAATCGTCAAATAATCATTTGTCTGTAATGACGGAATAATTTGTTACGCTGCGTTAGGGTGTGTTCTCATTGGTGATTCCAATATTATCCAAGTACCTGACTTAAATAGTTAATGAGCGTATTTAAGACACTAAATTTACTGTATCCTGCACACATACTGTACTATACTTATAAGTAAACAGTTTTGCAAGGCTATGTCCAAAAAACTATGTAAAAAGAATGTCAAATAGATACTTTTTCATTTCACCTTTTGCATATTCTGGTTTAAACTCCTTATAAGTATACCTTAATTATAAGTAAAATAACTTTTTTAACCTAATATTTCACTATAATATAAAGTGTGTTATTAAGTATGGTAGCAATTTTGATAAGTTTGAAGTTAAGCCGAAGACATTTTTACTAGAGTAACACTACAGTACTCCTTCAAAAAAAATTTTTTTATGTCAATATTTGTAAAATAAATGTAAAAAGTAAGTACTTAGTTATGAAACGAACTACTCATAAGTACAACAAGCACTAAAACTGCATCTGTTTATTCCAAGAACCAGAGAAAACCAGCACGAAATGACGTTTCACCAGAAAAGCTTGAGTCAAGAGCGAAACGTCAAGATATAGTACGACCGCATTGAAACAACTTCAACATAAAACGAATTAGCGTTTGACTCCAAAATTACTTCCTGCACATATGAATGCCACGGATACTTCGTCTGGAGGAATCCTAGCTCCATATTCCTTTTCAGTCCCACTCGCGACTGTTCACGTCGCCCCGTCTCTGTTTGTAGAATTTAACATAATAGTCGAGCAGTTAGTGTGAAAGCCTTCTAGTCGTGCTGGGTCATTAAGTAAGACGAGTCAATATATTTGCCACTAATGAGTGGTAATGTCACTGTAATTATATTAATTCTGGGAAATGGGACAGGATCTGATGTGAAGCTTAGAAGGTGGGGGAATTATTCATCTAAACTGAATGGTGGAGGGGCAATTATAGTTTATAATAACATTTGGCTTGGATTAAAAGCGTAAGCAGGTTTATTTGGTATCTTGCTATTTTATGATGATTTAATACAATAGTTTAGACGGGTGTAAGCTCAACATACCTACTGAACTGCAATGGACAGACGGATAAAAATGAAATTAGGTTATAATTATTATGCCAGGCGTGCCAGGGTGGAACATTTTCACAATCAATATCTAGAACCTGGCGGATGTACGAAATCTCGCGGTTCCACTGTTATGGCACGCGATAAAGTTTATTTTACTACTTTAGAATTTAATACAACAAAACAATTCGTTTCATTTCATCTTCAAGAAAATTCAGAAAACACTGGCAACGAATAAACACCTCAGTCAAATTTAAACGTCGAATCCGCGCTAGGAAATCAAATATCGCCGGTATAAAATGTACGGTCGGAGGCAGACCGAGCGTCACAATAATCCCCGCTCGATAAAGCGACGATAGTTGGAATAATATTTCAATTGAACGGCACTTATTTCATACGGTGGCAATACTCGAACACCTGCTCCCTTTGAAAATCGTTTCAGAACGAAAGGTGCGGTTTGCTGCGTTCAATTTCAACAGATGCTTCGATATTAGCGGAAGATTTGAAAGCATGAGTTATTGGAATGTTTTTTTTCTTTAACTTTTTCTGCATTGTTTCCTACATTTGAATCAAAGCGACCTAAAATTATAACATGACGTTAAATTACTGAAAGTCACGACATTTTGTGGTCTTCTCTGTTAGTTTCGTCTAAAAATGTTGAAACATTAACACTTAAGTAGGTACCTATGTTTCAATGAAAATATTTACAACACGCAAAAATCTACCTTGTTATTACCTAAATGCGAAATAACCTAAATTTCGATAAAAAGAGTAGGTAGCTATACCTTCCACCGCCTAACTTTGCCTAAAAATTAATTGCCACGACTAGTACCACAAAAAGTATAAAGGTATAATTCCAATAATTGAATAGGCACTATAAATACCGCTAAGCGATTTGAACACAATCCAGGAGTAACGTAAAGACGTCGCATAAAAAACGTATCTCAAAAATGCGTCAAAACTGAGTACTTATTAAGTACCTAATGAACATTCAGGCAGATTTATATGGTGCGTGGTATAATAACCCGCGTCTCGGGTGAACAATCTCAAAGTGATTAAGGTTCGATACAATTCATAGTTCATACCAAACCTGCAGAGGAATGCAAAGGAACAGACTGTATAAACTTCCAAAATTTTCGGGAATAATATAACGGAACAAAACACTCAATTCTGAAACACAACGGATATAACTACATTATTCAGGGTATTTTCAAATTCTTCCGGTATAATGTCAGTGAGTTATTGGGTTAGTTTTACTGAACGACAGAATCAAAAAATAAAATCAATAACAAAACTAACTTTCCGCAGCAGCAGCACCGATCGCCAGCCACCAAATGACTGTCGTCACATTGACAACGTGATGCTTAAAGATTGGAATTCACGGTGTAGTTTCCTGCACGTAGGGTGGAAGGATGTGCTATGAATTCTAGACTACGCACTAAAATTTACGTTTCTCTGATAACAGTAGACGTATTTACCCCATAAAAATTTATACCTCGTCAATAAACCCGAATAGACCCCACAAGAAAACTCCTCTGCATATTCGAACAGCTTCTCACTAAACCATATTTGCACTACTCACCAATCAGGGACGTCCAAGAAGTACTCAGGATACGAATAAGAGATGCCAACATTGTTCACGAGAGTCCCAATCTCGAGATCGGTGATCTCTCTTGCGATGGTAGCGTATATCTCTTCACCTTCGCAGAAGTCCGCTTGGATGATCTTCGTAGATACTTTGAATTCTTTTTCTGCATAAAAAGAAGAAAAACTAAGGCGTGTTGGAAACAAATGCTATAAACATGGCGTCCCAAGACTATGGGACATCAAGGGAAAGTATACTTGAAATATCGTTATTTTTAAAAGTTAGTAGTTTTGCATTTAAAGACTTTCTAAGACTTGCTTCGTCTGGGAAGCGAAGCGCCTTAAATGTGAAAAAAATCACCCCTATTTTTATGATGGCAGTCGAAAGAATGGAGAAAAAATAATAAGTCTTCCTAAGTAACATACTTACTATCTTAAAAGAAAGGAACAACGTGACATTATTTTTTTCACATTTAAGTCGGTTCGATTCCCAGACGAAGCAAGTAATACTTAGAAAATGTTTAAATGCAGAATGACTTACTTTTAAAAATACCATAAAGTCTTCTTTCAGAAAAATATCCTATCTACGATATTTCAGGTACATTTCCTTGATGTCCCATAGTCTTGGGACGTCCTGTATACGTATATTGATTTCTGCTTTTCATCAAGTTCATATTTTTGCTTAATCGCATTATTTATATGAAGTGAATGCGTCAGAAAAAAAAATTGCCGTAGTTGATTAGCGATCATTTAAATACTGAATTCATTTGTAACTCTTAATAAATAAGGCACGTACATGACAATAATGCCGCAATTTTTGATCTTTTGCAGACTGATACCAAAATTTATGTTTGTCATACATAAATATAAAAATCCTCCTAAATGATCAAGTCCGCTTTTTACAAGCATCTTAAAGTATGTCAATTGTGTTTTGTTTCTTTTCTTTTGTACAATAAAGAGTTTACATACACACATACAAACATAACATACTGACTATTTCAATTCTTCGTACCCTACTATTGTCATCCAACCCGCACATACATGAGAAAGCACTAGAAACTGGTGAAAATTGGTTTGCGAGATTCGAAGTAAACATTTCAATGCGAAATTGAACAAAAGCTTGTGAAAACCCTGATAATACAGCAATTAATTAAATTCATTAAAAGATGAATTCATTCGAAAGATACCGATTTACAAAAACTCATGATTTTCCTTCGCACAATCGTTTCGCACTGGCCTACTAAAACGGGCGTTCCAGTCATAAGTCATTTTTACGCGCAGTATTCTGGCATCTGTCCTACATTTTTCATGCCCATATCCATCGCACCGCTCTGTTAGATTAAGCTTATAAAAATAGGTTTTTTTTTATGCGCAAATGCAACAATGTAGTCAATTTATGTAAAATATCCATGGAGTCAAAATGGAGCACAACATCCACAGCACTGCCGTCAAACAGCAGAATATTTTTTTAATTTTGCAGGTGGTAGGACCTTGTGCAAGGTCCGCCCGGATTGCTACCACCTCTTTTGCTCGCTAATCTTGCCGTGAAGTAGCAGTGCTTGCACTGTTGTGTTTCGGCGGGGAGAGTAAGACAGCCGGTGAAATTACTGGCACTTGAGGTATCCCATCTTAGGCCTCTAGGTTGGCAGCGCATCTGCAATCCCCCTGGTGTTGCAGGTGTTTATGGGCGGTGGTGATCTCTTACCATCAGGAGGCCTACATGCTCGTTTGCCATCCAGTCGAATAAAAAAAAAAGAATACTGCAAGTCCACCACAGTTTCGAAATAAACGCGTTTAGATTGTACATTTAGACCATTAAATCATCTAGCGTTCACTGACTCATCAGATTGAAAATTCAAAGTAGTAAATTGGTGAGACAGCATTTTATGAGACCAAAATGTAAAAAAAAGTTGGAATATTATAATCTTACTGGATGAAAAGCGTTTCGCCACATATGTCTTGGGAAGAAAGTAGTAGAATATTACAATTTCACCTGCGTTTCACATGATTCAGTTTTGGAGTGCAGTTTAGTGATAACATAGAGGTAAATTATTTGGGCGACAACTTCGTTTTATGCAGAAGGCGTACGACCAGTAATTTGGACGCTGCCATCGTTAAAAACGATAAAGTCACAGTTCATATGAGACATATAACATCATTGGTTCATATCAGAAGACTGGAAGGTGTCTTCAAATTATTCCGGAATATTCCTCATATAGTTGGTTTAGTTACACTGAACACAACTGCAAACGTTTTTCAGGATTGTTTTACAGTGGTTGACGTATTTTTATACATTGGTCGATGTGAAAATTGCACCGCATCCAAGTGTACATACACTTGGAATAAAAAATCCTTATGATAAACATTTATAGGGTCGTTTCAGTCAAAGTAGCCCTATAACTCTAATTCGTACGCATTGTAATTGTGTCCCATTGCAGATTGCTAAGTACCTAAAGGCATCACATCTTGACCTACCCTATCCATCTATCGGTCTATTGACGAAAAAAAATTATATGTGTAGAGTATCTTAAGTAAAATTATTTCTCACCTATTTCCTCAGCAGTGGCTCTTAGCTTATCCATAGACCGGCTAACTAGAACAATATCACAGCCTCGAGCGGCCAGCTGGAACAAAAAAAAATCCTTTAGTAACCTGTTGGGAACAAGTTTCTCTGTCTACTTGAAATGGAAAGTGGCAGTTATAAGCTTTGAAACACACAGAGAGCGGAGGCGGAGCGGTGCGGCGTTGTAATATTCGAGTTAACATGAAAGAGAGCACACGGAATACCGCGCGGGAAATAAGCTGGCGAGGTATTTTGTGTGCCCTCTTTCACGGCTCGAATATACATATAACCAGCACCGCCTTCGCGCCGCGCCGTACCGCTTCGCCACCGGCGTCAGTGTGTTTCTAGCTTTATACGTAGTCATTCAAGCAATGATCGGACACTCGGACTATGGGTGATGACGGATGACACGTGTATTCGCGTTTTATTCCGTTCGCCGTAAATGCTTATTTGTTATTTGTAACTAGGCAATTACTTCCAACGATAAAAAACCTATTAAAATTTAATAAGCCGTGTTTTTTTTACTTGTGTTATCGTTAATAATGGTGTATTGACAAAAAAGTAAATAAAAAGCAACCTAGGTAGGTACGTTAATTGATTAATGTGTTGAGTCATAACCTAACCAACAAAAAGTTGGAAACTCCCGACTTTGCCACTTCAAAGTTCAATATCTCAAAAACGGCTGAACCGAGTTTGATAAAACATATCAAATAACCATCGCGAGAAAATCAGCTTTCAAATAAAAAAAACATTCCACCGCATTCAAATCTGTCCACCCGTTCTCTTTCTTAGCTACGGTGCCACCACAGACACACAGACCAACAGACACACACAGCGGTCAAACTTAGGTACAACACCCCTACATAGGCACCTCAGGCTTTTCTATTAATCTTAATACTCATTCTATGATCGTTTTTTAATCCCCGATGTCAAAAGAGGGGTCTTATAGTTTGACCGCTATGTGTGTCTGCCTGTGATACCATAGCTCTTAAACTGGTGGACCGATTCGAATGCGATTTTTTTATTTGAAATCATGTGTTCTAGCCATGGTTCTTCGAGATTTTATCAAAATCAGTTTATCCGTTTTTGCGATATTGAACTTTGAAGTGACAAAAGTTTTCCAACTTTTTGTTGGTTAGTTTATTATTAGTACTACTGTTGCGAAATAAACATTTCTTTCAAGAGAATAATAATCAATGAGGAGGCAATTTCGCAATTTCGAATAACCACGATTCTCTCATCTAGATGTCTTCGCAATTGTCTATTAGTATTACGTAAATATTTAACACTGGAATTTACGTACGAGAAATTATGTGGCAAATAACTAATCCGAACACTGTTTGCCAGAAAATAATTATAGTTGAGACTATACAAATAAATACAAATACATAGAATAGTCGAAAGCAAATACGTTTCATGTGACAAGGAGCTTCTCACGGCACCCTGATTCATGTAGGTAAATATGTTTGTAAACTCCTTATTGTACAAAAGAAAAGAAAAAAAAAAACACAATTGACACATTTTGAGATACTTGTACAAACGCGGACTTATCCCTTTAAAGGATCTCTACCAGTCAACTTTTGTGATATTGATCTTTTTCATCATCATCATCATATCAGCCCGAAAGACGTCCACTACTGGACAAAGGCCGCCCCAAGGAGTTTCACAACAACCAGTCCTCAGTCAAGGACTGCTCATCCAACTTGGCCTTAGGTTGCGATAAGTCTTTTTTATTCGAACAACTTTTTCTTGTACCTCGTTACGTTACGTTAAGGGGTTACGCCCCCTGGACAACTCTGTAAAACCACGAATTTCTATATGTTCTCCATGGTTAAAATTAATTGAGCATAAATTTTTGTCATAGCTATAGGAAAGCTCATTATTTTATAGACTGTCTCCTAAGCATATAAGTCGCATATATCAAATCAGTTTTTTTAAGAAACTCTTTCACTGTTGTCTCTTGGACAACGGGACAGAATAACAAACAAGAAAAAGTTGAATGACCCTCTTAAATCATCATCATCATCATCCTAGTCTATATTACGTCTCACTGCCGGGCACAGGCCTCCTCTCAGAATGGTGGTAGTTGAATTGACTTGAAATTTGGTATAGGTACTTACGTAAATTGCGTCACAATAAAACAATCTGGTAGTGACATCCTGGAAATCCGGCTAGGATTCGTCTCCATAGGATGGAATTCTTCAACAGTTAATAATATCGACTTCAAACTAGGTATGCAAATGTAGTTTGGATGACAATATAAGTACAGTCAGCAAATTTTTTTTTTACCTAAATATTAAAAATGTAATTTTTACCAAAACATATTTCAAACCACCAAATGACTAGGTTCATCATCATCATCATCGTCTCAGCCGTAGGACGTCCACTGCTGGACATAGGCCTCCCCCAAAGACCTCCAGTTGCTTCGGTTGGCAGCGGCCTGCATCCACCGTGAACCCGCGGCTTTAACCAGGTCATCCGTCCATCTCGTTGGTGGATCTGCTTTCCGTGCTATATGCTGGCCCACCCATTGCCACTTCAACGAGCTAATCCGCTTGGTTATGTCGGTGACCCTTGTTCTTCTATGTATCTCCTCATTTTTGATTCGATCCCGTAGAGAAACCCCAAGCACAGCTCTCTCCATAGCTCGCATAGCAGAGTCAGGAATCCAAATTAGTGTGTTGTATTGTTTTTAAATACAATATATGACCTTCATACGTTAATGGATAGTGGGCACGTACTTTATAAATTTATTAAGTATGTTTAATTTATAACATTAACAAGTCAAGAATACACATTAGTGTCACGTCTTTGTAAATATTTGAAGTCTATAAAAAACTATATCGCTAGCAAGGTACATTTAATTTAAAACTTTGGCAGGAGAAGAATACAAATCAGTTTATATTAATAGGATTCATTCGAATAATAAATATTACATAGATCACCTTATTTATATTCTAATCTAATAATGATTTATGATGTTCAATAAACATATTTGTATTGTTCAATATGAAATGATCCGTAACTTTATAAACAGTAGGTAGGTACCCTTAGCGTAAGTTTTCGGTTACAAAGTACGTCTATCGCGTTCGCGTTAAAATCTCAATTTGTATGGAAACACGACCATCGCAAACGTTCGGCTAGAGTCGCTATTCCTGTTTCCATACAAATTGAGATTTTAACGCGAACGCGATCGAGACGTACATATTTGTAACCGAAAACTTACACTAAGGGTAGGTACAGACCTATTCACACAATTTTTAATAAGTTAAATATTTTATCGCACTAATATTATAAATGCGAAAGTTTGTAAGTCTGTTTCTTTGTTTGTTTGTTACCTTATCTATCGTATCAAGTCTAAACCGCTTAACTTTACGTAGATGAGATTTGGTTACAGACCGTTTCGAGTCCCGGGGAAGGATATAGGATAGCCTATATCCCGGAAAATTGCATATAGGTTCCACGGGATAGCGATAAAGGAATTCTACGCGAACGGAGTCGCGGGCAACAGCTAGTCCGTTTATAAAAACTATCTGATCCTTCTTCCAGTATCCAATTCAAAACTAATAAAAATTTATTCCATTTGAAATAATATCGTATTACTTCCTCAGAAGGGATGGGTAGGGTATATATGACAGATACAGGGCTCAAGCTCTATTATTTGAACTATGAGGTACATGAAGGTCTGTGTTCGTCATGTACAAATAGAAACGCTTCAGTTACCTATCTTCGGTTCACCGAGCTGTCTCCACTGAGCGAGAATAGGTACATGAAACATTTCTATTGTTTCATGAATGACTCATGACATAGGTACCTGCACATTCCTCGCAACAAATTCTCATAATTAATATCTCTGATGGAATCGCAGCTTAAGAGGAGATCGCCTACCTCTCTGCACTTAACAAATTATTTAACAGACTGAATTGTATACAAAATAAACAGACTGGTAAGTTTAAACTAGTCAATTGCGACCAGTAATAACGAATTGCAACATGGCACCAAGTCTCACCCTTTTCGCATAAAGTTCCCCATTTGCCCTCAAATATTTTCCCCTTTTCCCTATCTGCGGTCGGTTTTCCCCCAAATTTGCGGCTCCAGTCTACATCTTCGTCCGTTAGCTGCATAATTTATTTTTGCCTGCAGAGTGCAGACACATTATTTCAAGTTATTATGCTCGTAAAGAACTTTATACACTAGACATTTGCACTCAAAGGGCTTGTAAGAGTAGTTTTACTTTAGAGGTTACGTTATAACTTTATTATAAGAAATAATGTATCAAATAGTGGGATATTCAACAGGTTCATAAAAATACAATATTTTATTACTTTGATTTGTGGTAGGATTTAAGCTAGAATCTGCTAGAAGCTGTATTAAAAAATGTAGTGCGCTTTATACTTGGAATCATTAAACAACATTGTAAATCTATTTAAAAATATATAAACTTATGTAACTCGTTGAGTTTCTTGCCGGATTATTCTCAACAGAGGTTTTTTTGACCGGGTAGTAGATTTTTTTTTTTTACTTTCATAAGTGCTTGTTGTTTGTTTGTTTGTGCCTCAATTGAATAAAGATATCTTGACTTTGAGTTTGAAACCCGATAAAAATGGGAATTACTTCATGTGAGAATGTTTTTTTTTTTTTCATTTTGCCCTCAATTCTGCACACCCCTGTAAGGCCACATAAGATTTAGGGTTGTCCCTCTCTTTAAGTGTAATATTTAACCGAGATTACCTAAATTAGTTCAATGTCGGTGGAAAACGAATCAAGATTTTTTTTGTTACAATTTTATGCCATCGAACTACCTACTGTGCAGCCCGGCAGAACAATAATATTAAAAATAGTCTACTTCTCTTTTTGTTTTTATTTGAATAAAATTAATAAATATAGAAAACTGACTCGACTACATTCCAATTTATAAAGTACCTATAACGTGAGATCTGTATTATTTTATTCACTGCAGAGTCTTTCACGTGTACGCAAAAAGGCAAATACAGCAAAAGTGAAGCGCCTCCCTCGAATTGATTGATTAATTAAAATTTAATAATGATTAATTACCTGTCGCGCATATTGCTTCCCAATACCGTCCGTGCAGCCGGTAACCACTGAAACAATTGATATTTGTAATTAGTTAAATTACTCTGGAACAATAAGTACACATATCTGTAACAAATGTAATAACTTAATAAGTAAATAATTTAAATTAAATACCTACAAAAACGTAGGCACTGCATTATAAGAGGTTTTAGACATAGACATAACTTTATTTCGACATCAAACTTAAAATAATACATAATTTACAGAAAAGCAAAACATTTCATAATTATTTTACGGCCTAGGGTTTAAAAAATTAAAACTGGGTTAGGATTGACTGAAACCTGTGTTAAAAGTTTTATTTAGTCAAATGTGGTGCGCCTGTGTGACACATGCATTGTATTATGGTGAAAAAGGGGGAGGCCGGGTTCTGCATCGAACTATGTACTGTAAGTGTACATACCAAGAACCATGACTTTATCCATGTTTTTTTACTATGTTTTTAATGTGTGTTTATGCTGAGCCAGTGTCCGATTCACAACCGCAATGACGCATAATTTCCTATGTGTTGTCTATTTGTACTTAATGCTATTGTTGTGTCTTGAGTTGTGAATAAATATGTTTTCTTTCTTTCTTTTTCTTTTTAGTTTCATAAAGTACTACCGTTTTACATATACCTACCAATCTACTTGCTACACCTGTATTGGTACAATTGCTTAGCGAATTGCGTTGTGTCATGCTAAATGCATCACATATAATTCATGGCCAATAAAGAAACTGCAATGGTTTGGAGCGAATCTTCCTCTTACCAATATCATCCCAGCAGTAAATACAGATCCCACCAAAAACATTCTGTAAAAAACTAGCCAAGTCTCGATGGAGCTGCTTGTTTATCTCTAAGAAGTAATGAAATTTAGACAAAGTCGTGCCAAGTCTAAGGTTCCTTACTGCGATTTTTTTATTATTATAGTTAATGTTGTGTGACTTGGCCGTTGACTTGAACCCACTCACGTATAAAGAATGTTGAGTCTTAAGTCTTATTATTATTATTCTTTATACGTTAGTGGGTACAAGTCAACGGCCAAGTCAGACAACATTAACTATAACCAAATTTCATCATAATCGGTTTCTTATTTCAAACAGTTTTTTTCATTACTTTTTTTTCATGTACTCCAGATCTTCGATTATCCTAGTTTTTATAGTTTTCCCTTTATGTGGCCACTAAACCCTACGGCTGCACAATTTCAAAACCTAGTAAGTCTCAAAAACTCAATTTTGCGTTTTTTGCTTAAAACGTGATTTCTAGCAAGTGCCCACAGGATACAAAAACATTTAGAGGCCTATCTCTCTTAACTTCAGAGATATGAGTACTCCAAAACCTAGTAAGTACAAAATAAAACGAGATTGACCATTTCAAAACCTAGTATGGCACAAAACCATTTCAAAAACCTAGTATGTGACATGCACTTACTAGGTTTTGAAATTGTCAGAGAGACTTACTGGGTTTTGATATGGTCAAACGACTTTAATTCAAACTTTTTGGAAAGTAGTATGTGTTTGTTAGTTGAAGTTACTACTTTTTGTTAGTCAAATGTTATAGGTACGTTGTTCTTTATTCATTTTGCCGCTTTAAGGTTGGCAGCACTGTGCACCCGCGGTAACTTCATGCTAATGCGCTGGAGCTGTGCGAACTCATTTAAACGCGCAGTTGCTAGCTAAAGTTGAGTTTGCGTATCATTACATTACATATTTTTCAAATTTAAACACAAGACACGCAAATTATAAGTCTGTTTACACCTACTTTGTTTGCAAAATTTTTGGGTAAGTATTTTAATAATATTATAAATCTGTTTTAAAGAAAAAGAACCTATAGGTTCACTTTTTTTGGCCGTTTGTGAGTTAGATTTATGGTCTGCGACAATTTATACTTACCACAAGTTTCTAGAACAACCAGAACAGAAATTTAGTATTTTAATTATTACGCATCATATAGTAAGATTATTTCCACTTTTATACTCAGGACGTCTCAGATTTAACCGTGAATGTTCGAGTTTTCTCATAGGATACTTATACAAAAAACCAGAATTTAATCACATAAAATATCCAAACCTATTAATGTAATTAAGAACAAAATCTCTGCCTAAGTATTGCACTTGAGATCTCTCTCGATGTATGTCGAAAATTGCCGAGTGTCAAAGTGGAAAATAATCTTACTGTATTATTTATCTTGAGTGTGGGAGTGTTTGTCTCATGGTTTTATTGAGCTTAAGCATTTATGTTATGTTTTATATCTGTACCTTTTTACACTTCATCACTTTGGTGTTATTTTTTGCTTTTTTATGTTTTTTTAGCCCATTAATAACGACTTACGTTCAAAACACTACCTCGTCGCTTATTTGCTCATATTTGCTTCTACTAACTGAACCATCTTGCTCTTATGATATACTTCCACAAGAAAATAAAAGTGAGCCCCCAATTCCTTCTGAAATATTTCTAAAAGAAAATAAAAGTCAATCTGATTAATTACGACTTGACTAAAAAAATTATGACTTGGTGCCGTATTTTATACTTTTTGTAATATTTTTTTTTGTAATGAACAAATACTTAGCTGACTGTTTGTTTTATTTAAGTAGATTGAAAGGTTCACGTATTAAAACTTGTGATTAGTAGTCTTTTTAATCTCTTAATCATGACAAAGTGACAACACATACTGGGTTTTGAAATTGATCGGTTCACTATAAGTTTTTATTTGAGTTTAATTTCAAAACCTAGTATGGCACATAAAAGTTCATAAAACATGCAATATAGAAAATTAGGTGCTTATATATATACCTGCATATTCGGCTTAATCTAATAAACCGAGAAAGTATCACTTTTGGAATGAATATTGCAAAATTTTGTACGGCTGAGACAAAACATGTTTTTTCGCTCTCCTGTAAAATTAGCTTAATGTCCCTTACTATGTTTTGAAATTGTGCAGCCGCCTAACTCTGTACCAAATTTCAGCTCTCTGAGTTTATGGGAAGTACTAGTTCTATTTTGATGATCATGAGTGAGTGTTTTGATGATCATGAGTGAATGTCATAAATGCAAAACTTTGCTTTCGCTTAACTTCGGAACTGCAGACTTGAAATTTTGGATCTTAACCCCTCGAGTGGCAAGCGACCGGGTCCCGGCAGCCTGTCAAATACCCTTGAGTGGCAAGCGACCGGGTCCCGGCAGCCTATCAAATACCCCCGAGTGGCAGGCGACCGGCTCCCGGACGTTGGCGGGTGTCGTATTTCACTCATAAATATAAACTGTTAGACCTATATCTGGCTTGCTCATTCACGCAAAATGCGTTCATAAATAGACAAGGATGGTATTTAATAACGGCCGCGACAACATAACGGAACAAATTTCGTTCTATCGTTTACTCAAGTTTCACTGTGTGCATGCTGCCGTGCGCTGGTATTTTTGAAAACCTCGTATTATAGTATTATTTGCTATTGAAAGACTATAAAAGGGCTTTGTTTCGTAATTAAATTAATATTTTACGAAACAAATCAGTGTTTACTATAGGTAATTGTTTTATTTTATAATTATAGTTATTTTAATACATGACTGAGAAAAATTTGGTTGTCAGATATTTGATAATGACTAATAAAATTCACAGAAATTGAAGGTCATGCATTGTTATTTAATTAGATATGGCATTTTATGCTAAACTATCACTGTAAGGCTTATATATAACATTAAACTGGTATTTTTTTGGTGATATTTTTTTTATAAAATTCGGGAATTCGCGAAATTAATTTGTAGCTGTCATGCCACTCGAAGAAGATGTTTTCAAAATGGCCGCGCCACTTGACCTAAAAAATTTAAATATGGCGCCGCCACCCCAAGGGCTAAGTATGTGATTATAGCTTACTGGATGACGAAAATTTCTGCGTTCTGGTCTTATCTAGAGGTTCTCAAATAGGGGCCTGAAAATGCTGCGAAATGGTTCCAGTAAAGGATGGTACGGCAGTGCTTGCTTCGCGCTCGACTTGGCGGGGGAACTACCGTGCCCCCAGATTAGGATTATGCAACCGAGAAGAGCATAAACCAACATAATATCTGATCGGAGCGTTAAGTCAACGAATTTATGTCAGTAGTAGGTACGACTGGCTGCTAAGTCGAATCTGCATAATTTGTTATTGATAGTAAGGTGGCTGCGATAGGAAGTAGGTTATGTCAATAGGGGTTATTTGGAGGGGAATGGAACGTTTTGTTGATTGATGTTTATGTAAGTTATTGTCGTGATAGTAACCGAGATTGGTACATTTAATGTAGAATGGTGATGAAGTTGATAGTAAAATATAGTAGATTGTACAACGAGAGTATAAAACTAACTGTTTTACCCGAGACGTTCAGCCGGTACAGCGAGGGTGGATAGACACGTCGAGGGGAAAATGGGTTCAATTAATGCTCGAGTTTGACACTGCTTTTCAGTTCGAGGGCGAGGAAAGAAATAGCAACAATGGAAACAATTATTCGCTGACTGTGTACTTTTTAATATATAATATAATCAATCATTCTAGATCCAGCATAAATTCGAACTTTACAAGCATGAGAAGTGAAACAAGTTTTGTTCGCTTAAATCTGATTCCAAGTTATCTATCAATGAGATAAAATATATTTAAAATACCAATAAACATCTAATAGAAACTACCTACTCGGTATGAAACTAAAGAACCTCGTGGCATAGTGCCCAAAAGTAATGGAATTCGCTCCCATCGTCTGTAGTAAAAAAAAAAAAAAACTATATTTCTTACTAGCTTTACCCGCAACTTGGTCAGCAAAGTTCGCTTCCAGATTATGATCGTGACATTTTTTTTTATAAAGACGATGGGAGCGAATTCCATTACTTTTGGACACCATTTTGCAGACTATTCTTTCTAAATCACTGACATCTGACCTACGGGCCATAGACATATTTTAATTACCTAACAGCTTAATTATAAAAACCAAAATTAGCATATTCATACCTTCAAACATATAAATACCTACCTCTATAGATCTATACAAAACTTTCTTTAAAAGTACCATAACCGGCCGCCAGCTGATGTCAGCACGTGTTTAGCGTAAAACCAACCTTGGCGTAAGGCCGTGCGAGCTAGTTCACCTTGAACTTAGGAAGGTGAAAGCTACCCGTTTATGAATCAGCTGGTTTCTTGCCAGCCGCTCGTTGTAACACTTGCAGTTGGAACTAGACTCTACCTGCATGCTTTAAAGTTTTCTTTCAAATGATAGGTTCTGTTACGATAAAGTTAACAGAATAGTGCGGTGATTTGTCGCAAATCTATATTAAAGACTAGCCGTCTTGCAATTTCGTCTTAAGTCTTCGGGAACTTTTGCACTTCTTGTGACAAAAAATGGCATTGGACATGGCAACATTCGGAACTTATTAGATCCGGATATAGTGGCTTGGAGTTGTAATTTTTGCTACCTTAAGGTTCTTAACGTTTGTTGTTCTTCCACCATTCTTAAATTTTACAGTCTGAGACTATTTGTTTACTGGCTACGATCCAAGCATGCATATTTTACTTCACCAACACTTAGTCTTTTCATACATGCTCGCCGGTTTCGGGTACTCTTGGCCTTTAATCTGATCCGATAATGGAATGCCCCTCTTTGTCTCCCCTTTCCAATATTTCTTATTCACACTTACCTTAGTATCTCTTTGTAATTCTTCTTGTATCCACCCTCTTCACATGGTCTAAGTTAACACTCTTCCCTCTATTTGAGACGACCATCATTCTTTTCTTCATCGTTCTCAAGTCATTCTCGCGCATTCGTTCAATGTTTTAGATTGTATATAATTTCATATCACATTTAAAACTGATCTTAAATACCAGATGGATGTACCAGTAAATTTGAATAGATACTTGAGGCTCAGGGATCTTTTTCGCTCGTGTGTTCGGTCAAGATACTCGATCCAAAAAGCACTCGATCCATAAAGCCACAAGATGCGAACTTGCTTGTACCGTCCAGGAGGGCTAAGTCGAAATTAGAAATTCGCATCATAATGTCTCTCACACTCTCCTATTAAACACCAATAGCGTGCACAGGACTCTTTACTTATTAGCAACCTTTTTCATAGATCTCTGGGAGAGTTGTAGTACTTGCAGTACAGAAGCTAACCCTGATTAACATAATAATAATATACTATTTTGTCACAGGAACGTTCAAAAAAGCAGACCAAGTTGCGTAACACAGCCAGTTATAAAAAGAGGTAGATGAAGCAGACATTGTAACGGGCGCCGTTATTCAAAAATTAAACATCCAAGATAATGAAATTTCACAAATTCCAACGCCGTATTTTAAGAGCACCCTCTGTAATTTGAAACTAAGGGAATTTTAATGGAGCATCACTGCGACACTGATAAGGTACAAAAATGTTGCAATTAAAATATTGTTTTTACTCACGAGCCCTGAACGTTACGGAATTCTCCGAGAAAAGAAATTAAACTTTTCTTCGAAATTTTTCCTTTACAATTCGCCGTTTTGTGTCTTGTTTTAATTTTATATCACTGCGGAAGTAATTATAGATTCTAATTAGAAAGCCGGAGTAAGTGAGTTGAGGAGAGATGAAGATTCATTGATGTCCCATCAAAATACGTTTGACTGAATGCATCGTTCGACAAACACTGGGATCCTGGCTTACCGCCGAAAATATTTTTCCCAATTCCCGATTCATTAGTGCATCTGTTACATAATGGATTTTTTTTCTGAAACTGTACAGCATAATTATATTTCAGAACTGTAAATATTCTGTGTCTATTCGTTCAAATTACCGCAGTGTTTGAAGTCAAAAGTCTCTGACCAGTATGTGTTGCCAGTGATGACACATGGATCTGAGACGTGGGCGCTGACGAAGCTCAAAGTCACTCAGAGATAGAACCAGAAATGATGATATCCGCAGTAGAACTAACGTTACGGACATAGCCAAAAGAATTGCAAAACTGAAGTGGCAGTGGGTGGGGCACATTGC
This sequence comes from Choristoneura rosaceana, assembly GCA_037349165.1. Lineage (NCBI taxonomy): Eukaryota > Metazoa > Arthropoda > Insecta > Lepidoptera > Tortricidae > Choristoneura > Choristoneura rosaceana. The sequence continues at coordinate 8,521,265 of JAZBNJ010000018.1, read as the reverse complement.
TCTAGCAGGATTGATGGCCGATGGGGTTAGAAGGTTCTCGAATGGCGTCCGCGGACCGAGATGCGGACTGCGGGAGACGAGCTGTCGGTAGGCCTCCAACAAGATGGAGCAACAACCCGGTTAAGAACGCGTGATCGCGTTCAGGGCCGCATTTAGAGGTGTGGAGGCCTTGGGGCAACAAACGAGTGGAGACCAATGAGGGCCTTTTGATATTTTACTGATTGCCTTATTGAAGTGAAGAAATATACAAATTGTTGTTTCCTAGTATTTACACGTCGGATTTTTGTAGGTTTTTTTTTCAGATGTCTCTATTGTGGGGGCCCCTATTTTGTGGAGGCCCCGGGCAGTTGCCCCCTTTGCCCTCCCCTAAATCCGGCCCTGATCGCGTTGGATGCGGAAAGCACAAGACCGGTCCGAGTGGAGAGCCTTGGAGGAGGCCTATGTCAAGCAGTGGACTTCTCTCGGCTGACATGACGATCTTTTAGATGTTAGTTGACTTTTATTTTTATACGAATCTTGGAGTAGTTGAATCGTTTTTTCACATGAAACAGGAAATAAATCACTTGGGAAAAATATTTTCAACGAAAAAATGGTGAACCATTTACAGTTTTTGCGGAAAGTTGAGTGCAACATGAGTCTAATCGCTGATCAGTAAACACATCGTTTAATTAGCTTAAATCTAGCCTAGTTTTTACTCGATTTTCCGTAAACCTAGACGATCAAGTTTCCCCTCAGACTAAAACCCGAAAATAAGCTTTTTTCCAGAGATAATATCAAACTAGATCGATTGTTCACCCCCTAAAACAGCCATATGGCAAACATGGAAATCGCTAAAAGCATTTCCGAGATTCCAGATCGATTCAAGAAATTAGATAGGTATTACGTTGCGGGAGCCCATATGAGTTGTTCGACGGTGGAAATCAAATAAGTTTGTATTCTCTTAGGACCCATTTAGCTAGGAAAAGCCTTTCGATATCCAATTAAGATATCAAACCCATTAATCGGCAGTAAATATGTATCAAAATTAGTCATAGATTAGAGTCTCGATATGGATGCCCTATGGTCTGTCCCATAATTCTAGATAATAAAATGACAGTCTGAAATGTCAAACGTAAAAATAATGTGGCCAGCATAAAACGAACAGTGCGGCTCCATGATTCCGGTTTCGTAAATAACCGATAAAAATGTATATTTTACGATAGCAAAAATAACATTAAAGTATTCAATAATATACTACTTCTCATTTTAAAAATATAAATACACTTTTACGATAAAGTGATAAAATCTAAGCACAGGTACAAAACAGGTAAAATACAGTGTTCATCACTTAGTGCCAACGTAAAAAAATATAATACAGAGGGGCTACTACAAAACTAGAAAAACGAAGTCCGTATGGCAGCGTCCCTTTTACTCGCTCGAGTATTGAATGAGAAAAGCGTCAGCGGGACGGCAACATACGAAGTTCGAGCTTTGCAATTCGTAGTTAGGGCCAGAAGAACTCTGTTGTTGTAATAAATGCGTGTTGATATTAGTTTTAGTTTTATATCTATTTGAAATTTACAACTTACGTAATTGCTGCCGTTACTTTCAAGTCTTATTGTATTTCTTGAATCCATTAATATGAACCAAAATTAATTTCTTTGCTCACCCGCGACCTTAAGATAGCTAAGTCTATGCAAATTATGCGTGTTCATGCAGTTCCTCCACCTCCACACTGTAAGAACACACACAAATTACACAAACCCATCTATCACCACCACCACAACACACTGACGCGTTTCGAACTCAACCAGAGCTCATCTTCAGAGTGACACAAGCGTACACCATGCTACCAGTTGTTGTTGTGTGTGTTTAGTCTAACGCAACTCGCGAAACTGAAGCCACGGCCGAATATTCGGTTTCGGTTTCGGCCGGAAAACCAGTTTCGGCCGAAACTTGTACTATTTAATACGAGAGCGAGAGGGACCGCATGACACGAATAAATGGATATATGAATGAATGAAATGGAAACAATTCTACAATTTAATAAGTTTGATAAAAAATTAAATGAGATTATAAAATTCATTGAATAGTTTTTCTATTAAATATATTCCATTCAAGTTAATAGTCGTTAAAATAATAATATTCCAAGTAAACATACGAAGAGCCAATATTATATGAAATATTTTCTGCGAAACGAAATTCTACGAAAATTCAGTCTGTGAAAGAAGGGAACACCTATTAAGTGTATTTTCAGCTTCTTATGGCAATGATCTTACTTAGAATTTAATTGAAACTTAAACATTAACATCTATAAAAAGTCGAAATTATCTTCAAAACTGTCGCATTTTTATTAGACCTATTTTGCCTTTTCTAGAATGTCCTAAGTGTCCTACATGTTAGTATACCACGGATCCGTTCCTATCTTAATATTTTATGACATACATATATTGGTACACAGGTACCTAGAAAATCTTTCGATGATTACCGGTTGCGGCACATCACTATTTATGAGACGCAAAAAACAGGTAACACATGAAACGTCATTTTATTATCTAGAATTATGGGACAGGGTATAGGTACAAACAATTAAAAAAAACAGCATAATGATAATTATAAGTACTTATTAGCTTCAATATGATTACATTATAATGTGATGCGAGATTTGTTCAAAGTAAAGATATAAAATATTACATACATATATAAACAAGTGTGATTGTTCATGAATCATGATATAAAAAAACAACCCTGTCTGAAATTTCAAGCGTAATTGGGCGCTACTCTTAAATTAAACTAACTCGAGGCCAATGAACCCTCTTCATCATCATAAAGCAAACAAAACTTCAAACAACAGCACTCCAGGTAGCTGTTCATTCAACTAAACACTGTGCCCCGTAGTCTAGTTCATATGCGAAGTGAAACTCTCCAGTGGAGTCTAGAAAACTTTAAATACCTTTAAAGTGGAAATAACGTAGGTAAGTTAAACAGAACGCATGCCACGATGCGAGGCAAAGTATGAACAGTCTCTGCACTTTTATAACCCCCGACGCAAAAAGGGGGAGTTATAAGAAAAGGCATAAGTTTTACGCCAATGTCTATCAATCTGGGGCATCATAGGTCTTAAATGAATCCATGGACCTATTTCAATGCGTTTTGACGTTTGGTAAAAATCGTTATTGAAGTTTAAAATAAAATGACAATGTTGGGGATTTCTCAACTTTTTTAACGCATTAACTGCCCCCTGAGTTGACTTGACTGACCACAGGTGCCACCGAAGCACATGTGCGTTCAAAATGTATGAATAGTTATGACAGCAGCACTGAAAGGAAGTTCCAGAAACGCATATATGCGTCGGTGGCAGTGAATGTTTTTTTTTATTCGGCTGGATGGCAAAGATGGTTGTTTACATTATTTTAGTTGAACTATTTAAAATAAGACGTGCAATTATCATCATATCCGGCCCATAAATGTCCCACTGCTGGGCACTAAATGTGAGTTCTTGAGCTTTAATGTAATGCGGATTGGGAACTTCGCACACTGTAATCCACATAGTAAATTTCGAATGTATTTAATCGTAATTTCGCACATGAATTCCAAAAAAACTCCAAGTCCTCCAAACATCAATCATCTAAAATGCTAATAACGTCTACCTAATGTTAAAATTGACAACACAATAACTGATTGTCTGTGTTGATATTGGTTGGCCTTCAGGCATTAGGAAGTCTTGTACTAATATTAATTAAAAAGGCAGACATTGTTTTTTTAAGAAGAATTTGTTTAGCTCCTTAGATTTTCTCAGGTGTTCCGACTAAAGCTGTGCTGTGCGAGGTTAGGTAAATGAATCGTTTCTATTGATTAATGAAAAACACATTCCTCGCAACACATCCTGGCACATCTCTGGTGGAAAGGAAACAGAGCCATATCGCGCTCCTAAAAATACCAAATTTTATTTGAATCAGTTCAGTGGTTATACGTGAAATGGTCACAGACTGACGGACATAGACACACAGACATAAGCAGACAAACGTAGACAGACAGACACAAACAGAAGTAGACTGACGGACAAAGACAGACAGAGTTACTTTCGTAGTTATAATAGTGAAGAAGTACCCAAGCAAGGATAGGATTTTTTGTAAAAAATGTTTGGTAATGATAATGTATCTTTGTTTTCTGTACTGCTTACTAAATATGTGTTAGTGTGCAATATAGTTATTGTATTGTAATAAATAATAGGAAAGTTAATGCCGATTTCTTGTGTCAAAAACTTCCAGCGTTTTTTACAGAACCAGTTGGCTGTTCTCCCTGACCGTCGGAGCAAAAGTTACGTTGAAACTGGTAACATTTCTTCAAGAACCTATGAACGTGGAATATTTACAACTAGTGTCTACCGAAGAGTGGAAGATTAAGGAAGTTGTACTTTACTTTATTGTTGCACATTCTACTGCTTTACTTTACCATGAGTCGTTGAATGAAGTGGTAACAGCTTTTAAATGATATTACAGTTAATGCATTCACTGCCACCTGACTTCCACTGCTGCCATCGACGCACGTATGCGTTCAAAATGTATGAATACCTTATGACAGCGGCACTGGGCGAATTTTCGAAAACGCATATGTGCGTCGGTGGCAGTGAATGCGTTAAGTGTTCTTGTGCGTTGCAATTTTTCAATGTATAATATCAATATTTAGTGACAGGACTAAGTAATTTCTACCGAACAACGGCTAACCAATCAATATCGGTACCTATCTAACCTCAACATTGGCGGAACTATCGACAGAATCGATAGAGCTACTTTCAAGAATTAAATAAATATATTATGAAAAATATCCCAGTTTTTTTTACAAAATCTTTCCTCGTGTAGCAGTGGAACGGTGTAAACATTTTCGCTATGCAACTCATAGGTGTGTGAGAGAAACATGAGTTAAATATGTCCTTGGATTGGATACTCTTCAGAGTTATTACACACAAGCTTTGCTATATGTACCTACTTGCTATAACTGATGTCATGTCGAAAAAAATAAGGCAATTTTACTATTTTTTTCTAATGAAATGGAGTTGTTACGACGCTACGCGACTATTGATGAGTATTAAACGTATGAAAGTTGTTTAAAAACCGGTTAGCCAATGGACATTCCGTGAGCCATCGTTTGTTGGGAAATTAACATAAAATAGTCAGGTTTGAGGCCTTATTGTTTAACAAATTTGGAATCACAATCGTTTTCGCCAATTCTTTCTGTTGCACGGTATATAAGACGAGGGTGGAAAGAGATAGTCAATGCGATCGAGAATGTCAGCGTGTTAGGCGTGGAATACACATAAGCGGCGTAAGGCACAGGCGCAGTGTAGGCAGGATGCCGCTTCAAAACGTCTGTATACAAAGTTAGCTTTTGCCCGCGATTTCGCCCGCGTGGAATTCGGTTATCGCGCGCTGTTTCCCCGGGGAACAGTGCATTTTCCCGGGATGAAAAGTAGCCTATGTCACTCTCTGACATCATGATTATTCATACATTTTGAACGCACATGTGCGTCGGTGGCATCTGTGGAAGTCAGGTGGCAGTGACTGCGTTATACCCTTTATTGTACAAAAAGGTCACTTATTTTATAAAAATATATATATACGTATTTGACAATGTCATATATTTTTTTGTATTTATTTGTACCTATCAAAAATGTCACAATGTCAGTTCATGTAAATAATAATAATTCAAAAACGACATATGTGCTCAATCGTTCGTATTCCAATATCTATTTGATATACGAATAGATGAGGCTAGAAAGAGATAGTTAAAGCGATCACGAGCGCGCGGGGGTTAGACAATATGGCCTGCCTGACTTAGTTCGAATCCTATCAAAAAAGTCAGCTTGTTAAAAAGTTTCAATCTAGTCTCACAAAAACTCAATCTAGGTGTGGCTATAATTACAAGTTAAATAAAAGCTAGTGAGACTCTTTGAGAGCTTAGTGGAAACTTTGACAAAGCAGTGGCCCTGAGAAAGCTTCGCGACAATTTTCAATTTGTCCATTCGGATCGACATCTTAGAAAGTATCGGGAAATCTCTTCAGAACTTTGTCCAGTAAAAAGTGAAATAATGACAGTGGTAACATTCGTAACAATGACGTCTATGAAAGTCAAAGGACGCGACTATAATTTATTTTATTTAGATTAATTCGACTGGTCATTTTCGATATTGCGGTGGATTAATCAGGATTAACAGACGTTGCTCATATGTGGCGATGCAATGACATTATGACGAGGAAAATAATTATCTGGCTTTTTAGGCCACGTAGAAAAACTGGATTGCTTTGTGTCCCGTGACAATTTCAAAAAATATTAATTCTGAAAAATGTCAACCAAATTTAAAGCACCTCTAGAGAGGTGCTAGACAACAACGGTACGGTACGGTACGGTAGGGGGGGGGGGGGCTAGGTGGGGCTAGAGCGCCTGTGCCAGCTAGTCAGGTTCTTTTTTATAAGTATAGATAAATGAAGGCCACGTCGGACTTTTTAAGAATTTCAATTAAACTGCCAGATCTAATGATTCTCGCCAGTGAAGCCGCGAGCAAAAGCTAGTTTATAATACTACGCATATACTGCGCTTTTTGGAAGTAAATCTCGGATCCACTCGACTCGCAGCTACGTAGCTTTATTTTTTTAATGAACTAAAACAATTTCTTTGCTCACCCGCGACCTTAAGATAGCTAAGTCTATGCAAATTATGCGTGTTCATGCAGTTCCTCCACCTCCACACTGTAAGAACACACACAAATTACACAAACCCATCTATCACCACAGCAAAGAAATTCTTTTAGTTCATTGATATGGACCTCCGCAAAGTAACGCCTGATTCAATAAATTCTTTATTTTTTTGTTCTTCTTTAATCTATATTAAAAAAATACCTACTAAATACACGAACATGTCGATATATATATCTTTAAAAAAAATCCTGGTTATCAAATTGGTATCTCCATAATGTATTTAACTCCATAATTTGATTGTTTGGACGTACACGTTTTTAAAATCCGCTGACGAGATCACAAACCTATGACGATTATAAAAACCTATGACGCGATTTCACCAAACGCTCGGTAAGCCCGTTTGATCAGTCCCCATTTGACCTCGTACACATGCAAATAAGTATGTATCTAGGTATACATTTTTTGTTCATGTATTATGTATGTTTTTGGCTACGTGTGTATGACGTGAATTAAATGAGCACGCTGCTGACCAATGTGATACCGGAATTAATGTAAATTAACCTACCACTAAGTAGGTACTTTGATTTCGTTTACGCTAGAGTGAACAGAATGTGAGACAGGCTCAATCGGAAATTGACATTTAAAATGAACAAAAATATTCAAGACATAGTTTTGAGTCCGGTTTAGGTCGTTGTGTGTATAGGTATGCAAATAAATTTTCTAGATTTCGACGACCCACGTAAAATATTGATGAAACTTACTTTCAAACTTTTTAATAAAAATAAGTTATGCGTTCTCTCGCTTTTCGCGCCAAATCGAAACGTCAGATTGCCACCCCATGCTCTAGGGATGTACGTCACTTTTAGTGATGTGGCATGTACGGTTGGTATAGTTGACGATTTTATAATCATAACAATAGTCACTCGCCTACCTGTCAGTTAACTTTGTCCATGATCACTATACGCGGTAGATGTATCGAAATAGAGAATTCTAACGCTATAAAACCGTGAACCGCTAGCAGCGGAGCGGCGAACGACTTTTATGTTCATTACGCGGCCGAGATACTCGCCGCACAGTATTTATACTATCAAATAAGTAGACGAAGTAAATAAACAAGTATCTACTGCTATTATACTTACAAATATTATAGCACGATTTGAAATTTTTGAAGAGCCGTGAAGCACAGTCGAGGAAACTGTATCATGTATCAAGGTGCAACTTTTTCATGATCGATTTTGCTATGATTTCTTTAGCAAATGTATGAGATGACATCATGACATTAGTAGCACAAAGGTTCCACCCTGGTACGTGATTCAGTTTCCTCAACTGTACCTACGTAACTGGGTTTTTGTCGTGTGTTTTCACGGTTTTCTGAATACCTTAATTATATAAAGATTAGGTAAGAAAGGGTACAGTTACGTGAATGCGAAAGTTCTTAACTCCCCACTCATGTGCACGCAATAAATTATATTTTTGTGAGACAAAGGCAGCTCTACCGTTTGTATATTTTACCCATTGTGATTCTGCGCAATGCCCGGTTTACATATACCAGTAAAATCGTGCCAGTAGCGATACATTGCGGGGTCACAATCCAAACGAGTTACACAAGATCGATCTAGCAGCGCAGTGTCACCTACTGGAACAGTTTTACTGGAATAATGTGAACCAGGCATGATGAACAATGGGCAGTAAAAACGACAAACCCAAACCATGCTTTTTAACAAACGATTATGGGAAACTAGTACGCCATGTTGCCGTTCAGCATATCCTTTCCTTTTCCTATTGTATTACTTACAAATTGACGTTCTGTACAAACGAGAAAACAGTGTGTCATCACTTTATTTTTAAGTTATCTAGTTAGAACCCATAAGTCAAAATTGTCTAACGCGCTAGCAATCACAATTGCATTTACTATCTCTTTCTACTGTCATCCGATCGACAGATGGGTTAGGTAGGTATTGTGATTGCGACCATGGACGAGTTCGGTAACAATACAATAACCCATTCAAACTAAGACTAAGGGTGTCCCGTAGTCGTATAAACCATCTCCAAATATAGTTGAAGAAAATTAGATTGCAATGTATGGAAAAATTGGCAAAATTAAAGCAAGAGGTTAATCTATCAGGATATGTAGGTTATGGAGAAAAAATAAATTTTACCCACTCTCCCCCCCCCCCTCCGGGGGGAGCGTCACCCCCCCGCGCCCTCGAATATGTCCCGGATCGCGGTATTTGCCATTATAAAAGAAAACCGTACACGATACATAAAAAGTGTGTAGGAACGAAATAATCCTAGATAAATTTACTATAAACCTTTCATACATACAAAAGCGATACCACTTACAGTTTCAGCGCAATCTGGCACCAAATACGAAAATTTTTAATAATTTATCCAGTTTTTTTTGTTAATTGTTTAATTTTTTCAATTATTTCACACTTTACCGCCAAGATATGTATGACTAAAGTAAAGAACAGGATATCTTCTTTATAAAAAGGTATAATTCATTTCTAAACTCATTCATTTGACGCTGCTATGCTATTTTGAAAATTCACCATAATCAGCTACTGCGACATTAACTTAGGAAAAAGTACCAAAAAAAAAACTATTTAGTCCGTAAGTAAGATTATAATAAAATATTACACATTTTTTAGGGTTCCGTAGCCAAAATGGCAAAAGCGGAACCCTCATAGTTGCGCCATGTCTGTCTGTCTGTCTGTCTGTCCGTTCGCGGCTTTGCTCAGAGACTATCAATGCTAGAAAGCTGTAATTTTGCACGAATATATATGTAAACTATGCCGACAAAACAGTGTAAAAAAAATTAAAAAAAAAAATTTTTTTAGTACCTCCCATAGACGTAAAGTGGGGGTGTTTTTTTTTTTTCTCATCCAACCTTGTAGTGTGGGGTATCGTTGGATAGGTTTTTTAAAATCATTAGGGGGTTGCTAAAACAATTTTTCCATTCAGTGATTCATTTGCAAAATATTAAACTTTAAAGCGCAAATTTTCATTAAAATCGGGCGTCCCCCCCTCTAAAATCTAAACCGGTGGGTAGAAAAAATTAAAAAAAATTCAGAACGATAGTAAGTATATCAAACTTGCAAGGAAAACTATAACGGTTAAGTTTTCTTGAGAATTATTAGTAGTTTAAGAATAAATTGCAGCCTAAGGTATAAATATACCTAAACCGTCCGTCCGTCATAGCCAATTTGACCCGAAACTACTAGACCGATTGAATTCAAATTTAGTTCACCTATATAAATTGATGACCCAAACACGGACGTGTAAAGTAAATTAATTAATTTTAAACACGGGGGCCAGTTTGGGGGGATGGGGGGGGTAAATTAGAAAAAAAAATGTAGAAACTATATCATGTGACATATCAAATGAAAGGGTACATTATGAAAATCTCAAATATATATTTTTCATTATTTTAAATTAATCCGTTTTGAAGTTATTTAAGAAAATATGTGAAAATTAACCATTTCCCCGCCCCTATCTCCTAAAAGCCCAGCAGGGCCTACATTTTTTTTTTAAATACAGAAAATAGGTCCATACCTATAGCTTATAGGAAAACATATGAGAATCTAATGGTATTTAAAGTAACACCATTTAACCAGTATGAACATTTATATTTCGCTGAATGGCCAAATGAACTAAATTAAAAAAATAGCATAGCAATGGTAAATGAAAGATTTTAGAAATTAATTATACCTTTTTATAAAGAAAATATTCTATTCTTTACTTCTGTCATACATATCTTGGCGGTAAAATGTGAAGTATTTGAGAAAACTAACCTTTTAGCCGAAAAAATCGATTAATTATAAAAAAAGTTAGTATTTGGTATCATATTGCGCTGGAACTATAAGTGATATCGCTTTTAAATGTATGAAAGGTTTATAGTAAATTTATCAAGGATTATTTCGTTCCTACACACTTTTTATGTATCGTGTACGGTTTTCTTTTATAATGGAAAATACCGCGATCCGGGACATATTCGAGGGGGAGGGGGGGGGAGAGTGGGTAAAATTTATTTTTTCTCTATAACCTACATATCCTGATAGATAAACCTCTTGCTTTAATTTTGCCAAATTTTGATCTAATTGTACTGAACTAATAACAGAAATCGTTGATAGATGTTTTTATTTGACTGTTGACACATTTCTTTTGATCTTATCAATAGATAAGTAAAGGGAGTGGTTTGGTATAGGTAGGTACCTAAGCTATAACACTATCACATATTATCACTCACTTAGATTTTATGACCCAGGAGGTTAGCCCTAGATTTAGTAAGAATTTTTAAAAACGGAAGTAGATTATGGGTTTGCTGTAGGTAGAAGTTAAAAGATTTGAATCCGCTCCACCCATGACTTTAGGCGCCAGTAGTGTCATACCAACTTGACCAAAGAGAATTCGACAAATCAGCCGAAAATAGTGATCGGTTGCATTCGTTATTTGCGTGTTCCAATTCTGTCCGCCAATCCGAAAATCTATAAGAATTCCTAAATATTTAAGAAATCCTAGAATTCACTGAGCAAGGCATTATACATTGCTAATAAAAACAAACTAAGTATATTAAATTAATGGGGGATGGGGGAACGTCCAACAGTGGACGTCCTACGGCTGAGATGATGATGATGATGTTATTAAATTAAATAACTATTTAGGATCATACAAAAAGTTTTAGAACTATTTTAGTTTTAGTGTGTGTCCGTGCGTGTTAGGGTTGCCAACACGGAATAGAAAAAACTAGTGGAAATGCCAAAAGCTTCAACTTGTATCGAAACCCGTGTCGCCGGAAATGCGCACAAGCGCATTGGATACACACTTTGAAATCTTGGCGCTTATTGGTCATTAGCTTCTATTCGAAAAAAGGTAATAACTTCTGAGCCGGCAACATTAATTAGAACTTTAAATCGACGTTATACTTCTATATATCGCTGAGAGTCCATTGTGCAGCTACATAGCGCCACATCACCCTGAGTAGCGGAACTAATTTGACAAAATGTCATGATTGTCAAGTTAGTTTCGCTATTTACCAATAGGTGGCAAATTTTTTAAACGCTGTTTTTGACATGTCTCTTCTTTAATTACTAAAGTGATGGGTGTAGCACACCTACGGTGATATCGATATACCTACTTTATAGGTCAAAGATGAAAATAGGATTGACTATAAGTATTATGATTATAGGTACCTATTACATTCGCGTTATTCAAAGTTGACAACAATATTGACGAATCGGAAAACAGACAGTTATTGTGAGATATATAGACCTTATTTGTATGAGGCAAAGTTGTTTTTACACGACTGCGAAGAAGAAGGGTTATGTGTTTGACCCGTATGTATGTATGTGTGTATGTAAATATGTATGTATTTTATGTATGTATGTCTAATTCATATGTCCTCATGTAATTACTTAACGACTGAACCGATTTTGATAAATCGAGTGACACTGGGTACATGAACTTCTTAAAAAATCAAAATGGCGGATTTTTAGCGCCAAAGTGTCTTAATTTTTTTTTATTCAAAGAATTCAATTTGAGATTAAACCTTAAACCTTTTAAATATAAATAAAGCTCAGTTTTCTATTGTGACCCACACTTTTAGATATTTTGGCTGCTACGCTACCAGTGGTGATGGGCGTGCTCCGATCTATTTGCACACAGTGGATGTCCTGAGCACTTTGATCGCTTTGATTGGGTCAATGTTAATGACTATTTGGATGTTTCCAAGTATTTAGTTATCATGATTGCTGCGTACTATGTGACTCTGACTTTAATAAGAATTTTTGAGCTGGTCGCGATTCGAATGGGTCTCTACTGTTGCAGTTTAAGTTAGCTACTTAACAGAGTTCTAGATCACTACGTCCTCTTCTTGTTTTCTTCTTTTTAGTATTTTTAACGCAGTCGGATTTAGATTTTTTTAATTTATTGTTTTTTGATAGTTAACCTATTCACCGCTACAAAACACGAAGTAATATAAGGCACAGAAAAACCAGCGACAAATCAACTTGATTTTTAATTTAATTGCAGAAGGATTAATTTCGAGTTGAATGTTGGTCATGTATAGATTACCGTGGCGCGTGAGACATTCCGTTGACTACTAGATGACTGGGACGGTGAAGACGTTAAACTTCTGAGTAATCCTTTAATGATTTTTATCAGTTTCTTGGAAAAAAAAACAATTAAATATTTTTCTATCGACTGCGCTGTTATTGCAACGTTAAATAGCAACACTGGGCGTGATTTATTATTAAATGTATTAGTAAAATGAATTTTACCCAACGCATGACACCACAGTGAGCGAGGTCGCAAAATATTTTTCATAGGTTTTTTTTTACTTTTCTATTTCGTGCAGGAAAGGGATAAAAATTCAACTCAACAGAACACTCAGTCAACAAACGAAAGAAACAAACATCGATAATTTTATCGACAACACCCAATCTCTACTTATGCGATGTCAATATTCCTATGCTGTCTAAATGGATAGGGAACATTCTCGAAATGCATCGTTTTAGGACAGAGACAAAAACCGACCTTATTGTATTCTGGTAAAGTTTATTTTTGTATGGTTCATTTTATGAAAGTGTCATACGGAATGGAAAAAAATATAAATTTATTAAATTAAAATGAAATACTCCTTGTCAATGATATGAAATGCCACCTTGGGTGATATTTTTCGTTCGGACATCGTTTTTACATTCTAAAATGGCACAGTAAGGCATATTTCTCTTATTTTAAGTTTTTTTTCTTCTCAGCTCTCACAACCGTCACTCATAAGCATTTAGTTGAAGAAAATTAGATTGCAATGTATGGAAAAATTGGCAAAATTAAAGCAAGAGGTTAATCTATCAGGATATGTAGGTTATGGAGAAAAAATAAATTTTACCCACTCTCCCCCCCCCCTCCGGGGGGAGCGTCACCCCCCCGCGCCCTCGAATATGTCCCGGATCGCGGTATTTTCCATTATAAAAGAAAACCGTACACGATACATAAAAAATGTGTAGGAACGAAATAATCCTAGATAAATTTACTATAAACCTTTCATACATACAAAAGCGATACCACTTACAGTTTCAGCGCAATCTGGCACCAAATACGAACATTTTTAATAATTTATCCAGTTTTTTTTGTTAATTGTTTAGTTTTTTCAATTATTTCACACTTTACCGCCAAGATATGTATGACTAAAGTAAAGAACAGGATATCTTCTTTATAAAAAGGTATAATTCATTTCTAAACTCATTCATTTGACGCTGCTATGCTATTTTGAAAATTCACCATAATCAGCTACTGCGACATTAACTTAGGAAAAAGTACCAAAAAAAAAACTATTTAGTCCGTAAGTAAGATTATAATAAAATATTACATATTTTTTAGGGTTCCGTAGCCAAAATGGCAAAAGCGGAACCCTCATAGTTGCGCCATGTCTGTCTGTCTGTCTGTCTGTCCGTTCGCGGCTTTGCTCAGAGACTATCAATGCTAGAAAGCTGTAATTTTGCACGAATATATATGTAAACTATGCCGACAAAACAGTGTAATAAAAAATTTTAAAAAAATTTTTTTTAGTACCTCCCATAGACGTAAAGTGGGGGTGTTTTTTTTTTTATCATCCAACCTTGTAGTGTGGGGTATCGTTGGATAGGTTTTTTAAAATCATTAGGGGGTTGCTAAAACAATTTTTCCATTCAGTGATTCATTTGCAAAATATTAAACTTTAAAGCGCAAATTTTCATTAAAATCGGGCGTCCCCCCCTCTAAAATCTAAACCGGTGGGTAGAAAAAATTAAAAAAAATTCAGGACGATAGTAAGTATATCAAACTTGCAAGGAAAACTATAACGGTTAAGTTTTCTTGAGAATTATTAGTAGTTTAAGAATGAATTGCAGCCTAAGGTATAAATATACCTAAACCGTCCGTCTGTCATAGCCAATTTGATCCGAAACTACTAGACCGATTGAATTCAAATTTAGTTCACCTATGTAAATTGATAACCCAAACACGGACGTGTAAAGTAAATTAATTAATTTTAAACACGGGGGCCAGTTTGGGGGGATGGGGGGGGGGTAAATTAGAAAAAAAAATGTAGAAACTATATCATGTGACATATCAAATAAAAGGGTACATTATGAAAATCTCAAATATATATTTTTCATTATTTTAAATTAATTCGTTTTGAAGTTATTTAAGAAAATAGGTGAAAATTAACCATTTCCCCGCCCCTATCTCCTAAAAGCCCAGCAGGGCCTACATTTTTTTTTTAAATACAGAAAATAGGTCCATACCTATAGCTTATAGGAAAACATATGAGAATCTAATGGTATTTAAAGTAACACCATTTAACCAGTATGAACATTTATATTTCGCTGAATGGCCAAATGAACTAAATTTAAAAAATAGCATAGCAATGGTAAATGAAAGATTTTAGAAATTAATTATACCTTTTTATAAAGAAAATATTCTATTCTTTACTTCTGTCATGCATATCTTGGCGGTAAAATGTGAAGTATTTGAGAAAACTAACCTTTTAGCCGAAAAAATAGATTAATTATAAAAAAAGTTAGTATTTGGTATCATATTGCGCTGGAACTATAAGTGATATCGCTTTTAAATGTATGAAAGGTTTATAGTAAATTTATCAAGGATTATTTCGTTCCTACACACTTTTTATGTATCGTGTACGGTTTTCTTTTATAATGGAAAATACCGCGATCCGGGACATATTCGAGGGGGAGGGGGGGGGGAGAGTGGGTAAAATTTATTTTTTCTCTATAACCTACATATCCTGATAGATAAACCTCTTGCTTTAATTTTGCCAAATTTTGATCTAATTGTACTGAACTAATTTCCGGCGAACTGACCTATAGTTTGCGGAACTCCGCATACTAGTGGCACACGCGAAGCGGCTGCTTGACATTTCCACTAGTTTTTTCTATTCCGTGGTTGCCAACAACAATTGAAAAAAAAAACTAGGATTTGAAGCTAGCAACTCTAGGAAAAGTACGTGCGTATGTGTCTGTTATGCCTTCACGCCAAAATTGCTTGACGGATTTTGTATAAAATTTGGTACGTTGATAACTGAATATCCATACGCAGCATGGAATGCTGAGGACCTGGGTTCGATTCCTAGCGCTTGTCTCGTTTCCTAGTTTTTCTGTGCATCTATGTTTCAGTTTGTATTTTCGATATGGAACTCAACATGCAAAAATTCCAAAATCTTTACCGCTAAATCTAGGGACGCGAAATTTTGCACCTTCTTCATTTAACGCAATAAAATGAAAACCACTATGTAAATTTCGGGACTCCCCATAGGATATTATGTTCTCTGTGCCATAGGACTTAGTTTTTACTATTCTCGGAATTTCAATTTGACCGCCATCTAATGGTTGAAAGCGAAGCAGCGGGTAAAGATAAGGGGTAAAATTTTGTCCCAACCGGGTGACACTATTTACCGGCACAGATAATACCGACATGGATATACCAACCCTGTTTCTATGGGCGTGTACAGGTAAATAGTGTCACCCGTCTCATCCCTAAAGATTTTGTTATTAGCAACACTGAAATGACATATTATTATGATTATGACAGATGACAATTTCACGCTTGCAGCGACATCTATTTTACTAACAAAGTATTAACTTATTTAATTAAAGGACTGTGACCTCTGACCTTTTGACCTATATTAAAATACACACTGAAGAAATCTGTATAGCTTTAAAACAAAATTAAATCATTTACGGAAAACATTACACAGCAATTACAGAATGTAGGTCAAAAATAAAACAGACCAACGCACTGTCTATGAATAATCTACGAAATGAAACTGTTACCACTGCATCAATTCTTTGAATATTCAGTAAGCATTACAAATTTCACTTCCACTTTCTACTTTCATCGAAAAACGACTGCTGTGCTGGGTAGCATAATAAATATTGAAATGACCACGACAAAAACGAAAATCGAAACCGAATACAAAACAAAACACAACACTAAACGATACGGATGAATAAATATTAGCAAACCATTCCAGTCAATACTTAAATACAGAATGTAGATTTTATTCTACAGTAACAATAAGTATTTAAAATGCAGTGTCGATTTACTTACATGCCCATTTCCCTTTGGATTTAAAGTCCACTTTATTCACCGCAGGTCCAATTGCATAGGTATAAATCACATCAAATAAAAACTTCACAAGCCAAATGGCAAGCACAACTAAAGCCACAATACCAAATTTACTAAGTCCGTCTAATTGAGCCATTTTGTGTGAAAACAACACGAAATATCAACGAAGAATATTTTATTAGATTGAGGTTATGTCGAGAGTCGCGTCGCCGGCTGACACAAACCGCGCTTGCGCACTAGCGGTCAAAGAAAGTGAGCATGCGCGGCGCGCCGCGCAGCTCTCGGACGATAAGCCGAAATGAGTGAACGATATAACGAAAACGCCCGAACTCACGACCACTTCCGAATTCAAGCGAGACGGGTATATGCGCTGTTGGCGTGTTAGAAGGAATGAAAAGGTTCATTCTACTTGCTATGACTTTGGATTTTTTTAATTAAATTTTTACATAGACTTAGAAAAGAATTTTTATCTTTATTTTATTGGTTTTCTTGCTTTTGCCCGCGGCTTCGCCCGCGTGGGATTTGGTTATCGCGCGCTATTCCCTCGGGAACTGTGCATTTTCCAGGGATATAAAGTAGCCTATATCTATCACTCTCTGGCCCATAAACTATCTCTATGCCAAAAAACCGGCCAAGAGCGTGTCGGACACGCCTGAAATAGGGTTCCGTAGCCATTACGAAAAAATTAAGTAATATTTTTCTAAGGATTTCGTATTTTGTACGGAATATTCCAATTATAGGTATATTTTATACCTTAGGCTGCTATTTACTCTTAAACTACCTACTCTACTAATAATTTGTCAAGAAAACTTAATCGTTATAGTTTTCCTTGTGAATTTGATATACTTACTACCTACCATCCTGAATATTTTCAAATTTTTCCATTTACCGGTTTAGATTTTAGAGGGGTGGGGGAGACGCTCGATTTTAATGAAAATTTGCACTCAAGTTGAATATTTTGCAAAATCACTGTATCGAATAATCGTTTTAGCAACCCCCTAATGGTATTAAAAGACCTATCCAACGATAAACCACACTACAAGATTGGATGAGAAAAAAAATCACCCCCGCTTTACGTCTACGGGAGGTACCCTAAAAAAAAAATGTTTTTGAATTTTTTATTGTAGGTACTTACCATTTTGTCGGCGAGGTAGGTATATATTTTTTAAACAGACTTACAATATTTTTAAATGATAAATCTAGACATCAGAAGTATTTAACACAACTTTATAAATTTAACACAATAGGTTCGCTATGTGAGGGGATCGCTAATGCGGATCGGAATTATTTTCAAATATACCTGTCCATGATACCCTTAGTGTAAGTTTTCGATTACAAAATACGTCTCGATCGCGTTCGCGTTAAAATCTCAATTTGTATGGAACACGAACAGCGCCTCTAGCGAAACGTTTGCGAACTCTAGCGTTTGTTTATTATTATAAACTACACTGACCATTGTTATTGTGCCATTTTAGACTGGAAATAAAAAAGGTCAACGTTATTATCGACACTATAGATTTACACGATCGAATAGAATATATGCAAATTACGATATTTCATTGATATTAATTTGTTTGTTTACTTACTACTCTTCGTAAAATGACGTGTAGCCGCTAGTTGGCGCTGTCATCGCGCACCCAGCGAATGTCTTTAAAAGCTACGATGATACAAACAGATTTACATTGGTGTCAAATTTATAACAACCCCGTTTTGTGTCAGGGGTTAAAAAGGTGACGAGCCAAAGTGGAAATTCCGAACTAAATCTATTATTATTAAGTCGGGCTGGAATATAACTAGATGGAAGTTTAAGAGCTAATTAAAATTTCCGTGCAAGGAACTCGTTATCGCTCAAGATGAGTCCGTTAATCACTTTCACAGCATTTTGGAAAATTTTAATTTGACTTGGGGCCATCGTTTGTGGCTAGCAGTATAAGGACTTTATCACCCTAGGGCTGCAAGTATAGGTAAAAAACTTAAGAAGACGACCTATTATGTAGATTTGTAATCTGTGATCAGGAATACCAAAAATGCGATTAGGATGGTCATACTGACAAATTTCCCCATGGGGTCAATACGAAAATTGGGGTAAAAAAATCAGCTATTTCATAGAAAAATTCAGCATCTCAACAGCCTCAATGGATGAAACCAGGGATTTTTTTTTCGATTTTCATATTGGTCCCATGGGAAAAGTTATTCAATATAACCGTCTTTATCGCTTTTTGTTATTCTTGATCACCGCATAAAAATCACCGTGAAAATAAGTCGATGTTCCATATAAAAACATTAAGTACATAAGTCCCATATCAATTCTGTGCACTACTACAGACAAACAGGTCATCTTCTTAAGTTTTTTACCTACTTAATAACACTTTCTGTCCGCTATGTGGGTTTTCAAATATTTTTATACTGTACAAAACTACTTCACAACTTTGGAGCCCAAACCTATCATGAAAAAAAAACGAGAATCGTGTTTTACGAATACTATTTCATTGCGTATAAATTCACTTTACCCAGGTACCTTGTCCACAATACAGGAAGAAAAAAAAAACAAATGTCTCTTCTTAAAATGCATTAACCCACAAAAACCTGGTTGAATCGAAAGCTAGCTTCGTATAATAATCAAAGGTGGATGACTCTTGGTCTTCCGTGTTGTAGTTACGATACCGGTGCTGTTGGGTAATTTATTGCGGGTTTAATGTTGTGAGATAACACTGGTATGAGTCAACACTATAATTATGTCCTGGGTGAAGTAATTTCTTATTTATTGCTCTAGGTGTTTAATAGCGAAAGAGGCAACAGGAAGTTTTTTGTCACGCGATGGACGTCATTATAAAAGAAAATCTATTGTGTTCAATCAAGTACGTATTTGTCAACGTTTTAATTAATGTGCTATGAGGATTCCACAAAAACAAAGGATTGCGTGTGACAATAAAGTACTTAAATACCGGGTGTGGCCCGTAATAATGAGCAAATAATTAAAACAGAGATCGTACTCTTCAAACTGAACAACAACAACATCAACAACATTAGTTCAGCGACTTAAAATTATTACTATTTTTTATGTTAATTATTCAAAAAAGCAATGTAAAGAAAAATGCTTGATGTTTTTTAGCATAACTGGCGACGCCAGTTGTGTTCTAGGATGGCGTACCTACATAGATTACCTACAGTATTTAATTTGTATGAAAAAGGGAAAATCTAAAGACCCCCATTAGTTATAAAAGTCGCTGAACTAATGTTGTTCAGTTTGACGAGTAAGACCTAGGTATGTTTTAATTAGGCCGCACCCGGTATAATATCGATTTCTGATTTCTGTTGCATAGCTTTAAATCGCGCCTTCATCCCCGTTATAACTACCTTGACAAGAAATTTTCACATCCTTCAAAAAATAAGATTAGTATAATAGCAACTCGGCAAAGTTCACTCGGATACGCCATCTATTGATTGCATTGCAGACAAAGTTACACACTTAATGAAATAAAACCGGATAATCGATAATCTTAATCCGAGTTCAGCTCCACATTTCGGGCTTATTCGTAGCCCTCCGTCTATTTAGGAGCAACGCGATACAGCGATCCGAAACATCCTAAACTTGATTTAGTTTCCGAGTTTTTTTTTCATTAAATATGAAAAAAAAAACTATTCGTGCTCTCAGTCATGGGCTGGCTGAGAGCATGAATAATAACGTCCATATTTAAAGCGACCAGCATGTGCATTCGAGGAACCCGTCACAAATGGAAGCCATCAGCCAAGCTATTTGGTTTTTATGATGGTGCTGCCCTACCACACTCCGACTGACAGACTGACTTGACATTTTTTTTTCATAGTTAATCAATTTATTTATTTATTTGTTATTACTATGTATACTTTATAGAATATGTGTAAATAAAGATATTTCTTCAGGTAATAATATGAGTGAGTCTCACGGTAGCTTCATGTTCAAAACAACACGTTATCTTGAAAGCCGAAGTACTTACTTCAATATTATTTTGGACCGGTCAACTTATAGTTATCTATTTATAGGAATAAGTACTTATTTTTTCAACTTTTCAAAAAACCACAATTTACGGGACGACCATCCCCCTCGGGCAGACGGGGAAGGACTTCTGTCACTTATGACCGAATTACGTTTTGAACCGCCTTTTAACAAAATCACTAGCAAGAAACAAACAGTTACTATTCAGTGGAGCGTGTCCGAACCTTCGGACATAACAAGGGTACAAACGGGCCCTGGCAGATAAAGGCGATGTCTGCCGTAACTGCCTATATAAAGGGACAAGGTAATTTGGAATGGGGAGTAGATCCCCTAGAAGTAATAACAAGTAAGGTCACCTGAAGGTGCGAGTACGATGTGCTTTGGCATCATTTCTAAGGAAAGAAGATTCATTATCAATTTATCAGCATTATAATAATGATAAAGCACCATTTATTTCGGGCAGCACGGACGATACAATATACATCTTAAAGACATATAATTTAAAATCCGCCAGAACACGACGTCTTTCGGGCAGCAGAAAGCACTTGCGATGGTCTCCATCAGCAGTCGCGGCATTATATTAGCTGTAGGACGTCCATTGTTGAACATAGACCTTCAGTTTCTTCGGTTAGAAGCGGCCTTCACCCACCGCGGCTTTAACCAGATCATCCGTCCATCTCTTTGGTGGACATCCTGCGCTGCGTTTGCCGATCCACGGTCTTTATTCGAGAACTTTTCGGCCCCAATGGCCATCTGTACTCCGTGCTATAAGGCCTTGCCCATTGCCACATCAATGAGCTAAGAAGATTATACTTAGTTGTATCTAATAAATCGCAATTCGGATCAGCAAACGTAGCGTAGGACGCCCTCAGACTAGGTGGTACGATGATCTTCGCAGGGTGGCTGGCAAAAGCTGGATGAGAGTGGCCGACGATCGTGCTCAGTGGCGTGCAATGAGAGAGGCCTATGTCCAGCAGTGGACGAACATAGGCTGATGATGATGATGATGATGTATCTAATAATGTCTTTGGCTTAGGAAATATCGGTATATTTGGTTTTGACAGCGGAACTGTAAGAGTTTATAACTTACTTACCAATTACGGACTCTGTCCTCTTCAGCACTGCGATTTACTTAATATTATTTACCTTTCTTGGCTAGATTTTACCTTCAGACTATATGGAACTACACAAACCAGGTATACCTACTTGTATTTTGGTAGTATGTATAAAGCAACAAAAAAATTTGCCTTACCTATAATTATGTAACTACGAGTATAATGTTGCAGCTCTTGCAACTAAAATATCAGTATTTTCTATACCAAACTTGGTATCGGGTCCATATCGGCTCGCATACTTATTGGAAGTCCGAGTGTAGTGTAATATTTGTCAGAACGATCGTTTGTCATAACTCTTTTTTCTCTGAATCCAATAATTATTCAGAATTGTTATAAAACAAACCTAACCTAACTTATAATTTTGGATGACCATTTAATAATTTCAGAAAACTGTAAGGTTTCAGTGGAAAAAAATTATGACAAACGATGATTCGGACAAAATACTTACGGTATGACTAGCGAATAGTACTTATGCGAACTTTGGCGCTCCCTTTGGTATCAGTAGGGCTACTATGAAACTCAAAAATCGAAGTTCGTATCGCACCGTCCTTTTCACTCGCGCATTAAAATGACAAGTGCGTCAGCGGGACGGCAACATACGAAGTTCCAGTTTTGCACTTCGTAGTAGCCAGTCAGATCTCAATTCGTTTCTCGCCGAAGTTAACAATGACGCATATTCTTGGGTCTCATTTCACATTTATATTTTTAATGCAATATTTTGATTACACGTATTATTTTACAATTTATTAAAAGATAGCATTGGTGAAAATAAACTCGAACAACATAAGTACTTTACGCAGCTCTACAGTCCATAAGTAAGTTAATTCCATAAGTGAGGTCTGTACTTTTTCATAATAATGACTTAGGTACATTATTAAAAGTGAATGGTATCAGTAGTAGCTATAAACAAACATGTTCTTATTTCGTTCATACCCCTTCATAAACTTCCCAATCCCTGTACATTTTCACACTAAACCGAGCCGACACTGCCTGAAGTTGACTGTAATTAATTAGATTCAGAATTTAAAGGAAAAACCGCAAAACCGAGCCAAGTTTCGCGACGAAGCGCGACTGTTAGATGTGATGCTAATCGCTGCGGTGACCTGCTTAACCCTTTAACACTTCAGACATTGTTTATGTTTAAAATAAACTTTCCAAATCGCCTAAGTCGCATTCTGAGAACTGCTTAGCTTTCAATATGGCGGGAATGATGATGAAACTATTTTATATAACTTGCCAATATATTTTTTTAAACTACCATCCTGTACAACTATTAATAGACAGCGGATTATGCATTTGCATGTTTGCATATATGCAAATGCAAATATGATTCTATTTTTGTAGCGTTATTGCATATTTTGGTACTTAAGTACTTTTTATTGACAGTCCTTATGCCGTCAACACGTCGGATATCTGATAAAATCTTATTTTTGTTGAAATAAAGCCAACAGTGAAAAAAAATACCCATACTTAAATAGAATTTCGGCTACAAAATTACCAAAATTCATCAAAAAATATCAAGTCGATCAACATGCGAGTACATACTGCTTTCCATTTAACTGCAAAGATACAAAATATGTATGCAGGTGGTAGGACCTTGTGCAAGGTCCGCCCGGATTGCTACCACCATCTTGCTCGCTAATCCTGCCGTGAAGCAGCAGTGCTTGCACTATTTGTGTTTCGGCGTGGAGAGTAAAACAGCCGGTGAAATTACTGGCACTTGAGGTATACCATCTTAGGCCTCTAGGTTGGCAACGCAACTGCAATACCCCTCTGGTGTTGCAGATGTTTATGGGCGGTGGTGATCTCTTATCATCAGGAGACCCACTTGCTCGTTTGCCATCCAGTCGAATTTAAAAAATGTATATAAATATAAATTTAATATGAAAATAAACGTCAATTCTATAATCGATGGTTTTTGACTGTGCATATAAATAATAATAAATAACCAACCAATTGTATCCTACTCCAGAATACTGTCACAGCCATACGGATAAATATTTTCACTGAAACATAAAAAGTCGCCTACTGTTGTGTCTGTGTCTTAGTACACTTCTGTGATACTCATAAAGGAATCTGCCAGCCAAATTTGAAAGAAAGAAAAAAAGAAAAGAAAGAAAATACATTTATTCACAACACAAGATACAACAATAGTATTAAGAACAAATAGACAAAGACAACACGCAGGAAAGTATGTGTCAAATATTGCGGTTGGGAATTTGAAGTATAAATTACTTCAAATTTGGTCCAATGCTTTAAGTTGTGTGTTGTCTGTCAGTCATTCAATATTATATTATATTCATCCACTTAGACCCTGCAAGCTTGTGCGTTCCAGACAAAAATACAAAACGATTGCTACCCCTATCACTGTAGCGGTAAGAAAATACCTAATTTAAAGGTCAAACTTTGAAACAACCTCCGATATTACTCCGACTTCTGCGTAACAAAACAAAGAGCTATCTCGTTGATTAACTATCAAAATGTAAAAGACGCGTCGAAATTTGTTTCTTCGATTTAAAACGGATCTTAGCCGATGTTTTAGTCAGAGAAGATCCTCCAGTTGTAAAAAGGGTTAAAAAGGGTCTAGAAAGTCACGCAAAGCCTAAAGAGGCTATATTTTTGATTACTTCCATCACTATTCCGCAGTTCAGTGTGGCTTCATTGAAATTCATGAGCACAAATTGCGGCTGCCCTACGGGAAAAGAAAGTAAGTAACATTTTTGTCAAAACCGGTATTTTTGGCATTTTTAGATAGTAACGGATGTTGCTACATTCTTGGAATCACCAAAAGAGCCTTCGTTTCAGAGATAAATTTTCTAGGTGAAGGAACAAGGTAACTGCAGGCACTGACTCTAAATATCTACGGAAAAATAAAGTAAAACGCGATTACAAAGCATGAATGAAGTAATTGCATGTCATTTATTTAGATTTTTAGTTGTAATTTGATCCATTTTGTTTTTTGTTTGGTAAATCGTTTTGTATTGAGATTCTGATTTAGTTAAAACAAAAGTAAATAGCATAAGTAACTTCATTTTTGTATTGTAAATAAGGGTCAAAATTACCAATTTATCTACGCAAAAACAAAGTAACTAAATGTTAGGGGGAAAAAGAAAGTACTTACTTGAATGACAGTTACTTTTTACTACAATTTTATTTTAATAAACTTCGTTTTAAGGATCATTTACTTTATTTCTTTATTGTTAAACTGCTTCATTTAATACCTATATTTAGTACCTATAATAATTTAATACCTTATCACACTAAACAATCCCCCGGGTCCCCCAAATGACAATCCAACTACCCCCCCAGCCCTATATTCGCCTATTAACCTTGTTACTTACTAAGCGATTTAAAAAAATAAATGATTACACACTGTCTAGAAAGAATTTTTAATCCTCATTGTCTCCCTAACACGTGTAAAAACAACGTAGGTACTATTACTTCATTATTTAAATTTAAACTTCTGTGAGGGATATGCTTATTACCAATAAAAAAATAAATTAAAGGAATTTACTTACTTTTTGACTTGACACATTTATTTTAAAATAATTAATTTACTACAGAAAAGCATTTTTTGGCATTTAAAACAGAACTAAAAACAAATTGTCCTAAAATTGTTATACAATAAGTAGAGCAAATTATCTGACACATTACTACATTTAAAAAATGATGGAATAGTTAATAGAACGTTCTAAATTAAGTTTTTTCGGTTTTCTCCTTTAAAATTTACTTAACTGCAGTTACTTCCTTTTACCGTAGAGCAGCCGATTGTTTCTGAGGAGCGAGCCTTGCAAAACGCTGAGCCGCCGGCTTCTGGCTTTGCTATTATGAAAAAAATAATTATCTAAGTAGCTTTCTATATTAGACTTTAGACTAGGTATCAAATTTATTTCTGTACAGAAAATAATGTCTATCCCCGTTTTTTAACCCCCGACGCAAAAAGAGGGGTGTTATAAGTTTAGACCGCTATGTGTGTCTGTGTGTGGCACCGTAGCTCTTAAAGTTTTTTATTCTAAAGCAGATTTTCTAGCAATGGTTCTTAGACATGTTTCGTCAAAATCAGTTAAGCTGTTTTTGTGATTTGAACTTTTAATTTGATTTTTTGAACCACGACATCTCTTGTCCGGGTGAGCGGTTAGTTCCATTCCAATGGAAGTGCTGAAAGTTTATCGATGCGGGCTACAGCATAGATGTCGCTAGTGTCGCTGCTTAAGTGATTAAATAAGAAACAAACAAGCTGAGATATGTGGTGCATAAGAGAAATTCGTGTCTGTATTCCTGTCCTAGTGGTGGTGTAGCGCGTCGCACGGTCCGAATGGACTCAAGAATTGATGGTACTTTTTTTTTAACTTTAGACGAAATTAAAATACGAGTTTACTTTAAAAAAAAATATCTTCTCTTTTCTGCCGTGTTTTCATATTACATTAATCTGTATTATCTTATCAGTAAATATTCAGTTGGTTGCATCAAACGTTTTCTTATTTGTTCGAAGCCTATAACGACTCTTTAGACTTATTTTTTAACAAAAGTTTGGACATATTTTTTTGAGATTTAGTAATTTAAAAAGTTACTTTACCGCACAAGTGCGGAAAGTTAAATCCATACAACTTTTCTGCACACTGGATGCGTGCAGGAATCACAAATTTTCTATGGATATGTTGACCCACATCTAGAGGCACTTTCCGAGCACGTGCATTGTAAACAGTTTAACAATATGAAGGTTAGTGCCACTTTTTTAAGTACTGAGATACCTGTGTCAAGTGATACCGCTCTTCCATTAAAATGTAACTTTAATGGCACATAGTTAAAGTTCCAAGTCAGCAAAACAAAATAACAATTGACCCTGTAATTATCCTTTCCAATCACAATGCAAATAAATTGGACACCACCTAATTCCGAACTGGGGAAAATAATGAACGAAATTTTCAACAAATGGCGGTTTTCCTGGCCATCTGTCTTATTAAAACAGTAATAAGCAGTATCATTAATTTGGTAGCAATTCGGTCCTGCGGCATTTGTTTTGCTTAACAATCAACGATTTGTTGGAACAGTGACGTCAAAGGCTGCAGGTTGTTTTGTGTAATTATTAGTTCATTTGTAACTTAACTTCAATACCGAGAATTACAATGTACGCCTAATATTTTCGAACTGATGAAATGAGCAACTAGAAAAGCTTGCTATTAGGAAGTTGTAGGCGCTCAAAAATATTTTTTTCATCTTTCATACCTACTCGGAAAGTGAGACAAATCGTTTTCAACAACAGGGAAGAAGACTATACTTTCTTCCCAATGGTAGAAATAAATAAAAAAAAATATATAAAAAAATCAAAAGTAAGTTAATTTAAAAATCAAAATTCATTGGATGTCAATGGAACACGTACGTATTATTTATTTTATATATTATTATTCGATTCGATTTGTGGCATTCGAACATGGAGGATGTAGACAATATCTAATTTTGCTATTTCTGTTTCTTTGGCTAGTTGAAGTATAATTTTGATAGTGTTTTATGCGGCGATTAACCTTAACAGTGAACAGTGATCACAAAATTCAATATTGCTCTCGTGTCTGACATTTTTTAACACGTTGAATGCGGCTCTAAATATTAAAAACTATCCACAAATGCGGTACGTATCAAATTTGACTCATTGCTGACTTGCCGTTCCTACGTTACGAATCACTTTCAATACGTAACTAGACCTACCTTCACCGGTCGGTATTTTTTTGGAAAACGTAATTAAATAAGTATTTATAGCCAAAATCGAATGGTATTGAACCAAACTACACCCTACTCTCATAGCACAAGGGTCTTAAGCATGGTTTCTGAATTATTAGGTATCAAAGTTATGTATTGAATTTGATTCGTATAGCACAGGAGTATCTAAATTTGCTAATTCTACGAGTTAAAATTGATTCGTACCGCACCTATTTAAATTTAGTCGATATACTAATAGGGAAGTGAAATGAACCAGATATATATCGACTGTCGATAGCAAGCGTTTTGGTGAAATTTATTAAAACTTTGTTAATTTATTAAGACAATTTGTGGGTTCGGTTGATTTTTCGAAGTACCGGGAATATGGACAGGGACACTGACGGCGTTCATTACCTTATTTTCCAAGATTATCACTTTTAAATTTTCAGAACATAATGTTCAAGTTGAAACTGTATTTTGGTTTTCTTGCAAAACTCGGTCTATAATATCCTACATGATCATTTTATATTGATGGCGGAAGAAAGTAGCTCTCAATATATCACAACTAATTATCTCAAGGTGCAAGGTACTTCACTATTTTCTCAAATGGCGGTACGTGTTATAAATAATACGTATAGCACTGAAGTAAGACCATAAAAGATGATACGTTCAGCACTGAAGTGAAATTATTACGATACAGTGCGTTAGTATTAAAAATAATTCGTACTTTCAACATAGTATTCTCGAGTAGTACTTGATAAATCATGCCCAAACGTATATTTGTCTCTTTCAAGTTGTAAGATTTGTGGTTTTTATGGCTCCCGCAAGTTGGGACAGGTAGAGGTTATCGGCTGCCGCACCGACGCAAACTACGCGATCGCTTATTTTTGATACGTATAGCACTCAACGTGTTAATGTGCAAGTGGTTTCCACGTGGTTTCTGTAATTTTACTATCAAGTTAGAAAAACTACAATCACCGTACAACGTTGCCTCTCGAAACAGAATACTTTGACACTGGCGAAATTGTCCTATTAATTAGGACAGAAGCCATATTTTAAAAGAGAACAAGAAGAAGTATATTAGGTATTATTCATTTACATTTCTGCTCCGCCTGTATATAATTTCACTTGTAGATTGTACTATTACTTATTCTATTCCCTTCCTTTGTATGCCAAGTTTTGGTCAGAATCTGACGAAACTCCTCACTAACCATCGTTAATTAAATTGACAACTATAGGTGCAGCGGGACAGTGTAACGAGAAGCAATGGAGGTAAGTGGAAATTGATTATTCCCTGGAGATCTTCGAACTTGAATTCTAGTTAATTTGATTCTTGGAGTAAGGACCACTGGATTTGGGATTTAAGCAAGCACAATATAATACCATATTTTGGCAATATACATATATTGAATATTCATCGTTTGAGAAACTACACTTCTTTCTCACTAAAATTAGAAAGCGGACGTATACAACACAGTACCCCTACCGCATCATTATGCGATAAAACAGAGTATCTAACGCACTTAGTCATTACGCGACATAACGCACATAGTCTTAGTCATTAATCACAAAATCTTAAAAATATTTATTAGACCTTTGAAGATGAAATGTGGCATGATTAGAGTAAGATATTTAATTTGTTGTGTAGAGTACAGTGAAGGTCAAAGATATCTATACAATTAAGTACTTACTTTGTCACTGTACCTTCTGGCAATTAAATATAAATATATAGAAGTTCAAAGTTTGTCCTCGACCGTACCATTTTTCATTGCGGACATTTTGCTCCCGTGACCATTTACGTTGGTCGTTTAGTATAATAATAATTTTGCTTCGAAGAGACAATTATACTTTTTTAAATTGCAGACGTTTTATAACGAGAACGTGGACCTGATCTAAATTGCCTAAAGGCTGACCAGGAATATAAAAAACCTGACGTGAGAGCAGCACTTCTACGTTTTGTATTGCAACATTATTTACACTTACTATACGATACCTATCAGTCAAATTGACAGCGGGTGACGGTGATGTTATTTAAAGGAATATTTCTAATCTCTTACATTTTTTCTATGACTAATAAATACTTTTATACGGGTCCATATCGGCTCGCATACTTATCGAAAGTCCGAATGTAATTTTTGTCAGAATGATCGTTTGTCATAACTCTTTTTTCTCCAAATCCAATGATTGTTTAGAATTCTTATAAAATAAACCTAACCTAACCTATAGTTTTTATAAGGTTACAGTGTGAAAAAAAATCGGACAAACGATGATTCGGACAAAAAATACGGTATGACTAGAAAAGAGTATGCGAACTTTGGCGCTCCCCTTTAAAATACCTACCACTCGCAAACAACGTTACACTTTGACAGCAGTATTAGACAGATGACATTTGAATTTAGTGTTACCAGTGCAAGAAATTAGTTCTAGTGTTTTTTTTATAACTCTGGTCAGCCTTTACTTCATAGATCAATTTAAATAAGCGTAGCTAGCTATCACTAAGCCACCTTGCCACCGAGCTAAGTACCAATAAAATGCTACTAACAAAGGATTTTACTTAAAAGTAGATTAAACTCGAGTCTCGGTATAAAAGAGCATTCGGTTTCTATTGCAGAGTGCTTTAAGTTTTTATTTTAAGTCGTTGCCTCACATAAAGCAGCGATAACAGGTAGTTAAGATTTTGATATTGATAGAACGGCTGTAAGCCTGCGTACCTACATAGATTTAATGAAATATGTCCAAGTTAACTCACGTTTTAAATCGAGTTTAGCTCATGTTCGGGCCAATACGACGACGACGACTTTTTCTTAAGTCCAAAAGACCAAAAATAGTTTTGACGACAAAATGGTTTAGCGACTTATTATGGGCGGTGGTAATCTCTTACCATCAAGAGAACCACTTGCTCGTTTGCCATCCAGTCGAATAAAAAAAAAGTTCTAGGACCAATAGTGGATACATTTTTTGTGAACTCGACACAGAACTATTTATACAGTGCCAAGAGATTTACATGGAAGGCGACAAACGCGCTTGTATTCGGTTTTCGCGCGCTGTTCTCTCGGGAACTGTGCATTTTTCCGGGATAAAAAGTAGCCTATATCACTCGCGGGCCCATAAACTATCTCTATGCCAAAAATCACGTCGATCCGTCGCTCCGTTACGGCGTGAAAGACGGACAAATACACAAACATACAAAAACAGTACCCCTAACGCTTCGTTATGCGATAAAACAGAGTATCTGACACAGTCGTAAAATGGGTTCATTATCTATAATATAAAAATGAATAGCAAAATGTGTTGGTAAGCGCATAACTCAACAACGACTGGCCTGATTTCGCTAATTCTTTTTTTGTTGTGTTCGTTACTGTCAGGAGAAGGTTTTTACGGAAGAAAATATATAAAAAAATACAACGGGGGCGAAGCCGCGGGCAATAGCTAGTTTTGAATAGTTTTAATAAGACAGCACGTGGATATTGCTAGTACCTAGTTTTGCTAGGAAAGTTTCACAACAAAATCCTCCAGGACTTCGGATATCCAGGATTTCAAGGTTTTCTTTTTACGTAGGTACTAAACACTGTATTTGTGCTATATTTCAGCTCTCTAACTACCATGGAAGTACTACTACACTTTAGATGATTCTTAATTAATCAAACAATTAGTCAGCAAGTCAAATTGGTGTAACTTTGCAACCCTATCAATTCTAAACAAATGAAGTTACCGTATTGAGAAGGTTTGCAAATGTAATGAATAATAACTTTCCGTCGTATTTTTTTCCATTTACACTAATTATCCCAGTAATACAAGACAAAAGGATGCATGAAAATACGGCGAAATGCTTAAAGGCGTTTTATTAGACTCTGAATTTATGGTCTTTTTTGTACTGATTTGCGGTGTGCAATAAGGAATATTTGTATTGTAGTGTATTCTCCGAATACGTTAGTGGATCAGCGGCTTAGGATATAAATATCTTGGAACATCTCGGTCTCATTGGATCACGAGCTGTACGAAGTGAACGTTAGGATTTTTTCAACATGCTTCGAATCGCTGTGGAACAAATGTAAAGCTTAATTTCAGTGGACTTACTAAGAAATTCGTTTGAAGAAACGAAAAGAAACGGAAATTAAATAGAGTTTATAACCGTAGACACATTTTGTTATTTTTGTGTCTTCCTCATTAATAGATGTTCAGGTGCCTTCTGTTCGCCGTAGTTTATGAAAAAGTTAGTTTTTTTTCTATTAATTTCTTAATTTATTTATTTAATGCGTAACTCTTCATAGAAAAAGTACCTATTGTATGCAAATTTTTAAATAAGTCAGAAAAGCTCGTGGCATCTCCTTCTTACGACGTTAATTACGAGTATGCTCGCATTGTAACCCACCATTCTCCTTTTTTGACGCGTCTTATAAAATATTGCATAAAATACTATAAAAAAACCTGAGCTATTTAAACAAGCGTTTGCAACCGATCGACTGTTTCCAGAAAACAGCACTCTCGACTTGATACCTACACCTTCCTAAAATAAAACGTTTTAAAACTCGAAAGGTATTTGCCGAAACCGTGTGTACTCCCGTATCTTGGGGGCACGTCTTTGACAAATCAGAGCCGCGGCAGGATTTCCTGAACCGTCGACATTCTGAATATCAGCTTTGACTTTAAGAGATTTCAGTGATCCGTGTTTGAGACTTTGCGATACGTGTGAACTGGGGCCTTGGTACGGTTGGCAACGGAAGTTGTGGCGACGAATATTTTTATTTGCTTCTTACTGTGTTTTTTATTCGAAGCAATTCAATGGCATGTGTTTTTTTATTATGAGTAAGGTCTGAATTTTTCGTGCGGCTATTGACAGATTGTAGGGAGAGAGCACCGCTTATTATCGATGTTATCGACAATTTGATAGTTTTTTTTTTATTTAGGTATGTTTTTATTAAATAAAACCTCAAACTTTCCTATAATACGTACTTCTTTCAGCGGTCAACGATGAAAAACTCCACGGCTGCAATGACTGTCGAACAAAAAAAACTATAACGTCGTATATTTAAAAGTAACACAAATGTAGTAACTTCTATTATTTTGTTCGTTAACGATGATGTTGCTAACACTACTCGTAGTAACGCACACAAGACCGCGTGTCTATACGCATTAAAACTACAAGTATGACTCACCCGCATTCGTGAGATAAAACAACTGTAACATAATGAAATCAAGAAATTGTACACTAATTAAAAAAAAAACTATTCGTGTACTCATGCAAAATTATCAATATGTTACCACTGCTAGAAAATATAATTTCTAGCGGGCGCTATTTATACCACTATGTCCTAGCAGGAGTCGATTATTTAACTTTTTTATGAATCAGAAAATGTAATTGAGAAGTGTATTAAAGTGAAATGATTGCTGAAAGGTTCCATCCTGTTACTACTACATATCAGTTTATTGGATTCTACCTTAGTACAGTGAAGGGCAAAAATATCTATACAATTAGTACCTTGTCTATTTTCGTCATATTTGAACTGCCATATAATATGAACCATCACAGTGGTTAAGTGACAAGGTACTAAAGTGTATACATATTTTTGCCCTTGACTGTACCTGCTTTGGTTTACATTTTATTTTTGCGTCGATAAATGGCTCACTAACTTGCAAGACACTTATTTAAGTTAAGTGCATTTATTTCTTTTATTATCGCGTGTTGTACAATGAAAATCCTAACAACTGTCATATTTAATAAACACAGAATTATTTATAGAATAAGTTTGGTAAGCTCTTGCTATTCTTAGAAAAAATCTAAATACCTGAGCAAGTATTGTGCAGAAATTCTGAACCAACTTCAGTTAAATGTTTAATTTCTTTCTTTCTAAAACTTTTAAACTTTAAATAGCAGTTATAGTTAACAAAGGAAAGCTGATATTATTTTTATTTTCAACAGCATGAAATACCAAGAGTAAAGTTTCGTATATCTTTTTCTACTTCTGTGTTTGCAAGTAAATAGGCAAGGCCAAAGTTATGCCCGGAGACCTACTAGTTAAGTTACTAGCTTTACAGCTACTTCGTTTGTGGGAAAATTTTAAATAAGTATAAATAGTTTAAATAGTTAGTTTGGGACTAGGTCAATAAATTGGCGTGAAGAGTCTCATGATATTAATTTATTCAGAAGATTCATTCATTCGTAGAAGTACCTACCTCTGCTTTATTTGCTTTTTCAGTGTGGCAAAAAATCTTGCCCTCAAATGTATGCAGTAATAGCTAATTTTGTACGAAGAGTGAGCCAAATTTTGTGTCGCTGAGTACATAAGATTTCTGCTTGCAAACTTTCATTGACGATTTAAATATTTTCTTCATTTGATGTTGTGTCCAACAATGGACTTGTTACGGCTGATATGATGGAAATAATAATGATGATAATGGTGAAAAGCCCTCTCTGGACTTGGTTCAATTAAAAAAGTCATTACAAAGTCTAGTCTTCCAGAATTAAAAGAGCAAAAGTTAGGTAAAAGTAGGTTAGGTTAGTTTTTATGACGAATCATTTTGCGGATGACTTTAGTGTAATGTAGTATAGCTTAGTTTATAGTTTAGATGATTATGCCTTAGTTTGTAGGTAGGTATAGGTTAAATATTTTTTGTATTATTTCACGTGTATTTAATTGAATAAAAGAGCAAAATGTAATTAATGGGCCTGGAAAAGTTATTTTAATTTCATCCCAGACAAGGTTAACATGTTTGAGATGCTAATGCCCATTAAACCTTGCTGAATGACAAAATTAGAGATGGAAATTACTGGGGCAGTGACCTGCACTCACTTATGACTGAACTTATAATAAGAGAGATAGAAATGACATTGTATCTCTAAATCAATTAATATCTAAATGGACTATTGTAATTATTTTAGTTGAAAAATAATTCCAATTGGCTTAATAAATGAAAAAAACCCCCACACCAAAAAACATTATCTATGTATTAATAGCAGCTTAAGATAGCTGAAAAACTGGCGGCGTTGATTTAGGAAGAAAATTTCGCATAATAAGTATAACATTTCTCACTATCTAATTATCTTCATGTCTAGTTAGACAAGGCCGAGTAATGAAACAAGATGACAAGCTTCATTTTTTATTTGTTAAATGTAGCTACTTGCCTTGTCATCCAAATGCATAATATCTGGATCAAATTACTTAAAGTAGGTCTCTAGAAATAGATTCAATTTAATTGGGAAAATTTGAAAACAACTTACCTACATACGAACAATGCAAATGTAGGTGTACTAAAAGCTTCTAAAAATTCAAAATCCTCAAACAATCGTGATTTGTTTGAAGTCTTTGACATTTGTTTGACAAGTGTCTTTACTCTTTCAGAAGTCATCATCGGAGTCTCTGCCAAAGTCAGCTTGACAGTAACTGATTCCCGACTAGGCAACTAGGCAATCAAACCTTCAGATTTCCAAGCTAACTTAGCGACATTTGGCTCTTAGGCAGTCGCCTGTAGAATTTACGAATCAACCTAAATTCATCACTCTTTAAACCAATTATTATTCAAACCCGAAGAAACCCGGCGAATCGCGGCCAAAGTTAGACAGTAAACTTTGGCAATAACTCGCGACACTGTTATGTTCGCTTATTGTCAGCATAGTTCCCAATCCTGGAAATTCTGAGGAATTTGCAAGTCTGTAACATTTCATTAGGTTGGTTTGGAATTGGTGCCGCAAGGAAGTCTTTTGGGTACTGGGGTTTAAACTCAGTACAAGAGTAGGTACTCGCATACCTACGACACGGTCAACCAAGTGTCAACTATCACAAAACTTTGTCATCGTGACATTTGCGCCATTTAATAATAATTGTTACTGATTAATAAAATTATTTGTTATGATACGAAGAGGTGCTATAACCACACTGATAGCTTAGTGGTTTGGCTTAGTAGTGGAGAGAACCTGACTACGAAGCTTGAGGTTTTGGGTTGTTTTATTAGTTACTAGCCCGCAAAACCGTCTGATTTCTTGTTACTACCTAGTATTTTTTATTCTCTCCAGGGTTTCAAACTATCTCCGTATCAAATTTCACGTAAATGAGTTCAGCGGAATAAGCATGAAGAGGTTACAGACAGACCGATGGAATTTCTTCGGATATCTACGTAAGAAATGGTTCCATGTTTTTTTTATCAAGAAAACACCCGAGCAAAATTTTAGCCTCTGGATGGATTCTGGGATTTTACCTGCGTACATTTCGATCCTGTGGGAATGTCGAAATAATAATGTAAATCTCAAAATCTGAAATCGACGTGAACACTAAACAGTCTCATACAACAACCGGTTTAACTCTAAGCTCTAATAACTTATGCTGTCTGTAAATTAGCATTCTCACAAAATAAACGACTTTTGTAACTTAAACAAAAGCGTGATAAAGCAGCTCATCAGTTCATGAGAGCTGTTTGACTTGCTAGTGTAAAAGTTTTAACAGACTTAAACCTCTTAACTGTGAGTGCACTTCTATTAGTCCGAAGGTAAGCAGAGAAGAGCAGTGTTGTCCGATTGGTCAAGTCCCTGCTTCGTATCGCTTTGACGAAACTTTTTATGTCAGGTTATTAAAGTAATTTAAGAAAGAAGCAAAGAAAAACATTTATTCATGACATTGTTACACAAAATAGAAGAAAACAAAAAGAAAATGTACCATGGTCACGAAACGGCTAGCATTTATCCATAGCTTCACAGATGGTCTGAAAATAATGTACTAGAGTTAACGTTGCACAAAAAATAGTGGCGCCAAATGTCATATTTGTAATCATTGTTGAAATTTTGGGATTTAACCCCGATCCTGTGAAAATACCCGGATAAAAAGTTGTTATGTCTTATTCCAGATATCTGGCTATCTCCATATCAACAAATTTCAAACAAATCCGTTTAGCTAACACACGCAAGCACGCATGCACTGCACGCACTTAGTCATCTTCTTCCCATTCCTCTCCTATCGGAGGTTGGACAGTATCGTGGCGATTCTGATTTTGGAGGCTGCTGCTCTAAACAAGGACGTGGTATTGCAGCAAGCAGTTGAACCAGTTTCGTAAATTCTTCAGGCACGAGTGTCTTCTCCTGCCCACGCTTCTCTTTCCGGCAATCTTCCCTTGGATATTAAGCTGGAGAACTCTGTACTTGGCGTTTCTCACCACATGCCCAAAGTAACACAACTTTCACTTAGCCATACATTTTCGTATTTAAATAAAAAATAACCAACCCTATTAGGATTAGAGTTGCGCCTCTAGCATGATTATCAAATTTGCTTAGTATGCCTTTATAGTAAACTAAACGTATTGCCTATCCCTCCATACAGACGGTTTAACTTTCCAAATTTTAACTTTCTGTATAATTCGTTGTTCCAAACTTGTCAGTCTCATGACAACAAGAAATAAGGATAAAATTTGTAAAATTTCTACAGTATTAATTATAGTTATAAAACATCTACAAAAAACTCGAAAGTTTTTTAAATCAGGGGATGAACTGACCCTTCTCGGAAGTTGAAAAAAGCTGCGTCATGCGAGTAGATTAGACAGGAAGCCGTCGAGTATCTTTCAGTTTTAATTAAATACGCCCCGCCTTCAAGTTGCCAAGTTATTTTGACGACAACGACGTTGGCACAGTGAGATTGCAACTCAGCGAGATAGGGAAGTATTTTAATCGAAACTATTTTTCTGTTATAATCCATAATAAGTTTTAGAAAATGTTTAATGGAACAGGCGAAATATTTATGTATCCCAAGGTTCCCCTATGATGCCCTTTATGTAAGTCCGACTAATTAGGTATAAGGTAAACGTCTGAGTGCTCGACACGCTAATGCCCAATACATAGATAAAGCTGTCATCTCTATTGCTAATGACATAAGATTAAAGAAGCCAACTACTAGGACAGTGACGAGCATTCGTATGTAAACCTTACGCATTTTACCTGTTCATTGCGCGACCGAAACGTTTACCAGACTGAGGTTACCTGTACCACTACCATGAGTTTACAGTGACCGTACTCGATAGAGACGACGTTAATTATTTGTATGGAGAATTGTACAGCGCCTCTACAATAATTTACGCTATTGTATTGTATTGTTGTAAACATCGGTAGAAGTGGCAGTAAGTACAGTTATAAACAAAAGAATGACTTGGATCAAAATTATTTGCTAGAGATCTAAAATAAAACCGCAAATGTGATGAGAAAATGACGCTAAGGAAAGCAGAAATAAATTTGAATGAAAATGGCAAGACAAAAATAAATAAAAGAACAGGAAGGTGGCTTGAATCAAGATGGTTAAATGAAGAAAAAGAAGATGAAATACAAAACTGATCGTTTTAAACAAACAACCGTAGGGAAGGCCTATGTTTGTAGACACTTTCTGACTCAAATGATGATGGTTAAGACTTAGTCACTTCAATTTGCGTTACTGTTAAGGTTTTTCTGCGGCGGATGAAGCTTATAGGAAATTAATTTACCAAGGGTTTTCGCAACGTGAGCTAGATGGAATTTTGAATGGCTAGTTAAATGTGCCTCCTGAGCGCTCTTTGTGTGAATTAGTCAGCACTAGTGAATGTGGAACGAATTTTAAAATAGACTGACATTTTAAGGGATCCGTACGCTTGACAGAATAATATAAGCTAAAAAAAATATGGCCCTGTATGTATGTAGGCATTAGGTAGGTAATTTTGCATGTAGAGCGGGCTAAATTTTGTGCCGCTGAGTATTGTATTCCAAGCACAGAAATAGATTACAAACTTTTTTTTACTAAATTTCAAGTCAACCTAGAGGTAGGTCAAATTCGACTTTTCTTTTCCTTCTCAACAAACGTCGAAACAAATATTACAAGTCTGAAAAAAATAATTTCATTGAGTGCTATGATAGGTAGGTATAGTGTACACACAATCTATCCTTTCTTTTGATTGCTTAATATAATTAGTCTTAAATCATCAACCACATTACGTACCTACTCAAAACACTTTAATTTTGTGTTACAAATATTCACTCTCGCCTCATTCCAAACTCCCTGACGGTCTGTTTTACGTTTTTTCAAAAACCATCGTTTTGTTAATAGACTATTGAAATAGCCTAAAATGGAATTAGAAACGACACGCAGCGCTGCACCTGAAAACAAAAAATTTAGAAATAAATATAGTGTACTTTATAATTACGTAAAAAGTTAAAAAATTAAGGTACCTACCTCTTTGTTTGCCTCTGTCTGTATGTAAAATAAATGTGTGTGCGCCGGAACATGTATGTGTGTGTGTCACCTTGCTGCCTTGATACAGTTGCCCTCTAACACCCGACTGGTGCGCACAATACATGTACTTGCACCCTGAGCGCAATACTACCTCGACCCATTTTTTTTTTACGTTCGCCCTCAATATATCCATATTTACAGGAATGTAGCTTAATAACAGTAGGTCAGTGCAAACTTATTTTTCCGAGCTTATATTTGTTGGAACCCTCATTACGACTCTCACTTGGCCGGTTTTTTCTTAATTGGGGAAAAATGTGGAGTCAATTCTGTTTTTAGGGGTTGCGATGAGTTTTAAGTTTTACCTACTGACGTCAAAATTTGAAATGACATAAAAGTTGTTTGGCAGTCTGTCAGAGAAAAGGTAATTACTTACATCAAGTTTAAATCTATATCTTTCTGTCTGTAAATTCTGATTTAATTATTTTAACTTCTAGAACAGCTGATCCCAATGCCTTTCAAAGTGTAGTGAAATCTTTGAAATAATATTAATTACTTCAGTTTATATTGAACCTGCTTTAGACAGGTGTATTTTCCATTTTCCCCGCTTTAGCTGGATGCAAAAAACTTCTAAGATATCTGCCCTCATTTTTACTCTCCGTATATCTGACTCCTTAAGGCTTATTCCAGAAAACTGCAGCAAAACTTCATTGATCTTGCAAAAAAAACCTAATCACGTATTCAACAAACCCAAATTGTTACCAATTAAAGAGACTGTCAAAATTTTTGTGGTAGTAACTTATTTAGAAGCGTTACAGTTTTTTAAATTCATCCATCTACTTTCGTCATCCGTGATCACATCTCGGCCTTTGTACATTTCACTGCCAGAAACAGGCGTCCTGTCAGAATGAGAGGGCTTTGGATGTAATTCCCACACGGGGGTGTAATGACGATTGGGAACTGTAGCGAAAGTTAGATGGACAACAAGTTAGATTCAAGGTAAGTAGAAGGTAGATGTAAAATTGTATAATTACCGCCCTTAAAACACAATTTAGGTAGGTTTTAATATGGTACGTACGCATTACTTTGATTAATAATGGCAATACGTAGGTACAAATTTAATTGGTGAGTTTAATTAATTTGTTAGATAAAAGTAAGTGTAAGTAGCATATAAATTATGATCTTCCATCGAAGTTTCGAATACTAGTATATTTTGCCTTTTTGAAATTTTTATAGACATTATATTATTATTAATAAGTTATATACCTATTATGTATTATATATGTCATAAAGTGCATGACCTGGCGGACGATCCCCTTGCATGCTTTTATACATGCAGGTATGTAGTTTTAAGGCTTTAGATTAAGAACAGAGTGTTAGAGAGCTAATTTTTTTCTGCCAACAAACTTTCATGCAGTTTGGCCGATAATTTCTTTGAAAATGTATTCTGTTTAAGTATTTGAGAAAAAAAAAATACCCAAATGAGGTATCAACACCCAACATCAGAATAATCCTCCTTAGTACTGTAGGGCTCTCGACATCTCACCGTTTTGCCCGAGCTGTTTCACCTCGTCTCTTTCACTCGCACAAAACCTTGCAAAATACCAAAGTCCTATGTCTCATTTCAAGCATATTTAGAATCAAACCTTGTACCGAATCCCAGTAAGTATGGTATAATGTAGTAAAAATAACTGTTGTTAATGAGTTTTGATGCAACGTAATACACAGTGAGTCTTCATTTGTTTCGTTTTCTTCAAAACAAACGTAAAGTGCCTTTAGAATTGAAGTTAACTTTCATAGGAAAGCGTCTTTGATGAATTGACCATATTGAATTGTTATATGCAATACTAACTTTTGCCCGCGGCTCCGCCCGCGTGGTATTCGGTTATCGCGCGCTGTTCCCTCGGGAACTGTGCATTTTTCCGGGATAAAAAGTAACCTATGTCACTCTCGGGCTCATAAACTATCTTTATGTCAAAAATCACGTCGATTCGTCGCTTCGTTACGGCGTGAAAGACGGACAAACATACAAACACACTTTCGCATTTATAATATTAGTATGGATTAAATTGTTATATTTCTGGTGTACAATAAAGAGTATTTGTATTGCATTGTATTGTATATTCACCGTCACGTCTTAAATATCTTACAACTCATTACAATTTAATACCTAGCTAATCTTCGTGTTGATATCGCAGCTACACCATATTGGTAAAATTGTATTGAGACTATATTATATGCAGCTACTATCCATAAAAAACATCCATAGAGATAGTTTTGTATTATTATTCTAAACGGGAATAATAAACAAAGTCCTATTTACATTGCAAATGCAATGGCATTTTTAATGGGCAAGAAATTCTCATCGCTGAAAGAGTAGCATTTTTAAAATGACTTCTTACTACATGCGTAAAACATGGAACAGTGTACACTGCAAAAGTACGGTTAAATGAACAAGCGAGCGCGTAGCGTATCTGTTGGCTTCGCAAAAGGCTTTCATGTTGGTCTGGGTATTTTTAGGGGTATCATTCCTTAATCGATTTTCGTGAAAATTTGTGATTACATTAGTTTATAAGTAACATAGATGAAACTGAAACATAGATGCACAGAAAAACCAGGAAAAGAGACCAGCGCTGAGAATCGAACCCAGGTCCTCAGCATTCCGTGCTGCGTGACCGCTACACCAACACTAGAATGGAGCACAGACCCAAATTTTTCCTAAGTATGCACCACATATCTTAGCTTGTTTGTTTTTTATTTAGTCACTTAAGCAAGTGTTTACAAAAAGTTCTTACTGCTAAGACGCGCTACAGAAACTTGTTAATTAGAGGTTTCTATGAGACGCGACTATACCCCACTACTCATAGCATGTAATTTTAAAAATATGTCTAAGAATTTTATACATATTTAATTTATAAAAGCAACAATATTTTGATATAAGTAAAAATCGACAATAACATCACCCCTGCAATTCCCCTTTGTCGTCTTCTCCTCAATCATTTTTTTTAACTTCTTTACACGACTTTTTGCTTTTGAAAATACTGCTATAAGTATCCTAGCTATCCAGAGAGGTAATGCTGCCAGCCTCTTAGGAACGGCCCCCCATAGCAGCAGCCTTGACGAAGTTTTTTATTTAGTGTAAGTTTTGTAAATAATTTAGTTTTATTCAATAAAAAATAAATAAGTATCCTCAAGTAAGTTATTAAGATTTAAGGTAGCATGTACATTTCTAGACTGCTGTAAAACATACCAAGGTTCAAGAAGCCACACCCCATGACAAATATTACGAATACCATTCGATCTGTCCTTGCTGAGATTCAAAAACACCGTGAACTCCTTCGCAAAGCTACGAGAAACCCGAATCTGAATTCTCACGAGTCACTTGACCTGCCAACAGGTGAGCTGACAAGGAAGGAAAATTCGCTTTTAAAATTCATGAGACGAAATTGTCGATGCCACCCCCTCAGCGATATTACCTGCGATCGAGATAGCGGCCTTTATTTACAATTTTTCGCAGTTGCACAAAAGATTTTACGGGGGCGACATTTTATTGAATCTGATTCGATGGAAGGTCATGGTGATTTTTTATGCGCTATAGAACCGTAATGTGATATTTAAGTATCATTTATTATTTGTTTTTATTAGCAGAACGCTTGCTCAACAATTTTTTTACGTTTTTTTCTAGAATTCTTGGTTTGTAATAGTAAATTAATAAAAGTTATTCATAGGTACTTATAATATTATAAATGCGAAAGTGTGTTTGTGTGTTTGTCCGTCTTTCAAGCGGTAACGGAGCGATATATCGACGTGATTTTTGTCATAGAGATAGCTTATGGGCCCGAGAGTAACATAGGCTACTTTTTATCCCGGAAAAATGCACAGTTCCCGAGGGAACAGCGCGCAATAACCGAATACCACGCGGACGGAGCCGCGGGAAAAAGCTAGTAAAATTATAAACGAATAAAAGAATATGGGTTAGTTACAATGAGTACCT
The DNA here is from genome assembly GCA_037349165.1 of Choristoneura rosaceana. Classification (NCBI taxonomy): domain Eukaryota; kingdom Metazoa; phylum Arthropoda; class Insecta; order Lepidoptera; family Tortricidae; genus Choristoneura; species Choristoneura rosaceana. Next base: position 8,478,519 of record JAZBNJ010000018.1, on the reverse strand, counting down.
ATTTATTTGCACCGTTGCTATTTGATTATCTTTTAATTGTAGTAAAAAGTACAGTGTTGAACTTATTCATAAAACCCGCTTTACCCTCGACTTAACTATCACTCCTCGCTTGCGGCTCGCGTGGATATAAACGACTCAGGTATTATGTACTATTTTATTTATATCCTATCAAAACGTGCCTTGTAATAGGTACTAGAGATCGATATGTGGTAGATTTTTCAGTGCTTATTTATTTTCAGAAGCCTGACTTGAATAAAGATATTTTGACTTTGAATTTGAGATTGTCAATCTAGTATATAAAGCAGTCTAGCCTGATCCCCTAGTAAAGCTGCAAAGATCAAGCGTCGCATTAGTCGCCATTGACATTTGCATAACGGCGGCCCGAGACAGTAAGTAATCAGGACGCACGAGGTAACAATCTGCATCCACATACCGGAAAGCAGTAGGTACCATCAAATAAATTATTGTAACAGGCGTTATTTTGCGAAGGTCCTATAGCACAATTTGTACCGCGAGATTCGTAATGACTTAGTTTAACGTACATTGACCAACTACGTCACAGATATAGATATAGAGATTACACTAGATTACGCAAATGCATCTACTTCGCGTGTCCGACCGAACCCAGACCAAACGTCGGAGTTGGCCCCATACAAAGACTGACCGCTAACTGACTAATCAGGACTAGTGACTGACTCGAGCCCCACGGCGCGGGCGAGCGGCGCATTTGAATCGATTTTGCGCGGGCATCGGGGAATTCACATCGCTAATTCGCTCTTGAGATGTCACAGTAGATATAAAAAATTGACACGGTTGGTTTTTATACAGATTGAGGTGTTTGCGTTATCTAGTGTAATTTATATCTGTGAGGGTGAGCAAAGTAATTGTTTATAGATGAAGCGAAAGACAGTTAAGGTCGAGATGTTAAGATCGTACCAGGTAGAAACAATAATAGTCTTGGCCCACCCCTTGGGAAAAAGGCGTGATTGTATGTTTGATAGCGCAACGAGTCTGAAAAGTCAACAAAAGTCTGAAAGCTTAATTCGGCCATTCTCATTTTATCGCGCGCATGTCTAATTACCGTGCCGCTTGTTTTGCCATGAAGCTTTAAGTATTTATTTATCTAGAATTCTAGCTAAATACTCAAACTACAATAGCGACACGACACTGAAAGAAAGAATGAAAGAAATGCGTTTATTGCCAACAATTAGGAAGGTATATACGTAATAAATATTACACAAGAAGGGTACCCTCTTTAAAAATTAATTTAACTTACTAGCTAGGTATATGCGGGTTCTATAAAAGTTCGTGAGACCTGATTTCTAATGTTGTTATTGAAGGGGTTAATGAACTTTTATAAAAATCCCGCCTTAACCTAAAAGTATCCCTGCATGGTACTCCACCAATTGCGGCAAATGGTTCGGGCATCAGAATAATGCTGACAGTGTCAGGTCTACAGACTGACACTTTAGAGTGAGAGAGAGAGAGAGAAACATTTATTTATACATATTCGATACACATAAAAATACAGTACATGGAAAGAATTAAAAAAATTATATCGAACAATAATATCTTTAGCGCTGTTTTTCAGCCAGAACCTGTTACAGTTTGCGCCTCCATGATAGATGTGCACTGCAACTGAGTGTACATCTAGAAAAAGGACGGCTGCCATTTACATTGATCTGTGCACTCAAGTCTAATTAGCGTGTCACTAGTGCGGTAAAAAAGCGGTACGGTAATTAGACAGGTGCACAATAAAATGACAATGGCCGAATTGTTTATCTTTCTCTCACTGTCTGTTCTAGAATTTCAGAATTTCAACTCAAATGGAAGACTTACGCGAAGGCGAAGGCTTATGTTGGCACTTCACTTGGATTGCGTATTCGCGTTGCGTTAATAACATCTCTGTCACTCACGCTGGCAAAGTTAAAGTGCATCTCTTTCACACACGCAAGTATTTGTGCGAATATCCAAGTGAAGTGCCAGCATTACGCGAACAAAGCTACTACTTGGGTACTTTACTAGGCATTGTTACGTGTTGTATTATTCGATTTGCCTTCTGGTATTGTTTCCACTGGATACTGTAGTACTTTACATCAGGCAGAAATTCAAATCGTGACTAAATTGCCTTGACTCTATACATAACTAATTGTTTCAAGCATGTATACACTTATAGTAAGGACCTTGTGAGGACCATCGTCATCGTCATCACCACAACAACGTACTGAGAAAAAAGAAGGCCACTTTTACCAAAGTGGCAGGCGAGCATTCTACCAACCTATCTACACTATCGACCTACCGATCGACCTATCGACCAACCTATCGACTTAACCTATCCCGGTGATCTGAACCAGTGATTTTAGGCCAGTGATTACCAAAGTGGCGCTCATTTGGCTCGGACATATTTGGGCGCGCGATTGTGAATCTACAGGTATAATTCATCAAAGAGTAGAACTAAAAGCGCGAGTCGCTTCGTAGTCTATGTTCGATTATAATTGCTTGAAAATGAATATTTCGCTTATTGTTTCTGGTGTACAATAAAGAGTATTTGTATTGTATTGTATTGTATTGTATTTTAGGATTTGATATTAATTTTAGGTTGATTGTTTACCTTCCAAAAGTATGAATATTGAAACACCGATTTTTATTAGAACTATAGCTTAAAATTCCGAAAGCACGTTTGACCAAAATCCTAAAAACACGACATTGTAACTTTTGGGATTTCGTACATCGGCCATTTGAAAATAATAACATATTTCAATTGCGGTATTATCAACTAGCGGCAGTTCATACTTTCGGTATTTTGATTTCCAAGTTAAGCGTCGATAAAACAGCCGTAGGTATTAGGTACAGTCACCAGCATTAATATCTGCCACAGCGGAGCGTGCAAAAATATCTGACACGTCCTTACGGCCCTAGAAATTGAGTCGTATCAGATATTAATGCTCGCTTGTTGTGTCAGATATTGGTGCTGGTGACTGTACGAATTTTCTGTATATTAAGTATGATGACTACGCCAAAATATTATATCGTTTCACAGATGGCTGACAGCAATTTAGTAAAATGTATGAAAACTGAAGTTAGCTCGAGAATTAAGCGGCAATTACACGGCGTGGTTCACCTAATGCGGTCGCCGAACTTGTTCCAAACTGCTTCGGCGAACGACCGACGCCTTTACAGTCTGTCTGTCTACTGCGGCAGCCATATTAAGGCGGTGGCAGCTGTCGCTCGCCGAACGCGGCCGACTACCGTGTTCTTTACAATTTGCGGTCGCCGCATACAGCATGCGGCGAACGACTCAGTGTAATTGCCGCGTTATCACACTAAAGGGCTGTTTCAATATCCATTTACTAGTGTTAACTGACGGTTAAATGTGATGCCGTCTCTATTTCTTTTGTGCCTTGTCACGAGGTAGTGACCGGGGAGTTGGTGGTGGAACGAAGAAGGCAGGAACAAGGCAGACAAGTAATATTTATTTAAGATAGTCATAAAAGGGCACTTGCGGACTAACAGATGTAGTAGATGTATCTAAATAGGTATGCTTTGACATTGTATCGAAAATTATAAAAACACATAGTTAATCAACTTACGTTTCCGTGCCCAGTTCTTTATTTTATACAAATAATAACACTGAAGTCCAGCAGTATTACAAGCTAATGAACTTAAAGAACCTAACGCACTGGCACAACTATTGAAAACTGTAGAAGGAACCTTCCTTTGTATAAGTGTAGTAAAATATGAGCTAGTTAAGGAGTTTAAGGAAATTTGTAGGATCTAGGATAAAGAGACAGGTAGCTATCTGATCAGCTCGGAGGCTCTGAATAGAATGGCTACTTGACGTAAATCGAACAGGTGGTGTGGAATTAAGAAAAGCAAATTTTAATTTAAATGTTATTTTTTAGAATGTGTGCTAAACCAGACAGTACAAAGAGTTACGAAGAAGCGAGCTGTATCACTCCTCGTTGCAGCCTGTGTTCAACAGTGGACGTCCTATGGCTGACATGATGATGGTGATGATTACCTAATTAGTAAAGACGCATATTTAGCATGGTTTGTTGGTCTATTTATCCTAGTTACACTGATTAAGAATAAACGGCATTTTGGCAGTCAACTTTTTTGATGTGGCGTAACAAGAATTTGCAATGCAAAATAGACAAGAACAAGCGATGGAGATATTTCACTGCTCTTGTTGTTTTAAACTGTTTGCTGGAAGTTTATTGGATTGAGCAATTTAGAGGAATTTATTTTATTAATTATTAATTGGTTATTTTGAGCCATTTAAAACTTATGTTTTTAATGATTACACAGAAATACACGTCCCACCAAAAACATACCCCGTAATGGCGGCTAAAACCCACAAGCTCAAAATAATATCCGATCTAGGGTGAATGAGCATTTACTAGGCAAGCGTGCTCCATCGTAGGCCTCATCCTCGCTTTCCATCAGGCGTGATTGTGGCCAAACACAAGCCTATATTGTATTAAAAAAAAAAACCTAGTGAAAATTTAAATTTTACCTGTAGAACACACACAATATATCTAGTTAGTTTCCAGTATTATTCTTCGTTATTTTAGCAAAATAAATCTCCAAATAACTAAAACGCCAAACCGCTAATCAAGCCAACTGCTGGAATAAATGAGTTGTTGAGTGGAGACCGCGTCTATTCAAACGTTGTGTACGACGCCCTTCGGCCAGGTGGAGTGACGATCTGCGAAAGGCTGCTGGTAGAAACTGGATGCGTCTAGATGAGAACAAGGCGCAATGGCGCTTTTTGTGGGACGCCTATGTCCAGCAGTGGACTGCTATAGGCTGATGATGATGATGATGAACTAAAACGCGTCTTGGATGTAAAAGGTGATTCAGGAGATGTGAGCAGGACCAACACTACACCCTCAGTAATTGATAATTATGTAGTTTTTGAACTAATACATGAAATGACATTGTCAATGGCAGAGTCTGCCAAAATACTTACTTATTTCTTTGCGAGAAGTTCAAAAGCTTGGGAGAAAAATATATAATATTATTTCACATTTACCTAATAATTTAAGTTATATTACGAATTGAAATAAAATACAAATTATGTAATTACTATAGGCACACGTCTTTAATGTTGAACTTTGACATGACCCCGAATTTAGACACATAATTTTCTTGTTTGTTAAATATTTCAATATTTTTATACAGGTAAAATAAGTTAGCATTTATAACGAAAAGCGTTGTACTTACCTAATGAATAACTATGTAGATTAAATTATAATTAAGCATACTTTGCAAATCTTACTCTTATCTAGTAGGTTCCTGCACTCAAACTATGAAGATATGTTAGATTGACTTATTATTATATTTATTCAGTTTAAGTACCTATTGCTGTGCTAGCGGTACTTCCGAATTATATTGTCATCTCGGTTTTATAGGGTTGGTCTCGTGTCTCCCAAATCAAAAGATGATTGTACCTCCTAACAGCATTACGCCATCAACCGTCTGGAAAAACTTGATAAATCACATCTTATACGGATAATCATCAAAATGCCGGATAGTTCAATATGTTTGGGCAGCACTCGGCAGACAAGTTGACACGGGCCAAATTGAATATTATGCACAAATTGAATCCACTTCGCTCCAGGCACCTGTCAACAGATTTCATATTCGCTTACGTTACCGCCGGTTCTCGATGCGAAAGTGAAAATTGCGACAAATCGCTTTCAAGGATTTTCTTGGGAATTGTAAAATTGACCAATCATTTTCAAGCTTTTGCAATCTTGGAAAGACTGCCACACACTAAATTCACCATCTAAGTACCAGGGCTAAGCTCAAAGGGTATTTGGATTTTTTTATCTTTACTTTCGTAAAACAGCGGAATATACACACCATTCAGACAGTTAGGAAAGGAACAAAGGTCCACGGAAAGAACATGTCTAGTCAACTAAGCAACTCTTTGAGTTATACGGCTGCACAATTTCAAAACCTAGTAAGTCTCAAAAACTCAATTTTGCGTTTTTTGCTTAAAACGTGATTTCTAGCAAGTGCCCACAGGATACAAAAACATTTAGAGGCCTATCTCTCTTAACTTCAGAGATATGGGTACTCCAAAACCTAGTAAGTACAAAATAAAACGAGTTTGACCATTTCAAAACCTAGTATGGCACAAAACCATTTCAAAAACCTAGTATGTGACATGCACTTACTAGGTTTTGAAATTGTCAGAGAGACTTACTGGGTTTTGATATGGTCAAACGACTTTAATTCAAACTTTTTGGAAAGTAGTATGTGTTTGTTAGTTGAAGTTACTAGTTTTTGTTAGTCAAATGTTATAGGTACGTTGTTCTTTATTCATTTTGCCGCTTTAAGGTTGGCAGCACTGTGCACCCGCGGTAACTTCATGCTATTGCGCTGGAGCTGTGCGAACTCATTTAAACGCGCAGTTGCTAGCTAAAGTTGAGTTTGCGTATCATTACATTACATATTTTTCAAATTTAAACACAAGACACGCAAATTATAAGTCTGTTTACACCTACTTTGTTTGCAAAATTTTTGGGTAAGTATTTTAATAATATTATAAATCTGTTTTAAAGAAAAAGAACCTATAGGTTCACTTTTTTTGGCCGTTTGTGAGTTAGATTTATGGTCTGCGAAAATTTATACTTACCACAAGTTTCTAGAACAACCAGAACAGAAATTTAGTATTTTAATTATTACGCATCATATAGTAAGATTATTTCCACTTTTATACTCAGGACGTCTCAGATTTAACCGTGAATGTTCGAGTTTTCTCATAGGATACTTATACAAAAACCCAGAATTTAATCACATAAAATATCCAAACCTATTAATGTAATTAATAACAAAATCTCTGCCTAAGTATTGCACTTGAGATCTCTTTCGATGTATGTCGAAAATTGCCGAGTGTCAAAGTGGAAAATAATCTTACTGTATTATTTATCTTGAGTATGGGAGTGTTTGTCTCATGGTTTTATTGAGCTTAAGCATTTATGTTATGTTTTATATCTGTACCTTTTTACACTTCATCACTTTGGTGTTATTTTTTGCTTTTTTATGTTTTTTTAGCCCATTAATAACGACTTACGTTCAAAACACTACCTTGTCGCTTATTTGCTCATCTTTGGTTCTACTAACTGAACCATCTTGCTCTTATGATATACTTTCACAAGAAAATAAAAGTGAGCCCCCAATTCCTTCTGAAATATTCCTAAAAGAAAATAAAAGTCAATCTGATTAATTACGACTTGACTAAAAAAATTATGACTTGGTGCCGTATTTTATACTTTTTGTAATATTTTTTTTTGTAATGAACAAATACTTAGCTGACTGTTTGTTTTATTTAAGTAGATTGAAAGGTTCACGTATTAAAACTTATGATTAGTAGTCTTTTTAATCTCTTAATCATGACAAAGTGACAACACATACTGGGTTTTGAAATTGATCGGTTCACTATAAGTTTTTATTTGAGTTTAATTTCAAAACCTAGTATGACACATAAAAGTTCATAAAACATGCAATATAGAAAATTAGGTGCTTATATATATACCTGGATATTCGGCTTAATCTAATAAACCGAGAAAGTATCACTTTTGGAATGAATATTGCAAAATTTTGTACGGCTGAGACAAAACATGTTTTTTCGCTCTCCTGTAAAATTAGCTTAATGTCCCTTACTATGTTTTGAAATTGTGCAGCCGTATAGTGGTTTGAAAGTTAGTCATCACGAACAATTACTATGATTACCATTTATTTAAAAGTTAAACAAATATATATGTAATTTATTTATTCAGTAAATAGTAACATGAAATTAATAGTTAAAAAGAAGACAAAGAAAACTTACCCAAGAAACCTAAACTAAATGTACCTATCTATATACATGTTACTATTAAAATTATAAAAATTATTTATACCGGGTGTGGGCTATAATACGAGCAAAAAATTTATACATGGCATAGATAGATGGTTGGCGGTCCTCAACTGTGCGTTTCTCCAGAAATTTCTTGCCTCGCACATCAAAACTCTGGAATGAACTATCGCCTGCGGTATTCCCGGACCGATATAACCTTCAAGCTTTCAAGAAAAGAGCGTACTTCTACCTTAAAGGCCGGCAACGCACTTGTGACTCTTCTGGTGTTGCAGGTGTTCATGGGCGACGGTAATCGCTCACCATCAGGCGATCCGTCTGCTCGTTTGCCCCCTATACCATAAAAAAAAAAAATCGTCCTCGACAAACCGAACAACATTAATTCAGCGACTTTTAAAAATAATGGAGTGTTTGTATTTTCTTTTTTTCATATAAATGAATAACTGCTATCAATGTACTCCATCCTACAATACAACTGACGTCGCCTGTCACGCTACAAACATCAATAATTTCGCTTCACATTACTTATTCGAATAAAGTTAAAAGTGTAGGTAATAAAAATTAAAAACTAATTAATTTTTAAAAGTCGATAAACTAATGGTGTTCAGATTATGGAGTAGGATCTATGTTTTAATTCACACTCGGTATTGTTTTCAGATTATTTAGTTCAATGGTAAGTCGTAGTACTTTGCGAGCTCTATATTTTGAGATTAAAATCTCATTAAAAAAGGTTCTTTAAGCATGTTCTTTCCGTGGACTCTTCAACTCAACTCGATTAACTAGTGAGATTATTTTTTTTTTATGTCGAAAACGAAAAGTGGTAAATGGTTTACTACTACCACTGTGGAGGTTTTAAATAAATAATGATTGTGAAAGAAATGCAGATTCATTTTGCACCACATTAAGCAGAATAAATAACTTTAATTTTGACTTACTAACGTAGTGGTGGCAACAAAAGGCGACGAGGTCTTGGTCAAATTCAGGTATAAGGGCTCTCCAATCCCTTTCTCCTTTTCAGTGCCCGTATTAGTGGCGTTCCTAGAGGCACTTCACGGGGACGGAGGGTGGTAAAGCGGCTATAACATAAACGATACTTAGCGAAATATAGATGTCTCGCCAGATTAAACTTGGATTAAATAAAAGTCAAATTGTGTCTGGTTTCACTACTCTTCATCCGCGGCTTTGCGTGCATAAATCATTATGTATGTAAAGTTTTTATTGTACATATACTCGTACTAACGCTATATTGTAGGCTGTCCATAGCTATTCAACCTGGAAATGCCGTGAGCGTTATGAGCACTTTTTCTTTGGGCATGACAGGGTGCGGGGTTGTTATAATTATTTGCGTCAACTTCTGATACAAGTAGTTTCTCATTTAAGTTAAGTATTCATCCTTTATTAGTAGAAACGGGCCATCGTTCGTATGCATCAATATTCGTAACACACTGGAACGGGCGGGAAACACGCTGATGAGCCTTACCCAATAATGTTTCCAGGGATGTTTCATAGAAACGGCTGGATGGATTTGGTTACAATAATGAACTAACTAGGTATAAGTTTGTCAATGGTGTTTCGTTGATTTCTTTTGTAAAAGTATGTATGTAATACTATCCGATATCTGAATGAGAGCCAAGTTTCAAATTTAATTGTAAAACCAATTTGATTGCTCTTCCGAACAGTAATCCTCTATGAGGGCTATCGTTTTTGGTCTTTCTAGATGGCGCTATTGTTGCGTGAGGTTTTTAAGTGTGGCTTTCACAGTCTGTTATTACGAGCGTGAAAACAAAGAAACCGTACCATAAAAATATCGAGCAACTGTAGTGTTACGTCCCGTTTTGTTCGGAAAAAAAGGACAAAAGTTTTCGAAAGACTAAAACTGTCTCAAAACATAAACATTCATTGCTCTAACGCATAATTGCCATAATTAGTTTCAGGTTATGCAAAATATACATAAAATTATTCTAATTTTAAATAAACCCGCGTAGGTCACCCAAAAGCTATGAGATTTGTCATCTGGGAGACCTTACGCTACATTAGCGCCTCTAGCGGCGAATTCATACGCGAAAGCTCTCAATGCATTGCTATTCTATTTGATTATACCATATAATACAAAACTACTATTTAACTTTTAAGGATTTCAAGACGATATGCCGTTACTCTGGCACAAAAGGCGTACACCGTTATCTACCGGCGAGTAGTGAAGTTATTTTTCCCCTTACAACTTCTACAAATGGTGTTGTTTCAGATGGGAGTGTTTTACAGACAGACGTGCAAAGAATCCTTTCAAAAATTACGAACATCCCTTTGTACTTCTTCCTCATAATTGTATGACATAAATAAGCTTTTAGTTGCATTCATCAGCCGAAAATCTTGACTGAATAATATTTCTGCAACATAATGGAATAAAGTAATTACAGATGTCAAGCCTTGGAAGAAACAGAGGCGACTGGTGAAACACAGGAAATATATTGCAAACAGTAACATAACTATTTATTAAAACATTTGCAAAATCTACTATAGGTAATAATTTATTTTACTAATTTGCACGCCGAGGACCAAAAAGTCCGGAATAGAATACTTTGTAAAAAAAAATGTACGTACTACTTAAATGGTGTGAAAATAAAATTCTTACAAAACAATTCTCAACAAAAATGTCCATGATTATGAAAATGTTAGTGGTGAGGTGAATCATTTTGGATTTAAATTTCTATCCATATCTTCGAGTATTCTATATAAATAGTCAAAGATCCATATCAATGTATCGTATATCTAGATATATAGTCAAAGATCCATATCAATGAACATAGAGTTAATAATTATTACTCGTAGTTAACCAATGAGCATTTCAAATTCTTCTCTGAATGTCTTACTTGTTAGGTACCTATGCAAGTATTCAATAAGGTATAAACCTTTAGAAGGATATTGATATGTTCTGTGAACTGTGACTCAAGATTCAAAGCTCGGCTATTTTCAAAGGAGATAGTTGCGCGAATGGAAATACAAGGAATGTAAATTTGGTGGATTGCAGTTAAGTAAGAGTGGCGTTTTAAGTTTTACCAAGATTTCTCTACCCTTTTGTAAGGGTTGTAAGGAGGTAGGTAGATAGGGTGGACTTATGCCAATAAAAATACGTTGGTGAACTATTTTGCTAAGAGACCAAAGAGAGAGTTTTTTTATGGTATAGCGGGCAAACGAGCAGACGGATCGCCTGATGGTGAGCGATTACCGTCGCCCATGCACACCTGCAACACCAGAAGAGTCACAAGTGCGTTGCCGGCCTTTAAGGTAGAGTACCTACGCTCTTTTCTTGAAAGCTTGAAGGTTATATCGGTCCGGGAATACCGCAGGCGATAGTTCATTTCAGATTTTTGATGTTTGAGGCAAGAAATTTCTGGAGAAACGCACAGTTGAGGACCGCCAACCATCTAAATGGTGAGGGTGGAAGTGTTGTCGCGTAGGTCGGTGGCGAAATGAAGTGTAGCATTGTTATTCCAAATTTTCAATAATAAATAGGAAGCTTATTATAATCCAGCTTATTATAATATAATAAGCCAGGAGTGATTGAAGCTCAATATGTAGTGCGTAGGTGAGGTAGGCGACTATAGGTCCACTCATGCTGGCTAGTGCTGAGGCACCGACTTCAGACTGATAGAAAATGATTTTCATGGTTTTTTGTAGTCGGTTCAATTCTTCGTTATAATTTTTTTATGATCGTATAATCTAGGGATTGACTTAAGTTACGTTAATTTCTGTAAAAATTAAAATTTCTGAGAAAATTTCATTATAAAATATTAAATGAGTATCTATATTTCATGCAATTTTAAACTTTAGGTACTTTGATACTTAACCTCATCAAAGATAACCTACTTAACTCGTAACTTCGTTACTTGAAATTAACTCGTGAGTTAGGGATGGGGTAAGTTTCAAAGTAAATAAAGTTTAAAAAGAAGATACAATAAAATCAATAAACCTAGCAGACCATAACGCAACAAAGGAAAGAAACCATTCTTTTCACTGACACCGCACTTTGTTTTATACCCCATCGTAAATTATAAGAGCACCCCTCGCTCCAATCCGGTCCGAGCGGCATATTATTTCAACAGTAGGTTGTGTTGGTGATGTAAGACACATCGTACATACTCGTATTCATTACATTGACTTTGAATTATATAATTGTTACTTACCAACCAGATTATTTACGTACTAAAACTTTAATTAAACCGGAAAAGTTGCTGATGAGCAGAGTATTTGTCTTAGCTCGTTAATATGGACCTCCGCAAAGTAACGCTTGATTTAAAATATTTACATTATTTGTCACAAAAAGAATCGTGTACCAGGCTGAAACTTTTGTGCTAACTAGAAAAAAAGATGAAGAAGAATGAACGACCACAGTTTGGGATTAGGGATATTTTAGGTAAAAAAATCAAACTTTTCGAGGTATAAAATAAAAAAATTCAGACTTTACTTACTTTATTTTGTATGTTATTAATTATCTTCGGAAAAGTTCTGTTGAGGGAGCCATTTTTATTTTAATAATACGCAGTGGTGCTCTCTTTTAGCGAGTAGCGGAACTATCTAGAAAAACCGCTACCTCAGCATAAAACTGTTGTCTTTGAAAATGTAATAGTCGAAAGAAGCTTATTAATAAATTGGCATTTAGTGATTCAATTCTGCTACTTCAGCGCTCTCGGCGCAGAAGCGTCACTAAATGCACTAATCATTGCAAATCAAGTGTCTCGTCCGCACTGCAACCGTCTAGTTGCATGCACTGAGTAGCACTTAGCACAATTTCAGTTCCTACTTGCACTAAGCGGTATTAAATGTACCATAGTTCAAACCGAATTCACTACGAAGTAGTTCTACGATCGTTTCAACCGCTATCAGTTTCCTGACGCATATGGGTGAAGACCAAAAAGTTGCACACCGTTAAAGCTGCGTTATAATTTCCATTAACTTTTTCAATTGTGACATGAAAATTCTTCTCTTTTAAAATATGGCTTTTCTGTCCTAATTAATATCACAATTTCTCCAGTGTCTAAGTATTCTCTTTGAGAGGCACGTTGTACGGTGATTGTAGTTTTTGTGTAACTTGATAGTAAAACTCCATTGTGGCCTGTAGAATGAGCAAATAATTAAAACATAGATCATACTCGTCAAACTGAACAACATTAGTTCAGCGACTTTTAAAAATAATTAGTTTTTGTACTTTTATTACACTTTTAAGTTTATTCGAAGAAGCAATGTAAAGCAAAATGCTTGATGTTTGTAGGGTGACGGGCGACGTCAGTTGTGTTCTAGGATGGCGTACATTGATATGAGTATTTAATTTGTATGAAAAAAGGGGTAATTCAAAGACTCCATTATTTTTAAAAGTCGCTGAACTAATGTTGTTCAGTTTGACGAGGACGATCTATGTTTTAATTTTTTGCTCGGATTACAGGCCACACCCGGTACAAATACTTAATGTATGCTTTACCTGTCTAACGCACAGTCATAGACAATTTCTGCAGACTTAACCCCTTTTTCACTAGGTCCCCAGAATTATCCCTCGACTCTTAAACGTTCGATTCTAATTTATTGGTAAGCTAGCCATTACCCGCGAGTCTGTCCGCGTAGAATTCAATTTTCACTATCCCGCGGAAACTATGCAATTTTCCGGGATAAAAACTATTTGTAAGTATACAGAATTTCATCTTAATCGATTCAGCAGTTTAGATGTGATGGAGTAACAAACAGACTTACAAACTTTTGCATTTATAAATTAGTGGGAATAGTGGGAAATACAACAAACATCTCAATTACTAGTTGCTTCAGTGTTTAGCTTACAGGTATAGAACAAAGATTCCCTAATTGGTTTCATGGAAGTGAGTGGCGTATTATATGAGAAATTAATTAATTTCGTTGCTTTTAATACAAAGTAATTCAAAGGCACAAAAGCTACACGAAAATGATTAAACTTCATCTACTAATTCAAACCGCCCGTCCTAGTCAAAATATAAGTAAAGTCAAAGTCAAAACTTAAATTAAAAATTTAAAAAACCGCCGACAAAAAAACGCCAGAAAAAAAAACGCCCGAAAAAAAGGCCGCCGAAAAAGACAACTAAAAAGTAAAAAATAATTATGCACTACCTAGCTGTTGCCCTTGACTTCATCTGCCAACAATTCATTTATCCCTATCCCGCTGGGACTATGCTGATTTCCCGCAAAATTAGCCTAAGTTAATTTAGTATAAATACCTAGTAATATTTTTTTTATCTAAGCGTCGCCGGTGTCTGGGGACCGCTAAGGTTTAACAGTAAACTAAAGTACATATGTTGTATTTTTCAAAGTATTAACCTTAGCGGTCCCCCGACACCGACGACACTTAGATAAAAAAAAATTACTAGGTATTTATACTAAATTAACTTAGGCTAATTTTGCGGGAAATCAGCATAGTCCCAGCGGGATAGGGATAAATGAATTGTTGGCAGATGAAGTCAAGGGCAACAGCTAGGTAGTGCATAATTATTTTTTACTTTTTAGTTGTCTTTTTCGGCGGCCTTTTTTTCGGGCGTTTTTTTTTCTGGCGTTTTTTTGTCGGGGGTTTTTTAAATTTTTAATTTAAGTTTTTTTATTTCACGATTTTTAAACTTTGGCATATATTTTTTTAAGTGTACTAGTGTATTGAATATCCTGGCTGCAGCATCAGCTCATCACGTTGCCACCATTGCATTGTATGTAGAATCAAATTCTGATCAAAAGGAATCAACCACGACATGTCTGCTATTATTTTTTCAAGAGTATACTCGTATGCTGGATATCCTGGCTACAGCATCAACTCGTCGTGTTGCCACCACTGCATTGTATGTAGAATCAATTACTGATCAAAACGAATCCAAACACGACATATGTGCTATCATTTTTTATAGTGTACCTACTAGTGTGCTGGATATCCTGGCTGCAGCATCAGCTCATCCTGTTGCCACCATTGGATTGTATATAGAATCAAATACTGATCGAAACGAATCCAAACACGATATATCTGCTATGGTTTTATCAAGAGTGTACCGACTAGTGTTCTGGATATCCTGGCTGCAGCATCAGGCCGAAAATTACATAATCTTGCATAGTTATATAGCATACAAGGGTGTTTCAAATTTTAGGTCCCAAATATGGTTGAAAGTAAAGTAAATACCCATTATGCGTCTAAGATTCCTACCACAGCGAACAAAAGTGCTGATGATCTTGAAACGGCTGAACCGATTTTGATAAAACACATCTAAGAACCATCGCTAGAAAACCAGCTTTCAAATAAAAAATACCGCATTCAAATCGGTCCACCCGTTTAAGAGCTACGGTGCCACAGACAGACACACAGACAGACAGACACACAGACACACAGACAGACACACATAGCGGTCAAACTTATAACACCCCCTTTTTTTGCGTCGGGGGTTAAAAATATCTTTATTCAATTTAGGCTATAACAAGCACTTATGAAAGTCAAAAAAATCTACCACCGGTTCGGTAAGACCTCTGTTGAGAAGGATCCGGCGAGAAACTCAACGAGATATATATATTTTTAAAACAGGTTCACAATATTAATAAATGATATATACTATACATTATAAGTATTTAACACAACTTTATTTTTAACACAGTAGGTTCGATTTGAAGGGATCGCTAATGCGGATCGGAATTATTTCCAACGAATTGTTGCATTGTACATAATTATTGAAAAACCAAATGAATTTTAACTTTTATTATTGTGCTGTTATTGTAAGTAGGTACTTAAAAAAAGCCCGCCTAGTTTGACCTGTGCCATCTCAAGCAGAAGACCATGGGTTCTAACCCCGGCTCGCACCTCTGAGTTTTCCAAAATTCATGTGCGAAATTACATTTGAAATTTATCGCCAGTTTTATGGTGATGGAAAACATCGTGAGGAAACCTGCACAAACCTGCGAAGCAATTCAATGGTATGTAACATTTTTCCAAATTCGCATTGGGCCCGCGCCCAAGCCCTCTCTTTCTGAAAGGAGGCCTGTGCCCAGCAGTGGGACGTATACAAGCTTGGATGATGACGATGATATAATACTAGAGCTTGCCCACGGCTTCCTACGTGGATAAATAGATCCGGGAAGTTAAATAACAATTCTGACATTTTACTAAATTCCCACGTTGATCGGTTAAAGCCTATTCCGCGTCGATAGGTCTGGGGAGACCCTTAAATTTCCGTGTGACGAGATACTCCCGAACTTTGATGCGCTTCATCTGTGTCAATTTTTGTTTGATTGACAAAAGAAAAACACGTTTCCAATATTTTGCGATATTTTAATTGACGGATTATATAGAATATTTTTTATTTTTACCCGGCTTAATAATAATAATAACAAAATCATCTACTGCCACAAAAATAAGACAGAACTACTTAAGAAAAAAACAATTACACATAAAGCAGGCCCAGGACAGCTGCGAGCAAAAAAAAAACTTACAGCGTCGATTTTTAGCCAGCGCGTCAACGCGTTCAGAACGTGTTTCTAATTAGGATCCTGTATACTTATCAGTATCTTATTACCTGATAAATTTTTAAATACCAGTAAAGAAGACCAAGAAGCAATCGAAGGCACTAGAAGTAAATCCATAACTTGCAATATTTGAAATTATAAAGCAAACAAATATACGAGGTGAAGTTAAATAAGAGTTTGTAATAAACATAAAGCCAGAGATGAGGCTCGTCTAAAATCTTGACACGAACTAAGCCCTAAGGGATGTAACTTAAAAACATGTGACACTCCTACGTCAGGTACACCAAGCACTCATTACAGGAGCTGCCTTTAGATTGGCTTTTAGAATAGCCTATAACGACAGGTTCGCTTGCGTGAACCATAACATACGGCTGGCAATTTTACTAATTTATTATGGAAAATCGCAAAAAAAAATTATAGATAACATAATTGAAGGTATTCTAGCTTTATTTTATGGCGATCGCTATAATAAACAACATTACCTTTAGTTACAAAATACTAAGTACTTTATAGTTCATAAATGCGTCTTTATCGCAGTTTCCATTGCATTATGAAAATCCCGTTATTTACACAGCAAACTGTATCCAAATCTATCCAACCGTATTAACGTGAAAGAGTAACAAACAAACACATGTACACACACTACACATACTTAATATTTACATACTATTGCATCGTGTATGATTTGTTCCCATGACCAAGGTGGTCATGTCTTTTAGGAAAGCACGTTACCAGCTCCTGTGATAGGTACTTCATCATGAGGTGTGAGTATTTGAATAATACATCTACTTTCGTCCGTAGCTTCAATACAAAGGTCACATCGACCTTTAAACGTAAAGACGACGCTCGTAGATTTTGAATTATTCACGATATTTTTTAAAAATAAAATAGTTTGTAAAAAAAAAACAGTCTGTGACTCGGATTTATTTTTCATTTTTTAAATAAAGTCCCTTATAAGTTTCTTACTTTGTAGTAAGTACTATATGCTATGCACTGCTCAATTGATATGTAAATTATATTCAACTAGCTTTTGCCCGCGGCTCCGCCCGCGCGATATTCGGTTATCGCGCGCTGTTCCCTCGGGAACTGTGCATTTTTCCGGGATAAAAAGTAGCCTATGTCACTCTCGGGCCCATAAACTATCTCTAAGACAAAAATCAAGTCGATCCGTCGCTTCGTTACGGCGTGAAAGAGGGACAAACATACAAACATACAAACACACAAACACACAAACACACAAACACACAAACACACAAACATACAAACACACTTTCGCATTTATAATATTAGTATGGATGGATGTAATAAATATTTTGGGAAGAGTATGTTATGTTAAGTGTGGTGAAGTGGAGTATGTTGCGGGAAACCGGTGGATGCAAGTGGTGAATTGTCGTTCATTATGGCGTTCAAAGGGGGAGGCCTTTGTCCAGCAGTGGACGCCTTCCGGCTGATGATGATGATGTTAAGTGGGTATGTCTAACGGTGGGTACACTTTACTAAATAATAGGTAGTTACAACTTGGTAAAATGAAACATGAACTTGATTGGTGAAGCAATCCTGCCGTGAAGCAGCAGTGCTCGCACTGTTGTGTTTCGGCGTGGAGAGTAAGATAGCCGGTGAAATTACTGGCACTATAGGTATCCCATCTTATTGTATTTTTCACCTAAGATGAGTTCTGTGACATTTGAAAATTTTCCAAATTACGCATACTATGTTCGCAAAATATATTTTAAAAATAATTTCTATTTTGAAAAAAATTAATCAAAAAAATTTAAAACTGTTATTTTTAAAAATATATAGCAATATCAGTGTCTGTTAAATAGCCTCCATTGAATACGATACAAAAATATTTATTTTTTCATATAACGCAATGTGTGAAACGGAACAGAGTAGTGACGTGACACAACATTATCGGCAATTGCAGCGGTTCATTATTCGATAACAGTGAACTTAGATATTTTACATTTTTAAACAAAACTTGCAAAATTTTATAAACGCGGCTATTTGCGACGCGGCCGCAACCATCTTGTGCCTCTTGTGGCCAGTACTTGTCAGTATCATTGTCAGTAAGTACGAGTACGTCTGCCGTGTATACGAGTTGAGTTTCCGTTGCATTTTATTTGCATTGTATTTGTTATTGTTCATTTCTATTATTATTGTTGTTGACTTTTGTTACTGTTTCTCGTTAAGTTTGTTGTTATTTTTTGGCAAAATGCTGAAACAGTCCAAAAATTAGTGTTTTGAACTCCCAGAGTCGGGAGTTTGTAATTCGTTTGAGGGATTATTTCGAGCGAGAACGAGAGAGTGGCCCGGTGGGCGGAAAACTGGAAAATAAATATATTTTTTTTAATATAATGCAACTTTTTCAAAAATAAGTACTAATAACTCTTAGAAAAATCTATGGTTCACTCGATCAATGATACATCTCTAAAACTGTCAAACTCGAAACGTCACAGAACTCATCATAGGTGAAAAATAATATAGGCCTCTAGGTTGGCAACGCATCTGCATCTCTGCTTTAATCGAAAGCGTTTATACCTAGGTCACAATTCACTTTTTCGTATTGTGATTTATGATCTGTCGAAATAAAAATACTATTGTAACAAGTTTTATTGCTCTTTACTCTAACGCCGTCGGGCAGACTATACTAATTACAAAATAAATAGCCTTATTCTAACCAAAAATTGTACTATAATATATTTTACTTTCAAAATCTAGCAGTTACTTTAGACGTTCCAAAACGTTATTCAGGGCGAAGGGAAAAAATTGTGACCCTCCTATAAACAACAAGGCTAGAGCAATAAAGCTTTATAATGATGTTGCTGGCAATTTAACTTTTATTAAAATACTTTTCGTGTATTCAGGAAGGTCTTTATTGTGACGGTGGCTGTGTAAGACATTTGAGTAGGTACTATAAATATCAAAAGTTTTTATTCCCTTTTCGTTGAAGTTTTAATTACGACAGAAGTTGAAATGATTGCGTGTTTTTGGTGTTTATAAAATGCAAACTTTTTATTTTGTGAATATTACTTGAATAATGCGAAAGGCGGTGATTCTTTGGGGGAAATCCTTATCCATGCTTTTTTAATTATTAGATTACTAATATAATAAATGAGAAGTCGAGAATGTTTGTTTGTTAGATGGGCCAATCAACTATTTTACCTACACTTTGGGCGTCTCCTGCGTTACCAAAATTGTCTCTGGCGTTACCACAAAATCGTACTTCCAACAAGATATTTCATAGTTTAATAGATTGAACTTACGTAGGATGGCATGCATTCATGTACACTATCTATTCAATTCCAGAAAAAACATGTTTATTTACAAAAATCTGTAATGTTTGAAAAATGTCGCGGACAGATTAGTGTGGGTAAAAAAGTTGATTGGCCCAGATATATAGTTAACAGTCTGAATTTTAGTTTATTAATTAAACTGCCTTATGACATGGTTAAGATACAAAAATACGTTACATTAACCTCTTTTAAAAAAGCTTGGCTATCGGTGACACACTAGTAAAAATTTTCACTTTTGGCACTACGTCCTTTCCCAGCCAATATGGGCGGTGACAATAACCTCACACAACCTATACGATCTTTTCTACTCCCTGTAAAATAGGCGACCATTGACCCGAAACAAACGGAACCCATTTGATCTCAGCTCCATTTAGGGTCCCATCTTTATCAGCCTTAACAATTTATAGAACCTGATCGAACTAAAAAGCAAAGGCGATTTATTGAAATGAGATCAAACCATTATTTGCATCACGGACCTGTATGTGGAACGCACGAGCAATGTATGAATCTGAGCGTGATTATAGTAATAGTAGAGTCACAGACACATGAGCGGTACATGACACTAGGAAATATCTACATCAATATGTTTTTTTTATTATTACTAGAAAAACGAGCAAAGATCACTTAATAATAGGGGATTACAACCGATCAAGAGAACCGCCAACCCAAAGAGAGTCACTAATCCGTTACATTAATATAATACAATATACAATACAATAAACCCTTTATTGTACACCAACGCATAATAGCAGTACAGAAAACAAAGGTATACAATATGGAGATTTTCCTAGGTAAGCAAAAGGCAGCCTTATCACTTCAAAGCGATCTCTTCCAGGCAACCTTTACAATAGGCAGCAGTAAGGAATAGATTTTATCAGGTGGTCCATTACTTTTCCGATTTCAACTGTGCTCTTTTTTGCAAACCACAACCCTGTCGTGTGACAAATTTTGGCAAAAAATCAAGCTTGTCATAAAAATTTGGTCAAAGTTGGCTGAATGGTCATCTATTCTGTCAAAATACAGCTCAGTGTTGCATATGTTACTATTTCACAATAAAAAAAAATTGGAATTTAAGTAAAACATATTGACAAAAACTGCTGTGATTTGATTTATGATCAATTCAGAAATTTTAAATAATCAATCTCAAAAAATCGATAAAATCTCAATTCATCAGATTTTTTAAATTTTGCCTCAACGGAACCGTGCCGCGCAGAGAATACTTTGCGTCCACCGTATAAGTAAATTCTGGGTACAAGCAATCTTTCCCACTAGTTTTCTTTGCAAAGAAATTGCCCCCTATTGTGTTCAGTACAAAGGATTGGAAACCAGTGGAAAGATCTTTAAACTTTCTTTGAAGACCTATACTACCTTAAAATTTATATAAACTATAAGTAATTTTATTATACAATGTGGTATACTTGGTTTGGATAGGTTAACTTTAAACAAACTTCAGCTGTCAGATTTGGTACATTCAAGAATTTTAAACATTTTACTTATCTATCATTGTAATACAAACTAGACTAGTGTATTTTAATACATAAATATAAATGTAAAGACACTTTAATACGGGAATTTCAATATTTAGGACACCAATTGACATTGTTTTGTTTACATATAGTTAAATACCTATTCAAACCACTTATAAATGCTGTACCTAACTAAACCATAACCTAACCGACAAAGAAAAGAAAAAAAAAATATTTTCATATCAAAGTTCATCATCATCATCACCATCCCAGCCTATAACGTCCCACTGCTGGGCACAGGCCTCCTCTCAGAATGAGAGGACTTGGGCAGTAGTTCCCACGTGGGCAAAGTCAAAATCAAAGTTCAATATCCCAAAAATTACTGACCTGATTTTAAAACATAGATTGCTTTTACGTAAAGAAAACTACATCGAAATCGGTCCATCCGCTTGAGAGCTACAATGCCATAGACAGACAGCCAGACACACTTCTTGCGTAAAAAAATAGCTATAAAGCTAGAAACACTGACGCCGGAGGAGGAGCGGTGCGGCGTGGTGCGGAGGCGATGCGGGTTGTAATATTCGAGCTAAGATGAAAGAAGGCACACGGAATAAAGCGCAAGTTTTTTTTCCGCGCGGTATCCTGTGTGCCCTCTTTTATATAGGTTTGAATATTACAACTGGTAGGTGCCGCTCTCTGTGTGTTTCAAGCTATACGAATAGGTTGACTGAAACCCCTTAGTTTTCAGCTGTCTATCTATTTAGGTTCTTGGGATACGGCTCTGACAACCAGATAGACGGATGGATGGCTTTTTTATATTACCTATTACCTAAGAGAGGGAGCAAAAGAAGCATGCGGGTCGTCTGACGAGAAATGATCTCTACCGCTAGTAAGTACCAACAACTTAAGGAGAATTGGTGTGTTGCCGGTCTTTAAAGAAGTATAAGCCCTTTTTCTGAAAACCCTGATGTCATTATTGAAAACACTGCTAACGAAAGTCGATTCCATAGTTTCACCGTTTGTGCACCTTCGGGTACGGAACCTAAAAATTAGCCAAGTGCGGCAAAAAATGTGTTTTGCGCGTAACTTTTGCCTCCGAGAAATCCAGATGCTATGGGTTTTTAATCAAAACAGTCGTAAAAAGGTTCACAAAGTTACCACTGACCGTTAGACACAGAAAGCTCATTTTCTAAGTAAATCGTAAAAGTAATTACAATGAAGAGTAAATTATGAAACGAAACGTATCTGTCACAATGTAGCGTCATAAAAAACGTATTTAGAGGGCAAATTTTGTACGAAAGTTAATGAATAGGCCTCTTTGCAATTTAACTTCGTAATAAAATGCTTTTCGTGTCAGTCGACGAGAAAAGTTTTTTTTAAGAGCCGCACCTACATTTTGAATGTCGTAAATAACAAAAGTTAAAGTCAACACAATTGTCTTTATTTTGTTTTCAAAGTACTGTTTTCTGTACTGCTTGCTATGTGTTGGTGTGCAATAAAGAGTTATTGTATTGTATTGTAGTAAACAGAAAGCGCACTCTCCTTTCTCTATCTCATATACACGCATACCTACACATGTTGCATGCACAATACACAAAGTGAGGATGAAAGGTACCTTATTTTTTTTTTATAATACTTTTGTTTAATTTTAGATTTTGTATAAGTACTATTTGAGCGTTTTCAAAAAAGGGTACTATTTTTTTTTATTTTGGATAAATGTGCTTTTTCGTACTCAGAATCACGAGCACAATCGTCTGGCCAGAGAGTCTATTGCGTACGGTTTCTGACACTCGCGAACATAATCAAATGACATTTTTCGCATACAAAAACTGACATTTGATTGTGATCGCGAGTGTCAGAAACGTTACGCAATAGACCCTCTGTTTCCACTAGACTCATACTGAGCTAGAGTAGGCAAAAGAAGCGTTTCTATAGGTATATATGATAACACATTCCTCGAAAAGCGTCCTCGCTCGTTTCTGATGGAAACGCAGCTTACCAAAAAATCCATACTAATATTATAAATATGAAAGTGTGTGTGTTTGTATGTTTGTCCGACTTCCACGGTGAAACAGAGCGACGGATTGACGTTATTTTTGGCATAGAGATAGTTTATGGGCCAGAGAGTGACATAGGCTATTTTTTACCCCAGAAAAATGCAGTTCCCGGAAAAACAGCGCGCGATAACCGAATTTCACGCGGACGAAGTCGCAGGCAGAAGCTAGTTGTATTAATTTATTTTCGTTTCTCCAATGGAACTCACACGCATGCAATAATATCTGTACTACTATTCATACCGCTTATGGCATACTCTATTGGACTATTACAAGGTAACAGAAGTTCAATTGATACTGATCAGAAATTATTCAGCGCATGCATACAAGTTATAGAACTTCGAGAATGTTCTGTTCCCAAAGTTTGCATTGCCGTTTGTAGGTACAGGTTAGAAGAGAGTCAAAATACGAAGAACAAATTGTGTTATTTGGATTCTGAATTCCTTTTTAAGGCTCCGTACCTGAAGGGTGACAAATAGAACCCTATTAATGTCACTACATTGACCTTCTATCTCTTCTATTTGTCTGTGCGTCTTAGGACTGTATTATATTCTTCTGCTTCTCTTTTAAAATATATCTTTTTTTCTGTCCTAATTAATACGACAATTTCGCCAGTGTCTAAGTACAATCTACCTTTTATAACTATTCTATGAATAAATTATGCAATTATAATTACCGAGAATTTTTCTTTTAAGTCATAATTTTGCAATTCTGAAAACTTTTCCTTGGTGCAATCTATCACTTGATTTGATTTCTTTATTTCGACCCGACCCGTGCACAAAACCGGTGGATAAAAAAAAAGTAGAGCCCTTAAACATCAAACATACCTTCAATCATCTCCAATAAACGTTCATTAAAGCATCAAAGCCTTTTACAGCAAAAATGAACCCCCAAGGCACGAAATATTCAAAATGCTCCCACAAAATTTCCAACATGCTTCCCGTTTATAAAGTGTTACTTGTTTATTGTTCAAAACCACCCAATATACCGAGCAAAGTCAATGTACCTTTTATATTCCATTATTTGCCCCGCTTCCCCTCAGGTGGGAAAACTAAGTGGCAGGATCACTTTAGGCATCGTCGCAAAGAAAATGTCTCGTTAAAATTCATGAGCAGCAATTGTTGAGTTTCCCTGAGAGTTGAGTGATATTAGATTTTTCATTTGCCCCTACGGCTACCCCTTGCGGGTAACATTCCATTTTGGTCTTGCCCCAAAGGAATTTTTGCACGCTGGCATGCGCTGGATCGGTGGCTTCATTATTTTTGGAACTGGCGTTTTGGTTAGTGAATTTGGGCAGTTTATTGTAACGGATTTTAACGGACGTTGATTAATTTTGGTCGTTTAATGACTACCTTTTTAACCCCTCTCGCAAAAGTTTGACGTTATTGTCTGTCTGTGGCATCGTAGCTCTAACGGATGGACCGATTTCGATGTAGTTTTTGTTTGCTTGTAAGTGAATTTCGATTTGATGGTTCTTAGCTATGTTCTATGCTATGTTTTTGAGATATTAAACTTTGAGATGACAATGTGGGGGTTCTTAGTTTTTTTTCAAATTGGTTAGGTTATCTATATTTTTACTGAGAAATTGAAAATTATAATGTTAAATTATTATATTTATATTAATATCTGTATGTAGGTATGTTAGCTATTTATATCGTTTAAAGAAAATTGGATGTAAAAAGGAACGACCCGCGTGCATTAGCACAACGGATGCTTACCTCGTCTGTGCTATGACGCCAGACGAGAACTAGTGTCGTGCTGTTCCAAACATCGATATAATTATCATACAGTGTCGTAAATAATGACGATTATACCTAGTGCCATCCACGAAGACGCGTGATTTTGTCAAAGTTTGACATTAATGACATTGTAATAAAAACCACGGCACGCGTCATCGTATAAATGAATCTACTTATAAGCGGCTAATTGATCTAAGCGCCATTTTGTGAACAATTTTAAACAGCTCAGATGACGGAGATAAATTCACTGATTTTGAAAATATTATAACTATCAATTTTACAAAAATGGCTCAAGATCATTATTGATCTTGATTGCCTTTTCGTTATTGATTTTAAACACTAACCCATGACTTCGCTCGCGTGAACAATTAAGTCAGACAGGTGAATTTAAATTCCAGAAAAAAATATTACTGTTTTCATTTATGTAGCTCTTGCAAGATCTGGATGAGAACTTAATTGTTACAATAACCATAATCAATACGAGTTCCTAGTTGACAACGAAACCCTAAAAAGGATAGTAGGTAGTCGGATTCCATGAAATATTAGGATGAAAATTGGAATGTGTCATTATAATCCATTATCCAGCTGTATTTTTTAGTATGCCAAATCCGAAAGCATCTAGTCATTTTAGAGATAAAGAATAAGAAATGCAAAACACACATATTTAGGTAGGTACTTACAAATTTTTGCATTTCAAATATTTGTATCTCGTATAACTTATATAAAAATATGTATCTCGTATAATATGTATTATTATTATTACTAACTAACTATGGATCCTGGTCTGCAATAAATTATTTTTAATTTTAATTTAATTTAATTTAAAAACTGAGAAGGAAGGAACTTTCGATGTAATTTTGTAATTCAACTACATCCCTACGATAGTCGTGCCAGGGGATTATCATCGGAGATATCGCCAAGTGGCATACCGAAATGTTAAAAAGTGTTGCGAATTTGCTGCAATTGCACCAACCATAGTGTACCTACCACACCATATGTCTTGGTCCATCATACAAATACGCTGAATTTATGTTCTGCCAAACGGGTGCGTATCTAGTCCAATGATTATCAAAAGTCGTAATGTGATTTTTGTCATAATTTTGGATAGTCATAATTATTTTCCTGGCTAAAACGCAAAAACGTAATTTTTTCACATTTTTTAAATGACCCTAAAATTAAGCTTTGTTCTTTTTTTTTGAATTGGTCATTTGGTGTCAATTTAAGTGTCCCGTAATATTTATGTATTTTTACTTACATATTTAATAACTAACTGCTATAGCCGACTATTGAAAATTGAAAAAATAGCAACTACAGAATTAACCTGAAATACTATAGTATCAAGCTTGTAGGTGGTTCTAGCTAACAATTTAAGCATGGTCCAACATTCACTCCATACACATTAATCTCTCTGTCGTTAGCGATAGGTAATGTGGCAAATGCATAGTTCCAATGCCAGATAGCATTGTGCCACATGATTGTGGCTGCAACGCGTGTAGTCCATACCATATCGATCAGGAGGGCTACTACGAAATTCGAAAATTGAAGTTCGTTTCGTACTGCCCCTCTCACTCTAGTATTAAATAACATAAGCGTCAGCTGGACGGCAAATATGTAAGTAGTTTGGATTTTACACTTCGTAGTACAGGGGCTACAGGGCGAGATTACTAGTACTAGTACGCAATCGGGTACAGATCTCGTGAATAATTAATAATCAATAATTAATTTTCATTAAAATCGAGCGTCCCGCCCTCTAAAATTTAAACCAGTGGGTAGAAACATTTGAAAAAATTCAGGATCGTAGTAATTGTTAATATACTCTTTATTGTAAGTATATCAAACTTACAAGGAAAACTATAACGGATAAGTTTTCTGGAGAATTATTAGTAGTTTAAGAGTAAATAGCAGCCTAAGGTAAGTATATAATGTACCTAAACATTGAATATTCCGTACAAAATGCGAAATCCTTAGAAAAATATTACTTAATTTTTTCGTAATGGCTACAGAACCCTATTTCGGGCGTGTCTGACAAGCTCTTGGCCGGTTTTTTTTAGCTCCCGCATACGAGGGGTTAATGTATTTTTTTGCAGACGATTCAACCGAGGAGTCATATCTCCTGAAGAACACGTGAAGCAAGTAAGTATATGAAAGATGAGACAATTTTGTTAAATGAAAGTATGACGGTGCTTCGATAAATTTAATGAAGGTTGGCTCGGGATGCCGGAAAGTTTTAAGCTGCTTACTGTAGATTAAACGATGTCAAATATTAATTGAATGTTTGCACACTACTTTAGTATATGAAAATATATTTCATGCTAGTTACGTACAAAAGAGGACAATCAGTTTAGCGTCATTGAGTATTTTTTCTTATTTTCTTGAGACGTGCTCGTGCGACGATATTTCATTTTTTTTCTACAGTGAATTAAATAATTCAGGCATTTAAAAAAAACAGTGACTTTTTAAAATGTATACATTCGTCACGCGCTATTCCAAACAAATTAAATACTATATTCAATGTACGGCACCCAATAGCCTAAATGACCACATGTCACGTAACAAAATGACGGATTTAGCAATACGTTGCTTGTCAAATAAAAATTTCAAGTATAATAAAAAATCACAATAAATGATTTTTTCATAAGTTGTAGAAGAACTAAGTACACTCGCGGTCAAAGAAAACGGGTCGGTACGAAAAACTAGAATATCTCCTAAAATAGTAGAGCTAGGAGCATGAATTAAACTGTATATTGTAGATAATTCTATAATTAATTAAACGACATGATAGGTGTGAAAGTTATTCATTTGTTTATTCTAATTACGTACAAAACAAAATATTTACAAATTTTACGTAGAAAAATTAACACTTGGTACCTCACATTACAACAGAAAAAACTAACTTTAAGCCAAATTAATTCTTCGTATTGCCTTCACGGGCTCTTTTTAAAGCTTCCAGATGATTGGACATGCTCTTCATTAGGTTTCTTATGCGATTTTGCGGGATATTGATTCATCCTTCCACTAACGCATGTTTCAGGTCTCTAAGTGTAGCTAGAGCGGAGTTTCGATTTCTTACATGCCTTCCAAGCTCGTCCCATACATGCTCGATCGGATTTAAGTCCGGACTTCTCGAGGGTCAGTTCAAAAAAATGATACCAACGTCGTCAAAGTAATCATTTACAATCTGATCTGTGTATGGCCTGGCGTTTTCATGCATGAACATGGGATTTTCACCCATATTAATTAAGTATGGACCGTTATGCTCATTAAGAATCTCTTCTACATATCTTGCACTAGTTAGCGTACCATTTTTTATGAAGACTTACTCCATGTGAGTCTCTGAAGAGATTACAGCTCAGGCCACAATAGACCCACCGTCAAACGACACTTTTTCCTCAAAATAAGCTCGAGTAAAACGTTCACCTGGCTGTTTGTAAGCTCACGCCGCCCATCATGTGCATAGAGCACAAATCTGCATTCATCAGAAAACATATTTCTTGCCAATTCTTCGTCTGCCCACCTTCTGTGTTCGCGGACGGAAATCAATCTTGCTGTTCGCTGCCCCTTCTCAAATTTTGGACCATTTGCCGGTCTACGTGGGGTCAAATTAGCTTCTTGTAGACGCCGCCTTACAGTCCACTCGCTTATGTCATCTTTTCGAGTCTCTCGAAGTTGATTTTGGACTTAAACAGCCGTGAGGTGCCGATTGCGGAGCATGGTTGTAACAATAAATTGATCTTTTCGAGCTGCAGTACATCTCGGTCTGCTAGTTCCTGGTCTTCTAATGTTCTGCCCAGTTTCTCTGAAACGTTGGACGAGTCTCTGCACGGTAGAAAGTGACATGCCAAACAGTTCTCGCTGTTCTTCTCTGAATTCCGCCTTCTTCTAACATAGTGACGATACGTGTACATTCTTCTGGTGTCAGCCACATGATAGTAAATCAAGAATGATCAAGAAAGACAACAATGAGTGCCTTTTATCATTATGCTTTGACAGATTGAAAATAAAAGTGAGAAAACAGGCAAAAGTAAAACAAGTGTAATTTTAATTTAGACCCTAATCAGAGTTTTTTTTAATTTTAACTTTTTCCAGCAACCATGTAAAACATTTGAAGGTTGTATTTAATACGGTATTAAATTCTCTTTAATATATAGTCAGTTTCGTATAAGTAAACCTTTTCATTTTCAAAATTTTAAGGTTTTCGTCACTGACCCGTATTATTTGACCGCGAGTGTACTTACATGCTTAGGATGAAGACCGGAAGCTGTGGTTTAATTTTTTGCTCCTGTTGCAGGGCCCATCCGGTATATATTATTGTAGGTACAGTTTTGATTGTAGTCAAATACCGCTGACAGCACGCAAGTTTTTTCCTTCATCTTCCACGTCCGAAACATTTTGTGAAACTTGACCAAGAAATAACGACGTGTTCGCTGGAACTTTGGCAGTTCCACGTAGTAAAGAAACCGTTCCCGCGGCGAGGAAAGTAGTATCAAATGTGTCTGTCCTAAAACACCCTATTTATGGCACGAACGTGAGTTTAGCTATCAATAAAAGGATAGTTGAAAGTGCTGTGTGGTTTGGTTTCTCAGAAAAGTAGTTATAAAAACTAGAAATTCTTATATTTGTTTTATACAGGGTATCTTTGATCAAGGGACTTTAAATCCAAGTTTCGAGTCAACTCGCGTAACTGAGGTACTTTCGTTTTGTAACATTTTAAAATAACTTAAATTTAGACAATTTCTTGATCCTAAAAGTTAAATCGTTAAATCAGTGTATCGGACATAACGTCTCATGATGGGATTATTAAAATAACTTGATATTTGCAAATTACATTGCGGTACTTAAAACATATGTCGTCAATTTAAATGCCTAATAAAGCTTGTCTGGAATAGATCGCACTGAAGCGATAAGGCCGCGTATTGCTTATCTTAGAAAATCTCTATACCTGTGTTTTCTGTAGGTACTGCTTGTTGTTGGTATTCAATAAAGGTAAGCGCAAAGTGAATTTGTATTCGCGTACAATAACGAAATTCTCTACCTACTTCTACACAGTGAAAGTTAATTAAAGTGTGTGTGTGTGTATGTGTGTGTGTGTGTGTGTGTGTGTGTGTGTGTGTGTGTGTGTTTGTGTGTGTGTTTGTGTGTGTGTCCTAAATTACAAAGCTGACCCTCGCACGTACATTTCTTGTGGTATTATATATTGTGTAAGTTGTACATTTCTAGGAAAATTAGGATTCAGGAGGTTACCTAAAATTAAGAAATATTTTTGTTAACTACTTGAATTTTTATACTAGGTACCTTGAAATCTATCCATACTAATATTATAAATGCGAAAGTATGTTTGTATGTTTGTGTGTTTGTCCGTCTTTCACGCCGCAACGGAGCGACGGATCGACGTGATTTTTGGCATAGAGATAGTTTATGGGCCCGAGAGTGACTTAGGCTACTTTTTATCTCGGAAAAATGCACAGTTCCCGAGGGAACAACGCGCGATAACCGAATACCACACGGGCGGAGCCGCGGGCAAAAGCTAGTATTTCAATAAATCTTTCCTTCGCTTCAGAGCGATCTCTTGCAGGCAACCTTAACAATAGAAAGCTACCTACTAACATAACTGCAGCTGATAAAGAGCTGATACAATGCGGAACGTGGGAATTAAATAAAAAAAAAGGCAAGCGCGACTGGAATTTTTCCGCAAAATAATTCCACAGAAGGGACAAAGTTCGCGAATGTTTTTACTTGTGTAAGTTCTGACCAAAAATACCTTATTTTTGGTGAGAACAAAAAATAAGAGAGGTAAATAAATCTTTCAATTGAAATTTAATACTTGGTTATTGCCCGGGTAACTGTAATACTTATCGTGCTTCCCGCTGTAATTTTAACCAACCTCCTCCGGGAAGTCGGCTAAAAAACACGCTTTTTTGATACGATCCGAGATCCATTTTTGATTAGGTATTAAATATAAATTCATAAATAGAGCGCCATATTATGATTTATTAAAAAAGTGGCCAATCGACAAAGAGAGAGCGGGACGAATTTGTAAGATCATTAAATATTATTTAAGTTGGTCCCTTTGGATACGGAATCCTAAAGATGAAATTCAATTACTTACGGCAAGCGTCTTCTGTCTAGCTAGAATCTAGATGCATTTCAGCCCGCTTCGATGCTATTATTCTCGTTTTTCCTCGACAGGTCTCGTTCAAAATTTTCATCCTATTAGTTTTACTTAAAGTATTTTCCGGCAATTTTTGACATTGTATCTTGAATATGTTTTTTTTTAAACTCCGGCCTATTTATATCGCTTTGCTGGAAACTGGCCTCTATAGTCTATGTATGGGGTCAACCGTCACGTTTGGTCGGGCTTCGGACACGCAAAGTGAGGCATTTGCGTAATCTAGTGTAATCTTTATCTGTGGGAGCGGCCAGGGTGATAAAATTATCGAAACATGAATTCTAATACCTCAATAATAGAGTGCATGTGCCGATGTTTTTGAATACCTAGTACGTTCCGTAATATTGGAGGCTGTAGAGTAAAAAAGTCTAGATTTTGTTTTTATTTAATTTTTATTCCCTTTTCAGACACGGAACCCTTAAAATGAAAGAAATTAATTTACTGTGTCTGGTCAAGGGGTCATTGTCCATACACAAAGAAAACCCTTAAAGCCGTAACTCACAAACGGGCACGCCTCATCGGTACTGCATTGTTGACATTATCACGGGCAACTGAAGGCATAAGCGAAATAAATAAAGCTCCGATCAGCAAAAAAAAAGTTT
This sequence comes from Choristoneura rosaceana, assembly GCA_037349165.1. Taxonomy (NCBI): domain Eukaryota; kingdom Metazoa; phylum Arthropoda; class Insecta; order Lepidoptera; family Tortricidae; genus Choristoneura; species Choristoneura rosaceana. Next base: position 8,446,830 of record JAZBNJ010000018.1, on the reverse strand, counting down.
ATTTGGGTCCACATAGTAATTTATAGATCAGCTTCCGAAAACCAAGAAGAGGATTTTCGGGTTCACACTAAATGTTTTACGTAGTTTAAATGTTGTAAAATTGGGTGTCTGAAATGAGAGATCGGTTGGATTTTTGACTTTTTACTTCGAAGCCGATTGCAATGGAACAGTGACAAACTTAAAAACATTATTTATATTGATGCGCGATACTAGCGCCACCACATTTGTGTTTTATTTTGGACCTATTGAGATTCATAAATGTCAAGGGGCATCGATCATTTTTATTAATAATAATTAGCAAGCTATCTAGTTCAGCAGATGAACTATAGATGGCGCTGTATCGAACAAATGTAAGGTTTTAATATTTTCTTTAGGAAACTGTAAGTCTTGGTTTCATAAAAATGTTTTTGTAATACAAATTGTATAGCTTTATGAGACATGTTTGTGGATATATAAATAAATAAATAAAGTTATTGTCATGTAGCATGTAGTAGTAGCGTGTTACACTATTTTTGACTCTTAGGGGCTGTTTCACCATCCATTGATTAGTGTTAACTGACGGTTAAATGTGATGCCGTCTCTATTTTTTTTTGTTCGAATCGGAGACGGCATCACATTTAACCGCCAGTTAACACTGATCAATGGATGGTGAAACAGCCCCTTTAACTCACCTTTGTCAGACCCTAACTGTGGTTACTCCCCTCATGTACTCAAAGGTTGACTGGTAGAGATCCCTTAAAGGGATAAGTCCACCTTTGTACAAGTATCTCAAAGTTAGTCAATTGTGTTTTGTTTCTTTTCTTTTGTACAATATAGAGTTTAAAAACATACGCATACATACTTACATAAGTCGACGTTCCATATTTAAAAAATGTCTTCAATAACAGGTTATTTAACTACTTCTTAGATAATATAGACGGGATGCGCCTTTACACCTTTTTCCCCTCTGCCATGCTACATGACCATTTGGTCGTTATCGTTTATGAAAACTAAAGTTGACAGGGGCAGGTTGTCATTTTTCATTGTCCGTCCCGGTGTGCACAGCTCGTGGAAAATGGTGTCTTGTACTGTGATTTCGTGCAGAAGCAAGTCAGCAAAGTCTAGCGTTATGAAAGACTGCGTTTCTTTCCACGCTTAAGTAATTTAATCACCAATTTACACTACCAGAACGTTAATATATCAGATTAAATTTTGTAATATAAATGACAGAATAATAACAAACTATCACTAGGCACGAGGGTAGTGATGGGACATAGACGAACTGAACCGATGAACGAATGAAATTTATCCTGTGTTTTATTTTAATTTTATTTAAAACTACACTTTTTTGTGATGTATTTCTGTTACCAATTTTTTTTTTAAACCTCAAACTGTATTACTTCATAATATTTACAATTTTCCGAAAGAACCGAAGATTAGAGACAGATCAGATTCAGATCGGATTTTCCTTCATTCAGCGTACAGCTTAGTCACTACGGCTTTTTCTATAAAGTAATTGGTATCCCACCAAAAACATTCAAACATTCTGTAAAAAACTAGCCAAGTCTCGATGGAGCTGCTTGTTTATCTCTAAAAAGTAATGAAATCTAAACGAAGTCGTGCCAAGCCTAAGGTTCCTTACTACGATTTCTTTATTATTATAGTTAATGTTGTTGTGACTTGGCCGTTGACTTGTACCCACTCACATATAAAAAATGTTGAGTCTTAAGTCTTATTTTTTTTATATACGAAAAGATTTCTTAAATTTTCTGAAATAAAATTACTAGTAGGTGAATCCGCAGTGAAAAACTAATAAAATTCATGAAAATTTTATTACATGATAACCACTTTCATTTGAAATATATTAATTTAATTCAGTCATTCATTCTTTCTTTGCTACCCATTCAATTAAATCGGTCTTTACACATGCACATCACTAGTTAGAATGTAAGTGTTTGTCTAAAACAACAGTGTGATTACGACAAAATGTCAATGTGTGTTCGATTTTTACATTTGTGTTACGATTTTGTTTTGGTAGGCATGTGTAGGAACGCAAATTTTTTTGACATGAGTGTGCGGCAATGCTTAGAAGTGTGCTATACGTGTTTCCTCGCCCCCCGGACGATTTGGCAGAAAAAGTTGCAGGTAAAGGTACGTCAAAGGCGCATCCCGTCTATATTATCTAAGAACTACTTAAGATTTCACCTATAAGATCGCGGCAGTGATTCGGACAGACCCTTTACAGGGCCTATACTTGGGAGGAGTATATCTCCCAAAATAACTACTATCCAACAACATTACACCACCTATTTACACGTGATTATTGGGTAGAAATGTCGAATTAGTTAGAATTACACGTTGTATTGTTCGTGACACAGAATACCGCTCATTAACGTTAACAGCACGCTTAGCCGGTAAACACTGTGTTGATGCCTCATTTACTGTAGACATTCGCTTACAAAAGCACCTAGGGTCATAAATATTTACAAGCTCACCCCGTGGCTTTGCCTTACAAAACTTCTTGAGAGTATTGTCAAGTAACTAGTTTAGGAAAGTTGAAAAACCTCCAACATTGTCATTTCAAACTCTAAAATCACTAAGATTTAATAATCGGCATCAAAGTTCAGTATTTGTTGTACATAAAAACATGTGAAAATAACAGAACACAGGATAATAAGATGTACAAAGGCGAGCTTATCGCTTAAAGGGATCTGTATTACCTGAATCTTTTTTTTTATAGTACATAGAACATGAAGTATTGTATTGTATTGTATTGTAACTCTTTATTGTACATATAAAACATATGAAATTTACAATTAGAAGAGAAAGACATGTACAAAGGCGAACTTATATATAATTATGGTTGTTATATTTGGACTGTGTGGTGTGTCGCGTAGTTCTGTATCGGATGCCAACCTGGATCCACGTAATATCAGCGTCGAGCCACCTTTAGTGACCCGTCAAGTGCTGAGTGGACTCCATTTTCGCATTTGTATTTTATTCTTAATTTATTGTTTTTCTCTTTTCATCTTAGCATGAACATGTTTGTACCTAGGTAATGCTTACTTATGCGAAATAAAGATTTCTTATTCTTATTTAAAAAAACAGTTTCATACATCAAAGCTTGCTTCCACATAAAAAAAACCCGCATCGAAATCAGTTCATCCGATAGAATATATTCAATATTTTAAGTTTACACCATAATAAAGCATCTATGCAAAATTTTAGGTTTCTATGTCAAATACTTTGGGCCGGACGTAGACGAGTCAGTTAGTGAGACAGGGCTTTTCTTTATCTCTTTTAGTTCTGCCAATTCACTCAAAGTAGGTAATTGAGACGTTAACGTAAGATGTTTCTCGTGTAACACTTACAGTAGAGACGATGCAAGAACTTGCAAGCGATTTGCGTTACATTGAGGACTATTGAGGGACAATTAATTCAGTTGATCAAACAAATACCGCAATGTAGTGAAACTTGCATGCAAGTTTCTCACATTGTCTAAATGGGGCTGTAGTGTTAAACAAATCAGCTGTGTTTTTTACTGATCTGAATTAAGTTTATTATGATCTTCTACTGCTGTAATTTTTTTCACAGTTTTTCCATTCCAGACAAAATGATTAGTGTTTAAATGAACCCCGTGAGATTTTCTATTCTTTCTCTTCCTATTTAAAAATTACAGTCTTGTCGATGTAGCCGATGAAATTGCTCTCCACTTCTCTCTACTCAAAGCTGCCTGAACCTCCTTATACGACAGGTCTTCTATACTACTGTACTTAATTATTTTCATATACTTCCATTATACCCAAATACTGTATTACCTACACTGTTAAAAATTTCTGTAGTAATTTTACAAAGAAAGTGTTGGAAGTTTTTACGCACAACAATAAAGTAATAATATAATTCCGTTTTGTAAATTTACAATACAATTTATTTCAACTCAATTTCGAAAAATTACTAAACATTTGTTGAAATTTACGAAACGACTATCGGAAATTCGTTTAGCAAAATTACAATACAAACAATGTAATTTTGCCAAACAAATTCTGTTGAAAATGGTTTGCAATTTCAAAATGATGTGTTGTAAATTTACAACGTAATTAATTTCAACTCATTATCGAAAAATTACAAAACATTTGTTGAATGGTAGCGATCGCAGGTAACGTATCGCTCTGAAAATGATGATCTACAGCTTATTTAAAGACTTGGTTTGAAAATTCAATTTATAGATACTAATACTAAAAATATTTATAGATTTTTAATGACTTCATGGTAATTTCAATACTAATATTTTTCTGTAATTTTACGAAAAAGAAATATTTTAGATCAAATTGCAAACAGATTTCAAGAATTTTAGAACCTTTTGATTCAAAACTAATTAACGGTTTGAAAAATTACGATACGTGTAAGAGAAATACACGTTTTTAGTAGAATTACAATGTATAATGCAATTTCGAACTTGCGTTATAAAAATAATAAAATTATAGGTAAATCTTTAATAATTTCATCTTCTACATTTTTTCATAATTTCACAAAATAAGTATTTGAAATAAATTTATAAACATTTTTTAAAAATTTAAAATTTTTTTGCTTGAAATTAATCAAAAATTTGAAAAAAATTACAATACGTGTTAGAGAAGTAAAAACTTTGGGTAGAATTACAATACGTAATGCAATTTTTTAAATTTGTGTTACAAAAATGATAAAACAGTTTGCAGATTCTCAATAATTTCATTCTAATTTGAGTTTCAACATATTTTCAAAATTTTATAAAAGGTAAATCTTTAATAATTTCATCTTCTACATTTTTTCATAATTTCACAAAATAAGTATTGTAAATCAAATTATAAACATTTTTTTAAAATTTCAATTCATTTTGTTCAGAATTAATCAACAGTTTTAGAAAATTACAATACGTGTTAGAAAAATAAAAACTTTCGATATAATTATAATACGTATTGTAATTTTCAAATTTGTGTTACAAAAAAATAAAATTATTTGTAAATTCTTAATGACTTCATAGTAATTTGAGTTTCAACATTTATTCGTAATATCACAAAAAAGTATTGTAAATCGGATTACAAACAATTTTGGTAAATTTACAACCTTTCGTTAGAAATTCACCAACAGTTAGGAAAAATTACAATACGTGTAGGGTTATTGCATAAAGCTTCCAAAATTACAACTCATTATAGTAAGTTCCTTCACATGTCTTGTAATTTTACTCAAATTGTATTATGTTTTGTATTAGTATACATTGATTTGGAATTTTGCTGATATTTGTTTTGTAAAACAATTGTAATTTTACAAAAAAATTTAACAGTGTACAATTACTTCTTTCACAGATCTATACGATTTTGTTTATTCGTATAACTCATTAACTTTTACTAATATTGGCATCGTCTGTACTAATTTTAATATTAGTTCTCAACATATCAGATTCACTTACATCTCTCAGTGGCATGTCAACGTTATGATTTACAATGTACGACATCGTAAGTTGTTTAACGTTATCTGTATTTATTTTCCTAGTGATTTTAAATCAACTAGTAAAAGGCTACGTTTCAAATATATACATCTTACTAACTCTATATAAATGGAAAAGTTTGTGAGTGTGTCACGTTGTGATCGTAATAAAAAGGGGTTTGGAACTACAGTGGTAGTTTTACTGTTAAATTGATGAGAATGTGTCATGAGAATTTAATTAAATCGTGGAATTAAAATTTAGCTGGTAGATCCTTGTATTGTAACAATAATGTTTTTTCCTTTGGCAACAAACCATAACATAACTGATACTTTTAAGAGAAGTTTCCCTGCCGGCCGCGCGGCCACGTTAGGTATCCGTTTGGGATATGGTTGTTTTTATCGCTCGTGACATAAGCGCTCGCAGCTGTCCCCCCCCCCCCATGCACATCCCCTCCCGCTTCTCCGCTTCCCGGTAATTTATATCGAGATAGCTGTCGGCTTTTCAAGATTTGGGCGGTTGAATTATGGGTTTCGTTTTCCTCATATTATACAAAAAGTATAGCACAGAAATCAATGATATTTTACAATCAAGTTCTTCATTATATTTTCTATGCCTGTAGTTTTTTAGATTTTTATAAATATGCTTTAATAGTCTGTAATTCTCATGCAAAGTTGACATCTTTTTTTGACGACTTTTGAGCTCCTGTAATTCTGACACTACACATTCATACGAAAATCTGAAAAACCACAGGCATAGACAATTACGTCTAGTCCAGACTTACAAAATTTCATCTAGTTCTGTTGCCTAGTTTTCAAATGAGACCGGAGGCCGTATTGCCTAATGTTTCTGACGCTCGTGATCGCAATCAAATGACAGATTTCGCATACAAAAACTGTCATTTGATTGCGATCGCGACTGTCAGAAACGTTAGGCAATAAGGCCTCGGGACTACGTTTGTATGAAGAATGGAACGTGTTGGGAATTGTTGTCTTCTATTGAACCATAGGCACTAAACTAAAGCACTAAAAGATGCAGGTTGACTTTGACACTGTTTATTATGTTTTTCGCGTTTACAAAGTCTAGGTTGAATTTAGCTTAATAAAACAAACGAGAGCGGACTTGCACAAGAAGCCATGTTGAAAGGAAGAGAGCGAGAGAGATATACGCCGTGTAAAAGAGACAGACGATCTCTAAAACTGCGTTCCAAATTAATCAAAAGGAATTTAGTAGTTATTTAATTTTTATTGGGATAATAACAGAAGATACAACAATATGATAGGAAACAAAATAAATAAAACTATATAAATATACCCAACTATAAAAAGAAAACACCATCTAAGAAGCCCTCCTGCGGCATAGATCCCAACACATTGGCGGCATTACCTCTCTGTACAGTCAGAGAAATTCGCTAAAGGAATTTAGTATTTAATACTAAACAGAACGAAGAGATTTCTCTTAAAGACTATTAAAAATGTCTATTGCCTTTCAGAAAACGAATGCTGAGTTGTCCATTAACTCTAAATTGCTATTAAATTCCGATGAATACTCGTTGCGAACGATGTTGAAAGACCATAATATTGAGCCTGAACGTTTGTCAGAAATGCTCCGTAATATACAAGACTGGTATATTAGACAGCCACACTTACCAGAAGCACAATTACGTAAGTTTCTTTTTGTTTAGAAATTGTCACAGGTAATACTATCTAACATCCAAAACTAAAACTATACTTACATAAACTTAACTAATATTACAAAATAAAAATGTCATCCAAATTTTCTGCCTCAGGCATTGACCCCAAGACACTGGCAGCATTACATCTCTGAACTGTTATTGCTAATCTTTGCGAGAGGTAAGTGCCAGCCCAGGGGTAACCTGAGGCCAAAACCAGACGAGTAGATAAGTCCTTGATAAAAGGTCTGGTGTCTTTGAACCTGACCTACGAGGTCCCGGGTCAGGTCCCGGGTTCGAATCCCGGCCGGGGCAAATATTTGTATGATGAATACGAATATTTGTTCTCGGGTCTTGGATGTTTAATATGTATTTAAGTATGTATTTATCTATATAAGTATGTTTATCCGTTGCTTAGTACCCATAACACAAGCTTTGCTAAGCTTACTTTGGGGCTAAGGTCAATTGGTGTGAATTGTCCCGTGATATTTATTTATTTATTATTTGTTTACATAAGTAATTGATTATAACTGCCTCGGAGATTTTTATGACTTATGGTTTGACATTATGTCCTCTCGACTTACAAGTGTTCATAAATGAGGTTTGTGAATGCATTTATTTCAATTAAAACGTATTTTCCTTTACAGATGATCAATTAGTGACCAGACTTCTGATAATGAGGAAGTTTAGTTTACAAAAAGTGAAGGAAAAAATTGATAATTATTACACTGCAAGAAATAGTATGGTTGAATTGTTAAGCAACAGGGATCCGTTGGCACCTGAGCTGAACCAATATTTGAAGAGTGGTTCCTGGATCGTACTGCCGCGAAAAACCCCAGAAAAGCACAGAATTACCATATTCAAGTAAGAATCTACATTATCGTCAACATCATCTTAGCTATAGGGTAGAACGTCCACTGTAGAACATAGGCTTCCCCCATTACTTTCAGTTGCTTAGATTGGCATTAAAGAGCCAGAAACTGTTATATCCAACGGTTGATAACAGAGTTGGTGAATAGTTTAAAATTTAAAAAAATACTCTGCATAAAATGGGGATGATTGTTTTCCTTGCTTATCCAATGGATGGTGGTAGGGTATCGTCTTATCTAGGGGCACGGTAGTGCCCCCGCCAAGTCGAGCGCGAAGCAAGCACTGCCGTACCATCCTTTACTGAAACCATTTCGCCGCATTTTCAGGCCCCTATTTAAGAACCTCTGGATAAGACCAGAACGCAGAATTTTTTGTCATCCAGTAAGCGTAATTACATACTTAAAATCCAAAATTTCAAGTCTGTAGGTCATTTAGTTCCGAAGTTAAGCGAAAGCAAAGTTTCGTATTTATGACACTCACTCACTCATGATCATCAAAACACTCACTCATGATCATCAAAATAGAACTAGTACTTCCCATCAACTCAGAGAGCTGAAATTTGGTACAGAATTAGGGTTTAATGGCCACATAAAGGGAAAATTGTAAAAACTAGGATAATCGAAGAAAAAAACAAAGAAAAAAAAAACTGTGCCAAATAAGAAAATCTAATAAAATAAATCAATAAGCCCACGTTTCTACAAAAAAAAGTGAAACCGAAGTGGTGGGAACCAAAAACATTCTGTAAAAAACTAGCCAAGTCTCGATGAAGCTGCTTGTTTATCTCTAAAAAGTAATGAAATCTAGACAAAGTCGTGCCAAGCCTAAGTTCCTTACTACGATTTCTTTATTATTATAGTTAATGTTCTGTGACTTGGCCGTTGATTTGTATCCACTAACGTATATAAAAAAAAATAAGATATTTTTATTTTATTAGGTACTTTTTAGAGATAAACAAGCAGCTCCATCGAGACTTGGCTAGTTTTTTACAGAATGTTTTTGGTGGGATAAAAATTACGAAAATTATTTTACGGTTCAGGGATGCATTTTGTAAAATATAACGCTATATGTGTTAATTTTCGTTGGTACTACATGTAGCGAAATTAAAAGTAAAAGTGTAGACTGGAAGCTAACGTGTCATAGTTGACTAAAAGCTTAATATTTACCTCAAACCTGCTATAGGCGTGGCCCGACACGCTCTTGGTAGTTTTTACTGGTTCAGTTAACTGTATTGTACTATTGTTCTAAACATCCCCTTGCTCATTTATTGTTTCTTACATTTACATGATATTTAAGTACTTACCACTTGTTTTCATAAGTTTTTTTGCACAATACTATTGATTCAAATTAAAATAATGTATCGTAACTTTGAAGACTTTTTTCTATCATTAGGATGAAAAATTGCGACGGAAAATCAGTGATACAGCTAATAAAAGTGATATTTATGATTGCTGACTACAGACTGTGGAATGATACAGTTATGGGAGAACAATGTATCTTAGATTTTGAGAACATAACCGTTCAACTGGCAGTGCAGCTGACTCCCATGCTAATATCAAAGATCGTATTTTACGTTACTGTAAGTATTAGGTTTGGATCCATCAATAAATTCTTAATTTCTTTAAATATTAAAGAAGAAGGTGACTGAATTCATGATTAACCTACTGACATGTGTATGTATGTAAACTCTTTATTGAACTTATATATAAAATGTAAAAGTACATAGAGAGAAGTACAAAGCATCATCTAGTTAAGAGAGGAAAAATGATATAGCCAAACAGTCAAAATTACCTACGCGTGGAAAATTAGAAATACTAAAATATAATCTTTTTTCTTTCAGTCCTGCATTGGTGCTAAATTAAAAGGTTTGCATTTAGTCCATCTGCCAAAGCACGCAGCATTCATTTTCAGCTTGTTCAAGAAGTTAATGAAGCCAAAATTAGTGAAGAGGATTAAAGAATACAACAACTTTGAGGAGGTGATGATGGAATTTCCTGAAGATATATTTCCTAATGACTTGGGTGGAACTGATGATGTAACTTGTCAGGAAATAACTGGTGAGATAACACCGACACCTGCAAAGAATATCATCGTAGTAACTCATTTTCGATAACTTTTCAGGGCGGAACATCAAAGATTTATATTTTTTATAAAAAAAAACAGTTAAGTATTGGTACAAAACGGGTACATTATAATCAACAAAGCTAAAACTTAAAGAAAATGTGGTTGTTTTGTCACAAATACATTTCTTTTACCCTTTTTAGTGACATCACATTAAACACAATGAAAATTGTGTTGTAACTCAGACGTACCTACATAATTCTCTTTTCACCTAAATATTCAATATTAGTATAATAAATAGTTATGTTGAAGAATAAAAATGTAAATAGTAATAACATTTTTTTCATGCCATTGCGACAAAAGCGCTTTGAACGGACTATGGCGTAACTAAAGTTAGTATTTTATTAACCCAGTATACCTTTAGCTACAGTGTTCTTCCATGCCCTAACTTTTAAACGCAAAAGAGTTGTGATACACGGATAAGAGCTAAAAAAAGATAATTTTATTTCTTGCAAAATATGATTGTAACTCATACTTACATTGTAGCATTGGTATCTTAATGACATCACTCCTCTAATCCGTAGATATAATTAATTATTAGAGTAAAATAGTTTAAGGATTATCATTTTTATACCCTAACAGGGTGTCGTGTACCTACTATTTAATAATATGTCACCTAATGTAATGAACATGACTTATAAATGAATAAATGAATAAATGAATAAATGAACTCAAAATTGACAAAAAGTGAGTTACGATGATATTCCTTGCAGATATCGAGACTATAATAATGAGACCAGAGGCCGTATTGCCTAAAGTTCCTGACGCTCGCGATCGCTATCAAATGACAGTTTAAGTATGCGAAATCTGTCATTTGAATGCGATCGCGAGCATCAGAAACACTAGGCCTCAGGTTGTTGTTCAAGGTATTGCTAATATGGTACGAATAGAAGTCGATAAACCAAAACTAAGATAGGATGTGATAAAGCCTGTCATTTTTAATGAAAATTTAAGTACCAGGCTGTGTAAAAATGTAATGTATGTGTGCCTAATTGTGGATACTATTTGGTGTCAATACGTTATTTTCAAGAGTATTTAAAATAAGAGTCATTGTTTCAAGGATTGTAGGTATTTTGACATCACCATTCAATGAACAGAATTTTTATCAGCTGTCAAAACGCTACTCCTCCATAGATTTTGATTAGTAATATAGCAAGCTGTGTCATCACTCATTTGACAACAGCATACTTAGTTTTATTGCTAATGTTAGGTATTTTTAGTAGAGTTACGTCGTGGAATCAGATAGTGATGTTAACTACCCTATAAGATTTTTAATACATAATGCACTGCGCTTTTTTATTTGTGATTTTGCTAAGGTTTTAAGGGATATTATGTTTTTTAGACGCCTGGGTGAGAACACTCTCTTCGCCCGATTGGAGACATTACTTTTTGAAGCAAGATTCTATTCGGAGTGACGAATCCAAACGAATTTCGGCAAAGCCGAGCAACTTTGGGATAGAAGGTTCTTTCAAGACACTCAATATTGATTGAGTAATTAGTACTCATAATACTGATATTTCATTAAAGTTAATTACATTATAGTCACTATAATATAGTGGATAGTATGTAAGCAATTTGTAAATGTATTGTAAATCTTGTAAAGTTTCAGGAATAAATAAAATAGAATGAAATAAAATTAATGCTTTATTACCATCAAAATACTTATCATTTTCAACTCTTAAATTTCTCTTTAACTATAAATCCTTTTTCTTAATTTGGCTATTATTTTTTCTTACTAATTAACATAATGCATCCATGATGATAATATATCTCTCCTTTTTATGTTATTGACTATATAGATGCATTAATTGTGAATAAGTACATACTACTAAATTTCTTTCACTATAAATGCTTTTTTTTGCATTCGGCTATTGTTTTTTCTTACTAATTAACCAAAATAATAACCAAATCCATGACAATGCATCTCTCCTTTTTATTTTATTTAGTATAATATATATGTCGGAACGTCGGAATACTGGCCACACCGGTGACTGTTGGAAAAGATGTTTATTTTAATTTAAGATCGAACTGTCAATAGTCAACTATGATGATTGTTTAATCACGTTCATTTAAATGCTTCTTTAATTATTATTGCTTTATCGAAACGTCAGGTGATGACAGGTCATGTCAGGTATCACTTGGGGGTGGTCTGTGTTTAGTTCATACTGAATCTGCGGGTAGGTCGATATACGTCAGAATGACATTTAATGTCGGTTATAAAACGGGGACGACAGTCTTGATCGAGGAGTCGCACGGAGCACAAGTGTCTAACGTAATCCATTTGCATCGACTAAGTGCTTTGAGTTTAATTGCCAATTATTAGTGATTTTGTGTACTTAGTGCTTGTGCACCTAATAGCAGTCCTTATTTCTGAGATTGAGAGAGATTTGAAATAAAGACCACGCAGTGTATGGGCGCAAGCACAGAACTCTCCGCGTTTTGATAATTGCTTAGCATCCTTCGTTACTTACGAACCGTGCAGTAGCTTCAATGTTAATTTGAGCCTTAATTGAATAAAGATTGGCTTTACAAGAGAAACACGAGTGTAATCATTTCTATCATATTGACTGTCCTTGAAGAGGGCTAAGGATGGAGAGCAGAACTCGGCTATGCTGAACATATATCCTGACACATCTGTATACCTGTCTATCTATCTCTCCGTGCGATTATAATTCGACAGGTAAATAATGCTACCCACTTAAGTAAGAAAAGAAAGAAAATAGTATCGCCCTCTTTACCTGCCCACACAACCCAACCATCGTTCTCCGATATATAGATGCATTAATTTTGACTAAGTACAATTATATATATATGTACTAATTTAAATCATTTTAACTATAAATGCTTTTTTTTACATTCGGCTATTGTTTTTTCTTACTAATTAACCAAAACAATAACTTAATCTGTGATAGTGACCAAATTGACAATAACCAAATCTGTGGTAATGAATCTCTCCTTTTTATTTTATTGACTATAGTAGATGCATTAATTTTGATTAAGTGCATACTAATCTAAATCTAGTTTTTTAAATGTGCCTGCCAAGAATTCTTCATTATTGTTTGCACCAGGCCTCTTCTTCTCATCAGATATTTCCTTGCATCCTTTTAGTAAGTATTGCTTCGTCTTTTCTGTTCTAAATTCTTTCTGGTACATATCTAAAAAAATAGTTAGAACCATTATTAATCATATAAGTAATTAAATTATAATCGATACATATTAAGTTTGTCACTATTTTGAAAAATTATATAAGTAGAGTTGCACATTTATAGGATAAACACCTCTTCGAAGGAATCTATGTAAATAGTCTAAATCTCAAGATGGCGTGAAAAATGTGCACCTTGCATTTAATAACGAGTGAGATTCTAAAGTCTTTTTAGATTCGAACCTAACTAAAGCAGTAACAAGAAACTTTCTTTTTTATTAAAGTTGAATGAAAAATGATTTTCTATTTTATTTATTTATTAGGTATTTCAACTACTTCGAGGTAAGTGATTCAGAGAAGATGTTTATCGAATATCCATTTAGCCAATATTAAAACACCTTTGACGAGTAGAAAATTTCACTTAAGCGACAGACTTTTTAGATTACGTAGTGTTTTCCAATAAATAAATGCTACAGATACAGATGGCGCTGTCGCCATAGACACAGTAGCTCCGTGTTTAATTTAATTAAAAAAATAGTTTTTCTCAATACTTATTCAAAGTTTCAAGTTATGTTAATGTATATAGTTACAACTAAGCTGTGTAAGTGTTATCTATCCAATATAATAATTTAGTGCAGAGATAGACAGTGATAAACTGTTTGAGTGGAATCGTTGATAAAACTTTTAAAACATTTAGAGTGATGTGAACAATACAAAACCTTGTGAATTTAAGCAACTATTAGTAAAACCAAAATATAAAAAAACGCAGTACTTGTGAAATTTTAACCAAAAAAATTGTGTGGAAAAAACGTTACAACGCTTAAATCATTCAAAAAGCGCGCGACCGCGGCGCGGCCGATAATTTCCAAAAATCGCTGCATCGTCTGCGTCGGTGTCGCGGAATCCAGTCGGCTAACTCGTGATAATAATTAGATTTTAATTCTGGTGATCTATGAGGACGATTATCTGCTGTGACTGAATTGACTAACTGATTAATAACAAAGTGTTTCGGAATTCACTAAATGCATCAGAACACTGTTTCCATAAATTCAAATCTTAGCATCAATTTCGTAACGCCCGCCAGTGATAACAGTGAGGACCAGTCGAACGCGTAAACGACGCGATATACAGCGCACTTACGTCGTTCTTCTCGCGAGCTCATCAGCGCGTCGCTCGCTAGTTGCTCGCGCATGCGCTGATCGCAAGAATAATCACTCGCTGTGTTGTGGATGGTTTACATTGCCGCTTTGCAGTACATTGCAGGTTATAATATAATAATTAAAATAAAAAAATAGAAAGCATGGCTTTTTCTGGTGGAAGCAAAAAAACTAAGTGTTCGAAATGCGCAAGTGAAATAATTGGCAAAGAATTTTTAAAATGTTGCACTTGCAACTCCATTCTGCATCTCGATTGTACTACAAACGTTACATTTAAAAGATTCATAATCATGTCAAATAGCAGCAAACAATCTTGGAAGTGTGCGGGATGTCACTCTACATCTAATAATAACAGACACAAAATGCCGAACCAAGAACACAGCAAGGACGAAATGGACAATATTACGTATAGGAAAAAGCCGTTGGAAAATACAAATAAAACACCATCTTCGTCGGATAGTAACAGAACTGTAGGCGAAAATTATAGGATCAATCTCTGTACAAGAAACTCATTCGACTGTCTATCTGATTCTGAGGATCAGGAGAGCTCGCCCTTGTCTTCATCATCAAGGCGAAATGCCAATGTAAGTAGAAATTGCTCCCAATCTAATAATAAGCATCAAAACGATCTTGAACTCATGAAACACAAAATGAATGTACTTCTAGAAAAATTAAAATATGCTGAGCAAGAAATTGAAAAATTACGGTTCGAAAACAGCAATCTAAAAGGATTAGTAGAAGAGAACACCAGTAGATTGAACGATTTAAATCAGATCTGTGAGTCAAACACAAAAAGTAAATCACACAGGAAAAAGAGGAGAACTCGTCATAATTCTGATTTATCTTCTGATATGGAAACAAACGAATTAAAACAGATTACAAACTATCAGAACATGCCTTCAAAGACAGACGTAAATCAAACTACTCATGCGGATGTGGAGAATCATGAGAAAGACTTGGTGAGCCGCAACTCATCAAGTGGAGCTACCTCGTCCCCAGATGCGATCGTCACCGACTGTGAAGAACACATGGCTCGGGTGGATAGGAAAAGTAAAATTTGCATGCTAAGCACAGACAACAAGAATAAAATGCTGATGATTAACAATTACTTAACCAAAGATTACGAGCTATGCCACTACCTGACCCCGGATGCAGGTGTCAGGCGTCTCCTACATAATTTACATAGTAAAGTGGGTAATTATACGATGAAAGACTACTGTATTATATTCATAGGTGAAGAAGATTTCAGGAAATCACAAAACTATTTCAGTCTAGTGTCTTTTATTAAGAGTACTATACGAAGTATTTCGCACACTAACGTAATCTTATGTGTTCCCATCTTTAACTGTAGTCACTTTGCTAACATTTACAATAAAAGAGTAGAAGTCTTCAATGATATTTTGTCTTCTGACGAGACAATACATGAAATTGCATATTTACTTGATTCTAATCTGCATCTAACTTATGATAAAAAAATGTTTAATAAGTATTCTGGACATATAAATAACAATGGAATTAAGGTAGTTTTTCAAGATCTGAACATTTTACTAGGACTCATAGAAGAAGAAAATATTTTTTTTCGTCAATAATCAAGTCAATAGTAACATCATATTTAACAACTGTCATATCCCCCCTACAGAACAAACCAATCGTAAATTAAGTATTTTCTATCAAAATGTCTGCGGTATAATGACAAAAAAAAGTGAACTAGATATATTTTTGGGAAATACGGGATACGAACTGCCTAATTATGTATGTTTAACAGAACACTTTTTAAATAGGAATAACGTTGATCTTTTTTCACTAACTAATTATGATTTAATCTCATCTAATACAAGACTTAATATGAAAAGAGGAGGTAGTCTAATAATGGGACTTAACGATTGTACCTATGAAGATCTGGAAATATGTAAAAAACTGTACAAAATGGTATATTTTGAAGTGTGTGGTGTCAAGGACATTACAAGTAATTTAAATATTTGCTGTATTTACAGGAATGATGACAAAAAGTTTTTTGACAACTTCCTGGAACAACTCGAAAAACTTCTGGAATATTTCTTTAACAAAGATTGTATTATATGTGGTGACTTTAATGTAGACTTGTTTAAAGATAATGAGCAAAGAACCAAATTTAAAACTTTGTTACAATGCTATAACTTCAGACCATTAATCTCATCGACAACGTACAGTTGTCGTAATGCTCAATCATGTCTGGACAACTTTCTAACGAATCTTCCCGAGTCGTCTGTGAATGATATTAAGATAGATTTTAACGGACTGTCAGATGGACATGCAGGGCTGTTCTGTAATGTAAATTGTGCAAACTGTGACAAATCTAACAATAAGAAGCAAAGGATTGTTATCAAACGACGACTTTTAAATAGCAAAAACAATGATGACTTTCGGAAACATATTATAGGAGTAAAATGGGACAGTTTAGGAGTAAATGAGTTTTTGGAAATATTTTACGATATCTTTAGAAAGAGTTTTCCAAAGCATAATGTGACTATTAAAGCCAACAATAGTGATAATAAGTTAGCATGGATAACACGAGGAATAAAAATATCAAGTCAAATGAAACGCTTCCTATTGAGTAGTGATTCAGCCATCAATAATGAAACAGTTATCACTTACAAAAACAACTACATTAAAATTTACAGGAGTGTTATCAGATTTGCTAAGAAAAACTCAGTGCAAGCTGCTATTAATAAGTCTAAAAATAATGCTAAACAAATTTGGAAAGTAGTCAATAAACACCGGAATAAAAAATCTTTTAAAGGGCATAAAAAAATACTTCTCAAAGTAAACAATAAAATCATAGAGAATACGCAGGAAATTGCTTCAGTTTTTTCATCTACTTTTAGGAAGGATGTAGGTCTATCATCCAATGTAAGTTTTAATAGTATAAAGAATGTTTTGCATGAAAACACCACTACTGTACTTTCAGATATGTTGTGGGAATACGTTACACCCTTAGAGATAATTTCTATAGTTAATAACATGGAGATGAAAAAGTCGACCGGTATTGATGAAATTCCAATATCATTGATCAAAGATAATATTGACATACTAGCAGTGCCGCTATCAATTTTCTTTAACAATTGCTACGAGGAAGGTATTTTTCCGGAACAACTAAAGCAGGCCAAGGTAGTACCGGTGCACAAAAAAGGTTCTAAAAGTGACCCTCAAAAATACAGGCCCATATCACTCCTATCAATTTTATCAAAAATATTTGAAAAACTAATTAAGTCACGACTTCTTAAACATTTGAAAGGTCACATAGTAATTAATGACAGACAGTACGGGTATCAAACAAATAGAGGCACTGTTGACGCAATCGAAAAACTCCTTGATGATGTCGTTATTAACATTAACGATAAACGCAAGGTTGCGGGACTATTTCTAGACTTAACTTGTGCATTCGACACTGTAGAACACGAAATCCTTCTGGGCAAGTTAGAATATTATGGTGTGAGAGGTAAAGTACTACAGCTTTTGAAGTCATATTTAGGGAACAGAAAGTTTCGTGTAGAAATAAATTCAACTGAAAATAATCATCAAAATATTTACAGGTCAAAATTAGCTGACGTTGAAAGAGGAGTGCCACAAGGCTCAATTCTGGGCCCTTTATTTTTTTCCATTTTTATTAATGATTTGATTGATTATGTTAACAGACAATTTAGAGATGTTAGGGTAATAGTATTTGCAGATGACACAAATGCCATTATATCAGCGAATAACATCGAAGACCTTAATTTTAAAGTAAATGATGTTCTTAGATGTTTTCAGTTTTGGTTCAATATAAATAGATTGCATTTAAATATGAACAAAACACAAATAATTTTATTTAAAACGACGTCTAGGAACACGGAATCTCTTAGTGTAAATTTAGATGGTATAGATATCATGTCGGTAGATTGGGTCAAATTCCTTGGAGTACGAATTGACTGCAATCTTAACTGGAAAGAAGAACTGAAGGCATTAGAAAGCTATATCAGCTCGTCTTGTTATGCGCTGAGAAGCCTTAGAGACGAACTCACAGTACAACAACTTACCATGGTCTATTATTCCCTAGTAGAATCACGCCTACGATGCAGTATAAAATTTTGGGGTCAAAGTTTCGCTTACAATATCAAAAAGGCATTTGTTGCACAGAAACGAGCTATAAGAACCATTGTGCGAATCCCATCCTGGCAATCTTGTAGAGAATATTTCACCAAATTAAATATCCTAACAGTTCCCTCTCTTTACATTTTGACCCTATTAACTGATGTTGTTAAACACCCAGAAAAATTTGAGACACACGACCAAAGAGCATGTAGACAAAACACTCGTAGAAAAGATTTATTTAAATCCATTGCACCATCCCTAGAAGTAGTTCAGCACAGTACTAGAAACCAAACAGTAAAATTATACAATAGTCTTCCCACTGACTTAAAATCCATAAATTGCGTTAAATTGTTCAAAAGGCGACTCAGGGTTTATTTGATAAGTAAATGTTTTTATGATATTAATGATTTTATTAACGATAGTTTAAATTAGTTATAAGAAATGTTTTACCAGTTTCCTTAGTTGTTGTTTTTTTATTTATATGTTTATTAGGTTAAGATTTAACAAGAGGCTATATGTAATAGTTTTTAATATCCAACACAATTTGTATTGTTATGGAAATAAATTGAAAATTGAAATTGAAATTGAAATACGAAACCAATTGAAAAAGTCTTACTATCGATTCTTCAAAGCAGTCGATAGTATCGATATCAATAAAAATTATTTCTCTAAACTTCAAAACTATGGAAAAAAATGAGAAGGAATTTTAGTAAGTCCCAGTTTGTACTGTAACCAGTGTCGACGGCAATACGTGTTCATAAATACACACTGAAATCTTGTCTTAACGGCGGCCTTACCCATTGCGAGGCGAGAAAAGTATGCGAAAATATCAGTAAAAAATCTATATTTTTTTAAATTTCTTTGGGTTGTTGCACGAGGCCCTTGCAAGAGCGAGGCCCCGGGTTATTGCCCTGTTCATTACCCCCTAAGGCCGCCGCTGTCTTGTCAATTAAGTTGTCTATTAAGTATTATTGGAAGCTTCTATTCGATAAAATAATATTTCTTAAACAATAGTAATAAGAATTTTACTACGAGACCATTTTTTACCGGTACTTATGTGCTGCCATCTGACGCGGACTAGCGGTAAGATAATTAACAGCTGCTTTTAAAAAATATACTTAGCCATCAATTGATACATGTATCTAAAGGCATTGTAAAATCTAGACTTCTAAACACGTGGTAACGTGTCAAGCCAAATTCAAGCTAACAGAACTGGCTAACGTAGGTAATTGAATTAATCATGCTCAGGTGAACATTTTTTTAATCAGCGTGTTTCGCTGGTATACTATTTCCTCTTGTTGAAAACTATCGATAGTATCGAACCGATACTATTGGTCAGCGCATCGATATTGTTATAGATTATATTGACAGCCAAACGATATTCGACTTTCGATCGTAACTTAAGCACCTCGATCGGACAAAACTGATTTTACAGCAATTCTAAGACTATCAAAGTGGTCCCAATTATGTAAAAATCACCACTTATCAAGATGTTTTCACCTTTTAACTCCTCCATACTATAGTCTTCCCCTCCATAGTCGCTGGGCAAACATTCCTTAGGTAGCGCCTTGTGTAGCTCTTCTAGATTAGAGTGTAATACTAATCGATCCAATAACTTCGGTTTCATAAACTTCTTGAAGAAATTTAATATTTGCTGTCCAATAGAAGGGGCGTTTAAAACGTGAATTGCAAATACTTTTAACGCCAAACCCTCCTGAAATTTGAAAGACTGTAAAAATAGTTGAACAGGTTGTATTGGATAGCGAATACCGATCACCGAATACCAACTAGCGAATACTTGGCGGCAGGATTGTGGAAGCGACCGGAATCGTATTATGGTCCTATAACAAGCTGGTAAAGATATCGTCAATATATACTCACTTGGAACATTTGTGATGCTCGCTGAACAACCATTGGGTTGAGCCTCAAAAGGTGACCTAGTGTGATGTTCTTTAAGTCTATGAGCCATATTTCACCAAGCATGTAGTCGTACTTTACTCGTAAGTCGCCGATCTATAAATAATAATATAACTGCTATTTTGAAAACGCAGAGATAATACTAAATATTACAAACTAAATTAAAAACTAAAAGTAAAATAAAGGTAACTAATAACTAAACTATAAACTAGAAAAAAAATGTAAATGGAACCCCCCGCTATTTTAACATGAAACTACCGTGAGACTCACTCATATTAAATGATATGGTAACGGATAACTCACGTCTTAAATCGAGTTTAGCTTGACATGTTTCGGGTTATTTCGAAACCCTTCTTCTAAGGAGCACGCGACTCGGCGGCCGCCGCAACGGTTTACTAATGATTCGGCGAAAATTATGTAGCAAATTATTTGCTTCCAAACTATTTATCCCATATTTTTATTAAGGCGAAATGTTATTTCCTAACTCAACATTTCGCACTGATATCATTTAACAACTAATCATTTGATAAATTATTATTATGCAAAGTATTACCTGCGATTTTTTTAAGATGTCATTTATGTTCTGGTCAAAATGTATTGATTGGCATACCTCAACTTAGCAACATATTGAATGGCATCCAATCTACTTTCCTAGTGGCAGGTTATACTGGCTGCTATAAAAAAAAAACCTAACATCGAAGGCTAGCCTTCTGAACCTAAACAATCCAAGTCGCTTGGTCCAAGTCGGCTGCTGAAATAACATTTCGCCTTAATAAAAATATGGGATAAATAGTTTGGGAGCAAATAATTTGCTACATAATTTTCGCCGAATCATTAGTAAACCGTTGCGGCAGCCGCCGAGTCGCATGCTCCTTAGAAGAAGGGTTTCGAAATAACCCGAAACATGTCGAGCTAAACTCGATTTAAGACGTGAGTTATCCGTTACCATATCATTTAATAATATTAACTGATTCGTAAATACTTCTTAATTTTATAGATCTGTGTGTAAGACCTGGGAAACTAAACTTACAACCTTACACACCGCAAATTTGAGAAGATCTGACAAAAAATCAACATAAACACTGCATTTTTTTTTTCTAAATCCTTAGCGTTGAACTAAATTATTGCACTTACTATAAAAGAGTTTCTAAAGATTTCTTCGCACGACATAGAACTAGGGTTGGGATCAAAAAACTGAATGACAGTGATTCTTTTGTCCTCAAATTTCTTACGAGTTACTGCATGACGACTGAAAATAAAGCAACGATATTAAATAAATAAATATCATGGGACACTGACACCAATTGACCTAGTCCCAAACTAAGCAAAGCTTGTACTATGGATACTAGGCAACGGATAAACATACTTATATAGTAAATACATATTAAAAACTGAAAGACCCGCGAGCAAACATTCGTATTATTCATACAAATATCTGCCCCGGCCGGGAATCGAACCCGGGACCTCAAGCTTTAGGTTCTCTAACTACTACGCAATCCGGTCGTAAAAAGTATTTTGATGTTATCCTAAGTATGTTAGGACAACGGCTCGAGTTGAGGCTATGCCAGTGCCACGCTGATTACATGCGATAACTTTATGATTTATTTTTTATTTTTAGATTGCTGTAGCTTACTAAAATGTGAAGAAGTCCCGGTCGCTAGATAATAGCTCTTTCCTGCATTGAACGAGGTCTGGTGACAAGGCCTTGTACTTGTAAAAATTGTCAATCCTTCGTTTCGTCTTCTCACGCGAGCCTTTGGACATAATAATTAATTTCTCTACCAACTCTTGATCTGAAATTAAAATAATAACAATGTCTTAAACTTTTGTGATTCTTCCTCATAAGTATCAGGAAGAGACTCAAATCGCCTAGATATTTTGATCGGGTGCGCCAAAGCTCATATAAAATTGCAAATTCGATTATTGAAACTTCGAAAATGTATCTCATACAATTTTACATCCTAATGATCACTATACATTTTTATTTTAGATAATAATCATTGGAACTTCGAATTTATTATATTCATAATGTGATTCAATATAAATACTGCTATTGCTACAATTTATGTATATATCATTATTCAACATATCGATTTCAGGCAATAACATTTGGTATTATACATATTTTAAAACATACATTTGTTTATTGCTGATTTACCCATGCATAAATGCAAGTAAATTCCAAATAAGAAACTAAAAAAACAACTAAAAAGTCATTTAAGTCAGAATTGTGATCTAAATACTGCCAAAAATTGGTCAGGTTAAGGTTAGAACTGCGATCCTCACGGAACCGAAATCCTACCAGAGAAGTGGGTTAGGTTAGGTTAGAACTGCGACCCGCACAGAACCAAAATACTGCTAGAAAAGTGGGTTAGGTTAGGTTAGAACTGCGACCCTCACAGAACCGAAATTCTGCCAGAAAAATGGGTTAGGTTAGGTTAGAACTGCGATGATTATATGAAATAAGTTTATAAATAAAGAAATTCTTCTAAATAACATTATAGGTATACATGAAATCTCAGTGTTGACATTATGAGTAAAAACAATCGGAATAGGTATCATTATGAACAATGTAGGTAGTAGTAAAAATAATTATTTTAAAAATATATAACAAACAACTTTCGGAGAAATGATGATTATGATTACAAAGCGGTATTATTAAAATTAATCGATCAAAAAATTGTATATGAGCCAATATGGACCCATTTTGATCACATCGCAGCGATCGTGGGCATGAGTAGTAAGTAGTCTAAGATCCGAACTTGAAAAGATCTTCACCGGTCTGATAATAGAATGAAACCAATTTTATAATAAATTTAGTATATTAGAAAATATGTTAGAAATGGATTTGCTAAAAAAATCCTGGACAGGCTATTTTTAATAAAAAAATAAAATTATTTTTAGTATTTTTTTTTGTTGCATCATCGAGATAACAAGAAAATTTTATATTGACTTATAGTATAAAACCTATAGAATAAGTAGACGTTGGGTTTGCTATTGTTTACCTGGACGAACTACTGGGTTGCCAGGTATAAACTTAAACAGTTATGTCAATGCCAGTTACTCTCCCTTGATTAGATAATAGAACTAATTGTATATGGACGTAAGCGCTGTTTTATTGTGAACACGTTGATATAGGGTTGTCTGCATTTAAATAAAAACCATTAAAAATTATTAAAAAAAAATAGCCTGTCCAGGATTTTTTTTTGTAAAACCATTTCTAAACTACATTTGATTCTATTATCAGACCGGTGCAGATCTTTTCAAGTTCGGATCTTCTACTATAGACACTGTAGCATACTATAGTACATAGCATAGCAGAGTATATTGTATTCCATTTCAATTTGTAATAAGCGTAAACAAAGACGCTATTAACCGGTTATTTCATCAAAGCCATTAACCCAACCATAGACATTTAGTGATGTGAAAACCTAGAACCTATTGCAAAACAATTAATCTGTTCAGTAAATCGATTATTTATTAATTGAATAGATCAACGTATTTTGTCTATTTTATTATTTACAATACTTGATTTTATTCCAAAGTGTTTATAATAAGACTGTTTATTCAATTATAAAAGCAGTAACTATTTTTTAATTTTAAGGTTAATAAATTATAATCGCTTATTCAATCTAGTATTAATCGATTTTTAAAATGTCAAAATTTCCATCATCTATACGCTAGTCTATGCTAATAAAGATTATATTTACACATATTTCATTCAAGAAATAACGTCAAATTTTGACGAAGATTTTTCAAATGAAAAATAAATTAATATTGAAATCAAATGAATTTTTGTGAAATAGTGATTATTCAAATAAATGTATTATTGATTCGATCCAGTGGGTGTTATACAAGAATTTTGATGAAATCGGTTGGTTTACAATTTTAATAAATTCGATAGGCATAACGTATAGCATGGTGTAGTATGTAGTTCTCGAGACTACTTTAGTTTATGTTTATTTTTTACATATAAAAGTTAAAACTTAAAATTTGTGCGAAACTCTCAATGCGTAAATCCAATTCACATTTGAAGGTTTTTTAGTTAATAATAACTACAATATAATACAATAATGTATACATATATTTTTTTCTAACTTACTAATGCCTCCTTCGACTAAATGTGGTTGCATCTCGAACCATTCCATTATAGCGTCCACATCCTCTTGCATACCTTTTTCAGTGAAACCATGGTATTTCAGTACCCTCATCTTTTCTTCTTCAGTGTACGAAAATAAACTGAATTGTTCCATCTTGAAAAAAATAAAAGGAAGTTCAACGAAATTAAATTAATACCAAATTCCAAGCCGATGCCATTAACCGTTGAAGACTTCCGTCCTGTGGAGACGATCCTGGCTGGAGTACCAGACTATTAATTATATTGTCACGTAATTAACATAAGTATACCAAATTTGCAAGATTTTATTACAGACAGAACAGATTACGGGAAAAGTGAAACTAAATAAAAACCTAAAAAGCTTGTGAAAAGCAGACAAAATGTAATATAAACATTCACACTATTTCCTCGCTCTATTTATGAGGGAGGCCTTTTTCTAGCAGTGGACGTCCTATGGCTGACATGATGATGACTCTATTCACTATTATGCAGCAAACTATGAACTAAAATGTAACCAGTAAATGTCAGTAAAAGTTGGAGTAGTGTGGATGTAAATACAGTTTACCAGCGCACTAATGTCTGCACCAAAAAACGTGGATAAATATCTGATACGACTCTTTCTTGGGCCGGTAGGACGGGTGTGCTCGGCTTTGGTATTCGCAGTTAAGCCAAACATTATAAGATACAATTTGTTTTGGACGATAGTTATTTTATTAACCTATAGATGTCGCTACACCGTGAAAAAACCGACTAACGTTTTGTTGTTACATAATGTATAAGAAATGTATTTGATTGAGTATTAAAGGGTTGATTTTTGTTAACTTCTTCTCCGACTATTATTTTCCCTGATAAAATCCATCCTAGGTATGTTTGTAAAGCTGTAGGAGATCCTGGGATTCCCTTTATAGGGCCAGATGCCGTATTGCCTAATGTTTCTGACACACGCGATCGCAATCAAATGACATATTTCGCATACAAAAACTATCATTTGATTGCGATCGCGAGTATCAGAAACGTTAGGCAATAAGGCCTCTGGTTGTATAAATTTATTATACACAATTAAAGTAACTTTAATACAGCGATGATTAATCGAAACAGTCAATGTGATTCGAAAGATAATTATGTAGAAAAATATTGATTTATCTAAGAGAGACTACTAAGACAAAGTATTTAAGGAAGTATACAAAAATGATAACATTTACCTTTATTTCTAATACAGTCCAGTTTTTGAACGTCCAACTAACGACACAGTAACCTTACATTTGATCAAAATATAATATGTTAAAACGTGCATATACAGAGGTGTACCAAACTAGTTTTGTAAACCGGTTCTGTTAAGTTAAATTATGGCACTAACCTTTTCATTAAGGAAAAGAATTGCCACTATAAGATTGCGGTTCTTTTTTTCATAAGGTAAATTATAGGGAAAAATCAGTTTTTATTCAATTTCATGGTTGTCTCAAAAAATATGTGACGTTTGGGCTTTTTCACTGGAATAATATTAATTTTAATGGTAATTATTCTCTGATTACAATGTTTTTCCTTCTCTGCTAACACCATCGCTTTGCTCCTCTGGAAAACGCGGAGGAGCAAAGTAAAAATACTGCAGTTCATTGATATGTGTCTCTACAAAGTAACTTCCAAGTTTTTGTTATCTGCTATGCTCTAACAGAAAGCTTATTTTTAATACCTATTTTACAGTTTTTGTATTCGAAATCTGTCATTTGATTGCGATCGCGAGCGTCAGAAACGTTAGGCAATAGGTACGGTCTCAAAGGTCGTATTGTCTAATCTGACGATCACGATCTTACTCAACATCTTTTATTACCCTCGTCTTATACCGTGCAATAGAAAGAGGTGAACGATTGTGATTCCAAGTGTGTTAGACAATAAGGCAAACCTTTATTGATCAACATGTCATTATTTTATAAAAACATTAATAACCTGACTATGACGTCGCATAAAAGATTTTTTGCGATTAATGGTGACTTTCCACCGGCGAGGCCAGACGACACGAGGCGAGACGAGAAATGGAATTTGTTTTCACGCGCGTCCGCCGTGAGCCGCCGCGGGTCGCGCGTGCGCCGCCATACAGATTTAAATTCACGGCTCGCCTCTCCGGTGGAATATCACCTTTATTCGTCGCCATCCCTGAACTTGACTGGTGACGTGGTATCAACCGAGCGATAAAACTACTCGTTCACAAATTACGTGACTTTTATATTGACGACTACATTGTCAAGGTCTTTAGATAGTGTTTCTTTCTTGTTGAACTTTTCTGCTCTGTTACTACTAGTATGCCAACTTTTTAATGTAGAAAATTAAGAAAAAAACAATTGAAAAGCGTGAACACAACGCAATGAGGGTATTTTCTTCTGAAATAATGTGTAAGTGGGTAAGGTACATTATAGTCGACATAGCAGAAAATTATTAGCAACTAACAAAATTAAGTGTCATGACGGAGAAGAATAACTAACTAATTTGGCTCAGCGACCCAAAGAGGGTCTTGGCCTCCGAAACGAGAGCATGCCATCGTCCCGATCGTGCGCAGCCTCTTGCCAGTCGTCGACTTTAAGACGTCGCAGATCCGCCTGTACACTGTCCTCCCAGCGGTACCTGGGTCGCCCAACCGGGCGGCGGCCGCCGGGCGACGGAGAAGAATACAATTACAATTAATAATTAATCGCGGATCGAACCCGGGACCTCAAGCTTCGTAGTCAGGTTCTACCACTAGTCTATCCGGTCGGTAATAACAAAAATAGAGTAAACTTGGGTTCAATAAAAAAATCATTCCAATCATGCGTTTATTTATCGTAAAATTCATTCATAAATAATATGTTAAATATATACAAAACCTAAACGCATACACAAAAACAAACATTGCTAACCCAGAAAAAAAATGTACATATAAAATTCTGAAAGCAAAATCCTGTATTCAAGCATTGCTAATTTACCGTTATTTCTAAATAAATACAATTAATGACAGTCATGTCTAAGCATAAGTAATTAACTAAATCAGATTAGGTTTACCTTTAGACTGTACTAGGTACAATTATTTGTTTTTACAGTTTATCGCTTCGATTCTTTTTTTCCAAATTAGTTATTAACTAAAACACATAAAAAACAGATAGGTACCTAACATTAGTTGTGCTAAAAATCAAACCAGCTTGTTATCATTCCTATGATTTTTGTTTTACACCAACCTGAGCGTTGAAATTTCTTCTTTGCATTGATATTTTTCATTTAGTTTTCTCAAAAAAATTTTTTTTTTAAGATTTAATCTACGCATAAAGTCCTGAAGGACCCAGACATACCAGAATATTGATCACTGAATGTGCTTGTGAGCCTCCGAGATTCGTTAGTAGTTGCTTTTTCCATAAACTTCATACAATTTATGTGTGACTCAGAACACAATTCCTTATAAAGATCATCTGAAAAAAAAAATCATAATTCATGGACAATATTTCATAAAAAAATCTTTAATTTCATTTGCAACGTACTTGAGAAAAACTACTGTAATTTTTTTAGAGTTCCGTAATCTTACACGGCTTTAATTTATCTATCCGTAGGTCCAGCAGGGCTACTACGAAACTCGTCGTCGTCCCTCTCGCTCTCGTATTAAATATAAGTGTCAGAGGGACCGCACAACACGAACTTCGAGTTTCATAGTAGCCCTACAGTCGCTATCAGATTTTTCGGAGCGGCCAAGGTGGTAAAAATATCGGCACATGCACTCTATTATTAAGGTAGTAGAGTTCATGTTGCGATATTCTTCACCACCTTGATCGCTCCAAAATATCTGAGATGGCAACTGTCCCTCCGAGGCTTAAATTAACTTAGAGACGGAAAAGAAAATAACTGAAAAGGTGTAATTTGGCATAAGTGTAGTAGAAGCAAAGAAACAAAATAAAAAGGATTAAAGATGGTTCCCTTAAACAATTAAGATATACGAGTATATATTTTTTCTAAATCCATAACGGAGGATATGGGTTGGATATGTCTTTTAGAAACATTATAGTTTTGCTGAGTACCTATTCGAATTACGGATGCGTTTACAAAATACTAGTCTGTAAAATGATTTTTTTTGTTTTCGAACTAAGTATGTCCCTTTACTAGTTACATAATATAAAAACGTTGAAAATTAAAACCATCGCAGCTTAGTAGGCTTTAACGAGTGTATTAGTCGTTCGAATCTTATGGGCTTGTTTCACTACTCATTGATGTATTTTAGGCGTCATCCCATCACAAATATCTTAAAGATAAAATTTATCAATATGTGGTGAAACAGGCTCTAATTTTGTATATTTACCGAATAATATGACGGAACTCTACACAGCGTATAATCCAACATGCTCTTGACCAGTTTTAAATGTAAGATCATCAAGATACACAAGAATAACTACAATTACTTGTACTCGTAATTGTAGTGTAAGTACCAGATGACGTAAATATACTGCTCGGAAAACAATGCTTTGTTTGTTGTAAAATTACATGAATGCAAATAACAATGTACTACTATTTTCTTGTCTTCAATATTGAGAATAAGCCAATGAATGAAGGTTATAATGATTAATTATGCTATCATCAACTTTAATGACAAGTAAACAAAGAAAGATCTTTCGGAAGAACTAGAAACCACGTAGTAAAATGTTACTTGATTTTGTTATTAATGCTTCGCAAAATATTTGACTAAGGCTCTGTTATGAGAAAATGGTGTAACAAGGTGTTTTTAAAATAATCAAGAATATTCTAGCAGGTCTAGTTGTTTAGGTATAAGTAAACATACCTGTTGTTTTAATAATGTCATCATTATCATCAACATATATCAGCCAAAAGACGTCTACTGCTGGACATAGGCCTCCCCCAAGACTATCCACTTAATATTTTTTAATGTGATTGACAAAAATGTTTCCATACTATAGCAATTGGCAGAGAGTGTCCAGAGTCAAAGGCAAGACAACGTTTTGAATCAACAATTCCAATGGACAGCGTTTACCATGCTATAAAAGAAATACTCCAGCAGTGGACTGAAATGAGCCGTTGATAATGATGGTGGAATAAAGCCTCATGCAAAAATAACTTGTTTTTCAAAGAAATACTATGGAGTACAAACTTAAATTTGTCGTCTCTTAAATTATTTTGCCTTTAATTTGCAAATCCGACTCTAAATAAAAACGAAAATAGTTTTAAACTACATATTATTCACATAAACTAAATAAAGTATACTAACCAGTAATTTCTTTGCAAGTTCTGTTATATTCGCCACCAATATCGTTTGGTAAAATGGATTTGTCTATGTGTTGATGGAGTGACTCGTACGATGTGTGAACATGAATTCTTTTAGCTAGTTTAGCACTCAAAAGTTGCTTGTAAAATAGGACGATAGTGTCAACGAATTTCGAGGAGCTTATTATGTGCAAAGCTTTCAGTCTGAAAGCAAATGCGTCCTGAAAAAAAAAACAATAAAATAACTTTTTATTGTACACAAAACATAAGTATTTTAAAATTAAATTGAATCGGGTCTATTTTCTTAAATTATTTTTTGTTTGAAAAAAAAGTTTGTAAATAGCAAAACTATCATAGTTGTTAGTCAAATAAATGAGAAATTAGAGGTATGTAAGCTGGACTTCTGATATAACAAGTAGTCTATACTTTTTATCCCATTATTTCCACGTGAAATCGCAAAATGTGAACCGCTAATGTAGAGATTATTTTGCACGGACGTTCATCATGCAAAGTAGATGAAGACCAAGAAGCAAAGTGTTAATTTAAAAATCTGTGAGGATTTATTAAAATCTCGGAATTCCAGTTCTACTACTCTGTCTGATTTATGCGAGTGAAGCCAAGTGTACAAGCAAGTTTGAAATAAATTATTTTATACAGTTTTATTTACTTACTGTCATGATTGTGAACCCTTTATGTACGACTATCGGATTTAGCTTGCTAACCATTTGCAAGGAAAATTCCTTCACATCCGATATAATCACTGTGCTCGCAGCATAATCATGGTTAAGGGTGTATTGCAAAATCTAGACGAATAAATGAACAAAATCTGAATATTTATCCTGTTAGGTACTACTAGACCTCAAAGTACTCTAAAGTGTATCTGTCTGTGGCATTGTAGCTTTTACACGAGTGGACCGATTTGAATGCGGTTATTTTATTTGAAATCAAAGTTTCTAGCGATGGTTCTTAGATATGTTTCATCAAAATCGGTTCAGGCGTTTTTGAGATATTGAACTTTTAAGTCATCAAGTCGGGGTTTTCCAACTTTTTGTTGGTTAGCTTGGCTTTTTTATACTACCAGCAGCATTTTCGAAAAGACCATCATTTTCAAGAACAGCATATATTTTTGGTGGATGTAAGGCACCACGACAATAAGTTCTGTTGGTTTGTTCCACTCAGATTTAATTGAATATTTTCCATATTAATTAATTTAAACCAAAATGGACTAAATAGGCTGTAATGAAAATTCCTTACCGCTACAAAGTATCTGTAGAAATTTAATACTTCGAATCCAATGTGGTCTTTAACGTTTAATGAACAGTAGAAGACCCTACAATTTTCTTTAGTTGGTGTCGGCAAAATACATGCGTGTCTGAAAAAAAATGATTCCGTATTTTATTCCGATATTCCCACAGGATCTGGATAGAATTTTGCAATCTTCACTGCTCGGCTTAGAGTCATCAAATGTCAAACGACAATGTCAAAGAAGACCACTTGCTAAAATATAATGTTTGGAAATTCCCATGGGCATTCAGTAAAATCTCAGAATTTCAATTCAACTGCTGCTTCTGATGGTATACCTACATGTGCAATGCCGCGGATAAACACTAGTATATGTTATACTTACGACATGTCAAGAAAATCATGGAACTCATTTTTGACATCAACATTTGCCATGAATTCCGGGAACAGTTTTCGGAACGTGCACATTTTATCCAAACGTTGTTTTGCCCGTTCTAGCGACCCCTTGGAGAAGATTATAAGGCGTTCTAAAAAATCTCTATCTAAAAATAAGAAAACAAATGCTTTGTTAGTGATAATTTAAATGTTTTTGCAGAAAACCAGCACAGGACATACCCACAATACTACACGCAACCCGACTACACATAATTTGACTAGCGTTAATTGTAAAATCCTCACGAAAGTACAGGATTACGTTTAGACATTTATCTTTATCTCAAATGCTTTAAAAAATTTAAAAGTTAATTAATGTTAAATTGGAGCTAGATGACACTGAACATTGTATTAGAAATTATCAAATTATCCTTAATAAATAAATCAGAAGCATAAGGAAAAACTTTACCAAAGTCCGTGACATCGAAATGATTTTGCTTTTTAATCCAATCTTCGAACTGATCTATGGCTTGATTCAATTTATCCTTATCTTCTAGGGCAAATAACTTTCGAACTTCATATAATTGGTTAGGATTGAATTTTAAAACGGGATTCAATGGCAACTGATCCATTTTTCTTGAGGTATTAGCTTTGAATGAAAGGTAAGAAGAGAGCACAGGCCTTTATAAAATAGTGATAATTGCTTTCTTGCTTCATTTACTTAATCACAACACCTATTAATGATGGCTTTATCACGAAGAAAATGTTAAACTAAGTAACACGCTATTATTATCTTTTTTTTGTCTATTTCATTTATTTTAGCATTAGAAAAAGGGTTAGCAATCTTAACGAGTCTTTTTCTAAATGCTAAATCACGTTTTATTTTATTTTCTAATTTTTCAGTTCATGACTATTTTGTATTTTTTTTTTTGTGGCCGAATGTAGTTCTGGGGGAGTCTGAATTAGAGAAAAAAACGCACAGTTTTCTTCATAATTTTATTAAGTTACTAAGATACAGCATTACACCATGCTAGAGGTGGTTTCAATGTCATAGTCATTGATACTGCAACAAGAAGGTGGGATCATTCTATTACTCGATAGAACAATAGTCAATAAACAATGTTACCTCTGTCATTATTAACAATGTTAAAAAGTCAGGTAACAATATAAACATTTATAAAGGTTCCTGGCACCTTAGCAAAACGATTTCCGTGACGCTGCCAAATTTCTTTCTACTATGTCGGTGTTATAAATAACCCAACCAACCAAATAGTTGGAAAACCCCCAACTTTGTCACTTCAAAGTTCAAAATGTCAAAAACAGTTGAACCGATTTTGATAAAACATGTCTAAGAACCATCGCTAGAAAACCTACTTTTAACTAAAAAAGAAACAATACTCAAATCGGTCCATCCATTTAAGAGCTATGGTGCCATAGACAAACAGATAGACATACAGACACACAGACACACATAGCGGTGATACTTATTCGCTGGGTGCAAAATAAGAGGTGGGGGAACCACAAATCGGTCACAGCGCGCCGTGGCCAAACAAGGAATTCTTCGGCGGACCAACTGTCACATTTATTACTAGTGAAATTTACGTATTCGTGCATTATAAGTATATGCGTCACGAAACCTGCTGCGTAGTTAACTGCAAGAACAATGGCAAAAACAGTGATCACAAATTCCATAAATTTCCACAGGAAAGATGTTTTTTAAGGCGACGATGTCACTGAAGTCTGACGAATTACATGAGCTTCAATGGTGTGGCTCATTATGAATATAATATATTCATATTGAAGATCATGTAAACATAAAAATAAAATTGTGAAAATCATATTATGATTTTCACTACTTTATTTTACATCTTGGACATATTGAGCCGAAACTAATTGTTTTCCGTTTGTTGTTGTTTATGGTTGGAAAGCGATGTCGTATAGTGTGCTCGGAATCCGTTTTTGTACTTTATTTTGCCATTTTTAACTGAAATAGAAATAGAAATTTCATAAACCACTAGGCCACCATGGCTTTTTATTAATTTATATATTTTTGCTTCCGTTATAAAAGGCAATACGATAGTCATTTATTTCCCCGGTCAGCGCAGATATTTCTAAGATACGAATGTTTGTTCTCGGGTCTTGGACGTTTAAGATGTGTCAATCGGTGTTAATCGTCCCATGATATTTTATTTATTATTATTATACTAACGTTATAGTTATAGTAACATGGCGTCAGAACGAAAGTTGTGGAGGTCAAGAGGGGAGGCCTTTGCCCAGCAGTGGGACATTATACAGGCTACTTATAAAAATACGTTATAGTTACAGATTTGCCCACACTGACCGATCTATCGATGGGTTCTATGTATAAGGGCCAAAGTGATTTTTTTCGGTTTTGAGTTTTGTGCATTATAGGTAGGTATCTATAAACTATATATACCTATTTAGATAGTGGATTAAAAAAACACTGTTATTTAAGTAATTGTTTTTCGAGTTTTCATTGACGTAAAGTGGCCGAACTATATGCAATTTTAACGTAAAAGGGCTAAACGTTCGTTTGATACTTTTACGCGGTAAATCCCGGGGCGTTTTTTTTTAAATCTGTGGGCATAACTGCCATTTAGGCCCTTGTACGCTAAACGGAACGCCACTACCCCGATGCTACATCGTAATGTGATTGTATTACTTTTTTTAATTTCTCCAAGTATCTTGGGTAAGGTATTTTTTACCAAAGATTTTAAAGTTGAACGCGTATATGGGCCAAAGTACCACATAGATCTTTTTTCTGTCTTTTTGATAACAAGTTTATTTCCCGGAAATTCACGTATATGGGCGTATGTACAATAAATTTTAATGAAAAAATATTTTACTTGAATTTATTCGTTGTGGTTGAAGGACAGAGTACTATTAGCTAGTGTGCCAAATTTTAGAAGTCTCGTATAAACCATCTCTGAGTTACGACAGTTTTTGACTTTGAAAGCCCGTCCTGTAAAGTAACGATTTTACACTTTAACCCTTGTACGTAGGACCCATCGCTAATATACTTATTTCATGCTCATTTTGCTCTTTTGCTTTATTTTATTTTTATTTTTTTCTCTGTTCTTGAAAAGTATGTTGCTGGTATATTTTTGATATTAACAGAAATGTACTAGCAACAATGCAGCCTTACCCGGGCCTAGAGTTAAATTTTAGGCTGTGGACGGGCGCAGACTGAAAATCAGCGCTGCAAGTTTCTTTCGCTCGCAGCTTATGCTGAGCCTGAGCCCATTGCCACCTACTCACGCGAAATTGTTTCTTATTTTTACTGTGTAGTCTTATTATCTATAGGAATATAGTAGATTGTACAACAAGAGCACAAAACGAACCATTTTACCCAAGACGTTCATAAAGCCACCCGAGCCGGTACGGCGAGGGTGGATAGACACTTCGTGTGGAAAATGGGTTTAATGCTCGAGTTTTACACTCTGCATTTCACTTCGATGGAGAGGAAACGAAATAGCAACAGTGGAAACAATTGTTCACTTACTATGTACAGTCAGCTGCAGAGAAAAGGTACCCCCCTGTAACGGCGGTATCCATACTACCGCCATTAGGGGGGGGTACCCTTTCTCTGCAGCTGACTGTACATTTTATTTTTCATGCATTACTAAATAATTATATTTTTTCAGTTTTATTGATTTATTTCGATTGATGTCACTGATTTTTAATTTTACATAAATTAAAAATAATGAAAAAATATATATTATTTTTTGTGGCTGTTGACTACTGATTACCTTGGTCTTAGAGGAAGATTTTATTTTTTTAGTGCATAAAATGTCATTTTATGTCGTCTAGATCTAGCATAAACACGAACTTTACGAGCATGAGAAGTGAAAAATTATTTTATTATTATTATTATCTAAATGTGACATCCCCAATTACTGCTGCCTCCAGAATGCGAGGCCTTTGCTATTGTTAGGGCTAAATGGTCCAAGAGACATTGTTAGCGCCTGATCGAAATTAACCGTCATTTTAGATTACTAAGCATTGTTGCTAGAGGTTTACAAAGGTACGCCTTTAGCATAGTATAATAATGAGTCTTGGAGGATTAAACCAAACAAAGGCGAAACCAACCGAACTACCTAAAATCAAACAAAGGTCTGTACTCATTCCATCGTATCATCCCATGTCCGAGTAGGAACGTCTCAGGAACGGAATGTCGAGCGCATAGGTGCCTACGCTACGTACGTGGTAGTGGGCATAGTTTCATACTTTTTAATCACCATCATCATCATCATCTCAGCCGCAGGACGCCCACTGTTGGGCATAGGCCTCCCCCATAGACCTCCAGACGCTTCGGTTGGAGCTATGCTTGGGGTTTCTCTATGGGATTGAATCAGAGATGAGGAAATACGTGGAAGAACAAGGGTCACCTACATAGTCAAGCGAATTAGCTCGTTGAAAATTTATTACATTGCTGAACTTCTAATCTTAATTTAGGTAAGTAAGTATTATATAGATATTATTAGGTATTGGTAGATTATTGGCGCTTTAATACAATTCATTATTATTTTATTATTATTATTAAAACAATATAAAATTATTAAGTACAATAGGGTAGACGTTTGGTAGTTTATTTATTTCGTTAGGAAATATCGCTTGAGGACTCGTCTTATTTGATTACCGGGTACATTTTTCAGTTTTATTTGTAGTTTACTTGAAAATCCATTTAGAATACTGAGCAGTATGCTCGTCCATACTACTTGGCCATACACCTTGGTATTATATACTAAGTAGTTTTCATATCGCGAGAAAAAATACAGAATTACAAGAGCACATTTTTAGAATCATAAAAATTTCAAACGCTTCGTATCCTTTGTCCAGGCCGGGTAAAATAAGCAAAACACCTACAACTTGAACCCTTTTATTCCGCAAGAATTGTTAGAGCCTTTTGTTAGAAGCATTATCTTAATTAGCAAAAGGTGTAAATTTGGGAAGGGTTGTTCGGAAAAAGTTAAAGTGCTAAACATTATGGATATAGCCGGGGTGGCACAATTGTATCTCGGCTTGTAAACCTATCAAGAGAATGGGGAATGTAGCGAATTTTCTGAATATTTTGTTGCCTGTTTTGCCGCTATAACCCCTTTCTTAATTCTAGATAACGAAGGACAAATTTAATACGAGAATGCTGGTGATATTTACATGTTGTTACCGACGGCTTCGCTTGCAAAAAACATTAGATATATTCTGACTTTTACACTATTTTTTTTATGTAATTTAGGTTTATAACACTAGCTGTCGAAAATAAGGGTGGGTAATATCTATATTCTAAGGGTGGGTATTATTATTTTATATCTAGCACAAGACCGGTCTGAGTGGAGAGCCTTGGGGGAGGCCTATGTCCAGCAGTGGACGTCTTTCGGCTGACATGATGATGATGATGATGATGAATATCTATATTTTAGACATTATATAGCTTGTATTTTTGATATTACCTCAAACTGTAACCAGACGAAGATTCAAGTGCTGTAAACCGGTATGAAAACAATTATAATTTAAAATTAACTACCAGGGCGTAATTAATTTTTGAAAATATTTTCGAGCAACAATGTAATGCGTACAATAATTTGATATGAGAGAGGAACGTTCTGTGACAGCTGTCACGTCAATAAGTGCGACGTTTTGAATAAAAGCAGTACGACGTAGTTATACATTGCGTAATAAAATAATTAATTTTGTGAGGTAAATAATAGGTAGATTTTTTTTACTAAAACACAGTAAAAACTACCTTTAAAATTTGAGGCAGTATCAAAAATACACGCTGTATACATACAGGATGTTCCGTAAGTAGTACGATAGACTTAAAGGGGAGATAGGTTGGCAAGTCATTTACCAAATATAGGAAAATTACCGTATTTAAAAGTGTCATCATTTTCGAGAATTTTCGATTTTTAGGTAAGTATCTTCTTCGCCTCAATAATTAATGTAAGATGGCCATTTAAGTAACCAGTGGTTAATAAGCTACAATTAATTAAACAGTGAGGTAATTGCGTGAGAACTCACATAATAAATTCAATTTTAGTTGGTCATAAATATTTTTCAACGCCTGATCACCGCTTAACACACAACTGAGCAAAATTAAGTAGTTTTTATTGTTTGCATGCTTACCCAAGCCGAATTTGGCGCTCTGTGAATAACAGTATTATACTATCTTGTATGTACTTACCCATTTTCTGCAATAAACTTTATCTTATCTTATCTTAAAAATCATCGTGCATCCATCATCCCAGCCTATATACGTCCCACTGCTGGACACAGGCCTCATCTCAGAATGAGCGGGCTTGGGCCGTAGCTCCCACGCGGGCCCAATGGAGATTGGTCCCAAAAATGTGGGATCGTGCGAAGGAAATAAACAAACTTTTCAAATAAAAATCAGAAAAAGTTTATTAAAAAAATTGAAACTTGTGAATACTTAAAAAAAACAAATGAAAACAGAAAAGACAACTAGCGTATAGGCTCACCCGATCGTAACTCCACACAAGTTTGAGAGTAAATTTACAACTATGGTATAAAATATACCTAAACTTGGAATATTCCGTACAAAATAGTTACTTGATTTTTTTCGTAGCGGCTACGGAATCTTATCTTGGGCGTGTCCGACACGCTCCTGGCCGGTTTTTTTATAGATGGGAAAAACGAGCACGCGGGCCGATGGGAAGCAATCACCGCCGCCTATAGACACCCGGAACACGAGGGGTATCACAGGTTCCTTACCGGCCTTTTGAGAGACTTTATCGTCGTATCGCTCCGGGAATGCCGTCACGGAAGCTGGTTCCATATTTTTGGTGTTTTTTCCGAAAAAGGAGTCTGTTAGGCACCTTGTGCATACGAAACCCTAAAAACTTGTGGTAGAACCTTCAAATTTGCGCAAGCTAAAACCTGATACAGATAGCCTTACTCAGACTTTCGAATGACGAAATCGAAAACTTCAAGAATATTCTCTTAGCAACTTTATATTCGAAAATTAGACGGGGCTATAAAAATGACAACAAAATGCTAATTAAAAAAATGCTAAGTAAATAAAAAAACCGGCCAAGTTCGAGTCGGACTCGCGCGCGAAGGGTTCCGTACTATAAGTACTAACATAATAATAAGGTTTTGTAACTAACAAACTATGGATAATAATCTGAAATAAATGACATTATTATTATTATATTATTATTATTATAATCTATAAAACATTAGACATTAGCAAAACGGCAAAAAAACAAGTTTGTTGTATGGGAGCCCCGTCGATGATTTATTTTATTAAATTTAATTACTATTTTTTTAAATAATTATACAACTAAAGATTCTGTGAATATTTCAAGTTACCTGTTGCCGTTATTAATATCAAGCAAAAAAAAGCAAAACAATCACGTTTGTTGTATGGGAGCCACCTTAAATATTTATTTTATTCTGATTTGTATTTTTTGTTGTTATAGCGGTCACAACACAATTCACACCACAACATAATCACAACACAACATAATTTGACAAAATTTCAAGTTATCTATTACGACTCAAGAGATAGAGCCCTGTGACAGACGGACGGAGAGACACACAGACAGACAGCGGTGTCTCAGTAATAGGGTTTCGTTGATGTCTTTGAGTACTGAACCCTAAAAATACTTGTCTGTAATATATTTTTTACATTGTGTCATCGTTTTCGCTCGAAGAACACTCGAAATAGTTTGCACAGAAAATTTAATGGGATTATCATCATCATCATCATCATCATTATCTCTGCTTATGTACGTCCCACTGTTGGGCACAGGCGTCCTCACAAAGTAAAGAGCTTGAGCCTGGGCCTAGTGCAAATTGGGAACTTCATACATACGTAAAATTACATTTAAAACTTACCACGAGCTTTACGGTGAAGGAAAACATCGTGAGAAAACCTGCACAGACTTGTGAACAATTCAGTGTATTTTGAAATGGTATACTTAATTAAAATCATGACCTCCATGAGAATATGATATAAATTCAAACATACAAATCTTTGATTTACATAAAATATAAAATACTTGTTATCCTTTAGGAAAACTACGTTTTTGCTAAAGAAAAACCTTTTTAATTCATACTTAGCTGTATTTTTTGTTGATTAATTATACCTAATGTAAGAACTTTAATATAGTACAGTATAGTATTTATTTATAGGTACGACTGGATGGCAAACGAGCAAGTGGGTCTCCTGATGGTAAGAGATCACCACCGCCCATAAACATCTGCAACACCAGGGGTATTGCAGGTGCGTTGCCAAACTAGAGGCCTAAAATAGAATACCTCAAGTGCCACTTTTTCACCAGCTGTCTTACTCTCCACGCCGAAACACAACGAGCAAGATGGTGGTAGCAATCCGGGCGGACCTTGCACAAGGTTCTACCACCTCCAAAATGCAAAATTTCAAGGCAGTTAACCGTTTACGAATTCCGTCTAGTCTTACCGAATTTCACAATCCCGTACAGAGACTCTGAGTATAGCTCTCTTCATAGCTCTTTGAGCGAGCAAATCTGAACAGACATCAAGATGTCTTAAATACAAAAGCTGAAAAATTAAAACAATGAAAAATTTTAATACAAGGTTATTAGACAATCTTTACTAACAAACAACATAAAATGAGTAAAGAAGTTAACAAAGTGATCAAGTTAAAGATCCCAATTCAGTTTCTTACTTCATTTTCACTTACTTTTACAAGAAATTAGATTTTTGAAAAATAATTCAAAGAGCAAACTTTTTAAGAAATCCTTTTTGGAAAGTTTGAGTAGGTAGTAACATTTTATTACGTTTTAGCTGGCGCTGGGTGAGGAAGGAAAGGGGAAATGCTCAAATACTAGCAGTTGCCCGCAATTTTGTCTGCATTCTGCGGAAATTATGTATTTACGTGTATGTACATATCTATCAATTTAAGTATGTTTATCCGTTGCCTAGTACCCATAACACAAACTTTGTTTACTGTGGGAATAGGAAAATTGGTGTCAAGTGTCCCGTGTGTGAGACTCAGTAATTTGTTTGCAAAATCAAAACCAAAAAAAAAATCGCAAAAAATCGTTTGCCATCCAATCAAATAAAAAAAAAATTCAACGTTAAAGTGCAAATTTTCATTAAAACCTAGTGGTCCCCCTCCTCTAAAACCTAAACCGGGGGGTGGAAAAAAAATCAGGATGGTAGTAAGTATATCACACTTACAAGGAAAACTACAACGGTTAAGTTTTCTTAAGAATTATTAGTAGTTTAAGAGTAAATGGCAGCCTAAGGTATAAAATATACATAAACTTGAATATTCCGTACAAAATACGAAATTCTTAGACAATTGTTACTTACTTTTTTCGTAATGGCTAAAGAACCCTATTTCGGGCCTGTCCGACACACTCTTGGCCGGTTTTTTTGAACTCGATAATTCAAAGATGATATTTTGACATTGACCATATCGACCTAAAGATTGTTGAACCGGTTTTAAAATATCGATGACCGATTGTCCCTGAAGGTATAAGGGTCAGGTGTCAGGTCAGTGATAAACTAGTAACTGTCGTTTCGCTACCTTGGGGATCAATGGTTGTTTAAATTCGTTATTATGTATTAAATGAAACTGTAATAATTAAACTGAAATACTATATTGAAGATAGAAATACAGAAATAATTGACTTAAAAAACAACGTGTTGCTATGACGTCGAAATTAGAAATTAAAAGTAAAATATTGTCTTTGACATATTCCGGGGCCCAAAAGTAAAAACCCCATTCATATTAACTTAACTATAGCTAACTACAGCTTTATTAAATTAAACATAATGGATATAACCCGCATGAAGCTAGTAGGAACATAGTTACATAACAAACTAAAAAAAGATTTTATTGCTAAAATAACAATTTTAGATACTACACGAGAAAGCAGGATAAATGGATGAAGAGATTTTAAGCAAAATTTCAAAGCATCGTTTTTCTTTTTAAGTTAATTTTTAGTCTTCTGTAAAATAATGGCATTGGATACCGTTTGCAAAATGATGTCTTAAACTCTTTTCGACCAATAAAAATTATAGTTCGAACATTCGAATAAATAATCAGGTCCATGCTCCCATAGTGTATTATTTACAATTTCGAGAGGATCGGTCCCCTTTGAAATTATATCAGCAGGATTTAAAGTACTAGGTGTGAAGTGCCATTGCATGGTTTTTGTTAAAGTATTAGTAGCTTGAACACGATTACCTATATAAGCAGGGACCTTTACAGGTGATGTTGCCATCTAGGCAAGTAAAATTTTTGAGTCGCAAAAAAGATGCACATTATGAATATTAATGATAGCTGACACGTGTGAAATCAGCTAAAACTTAGGAAATGTCAACCAGTCTAGACTTGGAACAAAGCAGGTGAACGTGATAACGACCTTCAACCTTTACCTTTATATATGTAAATACAGCAGCCGTAGTCTGTAACGGATGCATCACAATACCCAATAACCTGAATGCCCTCAGCTTCCTCTAATTGAACATATCGTGGTATTCTTATCATTGGCATATTTATTTAATTTGTATAAAATTCTTTCTAGGTTTTAGCTAATATCTCAGGTAAAGTTAAATCCCAATCTAAATTTTGTTTCCAAATCTCCTGCAGTATAATCTTTGCTTTCATAGTGAAAGGACCTGCGAAACCTAAACATCTATCATACATGTGACGAATGTCACATTGGATAGTGTACATGTAAGTATGAAATAAAAGTAATATCTCAAAAGGAGATCTTTGAACTACAGGGCCTTTGCACATCAGATCGTTGATATTATACCCATTTTTAGTTTTAACGCTGCCATCAAAGACGGTCCTAAGCTTGTTCGTTAGCCCATCAGGATGTAATATTGCATGGTTTGGCAAGAAATATAAAGGTTGATCCTTTGGATCAATTATTATTGCGTGACCTCGCTCTAGGTACTCGTGAATAAATGTTTTGTACAAATCATGGTAAACTGGATCTTTGCTGAATCGTTTTTCTATACTGTATAATCTTTGTAAGGAGGTCTTTGTACGAATTGGAAGGATTTATATCCTGTAAGTTTACTTTCAATGGAATCTTAACCTCGTATGTATTATTTTCTATTGAAACAGATTCTTTAAATACCTTTACGCTGTATTCATATTCTGTAAAAGATTCATGAAATAAATCGGGAACTTTTTCAGCTTCCCAAAATTTGTTTACGCATTGATCAAGATCAGGAGTTAATGCTGTGTGCATTGTAACAGTGTTGACAGTTGTACAACCGGTAAACGATATAATGTATCCAAGTTGAGTATTTAGCAATATGGGATCCGTAGGTCCACCTTCTATTTTCCCATCCTGTATAGTTTTGAAAAATACATCACTGGCAAGGAGTAGTGATATTTCTCCTGGAATGTGGAAGTCATTATCAGCCAAAGAAATATGTTTTGGAATAATAAAGTTAGATAAATCAATTTCTTTTTGGGGTAATTTGGATGTAATTGTGTCTATTATAGAACAAGTAGTTGTTAATTTAAAATCATTTTGAATCAGAGATTGTAGAGTCACATTAATTCCTTTTGTTGTACTATTTTTGCAATTATTGCCTAATGTGCCTATATTTTTAGGTAAGTCAAATTGTGGCAACCCTAATTGATTCGCCAAAGATTTAGTACAAAAAGACGTTAGACTTCCACAGTCAATTGTCGTACGACAATTTTTTTATTGTTTGCATCGGTTACTACTACTTTTGCGGTAGGTAGTAATACGCACTCGCCTGCAGTTTGCATGGTGTGATGATTTTTTACCTGACTTTCACGTTCACCTTCCTTTGCTCCAGGTGCTGTAGATCCAGTCAGGTCGGGCTTATTTCCCACGTGTATCATTGTATTATGAGCGCTGGAACCGCAAATGAAACACTTAAATTCGTACCTACACGGCGGCGCATGAGAGTTTAAACATATTTTACACATATTGTTATTAGTTATATACATATTTCTTTTTTCTGCGCTTAAAGCAATAAATTGAGGACATTTGTATAATTTATGCTCCTTTGAACACATTGAACATTCATTTTTACTGTAACAATTGTATGAAAAACTTACGTTTGTAGTGAATTTAGCACCATTTTCAAACTTGTCATTCATTGGACTAGCTAGCCAGAGCAGCAGCACGTTTCTCTAGAAAGCTTAACAATTCATCGTTGGTTACAAAGTCTGTAGCAACCCGGGCAGAATGGAATAACCTTGCTGTAAATGAATCTACTTTTCGTAACAGAATGCACGTCAGCAATGAGTTCCACTCATCAACAGGTTGTTTGTAATTTTTAAGCGATGTAATGTGCTGCCTTACACTGGCTACAAAATTTCTTAATTCCGAGGCGGTGCCTCGTTGTATTACTGACAAATCCAGTAAACTTGTGACATGACTATTGACTAATAATGGTGGGTTATTATATCTTTTTTGAAGTAAATCGATAGCGGATGCGTATGACTCACCAATTATTGGCAAACTATCAATGAGTTGCAACGGTTCTCCTTTTAAGAATTTTTTCAAGTAACACAGTCTTTGAATGTTACTTAACCCTAGATTGTTATGGACCACAGCGGTATACATTTCGTAGAAAGGCTTGTAGCTAGCAATACATTTCCCATCGAAAACAGGTACATCCAGCAGCGGAAGATGTGCTTGATGAGTAAGTGGAATACTGACTCCGGGGTCTTGAGCAAGAGATTTTTTCTTGAACTCGATCAAGGCAATTAATTGAAGGTATCTTTCTTCAATTTCTCCTTCGTCGCAGTCGGTTTCGTCGCTTAGAAGCCGTAAGCTTACTGAAATATCTTGGTATTTTGCGTACGTTTCCTTTAGATTGTGTTTACGCGCGTCTAAGAGTAGTATAATATTGGGCATTCTAGCCCACCTATCATTCAATCGGGCGAAATTTCGCCCTCTCTCATTTGCGGTGAGCCAGATGCCCAATATTATAATGAATGACAAACCCTGCTGCAACGATAATGACTTGATAAAAGCGTTTTGCGTTCGGATTGATGAT
Organism: Choristoneura rosaceana; assembly: GCA_037349165.1. Taxonomy (NCBI): domain Eukaryota; kingdom Metazoa; phylum Arthropoda; class Insecta; order Lepidoptera; family Tortricidae; genus Choristoneura; species Choristoneura rosaceana. The sequence goes on along the minus strand of JAZBNJ010000018.1, from coordinate 8,402,415 downwards.
AAACGTATTTCGTCAAGCTTATATCACGAATCATATTTGCTCCTGTGGTCATTTTAAATAAACCTTTCATGCTTGCAACACGCGAATTGATCTTGAAGAAGTATGAAGTTCGTAAAACAAGCTCAGAGCTTGCAGTTGGATGTCCTTTGTTCCGATCGCATCAATCGTAGTTTTCGTCATGGTGAGCTTTTACCTGATACAATTCGCTGTATTATTTGCGGTCCATCTAATTGCGGAAAAACTAATTTAACTGTAGGGCTTTTACTGCATGAACGAGGACTACGTTTCCAAAATGTATATGTATATTCAAAAACCCTTTTTCAACCTATGTACCAGTTGTTAGAAAAAGTATTGATGTTAGTTCCGTCAGTAAAATTTCAAAAATATCGCGAAAATGATGAAATACTAAGTCCACATGAAGCTGAGAATAATTCAATTTTTATTTTTGATGATGTTGCATGTGAAAATCAAAACAACATAAGGGATTATTTTGCAATGGGAAGACATAAGAATATTGATAGCTTTTATTTGAATCAAACTTACAGTAAAATACCTAAACAATTAATAAGGGATAACGCTAATTTAGTAATCCTTTTTAAACAAGATGGTGTTAATTTACGTCATGTTTATGACGAGCACGTTGGGTCAGATATGTCCTGGTCGCAGTTTCAGGAAATGTGTGCAAAAATATGGAGCATACCTTTTAATTATTTAGTAATAAACAAAGATTGTGCCAGAAACTCAGGTTGTTATAGAATGGGATTTGATACGTTCATCGTTTTGGATTAACTACGATACTTAATGAGTTCTAATTTCAAGATACATTTATTGCTTCATATGACACCATCAAGATCGGACACATGGCTCCTAAAATAAATGAAGAGAAAATTTTGAAAGAAAAGGTAATTCAGTCGGCTGAGGCAGTCAAAAAGAAAGTTAAACTGCTTCGTGACATGAAAACTAACGATAATATTATATTGGAATCAGTGTTGAAACCAATTACAGAGCCGCTTAATGAAATAGTGAAAAGTAACGGCAACAGTAATAATAATAATTCTTTTAATACTAACGAAACAGATTTTGATGAGGATGCGTTTAAATGGAAAAAGACAGCAAAAACACTAAAGTTTAGCCCTGATGATGAGAAGAGAAGTAGTATAAATAATCATACAGTTGTACATAAATCTTCTGAATCTGGTTCGAACAATGATGATGACATATCAAATGGTAGCGATTACAGTGAAGATGATGACAGCATGTCATGCGAAAGTGATAACAGAGATGGCTTGGAATCCGTAACCGATACATCATTTAAGACGACTGATTCGTTTGCATCTCCTCGTGAAAACCCTGCTTGGAAAAAACAATATAATAACAACTTAAATATTCCTTTCGGCGTACGAACAGAGCGTGACAAGCTAATGCTAGGATCTTATTCAGTTTCTGTTAGCGGCGAAAAACTAAAAGTAAATGGGAATAGTTACAATTTAACACCCGGTTTATATGATTTGTTGTTTAAGAAATTGCCAGATTTAGGTATCATAACTGAAGATGATAAACGTTATTATAAAATGTTGCTACTAGAAACGAATGCCCACAGACGAGATTTTAACCCCAATAAACCAATAAAAAGTAACAAAGGCAAGAAATATTTGTACATTATAAAACCGCTTTTCAAATTATCTAAAGAACGTTTAATAAGCGATGGAAGTACTCATGGTCAGGGGTTACCAACAATGAAAAAAGTAAAAAGAGATGTTTCGTATGTATATTGGGACGACCCTAATGAATTAGTTGAAAGATTGAAATTACTAATTGCTTCCCGTGATGCTGGTAATACTGGATTAGATAATGAAATAATATCAATTGTTGAAGAACTGCGTGAAGCGGGCTTAGTTAATTAATGATATATAAAACTGTTATTATAATTTTACCATCAGTTGAAGCCGGACTTCTGATGACAAATACATAAAGATAAAAAGTAAAAATGAACATAGACAAATTCGGTCACCATGTTCATAAACGTTTACGTGTATGTGAATTTTTTGAACTTGAAAATAAAACTTTGCTGCGTTCAGATAATGGTGATTTCGATTTACAATCATCGCGATTAAAGGGGGTAGCGGATCCTTCGTTACCTAATGATGCAGTTAATAAGCATTACGTTGATCAGCTCGTTCAGAACACTTTCGAAAAGAAGAAACTTGATTCTATGTTTGAAAATATAAATTCTCAAATCGAAATTATAAATTCTCAAATCCAACAGCTTGCAAATCAGTTGAAAATAAACTTTTATACAAAGTGGGAGATAAACAATTTTTTAAGTAATTCCAAAGATGGCAAAAGAACAAGTCGTGAATGAAATCCATAGATCAGCCAGGAAAAATTTCAAGCGTCGTGCAGTTATATTAAAAGGAATTGACGATTTGTGGCAAGCAGATTTGATTGACTTACAGAAGTTACAAACGGTTAATAAGGGATACAAATACATTTTAGTTGTTATTGACACTTTTTCAAAGTACACGTGGTGTATTCCAACAAAATCAAAAACTCAAACAGAAGTAAAGAATGCTTTTGCACTAATTGTCAAATCAGCAAAACGAGTACCTAAAAATTTACAGACAGACTTTGGGAAAGAATTTTACAACGATCACTTCGATCGCTATGTGAAATCCTTAAAAATAAATCATTATTCCTCGTATTCAATTAAAAAAGCATCTATTGTTGAAAGAGTAATAAAAACGCTAAAAAACAAACTTTACAAATATTTCAGTTTCATTGGAAATTACAAATGGCTTGGAAAACCTTTAGATGACATAGTCCGATCGTATAATCAAACTATGCACAGCACAACAAAATTTAGACCAATTGAGGTTAATCGTAACAATGAAGCTGAAGTAAAGATAAATATTGATAAAAAACAATGCAATCGACGTTTTAAATTAAATAAATTTAATGTAGGAGATCGTGTGCGTATAAGCAAGTACAAAAGCCTCTTTCATAAAGGTTATACACCTAATTGGTCAACTGAGCTTTTTACTATTAAAACGGTGAATGACACTCGTCCTGTTACTTACCATATTGAAGACCAACGAAAAAACACTATACTTGGTACATTTTATGAACAAGAACTGCAGAAAACTAAGTATCCAGACGTTTACCTCATAGAAAAAGTCATCAAAAAAAGAGGGAAAAAATTGTATGTTAAATGGCTAGGACTTAACGATAGCGAAAATAGTTGGATTGATAAAGATGCTATTGTATAAATATATTTCAAAACTTTCTCGCACAAAGTCATTCACTTAATGGATATGAAAGGAAGAGGACTCCTAAACAGTATAATTAATCACTTACCGTTTGAACTGCACTTACCTGGCTACAATTATTGCGGGCCAGGAACAAAATTACATAAGCGGTTGCAAAGAGGTGATAAAGGAGTTAATGAATTAGACAACGCGTGTATGCAACACGATATAGCATACGATAAATATTCTAACCTAACAGATCGACATCGGGCAGATTTAGAACTCTATAAAATGGCTAAACAAAGATTGAAGTCAAAAGGTGTTGGAAAAGGAGAAAAACTTGCGTCGTGGATAGTTAGCAAAGTGATGAAATCTAAAATGAAAGCTGGTGCAGGTATAAAATCATTTAAACATTTTGTTTCGAAGATACGCACTGAATTGAAAAAAAACAAATCTAATAAAAAAGATGGTACCGCAATCAGCCGAGCTTTTGCTGCAGCAAGTAAAGTATTTCTTAATAACAATACGAGTAAAATGCGGGTTCCTCGATTAATACCGATCCCTAAAACTGGAGGTATATTGCCACTAATACCTATTTTCGCCGGCCTTTCTGCGTTAGGATCATTAGCAGGAGGAGCAGCTGGGATTGCTAAAGCTGTTGGTGATTACAAAGCTGCAAGAAAAAGCTTATCCGAATCAGAACGTCATAATAAAATGATGGAATCTATTGCACTGGGTAAAGGGTTATACATTAAACAGTATAGAAATGGGAAGGGTTTGTGTTTAAAACGCTTAAAAAACTAAACAAAAGGCTACCCAGACGTGCTCTTACAAATGTTGATATTTTAAAACATTCAACAGATATTCCTCATTTTCGTGGTGTTTACATGAGAGACAAATTACCGAAGCGTCCGAAAAGAGTAGAATGTGCAATCGTAAATTTAGATAACTGTAAAAACCAAGGGACTCACTGGGTAGCCTATGTCAAAGATAATAATTATTGCGAATATTTCAATAGTTATGGTGATCTTCCACCGCCGCTAGAATTAATAAAGTATTTGAAAAATCATAATATTTCGTACAATTATAATATTTATCAAAAATTTAATACTGTTAATTGTGGTCATTTATGTTTAAAATATTTAAAAAAATATTGGAATAATCGTTTAAATATCTGTGATCAATAAATAGCTTCTCATTCTCACGATGTCTTTCACTTTGTCCATAACGGGGTCTTCCTCAACCCTGATTACGAATCACTCACCAGCTCTTCAACTAGATGGTGAATATGAATGCGGGTTGCTATACATGTCAACATTTAACTCGATACCCAATATAGACTACAGAAATAATAAGTTTTATTATGGTGATAACGAAATAGTAGAAATTCCTGAAGGGTCATATGAACTTCAAGATCTTGATGATTATCTAAAAAAGCACCTCCAAGGATGCACTTTTACACTGAACTGCAATAATAATACGCTAAAGACATCTATTTTATGTTCCAAACCAGTATATTTTAAAAAACCGAATTCGATTGGTCAGTTACTTGGTTTTGGGGAAGAAACAGTTCAGGCGAATATATTAACTGAGTCCCCTTTTCCTGTGTCCATTCTGTCTACAACTATAGTGCGGGTTGAATGTGATATTGTGAGCGGGTCATTCATAAACGGAAAACCTAGTCATATAATTCACGAATTTGTGCCTAATGTGCCGCCTGGTTACAGGATTATAGAAACTCCTAAAAATGTTATATATTTTCCTGTTACTCAAAACAGCTTAAACTCTCTTAAAATAAGAATACTGGATATAAACGACAATTTAGTGAATTTGCGCGGTGAAGAGATTCAGATATATTTACATCTCAGAAAAAAATGATAGACTTTAATAAAAGTACGGTCTCAAACAGCAAAATGGTTAGTGCCCATTGTGCTATCAAGAAAAGAAGACCTAAAGGTCAACTTACAAAGGAAAACAAACAATTTTTAAAAAATATTGGATTAATAAAATGAGTATACTAAACTTATCAGACACTTATTTTGATAATACGATTGAAAGTTTTGAATATCATTCGTATAAACCGTACGTGACAAGTTTCAATTTAAATGATGAAATCCGTATACCTATTAACCAGCAAGATCTATACTTATTACCATCGGCGAGTACTATATACATAGAGGGTACTATAGAAGTATTCAACAGAGAATCAAAAGCGAAGGTGTCCAGTGTTCTTTTCACAAATAATCCTATACTTCATTTATTTCAAGATATTCGATATGAGCTGAATGGGATTGAAATAGATAAAATTAAAAACGCTGGGATCACAACAACAATGAAATCTCTTGTGTCGATGAATGAATTTGAATCATCGATGTCAAAGTTATGGGGCTGGGACGTTGATGGCACAAAAAATTCGCATGGATCATTTTCTGTATCTATTCCTTTAAATAAGATTCTTGGCTTCGCAGAGGATTATAACAAAATTATTATAAACTGTAAGCATGAACTTATTCTTTTACGATCCAATACTAATTTAAATAGCGTAATACTGAACACAAATGAGTATATAGATAATATAACTATATCTAAAATAGTATGGCGTATGCCCCACATTAAGGTTTCTGATCGAGAAAGATTAAATTTGCTTAAATATTTGGAAAGAGATCGAGCTATTCAAGTAGCATTTAGGAACTGGGATTTGTACGAATACCCGCTTTTACCTAAAACATCAAAACATTCTTGGGCCGTCAAAACTTCGTCTCAAATTGAGAAACCTCGATATGTTATAATTGGATTAAAAACAAACAGGAAAAATGTTTCTGATAAAGATATATCGCATTTTGATCATTGTAATTTGCGTGACGTTAAAGTTTTTTTAAATTCAAATTATTTTCCTTACGAAAATTTGAATGTCAGTTTCTCGACTAAAAAATTTGCTATATTATATGAACAGTACGCTAAGTTCCAACAGTCTTATTACAACCGCAGCCAAGCACCGTTGTTGAATCCGCAAGACTTTGTAAATAAAGCACCTCTGTTTGTTATCGACTGTTCTCGTCAAAATGAAACTTTAAAAACGGGTTCAGTCGATGTTCGGATTGAATTAGAGTGTGACACCGATATACCTGACCACACCGCGGCTTACTGTCTTATTTTAAATGATAGTATTATAGAATATAAGCCGTTGACCAATATAACAAAGAAAATATCATGAAACTAGACCATCTATTCGTAGATGTTCAGGGGTTCAAATCATATAAAAATGAATTTATTATTAAAGAATTTGCATACAGTACCAATGAATACACGCAAACGTTTTTAATAAAACCCCCATACTCATTTTCTAATTTAACGGAAAACGAAAAAAGAAAAGTGAAATGGATAGAGAAAAACCTTGGCATTATGTGGCGTGAGGGGTATATCGACCATAGAGAATTTAAGAGAATGATTCGTAGTTACTTGGAAGGCAAAAAAATATTTGTAAAAGGTTTTGAAAAAATTAGATGGATTAATGACTTATGTGCTGATTGTACTGTAATAGACTTGGGAGAGAAAGGTTGTCCTAATTTTCAATTAATGTATAAAGAGTATTGTATCAACGACCGCTCTTATAATTGTCTACATCATAAAAAAAATTGTGCGTTGAAAAACGTTATATGTCTTAAAAAATGTTATTTCGATATTTTGCATACTTATTTAAAATTGTAATAAACTACTTTAAAAAATAAATATTTAATTGTTTGATTATTATTATTATTTTTTTTTTTTATTTTTATTTTTTTTTTTATTTTTTACCCACTCAAAATTGGTTACCATTTATTTTAATAAACAAGTTTTTATATTAATCGATTTTCAAATTATTTTTTTATTTAAACAAAATAAATGATAACAATTCATACCTGCGGTTAATAATAAGAGTTAATCTAACTAAGCGATACCCACTGAAAAGATTTCTCTTGTAAATTTAATCATAATATTATTTATTCGTTAGAATTATTTGTTACATAGACATACAAGAAAAATCTTTCTAGTCGGCTATATCGCTAAATTAAAGGAATAAAACAACAAAATAGCTGAACATATTTATTACTTAACAAAGTTATACATAAAACAATTAAAAATTAATAACTAACACTATATCCGCACAACTTTTTTGATATCTTATTTATAACACTTTCTGTACTGTCTATAATCTCATCGTATCCGTCACTTGCCACATACTGCGCACTAAGCAGGACGTTTTCTCCAGTTTCGTCGTTTTGATCTGGCACGGAGTCACTTATGTTAATTATTTGGATTTTGACAAGTCTATTTCCCTTAGCTGCTTCATTATTTATAACAAACGACGGCGGGTGCCCTCGTGCACTTCTCTTTACTATTTTGTTAAGCCTTGGTTTTGGTTTATTAGGTTTTGCTTTGGTTTTAGCACTTGTCACCTTTTTAAATAGTTCACTAACTTCTTCTTCTTCTTCATCTTCTCGGAATCCTAATGGATCCTGTGCATATTGAGAAAATATTATTTGAGTGTCTTGCGTTCCTTCCATATTCTGAAACTAAAGAAATAAAATTAAAGCAATGCTTGCACTGTTTTTCATCTGGAAATACATTTATATAAAACATTAATAACAACAAAAAATAACAGAAATGATATTTCGGTCTAAGAAAAAATAAAGGTAGGTACTGCATTCAATATAATTACAATTTTACTTACCAAATCGGTATCACCTCGTGGTAATTTTCAAAACTAGAACGAATGTACTTATTCAGTTATGAATGGACGTGCAGATGCAGAATGGTAACTTACTATAACAGCTGCTATTTATACTGGTAGTAATTCAGTGCGTCAGCAAATTACCCTAACACGCGCTGTTTAATGTCGTCAAATTTCAACGACAGGTAAGAACATGTTATAATTGGTATCAAATGCAATAAATGTGAATACGTTGCATATTCATGTGTCAGCAAATATCCTGAACACGCGCTACATACCGCCTCGCTACTTAGAACACGTAAGAACATGTTATAATTGATACCAATCTTAATCATGAAACTACCGTGAGACTCACTCATATTTTATCCGACTGTGCAAAAGTAACCCTTATCTAACTAAGGATATTAAAACTTATATTTCTTAGTTAAAGTTTATTGTATCTGAACATTCACGGAGCATATGCGCAACCGTTAGTTAGTTAGTATGATATATAAGTTTGAATTTCCTTAAAAGAAAATTGAATTATGTCAATCAGGCTTTCAGGCTCCTATATAAATGAGGTATAGGGAGAGTAGAAAATAAAAAACAACATACAGTAGGCATTTTACAAGTTTATTAAAGTAAATAAAACACACATTTATAGCACATAAAATTGTTATACTAAATATATCTATTTCATTGTACAAATATAAATTAAGAGTAACATATTAATAAATAATAATGTTAGGTATTACATGGATTAAACTTTTTTCTTTTAGCTTTAGATAAATCAGTTATCTAAGTATCTTGAAACTTTTACAAAAAAGAACTGTTACCCCATGCCGTAGTTGAAACTTTATCTGATAAAGTGAGTCGTTTATCGTCTTTGTTAGATAAAGCAACTTTGTTAACCGTCTGCGTGAAGATCTCATGCTTAATAGATTTAAACAAGATATTTTTTTTTCTTATGATTGTATCATTTAACAGTACATCTTTATAATTATTTAATGTGAGTTCTTGAATGCAAGGCTTTTTTATTCCTTTTGCTTTTTTTATAATGTGTTTTTCACTTTTAATGCAATATAATTTGGAACGTAATCCTACAAACTCTGTTATCAGTTCTCCTGCTAGCTCGTCTTTAAATAAACCAGGAATTTTTTTATTTCGAGAAGGAATCTGTAACTCATTCGAAGAATTATAATTACTAGTATCAAAAAAATCTAAAAAATGATTTTTTAAATCAAGATAAAAGTCTTTGGTTTTTATTTCATAAATAAAACTATCGGTATCAGTGTAGCAAAGACTAACACGATCACCATAATGAGGCTTTATTACGGAGTAGTGAAATTGATACATATGGCTTTTAGACAGTTCTAGTACCGCGAACCCTACGTATATCGGTTTATCCAAAATGACTCTCTCTGGTTTCATTTGCACCGCGACTAAATTATCTCTTAGTACTGTAGCACTGTGAAAATTTGGTCGAGCTATTAATGTACTCGCACAAGTAAACTTTTTAGTTTTGTTTCTTTCATCATACCATTGATTAACTAATTTAACATCTACGCGCCGTTCACTATCCTCAAGAGTTTTACCAAACACGGAGTTGTTCATTAATTTAAAAAGGTCCTGTTGGAATGTGGTATTTGCATTTTTCCTTAATTCAGTATTTAAATCGATGTATCCCTTTAAAAAGGAACTCTGGCGAAACGTTAGAACACGATGAATTTTATCGAGAATCAATCCATTCTGCAAGCACGTTTTTAAATGTACATAATGAATAACGTATTCGTATTTATCAAACAAATTAGGGATTAATTTGCTAGTTTTTCCCCCTGGAGGAACAAACTTCTGCGCGCAAAAGGGATAATCATTATGAGTACTATGCAAATATGTAGGGTATAGTAAATCCACCTCAAGTATAAATCCAAATTCTGCGTCGTTCAACACAGACATAATGTCTAATTGAGCTATTTCAGTGCGATCTAGAAAGCGAAAATTTGACATTGGTAATGGCTGACACATACTGTAGCCATATAAATTGTTACAATCTATGTATATGAGAAACGTGTCGGGTTTTTTCTCGTCGTAAGTTTTCATATGCTTGTTATTGGCAAGTGCATGTCTGGTTGAACACATACAAATGCCTCCTCGAATGCCTTTTTGAATAAGACGAATAATTTCCAATTCTGATATTAACTCTAATTTCACACCGGTCTTTAACAACATTGCGTCAAAGGATAGACTGGGAGCTGTTAAATAGAATGCTGGGTCTAAATGATAATTTAACATGCAAATGTTTCGAAAATTTTCAAATATGTCTGATAAAAGCAAGACGTCAGTTTTAAGATAGAGGTCAGTATATTCACCCAGGTCTTTTACATTAAATGTGTTCCATACGGAATGAGCATGATTGTAATCTAAATCGCTAATTTGCTCAGCAGATAGAGAGTTAAAAAATAATTCCTTTTTAGGTAACTTATTCTCCTTAAATTTATCCCAGTCAGTCATGTAATCGTAAGGATAAACTCCTTTGCGAGTTAGTAAATCAAATTTTTCTACCTGTGGGAAAAATTTACTTAAACAGAAAAAGTCTTGTTTATTCAAGCCCTTCGATAATTTTTCTAAACTTGTTCCCAGGAATTTAAAGGAATCAACGAATCGTATTCTCGCATACCGATCATCTGACATTTTTAAAAATTTTGTGAAACTTATATAGTTCTCTTTATTTTTTGGAATTATTTTTACTGGACCAGAACATTTACCTAATTCTTTGATAAATAGGTGTGAATCATAACCGGACAAGTTATGAAAGAAAACGGGGATAAATTTAGGTACACGAAGGTTTAAGTTACAATATTGATGAGCCGCGCCTCGATATAAACCTGTTAAATGACAATGGTCTCTAACTTTGTCAAAAAAGAGAAGTTTCTCGCAAATATGACAAATCTTAGCTTGCTTATGTGCTAGAGCATTCGCTTCGGTATAAATCATTGGAACTTCATTATTTAAGATTGTATATATCTCCGATACATGTTTATACAAATAATGTAAGAACTTAGAAGTGCAATCAGGTCCACGATATTGGACAAAACGATTTAGGCTTTTATCGTAAGAACAGACTATGTAATAAGCAAACGCAGCTGGTATATGTATTTGTTTATTTGAAGTAAAACTCTCCGTGAGCGAATGTTCGCAAGTCTGAAATGGTTTCAGAATCGTTTCAAAGTCGGCATACACCACGAAAGGTACTTTATGATGCCGCTCAAAATTTTTAAATTGAAGATATGTACCTTTGTCAGGGAGTACAGTGGCAATTCCACTACAGATATGATTCTCAAAGTTGTCTTCAGTAGCAAAAAATATGAGACAGTCTTCACAAAAGTAAAGTTTACCATGATGCTTAGTAATTTGAGAACGAACAAGACGCGATAAATCGTTAATTAGAACGTAGTGTGATTTATTTCCGTTTTCAATTAAAAGTAAGTTTATTTTTTTGCTTCTTTTTTGTTCTGATCTGTAAATAGGTCCAACAACAGTACGATTATTCTTTAAGGAATACACATTAACGCTTAAATCTATATTATTTTGCTCAAATGTACAAATATCTGAGAGAGTCATAGGAAAACTGAGATGAGCAACATTTAACACATCCTTAAAGTGTGGGTATGATGTTGTACGCTCTTTGTGCTTTTTGGTTGGATATAGTGACGCAACAATACTCCAAAGAAAGCAGTAATCGTCATTGTTATGTATGTTAATACAAGCTTTTTTGTTTTTAATAGACGTAGGTAAATCTATGTAAGAGGATCCTTTCATGGGCTGGTATTTGTTAATATTAATCTCTAAATATAAATTGGATAGGAAAGCCCATCCACTATCACGTTCTTCAAATTCTTCAATCCTCTTTTTCAAATAATTTATTACTTTTTGATACAGTTCAATAAAATTATGATTTTGATGTACTGTAAAGTTTTTTGTGGTAAAAGATTTTGTTTCTTCTTTGTTGTCTTTAAATAAAAGAAAGTTGCCAAAATATTCAAAGTTGATTTTTAAGCAAACGTGCCTTAGCAGAGAGTTTTTTATAATGCTCACTAATTTAGATGTTAAATTATGCAAAAACAGTTCTGGTATAGCAAATTCTAACTCTGACGAACCAAAAACTCTATATGACGATATTCGACCCCTGAATGCAGACGAAATTTCAACCACGCCATCAGTTAACGCTGCTAACGAGTTATTTTTGTGTTTAGTACTCCTTAAATGACCCGACCATTTATTTTTCTGAACATCGATTGAACAAGCTGAGCAAAAAGGCATATTTAGTGTAAGTATACAAAATAATTACCTATATCAAAATTTGAAATCTACATTAAAAATAGTAAACGTAAAAATACTAATTTGATGGTTTTTGTTTTAAACAATAAAACATCGTAATAATCAGTGATCACGATCAGAATAAGTGTATAAAATAACTACGCCTTGCGTTCGAAGACGTTTATTATTATGTGCTAATAACTATTGATAAATCATGGAAAGCAGGCTTCTAAATAAACAAAATATGTTTTGCCGTTTTAAACTGTCTTTACTAAGTACGTTTGAAAGCCTGGCGTAGGTATTTTTAAACTTTTTTGTTATGAAAATATTTAACGTCGGCATCGTCAAACAGAGTTTTCAAATGTTTGCTTAGTTTTTGCAGATACTCCCATTGAGGAGTGTCTGTATCAATTTGTGCTTTAACAGCAAGAAGGGCTTTTTTCCATCTGTCTTCTTTTAACTCACTGCGTATATCGTCGGTGTTGTAAACTCGAAGCTCCAAGTAAAACGCTCCTTCAAGATTGACAGCACGCCGCGTTATCCCATCAGCCACGCGTTGAGTAATAGACGAACCCAGCTGATCCTGTGCAGAGTAATTCTTCACCAAAGACTCATCCTCAGGAAATAGCTCGAACGGGTGGTGAGCTTCTTTTTTCTTTGATGCCGCGGCGATAGTCCTGTAATAAAAAATAGATACAATAAAATAAAATGGAAACAAAATAATTAATTTTTTATTACAGCACACTATACAGAAAACAATATAGGTGTTTTAAACTAACCCGTTGATATATATATATATATAAAAAAAAATATTGCAAAACAATAAGTACCTGTACGTTTTTTTTTGCGCAGGCTTTTTCACTTTTGGTTTTGTGATCGTTTCCCCAAATTCGAGTTCCGAATCAGACCTGAAACTATTTTAAATAAATTAAAACTTTTTATATAGGAAAAACCAACGAAAATGTACAATATCAATACTTAATGAATGTTAAAATAGACAGTTGGATTAAATAATAGATGTGTCAATAAATTTACCTAGCAACATCAGGCTTCCTTTTCTGTCCTGCTTTTTTCAGTTTCAGGTCTCCCGCCTTGTTGTTTGCGGCTACAATGCTTTCAAACTCTGAGTCAGACCTAAAAGTTAAACACAACATTAATTAACATGTTTGAGCTAGATATGAGAGTATGATAATCTATAAAAAAATAAAAGACAACACTTACGTACATTTTAACGCAATGTTATATGCAGACGGACTGGAGTATAAAGGTAGTACTAGAAGACTGCTGCACAGCGTTCAGTTGAAGGTGAATATGGAGCACGTAATATTCACGGTTGCGTACGAAGTCACAAAGGAAGAAACAATTAGAACGACTGATAATTAATAGCCGTTTATTGCTGATTTTACTAAACGATTCAGGGCTGTACATTCCATATTTTAACTTTAATAAATACATGTAAGGTATTTTATATTCATAATTTATTAAGTTACTATTTATAATTAACAAGTCAAACGTTAAATATGCGACCTTTATAGACACTGGTTTATATTTTGGTTAAGCTAAATTAATACATAATGCGAAAACCCTGATTTGAACTTTAACTTAGGTATCAATGAAAATCGAAAATCATGCGTGAAGTGGTTATGCGTACGTATTATTTATCAAAATTGAGCTGTTAAGTAGTTACGCGAGGACATAAGAATAGACATACATACTCATCCACTCAAAGGTTGACTAATCCCTTAAAATGATAAGTGCTTTTGTACATATATCTCAATATCTGTGTGTCAATTGTGTTTGTTACGTATTTTGTACAATAAAGACTTTACATGCATACCTACTTACAAACATACGTACATACGGGTTAAACACATAACCCTCCTTCCTCGCAGTCGGGTAAAAATAAATCAATTAAACGTAGTGTTCAGTAATACTTAATAGGATAATTGAATAAGATACCTATGTGTTGACAGCCCTATACTTATGCTGATGCTATATGAGCGCAGGTATCGTATAACTAATTAATTAGGTGCATCCGGTTTACAATTATGAAATTACTATATTTGTTTTTATCAATTTGCGTAATCGATATAAAATTATAAATAACCCTCGGAATTATAAAGTATGAACCGATATATATCTATCTATTTATTTTCAACTTTCTCTTACAAATTTTAAAAATATTTTTATAAAATATAGACATCAAAACGACGGCGGAATTACTAATTAGAAAAGGTTTTAATAAAAAGCAAAAATCTGAAATAAAAAGCGCCGGTGGGTGGTTCGAACTCGCGTCCTGTGGATCACAGCCGATGATGGTATCCATTAAGCCACAAGGCTGATACTAAATGATATTGAATTTGTCAATCACGTTTTTTTTTTTCTTCTTATGTCAATTTATTGTTAAATGGTCACACAAATTAGATTATCATACTAAAACAAATACACAAATAATATGTATTATTTATTATGCACATTTAAACTTTATTGAAGAACATTATTCTTTATTAAACAATAAGTTTTTAATGTTGCAAGAATGTTTCCACGTTTTGAGAATATTCGGCAATTTGTACATTGTTTAGTGATAAACAAGAAAAGAAAAATCTATTTTAGTCAAAACATAATCCATGTAAATCGTGAGCCATCTATGTAATAAACGAAGAACCCTAGACAAACATGCATGAAGTGAATGACATACCTTACCTAGGTTCGGGTTCAGCACTTTAAGTTAGTTCCACAACTTACCAATAGAGTACGCATTAATAAATGACGCTTGCTCACATTTTTTAACGTAATACGAACGTAGGTATAAATATCAGCTGCTTATACTTTACCTACTGGTTTATTTGAAAGAACACAATTATTCATGATCCGTTATTTGTTATAATCCAATAGGGAAAGAAAAATCAATTTTAGTCAAACATAATCCATGTGAAACGTGATGCCCTCTATGTAATTAACAATGAACCCTGGCGATTGACTTACCACGTTTGGTACATTAAATGGTTATACTTCCACTAGAGTTCGCAATAATAAAAATGACAAGAAATTTGATCTGCTTGCTAGAGCATTTTAACGTAATACGATGTATAAATAATTGCAGTTTTAGACTTTACTGTTTTACTTGAAAGAACACTGTTGTACTATCTCAGTTATTAATTTATGACATTTGTTATATCCAATAGAACACTGGGTCTGCATCACACTATCGAAGTTTTTTATTTTGCTTCATATAAATAAAAGTTTAGTGGTTAGTCTCTCGGGTAATGACGACCGAATTACCTCAACATGTAAATCATGCATATCGGAACTGGCCACCCGACTTGTGTGTATTGTTGACTAGACTATTTAGGGGAACTCTGTATCTACGCGGTCGATAGATATGGACTCCCACACCCGGAGGGGTTAAACTCACGAAGCACGTAAAATGCGACCGGCGCTGGGGTTTTCACCGCCCCAGAGGTTCATTCGTGTCTGTGACGCTGACGAGCTGATCAAACACGTTGTGTTGGAAACGCCATAGTTCTGTGGCTCCAGTGAAAAGGGGTACATGTCGAAAAACCCAAGTTTACAGGAGACGCAAAAAACAGTTACGCCGGAAATGATTCAAACTTACGTTCATTACACTTGTATCTTTAAATAAACTAATAACTGTGGTATGTTGAAGGACTAAATTAATTGCGCTCTTTCTTATGGGAATGTTATTTTTACTCTTGATCTATTAGTTTATAAATTAACTACTTGTATCCAAAATAAAAGTATAAAAATAGGTGTAAAATGGTTCAAGTGGTTATATGTATCGTTATTCACCAAGTTTTCGTAATTTTATACGAAGTGAAAAAGGGTACGCATCCGGAATGTTTTTTGTAGTACATGTACAATATTATCCACAGAAGACTATTTTAGTAACTAATGATGTCGAAAATGATTGTATTTTTCAATTTGTGTAGTTCTTTGGACTTAATTACAAACTTATCAGACATGTAACCTTTTGCACCATTTTGTTTTATTGTGTTGTTAGATATAAGTAGACTTAAATAATAGTGGGAAATTCAAAATGCTACTTGTATCCAAGTTGAGTAAATGAAAAACATAATGAAAGTATTTATATATCCATTCAAAAATACTAAAAAAAAATAAAAAATCTCACATGCAAACTTAAAAAACAAACTTTAAATTTTTCATAATTAGTATTTATGTATGTCCATCCATAAGACGTTAAAATAATATTAAGTTGTCTTGTAACATGCAATTACAAAAAACATCTTATTTTTTAATAAAACTGAAAATCTCTAAGCTAAGCTGTCTACTGTCGGTATCAATGGATGCGTATCGATAGTTTCATCATTGCAGATTAAAACTTCGTAAAATTTCCTCACAGAAGGGTTAATCAGCGGTATGAGAGACATTAAATCTTGTTTTTTTTTCGTTTAGAATTGGGCAATGGTTCATCTTAGTAGTGGGATATGCAAACACACTAGATAGACGGGATTTTCCGCGTCGTACGTGTGCCATTGATTGTTATCATACGTTTTGTACTTAAATTTAGTGATTTTTGCCTTTTTCAAACCGAAAATTGCAGTCTCCGAGATATTAAACTTTTGTTTGTCCTCGTTATTTTTTTTTTGTTGAAGTGGCCCTTTCAGTAAGCTGGCAAAATCCAAAAACAAGCCAGCATGCACTTCAATGACTATAAATGCATATTTTATTGCAAGTCCTAGCAAGTTGAAATTTGCCTATTGGGTGGTGAATTTCCATGTAAGTTTTCGACCTATGCTTGCTTGAATCTTTGCTATTTTCATTGCCACTACTTGTCGAAGAAATATTTACTATTATGTCTTGTATTTCTGTGTTTAAAGGGTTATAGTTAGTTAGTTACTTTATGACAAATGAAAATTCTAGAAAACGATACATTCAGGCATATGAAATCCAAGCAAACGATAGAGAACCAGTGCCGATCACTCTCTTCAAGAATAAGAGATGAACAATGAAATTGAAAGATTCGATACTGCTTCGAAGCCTCGTTGCTTAAACAATAGCAATATTGAACATTTTTATTACAATACTTCGAAGCCATGTTGCTCAAAAATGACAATGTGGGTTTCTGATTTTTCCGATGCACTATTGAACACAGAAATGGTTCTCTATCATTTACTCTGATTTCACATGTCTGAATGTATTGTTTTCTAGAATTTTCATTTGCCAGTAATTTATTTCTGAAATAATAAATCTACGGAGTTGATATTAAACCAACCTAACCTAACCTACTGCTTTCTATATGATAACGTTTAAAAAATCCTGAAAACAGCACGGTTCTATATATTTTAAATATAAATAAATAAATAAATAATTTTTTTTCTCTCTACAAGACTGAGCATTAAATTGATTCGTTATCTACTCGTCATTCTAAAAAAAAATATTTATTTTAGGCTTGTATGACCTTCGTGTCAAGGGATATATCTTAATTAATACCCTTAAAATTAATATTATGTGGAATATTAGTTTAGAAATAATATTTGTGTAAAAGGATATAACTTTCTCGCGCAACCGTCGACTGCGCAGCTTGCAAGCGCGTTCTGCCTGCACAAGTTAGTGCACACGCTTGTGGCTCATGCGTGAGCGCCGTGGTGCCAGACTCACCCGCTCATTCCACCGCGCAATGATTTATATCCTTTTCCACGTAAACTTTTTTATATTCGATTTGTGAAAACGGGCGCAGCTTGACTTAATCTTACATTTTATTTTGATATTTTTGTGTAAAGAGATTGAATTCAACTTGTATCAATGTAAACTAAATAAATTTGTTCTTGTTTTAGGGGTTCAAGTGTACTTAGATTTTTATACACCCGTCATATGAAAAAACAGCACGTACAACTAGATTTAGGTCATAAATCACAAACAAAACTTTAGTTAATAGAAATACAACTCAACAAGCACCCTCTGTTGTTATTTTTTTTAAAGTAGTTGTACCCTTGACCACCGGAAAAGTCCGTTGTTTTAAAAGATATCTTAGATCCGTTTACACCATTCGATGCGTTATTTTTTTTTGTGTTTTTTGGTCTATATAACTCGATTTGGCCAAATTCAGACTTGTACCCCTTTTCACTGGAGCCACAGAGTTAACTCTATGTGGGTTCGCCCTTGCACACATCTGAGACTGGCCACCTTGGATCGTGTGTAGCGTTAAGCTTTTGCTGTTTCATTCAAGAAACAGTTAAACTCATTGCTATCACCGGAATTTGAAGGAGCTCGTAATTAATTTGATTTTTAATCATGTAAGGAGATTAGGTACTCGATAGTTAATAAAAATGCTATTGTAATTTCTAAACCATATTATAACCGATCGAAAGTCATACTGAAAAACAGTCTTGATTGGTAATTCGTGAAACGATTAGATTGAAACAGATTTTCGTTCAACGGAAGAAAAACGCAGCGTTTAAAGCAATGCGATAGAATCAGATTCCATTCAGACAAAACGGAAAACGATTATCAACCCGAACGCAAAATGCTTTTATCAAGTCATTATCGTTGCAGCAGGGTTTGTCATTCATTATAATATTGGGCATCTGGCTCACCGCAAATGAGAGAGGGCGAAATTTCGCCCGATCGAATGATAGGTGGGCTAGAATGCCCAATATTATACTACTTCTAAGTTTTCAATTGTGAATATTTTGTCAGTATTCAAATAATTCTCAAGACGTGTTATAGAAGCTTTGCACTGGCCTCTAGCTGAGATCCACCTTTTACGCTCGTCTTCAGACATATTGATTACTGAATACGCAGTATTATATTCCACTTCAGATTGGGCACTATAATAGTCCGATTCAGAATTACTCAAGGAAGTCGAGGATAGACTTATGATGAATTGTCACTATTGAATTCAAAAGAAAATGAAAATGGCTGAGCCAACGGAGAAATTTTTTTCTTTAAAAATATCACTTCATGACATCTGAAATTATGTAAAATGCACTATTGGTTTTATATTATTGGTATTAAATGAAACTGTAATAATTAAACTGAAATACTATATTGAAGATAGAAATACAGAAATAATTGACTTAAAAAACAACGTGTTGCTATGACGTCGAAATTAGAAATTAAAAGTAAAATATTGTCTTTGACAATGGTCTTATAAACGTATAAGTAAACTCTTGAATAAACGATTATTATTATTGGGTACTAATAACCTGTGTGGCAACTTTGTTGGTCAATGTTAAATGTTATACTACTAATATTATAAATGCGAAAGTTTTGTGTATGTGCGTATATGTATTTGTTACTCCTTCGCGCTAAAATGGCTAGACGGATTTGGATGAAATTTGGTGTGTAGATAGCTGCACATCTTAAATAATTATATAGGCTACTTTTTATCCCGATATTCCTACGGGATCGGGATAAAATCTCGAAATATCAACCTATGGGCTTAGAGTCATGAAATTTGGTATGTAGGTAGCTGGATATCTGGAATAACACATAGTCTTCTTTTTAGCCCGATATTTCCACAGACTTATAACCGAAAATATATTGTCATTATTTGTCATAAAAGAAGTTTTTTGTTTCGGTAGGTCTGTTGAAAAACGTTATAAAAAGCGCCATTGGAAAAAATGCCCTTGACCGAAACATCAACCTATATGTGTATCAAATTTCATCCAAATCGATTCAGCAGGGCTACCCCGAAACTCGAAAGTCAAAATTCGAAATTCGTGTCGTGCGGTCCCTCTCGCTCTCGTATTAAATAATATAAGTGTCAGAGGGACCGCACGGCACGAACTTCGAGTTTCGGAGTAGCCCTATGCAGCGGTTATGACGTGAAAAGGTAGGTAATAAACAAACAGACAACCCAACTTTCGCATTCATTTTAGCAAAAAAAGTAAAGGGCGTTTTCACCAAATTTTACTCAAAACGAAGTAAAACTATTAGTTATTCTAATTATTTCAGAAGATGGGTACGTCATACATGTATGGAAAATACGATGTGAAATTATTTTTAAATTTATGTATAGTACCTACATGCTACTTCTTTTACATTTGAGAAAAAAGACAAGATCATTACCAACGTTTTTTTACTATTTCGTAAACTTCGTCAGCTCGATAAAGAAAAATAAACTTAATTGGGCTACATTTAAATCTCATATTCGTCAAAACGGCGTTTACGACTATAGGCTCAACTTAGTGTTACGTTCGAATAAAACAAAACACCTGTCATGTCAGTCAAACTGAATTGAAGTTGTCTCTACAATTCTTGTTATTTGTCACTCTGTAGGCATAGGAATATTACATTAGATTGTAAACATACTTACTATGTTTTTACAGACAATGATTTCATGGGTAAAGTTGTGTTATATGCTCACAGATTAGTCGAAAAATCACACACACATATATATACACACACACACTTTATGTCCTTTTTACTCATGTTCTCGTCATGAAAGGCTACAGTTGTCTTTTTCACCACCAGACACTATTATTTTCGCCTATTTAAGAACGCTTCAATTTTGGCGTGCGCTTATAATTCTGTAATATCATTATTACAGTTAATTATTTACAGGAAACTATATAACGCCCATACGCCTTTAGGGTCATTTTCATAACATCTTCTATAATTCGTTTGCTTAATTAGTCTATTTTGCATTCCGTCTACTAGGCAAAGCTCTTCTTTCCTCTTTTATCTTATTTTCGACTATTGAACGTTATTTTTTACCACACGCATAATAAAAATCCCGACCGTGCTACTAACTCCACCTCCTTTTGTATTTGTTTTCAAAATATTCAAATTCGTTTTTTTAGCTGTGCATATACGTCAAAAATGTACGATTGATGCGATTGTCCAACTTAAAACCTAAAATTGCTAAAACTGGCTCCGAAGCGGTAACGTTTCGTGACTTTCGTGTACTCTGCCTACCCCATTGTGGAAAACAGATGTGATGTTTGTGTGTGTGTATATACGTCAAAACACTTTTTACATAATAGGGTAAATCGTTAATTATTAGCCACCGTTTAATAACTGGCCACCTAACACTAAAAATTAACTCTAGTCGCCTATAAACAGAATTAATTTTTAGTACAAGATGGCTAGTAATTGACGGTTTATTTTCGGATGGCGTAAAACATAATGTACAAATAATAAAACTAACTATCTTACTCATAAACGCTTGTTTATTTTACATTTATTTTATTTAAATTCATTGATCAACATCACACCTGAGTTCGATTTCCAGCGCTGGTCTTATTTTTCAGGTTTTTCTGTGCATCTATATTTCGCAATATATATATAGTTCATTTCTATAATTAATTCGCAATATATATGTCGGCGGCCGATCGTAAAATCAGCCAGATCACGAAATTCCTAGGCACATCATGAAATGGCGCCATTTCATGATATGCCTAAAAGTTGTCCAGGCATATCACGATGTGCCTGAGAAACAATACGGCAGATCGATTAGAGCAACGCATTCGACGATATTCCTATCTTTATACCGGGCATATCGTGATATGCTGAAAAAAATAAAAAAATATTACGACGAGCGAAGCGAGGAGTGGTTAGTATGAATTGGGACAAATACGCACGAGCCGAGCGAGCGTAGCGAGCGTGCCGCGGCAGCGGCCGGCGAAGTGCCAGAAACGATTGGCCGGCATTTCTGATATGCCTAGGAATTTCATGATCTGCCTAAACTAGCCAAATCATGAAATGGCGGCGTTTTATGATATGCCTAGGAATTTCATGATCTGCCTAAACGTCACCAGGCAAATCGTCAAACGGTGAGTTTTGAACGCTATGGCGGATGTCCCTTAGCCAATTCATGAAATGGCGCCATTTCACGATATGCCTAGGAATTTCGTGATCTGGCGGATTTTACGATCGGCCGCCGACATATATACAATATGCAATTATAGTTTGTATTTTCAATATAAAAACAATTGTTTGAAACAATTATTTCAATATTCAACTTCTTCTCTTTTAAAATATGGCTTTCTGTCCTTATTAGGGCAATTTCGCCAGTGTCAAGGTACTCTCTTTGAGAGGGACGTTGTTCGGTAGTTGTAGTTTTTGCAACTTGATAGTAAAATTCCAGAAACCACGTGGAGACAACTTGCGCATTAAAAAATGTCAGACACGAGAGCAATATAGAATTTTGTGATCACTGTTCACTGTTAAGGTTAATCGCCGCATAAAACACTATCAAAATTATACTTCAACTAGCCATAGAAACAGAAATAGCAAAATTTTACATTAAATACGTCCGCCATGTTCGAATGCCACAAATCGAAACCCCTATTTGAATATTCAACTGAGCTGAAATTTGTCAAACTTCGTCAGTCCGGTGACACAACAATAATCTGGTAGGTAGTGAAATTCTGGTAATCCGACCAGGATCGCGTCCGCAAGAAGGAATTCTTTGAGGTCTTTATGATGATTAATGACATCGACTTGAAAGTTGGTACGGGTGTAATTTGGATGAGGAGGAAACGTTATTTGTCATGATCGAACTATTTTGAGTTATTCCTCTCCTGACATAGGTACTGTTTATGTAAGTTTTTAGCAGACAATCATATCGAACGATACACAGAGCAGGATACTCGCTAATGTAAAAACCATGTCAATATTGACTTGTGTTCTTTGTGATCTCGAATGTACAATCGGCAGCAATATTGAAGGAACGATTGTGATCATCATCATCATATCAGCCGAAAGACGTCCACTGCTGGACATAGGCCTCCCCCAAGGCTCTCCACTTAGACCGGTCTTGTGCTTTTCGCATCCACCGCGATCCCGCGATCTTAGCCAGGTCGTCGCTCCATCTTGTTGGAGGCCTACCGACAGCTCGTTTCCCGGTCCGCGGACGCCATTCGAGAACCTTCTGACCCCATCGGCCATCAGTCCTGCGTGCAATGTGCCCCGCCCACTGCCACTTCAGTTTCGCGATCCTTCGGGCTATGTCAGTAACCTTAGTTCTACTGCGGATATCATCATTTCTGATTCTATCCCGCAGAGAAACCCCGAGCATAGCCCTCTCCATAGCCCTTTGAGTAACGATTGTGATACTTAAAAACAATTAAACATTTATCGTGACCAATGTGGCTATTGCTGTCATATTAGTACATTTAGGCACTCATCATCCATGGGTGCTAGTGTTGTTATATAGGTATAGTTAATTTCTAATACAAAGAAGAAGAAAAAATGTAAGTAATGTAGTTAAGTAAGTACCATTCCTTTTTTGTAAACGCGAATACGCAAACATACGCTCACTATGTATATTAGATTATAAATGTTAACTTTCTCATATAAGTGAATTGTGTATATTCTTATGGGAAATAAATTTCTTTAAACCGATATTCAAGTTTTTGACAGAGACACAAGAGCGAAATGCTATGAACATTTTTTGCAGGTGGTAGGACCTTGTGCAAGATCCGCCCGGATTGCTACCACGAACTTGCTCGCTAATTTGCAGTGAAGCAGCAGTGCTTGCACTGTTGTGTTTCGGCGTGGAGAATAAAACAGCCGGTGAAATTACTGGCACTTGAAGTATCCCATCTTAGGCCTCTAGGTTGGCAACGCACTTGCAATAGTCGTGATGTTGCAGATGTTTATGGACGGTGGTGATCTCTTACCATCAGGAGACCCACTTGCTCGTTTGCTCAAAATAGTAACCTAAATCTTCTTCGGTATTTATCTAAACAGATATTAAAGATAACAAATATCTTTCTTAAAGGGAAGTACTTATTGTCTTGGTTAAATAAACCACATTTAAAACTAATGATTATTTTTTACCACCAGTTGTTGCAAAAATTTCAACCACAACCTTCAAGTAGGTAATATTATTAGTTAGGTACTGAAACAAAAATAACAATTTTACATTACTCATGTTAACAGAATTTTTAGGGTTCTGTATATAAAAACTCAGTACGTAAACAACTGAGATGTATGCATATGTATTTCTATTGCGGCTAGAAGAAAAAATAATAAAAATTAAAAATTAAAGCGGGTTCCTATGGTCACAACGTAATATTGCGTATTATTTTTGTTTTTGTTGATTTTTATTTGTAGGTATAATAATCCAGTAATTTTGTCGCCTGAAGGTATGGGGGCAGTATGCGTCAAATCGGGTAGTTCGGAATTTTTGCAGACTTATTTATGATGTTTGCCTTATGAATAATCTGTGTGTGTGTGTGTGTGGACAATTTTAATATCATATTGTAGCAAATTTAATCTGCTTTAAAAACGTTCTAAGAAAGTTCAAAAATTGTCCTTTAGGGCTATAATCGACAAAATTTGAAAATAATAACATTTTTAAGTTGTTTTTTCGATTTTTGACAAAGTTGCGTTCGGTGCTCGATTGCACAAACTTGAATTATTCATTATGCCAACATCATAAACAAGTCTGCAATAAATCAGAAGTACCGGATTTGACGCATAACTACGAGTACTACCCGATGTATAAAGTTACTGCACAATAACGTTCAAATATGCGAACCATAAAATTGAATGATATTAATAGAAGTTAATATATTGCCATTCCTATTTTAACCTAATCAGCTTACTAAAATTAAAAAAAAAATGATAAAACAGCCAAGAACCACCGCAAAGTTTTTCACGTAAAAAGTCGCATGAAAAGTGGTTCATCGGTTTCAGAGCTACGATTCCACAGACAGACAGACTAAGGCGTCAAACTAATAAACCATTTTCTTTGCTCCAAGTGTTAAAAAAACAGGTCAAGCGTGAGCCGTTCTTTGTTCTTTGCAGTTTTAGTCAGTTTTTTATTTTTATTTTATGGTGTAGGTATTTCTACTAACATTATAAATGCGAGGGTTTACGAGTATATGTTTGTATGTGTATGTTTGTTACACCTTCACGCTAATACGGCTGGACAGATTTAGATGAAATTTGGTATGCAGATAGCTGAACATCTGGAATAACCATATAGGCTGCTTTTTATCCCAATATTCCCACGAGTTAGGGATAAAATCTCGACATTACAACTGCTGGGCTTAGAGTCATGAAATTTGGTAGGGTGGTTTATAATGTAACATCAATAAAGACTACCATGAATTCCCACGGGAATTTATAAGTTCCCGGAATTTTAATTTAACTGTTGTATCTAATGATTTACGCGTGCGAAGCAGCGGGTAAAAACTAGTAAGTATTTTTATATCCATACTAATATAAATGCGAAAGTGTGTGTGTTTGTATGTTTGTGATTTTTGGCATAGATCATATATGTTTATGGGCCAGAGAGTGGACTACTTTTTATCCAGAAAAATACACAGTTCGCGAGGGAACATCGCGCGATAACCGAATTCCACGCAGGCGAAGCCGTGGGCAAAAGTTAGTTGCATAATTTTGGAAAAAATATTGGATACTTTGTCGCTATTACGTCTATGCATGTACTCCGTAATATTACACTCAGTGTCACGTTTCAACATAGCTATGTATTTTGTTCTGCGCTCCCGCACACCATATAACCTTAAGCCTTAAGCACAAGACCATAGTTTCTTTCAACAGTCGCTTAATAGACTTTGACTCGTGCGAAGGTATTTCACCGACGAAATTTCAGTGTAAATTTAAAAAATATTAAGTTTTTTAAGTGTTAAGAACAAAGTGAAAGTGAGGCAAGTATTTTTAATTTAATTTAATATTATGAAAAAAAAAACACTGAAATAATGTAAACCTTTTGAAAAAAAATTACAGCCTTTTTATCCAAATTGTCTGAACTTATTATGTTTTATTAAATGCGATAATTTTTTTGGATTTTTTTTAATTAAATAATTATTTCGAAGAAATCGATGCTCACGAAATCCCTATTTATTTTGTAACTAGCTTGTGCCCGCGGCTCCGCCCGCGTGGTATTCGGTTATCGCGCGCTGTTCTCTCGGGAACTGTGCATTTTTCCGGGATAAAAAGCAGCCTATGTCACTCTCGGCTCCATAAACTATCTCTATGCCAAAATCGCGGCGATCTGTCGCTCCGTTACGGCGTGACAGACGGACAAACACACAAATTCACTTTCGCATTTATAATACTAGTATGGAATATGGATTTTTCTTTTGCTCTGTATACGTGAGTTCTCATAAAATAGGTAATTCTTACTTCTACTTTTTGTTGCGAATCTCATTCCTCAGTCCTCGCTGCAGATTCGAGTGATTGTAATCTCATTAACATTAAAATTAGCATAAAATTCCTAACGATATTTAAGATCATTATGAAATAAAAGCACGTCTAAGTACAGTCACCGCCACCAATATCTGACACAACAAGCGTGCATAAATATCTGATACGAATCTATTTCTAGGGCCGGAAGGACATATCAGATATTTTTGCACGCTCCGCTGTGGCAGTTATTAATGCTGGCTACTGTACGTTATGCCGTTAAGTTTTTAAGACTATTTATGGTCACGCTAGTAACTTATCTTACTAACTTAACCTATCAATGATTACTTTGAAATTAATTCTAAAATAATTTTAGGTTCTACTCTACGGTTATTAATTTTTTTTTTATTCCACTGGAAGGCAAACGAGCTTAAATAATGACATCGGACATAATGTGCATATTTTTTTCATAATTAGATATTTATGCAAAAATTCTACTCATGAAAGTTTCTAAAAGTCGATAAGTACGTCAAAAACCGGAATATAAACGCACAACAGGTTTCAGGAATGAGATGTTGTAGGTAATGATTTCTTGTTATACTTAATTATTCTGAAATTTATGTTATACAAAAATTTTATTTTGATAGGTAGATTAATAACAGCAGTTTATTTAGTGATATAAAAAAAAAGCATTTTTCGCTGTGATTTCATTTACGAAAAAAAAATAGCTATTTACCTCTCTCCTTCTTTTATCTGCGAAATTACTGCAAAATTAAGTACCCCTAGTCCCAGTAGCTGATTATGCGTTGATGTGTCAGTCAGTAATTAAGTCCTTACTGTTCCTTAGACGTATGTATGTATGTATGTATGTAAATACTTTATTGTACATAAAACACAAAGTAATACAAAAAGAAAACAACAAACAAAAAGAGTACAAAACACGACGACGACGACGTTTTAGACGTTGTAGACGTTTTTATGACTTACAGGGATTATTATTCCATCCATTATTATCCGTGTGGTGTCGGCTTAGAATTACACTTCTCCATTTCTTCCGTGCATGTAAGAGGCGACTGAGGATATAGGTCAAGGCATACCGCAGGCGACAGGCTAGCAACCTGTCACTATTGTACTGTTTTTGTGAAACTTAAAATCTAAAATTGCTAAAAATGACTCCGATGTGGTAACGTTTCGTGTGCTCTTCCTACTCCATTTGGGAATACAGGCGTGATGTTTGTGTGTGTGTGCGTGTGCCAATTCAAATTATGTGTAGCATAATTAATTCCAGTTTCTTAATGCCTTTGACAGTGGCCGTGTTTCGAATTAACGTGAATAAAGTGAGGAATTTTAGGGATTACTTTGGACTGAATGATACTCGATGCAACTGCAGGGCTACTACGAAACTCGAAACTCAAAGTTCGTGTCGTGCGGTCCCTTTGACACTTATACTGTTTCAAACGAGAGCGAGAGGGATCGCACGACACGAACTTCGAGTTTCGAGTTTCGTAGTAGTCCTGCGGTTACAGTTGATCTCGATCTTGAGAACATTATTTTTCCGTTATGTTTATTCAGAACACGACAAATTGTCAACGGCATTAAGAATCTAAAAGCATACTTATTAGGTACTAATAAATACAAAAGTTTGTGGGTACCAGCGGCCTGACGTCATCTTTTTAGTTAGGAAACGCGGAGAGTGATATAAACGTATGTACCTGTAAATCAAGTAAAAACTGCAAGTTTCTGGTAAAAAAATCATTTTTAATACAAGATTTTTTGTTGACTGTACTTTTTGCAGACATTAATTGCATTATCACCTAAACTACACTTGCAAACCAAATTCAAAGTCGATGCCATTAATCAATTGACATAAGTATACCAAATTTCAAGTCAATCTGACTACTGGAAAGCGGTCAAATTAAGCTTGCAAGATTTGACTACAGACAGACAGACAACGGGACAGGTGGAACTAAATAAAAGCTTCTAAAATTTAGGCAATCCGGTGGCGATTGAATTGTTACAATGCCACGCTACTGGTATGTACTTTAATAAGCTAGTAAAATAAGATCCCATGGAATACGAGTAACTTTTACAATACGGTACCATAAAAACCTGCCTCCCTTGAAGTGTGTAAATAAATTGCTTTAATGTACTGTTTGTATTCAACGCGCGGACACTTAGCAATTACCTACTGACGCTTGAAACCCGAGTGACTTCCAACTAGAACGTTTAATTGTCCTGACATGGATTTTCCGTAACGATTATTGGAATACCGGAAGTTAAAAATGCGGATTTCCTTGATACATACATAAAGTACATTATAGACTTGAACTGTTAGACGTGAAGCACCGTAGCATGTGCAGGCGTTAGTCCAGTAACTTCATACATCGGTAGTATGCGTCAAATCCGGTAGTTCTTGGTTTTTTGCCGACTTGTCTGTGATGTTGGCCTAATGAATAATCCAAGTTTGTGACCTCGAGCGCCGAACGCAACTTTGTCAAAAATCCGAAAAAACCGCGTAAAAATGTTCCTACTCCAAACACAGAATAGATAAAAGTACAAGTATCCAAAACCGGGTATTGTACTATGAATTATTTTTCCCCGTACATTACCGGCCATGACGTTGGTTTTGTACAAGGAATAAAAAAATCCTACTCCAAAACAATTATTTGTCCTCTCCCAGTGCTGGTAATGTAAGTGGGTTATGTACGGGGAACAAGGGAAATTATCGGTAGTTTGTCGAAATTTTATATTCAATTGGATTAAAATTCACAATCTTATAGCTAATAAAAAATTGCATTTTTAAAGTTACACAGTTTTGTCATGATACAACATCTTGTTTCTTACCGGATTACAATGTTATATTTGCCATACTCGATAGCTGTTTCCGTGATGTCAGATATTTCTAATATGGCAAAGGCATGTATACTAATTGCAACATGTTGCAGTCTGTCTGCACTGTCTTACTTAATGATCACCGATGCACAATCACCGGTGTACAAAGTTGCAAGAATATGTATAGACGACCTTAATGTTAAGTGCATAAAGTCGTGTATACATATATTTGTAACTTCAGCCGTGTTGATATCTTTGCCCTTAACATGTACATAATCTCATTTATTCTCTGTAATTACTTTACTTACTGCCTTTATCCACGGCTTAATACGCGTAAACTATTAGGCTAAACAATTGAAGTGAAATTCCGGGATATCAGAAAAAATCCCGTGGGAACACCTAAAATAGCATCGTAAATTTAATCATCGGTAAAAAAAATCAAAAACTCGACAGCCTTAAAACATACTAAAAAGAAGAAAACAAGTCTTCTAGTGGGCTAGAACTTTGTTAAGTAGGTAACTTCAACAGTCGGGACCCATTAGGTAAAAATTTTTGAGTGTCACGATTTAAATGGGTCCCGACTGTTGAACTTTAAGTTAGCTACTCAACAAAGTTCTAGCCCACTTAGAAGAATTGTTTTCTTCTTTTTAGTATTTTCTAAGGTAATCTGGTTTTTTGATTTTATAAATTTATTGCTCTATTTCACACTTTTTTAGTAGTTACGTGAAAATGGTAGATTATAACTATTATAAACCATGTAAATATACAAATGGGCTAATTGGACAAAGTCGTGGGATGCTTATTATTTTATAAACAATTTTCGTCTGACTCAGCGATAAATTTTGTAACTTTAAACAATTTTAAGGCATGGCTGCTTACCTACATAAGGAAGGACCCAGTTCTGTTTGAACTTGGCATAGATAAGCCAGTTGTATTCTCGCGGTCGTTGCATGTTGTAATAATACCTACCAGTTTCATCGGATTTGATAGTAATTGACCCTTAGAAAAACCAGTAGACAGCTTATTTTGCACAACAAACATTAAATAAATAAATAATAAGTAAATAAATATCTCAGGACAATTGACACCAATTGTCCCAGTCCCAAACTAAGCAAAGCGTGTACTAGGTACCAGGCAACTGGAATTAAAACTAGACATAATTATCAAAAAATATTTCAATACATTTTCTGACGATTTGTTTGCCTTTTGGTCATAATTTAATATTAATATGTTTTGAATGTGAGAATGTATAATTATATAAAATATTGGGTAAGTACTGCCTTTTCCGTGACGTTTGGCAACCTGTTTGCTGTTTTATTTCGCAAATTTTCATTTCGCTAACTCAAAACTATAAATATTTCTGTAGAACCCTTTATGTTAGGTTAGGTTAGTTTTATAAAAATCCTGAAATAATCAGTTATAATGTAGTTTCAGAAATTTTAAACAATTGAGAAATAGTACATAGATATCATTTATAAATATTGTGAATCTGTTTTAAAAAAAAAAAAATACCTCGTTGAGTTTCTTGCCGGATTCTTCTCAACAGAGGTTTTTTTCCGAACCGGTGGTAGATTTTTTGACATTCATAAGTGCTTATCATAGCCTAAATTGAATAAAGAGATTTTGACTTTGACTTTGACTCTGAAATGAAAAGTTACGAAATGAAACGGGTTGGCAAGCATTATTCGCTGAAACATTAATAAACCATAAAATTTAAGTTTATGTAAAAATTAACAAATACCTAGGTTATCGCACAAGGAAAGAAAAAGAAAGTTAAAAAAAAATACTTAAAGTTAAAAAATATTAATAAATTGTTAATTTTGGATAACCTGACCCCGACCTTCAGGTATTTCTTGCTTCATATGTTGCATATCAACTGTCGAAAAGACATTAAATTTTTTTTTTTTTTTTTTTTTTTTTTTTTTTTTTTTTTTTTTTTTTTTTTTTTTTTTAATGGCTTCTGTCCAATGGGACCATTAAAAATTTCCTTGTCATTTAATGTTGTATTGTTCTTTACCTACCTACATTTTATTTTATTTATATATTTGTTAGATCAAAAGGTGGATTACCTACAAAATTATATTTTTAATGAACTAGAACGTTTTTTTTTTAACAATAACCCTATGGTGGCTACCTACCTACATCTATGGGAGAAAAGTATGTTCATACAGTTCCTCCACTTCCACACTGTGAACATACACAAATAACATAAACGTTAGTAGTTTCAGTTTTACTTTTCTTTGCTTTTGGAGGTACTAACCCCAACGTATTTAACGAAATAAATCCGGATAACTCACATCTTGAATCAAGTTTATCTCGACTGTTTTGGGCAAATTATTAGCCTTTCTTTTCGAAGCAATGCTACTCGGAGGCTGCTGCATATCACGCATTACTAAACTCGATTTAAGACGTGAGTTATCCGGGTTTATTTCATTAAATTTAGGTGAGTCCCCACGGTAGTTTCATGTTAAAAGTTTGTAGTAGCGTAAGTATTTTGTTATTTTATGTAAGTAAGTATATTATGTTTAAAGCTTTCTTTACGAGAACACAATACTAAGTGTAAAAAGCGACCAAGTGCGAGTCGGACTCGCCCATGAAGGGTTCCGTAGCAGCAACTAACAGGTTTACGATTCATGACGTATAAAAAAAAACTAATTAATTAGATCTCGTTTAAACCAATTCTCGGTGGAATTTTGCAAGGTAATGTACATCATATATATTTTTTAGTTTTATCATTCTCTTATTATAGAAGTAACATGGGAGGGGGACATATTTTACCACTTTGGAAGTGTCTCTCGCTCAAACTAATCAGTTTAGAAAAAAATGATATTAGAAACGTCAATATCATTTTTGAAGACGTAGGTATCCATAACATCCCCACACGTATAGATTTGATGAAAAAAAATTTGAGATTTCAGTTCTATGTAGGTATGGGGAAACTCCAAAATGTATTGTTTTTTTTTCTATTTTTGTGTGAAAATCTTAATGCGGCTCACAAAATACATCTACTTAACAAATTTCAACTAAACGTTCTTATAGTTTCGGAAAAAAGTGGCTGTGATATACGGACGGACAGACAGACATGACGAATCCATAAGGGTTCCGTTTTTGCCATTTGGCTACGGAACCCTAAAAAGGCGTTCATTTGTATGTTTGTTTTTAGAATTAACAATGTTTATATCTCACTTGTTCACAACAATATCCAAGGTTAAGTTCAGAGTCGATTAAAACTACTTATGAGTTGTCCACCTTGATCTTAAATGAAAGGCACGTGGTCTACCAAGAAAACTGTAATTTGAGATGATTCCCGTTATTTATGTAGCTGTCAGTAATAAAGCATGTACATTATTCTACAGAATCAGAATTAGAATCAGAATCAGAATCTTTTATTTACATTTACCTAAAAATTAACATCACTCGTGATTTGCCAAGTATTCTTTTACACTGTAAAAACATTTGTGTTGTAGCCAATCGATTAATTTCAACTTAAATCTTTGCTTGTTCTGTAGTTTAATATCTTCGGACTATGCTCATATTGTAACAGTTTTTCCTATAGATGGAGGTGTGGCAAGGAGGTTGACATAAAAGGCCCCTATATTGAGCCCTTACGTGCCGAGAACTCGCTTCTGTACGTCGGAGAGTGAAGTAACACATATTGTCTCTGACGAAAAGACATGCTTCTTTTATGTACATTAATTAATAAAACACATATAACTAAACTACTAATAT
The DNA here is from genome assembly GCA_037349165.1 of Choristoneura rosaceana. Lineage (NCBI taxonomy): Eukaryota > Metazoa > Arthropoda > Insecta > Lepidoptera > Tortricidae > Choristoneura > Choristoneura rosaceana. The sequence goes on along the minus strand of JAZBNJ010000018.1, from coordinate 8,369,517 downwards.
TATAAATGTGAAAGTTTGTGAGTGAGTGAGTGAGTGAGTAGGTTTGTAAATCCTTCACGCTGAAACGGCTGGATCTAAATTATGAAATCTGGCAAAAAGTTAGTTTATAACCTACATTAAAACATAGGATACTTTTATCCCGATATTCCCACGGGATAGGGATAAAATCTCAAAATAACAACTGCTGGACTTAGAGTCATGAATTTGGTATACAGGTAGCTGGACGTTTGGAATAACACATAGGCTAGGTACTTTTTATCTCGATGTTCCCACGGGATAGGGATAAATTTCGTACTAATAACCGCTGGGCAAAGGGTCATGAAAATTGACCATGATTGTTTTTAACGTAACGTCAATGGAAACAACGACTTAATTTTCGGAAAATCCTACGGGATTTTTTTTGAATCCCGGGATTTCAATTCAGCTGCTGGACCTAATGATTTACGTTTTTGTGAAGCCACGGGTAAACACTAGTTAGATAATAAGTTAGTCGGTTTGTTTTGTTTAGGTGGAATACCTACGGTATTTGACTATTTTGTATGTGTTTTATTAATTAAAACTACACAATGCCTGTTATCGAATAGAGAAACAATTTTTAAGCTATCTTTACAAATAACAAAGTTACAAAGGTTTGAAATTTAAGATTAGACAGAGAAAGACATACTGAGACGTCACACGCCAGTACCGCTATACTTGCTGCATAGAGAAAAGCGTTCGAGAAAGAGGCAGGTATATAGATTTTTCAAAAAATCGCTTTAAACCGCCATTTTCAACTGATTTAAGTTTTTTCTTCGCTAAACACTGTCTATGTATTTATATCTTCATAATAATATTAAGATATGGCAAATTCAGAAGTTGTCAAATACCGTATTCGGTATCCAAATAGTTTGAGTCCCGGAGAAGGATACCTATAGAATCGTTTGTATCCCGGAAAATTGCATAATTCCCGCGGGATAGGATGTTTTCATATTTTTCCGTTCACTGCTACTTGAAAAACAAGTCGCAAATGACGCGCATATACAATTATGCTAACACTTAAATGGTAATCTTGCAAACAAAGTAACTCCTCGTGACCCTTGTTGAGTACATAACTATACAGTAAATATTTAGGTATTCAACGAGAATTCACTAGGTAGGTACATTGTCATCTTTAACAAGCAAATATGGATGTTAAAGTTACTTATTACAGCAAACGTAATGTAAATATTCCGTGAAGGTCATTCTTGTTAACTTCGACGCGAACACGCATAGTTACAGGCTTCTATTTCACTTGCCGTGTTAGTTACCGTGTACGGTCAAAGAAACTAAGTAAATCGCGTACCTACCAAGTAGAGCCTTTCCAAAAAAAACACCAGAATTTCAAAAAAGCCCCGCGGGATTGCCCAAAAATATATTGAATTGATATTCTCATGTTTTTTTATTAAACAGATACTTTCATCTTTACAGGATTCAAAGATGTGCGACGTTAATTATAATCATCCTTTACTACAATTAACTGAAAAACAAGTCCAGGCTGTCCGAGATTATGGCGGATTGGACTTAGATCGACTAAAGGAGGGCGTGCAAACTGTTTTGGATTGGTGTTCTAAGGAGGAACATCTTCAAGCTGCCGTGCCATATTTAGGTAATAATAAAAAAATCATTACCTTTTATCATTATCATCATCATAATCAGCCTTAGGACGTGACATAAGCCTTCCCCCATATACCTCCAGTTGCTTCGGTTGGAAGCGACTGACTTCCAACGTGATCCTGCCGTCCAGCTCGTTGACGGTCGTTCTCTGCTGCTGCACTCCTGTCACTTATCGTCACCTGTCATGAAACAGACATTTTTAATCGTATAAAGATTTATTTTTATCCCAGGAAACAGAAAATTATACAGGATGCAAAGTGCTAAAGCTAGTAAATAATAAGAAAATACTTCTAAACTGAGGAAATAAACTTTGGCTTATTATCTATGAGCGCCTCGCGTTTGTAGCTCCCGTGAAATATTTTATTAATACATCTTACGAGTATTATTAGTTTGCTATTTGTTTGAACCAGGCGTTATTTTGCGGAGTTCCAAAAGAACTAGACTATTTTTAGGATTCTTTTCCACCACCATAAACCTGGGTAGTGGAGAAACATGGCAGAAATATAATAGTTCTCTTATTTATTAGTTCCATCTTTAAGCTTTTGCCGTGACACTACGGATCTTTGTTTTTTGCTTAACGTAGTAGGTATAAAGATACCGCCTTTTAAATTAGGATTTGTTAATTTGAATTTATGATTTTCTGAAAAGTTCACGGCTGTATACGGAACAGCACTTAACTATTTTTATTTTAACTCTTTATTGCTCATAAAAAAACAAGAAATTAACATAAAATAGGATACTTAATAAGACTTGTGTCACAGTAAAAAGCAACGACCAAAGTCTTAGACTGTAGTATTACGAGGGTTTTTATTTACTTCTCTGAATCGCCCATTCATATAAGAGTTAAAATTGTTTCCAATATCTATTTCAGCTAAGACGGTCATGGTGGAAAGGATGCTACTGCTCTCAAAAGGCTCCGTTGAGATATGCAAGAAACGTATCGACCACGTCCTGACAGCAAGGGGCTTGATACCAGAACTCACTTTGGATCGGAAACCTGAAGAATTTGATAAAATCCTTAGCTGCTTGTAAGTACATATTTTTTATTTCGGATGTATATATGTATATATATTTTTATACAATATAGGCTTGCGTTTGGCCACAATCACGCCTGATGGAAAGCGAGGATGAGGCCTACGATGGAGCACGCTAAATGGCTTGCTTAGTAAATGCTCATTCACCCTGGACTTGAAAGCTATTAGGATATTGACGTTGGCTTTTACCAACTGTCTTCTAATGGACATATTGTTCTAGATAGAAAATTCTATTAAGTTAATTGTGTGTTCCCATCATTTTTTACATATTATTAATTTCTTCTGTACTTCTGTTGGTACTGTATGGTGATAAGATGTATTTGACTATCTCATTTCAAATCCATACCCCATAAAAGCTTAGGGTGTGTCCACTCTTACACATAAACACGATACCATATCGTGTCGTGCTACGACTCGCCATTGTTTCACGATGCGACGTCTTATCGTGGAATCTACGAAGGATTGCACCGCACCACAACGGGATATCGTGTCGTGTTAATGCGTAAAAGCTTTTAAGTATCTATACCTGATGGGTACGTGGCAATTCATGCTACACAGCGTTTCATAAGTCGAATTAGAGCTTTTCTAATCTGAAATGACGCGCCCTAACATAGCATTTATGCACAAGAGCAAATTGAAAATACGTGCGGCATCCTTAAATAATATTATAAATACGAAAGTGTGTTTGTATGTTTGTCCGTCTTTCGTGCCGTAGCGGAGTGACGGATCGACGTGATTTTTATGGGCCCGAGAGCGACATAGGCTACAGGCTACAGACAGACATGGCGAAATCCTAAAAATAAAATGTTGTGAAACAATTCTCACTATATAAATGCCAACTAGCCTTACAAAAAGCCTCATTGTAGCGCATTTACGTACTTAACATTTTTTGTTATAAACGGGCAAGTTTCGGTGGCTTTGGAGTCACTATTTAATATGTATTTTTTTAGTTTATTTCTTTGTATCGGTAGTAGGACCTTGTGCAACGTCCGCCCGGATTGCTACCACCATCTTGCTCGCTAATCCTGCCGTAAAGCAGCAGTGCTTGCACTGTCGTGTTTTGGCGCGGAGAGTAAGACAGCCGGTGAAATTACTGGCACTTGAGGTATTCCATCTCAGGCCTCTAGGTTGGCAACGCATCTGCAATACCCCTGGTGTTCGCTTGCCTTCCATTCGAGTAAAAAAAAACATTAATATTACTTTTTTTTTTTCAGAAGTTACGTTGCTCTCCCCAAAGTACATCCTGTAGATAATTCAAGAGTCCTCATTTGTAAATTTAAAGAGGATTTAGAAAACTTCACTTTTTTACGATACTTGCGATACACCTTTTACGTAAGTACACGTAATCAAACTTTATTATAATATCGATAGTTAATACACACTGGGAAAATTTCTTGAGTTCAAAAGAAACACCTTGTTGTAAAGGTACTCAAAAGGGGAGAAACTTCGCTTTTTTGCTACTTTTTATGTCTAGGCCGATTGCCATTGCACAGACAAAATTAAATATCTTCTAAAGTAGTCTAAACCACACCTTATTTATATTGATGTACGATCCTGGTCCAAAATAAGAACATAATGTATTGTGTCTTATTTTGTAAGTAGTGAAGTGCATGGTTGTCGAGAGGAATATCGACCGTTTTAATTAACAAGCCATCTAGTTCAGCAAATGACCTATAGATGGCGCTGTATCGAATACTCCGTAACAAAACAGCAGAAGTTTTGTATTAGAATTTCATTGGAGACCCTGAGTCTTACGGAAAACGTTTCAACTATATAAAATGTTTCCCAATATAAATAAATAAAATTAAAAATAATATGTTTCTCGTATGGGTATCCCTTTAATTCTTAATTAAATTTTTATTGTTCGATATTGTAGTGAAAATGTTATTGAGCTGAAATTACATTCCATTTGGGGTAAAACCCTAACAATAATTCTTTTTTGGTTCTTCTTATCGCTTACCATTAGGCGATCAGTTTGTTAATTTGCCGTCTATTCCATAAAAATAAACCAAAGGAAGTATTTTTGCTGCATTTTTTTTTTCAATTAAATTTTATCTAGGTATTTTGTTTGGGAAAAGTTTGAGCTGGACATTTATGTAACATTCCGACTTGTTTATAATTTTATAAGTAATATCTTTTAAGATTCCTTTCAATTAATCCATTTAATGTTTTTTTTTTAGGTAGGAGAATATAGGGTGTACGATGACTACGGCATAGCAGAGCGATACGTCGTTGATATGAAAAACTTAAACTTTGGAATACTAGCGAAGATAAACCCCGTTTTGCTGAAGAAAGCGGAGATTTTGTCGACAGTAAGTTCGTTTTCTCACATAATAATAAGTCTAATGCCTGGTTCACATTATTCGTGTAAAATCGTGCCAGTGGCATCCTGCAAAACCTAAATCGAAAATACAAACCATAACGATATCTCTTGTCCGGGTGAGCGGTTAGTTACTTATTGTTCTGGTTTTTCTGTGCATCTAAATTTTATTTTGTATTTTCGACAAAGATTGTAGTCCAACGATATGAGTTCTTATCTGAATAAATCTTTTTTTTAGGAAGGCTATGGCACCAAAATAAAGGGCATACACTTACTGAACGCAACCTCTTTCGTGGATAAATTCGTGTTCTTATTAAAACAAGGGATGAAACAGAAGGTGGCTGAGAGGATCCACGTTCACAGCACATATGAAGACTTCCACAAACACGTCCCTAAAGAGATATTGCCCAAAGACTACGGCGGTGATGCACCGTCTATTGAGAAATTGGACGGTGAGATTTTTATTCTTTCTTTGAATGTTGCGAGAATGGGACACACTACAAATTACACAATGGTCACTAAATACGAAACGGAATCAACATTGTAACGTTAAAAGTTCGTATGTGACACTCTGTAGAACTCTGTCACGGGGAGTCTCAGCTGCCTTGATCAAGATTTTTTTAAAGGTGCGGAAATTCTGACTGCGACAGGGTTCTATTCACACTATGAACTTGTCGAGGTATAGCTTTGGAAAACCGCTATATGTATTGACCGGGGTGCTGTTCAATCTAAAAAAATAGTTCCCGCGGGATAGATATAAATGGATTCGACGCAAACGGAGTCGCGGATAACGACAGTACCTTTATATCTAAAAGTTATCTGGGTGGACCTTTTTAGGGTCCCGTAGTCAACTAGGAACCCTTATAGTGTCGCCATGTCTGTCCGCCAGTCTGTCTCTGGCTACGGAACTCTATCTTGGACGTGTCCGACACGCTCTTGGCTTTTTTTTATGGAAATGGTGTGGCTAACACTATTATCTAATATTTAATTACTTGTTTTTTTTTTTACAGCTGCTTGGGCCGACCTTCTTAACTCTGAAGAAGCGCAGAGAAAGATCAAAGATTTAGACAAGATAGTGTCTGATGAAACTAAGAGGACAAGTTCCAAGTTCAACGAAGAATATCTCGGCATGCCAGGCTCTTTCAGAAAACTGGATGTTGATTGAAAAGTTGAAGAAGCATAACACACTGTCGTTCATCCATATCAAATTATACGGTGGGCCCTTTAAAAGGAGCAAATAACTAAAAAAAAAAATGATCGTACTGTCATACTGAACGACATTAGTTCAGCAGCTTTTAAAAAAAAATACTTGTTTTTTTTTTAAACAGTCTGTATAGTGTCCCACTGTTGGGCAAAGGCCTCCTTCTTGACCTCCACAACTCTCATTCTGACGCAATGTCAGAGTCCTTTGCATACGTGTCCAGATCGTCCCGCTATCTCCTTCTCGGTCTGATTTTACTTGTATTCCACTGTAAAATTTATTCGAAGAAGCAATGTAAAGCAACATTTTGATGTTTTTAGCGTGATGAGTGACGTCAATTAGGCTCTAGGATGCCGAACATTCCACATTCTATAGACTAAACAAAAAAAAAACACTGAACAATTGTCGTTCAGTTACACGAGTACGATCTATGATTTAATATTTGCTGCTGTTAAAGGGTCCACCCGATCTATCGATATTTTAATACAACTTGTAATATTTTCCTGTTTGGACTATATTGTTTACCTTTTATTTTACCTGGATACGTTAACTAGCTAGGCATATGGATAAAATTAAACATAGAACATCACATTAATACGTTCCTTTGCTTGTAAGCTGACATCAAACGGTATCTCGATATTGAAGTATATTTTATGTTTTGTCTCAATTTGTTCATAAATGTTAAATGATAATGCGACAATTTCAATGTTGTAAGTACGGTAGAGGTATTGAAATCTCAATAGCAATATTGTAGAGCCGAATTCAAGTGTCCAGGATTACCCCCCTAGACCTTGTCTCGGAAGTTGACGTGGGTTTTCTTTTCGCGTTTACAATTACTTTTTGGAACAAGAGATGAATACATCAAAAACATTCAAACTCGAAATAAGATGTCACGTTGTATGATGACTGAAAATTAAACCGAACTTTTATAATGTTTAACTCTATTATTAAAGTATGTATTTAAAATAACGTTAGAGTCTGAACACATCAATGAAGCTGTTCTGGATTATGAAGTATGCTGTAAGTTACGAAAAATGTTAGTCTATCTAAAAAATCAAAATATGTAAAGTAGAATGTCAATTTCGTTGAATATGGGTCCATTTATAAATTGCATGAGGACGATTTTGGTTATTTTTGATTCATTCCTCCCACCTTCATTGATACTGAGAGAGGATGTGTCAGATTTTTTTTAACATTCCCCTCTTATTTTTTGGTTTTAGAATAAAATCAATTGGAATAAAAGTTATAATTGGACTTCAATCAAAGAGATCTCGTAATCGTGCCCGAATGTTTTCCTCCCGAATATTTATTACTCTATCTTAGAAATCGCACACTTTGAGTTATAAAATTTCACGGAAGAATGGTTGTTACCCCTCCTGTCAACTCTAAATAGTTTAAAAATTTTGATGATTGGTCTCTAAGGCGCTTTTCCGGTCTTATTAATAAAAAAATTAAATATGCCCAATATGACTCTGACAAACATTAAGCCGAGTTTAGACTTGTAAGAAAAATCATGCAAGTTACATTACATTGCGGCGCTCGATTGACCATTACAAACTCGTTGACTCTACGGCCGCGCAATGTAATGCAATTTGCGCGAATATTCGTGCAAATTTAAATTCGTCTTCAGTTAGAATCGGCTGGCAAGTCAGAGACTTTTTGAAGTGCGAATGCATCTAAATGATTGGGAAACTGCGATAGAAGCACTGAGCGAAAGTCACAAAATAAGTTAGTTGACGGCAGTAAATGAATGTGTTAAAAGAATCGTCAACAAATTGTCAAGTTTTCGTTTTAAGACGGCATGAGTCTGATTCATCGTAGGTAGAGTCTAGTTAAGGTGGTAAACGGAACGTTAAGTTACTATTTAATTGATAAAAAAATATAGGGATGAAACAATGGTATTTTTTTACTAATATTAATGAGAAAAAAAGGTGATAAGTGTCAGATAAAAGCAATAAAAAAATAAAACAATGTTTATGTTTTTTATTTTTCTTTTTACTAGCCTTTCCGTGGTTTCTAATGTTAGTAGTACTATGTTATGCATTGCAAAGGTAAGAAAAAACACGGCTTAAAAGCGAAGATTTTTTGTCAAAAAGGTTGCCTGGTAGAGATAGCTCTTAAGCGATAAGGGTTTTTTTTGGTCTTTTTGGTTTAGGAGGGCAGTATATAGCATTCGCAAGTTTTAATGCTTAAGTTCTTACTTTATTCTTCCACAAAAATTTGGCTTGCTGGTAAAAACTAGCCATCGAACATAGGGTTCTTCCATGACTGTTTTAGTAGGTACTTAATAATAATTCGTATATGAGAGCTAGCCAAGTCCGACCTTATATTATTCTAAGTTATAAGAAGAAATTATATTTAGAATTGTTATAAAATATTTTATATTGTTATAAATAAATTTTAGGGCTAACCATTGAATAAGGCAACTTGGCACTCATTTAGGTCTCACTTCTTTTATCGATAAAATCAACAATCAAGGCATTTATCATAATATTGAACTTGGCTCTCACTTCACATTTATGTTTTGATGGTTATTTCTTGATTTTTCAAATTCTTTTTTTAATATATAAACCTCAGGGTAGCAGGAAAATTCATAATAAACATTGAACTAACTAACTGAACATTGCTAAGAAAATATAATCGCAACAGCTATTACTTTTTAAAAGTTTTTATTAACTTTTTCCACTTAAAAGCACTAAAAATAATTATGAACATAATAACGTTTCACAAAAAAGCCATGACGCGCGTCAATTTCGCTTAAAACATTAAATGGCTTATACTCAAGAACTTGTTTTATTTTCAGGGCTGTGTTTACGCAAATATTATGCGTCAGTGCCGTTGACGTCTTCGCGTCACGATAGCTAACGTAGAGTATAAATCGTAGCACCTTAATAAAAACAACATTTTAAAGATCAACAAAATAATGACGCGGAAACCCTTTTATAAGCTCAATAAAATACTTGTATTTAGAAAAACTGGACTTGTTTTTACAAATAAATTGCAACCACGACAACCATGCAGAGGTCGCAATGTGTAAAGCCGCGTTTAGACTTGCAAGAAATATTGTGAAAGTTGCATTACATTGCGAGGCGATAGAGCCAACGAGTTTGTAGTCGTCAATCGAGCGCCGCAACGTAATGCAATTTGCACGATTTTTCTTGCAAGTCTAAACTCGCCTTAAAACGCGGGCGCTCGTGATCACAATCACCATCTCTTTCGACAATCCTATACCGTGTGACAGAAAGAAATGGAAAAAATGATCATGATTGAACAACTGTGGCAGCTGTCAATACCCTACGACGTAACGTATCACAGCGTTTATACTTTTTACGTTAACTAAGTTAAAAAAAGGAAGAGGTTTTTTTTTTTTAACTAAACTATTTACTTTTTATATTATCTTGCTTATTCCAAATATCAATTGTACCTAATTTAAAAAAGGCTGAAGTACCTACATTCCATTGCTGAGTACCCTAAAAACAAATAAAAACGTGTTCGCTTATTATTTAAGATCAAAAACATTTCTGTTCCTTTTGTTTGACGGAACCCGGTCCGGCGCGACGCCTCACACAAAGATGTATTTTTTTTTATTAATAACTAGTTTTAAAAAACGAACTCATTACATATTTAAAATTTTGAAGCGTTAGCGTTATTTTGTTAGTCACCTTAAGTCATTCGAACCAAACAGTCTACAAATTTGTTTATTTTTTAAACATGGAGCAACTACCCAAAGGAACTTTTTTGAAATTCAAGCCGAACCAACTTCAGGAGGTAAGGAAGTTGTATGATTTAGATAGACCAGGAAGAATCGATGAAGCTGTAAACTTACTGGTTGACTGGATAAAAAAACAGGATCATTTCAGGATTAAGGAGTTCCGTAAGTATTTTTTGCATAGCTAAGCTTTAATTGTTAAAAATCGTGTGACATTAACTGGCAGTTTCCTTTTTTTTAACTGTGAGAAATTTTCGTAACATGAAATTCAAGCGTTGACCTATATTTTTTTAAGCAGAGGCCCGGGGGCTGGAACCCAGGAATCTCTGAATATTTGTAGAATGTATGTGCAAAATTAAGTACTTACATTCGAAATTTACCACGAGAAAATAAAAATAAAACGATTGAGTAAAAAAATAAAATATAAAAAGTCGTACATGAAAGAAATACAAACATTAAAAACATCTAATGTGGAACATTGCTAAGAAGGTGAACGCAGTCAGGTAAAAATTGATTTCACACTTCAAAATTGATCGAAATGAAAACAAATATCGATAATTCACTGTAGTACGTACAGTCACCAGCACAATATGATACAAAAAAACCGTGCATAAATATCTGACACGATTTTATTTCCAGGGCCGGTAGGTGTGTCAGATATTTTTTCTCGCTCCTCTGTGGCAGATAGTAGATATAATGCCTTTTAATGACTGTATAATACTCAAGGAAACTAAATCACGAATCAGGATGGAAAAAAAATAGTTTTGCACCACTAATGTCATGTTGGCATCCATTATCTAAAAAAAACATTGCGAAATTGATAAAATTGATAGAATTAATTGATTGATTGAAGGTGATAGATGGGTTTGTGTAATTTCTGTGTGTTCTTACAGTGTGAAGGTGGAGGAACTGCATGAACACGCATATTTTGCATAAGCTCAGCTATCGTAAGGTCGCGGGTGAGCAAGGTAATTCATTTAGTTCATTGCGAAATTGACTATGAAAAGGTTCCATCCTGGTAGGTGATTCAGTTTAGTTCATTTAATCAATAATGTCACTTTAAATCATTAATTTTAATTTATTTTAATTGTTTTATGAGATAATTATGTTTAGTTTACCTCGACTCACTTGTATAGTCAATCAAGAAATTGGTTTAAGTAGGTACATGCATTTTCAGAAAAAATTGGACCGTGTACTTTTTTTTAAACCTAACAAATTTTGGGTTATTCTACTCGGAATCACGAGCACTATCGTTAAGCAATAGAAAAAAGTGCCCCAATTTAAATTGTCAATTTTGTGACGCAGTTAAACATACCTATTGTATGGCCCGTCACAAAACTGACTAATAAACTTTGTATGGAAAATTAAAAATAATTAAGGCAAAACGGGTACTTTTCTTCTGAATTCCCAAAGGTATAAAGATACCTAGTGCCATTCACGAAGACCCGTGATTTTGTCAAAATTAATGACATTGTAATAAGAACCACGGCATGCGTCATCGTGAATGACTCTACCAATACCACCCTACAGTTTAATGTCATTTGTAGCGCTTAAAACGTCAAAGCCTATTTTCACTCACAAGTCAATATGACAATCAGCCTTATTGTTTTGTCCCTGAAGTAGAAACTGTCATTAAAATTGTTAAAGTACTTTCTTGGTCTTCAATAGGTACCTGTAACGTATATTTTTGTTACAGCAAGGGAATATCTGGAAAGACTAATTATAGCTTGCAAGGGTTCTGTAGAGCGGGCAAAGGCCCGCATCGACAAAATGTGCACGTTTAGAACACTTTGGCCCGAGTTTTTCACCGTGAGCGACATCCATACCTTCACAAATTATTGGTGTATTTTGTAAGTATAACACTCTACAGGCCCTATACCACGAAGTGCAAAACGTGAATTTTATATGTTGCCGTCCCGCTGACGCTTGTGTGATTTTATAGGGGAGTGAAAGGGACGGTGACGGTGCGATACAAATTTTGATTTGCAAGTTTTGTATAGGCCATCAGTCGTTACACTCTTGAAAGAGCGGTCACGGTCATTATACATAATTAAACTATATTCAGATACTGTTGGTTGGTTTGTCACAATCCATACTAATATTATAAACGCGAAAGTGTGTGTGTTTGTATGTTTGTGTATGTGTGTATGTTTGGCCGTCTTTCACGTCAAAACGGAGCGGGGGATCGACGTGATTTTTGGCATAAAGTTTATGGACTCGAGAGTGACATCGGCTACTTTTTATCTCGAAAAAATTCACAGTTCCCTAGGGAACAGCGCGCGATAACGAATTTTACGCGGGCGAAGCCACGGGCAAAAGCTAGTATTATTATAAAAAACAGATTCGCTTTCCCGTTTGCCTTTATATCCTAAGCGCAATGGACTTTGATAAGGTTCTCACCATATCAGTTGCATTTTTTATAAAAGGTTTATACCTAATGTACAATACGAGTACGATAAATGAATAAAGAGCGAATCTCTGGCTAGCCCTACACGGATGTAGCTTTGAAGAAAAAAAAAAAGGAGACAAATGTGAAGTTACTAACTGCCTTGGATTATAAAATTACCTGCCTAACTTTTTCTTTTTCCTTTTTCATAATTACACTCGTACCTAAACGGGCGATTCCCTAGTCCGTCAGTTCGTTTAAAGTGTTTTACTTATTTCTTTTTTTTTAAACAAACCCAATCTAACCCACTAAAGTCCTGAAAACCGACTGATGGATACCGTGAAACTGTTAGGATTCTTTGTTGGCTACGGAACCTTGAAAAGAATAATAATAATAACTTTTTTCTTGTTTCAGTAATAGCGTGATATTACCGGAATTGACAGATGATCTCTACAGAGTGAATTTATTTAAACTAAATCCTAAAGTACCTCTTAGCTCCAATCTTATATTTGAATACATCAGATACTCAATCATTGTAAGTACCTATTAACTTAGAAACATTTTTTTTTTCATTTAGTCATTTTATATTTTAATTTTATTTCATTTCAGTTTTATTTAGGTAGTTTAGTTTTAGATTTATTTGACTACAGTTCATTTAATTTAATTTTGTATTGTTTTTGTTTTTTTTTTTCATTTGAGACAAAAATAAAAATAAAAACTGTCATAGTTGACCCCGGCAAGGAGCCCAAGAACCTTTGAAATAAATAAATTAAGAAAGAACTTTTTTAAATAACACGCTTTATCGCAAGACTTAGGGCCGTCTCTGTCTGTTTTGTCCGAATAAATATAGACGGCATTACTTTTACAAGTGGTGAAACAGGTCCTTAGACAAAGCAGGAACCTGCTCAGAGATCACCAGAGGCATGGACCAAACGTGTGGACAACTTACACAGCGTCTTCGTATGACACGGCCATGGGCCCAGTCTCCACAGCCAGCGCAATGAATTCGTAATTCATGATTCGTCGATGCTTTATTTTTTGTTTTGTTTTAGATGTGTGAGTACATTAGAAAACAAGATTATCCGAGTGGATTTTTAATTATACTGGACTACAGGGATGTCAACTTCGTGGATTTACTTACAATGGCTAGTCCTACACAAATAAGCCAGATGATGAATCTGTACACGGTAAGTTTAGTTTGCTATGTATACATAGACGACCACATAGTAGTTAGAGAACCTGACTATCAAGCTTGAGGGCCCAGGTTCGATCTCCGGTCGGGGCTCTGCGATTTGCATGAAAAATAAGAATGTTTGTTCTCGGGTTTTGGGCGTTTAATAATGTATTTAACTGTGTACATGTTTTCCGTCAGCCCCGGATCTAAGGGGGGGGGGGGGGGGAACCGGAACACTTGCCCCGGACGGCAGTTTCATGGGGGCGCCAAATCCTTGAGACAAGAAATGAAGAAGAAAAGAAAAAAAATACTACTCATTTGCAGTTTTAACAGTTTTTCTCAAACACTGAAGAGAGGGGGCGCCACCTTTAAGGTTTTGCCTTGGTTCGAAAAAATCGTACATCCGGGACTATCCATTGAGATCAGAGGCCTTATTGCCTAACGTTTCTGACACTCGCGATCGCAATAAAATGACAGCTTTTGTATGCGAAATATGTCATATGATTGCGATCACGAGTGTCAAAAACATTAGGCAATACGGCCTCAGGTCAATTGGTGTGAAATGTTCCGTGGTATTTTAGTATTTAATTTTCTTAGACATGGGTTGTTTTGTTTTTGTGTATGAGGTGTTTTCAAATTTATGCAAAATATCTCAGCAAAATGCTGGGTAAATTTGATTAAACAAAATCCCTATGGTCAGATGTACCCTGTATAACAAAATACAAAGAAAATAGCAAGCCTAGACTTACAAGGAAAATTGTACAAAATCCTAGGATGACGGCACCAGTCATGGACGAGGAACCAATAATGGAATATTTTTTCCGCTAATCCCATATTAAGAAACGGACTCTACTTTTTCTAAAACTAATAACACTTGTGTGCAGTACCTGATGATCATAACTGGTAAATTTCATGAGTGGTGAGCTATAAGGCATTGAATCCTTGCTGTCCATTACTGGATACTACTGTGCTTAACATGTCCATGATTGGTGCCGTCACCCAAAACCAAAACACCTTCCTAACACTTACTGCCTAGTACATAGTGAGGCCGTGAAACAAACGAGTTCGATGCGGTCAATGTGGTGGAACTACCAAGATTATTCTGGCCAATCTAGACATTAATCCAAGTTTAGACTTGCAGGAAAAATCGTGCAAGTTGCATTAAGTTGCGAGGCCGTAAAGCCAACGAGGTTGTACCGGTCATCAAGCACCGCAATGTGATGCAACTTGCACAATTTTTCTTGCTAGTCTAAACTCGGCTTTAGCTTTAACTGCAACCTCTTGAAGATGATTAACTTATGTTTATTAACTTTAATTATGTTTATCCGTTGCTTAGTACCCATAACACAAGCTTTACTAAGCTTACTTTGGGACTAAGTCAATTGGTGTGAATTGTCCCGTGATATTTATTTATTTATTTATAACTTGACATTTAAGTATAATTAATTTGTATAATGCATGCTTTCAAAATGTCACATACTTAATTTGTGTAATGCATGCCTTCAAAATGTCACATACTTAACAACACGATACTTATAATTTTTCAATTATAATAGCCAACATTTAAAATATAAGGATTTTTTTTTAAATTATACTGGGTGACCTTCTGCGCAGGATGTTTAAGGCACACTGACGTCATTTACCTTTGCCTATAAATCAATTATACCAATCAATTAATTCAAAACGCAAAAACGTGACTAGCGCCACTCCTTTTACCCGATAATCTGTATGATATTACAACCTTTGTATGTATAAAATTTTTCATTGTTTTCTATCCGGGCATTTACAGAAAAGTGTACTTACCCTGCACTTTTTTAAATCTAACAAATTTTGGGTTATTTCTACTTAGAATCACGAGCACTCTCAATTAATTGTCAGTTTTGTGACGCAATTATCCATACAAACCATACATGTTGTATGGACCGTCACTAACTGACAAATAAATTTTGTATGGAAAATCCATACTAATATTATAAATGCAAAAGTTGGCCATGAGTAGACGTTGACATTTTTCATGGTCATACACCGAATTGTGTATATGATGTGCTTGGCAGATAACCATAACAGTCGATTCAGGTGTCGTGCTAGTCGTAAGATAACTTTGACATTGACCTAAGTTAAGAAACTTGATTCTCTATAATGCTCAAAGGGAGCACGTCATCTGTGGTCATCTGTTTACGTAGACAACAGCGTACCTATCTGATGTCTAAATTATGAAAAAAGACAGTAAAAAATATGTCAAACGTGGACTAATGGCCACTTGCTGGAAACACATAAATCTAGTACACATAAGTTTTAATAGTGTCAAAATATATGGAACTGTCAAGTTTAAGCCAGGCTTAACAACTAAATCTAGATTTATTTTTACCTGCAAGTGGGTCTTAGAGAAAATCCGTATAATCTAACGCCTGAATCAAGCATTTGAAAACAGGAACTATATTTTCTGTCACCTAATTTTAGATTAATAAATAAATATATAAATATCATGGGACACTTGACACCAATTGACCTAGATGTGTCATTTTAATCGGCAATACCTAATTATATTATTGTCCCTAAGAAATATAATATTAGTTATCACATTAATCGAAACGGGTATGATTTTATTGTTCATCTAATAATAAATGCATTTTCGGTGACCTAATAAATCATATTTTTGTTCCTAAATATTGTGTATGTATGTATACCTATGTATTCAAATTACCATCTAATATCATCACCATCATACTAATACTGAACGTAAGGCAAATAAATAAAGGTAAGAAAGGGACAACCGCATGACTGCCACGCAATTTGATAATTAAATAGTACATATATTATTTTTTGTGATATTTTTTTGTTAATATTTTTATACTGTTAGGTGATTCAGTTTTAATGACATCCAATATCATCATTTCATCATTTTGAAATCCAATATAATTATATGTTCATATACTTACTGAATTACTTGGAAATATCCAAGTAATTTTTTATTAATATTTTGGTAACCGTTTTAATATTATTTGGTGATTCAATTTAGGTGATATCTGTCACCTAAATTGAATTCATAGTTTAGGAACAAATATTATATTAGGTGACCAAAAATGCGATTATTAGGTTGAAAACTACCAAAAAATATTTTACTTTTCAGGATATTTTGTAATGATAATACGTCTAAACAAGAAGTTTGGTTTCATTAAGTAATTCTTGAAAAAAAAAAATTTTTTACCGAAACAACAAGAACCTAAGGACTACTTAATTATAATTATGCCGAACGATACAATCCAAAGGCAAATGAACGTCATCTCGCCCTGTCCTCGTTTCTGTTGGACTGCTCTAGGCTGATGACGGTGATGATGATGATTTCTTTTTTACAGGAGGGCTACGGTATGCGTATAAAAGGTATCCATATTATGACTACGTCCAAAATGTCGGACGCTTTAGTATCTGTGCTCAAGCAAGTGTTAAGCAAGAAGGTCGGTGGTCGCATACATGTTCATATGGACATAGAGTCTCTTCATGAGTTCGTCCCCAAGAAAATCTTACCTTCTGAATATGGCGGCAGTGCTGTTTCTATGGAGGAATTACGTGGTAAGTTTAAGACTAGTTTTTACCCACGGACCTCTCCAAATTCAATCTTAGCGGTATCAATTCCGAGATTTTATCGAATATCGAGATAAAATTAGCCTACGTGTTAGGTACTCCATAATCATAGATTTCGCCGATCAGACGGACCGTAATATTTACAACTATATAATACGTACGTATAAGTTCAATTATGTACCGGATAACTGACGTCTTAAATCGAGTTTAGCTCGACATGTTTCGGGCTCATTCTACAATATTAATCAATAATCAATAATAATAATAATTCGCGGTACAATATCGTTTAATATTAGTGAGTCTCACACAGTAGTTTCACGATAAAAATGTACGTATAAGTTTATTATTATTTGCTTGTGCACTACACTTTATCATAATTGCCTGTATGACATAGGTAAACGGTTAAGTAATTCCAACTTTGTACTTTTATAAAAAAAGTCTAAATTATCTATTTGACATTTAGAAACATTTGAGGTTAAATGTTAATGACTTTGGTCGCTACTGAGACTACAATATGAATAATGGAAGAATTGATTATAAAGAAATAACCCAGTGAACTTCCAAAAAACTTCCAGGTTTAAGAAACAATACATGTTTTTGCTTATGGTGTCGTTTAGTTTGACGCAAATTTCGTTTGTTTGTTAATGATAGGTTTGTTTTTTCACCTCCCAACCATTCCATTGTGTGATGTTTTTTTGCTAATGCTAATGACTTAGGATCTCGTGAGTATTGATCGATATTTTCAACCGATGAAAAGAACGGCGGAGGGTCTCAAGTCAACGCGCATATATTTAAGCTGCTAACAATTAAATTGGGCACCAGTATTTTTACAGCTGATAGTACTCGTCTATAGGAGTACACTTAAGTATAAAATATGTAAAAGTTTATGTTACTTTTTGGAGATATTTAGGGAATCATTTTTACTGTGAAAAACATCCCGTTGATGAGTAATTAAAACTTGTTTGACTGACTTGACTGTCATGAGTAACTGGCCACTTCACAATACTAAATTAATGCTGGCATACTCGTTGTACCTATTTACAGTATTGGTAAACTTTTATACGGTTACGTATCTGAATATCGAATGTTAAAATACCGAATGTATTAAAATATCGAATGGGTCATAATATCGAAAAGGTATTTCTGTTAAGACTGTATTTTTTTTAGATTGTTATAAATCTAACCTAACCTAACCTATAGAACTATACGATGCCGTTTTAATCAACTCTGAAAAGGTTACGGTTTCAGAAAATAAACCTTTCGATATTATGACCCATTCGATATTTTAATTCATTCGATATTTTAACTTTCGATTTTCAGATGCGTACCCCTTTTATACTGGGCAAATTGAAAAATAATTTAAAAGAGTGCAACGCAAATATTGAAGGTTTCAGTCAAGATCGTTAATCGACGATAACTTAAATTGTATAACATTTCATTTTCAGATACTCTTCTAGAAGAACTGAGTACAGAAGAACATATCGAATACATGAAGTCCTCTCACAGTGCTTCGACAGACGAATCAAAAAGAACTAAAGATAAATTTAACGAAAACTACATTGGTATGCCAGGGTCCTTTAGGACCCTAAGTGTAGATTAAAAAACTTACTATTAACACCGAAGCAAGGCTTTCGTATGAAATTACATACAGTTTCAAAAGAATAATAGGCTAATTGTATATAAGAAAAATTTTGAGATTTTTTTAAAATTAAACCTAACCTGAATAAAACTCCTCTCAGAATGAGACGGCTTGTGCCGTAGTTCTCACGCAGGGTCAGTGCGAATTGGGAAATTCACACACTATTGGTTTCTTTGACCCTATTTTCTCGGCTTCTTATAGAGCCTCAAATTTGTAATTAATTGCGGCCTTTATGATAAAATAAACTATTAAATACTGCCAACGAAAAAAAAAATTTAATGTTAACATGTCAAAGTAGACTTGTTTTTGTCCAAGATTTATGGCGTCAATTTTGCTTATTAGTGGCGTTTGTATTATTTAAAAGTCGAAACGTGACAAAACTCCTATTTAAATTATGCCATCTTTGCCAAGAACTGTGTATTTTTATTCAAAATATGTTTTGACTGTCCCGTAAAAAGCTGGACACCCGTTTAACGTGTTCTTATACACGTGTGAAGAAGTTTACTGGCCTTAAATGTGAAAAATATGTTTATTTATGCATTGTCAAAATATTATTCAATTTTATATTCGAATTTTAATATACCGGTTTAGTTTAGTGCCTTTAAATTAATTTTAGGTTAAGCTATAGTTTTTAGTTGGGTATTTATTCTAGCGTTTCAACCTTGTTTTAGCCGCCACATTTTTATGGTAGCATTTTTTTACGAATAGGCTGTAGAAATTGATGACATTTTCGATGATTTTTTAGACGTTCCATACTCGTACTAGATAACCTAAAAACTGTAACAAAATCTTCGACGATGTCAACAAAAATGTGCCCCGGAAATCAGGTCCATTTCGGCTCGCATACTTTATTCAAAGTCCGAATGTAATGTTTGTCAGAATGATCGTTTGTCTTTTTTTCTCTTAATCTAATAATTGTTCAGAACTGTTATAAAACAAATCTAGCCTAACCTACAGTTATCTATAGGATGACCATTTAATATTTTCAGAAAATGTAAGGTTTCAGTGGGAAAAAAAATATGACAAACGATGATTCGGACAAAAATTACAGCGAAAAGTATGCGAACTTTGGCGCTTCAAGGTAAATAAAATAAAATAAGCGCTCGAATATTGACCCAGGTTTTGATTAAGTAAGTTTTTTTTGTACCAGTTTAATTATTAAATATTGTGATACCTAATGTATTAAAGAATCATGGTGGGTAAGTCTCAGACACGGTTTTTAAATGCACCTAAGTTAGTAAATTAAAGAAAAGAGTAGGTATTTAATTTTTATTATCTCTAGGTGTAAATGAACAATATATGCTTTGCAGACGGAAGTTTACCGTAGGTATAAATCTTTATTTTTATCATAACTTTACATTTTAATGTCCTCATTATTATTCGGATTTCTATATTTGGAATGTTAGAGCATTTTATTTTTTATTATGTATATTATAAGCGGACAGTGCTAATTTTGCAGATGGACTTTAATCGCAGGTAAAAAAAAATATTTTTAGACATGATTTGACATTTTAATGTCATCATTATTATTCGGATTTCTGTGTTTGAAAAGTCTAAAATTGGTTATTACTGGTGATTATCAGACAGATACCTAGAGAAACAATAAGTGGTTAAAAATTGAAAAACAATAAGTGGTAATCATTTTCCAACATCTTAATTCATATGTAAACACTTTTTAAGCTTCTGAGAACAAGATAAGTGATAATTTTTCTAAATATAAAAATTAACTTATTTTCATCATCTGAAAAAATGAAAAAAAAAATAAATGAAAAAGTTTTATTGATGCAGAAACAGTATAACATAAAATACAGTGTCAGCGGGCCCCAAACTAGGCAGTGCCTGTATCTTGGGCGCCCTGAAGAGTTGGTACCAATGCCACAATGTTAATAATAATAGAAAAAATAATAATAATAATAATAATAGAAAAGGGTGTGTGTGTGTGTGTGTGTGTGTGTGTGTGTGTGTGTGTGTTTGAATGTGTGCGTGCGTGTGTGTGTGTGTGTGTGTGTGTGTGTGTGTGTGTGTGTGTGTGTGTGTGTGTCTTTATTAGCCTGCAATATCCCACTACTGGGTTTGCCCAGTAGTGGCCTCTCTCCTGGATTTCCAACTCGTCCTGTCGGCACTTATGTCTGGCCAATCGCTGGAAACGCGTCTAGGTCATCTCGCCATCTCCGCCTTGGCCTGCCGCGACGCCGATAGCCATCGTGGGGCATCCACTGTGTGACCTGTGCCCAACATACCGGGTGCATGCGGCAAACATGGCCTGCCCAGTCCCATTTGAGCCTCGCAGTGATCTTACCTACGTCCACGATGCATGTTTTAGAGCGCAGGGTGGTGTTTCGAGTCGATCCGTCCTTTTAACACCTAAAATGCTGCGTTCAATAGCTCTATTATTTTACAACCAAATATCATATATATAGAATAAAAATATCAAATATCCATATATAATATATAATATATGGTTCCATAGCTCTCATAATTTTTTTCTTTTTTTTTTTGGTTATTAAAAATTGCTCAATCTTAAAAAAATGAAATTAGGTGCCCAGATCTCTTACAAAGTAGAAGTTTTAGTATTCCATGTCCCTCCTTGCGTCCTCGTAGGTTGATCCATGTCAGTTTTGCTCGTACTAACTACACTAAACACAATTTTTTCAGACGAGTTCCTCGGTTAATTAATGAACAATTTATATGATATTAATCCAAGTGTGAGTTCCCTTGTTAATCGCAATAAATATGTCAGGCAACCTTTTGTGTAATATTGTTATCAACATTTATCTTTCATTGAACCTAGGTTTGTTTAATTTTAATCTATTTAAGTACTCACATTTGTTTTGAATAGATAACTTTTAGTACCTATGAATATTTATGAACTTCGAGGTCTTTATATTGCTTTTGGTTGTTTTGTTCTGTTGACATTTTTCACTGTTTTTGTAAAGTAAATTTTAATTTTATGTTTAATTTTATTCCTTTGACATTTTAAATATTTTATTGTTCGTTTATATTCTTGCTTTATTTTTAATTATTACTATTGAATTTAATTTAAAGTTCATCTAATTTGACATTGTAAGTTCTATTTTTTATTTTTGGCTGACAATTTATTGTGATATTTATTATTTTATTTTTATATATATTTGACCATCCTTTTGTGATTTTTTTGTAATTAACTGACGTGACATGAAACACATTGTGTTTATAATTATATTTTTCAAAAGGTATTAAATAAATCTAATCTAATCTACTCATTAATGTATGACTGTGTGTGTACTTAAAATATATATTTTTTTCTATCGGAACTGCCGAGTTATCTCTCTAGTAATCATTGCACTGTGTCTCAATCTTAAAATAAGTTAAAACAAAAGCATCCGAAAATTACTCAAAAAACAGGAAAATATTAAGCAGTAACTTTCGGACAGATAATAAGGCCACCCCTCTTGTTATTATTTGCCAAATGAAACTTTTACATTTTTAAGCATAAAATTATCCAGCCAATACAAAGAAGTCAGGTGTTTTCGAGGCGTTTGCGTAATAAAGAATAAACGCTTTTTATGCTAATTGCTGTTCTGAACGTTATGAAGGGATAAAAAGGGAATTTATTGTTCGACCCGACCGGGCCCAAAAGTACCGTTTTTTGTTTATCTCCCCCTTTTTTCTTAGTTTCGGTCATTAGGTATTACGCATTCATGGAAGGCAGTTTTGAGGGTTTTTCGTAATTTTCCGGTGTAACAATAGTACTTAATGGACCTGAGATATGCAAATTTTTAAGGGGCCGGAAAAGTTTCTTTACAGTAAAGTAGAACTACAAAGTTTTACTTTGCTCTTCCGTTACACTTTACTCAAGTTACTTCGGTCGTGGTAACAATGGTTAGACCTACGACCTTTCAAGTAGAAGGTCATGGGTTCGAGCCCGGACTCTTACCTCTTGAGTTTTTATGAATTCGTGTGCGGAATTACATTTGAAATTTTCCATGAGCTTTACGGAGGTCAATCATCGTGATGGAACCTGCACAAACCTACGAATTCTCAATGGTGTGTGAAGCTCCCGATCCTGACTGGGCATGTGGGAACTACGGGCCAAGCCCTCTCATTCTGAAAGAAGGCCTGTGAATATACCTATTCCTTTTACTAATAGTTCTGTGAACCGAAGCAACTTTTTTAAATTGAAGACTTTTTTAAATTCGTTTAAAACGCCTACAAACAATCGCTCTCAACCAAACACACGTAACAAATCTTGCTCGTACGAAGAAACCTTTCGCTCATCAAAAACACACCCTAAAACTTCACCTTAAGATTCAAAACGGCTCGCGACATCGACTTTTTTAATATTCATACTGCGAAACACATCTTCGCCGTACGAAGCTCAAAGTAATTTAAAGTCTATTGTAGCATAATTGTATTACGTGCCTAGAATGTCCCGGGAGGATGGAACAAATTATATTTCCTAATAAACATTCGCATTAATTATACTCTGACGAGCTTAGGGCGTGACCTAACGATGTTTTCGTGACATGACTAAGTTCGACAGTCTGTCTTGATAATTAGAAGGGGCACTTACGACAGGAGGAAGCGCGTGTTAAAAAATGCGACAAGCGCAGTTGATATGGCATCATCTCCGGCCTATAGGTACTGGGTGTATTTTTGTTGTAACCACAAAGTTTAAAGGTAGTTATAGTAAAAGACTTAATACAAAACATACGTTCATTATGTTTTATAAAAAAAAAAAACTTTTTTTTTTCAAGTAATATAACATACAAAGTAATTTAAAGTCTATTGTAGCATAATTGTATTACGTGCCTAGAATGTCCCGGGAGGATGGAACAAATTATATTTCCTAATAAACATTCGCATTAATTATACTCTGACGAGCTTAGGGCGTGACCTAACGATGTTTTCGTGACATGACTAAGTTCGACAGTCTGTCTTGATAATTAGAAGGGGACACCTACGACAGGAGGAAGCGCGCGTTAAAAAATGCGTCAAGCGCAGTCCATGCGTCATCTCCGGCCTATACTGTGTGTGTTTTTGTTATAACCACAAAGCTTAAAGGTAGTTATAGTAAAAGACTTAATAAACACACGTTCATTATGTTTTATTAAAAAAAAACTTTTTTTTCATGTAATATAACATACAAAGTAATTTAAAGTGTATTATAGCATAATTGTATCACGTGCCTAGAATGTCCCGGGAGGATGGAACATATTATATTTCCTAATAAACATTCGCATTAATTATACTCTGACGAGCTTAGGGCGTAACCTAACGATGTTTTCGTGACATGACTAAGTTCGACAGTCTGTCTTGATAATAAGAAGGGGACACTTACGACAGGAGGAAGCGCGCGTTAAAAAATGCGACAAGCGCAGTCCACGCATCATCTCCGGCCTATACTGGGTGTATTTTTGTTGTAACCACAAAGTTTAAAGGTAGCTAGTAAAAGCCCTAATAAACATACTTTCACTATGTTTTATTTAAAAAAATACATACAATTTAACACTAGATGAACTGCAATTTTTGTTTTTTTTTTGTTTCAAAACGTATTTGCTGACATGACCACTGTCACAGATTCGCTTCTCTCTCGTGTTAAATTATTACACGCAATTTATCGCTGTTCAAAATAAACTTTATAGCATTAAAACCAACGCCTGGTTATTTGCTTTTTTTTTTTAAATATACACGCTGTATTGGTTGGTTGCCTGGAAGAGATCGCTCTGAAGCGATAAGGCCGCCTATTGCTTACCTCAGAATGTCTCTGTGTGTATACCTGTTTAATTTTTTGCTATATTTTGGTGTGCAATAAAGAGTTATTGTATTGTATTGTATTGTATTGTACTGTTGAGAACAAACTCCGTAGTACGAGAAGGCTTGGGGTGTAGTTCCCACGCAGGCGCAGAGCGGGTTAAGAACTCCGTAGATTTGTGTGATTTGTGTATGTTTAGGATGTGGAGAAGGAGTAACTGCAAGAACACACATTTGTAGCATAGATGTGGCTAACGTAAGGTCACGGGAGAGATTTTTTAAACAAGTTATACTTTAATATTATTTTGTACAGAATTGTACTGATCTTATATCGATGGAAGCCGTTTTACTTTCACATTATTAATTGTTGATACATAAAAAATATCCGTGCAGATTTTTGTTTTTTTGCAATAAGCTAATGGCAACTCTTGTTGCAAGTACTATAATGATTGGGAGTCATACAATTACCATTTTTGCGAATGTTACCTTGTGCAAGGTTATTCACTTATCTCCCCGCTAGATGGCCGTAATTGTCAATCCATCCAGCCCAGCCTATAAACGTCCCACTGCTGGGCACAGGCCTCCTCTCAGAACGAGAGGGCTCTATAATTGCCAATCACAAAGTATCAGATATTTTTGCACAATCCGATTTGGTAGATATTAGTGCAAACTGTACCGTCAGTACGAAGTAAAAATATTATAACGCGAATCTTGTACTCATAAGTGTATGCGTGAGTGCGTGCGTACACCCAAACACACACACACACACTTTATTGTATGTATACATATTTTTACCCTTGACCCTACTATTCGCCAGATTTGTGCACTGAGTTTAGTACCTGGGCGACCGAGCTTTGCTTGGGCTAAAACTCGTTGATATAAGCGTTTTCCCAGATATAAGACGAAGCTAGATTGTTTTATCATCCCAAAAACCCCTATAAACAAAAATTTCATCCAAATCGCTGAAGCCGTTTCCGAGATTCTGATTATATGTATACAAGAATACTTATATATATAAGAATTGCTCGTTTAAAGGTATTAGATAACGCCTCACTTTAGTAAAAATAAACGACCTGTTAGTTAAACGTCCCGTTAATTAAACAATCCATACTAATATTATAAATGCGAAAGTAACTCTGTCTGTCTGTCTGTCTGTCTGTCTGTCTGTCTGTCTGTCTGTTACGCTTTCACGCCAAAACCGCTGAACCGATTTGGATGAAATTTGGTACAGAGATAGAATAGACCTTGGGAAAGAACATAGGCTACTTTTTATCCCGATATTCCCACGGGATAGGGATAAAATTTCGAAATAAGAACCTCTGGGCTTAGAGTCATGAAATTTGGTATGTAGGTAGTTGGACGTATGGAATAACACATAGGTGACTTTTTGACCCGATATTCCCACGGGATAACTAGGGATAAGATCTCGAAATAACAACCACTGGGCTTAGAGCCATAAAATTTAGTATGTAGGTATCTGGACCTCTGGAATAACAGGAAAGCTACTTTTTATCCTGATATTCCCACGGGATAGGGATAAAATTTCGAAATAAGAACCTCTGGGCTTAGAGTCATGAAATTTGGTATGTAGGTAGTTGGACGTATGGAATAACACATAGGTGACTTTTTGACCCAATATTCCCACGGGATAACTAGGGATAAGATCTCGAAATAACAACCGATTGGCTTAGAGCCATAAAATTTAGTATGTAGGTAGCTGGACCTCTGGAATAACACGAAGGCTACTTTTTATCCTGATATTCCCACGGGATAGGGATAAAATTTCGAAATAAGAACCTCTGGGCTTAGAGTCATGAAATTTGGTATATAGGCAGTTGGACGTATGGAATAACACATAGGTGACTTTTTGACCCGATGTTCCCACGGGATAACTAGGGATAAGATCTCGAAATAACAACCGCTGGGCTTAGAGCCATAAAATTTAGTATGTAGGTATCTGGACCTCTGGAATAACACGAAGGCTACTTTTTATCCTGATATTCCCACGGGATAGGGATAAAATTTCGAAATAAGAACCTCTGGGCTTAGAGTCATGAAATTTGATATGTAGGTAGTTGGACGTATGGAATAACACATAGGTGACTTTTTGACCCAATATTCCCACGGGATAACTAGGTATAAGATCTCGAAATAACAACCGCTGGGCTTAGAGCCATAAAATTTAGTATGTAGGTAGCTGGACCTCTGGAATAACACGAAGGCTACTTTTATCCTGATATTCCCACGGGATAGGGATAAAATTTCGAAATAAGAACCTCTGGGCTTAGAGTCATGAAATTTGGTATATAGGTAGTTGGACGTATGGAATAACACATAGGTGACTTTTTGCCCCGTTATTCCCACGGGATAACTAGGGATAAGATCTCGAAATAACAACCGCTGGGCTTAGAGCCATAAAATTTAGTATGTAGGTATCTGGACCTCTGGAATAACACGAAGGCTACTTTTTATTCTGATATTCCCACGGGATAGGGATAAAATTTCGAAATAAGTACCTCTGGGCTTAGAGTCATGAAATTTGGTATGTAGGTAGTTGGACGTATGGAATAACACATAGGTGACTTATGGCCCAATATTCCCACGGGATAACTAGGGATAAGATCTCGAAATAACAACCACTGGGCTTAGAGCCATAAAATTTAGTATGTAGGTATCTGGACCTCTGGAATAACAGGAAAGCTACTTTTTATCCTGATATTCCCACGGGATAGGGATAAAATTTCGAAATAAGAACCTCTGGGCTTAGAGTCATGAAATTTAGTATGTAGGTAGTTGGACGTATGGAATAACACATAGGTGACTTTTTGACCCAATATTCCCACGGGATAACTAGGGATAAGATCTCGAAATAACAACCGATGGGCTTAGAGCCATAAAATTTAGTATGTAGGTAGCTGGACCTCTGGAATAACACGAAGGCTACTTTTTATCCTGATATTCCCACGGGATAGGGATAAAATTTCGAAATAAGAACCTCTGGGCTTAGAGTCATGAAATTTGGTATATAGGTAGTTGGACATATAGAATAACACATAGGTGACTTTTTGACCCGATATTCCCACGGGATAACTAGGGATAAGATCTCGAAATAACAACCGCTGGGCTTAGAGCCATAAAATTTAGTATGTAGGTATCTGGACCTCTGGAATAACACGAAGGCTACTTTTTATTCTGATATTCCCACGGGATAGGGATAAAATTTCGAAATAAGAACCTCTGGGCTTAGAGTCATGAAATTTGGTATGTAGGTAGTTGGACGTATGGAATAACACATAGGTGACTTTTTGACCCAATATTCCCACGGGATAACTAGGGATAAGATCTCGAAATAACAACCACTGGGCTTAGAGCCATAAAATTTAGTATATAAGTAGCTGGACCTCTGGAATAACACGAAGGTTACTTTTTATCCTGATATTCCCACGGGATAGGGATAAAATTTCGAAATAATAACCGCTGGGCTTAGAGTCATGAAATTTGATATGTAGGGAGCTGCAAGTCTGAAATATTACATAAGCGACTTTTTGACCCGAAATTCCCACGGGATATCAAAGGATAAAATCTCGAAGTAACAACCACTGGGCTTAGAGCCATGAAATTTGTTGTGTAGGTAGCTGAACCTCTGGAATAACACATAGGCTATTTTTTACCCCGATATTCCCACGGGATAGGAATAAAATTTTGAAATAATAACCGCTGGGCTAAAAGTCATGAAATTTGGTATGTAGGTAGCTGCACGTCTGGAATAACACATACGCTATTTTTTATCCCTATACTCCCACGGGATATTTCAATTGCCACTACCAGACCGATTAGTTTACGCGTGCGAAGCCGCGGGTAAAAGCTAGTTTAATTATAAAATCAAAGCGACAAGCAGTAAGTCAACACTAAAAAACTAGTTTGTAAATATAATGGTATCTCAAAGTCATAATCAATTCAATTATGAACGTTTCTGTACTTAATGTAAGTAAAAGCATGTAAAAGTACGACTTTACATAATTAGACAGAGTGTACACTTTCGGAAAATACCCAACTCCAAATGTTCCTGCAAAATTTGCTGCAATATCTATTACCCATCAATATTTGAGCTAAATTGCAACGTAAACTTCCTGTAACAGTGTGCCTTGAGACACGCTAACTTACAGAGTGTGAAATTAATAAGACTGGAGGAACTAAACAACTATGTCAGCAAATTGAGTTGGCCGCAGGCACAGGCTGCACCTACCTACATACGGATATGGACAATTTGTTGAGTCTTTCATTATGAAAGTGCTGCTTTAAACAATCCAAGCGGTACTTTAATAGTTATTTATGCAACTGTGTCGTAATAGGGGTCCCTAAACCACGAGTGTGGTTTTATGACACGAGGCGTAGCCGAGTGTTTTAAGGCCTAATTACGTACAGTTGCATACAACATTTTATCTACATCCACATATTAAATCCTCTATCCAGAACCATTACCATTAAGAACCATTGAGAATGACCTGCATGAACGAGAACTAGGTAGGTTTGTCTGCCCCACGCCCGCAACACAAGCTGCGCGCGCGACGACGTGCTGCTGCTCGTGCGTGCGGGCGGCGCGGCGCGCGCAGGTGCCCTCGGTGCTGTAGTGATGTATGGAATCTCATTACGATACAGCCGTGCTCATAATAGAATCCAATATCGTAATGCTGGTCATTATCTATGGTTTTTGAACGCATAATGGAGGATTTACTACATGGGTGTAGATAATAGTACATACATTACTGAACAGGCCGGGAAGGTACATAGGTGAGGTGCGAGTAAGCGAGTAGGCGTAAGTGAGTAGGCTTGTATAGTGCTTTTCTCAAACATAACATGAAATAAAATGAAAAAACAAGAAATCATTCTGTCGGGACGCTAGTCTGGTCACCCTGTTCTGTGCGCGCGTGTCGCGCTGGCTGTTGGCGCGGCTGCTGCGAAGTGGGTGCCGGAGAGCGCGCTTTGAAACAAAAGACGGTCGCATTGCCGGCTAGCGGCCGGCAAATTTGTATGAAATCTCTTTAAAATAAAAGTGCCCATTGCGGCCTATCTACTAAATAAATGATTTTAATTATATTTTCATCAGTCTGGACTATCAGTGCAGTCTTGGTCTCGTCGCCAGTGAGGGTTAGACAGTAATTCTGTCGTCCTTCTGACCAGAATGACGGGCAGAACTTATACGAGAATGAACGATGAGCATCTAACGTCTGATGAACGTCTAAAAAAAAAGGGCATGTAAATTAATGGTAGTTGCTATGGTTATGATTTATGGGGGCGACTGAAAAACAGCGTCTGTTAGCCAAAGGACCTTGTTCTGCAAGGCGCAGGCATAAGCTGAGTCGCTTTCCCTTTTGATAGTTTGATTGTACCTACTTATTATTTGTTATGTACCTATGTATGTAGAAATTGTAAGCAAACTATTGAATAAATATCTTATTATTATTATTAACCGATGTTATATGAAATTTGATTTTGCACACAAAACCACAATATTGTTGAGCCCTGTTTAGAACAAAATTTCCCCCACACTCTCTCAGCGGTCTAGTCCGTGATCCAAACACATTAAACATGTAACCACGTGCACTTGTAAACACGTTGATCCAACACCACTAACTATATCAGTAACACTTAATCTCGCTGTAAGCGGTGTCACAATGTCGTTACTTGTTTTACAACCGTACGCGGACACAACTATGTATTAAATTGTAAACATACAGTGTCAAATGTGTAGTTTTTACATTCTTAATCTAACACCAACTGAGTGAAATTTAATACACCGTCCAATCTTGCATGTGTATCATCCATTTTATTAAACATGACATTACCGTGAGACTCACTCATATTAAATGATATTGTAACGGATAACTCACGTCTTAAATCGAGTTTGTCGCGCGAGCAGAGGTGGTGCGTAGTGCGCGTGTTGTGGCAGCCGCCGAGACGCGTGCTCCTTTGAAGAAGGGCTACGAAATAGCCCAAAACATGTCGAGCTAAACTCGATTGAAGACGTGAGTTATCCGTTACAATATAATTTAATATGATCAATTTTATTTAGCTTAGGTTACTTTTATGATTCATTTATACTTTTGGGCTCTATGCTGTACCTAGATGATTTTGATGAGCGAATTAAAGGCGAGTGTTAAATTATAATAGTAAGTATTGAAAAAACAACCTACATACGTTTAAATTACTTCTAACAATATTATTATAACTTTCATAATATAAAATACTATGACACATTATGTCGAACCATCACAACTTTAATATTTGATAGTTTTCGATTCGATATCTAAATAGAAAATACCCCTGTCATTGTCAAGCTATCGGCGAGATGAACCGTAAAGCTACGCACTGAACGGATATAACCACATAGTTTTAGAGCGGCGTCTTTTTCTCAAACGATACTTTGAAGAGGGACGGCGCTAAGGGGTATAATTTAGACTAAAAGACAATTTGTTTCACTGTAGGGGGTAGAACCTGCATCTCTGACCTTATTTCTTTACCATTAGATGAGATACTGGTCAATTTTATTTAAAAAAAAAACAATTTCTCTAAACAAAACAGATCAAGTGCGTAGTGCGCGTGTTGTGGCAGCCGCCGAGACGCGTGCTCCTTTGAAGAAGGGCTACGAAATAGCCCAAAACATGTCGAGCTAAACTCGATTGAAGACGTGAGTTATCCGTTACAATATAATTTAATATGATCAATTTTATTTAGCTTAGGTTACTTTTATGATTCATTTATACTTTTGGGCTCTATGCTGTATACGATTTTGATGAGCGAATTGAAGGTTAGTGTTAAACTATAATAGTATTGAAAAAAAACCTACTTACTTATGTTTTGATTACTTCTAACAATGTTATTATAACTTTCATAATATAAAATACTATGACACATTATGTCGAACCATCACAACTTTAATATTTTGATAGTTTTCGATTCGCTATCTAAATAGAAAATACCCCTGTTATTGTCAAGCTGTTGGCGAGATGAACCGTAAGGCTACGTACGCACTGAGCGGATAACCACGTGGTTTTAGAGCGGCGTCTTTTTCTCAAACGATACTTTGAAGAGAGACGGCGCTAAGGGGTATAATATAGTCTAAGAGACATTTTGTTTCAATGTAGGGGGTAGAACCCGCATTTCTGACCTTACTTCTTTACCATTAGATGAGATACTGGTCAATTTTATCAAACAGAAAGAAAGCAATGTGTCAGATCAAGTGCGTATCGGGTCACGCGTAGTGTACAGTTAAGGGCAAAAATATGTATATACTTTAGTACCTTGTATATTTTCGTCATAATATGAACTGTCACAGTGGTTAAAGTGACAAGATATTAAAGTGTATGCATATTTTTGCCCTTGACTGTACAACTCAGTTGAATATGTGGCATTATAAATGTTGGAAGTATTTGGAATTAGCTAGTTATTAGCTTTCCTTTAATGCCCAAACTATTAAAAATAAAAACATGAAGAATCCTTCATATTTTTTCACGGACGTCATTTTTAAATATTATGTAGATCTATGTCGAAGTCATAATTCAAATTTAAATAAAACATTTTATTCATTGAAAACGTTAGTATAATAGCAAAAAAAGATTAATCTAATACTAACTAAAATTATAACTAAAAGTAAAATAAAAGTAAGTAATAACTAAACTTTAACCTAGAAAAAATTAGTAAATGGAAATGGAACCCCTCGCGGCATGGACCCAAAGATGCTGGCAGCATTTCCTCGCTGTATAGGTATGCTGAAACGTGAAAACTACCAGCAAATTCAAATCATTTATACAGTAAATAGGCCGCAATGGGTACTTTTTACAAGTCATTTTTTAAACTACCAGCGCTTTCGGAAAGACCATCGCCAAGAAGAAGACGCCGCAAGAAACTTCCCCAGTTTTGATAATACCATAATATTGAAGCCTATCCAACCGTTTAGGATACAGAGAAGGCCAAATAAATAAATATTAATCGGTACATCATGCCGCATGCGCTTTAAAAAATATAACCCTGCTTCGGGCAGTAGGTAAGGGACAAAAACCCCAGAAAATAATTGTTGTTTTCCTTCTGAGCCTAAGTCCTACGAAACCTGAACACCAATTATCCAAATATTAAAGCTTGTTCGAATCTAGATAGTGCTCTCACAATTTCATATTGACCCTTGCGATGTTCAATTTTCCCTACGAAAAATATTGTTCCTATCTCTACCCCAGGGATTAACCCTTCAAAAGAGGCGGAAAATAGCCCTTTTGGTCAGAAACGAATCGGCTATACCCGATGGTAGACCCTTGTGACCACTGGAAGTTATTGCTCTGGGAGACAAGTTTGCTTTATTGGAAAAATAATAATGATGGTTCTGTGCGTGAGAATTTGTTTACATTGCACTCAGATTATTGTATATCGCAGTGGTAATGGGACGAGACGGCCCGTATATTATGAAATTTTGTTGTATGAATGAGGTTGAATATATAGGTCAAGTTCAGGAAAGATGAAGTGGCCAACTGATGGTCAATTCTACCTGGACTGTAAAAGAGGAGGGAGCTAGGTATATATGTTTAATGCCTGTAAATGTGTATACCATTGACTGTACATCTTCTGTCGAAATATCTCGCGGTCAGTGTGCTATACAGATTCAAATGGATTCATCATTTTAAAAGCGTTTATACCTGCTGACCTGGCAATGTTGAAATTTTGCTAGTTTTTCTCGAATATTCCATAAATATTGAATGAAAATTAAAAGAATAGAACTGTTCTTAATATATAAGTTATTGTGTCTACTGCAATAATTTATTCGTGATAGACTTTTATGTTCTTTAAAAACGATCAAATCTTTATCTTAATCAATTTATCCATAAAAATTTTAACGAGTCATCATCATTAGGCCTACGCATTTGTTCCAGACGAAATTTGGCGTGTTACCTGTGCACAACGTCTTTGGTGGCTGACCAGACCGGTGCGAAAGCGACATGTTCGTCCACAGGCTTGACAAGAAAAGTCTGCGAATGTTGGTACAGAACCGCCTTGGTGTCATTTCTGTCTCTTGTGTGTACCTTGAGCCAGGCTTCATCGCAATGCTTGCGACCCTCCAATATACGTCGGTGCCAATCTATGCGTTTTTCCGCTAGCTTAACCTAGTCAAGGTGGTCAATTTGTATAAAAAGTATTCCTTGAAATTTAATACGCTCCAAAGCACCACAAAAAGCAAAGTTATGCAACACCCACCACCCAACATTTGCGTTATTTGCAGCAAGTTTCCTACACACGGACAAACGTTGACTTTTTGCAGCAACTTAGCAACTGAGGAAGTTATCTCGTTAAATGCACCCAGAGTTTGCGAGCAACGAGCCTAACTTTGTGACAGACTACCAATTAAGCAAGACCCCGTAGACACAACAATAATGCGACCCAACCTTGAGATTATAAGAAGCTCTCGGGCAAGCGGGGATCTTCTTAAGCTGGACAGTGAACCCATCCTATAGCACAATTTGAGGTGCTTCGTCATCTTGGTCTTAGTTGAAATTGGGGTCAAAAGAGACATCACGTTTTGGGTGTGTCTTCACCTTTATTATGCTAAGAAGCAAGCTAACAAATGGATGGAATAAACTTCTGAAATTTGTTTTGGGTGCAGCATTTTGGAATTAAGCCAAGTGAAAACGTCAACTCGTCGTTCTTTGATTTTGAAAAGGATTTTCGAATTTCAGCTAACTAATATTAAGTAAAATATATTTTCACAAATTTAAAATCACAATTCCAATTCTATTCAATTTAAATTTTTGCAGCTCTAAAATAAAATTCAAAGTATAGTTAACGGATTGACTGATAGTAGTCAAAGCGGTACAAATAGAAACTAAGAATCTCTCGCAAATATTTGTTCGAGTAGGTATGCTTGAGATAAGAAGCACTAAAGTGCATTTGCAGGTAAGTAAGTATATTTTTTCTTACATAAAACTGGGCGTGATTGACCCCTATTTCACCTGATGTAAAGTGCAGATGAACCTAAAGGCACACATAATAATGGTTTGAAAATCTCTATAGGGTTCCTTAGCGAGAATACCAACATGACTCTATTAATAAAGCTTCATTGGCTGCCCTTGTATCTATCTGTAGCAGAGCTGCACCTTTGGAATTGTTAAAACCGCTGAACCGAACTTCATTTTAGGGATAAAGAGAGCTAGATAGCTAGTTCAATGAAAAGTCTATTTTTTAACCCCTGACGCAATAAGAGGGGTATTATAAGTTTGACCGGTATTTATTCATGCAGTTTAACTTACTGGCTCTTTGAGTTGTTGACTTCGTGTATTTCTAAAACAGCTGCAAAGATGTTTTCAACCTACATACCTCCGCTATTATAGAAAAATTACAGAAATTAACGAACTTGCTAAGAAAATTTTGCGATAATTTCCTGAGAAATGAGATCTTTAAAGGAGAATAGCCACATGGAAAAAAATTATGTCTTAGATTTAGACAAATAGCCTTTGGTCAAGACAATAATATTTCGTATAACCGAACGCCATTATTGGATTAAGAAAAATATTGTCTTGGGTTGAAACCCAAAAAATGAAAATAATTACTTTGATTTAAACAATATTATATTCCTGAGCCTATGAATATTCTTGGTCAAAGAATTTCTTTTTTTTCCGTGCAGATATCTGGACAAATATACAAGCTAAAATGGAGACATTTTGCGCTCGCTTGGTTCATAAAGACATTGGTAATAATATTTTATCAACACTAGCCTGTTGCCCGCCACTCCGTCTACGTAGAATTCGTTTATCGCTATACCCCTCGGGAACTATGCACTTTTCCGGGATACAAACTATCCTACGCCCTTCCCCGGGACTCAAACTATGTGTATACCGATTTCATCTAAATTAGTTCAGGGGTTTAGACGTGAAAAGGTAACAACAAACAAACAGACTTACAAACTTTCACATTTTTAATATTACTAGTGGGAGATAGATTATGAAATGCGGTGTAACTTATTGTAATGCAATAATTATACATTTATACTTACCATACCCACATACTAAAGCAAACCTATTCAACATAAATTACGTCGTTAGGTACATCGTGTTTTGGTGACAAACACGTAACAAATGTAGTTGTTAAATCCTACTAATATTATAAATGTGAAAGTTTGTGAGTGAGTGAGTGAGGATGTGAGTAAGTATGTTTGTTACTTCTTCACGCTAAAACGGCTGGACTGATTTGGATGAAATTTGGCAAAAAGTTAGTTTATAACCTGGATTAAAACATAGAATACTTTTTATCCCGATATTCCCACGGGATAGGGATAAAATCTCGAAATAACAACCGCTGGGCTTGGAGTCATGAAATTTAGTATGTAGGTAGTTGGACGTTTGGAATTACTCATAGGTGACTTTTTGACCCGATATTCCCACGGGATACCTAGGGATGAAATCTCAAAATAACAACCACTGGGACTAGAGCCATGAAATTCGGTATGTAGGTAGCTGGACCTCTGAAATACTACATATGCTATTTTTTAACCCGATATTCCCACGGGATAGGGATAAAATCTTGAAATAATGACCGCTGGGCTTAGAGTCATGAAATTTGGTATGTAGGTAGTTAGCCGTCTGGAATAACACATAGGCTACTTTTTGACCCAATATTCCCACGGGATACCTAGGGATAAAATCTAGAAATAACAACCGCTGTGCTTAGAGCCATGAAATTTAGTATGTAGATAGCTGGACCTCTGGAATAATAGATAGGCTACTTTTTATCTCGATATTCCCACGGGATAGGGATAAAATCTTGGAATAATAACCGTTGGGCTTAGAGTCATAAAATTTGGAATGTAGGTAGCCGGAAGTCTGGAATAACACATAAGCGACTTTTTGATCCAATATTCCCACGGGATACCTAGGGATGAAATCTCGAAATAACAACCACTGTGCTTAGAGCCATGAAATTCGGTTTGTAGGTAGCTGGACCTTTGAAATAATACATAGGCTATTTTTTATCCCGATATTCCCACGGGATATGGATAAAATCTCGAAATAACAACTGCTGGGCTTAGAGTCATGAAATTTGGTATGTAGGTAGTTGAACGTCTGAAAGAACACATAGGCTACTTTTTATCCGGATATTCCCACGGGATAGTTTTATAACTAAGGGACCGAATACATCCCCGTT
The DNA here is from genome assembly GCA_037349165.1 of Choristoneura rosaceana. Classification (NCBI taxonomy): domain Eukaryota; kingdom Metazoa; phylum Arthropoda; class Insecta; order Lepidoptera; family Tortricidae; genus Choristoneura; species Choristoneura rosaceana. The sequence goes on along the minus strand of JAZBNJ010000018.1, from coordinate 8,332,927 downwards.
TTATTAGTTTACGCGTGCGAAGCCGCGGGTAAAAGCTAGTTGGGCATAAAAACTTGGGGAGTTCACTGCTTTCCCCAAAGGGTTTGAATCAATTTAAGTTTCTTAGCGTGTTCCTTAAAGTTCCCATTCATTATTGTTCCGAACAAGATAACTAAGGACTTTATTTAGTTTCCGTGTATTGTTTCTGTGACAAAATTATGTTAGAGTTTCACCATGTTTTTGTGACTTCGATATCAACTACGAAGTACTTGACAGGAGCTGACTTTACTATACTTACCTAACCTTCACATAATTAATATCTGCAATAGGTATGTAAATTTAAATATACCTAAGTATTAATGTCACGCAAAAGCACATATTTATGTAAAATATTAGGGAAGGCCGAGCTGAGTATTTGAGTTTCTTCGAAGACAGGCAGACAGATAGACAAATAGCCAGACAAACAGACGGACAGACATTTTAGACTGATAGACGAGCAGACAAACAAGAAAGTGATCCTATAAACGTTCAATGTTTACCTTTTGAGGTAGGTACAAAACCCTAAAAATCAACGAGGCCACTACTCAAGTAAAAAAAAAAACTGCAAATAGTTGAACAGTCCATCTAAACGTTATGTAATTTAACAAAACGATCTCCCATTTCATTTTATCACCACACTACACTCCGTATTCTTTCAAATGAAAAAAATCTAGTCGTTGTTTCAGTGTGTGATCGAAATTCTTGTATTGTCAGTAAGCTCAATAAGCTTACTTTGCCTCAATATTCTTCTTCTTGTGCACCCGACATAAGGTCTTATATCCTTAAACTGAAGGCTAAGTTTCCTGTGAAGGGGAGGTCTGTTATCTAAGGGTTATGCTGACACATTCCGCTGTGTATTATTAGGGTCCGTTTTCAGTATTGCATGTGTTATCAACAATTTTACTCGGCTACAGGCTTTGGGTGTCTTTATGGAACTCTCTGTTTATTGAAAGTTTTTTTACTAATAATTTAGGATTTTTAGGTCTATAAACACAAAATTGTCCCTAGTATAGTGGTTTTACCTATCGCTTGGTGGTTATACCACTAAATTTTAATTTGTGTATGTATGTGTGTAAATTGTTGAAAAAAAAAAACAAGCACCACGAGCCTTTCGGCGAAGGAAAACATAAGAAGCTTTCACACACCAGGATAAAGTTGAGTAGTTTGTTTGAAGATCCCAATCAGCACTGTGTCCGCATAGAAACTATAACCCGCGAACTGACATTTTGTGCCCAAGAGTGGGTATAGACAGATGAGCTATCACGTCCAAATACAAGTCTTAACTCACAGGAGAGAATGATTGGTTTTTTGGGGTCTTTTTTAATTTTTATTTCAATTCCAATTTCGTTAATTTTATGGTCATCCCGTAAAACCATATCGAAAATGTAAATTGGAAAACTGTCAAATGTTTTATTCAAGTTTTCCATATTTTACGTAATTAAAATTACATAAATCGAGCATTAATTCACCGAAACGTCTCATTCAATAAATCTTTTCGAGAAATTATTGAGGACATCAATTTCATGGGATCGTTTTAATAAAAGACGTCGGCCTATAATTTATTATGGTACGGCAAAAGATTTTTCCGTAGGTTCTACTTTTCTAATAGATAATGTCTTTACTAACCTAGCTACTGTCACTCTCGGCTAACTAGCCTATGTCACTCTCGGGCCCATAAACTATCTCTATGCTAAAAATCACGTCGATCCGTCGCTCCGTTACCGCGTGAAAGAGGGATAAACATACAAACACACAAACACACTTTCGCATTTATAATATTAGTATGGATTAATACAAATGTTACACAGGTGATATCGGAGACGTAATCAGAAACTACTCTTTAGGCTGGTTGATTGATACTTATTTACATGCACTAGCCCTCACACGAAAGAAAACCGTTTATTTTTTGTTAATATTTCCCTTAATCAAATCAACAATGCAGTAAATCATGGTTTTAACAAAAAATAAACGGTTTTTATTGCGCATATTTCAAGTCCATCCAACTCAATAGTTGGACCAGTGTATTTGGTCAAATTTAACTTGCAAGATTTGATTACAGACAGACAGACAGGCAGACAGACAGACGGACAGACAACGGGACAGGTGAAACTAAATAAAAGCCGTGGTGGCCTAGTGGTTTGACCTATCGCCTCTCAAGCAGAGGGTCGTGGTTTGAAACCTCGGCGCGCACTTTTGAGTTTTTAGAAATTCATGTGTGGAAAATTACATTTGAAATTTACCACGAGCTTTGCGGTGAAGGAAAACATCGTGAGGAAACCTGCACAATACTGAGAAGCAATTCAATGGTGCGTGTGAAGTTCCCAATCCGCACTGGGCCCGCGTGGGAACTACGGCCCAAGCCCTCTCATTCTGAGAGGAGGCCTGTGCCCAGCAGTGGGACGTATATAGGCTGGGATTATGAAGTTAAAATGATTGCTAAACGTAAAATAAAAGTAACTAATAACTAAACTATAACTAGAATTTTTTTTTAAATGGATCCCCCCGCGGCATGGACCCAAAGATGCTGGCAGCATTTCCTCGCTGTATAGCAATGCTGATAATGTTCGAGTAAGCTGCCAGCTCTTCTGTCCCCTATACTCTATATTTTCATCTACCATCTTTCAATCACGTACAGTCGAGTTCATAAACATGTGAGTTAAAATTTGATCAAAAATATCTGCCGTTAACAATAAAGTCGTGTATGTTTTTGATCAAACTTTTGCTCACAAGTTTATGAATTTTAATGTACTTAAAGATAATGTAAAATCATTACCCACTATAGAACCTTTTCACATAAAAAATCATATGACATCACATTTCCTGACAAGGGAATTCATTGTTGAAAATTGACAGGAATCAAATGATTCAATAGAATCTAGAATACAACACATTATACTAGGTGTTATGTAATTGCGATTTTGTCTGCAAAGAATTAGTTTATCACTATCTTGCGGGAGAATATTAATACTTAGATCACAAAATTATTTACCTAATTTGATTTGCTGTGGTGGGCTAGTGATTTGACCTAATGGCCTCTCAAAGGATCACGGGGTCAAACCCGGGCTCGCACCTGTGAGTTATCGAAATTCAGCCGCAAAATTCTTTGATGAATCAAACTTCATCAAAGGCAAAATTACATTTGACAACCACGAGTTTTACGGTGAAGGAAAACACGGTGAGGAAACCTGCACAACCTGCGAAGCAGTTCAAAAGTATGATTGAAGTTCCCGATCCGCACTGGGCCCGCGTGGGAACTACAGCCCAAGTAGGTATTCTTATTTTGAAAGGAGGCCTGTGTTCAGCAGTGTGACGTACGTACAAACTAATTTTATACGTAATAAAGAAGTCGGCATTTTTTGTGTAGAGTCACTGCATGTAACAGACACTGGCAAGCCCTAGGAATGCCTAGGAATTCTACTTAGTCTAGGTATTTTTAGGAGCGTCTTTTACCGTGACAGGTGACATGCTCTCGGACCAGTGTGTTTTATTTTATTAGTTCAGCGTGACGTGCTTTGTAACTCCAGGTACAACGTAACTAAAAGTTTGGAGTAATTCACTGCGGCAAAATGACATGGCTATAAAATAAATAAAAAATTAATAGGCATTAAATGACATCAGATCGTAATGTTTAAGAAAAAAGTCTGTTTTTTTTATTTAAACCAGAAAGGAAGAAACAAAATAGAATCGGAACCCATTTACAATCGTAACCAGCTCAAAAATCCCTGTATTTTGTCCCAAGTTCCAGAGTCCCAAGTTTACAGTTTTAATGTTTTTTCCCCTACTTTTTGACGTTTCTAATGATTATTTCATATATTAGAGATTCTGGCTATTTAGGCTATATACAGAGAGGAATAAAGAGACGAAGACATAAGTATACACTCGAAAACAACCTTCTCTGTAGGTTATCTTTTTAATAAAACGGTTCTTAATGACATCACCCCTTCGGGTGATATTAAAACGTTGTCACAATGACATCTATACGTGACATCTTACAGACACTTTTACTTGAAAAGAAAAAGTCGTGATCGCCGAAGGATCCCCGTGCGTAAGTAATAAATAAAATTAGGACCGGAAAGGAAGGGAACAGACACTTGCTAATAGGGTTTTCCGCTGCAACCTTTAAAATGGCTTATTGACGTCTTTATTCTTTTTATTGTGATCCGAATCTAGTACATTTGGGTTGGGCTTCGGTGAGTTGTTCGTTTGATGGCCAACGGTGGGTGAGAGGATATAAATAAAGGGCAGAACTCCATGAGGAGCTGCGTAGAAGAACGAGGGTCACTGACATAGCCAAGCGAATTAGTCCGTTAAAGTGGCAATGGGCAGGCCATAGAGACGTAGAGTTTTATTTCTCGTCTTTTAAAATCATAATCTTAAATAATCATCTTACTTTTAGTTCTGCGTAAAATCGGGTTTTAATTACATTAACAATCCCTAATTCAAATTGTCAGAAAAATTATAATCATCATCATCCTCTCCTGCGTTCTCTCATCCCCGTTGGGCCCAAGCCTCTTCTCAAAAAATTTATCAAAAAAACATGTTGTTTTAACTGAATGAGAATAACAGAATAACATAATATCAAACTGAGTTAATTATCTCCTATATTATTTTTCACCTATGATGAGTTCTGTGACGTTTCGAGTTTGACAGTTTTAGAGATGTATCATTGATCGAGTGAACCATAGATTTTTCTAAGAGTTATTAGTACTTATTTTTGAAAAAGCTGCATTTTATTAAAAAATATATATTTATTTTCCAGTTTTCCGCCCACCGGGCCACTCTCTCGTTCTCGCTCGAAATAATCCCTCAAACGAATTACAAACTCCCGACTCTGGGAGTTCAAAACACTCTTTTTTGGACTGTTTCAGCATTTTGCCAAAAAATAACAACAAACTTAACGAGAAACAGTAACAAAAGTCAACAACAATAATAATAGAAATGAACAATAACAAATGCAACGGAAATGCAACGGAAACTCAACTCGTATACACGGCAGACGTACTCGTACTTACTGACAATGATACTGACAAGTACTGGCCACAAGAGGCACAAGATGGTTGCGGCCGCGTCGCAAATAGCCGCGTTTATAAAATTTTGCAAGTTTTGTTTAAAAATGTAAAATATCTAAGTTCACTGTTATCGAATAATGAACCGCTGCAATTGCCGATAATGTTGTGTCACGTCACTACTCTGTTCCGTTTCACACATTGCGTTACATAAAAAAATAAATATTTTTGTATCGTATTCAATGGAGGCTATTTAACAGACACTGATATTGCTATATATTTTTAAAAATAACAGTTTTAATTTTTTTGATTAATTTGTTTCAAAATAGAAATTATTTTTAAAATATATTTTGCGAACATAGTATGCGTACTTCGGAAAATTTTCAAATGTCACAGAACTCATCTTAGGTGAAAAATACAATAGTTACAAGATAATGTGATAGCAATGTCGACAGGCATATACTGCCTTTACGTGCAATGCATATCAGCAGAGTCAGTAGCCCACAATATCTAAGTTTATCTTACTGGCGACATCTCTTTGTAACCATGCTTTGTGTTTTCCGTGCATTAGTATTATTAAATCGATAAATCATTTATGTATTAACAGTATTATCTTCAAGATAGACTTTACGACATATTTTTTTTTAAATAGGTAACTACTTGAAGTTAAGGGCATGCCGCTTTACTCTTTGCAGTTTTAGTTTTATCTTTGCGATTACCCGCGAAGAAATGATCCAGGAGTTGTCTTAAGGTTATTTACATTTTACCTCATATTTTTATGTAGCGGGGGGTGAGGTGTACAATAACTAATAGAGCACACCGAGTTTTGTTTGTCTTTCGAGGTGGTTCGGTTATCAAGCAAAAAAATGACGTAGTTCAGCTATTCGGCGATAGATTGTACCAATAAACATCAGAATTTTGAGATTAAAATATTATTTAGTACCTAAAATTAATTCGGGAAGATAAGATCGTTATATATTATAGATAGGTACAAAATACCCTGAATCCTAGATTTATATATATTTATTTATTTATTATTATTTATTTATGACGAAATCATTACAGATATTAATGAGGGTTATATTACTTACAATGGAAAGTTATTATATTTATAGGATAGGACTCTATACCGAGGGGATGTTTCACCACCCATTAATTAATTTTATTTGGCGGATAAATGTGATGCCGTCTTCTTCTATTCGAAGAAAACAAACAGAGACAGCAGCACATTTATCCGTCAGATGAATTTAATCAATGGATAGTGAAACGGAGGGTAAGTCTCGAATTTGTGTAAGTTATTGAAAACACGTTGAGGTAAAAAACTTAAGTAAGGCCTCTATTAAAAGTTCTTAAAAAAACGATTTAAATTCGATTCTGTTCTGCAAACTACTACTTGCAAAAAAAATCTCTCACAAGTTTTTTACCTACAGGTATTTTTACAGTCTAGCAACAAAACCACCATCATTCAAATTAAATAACGTTCCCTCAAGACCAAACTTGTCTAGAACGCTAAGAAGTAATACAATACCCCAATCAATTCCATAATAAAAACACTGATGCAAAATGAATTGGCGTCGGAGGCTAAAGTGCGTAACGTAACAGAGTCTCTCAGTAATTTCCCATGGGATAACTCGTTAGAGCTCGTAACACTGAGGAGGAGGGAAAATGAAAACTGACTAGTGTATTAACATCGGGAAAATATGGGAGTGTATTGAATGTGAGTTGTTGTATCTTATTTTGTTTACTAAGCGGGCTTTTTGTTTAACTGAGGGTCCTTAACTTAATCTATGGCCTATTGTCTAACGTATTGACGTTCGCGACCGCATTCGCCATCTCTTTCTACCCTCGTCTTTCATCATGTGACAGAAAGAAGTGGTGGAAACGATCATGATTTCAAGTGTGTTACGCAATAAGGCCTCTGGGCTACCATTTTGTAACAGACTTTAATTTATTTTTGTAACACACATGAAATCATATTGCAGGTGGTAGGACCTTGTGCAAGGTCCGCCCGGATTGCTACCACCATCTTGCTCGCTAATCTTGCCGTGAAGCAGCAGTGCTTGCACTGTTGTGTTTCGGCGTGGAGAGTAAGACAGCCGATGAAATTACTGGCACTTGAGGTATCCCATCTTAGGCCTCTAAGTTTGCAACGCATCTGCAATCCCCCTGGTCTTGCGGGTGTCTATGAGCGGTGGTGATCTTAACCATCAGGAGAACCACTAGCTCGTATGCCATCCAGTCGAATAAAAAAAATAGATATTAACATTAATTACTATAATATTCACTCCATAACACGATTACTTAGTGCAACCAATCGAAACTAAGCCCTCGTCCAAAGTCGTTTATTACGAAAGATATCTATTACAACAATGGGATGTTTAGTAAACCGAACACAAACCTGGTAAATAATGAAAACCAAACGACCTTTGTTTAAGTACAAGTTGAGTCGTAAATTGTCGATGTAACGCACCGACTGACTATTATTTCTGCCGACAATGGTTTACAGCGGGCAAGCAAGTAAGGCTTAGGTTAGGCGAGAACGAAACTCGGCGATGCGACAATGGGGGCTATCGCGAATGAATTTTCCGCTAGAGGCGCTAGTGTAGCGTGAGGTCAACGAAATGTCAAATCTCATAGTTTTTGGGTGAACCCGCGTGGGTTTATTTATAATTAGAATAATTTTGTGAATATTTTGCATTATCTGAAATTAATTATAGCAATTATGCGATAAGGGGCAATGATCGTCTGTAATTTGAGACAGTTTTGTCTTTCGAAAACTTTTGTCCTTCCTTTTTTCCGAACAAAACGGGATTACGCAATACTGTGGTTGCTCGATATTTGTATGGTACTGTTTTAAGATGTATTAAATATGATTTTAATCTAAACTTTGTTTTCACGCCCGTTATAACAGACTTTTAAAAACCTCACGCAACAGTGCTGCCATCTAGTGAGAGAAAAAACGATAGCCCTCCGGTCAAATGTTAGTCGGACTCGTTTATGAAGGGTTGGGTACCTTCATACAATGATTTGGAAACAGTTCAGTAATAAGTTTTTATTAAAAATTGTAATACAAGCTATGATTTGTTTTTTTGGAGTCTTTGTATTTTTTACTTCAACTCAAAATTTGTTACTTTTACGAGTATCCCGTGAAACCATATCGGACTATACGGTCATAAGTCATAATATGATCTCTTTTTGTGGTTTGTCTGTGCATCCATGTCTCAGTTTGTATTGCCGATGGGGTTGTAATACAAGCGTTTCTGCTGACTTTAGGGATTTTTGCCCTGGTTACTTGGATACAAAGTACTCATCACAACGAATCAAATGAGTCCAAACAACAACAGAGAGTCACTCGCGCTTCCCCTAGTTACTGCGCCAGCTGTCACCTTGGCCGCCTAGAAACCCCTAAAAACACCTAGCAATCTAAAAACACTGAAAAAAAATCCCTGATGACCCTTTTAACTTTAGTATATTTTTTGTATGTTTGAAATAAATAAATAAAAAAAAACTGTGAAAATTTCAAGTGTCTATTACGGCTCAAAAGCTAGAGCTCTGTGCCGACGGACGGACAAACAGACAGACAGTGGAGTCTCAGTATAGGGTTCCGTCATAAACTGAACACAAAACTCTTCTAAGTCATTGATTGGATTAGGATTGTGACAATAACTTGTCATCTGTCATGTTTACAATAATCAGTGTCTGAATGCACAAAAATGAACACAGTGTAAACCAAGCCTAAAACTTTATAATGTTAGATGGATTTTCATAAAACTGCCATTTTCGCTGTAAATGTTCCCGGCGATGATTTTCACGCCAATATAGAAGTAGATTGTGGTGGGGTTCTCAATAAATGGCGGTTAATGTGGTTCCAGATAACTTTTTTCGGCAATTTTCAACATTTTATTTCTGTTTTCAACATTATGAACTACTTTTTAGGGTTTCATAGCCGAAAGGTTCATAGGAAGCTGTGAATATGGCTGTCACCCACATGCCCGTCTCCTTCGTCTGTCACAAAACACAGGTTATGCAGCAAATGGTATGAGGTCCTATTAATCGAAGTGTGTGTGTAAACCTATGCAGTTAGCTAGATCTCTAAAATAATACAAAAGGTGCGTTTTTTATCCCAATATTCCCATGGAATAAATTCTAAAACCCCAAACGTTGACACGAACCTAAGACTAACTCATTCTTGATCGGTTTTAATATTTATTAATATGCAGTAAGTTCGTTTAAACGTTATTAGAAACAAAATGAAAACAAAAAATACTTTCAGCAGATAGGTACAGGGGGCGCCTTAATTTCTTTAATAAATCTTTCTTTTTATTCTTAATTTAATTTTTTACTAACTTAATACATTCATATTATTTGTTGTTGCAGTGGCAACTGAAATGCGCATTATGTAAGTAGATACATATACATATTTCAGCTGTCTATGTTTTAAAGTCATTGAGATGCAGCCCTTGACTGACAGACGGACTGGCAGACTAACATTTTAGTGTGACATTAATAGGCTAAAAATAATCGACATAGGATGGAGCTCAAACTTCCCGAAGGTCATTTTAACGGTAACTAAATAATTACTTGTGTTTAAAGAGGACTGAGAGTTGATCGATTTTAGGCCAAATAAAGATTTTTGTTTCAAAATCAGAAGCAAAAATTGTACGAATTATTCTGTATCTTTTTGTCACATTCAAATTCATAATATAAATTGAAATATTGAATATTCATTCTTGATTAAAAATTTATTCATGAACGTTGTGTTTTTCCATGTCATGTTTATTGTTTCAATCAATTTGTTGACTTCGAATTCCATTTTTTAATTTAACTATTTTTTTCTTAAAGCTTTGAATAAAGTAGGTACTAAAGATTGGAATTTGGCAAATTTCATAACGAGTGTGGTGAATACAAGCCTCATAAAATATTTAGAATCTCACTCTTTTATATAAAAACTACTACTTACTTATAACTGTTCATACTTAATATAGGCTCTTACTCAGATAATACTTACTCGTAGATACTTACAATCTTCATCTTCAGGAGCTATCGCTGACATCCCTTTAGCTGCCACACATTGCACCAGTGACGTGGTTGTTTAATGTACGTATATCGTTGAATAAATCGCAAGCAGGCTAAGGAATTTCCACTTTAAGCTCTGATTTTCGCTCCCTGAAGTTAATCGTTTTTGAACAATATCCAGTTAATACTAAGCTAGGTTCGTGCATTTTTTTAATGCACTCTTTCTAGTGCTCATGTCACCCTTATGTCGAGCACGTGGTTCTCGGTTTCTAAAATAGCTTATCCTTTGAGAACCACCCTAATTGGGTTATGTACCATCGAGTGCAGCGTCGCCTTTCCCCTTTTTCGACAAAATCCCTTGCACAGAAATTTTGCTTGCCCCGCCCCTTATTAAGTAAACCATTCAGCTCTCATAATTAAGAAAGGACCATTTTTTATGGATTTGGGCAAAATTTAAAAGAAAATATACTACATATTTTAACCTGCAAAAAAAAATATTTTGTAGTAGTGTCGAATTTCTATTGGCGCTTGTCCATTCTAGGCGGGGACCGGAGATTTCTAAGAGCGCAAACAAATTGCGACCTAAGGGGGGAAAGGCGACGCTGCACTCGATGGTACCTACCTACTGAGGCGCTGACTTCGTTTGACGGAGCCTAGAAGAAAATGACTGAAACTCTTGTGAACTATTATCATAAAGGTCATTCGAGCCACAAGGCACCCGACCAGCACCACCTCGAGTTTCAGCGTTCACTCGTTGTCGACAAGTGGTCCACGGGTGGACACTGCGTTGACGAGTGGGCTTCGCGTAGTACATCTTTGATGAATTATACCTGTAGATTCACAATCGCGCGCCCAAATATGTCCGAGCCAAATGAGCGCCATTTTGGTAATCACTGGCCTAAAATCACTGGTTCAGATCACCGGGATAGGTTAGGTCGATAGGTTGGTCGATAGGACGATCGGTAGGTCGATAGTAGGTAGATAGGTTGGTAGAATGCTCGCCTGCCACTTTGGTAAAAGTAAGTAGCCTTCTTTTTTCTCAGTACGTTGTTGTCAAGTGTCAAGCGTTGTGGAGTTTTGCCGCTAGCGAAATTCGCCCGTAATAGAGTACAGACTAGGTTCAAATTTCGTCTCGTATTATTTTAATTATTTTGTGTGAGATGATTTTATTTGTCACGCAAACAAATCAATAGTTCTGACATTCTTTGAAGGGGATTTTGTTCGGCAATGTGCGTCCTGGTTTAAATGTCATTGTAGTACATGAATTTCCTAGTAGTCACTGAAGATGAAGTTAAAATGATTGCTAAACGTAAAATAAAAGTAACTAATAACTAAACTATAACTAGAATTTTTTTTTAAATGGATCCCCCCGCGGCATGGACCCAAAGATGCTGGCAGCATTTCCTCGCTGTATAGCAATGCTGATAATGTTCGAGTAAGCTGCCAGCTCTTCTGTCCCCTATACTCTATATTTTCATCTACCATCTTTCAATCACGTACAGTCGAGTTCATAAACATGTGAGTTAAAATTTGATCAAAAATATCTGCCGTTAACAATAAAGTCGTGTATGTTTTTGATCAAACTTTTGCTCACAAGTTTATGAATTTTAATGTACTTAAAGATAATGTAAAATCATTACCCACTATAGAACCTTTTCACATAAAAAATCATATGACATCACATTTCCTGACAAGGGAATTCATTGTTGAAAATTGACAGGAATCAAATGATTCAATAGAATCTAGAATACAACACATTATACTAGGTGTTATGTAATTGCGATTTTGTCTGCAAAGAATTAGTTTATCACTATCTTGCGGGAGAATATTAATACTTAGATCACAAAATTATTTACCTAATTTGATTTGCTGTGGTGGGCTAGTGATTTGACCTAATGGCCTCTCAAAGGATCACGGGGTCAAACCCGGGCTCGCACCTGTGAGTTATCGAAATTCAGCCGCAAAATTCTTTGATGAATCAAACTTCATCAAAGGCAAAATTACATTTGACAACCACGAGTTTTACGGTGAAGGAAAACACGGTGAGGAAACCTGCACAACCTGCGAAGCAGTTCAAAAGTATGATTGAAGTTCCCGATCCGCACTGGGCCCGCGTGGGAACTACAGCCCAAGTAGGTATTCTTATTTTGAAAGGAGGCCTGTGTTCAGCAGTGTGACGTACGTACAAACTAATTTTATACGTAATAAAGAAGTCGGCATTTTTTGTGTAGAGTCACTGCATGTAACAGACACTGGCAAGCCCTAGGAATGCCTAGGAATTCTACTTAGTCTAGGTATTTTTAGGAGCGTCTTTTACCGTGACAGGTGACATGCTCTCGGACCAGTGTGTTTTATTTTATTAGTTCAGCGTGACGTGCTTTGTAACTCCAGGTACAACGTAACTAAAAGTTTGGAGTAATTCACTGCGGCAAAATGACATGGCTATAAAATAAATAAAAAATTAATAGGCATTAAATGACATCAGATCGTAATGTTTAAGAAAAAAGTCTGTTTTTTTTATTTAAACCAGAAAGGAAGAAACAAAATAGAATCGGAACCCATTTACAATCGTAACCAGCTCAAAAATCCCTGTATTTTGTCCCAAGTTCCAGAGTCCCAAGTTTACAGTTTTAATGTTTTTTCCCCTACTTTTTGACGTTTCTAATGATTATTTCATATATTAGAGATTCTGGCTATTTAGGCTATATACAGAGAGGAATAAAGAGACGAAGACATAAGTATACACTCGAAAACAACCTTCTCTGTAGGTTATCTTTTTAATAAAACGGTTCTTAATGACATCACCCCTTCGGGTGATATTAAAACGTTGTCACAATGACATCTATACGTGACATCTTACAGACACTTTTACTTGAAAAGAAAAAGTCGTGATCGCCGAAGGATCCCCGTGCGTAAGTAATAAATAAAATTAGGACCGGAAAGGAAGGGAACAGACACTTGCTAATAGGGTTTTCCGCTGCAACCTTTAAAATGGCTTATTGACGTCTTTATTCTTTTTATTGTGATCCGAATCTAGTACATTTGGGTTGGGCTTCGGTGAGTTGTTCGTTTGATGGCCAACGGTGGGTGAGAGGATATAAATAAAGGGCAGAACTCCATGAGGAGCTGCGTAGAAGAACGAGGGTCACTGACATAGCCAAGCGAATTAGTCCGTTAAAGTGGCAATGGGCAGGCCATAGAGACGTAGAGTTTTATTTCTCGTCTTTTAAAATCATAATCTTAAATAATCATCTTACTTTTAGTTCTGCGTAAAATCGGGTTTTAATTACATTAACAATCCCTAATTCAAATTGTCAGAAAAATTATAATCATCATCATCCTCTCCTGCGTTCTCTCATCCCCGTTGGGCCCAAGCCTCTTCTCAAAAAATTTATCAAAAAAACATGTTGTTTTAACTGAATGAGAATAACAGAATAACATAATATCAAACTGAGTTAATTATCTCCTATATTATTTTTCACCTATGATGAGTTCTGTGACGTTTCGAGTTTGACAGTTTTAGAGATGTATCATTGATCGAGTGAACCATAGATTTTTCTAAGAGTTATTAGTACTTATTTTTGAAAAAGCTGCATTTTATTAAAAAATATATATTTATTTTCCAGTTTTCCGCCCACCGGGCCACTCTCTCGTTCTCGCTCGAAATAATCCCTCAAACGAATTACAAACTCCCGACTCTGGGAGTTCAAAACACTCTTTTTTGGACTGTTTCAGCATTTTGCCAAAAAATAACAACAAACTTAACGAGAAACAGTAACAAAAGTCAACAACAATAATAATAGAAATGAACAATAACAAATGCAACGGAAATGCAACGGAAACTCAACTCGTATACACGGCAGACGTACTCGTACTTACTGACAATGATACTGACAAGTACTGGCCACAAGAGGCACAAGATGGTTGCGGCCGCGTCGCAAATAGCCGCGTTTATAAAATTTTGCAAGTTTTGTTTAAAAATGTAAAATATCTAAGTTCACTGTTATCGAATAATGAACCGCTGCAATTGCCGATAATGTTGTGTCACGTCACTACTCTGTTCCGTTTCACACATTGCGTTACATAAAAAAATAAATATTTTTGTATCGTATTCAATGGAGGCTATTTAACAGACACTGATATTGCTATATATTTTTAAAAATAACAGTTTTAATTTTTTTGATTAATTTGTTTCAAAATAGAAATTATTTTTAAAATATATTTTGCGAACATAGTATGCGTACTTCGGAAAATTTTCAAATGTCACAGAACTCATCTTAGGTGAAAAATACAATAGTTACAAGATAATGTGATAGCAATGTCGACAGGCATATACTGCCTTTACGTGCAATGCATATCAGCAGAGTCAGTAGCCCACAATATCTAAGTTTATCTTACTGGCGACATCTCTTTGTAACCATGCTTTGTGTTTTCCGTGCATTAGTATTATTAAATCGATAAATCATTTATGTATTAACAGTATTATCTTCAAGATAGACTTTACGACATATTTTTTTTTAAATAGGTAACTACTTGAAGTTAAGGGCATGCCGCTTTACTCTTTGCAGTTTTAGTTTTATCTTTGCGATTACCCGCGAAGAAATGATCCAGGAGTTGTCTTAAGGTTATTTACATTTTACCTCATATTTTTATGTAGCGGGGGGTGAGGTGTACAATAACTAATAGAGCACACCGAGTTTTGTTTGTCTTTCGAGGTGGTTCGGTTATCAAGCAAAAAAATGACGTAGTTCAGCTATTCGGCGATAGATTGTACCAATAAACATCAGAATTTTGAGATTAAAATATTATTTAGTACCTAAAATTAATTCGGGAAGATAAGATCGTTATATATTATAGATAGGTACAAAATACCCTGAATCCTAGATTTATATATATTTATTTATTTATTATTATTTATTTATGACGAAATCATTACAGATATTAATGAGGGTTATATTACTTACAATGGAAAGTTATTATATTTATAGGATAGGACTCTATACCGAGGGGATGTTTCACCACCCATTAATTAATTTTATTTGGCGGATAAATGTGATGCCGTCTTCTTCTATTCGAAGAAAACAAACAGAGACAGCAGCACATTTATCCGTCAGATGAATTTAATCAATGGATAGTGAAACGGAGGGTAAGTCTCGAATTTGTGTAAGTTATTGAAAACACGTTGAGGTAAAAAACTTAAGTAAGGCCTCTATTAAAAGTTCTTAAAAAAACGATTTAAATTCGATTCTGTTCTGCAAACTACTACTTGCAAAAAAAATCTCTCACAAGTTTTTTACCTACAGGTATTTTTACAGTCTAGCAACAAAACCACCATCATTCAAATTAAATAACGTTCCCTCAAGACCAAACTTGTCTAGAACGCTAAGAAGTAATACAATACCCCAATCAATTCCATAATAAAAACACTGATGCAAAATGAATTGGCGTCGGAGGCTAAAGTGCGTAACGTAACAGAGTCTCTCAGTAATTTCCCATGGGATAACTCGTTAGAGCTCGTAACACTGAGGAGGAGGGAAAATGAAAACTGACTAGTGTATTAACATCGGGAAAATATGGGAGTGTATTGAATGTGAGTTGTTGTATCTTATTTTGTTTACTAAGCGGGCTTTTTGTTTAACTGAGGGTCCTTAACTTAATCTATGGCCTATTGTCTAACGTATTGACGTTCGCGACCGCATTCGCCATCTCTTTCTACCCTCGTCTTTCATCATGTGACAGAAAGAAGTGGTGGAAACGATCATGATTTCAAGTGTGTTACGCAATAAGGCCTCTGGGCTACCATTTTGTAACAGACTTTAATTTATTTTTGTAACACACATGAAATCATATTGCAGGTGGTAGGACCTTGTGCAAGGTCCGCCCGGATTGCTACCACCATCTTGCTCGCTAATCTTGCCGTGAAGCAGCAGTGCTTGCACTGTTGTGTTTCGGCGTGGAGAGTAAGACAGCCGATGAAATTACTGGCACTTGAGGTATCCCATCTTAGGCCTCTAAGTTTGCAACGCATCTGCAATCCCCCTGGTCTTGCGGGTGTCTATGAGCGGTGGTGATCTTAACCATCAGGAGAACCACTAGCTCGTATGCCATCCAGTCGAATAAAAAAAATAGATATTAACATTAATTACTATAATATTCACTCCATAACACGATTACTTAGTGCAACCAATCGAAACTAAGCCCTCGTCCAAAGTCGTTTATTACGAAAGATATCTATTACAACAATGGGATGTTTAGTAAACCGAACACAAACCTGGTAAATAATGAAAACCAAACGACCTTTGTTTAAGTACAAGTTGAGTCGTAAATTGTCGATGTAACGCACCGACTGACTATTATTTCTGCCGACAATGGTTTACAGCGGGCAAGCAAGTAAGGCTTAGGTTAGGCGAGAACGAAACTCCGCGATGCGACAATGGGGGCTATCGCGAATGAATTTTCCGCTAGAGGCGCTAGTGTAGCGTGAGGTCAACGAAATGTCAAATCTCATAGTTTTTGGGTGAACCCGCGTGGGTTTATTTATAATTAGAATAATTTTGTGAATATTTTGCATTATCTGAAATTAATTATAGCAATTATGCGATAAGGGGCAATGATCGTCTGTAATTTGAGACAGTTTTGTCTTTCGAAAACTTTTGTCCTTCCTTTTTTCCGAACAAAACGGGATTACGCAATACTGTGGTTGCTCGATATTTGTATGGTACTGTTTTAAGATGTATTAAATATGATTTTAATCTAAACTTTGTTTTCACGCCCGTTATAACAGACTTTTAAAAACCTCACGCAACAGTGCTGCCATCTAGTGAGAGAAAAAACGATAGCCCTCCGGTCAAATGTTAGTCGGACTCGTTTATGAAGGGTTGGGTACCTTCATACAATGATTTGGAAACAGTTCAGTAATAAGTTTTTATTAAAAATTGTAATACAAGCTATGATTTGTTTTTTTGGAGTCTTCGTATTTTTTACTTCAACTCAAAATTTGTTACTTTTACGAGTATCCCGTGAAACCATATCGGACTATACGGTCATAAGTCATAATATGATCTCTTTTTGTGGTTTGTCTGTGCATCCATGTCTCAGTTTGTATTGCCGATGGGGTTGTAATACAAGCGTTTCTGCTGACTTTAGGGATTTTTGCCCTGGTTACTTGGATACAAAGTACTCATCACAACGAATCAAATGAGTCCAAACAACAACAGAGAGTCACTCGCGCTTCCCCTAGTTACTGCGCCAGCTGTCACCTTGGCCGCCTAGAAACCCCTAAAAACACCTAGCAATCTAAAAACACTGAAAAAAAATCCCTGATGACCCTTTTAACTTTAGTATATTTTTTGTATGTTTGAAATAAATAAATAAAAAAAAACTGTGAAAATTTCAAGTGTCTATTACGGCTCAAAAGCTAGAGCTCTGTGCCGACGGACGGACAAACAGACAGACAGTGGAGTCTCAGTATAGGGTTCCGTCATAAACTGAACACAAAACTCTTCTAAGTCATTGATTGGATTAGGATTGTGACAATAACTTGTCATCTGTCATGTTTACAATAATCAGTGTCTGAATGCACAAAAATGAACACAGTGTAAACCAAGCCTAAAACTTTATAATGTTAGATGGATTTTCATAAAACTGCCATTTTCGCTGTAAATGTTCCCGGCGATGATTTTCACGCCAATATAGAAGTAGATTGTGGTGGGGTTCTCAATAAATGGCGGTTAATGTGGTTCCAGATAACTTTTTTCGGCAATTTTCAACATTTTATTTCTGTTTTCAACATTATGAACTACTTTTTAGGGTTTCATAGCCGAAAGGTTCATAGGAAGCTGTGAATATGGCTGTCACCCACATGCCCGTCTCCTTCGTCTGTCACAAAACACAGGTTATGCAGCAAATGGTATGAGGTCCTATTAATCGAAGTGTGTGTGTAAACCTATGCAGTTAGCTAGATCTCTAAAATAATACAAAAGGTGCGTTTTTTATCCCAATATTCCCATGGAATAAATTCTAAAACCCCAAACGTTGACACGAACCTAAGACTAACTCATTCTTGATCGGTTTTAATATTTATTAATATGCAGTAAGTTCGTTTAAACGTTATTAGAAACAAAATGAAAACAAAAAATACTTTCAGCAGATAGGTACAGGGGGCGCCTTAATTTCTTTAATAAATCTTTCTTTTTATTCTTAATTTAATTTTTTACTAACTTAATACATTCATATTATTTGTTGTTGCAGTGGCAACTGAAATGCGCATTATGTAAGTAGATACATATACATATTTCAGCTGTCTATGTTTTAAAGTCATTGAGATGCAGCCCTTGACTGACAGACGGACTGGCAGACTAACATTTTAGTGTGACATTAATAGGCTAAAAATAATCGACATAGGATGGAGCTCAAACTTCCCGAAGGTCATTTTAACGGTAACTAAATAATTACTTGTGTTTAAAGAGGACTGAGAGTTGATCGATTTTAGGCCAAATAAAGATTTTTGTTTCAAAATCAGAAGCAAAAATTGTACGAATTATTCTGTATCTTTTTGTCACATTCAAATTCATAATATAAATTGAAATATTGAATATTCATTCTTGATTAAAAATTTATTCATGAACGTTGTGTTTTTCCATGTCATGTTTATTGTTTCAATCAATTTGTTGACTTCGAATTCCATTTTTTAATTTAACTATTTTTTTCTTAAAGCTTTGAATAAAGTAGGTACTAAAGATTGGAATTTGGCAAATTTCATAACGAGTGTGGTGAATACAAGCCTCATAAAATATTTAGAATCTCACTCTTTTATATAAAAACTACTACTTACTTATAACTGTTCATACTTAATATAGGCTCTTACTCAGATAATACTTACTCGTAGATACTTACAATCTTCATCTTCAGGAGCTATCGCTGACATCCCTTTAGCTGCCACACATTGCACCAGTGACGTGGTTGTTTAATGTACGTATATCGTTGAATAAATCGCAAGCAGGCTAAGGAATTTCCACTTTAAGCTCTGATTTTCGCTCCCTGAAGTTAATCGTTTTTGAACAATATCCAGTTAATACTAAGCTAGGTTCGTGCATTTTTTTAATGCACTCTTTCTAGTGCTCATGTCACCCTTATGTCGAGCACGTGGTTCTCGGTTTCTAAAATAGCTTATCCTTTGAGAACCACCCTAATTGGGTTATGTACCATCGAGTGCAGCGTCGCCTTTCCCCTTTTTCGACAAAATCCCTTGCACAGAAATTTTGCTTGCCCCGCCCCTTATTAAGTAAACCATTCAGCTCTCATAATTAAGAAAGGACCATTTTTTATGGATTTGGGCAAAATTTAAAAGAAAATATACTACATATTTTAACCTGCAAAAAAAAATATTTTGTAGTAGTGTCGAATTTCTATTGGCGCTTGTCCATTCTAGGCGGGGACCGGAGATTTCTAAGAGCGCAAACAAATTGCGACCTAAGGGGGGAAAGGCGACGCTGCACTCGATGGTACCTACCTACTGAGGCGCTGACTTCGTTTGACGGAGCCTAGAAGAAAATGACTGAAACTCTTGTGAACTATTATCATAAAGGTCATTCGAGCCACAAGGCACCCGACCAGCACCACCTCGAGTTTCAGCGTTCACTCGTTGTCGACAAGTGGTCCACGGGTGGACACTGCGTTGACGAGTGGGCTTCGCGTAGTACATCTTTGATGAATTATACCTGTAGATTCACAATCGCGCGCCCAAATATGTCCGAGCCAAATGAGCGCCATTTTGGTAATCACTGGCCTAAAATCACTGGTTCAGATCACCGGGATAGGTTAGGTCGATAGGTTGGTCGATAGGACGATCGGTAGGTCGATAGTAGGTAGATAGGTTGGTAGAATGCTCGCCTGCCACTTTGGTAAAAGTAAGTAGCCTTCTTTTTTCTCAGTACGTTGTTGTCAAGTGTCAAGCGTTGTGGAGTTTTGCCGCTAGCGAAATTCGCCCGTAATAGAGTACAGACTAGGTTCAAATTTCGTCTCGTATTATTTTAATTATTTTGTGTGAGATGATTTTATTTGTCACGCAAACAAATCAATAGTTCTGACATTCTTTGAAGGGGATTTTGTTCGGCAATGTGCGTCCTGGTTTAAATGTCATTGTAGTACATGAATTTCCTAGTAGTCACTGTAGCGGTGAGCAGCGGTTTGTCACCGAGTGGTCCACTCGCCGTCAGCGCGTGGCAACCTCGTGAGCGAGGTGGTCCGGTAAAATGTTTGCAATTATTATACTACTTATGAGGATGCTTAGGAGTTAGGTGTTAGGAAGCGAGAGTTGTATGCCAGGATCGTAGCAAGTGGAAGGATGTAGTCTCTGCCTACCCCGTTGGGAAAGAGGCGTGATTGTATGTATGTATGTATGTTAGGAGTTGAGCCATTAAGGAATTGCCTCAAAACTGTCACAATTTCTAACTTTTAGTGGATTTGTACTCCATAAAATCATGGTTTTGATAAGTAACTCGACTAATGAAATAAAGGTTTTTTTTAATGCCCTCAATAAACTTGATATTATTTGTAATTGCACATAATAGTGTTTATCTGTTAGTTATAATTGGCTTCATAAATTATCAAGAACATCATTTTTCATTTTGGTTTGAGAAACATTTTTTTCCTGGACAATACGAGCAACAAAGGCAATGCTGGGGATGCGTCTAAATGACGTAGATGTGCTGTCAGATAAATGGAAATGCCATTCATCAGTTTTCCTTACATAGTTACCTCGTCAGTCATTTTGGCGACGACTTTTTGAGAATGCTTTTTTACGAAAAATCGAGGATCAGATCAGGTCAATAGGTTGATAGAAAGAAGAAAGGTATGAGAAAAATCAAATGCTTTAACTGTATAATGCTACTAATATCAGAGTAAAAATTAAGTACCTAGTGGATTTTTTTTCTAAGAAATAAACTAACAAACTAGTGAACTGCAGTGCAACCATTTTTCACTAGTTGAAAGCTTCATTATTTTGATTAAAAAAGATATTTTATTCTTTGAACGTGTTATTTTCACGGACAGCTATTTATTAAATAAATTCACAATTATATTTTTTTATTCGAGAAGAAACTTTAATTTTTTTATAATATTTTTATTTCGGCCCTAAAACAACCAGTACGTACTTCCTTATCTTAAAGTCGCTGTGTAAGCGATAGTAAAAGATCTGAATTTTTACGGATGTATTTAGTAGAGCTCCAAACCAATATTGAATTTGTGATCTTTCACATCAATTTCGGCAGCTTCTAGTATTTACAAAGAAAAGCAATAAAACGTATGAATACGCAGAATTTCCATATCAATCATATTTGTCTGCCTCACAGACCTTGTACCCTTTTTCCTGTTAGAATTAGCTGCTTTCTATCGTATTATTTTTGTATTTGTTATGTTTACAGAGGTGAAAAGTATATCTCTTGCCCTTATTTTTTGTCCATCAAGACATAAGTTATCTCAATCATTATGATTTGTTATCATTCTAATTAACATATGACGATTGCCCTTAGCTATTAAAAATGTATCATTTCCCTAACTATATTTTTTGGTAAAAATGAAACGAGTGAGCGTCAATATAGTTTTTTTATTAAATCGTCATTTTTACAAAGAAATTATTCACATGAAAATTGATACAGATATAATTATTTTTTGATATTAATATTTGACAAGGTTTTAGAGATAAAAGATGTTAGACATCGTTTAATTTCCATCAATTATTATAATATTTACAATAATGTACATTATATTACAGACAATATCATACTGCACGTAAAGAAGGTAGGCAGGTAGTAAAAACTTAAAATCTACATTCAATTCAAATTTAAATCACAGCCAATCAAATAAACCAAAACAAAGGAATGAACTAATACATATTTCAAATTGCGAATAACGTTTATAATTTACGATTATGTATCATTCACATGTTCTAGCATTTCTGGTAGCACATTATATGCCACCATATTGCCGAAACCACCTTTAGGTTCTTTTTTTGTTACAATAGCTATAATCTCTTCCTCGGGGGGAGGCGGTGGTAGCTCAGCATGTTCTTCTAATACTGCTGGTATATCATCTACACTAAGAACTACTTCCCTATTGTCAATTTCGATCCTATTACGCTCTACTACAGAATTATCCTCCATTATACTATACAAATTCTCTTTACCTTTAGTGTACATATGTCAGGAGTTCATGTAAAATGGATCATTTAAATTAACCTCATCGTTAACGGTATTACTTTTATGAGACCACTGTTTTTGCTGATGCTTTATCCTGTATATTATTTCATCATGTATTACACCAAAACACATTGCTGTCAAAGCAAGACCTGTGAGGGTATAAGCAGAGCAAAACCATAACGTAGTAGTATTTATGGTGTAGTACCTAACACCGTGGATCGTGGTGTAGTTCATACCAGGGAATATATTTCCAAATCCGATGGTACTCAAAGCCATGAAACAGAAATAAAATCCGTCTACAATGCCCATGTGGTCTAATTTAAAGAGGACTATAGCTCCAAAGGCAATGTAGATAAAAATTGCCGTAAGGCACAGCAATACTGGAGCTAGTATACTTAAACCGTGCATAGACAGCTTTGAATCCGTATCTGGCCAACTTATAACGTCATCCTTAACCGTACTTGTAGTTGGTCTTTCAGACACAGAGGAATCTTTCTGACTGTCCGCTTTCAGGACATAGCATTCTTCAGTCGGAGTTTTACTCGTGTTTTGACTGTTAAGCATTTCTTCTTGTTGCCTTTTGAGTTTCATTCTCCTTTCTTTCTCTGCCATTCTTCTTTCATCGTAGCAACAGTAGCCGCAGTTTGAGCAGAGGCAGCAACAGAGAGCTCTACTGAAGACACTCCGGGCCATTTTAGATAAGAGAGAGCCAACGTTGGATAAGTATACAAGTGTGAGTGGGATGCCAATCAATGCGTAGACGACTGTGACGCCTTTGCCTAATATAGTCTTGGGTGCGATGTTGCCATAACCTGAAAACAAGACAGCGTTAGTTTAGTATTTGTTTTTATTTTTTCAGTGTCTCATATTTTCTGGTATGTATGTCTAATATAATATTCGAAAGCAACAGTATTTGGTTTACTTGCGTAAAATTCTATTTATAATTACTTCCTTATTTTCTAGTCATGCGACTTTTACTCAATTTAAGAATAAACAAAAAATTAATAATAATAATTAATAATTTAAAAATTAAATTAATTTGGTGGTTTGTTAGTCTAACAACTGGTAGCATGGTGTAAGGTTGTGTCACTCTGAAGATGAGCTCTGGTTGAGTTCGAAACGCGTCAGTGTATTGTGGTGGTGGTGATAGATGGGTTTGTGTAATTTGTGTGTGTTCGTACAGTGTGGAGGTGGAGGAACTGCATGAACACGCATAATTTGCATAGACTTAGCTATCTCAAGGTCGCGGGTGAGCAAAGAAATTCTTTTAGTTCATTGATATGGACCTCCGCAAAGTAACGCCTGATTCAATAAATTATTTAAAAAATTAATAACTATAAATGCCTGACTGAGAGCCAATGCATATCCTAAATCACTGAAATATTTGAAATTTAGCATGATAATAATACTGATGCACTAACTAAGATTATTTTCGAAACTTAGGTTACTACGAAATTTGCAAATAGAAATTCGTATCGTACCGTCCCGCTGACGCTTATATTATTTAATGCAAGAGGGACGGTACGATACGATCTTCGATTTTCGAATTTCGTAGTAATGTTTATACTTGCTGAGCTGGCAACGTTTCATTCTTCTTGGTTTTTCTCGATTATTCCATAAAAATTGAATGAAAATTAAATATTTGGTCTGATAGAACTCTTCTTAATACTGTAAGTTAATGTGTCTATTCCAATAATTATTCGTGATAGACTTTTGTTTTCTTTACAAACCGTCAATAAACATTAATTTGTTTTTAAAGAATATAAAATTCTATCACGAATAATTATGGGAGTAGACACATTAAGTTATATATTAAGTAGTTCTATCAAACCACATTTTCAATTCATTCAATTTTTATGGAATAATCGAGAAAAACTAACAAATGCAACGTTGCTCGCTTAGCAGGTATAAGCAGTCTTATCAAGATGAAAATTACACGTAAATATGTGTGTGTGTGTACATTCACACTTACCAATAGTTGTAAGAACGGTTAAAGAATAGAAAAATGCCAACGCCAAGTTCCATTCATGTTCCTCATAATGGTTTGAGAAGTCGCTGCCACCAAATTCACCTAGCGCCATCTCCCGGTAACTGACGCCATACTGGGACGCCATT
Source organism: Choristoneura rosaceana (assembly GCA_037349165.1). Classification (NCBI taxonomy): domain Eukaryota; kingdom Metazoa; phylum Arthropoda; class Insecta; order Lepidoptera; family Tortricidae; genus Choristoneura; species Choristoneura rosaceana. Next base: position 8,308,575 of record JAZBNJ010000018.1, on the reverse strand, counting down.
TCTGTGGTCACCCTTTGGACTAGCTCGTTTTGAAATTTCAAAATTTCCTGCGCTGCCAGTCGAGTCCAATTTTCTCTATATAAAATGTTAAGAGATACCGTAATCTCCCAAATATTTTCAACAGCCTTACTTCTGGCTTCCCAGAAATAATTTGCTGACACAGTCATGTTATAATTTTCTTCTTCTGAGTCTTTCTTATGGGTATTATTGTATTCCTTATGACTAAGTTTTTGTCGGTCTGGTAGTATTCGAGGTCTAGCTGGTACTTCAGCGCCGCCCTCTATAGCTAGGAATATAAATGAGCCCAGAAATATGTATGCTAATAGAACTGAAAATATTACGAAATTCGTAAGGGACCCAATGAAGAACTGTTTTCTTCTATACTTTGTTGTCTTGAAACAAAAACAGCAAACAACTTTTTGTCTGGAAGTTTGTGCTTTCTTTCTGCTATTAGATGCCATCGAGTCCGCATCTTGGCATCTGTCCAAAGGGATCCCTCCATTTAGCGAAGGCTTTGTCAACGTGTATTGTTCGAACCGGCTGATTGCTTCTTTATCCAGTACTATGTGATCTATGTCCATTTTCGGAATTGTTATCTTTTACCTTCACTTAGTGACGTCATTATTGCTCAGCCCGTTCTATCTGAAACAATGAAAAATTGTTTGTTAGTATAATGACAATATTTTTCCGTCGCACCTTTCTAAGTGGGGAGTCATTTTTCAAAGTGCTTTTAGGTGTTACGGTATAGATGACGAATGACTGGCTATACCCAGTAAACGGATGATTAATGGCAGGAAATGTTGTCTTGCAAGGATTGCATTATTAAATTTGTTTGAAGAAATATTTATTTTCCTTTTCAATAACGCAATTTATATTCATTCTGAAAGCCGTCGCCTTGACCTAGTTATGACGGAACTCATTATTATCATTATTATGTAAGTTACACCATTTATAACTCAAGAACGGCTGGACCAATTTTTATGACTTTCGTGTTTTTGGATTTGTCTTCATCAGGATTGGTATGATAAATACCAGTTACAAACATTCGAAAATTGACGAACAAATAAAACAAGGGAAAAAACATTTTCCCATACAAAATGTTCATGGGTTTTGTAACTGTCAAACATTTAATGTTCATCTCGTCGATGCGGTATGCTCTCTCCTCAAATCAAAGAACGTATTAAATAAATTGGACCAGCTAGTTGGCGCTGATGGAGTCAAATAGTGGTGAATAATTAAAAAATCCGCAAGTTAAAAAGGAGACAATAATTTTTAATGCAACAGCTTGAGTTACAGAGGTAGCAGTGAAAAAAGAACAGTCATAGGAACTTATTACTATAGACGCAATAGCAATCTTGCGCATGCAAAGATTGGTTGCTAATAGTTTTGACAGGCACTCTGACTGATGTATAATAACATTAATAAAAATAATGAACTTAATACTAATAATAATAAACTTAAACATGCCCCCGGGCGTTGAAAGCTCTTCTTTCAACAAGAATTATCAAAGGGCATCAAATTCTGGAAGTGGGCAGATTTTAGCAAACACTCGTCGGACAACTCCATTCGCTGTCTTCACGTCAGCCACTCGGTTGACGCCGTCTGGACCAGGGTGGACAGCAACGATGCGCCCCAATCGCCATTTCAGAGGTGGAAGATTGTCCTCTTTAAGGACCACGAGTGAATGTAGTCGCAACGTTTCGCCACTGGTACGCCACTTTACTCTTTTCTGGAGTTCTGAGACGTATTCCTTGCTCCAACGAGACCAGAAGTGCTGGCGAAGCTGCTCGATCCGCTGGAAACGGGTCAGGTGACTTGTTGAATTATCTCGATAATCCTGCACTGGCAACGAGGTAAGCGGCCGTCCAATCAGAAAATGTCCGGGCGTTAGCGACGTCAAATCTTCTGGATCTTGTGTCATAGGTGTCAGTGGTCGAGAATTCAGAATTGCCTCTACCTGAACTAACACGGTGTTAAGCTCCTCATACGTCAAATGACAATTTCCCAGCACTCTCCTTAAATGGAATTTTGTTGAACGAACACCTGCTTCCCAGAGTCCGCCGAAATGTGGCGAATAAGCCGGAATGAAATGAAAATTAATTTCCTCATTAGCCGCAACTTCAGCTAACGAGTTACAATTTTGCTGTAAAAATTTGGAAATTTCGTTGTATGCGCCAACAAATGAGGTTCCGTTGTCTGAATAAACATGACTAGGCTTTCCTCTACGAGATACAAAGCGACGCAAAGCAGATAGGTAATTGTTACTCGTTAAGTCACCCACTAACTCTAAATGCACAGCCTTTGTTGCGAAGCAGACAAAGACGGCGACATACACCTTCACCAGTCTACATCCTCTCCCTTGACGACTAGCTGAAGTGATAGGTCCAGCATAGTCCACGCCTACACAGTCGAAAGGAAAACCACCTGGAGAAACGCGATGTTTTGGTAGGTTTCCCATAATCGGAGTGAGTATTTGACCCTTTATGCGGCTACACAGCACACACTGACGAAAACACTTCTTTGCCAAATTCAAACCACCTATCGGCCAGTAGTTATCTTTAATTGTGGATAGTAACAACTGGGGTCCCGCGTGAAACAACCGTCTGTGTTCGTAAAGAAACAATAATTTTGTCAATTTATGAGCTGAGTGTATAATAATAGGGTGTTTCTTTTCGTACGGAAAGTCAGAGTTTGCAAGACGTCCCCCAACTCGCATTATTTGATCGTCATCAAGAAAAATATTGAATTTCAGCAGAGGACTCTTTTTAGGCAATTTTTGTTTGGTTAACAACATTTTAAATTCAGGAAATGAATCATTTTGTGAAATTCTAATTAAAACATTCAATGCGCTCTTTAATTCGTCATCACTGAGATGACTGGTCGTGATGGGTTTTCCCTTGCAAGCTCTGATAAAACGCATCACGTAAGCAACTGTTCGTTTGAGTCGCAAAAAGTTTGAAAAACGGTCAAAATCGATAAGCTGTTTTGATTGACGTGTACTTAAATCAAGGGCATGTAACACGGTTTCGGGTCTAATTTCTGGTAGTGCTGTGAGATCTGTACCTGGATACGAAGGCCAAGTTGAAACGTCACGACTTAAAAAACTTGGGCCTGACCACCACATGTCAAGGGCTAAGACAGAGTTAATATTAACGCCACGAGACAAATGATCAGCTGGGTTCTGATCTGTGGGCACATGCTTCCAGGTACAGGTACCAGTTATTTCCAATATGTCGGCAACACGGTTTCGCACAAAAGGCTGAAGTTTGGACGGCAACATCTTGAGCCATCCCAGGACGATAGTGGAGTCCGTCCAGAAAATCGTTCTATTAATTTGAGCACGAAGTGAACCTTTCACCTTTTCATATAAACGACTTCCGACTAGCGCACCGCAGAGCTCCAACCTTGGAATGGTCATGGGTTTTATAGGGGCAACACGACTCTTAGCCATGAGCAATCGCACTAAAACTTCACCTTCGTGGTTGATACTACGCACGTATACGCATGCTCCGTAAGCACGTTCCGAAGCATCAGTAAATATGTGCAGTTCAAGTCGCTCATGCGATTCGCACACGACCCTACGTGGAACACGAATTTTACTAAGAAGTGGCAAACATTTTATGATGTCCACCCATTGACTCATGATTTCTGGCGACAGCTCCTCGTCCCAAGATAATTTAAGCATCCATAACCTTTGCATAAGAATTTTCATTGAAATTACTATTATAGCTAACAGTCCCAAGGGATCGAAGATCTGTGCGATGATTGAAAGCATATCGCGTTTTGTATATTTAGTAGTAACTGAAGTACCATTAGGGAAATATAATTGGTCACAATTTGACAGCCAACCGAGACCTAAAGTCTTGCTAGACTCCGTAGTTCCCATATTTAAATCAACTGACGGTTGTGAGGGTGAAGTCATTAACAGTGGGTCATTCGACTTCCACTTTCTTAGATTCATGCGTGCCGTAGCAAGTGCATCACTAACTCCTTGGCGGAGTCGGAGAACATCCTCCAAACTATCACCTCCACTTAACAGATCATCGACGTAAAAATCATGGATTATAGCGTCTCGTATCATTACATCCTCACACTCTAAACCTATTTGTTTGAGGCACCTAGTTGCCAGGAACGGAGCGCTAGTGGTCCCGTAGGTGACCGTATTTAATTTATAAACCTGGAGAGGGTCAGACTCCTTGTCACGCCAAATAATCAAATGCAAGTTACGGTCATCTGGATGCAGCACAATAGTTCTATACATTTTCTCCACATCCGCAGATATAATATATTTATGTAGCCTAAATCGGAGAAGTATAGACAGTAAGTCGTCTTGAACCGTGTGACCGACCATCTGTATACTATTTAATGACACGCCTGATGTCGTGGGACTACTCGCATTGAATACGACCCTTAACTTTGTAGTAGTACTACTTTCGCGAAGAACGCCGTGATGGGGTATAAAATAGGTAGGATGGTTCAATTCAGCGAGCTCAACCTTGGACATATGACCTAAAGAGTGGTACTCTGACATAAATTCTTTGTACATCTTTGAAAATGACGGTCTATTTTTAAATCTACGCTCTAGTGATAAAAAACAATGTTTAGCTCGCTGAAAGGAATCACCTAGAATCTGTGGGTTCTGTTTGAAAGGCACTCGTACACAAAAGCTTCCATTTTTTAAGCGAGTTGTATTATTTACGAACAGTTCTTCGCATAACTTCTCTTCTTGAGAATAATGAGACAGCGACTGAGGGCTAACTTCTTCAAGCTGCCAAAAACGCGTCAATTGGTTTTGAATGTCGCCTACCTCATTATACAACTCGGTACTATTTGAACAAATAGTGGAAAAATTACATTTAATTTTAGACGAAGACAATCCATGGCGACATGAAATTGGGCCTGAAACCAGCCAGCCTAGTCTGGTTTCACAGAGGATTGGTTGTCCATCACCTAATCTAATTTTTTGTGAGCCTAATAAATCCCAGAACAGATCGGCGCCGATTATTAAATCTACATCAGCCGGTGTATGAAAATAAGGATCTGCTAAGCAAATATCTGATGGAATTTTAAGGTTTGACAGGTCTATTTGACGGCAGGGAACGTCATCTGTTATAGAAGGCAAAACAAAGCATTGAATATGTGTGGAAAATAGCTCATTTAATGACTTCATCGGAATTCTACACATTTTACCTATCGACGATGACGTATTGTTTATACCTAGTACAGATTTATTTACTAAATCGGTTGGTAAATTTAACTTATTACACATTTTCTCTGTGATAATACAAGACGTACTGCCGCTGTCTAAAACTGCGCGAGCAATGCACTCGCGATTGTTTATATCATATAATTTTATTAGTGCAGTAGACAGCAGTACGTCCTGACCATGTCAGGATGAAGAGGTTCCGACATTTGCCGTCAGCGTAAGAGGATTGCGAGACTCGATGCCAGGGGGTGCGAGCAGCGCGGGCTGCGCGGGCGCATTCCCGGGCTCGCCACCGCTATGCGTGGACGCGCAGTTGTTACCATCCATAATTGATCTAGGCTTGAATTCCGTGATATGAATGAGTGTATGGTGTTTTCGTTTGCATATTTTACAGCCTGGCTTTTTGCAGTGATTTGCGTAATGACCACTACGAAAACAGTTAAAACAAACCTTGTAGTTCGGTAGTGATTGCAACCGCGATGTACAACTTAATGCTAGAAACTGAGGACAATTACTCAAACCGTGATCACCCTTACAGCTCGGACAAGGTTTCGTAGGTAAATTATTATTAATGTTTTTACTTTCGTGCACCGTTAACATTGATTTTACCTTGTGAGTTGTTTTAATAGAATGAATCGGTTTATTTGTTGACATCTCAAGCGTTTCTAATAAATCTGCGCGATCTCGCACGAACACTAGGAAAACATCGAATGAAATAGACTTGTTTTTGTCTAAACGACCTTTGTACTCTTCCCATTCGCGAAATGATTTCGCATCTAATTTTTGTGTAATAATGTGGATGAGCAAAGTGTCCCACTGTTTAACTGGTTCACCTAATGATTCTAGTGAGCGTAAATTTTTATTTACTTGATCAATAATCCTCTTTAAATTAAATGAAGATTCTTTTGTTATAGGTTCTATGTTGAACAAAGCAGATACATGGTTTTGCAGTAGCAAGCGTTTGTTATCGAATCGTTCGCATAAAAGGTTCCATGCTACGGTGTAATTTTTAGCGGAAAACTCAATAGATTGGATAACTACTGCTGCTAATGACTCCAGGGAAGACCTAAGGTAGTGGAACTTATTAATATTATCTATTTCGTCATTAGAGTGGATCAGGCTGGTGAAAGTGTCACGAAACTCCAACCAGTTGTCATAGGAGCCCGCAAATTTCGGCAATTGAATTGTGGGCAACTTAACGAGTTTGTGATTATTACTTGAGCGAGAACCGTGCTCGCTTGTCGCAGATCCGAAGCTGTCTTGCCTCTTAGAATAATTATCGATTATATTTTGCGCCTTGGAAAGTAATGCATAATATTTAGACTCGAATTCTGTTCGCTCAGCCAAACGAGCGTCCATGTTATCAGTCATACATTCGAGCTTAAGCTGTACCTCATCATAATTCTCATACAACGAAGTTATCTTACCAACACGCAATCGTAACTCGTTCACCTCGGTTGGGGTTAATTCGGAAACATCTAAGTTATTTAAATAAGTGGAAAATGTAGTTATTTGTCCCTTATAACTTCCACGCGTTTTGATCAACTCCTTTTCTTCAGCCATTCTGGGAAACAAGTGTTACGTCTTCCTGGAATTTTATACAATAAAAAGTTTAAGTTTTATAATTCAACTATTTTAATTTAATAAGTATGATTTAAATTTACCTATAAGTTTTAAGTTTAACTAAGATATTTTATAAGTAGTAGGTAGATATGTATGTAGTACTAATGAACTCTAATTGTACATAAATTGTTTGATTATTTTAATAGATTACTGCTATAGCGTGATGAATTTATATAAAAATGCCTCAATTGATATAAATTTAATGGTTAAGTAAAGTTACGACTTATTTCATTACGAGTACCTACTATTCTTCTGATACCCGTTTAAGTAGAATTAAGAGTGAATGATTAAGCGTTTTAGTACTAAATATAAGTTTTATAATTATTAATTATTTATAAAAATTTATAGTTATATATTACGTACTTAAAACGGTACACTTAACTCTAATTTAATAATGTAAGACAGGTAAAGTAGGTAATAAATTTACTTGTACTAACCTTATCAGATTTTTATTTTTAACTTACGCTAACTTATACCTTTTAGAGTGTTGGGTGGGTTAAATTTACTCAAAGTTAACACTTTATCACTGTGATTGTTGTCCAATAATTGAATCTTGACCACTTTTCACCGGGTAATGACGACCTTTCCTTGTCCTCCAAGTTCGTCTAGTGCAATCTTCAAGATCTTCCTTATTTAACTCCAATTTTTATAAATACTGGTATTTTTTCTTATATATCCAGGTTCGTAGGACCATATGATGGAGTCAAATAGTGGTGAATAATTAAAAAATCCGCAAGTTAAAAAGGAGACAATAATTTTTAATGCAACAGCTTGAGTTACAGAGGTAGCAGTGAAAAAAGAACAGTCATAGGAACTTATTACTATAGACGCAATAGCAATCTTGCGCATGCAAAGATTGGTTGCTAATAGTTTTGACAGGCACTCTGACTGATGTATAATAACCAGTGATCGGAATAGGCAGAGTATAAATACCTAAACTTAGTAGAACAAAGTCATGAAGTGGAGACTTCCTTGCGATAACATTTTTTTGCGTGACTTAAGTCCCGGGAACATACTAAGTAACTAATATATTGCTATAAATGGGATAAAAAAAATGTATTTCGGGTTCAATAGAATCAACAGGCACAAAATAAAACAACCAATAATATAAACGGATTTTTATACATATATTAATTTGTTTGTAACATTCTTTATAGATATTACTTAAGTCAAAATACAAATAAAATAAAAATCGTTTATTTTAGGTTATTCACCCAGAGAAAATACAAAATGACGGAGAAACGGATTAAAATTAGTTATATAAAAGTAAATCCCATAATTGAATCCCGGATGTATCAATAATTCAGTAGTAACAGCAACACTACATTTTTTACTTAACATGAAAATCACCATAACGTTTACTACCTTTTTTTTTGCTACCCTTTTTATGCATCCTACTAATATTATAAATGTGAAAGTTTGTGAGTGAGTGAGTGAGGATGTGAGTGAGTGAGGATGTGAGTAAGTATGTTTGTTACTTCTTCACGCTAAAACGGCTGGACTGATTTGGATGAAATTTGGCAAAAAGTTAGTTTATAACCTGGATTAAAACATAGAATACTTTTTATCCCGATATTCCCACGGGATAGGGATAAAATCTCGAAATAACAACCGCTGGGCTTGGAGTCATGAAATTTAGTATGTAGGTAGTTGGACGTTTGGAATTACTCATAGGTGACTTTTTGACCCGATATTCCCACGGGATACCTAGGGATGAAATCTCAAAATAACAACCACTGGGACTAGAGCCATGAAATTCGGTATTTAGGTAGCTGGACCTCTGAAATACTACATATGCTATTTTTTAACCCGATATTCCCACGGGATAGGGATAAAATCTTGAAATAATGACCGCTGGGCTTAGAGTCATGAAATTTGGTATGTAGGTAGTTAGCCGTCTGGAATAACACATAGGCCACTTTTTGACCCAATATTCCTACGGGATACCTAGGGATAAAATCTAGAAATAACAACCGCTGTGCTTAGAGCCATGAAATTTAGTATGTAGATAGCTGGACCTCTGGAATAATAGATAGGCTACTTTTTATCTCGATATTCCCACGGGATAGGGATAAAATCTTGGAATAATAACCGTTGGGCTTAGAGTCATAAAATTTGGAATGTAGGTAGCCGGAAGTCTGGAATAACACATAAGCGACTTTTTGATCCAATATTCCCACGGGATACCTAGGGATGAAATCTCGAAATAACAACCACTGTGCTTAGAGCCATGAAATTCGGTGTGTAGGTAGCTGGACCTTTGAAATAATACATAGGCTATTTTTTATCCCGATATTCCCACGGGATATGGATAAAATCTCGAAATAACAACTGCTGGGCTTAGAGTCATGAAATTTGGTATGTAGGTAGTTGAACGTCTGAAAGAACACATAGGCTACTTTTTATCCGGATATTCCCACGGGATAGTTTTATAACTAAGGGACCGAATACATCCCCGTTTTATTAGTTTACGCGTGCGAAGCCGCGGGTAAAAGCTAGTTAATAATAAGTTGACAATACAGTTTCATACTATCCTTTGTCGAGTACAGACGTGTTTATACTGTGTTTCTATGATATTTGGCGTTGGATTGTTTACTGGAATTTCATCTGCTATTATCTACCTGATTATTTGGCCTGAACTTGGACACTGACTTTGCTTTGATTGGATTTGACGAAGAAAGTGTATAAAGTACGCGCACTCCGGCCCTTTAGGAGACTAACCTGCCTACTTCGGCGCGGACGCTTAGGGTTGTCAATGTCTACTTTAGATTTATTAGCTACGTGCTTGTGCTTGTGCGCGTGTGCGTGCGCGTGCTTGTGCGCGTGCGCGTGCTTGTACGCGTGCTTGTGCGTGCGTAATCTATTTAATCTTCACCAGCTGGTAAATACCTTCCACGCATTTTTAGAACATTATTACTGGACGTGAGTAACTACGTACGTAATAAAATGTATATATACTTGGTATATAGGCTTGTTTTTTTTTTAGCTCTACGTAGAGCCTAGTACAATACAAGTAACTGCACTAAAGAGTTTAATTTTGAAAAAGGAATTTTTGCTCTACCTAGAGTCGAGTCTCCCAGGCCAGCTGGTATGTCCTGTAGGGGTTAGGTTAATAAACCCACTAAAAACCCGAGTCAATAAAATGATTTTTATTTATGCTCTATGTAGAGCTGGTCTCTATTTAGGTCTATGCAGTCCCTCTGCAGATGCCTCTCCTGAAAACCCCGTTTCGATGCGAGCTCCCGTTCCGGAGCTAGAAGTTCCTGAAGGAGCCCTGGAAGTTTTTGCTACCCTTGGATCAGGGGTCTGGTTAGGCTGGTCAATGTGCTAAAAGTGGGGGGGGGATGAAATTTTGGGGTTGGGTCCGGGGTAGTCCCGTAGGGGGGCGGGTTTGGGAGGGGGGTTGAAAATTTGGCTATTTTTGAGCTAGGACGCACCGTTTCTGAGATATTAGAGGATTTTGAAAAACACCAAACCAAGTATATACACTACACAACACTTATATACTATAATTGCATAATCGCATAATAGCAGGTGGTAAGACCTTGTGCAAGGTCCGCCCGGATTGCTACCACCATCTTGCTCGCTAATCCTGCCGTGAAGCAGCAGTGCTTGCACTGTTGTGTTTCGGCGCGGAGACTGACAGCCGGTGAAATTACTGGCACTTGAGGTATTCCAACTTAGGCCTCTAGGTTGGCAACGCATCTGCAATACCCCTGATGTTGCAGATGTTTACGGGCGTCGGTGATCTCTTACCACCAGGAGACCCACTTGCTCGTTTGCCTTCCAGTCGAATAAAAAAAAAATTAAAACTACATATCGTCACTACTATGTCCAACCAATGCTATGGCCTATGTCCAGCAGCGGACGTCTTTCGGCTGACATGATGATGATGATGATGATCGTCACTACTTTGAAAAAAATCTCGTACCTAAAATCAATATGTCAACAAAATTGAACCTTGATTACTGTCTATAAAATTCACTCAGAAAAATTATCTATTTTGAGCTACGAGTTTTTTTTAAAGTAGTGACGATATTTATTTATTTACCTAACACAAAAAAAAAACGACTACGACTACGCGAACGTGAAGAGAGCGCGAGACGAGCAGAACAACGTGCGGCACCGACGACAGCGCAGCCTTGACTGAATACTGGTTAGTCCTGGTTAGATTATCAGTGTGTGCGTGCGGCGGTGCGAGCGTACTGGCGCCAAGCGGCGCGCACACATTTAAGCCGCGCGATGTACTGTTGTTCGTACTTTACCTACTTGTTATGCTTTTACTATGCTATTAGTTACTTAGTACGTTCCCGGGACTTTAGTCCCGGAAAAAAATGTTATCGCAAGGAAGTCTCCACTTCATGACTTTGTTCTACTAAGTTTAGGCATTTATACTCTGCCTATTCCGATCACTGATAATAACATTAATAAAAATAATGAACTTAATACTAATAATAATAAACTTAAACAGGCGCTGTTGTTGGTATGTTATCATAATTTTAATGTAGTGTTTTTTCAGGTAGGACAACGTTTACCGGGTCCGCTACATATAAATAAAAAAACACTATTTCACCGTTTCTTTTATGCATTAATAATTATTTAACGCTAAGATACGACAAAAAATGTATAAAAAATTTAAATTTATGTTGAAATCCATATCAATAACAGAAACCCGAACGTAAATGTGTAACGTAATAAATATTTTTTGCGTCACATCTTTGAGGAATCGACGCGCAGTACGTATTTTCTCTTTAACGATTCTATCAAAAGATTTTCCGCACGTCTCTAATCCATTTCCTCATAACAGATGCCTTTTGTTTTTCCATAATGCATGAATCACGGGGGACAAAATTGTTATTGAATAAATATGGTACCTAATTGACAATTTTAGTTAAGCTTGCTATTTAGACTAAAATATTATTAGCGGTGTCGAAGAAACATAGATTTATTATATAAAAAATCAGATCGGGTATTAAAATAAAAAAATGACTAACTGTTTAGTTAGGATACTATCTACCTTAAAAATTAAGTAACATTAAATTACAACAACAAAGCAGTGAATAAAATGGAAATTGTTGTTACCGACCGCCAAAAGAGTGGCAATGGGCAAGCTATGCAGCACGGAGAACAGATGGCCGTTGGGGCTGAGAAGTTCTCAAATGGAGACCATAAATCGGCTAGCGCGGCATAGGACGTCCACCAATGAGATGACGGCTGACTTGGTCAAAGCCGCAGGTTCACGGTGGATGCAGGCCGCTTCCTACCGAAGCAACTGGAGGTATGTGGCGGAGGCTTATCTCCAACAGTGGACCTCCTACGGCTTATAAGATGATGATGATGAAGACTGCCAAAATGTAGGTAAAGGTGGATAGTAACAATAAAAGTGGGTATAAAAACAGGGACTAAGTATAAAATTAACATAACTAAAAGTAACTTAAAATAGCTAAATAAAAATTTGAACTTTTAATTAATATCTAAATTTGGACCCTTAGTTAGGGTGCCCATCACGCAAACAGCATTCCCACGTTGAATTGCTATAGTAAGTCTTTTTAAGGTATTCTTTATAACTTTTTTACTAAGACTTAAGGCCCTTACGAACAACGTATCTAACTGTCAAATTTCGACTATCTATTTATCCATTTTTCATTGCAGTTCAATAGGACGTAGTTTAACGAAAAGGATCCAACCATCAACAATTAGTTTTTTTAATTTTGGATCTACTTTCATTAGGAACAAAAGCTAATCTGCGTCCTATAATTGCAGTTGTTAAAACTAGGTGACACCTTCACCAAGAAAGAAGTTTATCTGTAATGAATTTATATCATATATCATCTAAAACTTAGCAAATTTCTAGTTTTACGACGTCAAAGTGAAAGTCAAAATACCTTCATTCAATTTAGGCTACACAGGCGATTTATTAAGCACTACTAATGACTTTCAAGAAAAAACAATTCATCATGTGAAAACAAGGAATTCCCATATTCCGAATATCAAATATTATGAGTATACGAAATAACAAAGTCAGTCACGCATGTCCCCGTTCGATTCCTTTTACTTTTTGGCTGTCTCAAAAAATCTTTTTCGCTATTCATGTTTCTATGTGAAGCTGGGTGCTTCCAAAATCGCACAAGTATTCCCAAAGATGCTATAGTCATCAGTCATCTGTTATACGAGTACAAGGTGACCTTAGCCTCTGGACAAACAATGAAATCATGGATAAGACTGATACTTAGCAATATCTTAAAATAGTTATTTGCTTAATTAGACAAGAAAAAAAATCTATGAAATCAGATCATCCAAATACACAGGTTGCTCCAAAGTGATACATTGAAAACCGTTAGTTTTTCAGTAAATATTGGACTGGTTGTTAAGATACTTTGCAGTTTAGTTTTAAATATCTTGCTAATCCAGTAGTGTTTGTATTCGTCCAGAGACTAAGGTCATCCAGTATAGCACCGTTAAGATCCTTCCAAATCCTAACTTTTTTTAATAGATGCATGATAGTATCATAAACCTAGACTTGGGTCACCAGCTGTGTTAATTTGGATATTAGTTCGACATTGTCTAAATTATTTATTTATTGTACATTCAGTCGTTATTATTAGTGTTAATTTGTTTTATAAACTTGAGCACTCACGAGCATTATGCCTGTTTGTTGACTTTTTTCGTTTGTTCGTTTAAAAACTATTTAATACTTACTTAAAATATAAAACGAAACTAGTGTATTTTATCATCAACTCCTGCCGTCGTGTTACTTGCTATACCTACATTACCTACTTTAAGAAATAACTTTTAATAATTGTAATACATTTTCTGTCCTTAAAACATTTTTATCACAGCTTCAGTAGAATAGACGATCAACGTGAATTATTCATGGCATTTCAGGGCATGTTTTCATATGGATCCCTTTGTTGGTTCGGAGTCGAGTTGATGCTTCTTAAGTCTTTGAGCTTCACGAACTTGTTACATATGATACACACACAGACGGATCAAGGAGTTCGATGGAAAAGTTATTGGATTATGAAAAAAAACTGCTCAGGCCTTTTAGGTTATTTTTCAAAGGTGCGTGCGTTTTTTGATTCCTACATGCTGGAAATGAATTTTAATCTCAAATGGAGCATACTTTTTAAGATATTTTTCATTTCTTTTTTGTATCACTTCGCATGTTCCTGCAGGTTCGCTCACGATGTTTTCTTCACCGTAAAGCTCGTGGTAAATTTCGAAACTAATTTCGCTCAAGGATTTAAAAAAAAATCATAGTGCGGGTTCGAACCCACGATCCTCTGCTTGAGAGGCCATAGATCAAACCACTAGCCACCACGGCTAACGGCTAAGTTAACGGTATAAGCATATGACCTAAACGTCTCACTCGCAAAATCTCCAAGCCTATTGAAACTTTCGAGAATCTTTCGAAGTTAATTTTTTTTTGTTTATTCGCTTTCCGCACACGTACGTTAGGGTTCGATTTTTTGCACGGGCGGAAAGGCGGCGCGTCATGAATAAAAAAAATATTTTTTTCATTTGCTACCTCACTTTCACATCTTATAAGCGATCGGGGAAATTGATACATTTCGCGTTGATATAAAGTTTTGTGATGTATGGATTTAAGTTCGGGATGTTGAGATGGAAAATTAAAGTCATAAAAGTAGGTACTCGCAGGTGCTTAGAGTAAGTGGATGGTTTTAAAGCAAGAGGTGCCCTAGAGTGCCTAACAGGACTCTAAGCCTACGCCTTGTCTGTGTGTGTGCGTCTTTTGAACCGTAACAGATAAAAAAACTTTTCTAAAGAAAAAATACTTATTCATGAAAGCTTGCTTGTTTCATAGGTATTAACTTAATATTACTTAGTATGTATTTATCTATCACTAAGATATTTAACTTTGAAAAACCGAAAATGGGTAAACTATTATATTTTAAGTTCTTATTCTTTTTTTTTTTTTTTTTTTTTATAATATGGCTTCTGTCCTAATTAATAAGACAATTTCGCCAATGTCAAAGTATTCTCTTTCGAGAGGCAACGTTGTACGGTGATTGTAGTTTTTGCAACTTGATAGCAAAATTCCAGAAACCACGTGGAGACAACTTGCGCATTAAAATATGTCAGACACGAGAGCAATATTGAATATTGTGATCACTGTTCACTGTTAAGGTTAATCGCCGCATAAAACACTATCAAAATTATACTTCAACTAGCCAAAGAAACAGAGTTTTTGTTTTTTATTTTGGTATTGTTGTTTTTGTCACGAATAAATGTTTTCTTTCTTTCTTTTTTTCTTTTCTTAAATAGCAAAATTAAACATTGTCTACGTCCTCCATGTTCGAATGCCACAAATCGAATCATATTTTAAGTTAATCAGATCACTAACACATAATTTAATTTGACTTTGACATTCACTAGAAGAATGCTGTTTTGCAATACTGAGTCAACTTACTTTCATTTTGCAATACAATGTCAACTCTTAAATTTCTTTTGTAAGGGACATTGTATTGCAGAATTAACCACGGTTAACACACCATTGCAAAACATCCTGAAATGAATAAAAAATTTACCCGTGCCGACAAACAAAGGATTTAAAAGTCTATAGGTATTTTATGAAACATTCTAGCGAAGATTGATTTGGATTTAAAAATCAAGCCTTTTGTTTTGTTTGTGTTGGACCTTTCCTTCATGCTTAAGCGCCTGATGCCAATAGGAACTGGCGACCCTTTTCAAGTGGACGACAGGGACTACAGGACTAGGTACATTAATAAACGACGTAACAAACGCCCCGTATCTTGGCACCTGCACCACTATGTCCATTAAATTTGTCGTATCCCAAAGGAAACATTTTGTGCACTAGGATTTACGCGCTACTTTGCTCGTGTGAAACATTAGGTCTAGAGTTTTACTTAAGCATAGTGATAAAATTGTTAAGTACTTTTATTTTTGGAACTTAATCATCATAACATTGTAATTACCTACGTGGGCGGCGTACGTAGCTATCTGCGACACAGTTTCAAAATTTTGTAGATGGCATCGTTTTCATTTTATTGTTCCACATAAAAATATTATTACTATACCTACAGTCGATACAGCATTGCTGAAAGTATGTATGTATCATCAGCCAAATAAGTGGTCTATCAATTTTCAAACAAGTTCCTATCAAATGAATATGTCGCTAAAGTATGTTACCTACTTTGTGCTAAAGTCGAACTTTCAAGTTGACACACACGTCTATTGGCATTATTGTTTATTGACATGCAAACGATTATCAACTTTAGGGTGGTAAACCACATATTTGGTTGATGATACATATATATTGGGGTGCTTTCTGCGATGTATCGACTATAGGTATAGTACTATTAATTTGTATAGCCCAGGTCTCGATTGAATCAAAGGTTTTCTCATAGTCCACAAACACTAGACATAGTGGGCGATTATTCTCTCCGGTCTTCTGTATAATACGGCGGAGCTTGTGGGTGTAGTCTATGGTGCTAAAGCCTCTATTGCATAAAGTTTATGGAATTCAGCTTGTTTGGGAGGCTGGAAGTCATCATGCCTTGCCTACGTTCGAGCCAGTTCGTAATGAGATAGGAATAAGATGGGTCTACAAATACTCAATTTCGTACTTTTGAAATGAAATGTCTTTGTAGTTTTTTTTTCTGTCTGAGCTGAGTTCTAACTATTAATGTCGAGTTCCTAAACTTATGAGCAAACATTTTATCAAAGACATCTGAACACACTTTAAGTCGTTAACAATAGAGTCGTGTTCAGATATTTTCGAACAAATTTTTACTTACAAGTTTATAAACTCGACTGCACAAAGAACAATTTAAATGTATAATTCCAGGTACTAGGTAGGTACGTGACGGAATTAAAAAGTTCAAATTCTTACGTAGATTGATATAAATAGAGGCTGTCAAATCTGATGGTTGTAATTGTAACATTCATTATTAACATTTTCATCTTAAAGTCAGTCTGTTTTACTCTCATTTTACTCCCACACCTATCTTCCTTTCTTATTTTTTTTCTCTTCTAATAACCATCACCATCATCATCATCAGTCGGAAGACGTCCGCTGCTGGACAAAGGCCTCCCCCTTAGGACGCCACAATGAACGACAATTCGCTACTTGCATCCCCCGGTTTCCCGTAACTCTCACGATGTCGTCAGTCCACCTGGTGGGAGGCCTGCCAACGCTTCGTCTTCCGGTTCGTGGTCACCACTCGAGGACTTTTCTCCCCTAACGGTTATCTGTTCTTTGAGTGATGTGGCCTGCCCATTGCCACTTCAATCATATTTTTCCAGCTATATCAGTGACTTTAGTTCTTCGACTAATTTCCGTATTCCGGATTCTAATAATATCTCCGTCGTTTTCTGCCACTTTACTTCACGGGGGCACCTCTATTTTCTAGACTCTTTTTTCTAGACGACAAAGAAATCTCAGGAGCTCGCCAAGTTCAACTCAATCAAGCTAGAACAAAGGATTTCATAAAAGCAAATGAAATATCTAGGTGTCGGAGATTTGACGGTGGGGACAAATGCTCCACGTTTATCAAAAGTGCACAGCGCTCTCATATTTTCCCTAATTAGGTAAATTATTCGGATCATTTCATCTGCCGGGTAGCTTGCAGTGCTATACAATTTTACTCTCGCATTTTTTATTGAAGAAGAGATAGAGTTGAAGTATTTTTCGTTTTAAAGTAGGCCGACAGAGTGCAATATTATAAAAAAAGTCAGAAATTTCAAAGACAAAATGCAATATCAAAATATTGGTATTTTTTAGTAAAATATACGTTATAATAAATATTATTAGCAAATTTCAAGGTCAATTGGAAACAGGCAATTCATAAGTATATTTTTTTGTAGAACAAACTGTTTTTTGATTCCTTGGTTATTATTAAAAAAAGGCTCATCTCCTTAATGAGCTCTTAATAATGGAACTTCGCTCAATAGGTAGGCTAATAAACAAACAATAATTTTAAAGTATCTATTTTATGAAACACATTTATTAATTTACTGATAGCGCATAATGCCGACCAAACAAAATCCATCAAAAGTATTAATGTCCAAAGCAAATGGCTCAAACCGTTACGCGTGGTTGACCACATGCAATAAAGAGCAGTGCCCAATCAATTGCATAACATAAAACTCATGTTATTGACGTTTTAAAGGAAATTTAATTCAATCCTGCTTATAAACAACATCGTTTTAATAAAAAAATAATAACTAACTCAGACAGTTTTCAATGTATGCTCATACTCCAAGTAACAGTCTTATTTATGCTGTCGCAGACGATAAGAAAAATACAAAGACGCCATACTGTTTCAAATTATTCGTGTTACAGAGTTCATAGGAAACAGTTCACTTGAAATGAAGTTAATTCTAAGTGTGTTTAATGTATTGTAGGGTTTAGTTTCCTTAGACACGTGAGTCCAGTTAATTTTTTTTTTGTTTCATTTTCGCATTCTATTCACGAGACAAAACAATGTATTAGCAGAGATCGTGATTTAGGGGGAAAATTTTAAAGACAAATAAGGAGTCCCTGTATCAATAGGTATTGATGATTGATTGATTGATGTTTTTCCCCAACATACTTGTGATCCGGTCGCGCCAAGTTTTATTAGTAATAAATTATATTCTAACTTATCTAATACGGTATTGGACTAATGTTTTATCGATTCGTAAAACAATTTTTAAACTATCTTTCAATATAACAAAGATATTTTATAAGGGTTTGAAATTCAAGATTAGACAGAGAAAGACGTTCTTGCATGTGACGTCACACACATAGTAGCGTCATACTACATACTTATACCCACATAGAGAAAAGCGTTTTAGAAAGAGACAAACATAATATACTGCTCAAAAGAAAATAAGGGCCATATGAATTTTATGGTTGGAACGAAAATACTTATAAGTATAATTCTTTATAACATTCTTTGTCTAAAATTGGTACTTTTCATTCAATTAAATATATTTAATTAAAAACGAAAAAATATTTTTGATTTAATTTTACTTGTAAAATTCAAGTGGCCCCTATTCTTTTGAGTGATATAATACAAAGTCAGTAGCTCTGTAAGTGTAGCGTACTCACTCCGAATTTCATTAGGGTGTCAGTAATTTTTCAAGACGATAACGTCTACCCCACATTAATGATGAGTTTTTGTGTTTGTAATAATGAACGATTTAATTGCATGGAACGGGGCCCGCTACGGTTTATTACCGCAATTCTATTTGTTTTCATTTAATTGTGGAAAAGCATAAATAAGAAATCATTATACGTAACTTTAAATTATGGATACCTGTAGCAAATTTCAGTGTGCTTAATCTCGACGTCATTGTTGCGCTTTTTTTTCACGGTGATTTTAATAGACAATAAATATTGTGAATCTGTTTAAAAAAAAGTACCTCCTTGAGTTTCTTGCCGGATTCTTCTCAACAGAGGTTTTTTCCGAACCGGTGGTAGATTTTTAGACGTTCATAACGATACCTCCTACGTATACTGATACAACTGACAATTTTGAGATTTTCGGTTTTTTGCAGATTTATTACTAAAATACTAAAATCTACCTGCCACAGAAATTTCGTACGAATATTCCTATTAGTTTCTGAAATAAAGTAACGTATATGATTGCATCTAACACCCTCTTGTCAATCGGTTCGACGTATACTGAGGCAGGTCGCTTGCACCTATATACGCGGCACAGATATTGTGGAGGGGCGGTGCTCGTGTGGTGTAGCGGGCAGTTGCCTCAGTATGCATGCTCGCCATCGATGCATTTGGACGTTGTCTCATTGAGCTTAAGGCCGTTCCCGTACCCAAACGAATTCTAAAATCGAGCCCCTTCCCCGCGCCAGCCGTCCCGCCCCTCGATACATTACCGATTATTGCCGATACAACAGCGCCACGTAAGAAGTGGCGACTCAACTGAACTAACAGGACACTGATTTGTAAAACGTATTACTAGACCGAAAAAAGCATGCTGGATCGCATAGATGGCGTTAAAGTTAAATTGAAGTAATAAAATAGAGCACAGTGTAAATTAAATATTCATTTTAATGAAGTCAACTCTTATTTCATAAACAATATTGTTTATACACCGAAACATAAATTTTGATGTTAGCCCATGTTTTTAGGTACTTCGCCAACGAACTGCATTCTTTTGAATACCGCATTCTAAGGGTCCATGATTGCAAATAAATTGTAATTTTGTAAAAAAAAATACTAATAACTGCGACAATTCTTCGATCAACTGTTTTGTCTGGAACCTCTTCTTCCACATCGAACGATATTTGTAACTGAAAATATATTAAATGTGTTAGCATTTACAATTTGTTATGGACATATGTATAAAGCACCGGTGGCAAAGAACTAACGAGAGAAACAGAAGTAAGCCCTGCACGATAGATTATAAGCACTTTGTGATTAATCAATTTACGACGCAAATAGAGAATGAAAAAACCAGTAAAAACCAAAAATCGGTTAATAACCGTATTGAGGGATTCGAAACTGGTTAACCGGTTTTTAGCAGTTTTTTTGCAAACTATTTGAAAACGATAATTTTACTATTCTTGGTTGCTATTGGTGTTAACGGCGTATTTTGTGAGATTTAAATAATTATTTAAATATACTCTGTATTAATAGAGGAAGGTGGGTTACAGTGGATCATGGGTAACAGTGGATCTTTTGGTATAATTTTATGTGTATTACAAGCATGCCCGTGAGTGGATTCGAAGTTGTTGCTCTTACGCCCCCGCTTGCCAAACTAGTCATCGTCTCAGCATCGAAACGAGAGGTAATGTTGCGGTGTATAGGGCACGGGTACACTACATAAATACCGAAAGAAATTCAGAAAAAGAAGAATTAAGAAATTCCGAAAGTCGGAATCACGAACTTCAAAATACCGATTTTTATAATTCCGAATGTTTTTAAAGTCCTACTATGACTATTCCGATTTTTTATAAATCCGAAACTTAATCATATCGTCATTTTTTAAATTACGATTTTCAAATTTCCGAATTTTAATACATCGAACAATAAGAAGTTCGACTCAATAATAATCCGAAATGTCAAAAATACGAATTCCAATTACTAAAATACCGATTTTAAAAATTCCGAGTAACATTACACCGATCAATAATAAGTCCCGACTTCTAAACGTAAGCTATGAATAGGTTAGGTAGGTTAGATTGGTCTAAAAAAGTAATAACTGTTATTCATTTTCAGCAATGTGTTACAAGTTCGATGGATTTCTGCATCACGGAGCTCCTATTCCGCGCAGTTAAGGCGCTTCGCGCTTTGACGCAATTCTAACCTAAACTATCCTATGCAGTTCAAGTTACCTAAATTAATTGATATTTATTCAAGATTCGAAATTCAAGTTTCCGCTTATTAAAACCACGCAGTTTATTTTGCCGAATGTCATATTTCCGAATTGGCGATGTCATTTCGGAAATTTGGTAATCGGAATACTGTACTTCAGGCCAATAACATTTCGTGTTTTTAATTCTTCGGAGTTTTAAAAATTGGATATAAAAAATCGATATTTTGAAATTCGGAAAAATGATATACATGTTTTTAAGTAATCGGAATTATATGTCTTAGGAATTGTGAAAATCGGAATTAGCGAATTCGGAATTTAATATTTTGGGAGTATTTGTGTGTTCCCATCGGGCACCTAGTAAGTAAAAAAGTACATATTTAAGTTCTAAATAAATGAAATTTTGTGATTCCGGTTGAATGAAGTTTTAACTCATTTATTTACAAAATTATTTAATAGCCTCTTATTACAAGTAAGTAAAAACAAACCTAACCTGTATAAAACATCACAATGTAAAAAAAATATCAGTTAAAATTCGTTTTTCAGATGGAAAAGCGTGAAGTTGCAAAATGTTATGATAGAGTTTCATATCCATTATGCCATTGACTCTCACGAAATCACCAACCTTATCACCCGCAAAACATCTCCAGACTATAATTGATCAGTGATCCAGTCCACTGTTGGCATCACGCATAGTTTTGCCTTTGGTTCGCCTTCTTGTCGTCGAATATATTTGACGATGTCTCCCCCGAAAAATTGCAATTTCGATTCGTCGTAAAATAAAACTTTAGACCACTGCTCAGGCGTTCAATCTCTGTATTTTTGAGCCCATTACAATCTTTTACCCATATTCTGTTTACGTAACATACTTCCACCACCATCGAAACGGATACTGACTGATTATGGCGTTGAGTTCTTCGCGAATTTCTTTAGCAGTTCGAGTTTGTTGGCGTTTGCTCTGGGCTTAAATAAAATTGTTTTCGCTTTTTGACGTGACTTGGCGTACCTAAACGAAATCGACTGGAATTAAAATCACGTTTTCGTTTCAAAGCACTTATGACAGCAGTTTGGGAAACCTTCATTTTTCAACAATTTTTCGTGTCGTGAACTCGTGAAGCCTTCATTGGACAGACCTACATTAAGAGCACGAGTTTCGACACTCAGATCAACTTTGAGGACCTATTTTTAATAATTGCGGAATTTATTAAATTTCATAGGAAAAAGAGAAAATATTATATTTACAATAGAACAATTCCTCGAATAAGTATTTATTTTCTTACTAGGTAGTCATGGGCCTAATGAAACGTATAAATTCAAAGTATATGCTATATTTTAATATCAGTATAATTTAATATGAAAACCTTATTTCACAGAATGAACTTAAACTTTTGACCGGTATTGTAGCTTCAGCAATGTAATTTTTCCTTTTGGCTCGTATGTTTTATAAGCATATTGATGACGAAATTTAATTAAAAAGATGAACCAACTTCTTGTTGTCCACTACACGAAGAAATACGAGTGTGTATTCTTGTTTAAAAAAAAAAACGTTCCCATGCTATATTCGTCGTTTTCTAGTCTGAAGATTATTCTGGGGTATCTATTTTAGGCAATTTACACATACTTAAGGACTATTTCTAATTTGGTTAATAACTGCTGAAAATTATAAAAAACCGGTTTTGACCGGTTTGTTACCCGGTTTGCATTCCCTAGACACAAATCTGGTACGCGAAGTTAAAACAATGTTATTCTAGCTATGTATTTAATATAAAGGATAATATTATTCTCTGAATAATAGGACAAAGATACAAAAATACAAAGATTGGACGCCTGAGCAGTGGTCAAAAGTTTTATTTTACGACGAATCGAAATTGCATTTTTGGGGGGAGACATCGTCAAATATATTCGACGACAAGAAGGCGAACGAAAGGCTACGCGTGTGCCAACAGTGGCGGACTGGGTCACTGATCAGTTATGGTCTGGGGATGTTTTTCGGGTGATAAAGTTGGTGATCTCGTGAGAGTCAATGGCATAATGGATATGAAACTCTATCATATAATTTTACGATTTCACTGATTTTAACTGATTACACTTGATTACACTGAATTTTAACCGATTTTTGTTTTACATCGTGATTTTATATTAGTGGGCTAGCTTTGTTTTTTACTTGTGATAAAAGACTATTAAACAATTTAATAAATAAATGAGTTAAAACTTCATTCAACTGGACCACTGTTACCCATGATCCACTGTAACCCACCTTCCCTTATTAGTAGAGAGTATATTTAAATCTCACAAAATACGCCGTTAACATCAATAACAACCAATAATAGTAAAATTATCATCTAATACTTCAATTTTAAACAGTTTGCAAAAAACCGGTTAACCGGTTTTGTATCCGTCGATGTAGTTATTAACCAGTTTTTAGTTCTCACCGGTTTTTTAATTTCCTATATCTAACTTGCAGGTAGTAGGACCTTGTGCAAGGGCCACCCGGATTGCTACCACCATCTTGATCGCTACTCCTGCCGTAAAGCAGCAGTGCTTGCACTGTTGTGTTTCAGCGCGGAGAGTAAGACAGCCGGTGAAATTACTGGCACTTGAGGTATTCCAACTTAGGCCTCCAGGTTGGCAACGCATCTGCAATACCCCTGATGTTGCAGATGTTTATGGGCGGTGGTGATCTCTTACCACCGGGAGACCCACTTGCTCGTTTGCCTTCTAGTCGAATAAAAAAAAACTAAGGTCACGCGACCATTCTTTTCATAGGTACGCGCCGCTGTGGGTAGTAAGGTATTTATCGCAACGCACGAATTTACATGCGACCTAGGTAGGTTGGTATTTTTATATTTATAAGGATAAATAAAGTCTATTGGAGATTAGAACTTACTCGCTACAGGTGCCAGCGGTTTATAAAATCGGAGATTAAGTTACCATTTTTTTTTTATTCGACTGGAAGGCAAACGAGGAAGTGGGTCTCCTGGTGGTAAGAGATCACCACCGCCCATAAACATCTGCAACATCAGGGGTATTGCAGATGCGTTGCCAACCTAGAGGTACGTTAGTACTATTATATATTCTGTGCTAGAGGCCTAAGTTGGAATACCTCAAGTGCCAGTAATTTCACCGGCTGTCTTACTCTCCGCGCCGAAACACAACAGTGCAAGCACTGCTGCTTCACGGCAGGATTAGCGATCAAGATGGTGGTAGCAATCCGGGCGTACCTTGCACAAGGTCCTACCACCTGCAAAAATTTGCACCGTTTGCAGTCTGTAAATAAAGATACCTAAATTGTTTTGTATTGTTTTACGTAGCTAGGGATAAAACAGCATAAATCAAGTAATTTAATTATACTCACTCGATGTAGTCCGAAGATTTTGTATTTTGTTCGGCTTCAAAAATATCAAATTTTCTCTTTTACCTAAAAATAAAAAAGCAAAAAGCTTAGTTATCAGTTGTGATTCGAACTCTCGCCACATTTGACTGATCAAGGTCGCCTACTACTTATATATCCTATCGGTGAAACCACTACGCCACCGAGGCTTTCCTGTGGTGCGTGAAATTCTGAACTATATGCATATTCATGATTGTAATGTTTGTTCTGGTTTGTTCACAGAAAATTAAATTTGCAAATTAATAGTTTTATTATAAATAACGAAATAAATACTATTGTCACTGTTTAATAAATATATTTTTTACTTACGTTAGTTCCATCGTTTTTTAGAATCTTATGAGTTGTCTTTCGAGATTTTTCCTTCTTATTCAATTGTTTGTTACCCATAATACACACGCACACGGTGGTATATCAGTAGGACACTCAACACAGTTTTTACTAGTAACACTACAATAATATATTTGCAAGGCAAATGAAATAAAATCTTGTATTTTTTTGGGGAAACTTAGTACATGTCCGTCTAGCACGAGCGCTCAGCGGTCACTGTCACATTTCGAAAGAATGACGGAGATAGACACTGCAGGCCGTAAGTCAATTTCTTTTTACGATAGAATTTGTCGATTTTTATTTAATTTAAAAATATTGCCTCAAATTATTGAAATTCGGAAGCTGTCAAAGGACTATTTAAGTTATGATAGATTTTTCTCTATTTTTTGTTTCATAGTGTCACGTAGTAAAAAAACAAGTAAAGTTCTTTTAAAAATTCGCGTTGGAGGTTACTTTGGGAATTAATTGTATCGAGCGAAGTGTGATGAATCGTGTATCGAAAGCTGTCTTTGACAAGATAATATAATCAAGAATGATATATATTTTTCCCAAGTCTACAAATATCAACGTTTCGTAGAAAAGTAGCATTATTCTTGGGCTAGTTTTGCGTATTTGGCTCAGGGAACGGCCTTAAACGATAGTTGATGAGGCTACATGCACAATTAAGTCTATATTATGTTAACTAAATAAATAATAATAAATAAATATCATGGGACACTTGACACCAATTGACCTAATCCCAAACTAAGCAAAGCTTGTACTATGGGTACTAGGCAACGGATAAACATACTAAATGATTGTTATTGTATTTTACTTGTAATTTAATGTATAATAAGTAATATCATTGCAAAATGAAGCAAGAGAGAGGGAGAAATATAGTTTCAATGGTTTTAAATTAACCACAAGGCCGTGATTCGAGCAGTAAAATAAGGCAGTTTAATAAGGCTTATCGTATAATTGTACACTTAAATTTACGTTAAAATTCAAAATTCTCATTCATAAAATGTTATTTACCCGCATATACTGGTTTACGTGCATAAATCGTTAATCAAAATGTATAATTATGTTTAGTTTCACCGCTGCCGCCAAGAGCCGAATCTTTACGGGATGAAGTTTTGTTCAGTGTATCAATAATGTCAACTTATTGAAGTAAATTAAGGGCCAGTGCTATTACCTATTGTGATCAAAGATTAAATCTTTATAGATAGCACGGTGTCATTTATACATTTTTTATTAGTTGTTAGATACAGTCAACGTTAAAAATAAGTGATCACTTTTGTACCTTGTCGCTTTCAGTCGTTACATAATTTCGTATGGCTTTTCAAACATGACGTTAAAGTGACAAGGTACAAAAGTAAGTAATCAATAAGACTATTCTTAACATGTCATCATCATCAGCCGAAAGACGTCCACTGCTGGACAAAAGCCTCCCCCATAGAACGCCACAATGAACGACAACTCGCCAAGTCGCCACTTGCATCCACCGGTTTCTCGTAACTCTCACGATATGGTCAGCCCACCCGGTGGGAGGCCTGCCAACGCTTCGTCTTCCGGTTCGTGGTCGCCACTCAAGGACTTTTCTCCCCCAACGGTTAACTGTTCTTCGAGCGATGTGGCCTGCCTATTCCCACTTCAATTTAGATATTTTTCCAGCTATGTCAGTGACTTTAGTTCTTCGACGAACTTCCGCATTCCGAATTCCATCGCGCAAAGAAACTCCAAGCATAGCTCTCTCCATAGCTCGTTGCGTGACTCTGAGCCTCTCTAAGAGGCCAACAGCCAAGGACCACGTCTCAGCGCCATAAGTCATCACTGGAAACACACACTGGTCGAAGACTCTAGTCTTCAGGCACTGTGGATTATTGGACGAGAAGACATCACGAAGTTTCCCGAACGCTGCCCATCCGAGTTGGATTCTTCGGGCGACCTCTTTTTCAAAGTTGGATCTACCCAATTGGACAACTTGTCCAAGGTAAACATAGTGGTCAACAACTTCGAGTGCATCGTTCCCAACGATAACCGGCACGGGTGTGACATGGACATTTGACATGATTTTAGTCTTGTCCATGTTCATCTTAAGACCCACCTGTTGGAAGACGATACTGAGGTCACTAAGCATAGTACTAAGCTCCTCCAGCGACTCCGCCATTATGACTATATTATCGGCACCACATCATCATTCTTAACATGTATTGTTACTTAATAACAATTTTCTTATTATGTTACTAACTTGTTTTCAATTACTTACCATGGTTCAATATTTTTTTAATATATTACTTGACATAAGGAAAAGCAAAGTGTGTGATTATTATAAAACTGTATACAATTTTCTAGCAGAATTAAAGAATTGCATAAATCATTCGAATTCACACTTCTTTTTTATTCTATTTCAAGCATTTTTGCACAGCAAACTTAAAATATAATAAACTGTATAGTGGTACGAGTGATATTAATTCAAGTGTATATTGGTACAAGTGACATATATGTCAATAAAGTAATGATGATGGGCAAAAAAACAAGTACTTCCTTTTTCTTTTCAATCCTTATGACTACGTCATGTAATTATATGTATAAAACAAAAATATATTACATTTTAATAATTAATTACTTTCGCCGTATACTGGGGCAAGTGGTACTTAGCTCAGTATACCACACAACTACAACATGTCAAATACGCGTATACAAGTGCATCTGCCATTTTCTCAAAAACTACCATTAATTTCAAAGTTCCATTAATGTAGACTAAAGTAAAGCACTTTCCTTACTACCAATCCAAAATTTTGTAAAATTATCTGTAAAGACAAAAAAGTTACGAACTAAGGAAGCTTTGTACAGCTCTCCTGTAAAATCACAATTTTGCACTTATACCAGTATACGTAGGAGGTGTCGATAAGTGATTGTCATAGCCTAAATTGAATAAAGAGATTTTGACTTTGACTTTGAGGCTTATCAACAATAACTCTGTGCAGTGTAACGTAATCGTGAATATCCAAATATTTGCCCGTATAGGCTCTTCATAGCAGCTTGCCTAAACGTACAAAGACGGTAAATGCATGTCATAATAACCAGCTCGTAAACGGCGCAAGCGCTGTAAACGGTCGTAAAACAGGAGCGCCTTTATTGCGTGTAAGCAAATCATGATTAAGTTGACGGCACTATGTTGTCCGGACAACATAGTGGAGCTGAGTTATTGGTTGTATAATTAGGTTAGAAATCGAAACAGTTAGGTACATAGAAAGAAAGAAAGAAAGAAAGAAGACATTTATTCACTAACACAGAAGACACACATATACAACAAAATGTATACAGGAATAAACCAAAAAAAAAAAATCAACATGAAATATAATACCTACACAATTTTGTGTGTCCCCGCGAAAGCGAAACGGTCGCTGACTCAGCATTATGCTGAGGCGTTAGACGCATGCAGCGCTGATATTCTGCTACATGGGCCAATCAACTTTTTTAACGATATACTGTCCGCGACATTTTTCAAACAATTGCAGATTGTTGTAAGTAAATAACGTTTTATCTGTAATTTAGTAGATGGTGTACATGAATACATGCCGTCCTACTTAAGTTCAACCTATTAAACCAAGAAATATCTTGTTGGAAGTACGATTTTTTGGTAACGCCGGAGACAATTTTGGTAACGCAGGAGACGCCCAAAGTGTCGGTAAAATAGTTGATTGGCTTACTCTAATTAATAATATAAATGCGAACGGCTGTAAGCCTGCGTTTGTTTGTTTATTTGTATGTTTGTTTGTACCTAACCTCTTCGCGCCTAAGCCGCATAATCGATTTAGATGAAATTCGGTGTAGGTCAGTATATTCGGTATAGTATAGATAATTTAAGCCCCGGAGAAGGACATAGGGTAGATTTTATCCAGAAAAATTGCATAGTACCGGCGGGTACTTGTAATATTATCCTATTCTGTGCCGAAGGATAGAGATAAACGAATATTCGACAACATATTTTCGGCGAAAAGCTCATCCTAAATATAAAAAGAGAAAAATCAATAACGCAATATTAAAGCACATAAACCACAAAACTTAAAAGCAAATTTCAACAGACCGCATCATAATGAAAAATACCCATACAAAATTGCACGCAACAAAGCAGTACAGTTCCAGAAGAATGATACCCATTCTAAAACGGTCTTGTAAGAGCACAATACGACCGCAGACATTGTTGCCGCTAACATTGTAAAGCAAGCAAATTCATTTTTCACAATCGCAGGTTATCGCCGAGTTTAGTAGTAATAAAAGCTACGTAACATGCACCCGCCTGGATGCGATTTATGACCTCTATACAGCTTGTATTGCACCTTTATAAATTTGACGCAAAGGTGTGTGAATAGAGGCAATACGAGAAATGCGAAGTTGAGGATTATTTGCAACCACCGATACAAAAAGAGGTAAGTATATTATGTTAAATATGATGTCGATGTATATAGGACTGTTTGTGGCATCGTAGCTCTCAGATGGGCAGACTGATTTACATTGTTTTATTTATTACTAGCTTTTGCCCGCGGCTTTGTCTGCGTGGAATTCGGTTATTGCTTGCTGTTCCCTCGGGAACTGTGCATTTTTCCGGGATAAAATATCTCTATACCGAAAATGACGTCGATCAATCGTTCCGCTTCAACGTGAAAGACGGACAAACATATTTATTTTTTCTCCACCTGCATTTTGTTTACCTATGTTTTACAAATAAATAATTCTGATTCTGATTCTGATTCATACACACAAACACACACTTTCGCATTCATAATATTAGTATGGGTTTACGTTATGAGAGTTTCTTTGCAGCGGTTCTTAGCGGTTTTTGAATTTGAATTTAGCTAAGTACGTTTCATTAAAGTCGGACAATGTCGTAGGATTTTTAAAATTTTCTAATTCAGTTAGGTTATAAATACATATGTTGTAATGAAGATATTTTTAAATAATTTTAAAGTGCCTACCGAACTGAAGAATGAAGATTAATTATTCACGGTATTAAACAACTGTTGTCGTGAAGCTGCCAAAAACCTTTTAAACGTATTTTCAATTACTCAACCAGTTTCGAAAGGTTAAAGTAAATATTTGCCATAAACATGCACTTTGGGAAGCTGCACTCAGTGCACTTAATTCATTTAGCCAAGAACGTTAATACACACAGCTTGGCGCTCGCAGCAGCTTCACTTTAGAAACAATATATTTATATAGAAATAATTGAGTAGATTCCTGTGTAATAAAATCTATTTCTAAGAATATCAATTCAACTATCAGTATACCTACGTCGCAAATAAAGGATAGTTAAAACTAAAACAACCTTTATTAAGTTATACTTTCTATTTTTTTTTACTTTGCTAACTTTGATCTTTCACAGACGTCAAGCAAAACTGTATTTCTATACGTTGTAATAATATCCATACTAATATTATAAATGCGAAAGTGTGTTTGTATGTTTGTGTTTGCCGTCTTTCAAGCCGTAAGTAACGGAGCGACGGATCGACCTGATTTTTGGCATAGAGATAGTTTATGGGCCCGAGAGTGACATTGGCTACTTTTTATCTGCGCACGATAACCGAATAGCACGCGGGCTGAGCCACGGGAAAAAGCTAGTAATTATAATAAATTAAATTGTGAATTATATAAATTAAATAAAGCCAAATTTTAAAAGACAGATCCATGCCCTCCTATACTTATACATACAATTCACAAGGCCAACTCAATTGTCCATTCTGCAATAGAGTTTTCAAAACTAAGTTCAGTCTAGTGATCCATAATTGAGCGCACGC
Source organism: Choristoneura rosaceana (assembly GCA_037349165.1). Classification (NCBI taxonomy): domain Eukaryota; kingdom Metazoa; phylum Arthropoda; class Insecta; order Lepidoptera; family Tortricidae; genus Choristoneura; species Choristoneura rosaceana. The sequence continues at coordinate 8,277,945 of JAZBNJ010000018.1, read as the reverse complement.
TAGAAAATTAGCTTTTAATTTGTTGTAGTAAATTTTTCTAAATTTTTATACAATAAATATAGTCAGGGTTGCCGTCATCGAAACCGATGTGGAGGACTATAATATAATATATATTTATGAGATTCCGATTTTTCTTTTATTAAAGACTAGATCATCTGTCACTTTGCACCTGTTACACGTAAACATGATGTAACAATAATGCTTGAGTGCTAGAGGACGTTCTGGATGCGGTATCGCACACTTTCCTAATAGATATAAGTCGATAAGCTCAGTCCATATTTTACGAGCTTCGTGGTTTTAGTTAAGCCGCACTGGTGCGCTTAAAATATGTTGTTTACTGCACGCATATGAGTTATGGACCATGTTCTACGAGAAGTTTTAATATTGAACTGGAATGATGCAGCTGGTGCTAGGGTTATTTTTACTAAATACCGCTAAACCGCTATAAATGTTTGTCAGGATTGCTTGATTGTGGCAGACAAATATTTCCATACATGAATCGACCGTTCAAAGCGTATTGGTGAAAAACTTAAGTAAATGGCCTGTATGTGGTAGCAACGTATCCGTATAAACAAATTGACTTCAAAACTCGAAAAATTACTTAAACTCTACTTATATAAATTTTGTGCACTACTACATACAGCAGGTCATTTACTTAAGTTTTTCACCGATAGCGCGTTAAAAGCGTGACTGAATTTTAAATCAATTGAGTTAAAAAAATGTGGCGTCCAATCCAATTAACCTTACTATCTGTTGAGATAATCTTGATTATTTTTAAAATAGCTTTAATAATTAACTGGCAGTTTACTGAAGTGGACGATATAATTTTGTAGCATGTAGTCTAACTTTAATCAATAAAAAAATCGAAATAGGAATAAACCGGTAATTTACAAAAAAAAAACTTTCTATTTGGCCAGTATTAAAATTTAAAACTAAATAACCTTTCCAAGTGGCCAGCTAAAAAAAAAAAAACAATCTCCGTCCAAAAGAAGTACCTACCAACAGCCAGCAATACAAAAACAGTAACATGGCTGACACGCCGTCAAATCCGGGTCCACAGAGCAATAAAACCGCTGTTTTTACATGACCTTATAAACTCAAATTCAGCATAACAAGCCTCCAAATGAAACGGAACCCTTGCATGATTTTATTACACAGCCATAACTATTCTACTCTCTGTGCCATAATCTACTATATTTTACTACTCATAAAGATCTAGGGATGCGCGAGTGGCGATTTACGACTAAGTGGAATGGGTGAGCTGTTTTAACACTTTAGATGCAACCTTAACCAGATAAGTTTTATGGAGTTCTTAATTTAAATGTATTCAGGTTATTGGCAATGCTAAGAATAGACTTGTAATTGCATCTCTTTACGTCTCTAGAAAAGAAGGTGAGATAGAGGAAAGCATAGTATATCGCGGATCGGGATCGCGGTGGATGCGAAAAGCACAAGACTGGTCTGAGTGGAAAGCCTTGGGGGAGGCCTATGTCCAGCAGTGGACGTCTTTCGGCTGACATGATGATGATGATGATGATCTATGTATATAAAGATGCTGTTATTTAAAACTAATATTATCACAATACATGCCTAATTAAGGAAACTATGTAATATCCATCCTACTGATTATTAATGCGAAAGTTTATGACGATTTGTATTATAAGCTATTTGGCTCACTGTACTTTTAATGGTTGAACTTGCATTGACATTTAGATATCTCATTTTTTATACTATTCCTTAGTAAATTTTAAGTCGATTTCATTACCCGTTGACGAGTTCCATATTATTTTTTGGTCATCAAATTTACAAAAGTATGTTAATTTCAGCTTAATACCAGGAACTAGTCGACAAATGATTAGCCAATTTTAAAACCACAACTTATTTTACATACGAAAGTTAAATAAAAGCCTATAAAGTCATTATACGATTTCAATAAAAAAATATCCATTGTAACCAAGCAAATCCAATAAGCTGCATCAAAAATGCTCGGTTATCCTTGCTGCTGCATCAACTGAATACGGAAAGGAATATTAAAAGCAATATTTTCGGAAGTCGTAAGAGTGCTACAGTACACCGCATTATATTGCAATTTTCTGTGCGACACAAGCGCATAGCTATTTGGATAAAACTTATCTTCAACGGAGCGAAGAAAGTACTAGAATTTCTGCTGGAAAATGAACAGTGGCTTCGTGATGTTTTGGAGTGTACTCTGGAATTCGAGATCAGCTTTGTAAACTGACTATTCATGGAACGTTAGGACGTGGTGAAATGAATTCGTCTAGCGTTTAATGATAAATTATCAAAAGTCCAAACGCTGATAGCGCACAGCAATATCACATTTAACAATGGTACAAACAATCCATTTACATGATCAAATGTGTAATTAATGTTCTGAATTAATGTTCGATCCCTGTTTAATAGTTATTTTTTAGCATTCAATGGTTGACCGGCAGAGATCTCATCAGGGATAAATCCCTGTGTACCCTCTTTGTATCTTTTTGTACACTAAAGAGAATAAACAAACAAATTAAATTTATCAAAGCACAATAATAATAGGTGTGGTGGTGGTGGTGATAGATGTTTTTGTGTACGAACTGTATGAACGAATACGCATATTTTGTATTTAAACTTAGGTAGCTATCATAAGGTCGCGGGTGAGCAAATAAATTATTTTAGTTCATTGAATATGGACCGCCGCAAAGTAACGCCTGATTCAATAAATTATTTAGCCTGCATGTTACATACGACACTGCTTACGACCAAGTATGATGAAAAAAAGTTAATAGATACTTGTTTTACGTTCGTAATTTAAAAAAATAACCGTCTCCTATTCTTATATCGTCGAATTTCTTTACCCCAATATACTATAATGTTGTGTTCACGGCGTCTATGCGCCGTCACATACCGTCTGCGGATTACTTCTTATCTCTGGCTGCAGTCTCAATAATCTCGACCGTTATGCTTCAACCGAGTATTGCCTTGCATAAGTGTTGGTATTTGATTTTATTTTTATAGAAACATGCTTTTAATATTATTGAACTAAAGTAGGAATTCAATGAACATCGGTTTGGGAAAATGGCTGAAACTGATTTATTATTTTTCTGTATTTTAGACTAATAGAAAGATATGCCAATAGCTGAGATATCATTGCCGTTGATTACGGGTATAAAGGCCTGAATACACAATTTCGCATATTTCTTTCTGTTACATTAATTATGTATCTAATAATGAAAGACCTACAATATGCAACTGTGCTGAAGAAAGACAAAAAGAATTGAAACGACCGCATTTTTTAATGTCCAGGTGTTGTCAGGAAAGCCCGCTTTTGAACAAAATGTGCGAAGCGTAGGGTCACTTTGACCCACTTTAAAAAATGTGAGATTTTCAAAGAAAACGTCTGACTTATTAATTTATTGGTATTTCTTGGTAAAATATACGTAATAATATCATCAAATAACAAATAACATTATCGCCAAATTCAAAAAGTTAATATAGAACGCTTGTAAAAAAGCTAACTTTAGTAATCTTTTTCCCTCTTTCTCCAATTATTTTTAAAACCAAAAATACGAACTCGGAAGCAAAAGCTAGTATTACAGTAAATATCAATTTCATAATTTCAATTTCATTTTATAATTACCTGGCATATGAATACATCTTAATTATGAAAATACAATGAAGAAAATGTTCATCTAACTCTCTCTTCAAAACAATGTACTGTGTAAGTTAATACAACCCCTGAATAAAATTCTCAAAATTAATTTGGAACTTGCAACGAGCGTTGCAAAGCTGGCAAATTCTAAATAAACTTTGGCAGGTTTATACTAGAAACTTGGAAACATGATACGTTGAGGAACGTTTCGAATAATACCCTTCATATAATTTCCTGCTGGTAATTTCAGGTTTTGACTTAGTTGTTTCACTGCAAGCTTGATTCTTGGAACTAAATGAATAATAGTATATTATTATGTTGAAACGACTTTTGCTTTGATAGGCAACGGCAATTTTTCTATAAGTATAATTTGAAAGAATAAGTATTTTAATTATGTTAATATTATAAATACAAAAGTTTGAGAATACAAACTGAGACATGGATGCACAGAAAAACTATAAGAGACCAGCGCTGGGAATCGAACTCAGTTCCTCAGCATTCCGTGCTACGTGCCATACCCCTACACTACCACTGGACCCTGGTAATGAATGCAGGACGGAACGCTGAGGACCTGGCTCCGATTCCCAGCGCTGGTCTTTTTTTCTGGTTTTTCTGTGCATCCATATCTCAAGTTTGTATTTTCGATATGGTTTTATGGGATGACCGTAAAAGTAACACATTTTGGACTTGAAATAAAAAATACAAAAAGACTCCAAATAACCAATCATAGAGTGTTTTAAGTTTTTTCAAATCAAAAAAGGCGTGAAGATAGTTACAAAAATTGTTGTTGTTCACTATGATGTTCTAAAAGCGATGCCTTTATTCATCAGTGTACATCTTCCCGCTGAAAATGATGATAATAATGATCGTGATCTACGAGTACCGACAGACTGAGATAACGATGACTAATAACGAAGGGAAGTCCAAAACCTATTAAAATGACCTACATAAATATGTAAAACTAATAAGGCATTTTTCAGACTAACAAAACATAAAGATATTGTGATGCGGCCAGCTCATAGTCATAACAGCACGCCTGGCCATTATTTCTCAGAGTAATAAGCAAATAGCTTTCATAACATTAAGTAACTAAGGATGATCCCTTGTGAAAAATAAAGATTTTGTTTGTTAGTAGTCCGCTGTTGATGATATCAATTCTGTTAGGAGCTTTTCTTCCTACTAACATAATGAAAGTTTGTGAATGGGTGTACCTATATGCGTATGTAAATACGTAGTTGGGTAGGTATCTGATAAAACAGGTTAATTTTTATCCCGATATTCCTGTGGAATCGGAAGAATAGTACGAAGAAGTATGAAAAGTAAATCACGAGCTTTTTTCGTAGGTACTGTAGGACATGACTGGCTGCCTACATGATGTGTGTTCGAAAGAACATACTTCGATTTAAAAATATGTGACATAACAGAGTTTGGGGCAGTCGGTTTAGAACGATTGACGTGTATTATTGTATTTGCTGAAGTGAGAATAAAATAATATAAGAGTTTGAAGTGATTTTAATTTAATTAGGGCTTTTATAGAGTTGTGGACCATCCGTCCAGTACAATTTGGTGGAGGTTCATGTCTCCGTAAGGGAGGAAGAAACCCCTGCCTCTCGTATAAAAAAAGCCGAGTGAATCTACGAGCACCCTACGATAAGTAATTAATAAGGCAGAAGCGCCTCAAGAAATAATAATTTAAAGCGAGAAGAAGTGTTGAGTAAGTTAGAAGATTTACACGAAAAAGGTAAAAATTGAATTAATTTTTTATATACTATAGTGGGCCTCATCATGGCGGATGTATCGACGTTTGATGGAACGGGGGATGTATCAGATTTCATATTACAATTTGAAGCTGTAGCAGCGATACGAGGCTGGTTGGCAGACCAAAAGAAGTTTGCCATAGCAGCTTATTTAAAAGGATCGGCAGCATCCTGGTATAAATGTAAATTTTCATCATTTGCAACATATGATGATTTGCTGAATAAGATAAAAAATGAATTTGAGGTAACTATAGATTATACTCAATTATTTTATCTACGAAAGCAAAACCAATCGGAGAATTTAATCCAATATTTTTATAATTTGGATGCATTGGCAGAGAAGGCCAATATAATAGACGAAGCAAGATTCGTCAAGCAATACTTATGCTCGGTCCAAGATGAATATAAAATGTTGTTGGCATCGAGAATTTACAATTCAAAAGATGAATTAAAAAAAGTGCTGCGACAGATAACAGATTTATCTGGGGAAAATGTGTATAAAGAAATAAATTTGCCAATATATGGGCAAGGCGAAACTATAATTATCCCTGAGCCAAGAGATGTTATACAAAATGTCTCACATACGCCAAGAAGTACGTATTATTCGCCTAATGTTACGAATACGCCACATTCAATGCCAAGAACGCCGTTCACAGCACGTGCAACGCCAGTGGTAACGCCAGTTCGTCCGCCGTACAATTTTAGACCGAGGCCATTTAATAGGCAGCCTCCGTCAGATGGTCCAGCATCATCATCATCGGCAAGACCACAACCAAGTATTGCGGCATCGAATGTATCGACGCGTCGACGAAACTACGATGCGCCTAATGTAAACGTACTTCAGGAGTCAGGTTCTGAATTTCAGCAAGGGGAGGGGAGCGAAGAAGTTCCTCAAATTAATACGATTTTTTCTAGCGAGAAGAATAATAATCTAAACTCATTTGTGCCTATTGAGCTCAACGGCAAGCCATGTAGAGCACTGATCGACACAGGGGCTTATGTGTCATTGATTTCTGTACCGCTTGCAAAGAAGATTAATTTGGGATATGAGTGTGTGTTGGGTGAGTCTTTGCGTGCAGCAGGGGGCTCCAGAATTCAACCTGTAGGAGTTGCAAATTCATATCTTTTGATAGACAGTTCTTATTGTAAAATTAAATTATTTATCATTGAAGATAATTCAAGCTTTTGTATTTTGGGTCAAGACTTTTTATCTGCAAATAATGCAACAATCGATTATAATAGTCATACTTTGACTTTGAAAAAGATATTTCGTGTCAATTTTATTCATAAACATGACATAATTCCACTTTGTACAAATGAAATTTCACCTAAAGAGGTTGAATGTAAGAAAGTGAATTTGACCGCAGAATGCAAAGTTCGATCTAATGAAACATTAGTAGGGTTCCGTGCCTCAAATTTGTCTGCTTCAGGTTCGAGCAAAGGTCTGTTGGAGTCCGAGTCGGTTGAAGTCGATGAACAGCTGGAAAGAATGGTTGATGAAAAGAAGGATTTGGACTCGAAGCCTGAAAGGGGACGTAAGGTTGAAGAGTTGCAGACTGGGCTGACTGGGTCGGCAAAGGAGCGAGAGGCGCCTTCGGAAGGTTGTGGAAGTAAGAAAATGCGGCAACGTCAGGACGTGAATGGGCCTGAGATAAATTCTAAGAAAGGTAAGAAAAAGTCGCGTAAATTTTTAAATAATTCCAATAATAAAAATCTTCCACAGCAAGGAACCCTAGATGAACGAATGATGAAATTTAATGACGTTCATGTGAGAGTGAGACAGAAATCTTACGACTGCCTAAAGACTAGCGAACTTTGTGGTCGATCAGATAATGTCGCGAAAAGTTTTGTGCCATGTGTCAAAAAAAAAATTGACACTTTAGACGAATGTCATTGGTAAACAAACATTTAAAAATTGCTTCAGTGACTCGAATATCATCGAGTGTCCACCAGGCTGCTCCTATGGCAACTTCCCGGTTGTCACCAAGCATGCCAGCAACAGCCTGGTGGACACTCGATGATGTTCGAGTCACTGAAGCAATTTTGCAGAATAATAGCTCAGTCATTCGATTAGTATATCATTTATAATGTTTTTATTGTATTCCTAATAGTTTTTTATTCTTATGATTGAGTACAAATTTTTTAAGGTGAGTTTTTTTTGTACTAAGTCCTATTTTCAATTGGTAGCCTATCATTTCAAAATAAATTAATCCTTACTTACAGGTTGTCCATTTAAGAAAATATGGCTAACTCCTAGCTGGAGTCAATCATTTTTGTAATGTGCTCACCTTAGGTAGGGCCTTAGGATAGGCAAACCCCTCCAGCTGTAGGGAGGAGGGATAATGTAGGACATGACTGGCTGCCTACATGATGTGTGTTCGAAAGAACATACTTCGATTTAAAAATATGTGACATAACAGAGTTTGGGGCAGTCGGTTTAGAACGATTGACGTGTATTATTGTATTTGCTGAAGTGAGAATAAAATAATATAAGAGTTTGAAGTGATTTTAATTTAATTAGGGCTTTTATAGAGTTGTGGACCATCCGTCCAGTACAGTACCTACTTAGAATTTAGTAGAAGTTGTTAGTGTAGTAGTTACTGTAGTAGTTAGGCAGTTAGTGTGTGTGGAAGTGGGCCGGACACATATGCCGCAGGAGTGATGGAAGATGGGGGAAGGCCGTGATGGAGTGGAGACCCAGAACTGGGCGTAGAAACGTTGATAGACAGAAGATGAGGTGGACCGACGACCTGGTCAAAGTGGCGGGGAGGTGCTGGATGAGGAGAGCACTGGACCGAGATTAGTGGCGAGCAATGCAGCAAGCCTACACTCAGCATTGGGTGGCTATGGGCTGAAGAAGAAGAAGAGAAGACTTAAAATTTTGCTATTTCAGGAACAAAGTTCATCAAGTTCAATGTCAAATTATATGATCCAATAAGTTACAAAGGACTTTGGGCGTTAGGAGGTTATAATAAACTTTGGCTGTGTCTATCGAAGGACAATTTACGCCAGTCTCTAGAGGGTTTTGCCTTTGTACTGTAAAAATCTAGAAAACGAAATCATCATCACCATCTGAAGATATCAATTTTTAATTTAATGGGTTACAATTTATTTCATAAAACAGTTTCAAATTGCACATACATACGATTCAATTAAAAACAGTCATACTTAACAAACTTACCCACATAAAATAAAAAAAACTTACATAAAAAAAAGATAAAACCTAAAACTAAAACAAATTACATAAAAAGTATCCAAGTTCCCGAAGATATGTATTTTGAATTTACTTAATTAAGTAAAGCTTAAGGTTTAACACGTAAACATATTGAGTTTTCGACTTTGTTAGTATAATAAATGGGTAAGAAAAAGTAGTAGGGGCAAACAGAGCATCGTCCCACTCGCAAAAATGGGACGTGTTTGTCGACACTTCCCTCACATTAAACTCGAATGGATAGCGTGCCTAAGCGCAACTTTCAGTTTCAGAGCGTCAAGTCATTTGTAAGAGAAGGCCCACAATAGTTCTCTTCTGTATGAGTGACTGCCACGTCTCGGGAAAATGGTGGAAATTGTATTATAGTTGGGGTGTGGCCCTCCCTTTGTACTCCCACAATGAGGCTATTGTGACTCCGGACAGATACTAATTTCAAATGTTTCTTTGTATATTCAACGCTCGAGGAAACAAAACTTATGAGAGGACCAAATAAATATTCCTTTTTTCGGTCGAATTTCCACCGTGGCGAGAATTCGCCGAGATATATTGCCCTGTTCAGTGTGTTTTATTTTTCTGGAAACTCTATTATGGCGGGCGGTTGTTTCTTATTTTTATTGCAATCTTAACACGTTCTGCGTTGAATGAAAATTGTAATTGATATATGGGTTTGTCTGCGTTCGGCTTTGCTTAGTGAAGTTTTAAGTGCTTAATCTAAGATTCGAACTTGAAAAGATCTTCACCGGTCTGATAAAAGAATGAAACCTATTTAATGATAAATCTAGAATATTAGAAAATGTATTGGCTATTTTTAATTATTTAAAAAAAATTAATTTTAATTTTTTTTTGTTCCATCATCGAGACAACGAAAAAAAATGTACATTGAATTAAAGTATTTTAAGTTATTGTGGATTCTCGTGGAGCAAACTCATGCGTTGCTAAGTAGGTAACAAGGTTCTGATGTAGTTTGGTTGCAAGTGTGTGCGTGCCACTGTGTAAGCACACGGATTGGTGTAGTTTGACCGGCCTCACTTCGTTGTTCGCAGCACTCTACCTTTATTTTTTATTTGATCTGAGCAAAACGTTTGCTCAGCAGTTTATGAACACGACTGTACTTAGGGCTCCAAAGGATTAACACGGACATCATACCTGCCTATAAAAGGTTCTGTTAACATTCACATGTTTCCACAAAGGCCATTTCATGCTATCTACGTGTCGGCATACGTTAACGACTAATTTACAACTCTTTACAAACAGTCTGCGACAAAAATGCCCGACACTTTGAACCAACAGCCAACAAACGGAGTCCACAGTTTTGTCGCTCACCGTAGGAATGTACCCTTTAACCGCGGTCCAAATGAAATCATAAAAGGCCCGTTGAAAAATAAAAAATATAATTAAATAAACATGAAAACAGAAATGTGCGTGGGACTCGCAATTTTCGCAATTACAAAACAAAGAACGAAGGCAAAATATAATAAATTGCCGCGTAAATCAGCCAAGGGACAATGAAAAAAATGTATGTCTTGTTCCCGAGTAAATAAAGCGAACGAAATAATCCAACCTGCTCTGCTATCGATTATTAATTAGTGAACTGATTTTTTACGCTATTGAGGCTAACGATGTCTTAGTAGGTATTTTTCTGCTTCTTTGGATGGTCTACATTTGAATCGTTAGTGTCGTTTTTTTTATGGTATAGGGGGCAAACAAGCAGACGGATCGCCTGATGGTGAGTGATTACCGTCGCCCATGGACACCTGCAACACCAGAAGAGTCACAAGTGCGTTGCCGGCCTTTAAGGTAGGAGTACGCTCTTTTATTGAAAGCTTGAAGGTTATATCGGTCTGGGAATACCGTAGGCGATAGTTCATTCCAGAGTTTTTCGTTTAGTGTAATGAAATCAGACTAATCGTCTAGCATGTATGACCTCATCATTTTCGATGACGGCAATTCAGTGCTGTCATGCGTGGCCAGGAAAGTTTTTAAAAGTACCGTAAGTATATTCGGTCTAAACCTTATTAGAAGAGCGCATAAACCGTCATTTATAGAATAGTTTTTTAGGGTTCCGGAGCCAAAATGGCAAAAACGGAACCCTTATAGTTTCGCCATGTCTGTCTGTCTGTCTGTCCGTCTGTCTGTCTGTCTGTCTGTCCGTCCGCGGCTTTGCTCAGAGACTATCAATGCTAGAAAGCTGTAATTTTGCACGGATATATAGGTAAACTATGCCGACAAAATAGTACAGTTAAAAATTCAAAAACAATTTTTTTAGGGTACCTCCCATAGACGTAAAGTGGCGGTGATATTTTTTTTCTCATCCAACCCTATAGTGTGGGGTATCGTTGGATAGGTATTTTAAAATCATTAGGGGTTTACTACAACGATTTTTCGATTCAGTAATTTGTTTGCGAAATATTCAACTTTAAAATGCAAATTTTCATTAAAATCGAGCGTCCCCCCCCCTCCCTAAAATAAAGCGGTGGGTTGAAAAATTTGAAAAAATTCAGGATGATAGTCAGTATATCAAACTTTCAAGGAAAACTATAACGGCTAAGTTTGCTTGAGAATTATTAGTAGTTTATGAGTGAATAGCAGCGTAAGGTATAAAATATACCTACCTAAACTTGGAAGATTCCGTATAAAATACGAATTCCTTAGAAAAATATTACTTAATTTTTTCGTAATGGCTACGGAACCCTATTTTGGGCGTGTCCGACACGCTCTTGGCCGGTTTTTAAGAATTACCGTCATTGAAACTGATGAGGTCTACATTTTGGACGATGAGTCTGATCAGCTAAATTGTATGTATACGCGTCAGAGGGCTTAGGTCTTTCTTTGGGTTATTGGCGCTTTACGTCTAATGCCGTGAGCCACTCTTTCTATTATTTGAGCACGTGTATCCTAAGATAATTAATCCTCACCCAAATTTCGCTATCATAATTACCTACTACATACAAGAGTAAGTAGTTACTTTAATAGGTTACTAGGCTATAAGATTACGTCAAAAAGGATCGACTAACTAACTATTATTTTTTCGTATTTCTCTGAACGGATATCTTAACGTTTTCTGATATTAATTTTAGCCGTCGATCTACTCCTGTTTGCAAAGGCATCGAGCCAAAGTAAACCAAATATGTGATATTAGGCACTACGATACTACTCCTTCAGAAACACAATTATATTTATTATATACCAGATTCAAAGATGTATTAATATATTTAGGTATCTACTCGTAGGCATTTAGCATACCTATCTTAAAAAAATATCTTCCTGTTATGTAAAACGTTTTGCTTAAAACGCTATTTATGTAGATTTGGAAAATGTTAATTACCTTCGAAAGGTATATGTATATTCAGCATTTTTGCAATGTTTTTTCTCTCAGTAGCATTTCGGTAACTAACTAAAAGATACCTAATGATGATATCAGGTGATGAGCGTGATCAAAACTATTTGCCCTTTCTCTTTCCGTTGTGCTAAATATGGGATGGTGGTGGTGATGATGGTTTAAATGAGCCATCGAAGTATTCACTCGAAACAACAATTTATTGAGTTTTAAGAAATAATTGCTTTTACCTGGCTTGATTAAACGTGCTTTAAAAATAACAATTTGTTGCAAAGCCAAAAAAATTGTTAGTCGTTTTAATGTAAATTTTAATTTACACTGTTTACTCTTGCCGTCCTGGTGAATTAGTTGACAACTGAACGCTTTCAGAATAATTATTTTGTTTTGTCGCCCAAGTTTCAGTCAAAATTCAACCTTGAACAAGAATTAGCCATTTTCTCTTTCAACTCAATTCATAATTGGACCAATGGCTTTATTTATTTCTGTAAGTTTAAATTCATAAACGAAATGGGATTATTATATTTCTTTGGATCAGTGAACAGCTGAAAAAATACTACATTCATATACATAATACATACTTAGTTTCAAGTTGGGGTTCAGCTACAAAAAATAGCATCTTAACAATTTCAGCCGTATTTGGCACACATAATTGGTACAGTCAAGTGTAAAAATATGAACTTATTCAACGTTTTAGAAAATGTAAAGTCAGCTGCAGAGAAAGGGTACCCCCCTGTAATGGCGGTAGTATGGATACCGCCGTTACAGGAGGGTACCTTTTCTCTGCAGCTGACTGTACCACTGACTCTTATTCCAACGTAATAAGGCCGTGGTAACATATTTATGAGTGGTTCGAATAGATACTTATTTTTGCATTTGACTGTACAATTAGTTCATTGTTCCCGCTGCTAAACATGACATTGTTTGGCGTAGCTTTATTATTTGGCTTAGGTAAAAATAAAACCAACTTACAGATATTATTAAAAACAGTATTGAGTTCCGAAGGAAAACCTCTAACATTCCGACCATGTGTCACAAAGAAAGTCGCAAGTTTTGTTCGGCAAAGTTGTGTCTTTACGTTCAAAAAACTTTGCCTCCTTTTGTTATAGTTTAGTTCCCTACATTTTTTGTTGCTGCGATACTGTGAGCGAAAGTTGGAAACAGTTTCAAGGCTCTTTCGTAGGTAAATAAGAAATGATATTGAGATTAATATTAGATTTGCGGCTTTCACGCTTTACTAACATCATGAGAAAGTATCTTTTTGGGTTCTTATTTTTTTTATGCGTCTGAATGGCAAACGAGCTAGTGGATCTCGTAATGGTTAGAGATCACCACCGCCCATAAACATCTGCAACGCCAGAGGTATTGCAGATGCGTCGCCAATCTAGAGGCCTAAGATGGGATACCTCAAGTGCCAGTAATTTCACCAGCTGTCTTACTCTCTACGCCGAAACACAACAGTGCAAGCACTGCTGCTTCACGGCAGGATCAAAAAAGAGCACATGTAATTGTAACAGAGGCATATTAAGTGTACCAGAAATACTTATTCACGAATCAATTTGCATTTTCCGTCCCATAAGTGCTCATTGATTCAATATCCTTCAAATCGCGTAGATAGTAAATGCGGGAAGCAAATCTTTGCATTAGCTTTCCCAATACGACTTATATCCTCCGGCATAGAATTCATATGAAGAAATATGACTATACCTGGTTTGGATAGGTATTTAGCTAAATGTACACAAACTTCAGCTTTAGTACATTCAATAATTTTAAACATTTCACTTATCTATCGTTGTAATATTTACAAACAAGATTAGTGTATTTCAATATAGAAATGTAAATGTGTAGATAGTTTTATGGCGGTATTTCAATATTTTCAACCGGTGAAATTACTGGCACTTGAGGTATTCCAACTTAGGCCTCTAGGTTGGCAACGCATCTGCAATACCCCTGGTGTTGCAGATGTTTATGGGCGGTGGTGATCTCTTACCACCAGGAGACCCGCTTGCTCGTTTGCTTTCCAGTCGAATAAAAAAAAATTAAGACACCAAGCGATGTTGTTTTGTTTACACTTAGCTTAATCCAAACCAAGTATACTTACTTAAACTACACACATAAAAACGCACCACTTCTTGAATATATCGTAATATATAAAATGGGCTTCCTGGTTGTCTACGCATTAACACGCAACCCAAATCTTTGGGTATGAAAACTTTATAATACCTACTAAAATTTTGTAAAAAGGTTCTCCTTGAGACACAGACGAAACAAGACCAAATTTTTCAAAATTTCCACTTTAATTTACATAGCCGTAAACCATTATCAAAGAAGCCAAAATAGCTCACAAGATTTTTGTTCGCTGATGTAAATGGTTAGGACATAATTAACAAAAGAACTAAAAACCGTTGAGGAAGAAAATTTTTTTGACTGGTCATCGCACATCAAAAAATGGAATGCCAGAAAGCTAGGAGAAAACACTGAGGATGCCTTTATCAGACGCGAGTTTCCGGCGGTCATGATTTGGCACAGAATAAAACTCAAGAAATATAGAAAAATCTAATGAAAACTACCTCGACCAGAAACAGTAACTGCAAACTGTTCTTTGCAACAACGAATTATTGTATCTTTTTTGTTACTGTATACATTATTTATATAATTTATTGAATCAGGCGTTACTTTGCGGAGGTCCATATCAATGAACTAAAATAATTTCTTTGCTCACCCGCGACCTTAAGAGGTCTATGGACCTTAAGAGGTAAGCTAAGTCTATGCAAATTATGCGTGTTCATGCAGTTCCTCCACCTCCACACTGTACGAACACACACAAATTACACAAACCCATCTATCACCACCACCACAACTCACTGACGCGTTTCGAACTCAACCAGAGCTCATCCTAATTTGTGTGATGTAATTTATGAATGACCCCCCATTGGATCCGGATTATTATTCTTTGTAACCACATTAAACCAAGTACAGGTGAGACTTTGCGTTTAACTTTTAAGGTAACTTTCAGACGTTTCGGGAGACTTTCTAAAACTGAAAACTTGGCTGGAAATATTTAAAGTTGAATAAAATGTCACTTTCACGAGCTTCGGGATAAATTTATGATGCTCGAAGTTGCTTTATGTACTCTAACGCAACTCAAAAAGGTTTTGGTGAACTGTGATGTTACATATTTAATGTCTTCAATGTATAATCACGTTTGGTTTCTTTTTAAAAATATGACTACTTTTAATTTCATTTTTTTTTCATACAAATTAAATATAATTTTCAATGTTAATGATAAATTGACGGTACATCAAAAATATTTATTTTCGAAAAGTCAATAAATGTCAAAAATTATTTCAACCAGCGCGGCAGCGCAAGTGTCGTAGTGATGCTACATGAATCATCTGTAAAAGATTTCAAGGCCTATTATTATTGTTATAATCAAATGACAGCACTAAGGATCCCTTTGGGTTCGGAACTCTAAAAACATTGGATATCCTAAGACCAAGTGAACTTTTCCCATCAATAAACTAGTAAAGTACAATTTCCTACGATTATTCGATAAGGGCTCTTATTCAATGGCAAAGTTAAATTTGTAGTACTATACTGATACCACAAAAGACTTTTCTCGGTGGCTAACTCTATTTCCTTAATCATTACTCTTTGTAACCGTAACGTAAAGGCTTTAGATAAAGTCTTAGATAAATATTATAGAGTTCAATAGACAAGAAAGGTAGCTTTCTCTTGGGACAAAATATTAGAATATGATTTTTTGAATTGCGCAATTTCAAAATTTACTTCTAACATATTTTTATTAGCCCACTTTCTATCACAAGCGAACGGAAAAACATTTTAGCTACTTTACATATTATGACAGTTATAAAGGTTTGAAATGAAGTTCCGGGATTCCGCAAAAAAATCCGTGGGAAATCCCGGAAATTTAGCACACCAAGGTTACATTAGTAAAAATATAATATATATTTACACTAGCTTTTTCCCGCGACTTTGCCCGCGTGGAATTCTGTTATCGCGCGCATTTCCCTCAGGATTTTTTCTGGGATAACCCTATTATCACTCTCTGGCCCATAAACTATCTCTATGCCAAAAATTACGTCGATCTGTCGCTCCGGTTCGTCGTGAAAGAAGGACAAACATACAAATACACAAACACACACACTCGAATTATATAATTTATACTATTTGTATAGGTATGGACTCACAAACTTCTATAAACTGGAGTCGATACGTTTAATGTCAGGATACTCGTAATAAAATATTCAATTTTTCATTCAATTATTTCAGAGAATTTTCGTCGACGAAAATTGTTACTGCAAAAATAATAATTTTACGTGGAAAACCAATAACTGTGCGCAACGTCACCGGAAGGTATTTTACATGAAACTTTTGGATTTTACTGACATTATTTTTATTTAGCTTGCATGAAATAATTTATGAACATAATTTTACCTTGGGTAGATTAAATACCCAATACAAGTTGTGAATAATTATGGATTTTTTTACAAAAATGTTAAAACAAATGAGGGCGCAACTTTGTTTGTCACTGTCACGTTTTTGAGAAATGCTTGAATATGGCAAAATTTTACTAGAAATGAAATTACATTAATAATCCTACATGTACAGTCGAACCATTCGATTTCTGGACCACCATAAAACGTTCTTAGAAAGAAAAAAGAAAGAAACACACACACTAAGTGCACTAAGTTCTTACACTAAGAGTCATTATGTACTCCCTTGTCAATATGTCACTATGACTTTTTTAACGAAAGGGTTCCACAGTGTGTCACGATTCAGTTGGTTCGATAGTACTGTTAGCGCCGTAATAATTCCTACAGGTAAAACAATCAGTTGTGCTATTTGTGATGGAAGTCAATAAATAACATTGTATCTAGATCTGTTTTGAAAAACTATACCTACCGCGTATTTTGAAATAAGAGTTAGGCCACTAGTGTCTTAGCGAAACTAACTGCCTTTGACTTGCTTAATATCCCCTTAAAGTTAATGGAAATCAAAATTAATATGTTGTATGAGTAAAATGTTCGATAGTAAAATATCTATTAAATCGACAACATCGATAGCTTGCAACAAGATAATATTAAGTATTAGATTTAACTCGGTGACGTTCAATTACTATACACACTTCTATCTAACAATGTTTCGGCTAATAACGTAATTATCATAAACAATTTAGCTAACATCAAACCAGATGGCCGTTGTAAAGCATAATGTTTAAATGACCATAACAATCGTTTAGCACAATTATATTTGTCGTTTATTGTAAGTGAAAATTAGCAAAATTAATTGTTTGGAACATTACACTCTCGACTACTATCAAGACAAGTACTAACTAGTAAGTACTATCTAGTGCAAGACTTATAAAGGCATACTAGTATTGTTTTATTTATTTAAATGCGGTACATAAATGTAGGCGTTGACTTCTCAAAACAGGATCAACGAAAGCTTTGACGTTAAATTTAGAAGAAATGGAAAACCACGGGCAGCATTTAGAGCTTACTTTTGCTGTCTGAAAAGAAGGAACTGCGTATTTTTATTACAAAAAATACTTATTTATAGAACATAATCTTGTATATTTTTTGTGCTTGACGTGTATCGAGTAAATTGTTTCTCCGTATTTTATAATGACGATTCGTACCTAAATAAGTCGCAAAGAAAAACTTGAGACATTATAGAACGAATATTGTATTATTAAAAGAACATTTGTGCTAATTTAACGCTGTATATAATTAAGCCGGGAGACGAAGCGTTGGCAGGCCTCCCACCAGGTGGACTGACGACATCGTGAGAGTTGCGGGAAACCGGTGGATGCAAGTGGCGAGTTGTCTTTAATTGTGACGTTCTAAGGGGGAGGCCTTTGTCCAGTTGTAGACGTTTTCCAGCTGACGATGATGATTGTTAAGTTTATGGATTTTAAACTTGTACATTTTTAGTTTAATTTCTAGTCATCAGGCCTGCGACATTGGGAACTTCCCAAGACGATCCCATGGGGTAGGGATGGGATATAGATTTAGAGATGGACAGTAGGTACGCAAACATTTCCGTGGGTCAGGGAGCATTTATTGCATAAATTTTATTCTAATAGAGCATAAAGGCTTATGGGAACGGAAGCGATACCATGTCCTAGGTACCGCTCTGCTTTCAGAGCATGACATTAGTGCGTGTGAGCTAACTTTGAGGGCGGCCAGGCGTAAGCTTGCCTTCGGAATCCAAAAGCTTAGGTCAATTGATCTGAAATGTATATTGCAAAATCATAATCCATACTAATATTATAAATGCGAAAGTGTGTGTGTTTGTATGTTTGTCCGTCTTTCATGTCGAAACGGAGCGACGGCTCGATGTGATTTTTGATATATAGTTTATGAGCCAGAGAGTGACATAGGCTACTTTTAATCCCAAAAAATCCACAGTTCCCGAGAGAACAGCGCGCGATAACCGAATACCACGCAGGCTGAGCCGCGGGCAAAAGCTAGTTTATTTATAAATCAACGAAATTTACCGCATTACAGTTAATAAATATGCGATTTCTTGATTTTTCTATGTACTTAAGCTTCTGATTGATTTCGGTATCCTTAAAAACTTTTTTAAACGCGCGGTTTTTGCCCTAATGTAAGTGTTGTTCCATAAGGGATTCCCTTGAATCCGGAACAGTCCGGCCCCTCTTTCATCCGCGTTTGTCGCATAATTGGTTTTGGAAATTCCCGGAATTTCACCCCGGGGATTGATGGATTGTTTCCTACAAGTTTGTCTTTGGCAAATTGTTAATTATGCTGATTTCAGCGCGAACATTAAATTAATTTATGAAGGGGAATCGCGCCTAGTTAGTTTAGATACAACGTTTAAATGACTATTAATGGTTCTAAATTAAGTTTCTTTTGAAATTTGTAGCTAAGGTGCACAGTGTGGAATCCAGAGCATGGTGAAAGAGGGTTGGTACACGAGCAAGGTGTTATCAGATAGAGAGTATGTAAATGAACACCCCCTTGTTTGATATGTCCCTTGTGCAGGGAAATGAGTGAAATGAACACATGGAGTGTTCAAAGCCTCAATAAAGAAATGAAAACGAAAAAAAAAAGAAAGTGAGCATCCCTACCCTTGGATACGTAACAACGAACGTGCGTGTATGCTTGCTTGAATGTGTAAGTGTGCATGGGTGCATGCGTATGTGCATGTGTGTGTCTTTGTCCATGTCCAAGAGACTGGGACGCATGTAAAATCTTCAAATCTCAACCGCAAGTCTAGACTACAATGAGATTTTGAACGGGAGTTCGTTATTATAGAAAGAGAGAGAGAGAGAGAGAGAGAGAGAGAGATGAAATAATGAAGATCACGATGAAAATATTTGACAGCTTCTATAGATTTTTTTTTATGTTACAGAGGCCAGATAAACGAACTAGAGGGTCACCTGATGTTAAGTGATCACCACTGTCCATAGACACACTACCAAAAGGCAAACACCTAAAAAAAAAAAAACCTTAATCCTGGACTTTCAATACCGAAAACTACCAGACCTAATGGTTCATGCAAGCGAAGCCGCGGGAAGAGGCTAATATTTAAATAAAGGACGTGTCGTGAATAAATTCAAGCTAACAATATTTGTATATTCGCGGACATTGCGAACATAAATCATGATCTTCGCGATAGCGTGCTGTGAATGTATTTTTATAGACTGTTTTTGTAAATTTACTTTTCGGCTAAACTGTGTTTTGTTCATTAAAAATTGGGGTCATCGCCAAAACTAGGGCAGCCATCACAGGGTATAAAGGTAGTTAATTGGACTGCCAATGCTGATGATTCTAATAACGACAGTTAGAAAAATCTGTGCACTAAAATATTTTATTAAGGACGTGGTGATCTAGTGGTTTGATCTATGGCCCTTCAAGCAGGGGATCAAACCCGTACTCACATCATTGAGTTTTTTGAAACAGAGTGCAAAATTACTTTTCCAATTTACAACGAGCCTTTCGGTAAAGGAAAATATCGTGACCTGCACAAACCTGTAAAGTACTCAATGGCGTGTGCGTAGATCTCAATCTGCACTGCGCCCGTGTGACAACTACGACCCAAGCCGTTTCAATCTGAGAGGTGACCTCTGCCCAACAGTGGGACTTATATTGGCCGAGATGCGTTATGTGCGAAAATATTTTAGCGCGGTTTTCCGCTACCATTTTAGTTCGTTTTTTTTCCATAGGTTCCAAGCGAAACATTGTTTTAGCTGCTGCCTGTGAGGTAAGTCCATTTGGTGCGTAGGTACGAGTACCTACCTATTTCATTGTTGTAGTATATATTTTTAGCCGCTCTCATTAAAACATTATAATACTATGCCTGGCCGCAACGTATACATAAATACTACACTTTAACGAAATGAAGAGTCTCAAGGGATCATTAACGCGAAGTCACAACCGCTGAACTCGTCTTGAGTGCTTGGTCTGTTCCACATGACACCTTTTAATTTTTAAGAAAAATTCAATTTCTAGTTAATAAAAAATAGGGTATCTTTTTGTTAATATGGATGTTGAGGCGGCAGTATAATCTTCATCCCATAAAGATACGTTAAATCTTAACACAAAAAAAACGTGTCTGGGTTTTACAAAAACTTACTTAATGTAAACAATCAACCGTCAGTGTACCGTTTACTTTCTGATTTATTTAGATAAAAACAGGATCTCAAGAGTCAAATTCGTCTTTTCAAGCAACAAGAGTTCTAATAATAATAATAAACATAATCACCAGGCTATAGTAATTAATACTGCCCATAGAATTTGACAGAGTCTCTAGATTTAGATGGTGAAGTAATCAGGCAGGTTCATGATACGGTAGCTGTGTGTTTTTTATTTTATTTTTTTAACTAGGTATAATTTTTTCAAAATAAGTTCATTGGAGCGGAAATATTAGGCTCTATTATTTGTGGATAGTGATTTTCTACACGAGAAACTAAGTGAAACACTTTTTTAGTGTTTTGTCCAATAGGTACTTCCAGTATTATGATACTATAACTGTCATTTATAGTGCCGGTATTAAGTGGAATAAACCTCTTTGTTTGCCTCAGTCAACCCTCAAAACGCAAGCGCTCATTAAGGAGTGATTTTCAGAAATACAATGCTTTTCGTTTGACCTTTAAACAAAGGTCAGGTGAGTCCCAAGAGTAATCTGCAAGTCGTTGTATGATGAATTGTGCTTAAAACTGACTGTGTATATAAATTACCCGAGTGACAAAAATACATATACTGAACAAGTAAATAAAATAAATAAACAAATGTATTGTATTTTGTACAAATAATATAACGGGACACTTGACACCAATTAACCTAGTCCCGAAATAAACAAAGCTTGTGTTATTAATACAAGTCTAAGGATTAACAGACAGATGCATGCTCTAATACATATTAAACGCCCAAGACTCGAGAACAACATTCGTATTTTTAATAAAAATATCTGCCCCGACCGGGGATCGAATACGGGACCTCAAGCTTAGTCAGGTTATTTAACCACTGAACTATCCGGTCGTCCAAAGTTAAGCATTGTCAATACGTGTATCATTTTTTGTTGTGTTTCTAAATTCCTCTAGGTATTCTACGTTAATTTTTGTGGTGAAAATTTTAAACATCAAGTTCAAACTTATAGCTACTTATAATACGCTAACTAGGTGTTTAAATTTTACATTTCAAGAAAAGTATCATTAAATACTTAATGAAACTAAATATTTCCACGTTCCTGCTGCATTCAAGCGGAAGGGTCAATCTTAAGTTTGTCACCTAAAATCAGGTCATCTAAAGTCGTCTTGTTTACTGTATCGATATTTGAAATCGGAAAACTCCCAATTAATTGCTACTTAATAGGTATGGACACGAAAACTCCACTTTGAACAACGAATAATATATAAGTACAAGATATTGAAGTAAAGTCACCGACGTAGCTGAAAAAATATGCAAGTTGAGGTGGCGGGAGACATTGCTCGAAAAACAGGATAACCGTTGGGGGAGAAAAGTCTTCGAGTGGTAGGTAACCACAAACCGGAAGACGAAGCGACGACATCATGAGAATTTCGGGAAACCGGTGTATCCGGCGGTGGAAGGGGAGGCGTTTGTTCAGCAGTGGACGTCTTCCAGCTGATGACGATGATGATGAGAAGATATTGATAAGTTTCCAAATTTTACTTAAACCAATAGCCACACTCATAAGCATCCAATATTAGTTATGAACTTACATTTCATCGAATATAAGTTTTCAAAGTAGATAGTTCCCTGTTTATTATTTGACGTCTGTTGGTCGTTGGTTCCGGTAAAATCCTTAGTTGCTTCCTGTATTTGTATTTGTTTTGAAACACAAATACACACAGGGTAGAGGGGGCAGAAATATAATCATTAATCAACCAAGAATACCTACCTACACCTCCTGTGAGCAGACATTTGGAGATTGATTTTATTTAGTTGACACTGCCACAAGTACCGAATATGTTGACTTTTGGGCATTGGTATAAGGACGTATTTGTGTATTACGGGCACTCTTCCACATGGACAAAACTTGGGCGTATTATTTGAAAGCCAAGAAAAATTAGAAATGATTTCTTTTCTTTCTTTTTTCTATTCTTTTCTTAAACCGCCACCAATTATGATAAGATAAGATAAGATAAGCGATCATATGCGTCGTGTGACTGGAGAAGTTTCGAATGAGGCAGAGGTAACCTATTCGATTATATAAGATCTACCAGTTAGGTCGATCAAAAAAGGAACTGCAAGTCCCCAAGATTTAACTCCATCGTCAAGGCCACATGGAGAGAATCCGATGAAAACAAATAATTTAGGTTTGCCAAGTATAGAACATCCCTTGATGACCATGATTCTCAGTCGTGAGGGAACGATTAGACAGAAACAGAGAAACAAGATATAAGATCAACAGTTGGTCGCACAACGACATCTTTAATAATGTGTCCAACTATAGAAGTCACGTTCAAAGTTGTGTTTAAAGTAAGTAAGTAAAATCTCGTCCACTAAGAATAATTAATGGAACTTGTAGAACTTAAGACAACGAGACAGTTATACTTACACGCAAGAACTGATAACATGAAGTTAAAGTTGTAACCAGAAGCTTCAAAAGCAATTCATAATAGCATCTCTCATATTTATTTCTCTATAGCACGGCAAAACGTAGTGGGGAGTACATTTTTCCCACGCAACAACGCTTTTAATACAAATAAGCCGATAAAAAACGAGCAGAGTTCGTTGTTTCACACGAAAAATGCTTCTTTATATCCCTCGTTGCTTGGATAAATCGTATGCGGCCCCGTTTACATTATAAATAAAATCGGTATAAAAGAGTTTTGTGAGAGATTAAATAGACATTTCACTGGAAGTGTTACAGGCATTCGAGTGTGTTACTATTACAGGACCAGATTTATCACGCTATCAAAACGAGTAATAATTACCGCGTTTCAGCCACATTTGTACTGGTCGTGGTAGTTGACTGAGCGCAGGGTATTGCGTTAGTAGAGCAACGCGAGTCTTTCAAACTACCCGCACTTGATCGCGATTTTTATAGTCCATCACATAAACGCAACACTGACATCTTTATACTCGAGTGTGTGTTGCAAAAGATGACTAGACTCTACATAATCTTTGATTGTTGGCATTTTACAGAGGCTCGTCAATTTCACATAAATGTTTCCCACGCGGGATCAATGCAGGTCTTCATAGGTGACCCTACGATAATTGAAGTTCCCTTGATTTCCCGAGAATTCAGTTATCAGATCTTGACTTGGTGAAAAAGAATCTAATTGAAAGTATTCCTAGAAAAAAGGCATTTTCTAATCGGTTCTTAAATGACGGAGTTAAAAAAAAACAACCGCGTTGATGCTCGTAATCTCCTCCTATTTTAAAGTCAGTTAAAAATACTGCCGTACCTATTTCGATTAATTTGCAAGGCGAGTTTAGTACTTACTCTCTTCTAGTAAGTAAATGTATCACGAATTCCGCAGTAAATTAAAGAAGTACTATACGTTATCCAAGAGTGTGCCGATAGGAGCGAAGAATCCTCCAGATATTAATCATTCGTTCACATTGGATTTATTTTTGGGCTACAGAAGGAATATTGAATTAAATGGAATCACAAAATATGAGTAATGTTATTTAATTTGGTGTTCTATTATTTGCGGGATTATTGAAGAGTTTTAAGTGGAGATTTTGTGGAATATTGAGGAGTTATTTTTCAGATATTGATATCAAATTTCCTCCACTACCACACTTGTAATATCCACCCACGTCTGTATCACAGATTATAATTTCATGCAGATCTCGTCCTCCTTCAGTTCCATACAAATTAGATACGAGTACGTACCTACATAATATTGTCACACAAACCCAACAATCACAAACACTATAAATATATTTATGATGGTATGAATTTCAGCTGTCTATCTATTTTTGTCTATCAATTTAGGCTGTAACCTTGTGACTTAAAGCCAGACAGACGAACATTGCAGCGACATTAATAAGATTTATTGTTGTCTCATAAAATCATTTGGGTATGTAACCTTATAAACCTATCTCAGCAATGCCTAACCTGAGGCCGTATTGCCTAATGTTTTTGACACTCGTGATCGCAATCAAATGACATAATTTCGCATACAAAAGCTGTCATTTTATTGCGATCGCGAGTGTCAGAAACGTTAGGCAATAAGGCCTCTGTCCTTCTAATCCTATGATTCTGTAGTATAGCTACAAACCCTTAGTTCCCCTTAAGGTCTCTCTTACTACACCGTGTCATACTATGACCGTAATAGGAAAGAGTCAGGCAAAATATATTATTCTTTATATTGGAAAGTATGAGACTTTTATGCCCACTAGCACGTTTCATGCACATGGCGTCAAAAATGGGGAGGATACATTCTTATGGATATGACACGCCGTTTGACATCCGTAGTCCATGTCGCGTTACATTACATTGCATGCCTAATGCGCCTATTCTGCCTATAGTTTTTTTTCCTGAGTACGAGGCTGGTGAAAAGAAAATTTTGCAAAAAATGACACTTATGGTTTTTCTCCTTAAGGCGGCAGTATTATGGTCGTGGAATAATATATCGGTGAAGTGAATATAGAGACCTTCATCTGTCTATCCATCTTTAGCACTTTCTAGAAAGCTATAATTTTGCTTAGATACATATCCTCAATTTAGCGTGTTCGGTTTCATCATCATCATCATCATCATCATCATTATCATCATCAGCATCATTTAGTTGGAATTCGTCTACTGGTTGAAAAAAGGCCCCTAAGGGCCTAAAGTTCTAAAACTTCACAACATATGACAATGCGCTGATGCACGAGTGTCCATTTACACTCCCGCAACACTCAAAAAATTGTACGTTCAAGCTACCGGGCACTTAAGCATGCAAAAAAACATACAAATCAAATTCTTCGCACATTCATTACGAAACATGTAGGCACCAGAAATGGACAAAAAAACGCAAAACAATCAGCGGGGTGAAATCGAGCAAATTCATTTTGTTGTTAGAAAAAACGGTTCATGTGAAAAAGAATTGAATATTTTTGATTACGGAAAAATGTAAGGGAAATGGGAATGGAATCGCATTTTGTAAAACATTCGCTTCGATGATGTTCTGTTTACGCGTCCCGTTGAGGCCTAAATTATTTTGTAAATTGTGATATTATTTACAGAATATTCGTAATGTTGCTACATGTTAATATATCTGAGGCTTTAGTAGTAGGTGTCTAAAAATTTACTGATCACTCAAAAAACTGGTCAAGTGTATGTCGGACCAAACGAAGTGAAGGTTTTTCTAAAGTAAACGCCTAATATTCATGAATATGGGGTGATCATTGCTCATTATTTTAGTCTATGTAGATGTGATAGTTTTTCTTATCATCATCCAAGCCTATATACGTCCCACTGCTGGGCACAGACCTCCTCTCAGAACAAGAGGGCGTCATAGTTCCCACGCGGGCCCAGTGCGGATTGGGAACTTCACACGCACCATTTAATTGCTTTGCAGGTTTTTGCAGATATTCTCACGATGTTTTCCTCTGTGATTCCGCACATGAATTTCGAAAAATTCAGAGTTGCGAGCCGGGGTTTAAAACATAAGTCAAACTACTAGGCCACCACGGCTTTATTACATTTTTATTTTTAAGTAGGATTTATGTGTTTACATAAATACACGTCGATTTTTGATTAAAGTCCATCTTCATTTAAACTGTTTTAAATAAACCCTCAGCACTCCGAAATTGGCAACAAAGAACCTGTATTTATTTCTGAAGCATCATAATTCACAAGTCATCTAACTTTTTGCGTAGGCAGTAGGTAATAATCCTAAGAAATTCGAGCGCCAACTCGGTTGGCTGGACTCACATTTAATTTATAGCTAAGTAATTGACAATTGTAATACGATACTGGATGAATGAGTTGATATTTATAACTTATATCGAATCCAACGTTTATTGGCGACATTTTATGACTTTACTAGCTTTTGCCCGTTGCTTCGCCCGCGTGCAATTCGGTTATGGCACACTGTTTCCTCGGAAACTAGCCTAGCCTA
The DNA here is from genome assembly GCA_037349165.1 of Choristoneura rosaceana. Taxonomy (NCBI): domain Eukaryota; kingdom Metazoa; phylum Arthropoda; class Insecta; order Lepidoptera; family Tortricidae; genus Choristoneura; species Choristoneura rosaceana. The sequence goes on along the minus strand of JAZBNJ010000018.1, from coordinate 8,251,422 downwards.
GCCTATGTTACTCTCTGGCCCATAAACTGTCTCTATGCCCTAATTACGTCGATGCGTGGCTCCGTTTCGACGTGAAAGATGGTCAAAGATACAAAAACACACACACTTTCGCATTTATAATATTAGTATGGATATTGAGGCTACTCTGATTGTCGAAGGGTTGCTAAATCAGCTATGAATTAAGTATCTTATATTAGGGGTGTTCCAAGTGCGCCTTTTGGAACTAAGTAAAATAATAAGACGGTAAATCTTAGGCACACAAATCCTACTACTATTATGCAAAAGTGTGTGAGTATGTTGCTGTGTATGTTTGTTACTCCATCACGCTAAAACGGGAGGACGGATTTGGATGAAATTCGGCATGTAGATAACTGGATATCTCGAATAAAACTTAGGCTACTTTTTATCGCGATATTCCCACGGAATCGGGATAAAATCTCGAAATTTCAATACCTACCTGAGTCAAGATTCATTAAGCACGGTTGTTAATGCAACTTACGGTGTAAATTTGAGAAATTCCCGCGGGAATTTACTAAAATCCGGATATTTGAATTTAACTGCTGAAGCCAATACGCGTGCGAAGCCACGGGTAAAGTATAGTAATAAATAAAATCAAACATCATCGCTAACCAAAAATATGACTGTCGAACAATAATCTATTTTACTTCAGTCACTAATTCGATTTAATTTTTAATTTAGTTTGTAATATTTAGTATTATTTCTGCGTTTTGATTTATTTCTATCTTAATCAAATTTCTTTAATATTTTATAAATGTATAATTACAATACATTAATGTAAGTACCTACAATAGGTACCATAAATATAGGTCACATAAATAAATCGATACCTTGTATAAAAAGAATAATTTGATATTAATATTCCTTCAGATTCCTAACACGATAATTATCCGCTACCCTTAATAAATGCCTAACATAAAATACTCATTTACAAATACACATCAATTACACAAAAATAATGTAAATAAACGCTAAGCCTAACGCCCTCTCGGTGCTATAAAAAACCGTTTCGGAAGAAAAACGGCATTCTATCGATACAAATCTATACAAATGGTGCCATTAAAATGGGAATATTCGACGAAATCAATTTGGGATTCGCAATACAAATGTAAGCGTGTGAGAGTTTAATTTGTGAAATGATATGCGATAATAATGAGAGGTATTCTGTGTTCGGGGGTTTGCTGAAGTTCGGTATTTGATGGTCGGGATACTATTACGGAGTAGACGGAATGCAGTCTAGTGTTAATGTTTCATACGTTAGGGACCTATTTCTCTCTGCTAGAACATTTGACAGATAACACAAGTAAGTAGTTTGTATATCATCTTTACTTCTCTTCAGCTTATTCCCCGCTAAGTTTCTTACTTTAATTTAATAGGGATGATGACGCCATTAAAAAATAATTCGAAGGCACAACTCCTGTAAAAAAACGCTTTATTTTAACCCTGATAACCAGATTAATTTGCGATTCACTGTAAAATTAGATTTTTTGTTGCTTTAAAATAAATAAATAGTTAGTTGATTGAGTTGCCGGATAATGACGTCATAATTCGTTTTTGCCATTGAAACTTTATGGGAGAATTGTGTTTTGACAGCTCGTAAAAAGTACAACAGGTGATTGGTGGTGTCATCATCCCTATTGTCAATCATTCTGGAATGAAGCTGAGGCGAGCTGCCAGCTGCTATAGGCTGATGATGATGATGATGATAATGATGTTGGAATGAAGACTGTGCCTCGAGTAGACTCTGTAGAATCTGTGGAGAACAGCTGACTGGATGCAGAGACACAAAAAACAGGTTTCCAATATGCTCTCGAGCGTTTGCTGTGCGTGCGTGTATGCGTTTGCGAATATCTTAAGAGTAACCTAGGCTAATTTTTATTCCAATATTATAAAGCATTAGAATGTAACCTCTCCCCTTTCCTCCGTGGGTGCCGTAGAGCCCGGCTGAGGGATAATACCAAACCAAAAGATGGGCAGTATCGTCTTCTAGGTACGGAAACTTACATCCTATATACTATTCTTGCCAACCCCCTTGCCAAGCGTGGCGAGTATTGGCATATGCCCTTAATGATGAATCGAAGCAATTGGAACTGGACGGACGTCTACGGCTCATGTCCAGCAGAGGACTTCATAATGGCCGATATGATGACGATGTTAATCAGGATGTATGCATTTAAAACTCCGCGGGTCTACAGACATGGCAATTTGTATGGGTGTTTTTTAGGCAACTATGATATGTCATTTTCGGGAATTTTAAAGCCAATTTAGTAAAATCTCAAAATTTAAAACAAAGAACCGTAGGTACGTAATAGCTGGTATTTAATAAAATATAAATCATCTCGTAATGCTTCAAATAAAACAAAACAAAACAAAGTTTTTGTAATACTGCGACAATGGAAGAAACTTTGTATTAATGCCAACTATAAAAGTGTTTGCGCAGTCAAAATCTTTTATCTTATTCAGGCTTTTCTAAATTGAATAGAATTTGTCAGTGTCTATTTTACTTCATAAATTTGAGACATTATTGTTAAAGTTTATTTGCTTAATAAGCGATTTCAATTTGAACTTAAGGTATAATATTCTTATAGTTATTTTCTTGAAAGTTCAAATAACTCTGAAATACAGTACTAATTTTCATGTCCCAAAGAAATATTTTGTTAGGATTCTAATATATGATATTATCACATTTTATCATTTTTAAGAATCCTTCGTTCGAGATTGAGCTTTTTTCTATCCTTATTCATATAATTTATGCCACGCCATGACTATGCCAAATTTAAAGTTTATGACAATCTTACAGTCTCAGAAAAAACAATTGATTTAGTTTTGAAATAAGGACCTAAAGTTTGAAAGAAATTGATTACAGATTTGACTTTATCCTTCGAGTTGCGAAGTTACACAATGATCAATTACTTTTCCTATCGCATCAATAGTACACAAGATCGATTGAGTTCAAATGGAAAAACTGCCACTGGTATCTATCTGAATTTAAGAAAGAACATAACATCATGGGTCGGGAAAAGTCGGTTTGTATTTTAAATAATTTATTGAATCAGGCGTTACTTTGCGGAGGTCCATATCAATGTACAGACAGAGTCTAACAACTGGTAGCATGGTGTACAGTTGTGTCACTCTGAAGATGAGCTCTGGTGTTGTGGTGGTGGTCATAGATGGGTTTGTGTAATTTGTGTGTGTTCTTACAGTGTGGAGGTGGAGGAACTGCATGAACACGCATAATTTGCATAGACTTAGCTATCTTAAGGTCGCGGGTGAGCAAAGAAATTCTTTTAGTTCATTGGTTTGTATTTTGATGTGTTAATTAACTTGTAATAAAATGTCTTTGAGTGCACTGTTTTCTGCAACCTGCTGGTTGTGATGCCTCAAATAAAGTCGAAGCCATTTTTGAAAAAGTGTAGCAATATCGTTATGTAAGTGGTTGAGAATAAAACAAATTTAGTAGATTACATCTCTAAGTAACTTAAACTTCAACACTAGCGACCTATTACTGGCAATTTGTACCATTAGTTGTGATGTGGTTTTAGACTATGGGGTTTTTCTGCGCGTAAGGTATAAGGTCATTTTTGGCGTACCTACGCGTTTTCACGCGCGCCAAATTTAACCGAACGCCTCTGTACGTACACTCATTCCTGCGTATTCAAAGCTCAAAGAAAACAGAACCGCACCGGTACGCGCACACATGCGTAAAAACTAGTTTTAACCGCCCTTAAACTTGAAGTTACTTAACACACTGTTTAATTTGTGTTTTTTTTGCAAGTCCCAGTGACAGAAGTTCATTCCACAAAATTAATAAATCAATATTATGTATATTTGTTACGTAGATAAATATGTATAAATCAAGAGCGGTGAATTATTTTTTCGCAAAAAAATTATGTTCCTTTAGTCTTCTTCAAGCGATTACGTCGCAGACTATCCACTATCGATAATGATCCTTTTAGAAGGACATCAATCTTTCTCCTCAAGACGTACCTACCTACTTTTGTTACTGTTGCTTTTTCTTCTAAAGGATTTTTTCATTTAAAGGCTGTAAAATGTAACAACACATACCTAATTCCTTTAAATTTAATTGATCACTACTTTTAGTAAGACACCCTTAAAAGTTTTTGTAAAAAGTGCTTTTATATTAAGTTGATGTTTTTGATGGCTTTATTTGCGTGATCGCCACAAATATAAATAAATATTGTAAGTGGATTTTTTTTAAAATATAGAATTACGACGAAAACATACATACCTACTTAGCTTCTCTTTAAAACACTTCTAACCATGACCAACCTCAAACCAAACCTATTTCATTGAAATAGGGTATCAAAATTGACGTTTTGTCGTGTAATCATATGGTTATAACCGTAGAGGCCAGCCAAGTGCTCGAACTTAATTAAGTTAAGAAATATTTGCTCCTACTACTGCTGGTTATATAATAGGATTACGTACGGGGACCAAGAGTAATTTATAGTTCCATATAAAAAGTACTTTGACTTGCACGTATTTTGAAAATCAACCTTTTTGCTTTTAGTAGCAAAGCCTAAAAATCTCAAAGTATCTTTATCATTCTGAAAACATAAACATTTACATCTTTCTTTAAAACTACCAACTTAATTCCAAAGTTAATAATGCCGTCGCCGCAATCCATCTTCTCCAAAATACACATCCAAAGTAACCTCTTATTTATTTCGTCCGACTGGAAAAAAACTGGCCAAAAAAATAGTAAACGGAATTGCGAGGAAGAAATCAAAAAGTTCCAAGCGACCACAGCGTGACGAGTTGAAAAATAAAATTATGCGAGAAGTTCGGTGTAACCCGAACGCCCCCGAAAAGGGAAAAACGGTGAGATCTCGGGTTTTCCAGACCAAAGTTTCTTTGGAGAAAATTTCGGGGTGTAAGTGATTTTGATAATGCGAGTTTTATTTTATAGTAAGGACCATCGTAAAAGACCCTCAGGTCACTGACGTAACCAAGCGAATTAGTTTGTTAAAGTGGCAATGGGCAGGCCATAGGTATTTTGTGAGTTACCCTTAATGTAACATTCCCTAGAATGCTTATTACAAGTAAATGCTTCAGGTCACTATAGTTAGTTTACTAGTAATTTCATTAAACGCTTACCTCTAGTAATAGCGTGAGACTTCTCTTCGAGTTTTTTTCATACACATCTGAAACAAAAGACAGCTAGTAAGTTTAATTCCAGTTAAGGTTAATAAATGATATCATACTAGGGTTGGCCGCAGACCGGGACATTTAAAAAAAAAGTAGTAAAGGTAGAAAAAAAAGGATCTTTTATTACAACAATAGGTAACTTTAAAGTTTTAGTCCTTGCTTAAACACAAGACAACTTTTAAAACAGTCATTCAATGCCAGCAACCCGCCAGTCGTTCTCTGGGCGTAGGTGTTTTTCGCTACAAGGTGGAAAATGCACGTTATGGGCTATGATATAGATTGGTCCGGGACGCCGGGACACCATGTTTCAAACCGGGATATGTCCCGGCGTACCGGGACGTATGGCAACCCTATATTATACATATTATAAAAAGTACCTATTCCTCATTAGTTCTGTAAATATGAAAAAAGTCTTGTACCTACGATAAGATTTAAAAATTGATTCCTACCCAATCAAAAATTAAAATCTGCAAAAAAGTGTCCAAAAAAGGCGGGTGTGATTTTAAATGGTTTATTATACACAAAGGCACAGCAAAATACGAAGAAAGAACAAACAAAAAATACCAGTATAATTATGATTACATTTGTTTAAAAATAAACAATAATTAATCTCCTGAGTCAAGCCCGGTTTTTCTGTTCCCAAGACTAACATTATTCGTATCAAAATGATACCACAATCAGAACAAACTCCTTTCAATTATACGCCCGTCTAATTCGTACCTAAAACTCCAGCCCATATAATGTTGTGAGCAAAGTTGTCTTTTGTAGGGTCACAGATGTTCGCATTATCTCTAACACGTTACAAGTTGAATGTAGGGGCATTTACACGGAGGTTTTAGTGTCGGAAAATACTTTGGGGAGAAGTACTTTTACTTTATTATTTTGTCCTTTGTTATAACCCTTACTCACTCGCAGCTTTCTTTCGTAAAGCATTAGATGTGGTAGTTTAATTGAAATACTGGGATGTTTTCAAATACTCATGTGAATTTAGAAATTCCAAACATTACATCGCGTTTTTTTTACTAGTCTGGAATAATGTTTTACTGCTATGCAAAGGACTTTCCTTCTGACCACACTTCTTTGTCCGGCGCAATGTCAGGCCATCCAAATCACAAATCGTTCCGCCATCTTCTCCTCGCTATTGTATGAAGAACTTCAGTGCAGCACACCATCTTGGCGTTTGAGATTTAGATAGAGATACATAGTATTCCAAAGATTCAGCTATTATAAAATTATAATCCAAATACATTAAACCTGAATAGAAAGAAAGATCAAGAATGGAACAACTTTGTTATAGAAAAAACTGCATGCATGTTTGGTATAAATTGTAATACTGGACTTATATTTTGTAACGTGAAACAGAAATTCAACAACATAGTATTTCAAAGTAAATACTATCAAGTATTTCGACTTACTCTAACACTTGGCCCTAGTTAAATCTTTGCTCCAAAACATCTACACAAGTTTCTCTAATTGGAAAACTTGAAAAGGTGTGCGATATGGAACAATTGAATTTGCCCTTCCCCTGTTAGCGAGTTGGGCCTTTGTTGGACTTTTACGGTACATTGATACCGAGAAAAGCAAATAACGGTGGTTTTTTTTTATACACTCGTATAGCAATGGGGAATGGATGAAAATTTTAGAAACACTTGAAACTTTTTTATCAATAGGAATGACCTTTCTAATTAACAGAAAAAAATATGAGATTATTAAGTAGGTAGCATCAATTAATAAAAAAAAAATAAAGATGAAACTGACATGAGCTTCTATTCTTGCACGCCGCACATGAAAAATAGGGTCGGTATTTCCATGTCAGTATTATTCGGCCCGGTAAAGAGTGTCGGACACCTGTCAAAACGATCGAGTCAAAGACACATAGATTCTTTTTTTGCGGTTGATAGCAGGTTTAGCACCAAGAACTTAATAGCTAGGTCCTCTGTTCATGGGTCGTAGATTACCGGTCGGTAAAACAATTCACCGATTACGAGCGTAACGCGTAGCAATGCGTGGGAGTGGGAGCGAATGTGTACCCAACGTGTGTAGCTTGCTTTAACATAACCTTTAAGCAGACTATGATAAATCATAATATTTATGTTTTCTTAGTTGATTAATAGACGACTTAGGTAAAGGTTAGGTTCTACGGTAAATATAAGAAAATTGAAACGTACTAGGTACGGTCGAACAAATTGAATCATGACTCAGGGTGGAACCTTTTAATAATCAATATCACTATGATTTCCTTGACAAAAATATGAGATGTCATGACATTAGTAGCACAAAGGTTCTAGCTGGGTCATGATTCAATTTGTTCGACTGTACACGTTACACTGACTTACTCGCACTTAAGTAAGTAACTAGAAATACAGTTCCAGTGTCACCAGAATCCAGCAACGAACTATTCAAAATGTCTTCTGTCAACCGTCCACTGGCTCCACTGCTAAGCAATGAAATGGTTGATCTTTGATAAACTTAGGAGATACTAATAGGTATGAATATAACTTATCCTAAATAGGCTTCCGTTATTCCCTAGAATACCTATGTAATCATGTAATATTAAATTGGATGAACAAATAAACGAAACTAATCTAATTTGTTTTTCAGATCCAGTGGTAGATTATTTGCCGTACCTAACGTGCCCTTTGCAAGCCTCACGAGACTAAAGATGTTTTGACATTTGACTGAGTTGTTTAAAAAATGTTTAAAAAACTCATCCCTCGAAACGGATCAGTTCTTTTTGTGTATAGTGCTACGTCTACATTGATCGGCCGACCAATTTGCAGCCGGACCGCAAGCGACCTTTGCCAAGTAAATTGTCACAGACTTGAGATTAAGGCCGGATTACACATGCTTTATGCGCGACATTGTGACAGGAATTATGATTGTAGTAGACTTATGGCTTGTGGAACAACGTTGAGCGTTATGGTTTTATTTTTCTTTTCAACTGTTAGCTGTTTAGCTGTTGCATTTTTCTGTTTGTTTTCTCAATTAGCTACTCGAATCAAATAACCTATTCTCAAGCTCGAACTATGTTTTTTATATGTCATCAAAATAAACTACTTATTTATTACTTACTTTAGAGCAATGGTTCCCAACCAGTGGTCCGCAGAAACCAAAATATGGTCCGCAAACTCTTTCAAATTTTGCGGCCCATTGATTAAAGTTTATATTCGGATTGATTCACTTTATTTTTCTTGTAAGTAGTGGTACCTACCAACAATAATGTAAACAAAGTGGTCTTTGGTCTAGAGAAGGTTGTGAATCACTGCTTTAGAGCATAAACAGAATAAAAACCACTCATTGTTTGACTCCATGTCTCTTTTTTCTTAAAGTTCAGAAGTAATAATTATGGGTGTAGTCAAAGTTAGAAATTAAAACCATGTCTCAGTAAAGCGTCGACATAATCAAGTCATAGCGAAACCGAAAATGGAAGACAAGTAAAATGCAAATAACCTTTGCGAAACTCTTTCATTTGCTTTAGTGCAACCGGCATTCACTGTATCTCGCTATGCACAAGAAGCTGGATGCATCTAGCTTTGATTCGGTATTCTTTTAACAATACTGTGGCTGCATAACTCGATTTATTACTCAAGACTAGGCTTCCGAGTAGGTGTCTGCTTGACATACTGAGACTGCGTCGTGTGATGCCAAGTGAGAAATTAGTTTACTGTGGCTCTGTTCGTCTATGGTAATGGTATAACTAGTTAGAGCCTTGTCTGTTTGATAATTTTATTTGAACCGGATCCAAATAATATGCGTATAATTTAACTGAGTGTGCGACAAGCATAGAGAGAAAGAGGAAATTAAAAGAAATGACTATTGTCATAAAAAAAAAACACTGAGCTGCCTACTTTGTTAAGACTGCTTGACAATACATTTTGTCGGTTGCACATTTATTGTTTCAGATTCATCAGCTTCATAAAAATATATATTCCAAAGTCAAGCACATATTCACAGTAAAGTAGGTATAGGCACATAGGAATACAAAATTAAATAGTGGTTGAAAATGGAGGCGGGACAAAGAAAAAGGATTCTCTTGTTATTCAAATCAGTGACAAACTTTCGTCGCGAGTGCTCCCAAAGTTGGCTTCGCTTTTTTTTTAATTCACGTCTTGTTAAAACACTTTGTTTATTTTAAAAATGAAGATTTTCTGGATAAATCTTTTTTACAAGGTTTTATTTAGCTTCAACCAACCTATTTGTTTGAACTTCTAGTCGTTAAATTGAAGTCAAATTCGGTATTCACGTGCAGAGATAACAATAGTAGAATAAATCGAATAGTCGTATGAATCTCCCAATCCTAGATTCTTATTGACTGTAAAATAAATAGTACCTACCTACCATGCCAGCACATGGCACCGCAGCATCAAAATCGGACATCGGGTAACCAAGAACTGTTTATAAATTTACATTGACCAAGTGTGTCCTCTATATCAGCGGTTCTCAAACTTTTTGACGATAGAACTTTTCTCAGAAAACTACATTATTTTTCGGAATTCTCTTATCATGATGCACACAACTGCATCGAATTATCGGGAACTGATATAAGTAATAATGACATAATATGGCCTAAAAAAGTAAAAAAGTGTATTCCCTACATGTTTTTCTGTAATTGTTTGTTATATGTTGGTGTGCAATAAAGATTTATTGTATTATTGTATTGTATTATGTTATTACTTTTACCTACTGGGTACGAGGCAGTATTTATTTTATTACTAGCTTTTGCCCAAGACTTCGCCCGCGTGGAATTCGGTTATCGCGCGCTGTTCCCTCGGGAACTGTGCATTTTTCCGGGAAAAAAGTAGCATATGTCCCTTTCTGGCCCATAAACTATCTCTAAGTATGCCAAAAATCATGTCGATCCGTCACTCCGTTTCGACATGAAAGACGGACAAACACACACACACACTTTCGCATTTATAATATTAGTATGGAAGTATGGATGATGAATATTTTTTCAAAACTTCACTAAGTATAAAAAATATAAGAAAATAGTACGTTTGCAAAGCACTCGTGGTATCTTTTCTGAAATCTAGGACTCCTCGAAACACACTTTGAAAACAGGTGCCCTACATCAATGTTTAACAACGTCCAGTTCGGCCTTCCCAAATGCATTCTCATCTCAGCCAGCTCCCGTTGCAGCCAATACACTGAATAAACGATTCGAGTCTGAATATGCAAACAATGCAAATTCTTAACATTTCGGACAATACTACTGTGACACGCCGTAAATTTCGTTGCTGTTCATCGTGACTCAAAGGCTGTCGTGCAGGGATGTCATTCCCTTTGATTCCAGTTCGTGACTTTGATGACGACGTTTGATGGCCAGTTAGAATATCAAGATAGGTAAGGGTAAAATGTACTTACTACGAGTAGGTATTATACTATTTTTAACCCCCGACGCAAAAAGAGGGGTGTTATAAGTTTGACCGCTATGTGTGTCTGTAAGTCTGTGTGTCTGTCTGTGGCACCGTAGCTCTTAAACGGGTGGACCGATTTGAATGCGGTTTTTTTTATTTGATAGCATGTTTTCTAGCGATGGTTCTTAGACATGTTTTATCGAAATCGGTTCAGCCGTTTTTGAGATTTTGAACTTTAATGTGACAAAGTCGAGGGTTTTCCAACTTTTTGTTGGTTAGGTTATTACCTTCTTTACAAAACTTAATTTGTTTGCGTGTTTTTAGCAGAGAACGCAAAGCACCACCTGAATCAATTAGAGAAAGGCGTTTTGATTACAGTAACTTTGACCAGAAGTGAAGGATTTTCTCAACTTCTGGCAAATTCTAGGTGCGATAGTTTTTTGATTCTCGCTCAGCACAACTTTTTCCACCGTGTGCCATGCATCTTATCGTGGCGTCATTTTACGTAGGCAATTTGGGGCTGGACACTCGGACTATTATGGATACAATGGTATCCGTCTTTTATTTAAATCATAACGTTTTAAACTTTCGTGATTCTCACTCATAGTCAAAATGCTATAACACAGAAGAGAGAGTTTGAAGAACTCGCACTGCTAGGCAGACTTGACACCCTGCACTTCAGTCTACTCGTGACCACGGCAACTGTAACGTTGCCGAAACGTCAAGGTAAATGTTACCTGTGTAAAATAAAAATAGCGTGATAAGTCCCGTATATACCTAGTATTTATTTAAATCAATTATTGAAACCAAACTGAACTGATCGAGAGAGAACTTTAAAGGGTAGGTATGCATTAGTAGAAAATTATTGGGGTCAATCTTTTTCCACACTGCGAGACATCGAAATACATTTTATGACGCGACTTCAGGGCAGTATTTATTAGTGAAAATCAGTATTAACTGATTATGAAATTCTACTTGTTTATGTATGAATCATATTGTGCGTCCCAAGAGAAAAAACGTCCAATGAATTTCAATGTAGACAATGGACATAAATTGTACGTAAACATTTTTTATTTATTCAAAACTTTCGGTAAACCAGTAATCCCAGTCGTATGGAGTTATTTAATCATTTGCGGTACCAAATTTGTCTGCTATTTTCAGTTTAAAATATGTCATTGCTCAGACCAATGCTATCAAGTGTCAGCCTACATTCGCAAATTAAATTTAGCCTCGGGTTTCTAGGCCAACGTTAATATGAGGTTTATATAACACTGGAAATTATTAATCAGGTTTATCCCTGAAGCAGGTTACGTTAGGAGATGGCAACACTTAAATCACTCAGCCGAAAAATATGACAGCCAATGAGATCATTGTTTATTGGAAATGTAGTCCATCTTCTTTCCTTTTCAGTTTTAACACTTTTAGACAAAATGAAAAACAATTCAAATTTATTTGAAATAACTCATGACCAAATTTATGAAATTACACATCATAAAGTCTTAGACGAATTATGCATAATGTTAGGTTATGTTTAGGATAGCTTTTACTTCAATTGCACCTTCTTTTTATCTACTCCGTAGTCAAAATAAATATGTGACGCTAGCAGAAATATATCTAGATAAACAATAAGCTAATTGACTGTTCAGAGTTTTCTTGTAAGCCGACAAAGGAAAGTATTTTTGTTAAAACGATAGAGGTAAGTTTATTTACATATAGGTAAGATCCGATTGTTTGTCGTAAAGGAAAGTCGAAAGATGACAAACAAGCGAGGTCGTTAAACACAAACGATTCATCTCCAACTGCTCACTTCACACAATAAACTCTCACAACAAAACATACGCTTCATATTTTACGAGCACTTGTTTATGTCAACAAATTTACATACAAGTATCACAACAAAAGCTGTCAGCTTCCAATCGAAATAGTCGGATTTACTAGGCCTGAGTGAAGATATCGATAGAAAAATATCGATATAGTTTTAAAATAAAATAAACAATGTTAGATATTTTCGATTACTTGCGTAATTATTTACATTTTTATCGACACAACTGAGCATTAAATAGCTAGTAGCTATCTCTCTCAACGAATCAGCATAGATGTTGAAGGAAAAAAATGCTATTGGTCTATTGAGCACTAATCGGTACCATACCACAAAGGCCTTTGTTTAATTTAATTATGTTTAAAGTAATGTAGTGGTAGTGTTTGCATTTTGTGCTATGGTGAACACAATTGAGAGGGACGTGAAAATTACAAGCATAAGAGGCATTTTGTCACTGTCGCATGTCGTCCTCTGAGTAATAAACGCATGGTTGGTAGTTAATATAATCCCCCTGGCGTTGTGGATGTCTATGGATAGCTGTAATCACTAACATCAAATTTACAATTACATTTAGGAACCATGACGCAGATGAAAATATCGATATATACGTAAAAAATTAGATTTTGTTACGCGACCTAATCGATACCATGTAAAATATTATCGATACTTTTTTTATTTGCGCATCCCGGTTGACTGACACACCAAACGCTGGGGGCACAGCCCTAGATACCCGGCCCCCAATAACTTATAGATATGATTTATGGTAGCCCGCGGGCATCGAATTTTACGTACGAATAAACACCTTACGAGACCGTATGCCTGTCAGGGTTACCAATGTCTGAGATTTTTTTTTTTTACCTACAACAGCAAGCTAGACGGAATGAAAGATGATAAGCTATAGTTATATTAATAAGTACTCTATAGGTATTTAAATGTTTTACATTTATTTATTTTCCTGCGTAACGCCAAAATTACTCGTCCGATCAGTTCTCCACGCCCATAACTCCATAAAACAGATTGCTATACACCAGTGGTATCGGAAACAAGTGATTTTATTATTTTTTATAAACTATTATATAAACAGTGATCCGATTTTAATCATCGAATACCTAATGTATCTATCTATAAGCTATAAAATAAATATTAATTAAAAATAATGTACATTTTTGTTTATTAGCGATTACAAAAACCAATGCAGGTAACTAATAGTGCCAACCTTAAAGAAAGGCCCTAAGCAATTTGTTTAGCCAACCCTACCCCGCGTAATATGTTCGAAATCTTACATCTTTTCTTTATATTACTTGACAAAGGTAAACGTTGCCGTCAAAGGGTTTTCATATTATAAATATATCATGCTCCAACTTATGTCACCAGCTCCTAGCTCCGTATTTCAAAGATTTCGCTTGTCTTACCTACATCGAATTAACTCGACTAAAATACTTTTCTAGGTTCCCATACTCAAGAGTGTTCAAGAGGACGCTATTGCTATGACGATTATTATTATTATTTATAATAAACAGGCAGCTTATAGCTGATGCGTGCATATCATTGTTCACTTGTGTAATTGTCTTCAAATATATAATGCCACGATTATAGATAATGCCACGAGAGATGAAGTAAATAATTGCGCACACAGTTACAAAAAGAACTTTGCACAAAAGGAAATGGATGAAATGAATGACTAAATATCAAAATCCTGCCGTCATTACACGAAATATTGTAGCTGTATGAAATCATTCAACTCTCATAGCACTACCTACACCTGTCTGTACATCCCTTTGTCATAAAATGATATCTAAAGAACCGTGATAAGTAGATATTTAAGCTTTTATAACATCAAAATATATATATTTTTTGCATCAATCGAGCTGAACCGATACTCGCAATTCCTTGGTTTTTCACAAATAAAATTAAGTTAGGTATTGTTTTTGAGACTCTCAGGGGGCATTGAAGTCAAACATAGGGAAACACGACTCTCGTTGTATTCCCTAAGGAACAGAAAAAACTTGTGTGAAAACAGAAATAACAAAGGTAAATAGAAAAATGTATCTCGGGCTCGACTGAAACCACCCAATACACAAAATGTAAGTATATGTACGAGTATTACTTCAAAAACTTAAAGACAACCTTTTAGCACATGTTTGACATGTGACATGTGATAGTTAATAGAAAACTGAGGTTTTTTTTAGGAGGTCAATAATATGATTATTATTCACAAATTGTCTTTGTTAAACCACAATTAGGTACACCAAGTTACACCACAAAATTAAATATTACTATTCTCAAAGTTCAACTGTGTATCTAATAATAAACCACAAGCTAAATTTCAAATGACTGTCATTCAAAGAATCTAAAGGGACCCTGGTTTGAACTCACTACCCTTTAGTCCGGTCAAACCATTCGACACTCTTTTATGTTTTGAAACATAAAAAGCAACGTCAAAATAACCAAAGGTCATCCTCGTGTAATTTACGTAAAAGAAGCCGAAATGTTCTTAACATTTATTTTATCCTAATTGAAAAATTATGTGCCGGGGAAAGAGGCGTCTTGTCAGCCTTCTGGTCCCTGGTTTTATGTCCCGGAAAATTCCTGGCACAAACCGAACTGCTTTTTAGGGAGCCAGGTAACTTTACATAATAATATTTTATTTGATAAGTGAGACATCCCGGCATGCATGATGGAGGTCGGGGAGATATGGACTGGGAATGAATAGATTTGGTATTAAGCTGGAGTTTGAAATTGAATGTTGTGATTAGAAGTAAATGGTTGTTATTTAATTTTAAGCATTGTTAAAATGAGACATTCGATTCTATTCTTGGATGTTTAATATGTATTTAAGTATGTATTTATCTATGTATGTAAGTATGTTTATCCGTTGCCTAGTATCCATAGTACAAGCTTTGCTTAGTTTGGAACTAAGTCAATTGGTGTCAAGTGTCCCATGATATTTATTTATTTATGATATTTTATACCTATAGAGGGAAATAGAAACATTTATTTAGACATAAGTATTTGATATACATACAGAAAAATACGTGGAATAGTGTTGAATAAATCCGTATTTTTTTTTACTCTTTCAATAATTTATGAGCTTTTCGGTGAAGGAAAAGAATGTGAACAAATCTACATAACACCTAAGAAGTGTGGTGCAATTCTAAATCCGTACTCAACCAACGTGGGAACTACATCTCATTTCGACTGTGTATGTGTTACTCTTTCACGCTAAAATGGCTGGAAGGATCAGAATTATTTTTTTTATGTAAATAACTGGTCATCTGGAATAACACATAGGGTATCTTTATCTCGATATTCCTACGGGATAGCGATAAATTCATTCACTAGGTATGGAGTCACGACATTTGGCACTGCAGTTTACAATGCAACTTGAACAAAGATCATAATTTAATTCCCACGGGAATTTTGCAAAATCCTGAAATTTCAATTCAACTGCTGTAGTAAATAAAAGACTTACGCATGTGAAGCCGTGCGTAAACACTAGTAAAAAGAATGTATCACTGATTTACTTAATATATATCAGTAAATTTCAATATAGACTAGCGCTCCAGATCAAATACTTAATTAGTGCTGAACATTTCAGTCCCACCGAGACCAGACCTTAAATATAAAGCCACGAGTGCAATTTGAGGCACTCGAAGCGCTTATATTTAATGTATTTTAACGTCCCTAAGTGCCCTACAATTAACGTGATCAAATTTTCAAGAGCAAACACGCTCGGAGTTTTAAGTGCTACCTAGATTTTTCCTTCTGTTGCTTCAATTGTAAATGAGGAATTGATTCTGTGGAACCAGATATATACTTATTTCCTTATTATACAAATACCTAACATTTCAAAATGTTTAATTTGTACTTTAGAAGTATTTATGGTTAGGTACAGAAGTAGATATTGAAAAATAATTATAATATTTAAAATTCAAAGGTATAATATTCGGCAACCACAGAACAGAACTCTTTATAGTATCAGTTTGTTTCAAAGATCAGTGTTTAATAGGTCTTTTTCAAATAATTAATGAACAGTGCGCAAAAAAAATAACAACGCAATCCGCAAAATGGCTTGAAAATAATGAGCGCGTGCACGCAGCAGCAAAATCTGACTGTTTAATTGTTTATCGGGGAGAAAATATTATTATCAAAAACAAAAGCAAACCGCCCATACTTCGGTAATTTTACTATACCGAACACAGTGCTAAAATACCGAACGGTTCGGTAGAATACCGTACCTACGCTTGGCAAGACTGGTCAAGACCCTTTTTCACAGGCGACACGCGAAGACGTATCAAGCCTTAATTAAAATCCAGATATCGAATACACAGGTCTGCTACTCCATAGTATACTATAGAGCATTAAAAATTCAAGTTTCTAAATTATATCATTAAATGATAAGTACAATAGACATAGATCAAGCAAGAGGTGTATCCCTACAAATGGCCGGAGAATCAAAACTTTGAGGTTATCTACTTCAAGTTGTCCTAGAAACTGACATTTTGTATGAAGGTAGCTTTTTAGCAAAACCGATAATAAAAGTCTGAAAAATCCTTTTTTGCCGTCTATCTATGTCAAAATAACCAAGATTTTTGGGAAGTTACGCGAGAGTCCCTGTGGGCAATTGGTAGGACACTTGGCGCGTATAGCCAGCGTAGATTTGAATCCCGTCAGACGTACCCGAAAATCTGCTTCGTTTTAGTGGGTTATTTACCATCAGATCCCTCAAAGCGCCAAACAAATATCGGACGCAGCTACAATTATCCGTATAGAAAGATTTCTCAGCCTGCGGAACCTGCCCAGGTTTACATCTTCTTTTTATCACGAGATGAATTCTCAAACTAATTTAAACATCAAACAAGAACAAACAGGAGACCTTCAACAGGACGTTTGCCGGTGAATCAGAGCAAAACGACACGAAAAAACCCCAATGCCTATTTAGTCGGTGCCGAGGTTTAGAGCATTTAAACAACCGGAGGAGCCAACGGCGAGCAATACCGCAAAATGTATGCCGTCAAAATATCTGTTGTTAGTTGATGAAATGTGGACCTATACGGTATATGAAGTGTTCGAAAATTACATTGTCAGTCATATCTTTATACAATTTAGGCTATAAGAAGCACTGAACGACAAATATCTCGCACTGGTTCGGAAAAACCTCTGTTGAGAAGAATCTGAGAAGAAGCAAACGTACAACTCAAACTTAGGTATTGTCTTAGGTTAATGCTTGGAAACATACTTACTGTGTTAATATCGAAGTGGTTGAAATGTATTGAATCACTGAGTGTTTTTATTATGTAAACACTATGCCCAGCTTTGCTGCCTAATAAAAATCATATGGAATAATTTGCATGACGCCTCCGTCCGACTTAATGCTCAAAGATACCGGGCTATTTCAAAGACACTCAAATATTTACCATCGCTTGCTCGGGCCCTGTTGACCGGGCTGGATTACCCGGTATCACCGGGTATTTGCTTTTCAAGCCATTACAGAATGGGAAAACTATGCGTTTGGGCCAAAATTGCATGTGAACAAATTTTCAATTGCTAACGGAGTTTTAGGTTGACCCACGGAGATAAGAGAAACAGAATGTAATCATCTTCATCATCATTCTCATCAATATCATCATCATCTTCGTCATCATTATGCCTATCATCATTATCACTATCTTTGTCGTCACCATTGTCTCCATCAGCTTTTCACGCAACAATGAATGACCATTCGCCACCAACATCTACTGTTTTAAGACTTAGATAAGCCTTGAAGAGTTCAAGGGTCTTGTGTAGTGGTTGTGGTAACTGAACTTGATTTATGTTATTTTTTGTGGAAGTGAAGGAGCGTGGGTTTTGCATGAAAAGATAAAACTGTGTCTTAAAGGCGTAGGTGTTTTGTACTTCTGGTCAAGAAATAGCAAGTTATAGAAAATTAACTCAAAAAAGAATATTGTTTTCCTTTTTCCTAAGCCAAATAACATCGGATAGCTGATTTACTTACCTACTTTTATTTCCTAACCACAATAATATTTCTCTTGACAAAAGCTTCAAAAGTACGAGAGGATTTTTAATTTCACTGGGAACAGAAGCAAGACAACTCCTTAACATCGACGTAAGAATGGATGAGCGGATATTGCCTGCTTATTAATTTCCGGATAAATGAGGACCCCTTTATATTCCTTTTACATTTCTCCCAACTTTTTTAAGTATTTATCTTAAATCACAATGTAAAGGGATGTTTCTAGAAGTTAGATAAGAAAAACCGATTTGGCACCTCATTTCCTTTCCATCCGGTGTTGCTTTACGATTACTTGAGTATATTAAAAAAAGCCTTAGGTATTGTCTAACGCAATTGGAATCACAATCGCTTTAACCATTTCTTTCTGTCACACAGTGTAGTATGAGGGTAGAAAGAGACGATAAATGCGATGACGAGCGCCTGAGCGTTAGACAATACCTACGGCCTCTGAGTTCAATAAGTATCACAGAATGAGTGCGAACACGCAAATAGGAACAGTGACATGGATGAAAACGATGTTTTTGTGTTTTATTTGTGTTGTTTAAAAAGTTATTTGTGTTATTTAAATAACGTATACTGAGGTTACATTGATCTATTTAATAATTGAAACGTTCTTATCTCTTACTATTAGGCGTTAAAAAAATGTAACATCAACTTTTTAAAGTCTTTCTGTATTTCAAATTTGGATATTCTAAATCGATAGTATAGCAGCATTTTTTCCAAAAAAATAAAAAAATTGGTTGTTTTGATCTAGAATAAAATTTCCCATCAAGGAATAATCAACTTTATTACTTAATTTTTTTTAATTTGGGATTCCACTCACAAGAAACGTAATTGCGGAAAATATTGTGAAAACAAAAAAAAATGCGTTCAGAAACACAGATATTCGTGTTTAAAAGTAAAATGAAGTTTTTATCAAAAAGTAATCCCACCCCAGTCTACTGTAATCATCTGAGTGCTCGAAATCGGGGAAAGAGCAATGGAGAAGACAATGCTTGGAGTTTACAAGACTGAATCAGAAGTTTGGGGATCCGAAGAAAAACCACAGTATCTAAGCGACACAGCCCGAAGAATTACCTAACATAATAAGCAGTGAAGGTTTTTGATTAAAGAACTGCCATCAATTGTTGGCCGTTATTTGAGCCGCTAGCAGATCGGTATTTTTTTTAATATCAACGTATTTAACCCCACATTAAAACAAGTCAAATCAAAGTTAAGTCAAGTTTGTCAATTGTGATTTCTTTCTTTTCTTTTGTACAATAAAGAGAGAGAGAGAGAGAGAGAGAGAGAGAGAGAGAGAGAGAGAGAGAGAGAGAGAGAGAGAGAGAGAGAGAGAGAGAGAGAGAGAGAGAGAGAGAGAAACATTTATTTATACATATTCGATACACATAAAAATACATTACATGGAAAGAAGTAAAAAAATAACATCGAACAGTATAAATTGAAAGAGTTTACATACTTACATAAAACAAACAAATATATTATTAAGAATGACATAATAAGAAAAACTTACCGACGATGATCATTTAAACAACAGGGAATTAAATTTGCTAATAATTATGAATGAATATGGCATCATATTGTAAATACCTAAATTATACTTGTAATTGGACTATGTAATGCGATTGATTTGAAATAAATAATTTGAATTTGATTCCTGATTGATAATATGATATCACATAAAAGGCAAAGGTATAAAAAGGAAATGATAAAAAAGTCATACGATGTATTTTTACCTGTCGGTAAAAATATCACGTAGGGAGTTATCATTTTCTAAAGGGTATTAGAAATAAGATAAGTTTTTTTTTCAAACCAAATTGTTTACTTTCATCCCATTTCGTTCATCCCTTTGAAACCAATCACTACTGAACCAAAATTCTTGTCACCGAGGGATGACGTCCTATTATTATTATATTTGTCATATATTTCATTTTTACTACTAACTAATGTGCTGTTACATTTTCCAAGAACATGTTTGTTTAAGACATAAATTTCTTATTTTTCACACGAAAACACAAGCCGAAACATGAATGCACAGAAAAACCAGAAAAATAGACCAGCGCTGGGAATCGAACCCAGGTCCTCAGCATTCCGTGCTGCGTGCTATTCCCCTACACCACCACTGGACTAATGGTGGTGTCCAGTGGTGGTGTAGGGGAATAGCACGCAGCACGGAATGCTGAGGACCTGGGTTCGATTCCCAGCGCTGGTCTATTTTTCTGGTTTTTCTGTGCATTCATGTTTCGGCTTGTGTTTTCGTGTGAAATATTAAACTTTCACGGGATAACCGTAAAAGAAACAAAAAAAATTTGGAGTTGAAATAAAAAATACAAAAAGACTCCAAATCGTAATCTTGACATAAATTTCTGACAAACTCAAGCCCCTAAGGCACAGGTTTAAACCTAGTTTAGCGGTCGAAAGCTCGACCACTCACATAAGATCTTTTTGTACAAACTTAAATTTATGTCACTTGTAACACTTGTTTTTGAGAACAATAAACATTATTATCATTCTTATTATAATATCAACTCAAAATAAATAGTCCTTTAACTCTAAACCTTATAATTAATTTACAGATGCCATTACTAAGCCGTGTGATTGCACCTAAATAAATTAAAATTCTGACAAATCGCATTTCAAACTCCCAAAGCAAAACAATTGATTTCATTCTCCCAAAAGATTAAGGAGGAAATTTCCGAGATATTTATAGCAATTACATTGAATTCCAAATGAAATGCCCGAGAACAAGAGCCTTTACGTTTCAACAGTTCATAAATGATAATGAGTGAATTATAACAGCTCTTGACTCTGACTTGTAAATAATTGAACGTTTTATGTAGGATCTAAAATTAATAAATAAGACAGCGGTATTCAGGTTTACGGGGCAGTTCGTAAAGTTGTTTTTGTTCCGTACAACTTTTTGATAACCTTCGTTAAAAAGGTAACACAAACTGGAAAATGCATTATAATGATGCTAGTTTACGGTATTAATAACAAAAACCCATCTATCAAGACCACCACACGACACTGACGCGTTTCGAATAGTTAAATTGCATCATATGCTCTTTTTACGTCTCTCTGTTGTAACGTTGCCTGTACTGGAAGAAATTACTTTAAAGCTTTAAATTTGCCTTATTATCTTATTTACTTTATCTTTTTCTCTATGTGTATCAAGGTGTTCATCAAAATGCTATTGAATCGTATAAAGGTACCTATTAGCCACAAACAAAGCTAAAAAAATTTTTTTTAATGATCTTTCTAAAGTCAGCACGCAGTTCTTCGATGATGCCTTCCATCACCCCAACTCCATAATACTGGCAGCACACACAATTAAAAAAATGGAGCAACGGCGAAAAGGCAAAAAGCAAAATGGCCGGCCCAAATTCCGGGACCGTAGGTTTCTTTAATACAACACAAACATTGTTTCTTATCACGGTCTTACAAAGGGCCCTGACAGCGAAGCGAGAGATGCGGGCCGAGAAAATGTGTACACAAATATAATCAACAGTTAATATGTATTTCTATCAAACCCTGGAGAAAAGAGAAGCACTAAACAAGAATATACTGGTAACAAGTGTACATATTTCTCAGAGTAAAGTTGGGAGATTGGGGATCCAAAATATTTTAAGATAAAAAATATGTATATAAAATAAACTGAAGAAAAAAGTAACTGAAAAGTTAAATGCATATCCAAAGAAGAAAACTATTTTTAATCTGTAACACCAAAAATACGTTGCAGGGTCATAAATTATCAATGAACTATAAAAAAATACTTTACTCACTCTTATGGTTGCGCTGGTGAGTAAAGTAATTAATTGTCTATAGTTCAAAAATAATGTTAATACTAATTTTAATTCGGCACTGACAAGCTAAGACCCAATCAAATTTAACTCAAGTAACTGGGCCCATTTACTCACCAGTGACCTTAGGGCAAAAATGTGTATTTTGCAATTACGCTAGCGATCAAAACAAAACGTCCCCTACTTATGTCAGCTGGTAAGCCAAGATTTACGCCCCTTCCTGACCTCGAGTCACACTTGTCCCGATTTCGCACATTCCTTCTAATTCTACTGAAATACTTTCCTACATTCTGCTCGTAGAGTACACTTTATCATTCTCGGACGTGTAACAACAACCGAGCCTTCATTACAAGCCCTACTTTAGGGTAAACCCAATCTGAGCCGTGTTACGGAAGCTTAAGATTCATTATTTAAGTAGGTTTGCTGTAGTTGTATAAATCTACATGAGTAATCTTAGGTATTACCGTACGGTCACTGGTTTTCTGGTGTCTTTTGAATTTCAAAGTTGGAGATTAAAAAGTCTCTTGGAAACATTGCTGTTTTAAATTTTCTCGGCAACCGCGGCACGGTAAATGAAGCAATACAATTTCAACAAGATAAATAGATGACCGGACAAGAATAGAACATCCTGGTGAAAAGAAAGAGGAATTGAATTGGATGGCTTTTTTGGATTTAATGGAGTCAATCAGTAAGAAAACATCGCTTAGCTACTAATTACTGAATCCTCTTATTTCTTAAGATTTTATTTTTACTTTTAGATGACACTTCCATGGTTTAAATGGATTGAAACGTAATCAAGGATATTTAGTTACCTAACAATACAATACAATACAATACAAATACTCTTTGTTGTACACCAGAAAACCTTAAACCACTGAGTACTAACTGAAATATTACTGATTAATTTTTATGATAATTTTCATACGACAGTGGATGATTTCCATCTGATGATGAACTTTTGCTTAACGTCTGTTTGTTCATAAAAAGTTAAGCAAAATCTCTTTTCGGGGTCTGTTTTTGCAGTCTTCTGTTATAATGCTAGGTTCTTATTTAACATTCTAGGTTGTTGGAATAATTTTACGCTACGTGTAACGGATTAACAGGAATTCAAAGGTTCGTTTAAATACCTCCACAGTACACAGAATGTTATTTAATAGAGATTGAAAAGCTAAAAAAAACGTAACAGTCGGACAGTTTGCGACTTATGATTGCTAGTTGAGTCGTTTAATCAGTCATAAATCAGTTTCATGTGAATCAAAATTATAAGAGATTATGGGGCTGTTTCACCATCCACTGATTACTGTTAACTGATAGTTAAATGTGATGCCGTCTCCGTATATTCGATTAAAACAAATAGAGACGGCATCACATGTAACCGTCAGTTAACACTCATCGATGGATGGTGAAACAGCACCTAAGAGTTTCAGGATAGCTACGCATATTTTCTGAGTTTTTCGAAACCCTTTTGCAAATTCATATTTGAAATGTAAAACGAGCTTTACGGAGAAAGAATATACTAAGAAACCTGCATTTTGTGAAGGAATTCAGTAGTGTGTGAAGTGCAAAATCCGCACTCGGCCTTCATGGGAAATACGGCCCATGACATCTTATTCTTAGAGGAGGCCTGTACTCGCAGTGAGACGTATATAACCTGAAATGATGATGATTTATTTTGATGATTTTATTTATTATACCTGAAAAAATTCAAAGTTGAAGGAAGTTATAATAGAAGGAAAAGTGAGCAAAAAAGGAAAAATACGGCCTAACAAACATTTTCCTTTAATTATGTTTATAACAACTTTTTCCATGATTAATAAAGTATTTTTCCTGCTTCTATTACTTTATTCACTTTGTGCATTAGAGAGTGGTCAAAGAAAGATTTTCTATAGGCTGACGTTGTTTTCGGGCCGAAGTGCGAAGGTAATCAGAGGTTAAAAATTTTGAAAACGTGATGTTATTGATGCATAACTCAAATGTCGTCACCAATTCTATCTACTTCATAATGCATCGTATCAGTTTATCTATTTGAGGTCTAGATGGCGCTAGAGTCGCTACAGATTTTGATGTCCTTTGCTCCAAAAAGAAAGAATCGACACCCTTATTACATCGTTTTACCTATTTATATGTCTAAACACAAAGAAAATTTTCCATAAAAACATTGATTTGTTGAAGTTTTTATTATTATTACAAACTAATTACTGTTTGAGAATCAACCTAACTGATTTGTATTTAAAGTTCGGATTTGTTTCATCGTCAAAGTGCAGTTTGCCTTTCAGTATAATTATTTTTTTATTTACAATTACTATTTACGTATACTGTTCGATTATAATGTTATTATTGTTCGGTACAAAGTCTTGCTGTGCAATTTTAATTGTCACTTGGCCAGTTGACATATTATCAGCTTAGTTATATCACAGCTAATTCAGTTTTCAAAACGGCATACTGTTATAATCTGCGTACTGTAACAAGGTATTTGCATAAATTATCGCGGTACCGTTGCACGCTGGTATTAAGGTATTAGAGAACCGCTATCAAATTTTGATCACAGGGACAAGACGTAATTACCTTTGAAATTAAACAGAGATAGTTCGTGTTCAATAAATTGGGAGTTAGGCGTTCATTTTCGGTTTAGACAGTATCACTTTTTTATTTGAATTAAAAATGTGGATCTGGAGATAGATCTGCGTACTGTGGTGTATCCGCTATTCAAAGTCAAAATATTTTCAGTCAACTTAGGCTAGAGCAAGCACTTATTTATGAAAGTCCAAAAAAATCTAGCACCACCACCACCTACTTTAAGTACAATCTGTTTTTATTACTAACTGTAGTATTTGTTTACCCATGGCTTCGCACGAGGCACGATTCAGATAGTAATTTTCAAAAATGACATCATGAATTTCATAAATGTTTTACAGAAATGTAAATGAGGGTAACCTTTCAACATACAAATACTCACGTACAAGTAAAATTTATCTACCCTACTATCACAACGCTGCCAAGAACAAGCAAGTTTGTTTTTTTATGATCATGAGCAGCGACAAATTTCAAGAAAAAATAAATAATACAATGTTTTCAATGATGAAAAGTTATGTTACTTAAAATAAAGCGTAAAACTTCCTCTTTTGGTACCTAGAGATTCAGATTAAATTTAGGTAAATAGCTCCAGCGGGTGAGATTAACAACACGAATTACCTAAAAATTCAGGGTACATTAATTTTTAAAACTAGCCTAAACTCCCAGCGAAATGATCCTCATTTCGTGCCTAATTCTATTCCATCAAATTTAATGAACGAAATTAGTTTTACAGTTCATTTTTGTTACGTTCCAGATTTCAGGCGAATTAAGTTATTTGATCGTTGCAATTAAGTAAGAGTCAAATAAAAGGCACAATTTAAGTTTTTGAATAACGATAGTTTAATTTCTAGAGAAACAGTTTCTGTAAGTACGTATAGTCAACGTTATAAATAAGTACTTCTGTACCTTGTCGCTTTCAGTCGTTACAAAATTTCGTATGGCTTTTCGAACATGACGTTAAAGAGACAAGGTAAAAAAGTTATCACTTATTTATGACGTTCAATGTACTTAGAAATATAAAGAAAGAAAGAAAGACAACATTTATTCGTGACAAAAAAATAAAATACCTAAATAAAAAACAAAAAACAATATATATAGCTATGCATGTCACGAAATGGTCCCAAATCAGCAATCTGCCGTTCTCGCGAACGGCGCTGTTCTTCCTTTGGGACCATCTGGTCATATAAATTAATATAAAAGCCACTATTACGAATAAAGTCAGTTATACAATAATTATTTTTAATTTTTGAGCTCCTTTATTGTAAAGAATTAAGTTTAGTGTCATGTTTTGCTAATTTTATTTCACACTCGCGGTTCTATCGCCTTGAAAGAATCTTCAATATTGTGGGAATTTCCAAAAGTCCTTCTTTATTCCTTGTGTACACCATAAAGGCAATAACTACCTTTGAAAAGTTTAAGTCTGAGGTCCAGGGAATTCTGTTTATAATATGTGTATCCTAATCATCATATAGGTAAAAACAAATGGCGACTACAAACAGAAACAAAGATTTTCTTGGAATTATAGTCCATGTTATGTGTATAGTTATTTTTGAAACTAACGTCTCGAAGAAGTTAAAACCGCTTCCCAGGATAGGGCCTACTAGAACTGTTAATTAACTAAAAGTACTTAATATCTTTTGCGTTCTCAACATAGAGATTTATTACCGAAAAGAAAAGCGTAGTTGTATAGAAGGCAATCGAAATGCAAAAGAGCAAACTCTAATCTGATAACCATTCCAAAGGTAAGCGCAAAATCGGCACAAACTAGAATGTCACCATTTCAAAACCAAATCGGGTCTTTCGATCAGAGCGTTACAAAACTAGGGGTAGATTCAGATTGTATTCGATTTCGCTGTATTTCTTGTCCTTTTTGTTCAATGTAAGTGTGAGCTAGATGGGAACTAGTTAGTTCGATCTGGGTAATCCGTTCGTTTTGGTATTAGGTCGGGACAGGTTCCGTCGCTGTGTGAATTTAATTGCTAATCATCCGAGAACGATGCCATAGTACATAGAGGGTATGGAGTATGTTACGTTGTGATTTACTGATTATTTTTTTGTAAGTAACAACTGAATCCTCTTGGCATTTGATTACCAAAGGAAAATCTTTCTGAATTTCAAACAGGGTGGCTAATATCTATTTTGATTAGACTGGCTTTCCGCATCCAAATCGGTTCGGATTCGGAAGCTACAGTGCCATAGACAAGCATATAGACAAAAACAAAAGATACACTTCCGACTTATAGCACTTCATCATCATCATCAGCCGGAAGACGTCCACTGCTGGACAAAGGCCTCCCTCTTAGAACGCCATAATGAACAAACAACTCGCCACTTGCATTCACCGAGTCCTCAAGTAGTGACCACGAACCGAAAGACGAAGCATTGGCAGGCCTCCCACCAGGTGGACTGACGACATCGTGAGAGTTGCGGGAAACCGGTGGATACTCATAATACTTACGTTTTCCGAATTAATAAGCAGTTTAGAGAAACAAAATTGTTCTTAAGTATGAACAGAAAAAAATAATTGATTAATACATTATGTTTTGAGACGGCTTTATTTTATGATCGTTTCAACCAGGCATAAGAAAAAATATACGATGTTGCATACACAATATTCCTGTTATGTCATCGATTCGGTTTCATGGAAATATTTGGACAAAATGGATAATAAAGTTAATGAATGCTATAAGTATAAAATACTTCTAATTGTCTAATTTTAATAAAGCATTGATTTGCCCTTACTTTCATAATAACAAAAATCTTTAAATTTGTTAGCAAAAGGCGACTTAATCTGCCTTTAGCTGACATAACTATTACTATTAGCGTGTAAAAGTTTATGAACTTGCAAAATATAAATAATGTATGTATGTAAACTCTTTATTGCACATAAAAATAAAAACATGTAAACACAGAGAAGAGAACAAAGGCGAATAATATTTTATGTTACGAATATCATCTTACTGTTTGTTTTAAATTTACTGTGCTCATGAAATAGAGAGGTAAAATACGCCCCTATTACTTGTCGCTACGTCCGATAGACGGATTGCTGAATGGGTGATTTGCCTTTGTACATTGAATACCTATGTACAGTACTATTTTCTCTAGTCAATACTTATATTTGTATGAAAGAGAAGTTTAAATAGGGACTAGGTCAATGTGGTTCTTTGATTGTTAATTATTAAGAGCGTTTATACTCGTACCTACTGAGCTGGCAACGTTGCTTTTTTGTTAGTTTTTCTCGATTATTCCATAACAATTGAATGAAAATTAAAAATGTGGTCTGATAACACTGTTCTTAATTATATAAGTTAATGTGTCTACTGCAACAATTATTCATGATAGACTTTTATATTCTCTAAAAACGAACATAAATGTTTAGTAATGGTTTTTAAAGAAAATAAAGGTCTATACTCAGCAAGTATAAACGCTATTAAAGAGTTATTACGTAACTCTAAGAGTAGCAAAATTAAAAAACGGCTAAATTCGGGTTAGACCGTCCGAGCAAATTAATTACAATTAAGTAAGTATTAAATAAAATTAAATATACTGAGCGGCTGTATAATAGAGTGGGCCAAATTTTGTACCGTTAATAATTCTAAACTCTTTATATAGGTAATGTTTACTTTTCCGTACTTTACATCCGAGTGATAAAAGCTAACCCATCTGGCTAACTCATGTGTCTTTCTGCATTTTCATCAGTCGTATTTCACATAAAATTTGTTCCAAATCTACTAGACTTATTAAGTTGATTTTTTAATGATATTAGAGTCGATAACAAATGGTATTGTTTAACTATGAAGGGCACAAAATAAAATTACTTGTATTGGATTTAAAATATTTAACCGTACGCCCATCGTAAAGATGGCGTATCGGCAAGCGTAGCGTTGGACGGGCCTCAATGGGATAGACGGATGACCTAGTTAAAGCCGTGGGTTCACGGCGGATACAGGCCGCTTCCAACCGAAGCAACTTCAAGACACATGTCCAACAGTGGACGTCCTACGGCTGATATGAAGATGACGATACTGATGAATCATTTGTAACCTCAACACGTGAGTTCAACTCACACATTTCCAGTTTTTATAGTACTTTCATTGTAGCATGGTGCGGGTGACAGCTGTCAATATCACAAGCCTAGAGAGTCAAAGTGTCGAAACTTGAGTCGATAAAACTAATAATTAAAAATCTTAGGCATTATTAATGTCATAATTAAACCGATTATTACCCTAATTTTGATGAGAATATTGATGAATTTCTAGGTTGGAATGTTATTTGCCACTTTAGTAAGGCCAAACGGAGTTTACAAGAATGTTCGTTACTTGTTTACCAATTAATAAGTACCGATATAATTCAAGATCCATTAGGCCCCAACACTAAACGAGTCTCTGGCTACATGCATATTACGTTTCTTCATTGAATTGTACTTTGAATTTTATTAAATCATTATAAAAATCTGATAGTTTAAATTTATTTCCTATAACATAGTTTTTTATGTTTAAATATTTTACGACAGTCATATTCAGGCTACAACTGAAATATACTTCCATATATTTAGACCGCAGCAACCTTTTTTGCGTAAAACGGAACGGTACTTAAGTGTCACTCACACCATGCTGGAATGGAAGTACTGTAGGTGCAATTAGAGTATTGTGAAAGTGACTGTGACGAAGCCCTCAGACTGGGTGCAGCGATGATCTTCGCAAGGTAGCTGGCAACAACTGGATGACAGTAGCCGAGGGCCGTGCTCAGTGACATCCAGTTGGAGAGGCCTTTGTCCAGCAGTGGGCTAAGATAAGCTGATGATGGTGAAGATGAACCAGTAACGAAGACAGAGAAATAAGTTTTATTTCCCTGCGGCTCCTACGACTTGCCAAGTAGAAGATATCAACTTTTAGCACTTTGATCATCCATTTGGTTTTGTGCCAAGATTTTTGCAGAATTTTAAAACAATTAATTATGACCTCCTTTAGTGCTAGCGCTGGTGCTAAGTACATTCATCAGTTTTAATTTAAGTCTACCAAAGTAATTAAAGAAAGAGTGATTTTATTTTCTTGCTATTTGCACCCAATGGCACCAAAAACTTTTAAATAGAATAAAGGCTTTTTTATTTCATGTTATTTCCTTAAAAACAATTCAACACATAATAGATTGAGTAGGTAATTTTAAAACAAATAAGTAAACAGCTATTTCTGTCTGATTATACCTAATCATCATCATCATCCCAGCCTATATACGTCCCACTGCTGGGCACAGGCCTCCTCTCAGAATGAGAGGGCTTGGGCCATAGTTCCCACGCGGGCCCAGTGCGAATTGGGAACTTCACACGCACCATTGAATACCTAATATACCTAATAAAGTTACTATGATTCTAATTAAAATTCGATTTACTATCTTTGAATATCAAAGAATTATAAGCACTTTTTGTTATGGATAATTGTTTCATAATAGTTTTACTTAGTGTCCTTTTAACTTTTTAACTTTTATTTACGCCTAATTCAATTAACTCTAGTTTATAATAACATAGTTTATTTAATAAATAAACTTATAAGACCTTGGTTCTAAACTAAGGAAGGTATGTGAACAAACAATTTCTGATATAAAATTTAACTTTTGCATTTTCAACTAACTGCCTCCGATATAAAATAGAAACAACGGCCGGGAATCAAACCTGGCAACCCTCCAGCGCACATTAGTGTCTATGAGCAATATTTCATTTACTTTAAAAATTCCTCGCATGTGCAATCGCAAAAAAAACTTGTACTCAGAACGGAAACCGAACCCTGTTGTTTTGAAAAATAAAACTTACATTATTTCTATTAAAATTTTGGTTTTCGACAGTGTAGGTCATAAGCAATAAATGTTACTCTGAAACACGGTATCTGCGGTATCTGAATGAATAAAGAGCATTGTATTTCACATTCTTTTATAACGTAAGTTTTATTTTTCAAAGCACCCGGGTTCGATTTCCAAGCTGAGTACAATTTTGCGAAAAAGAATAAATCGAAGAACTCCATAATTTTTTTAAAGTCGCTGAACTAATGTTTATCAGTTTGATGAGTACGATCTATGTTTTAATTTTTTACTCGTATTACAAGCAATGACACTGACTTTTTCCTTGGCTTGATCTATAAATGACCATCTCGGCCTTCCCCTGCCTCGCCTGCCTTCTATTCTCCCTTCCAAAATAGTTTTTATGTAACTGTCATGTCGTATCAGATGCCCCAGCATATTCCCTCTCCTATTTTCAATCGTCCTCAACAGCCGCCTTTCCTCTTCCACCAAGTATCAGGAGCTGAAAACGCTGGCAGAGAACCGAAAAGAGTGGCGATTACTCCACCGGCAAGAGCTAAGCTCTTAAATTAATGATAAAATAATGACAACAGTGAAACCGTGACTGTCCACAAGAAAATCGGTTCTATATTACTCATTAATTTTTCTCCTTTGTCGTGCCGTGACGATCATCCGGGCCCTCGCACGGCAATATAAAAACGCCTACACGCACGCAAACCACTTTCTCCGCATTTTCTATCAATGCTACGTGATCCATTACCCAGTTTTCCTCATCATTTACAATAATATTTCATTGCGACTGGTTAAGGAAATCCATCTGGCGATTACGTAACTTTGACGGCCCCCATTTGTATTTGTCGCAGTCGGATGACAGCCCGAGAAATCGGTGCTCCGTAGCGTGAAACTGATTTGAAATGATCTTGATTGTTGACTGGGCAATTTAGTCGGACTTGGTAATTTTTGATTGAATCGCATGCCCCAATTGGCCAATGTTACAAGTGAGGGAGAAAAGAGGAGACTTTGGCATTAAGCTTTAATACGTTATTAACCCCCACGCAAAAACAGGGTTATAAGTTTGAGCGATATGTGTCTTTCTGTGGCACCGTAGCTCTTAACGGGTAAACCGATTTAAATGAGGTTTTTTTTATTTGAAATCAAGGTTTTTAGCAATGGTTTTAGACATATTTCATCAAAATCGGTTCAGCCGTTTTTGCCAATTTTTTGTTGGTTAGGTTACAGCAATACCAGTGTTTACTCGGGCTTTGCATGCGTACCTAAACCATTAGATTCAGTAGTTCAGTTGAAGTTGAAGACTAAATTCTCGTAGGAATTCTTAAAAATAACGTCTTTTTCTTTGACGCCTTGACGTTACATTAGAAACAGCAGTGCCAAATTTCATGACTCTATATCCAGTGGAAGATTTTGAGATTTTATCCCGATCCCGTGAGAATATCGGGATAAAAAGTAATCTGTGTTATATAGATGTCCTGCTATCTTTATATCAAATTTCATCCAAATAGAAGTGAAAGAGTACCCATTTCTTCCGTGGATGTCGCAAGAGGCGACTGAGGATATAAGTTAAGGTATACCGTAGGCGACAGGCTAGCAACCTGTCACTATTGTACCGCTTTTGTCAAAGTTAAAACCTAAAATTGCTAAAAGTGGCTCCGAAGCGATAACGTTTCGTGTGCTCTGCCTATCCCATTTGGGCATACAGGCGTGATGTTTGTGTGTTTGTGTGTGTGTGATTTCAAACGAGTCTTTGAATGAACTTCGTTGATGTCTGAAGAAGTTATTTTTTAACAAAAGTTCCTTATACCTACTTGGTAAACGAAGACTTCAATTTAGAATTACTTCTTGTATATTTAGTCAAAGACAAATCCTGATATTTCTATTCAACTGCCACATCTTATTTTGTACGAGCAAATTCGTTAAAAATATAATACTCGAACTATAATTTTATTATCAAATCACTAACTCTTATGAAATCAAAGCCCTTTTACATTTCCTAAAACTGCTGTCACTTAACCAAATTCCTATTTAAATAATGGATTATAAAAACGTTCCCAAGCCACCTCAAAAACATGTCGAAAATAAAGCAGGGGCATTGTCGTCCCAAGACAATATGCCTCATTTTGAGCAACGGTCTTTCTTCATGTTATATTCATAGAAGGTTCTACGGGATGAAATGGAATGGTTTTCCGACTCTGCAACAGGTTTATTACTTGCTTATATCTAGTTACCTTGAAGGTAATTTAATGCCAGGATGATTATTAAATTTGTATGTATTATTTCAAGCGTTTCTTCTAATCTACTCGTTATTCGCATATTTTGTCTACGGTGTTAAAAGAAAGATTGATGAAAAATATAAGTGTGTGACAAAAAAATTATAATAGATTATTGTCGTGGCCTAGAAGTAGGCAATTGCAACAGCAGGTACCAATTATCCCTACTATCCCTACCAATATTATAAACGCGAAAGTAACTCTGTCTGTCTGTCTGTCTGTTACGCTTTCACGTCGAAACCACGTTGATGAAATTTGGTATATAGGTAGTTTGAACCCCAAGGATCAACATAGGATACCGGTAGAGGGCGCCACCGCGCGATAACCTAGATCCACGCAGACGAAATCGCGGGCATAAGCTAGTGATAAATAAAAACGTATTATACTTTAATGGAATAATAAAGAACACTTATCAATTACACCTTCTTTAGTTCTCTTGCCGTCATGTTTATAATAATTGGGACTGTGATAAAAACACAAAGATTTAATATGTCGGCGGCCGATCGTAAAATCAGGCAGATCACGAAATTCCTAGGCGCATCATGAAATGGCGCCATTTCATGATATGCCTAAAAGTTGTCTAGGCATATCACGATGTGCCTGAGAAACAATACGGCAGATCGATTAGAGCAACGCATTCGACGATATTCCTAGCTTTATACCGGGCATATCGTGATATGCTGAAAAAAAGAAAAAAATAGGTACGACGAGCGAAACGAGGAGTGGTTAGTATGAATTGTGACTACTACGCACGAGCCGAGCGAGCGAAGCGAGCGTGCCGCGGCAGCGGCCGGCGAAGTGCCAGAAACGATTTGCCGGCATTTCATGATATGCCTAGGAATTTCATGATCTGCCTAAGCTAGCCAAATCATGAAATGGCGGCGTTTCATGATATGCCTAGGAATTTCATGATCTGCCTAAACGTCACCAGGCAAATCGTCAAACGGTGAGTTTTGAACGATATGGCGGATGTCCCTTAGCCAATTCATGAAATGGCGCCATTTCACGATATGCCTAGGAATTTCGTGATCTGGCGGATTTTACGATCGGCCGCCGACAAATACAATGTAAGTACCTATAAAACAGTATATTTCTTATTAGATTTTAATTAATTTTAACTTTTTAGTTTCTTTTGTTACAAGTAATAATGTAGAAGTAAGTAATAAAAGCTTGTTTTTAAAAAACATTTTTTTTTCTTTTAATTTTATTATTATCAAAGTTTACGATTAACACAAAGTTTTTTTTTTATTTCTAGTTCGCAATAGTACATTCGGCAATTATTTTTAGAGTTCATTTAATTTTATACTTTTCAAAGTAGGTATTCATCTCAGCCTATATACGTCCCACTGCTGGGCTCAGGCCTCCTCTCGGAATGAGAGGGCTTGGGCCATAGTTCCCACGCGGGCCCAGTGCGGATTGGGAACTCCATACGCACCATTGGTATGCTTCGCAGGTTTGTGCAGGTTTCCTCACGATGTTACTATTATTTACTTTTCAAGTATTAATTTTACAAAAGGTACGTCAGCAATCTGCTTCTAAATAAAAGAAAGCTCAATCTTTTTCCTCCGAGATAACGGTAAGCCCTGCCTCACAGTGACATGAATCTGTAATAATCGATCATATCCTGATACCCTTAAAATCCGTACTTGAGATAGCAAATATCTTTACGCCACTCATGATCTGGTGATAACTGAGCTACGAGAAAATAACTTGGAACCAGCGTTTTTACAAGCTTTTATTTAGTTTTTTTTTTTAAATAGGCATACGTTTGGCCTCAACCTCGCATGATGGAAGGCGAAGATGAGGCCTTTTTGTTTAGTGGGTCTCCTGGTGGTAAAAAATCTCCACCGCCCATAAACATCTGCAACACCAGGGTTATTGCAGATGCGTTGCCAACCTAGAGACCTAAGTTGTAATACCTCAAGTGCCAGTAATTTCACCGGCTGTCTTACTCTCCGCGCCGAAACACAGCAGTGCAAGCACTGCTGCTTCACGACAGGATTAGCGAGCAAGATGGTGGTAGCAATCCGGGCGGACCTTGCACAAGGTCCTACCACCCCCTGAAGCCCCTGAGTTTCTCTCTATAAAGCAGTTTGTCTTCAGAACTTTATTTACAGCATTAAAAGAGCTTGTATGAAATTTCAGTTTTCTACGTACAAAACTTTCATCTGGCATAACATAAGGTAAATAGCAGAAAAACTTGAATTCGCACCATTTTCCAGAAAATATAAAACTTAGAAAAAGGTTTTATTAAATAAAAACTCTTACTACGCAGTATTCAAACTTGTTAACGCTCCCATTTACAACTGTAGCAACTGAGACCTAGTATTTGTACTTGCGGAACACCTGTTCCCTAAATTACCTAGTACGCCCATTTGCCTGTTATTTGTTTCTATCAGTAACGGAACCCTTTTACAAGCCATTTGTTCGAGGGAAGCCAGAGCCCTATTCCGATCACGACGATACATTAAACCAGTGATTAAGTACTGGTCTATATATTTGCTAAGGTTTTACTATACAATGTGATATATGATACCACCGTTCTTGGTTCATGAGACTTATTATTTTATGAATTATGTTGCTTTTTCTTCCTAGTTGAGTTCAAGTAGTTTTTGATGTATTCGAAGATAAAAAAAATCCAAAAGTATCGTAACTGAACTGTTGTCCTTTTTTTTATTTATTTAATCAAACGGCACATGCTAATACATATATATGTTAACTTATATATGTTATATATCTTTTAACTTATGTATGTTATGAACCAATTGATTAATGTTATACATATCATCATTACGAGTATCATCGTCTTCGGCTTTTATATCTACCTAATACTCATAAGTCTGCTTCATATTAAGATCCCTCCGTCCGGTTGAACCCGAGACCTCAAGCTCTGAAGTCAGATTTTCTAACGACTAAGGCTATTGGTGGTCAGGTTTAGATGACTGAAAATGCTCAACTTTACTTTATAAGCTCGTAGGAAACATTGTCTACGAAATGACAATAATAAAACACTAAATTAAATCACATTCGATTGCTTCCTACCAAGCCTGAACGGCATCCAGCAAGCGGTATTTTTAACACGCTTTTATTAGCTTGGGTTGTAACTATGTATGTAACGGAATCTTTGAACTTAATTTTCACCAGTTTCCAGAAGTCTGATTAATTTGAAACTTTGCATACGTATCAAGGACCGATGACAATGCAATAATTTCATAACAGTTTCTCATTCAAACTAAAAAGTATAAAATAAATTATAGTTTAAAAAACTAAAAAAACACGCTTTTAAAAGTAATTGAACTAAAAAGTCAAAAATAAAACTGTAATAATCAATTGAAAAATTCATATTATTGTACAAAAAGCGTGGGGGGCTTGATTTTGATTGTTGCAAATATTTTATATATAGTTTATTTAAGTCTACTTTGCATCCCACAACCTGGCGAAAGGCTCTTTTCTATTGATAACCTCTTGTCTAGTAATATTTCCAAGGTTACCTACGAGACAGGCTGTGCCTAGTGTAGGAACCACTGTAAGCTAAAATTGCAAGAATGGTTGATCTTTTAGTCTCGTATCACTAATTTTGTTCAATGTTACACCGTGTAGGTATAATGTAAACTGTTATTGTAACTATGAGATAATAAATCATTTTTTTTTTTGATAGCAGCAAATAAATAAATTAAAGAATGCAGGGAGGGGATTTTTAGTTTAGTTTTTTTTTCTTTTTTTTTTGTGTTTGATTTAACTAACATAGTATTATAAGTCAACCTTGTTACTAACAAATTTTGGATTTAATTGTCTTAATGTATAATGTTTTGTGAATAAAGGAATTGATTGATTCTTTAAAAAAAAAAAAAAAATTAAAGAATTAACTCGTTGAAGTGACGATGGGCAGGCGATATAGCACGGAGAACAGGATGGCCATTGGGTCTGTAAAATTATCAAAAGGTTCTCTGTAAAATTCTCAAACCGCTCCAACCCCTGACAAAACCTAAGTGAACACCTAAACAACTGGAGGTATATGAGGAAGTCCTGCCCAACAGTGGACGTCCTCCAGCTGATATGATGATGATAAAATAAAAATAGTTTAGAATCACACACCAACCATCAAAACCATCAAAACAAACTAATACCTGATGTAAACACGATGTGAAAACAAAAAGTCCCATTATGAAAGCTTAATACGGGCGGACGCGACGACGCCGGTTTAGCATAGCTCTTGTTTTGCCAAACCGTATTTGTGTCGCAAATAGCGTCCCGTTTTTCTTTGTCGGATCAATTTCCATTTTTCATGCAGATTTGGTGAATGCATTCGGCGCGTCGTGTCGTATCGTAGGATGGTCGTTGGGCTTATTCCTAACTGTAGCGGACCCGGTTTGACTTTGTGATTTGTTTTAGCTTTTCTGCATAAAAAAATACGCGTATTTTTTCCATATACGGTTGAATTTTTTGGGAATTCGATTGGGGGCTAGAGAAGTCATGCTGTCAAGCTTTAGCGGCATGCGAATTTTTCTTTCAGATTTATGACGTGTGTGTGTGTATCTTATTTTAAGTTGTTGCTTTGTTTATAGAGTGGACGTAGTCATCAATTGAGAATTGTTTACTTACGAGACTTCATGTTTAAATGGGCATATAAGTGTGGCGGTATCCCCTTGCCTTGGCTTTTTTTGCCGTCTGTACTTGTATTGTCACCCAAACTACATTTGCATACCAAATTTCAAGTCGTGCCACTAACCATTGAAGAGTTCCGTCCTGTGGAGACGAACCTGGCCGGACTACCAGGATGTCACTACCAGATTATTATACTGTCACGCCATTTACATAAGTATACCAAATTTATTAACCAAAAAAAACATAAAAAAAAGATCATAAATAGTGTTATTTTGGCGGACTAGGTTGCGTAATTTTATTTTAAATAAATAAATAAAAATATCTTTATTGCCACATTAAAAAAACAAAGAAACTCATTACTATTATTAAAGTTAAAAAAAAAAAAAAACTACTGTAGAAAATACCAAAAACCAAATTAAAATACAAATTAAAAAACAAAAAAAATTACAAAATTAAACAACCAACTCACTCATGTAGGCAATGGGTGCCAGCCTCAGCTTTTGCTAGATTGGTGGTATACACCTAGCGCTGATTTTCAGACTGACCCCTTTTAGTACTTAAACTTAAAACACGTAGGTCGGCCATGTTTATGAATTATATTAAAAACTAACTGCGTGCGTGCGTGCGTGCGTGATTATGTGTGTGTGCGTTTTTTTTCTGTATGTGTGTGTGTGTGTGTGTGTGTGTGTGTGTGTGTGTGTGTGTGTGTGTGTGTGTGTATGTGTGTGTGTGTGTGTGTGTGTGTGTGTGTATGTGTGTGTGTGTGTGTGTGTGTGTGTGTGTGTGTGTGTGTGTGTGTGTGTGTGTGTGTGTGTGTGTGTGTGTATGTGTATGTGTGTGTGTGTGTGTATGTGTGTGTGGTGTGTACGTGCATTCTATTTGTTGATAATTATATATTAAACTCTATTTAATGTTTCACTTAAATTCAATTTACTAACATATCTTCCGTGATTTTTTCTCTTCCACGTTTTATGTTTGGGGTAGGTTCCCTTTTTGTACATCCAGAAGGTGTGCCTTGACCATTGTCTTAAACTTCGTCAATATCATTGGTCTTCTCAAAGGTGGTGGCAAATCATTCCAGATTTTCGAAGCTGCATATTTGAACCCACCCTTGAAAAATTTGGTTTTATGTTTTGGAATAATCAAGGTGTTTACTCTATGGCCTCTTAATTGCCTTTTACATGCATCCTGTACCCACTTCAATTTTTCGTATAAATAAGGAGGTTTTTCGAACTCAATTATTTTTCTTAATGTATAAACCAGATGCAAGTTTCTTCTGTTATTCATATTTAAAATATTTCTGGTATTGAGATGTGGTGTGATGTGTGCTCGCTTTGGTATGCTGTAGCAAAAACGTGTACAAGCATTCTGTACTCGTTGTATCGCCTTTTTTGTTCTCTGCAACAAACATGGACCGTAAACAATGTCAGTGTAGTTAAATGGTGACAATACCAGGGCTTCCACCAATATTTCTCTCACCTTTTCGGACAAGTATTTCCTGATACTATATAAGGTTTTGAGACGGTAGAAAGCATTCCGTATCTTCATATTAATGTGATGCTCATATCTCAAAGCGCCATCCATGATTACGCCCAAGTTCTTTGCGTAGGGTACTTGCGGTACCGGCTCCACTCCCACATAGACTTATATATAATTATATAATCTAACAATATATTTAAATCAACTGTATCAAACAACGTATTATGGATTCATTCCGAAATAAATAACTATTATTATTAGTATTACCCGCCAATAATAATAAAATAATAATAATAATAAAATCATTTATTGCCACAGAAAATAAGA
Source organism: Choristoneura rosaceana (assembly GCA_037349165.1). Taxonomy (NCBI): domain Eukaryota; kingdom Metazoa; phylum Arthropoda; class Insecta; order Lepidoptera; family Tortricidae; genus Choristoneura; species Choristoneura rosaceana. The sequence goes on along the minus strand of JAZBNJ010000018.1, from coordinate 8,212,186 downwards.
CTACACAGTAAAAAAAACAATTTCACATAATGGTGTGGCAATGGGCTCAGGCTCAGCATAAGCTGCGAGCAAAAGAAACTTGCAGCGCTGATTTTCAGCCTGCGCCCGTCCCACTGTGTAAAATTTTACTCTAGAGCCGGGTAAGGCTGCATTGTTGCTAGTATATTTCTGTTACTATCAAAAGTATACCAGCAACATACTTTTCAAGAACAGAGAAAAAATAAATAAAAATGAAATAAAAATAAAATAAAACAAAAAGCACACGTGCAAAATGAGCATGAAATAAAATGGTACATCAACCACAGAGCAAAACAAAACAGTTGGCAAGGCATCACCGCGAGTCCTATGCTGAAAGGGTTTTGTCTTAGGTTGAGTGTAATCTCCATTCCCGCTAAAGCTAACTTTATTTACTTTGTCCTTCAATATACACTCTCCGCAGTTTTGTCTTAAAGACAGGGAAGGAAATGTCGGCACGCAATGGCGGAGGCAGATCGTTCCATATCTTAGACGCGCTAAAACGGAAACTCCCCCTGAACCCCACGGACTTGTGTTTAGGCATGACAAGTTTATTTGCATGCGCGCTCCTCACCCCCCGACTTCGGCCTGCCTTAGGCCACGTAAGCTTCTCAAACAGATATCGCGGGCGCTGTGTTTCCATTACTTTATACACTTGAGTCGCTAGGTGAAGATCCCTCCGCATTGCCATATTAAGTATTTGTTTATCGATCAGATAAGGCGTAATGTGTGCGCGCTTCGGTATTTTGTAGCAAAATCTCATGCATGCGTTTTGTACCCTTTGGATAGCTCGTGCAGTCTTCGCAAAGAGTCTGGGCCCGTAAACAGTATCGCAGTAACTGAACTGAGAAAGTACCAGGGCTTCGACTAGCAGCTTCCGTACCCGTTCGGATAAATACTCTCTTATGGAGTAGAGGATTCTGAGTCTGTAGAACGCGTTCCTTATTTTTAAATTAACATGCTCCACATAGCGTAACTCACTATCCATCATGAGACCCAGGTTTCTCGCTACATCAACCCTTTGAACAACCTCCTGATTCATCTCTATAAGCGGAGCCTTCTCCCCAATTTTTCTGCACTGGTCCCCTGTTCCCAGTATCATATACTTGGTCTTGGACGGGTTTAGCACAAGGGAGTTTCTACTCGACCACTGGTATATTGCGTTTAGATCTTCTTTGATCAGTTGTTCTGCGACCGGTGCGTCATCAGCTCTAAAAGAGTAGTAGACCTGAGTGTCGTCTGCATATAAATGTACTTTGCAGTGCTTAACGCATCTTAGTAGGTCGGCTGTGAATAATATGAACAAAATTGGGCTCAAAATGGACCCTTGTGGTGTGCCTCGATTCACGATCCTCGTCCGCGACTTAGTAAGCTCTCCGTCAATATTTTCCATTTCCACATACTGAGCTCTATTTGTAAGATATGATTGAAACCATACTTTTGCCGAACTCGAAACACCATAGTAACTCAGCTTTGCCAACAAAAGCTCAGTGCTGAGGCAGTCGAAAGCTCGCGAAAAATCGAGCAAGACCAGTACAGTACCGCGACCCGCATCCGACGCAGCTAGAATGTCATCAGTGATGTGCGCCAGAGCCGTCGCTGTCCCGTGGTCGGCGCGGAAGCCGGACTGCACGGCGGGCAGTATTTCTTCGCACTCCAGATACCTCGTCAACTGTCCGCAAACTACCCGTTCCAATACTTTAGAGAGCACCGGTAATATGCTAATAGGTCTTAAATCTTTAAATTCTGTAACAGAGGAACCTTTAGGGATAGGCTTGACTCGGGCACACTTCCAGTCGTCTGGGCAGATACCCAATCCGATTGATCTATTTACTATTGCCGTGATAACAGGCAGCGTGCAGGGCAGAGTCATGCGAATCATGTGAATTGTTATACCATCGCATCCTGCTGCACCTGTGTCTATGCTGTTTATAATTTTTAGGACTTCGGATTCCGAGCAGAAATGCAAATCAAACTGGCTGTCAGTGAATCTGTTTCGTTCAAAAAACGACATGGTATCGGTATCGACCAGTGCCCCACCCGGCAGATCTAAAAAGAAGTTATTGAGCTCTGTAGGACTATTCAAATGTTGTGGTATGTCTGACAATGTCGTGTTAACTACAGCTGTATGACTCTTTAAATGACGCCACATAGAAACCGGTTTACTTATATGCCTATTCACATAAAAGTTGAAATATGCATGTTTTTCTCTTTTTAGTGCCCCGTTCACATAATTTCGAAGAGTTTTGTAATATTCTCGGTGTACCGCACTGCCTGTAGCTCGTGCCCTGGCCAGTGCGGCATTTCTAAGCGACATCATACGCCTTATATTGTCAGTTATCCACGGGCTGATTTTTTCCTGCACACGAGAGCGTTTGCACGGCGCATGCGCATCAAACAGTGCAATTACCATTTCGTTAAAGATCCGAACCATCCCGTTAATATCATCGATGCTAATTATATCACTCCAAGGCAAACTTTGCAAATCCCTCATAAATGCATCTTGATTTATACCGGTAATTGAACGCTTATAATTATACCTAGTTAATTTTGCAGGATTATTTATTTTAAAGTTTGCAACAATCAACGCATGATCGCTAAGACAGGGGTTATGAAAAACACTCACACCCGCACACAAATGAGAGGAATCCGTTATGATTAAGTCCAGAAGCGTTCCCGACGAGTCACCCAGTCGTGTAGGCTCTCTTACTAGTTGTTCAAAATTGTGGTGCAATAAAAAAGCCGAAAGTTCACAGGCGGTCCTAGTATTGGTTTTTGTAAAATCAATGTTAAAGTCTGTCAATATAAAAACATAATCACATGAGCCAAAGGCACTCACAGACTCGCTGAGCGCGTCAATAGCATGAGTCACGGCTACACTCTCCGGGCGATAGGCGGTCCCGACGGCCGCGCGGCACCCGCCCGGCAGCCTCAGCTCCAGCCACAGCTGCTCCAGCGCCGCCGGCGGGTGCGCGCGCATGCGCACGCGCAGTTCGCGCCGCACGTAGAACCCGACGCCACCGCCCCGCGCGCCCCTTCCCCGTGGCCTATGCTTAAACACATACCCCGGTATTTGAGGAGCGGACCCGGCCTCGCCCTCCCGTAGCCATGTTTCATTAAGTGCAAGGATATCCGGTTTATGCTCTTGCACACATACCAACAATTCATCTTGCCCTGTATTTATAGACCGAACATTTAATAGTCCCAATTTCAACAAACACGTTTTACGCTTTCTATTCATGATAAATATTATATTGCGTTACATTTACAAACACAGAAAGAAGAACACATCCAAACCTCATCGCCACCCAACCAAAGTCGTAACAAAACACGCAATACAATGCCTCACCAACGCAATGATAGTACCATTTATTTAGTTCTACAATAAAATTTACATAATTATATACCTCTACAACAAAACAATAACAAAATATTTTCACTAAAACAAAACAGTAAAAGTTCAAATTGTACTTTATAATTTTGACAAATTTAAATGATTTTAGTTTTTTTTATCATTAGCCACTGAACACAGTTTATCCAGGTCAGACTCAGAAACGACTCGATGCACATCCTGCCCGGCCGCCTTACGAACCAAAATTCGGCCACAATGTGTCCAGACATACTTCCATGTTAGCTTTTTTGCCATCTCTTTTACCATGCCAAATAACTGCCTATTTGCTCGGGTCAGTCTCTCGTTTATGTAGATCTTAGTATGGGAAAAGTCACCTGGTAGATCCAAGACCTTCGAGTCAAGCGAGCGACGGGCGCGCGCGGCGCTCAGCAGCGCGTCCCGGATACAGCGGCGCGCGCAGCGCACCACCAGCGGGCGCGAGCGCACCCTGGGTCCCACTGTCGCGGGGCCAGTCGCGTCAATGACCCGCGGCCCGACCCTCCAGGCCTCCACAATATCACGATCGTCTATTGTGACACCAATTTTAACCGCAATGAGCCTTACGATGTGGAGAGTGTTTTCATTTGCACCTTCCGGAATCCCTGATATCTCGATGTCATTTATAAGCGAGCCCTGCTCCTTATCATTCAAATCTGCCTTGAGTTTTTCGACTGTAGATTGTAAGTCGCGTACCTGCTCTTCTCTGCCAGTGCTACCTACGCTATCGAGCCCAGTTTCCATGTTATCTAATCGCTTTTCGATGGACTCTAAACGAACCGACATTGATGTCACATCATTGAAATTGAGGTTATGTTTAGCCTCTAGGTCACACAGCTGTTTCTCGAGGTCATCGACTCGCACGCATACCTTGTCCACCGTGCAGTCGGAAGCCGTCATGACTGTCTTTAAGCCGTTCAAATCCTTACGGAACTCTGCTATTTCTGACCGATAACTTTCCATTTGGTCTCTAAATGTATTAAATTCGGAGATCCACTGTTCTAGGCGCGAAGCAATTACAATCACCGGCGATACGCTACCATCACTGGGACTGCTAGTGGCTCTGGGCGGGTTTACCTCACCCTTTTCGGCGCGTACGATGGGCACTTCATCTACGCTTTTACCAGGAGTGCTGCTGCTGTCTTTGCGTGGTTCTTTAGCTTTGCAACACGAGCAAATCCATGTTTTTATTTTAATTGTCGTGTTCAATCCAACACAATGCTTGTGGTAAATGGAATTACATTTGGCGCAAGTGACTAGTAAATTTGGAGCACCCGATGAGGCCAAAAATTTTCCGCACCCACCACATTGTTTACTCATTTTTCACACTGAAACGAGTCACCGATTATGAGTTGATGAGCACCACTTAATATGTTCAAATAGTCAGGAACGTTCTGCACAGCACAATTCTTCAACCGATAGATACAACAACTATGCCGGTAGGTAAACAGCGCGTCACAATGAAATAACAATTCTGTGCTCAAAAATCACGAACGAATCCGGCCGCAAACATTTGTGCATGCGAGATGAGAAGAAGAGAAGTTGAGAGAGAAGTTGACAATGAGAAGTTCAGTGTCAGAAAGAAATTCTCCGGTCAGCGGTCAACCGAATGTGTCACATAGCAAATTAATACAGACCTTGACACACACCTCGACCTACGAGTACCTGACAAAATAGAATTCTCCAAAAAACGCGCTGACCTAGTCCGCCAAAATAGCACTGTTTATTGTCTGTTGTTATGTTTTTAATTTTTGCTTAATAATAGTAATTAGTTTAAAACTTAATATTAGTTTACTTCCACGAAATTATGTAGGTACTTTACCCCTTGCACTATGTAATTAACTTATGATTTTCATGCTGAGTTTACCTTTAAGTAATGGTTACAATATTCCACATATAATATTGTTTTGCAGGTGGTAGGACCTTGTGCAAGGTCCGCCCGGATTGCTACCACCATCTTGCTCGCTAATCCTGCCGTGAAGCAGCAGTGCTTGCACTGTTGTGTTTCGGCGCGGAGAGTAAGACAGCCGGTGAAATTACTGGCACTTGAGGTATTCGAACTTAGGCCTCTAGGTTGGCAACGCATCTGCAATACCCCTGGTGTTGCAAATGTTTATGGGCGGTGGTGATCTCTTACCACCAGGAGACCCACTTGCTCGTTTGCCTTCCAGAAGTATAAAAAAAAAAAAAAAAAAACATAAATGAACTTTCTATACAATTGCAATACAATATAGGTATTATTGTACCACCAACGAGATGGATGGATGACCTGGTTAAAGCCGCGGGTTCACGGTGGATGCAGGCCGCTGCCAACCGAAGCAACTGGAGGTCTATGGGGGAGGCCTATGTCCAGCAGTGGACGTCCTACGGCTGAGATGATGATTATGATATTATTGTTAACTACTGTTGGTGAACCCGGATATTTTTTCTCTTTATTAATGAAGAGAAAGAAATAAATTTAATTGGTATATAACATACTTTTTTCTCACTCACCGAGTTTCTACAAAAAAATTCACTAAACGCCACTGAAAAACAGTACCGAACTCTAAAGTGGTCACGTCACGACACAGTTTCAGCCAGAAACCAGTTTTCGTACTTGCGTAGTCTAGTGATAGCTTTACGTTTCATTCGATTTTCGACGTCCATATTTGATAAGCTGAGCTTTGTGATTGGACTACGTGCGCAGTGAACTTTTAGCAATTTTTCCGCAGTGTAATTTTTAGATTCGAAACTTGATCATTATGCGGCAGATTGGCAAAAAACAGGTAACTATAAAAACTGATTACACAATCACACAATGGGCAATACGCAATAGATTCGACACTCGCATTAGACAGCCGCTACCACGCGGCTCACTACCGACAGTGTAAGTGTATATTATATTATGTATATATTAGTGTATACAGTAACCGCATGTAGAAATAAAAAGTTCATAATTACTATCGCTTCGTTGGGGAAGACCTTTGTTTAACAGTTGACGTCTTCCAGCTTCTGATACTGAAATAATAATTAAATGTCAGCATTGACGAGACTAAACCGAGTAATGAAATATGCATTGAAGTTTTGAGCTCATTGCAACACTACACAAGTACTGCACTTCAGTCACAACGAGGCCGAAGTGTTGAGGTATACAGTTACAAAAATTTAGATACTAATTTAGATACCCTACGTCAATTTAAAGAAAAAGTGTAAAAGACAAAAATAAAAAGTACCTACAGTTCAAATAACATAAGCGAATATCTCCCCACTTAATTGCTTATTGTTGGTACACTTCTTGCGAAGTCCGATACAAGAACGGATTAATCCCCCTAAATACCGAACTTTAGTGTTAGGAATCACATAAAACTTAGTTCGAGGGGGTATAAATCAATAGGGGGGCAAACTTATAAATAGGATCCAGCAAGTGTGCCCATGAGAACTGTCCTTGCCGGTTGGACGAGACTAAAGAATTTATTGGACTTCAGTGTTTTTCGATAGTTCTAGCTAGAGCGATGTTGTTTTGTTTTCAATGCAGAACGTTAGAAAGAGGCAAGAGTTAGTGCTGAGAAAGTGAGGTACACACATTCTTCATGTATACCATCTGAAAACAGTTAAAGAACCACGTTCCAGATGTTTTAGACCAACCTTTATGTTTGGATTTGGAGGAAAATATAACTCGGTGGTAAATTAAAATTATACTTTCATCAATCCAGTGGCATAATTACACTAATAATAACATAACTAGTGAGTGGAATCTATTCGTAGAACTAAAGATCGATGTACGAATCAAAAAAAGGTGAAAAAAAAAACAGATTTATACACTAAAATTATATAAGAGTCGCTATTTATTTAAATAAGTCTGCGTAGGAAATCTTTTTTTCTTGCACTATTAGGTATGTACTTGGTATGTATGTATGATATGGTAAGGCCGAAATACAAACTTAACTTCCTACATTATTCTACAGTTAACTGTTTGGGAAATAAGTTTTTTTTTTTAACCTGTAGTGTCCCACTGCTGGGCAAAGGCCTCCCCTCTTGACCTCCACAACTCTCGTTCTGATGCAATGTCAATTATTAATATAATAAATACTGTAACTAAAACATTTTCACAGTAAGTGACATGAAAATGATGTTTCTTGTCAGGCAATGCACTGTCAGTACGACATTTTCTGTTACAGTGATTTGTGCTTTTCATTAATTGTGCGCTTGCTTATGTCAATATTTACGACACTATTAGAGTATCCTACCTTATAGAGTAGAGTAGTCTAGAGCCATGGCAAGTACCATCAAACTTCCAATAGGTAAGGTAAGATCTAATTGAATGTTATTGATAATATATAAAAGTGCCATTAGGCCCTATAAATAACTGAAAATTCAGGGTTCTAGCTTAAAAAAACAGCTTGTGGAAAATAGCCCGAATGGCGTTGAGAAAAGTATAGTACGGCCGTGCCTTTTGTTTTGTTTTGCTCGACTTTGCGGAGGAACTACCGTGCCCCCAGGATGGATGGACAGCAAAATGGTGGCGCGGGTTCACAGAGCGGGCGCACACCTGCGAGTAGGGGTGAAGGTAAAATCAGTTAGCGCTGCGCCGTACCAACCACGTCAGCTAGCGTAGGCCCTGAAGTTTCCGATTTTTCCTTTTGAGGCACGAAAGTCGGAAAAACCAAACCACTCCCAACTTCACCCGGAAAACTGGCACTAACTTATAGAAAGCATTCCTATGTTTCTATGCCACATCGATCTCGATTTCCAGCTTTAGATTCCCAATGAGCTTCCACTGCTACAATTTTACCAATCACGATAAGAATATGAAGAAACCTCTATTCTGTTATCTTACAGTATTACGGAACCAATCGATAGAGCTAAAGCAATGTTGACCCACAAAACGGCCGTCCTCATACGTACAAGGTATTATGCTGAAGCTGCCTGACTGAAAATTGGTTTTACCACATTATCGATAGTTTTCCATCGACAACAAGCCACACTTTTAATAGGCCTAGTGACGTTCGCTGATTGTATTTTTTTATTTATGATGCGTATTACGAATATGAAATACAAATACAAAATTATTTATTTATTTTCGTATTTGTATTTCGTAAATATTACTTATCGTAATTTAATTTAATTTATTTTGAGTTTCAATGATTCTTAGATTTAATTTAGTGACTTTTTTGCGACATTTGTCTTTAATTGTTTTTAAATAGGTACCTACGAACTGTTGCCACTGACTTCACTCGCGAGGGATTCGTTTATTGTTATCCCGAGGGAACTACAAAATGTTTTGAAATTAAACTATTGTATGTCTTAAGCCATCACCACGACAGTGTTTAGATAGACAGAATAGTTTATTTCTGCTAAGAGTTACATTTTTAATTACATTTGTTTTGTTTGTTTAAGCGTGTAGGGGGTATAAATTAGTGAGGAAGAAAAAGATAGATATTTTGCTAATCTAGTTCAGAAAGATGATCATTCTGAACTTCAAAACTATCTAGTATCAATAAATAATCGATGTTCGAATATCGATCGGCAACACTATCGAAAATGTTATAGGCACGCTCATGTCAAATGGAATATTCAGCGCGTGTGGCGGCGTCGACAAAAGAAATATTAGGCAACGGTTCAATAACCCCTGAAGGTAACAGGTTATTATTTTTTCTGATATACCTTTGAACTATGAATAAAATTTATATTCATTTCAATGCTATTAGATATTATTGCTACGTAAAATTGCTTTCATTTTACGGCAACATTTACTGGGCGCCATTATACAGTGTCACCGTAGAAAGTCTTTAAATAATTTATTGAACCAGGCAACAATTACTTTGCTCACTCGAAAATTTAAAGCTTTTAAAGATTCAAACTTGATTGAAAGATTGTGCAGAAAATACACATTACGAAACCAATTACTTTATGGTCATTATTTGATCGCTTCAACAGCCTGATCTATCTATCTGATCGTAGTCACATTTTGTTATGAATGGGTGGGCATTTGATAACATTTTCGATTATTTTCTAAACGTCGTGTACTTGTACTTAGATAACCTGGAAACTTTAACTGTAATCTTCTACGATGGAAGCGCCAAAATTCGCATACTCTTCGCTAGTCATACCGTAATTTTTGTCCAAATCATTGTTTGGCATACCTATTTTTTTTTTCCACTAAAACCTTACTGTTTTCTGAAATTTTTAAATGGTCATCCTATGAAAAACTATAGGTTAGGTTAGGTTTGTTTTATGTATAACAATCCTGAACAATTATTGGATTCAGAGAAAAAAAAGTAATGACAAACGATCGTTCTGACGAACAATACATTCGGACTTCCAATAAGTATGCGAGCCGACATGGACCCTGCGATGTCAACAAAAATGTCCTCACGTAATATAAACGCTTGAATAATGATTCTTTAAGCGATTATTTTTAGGTGTAGTTACAAAGGATATTCTTATTTTGTATTTGAATCGACTACCTAAATGAATTCTTAGAATATTAATTACTTTTTTCACAATCAACTACTTAGTAATTAATTTTTTCACAATCTTAGAGTAAGTGTTGGTGTTTAATTATTTTTTTAGTAAGTATAATTATTATCTCTAGTGGAGAACCAATTACTTAAATAGTAATTGTTGTTTTGATCTTATTTGTTGTTAAATTTTAGCAGGTAGGCTTCATTCTACGATCTATTATTAACAGAGTTAACAATAGACGGTTTTTTGCCTATTCTTAATTCTTAACGCTGCTTTTAGTTTTTAATTTTTCTTTTGGTGTTCCATAAAAAATATCTTTTAATTTGGCATTAACTTTATATATACATTATGCATAATAATTCATAAAATAAACTATAGGTAGGTACTGATGACAAAGTTAGTATCTAATTAATACAAAATCCCGGATTACTTTAGTAATAATATGTCAGATAATTTTAAAGAAAAATGTCGTGATGAAACGGGCATTACGCGACGCATATCATTGGCGCCTGTAAAGTTCCCAACCCACACTGGGTATGCGTGGGAATTGCATTTCAAGCTCCCTTATTTGGTAAGGTCTATATTCAGTAAAAGGATGTATTTCATAAGCCAAAGATGAGATGCAAGCTAGCGTCTATTTTATTTATTCTACGCGAAAACACTTAAAAAATTTACATAAAATTCACATAGCTTGAACTAGGTTATGTTGTTAATATCGTAAACATGCCGTATCTACACCAATGTTTGGTCAGTCATATGCCGCCAATATTGGCCAATAACGGTCGTAACGACCTAAAGCTTTTTACATGACAAATAGAGCTTTTAACCGCATGTCGTTCCAACGCATTAGATGTAAGCGAGCTTTTTTATGTTATTTTTCCTGGTAATGCTGGGGAAGAATGAAGTGTGGGAGCTTTTAATAATGTTACGTTCTTTGAATATTTACGTGTTACGAGTTCAGCTGGTGAAATATGGAGAAGGAGTTTCGCTGAAGTGCTTCTTCACTGCTGAGCTTCTTCTACGATTTGCTTTAGTGTTTCTGTTATATTTTTGTATTGCTTCCATCTAGTCAAGTCATTTATTCTATCGTACATTGTTACATAAAGTATTTATTCTGTATTCATTTGATCACTTATTTATATGCCTTTTAATAAGATTAATGGGAGTAGCTGATAAAATGCTGAGCAATTACTGTAGGTAGAGATTTGAAATTTCACAGACATATTCCTTGAAAAATATTCAAGTGTACTATTAAAAGTTTTTCTTTTTTAAAATCTATGGGTAAGGGTGCCAGATTTTTTCAGTTTTTCAAGGGAGTAAAACCTCAAACATAAGCTAGTTAAGTATGCAAATGTAGCAATCTATTTTGTGTACGAAAAATAACAAAATAGGTAGTAAGTATAAGAAAGCAAGAAGGAAGAAAACATTTATTCGCGATAACAGTGAAAAAAGTACATATGAAATAAAAATGCACATGTCACCAAATAGTTAAAAATGTAAGTAGGTATTACTTCATTCATGCTCATCATAGAGATCTCTACTTTACCTTTATGCATTAATACTCATTCCAGCTATACTTTATTACAGTCTTTATTTTATTCACTCAGGCTATGTATTTAACCTTTGACATTTGCTGTGTAAAAAGGATGTGCCACGTGACATTAGGCTAAGCACACATTTGCTCGCCCTCTCCAACCTTGTCACAATTAACTGGCCTTTGTAAATACCGTGATGTTTCGCCCTTCAGACTATTTATTTTGTCCATCCTCTAGACGATAGAAAACATGATTTTGACCGAATATCCTGTTGAATATGCTTTGGGTTTTTGACATAAAGTAATGTCTATATATTTCACACGAAAACATAAGCCGAAACATGGATACACAGAAAAACCAGAAAAATAGACGAGCGCTTGGAATCGAACCCAGGTCCTCAGCATCCCGTGCTGCGTGCTATTCAATACCTATATTATTAGTGCTGTCCAGCAGTGGTGTAGGGAAATAAAGCACGCAGCACGACTTTCACGGGACTATTATATTAAACCCTAAACTTGGCACAATTTTAGATCATCTTTTTGTATTTTTTTAGTTAATTTTGCTAGCTCTACAAGAATCCAACGAGGCTTGAATTCAGTACACTTGTCTCGACTTGCCAAGTTTAGGGTTAAATATTAAGATTAGAGTCTAAGCCGTAGATTTTTTTTTTTGTTATTATGGAAATAAACAGATTTTTTTTATTTTTACATTAGATTTGCGGTGAAGGAAAACCATCAAATAGTGTTTCCAATCCGCACTGTGCCTACACGCGTGGACACTACTGTCCAAGTGTTTTTTTTTTTAATGAAGTTACGTATTCATTGTGATAAAGTCCTGATCCTTGAATGGAATGGGCATGTATATAAGTCTGGATGATAATGATGAACTTTATTCGCATATTAAATGAGTAAAAGCGTATTAAGGCGTATTAAATATTTCCATGCAAAAATATTGCTATACGAGTATTCAAGAATTTTGGGCCAAAAACCTTACAATTACATAGAAATGGCACCTAAGTTAGCTTTTTGCTCATGTCGCATTTATAGATAAAAAACGGCAATATATAGTTTCTTACTCACGTCATAATTCTCTTAAAATTTGGTGATGCCAAAACATAGTGTTAATCCCCGTAATTTCGAGGCAGGTGGGATTAAAACCCCCAAAATGATGTGGCGGCCCGGCCTCTAGACTAAATTCTCGCGACTTAGTTCGCAACAATGCTCTACAAACGAGCGGCTGAAACGCTTGAAAATTCATTTACTTTACAATGTGTTCTTCATGATTTCCGCTAACTTCGACAGAGATCAGTTCTATTTAATAAAAACTATCTGTCCATAGATATTAACTTTTTGTGGTTAAAAATCAAGTCAGATTTTTTATGTCAGATCGCCCGCGCTTGTTTTTTCATACACACTACACCAAAGACACCTACATGAAACACAAGGTATGTGTAGTATTGTAGGGCAAACACCCGTAAGGGATCCTGCTTCATAGGTAAACGCGGCATAACATATTGTAGAACCATACAGTTGCCTTTTCTCAATACATTTTGGTGGTCAATATCAGTGACTCCCTAGAATAGAGTGAGAAGCCTCGCCCCAATTGGCTTAGTAAACTACTGTTAATCCAATCGCGTTAATTGACGCTTATTATTTGATACGAGAGCGAGAGGGACGGTACGATACGAAATTTGATTTTCGAATTTTGTAGTAGCCCCTGTTCGTATTGCATCGCCTTCTTTTAGGCCTATATTCCAAAGTTTATTAAAATGTTATATCGTGCCATCTCATTTACGCTAGCACGAGTTGAAGGTATTTGACAGAAGAGTACGCAAAGTCATCCTAACCGCTGACATGAATCAGTAAGCAATCTCCTGGTGCAAACGGTGCGTCATTTCTAAGAAGTTACTGAGTTTACACTATGACTCAACTCAAAACAAACGAATAGGGAAATCTAGGCGTTATGAGTTACTTTTTAGTAACAAACAAACGTGATAGAAGTAAAAAAATAAATAAAAGTGAACAGAAACCAAAACGTTTTTTATACTACCAGAGCTTTCGGAAAGAACATCATTGCCACGAAAAATTTTGACAAAAAATCACTTGGCAGAAAGCATTTTTTTTTAAACACGTCATAATATCAAAGTAACTTTTTAAAGTCTAGTTATCTATAATGGCACTTTAGCTGGAAACTAGTTTGTAATGCTTGATGTTTTCCTTTTGTTTCTTTAACACCAGTGGAAACTCTCCGTCTGTATTCAGGTAACTTTAAAATTAACTCTAATTGAAGTCTGTTGTGAATTCTTCAAAGTTACATGACAAACTTCCGCCAGCAGCTCACCTTAAGTGTTCTGTTGTCTTAAGTCGCCTTAAAGTTATTTAATTTTAGCTAAGGTAAGAAAGTTAAGTAATCACGTTTATTTACAATTCCGCCAAGTTTATACAGAACTTTTTTCTCGACAGACTTCTCTTTTAAATGATTTATTGTTTTTATTATCCCAGTAATTAACATTAAAGTTTGTTAGTATATGTGTGCGTGTTTTTATTTCTCTTTTCTAAGTTTCTTTTTTGCAATGATGCAAATAGTAAAGGCGTGCTAAAACCATCTTATATTATAAAGTTATGAAGATTATATGTTATAAAGGTTATATTGTGCATACGTAGTCATGCATACAGTTCACGAAAACCGCGCGTGATCCCTGCCCGTATATATCCACTTAATTATGCGATTCGAAATTCTAATGTGTAATAAATGCAAATTCTAAAGGGTCCTAATGTTATAAAGTACCTACCGTGAAGGTAAAATATTTTGTCTATAAGCGCCTCACTTTGACTAGAGTTTGGTATTATGCATTACTATAAGACTTAAGTGTTAAACTTCACCGCTTATACTTGGCTTAGAATATAGTTACGACAATGCACTTAAGTTTGAATGTTTTGTATTTTTTACGATAATTTCTATTAAGCGTCATGTTGAAAGTTTAAACAACTTTTCCAAAGTTACCAAGAGAATTTTATACAATGAGTAACTAATATGTTTTGAAAACTTTTTAAATTTAACGGTTTTTAAAATAGCATTATAAAAACACTATAAAGCTCATATTAAACCACTAAAGTTTTATTTGATACGAACTTTCAGATGAGAATCCCATTCTGTTTTAAGTGTGGTCGTTATTTTTATGACGATATAAACTCTAATTTTACTAAGTATATAAAATTGCATTTAGATCTATAATTACATGCTCAATTATATAGCATAATGCAGACTTTTAATAAGTAGAATAGGCGTTATTAAAAGTCTGCATTATGCTATCAGTCATCCCTGCTGCGTGCTATAAGGTGGGTGCGTGATTGCTTAGTAGCGACATCTCTTGTCTGGGTGAGCGGTTAGTTCCGAAAAAGTGCGACGTCTCTCGATGAGAGCTAAACTTAGATGTCGCTAATGCTGCTGCTTGTAGCGTAGTAGAAAAAAGGCAACCTGAGATATGTGTGCATAGGAGAAATTTGTATGTAGACTCCTGTCCAGCTGTGGTGTAGGGGTTTATAGCACGCAGCACGGTTTGCTGAGGACCTGGGTTTGATTCCCAGCGCTGGTATCTTTTACTGGTTTTTCTATGCATCCATGTCTCATTTTGTATTTTCGATTGCTATTGTCGGACTATAAAGTGGGTAAACCACTATGGAAGCAACTTCCAAGATCAAGTTCTGATGGCACCGAATAATGACTCTCTATTAAACCCTGAGTAGGCCTTCTAATGCTAAGTACAGTTGCTAGTTTAGTTAAATAGCGTCATTCCCTTTGATTGCCTGCTCCCCTAATTTGTATTTAAATGGTACTTATTAAAGTTTATTTTAAACTGTCGGTTTACATAGACATACTATTTATTGACATCAAAAAAACACAGTGACTCTTAAAATAATCATCATCATCATGTCAGCCGAAAGACGTCCACTGCTGGACATAGGCCTCCCCCAAGGCTCTCCACTCAGACCGGTCTTGTGCTTTTCGCATCCACCGCGATCCCGCGATCTTAGCCAGGTTACTGACATAGCCCAAAGAATTGCGAAACTGAAGTGGCAGTGGGTGGGGCACATTGCACGCAGGACTGATGGCCGATGGGGTTAGAAGGTTCTCGAATGGCGTCCGCGGACCGGGAGACGAGCTGTCGGTAGGCCTCCAACAAGATGGAGCGACGACCTGGCTTTAAATAATGTTTTGTTAAAATTAGGTTTATCGGCTACCGTATCAGAACAATGATCAATGATCTCGACAGGCGAAATAACGCTAGAAGACGATAGTTTAGTATCGTGAGCTCCGTTCGACGTTACAGTCTTGCTTGCGACTGGCTCGTTTAGTTATTTAACCGATCACAAAAGTTGTCAAACTAACCTCACGATACTAGCGGCAACTAAAGCCGTACTTCAATTTTCGAATTTCGAAGTAGTCCACTGGGATGCTGCTGACGACATGTGATTCAGAACACCTTTCTCTGACTGTTTTTAAAATTAGGGTTTCTGTGACAGGCTTAAAGCAAAGCCAACGAGACGAGATATAGCTTCATCTTTGTCTGATACCTTATTATTGCTATTTTGCTACCTGACTCATGACATAATTTATCTCGTTGGCTTTACTTGGTAGCCATACACGTTACGGTCCACCGCACTGGTTACCTGTACAGATTTGCCTGCACAGGTCAGGTAGCGTGTATGGGGACGTTCCGGTGTACCGGACCGGTCTTCAGTTCTGTTTGCGATGGCATCGAGTGAAGACGAGGACGCACTAGCATTACTAGGCCTTGCGTTAATTTTGAGGGAAAACGATACAAGAACAGTGAAAAGGAAGCGAAAAAAGTGGTGTAAACATTGTTATTAAAAAAAAAACTCAGTTACGCACACACGCACAGTTTACTGGTCGATGCGACCGGAGCAAAAAAAAATAGACCTTCGTAAAATTGGCACTCGCGCGTCATTTGTCAAACAAAGCACGTTGCTCTGTTTGGTGATTACAATTATCACAGCTCAGTGTTAAGTTATTCCAAAGGCTTCATTACAACGTGATATAAATTAATTAGTCGTTGAATTAATTCTGATAGAGTCGGAATATTCAATGAGTAGTTGTCTGCGGTTTTGCTGACAGGGATTCGCTTTTAAGTTTCCTGTGTTCAGCCATAATTACACATTTTTAAGAAATAAACGGTTCATGTTTGCATCGGTTTCGCACAACTATATTTTTTTTATGGAACCTTATTAATTGACTAGCTTTTTAGATAGATAGAAATTATTTATTCATATAAACAATTACAATTTACACTTTTACAGTAAATGCGCCAAACTGGAGTGACCAGTTTGTTGGCGCGCCGCGCTCAAATCACATTACTTAATTGTTTACATTGTTCGATTTATTTTAATGCTAATGATATTAATATTTTAGAGAAGACATGCATATTAACACTAAGATGAAGAAGAGTTAAATTAGCAACCTACTACAATTAACAACCACCCTTGCTACTTGGCCCCGCGGCCCGCGGCGCCGTCCGCGTGGTATTCGGTTGTCGCGCGCTGTTCCATCGGGATCTGTGCATTTTTCCGGGTTAAAAAGTAACCTATGTCACTCTCGGGCCCATAAACTATCTCTATGCCAAAAATCTGTCGCTCCGTTATGGCATGAAAGACGGACAATCATTAAAAAACACTTTCGCATTTATAATATTAGTATGGATATGGATAAATTTATCATCAAATAAATGTTAAAATTTTACATCTAAATACGAATATTTTTTTATTCAAACATGAAGAAAAAACTGAAAATTATCTTTTTTTAACTTGACACAAAGACGTTTAAGTTAAATTCTACGTACCTATGTTCTAAGTTCATTGTCATAACTCATAACGGATCTCCTCTCAACAGAAATTTACGACATAAAATCAGATTGTCGCGCCATTGTAGCTAACTTCAGACTTATATGGTTATGGCTAACTTGAGCTTATGTTATTATCTTCGTTAAAAAGCTATTGTGGCCCGGAACGTTAGTTGCTCCGTTGTTTAGGTAAGGACTGGGTTGTCATTGTGTTGCCCATAAAGTTGTGCGTAGTTTTAAACAAGGACAAAAGGTCCTATAGGGTTACGTTGAGGACTAAACTGTGGGGATTGTTTGAGACGCCTTTTCAGAATTTCCTACGTTGAAAACGGAAACCTAATTGGATTATTCGAATGTTTGTCTGTCTGTCCGTCTGTTACAGCCAATTTGCCGATACTGTTGAACGGATTGAGTTGAAAGATACGCACGCATATGTAAGTCGGTGACCTAGGAAAAGTCGGGGACCTAAAAAGATGTGTTACGTAAACAAATAAAGTTTTAACATGAACACTTCTGGGGGTAAGTTAGAAAAGAAACGAAATATTACAAACTATTCCGTATTATAATCAAATGAAAAGGCTTGCTGTGAAAATAACAAATATACATTTTATAACTTATTAATAAATACTTGTAAAGTTAAAGCAAATAAGGGAAAATTGATAATTTCTCTCCTTCTCTTATCTGAGAAACTTTTGTGTCTAAAATTATGACAAAAATGCATGAACCCTCTCAACGCGATTTAAATTTGCACTTGACCGGTTTTTGTTCGTAATAAGTCTCTATAAGTAATTCTTTTTAATCTGAAGCACATTAAAATATTTTTAACGCCTGTCGCAAAAAGAGGGGTGTTATATGTTTGACCGCTATGTGTATCTGTGTGTCGGTATGTTTACCTATGTGTCTGTCTGTCTGTCTATGGTACCCTAGCTTTTAAGCGGGTGAACCGATTTGAATGTGGTTTTTTTTTATTATTTAAAAATCAGGTTTTCTAGCAATGGTTCTTAGACATGTTTTATCAAAATTAGTTAGCCGTTTTTGAAATATTGAACTTTTAATTGACAAAGTTGTGGGTTTTCCAATTTTACGTTGGTTAGGTTATTATTTAAACCAAATTCCCAAAACACAGATTTAGTTGCACCCAGAATACAAATAAGGAATGTATTATTGTATGGAAGAACCCGAATTATTTGCCATAAACGACTTTTCCTCGTAAAGCAAAAACCTGTTTTCATTCCCTAATCACGCATCTGACTCGCGGTTTTATTAAAACATTTTTAATTCACATCCCTATTCCGTAATATTTTCATCTTAAAAACGCGCTGTAATCACAATGATCGCACCTCATCTTGGTTCCTTCGTATTTTAATCAAGTTAACGGGAGGCAAAATGGTATATAACTCGTTAACCCGAATCCCGCCCGAGGCCTTGGTGTTGCCAGTCGCGGAATATACGGTAGATATTCTCGTTTGCATTCTTATTTTGAGTTCAAATATACTATATAATACAAGCTCTTTTGCTGACTGTACTTTTTATTGACTGTAGGTATTTGCGTTGTCATTTAAACTGCATATCCGTATCAAACTTAAGTTGGTACTATTAACCATTGAGGAGTTCCCTTCTGCGGAGGCGATCCTGGCAGGACCACCAAGAGTCAACTGGACCGCTGGAAGTAGGTTAAATTTAGCTTCCAAGATTTGACCCAAATAAATAAACAAACATATAAATAAATAAAAAGGGCAAGCTAAAGAAAAGCTTGTAAGTAAATAATAAAATGTACTTTTGTTGCTATTATGGCAACAACAAGTACATTGTTCAACTAGTAAACGAAAAAATGCACCATTTTATGAAAATGTTTCTGATTTTCACTTCTGTTACAAGGAAATTAAACAGCAACAGAGTGGAAATAAAATGTTTTTTTTTTAATACTAGATACTTTTTATACCTACCACTTATTAGCATTGCTACACATAAATATACTAACGTAGCATTATTTACTTCATAATATACTAACTTACCGGCACTAGCTAGTTTTCATAATTATTTAATATAAAATGCGAATTATAATAAAAATATATATTTTAACCTTATTACCCGACTACAAAGAGTGGTATTGTTTTTAATGATTAATGTTTTTTTTATTACTTTTGGTACTAATGTTGGGAGTCTGTTTGAGGTCAAAACAATCATCATCAGCCGGAAGACGTCCACTGCCGAACAAAAGCCTCCCCCTTAGAACGCCACAATGAAACACAACTCGCCACTTGCATCCACCGGTGTCGCGGAACTCTCACGATATAGCTGGAAAAATATGCAAGTTGAAGTGGCAATGGGCGGATCACATCGCTCGAAGAAGAACTGTTGCGGGAGAAAAGTCCTAGAAAAGCGACCACGAACCGGAAGACGAAGCATTGGTAAGCCTCCCACCAGGTGGACACTGTGGACTACATCGTGAGAGTTGCGGGTCAAAACAATATTTACTAATAAATAATAATGAACAAACTTATAACACCCCTTTTTTGCGTCGGGGGTTAATAAAATGAGCCTACTGTAGTTAACGTAATAATTTCAGCAAATAGGTACTTATTGCCTGTCGCACTCACAGACAATTATGACCAATTTTTTCAGTAAAAAGTAAAGACGTTAATTTTTTAAGTTTGGAAAATAAAATAGGTATAATTTTGACGAGACTGGCAACACTTCTCAACACTATTCCGTTTAGGGAGGCCGGGACTACAATGTGTGTACAGATGTGCTTAAGTCGTCTGCTTTTATTTTATTTGTGTTTGTTATCTTTATTTTTCGAGTGCTCTGGGGAGAAACTGGTGTGATAAAATATTTTTGAGACTTACACAGGCGTTGACTTTTTATAGGGGTTTCAACATGAATAAAAACCATATTATTCTTATTGTAGCGCAATATTTTATTGTGCGGTTGAAATCATTCGTCTCGCTTACTAACGTCCATTTTGAAAGGACAGATTAATTATTCTAGGCACGGCTGTCAGGTTTTTATGCTCGTCGAATGTTATATTCAGAGTACCTTTAAATTATGTAAGTTTAATTAGAAAGGTTACCGTAAAGCCAGAATATTTCGTTTAGCTTTTAGTTTAAATAATTGTTAGGTAATCACATTTAATCTTGCCGCTTAGCACTAAAGGGGTTATTGCGAAATCCGAAAATCAGAGTTAGCGTAAACGGGACGTCAATATACGAAGTTCGAATTTTGCACCTCGTATATTATACCCAATATTTTTATCCCGATATCCCCACGGGATGGGGATAACACTCGAAATGCTGCCGCTGAGTCGAGACCATTTCGGCTTCACATCATTAGGTATTTGTTTGTTCTTCTACCTATTCTTTATCATTTTGTAAATGTATTTTCTATTTTTTGTCATGATGTGTTGGCTGAATAAACATATTTCTATTCTATTCTATTCTAAATAACAACGCTGCACTTAGAGTCATGAACAAACAAATTTCATGTTCAAACTTTTTTAACACCAAATAAATCTATTCTATTCTATTCTATGAAATTCAGCATGGTTATAAGGTACGAGTATAAGGTCTTCCGCAATTCGACGTGTATGTGCGCCTACTTTGCGTCAATTTGACATGGTTGTTTTTAATGCAACTTCAATGAAAACTACGAGAATTACCACATCACTGTTTCATTGTTTGTTACTTTTTCACACACATTAATTTTGGTGATTGTGTGTAGGAACTGCATGATCTAATTCCTTCATCTCCATTTTGCGAACGGACTTCCAACCGGGGGGATGTCTTCACCTCTATCTATTTAGTTAGTGTTCCATTGGCTCACACGAAGCAGTTTGCTTCATTTTTCATAATGCGAACTGCTAAGGAATAGAATTCGCTCCCGTCGTCTGTGTTTCCGGATAAATACAATCTAGGGCTCTTCAAGGCTAGAGTACATAGGCTGTTACTGAACCAGTGATATACACCTTCGGTGTCATCTGCACTTAACCCTATATATTACACAGGTATATCACTTGGATATTGTTGAATAGAGACCTAGAATTATGTAGACAATAATAGGCAATATCATGTACGGCTCTAAGTGTGGTTGTGGTGTTGCTGTCCTATGCGGGTGGAACAACGCATTCTAGATTATTTCAACGATACGGATAGCAGAGTTTAGGTAATTCCAATGGGAATCAGGCATATACATAGCTTATGTACCGAAGTAACTGGTAAACTTATGCCTAAACAACGGAAAAGGCCACAATAGAGGGATCTCTCTCTACAAGCACGAGCTGAGGGATTTGAAGAAAGAGAGAGGAAGAGTTGAGTATTAACACGCCTGTATCCAAGTTTAACAGCCATGATTTGCCTAATGGTTTGACCTATGACCTGTTAAGCTGAGGGTCGTAGGTTCAAATTTGGGCTTGAAAAAGATCCCTTTGAACACCATAGAATGACTCGGATGCAATTTTAATAGTCGATAGCAACCATCCTGCTTCCCATCCTACTGTTTTTTTTCATTTATTTTTTAAACGGGCATCGTACAAATTTGTCACATTAGCCCATAGGACAAAACTGATATTATAAATTCGCAAATTGTAAGTCTGTTAGTTTGTCTGTTTGTTCGTTACTTCATCACATCTAAACCGCTGAACCGATTTAGCCCCAAGGAAGGACATAGGTTAGTTTTTATCCCAGAAAATTGCCATCCCGTGGGATAGCGATAATAAACAAATTCTACTCAGACGAAGCGGGTAACAGGCTAGTATAGATAACTCGTATAATTTAAAATTGAAAACTTTCATAATTACTGGCTTAATTGAAAAGCATTGAAGCGATTCAACTCGTCAGGGCGTTGACCTTTATTTTTCATGGCGTGAACCAGGGCCCAGGTGTTAATTAGTAAAACGCAGGAAAATCTGGGGATTAAGGGGTTTAATCAGGTTTTTAGGCGTGACTGTCCAGCAGGGCTACTACGAAACTCGAAGTTCGTATTATGCCGTCCCTCTCGCTCTCGTATTAAACAGTATTTATAAGTGTCAGAGGGACCGCACGACACGAACTTCGAGTTTCAAATTTCGTAGTAGCTCTGCTGATACTCTTATGGGTATTTGCGTTTCGTTTCGAATATCGTGTGTAATATAAACGTAAGCGCCTCTTTTCAAAAAGGAAAAAGGTGACCTTTAAAGGTTTAATTTATTGTCCCTTTGTGTGTCTATAGATCTGTAAACGCTATTTTCTCAGAAATGAATACTTCAAATTTGAAATTGAAATTTATGTCAACTAGCTGTTCTTTGCGATTTCTTTTTCGTTTCCAATGATTCGTTTAGGCTATTTATCCATGTAATGACTTCAGCTATGCAATGTTTCAGGAAAAAAAAATATCCTATGTCTTGCTCCGGGACTTAACCATCTTCATAAGAAATTTTATGTAAATCGGTTCAGATTTTTTGTAATTCAGAAGCTCTTGTCTCCCTACTTTTAATAAATATATTTTGACTTTGAATGAAAGTCAAAAATATTTGTATCTACTCAAGCGATGCACGCCAATAGGTATCCACGACGCACAAAAAGGGGTATTATAAATTTGACACCAATGTCAGTCTGTCTACAAACAGATAGACCGATTTTAATGCAGTTTTTTTTTAAAGTACAAGCGAGTTTTCTTGCAGTAGTATGTTTTATAAAAGTTAAGCTTTTTGAGATATCGAACTGTAAACTTATAATGTAGATGGTTTTTGAATTTTTGTTGGTTAGGTTATTGGTTGTAGGTTTCAAGTATTTTGTACAAGGAGACTGGTTAACAAGCACTAGACGGAGCAATTAGTCTACGAGTAATGCGCCGATTGCTTCGATCTTATTTACTCTCGCTCCGATTAGCTAAGAACTTAGTCGTTCTTAAGAACTACTCAGATCTGACTGCAACTTGACTGCAAGTTTTAGCCATTTAGAAACATCAGTGTGCTGTGCAGTTGTATTGTTCTGGACGTCTGTATTTCTACTGCAGACTGTATCGGCGTTGAATTGGAGTTCCGATGTATTTAATAGTTGTCATCCTTGATGAAGGTAAATCTTACAGCACAAACAATAAGATAATTGTCTGTAGTCTGTTATTTCCGTCCGTTGATAGTAGTAACCATCTAAGATGATCCCCCTCCCCCCACACTGCATACACATTGCTTAAGAGAGAGGCTAAAAAGGAGGACTGAGGAAAGAAGACTATACACATAAAAACAACCAAATACCTATAAAAAAATAAAATAACAAATCCAAATATCAAGGAAATGCAAGAAAGTTACTAGCGACAGTGTACAGAAACCAATAAGAAAACTAAAGCACCTATTAGCAAAGACGGAAAAGTGCAAAACCAAACACAAAAAAAAAAACCATGACACAAAATCATCGACATACCTAGAGAGACCTTGTATCAAAAAAACCTACTTTTATGGAGCGACAAAAGTTTTAGAACTTAGAATAAGCATGCAGTGACATATCGTTTGTTTCTATTGGTCATTGTATAGGCCAATTAGCTCACCCTCCTTTGTTCAAAACCATCAGTGCGATGTCTGTTACGCACTTTCTCCGGTTATTAATAAATTAGATTATAAACTAACGGTCTTAACGGTTCTCTAAAGATCTAAGACCTATATGCTAGTAAAGTATTTAAACAAGAGCATATTTTTGGCTTTTTATGTTATCTCCCTTCGTATATTCAGCCAAGGTACCGTAACGAACTGACAAAGGGTTCATGACTAATCGTGTTACGAACTCTTGGGTTCCGCTTAAATTAAATGTAATCTTCTTCTGAATATACAAAGGAAACCGTTACTGACTGACTGATCTATCAACGCACAGCTTAAATCACTAAATAGATTGTGCTGAAATTTGGCACGCAGATAGTTATTATAGCAAAGGCTTCCGTTAAGAAAGGATTTTCCAAAATTCACTCCATACTGAGATAAAAAGAGGACCGAAGTTTGTATGTTGAAACAAAATTAAATAGACTTTTTTATTTAATAGCACTTCTGTAAATAAATAAGTAAATACATGTAAGTAGATGATTATACTTAGCTGTAATAATTTAATTTATGAATAAAAAAATAAAGTATGGCTTCGAGAAGTTGCAAGCATACAAAACCTACTCGTAAATAAACCTACTCGTAAGTAAATTCGCTCTCCGCGTCACTTAACGAAAAAAATTACTCGACAGCACTCCAAAAGTTTGAAAACCAGGATTTCTCACAGGATAAGAAAAAAAAAGAGAACGAGTATTCAAACGAGTTAAAAAAGGGGTTTTGCAGCTCTTCCTAGCTAGGCAACCCTATATTTTGCTTAACCCCACGTGTGACCTTATGTCTAAGTCATAATATCGATCAAAAACCAACAGGTGTATAATTTCACGATGAGATCTCATGCTATAATCAATTAATTGGCAATAATTCAATATTGACTTGGCAACGCCGCAATAATAAACAGATAGAATCAGAATTTTACTCAATCTTATACAACGGCCTGGAAATTCAATTTAATAGGCAATAAAATTTAAGAACCCCTTTCGTGAGGGGATCGTTTCGAAGACTCCGAGTCCCGAAACATTTAGTGGGGAACTTAAACAGGGACTTAGACTAGGTAGGGATTCTAAACAGTAGTGTATAAATGTCTACACTATAAAACTAGCGATACACACATACCTAATTGTACCTAGTTCTCACCTCTGAGAAAACGCGTCTTAAAAAGGCGTTTAATCTGTTTAACGTGTGGCGCCATCTTCTGATGAATGCCTGAAACCTTTCGATTTTGAAAAAGATCAGGTTAGTTATTTTTTCGATTGATCAGTTCGATACAATACACTCAGGATTAACGGATTGTTCAACAAAATTCCAAAAAGCGTTTTTACTTTATCTATTGAAACGGAAACTTTGCTGTGCTGTAAAACCTTTGGGCTTTACTCGTATCAGTATCTAGATTTACATGAACTTAGTATCTACCTAATAATTAATATACCAGAGCTACACCAGCTACAATATAAATGTAATGCTATGTAAACGTGAATAGTCAGCATGCTTGCAACCAATTTTCACCCATGTCCGATTCGTTGATTGCAAATCAGTGAAAAACTGGGTTAGGCACGGGTGAATCGGTTCAGAGCAAGCCCATTGAATAATTAGCATGTCGGTAATGTACTCATGTGGTATGCGATTGGGTATTTTCCAAAGATAATGCCCGTCAAAGTTCAGGAGTGGAAGCCCGTGACGTTCTTATTTTTTTAATTGTCAAAAGAAGAAGAAGAAGTGTATCCAATATTTTTTCTGATTTAACAAACGGATTTTTTTTTCTCTACACATGCCTATTTGTTTTTGCTTCTATATGTTACAGTATTTGAAATTATACTTGGAACCAAGCCGTATTTTTCTCTACATTTCCGTGAAACACTTCCCCTCCCTTTCAACCAATCGGAGATAATGACGCTTTCCCTTTTGGCCGTGGACTTAAGAGTAAATAACGTTTTAAGTGGTGTTCCAATGTAATTTGTTTGAGAATCGCTACGGGCTTTTCGGTGGTTTATTTTAATTATAATAATGTTCTGTACGGAAATTTCACAATGTGGTTAGTTAGGCGGCGTGTTTAATATTGATGGAATTATTATGTTTCTGATATCAATTTGTGGAATGTAATTTAACTAAGTATAATATGACATATATAACGTGACAATGAACTATTAACAACTAGAGTTTCCCACGGCTTCGCACGCGTTAATCATTAGATACAGCCAGTTCAATTGAAATTCCGGGATTTTATTAAATTCTCGTGGGAATTCCCTAAAATTACATCGTGGTTTTCATTGACGTTAAAATAAAACACCCATGCCAAATTTGAATTTGAATTGAATTTGAATATCTACATTCCAAATTTCATGACTCCATAGACAAAGTATGATGACTCTAAGCTCAGTGGTTGTTTTTTAGTGATTTCATCTCTATCCCGTGGGAATATCGGGATGAAAAGTGTGTTTCATGCAGCTCCTCGATTTCCACACAGTAACACAAAACCCAACTACCACTACTATATGACACCTCACTGACACGTTTCGAACTCAATCAGAGTTTTTGTATGTAGAGTGGGCCAAATTATACCGCTCAGTATATTTTATTATTGTATATCATCACTGGCAACACACTCTGGTTAAAGACTTACATCTTAAGGCACTGTAGAATTTCAACTTTGATGAATTCCATCAAAAATATACCCACACGTAAATTTCTCCCGTATATATTCCCACAAAGTCCTATCCGGGAACTCCGTCATTATCCGCAGCGAAACTTCACACTCCCTAATTGCATCTATCCACACTTCGCGGAAAATTTTAATCCCATCTAAAGTAAAGTAAACGTAACGTACACGTGTGGCTTTGCCCTGGAGACGTTTGTTGATTCTCCCGCTTAATTACCATGTAGGAGTTCCCAGGAAAGTTTGGCCGGAGTTTAAAATTTCACACCTATCCGTGTACCAGAGCGTAATGCGATATAATTTATGGTTGCGGCTTATATTGTGATAATTTTGGCCCCGTGTGGATCAAATTGTGAATTATTGTTGAAGTTCTGTTATCTTATGCTAATGATATACGGGATAACGTTTGTTTGTTTCTGTAACAGGTTCGTTTTAAAGGATTGTTTTTACACAAAAGCGAGTGGCTATTTTTATTGCTTTGGAATTAATTGGGATTATCTGCTGCTGTAAATTGCACAACCTGCTGTAAACTAGTCCTTGCTTCTTCCTTTCTCTGTTGAAAAATATTCTTTGGAAGAAATCGCTCTGAAGCGATAAGACGACCCATTGCTTAACTTGTAATTTTCTCTCTGTGTGCCTGTTTTCTGCATCACTTACTAAAGTGGTTTAGCAAAATAACATACATTGTATTGTATTAATTTTTTTTTCTGGGTGAGGTTTAATGAACCACAACCAATACGTAAGTCACACATAAATAGGTACAAATACTAACCCCTTACAAGCGCATCAATTCATTTCATTCATACAGCCGAACGAGCGAGCGAGTAAGACAGCCGGTGAAATTACTGGCACTTGAGGTATTCCAACTTAGGCCTCTAGATTGGCAACGCATCTGCAATACCCCTGATGTTGCAGATGTTTATGGGCGGTGGTGATCTCTTACCACCAGGAGACCCACTTGCTCGTTTGCCTTCCAGTCGAATAAAAGAAAACAATTTACTTTTACTCGGAAGAAGATAAAAGATAACATGTCGATCTAAACTCGACTAAAGACGTAAGTTATCCGGGTCAATATATTTAATATGAGTGAGTCTCACGGTAGTTTTATGTTCTAAAAGAAGATAAAAGACTCAACGAACTAAAATCAGATACTCGTCTGACTCAGTTCGTGTTAATATTTTTCATAAGACTCTAGTAAAAGATGCAGTGCATCCCAAAACGTGTTCGCATTAATCATCCCTTGTCGCGACCAACGCCCTTCGTTGGAAGCGTCAGGAATTATCAACGCCTCACTGCCCAAAACTTAGTTGGCAATTTCAGATGAAAGGCCGCTTTTTGTGACTGTTTTTTTTAATAAATTATATTTATTTTCATATATGCACATTAAAATTTATTTATAGATCTAGTGAATTAAATTTTTTCATCGTATTTTGTCACATAAGTTCGTATCGTAAAGATTGTATTTATGTTGCTTTCTCAACTATCTTAAGTAAAGAATGCTGGTTGAGGAAGCAAGACAACTACGACCTTTTCCGACAAAATACGATGGCAAAACATCTGTTTATAGGCAACTAGTGTTTACTCGCGGCTTCGCATACGTAAATCATATGATTTTTAAAAATTTCTGTGGGAATTCCCGAAAATTAAATCGTGGTTTTTCATTGACGTTACATGAACAACAATCATGTCAAATATTATGACTCTAAGCCCAGCGGTTGATATTTCGAGATTTTATCCCTGTCCCGTGGAAATATCGAAATAAAAAATAGACTATGTTTTATTCCAGATGTTCAGCTACATAAATACCAAATTTCATGACGCTATGCCTAGCGGTTTTTATTTAGAGATGTTATCCCTATCCTGTAAGAATATAGGGATATAAAGTATCGTATGTTTTAATCCAGGTTATAAACTAACTTTTCGCCAAATTTCATTCAAATCCGTCCTGTCGTTTCAGCGTGAAAAAGTAACAAACATACTCACTCACTCATAAACTCACTCACTCACTTATTAACTCACTCACTCACTCACTCACAAACTTTTACAATTATAATATTAGAAGGATAATAGCCAAAGCTTACGGGCGAAATTGAATAATAGCTTAAAAATACACATAATTATTACTAGATATCAAATCGATTTACTTGTAAATGAATAAGATCACGTTTAAAAACAGTGACAAATCTCGATCACCTAATTGTATTGTATTGTATTGTAAAACTCTTTATTGTACATAAAAACACATGATAATAACAGAACACAGGATAATAAGATGTACAAAGGCGAACTAATGACCTAATGACCTAATGCCGTCAATATCATTTCAATGGCAGACATTCTCGATGCTAATACGTTACGCATACCACTGATTTATAATATGACATTATGTCGATGCCATTATTATCCATTTTCCAACATAAACTTACTTCATATTAAAGCACCTTCACAAAATAAACTTGCAAAACTAGACACAACCGCATAGAGAATTCCAAAAAACATATTACATAATTGTCCACAGGCACATTTAATATGGCATAAAAGGGGTTTTTACATGTGTCCGTCCATAAAAGAACCTTTCTTATTAGTTAGATTTATGTTGGCAGGAATTTTCCTCATAGTTGGGCTTTGAAATGTAACATCTTAACACTTTTCTGCTCGTGTAGGCATCAATGGGCGAATTCGTAGCTGGAGAAATTATGTTAGGAAAAACTGAATGAGAGTAAAAATGTGGTAAGGGCGAAGTAAATTTTTCTCTACCTGCTTTATTTATAACCTCATGGTGCCTTAATCAAGATCAAGTCTATTTCCGTGGGACCATTATGAAAGGTATTCGTGGCGTGAACGATAAAGATGTAGTAAAAATTTAAATATGAATCGGAATTTAGAATGGAACGTGTTTAGAAGTTCCCGTACCCGTGTTGTGTCGGGTTAAAATAACACCTCTTCATTTTTTCTGTGGATGTCGTAAAAGGCGATTGAGGATATAAATAATTAAGGTATACCGTAGGCGATAGGCTAGCAACCTGTCACTATTGTACGGTTTTTGTCAAACTTAAAACCTTCTAATTCTCCTTCTGTTTTAAAATATTCTGACAACAACAACATTTATTAATAACAACAACAACAATTATTATTAGGACGATTTCGCCAGAGTCAAAGTACTCTCTTTGAGAGGGACGTTGTTCGGTAGTTGTAGTTTTTGCAACTTGATAGTGAAATTTCAGAAACCACGTGGAGACAACTTGCGCATTAAAAAATGTCAGACACGAGAGCGATATAGAATTTTGTGATCACTGTTGACTGTTAAGGTTAATCGCCACATAAAACACTATCAAAATTATACTTCAACTAGCCAAAAAAACAGAAATAGCAAAATTATATATTATCTACATCCGCCATGTTCGAATGCTACAAATCGAAAAAACTTAAAACCTAATATTGTTACAAGTGGTTCCAAAGCGGTAAAGTTTCGTGTCCTATGAAATGTGTCTAATGCAAATCAATAAAAAGTTTTTGGAAACTTGTAGTTCTTTACCAAGAAATGATGCAGACTATAGCAATTTTGATAAAGATTTTTAGTAACAATGTAGAGAAGGCAGTTGAAAATCAAAATAGAGTGATTTATGAAATTCACCACATTACTCGTGTACCAATAATCGCGGTGTGCGCTCAAATCCCAAATTAACGAGATTCCGGTGATCTGCATTACCTATGTATTTACCTATAACCTACGTCTGACTCTATTTGGGAATTTATGTGTAAAAATACCGTGTTCAAGTTTTTAACAAAACCTCTTAGCGTTTTTCGTGTTTTTTTTCTTCAAAACTAGAACACGTTGGACTAACCAGAAAAGTGTAGCTGGCATTCCCATATTGCAGAACTTGGTTCTTTATAATTCCGTATATAACATATTATTATTTCGTAGTAATATATTTTTTGCAGTAACGTTTCCTTTTTTTTTGTTCTGATGCACTTTTTTCGGTGTAAAATATTTCAACCAGAAAAAGTACAAATAAATACAAAAATCGGTAAGTAGTAGAGACGAATTTAATAGAATCTGACGAAATTAATTCCTGTTTCAATGAATCATTATAATGTAAGTATTCGTCAAACATAATTATGTATATACAATGCAGTTGTAGTTTTAATAATAAGTAATATTCAGCTCGTACCAGTACGGGCATAAAAATTATATCAAGCATAGCTTAAATACATACTAAAATAAAAATCGAATTAGATGTAAAGGAAATTCCATGAAACACACCACACGAACACCGTGACTATAAGGTATTCCTCAAATTAATTTAACACGTTATTTCTCCTTTCCATAGATATATATTAACAAAGGTGCATCAGGCCGTGATACGGCAAACAGGCTTGGTTCCTGCCGCGAGCATCCGTGAACATTTCGCGTTCCTACAATTAATTTACGTACATTTACCTTTTAGAGTATGAAACAAACCAGAGGCGTTACACCCAGTAAAAAAACGCCCGAAATGCTAAAATCTCAATTTGAGGGCCTTTTGAAATCTTTTGAATCTATCTAAATATAATAAAACTAGCTTTTGCCCGCGGCTTTGCTCGCGTAGAATTAGCTTAAGACTTTTTTAATCCAACAGGAAACACACATTATTTCAAAATAAAAGGTAGCCTATATGTATGTTAATCCAGGATAGGAGTAGGTATATATGTCATTATTATATTCAGAACGGCAGCACGTACCTACTAACTGCAGTATAAGTTCTTTTTCAACATCGTCAATTATTTTTTTGTAATTTGTGTAGGTATTCGTATTTTAAGAGTCCGTGTTTTTGTAAATTTTTGTTTTTCTCGTGTGTTTTTGTAATAAATTTATGTCTGTTTTTAATTTGGCAGGGCGTATTTAAATCCTAAAAAGTGCTTAATCCTCTTATCTTATTTCAACGTAAACGTCAAACATCTGAAGTCGAAAAACAAACCTCCCACCTCGTTTTTGACGGTAGTTGTAAAAAATCACTTTCTGTGGGATGCAAGCCGGGATCGTACACGAAATAGCAATACCAATATTTCTCAATCAGGTCGCCAAGCACGCTATCGACGGAGACATTCTTATTTTACGCGGACAATCACAAGAGTACAATGTATGGTCATAGTATTTTACTTTAAAGGTCCCTACACATATTACACCGTAATAGGAAAGTGTCAGACGAAGTAACAAACGGAATTTGAAACGCATACATGTCACGCGACGTCGACGGTTGATTACGATACGAAACGTGCTAGTGTGAGCATAGTCTCATACTTTTCGATACAAAGAATATATTTTTGTCTGACACGTTGCTGTTACGGTCATGGTATGATACGGTGTAATGCAAATAATTAGATTAAACTTTTGTTTTTATTTCACGGTGTTATTATTTAGAGGCCAGTGGCATCTGTCAAGAACATACCTAAAACTTTTTTTTTATCTAATCGAACCTATGTTGGTACTGGCCAGCATTGGATCAACAATGCCATGTAATACTTAAAAAAAAATTAACGTTGCTTTACAGTTGTAAAAAACAGTAAAAAAGATATCCGTATTTTCCATTTGTTACGTTTCCTCACCTTTACGCGGCTGTGGCAAATACGCAAACCGCGCGAGCCGAACAAAAAACGCATATTTTTATTCAATAAATTAGTTTTAATGTTGTGATAAACAGCATCTCCTTAGTTTAATGCTCTGAGATTTAGCCTTAATTTCTGACGTTAGCACGCGTATGTAAGGGAACGCTTATTTCATTTTAGTTGTAGCATTTAGGGTTGCTTTCAGGTGCGTTGAATAATTTTGCGATTTGTAAAGTGTTATTCGAGGTGTGTTAGATATGAGAAAATATGTAATACTTGTATTAAGCGCACTTCACAATTTCACTTGTCATAGAAAATTTAAATGGGTGAAAATTCAATTACAATAATTTTTAAGCACTGTTTGTGTAGTGATGAATCACATATACATAAATAAAGCTGAAGTGAGTCGAAAGTCTGTAAATAGAAGATATCCTAAATAAAAGTTGGCTGGGGATACTTAGTAATAAATAAAGACTGTAATCCATACAAATATTATAAATGCGAAAGTGTGTTTGTATGTTTGTCCGTCTTTCACGCCGTAACGGAGCGACAGATCGACGTGATTTTTGGCACAGAGATAGTTTATGGGCCCGAGAATGACAAAGGTTACTTTTTATCCCGGAAAAGTACACAGTTCCCGAGGGAACAGTGCGCGATAACCGAATACCACGCGGGCGGAGCCGCGGGCAAAAGCTAGTATTAACTATTTTCATTTGCAATCTGGGGCAACAACGAGTGCAAAAAAGCCGAATGAAAAATTATATTCGGCTCACCGAGTTACCCAACTTTTGGTTCACGATTCTTTAACATTAGCGGAATTGTCATGTGCAACAATGGCGTGGTCCCGTAACAACTCGTTTCTTAACCTTTTCATCACCACACGGTTAACGCCACAACCACGCCACTGTTGCACAAGACATATGGGGTTATACATACATGTTATAGAACCATGGTCCAACCTTAAGCCTTACTTTAAATCAACTTTTTTTTACTTTTTCATTCTTCATAACAGAGCAGAGCAAAAGCTGAAAACAAACCCCAAAGACTGCCAATGGCTGTGAAAAAAGTACCGTCCGACACATAATTAAGCGCCATTTTCACTACACAACTACCTCGAACTTCTCTATAGCGAACAATCAGGAGCATTCGCAGCACCATTAAAAAGTAATTTCGCATTTCCCGAGATTCCGGGAACCCTCGTTGAAAAACAGAAGGCATTTGTTTGCGAATCAAAAGCCAATATCGCCCGCGATCGATACAAGCTTTGACATATTTGCATAATAGGATTTTGTCCGGCAAGCTACGAAAATGTTGATTAAGGTTCTGCGGGAACTGGTGCTGTTTATTTGAAGCTGATTGGGCTTGGTGCGTAACTAAGTTTCTGGATATTTACTAAACGAAAAACGTGAGGTGCACTTTGAAAAAATTGAGAGAGAGAAAGAGAGACAGAGAGAGAGAGAGAGAGAGAGAGAGAGAGAGAGAGAGAGAGAGAGAGAGAGAGAGAGAAACATTTATTTATACGCGATACACATTAAAATATTCGATACACGTGAAATACATTAGATGGAAAGAATTAGAAATAACATCGAACAGTATAAAGTACTTTAGTATAGTATGTTTAGTTTAGTATTGCTTTAATATGTACGGCTGTCCATGTGTAATCCTGTACTCGCGCATTTTTCAACAGATTTTTTTGGTCGGCGTGACTGATATATGTAAGTATATTCATGCCAAATTACAGCTTTCTAGTAGGTACGGTCTCTGAGCTTAGCCGCGGACAGACAGACAGACGGACCGATATGGTGAAACTATAAGGGTTTCTTAGTTGACTACAGAACGCTAATAATCTAACGGACGGACTACTTTTATAGTTAAGAAACTCCCCAATTCTACACTTCAGTCTATTCATGACCACAGTCCTTGCTTTGTAGCGGTAAGAACGAGAAAATTCTCATAATGAAATCCCAAGCGTACCATTAATTACGTATTTTATTTATTCATTTAATTAAAAACAGATTTCAGATAGTTTATTTAATGATTTACTAAATTAAAGCAATAACTGTTCCATCGGAATGTTTCTGCGATAACGTGTAACATGTTGTCTCATATTAAAGTACCTAACTGTCAGTTGAGGAGATTGTCAGTTTTATTAACATTTAGCTTCACGACTGAAGTTTTACTCTATAGTTAATTAGTTTGTTAGAAGGCAAGAAGTTCGTGTTTAATCACTTCATTCTAAAAAGTAAAGAAATCAACAAGTTAAGTTTATTGCCAAGTGTGTGCCTGTTTCTTACCCTGACTTAAATTACCAATAAGCACTGTCAACATCGGGGAGCTTACCCTAAATCTTGAGAGTAGATCCTTGTAACCAATTTTCTAATAATAGGAGCATTCCCGGCACGCACCACCCGGCTACCTTCTGCGTTTATTTCCTTAATTTATTTAATAATCCGCCGTTTTCTTATGTTTTTTCCGTGAAATCCGTTTAATAACGTCCTGTTTAATTTCAATTGGTCGGTAAAGGGAAATGTAAATTTGGGTCGTGTTTTTTTAATTTGATTTAATTTGAGGGTGTTTTGTTTTCGGTTTTTAATTAAATTATTTGTACATGAACCTAATTTCAATAGCGATCTTAAAGCAGTATAACGCTGGATCAGGGAAATCATTATTTAATCTAAGCTAGATAAGATGATATACAAGAACACTGTAAGTTGGAGGGAAACGCGTCCTCGTAATAAAATACGAGAGGTATAACCTTGTACCTTGTTTGTGTTGTGTTCTATTTTAAGTTTGAAGCCCGAATAAAAATATTTCTATTCTATTCTATTCTATTCTACAAGGTCCTATTGGATTGTTACCACCATCTCTATCCTCCGCCAAGCAACAGCTGTGTGCTGCCGTGTTCCTTTGTGGAGAGTACAACAATCGCTGAAATTGTTCCTCGAGCGCACTTTGTATGTACATCCAAATCTGTACCTATACTTAGGTACCTAGTTACCAATTATTATCTAAATCGGTTCAGCGGTTGTAGCTTGAAGAGATAAAAAGACAGAGATAGATTAACTTTTAGCAAAGATTAATCATCATCATCATCTCAGCCGTAAGACGTCCACTGCTGGACATAGGCCTCCCCCATAGACCTCCAGTTGCTTCGGTTGGCAGCGGCCTGCATCCACCGTGAACCCGCGGCTTTAACCAGGTCATCCGTCCATCTCGTTGGTGGACGTCCTACGCTGCGCTTGCCGATCCGCGGCCTCCACGCAAAGCAAAGACAAGCACGCAAAGCAAAAACAAGCACGAAAAGCAAGCTCTAGCAAAGATTGCAGAACTTTAAATGTTTGTGATATATTGGGCCTGATTTTATTTTTTTTGCCGCCCAACATTATATTATAACACGGTAATAATTATGATTTGAGATCCATCAAAATATTACCGCAAGTCACCGGTATTTTAACGCAGTCAGTCAACAATAAATTTGCTGCTAAGTCAAGAACGTAATCGTTCCTTAACAAGCTGATAATAAATCATACTAAGGTTTTGTTACCTACCTATAAATCAACTAGTAAAGCCCGCGCTACAAGAGTGAAAGTCGGGATAATTTAGATAGATTCTTACGAGGAGGTAATGATTTATTTACGAGTATTATGGTGGTTGGTTTTTATTTTTTACTTAAATAATTATAATTCCTTTTTGTTAACTGTGTTTGCATTACTATCCAAATTAAGTGTCTGTACCAAATATCAAGTTTGGGACTCTATTATGACTAGGTACTATTTATTGCTAAATTAACTCGGCACGTCGAAAAATCCTGTCTTTACTTAATAATATTTATTAGTTTTCAGCTCTTTTGGCAGAGCATGCCGAAGATAGGAGAGAGTGTCGGAAGAGAAGGCTTTGCCCAGCAGAGAGACAATACAATATCTCTTTATTGAACACCAACACATAGTAGTAGTACAGAAAACATGTAGGTATATAAAGATTTTCATGGGACGGCCTATATAAGTAGAAAAAACATTTATTGCCCATAAAAAATACATATACGTGGGAAGATACATACATTCAGCTATATATGGCAAAAGGCTCAGGCTCAGCACGTGCGGTATGACTTCTGACTTTGCTTCACCGCGCTGATTTTCAGCCTGCACCTCTACATAGCACATTATACGAGACGGGTAGGACTTGACTTAAATAGTTAGTTGATAAGGTGAAGTTAACAAATGCAAGCAAAAAAAAAATTCTATCGATAGTTACTGAAAAAGAGAAAATAAATATATATAAACATAAATTTGAAATTTTGGAACAGGGTCCTGCATAAATACATATAATTAGATAGTATCGATCAATTACATTACTGTCCCGCAGCATCCCGTGCTTGCATAAAAAGATTGATGAATGTAGAGGAAGCGAGTGTTGTATGCCAGAATCGTAGCAAGTGGAAGGATGTAGTCTCTGCCTACCCCGTTGGGAAAGAGGCGTGATTTTATGTATGTATGTATGTATGTGTCCCGCAGCATTGGCTGGATGACATTATGCTGTTAAGTCTTAGATAATATTAAGTACGATACAACGTATCCTCTACGATTTATATCATATAAAAAAGGTCCTTATAATATAAGTGATTAAATATTATTATGTATGAAACACTTCCGAAACCTTTTGTCACTTAAATTCATTTACACTGATATTCAACCAAGTTTATTTCAATCAAAGACAGGTATTTGTAATTTTGTCTATTGTTCCTCTGAATTAACTCACGCTTTTGTCCAAATTTGTTCCCTT
Source organism: Choristoneura rosaceana (assembly GCA_037349165.1). Lineage (NCBI taxonomy): Eukaryota > Metazoa > Arthropoda > Insecta > Lepidoptera > Tortricidae > Choristoneura > Choristoneura rosaceana. The sequence continues at coordinate 8,175,370 of JAZBNJ010000018.1, read as the reverse complement.
TTCGTAACAAATTTCTGACTTGTTCAAGTCATACGGTCACATAAATTGTAATAAATGGTAACGAAATGTACAAAGTTGGGCGAACCAACGAACAGTTGGGGTGACTTTAAAAAATTACCATGTTTATAAGGCAACATTTGCTTTGTCGAAGTCGCTGCCTTCAAAACAACAAGATATTTTTTTCAGTCGCACTAGATGGTTAATATTTAAAATGTCAAAGGTCAAGAGTCCATTAAGGTTCTAGACGGAGTAACGAGTATTTGTGGGTTTTTGTGCACTCACGAATAATTAAAAAAGATAAATCCTAAATGCTGCGGGTTTTTGTTAGTAATCCATCCGTAAGTTTCATTACGAGTAGGTATAATATACTCAGCGATACCAAATTTGACCCACGCTTGATACAAAATTACCTATCACTACAAACGTTTGAGGGCCAGATTTTTGCCGCTTAGTATATATGTCTATCGGAGATTATCTTATAGAAAATTCATTAATCGGTTGAGTTATTTACAATTTTATTCACGTTTTATATTGATTCACACACACATCACATCAGCCACATGGTGCTCGTCGCCACTGATGATAAGGCAGACTGAGGCGTAAATGACGATATTAGACCTGTAGGGCTACTACGATAATCGAAACTCGAAGTTCGTGTCGTGCGGTCCTTCTGACACTTATACCATTTTAATACGAGAGCGAGAGGGACCGCACGACACGAACTTAAAGTTTCGGGTTTCGTAGTAGCCCTGCTGAACGCGAAACTGAGCGAATGACCTGATGTAGCTCTGGATAGGGAGACGCGGAGGTAAAGAGGGGAAGCCAATTCCCAACAGTAGCAGAAAAATATAGGCTAAAAAAATAATAATAATAATAGTAATGAACTAACAGAATTTCTTTGCTCACCCGCGATCTTATGATAGCTAAGTTTATGCAAGACATGCGTGTTCACACAGTTCCTCCACCTCCACTGTAAGAACACGTCTATCAACACCACTACAACCAGAGCTCACTTCAGAGCAACACAACCGTACACCATGCTACCAGATGTTTCTTTTAGTTCATTGATATCTATAGACCTCCTCAAAGTAACGCCTGATTCAATAAGTTATTTAACATATTTTTTTTATTCGACTGGATGACAAACGAGCAAGTGGGTCTCCTGATGGTAAGAGACTACCACCGCCCATAGACAACACCACCACCACCAGGTGGCAACACCAGGGGGATTGATATTGATGTCGATTAACGTTTTTGATTCAAAAAAAGAACTTCTTGATTACCTACTTTCAAGAAATCAGACAAATATAAGGTAACTTTCATGAACAAACCGCAAAATAGATTACACTAAGCATTCTCCGTGGCAAATTGGACGTTATAAGTCAGATAAATAACTTTCTCCCTTACTTCAGCTAGCTTCAGCTACTTTAATACTCCCATCTCAAACATTTTCGCAGAATTACGTCATTTCGCGCGGTCATTGTAGACTTTTTGCCCTGTCCAGTGAATGGACAATCACAATAATGATTCGTCATTTACGCGACAGGGTGCTTCCGCTTATCGGCGCCGCGACCGTTCCTAGAAGGGCAAATATAACTACCTACGACATAATGTTGATAAATATAAGATATTGGTGGCCTAGTAGTTTGACCTATGTTCACTCCAATAGAGAGTCGTGGGTTCGAGTATACCGGGTGTGGCCTGTAATACGAGCAAAAAATTAAAACATAGATCGTCCTCGTTAAACTGAACAACATTAGTTCAGCGACTTTTAAAAATAATGGAGTGTTTAAATTTTCCTTTTTTCATACAAATTAAATACTGCCATCAATGTACGCCATCCTAGAACACAACTGACGTCGCCTGTCACGCTACAAACATCAAGCATTTTGCTTTACATTGCTTCTGCGAATAAACTTAAAAGTGTAATAAAAAATGGGTAAGTAATAGAATATATAAAAACAAAACGTATAATATTCATTATATATAACTTCACTTTTTCTATTTTTTTTAATATAACATACGTTTGCTATAATGCTCATAATATATAATGATAAAATATATAATTCCATTATATAGAATGATCCATGGAAATAAATACTTTGAGTATAACGATCAAATAATATAATATTCACAACCTCTAACAACCAAAACATATAACATTCATTTAATCTTACAACGGAAAATATAACGCTCAAAAATATAAACGTAATAACAAAAATAGAAAACCGAGTATTCCGAATGTGAATTCCTAAAAGCAATCGCTTCATGTTTATGCTTAAAAAATAAAGCTATGTTTATTTTTGAATAAATTTGTCGTTTAATTTATTGTGTATTCTTTGTTTATTTTTATTTAACTTTTGTGATTTCCTCGCTACTATAAAAAAAAAACCTAACACCGAAGGCTAAGGCGGGAGCTACGCTCCGCTTCGCTCCCGCCTTAGCCTTTTGAACCTAACCTATCCGAGTCGCTTCTGCTCTGAACCGTCATGCTCGCTCGCTTTGCTCGCTCGCACAAATTTTGAGTAAAACTTTTCAATACAAAAATTAAAGGTATCAACACCTAATTTTCTGGTTTTAAACTTTTAAAATTTAACAAGTATTTTAGAAACAAAGTATATCACTTGATATTATATCATTTTAATGTTATATAAAAAGTTATTACTTATTATGAGCGGTATACTTTATGTATGTTATATAATATGAATTTAGCCCATAAACATGTTATTTCTTATGTAAGTATATAAAACAATTGTTATACTGATCGAACGTTATACTTATTGAAATTATAGTGTTTCATGTTATACATAATGTAATTATATATAATGAACGTTATATAATATGAAAATATATCTAACGTTTTTATATATCTTGGGACGCACCCATAAAAAATAAAAAACTATTTTTTTTTTAATTCGCTGAACTAATGTTGTTCAGTTCGAGGAGTATGATCTATGTTTTAATTTTTTGCTTATATTACAGGCCACACCCGGTAATTTATGTGCAAAATTAAATGAAATTTTTGGTGAAAGAAAAATATGGTAAAGAGTAACCTGCTTAATTACAACTTGCGTAGCATTTCTTGTAGCTCTTATACTTAGCAACGACCTATAGTAGGTACCAAAGAAAAGTATGAAAATCTTATTTTTATATCTGCCTATGTCAGCAACTAATCTAAAATGATCCCAAACAGCGTACATTTCGCTTAAGAGTACGGCTGTACTAAAACTGGATAATCAAACACAAATTTGTACGAGTCCCACTTGCATTTGGCCCATTTTTTATTCAGATGCACTGTGATACAGTATTATTAAAAAACAGCGACTTTTTTGGGACAAATTTGGGTTGAGCAATGGTGATTTTAGTCAACAAACCACCTTATGAGTGATATTTGAATTTTATTCAATACACGTATTTTATAAGCACCATCAAATAAAATAAAACATGCACTTTAACGCTGAACTTGCGAATAAAAAATGAGGCGGGAGACTGCGTAACCGGAAAACAGTCCTTGATGTTTTTCTCAAAACTTTTTCTGGAAAAACTTCAATTCTCTCGAGAATTTATACTTCTTAGAAAAACGTGCGAAGTCGAAATCAAATATTAAGGCTGCATGTATTATTTATAATCCCTCACATCTTTAGGGGTGAATATCTTATTCTGACAAGATCTTTTTCGGTCCTATTTGACTTGACAGCCGACAAACCTTAAATATTTACACTATGTTGCGGTGCGAAGGTGTTCTTCATAAATATAAGCATATTGAAGATTTCCTGTATATTTCCTTCGTTTTGTACCTACTGATTGACTTTTCATCGAACCGACCATCGTTTTTGTTTTTGAAGATTAGGGATATAAATTTATTGTTTCGCTCTGAGAAGTCACATGTGAAGTCACTTTTACGGAGACACAAAATCGTAGTCGTCGACCTTCATTTTTGTATTTATTTTTTTGTTTTATTTGCAATTGCTGTTTATTTTTGATTTTGTTGTTTGTTTCTTTCTATCTTTCTTTCTTTACATGTTTGGTAATTATTTTCTAATAACAGCTACCCTCACCTTCATCTGCGAAGAATTAGTTTATCGCTATCCCGTGGGAGCTAAGCAAGTTTTCGTAAATTTTTAGAAATAAAAACTATGCAATGGAATTCCCACGGTATCAAACTATACTCAGCGGCACAAAATTTGGCCTACTTTTCGTACAAAATTACCGATTCTGCATTCATTTGAGGGCTAAATTTTTTGTATCTCCATACCAAATTTTCTCATGCTCGTTTGAGTACTTGTGTGAACAACAAAACAAGGAAATAAAAAAGAAACAAATAAACTCATATTCGCATTCATGCTATTGGTTGAGTATGATTACAGAAATTAATATATATAATAATAATAATAATTTATATATATTATATTTCTTTCTTTCTTTCTTTTCTTTAATTTGTTGTAAAAAATCGTTGAGTTTTTAACTGCGCCTTTCGCCTTTTCTTCGAAAAACGGTGATAGTTTGTCCGAAAGCGCTGACAAACTCGGAAAATCATATAAAATAGGCCTTTTTGTCGTTATTAGAAAAATGAACTTTTAAGTTTTGTACCTAAATTTCCTAGCTTACCTACTCCAATAATCCCAACTCATTTCGAATCAAACTATCAGTACTTTCATATAGATGTTACCAACGCATCAAATTCTATTATGGCAGCCCAGCCATAAAATAGACATGGCTCTTACTCACGTGCTCTAAAAAACGAATAAATCCGGAATTCAAAGGTTCCGCGCTTCACTGTTTAGAGTCCCGTAAACCGACATTGGTTTAGCGTGCCCTTAAAAACGGAGGTTTAATGGAAAAGTGGAATTTTGTCTATACCTCTATTTTTCAATGTGATATTTTTTGTTTAACTCAAAGATAAGTTGACATCATATTCTAGTATCCAACAGACGATACCCTACCGCCGCGTCTATTGTTATTTATTAACTTATAAAGATGGCAACTACTGGGACAGTGATCGATACTCGTACGTCTGCCAACAATATCAAATGGAATTTCGTAACGAAAGTTTTAGAAAATAATGCTTGAAATCCAGCGGGATTTTATTTTAACAGTACTTAGCAGAAATTTGGATGAAGTTTTGTACACAGATAGTACATCATCTAGCGACGAACACGAGTAATACTTTTTATCCCAAAATAACTACAAGCATTCCGCGGGAAAGGATAAATATTGTCTAATTTCATGTTATAAATATTTCGTAATCGTTGCTAACTCTTTATTAACACTAACACTATCACGGTCGCATTGACAATTCTGATCCTTTAAAGCATGTTACATTTAATACTTATTTAATATTTCATGTGATGCTAATTGACAACTCTAAGTGCTTGTTAACTCTTTATTATAACTGAATAAACAAGTATTTATGCATAGCTAATTAGAGAATTAGTCATATACTTACATGAAGATACAGAGTTTGATAGTATAATGCATTCAAGTTTTTTTTTCACTTGTAAACTTTGCATTTATGCTGAATATAGGCGACATAAATTTATTCCTTTTAGCTAGTGCATAAAGTAAGATCTTCATCTAAGACAAAGGGTGGGCCAAGACAATTAGGTGCTAACAGCCGCAAACAATTAAAACTTAGGAAAATAGAGTTTTAATTTTTTGCATTAGGTTTGCATTGTTACTGTTTAATTTCCCCGCAATTGAAATGAAAAGGAGAGTGTATAATTTGTTCATAAAACCCATTTATTTGAGATAGTTTTTAGCGTTTATTGTATAATTTACTATTTAATTTGTATTGCACCACAGAAAAAGACATCATAACAAAACATTGGTCAAGATAATTGACACTTAATATTATTAGGAACCGTCAAGACTCAACCGTCTCTATCTTGCTCTATTTTTTATTCAATACCCAAGGCGCATCACTAAATTCGATATGAGGTTACGCTTCCATTATTCATTTCATTACAGTACCTGCAGCCTTTATGCGGGATAGATAAGGAAACGGATGGAGAAAATAGATTGTTTTGTTTGTATATGGGATATGCGGTAAGTATAGAACAAAATGCCGTACCGTAATGTTGATGTTGCCTTATATTACGGATTGAGCGAGATAAAGAGATCTCTAAATTAAACCGAAGTAAAATTAAAGATTTATAAGACAATTTAGTATTTTGCCGATACGAACTTTTGACATCTGCGGACTTACACTGTCGTTCAATCCAAATTAAGCTTAAGCTGATTCGAGGACTAGAGAATAAGTTCACATTTTACTTGCAATATTTGACTTATTATTAATATTACAGCTTAATTATAGCAAGAGTTTGTAAAAATCTGCTTCGAAATGCTGCCAGTGAAAAAAATGGGCAGAAAGCTGGCCAAAACACGTTGTGTTTTGTTTCTTTTCTTTTGTACAATAAAGAGCTTACTTAATTAAGAAAAAAAAAGAAAGAAAAAAACATGTATTGCTAATAAGAAAGAACCACATGTCAATGAGAAAGTACATGTTCAGCTATGAGGCAAAAGGTTCAGGCTCAGCATGTGCGGAGAGGACTATGTTTTACCGCGCTGATTTTCAGCCTGCACCTTTACACAGCGTACAGACATTACACATGACGAGTAGGACTTGACTTAAAATAGGTACAGTAGGTTTCCTAACTCATGTATCCACCTTTTACTAGTTGCATAGAAAAGTGGATACCTATGTCAGGGCACCGACCGTACGTTGACAAGGTGAAGCTAACAAAGGCAATGCCATACATACCACGTTATATGGCTATACTGATCCGCTGGGTGAAGTATTGACTAGTGGCCGAGTAGCCTAAGGCCCCAATGCTCGCGATCACATTCACCGTCTCTTTCTATTCTCATCCCATACCATTTGACAGAAAGAAGTGGCAAAATAAATCTTGATTTCAAAAGTGTTAGATAAATAAAGGCCCTAGCTCTGAGCTGAGGCCTCGGCGCTCTATATAGTGCGACACTATATAAATAGTATCACATGCCAAATGCGTAATCTTAGGTATAAAATGCGCCAAGAGGTTTTTATAGAGACAAGATTGTGCATTAGGCTTGTGGTACTTGGAGAAAGAATTTATGGATAAAACTAAGGCCATAGCAAAAAACTCACTGAATATAATAAAAAAAAAATGCGTCAATGTTCCACCAAATTGTCAAATTAGACGTTGAACTAAGACACGCAGAATTAACAATTAAGAATAGGATAAACGCCGTTTTTCTCATCTCATTTTAGCCGAAGGCAAATTTGTTTTATATCCAGTACTTACATTAAGAACGAAGACCAATTTCCGTGCCTTCAAATCCAAAGGTTAATCTGCAACAAAACAAATTATTATTAAATTCTGACTTAAAGAATGCCACCTAACAAAAACACGGTAGAAAGCGCAAGGATATGATTACCATTTTATACCTCATCTAATAAAAACCGCGTAGAGTTAAAAAAATTCACGAGCGGCCCGAAAATAAGGTTTAGGTTTATGAAGCTTTTTGAGTCAGCGCGTTCGTAAGGGCATGGTTACATTGCAACGTAAAAATTCAGCTGAGTTACTTTAATTTTAATTTAAGTAGTAGTAAAACGGCCTTTACCAGCCACATGGAGTAAAATGTAAGGGTACTAAAAAGATTTTAAAGAATGTTTAAAGAGCGAGACATCATTGTAGTAAACTCATTAATGAAACAGTTGGTGTCTTGGAGTTCTTGTTTTTTTAATAATTGCTGCACTTTGAGTCTTTGAAATGACGACAAACTGTTCCGTTTTAGAGTTCAGTTGACAAGGAACTCTTATAGTTTCACCGTGTCCGTCCGTCCGTCCATCCGCGACTTAACTTAAAGACTGGTAGTGTTAGAAAGCCGTAATTTTGCACAAGTGTGATTTTGTTTATCACGCCAACAAAGCGGAAAATAAGACATTTAAAATATTTTTTTAGGTAGGTACCTCAAACACACTTGAAATGATGATGTTTTTTTTATTATTTTGACATTATTTATTAAAAAAAATTATTTATCAAGCAACATCTAGGCAAGAGTCCTTTGTCTCAAAAAAATATTTGTCTAGAACAACGCATAAAATATTTGAACAAAAATAGCTTAGATCAAAATCATCATAGTTAATCCCATTTTTGCGCAAGTGATATGGAGTGTATAAAAACAAGTATTGAGTACAGAACTCTAGAAACGCGGCACAAACACAATACACAGGGTGTTGCAGTGGATCGTAAAGTAGAGGATTAAGGCGATGTCACAAGACCGCGTTAGGATCATAATTTTGTCGACTCCAGAGCCGCTACCACAGAGTAAGTATTGCAGAATGCAACTGGATATTTTTTTGTATAACTAATTTATTTTTTTATACAAATACGGTTACTTGCCACAGGATGTAGATTGTGCGATTTAATTAGCTTCCGATAGACTGAAGAATTAGGGGTTAGATGTTAATTTTGTATATTAACTGATTCAGATTCATTAAGACATAAAAATATTATATTATGTCATAGTCATAGTCAAAGTTAGGTACATGGATAATTTATCTATATATATAAAAATCAATTGCTGTTCGTTAGTCTCGCTAAAACTCGAGAACGGCTGGACCGATTTGGCCAATTTTTGTTTTGAATTATTTGTGGAAGTCCAGGGAAGGTTTAAAAGGTGAGTAAATATGAAAAAAAAAGAGGCGGTACGAAGTTTGCCGGGTCAGCTAGTATTATTATATAGAAATCTGATTCGTGGTTTATTTACAATGAATATTTGAAAGGTGTCCCTGAAACTTGACCATCTTTACAGTTAATCGACGTTTCAGAAGATCTCAGTAAACTAATAAAAATTCGGTCTTGTACTGTATACAAAACTGCGAGCAAAAGAAGAACTGTTAATTCGCTCATAGCAATTGAGCTGTTAACGCATTAGATTTATTTATCAAAAACTTATGCTACGAATTTACCTACACCAGATTACACTGACTAAAAGACTTTTCCGTTATTATTGATGCGCCTATAGCATAGCTGATCTAACGTTTCTTTCTGTGCAGTATCTACTCTGTGCAACTGCTAAGGCTTACGGTTGGGAAAATGCGGAATATTTTGTTTTACGACAATACCTATGAGTTCATTCTTATGTATGAAGTTGGAATGGTTTGTGTGGGATTAAAACTTGTGGTAGTATCTGTGAGCATTCGTGGTAAAAACAAAACTTGTGCAATAATCCTAGTGTTAAAGTTAATAACAAAATTTACGAAATGTTCCTAAAAAACTTTGGTGTTGTAGTTGGTAGCTAATATTAATAATTTAGGAGCCAACTTCGCGAAGTGGAATAATCAAAGCTCATAGACCGCAATAAAAAGAACAGGTACCTACTAAAATAGGTACATGGTTATAATATGTATAATAAAATAAGAAATATAATATGTATAAGAAAGTAATAAGTAAGGATATTTTTATGCAAATGTAAGTGGCTATCGTTATATCGATTGGAATTAATCTGCTTCTGTAAATAACACCACCCGCTGTAATCTAGTCCTTACTTTTTTCTGCTGAAAAAGGTTGCGTGGAAGAGATCGCTCCTCTTTAGGTCTTGATGTCGGTAAAAACAGAAGCTTTAAGAAGCTTCAATTTTAAAATTTGCTCGACACATGAACAAATGGATTCAGAATAATTTCCTAGTTAAAATAAATTATTCTCAAACCATACGAGTTAAAAAAAACACTCAAAAGAAATCTTTACCAAAGATAGAAATAGGGTCAACCCTAGACTTAGTAAGCTGTCATGTCAGGCAACCCGAATTAGCATAGATTATTATAACAGAGGGGTATTAAGTTGTTTCTATAATTCTTGTCATTTGTCCCTAGGGACACTGTAAACAGAGTTTCTTTGTTATTCTCTTTGGTTTTCGTATAATAGAGATGCAATTCAATAGCATATATGTTCAAAAAAAAAATAGCGTTTAAATCACACTATGGCATTTTCCAATAGACTCTGTAAATACAAAAGAATATTTTACTCTCTCTCCACTCTAGAAGAATTTTCGAAACATCCTGTATCGTAATAAAACCGTGAACAAAGTACTAAAAATCAAAAAAAAACATTAAGTTCTGCCGCACGCTACGTGTTGTCACTTCCCTCATAATGCAAAGGACCTTGAAGATAAAATCTAACGTGAGTTCAAATATTTGATAAGAAATTCCTTGACGTAAAGAGGGTAGGAATGGCTGAGTTTGGTCACGTAGAGCGAATCAGCGGAAGCGAGGGCTATTTATAGAAAAATGTGGGTAGTCTGTCGGAAATATCACTTAAGGTCGTCTGATATTCTGAGTCTAGATAAAAGATGAAATAATATAAAATATCGTGACATAGTGGTATTTTTTTTTTAAATATCGTTGCAATCAAGCACGTAGACGTGGTGGAATCGTTAATATTACCAAAATAAATCTTTTATGGTTTAAAAATGTTACATTTTAGTACTTACCTATGATATTATGTACCTAATGTAAATAATCAAGTTTGTATGTATTTACATTAAAAAATAATTGTCCATCTTAAACCATCGGTATTGAATTGGTAAACTGAATTATGCTAATATAAAAAATGAAACGACGATATCACTGACGACTAACATAGATATTATAAAAAAACTTTATAAAAATAAATAATGATCCTTAAAGTATCTGACTTCATAAAAATAACTCGGCTTAAGAACGGTTTTAGTTGAAGTTTAGCTCATTATGTGCATTAGGATCGGGTACACTGGGGACATCTTATCCTTTAGGGTTGGCGCCAAGCTTTCTTGTGCTCACAGCCATTAACATTTATGGTTATGACTATTCTTGTCATTAATTTTACTAGTTTTTAAAGTTTTATTTGTTTATATTCTCTTTACACACACACAAATATCACGCCTGTATTCCCAATGGGGTAGGCAGACCACAAGAAACGTTACGTCTTCGGAGCTACTTTTAGCAATTTAAGGTTTTAAGTTTGACAAAAACGGTACAATAGTGACAGATTGCTAGCCTGTCGCCTGCGGTATACCTTAACCTATATCCTCCCTAACAAACCCTTAACCTATAAAGATCCTATATTCTCACTAACAGCGAATAAATTATCATAAATAGGTTTTCTTTTTGTACTAATGGAGTAGAGACAAAGCTGAAAAGGAAAGAGGAATTGCATATTTTTATACGAATGTCTGCCCCGACCGTGGATTGAACCCGGGACCTCTTGAGGTTGAGCTTGCTTCGTAGTCAGGCTCTCTAACCTCTGGGTTCTACGGTCTTCATTATTTTTTCCCTGATTTAAAATTTGTGTTAGATTTTTATTTATTTATTTTTATTGCTAAGTATCACTCTTATCTTGGTTTTATCCATGGTTTCATTTTTTGTCCATAGGCTAAGCCACCTTGTATAAGTGTACCTTTGAGTAATTGTGCCATAACAAAAGCTAGAAATATATTAAATTATTACTTTTCCTGCTGGTAAAAATAAGGTAACAATAGGTACCTCTCCTTGCAGTTGGGTAAAAAGGCATTTAACAAGCGTGAACTATTTTTTTTTCAGTCTAAAGAATATAACATAGTTCACCTCCTTCATTCTCGTAGTTTTGCTCCACACTGCTCTACGTGTCAACCCGCCGACTGTCATTAAACACGGAACTGCATAAAGCTGGAAAGTTGGACAATTAAATACTCAGCCGCGCTCGTTCCCGCAAAGACACGGAGGTTATGAACTAGTTTGATTTACTGGGCGTATGTGGAACGTTACTAAATTTGAATGAGTACTCGAGTGCTAGTATTAAGTTTAAAGTGCTCAATGGTTTATTTATATAACATAAGATTTGCAAGTCACTATTAGCTATTCGTTTAATGAAATTAAACATGCGATAGAAAGTGCAAGTCCAAAGGTTGCCTGAAAGAGGTCTATTCCGGTTTATAAGTCCAATACTATATAAGGTTGCCTTCCTTCTGTTTACTTTATTTGTACAATAAAGAGTCTACATACATAGATATATACCTAATTATACGGCTGAATCACCCATTACTGCGCGAGAAACGTTAACTAAAAAAAAAAAAAAAGTTTTAACTCGAAAACACGCCTCTTCCCAGAAATAGGACCAAAATAGCTTGACAAGAGAATTCACTCACACTTACTGTGAGAGCGTTCACGGTGGGTCCATTTTTATAATAAATGTCCCATTTTTTAATTTCAAATTAAACAGATAAATTTGCAGTCACGAACCTGAGATATGAACTGGTGTGATTTACTAGACGTATGTGAAGCGGTGCCGCAGGTTTCAAATTTAAGTATGAAGTGATTCTGTCTTCTCTTCCTTTGAATTATTCTTAGCCTCCTGAGCTTCAAAGTGATAATACTAAGTACATATTGTTAGCAATAGAACTTATATTTTTTGAAGAAGGAATAAAGTGTCCTTTATTCTGTATCATTCAAATTTAAAAAAAAAACTTTATCTATGAGACTTTAAGTTTTAAATTTAAATGCCATATTTTGTTGTACGGTGGGTCGCAAGAGGTTAAAAGTTTCTTGCAAAATTTCTATATAGGTACCTGTGTCTTCTATATTCCTCACTATTTATAGTGTGCAATAAAAATTCATTATATTTAATAAAATATAAAGTTAAAGTTAAAGTTACATTTACAGCATCTTTTTGCTTATAACAGATGTACTTAAATGTGGAAGTCATCAATAAAGCAAAAACCAATGTTAACCCGTCACCAATTTAGCGTTTGTAGATATTAAAATGCTTGTTAAAAACAAGTTAAAATCGATATCTAGTTATGTATCTATCTGTTTATTGAAATAAAACAGATTTTTGTCTTTACACAATGTTTTGGATATCGTTTCCTTTCGCCAAATTATATTTTTATTAGTGATTCGTTTCACATATATCTTTCATTTGGCCGATTTGTAGCGTATAAGGTTGGGTAAGTTTTATAAAAATCCTGGAACATTAACAATTTTAGAACAAAATGCATTTGACTAAACTAAATGAAACATTTATTATTTTGTGAAAAAAAAAAATTGGTTAAACATTATCGAACCAATATTTGGATTATTTTACCAATATTTTGATACTATAGCAAATGAACATAGGCTACATTTCATATCGGGTTGCAAAGTCCTCGTGAAACGCAGTTGCGGGTAAAAGCTAGTAAAATATAAATAACTCCTAGTGATTGTTAACACCCCAATAAAATACAAGACGCAGTTATCTTTACGGCCGTTTTGGAATTAATTTTAGTGCAAATAAAACTCAAGCTGCAATATATTTACGATCACTATCAAACGGAGTTTAAACCGCAATTAGCTTTGCTTTATTAAACTATTTTATGTTATCTTTAAATTTAAGTGGATATTAGACTGAAATTTATGGGTGGTAAGAAATACTTACGGTTGGTCAGGTAAAAGGGTACAATTATAAAATAACTGTACTTACTAGAGACTAACAGCCCACAAGTGTTTATGCATATCTTATACATTTCAGGGGTTCGTATCAAAGGGTGCTGACAGGATCCTATTATTGGAATCAGTTATTAGGGTCCCTCTATCTCACACGTAGCTGTAGGTATCTTTGAAACCGTCATAGTCAGACACTTGAAACTTTCAGCTGATGTGTAAGTATTACCTAACTTTCCGTCTGTTTTGTCGGTATCTTCATCTCAACGAGCTAATCCCTTTGGGTATGTCATTGCTTGGTGCTAGTTTTTCTACATATCTCCTCATTTCTGATACACATACCTACAATATATTGAAGCCACGTGGAATAGGAGGTCCACGAAGCGGAGCTCCATAGACTTTGAGTCAAAGAATTTTAGGCCACTTGCTACATAAACCAGTTGCTACTTAGACCATTTGCTTCTTAGACCGCTTGCTACTTAGACCGATTGCCAATTTGCTACTTCGACCACCTGCTTTTTAGACTAAATGATACTAACTCCTGAGAACTTTATTCAGCGTCCCACGCATAATAAATTATCCGAAACAGGTTCGACACGATCATTTACAGTAAACTCGGTTTGAAATCGGATATACAGATATTGGACGTGTTTAATCCATAATTGAATTCTGCGTTAATTGGAAAAAGCGATGAATGGAAAATCTCATTAAATTTAGTATCCGATATAAAACTATTCGAGCGGCAACGAATCCCGAATGAACTCTTCATCGGTGCAAAAAACAATTGGTCACACTCACACTTATTCGTGAAACATTAACAGCTTGTCTCGTACACATAAGTATAAGAAGTACTTAGACAAGCTTTTTTTAATATTCTTTGTTATTGTTCAGCTTTTTGATGAAAGAAAATATCGTAAGGATATCGCATCTTCGATGTAACTTGATGGGTTTGTGTGTAGTTGAAACTACGCATTAGATGATACAAACATTGATATGAATATCCATGTCAAAATTAAAAGCTTGAAAAAAAAAACTAACCAAACAAAGAAATATTCACATTCAAATGTCTTTATTCACATAAATATGGTAAACATAATATATAGATAGGTGATAAATTAACATTTTCAGTACAAAAACAAATTTTACTACATAATAAGCATGCAAAGTAAAACTAAAATAATTATTATAAACAAGCATCATTGTAAGCAGAACACGTAAAATAGCATATTAGAACTAGAATATTAGAATTAGAACTTTTTGACAACAACTAGGCACAGTTTCATTCATCTTACCTACCTGTATTTTTTTGCAAATTGGACTTCAAAATTACGTTTAACCTTTTTCATAAGTGCTCCTAAATTAGTCCTAAATTATCATCGTTGTGTGATATCATCGAAGTGAAATAACGGGCATTTTTCCGATCTTTCAAAATAATACAAAAGAAGAAGCACAAAACTAAAACTCATTCATTATAATGACGTAGCAAACAGCGGAAAGGTTTGCGACGGAACTTTATCATGGAAATACACGAACCGAGAGAAAAAAGGCAAAAAAATAATGGCGCCAATGCAATTAACAATCGGAATGATTCCCGAACGCGAGGGACACAAAGACTAGCGGTTTAAGCAACTGTTTTAGAGATAAAAAAACAGTAAATATTTTTTTAGATACTTAAATAAAAAATAAAAAAACTGATTTAATGTGGTGCCTTTGCTCAGCTGTGAGATAATTTTTGAGACTTAATAGCAGCAGCAGCAATAGACTGTTCTTGAGCGAGAATGTAGGTAATTATTGCACTTACGATAAGGCATAACATTGTTTAAGCTCTGCGTACAAGCAGAATACACGTAATTACTCCAAAAATTTCTATACACCCTACCAATACTTAGGAAATCTCAAAATATTTTTAACTCTATGAAATCTATCGCACAAACCTGCGAAGCAATTCAATAGTGCGTGTGAAGTTCCCAATCCGCACTGGGCCCGCGTGGGAACTATGGCCCAAGCCCTCTCATTCCGAGAGGAGGCCTGTGCCCAGCAGTGGGACGTATATAGGCTGAGATGATGATGATGATGATGAAATCTATCGAATTTTAATGAACAGTCAATAAAAGCAACGCAAAGCATCTAATGAAAAAACAGACACCGTACGGAATAACTAAATAAACATTAATTAAAATGTTGTAATCAAGGAGAACCTTTATTGATTTCCAGTACCAGAATCAAACCAGCTCGGGGCAATAGAACAGCAGATTTGCCTTCAAAAGTATCGGATAACAATGGAAAAGTAATAATAGACTGTTGTTGGAAACAAAGAGTTACATTTTTAGTGATAGGTACACAGGTTGGTTCCACTTAGGTCATAATAACCAATTAAGATATAAAAATACCGTGCCTCTATCTATAATTTTAGACACGGAAGGATAGACGACAGAAATCATATAAGTCGCAAATCTACTAATATTAGGAATGCGAAAGTTTGGTGTTTCTGTGTGTCAGTGTTTTTAATTTTTCACCCTAAAACTGTCGGACAGATTTTGATAACATTTGGTAATTATATATAAATACTAGCCGTTACCTGCGACTCCATCCGCGTAGAAATCGGTTATCGCTATTCCGGGGAATCTATGCAATTTTCCTTGTTAAAAACTATTCTACTCGTATGTCCTTCCCTGGGACTCAATTTCGATATCAAACTAAAACAATAACTTTGCTCACCGCTGATCTTATGTTAATTGATAGCTACTTTTAATAGACGATCGAATGGCCAAGTGGTTAGAAAACCTGACTACGAAACTTGAGGTCCCAGGTTCGATTCCCGGCAGATATTTGTATGAATAAATACGAATGGTTTTGCTCGGGTCTTGGATGTTTAATATGACATGTATTTAAGTATATATTTATTTATATGAGTATGTTTATTCGTTGCCTAGTATTCACAGTACAAGCTTTGCTTAGTTTGGGACTAGGTCAATTGGTGTCATTGTCCTATGATATTTATTATTTATTTAATTATGCCAGATATGCATGTTCATGCAATTTTTCCACCTCCACACTATAAGAACACACACAAATCACACAAACCCATCTATCACCACCACCATACTACACTGACGCGTTTCGAACTCAACCAGAGCTCATCTTCAGAGCAACACAACCGTACGTACACCATGCTTTTCTATGCTGGTTGCTATTTAACTATTTACAATTATTTTATTTATTTTTCGTCAAACTCGGTGTAAAAAATTGTATGAGTCACTCGGGAGTATAATTGTTTTCGTCTTGGCCGTTAACACTTGAGTCACTCATTACGCTCAGGATTCTATTGTAGAATCCTTCGCTACATTCTGGATTAAATGTACCGCCCTAAATACTTAATTTTGCTCCCTTGTGACACGAATAACTATTCTTACACACATACCCATAAAAGTTAATATTCCCCTGATAGAAATAACGTGAACAAATTGTAATCTTTCCTGTTTATTAATTCACAATTTTCACACTAACTTAACACGGTTATTTCGTTCATAAATTTTAATGAGCTATATTATCGAGAAAATGAAACGAAATAAGCTCTGAATTATGCCACATTTAGCGATAAATACTCCGGCTAAATGTCAGAATTAATTCGGGCACTTTGACTTTGATCGACTTAATGCTGAGCTGTAATAATGCATTTTAGTACGGTTGGTTTTGTTTAAAAAATGATCGGCAGTTGAAATGGGAGAGCGTATATTATTCACACATATTTCGATTTCGCTTCGATATTTTTATAGACTGATGTATGTGTATGCGTCTAACGCTTCAGTATAATGCTGAGTCAGCGACCGTTTCACTTTCGCGGGGACACACAAAATTGTGTATATATTTCATGTGCGATTTATTATTATTTTTTCTTTATTATTTTTTTGGTTCATTTGTATAAATTTTGCTGTATATGTGTGTCTTTTGTGTTAGTGAATAAATGTCTTTTTTCTTTCTTTCTTTCTTTCTATACGAGTATGATACCATACGCCTTCTTCGGACGAAAGGTAGTTTAAGACATTCTGCATCAAATAATAGCTCAAATATAACACAAAAGTGATTTTTTTAGATACTGCCTTTTGTCTTATAATGGCACCGTACAACCATACTAATCTTAGGTATAAATGCGAAAATAACTCAAACCGTTTATCTTGTTTCTTATCACGTTAACAACCGCTCTAGGTACTCATTGAGAATTAAATTTAGTATTAAACGTAAAATGAGCATTTTTATTATGCAACCCGTAATGTGAAAGAAGCATTCGATAGATATATCTTCGACTGAAAGACCTTGTAGTTAGTGTCTCCAAGCTTTTGAAAAAAAATGGCATTAGGTACTGACGTACTAACAAATAAAGGCTAGTAAAAAACAGAAAATGTTGACGACGCCTGACGACAGTGTGTCATGTATTTAAATATTGCAAATAACAAACATTGCGTTTTAATTCTTATAACGAACTTAACAATTACAATCTAGCGCTACGTGACTTTGAACATACTAGATACTTTGAACTACATTAATTTGCTGCATTGTATATTTTGCCAGTTTGTATATATAATAAAAATAACAAAACAATGCAAATAAACTTACTGCAGTACCGCCGAGACCCCCTTAGAAGCCGTGTAGAGTGCGCGTCTGTGTGAGTGGGTTCGTTTTGATCGTAGCTTCGTAGTTTCCATACTTCTTTAGCTTATATAATATATACTGTGGTGCAAGGGTCTAACGCCGAACCACAGGCTGAACGGAACGAAAAAGTGAACGACCACGTTTCAGATCTATAAGTTATCACCGACAATGACCAAGTCTTCAGACACGGCGGAGATTGGCGCTTTTACTGACCTAATGAAATTGTGAAGCGAAATTTTAAACTTTCACAACAAATTTTATATAGGTCAGCGCTTCAGAATTGCAATCTCTGTGGCCCGTGAGAAAAAACACCTTCTTTATACAGGGCGACATTGAAATATAAACGGCTTGCATCATTCATGAAAGGAGGCCGTTGATAAATGCCCGCACTAAATCACAGGTGATGTGCACCGAGATTGGTCGGCCAGATTTATCAAGCTTTGTAATGGTCACTTAATGTAATTAGAAAAAGTTATACACATTTATTTTATATATAGTGTCTTAAAATAAATATATAGAATACTTCAGCAGATCGCGGGATGATTTGACTGAATGTCGCTGTAACAGGGTTTATTTTATTTTATTTTATTTTATTTATTTATTCTTAAACTTTTTGCAGTCATGGACCAATTTCATCATTTAATGAATTCCACAGACCTAGTATTTTTTATTCTTTTTAATTCCTAATAAAAATGTTTACAGACTGACCCCAGATACACATGCTACGGACCCCTAACGGGTCCGTGGAACCCACTTTAAGAATCCCGTAAATATTCTTCAGGATTAGTCAAATACCTTAACGGGACTTATCACGCTATTACCGACTGAGTAGTCTACTCGTGACCACGGCAACTGAAATGTTTGCCGAAACGTCGAGGTAAATAATAATTGTATCAAATAGCGTGATAAGTCCCGTTAAGGTATTTGACTATGAGTGAGAATCACGAAAGTTTAAAACATTCTTCAGGATTTTTTATTAGTGGTGGATAACTATTTTGTATGCTTACATCGATCTTTTTGATAATGTTCCACGTCCAAAGGAGTGAATCAAAAATTATAATAGCCTTTTCAAAGATGAAAATCAAAATGTGAATTCTGAAAGTCTAAAAATTCCGAAAGTCTGCAAGCATGGGCAAAACGGAACCCTTATATTTTACTAGAGCGTACGCTTAAACTATTCGATCTGGTGGTAGTTGAGCTAAGCCCAGCGGTGAAAATTTCAAGATTTTATCCCTATCCCGTGGGAATATCCGAATAAAAAGTAGTTCATGTTTTAATTCAGGTTATAAATTATATTGCCAAATTTTATTCACACCCGTTCAATCGTTTCAGCATGAAGAAAAAACAAACATACACACTCACTCACGCACAAAGTTTCGCATTTATAATATCAGTAGCATACTACCAGCGCATTTATGATATTAATAAGGATAATAAATAGTTAAATATTAGCTAAAATGTTCTGGGTTTATTTCATTTTTAAAACAAATAAACACGCCGGCATAACTAATAGTATATTGTTTAACAAGGGACTAATAATGATACGAGATGTTTAGCCCTCGGGTGGCTATAGTTCAAGTGTCATTATGCTTGTTGAGTCTCGCGTTAAACACTCTACTTTTCACTTCGAATACGAGGCAAAAAACGACATTCTGTTCAAAATTACAAAACGACTTAAGGACTAAAAATTCAAATAGCAAAAATCTTTGTTCCGCAGTTTTTTTTATTTTTTATGTAGTGTTGCTTTTAAATGCTTGCAAATTTAGCCAAGAGATTAAAAATTGAAAAATATTTTTAAAACAAATTGGACTATGCAAAATAAAATGAATTCACCCTTAATATACTTAGATAGATTTATATTCGTAATCATAAATTGTGTTTCACCAAATTAAATCATGTTTTTTTTAAATATTTTTGCACAGTTTCCATTTTAAGGTTACTTCCATCCACGCCCTAAAAATTACAATAAATGGCAATAATCTTTCATTCACAAAGACCGTGTTTGGCTGTTTAGGGGTTTCCAAAGTAAATTAAAAAAATACTTTAATCCCTAGAGATTAACGAGGAGCTTTAATCCCAATATGCAGACTCAAGTAAAATTTTAAGAGCATGAGAAGTGAAAAAAATAAAGCACCAGATACAACCTAAATTTCAACAAAACCAGTGTAATTTCGCGAGTGTTTTCATTGTCCCGTGTCTTAAATAGTTAAAGAGGTATCTTATAAACAATGCCCTGCGCGACGCAAGGTTTTGCCGCGAACTGAAAACTTAAGGTGATCTTGAACGTTCATTCCATAATTCATGAGCATTAGTCCTCTGGAGGTAACATAAGACACAAATAAATAACCCTGTATAAGTGGGACAGCGTACGAGATGCTAAGGTTTGTGTACCTACTCGGTAAAATTTACCCGACTGCCCGAAGGAGGGTTATGTTTTTCGAGCGTATGTATGTGGGTATGTATGTCCATTTCGTTCGTCCTCGCTGCAGCCTAAACGGCTGGACGGATTAACATATAACTAACCAAAGCTCAAAAGCGGCGATCGATTGCTCTCTCAGAATGATGACGCTTCTATGTAACTAGCCCTAACACAGGTTTTGGTCTTTTTGGGCTGTTACTGCACACTTGTCTCTAAACGCTTATCTGGATCAATATATCAATAAGTCTTAATATTAGTGACATACTAACTGTATCAATGTTGTTGAATGAATAAATAAATAAATAAATATGAGGTACAAATTTGTTGTTGTCTCTAAAAATTCTCATCTAAGCCACTCGAATTATGACTGTGACACCATCCTCCGTTATCGATAGGAAAAAACGAAAACTGGCCAAGTGTGAGTTGGACTCGTGCATTGAAGGTACCTTATAAATTTGTAGGTCTGAATATGTAATGTAAGTAGCCTGGTATGTCCAAATATATGCCATAATCGGCCGTTTCTACAAAAATCCAGAGTTAATAGAGCCGTGCGGTAATTTTACATTAATAGATTGGGACTCCTTTTGATTTTAATTTATTTTTATTATTTATTATTGTAGCGGCAATAGAAATACATACAAACACCAACCTTCTAAAGGTCTTGATCGGTTCGATACGCCAACAGCGGTGAGTGGTTTTAATAGCCATACACTCATTTAAAACCTGAAAACAGCATTGTTGTAAAAAAAAATGAGCGTTGTAGTAAAACAAAAAAAAATTAAGACGATTGCTACTGCAAAAGTTAAAGATTGTTTATATAATAACAATGAGAGGTATTCTAATCTTAACTAGAGTACAATCGCAACAAACTCTGTTCCATACGACTACGTCTAGAAAACCAAGATGGCGGCACCCTCATGTAATGATATTACTCAGGAGAGCCTTGTATCTGATATCGAGTTATTGAAATTGCTATTGAAGTGGGTACCAGGTTTTATTATGTCGCTGCTGCATTTAGTTTTATAAGAATATGATATCTTTTTACTCTGAGAAATGTTATATACTCGTAGTTACTTAGTTTTTCACTAAACATTGGACATCAGTTTTTAACCACTGACCCAAAAAGAGGGGCGTTATAAGTTAGATGCTGTTATTTATAAAGATCATGTCATGTTTGTGGCATCATTTCCGCGGTTTTTCGGTGCGGTTTTTTTTACGTGAGAGAGACTTTTTTGCAGTGGTTCTTAGCTGTATTTGGTTAAAACCGGTTCAGCCGTTTTTGAGATATTGAACTTTGAAATGAAAATATCGAGGGTTTTCAAGTGTTCTAAGTTGACTAGTTTATTTATTACAAGATTTCATACAATCTTCCCTATTTGTTGTTGGGTCAAAACCTACAAGTTCCTATTGACCCACTTCGAGTGGGCTAATTCTAATGAAATTTAGTATACTGTAAGTTACATGACAATGCAAGTACAGTCAGCAAATAAAAAAACTGTACGTACTAATTAATATTAAATGAAAAAAAAAATATTATAATAAATATAACAAAAATATATTATAATAGTAGCCTTTAAGAATTCGTTTATACCGCGTGCTATCCCGCGGGAACTATGCAATCGTCCCGGATAAAAAGTATCTGAAACCTATGAAATTACCGAAAGACTCACTCATTTACAATTATAAACATAAAGGATTCATAAAACCCTGCAAAACAGACACCAAATCCCTTACCGAATCGAAGTACAAGGTATTTAAGGGAAAATATTTTCGACAAAAAAAAAAACTTTGAATGTGAAAACTTTCTAATGATAAGAAAGGTCCAAAGTAATTAGCAACAAGAAAGACCGACTCGTTAGAACTTTTGCAGGCTTTTGACTGGATAAAATTTAAGGGCCAATCAACAAAAGGCCTCTTAAGACGCGATTTTGATCATTTCGCGCCAATGGTAATGTAATCGGTATATTGTTTAACTAATCTTCACCCGCGGCTTCACTCGCTTCAACCATAAGATCTAGCAGTCAAAATTATATTCAGAGATTTTATTGAACTTCCGTGGGAATTTCCAGAAATTTCACAATGATTTTCATTTACGTTGCATGATAAACACCCGTGCAAAATTTCATGTCTAATCCACTGTTCAAGGCGTACTGTTCTTCATTTTACACCAGCAGCCTGTGGGTCCGATATACCCAAAAGTCATACAATGCTATTAGGATTCAGTACAAAAACGCCTTTAGGATGCTGATTGGTCTGCCTAGATGGTGCAGCGCATCAGCCATGTTCGCTGAGTCACGCACGGACGGGTTTGCAGCAATTTTGCGCAAAAAAGCAGCGTCACTGCTGATCAGAGTAAGGAGCAGCCCAAACAGCATCTTAAAGATGATAGCTGATCATGTGTGTTGTCCTGTTTTAAACGATATTATTTTAAATGTTAAATCCAACTTAGTTTTTAAATACTAACATTATTTTTTAAGATTGCTACTAACAAAAATGAGATCTATGTTATCTTTTGAAATAAAATTATTATTATTATTATTATTCAAATTCAAATCATTTATTCAGCAAATAGGCCGCAATGGGCACTTTTACACGTCATTTTTTAGGGTTCCGTACCCAAAGGGTGTCAACGGGACCCTATTACTGAGACTCCGCTGTCTGTCTGTCTGTCTGTCTGTCTGTCCGTCCGTCCGTCTGTCACAGGGCTCTATCTCTTAAGCCGTAAAAGTTAGACACTTGAAATTTTCACAGATTATGTATTACTGTGGCCGCTATAACAACAAATACTAAAAATAAAATAAAGTTACAAATTAAAAGGGGTCGTCATACAAGAAACTTGTTTTTTTTTAGCGTTTTTTGGTTGCTAGGCGTTATTATCCGGTCCTAAGGCGGCCGAATCGAAAACTATATCGTTTAAATAATTACCTATAAGTTTGCGATTTCAATGATGTTTTATAAAAGTTTCGATAATATAATTAGTGACTGTCTGATTTATTAGTTTTTGTGCAAAATAAATGAAGCAATTTATGAATCACAAACCTCAATGAAGCCAACTTTGATAAAGCGCTAGTCAAATCCACACTGTACTATCACTGTTTACTTATTGTTTTTTACACTATTAAAAATCATACTAAGTATTTAACACTATTTACAAGCTTTATAATAAAGTTAAAAAATTATTCACACTAAGTCGAGCTTCTTATTAATTTAATTACACAACATACGAAGTCCGCAGAATTTCCCGCGAATAAACCGCATGACATGATAGCCAATTTTTTTTAAAAGCCCTGGGTGGCAATAGCTTCAGAAGCAAACAGCCAGAACCAAAGAGGGTGAGAAATCAAATTATATTTTATTCGAAATACTTGTACAAGTGCTTAAGTACATTTTGGAATTTTTTTTAGAAGCTTTTCGTTAGCTTGCCCTGTTTGTTTATTTATATTTTTATCGTTTGTTTGGGTCAAATCTTGGAAGCTAAATTTCATCCACTTCCAATGGTCCGATTGACTTGAAATTTGGCATACTTATGTAAATTTGGTGACAATACAATAATCTGGTAGTGACATTTTGGTGGTCCTGCCAGGATCGCCTCTGCAGGAGGGAACTCCTCAATAGTGAATAGTACCGACTTGAAATTTGGTGCAGATATGTAGTTTAGATAACAATGCAAGTACAGTCAACAAAAAGTACACTCGGCAAGAAAAGCTTGTATTAAAAATGGATTTTTTTAACAAAAACTTATTGTGATGAGGTATGTTTGCTCGGGTGGAATCTTTCAACTCAAATTTGAAGTGGATATCTTCAACTGATTGAGCTGAAATTTTACACACATGTATAAATCCGATGACAATGCAATATTATTATGACATAGAGTTGATCTGATGATGAAGTTAAATGTTGGCCATAGAAACTCTGTAACAAAACGACTCGATTTTGGTCTCATTTGATTCGTCTTGACGACTACCTACGAGTACTTTGGTAACCAGGGACAAAAAGTACCACCAGCAAATAAGCTATTTGTTTTTAAAACATTGTACGGAGGTGCGGAACCCTTCATGCGCGAGTCGCTCGCACTCGCACTTGACCGATTTTTTTTTAATCTACCACCGGTTCGGAAAAAAACCTCTGTTGAGAAGAATCCGGCAAGAAACTCAACGAGGTATTTTTTTTTAAAACAGATTCACAATATTTATAAATGATATCTATGTACTATACATTACAAGTATTTAACACAATTTTATTTTTAACACAGTAGGTTCACTATTTGAAGGGATCGCTAGTGCGGATCGGAATTATTTCCAAATATCCCTGTCCATGATATAATCGTTAACTTTATAATAAGCCTTAGATATTAATGTCTTTTTGACAGTAGATTTAAATTTTGTATCAGTTTCTTCAGTAATATTTTTTGGAATTTTATTATAAAAACGTATGCAATATTATTATTATAATCCTCTTCTTCTCTTTTAAAATATGGCTTCTGTCCTAATTAATAGGACAATTTCGCCAGTGTCTAATTATTATCCTTCGAGAGGCAACGTTGTACGTTGATTGTAGTTTTTTTAACTTGATAGTAAAATTCCAGAAACCACATGGAGACTTGCGCATTAAAAAATGTCAGACACGAGAGCAATATAGAATTTTGTGATCACTGTTCACTGTTAAGGTTAATAGCCGCATAAAACACTATCAAAATTATACTTCAACTAGCCAAAGAAACAGAAATAGCAAAATTAGATATTGTCTACATCCGCCATGTTGGAATGCCACAAATCGAATCCATGTTTAATTCCTAAGAATATTGAGTTAAAAAGTAGCCTACGTGTTAGTTTTTTTTTTTTTTTTATACTACTGGAAGGCAAACGAGCAAGTGGGTCTCCTGGTGGTGAGAGATCACCACCGCCCATAAACATTTGCAACACCAGGGGTATTGCAGATGCGTTGCCAACCTAGAGGCCTAAGTTCGAATACCTCAAGTGCCAGTAATTTCACCGGCAGTCTTACTCTCCGCGCCGAAACACAACAGTGCAAGCACTGCTGCTTCACGGCAGGATTAGCAAGCAAGATGGTGGTAGCAATCCGGGCGGACCTTGCACAAGGTCCTACCACCTGCAAAACAATGACCAGACGTCCAGCTATCTAGATACCAAATATCATTGAAAACTACAGCCTACGTGTTTTAGCGTAAAGCAATAACAAACACAGTATTCAATAAATAAATCATTAATCAGCAATACCCTAACCTCTTCAAAATACAAAGTTTGTTTCCCCGGAATGTAGTTCCAAAACCATTCCATCAAACTAAAGCCATTTAAGACACTATCCGCTCAAACGCCATCGTCACTTCCCATAATTAACAAGCTAATTGTCCTACCCTACAACAAAAAGTTTCGGGACAGCAAACAAGCCTCTATCAATCACCGACCCAGGAATTTGTACCTACATACCGGCCAAAGTGTAATCTCCAACTATACGCAACTTTAAAGTAGGTCTGGCTTAAATGTTCTCCCTTCTCGTTCCAGAATATTTGAGAAATATTTTGACAAGGTTTATTGTTTTCATTTTGTTATCATCATCATCTCAGCAGTAGGACGTCCACTGTTGGACATAGGCCTCCCCCATGTATACCTCCAGTTGCTTCGGTTAGCAGCGGCTTGCATCCACCGTGAAACGCGACTTTAACCAGGTCATCGGTCCATCTCGTTGGTGGACGTCTTACGCTGCGCTTGCCGATACGTGGTCTTTACGAGAACCTTTCGGCCCCAGCGACCAACTGTTCTCCGTGCTATATGACCTGCCCAGTGCCCATTGCCACTTCAACGAGCTAATTCGCTTGGCTATGTCGGTAACGGACTTTTATTATAAATTCGAGGTGCCATTCCCAGTACGCTTTTGTGCATTAGTGCAGTTTTGCACTTTGTGTTCCGCACCATATGCTTTTTTCAGTTATTTTCAATAAAATTAACTCTAAAATTTGAGTTCTTATACTTTTGGCTTTACTAATAATAACAATTTCAGCTCTCCATCATATTCACACCATTCATTAAATAAGCCGAACATTGTCTGAAGTGCAAAGTTACCAATCATACTTGCCGCGATTCGAGTAGGTAGTGGCTTTGTACAAATTTTTTTAGATTTTTATCACGTTATAAATTAAAAATTTTCACCTATAGCCATTTTATTACCTATTCATGTACTCTGAACTATATATTATTATTATCCCAAATTACAAAACCAAAACTGAACTGACTTCAGACAATAAGTTTCATCTAATATTTTGTTTACATCACAATGTAGTAGAGAAAATAAAGTTGTTTGTAACTTTCCAGTCAACACGGCGCTAGGTTTCCACTAGTTCTCTATTATGGAGTCAGAATAAGTTCTTGCACGAATGAGAACCAGCAAAGTGTACTTATTTCTTTAATCGTGATGTGTAATGCAAAAGTTTGCAGGCGCAAAACACCGTTGCACTATCCTGTAACTACTAAGAATTTTTATATAAATTCATTTTTAATACAACTTCTTTTGCTATTTAAAATGAAATGGATAATCTTGATTTGCTCATCCGCGAAGTAGTGTGGTCACGCTGTGCAAATAACCACGCCTGCGCGTTGAATATTTGCAGTCGTGTAGTTAAGATTCTCGCCCTTCCTCCGTTGGTTTAGAAAATCAAAGTAAACTACGTAAATGCAATCAAACCCACAACCAAAACCACTAAATAATATCAACACTTCGGACATGTGTTTCAAATTTCGTATTTTTCAAAAAATTAATAACGAAACTTCGGGTTTTTTTCATTTAAAGACTAAAGACAAACTATCATTCAAAATTTGAAGTTTGTGAAACTGCTAGAAGTAGGCACCTTAGATTTTGTCAGGGACACAACCGTGCACCCTGCTTTCAAACCTGACACAAAATATTGAACAAATTTCACGATACTAATGGTATCTAGCGATCTTCCATCTATGCGGGTAAAGCCTGGTCGAAATACAGTACAACCAGAATGTAGATGTCGCTCGGGACTCGTTGTTTTTCTTCGTTTCCTGAATATTCAAATGAGAAAGATAAAGAACATCGATATTTTCTTTTGATTTCGGAACAACATTAGGAAACTAGTTTAAGGGGCTGTTCACCACCCATTGATTAATTTTATTTGACGGATAAATGTGATGCCGTCTCCTACTATTTCAACAAAACAAACAGAGACGGCATCACATTTATTCGTCAGATAAATTTAATTGATGGATTGTGAAATAGAGGATAAGTGTACTTATCAAATAATAAATGGGATGCAGTAGTGAAAGTAATTTAAGAGTGAGACAGTCAATTAGCTTGAATTGACAAAGGTAATTTGTGGCTACAGCTCTTCAATATTCAGTGGCAATTTACCAATTAGGTAGTTGCTAGGACTTGAAGCGATTAATTATTGATCAGATCCAATTTTGTTTCTAGCGTTGCGTTCATGATTAATTTATTGTCGAAGTATTTGTGACGCCCAAGAAAGTTAATGGCGAAGAAGAATGTAGATGAGAAAAGATAAATCGGATCCGATAGAAATCCGCTGTTTATAATTTCGATGGTCAATTCGTAGTTTTACGTTGACAATAATCGGTGTTATTTCTTTCCTGGTCATTTAAAATTCTTCTAAGTGTTATTATTTTATTTCTTATTAATCTCATTACAATATTTCAGCAAGTGGATAGGTTTGTTTGTTTGTACACCCTTGTAAATTTTCTTAAGACTTTTCAATTATGGTTTAAAAACGTTTCCTTCTGGATCTATGTTCAAAACCGCATCAAAGGCGATCTACGGTAAGAAGATCTACCATCACGAAGATCTATCACCCAACAACCTAAAGTATTCCAGAACAATTTTAAAATACCGCTATATATGTATAATGAAGAAACAAAAAAAAAGTTTAGGTTACAATTCCGAACTCCTCTTTATTGAGTTAGATGACGTTGTGAAAATCTTTAGAGCCTGTGCTAGCTAGCGCGGATGCACAGCCAGGAGCGTGCGCATGATTGTGGGTGCAGGTAAAATCCATCGCATATTATATAGCGCTGCTCATACTATTTGTCAATACTCGTCCTGTCCACCCGCTCCGTGCAAACGGCGTCAGTTAGCATAAGCCCTTAGAAAAATACTGATGTACACTACAGTTTTAACATTAACTCTCATTACATTGAAAAAAAAAAGATTTATAACAGTAACAAAAGAAATGTTGCTTGTATCATTACTTAAGTGACTACAAAACTAAGGCCTACTAGTAGCTAAAAGTTAAGTGATGTCTTACAAAATTGTTTTGTAATATTAGCATAGTTTTGGTTCCTTATTAGTAAATTTTGCCTAAACGTAAACAAACGTCAA
The DNA here is from genome assembly GCA_037349165.1 of Choristoneura rosaceana. NCBI lineage: Eukaryota > Metazoa > Arthropoda > Insecta > Lepidoptera > Tortricidae > Choristoneura > Choristoneura rosaceana. Next base: position 8,146,517 of record JAZBNJ010000018.1, on the reverse strand, counting down.
GTAGCCGAACTAGTCCAGCTATCTTTTTTTTTTCAGTGTAACAATATACCTACTATGTACATGCGATTGAAATATGGTTGTTGGTGATTGTATATTTAAAATAACTTCTGAATATTTTTCGGCATTCTGCTAGCTACGTTGTGTAGACTTTTCATTTGAACCCTCCATTAAAATAAACTCTTTGACCAATACTCGGTTCGTTTACGGTGCCAAAGTTGCCACAGCAATAAATAATTTAATGTTAACTAGTTGTAAAGTTGAACCTGATCGCTGGGAGTTTTACTTTGGACTTAGTTTATTCATCTCTATTGGAGCACAGTTTGAAACAGAACAAAATGCTCGGGCCAATTTTGTACCGGAATTTATTAAGTGGCAACTTTTGGTTGGTTGGTCAAATTTTATTGGTCGATGAACTATACTACCTAAAGTTTTGCAGTGAAGTAGTTTTCAAACCTTTGAATAAAACAGTTGGGTGTGTTCAATGATATGTATTTTAGTATTCTTCTACAGGTCGATTCACAAGAGTCGGCAGGAATGGATTGAATTGTAATATCACTTAGACATTTTTTTACTATCAAACCAACTGAATCCTGATCCACTGTGGAACTTTTTCGTAGAAAAAGTCATAGTGACATCGCATTGCTTGACAAGGGAATTCATTATGACACATCGCACCTTCGGTGACACAAGGGCACAATTGTCGAAAAACCCAAAAACGAGTTAAGTATACAGAAAGTTCTAAAAACTATGTCTTTACATGGAGGAACAAAGACATCCATTAAATTCCGCGTTAAATCGCCAGAGGGCGACAGTGACTTTGTCGCATTGGTGCGTTTTTTGGTGTATGTTGGCACGACAAAGTCTTATTGGCCAATTGGCCGACAGCCCGCGAGTGAAGAGAATGTTTGCTGGAGCAACGAGGGCGTAAAGGTAAATATGCCTTTTGCTATTTAAATTTTTGGAAGAACAAAGTCACATTTGATGTACTTTTGCCTATAAAATGGTCACGCATTTGGAGATACAAAGTCGCTCAAAGCAATTTTGACTTTGTACCTCCAATACCCTTAAAACTTTATAGTCTTAAATTCAAATGCGGCCTTGTCATTCCATTCTATTAAAAAAAATACAACGTCGTGTAAACAATTATGACCTTATTATTCAAATATTTGCTTGCAATAAAATAAATAATGACTATTAATGACATTTTAATTCCAATTATATTTTTATTTGAGCAGTCATAATCCCTACTTCCCTACTAATATTATAATAATATAAATGCGAAAGTAACTCTAACTAAGTATCTCATTCTAACATACAGCTATGTTTCTATCAGGTGGATGGCAGATCACGATGTTTATCATCGTCAATGTACTAAATAATTGGATGCCGTCCATTTGGATAAATCCATTGTAGGTATCCGTTTGGAAGGTTCGTCAGTGGCCTGCTTAACACACACAACTGATTCAACAACCAGTTTACACCACAGCGAGAGAATTTGTACAGCACTGAGATTTTCATTCATTTTATTGCCATTTCAGCTGTTTTTCTAAATGTGTATAATCTCCGTGTTATACGGAGATTCAATCAGGTGGGTATCTTAGGAACTCTGAATGTCCTTTATCAATGCTCGGAGTAGCCATCATCAGACCACAGTCAAAGCACCACCTAGTGAAGAACCAAGACATCAAAGTGACCTCGTTTGTATGAAAGGACTGTGGGCCATATTTTTTGCCGGCGAGTGTATTAAGATTTTTTTCTATGAAAATGACAGAAAAATTTTATAAGTAACAGTAATTGTTTGTGAAAAATATATATTTTTTGTTTTTAATTAAAATATATTATTTGTTTTTAAATAACTTTATTGTAATAAAAAATGTAAAATCTACTAAGCAGCGTTGCTTTATTATAGTAGACAAGATGTTGAGTTGATTCCAAAGACTATTTCTATTGATCCCTTGATTAAAGTAAACACAAAGTTCCTAGACTTAATGTAAGTAATAAAAAATAAATATTTTATGAAAATAAACGAGTTTCTTTAACAAATAATTAGTCGTAGTTTTAGTTTGAACTCAGTCACAATTACAAATTGAATTAAATTTTGGTGGAACAAAGGCATATATGTACACCTTCGCCTAAAAAAAAATTAATAATAAATGAATGAAGGGTTCCTGATTCCTATAAGCAATATTTCGCGATCCATAAAACTATAAGGCTTGTTCCATGCGAAGATAAATTACTTCAAAGCTATACGAGCAAAACAATACAACATTGAACACAAAAAAATCTTTAAAATGGCTTCCCTGTAAAATCGTAAAAAGTGTAGTAATGCCCTTGTGTCACCGAAGGTGCGACATAATGTGAGGACGTTCTACGGTGAGTCAGGAAATTGAATGGCTCGACTATACCAAGTACCCATAACACAAGCTTTGAACAGTTTTTTTTTTCGGATCTCCAGAATTAAAATTTAATGAACGGGAGAAGACAGTGCAGTGATAATTAAATTAACACATGTTCAGCAGTTAAAGAAAAAATGTATTTACTTACAGAAAATAAAATAAAACTCTCACAACTTGAAGTCAATGTTAATTGTAACGTCTCAAAAAGCTAATAAGATTTGAGTGGGGAAAAGTCTTGTAATTAAAGAATATTCTCCATCTTTGTGGGTTCAGATTACCGGTTCGAGTGCTTCGAGTGGAATGAAACCGATATTTTTTGTAATTTAATTAGACTCTGTGAAGACTTCAACTTGAAATCGTATCGAGTTTTTATAATAGGGATTCACTTTTACCTGTATACCGGAACTTGATTATTTATTCAAGTTAAATCTTTTTTCATTATTTTTCTAAATCTTGTTAATTTTTACGACAGGGAGGCGCTAATACATCAGTGGCGAAACTAGTTATTGAGCTAAGGGACTAATAAGTGAAAATCCCTCCCCCTTCTTTCTTGACAAATTCAAAAACAATGAGTGAACTTGCTAAATACAGGTCGTAACAAACATGAGCTAATTTTATGTTCAGTATAGTTGTATCTATGTAAATAGACATACTTTAGTTAGGTACTACATTTCAATGTTACTTTGTAAATAAGTCTAATAATAAAATTCATATTCATAATTTTTGTTTAGTTACACTGTATTTCTTATAATTTTCAGAAAAATATTATTGGAATGTAATCGTGAAACTATTAAAAAGATATTACACGCAATACAATAAAATTCCTAAGCTATATCCCTCCCGTTAATCAGCTCATTTTGATGGCGTCACACTCCCAACAGTTAGAAGACGTCCGTCATTTTAATCAATTTAATGGCTCGGATCACCAGACCACGAGAAGATTAAGTGCTTCCCAATAACATCACCCAGAAATGGCTCAAGTTCCTTAAGTGGATAGTTTGTACGTAAATTTTAGTTTGTCTTTGCTCTTGGATGTTGTTCTTAAACATGCATCAACGCTGCTAAGCCAGTTGGGAAAGTTAGGCCTATGGGCAGGCTTTGTTTTGATTGGAAACAAACATAAATCCAGTAGAATTGCTTTTAGTGGTCATAAATTAACAATAATGGCAGTTGTTTTTTTGACCAGGATAAACCCATAGCTTGGAAGAAACCAATATTGCCAAAATACGGAACTGCCGGTATACTTATAAGTTACAAGCTAGTTTAGCAAAAATTACGGAAACTTTCGGCACTTTGTAGAAGAAAAATTGCTGAAGGTCCTTATAGATCCAGTAATTTGCACAGAAACTAATTTATTTTATACTATTCCGAATGCTCAGCCAAATGTGCTAAAAATGCAAAAAGTTAATTTCTTATAATCCAAGTCTTCATTTAGTCTATACTACAATTACTCATACTTAATATTAATGAATACATTAAGCTGTGACAATGACACTAATTTAATAAATAACAATCACAAAGTGACCAATTTCATACGATACTTAATAGCTCAGTTCTGAATGTACCGAAACGTCAGTTCCTCTAGAAACATGTGTAGCCTCATTATTTCCAAACAACACTATTGAAAACTTCAGAGCAACTTGAGGCGGTCCCTTTTCAGAATTAAAGGGTAAACTCATTAAATTAGTGGCTCCCTAAATTAATTAAGTGCAAAGTTTAGACAGGCTAGTTGCTACGATCATTGAGCTATTGTTTTATTTCTGTTCCAGTTAATTGACTGAGCCCTACCCAGAACTTACCGTCCACTAGATCACCATAAGTTTATCAGTTTAAATTACACAGTAATTTTCCGCCAACGTGTGTGCATAAAAGGGGCATGTAGAAGAAGGTGGTCAGAATCATAAAAACAGTTTAAACTTTACTCTTAATGTTTATTTTTACAGCCGGTACCGATTTATTTTTTATTTTACTTTCGGATTTACGTTGCTTTTGGGGCACATCATTATTAATCATAATTCTCTAAGCTTAAAGGCGTGTGTCACCTGTTAAAAAAACTAGCATTGACCAGTGGTTTTACACGCGTAAACCATTAAATTTAGCAGTTGCATTAAAATTCCTTGATTTCGAGAAAAATTACATCTATATTCCCAAAAATTACATCATGATTTTTGCAAGAGTAGCGACCCTTAGATTAAACTCAAGAAAGAGATGTAAAAAGATAAATGATATTTATAAATGAAACCATTGTAAAATGATATTGATGTTATTAGGTAAATGATGGTAAGTAAATGTTAATTACATATTACAATTATGTTCTTAGTTGAATCACTGTTGAACCATTGTATAGTAATATAATAATACATACATGACAATGTGTTCTCGGTTAGGATATTACAATGAGGCTAATTGACGTGATCTTAAGGAGTAATAAGGTAAAGTAATTAGCCGCGACAGCATCACTCTTAATTGATGTAACATGCGCAAAACACCCATTAGTAGTGATCGATAATAAGTGAAAAACTTTATTAATTGACCTGTTGTATGTAGTAGTAACATATTCATGCAGATAATTCGACGTTCCACATTCGAAGAATGACTGAAGTCCCATATTAATTTTGTGGTTTATTTACAGAAGGTTCTCGAAAGGCGTACCTACGCGGACCGGGAGACGAGCCGTCTGTAGGCCTTCAACAAGATGGAGCGCCGACTTGGTAATAAAGATCGTAGGATCGTGGATGCGAACAGACCATGACCGACTGCAGATCCTAGCGGGAGGCCTATTTCCAAATGTCCAGCAGTGGACGTCTTTCGGCTGACGTGATGAAGATGACTATAACATACAACAGATAATTTATTTAAGTTTTTCACCTTCTTCATTAATGTTGCATAAAAATATCCGTCTGAAATAGGGAATATTACTGCAATGTTCTGCCGTCAGAATGCAGCACTAGCACAAACCGTAAACATTTTTTGAATGTCTTAAATGTCTTTTAAATGTCCGTTCCTACGAATTTTAATTGAAATAAAATTATATTATGGCATCCTTGCCATAGTAAAATTTTATTTCAATTAAAATTTTAAAAATATAAGCTCTATCGTTACTATCGATCTGAATAATACGTTATTTTGTAATATTTTGTGATCCATCATGGCGACAAAGTGACTAACCATAAAAAGAACTGATGTTGCAGTTGTCACGGCGGTTTCTTAACGGTTTGTGCTAGTGTCGCCCCCTGCGCAAAGCTTTGCCTAATATGCCCTATTGTAATGACGCAGCGGTTGAAATTTGGATATTTTTCCCAATCTCGAGAGAATATCTCATTTATAATATTTAGGAGTAGAATAACCACTCAAACTTTTGGGAAATTACAAAAGCTAGTCCAGTGTGCGGTCAGCAATAAATCGCAATTTTATCTCATACAAGCAAACAGCTCTCACCAATAAATCCACTAAGATAATAAATTCTCTTAGGCCTATTTTTATTTTCAAATTTCATCACGATTTATGTTACCTGAGATTCCGAAGCGACGGGGGCTTCAACTTTGTTAATTTTGCTGAAAGTTGGGCTCGGGGGGGTTATTACGTAGTCAGCGTAACGTAGGATTAGGAATTTTAAATTTTTCGGTTGTCGGCCGCTTTTTTTAGTTGCCAGCAGTAGTGGCCAGTATTTTAACAGCCTTATTCATAAAAAGTTAGAGCCTCCTTGAAGGCTCCTTGATGTCCCGATGCTAAAAAACGTGATTCATAAACGTCTGTTAGCGCTAATCAGTCGATCAAGGCTCTGCTAAAGTTAGTGGCCCGTAGACCCTCCTTTATCTCTCTGCTAAGTCACAAAATGGCCGCCACAAATTTGAACAGCTGACTTTGACAAGAGCAAAAAACCATACCGATGATATTTTTATGGAAGTTTACGCAAAGATTAAAAAAAAAACAAGAATATTTATTTTCAGGAATTTGTATTTAAAAATCCTCTAATAATATGAAAAAAACAAAATTAGGATGATTAACATATTTACGGATTTTTGCACTTAGTTTAGGTCTACTAAAACACGCGGATCGGAAATGGCGGGAAAACAAACATCTCTGCTGTCACTGCTGTCAATTTCTTTTTTTTAATTCTCGATAAGGCCAATTTTTGTCTTTGATTTGTCAAGAGTGCCAACATAACGCGTCTAATCAGTCTATCAGCAGCTCAACAACTAGCAGACTGCTAACAAACGTTTATGAATAACACTTCTTGACAAACGTCAAACAAGCTTAATCAGTCTGTTAACTAACAGGCCGATCAAACCTCAATTAAGGATTTTTTATGAATAAGGCTGTAAGACTATAGTACGTCAGCATCAAAAGTAGCGGGTCAGTTTTTCATTGACAGTCTTGCAGAGCGATAAAACGACAAATTACGAAAGTGTAAGCTACTTTTGATGCTGACTGTACGTAGAAATAACTCTATGGAGTTGGTACAGACTATCCAATTCTATACCACATTAATGATTTTATCACGTAAGCTTTAGTACAACCAAGCGTTTTTCGTAAATTTTTTATTATTTCTTTAAGTATAACAAACTAGCTTTTGGCCGCGGCTTCGTTCGCGTGAAATTCTGATATCGCGCGCTGTTCCCTCGGAAACTGTGCACTTTTCCGGGATTAAAAGTAGCCTATATCACTCTGGTCAATAAACTATCTCGATGCCCAAAATCACGTCAATCCGTCGCTCCATTTCGACGTGATAGACGGACAAACATACAAACACACATACACTTTCGCATTTATAACATTAGTATGGATTTACGTATCCCAAGATACAGAACCAGTTTAGTATGTATATGTAAAAGCTTCTTTGGTAAGTGAATATTTTCATTCCATATTAAATAAGTAATTCAAACAAAGTTAACTTGTTTTCTGTTTCATAAAAACATGAGTGAGTTTTATTCACATGCCACAGTGACTAAACATTTACTATTGATTCACTGAATCAAGATTAAATATTTAGTCACTGCCCAAGTGTGTAGAAAGTTCGGTGACTTTTTAAAAGAAAAAAACTGTATGTACTTAGATCTCGATCATATATTTAGTTAATACGAGTATACATCCATTTTAACTAAAGCTATGGACTGAAATTCATCAAAATTAGCTCAGTGGTTTATACGTGGACACGGAATAGACATAATTGTTTTCATACTTATTTATTTATATTTCGTTGGATCAACCAATAGACAAATAGGTTGTCTCAGTTTTATCCTTAACCCTTTCGTTCCGGATGACGAGTTAACTCGTCTTGTGCGATGTGCTCTCAGATCCCGGTAGACGAGTAAACTCGTCTTAGAAAAATTTACATTACATCCTAGATTAGGACAATCGACAGTCACTTGCACAACCGTACACATTGCTTCCTGTACTCTTAGTCTTGAGCCATATTTATTTGCTGCAGTTATTTTAATGTTGCCAACTAGTGAATAAACTTATTAGTCTACCCCAAGAATATTAGTTACGCATTTGTGTCTAAATAGTTAGGTACGTTTTGAACAAACAACATGGAGAAAAATAACTAAGTACCAAGCCAACGAGTTATCTAGTCTACCGGCTCTGAAAAGTGTTTTACGTAGCCGAGTTATGTCGTCTTTCGGACGTAAGAGGGCTAATCAACTATTTTACCGACACTTTGGGCGTCTCCTGCGTTACTAAAATTGTCTGTGGCGTTACCAAAAAATCGTACTTCCAACAAGATATTTCACGGTTTAATAGGTTTAACTTACGCAGGATGGCATGTATTCATGTATACCATCTATTAAATTACAGAAAAAACATGTTTACTTACAAAATTCTGCAATTGTTTGAAAAATGTCGCGGACAGATTAGTGTCGGTAAAAAAGTTGATTGGCCCAAGAACATCATTTCTGTGAACGAGTTAACTCGCCTACAGGACTGAGGAGCAGGTAGGTATCAATTCACTGAATATGGAAAACTGAGTAGATTTTGTGTATGGCTTTGCCGGAACGAAAGGGTTAAGCGTTTATTTATTGTAACTTCGATTGCCCCGTCGAGTCGATTCGGATTGAAAGAAAAAAAAAGAAAGAAAGAAGATATATTTATTCACAGCACAAGACACAACAATAGTATTAAGTACAAATAGACAACACGAAGGAAATTATGTGTCATTGCAGTTGTGAATCGTACACTCAACTGCGTGATAACACAGTAAGTAATATAATCGTATAAGCTAAAGCAGTAGGGAAGCTACGAACAAATCGATCGAAACGAACACACACATAAACGCTTCGATCGATTTTATTGTAGCTTCCCTACTGCTTTAGCTTATATTACATACTGTGGTAATAGTATCAGCTTTATCCTCTACTATGTGTGTATATAAGAAAAAACTGAAATTACCTAATCCCAGTGACACTTTTCTAGGACCCAGAATGGAATCTTGTTGCTACTAATGTCATGTTGAAATCTCATACTTTTATCTAGGAAATCATAGTGAAATTGATTGCTAAAAGGTTCCACCACGGGTCATGATTCAATTTGTTCTACTGTACCTAATACAAAATGTATCTCCAATAGCAATACTCAGGTTAAAAAAGCTTGCTTAGATCTATTTTTATAACAGTAGACGGCAAATACGCTTATTTACCCAATGAACATTAACCTTATTTATATTTGTGTTGATATAAAATTCTATTTCAAGCATTGAAAAGGTCGAGCCCAACAGACGTAAATAAAATATAAATTACAGATGATCGTTTTTAAAGCCTGAACCACATGTTTCTAAATAGAGTTATAATGAAATTAAGCGTATAATTGGCATTACTGGCCATTCAGTAAGCCTGGTTCCTTTAAAAGTAAAAAAAAAACACCACAAATACACACAAACTTTTATTTCCCTATGGCCAGTAACATTAAGGGGCTGTTTCACCTTCAGCTGTTTCATCTACTGATTAGTGTTAACTGACGGTGAAATAATGATGCCGTCTCTATCTGTTTTGTTCGAATAGACGGAGACAACATCTCATTTAACCCATCTGTTAACATAAATCAGTGGATGTTGAAACAACCCCTAAATATATTATAATTGAAATAAACAAGTGAATAGAATGAGTAAAAATATCTCAACATAAATTCACATGCCCACTAAATATTGTGCATTAGTGAATTCCGCTTCAGACAGTTCAATACGTAGAAAGATATTGTTGTAAAATTGGTACCATTAACAAAACTTTAAACTGTTGTCAGTTATTGTAAGGGTTCCGTAGCCAAAATGGCAAAAACGGAACCCCTCATAGTTTCGCCATGTCTGTCTGTCCGTCCATCCGCGGCTTTGCTCAGGAACTATCAATGCTAGAAAGCTGTAATTTTGCACGAATATATCTGTAAACTATGCCGACAAAAAGGTAGAATAAAAAACAATTAAATTTTTTTTTGGAGTACCTCCCATAGACGTAAAATGAGGGTGAATTTTTTTTCTCATCCAACCTTGTAGTGTGGAGTATCGTTGGACAGGTCTATATTAGTAAAAATTAAAACGTAAATTGTTTATTTACAAGTGTGTTCTAATTACAGTATATTTAAAGTAAAATTACGCTTAGCGTGAAAACTGTAATGAAATAGGTATGTACTACAAAAATAAGAAAGCAATTTTTCTGATGTTTGATAAACATGTATGTACTTAACTACGTACACAACACACTTCTGATAAAGCTTTATAATAGTAGATTCCCCTGTGTCACGTACCGCCAACTTTAACGATTGTCTGAACTTTAGCCCAAAGGGACCCGTTTACCCTTGTACCTTTGTTTTAAAGAGAAGTGTACTTGTACTAAAATTAGGCTTAGGAGACACTGTGACAGTTCATATGGCCCCTTCTTAAGTTTGGCCTTGTAGCTATTTAGGAAATATTTCTGCAGATGAGGCGAGATGGTGAGACAATATAAACACGAATCTGACGTTGAGTAACATCTGGTAGCATGACGAAAGCACAGTATATACATAAACATAAGCTAAAGCAGTATGGAAGCTACGAACAAAGCGATCGAAACGAACACACTCACACAGACGCGCGCTCTACACGGCCTCTGAGGGGACTCGCGGTACTGCAGTCCTGCCGAGACAATCCTGGCTGGACTACCACGATTTCACTACTAGATTATTGTATTGTCATGCGATTTACATAAGAATTCCAAATTTCAAGTCATCTGACTACTGGAAGTTGGTCAAATTTGAGTTGCAAGATTTCGTTACCTACAGACAGACAACGGGACAGGTGAAAATAAATAAAAGCTTGTAAAAACCAGCCACACCGCTAGTAAAAAGTAACCTACGATACACTTGAATACCTATCGAACGTTTCAATTCCAAACAACAGCCGCCAATGGCCATCACTGTCGCGATTAGGCGTTTTTCCAAAGGCGTATCTCGCTTTCGGCCGACATGTCGGACATTTAATTAATCCCCGCCAAAGTCAGGCCGCTGTAAAGGCCGGAACAATTTATCAACGAGTGGCCAGACGGAGTAAATGACGGAAATGTGTGATAAATCCTGTTGATAATTGCGTTAGAAATTGAAAATCGATTGCAGCGAATTCGATATTTGAATTTACACGGCGCTTTCGAGGCTTTCCTTGGGTTTTTGTGCTGTAATTCTTGCTTCTTATGAAATTGAGGTACGACTACGAATCCTACTAATATTATAAATGCGAAAGTTTGTGAGTGAGGATGTTTGTTACTCCTTCACGCTAAAACGTCTAGACGGATTTGGACGAAATTCGGTCAAAAGTTGGTTTATAACCTGGATTAAAACATAGGATATTTTTTATCCCGATATTCCCACGGGATAGGGATATAATCTCTACATAACAACCGCTGGGCTTAGAGTCATGAAATTTGGTATATAGGTAGCTGGAAGTTTGGAATAACACATAGGTTACTTTTTATCCCCATGTTCCCACGGGATAGGGATAAAATCTCGAACTAAAAACTGCTGGGCTTAGAGTCATGAAATTTGACCATGATTGTTTTTAATGTAACTTCAATGAAAACCATGATGTTTTTTTAGGGAATTCCCACGGGAACGTGTGTAATGATTTACGCGTGCGATGCCGCGGGTAAACACTAGTAAAATAATAAATCAAGAATTGTAACTACGTTAGAAAAATAGCCCTGCGAACACGGTTTTCAAACCATGTTCTGCGCGTCATTTATTTGTCGTGCATCTGACATTGCATCACGCGCGCAAACCACTCCCTGCTTTGTTTCTGAATTTTAACCAATGAACAAGCACGTCTATTTACAACCTCGAAAATAATTCGTATTTAAATCAAAAGTTACTTTTTGTGTGGGATTTGTTCAGGGTTACTTAATATTTATTATTATAAATACAAATATTCTTTATTGCACACCATAAAATCAGTACAAAAAATTTATAATATCAACACTTAGATTCAGGATACATGTATTATTCATAGGATACAGGTCCTGAATTATCTACTTGCGTCGATTGTTATTAGTCGACAGACAGTATAATTAGTGGAACACTAACTGCCCCAATATTTTCATTAACGACGTTTGAAACAAAAAGTAAAACATGAAGCAATTTGATGGTGTGTGTGGCGTTCCCAATTTTCACTAAGCCCACATGAGAACTACGACCCAAGCCCACTTTTTCATTATGATAGTATTAGAGGAAGTTTATGCACAGCAGTAGGGCGTATATAGGACGAGATGATGTCATGTCGAGTCGTTTAAAACTTAATATTTCATATTATCTCAAATCCTTATACTGCGCGTGACCCGACTCGCTCTTGGCCGGTTCTCTTCTATATCTTCACTCTCACTCTATCTTTTATTCACGGGTAAGAACGGAGTTTTTCAGAATGGAATGAGAGTACGCGAATAAATTATTAAAGAACTAATAAACTACCGATCAACGGCTTATTTCGTTTCAAATCTCCCAGAAATTCACCAAATACCGACATAGATGGCAATTTAATAAAAAAAATTCAATCATGTATTTCCACGATAATTTGCAAGGAATTTTCTAGGTGTTTTAATAATACTACCTATAAGTTAACTCCAAATCTAACATACTTAGTACCTACTTACTTAGCGAAGTAACATGAGATGATTACCTGGAAAACAGAAGTATTTTTTAATTATTTTTTTACCCTGCAGAGATTAATCCAGCCGTCTTGTTTTCATTAAAAAGTGTATTAAAATGTTAAAAAGTCCTTTAAAAAACAAAACCCTTTAAATTTGAAGCGGAAAAAAGTAAGGCCACAGAGCCGCCGCAACCTACTTCCGTAGTTTTAATGATCCATCAGGCTTTAGAAGATGGATGCATTAAGCCAAACGCTCAATTTAATTTACACACTAGCTTTTGGCCGCAAATCTGAAAGAAAAATACGGCTACTTTCTGTCAGAAACTTGCTTGTAATGTGTCAACTGCCGAACTTAGTGATAATGACCCAATTAGGAATTTTGGTCCGTGTGTACGTTCCTCGCGTACTTTATAAAGCACTAATTAACACTAAGAATAACGGCCGAATGTACTTTACCTATGTCCAGCAGTGGACGTCTTTCGGCTGACATGATGTACTTTATAAAGTACAAATTGTTCATTGAATAAAGAATTCTAAGAATTATGAAATAAAATCCAAAATAACAAAGCAGGTCAACCACTTCTAGGTCTTAAACACTAACCCCCTTATTCATAAACGACAATCAAACCTATTTTAGTTAAAATGGCGCTAAAATTCGTTTGTCCTTATCTGTCACTTCGACATTTGTATTTGTTAGAAAGGGACAAAGCATTTGTTAGTTAACATAGGCTTGTTAAGTTTTATGAATAAGGGGGTAAGTATGATAAAAAAAGGTCAGGACTTAGGAGGATACGAGTACAAATGGAATATCAGGCAATTTTGCTGTCATTACCTGAGTATCATCTAAAATTCATTTAACAACTAGGTACTACAAATAGGTACAACTGTGGCTGTATTTCCGTTTTTGCCATTTTGGCTACGGAACCCTAAAAACCAAATACACATTTCAATATAACACTCGTTTCTTTCGTGTGAAACACCAGAATTAAGCACCTTAGATAAACAGCAAACATTAAAGTCAAGTCAAAGTCAAAATCTCTTTATTCAATTTAGGCTATGATAAGCACTTATGAACGTCAGAAAATCTACCACCGGTTCGGAAAAAAACCTCTGTTGAGAAGAATCCGGCAAGAAACTCAACGAGGTATTTTTTTTTAAACAGATTCACAATATTTATAAATGATATCTATATACTATACATTACAAGTATTTAACACAATTTTATTTTTAACACAGTAGGTTCACTATTTGAAGGGATCGCTAGTGCGGATCGGAATTATTTCCAAATATCCCTGTCCATGATATAATCGTTAACTTTATAATAAGCCTTAGATATTAACATCTTTTTGACAGTAGATTTAAATTTTGTATCAGTTTCTTCAGTAATATTTTTTGGAATTTTATTATAAAAACGTATGCAACTTCCCAAAAACGACTTTTTGGTTTTAGCCAGTCTGTAATATGGAACTTTAAGCTTCCCTGTGTTTCTAGTAGCCTTTAGCTTATCGACGTTAGTGGGAAAATCACATATGTTCTTCCTAACGTACATGATTATTTCAAAAACATAAAGCGACGGCAGGGTTAGGATACCAGTTTCCTTAAAAAATGATCTTAAAGATTCACGCGTCTTCAAATTATAAATTGCTCTGACTGCTCTCTTTTGCAAGATAAAAATTGATTCGACATTGTGACCCTTAATATCTAAAATAAGACATTTTACATAACGTCAACCTAACATATTTTCATGGTACAAAAACAAGTGTTATTTCGGGCTTTCGTGTTGGCGTAGTGACATCGGATGGACATGTTTTCCAAACATGAACTTGTCAATGTTAGAGCTTAATGAAAAACACATTTTCGTAGATCATAACGTACCTATTATATACCATTTTTTTAGCCTATTGAGTGTCTCACTGTTCGGCAAAGGCCTCTCCTTTCAGCGCAATAAAGGAATGTTTACTTATAATCTTAGAATTCTCATAGCTTTCCGATTATGTAATGAGGCTCACCTGTTTTGGACATATATACGAGTAGATATTATAACGTACAAACGGTGGGAAGTGACTATATCTACTATGTAACGATATACAGAAGGTTTTTGTTTCCATAAGTGCTCCTAACACCACAAAAGCAGACAGGCGGCATGCGTGCGTGCGTGCGTGCGTGCGTGCGTGCGTGCGTGCGTGCGTGCGTGTGTGCGTATGTGTAGTCAAGTCTTATTTATCGTTATGTGTGCCAAATCGGTTTAGTTTTGGTTAGTTCTGCGAGTAACAGTACAAACATCAGTACCAGCTCGTAGTATTGGATCTAATAAGCAGACATTTTGCGTACCCAGTTATTTTAAAAATACCCACGGGATATTCTGTCAAAGGGCGAAATCATACCGCGCTTGCTCAATAAAAAATACTAAATGAAAAAGTTTTAAATTTTATATAAATCACCGTCAAAGTAAGAAGGGACAAGCAGATGCTACAATATAGCTACCTGAATACAGTCACTCGATTAATGAACGGAACACGTGTCGGAATAACAGCTAGGTCGTGTCAGCTCGAGTGTACACAGGCCATGTGCATAATGTCAAAGCGATGTTGCGGATGGCAATCAAGGCGACAACAAACACGTGAGGTTAAGGCCAAGTTTTCCAATGAACTATAGGCAACTAGCTTTTGCCTGTGGCTTCGCTCGCGTTAAATTAGGTTATAATTAGGTTTTGGGTTATAATTGTCACGTTTTGTACTCAATCGCGGATTTTCATGACAGTGCATTGCCGACGATGCACTCACGATATTCACTCTTTTTGCTTTTTAGACCAGTCTAGATTTGAAACTCGTGGCGGACACCCAACTTTGTGTAACTCAAATTTATTAAATAATCTCTATTTTTATGAACAGTAGTAGTTTCAAAAACCCACCCCGTAACAGTGCTAATGAGTTAGAGAGTCAGGTCTTCTAGCTCTTTTTTACGGTTCCGTAGCCAATATGACAAAAACGGTACCCTTATAGTTTCGCCTTGTCAGTGTGTCTATTTGTCCGTCTGTGGATTTGCTCAGGGACTATCAATGATAGAAAGCTATAATTTTGCACGAATATTTATGTAAAATATGCCAAAAACAATTTTTTTTTTTAGTACTTCCCACATAGGTACGTAAAGTGGGGGTGTTTTTTTTCTCATCTAATCTTGTAGTGTGGGGTATCGTTGGATAGGTCTTTTAAAACCATTGGGGGGTTGCTAAAATGATTTAGCGATTCGTTTGCAAAATATTCAACTTTAAAGTGCAAATTTTCACTAAAATCGAGCGTAGTCGTCCCCCCTCTAAAATCTAAACCGATGTGGGGGAAATTTTGAAAAAAATCAGGATGGTAGTAAATAAGTATATCAAACTTACAAGGAAAACTATGCTTAACGGTTAAGTTTTCTTGAGAATTATTAGTAGTTTTAAGAGTAAATGGCAGCCAAAGGTATAAAATATACCTAAACTTGGAATATTCCGTACAAAATAGGTACGAAATCCTTAGAAAAATATTACTATTTTTTTTCGTAATGGCTACGGAATCCTATTTCGGGCGTATTCGACACGCTCTTGGCCGGTTTTGTATAAGAAACTAAGAAAAATTTATGATTCCTGCTTCAAAAATGAAAGACTTTTATCCTTTTATCTTCAACCATCCCATTTTCGTTGCGGTTTAGATGAAACAATCAAACTTCAATTTAATTAGAAGTCAAATATTTGTCATTAAAAATTCCTGCTCGCTTAATAGTTATTTAATAGTGTGTGCACTAATATAATCTATTACAGGTACTATTTAACTCAGATATCGCTGAAGAACGGGACTTCAACAGAATTCAGTAAAAAAAAAAACTAAATGCAAGCGTCAGGTGGATTGGACCGCCAAATAATAGGCAGGAGATTCGGGATTAATTGGATTTCAAGCTGTGCTAGACGTCTGCAGAATCTTAAATTTTGCTTTTTAATTTTCAAAACGAAGAGTAATAGTAAAAGGCAGATAACGCATAAAGTAGGCCCAAAATTTTAGAAAATTTAAACATGAATATGACGCTAAATATTTGACAGTTCGGAAGAAAGTTGCTCCCTATCTGGGGGCACGGCAGTGCCCCCGCCAAGTCGAGCAAAAAAAAACAAAGGCACGGCCGTACCATACTTTTCTCGAAGCCATTCAGGCTATTTTCAACACCCTGTATTTTTGTTATGGCTAAAGCTAGAACCCTGAATTTTCAGTTACCTATAGGGCCTAATGGGACTTAGATATATTATCAATAACATTCAGTTTGAACACGTAGATTAAGAACTATCACATGTTAAAGTTCCTCAGTTTTGTCACTGACATACCTACACACTGACTTTTGATCATCATAATTCTAAGGTACTTCTAGCAGACCCACAAGCTCCAAATTTTAAACATAGTTAGTTTTTAGCCTACATGGTCACGAAAAAATCCAAAATGTTGCAATTTCAGTCACGTTTCAAAGTTATACAAACCGCACAAGTAAGTTTGTAATCCCATATAAATACTAGCGATTACAAAGTTACACAGCAATGACTTTATTGAACGTAGTCGTATTGTATACGTATTAATGTTGAGTCTTAATACCTGAGTATTAAGGGTTAAAATGAAATTGTTTATCTTACTAATGTAATAAGTACCAAAGTTCGTTTGTTTGTGAATGTTTGTGCGATGCGAGTGGACGCGAGGATGGACGATGGAAATTGGAATATGGATGATGGACAATGGGTAGAAAATGGACGTTGGACGATGGAGTGTGGACGATGGACGATGGGCGACGGACGATGGATCATCATCATCATCCCAGCCTATATGCGTCCCACTGCTGGGCACAAGCCTCCTCTCAGAATAATAGGGCTTGGGCCTTAGTTCCCACGCGAGCCCAGTGCGGACGATGGATGGTGGAGGATGAACGATGGACGACGACGGACGACAGAAAACGACGGACGACGACGGATGACGGAAGTTAGACGGGCGAAAGACGAACGACCGACGAAAGACGATGGATGACGACGGAAGTTCGACGACGGACGACAGACGATGACTGACGAGGGAAGTTCGACGACGGACGATGACGAACAACGGACGATGACAGACGACGGACGACGACAGACGACGAACGCCGACAGACGACGGACAACGAACGATAGACGACGGCGACGACGGACAAAAGACGACGACCGACGACGGACAAGACAACGGATGACGGACGATGACCGACGATCGACGACGGATGATGGAGGGTGGACGATGGAAGATGTACGATGGACGACAGACGGTAGACGGACGACGGAAGTTCAACAATGGGTGACGATGGACGAGAATGGACGATGGACGATAGACGAGGATGGACGATGGACGATGGACAAGGAAGGATGAACAAATGAAGATAGTAATGCGTTATTTATTACAAGAAGTAGTACCCGAAAAAAAAGAACTGCAAAAAGTGATGAGATCCCACCAAAAACATTACATGTAAAAAGCTGCAAGTCTCGCAACGCAATGCAGTTCTTGTAATACTAAAAAGGTTTGAGATGCAATGTTATACCAAGTCGGTTATTTTTGTCAGTACCGGGGGGTTTCCATAGAACTCGATTTTCACCAACTTGCTTATTTTAAAACCATAGAAAAATACAGTTTATAGTTCTCAAATAAAGAGTAAACCAAATTTTTTTTAAACACATAATGACTTGGCCATCGCACTCAACCTTTAGTCATTCTCGTATTATGTGTATCACTCAAACTGCAAGGCTGGGGCTAGCGCTATCTTTAATTAGAATTACTTTAAATAGCTGACGTTGATGATTATAATTCTTATGTCATTATGTCTTGCGATGGCCAAGTCATTTATGTGTTTAAAAATAATTTGGTTTACTCTTTATTTGAGAACTATAAACTGTATTTTTCTATGGTTTTAAAATAAGCAAGTTGGTGAAAATCGAGTTCTATGGAAACCCCCCGGTACTGACAAAAATAACCGACTTGATATAACATTGCATCTCAAACCTTTTTAGTATTACAAGAACTGCATTGCGTTGCGAGACTTGCAGCTTTTTACATGTAATGTTTTTGGTGGGATTAATTTTTCTGTTTAGTATTAAACTGTAAAGTTTTTGCGTTTTAAATGCATTTAATGAACTTCTGTTTTATATAATTTAAAAGTATTGTTCTTACTAATCGAAGAAGAACATTTCTGCTCATCGTTTCTTTTATAAAAACCACTGAATATTTCTGTGTAGGTACTTACCTAAAGACTGAAACAGACTACGACGTTTTGTACCTTACACTCAGGCGCCATTTCACGATATGCCTAGGAATTTCGTAATCTGGCGGATTTAAAGATCGGCGCCGACATATACACGCGTAACACTTGCATTTATACAGCGACACTTTGCCGTGTACAATCGCGTGACACTCGTGTTCATACAGTGAAACTTGGTATATACACTTAGTGTACCGTGTAAAATGTCGTAGTATAAACATAGCTTGAAGATGAAAGGCATAATCGAAAAACAAGTTGGTAGAAAGTTTGCTTATATTCAATTTTAACGTAAACTCCCCTCGCCGTAATTAAGAACTTAGTCTAAAGGCACCCATAATCGTCGAAGTATTCTATTTCAATCAATCCGTAATTCGGTGTAGATGTCAGTGGCCGTTCATAAAATTCGCCAAATCACGAAATTCCTAGTCATATCGGCCAGACATAAAATATCTCGATGTGCCTGAGAAACAATACGGCAGATCGATTAGAGCAACGCATTCGTCGATATTCCTAGCTCTTTACCGGCCACATCGTGATATGCCGAAAATAAAATTTAGGTACGACCATCGAAGCAAGGAGTGGTTTGTAAGCAAGCGTGCAGCGGCAACGGCAGGCGAAGTGCCAGAACCGATATGGCGGCGTTTCATGATATGCCTAGGAATTTCATGATCTGCCTTAACTGGTCAATTCATGAAATGGCGGCGTTTCGTGACATGCCTAGGATTTCACGATCTGCCTAAACGTCACTAGGCAAATCGTTAAACGGTGAGTTTTAAACGATATGGCGGATATCCCTTAGCCAATTCATGAAACGGCACCATTTCACGATATGCCTAGGAATTTCGTGATCTGGCGGATTTTACGATCGGCCGCCGACATTGATAACTCAATGTTGAAATATAACACTGGTTATTAAAAGTTTCTTCCGTTAAGTATAAAATAGCTTTGATTTTGTGAGCTGTCGTCTTCAATTTCATAGTTGGAAGGTATGGTTAGGGAATTTCGGAGATTTTCATTACAGAGAGTAATATAATAATTATTAAGAATCATAATTCAGTTTGTAGAGAGTAAAGTAATTGAAGTTCATAGCTACGACAGTTCATTTGGGTGAAATAATTTTGATCTGTACGAAATTCCTAATTGGACTATTTTTAGTAAATTTGATGTACCAGTATTTTATTACCAGATTATTATACTGTGATATTATTGAACATGCCAAATTTCAGCTCGATCGGATACCAGAAAGTGGATGAAATTTCGATTGCAATATGTCAGAATATACAAATATACGTATGTACGTACATACAAACATAGGTTGCATGGCAGACATCACTCTGAAGCGATTAGGCTGCCTATTGCTTACATTGGAAAATCTATGTTGAAAAATTTGTAGCTCAAAATAGATAATTTTTCTCAGAGAACTTTATAGACTATCAAGGTTCTGATTTTGTTGACATATTGATTTTAGATACGAGATTTTTTCAAAGTAGTGACGATTATCTGTACTACTTACTATGCGTATGTGTTGGTGCTCAATAAAGAGTCATTATATATACGTATAATATGAAGTTAAATAAAAGCTTTTAAAATATCTCAATAACCGTCATTTTTTTCTAAAAAAAGTGAAATGATTTGAACAAAGAACGTTATACAGTTCATCAAGCTGATTTGAATGATACCATTTCCGACTGAGGGAAACAAAAATGAAATGAAATCAAGTGTTCAAATGAATAACGGCTTCCGCTTGATGAGTGGGGGTGGGAGTTGACAACAGGGGGTTGATTAGATAAAATCACTTTTTCACTTTTCACGCTCGTAAAGTTCGTGTATACCTAAGCTAGACCTAGGCGACATAAAATGACTGTTTATGTTTTAGTGCATAAAGTAAAATCTTCAACTAAGAACAAGGTAATCAGGTGCCAACAGCCACAATCAATAGTAGGAAAAACTAGAGCATATAACGAGCCATTTTAACCGAGGCGTTCATATAGCCACCCGAGCCAGTACGGCGAGGGTGGATAGACATGTCGAGGGAAAAATGGGTTCACTTCAGAGTTACGAAGTTTAGCACGGATTTTTTTAATGTAACATCGATGAGTCCATATTGGCTCGCAAACTTATCGAAAGTCCGAATGTAATTTTTGTCAGAACGATCATTTGTCATACTTACTTAACTCTTTTTGCTCTGAATCCAATTATTTTTTAGAATTCTTGTAAAATAAACCTAACCTAACCTATAGTTTTCTATAGGATGACCATTTCAAATTTTTAGAACAATATAAGGTTTCAGTGGGAAAAAAATTCGGACAAACGATGATTCGGACCAAAATTACGGTATGACTAGCGAAGAGTATGCGAACTTTGGCGCTCCCAACATCGATAGAAACCACGATGTAATTTTTGAAAATGGGAATTTAATGAAATCCTGGACTTTCGATACGACTGCCAGATCAAATGGATTACGCGTGCGAAGCTACGGGTAAAGTGTAGAAAATAGGTAAATACATTATTAGATCAAAATACTGGCCGATCCTTACTGTCCACAGTGCCCACTTCCTCTTCCAAATTAGTTCGGTATAGTTGCCGATAGCAGTCGTTTGAAATAGGGCACATCCGCCCGCTGTGACCTAACCCGACTCGCATTTAATAACTCAGGCTCTATCGAAAACAAGCTTTTACTCACGAGTTTGCCCACATGCAACAATAAAGAATTAGTAGTGGTTTGACATTGATTACACGCTCAAATTGGTATCTGTTCAAATCATCATTCTAGTCATAATGACGATAGAATTACTGTGTAACTATATCAGACTGACGGAATATTTGTCATTCGAGTTTCAATGACAGATAGCTAGAATTAAAATCCCGGAATTTCAATTCAAGTTCTAGACCTATACTCGTTGTTCAGGTGTAAAGCTAGTATCATAAAACACGCACAAAAATCACTCCTGTTTTCCCAAATGGTGTAGGCAGAGCACACGAAACCTTACCGCTTCGGAGCCACTTTTAGCAATTTTAAGTTTCAAGTTTGACAAAAACGGTACAAGAGTGACAGGTTGCTTAACCTACCTACGGTATACCTTAACCTATATCCTTAGTCGCCTCTTACGAAATCCACGGAAGAAATGGAGAGGTGCCTAACCCGACACCACACGGATAAATCATAAAACATTAGTAAATAAAATGTACCTATGAACTATTTACACAGACTCGACTAAACATATATCTCACAAATAGGATTACTTTCCACAAACTGTTCGTATCAATAAAACCAAAGGCTCCCGCTCCCAAACTATACAACTACTCGACACGCCGCAACAATTTTGATTTAAACTCCCTCGAAACTCCGAACATTCCAACTAATAAACTTAATATTAATAACGTTAGCGGGAAAAAAAGCAGTTTTTCTCGTTTTCCCACTTGTGTCACAAACAAGTGTGGCTGTAGCCGCAATTTAAATTATTAAATTAAAATGTCCTTTTCACGTTGCAATGGGGTTTGTCGGGTGCTGGATCTTTTTTAAATCGTTAACTTGACTGTGTTTTATGTTCTTAAGATTTTATTTTTTGAACGATGTCTTTACGTTTATTTTATTTTTATTATGACGTAAACATAATATCATCATCAGCATCATTAACAGTCATCGGGCGTCTACTGTCGGACGTTGACTTCCAGTGGCTTTAGTTGGAAGCGACCTGCATCCACCGTGAACTCACGGCTTGATCAGGTCATCTGTCCATATTCTCATTAGTGGACGTCCTATGCTGCACGTGCTACGTGCCGATCCGCGGTCTCCATTCGTTATAAAGTTATACTTCATGTACTCGTTTAAAATTGCCATGAATATTTATTTGCCAGCGTACTATAACCTGAATTCATTGTCAAGACAATCGATAAAGTTACTAAAAATAAAGAATTATTATAACGAAATGAACCTATTGCTCCGTAAATAAGTCACATTTTCACGCACACCTTTTACACACAAATCTCGAAGACATTCTGCAAAGTTCTTGAATAAATAAAAGCTTTTCATGCACAAGTCACAATAAAAGACAAGCAGAAAACAAAAACACTGCGTGTTTATAAAAGCCGGGTAAAGAAAAAACAGTCTTTTGATCGCATATCCAAACAGGAAGTTTTGTGTGTTCCACAGTTATTTGTGAGTTACGAATAGATTAAGTTGTCAGTGGCAGCTTGCTTTATAACAGCGCTGCAATCAACCGTGAACGTATCGTTTAAGGACAGAAGCAAAACTGGTACAATTTTAACTTTAATATGACGGTGACCCGTCGTTTCGCTGAGTTTAATAACGCAGATATTTGTTTCGCAGACAGCTATCAGACTTTTTTTGCCGAGTAACGTTTGGTATAATATAACTACGCTTATTATTTTGTTTCACCGAGCAGCCAGTAGGAAGAATAGTAATATAAAGAGATACGTTTAGATCGATATTATGTTTATTATTTACTGAATATTATGCAGAATTGTTTGGCGAGATAGAAACAATAAATCTTTACGACAAATGAAAGATCAATTTAGAAATACATAATTTTTCTTAGCTGAAATCGTAAATCGTTGCATTAACCTACAAAAAAAAACATAAACAAAGGTAGGAAGGAAAACCCACGTACAATTTTACTACTTCTCAGTCATTTTATTACTGAATTTGATATCAATCAGTAAGTAGTATAAAGCAGTAGCTATAAAATTCACCGTATAAAAGGTTGGATCGGTTTATTTCTTAGGAAAATGTATGAACCTGGTTCAATTGTTTTCGAAGCGGCTGCCGGGTAGTAAAACTATGGTAGATTCCCGATAACAGCCACTGGGAAAATAACTAGCTAGTGTTTCCAAACTAGCGATCACACACGGTCCGCATAGTTCAAGGTGGAAAACTATAAACAAAAGTATGTTTGTGTGTGTGTGTGTGTGTGTGTGTGTGTGTGTGTGTGTGTGTGTGTGTGTGTGTGTGTATTCGTCTGTTAAGTTTTTAACGTTTTCTAAGCATTTTTTATATGTAATTTCAATTCAGTTCGATTGTAGAGCAATGATGCTGTAGCTAGACATTTTTATGGAAATGATGTTGCTGAAATTGAGTAAAACGATAATTAAGGAAAATAATTATTATCTTTCAAATACACATAGTAATTAAAATATTTTTTATTGTACATAATTAACCTATAATTATATTGTACCACTTTAGAGGTGTGAATCATTAGATATTTAAACTACAATATTCGTGGTAAATTACAGATATAAGTAAACCTAATGCTAAAAAATCTGAGTTAAGTTATTTATAGAAAGAGACAGATAGACGACAAAACTATAATAACAATTTCACCATATTTTGTACGGAATCCTAAACATTGTAGCAATAAAGTCATATTTGGCTTATATTTCCTTTAAAGTGATTGCTTGAATTTGTGGTAAATATTCATGTTCCATTTCCCATCAGATGAACCGCTTGCTCGTTTGCCTCCCTTCCATAATAAAAATAAACGTTGCCAGTATTCGTGCAAAAACTTACAACTCGTACGGCGCCCTAACAAAACTGTCCGTGTGTCTCACAACCAAGTTATAAACATGGTAACGGGGAGAAACCACTGGAAATTGGCCCGTTCCACCCTGCACCAGGATAGCTGGATTTAGCTGCAACCGGGAAGAAATTTACAGTAACTACTGGTAAAACAATACTTTGCGATCTTCTTAACATTGATTTATGTGGGAACCATGTGCTCGGAATTGAGAATGTTCGGGAGAGTGTTCGGGAACTGTTGGCTTAGATGTTGTTATTGTAATACAACTTTATTTATTCCCTTTAATATAACACTGGCAACTGTGAACGATCTGTTTTTAAATCTTATTTTCAAATTAACTTTTGTTGTTGCTTAACACCCTTATTCACAACGTTATAAAATATTAAGATTGGTTTTTGTATTTTTTATTTCAATTCCAAATATTTGGTTACTTTTACGGGTGGGCGGTTAGTTCCGATGGGGTGCTGAAAGTTTCTTGATGAGGGCTAAAGCATAGATGTCGCTAGCGTCGCTGATTAAGTGACTAAATAAGAAACAAACAATCAACAAATTGTTACGTCACTTATTTTAAGAGTCAATCAACTAGTTACGTAATTTATTTACCTAAAGACTCAATTGCCTCGTTATTTATTTCAAAGCAAATTAAAATTTTAACAGTTCTGGCAGTAACGGCTAAAATAAAATGTGTGTTTTAGAACTGCTTTGGAATCATCCTACTATAACTCTATATAATTTACTATAATAATAAAAGTCAAAAGTGACTTTTCAGCCATCTGTAAATAACAAACGTGTCACGTGTGTCATAAATACTTAAAATTATTTAGTAATCCATCATCATCACTTGAAAACAGGCGATGTTTTATCTGCTACCTCATACGTTATTGCTATCCAATATGTATTCAGAAGGAACTAGATATTGCTTCATTTGTGCATCCGAGATGGTTTGCTCCCACGTGTATTATGTAGTATTAAGTTTGGAATGAACATCTAATATTATACATGTAGCTATAGTACTCGTGTGAAAAACTATCTTACTGTTATGTATATTTACAGTACAATGCAGTACAATGACTTTTTACTAACCGACTTCGGCTTCAATTCGGTTATATTTTTTTTATGTTTGTTACCTCAGAACTCCGTTATTTACGAACCGATTTTAATCGTCTAGGAATGCTTTCAATTAGGTCCCATATGCACCAAATAAGGATCTGATAATTGGATCTTAAGAAAATCGAGGGAACACTTCAAATATTGTAGGGGCACCTAAAGTAAATTGGAAAAAGGTCGCCTTGGTGAGTAAGCTTAAAATATACATAAAACTAACCATAATATATAATACACATACACAACAAAACAGGTAAGCTTTGATGTTTAAAATCTAGTGAATCTAAAAATCGCATCTCAATTGATTAGTGGCATCCACTATTATTTTTACTTTTACCATATAATATAATTTAATTACTACTACTACTTACTTACTATTTACTTACTTATTTTTTATTTTTTTACTTTATGATAAATAATTAGTAATCCATTCTAATATTATAAATGCGAAAGTGTGGGTGTTTTTATGTTTGTGTATATGGGCCAGAAAACACAGGCTATTTTTTATCCCGGAAAAATGCACAGTTCCCGAGGGAACAGTATGCGATAACCGAAGCCGCGGGAAAAGCTAGTACAAATTATAAATCTTTATGGGTGAAGGAGTTCGGGGTAATTTTGCCATCCATATTCAATACAAACATTATCCTTTCATATCAAAGTCTATGGTTTCAATTAACATTTACAGAGCAGTTCCGCTATGGCACGGTAACTAACCGTCAAAGCTAAACATGCTATTATTATATTCATTGGCCCCATTCAGTTGGACTTCAATAGATGTCGCTACAGCGATAGTAAAATAACAGCAAGTACTTTCTCGTTGTGTTACGTTATTTTTATTTTATTATGTGTAGATGACGCATGAATAAAATTCATTAAAAAGTTTGCATACTTACAGTCTAACAACTGGCCACTAATAAAATTGGAAAGCAAGCAGCGCGGAAAGAAAACAAAAGAATAAAGTCAGTCCTGACATAGTCCTGTCCGCGCTGCGTGTTTAATTTTGCATTATTATTACAAATTGTTTTATTTTACTAATTTACACTCCAAAGATCGACCAAGGATGACCGTAAAAGTAAAAATTTGGAATTGAAATAAAAAATACAAAAAGATTCCAAAAAACCAATCATAACTCCAAAGATCAATATATACAGTCTACTTAATGATTTTCATGTCCAACTGGAACTTTGCTTAGAAACTATGTTATCTTGTTTATTTTTTTCATTTAATTTAATCCTAAGATTTACAATTAAGTTGTAACTTGTAAGTGTGCGTGTCGTTTAATAAAAGAAACTGAGTATGAAAAAACATGATAGAAATAATTGAATTGATTGATATAACAACTATACATAAAATAGCTTGAAACACATGAAATTAATAGTTAAAAATGATTAATTGATGATTTCAATTTCACTAAAATGTGTTTCGACTACAGACCTATAGGGTTAGAAATGTTTAGTGTTCTATCTCGGTGGTCTCTACTTTTGGAAAATTAGTGGTATCTGTTGTGGCTTATCTGCATCAGTACGTCTAAGAACGAAAACGCTATGTTCACATTCGATCGGTACAATCCAAATAAACCTGGCATAATCTCCAATAGAGTTTGGAATGTAGGACTTGCAATGGTTGCAATGAATGATACCACAAGCCACTATTGGCATATGCAAACGATCAAAATTATGGTTGGAAATGTCTTAATGCAGTTGGTAGCACGCTTGGGCATAGCTACTTATACAGCTAGAAATTGTGGGTTAAATCCCGTCCCACGTACCCTGTCTTACCTAGTGACTAATCTGTTCTAAGTTGCGTTAACCTAGTTCATTTCCGTTCTGTGAAAGTAGCAATACATTCATAGTAATAGCTAACTAGAGCGAGTAGGGGAATGTAAACATCATTAGCAAACAAACAGTAACATTGTTCTCACAATCGTACATTAACGGGGGCATTAAGAGTATCTTTTGTTCGTAGAATATTCAAAGATATGAGTTTTTTTTTCAATTGAATATGTATTTCATTCTTATTATTATTTTGTGACAGCTAAATCTTAGTACGTAATAAGTCAGTAAAGTTCTTTGGTACTCTTTGGGTTACGGAACCCATTATAATATCCGAACCACGTTGGTGTTTTAGCCAATATTTTTGAATAATGATTAAAATCATATTTAATACATCGTAAAACAGTACCATAAACATATCGAGCAACCACAGTATTTCATAATCCCGTTTTGTTCGGAAAAAAGGGAGAACAAAAGTTTTCGAACGACAAAACTGTCTCAAATTACAGACGTTCATTGCCCCTTATCGCATAATTGCCATAATTAATTTCAGATAATGCAAAATACTCACAAAATTATTCTAATGTCCTCTTTAATAATTATGCACATTAATAAATTTTAATTAGGGTAGGCTAGGTAAATTAAAATAATAATTATGTCTGTCTGTCCATATCGGTAACCATCCGAAATGACTTCACACGTATATTTTTTTCGTATTCATAGATTGCTACAAATTTGTACGGTAACCTATGCCATATTCAGTCCGGCTCGTACTTGCCCGATATTTTTTCTTATTTTATTATCAAATAATTGTGTGCAATATTTAAATATAAACATAAACGTTAATACATTTCTACAGTCACTATCCTGCTTTTTGGCTTTAGCTTAAATAACTTTAACTTGATCTTCTTTTAATTCTTTGATTTTCTGCAATAAAGGGCTAAAATAATAAACATTCAATATTGCTCGTCATGTTTATAAGGGTTATCCAAAACACAAACATGAACATTAATAACACAACCCGCTAAGAAAACAATCTCCCCGCTAATAGAAATTATATTATCGGAAAAGTGCGTAAAAAGCTTTCATTTAAGAACTTTATAATCTTAATTCAACCGAGGTTTTAGCGCTAGGAATTTTTTAATAAAGTCAGTCTAGCTAAGTTGATTCTTTTCACAAAATAAAGCAATTTCAATAATAGAGTTCTTAGTGAAAAATGCAGTGACTTTATTTTCACGAGGCAAACTTTGTGCATATTGCATAGCGCTTTACAGACGCTTTGTCGTTAAACTGAGTATCGTGGCGTAAAAATACATTCACTGTGTCTTCTATATACAACATTATCTTATCATCATCATTATCATGACATTGTCAAGACGGTCTCTGCTGAAACTTATAGATATTCATGACAGTCGGTTCTGTGCTCTCTGCTGTCCCCTCAGTATCGGTTCAGTTCGGTTTTATAGGTAATCGTTTCGCCTACTTCTGAGAGGCTCTCTTTCCAACTTCAGCGCAATGAAAAAGATGAAAGTAATACTGACGAGGTCATCTCATCACTCATTTCTCAGTTAATTTGCGGTGTAGGTATGCAAACATTGCAACGGCAGCAATTCCATTCAACGATCGATGTTTATTTCGAGTAAAGTGATTTCAATTTCTGATATGTCATTAGATTACAAAGCGCTGTTTTGCGCATCTCTATCACACACTAACTAATAATCCTACTGCACTCCACCTCAATCGCAAACGCGGAATCGTCGAGTACTCCACAAATACCAATCCCAATGATAAATTAAAACTCGCCGCTTGTCGATATTTTTCCCTACCAAACTTCTGTAGATCCCGCTCCGTTTCGTTTCATCTAGAAACTTGGTCATACTTTTCATTCCGGCCACCTGAAACGGCGGCGAACTTTTCTAATTTTCCAATAGCGATATACATAGCGATATCTTGATGGCGGAAACGTGTCGATAATTAAAGCCCCGGAGCGGAATACTTTTAGGAGTTTTTAATATTCCCGATTTATGACAAGGTATTAGCTTTTTATAAGCTTTTATTTGACTTGCAATGTTGTTTAGGTCAAATTTTGCAAGCCTGATTTCACCCACTTCCACTGGACGGATTGACTAAAAATTAAGTATTATGTGCGTATGGCTCTACAATATAAAAAAAATAAAGCTAAATCTGATGGTTCCTTTTGGTCGTTAATGTTTGTTTGTTTGTTTGTTTAAACTATTTAGTGTACAAAAAGGAAATAGGTAGGTACAAAAAAAAACACACAAAAGAAAGTGCTAAGTACAAAGGCGGACTTATCCCTGAAGGGATCTCTGCCAGTCAACCTTGGAGTGGTAGAGAAAAGCAATGTGACTGTATTGACAACAAAATAATTTCTGTAGGTAATCATTAAACTTATATGAATTACATAGTGGTTATTTGTAAAGGTTTTTCAAATTTTAAATATTATTTTTTGGTGCTCACTTAGTTTTTCGTAGTCAGTTTTTAATGGTAATTTTATTTTTGGGGTACCGTAGCCAAAATGAAAAAAAAACGAAACCCTTATAGTTTCGCCATGTCTCTCAGACTGTCCGTCCGCGGCTTAGCTCAGGGACTATCAATGCTAGAAAGCTGTAATTTTGCATGAATATATATGTGCTATGCCGACAAAATAGTAATGTTTAGGGATCATCCCACAGATCATCTCGTCTACCTCCACCTCGGCCTGCCTTGCCGTCGGTGGCGATCATGCGGTACCTAACCTACCATGTGGCTGTGTGCGCCCATCTTCGTGGGTGCATCTGGCAAAATGTCCCGCCCAGTCCCATTTAAGCCTGACGATCGCTCTTCCATCTTACTCACACCGTATTTTTTGTTGTTAATTTATATTCAACGTCTTTGTTGAAGGTATTCAAAGGGTTGATTATAAACTACCCCAATAATCGCATTACTGTTTACTGAAGCAGCTCTAATTTGAGCGTCAAGGTAAACTTTGGGCCCCTGAAATTGTTGAAAGGCCAACTTTTAAAGTTTTAAGAATATTCAAGGAGCAAGAAAGCGCTCGTAACGAATTTTTATGAAGTTACTCCTTGTATAACGCGATTATAGGCAAACTCCTTAATATTACCCGTTTTTGAATTAAAAACACCCTTTAACTGGTAAGAGGTAAGTTAGTCTGTTTTGTTTGAGTACAAGAGAGAGTTTCGAATTCAAAGTTAAAATTTTATGTCTCTCAGATTTTAAATGTTTTTTGCTTGACGTAGAAGTTTTTCCCTTTTAATTTCGGTATTTCACTGAGCAGAAAATACATTATTAATACAAACTTTCTTGCTAATAATATTGCAGGTAGGTAGGTACTCATCTAAATTACATAGATATTTATAACAAATTTCATGTTAATCTGATCGCTAGAAATGGTCGAAAAATGGTTTACATATTAGACAACTGACATTGATACGAACATTGCAAGTTACACAAAAGGTTGTGAGCAAATGCCGAAACCTGGTCGCAAAAAGAACTATTTATTACCTGTAAAATTGGGTGCCCGAAATGAGAGATCGGTTGGATTTTTGGACTTTTACTTCGAAGCCGATTGCAATGGAACAGACCCAACAAACATTTTACAGGTGGCCACAACGTGCCAATTCTGACTTTTGGTTGTATAAGCTGGTCGTAAACACGTCGTTATCACATCGATATGACCGAGAAAAGGCCCATTTTATACGAATCTACGTCGTAATATAGTCACGTAACAGTCCTATAAGTCACTGTATCAGTCGTGTAGTGGTCGTATAGAGATCGAGTATGGTGTTTATTACCGCTGTTTTACCGCATTTTATCGAATAAAAGTGTTTATCGTGACTTTAATATGGAGTTTTGTTGTAAAATTATCAGATAAATGTAGTAAATTCAAACTTATAACTGCGATGGACTATAATCATTGCAAAGTAGAACAGCCATTCTTATATTTTAGTTATCTACTTGTGACATCTTTGCAACTGACGTACGACTAAGTAAGTACATTTATCTGTTGGGAAATTAATTCTATCGAGTAATATGCCCTAGTCTTCTCAATATAATGAACGCGCCTTATAAATTCTGTAAATTAAGCTATATTCTTTTCAATGTTTTTATTGAACGTTTTAATAATTACCTTTAAACAACTTAGGGTTTAAGATACAACCGTAATACAACATCTAAACGACTTTGCATTCTGTGAACCATTTTTTGTCAGCCATTTTAACGAAATTAGGGTTAGGTGAAAGTAGTCTCACATAAAAAAAGGAAAATTATAATTAAACTCGTGATTTACTGGTGTTATTGGTGAAGAAAAAATAATAGTAATGGAAAACAGTCGTATAGAACTTTACGCGATGTTAATATAGAAAAAATAAACTTCGCATAAGAGTGCAATTTATGACTTTTACACGATCGTCACGTAAAAGTAGTTCTTATGACTCTAACATAATCAATGTTGGTGTTAAAGTCGTATAGACTTTACTAAGACAACATCTCCGGTTATACCTCTAAAAGTTGTGTAAAAGTCATATAAACGGTCGTATAGAAGTCTATACGATGTCTATATACGACTACAAATTGTCTCAAAATGTTTTAAGAGTGCAATACATTACTCTTACGCGATCGTCACGTAATAGTAGTTTTCGCGGCTCTAATACGATAAATACCGGTGTAAAAGTCATATAGACGTTATTAAGACAAAAAGTTGTGTATTAGTGATATAAAACAGTCGTATAGAAGTTTATACGATTTCTATAAACGACTACAAGTTGTATAGTGATAAGAGACCCATAGTCATATTACACGCTAAATTTACTTCTAAACGATGTTTATAGCATTCTGAGTCGCATAACTTACACAAATACGACTAAAATGTTTGTTGGGGAGACAAACAAACTTAAAAACCTTATTTATATAGATGCGAGATACTAGCGCCACCAAATTTGTGTTTTAATTTGGAACTACTGAGGTTCATGGATGTCAAGGGGCATCGATCATTAATTAGCAAGCTATCTAGTTCAGCAGATGAACTATAGATGGCGCTGTATCGAACATTACCCTTCATTAAAAAATAAACTTTCAGCGCTAAAATATTAAGGTTAACACTCCCAATAATTTACTAGGATATTCTATTCTTCCGGATATTAATACTGGTATAAGAAGAGTTATAAAAAGGTAACAGTATAGGTAGCTATTAAACAAATAACGTTATTTTTTTCTCCATCCCCAAAGGAGAACGACGTGAATCTTCCGGTTCTTATATCAGATAAAATATTTTGGGGAACAAAATCCATATTAAATAAAAACATGCTTTGAATCAACAGGGGGTTTATTTCGCTCTGCAAAATATAACGTTACATTTTTCGTGACGATCAGAACGTGCGATGTACAAATACGTTTGAGCCCGGGACCTTGCAGCTTCGTTTCAGTACCACTAAGAACTTAGCTATATCGGCCAGCAAAGTATTACTAATCTAGGGGCACAGTAATGCCTCCGAAAATCAAGCGCGAAACAAACTGACGTTCCACCTTTTCTCGTACCGATTTGGCGTAGTAATTTCACGTCTCTCTTGCAGTACTGGGATATAATAATATTTATAATAATAATAAATATACATTTTATTTTAGATATTTTTTTTTCAATCATGTATATTTTGGTAGAAAGCTAAAATTCAGTTCATTTGAAAAGTTAACGGTGCATGTACGAAGCTCCAAATTTTTAGATGATAGCTCCATTTCTTTAGAATGGATTACTAATGTATGGCCAAAAAACTTTTCCCAAAGTATCACATCCCAAAAAATTTTACCCAAATTATCATTTGGCAAAAAATTATTTGGCAAAAAAACTTATCGCAAATTTACAGTTAATAAATTTTTATTTGGCAAATTATTGTTTCGCAAATAATTACTTAGTCATGTTTCATATTGCCAAGTAATATTTGGCAAAATGTATCGTTTGGCATAATGTATCGTTTGGCGTAATGTACTCTTCCCAAAATATCGCATGACATAATAACCTACTTTTCTGGGAACAGTTTGTTTCTGTGGAGGGGCGCAGTTCTAACCTAACCTAACCTACTTTTTTAATAGCAGTTTCGTTTTTGCGGGGGACGCAGTTTTAACCTATAATCTAACCTACTTTTCTGGTAGCAGTCCGTTTTCTGTGGGGGACGCAGTCTAACCTCATCTACTTTTCTGATAGCAGTTCGTTTCTGTGGAAGACGCAATTCTAACATAAGCTACTTTTCTGGTAGCAGTTGGTTTTTGTGGTTGGTTTGTGCGAAATGTCATTCTGAACAAACATGTTTTTGGAATACAATATTTGCCAATATAAAACGTTTGCTTAATAAACGTTTGTCGTAATAAAATTTGACAAACTAAAATTATGCCAAATGATAATTTGACCAAATGAATAAAATGCGAAATGTAAATATCGATACCTCCTACGTATACTGGTATAAGTGCAAAATTGTGATTTTACAGGAGAGCTGTACAAAGCTTCCTTAGTTCGTAACTTTCTTGCCTTTACAGATAATTTTACAAAATTTTGGATTGGTAGTAAGGAAAGTGCTTTACTTTAGTCTACATTAATGGAACTTTGAAATTAATGGTAGTTTTTGAGAAAATGGCAGATACACTTGTGTACGCGTATTTGACATGTTGTAGTTGTGTGGTATACTGAGCTAAGTACCACTTGCCCCAGTATACGGCGAAACTAATTAATTATTAAAATGTAATATATTTTTGTTTTATACATAGATAATTACATGACGTAGTCATAAGGATTGAAAATAAAAAGGAAGTACTTGTTTTTTTGCCCGTCATCATTACTTTATTGACATATATGTCACTTGTACCAATATACCCTTGAATTAATATCACTCGTACCACTATACAGTTTATTATATTTTAAGTTTTCTGTGCAAAAATGCTTAAAATGGAATAAAAAAGAAGTGTGAATTCGAATGATTTATGCAATTCTTTAATTCTGCTAGAAAATTGTATACAGTTTTATAATAATCACACACTTTGCTTTTCCTTATGTCAAAAAAAAAATAAAAAAACATTGAACCATGGAAGTAATTGAAAACAAGTTTGTAACATAATAAGCGTATTATTATTAAGTAACAATACATGTTAAGAATGATGATGTGTTGCCGATGATATAGTCATAATGGCGGAGTCGCAGCAGGAGCTCAGTACTATGCTTAGTGACCTCAGTATCGTCTCCCAACAGGTGGGTCTTAAGATGAACATGGATAAGACTAAAATCATGTCAAATGTCCATGTCACACCCGTGCCGGTTATCGTTGGGAACGATGCACTCGAAGTTGTTGACCACTATGTCACTATGTTTACCTAGGACAAATTGTCCAATTGGGTAGGTCCAACTTTGAAAAAGAGCTTAATAGCGACATCTCTTGTCCGGGTGAACGGTTAGTTCCGAAGGAGATATTGAAGGCTTCTCGTTGAGTAAAAACAAGCTGAGATATGTGATGCATAGGGAAATTCAGCAGTAGTGTAGTGGTATAGCACGCGGCACGGAATGCCGAGGACCTGGGTTCGATTCCCAGTGTTGGTCTTATTTTTCTGGTTTTTCTATGCATCTATGTTTCGGTTTGTATTTTCAATTTGAAAAAGAGGTCGCCCGAAGAATCCAACTCGGATGGGCAGCGTTCAAGAAACTTCGTGATGTCTTCTCGTCCAATAATCCACAGTACCTGAAGACTAGAGTCTTCAACCAGTGTGTGTTGCCAGTGATGACTTATGTCCTTGGCTGTTGGCCTCTTAGAGAGGCTCAGAGTCACGCAACGAGCTATGGAGAGAGCTATGCTTGGAGTTTCTTTGCGCGATAGAATCCGGAATGCGGAAGTTCGTCGAAGAACTAAAGTCACTGACATAACTGGAAACATATGCAAATTGTAGTGGCAATGGGCAGGCCACATCGCTCGAAGAACAGTTAACCGTTGGGGGAGAAAAGTCCTTGAGTGGCAACAACGAACCGGAAGACGAAGCGTTGGCAGGCCTTCCACCAGGTGGACTGACCATATCGTGAGAGTTACGGGAAACTGGTGGATGCAAGTGGCGAGTTGTCATTCATTGTGGCGTTCTATGGGGGAGGCTTTTGTCCAGCAGTGGACATCTTTCGGCTGATGATGATGACATGTTAAGAATAGTCTTATTGATTACTTACTTTTGTACGTTGTCACTTTAACGTCAGGATTGAAAAGCCATACGAAATTATGTAACGACTGAAAGCGACAAGGTACAAAAGTGATCACTTATTTTTGACGTTGACTGTATCTAACAACTATTCAAAAATGTATAAGTGACACCTTGCTATCTATAAAGATTTAATCTTTGATCACAATAGCTAATATTAAGCACTGGCCCTTAATTTACTTCAATAAGTTGACATTATTGATACACTCAACAAAACTTCATCCCGTAAAGATTCGGCTCTTGGCGGCAGCGGTGAAACTAAAAATATATATTTTAATTAACGATTTATTCACGTAAACCAGTATATGCGGGTAAATAACATTTTATGAATGAGAATTTTGAATTTTAACGTAAATTTAAGTGTACAATTATATGATAAGCCTTATTAAACTATTTACTGCTCGAATCACGGCCTTGTGGTTCATTTAAAACCATTGAAACTATATTTCTCCCTCTCTCCTGCTTCATTTTGCAATGATATTACTTATTTTACATAAAATTACAAGTAAATTACAATAACAATCATTTAGTTAACATAATATAGACTTAATTGTGCATGTAGCCTCATCAACTATCGTTTAAGCTCACTGAGACAACGTCCAAATGCATCGATGGCGAGCATGCATACTGAGGCAACTGTCCGCTACATCAAACGAGCACCGCCCCTCCACAATATCTGTGCCGCGTATATAGGTGCAAGCGACCTGCCTCAGTATACGTCGTACCGATTGACAAAAGGGTGTTAGATGCAATCATATACGTTACTTTATTTCCGAAACTAATAGGAATATTCGTACCAAATTTCTGTGGCAGATAGATTTTAGTATTTTAGTAATAAATCTGCAAAAAACCGAAAATCTCAAAATTGTCAGTTGTATCAGTATACGTAGGAGGCATCGATATGCCAAAGATTCGTTTGGGAAATGAAACTATTGCGATAAGTTTTTTGGGAAGTGAAATTTGGCGAAAAATATTTTGGCGAAACGGCAGTACACCCTTTAGAATACATAATGTTGCAAAGTTACAAGAATTTGATACTGACTGACTGACTAAGAATCATTAAAACTGAACTAGTAGGTACTTCCACAATATTTAAAGAGCTGAAATATTGGAATACAAGACTGAGATATCGCGGTGCTTTTAATGTAACTTTTAATGTAATTGCCTAGTTTGAGATAGTCACTTTTTAGAATGGCCCAATATTTTTTCTGATACGTGGCAAAATGTCCAGTGGCTGTCAGATACTCATGCCTCAAACTAGATTGGGTCACCTTTAAATTTTGAACAAGAGCAAACTACTATGGAAAATGATATATCCATCGCTTAGAGTAAAATCGCAGGTGTCAAACTTATTTCTCAATCTGAGGCAATTTGTTAAGCTTTAGAAAGGTTCTACTATTCCAAGTTTCTGAAAACGAGTGATGAATGTCGCTAATTTTCTTGTAAATAAATTCCCATACTGTCTACTGTATACTATAAAGTTTAATTCGTAGATTTACTGTCTTTATGTGACACAGAAAACGATTTAACTTTTTTATTTTCATCCAAAGCCTAAAATATTAATTACTTACTTTTAATAGAAATACCTGTGTTTTTGTTTTTTAAGGAGACAAGTATGTAGCATATTGTTTTTAAATAACCCTTTTAATAGTTGTAATGCATTATTCATAATATTAACAAAGTGCACTTTGACGGTGACTTAAAACAATTCCACTTAACACGATTGAAATGTTTAAGCCGGTGTTGCCATACAATTTAATAATAAGTTTTTTTTTTTTCAATTTTGTTTTAAGTTTGTTTTTAGATAAGATACGAGTACTCACTGAAAATCAGCGCCATGGCTTTCCGTGGCATTATGCTGAGTGGGGACCTGTTGTATGTTTGTTTTTATGGCGTAAAATAAATATAAAATATTTTCTTTCTTTTTTTAAAACTACGTTATATTAAATTTATTAATTGAAAGAGAGTTTTATTTTACCACGTTTAATACTAAAACTGCGATAAATCTCTCACGAAGTACATTTTGCTGTATCACCTACACTAAGCTAAGTCATGGTCAGAGTGATGATATTTTACTAACACAAAATATTCAAGGGAAAATGCATTTTAATAAACAAAATGAAAGAGAAGAATACATTTAAAAGTTTAAAAATAAAACTAAATGTAATAAAAACAAATTAAAAATGAAAATAAAACTAACTTTTCGTGTATATTCCTTGTCTTATCCAAAGTATACTGGTGTGCTCACAGTATATTCTATCAATCAAAACTTTTATGGCAGCCGTACACTTTATAACTAAAGTTTGTCCATAAGGAAACGCTAGTGTGGCTCTGTGGTCATCAAATTTTTATTTCCCGCTATCCCTGGTTTTTGCCAGTCATTCGACAGACGGGCAGATGAAAACGTAGGGTTCCGCGGCACATGAGACACCCTGTATGTTAGAAGTTTTATTATATTGTTTAGGTACCTACTTAATAAAGTAAACTGCATTTACTTTAAATTGTGTGTGTGAAAAAAGGATGAAATGATTTTATAAAACTGAAATGGTTTATCTTCTTATGATAAAAATGTTTGGCGTAACTCCAAGACAAAAATTCAAAATACACAAGTGGTTACTTAAGTAGTTTTCTGTCTATGAGTATATAGTTATCTCGTTTTTTCCTCCAACAGGAAGTAATAGCAATAAAATGGCATGGACTTGTGCTTATCTAAATCATGATCTCTAAGAGATATCCAAATAACTGCGACCTAGATAGAAAAATTGCATTTTTTTTCCCGGAGTACGAGGCTGGTGAAAAGTAATTTTGCAAAAAATGACACTTATGGTTTTTCTCTTTAAGGCGGCAGTGTGATCTATTGAGAATTTGTAAAATAATAACACAATAAATCATTCAAAACTTGTGCTAATCTTAAAATCACGTCATTGCATATCTTGCAACAAAACGCCAAAAAATCTTCGAAAATAACACCTTTCTATATTTCTACGGAACCCTGCCAAATGGCCATGGCAGGTTTTTGTAGTGACTGTCATAAAGCTGAAATAGCCGGCGGACGTGTCATTGCTATTTTCATTAGTATTATGCCTTTGCTTACTCATTGAAGTATCATTTGGAGAAAAAGTAAATGTTGACACTAAAAGGACTAACAGACTATCATTTGGAAGCAAGACAGATTCAGTTACATTTTCTATTGAGATATAAGGGCATTTTTACTAAAACAATGGTATAGGTTAAGGAAAAGTTAAATGCTGTCAGTTTTGTGACGTTTTATTCCATATTAAGTGTAGGGGAGTGTCGTCACAAAACTGACAACTTTTAACTTTACGCCAAAAATGCCCATAAATCTGGAAAGGTAGCGACACAGCCAAAGTTGTCAAGTTGTCAAGTGCATAAAGTCGTGTATACATATTTTTGTAACTTTGGTCATTTTATAACATTTGATTGTAAGTGAATAAATAAATAAATAAATATCATGGGACACTTAACACCAATTGACCTAGTCCCAAACTAAGCAAAACTCGTACTATGGACACTAGGCAACGGATAAACATGCTTAAATACGTCATATTAAACATCCAAGACCCAAGAAAGTAACTATGTTTGACAAATAAACTTATCATTATTATGGATAAAAAATTAATTTTCGTACCTTGCTTCACTACGCGACGCTGTTATTCGGGTAAGCACTTGCAAAAAGTACCTGCGAAAAAAAAACAATTTCAGCACTTAACTAATCAAAGGTGCTAGCACTCGTATTAAATACGAGTGCATTGATTTCTCAATTTAATTCAAGTGTTAATTTTACACTAACATCATAACGTAAATATTTTTTTTTTTTATAAACTACCAAACAATACAATACAATGATTAACAGAAATGAATAAAAAAAGAACTAAAACTAACTTACTCTAAACCTAAAAATCTATATTTACAAAAATCGCCCAAGTCGTTGCTACTGGGCAGGGTGCCCATAAGGCTGGCTGCGTTTCCTCGTTGTATGGCAATGCCAATATTTTTTTAAATTGAAACATAGGTAGATGCACAGAAAAACCAGAAAAACAGACCAGCAAGGCTACCACGTAATTCGAAAATCGAAGTTCGTATCGTACCGTCCCGCCTACGCTTATGTTATTTAATACGAAAGTGAGAGGGACGGTACGATACGAACTTCGAATTTCGTATTTCGGAGTAGCCCTTAAGCGCTCAGCGCCCTTCCACACGACGTTTTTTTAAGCCCCGACAACGCGCGTTTTTGATGCGCGCGTCCTCTGCGTATTTTCATCTCACTTTGGCAGATTTTACACGTTTTTTGTCGCAAATAAAACGCGCTGTAAGCGTGCGTTTGTATCTGATACAAACGCATTTGAAACAAACTTCGAATACGCGTTTGTATCGATACAAACTCAAGGATCGTGAGTAAGTTTAAAATGTGTCGGCTTCCATGCGTTTGCTAAGCGTTCGACCTGCGTTTGTATTGGTACATACAAACAAGAGCAAAAAAACGTCGTAGGGAAGGGTCCTTATAGACTCGATGAAAGCCGCAATACTGAAAACGTCATTTCAATATCTCAATTCCATAGATATCTCAAAAATGGCTTAACCGATTTTTACTAAACATATCTAAAAACAACCGCAAGGAAATCCACTTTCACATAAAAAACCCGCATTGAAATTGGTTTACCCGTTTAAGAGCTACGACGCCCCAGACAGAAAGACAGATAGCAGACATTGGCGTAAAACTTATTATAATGTCCCTCTGCGTCGAGGTCGAGAGTTAAATACAGAATATTTTATAAGAGAGTCATCATTATCGCACCATATATAAGTCCCACTTCTGGGCACAGGCCTCAAAATGAGAAGGCTTGGGCTGTAGTTCCCACGCGGGCACAGTGCGTATTGGGAACTTCACACAAACCATTGAGTTGCTTCGCAGGTTTGTGCAGGTTTCCTCACGATGTTTTCTTTCAACGTATTAGCTGGTAGTAAATTTCAAAAGTCATTACATGCAGGGTCGGCAAAGCGCAAGTGATACTTCGGGTGTTGCAAGCGTTCCTAGGCGGCGGTAATTGCTTAACATCAGGCAGACCGCATGCGTTTGCCACCGACGTGGTATAAAAAAAAATCACACATTAATAATAAAAAAAAACAAAAGTGCGTGGCGCGGTTTAAACCCACGATCATTTGCTTGAGAGGCTATAGGTCACACCACTAGGCCACCACGACTTCATCAGAGGTTCAGTATGTTCTTTTTTGCGACAAAAAGAGGGCTGTGTCAGCGGAAAAGCGACCTAAAAGCTGATTAAGTACCCCGAAAAACAAGCAATGCATCACTCGTTACTTATCAAAAGAACAGTTGTTGCTTCCTCGATCCTGCCGGGGTCATTAAGTCTGCGTCACGTGACACAGCCTGATAGATGCGACCCGCCGGAGCAGGGAAAGGCATAGAGAAGTCTTTTAAAATAAAATGAAGAGTGCGAGATGGTGTTTATGTTGATGATGCTGTTGAAATGGACGAAAGAAGTCGCGTAGTTGATACATTGAAATGCTTTTATTAAAGGAAAAATGGAAAATGGGTGAAAAACATCCATTATAGTATATTCCCTCCTATTACGTTTACAAGATAAGTACTACAGGCATGATTCGTGCACGGTGGAAGTAGGTACCTACTGAAATACTCATGAAAATTTTTAAAATATTCGTTACGGAAAAAACTAGATATTATTTTGGCGCTGTATTCAACTTATTCAAAATCACATGCTACTCAGACTTCCATGATAAAAAAATTAAAACAGAAAAATCAAAACAACCTGCTGCAGAAAATTATAAATTACACATCCGTACAGACTACACACTTTTAACATCACAAAGGGCTGCTTGGCCCGGGGCTGGCCGCAAAAGCGATAACTTTTTCCCACGTTTTGCCACTCCGTCCCTCCTCTCTCCGTGCCTACGCCCTACTTTGTCACAATTTGATGGATGTTCACGAAGGGGGGATACTGCCGTCGCACTGATATGGATGTGTCAAATCGCTCCTCAGTCCTGATATTTATTAGCTGAAGCCGTAATTCCTTGCGCTTTCCCTTCAATATCAATCATTTTATCTATGAAGACAACGAATTTATTACGCTAAATGTCCGTAGCTAAAAAGACACGGTCGTTATCGGACTTTCCCGGGAATATTTCGCGTTTTCTTTACGATACCCAGAAGCGTCGTTCCTCTTTTCTTTATTGACGTTATTATGAGTGCGACGCAATAACGCGGTCGCCAAGGCTCTGTGTGAAAACGACAAGTACCTATCGGTAATGTACTTAGAATCTCCTTTTGTTCCCTTCAAACAATATTTCTTGAATGACAGACGGAAATAAGTTAATTTAGCTTAACCCCATTATTAAAAATAGACATCCTGTAGCTTGTTGTATCACGCTTTTATAAATAGATAATAAACTCATAGATTAAATGTTCCTGAGAGACACAGAATAAGAAGAAACTTAAAGTCGCGTTACATATAAGATCTTCGCATCATGACAAATGTGTCTAAAATCATAATTATTTTGTTTGAAATGCAATAAAATAATAGATAATCTGAAGAAAATTAATCTTTATCCAAGTTAGGAATTTACGTTAGACGTGCCTTTCAAACTCTATCAGAGCTACTTCAGACTTTTTAGTGTAAATAATCTAAGATAGGTACAATAGTTTAATGTCAAGTGCTCGGCATCTTATACGAAAGATTGCTTTTTCCGATGCTTCACCACCCGTTACATATCTCATATCATATCCATTACGAGGAGCATAAATTGTTTAGCAACTGTGTTAAAGTAATTGAAATTCAACCCCTGAAATACTGAGTACTAACTCCGATGGTCAACTGTCTTCATCATCAGTTCCACTTCACCAAATGATGATTTTCAAGAGCAAATTCACAAGTTTCTACTAAATATATCCAATTTACCAATGATTTCCCTACAATATTTTTGAAGAGTTCCCTCGATTTCCTTAAGATTCAACCATCCGATCCTGATTTGGTGCTTATGGGACCTAATTGAAGCCATTCCTATACGATCGCAAAAAAATTTAAATCGGTTCATAAATGACGGAGTTCTGAGGTAACAAACAAAAAAATAGAACCGAATTAATAACCTCCTCCTTTTCTGAAGTCGGTTAAAAAGTACACTATCTTTAGTTTATGAAACGAGTAGAAGACTACTTATACAGCAATCATCTTGACACTACCCTATATAATTCTTGCTTAATAATAAATATGC
Source organism: Choristoneura rosaceana (assembly GCA_037349165.1). Classification (NCBI taxonomy): domain Eukaryota; kingdom Metazoa; phylum Arthropoda; class Insecta; order Lepidoptera; family Tortricidae; genus Choristoneura; species Choristoneura rosaceana. The sequence goes on along the minus strand of JAZBNJ010000018.1, from coordinate 8,103,826 downwards.
TTTATAGATTTTCCAAGAACTCGAACTCCTTGTGATCCGTCCTTTTTAAGTCCAACACGTGGCTGTAGCTGTCAAGCAAGGTGCCCTTTAAAGAAAGCAAGCCCATTTTTCCGTGATGCAAAATCTAAGCTAAATAAATAATATTAGATTTACCTCTCGATTGCGACCTTCTTAGAGTGAAAATGAAAATCAAAGTCTCCTTCCATTAGGAATAATGGTAGTTGAAAGAAAAAACACGGCCAAGCCAAGTGGTCCGCTAAGTACTTTGAAAGATTTTCTTTGTAGTAACTCGGGTGAATTTTTTAATAATTCTGTAAGCGATATTTTCACAGGAACGAACTGCAAACTCAAATCATTATTCCTAAAACCCTTGATGGGGGTTTTTGTTTTAAAAAAGATACTGGATGTCGCCTACAGAAAGCAAAAATATTTGCTGGCTTATAATACGTCCTTACTAATACTTATCTATTTAAGATATATTTGATAAAACACGCACCCGTGTGATGTCGGGTTAGAATTACACATCTCCATTTCTTCCGTGGATGTCATAAGAAGCGACTGAGGATATAAGTTGAGTAAGTTATGCCGTGGGCGACAGGCTAGCAACCTGGCACTATTTGTACCGTTTTTGTCAAACTTAAAACCTAAAATTGCTGAAAGTACAAAACTATGATTTGCAAAGCATAACATTTGTAAATACGCAATTATGCACATATCCTAAATATAAAGAAATGCATCAATACGTATTCCCGTACCGTTTCACTTTCGCGGGGACACACAAAATTGTGTATATACTTATTTCATGTGCGATTTATTATTTTTATTTCTTTATTATTTTTTTGGTTCTTTTGTGTAAATTTTGCTGTATATGTGTGTCTTTTGTGTTAGTGAATAAATGTCTTCTTTCTTTCTTTCTTTCTATTATAATTAATCTACCATTGTCAAAATTACAAAATCCAACTTTATACTTCTTAAATATACCCATGTTTTATTGGATGCTTCGAATAAAATGTAGACCTGAAGTAACAAAGTAAATAAATACAGTCGACCCCCAAAATGATAACCAAGTGATAAGCGGGAAGATGGGTTAATTTCTAATGAATAATTATTAAAACCCTCCTCCTCCTCCTTACTCCTTACTCTTTACTCCTTACTCCTTGCTACCTCAAAGAGCGATTTAGCTATGTTACTTCTGTTCGTTGCTCTCAGAACTTTCTCCTTACTGTCCCTCTTTCAAACTCTAAATTCTACGTTTATTCTTACACTGTTCAGGCTACTCGGCTGTGGAACTCCCTGCCGATAGACTTAAGGCGCGCTAAGTCCTTGCCTATCTTCAAGACTATGCTTAGGGAGCACTATCTGTTCTGTCGTCTTGCGTGTGAATGTTAAAACTATTAGTTTATTTATGGGTATGTTGTTAATGTTGCTATGTATCTTCCTAGTTCCTATCTACTTGGATTTGTTGTGTATGTGTACTGTATAAATTGTTATGTTTTCTTGATATTGCTGTAATATAATGTAAATTCACCACCTGCTTAAATTTATTCCTCACTTCTCCATTCCATTGTAAAGGTTGCCTGGAAGAGATCGCTCTGAAGCGATAAGGCCGCCTATTGCTTACCTCAGAATGTCTCTGTGTGTATACCTGTTTTCTGTATTTTTTTGCTATATTTTGGTGTGCAATAAAGAGTTATTGTATTGTATTGTGTTGTTGTATTGTAAAAACTCTACGGATTTGGTAAAAAATATTCAATGCTTTTTGTTTCCCTTCTCGGGTGATCACATTATACAAATGTAAATTCAACATTTCACAAATTTTACTGAAGTATAATGATATTTATTATTTTAACCGCGTAAGCCCTAAATTTCTTTAACATGACATTATGATAGTTCTACAAGCCGAGCTGAGAATTTACAATTTTGTAAATTTGAAAAGTATTTCCATAATTGCAAAGCTTTTATTTCATTCAACAAAATTATTTTCCCCAATTCGGCAGTTATTTTACAGTTGTTTTGTACTTTATGAAGTACGCAAAGTCTTACAAGAATAATTGAAGTGGTCCTTCGAACCGGATGAGCTATAACAATGAATACAATCGCTTTTCACTTGAACCGTACTAAAAACGCGCACATGACACCTCTAGTACAGCATGATAAATGGGAACATTTCCTTTACAAAAAAAGGTGATTGATACCTGGTTTACACTGGCTGTATCCGCTGTATTGGGTGTACAAATTTATCACATATGTTCGGTTCATATTCGCATCGGTCCGGACAAAATTATGTTGTAGGCTGACCCTTAAAGGTATTTTATGTCGATGACATCATAATAAAATAAAGGTTTATTAGTACTGTTTTAGGTCACTTTAATTCATTTTTAGAGTTCCGTAGTCCTACAAGGACATTGAAATGTTTGTCCGTCCGGTTTAACGTAGAGACTGTTAGTGCTAGAAAGCTGTAAATCTAAGGTTACCTCCCTTACACGTAATGGTAAAGATAATGTTTTCTCTTTCAAGCTCATGGTGTAGGGTAAGTATACGAATTAAAAGACAGATTACAACAGTGAAATTAATCTGCCTTACAATCGTGTCCATGATGAAATAAACAACGCAAAATTAAAGACTATTTTTGTTAATGATATGTCTTTCAAAACATCATGCGTATTTTGTTAGCACCGCGTTTAAATATTAATGAACGCTATATGCCGCATTGCTGTATGCCTTTTCTACTTTCAGTTATAAATATTTGGGCAAAGCAATCCCAGATAATTCCACTTTTAGATTTCAAAATATAACCCAATTTAATAATTATGCAAAGTCCTTTAACCCGAATTTACGTTCAGACTTGTATACGTTTTCAGTGGGATTCAAATTCTCTTGGCACCAACGCTCAGGCTGACTGGTAAATGTTTATACGCGTAAACTATGTACGCCCACTAAATTCTGGTGCCAACTAACCGACAGGCTGATTCTGAATTTCAAAAACTGAACTTACGACGTGACATCCAACAAAAACGTATGTTTGACTTTATGTCTGACGTTGTGTTAACTGCCTTCATACCAATTTAAAGTTTCTAGGACAACTTGAAATATACCCTATAGGTATTCAGTGCACTGCTATTTGTATCGAAACACGTCGTTTAATGACTGTTACTTTTGATTGCGTGGACTTCAGACGACCAGATGGCCTAGTGGTTAGAGAACCTGACTACGAAGCTTGAAGTGCCGGGTTCGATTCCCGTGTCGGAGCAGATATGTGTATGAAAAATACGAATGTTTTTTCTCGGGTCTTGGGTGCTTAATATGTATTTAAGTTTGTATTTATCTATATAATTATATTTGTCCGTTGCTTAGTACCCAAAACACAAGCTTTGCTAAGCTTACTTTGGAACTAGATCAATTGGTGTGAATTTTGTCCGGTGATATTTAAACTTAGAAGTTGATTTTTTAGAGCTTCAACGAACCGCAGATTTGAGTATTCGATATCAATTTCAGCTTGATACGTCCACGCGTTTCTGAGAGAAGGGGTTTGACAGACGGACGGACGGACGGACAACAAATCGATCCTATGAGGGTTCCGTTTTTTTGCTTTTGAGGTACGGAACCCTAAAAAGTTTTCAATCAGTCTGAAATTTCCAGTTACGATCAAAAAATAGAAGCTGAATATCGCTAGACTGTTTTATATTTTTTTTGGGTTAAAATGAACAACAAAGAGAAAAAGGTCAAAAAACCGTTTTCTTTGTTAAACTCAATAATTCACTATTGTTTTCGTGCATGCGAGTGACAAATTTCATCAGTTTGGTCAGTATCGCCCGAATGTTTTGTCTGAGTTTCAGTTTTTTTTTCAGTAAAACAAAATGCTGGTTGGTTTTCGTCGCTTTTAAAACGAATTCAAATGTAAAAAGTAGAAATTAAGGACGTACTTATTGTGCATTACGCCGCCTGGATTATGCAGTTCATACTTAATTTGTAAACTACAAATTATTTTATGTCAGAAATAGTCTTATATTGGAAATACACTGGGCTATGAAACATGTATCTACTTAATATCTATTTAATTTTCAAATAATTACTCATCAAATCACGAAACCACAGTGAGACACACTCATCTGGGGGCACGGCAGTGCCCCCGCCAAATCGAGCAAAACAAAACAAAGGCACGGCCGTACCATACTTTCTCGAAGCCATTCAGGCTATTTGTATTCATATAAAATGAAATTTATTCAGATATGTAACAAATGTCGGGCTAAACTCGATTTAAGACGTGAGTTATTTATTCGGATAAATTTAATTTAATATCATCAAATCATTTAAATCGCTAACGTTAATGGGTGGCGGTACGGCGTGACGGTTAAACGTAATTATCTTGCCACAATTATCACCACATGCTTATTACAAGCCGTGGTGGCCTAGTGGTTTGACCTATCGGCTCTCAAGCAGAGGGTTGTGGGTTGTGGGATTTCCGTAAAAAATGAACTTCAGTCTAGTTGTTTTAGCAGGTGGTAGGACCTTGTGCAAGGTCCGCCGGGATTGCTACCACCATCTTGCTCGCTATTCCTGCCGTAAAGCAGCAGTGCCTGCACTGTTGTATTTCGGCGCGGAGAGTAAGACAGCCGGTAAAATTACTGGCACTTGAGGTATTCCAACTTAGGCCTCTAGGTTGGCAACGCATCTGCAATACCCCTGGTGTTGCAGATGTTTATGGGCGGTGGTGATCTCTTACCACCAGGACACCCACTTGCTCGTTTGCCTTCCATTCGAATAAAAAAAATCACTACATACGAGTACTTCTGAATATAATTTTCTGAAGTCGTAATAAAAAAACATAAAAACATCACATTTATCCGTCGAAGAAACTTAATCAATGGGTGGTGAAACAGCCCCTTGGTTGAATAAAATACACACATCAAGTTATATCATAAGCGAATAGGGACGCCATTTTGACATAAGTCCAATTAAAATCTGCGATGAAAAGGTCAAACGATAGCGCCAGCCTGAAGTTATTATGAAAGTCTAAGCCTGAGGTCACATAGGTGCAAGGTGTCTTTAAATTCTTGCCAAATATTTCAGCATGAATGAACACCCTTGTATTTTTTTTCTTATTTTTTTTTCTATAAATTGATCATTTATCAGAGTATACTGTGTCAAAGGTATGACTACAATTTGGATGTAAAGTTCCGTTGAAAAAACCTTCACACAGCCGTTAAGTTCAGCCGAACTGATAACCTTCTGGAATATTTTAGTAGACTTTGAAGACATCGTGTATACAGAATGGTGCTAGATTATTATTTATATTTCAACAAACAAGGTGGCCTTCTGTATGCATTTAGTATTCATTTTTCCAATCGATTAGCAGACAGAGAAAATAGACAGAGATATGACTCGACTAAGAGTTTTGTTATTTTGATAACATCAGAGGAAAGAAAGAAAGAAAGAAAGACACAGCAATATGACATTAGTAACACAAATGTTGCACCTTGATACGGGATTCAGTTTCCTGGACTGTACTTTTTGAACCTGCTAAAAAGTGGAGTTTATTTTTGTCACTACATGTAAGCTTCCTCATAAGATAGGTATTGAATCGTACCAAAACCAATCATAGCAGCCAAATTTCGTTATTATATTATAGATAGTTTTAATAATTATTAATAATTCCTAACGTTTTTCTCGTGTAATTCTTTAACGACCGGACTCTGACGGACCGGGTTTTGACGACCGGATGGCCAAGTGGTTAGAGAACCTGACTACGAAGCTTGAGGTCCCGGGTTCGAATCCCAGCCGGGGCAGATGTTTGTATGAATAATACTAATGTTTGTTCTCGGGTCTTAGGTGTTTAATATGTATTTATCTATATAAGTATGTTTATCCGTTGCCTAGTGTCCATAGTACAAGCTTTGCTTAGTTTGGTACTAGATCAATTGGTGTCAAGTGTCCCATGATATTTATTTGTTATTATTATTATTTAATTAATACTACAAATATCGCGTAGTGTTGAACTTTGTCTAAGGTTAAGGCAATTTGTGTAGATTTGGTGTGGGCTTAGCCTAAGAGTAACCTAATTGTTTTGTAGTTGAAAGGAACGTTCAGAAACCCAATCAACTAGTTATATAGCAACTTTGCTCGTTACTAGAAGGAACCTAAAGGGTTCGTTTATTTGATTTTGTGTATGAAAATAGCTAAATATAATTATTTTAGGGAACCTACTTTTCGGGAATTCCATTTGCCTAGTTAGTTTATTTATAAAAAATGCTTGGAAATAAGTTGCGTAGCAGATAACAAATCTTAAAAACACTGAATAAAATATTGAGAAGAAATGCTACAGCACGACAGACATCATTGAGAAAATATGACAAGATATAGTATTGACAAGATTAAAGAATAAAAACCGGCCAAGAGCGTGTCGAACACGCCCAAAATAGGGTTCCGGCGCCATTACGAAAAAATTAAGTAATATTTTTCTAAGGATTTCGTACTTTATACGGAATCTTCGCAGTATAGGTATATTTTATACCTTACGCTGCTATTTACTCATAAACTACTAATAATTCTCAAGCATACTTAGCCGCTATAGTTTTCCTTGGAAGTTTAATACACTGACTACCATTCTGAATTTTTTCAAATTTTTCCACCCACCGGTTTAGATTTTAGAGGGGGGGGACGCTCGATTTTAATGAAAATTTGCACTTTAAAGGTGAATATTTCGCAAACAAATGACTGAATCGAAAAACCGTTTTAGCAAACCCCTAATGGTTTTAAAATACCTATCCAACGATACCCCACACTATAGGTTTGGATGAGAAAAAAAAAATCACCGCCACTTTACGTCTATGGGAGGTACCCTAAAAAAAATTGTTTTTGAATTTTTAATTGTACTGTTTAGTCAGCATAATTTACTTATATATTCGTGCAAAATTACAGCTTTCTAACATTGATAGTCTCTGAGCAAAGCCGCGGACGGACAGACAGACAGACAGACAGACAGACAGACAGACAGACAGACGGACAGACAGACAGACATGGCGAAACTATAAGGGTTCCGTTTTTGCCATTTTGGCTCCGGAACCCTAAAAAAGTTCTATAGTCATGTAATTTTTTTATCTTATTTATATGTAGGCAAAGAATTAGTCTTATTAGAAGAATTAATAAACGTGTATCACATAAAAATGTATTTAACAACACCTCACAGTCCTACGTCGCATGTAATAAATAGATTTCATTCAACCTTTAGAGAACAAAAAGTAGGTTACTATATATACTGTTACTACACTCTTACTTTGTTACTGGAGCCAGTATAAAAAGTTGACTCACAATGACAAAAATAAAATAATGTTTGAGAGGGTATAGCAACTCATTTTCATTAGACACTAAACTAACAACGCACATAAAAACCGAATCAATGTCCTCCTTTGCATACCAAATTTCATCTAAAACGGATCAGCGCTTTAGACGTGATAAAGTAACAGACAAACAAACAAACTTAAAACTTTCAAATTTATAATATTAGTAGGATGGTCACATAATGATATAGTAATATTTACATAATAAATCTAAACGAAGAATGCAAATGAAATTCACAGATTCCTTCAACAAAAATACTTCAAGTTACTACCACCTCAAATAGACACGCATGAGAAATTACCAACAACTATAATAAAGAAGTAAACATGTTTTGTACTGGACTTAAAAGCTACATAAGGGACATTAGGTCTCCAAAAGTATATTTAGACAACAGAAATAAGCATAGAGCTGCAAACAAACTAAGGTCTGTTAATGATGTAGGGTCCTTTGCGTCCAGGGCTACGAAAATACGACTAAGTCGTGAGACCCACTGCTTGATATCCTACTAATTTTATAATAAATCCAATCGTACAATATTTTTTTATTTATTCTCCTCAATGGCGGCCTTTAAGGCTTGTGCCAATGTCAGTTAAATAAAGATAAATATATTCTTCTTCACGTAGTACGGTGATTGTAGTTTTTGCAACTTGATAGCAAAATTCCAAAAACCACGCGGAGACAACTTGCGCATTAAAAAATGTCAGACACGAGAGCAATATCGAATTTTGTGATCACTGTTCACTGTTAAGGTTAATCGCCGCATAAAACACTATCAAAATTATACTTCAACTAGCCAAAGAAGCAGAAATACCAAAATTAGACATGGTCCACATCCTCCATGTTCGAATGCCACAAATCGAATCTCGTACAATATTTCGCAGTGCCTGAAGACTAGAATCTTCGACCAGTGTGTGATGTCAGTGATGACTTATGGCTCTGAGACGTGGTCCTTGACTGTTGGCCTCTTAGAGAGGCTCGGAGTCACGCAACGCTATGGAGAGAGCTATGCTTGGAGTTTCTTTGCGCGATAGAATCCTGACTACTGGTCAAGTCACTGACATCCATACTAATATTATAAATGCGAAAGTGTGTTTGTGTGTTTGTATGTTTGTATGTTTGTCCCTCTTTCACGCCGTAACGGAGCGACCGATCGACGTGATTTTTGGTATAGAGATAGTTTATGGGCCCGAGAGTGACATAGGCTACTTTTTATCCCGGAAAAATGCACAGGGAACAGCGCGCGATAACCGAATACCGCGCGGGCGGAGCCGCGGGCAAAAGCTAGTAGCTGGATAAATATGCAAATTGAAGTGGCAATGGGCGGGCCATATCGCTCGAAGAACAGATAACCGTTGGGGGAGAAAGTTTCTCGAATGGCAACCACGAACCGGAAGACGAGGCGTTGGTAGGCCTCCTACCAGGTGGACTGACGACATCGTGAGAGTTGCGGGAAACCGGTGGATGCAAGTGACGAGTTGTTGTTCATTGTGGCGGCCTAAGAGGGAGGGGCCTTTGTTCAGCAGTAGACGTCTTCCGGCTGATGATGATGATGATTATAATAAATGCGAAAGTTTTATGTGTGCTGGTTATTTCCTTCACAATATCAGCAGGATAGTGGATAACACGCTAATTTTATCCTGATAATTATCTTCACGGGATCGGGAAAAGATCTTGAAATCTCAAAACCAATGAAGCATTATAGCACTAAAAACGGATAGCCATTGGGGCCGAAAAGTTCTCGAATGGGTACCGTGGATCGTCAAGCGCAGCACTGGATGTTCACCAACATGAACGACGACCTATTAAATGCCGCGGGTTCAAGACGGATGCATACCGCTTCCAACCAAAGCAACTGGTCTACGGGGGAGGCCTATGTCCAACAGTGGACGTCTTACTGCTGATTATGATGATGACGATATCCTAAGTAACTATAAATATAAACCATATCCGAAACAAAAGTTACGATCAAACCTGTACTTAATAGAATTGTTATACGTTTAAGTGTTTTGAATACTAAGCCCCCACAACAATGATGTTGTAGCAGAAGTTTGTTATATGTAGTATAACTGGTATAACACAAAACAGGAAAATGAACTTGTTTTTATCATAACTCAAGCACTAACTAGTACCTAACCAGTAATAATAGTTACTCAGAAACCATTCCAACCATCTATTATTAGATTCATTTCAGACTTAGGGGTTGTTGCATCATCCATTAATTAGTATTAACTGGCAGTTAAATTTGATATACATTAATTATATTTGCTGTTAAATAAAAAAATAGATAATCAAGTAGTCTTAATTCGACTCGAAAGTAATCAGAAATGATAGACGTTGCCAGGCGCCTATTAGTCACATGTAGGTATTAATATTATTTTATTTCTTTAGCTTAACATGGGGCTCTCTTATTCAGTTAATTTACATTCTCTGTTGAAAAAACATGCAGTGATTCAGTCGCAATAGAAACACATGTCATGCATGATTATTTCTACAAGTAATTTAATAAGCAGAACAATCGAAATTGTTAATGAAATCGGTCCATTGCGAACTAAATTTTGTCAAATCAATCTTTTTAGCTTGACCTTCAAGCGCGCTGTATTGTAAAGAATTTAAAATTAGTTGTTTTAATAGTCTTAAGTCAGATGATTTACTGGCCACACCCATAAACGCCACATAAAAGTCTTCGGATATTAGATCCGCTTCCCAAGCACCAGGATCGTCACTGGATAAAACAACGGGCAGACCCTGAGCTAAGAACAGTGCCAGTGGGTGATTACGAACGTCTTGCACTAAAGACAACACGGTGTTCGATATCACATTCACTTCCAAACCTATATCACGTTTCAGTACTTCCTTTATTAACACCGGATGTTTTGGTAAAGCGTACGCATGTCCCAATCTCTTGGTACCCAATAGAATAGCATCTATTAAATTCTCATCTGTCGATGTACCGTACCAGTCAGTTTCACCAGCGTGGAAGAAGTACGTCAAATTTTTCCTAGCGGCGGTTAATTGATCTACAAACTCTATCAAAGGCTTTCCCTCATCCTCTGGGCCGACTAAATCGAAACCTGCAAAAATATCAGGCATTTCTGCTTTTATTTTCAAAGCCAATTCTAGTTCTTTGGCTAGTAACTTCTTGTCAGTCTTCCTGTAGGGAGTGTATATCAATTTAGCACCAATAAAGTCCGGGTAATTTTTCATGAACTTTTTTATACATTTTTTGTAGATATTGGCGGTGATTATCCGGTCATAAGTCGTTCCATTGAGTTCGTACAGTTTATGCAAACTGCTTCTTACTTCTACATACATAATTTTTTCTTCTCTGAAAGCTTTGAGGACGTCATAGAAATATTTTTCCCGAACCGGTCTGTAGCTAAGCATCGGGCCGATCGTATTGAAATAATGCGCAAACGCCCCCCAAGAATTTTTAATGGAAGGATAAACCTTGGCGGGGTCATTCACTACTAATGTGAATTGTTTTCTCAATTCAGCATCGAAGAGTGTCACGTTCCTCGATAATCGCCGCGCTTCACTCATCAGTTGCCAATGTCCGGAGCACTCGTTATTGGGCAAGTGATCCGAGAACATCAACTGAATCGTGTCGTTTACAAAACAAACATAAAGATGACTCATGTAAGTTATGTTCATTAAGTAATCTGGCCCCAGAATGCCGACGTCATGTAAATGCAACGCTGCGCCTTTAGGTAAATTTTTAATGATTTTGTAAACTTTTGATGTATGGATGTTCGCTTTGTATTTAAAGAAGTGGTAAGTAAAGTTGAAATATTCTGGATTTTCGAACGCGTAGTTGATTTCTTCCAACTTATGTTGCATTAGGCAGTTGTTTACTTTTGTTTCTTCTTCTGTTAGGGTGATGTTTCCGCCGAGAGCTAGTAGTTCTTCGTCGTGGAGAATCTTCGCTCGGTTGGATGCGTGAGAGTCCGAGCTGAGAGCCAAACACTGATAGAGCAGCGGGGATATAACAGTGATAAAAGAGCGCATGTTGAGAGGTGCGCACGCGCTTATACCGTGTTGCTCGAACGCCGAATGGAAACTGAGTTACGAAAGAAGCGCAAGGAGCTAACCACGCTCATAATAGGCTATCATAATTATCAATAATATATTGTAAATTGTTTTCACTACGATTACTATTGAGTTACTTGCTTGTTTTGAGTATATCGATGTACATGAAACGTCACATATACCAATTACCTACCTTATTTTGTAGGAAATTTTTTTTTTACATAACATTGTATAGGTACGTATAATTTTTATTCGAATACTAAGGAAATTTTGTTCACTCCATATTAATAGTAGCTGGTTTTTTAAATGTATATTTAAAATGGTGACTTCCCCAACCTAAATATACACAAAAATATAATGCTTGCATAGTAATAATCTATCTATATATAATAGATAAAAATTAATCACCGAAATGTATGTAAGCGCGTAATTTCCGAAAGACGATACAAAATCTCATAATTCTTTTTTAGAATAGAATAGAATAGAATAGAATAGAATTTTATTTATTTGTCAAAACATAGGTTTATACAGGTTTTAGGTTTACGTTCATTTGCATCACTATGCTTTGCCTGGCGGCATACAAATAGCGTGCATTAGGTATAGCATGCAGCGTGCTCATTTATCACAATACAAATACAATGTCAAACTTAAAAAAACAAAGAATAACAATTTCTTTATCAAAATTAAACATCATTATGGTTATATTTGTTATTAGTTTATGTCGGTCAAGTAGTCATTTATCGAATAATATGTTTCATTTACAAGTAGATTAAATAATGAACATTTGAACAATTTGTCATCAGTTATAGTCACCAGTTCTTTTGGCAGCTTATTATATATTTTGTGTGTCATTCCTAGTATACTTTTCCTGAAGAATGAAGGAAATGCACTCATTTTATTACGGAGTCGCAAACTCGTGAATTTTTTAAATTGATTCATGTTACCTCTACAGAACAAAACAATTTCGAAAATATAAAGGCAAGGAAGAGTCAAGATCTTCAATTCTTTAAAGTAATTCTTACATGATGTCATTGAACTAATACCAATGGCCGTTCTAAGACATTTCTTTTGGGCTCTAAATGCAATGTCACGGTCACAGGAGTTGCCCCAAAATATAACACCATATCTCAGCGTCGATGTGACGTACGCGTGGTATGATGTTAAGACAGCTGCTTGACTTACGATTTTTCTAAGTTTATAAAGTGCATACGAGTATTGGCTTAGCTTTATATTCGTTATCGCCAGGGGTTTGTGTGAAACAAAATAAAAAAAGAAACGGGGGCGAAGCCGCGGGCAACAGCTAGTATTCTATAAAAAGTTGGTTCAGCTGTCATCGAATTACCTTTCATCAACCTCGACTATGTATAGAATGAGATTGGTTGTGAAAACGCCTATGAATAACGTCATTGATGAAGGGAAAATACAAAGAAGAAGATGATTCGATTCTGCGTATACAGGTGATTCTTGTGGATTTACCATTTATTGATTTTACACGACTACAATTTCCGGTGCATCTAGCGTTTACGTTACGTTGACCATAAATGAATCACAAACCTAGTCGCTGGGAGATTGAGGAATCAACTTGGAGTTTCCCTGTTTCATGCATGGACAATTAAATGTCACGTACTCGCGCATCGGAAAGCCATCCATCACACTCTTTATAATTACATCGCGCCACAATACAAAAAACTTGGTTTAGTACTGTTTTTATTGGCACGTTGCCTGGACATCGATGATAGTAATTATTTAATTTTAAAAACAAACGAGTTTTACATGTAGATTTATTTTATTCAATTGGATGACAAACCAGCAAGTGGGTCTCCTGATGGTAATTAAGAGATCACCACCGCCCATAAACATCTCCAACACCAGGAGTATTGCAGATGCGTTGCCAACCTAGAGGCCAAAGATGGGATACCTCAAGTGCCAGTAATTTCACCGGCTGTCTTACTCTCCACGCCGAAACGCAACAGTGCAAGCACTGCTGCTTCACGGCAGGATTAGCGAGCAAGATGGTGGTAGCAATCCGGGTGAACCTTGCTCAAGGTCCTACCACCTGCAAAACACACATAATCATATCCCATTAACAGTGGTAAAATTTAACGAAATCGAATCACAGGATTTATAATCGTAACATGCAGTGCGAACCATAGCGTTTTTATTAAATTTTCACCAGTGATAACTGGGTCTGAACATAATATTTATCTATTCTTCTATTACGAAACTAGTCAGATTTGTATTGTGCTCAGATTCCAATGTCCACAATGATCTACCGGTCTTGCACATGTGGTTGAGGAGCACACGCCTGTATTCCCAAATGGGGTAGGCAGAGCACACGAAACCTTACTGCTTCGCTTGATAAACTTGCTATAAAAATATGCATAGTCTGTTTTAATCTATACTACCGTAATTGATCCCATAGAAATTCCGAGAATTTTTTTCTTTAAAAGACTATAATTCCAGAGGCTTAGGCTATGTGTTGTCGTTAGTCAGTGAGTAATGTCATTATTTAGTAAAATATTGTCGTTTCGTACAAATGTTGCTATTTTGCACAACGTGGTGGTTGCAATATGATAAGTGCAAGAAGATGCCATTGCATAAACTTATCTAAAATCGCTGAAAGTGCTCGAACTTTTTTTTTTGCTGACAATTATTTTGTACTGACTGCATGTGCTTGCATTTTCATCCCGTCTACATGTCTGTATGAAATTCAAGTCAATCCAATCACGTAATCAATAACTCACCCTCATATAATGCCTATTGTCTATACATCTACACATGCAATAAGGTTTACTGGTTTAAATTTCACATAGCGCAAGCTTTGCCCATAACACAGATTACATTTAGGGACAGCTAAGTCTTCATAAATTAACAAACTCTAAAATCCATATTTGGGAAATCTTTTATTATACCCTCTGTCTGTCTTGAGTGTCGTGTCACGTGATAAACAGATGCACGGTTGTGTAACGGTTTCGCAACTTCATTCGCAGTTTCATTTCGCAACTTTTCATTTCCCAACTATTTAATATTTATGAAACTGAAAATATTTCAGGATTTTTATAAAACTAACCTAACCTAACTGTAAGACTTCTACACGATGGCCCTGAAATAAATCCTGAAATATTTACAATTTTAGAGTTTGCGAAATAAAAGTTGCGAAATGAAACAGGTTGCCAAACGTTACGTTGCGAAAAGGCAGTACCCGTGTTGTAACTTAAATATATCCGGATAAGCTTGAAGAATTGTAAACTTCATTAGTGCAGTAAGAATCTACAGTAATTCACTTCGTCGCTACACGCGTGCCAGAGTGCTTGTAGTTGTCAGTTGAAGATTAGTAACTTGCTCTCAACTTTCTTGAGAATAATAGTTCGGTGGTTTTCTCTTTGCTTGCACGCCGCGTTGCTGGAGTTTGGAGTAAGTACATATTAAGCAAGAAAGTGCGCTACTTTCCACTTTCACATCGGGTCCCATATATAATACTACTACTTATTTTGTACAATAAAGAGTTTACATACATAATCGTCTTTTTCCGACACTTATAGGAAGGACGATTCGTCCTCTTCAAAAACCCAGCATAGCACGGGATTGAAACCTCACACGGAAACTGTGATCATAATTTCATGGAAAATAAAAGCTCGATTGAAACTGGCCTGAAACTGAATTGCAGCGCTGCTTACTGTCAACTAATAAAACGGGCCATAAATGTCCATTATGGGACCAATTACCGAAGCTGTTCAGATAGTATAACATTTAATCAGATTATATGCACTAGTATGGTATCTACGATGTTCTCGCTGAAACAGCTTCTGTTCCCAGGCCACCATTCCTTCTAATTATTCCTCTCACCTTTAATTAAATCGGTGTAGGTAGATAGATAAATTCTGTCTAACTTTGTACGTTCCAGAGAGCGTGCAATGAGGGCTTGTATTGCGGTATTGCATGTATAATTTTGTATGTAGTTACATTTGGGGTTACAGCAAAATTGCATTGTACGGAGGCGCGCAATTTTGGTATCATTATGAGATGTTTGAAGTTTCGCTTTTGAGCTTGAATGCTCGTTTGAGGTAGATACGGGTATTTAAACATTGAAATTTCGGAAGAGAATTTAGAGGATAACCAAATGTAAGTGTATAATTATAATATTAATATTATAGCGAGTGAAATTTAAGTTAGTATGATAGGTAGGTAGGTAGGTAGCTAACTACAACCAATGGGCATTAAAAGTTAATACAGTAGAAGTAACTGAATTTCATAAAGAAGTAAACAGAATTTCAACATGAAGAGTGTAAGATTTTCTACGAACACTTAGACAAGTTTACTAACAATTAAAAATCTCATCCAGCTTGGTTTCGAGTCGATGATTTAATTTTTTTTTTCAAAAACGACTGGAGTTCTTCCATCGAATCAATGTTAAAAACATTCTCAATGCTCCTTTTTATCTGACCCTATTAAACCGTCTAACATTTGCCTTCAGTAACCAAGCCCTAACAATACATATAAACGACCCAAAAAAAAACGAGGGCCCTTCAAACATTCCCTTGCAAAACGGACGACATAAGTTTGCCAAACTGGACAAGATAAACAAAAACCGGGGAGCAAAGCCGAGATGGCTTCATAATACGTGCCCTGCGGATACTAAATTAACATGCACCCTACGCTACTTGTCCGCATCATCCTGTGTGTCAAGTAGCTAAAACAAACAGTAGGATACTTACGCGTATCCCTCAATCTTATAAAATGACCTGGAATCTTCCTATACTTCCTCCACAACCACGACCCCACGACCACACCGTGACCACAAGTCTGCGACCACAAGTCTAATTGAACAATACAAATATATTTCCAATAGGGATTACTATCTTAAAGTTTCCTCATACTCGTATAATAAATACCTACCATAAACTCATCTTCATAAGCAAAATAATAGTACATGGCTGAAATGAGTTCCTTGTGGTAGATACTCCACATAAAGTGACATCATTATATCATCATTATTATATTTATTATGGTGAGCAATAAAGAATATTTGTATTTGTATCATTTTAAAGTAAAAACCAAAGATTTTTAAGACATACAAAAAACAATCTGGTTTAAATTTTAGTGTAGGTAATCGACCCTCCTCTTGAATCTAAATTAGATCGTCAGATTCTCAGTTATTTATAATTAACAACTATAAAACTGGTTTCTATCATTCGATTTTAGGCAAAAGATGAACGCTCTGT
This sequence comes from Choristoneura rosaceana, assembly GCA_037349165.1. Lineage (NCBI taxonomy): Eukaryota > Metazoa > Arthropoda > Insecta > Lepidoptera > Tortricidae > Choristoneura > Choristoneura rosaceana. The sequence goes on along the minus strand of JAZBNJ010000018.1, from coordinate 8,087,240 downwards.
AGCGCCTACTGTTTCTACATTTTATACGTCCACATGCTCCCTAAACTAATTAAGTTGAGGGCAGACCCTTTTAAAGCTCATTAAAATGAAATGCTTGTAACCAACAGCTCGCATCATTGTAAAGATGTAAGTTCTGCTATGCAGAGTTGGCACTGAAAGCAGAATAAATTATTAAGGATCTTCAGTATTCATAGAAATATCCAAACATCTACGGAATCTTTGGCATTTGTAATATTAGTGGGACAGTGTAGTTATTATAAGATAATAGAGACATCGACTGTGAGGTAGTAGAAATAAATGGAGAGGAGTATACTCAAAAGTCTTCATAGGCTAGTGGTTTGATCTATGGCATCTCAAGCTCAGGGTCGTGGGTTCGAGCGTAAGCTCGCACCTCTGAGTTTTTCTGATTTTGTGTTCAAATTAAATTGGAAAATTACCATGAACTTAAAATAAATGTATGGTGAAGAAAATTCTCATGGTGAAATTAGCACACACTTGTGTAGGAATTTAATGGTTTGTGTAAAGATCATAATTCGCGTTTGAACCCAAGCCCTCTCACTCTGAGGGGAGGCTTATGTCCTTCAGAGAGATGTACCTACATATAATTCACTCATTCATTTATTTTTCTGTATGTTAATGATAATGTTCGCCTGTAAATAATCAAAACTGTAATGGTATTGGAACTATTTTATCGATTTTATTAATAATTGTAACAACATGACATAGTATTTAAATAACTGTGTGTATTTTTTAAAATTTTCATCTTTATTATTTTTTAACTGCGTGTACACCTGTAAAGGTAGGGTTAAGTGAAACTTAAGTTTAAGCATACTGCAATCTAAAACCATAATTCACTCACAATAAATTTTCATTTCATTTCAAATTTTCTTTTCATTTATTGCAGTATGGGTCTTTCAATATTACATACCTACATACATAATAAATACAGTTCCAGCATAACCCTGTTAGGGCACAGCAACATTAGGTAAAACAAGCAAATACTTAATCTAAATTAATGCATGCAATACGCTCACAGGTATAGGTATTGAAACTATAAATGGAAATTACAAATCAAACCACAATAAACACCATATACGAATCGTCCTAATTTCACTAATAGTACTTTAACTTTACAATTATTATTATATTATTTTATATTATATGTCAATGGAAATATCATATTAAAACAATTATTACTCAATTAGTTTTACTAAATTTTACATTTTGCATTTGGATGTCGCGTGGTTACGTGGATCCTGAAACAGTTATGGGAAGCAATATTAATGGTCTCATCTGTTATAAATTAATTCTAATGGTAATAGCATTTATTAATAAGTATTCTTTTTAAGTTGGTTATTGTAGAAAACATTGATTAAATTTATTATACAGGGTGGCCCATTTATATCGGTCAGTATGGGAAAGTCTAAAACTATACGACATACGAAAATGTCTTCTTAGGAACTGGTGCAGTAGATGAAGGAAGTTGTTGTATGGACCCAAGCATTAATTCCTCAGTCGATGAAATTTTGCTTGGTTATTGTATAGTAGGTATGAGCCGTAACTAAAATATAAAAATCCAAAAAAAAAACACCTAAGTTAGGTATTTATAAGCTAAAAATCGTCACTACTTTTAAAAAACTCGTATCTCGAAATGGATAATTTTTCCGAGTGCACTTTATGACCATTACTTCAAGGTTCAATTTCGTTCACGTATTGATTTGAGATACGAGATTTTTTCAAAGTAGTGACGAAATACAAATCTGTTTATATTAGTAATTTAATTTAATTTCTGCTGGGATATATTTTTTTTATATTTCATATATTGTTCCAATACGTTACATGAGTACTTATGTTGAAGAAAGTTTGAACGGAGCATTTTTTTATTTTTATTTTTATTTTTTATTTTTTTGGATATTTATACAATACTCTTTGTTTATTGATACTTTATCATACTGACGGGCTGAGGAATTACTGCTGCTAGGTCCACTACCTTTATTTACTGCACTAAACCATGACATCGATTTTGGGTGAACCATCGATGATGGTTCCTAAGAAGAAATTTTTGTATGTCGTATAGTTTCAGACTTTCCCATACTGACCGATATAAATGGGCCACCCTGTATTGTAGACTTTTCTTATATAGATCTATTTTACGTACCGAACGGGTCAGTTGGTTTTACGCCGTGAGCTTTTGACGAAATTGAACAGCGTCATGCATTTTCACGTTTTGTCACGATATACAGTGATGGAAGTGTAGTTTTAATTGCGTGAAATTTAATAATAATAAGTTTATTTATATGTTACATTTACACTAAGATTTTACTCAATGATGAATGTAAATGTGTTGAAAAAGAAGAAAGGTTACGTTCAAAGTTAATTAACATGCTTAATTTTCACAGAAAATTGGAAAAGGCTGAACTAACTAAATTGGAAAAGACTAAAATGGTATTATCAAGACCACTATATAAATTAATCTATTTTCATTTCAGCTAAATCTTTTTCGCGTAATAAAATAGATGATCAAAGAGCATTGAATGCTAATCTTAATAAATGAAAGGTATTTACAATTATAATAGTTATACCTATTGAATAGCTTTCATAATTTTTTCGATTTCAGAGAAATTCGCCTGCGAATCTTCATTGACTTTCATTATGTCAGTTAAAATTAAGGAAATGAAACTCACAAAATATTAAGTACTCAAGCACTCAATATGATTCGGATTCATCGTTTGTGTTCTATTTAAAAGTGGATTAAAATAATGAAAGTTAAAGCTATTTGCTATAGGTATTAATGTTATTAAATATTGAGAATCTCTTGGATAATTGAGCACGTACCTATAATTTATTATAAACAAGCTGATGACCGCGATATTGTCTACGAAAACTTTGTATATTGCTATCCCGCGGAAGCTCTACATTGTATTGGAAAACATGCCACCTCATATCTTTTTCAGGATCTCAAATTAATACAATAGAATAAAGATATCACATTGTATTGAGTAGGTACCTAATTTATGAAAGCATGACAAATAAAGGAATAAACTCACATTCTCATTTACAATCGATACAAATTAGTTAGGATTATTATAATTATTAAAACAACGTTGGTTGACATTATAGAGCGGTTTAATTTTAACACTGCGATTGCTAACCTTGTGTGAACTACAGGCCAAGGCCTCTAATTCTAAGAAGAGGCTAGTATCCTGCAGTAAGACGTATGAAATAAGTCATGGTAGGACTTTGTCACGACGAAACGTGTGGCTTACCGAAATAAAGTTTTAATTTCTTTTTACAAAAACAAACAAACGACAAATGAAAAAATAAATTTATGTCTACAGGATTGAGCTACAATATCAACAAAAAATATAGTTTGGACCATCCCAGAAAACTTAAGATACCCAATAATAATAATGCATGTCCTGATAAATTCACACCTTGTTGTAATTTGTCAAAATGATCGAATTAACAGGTTGAAAGTTAAATTAAAAACTGATAATATTGATAGTATCGAGAACTGTCATTAACATTGATTGTACTTCGTCAAAAATATTGCCATGACTTCGATGGTATAAACACTATTCATAGGCTTATAGAGCAGTAATTCTAACTCTATAGCTAGAAGCAAAGCTTATAACGCATATTACAAAATTCAATTTCATAATCTAACCGAATGATACAATAGATACACCGAAGTAAAAGAAAACAATGGAAGCAATGAATAAACGAAACAGGTAGAAACGCGAATAAATGCGAATGTAAGCTTGGTGTAAAACGCACTCAATGAGTAAATTTGTATTTTAATCTGGTAGCCGAGATGTTACTGGGGCGTGGAGCGAGCTAAAGCGGTTTATAGGCATTGAATTACAAATTAAACCCTTATGTTTTAAAACATGCTTTATTATTTGAGAAAATTTTCATAAATAATCCTTCATTTTAGGCAGAAAATAATTGAACGCCAATAAGAAGGTACCATGGAATCAATCAAGAATATTATTTGTGAACTACCTACTATGAAACCTTTTTACAAAAAATATGTAGAAAATAAAAAAAGATCGAAACAATATCACAAAAATAAAACGTCAAACCATATGCATTCTTATTTCTTTAATCGATCCTACCAACCACTAACAGGTACATCAGAAAGTGGAAAGGAAGGAAAAATAAATTAACTCAGTAGCTAATCTTTAGTTTAAGCACAATAATTCAACATTAAACAATATAGATATATTTCCTACTCCTGTATTTACTACCTGGAGCCCACTGTACCTTGTTACTTACTTTGACAGTAGCCACGTCATGTTAAATTAGAGAAGCGATCTACGTAAATGACATCACCTATCAGTTCTAACACAAGGGGAGGGCCGAAGTATCGCAATCAATCAAAGCTATCTACCATCTTTAGCCTGGGTCCCTCGATTCGCCAGGTCATCTGTCAAATCACCTCTCGTTATAACTATCGGTAATGCGCCGCTAACGCGACCTTTAGCTGTATACTAGTTCTATAATCGTGGCTTATACCAAACTTTAATGACATCGTGACTTCCACTGTTGATATAATTCCAGCTGAACTTCGGTGCACCATTTCGTATTTTTTCATTTGTTAGTTGAGCTAAGAGAGAATTTCTGCCAAGTTCTTGAGGCATAAATTATAAAACTGTAGCAAAATTATTAAGTACAAGAATTGTTTAAAATATGTATACACAGAGTAACGCTAGCTCTCCAGCAAAATCCCTGATGAGCTCTTCTGCCAAGTTTATTAGATTTAGTAGTCCCAAAGATACATTTGGTAACGTAAATTCTAATTAAATTGTCTCTTACCTGTGACTTTGAGGTGACTCTTTAGTTTACGTACGACACTTATATAGACCTTTAAATGAGTGCAAACAAGCTATCTATCTTTTTCCAGTAACTAATGTCGCGGTTTCAGAGTAGTCGCATTAACGACTAGCATGGTCTTTGCAAATGCTTTAAACGGGTGTTGTTCACCTCTTGTTTGTTCACAAAAACAATTAAGTTGTAATTGTGTTTTGCCTTAACGGTCGCTTGATATCGACGCTGGTAATTTACAGACTAATAGACTCTGAAGAGGCAAATGTGCAACTACGTAATAGCTGCAAGATTAACCATAGAACGAGCTAATTCGTTTACAGTCCAGGTATTGCATTTGTTACAAAAATCTTTCACCTTAATACGGACATCTATTACATACCTTAAATTTTTCTACTTGTTCTGCTTTTTTTTCTCTGTGGTATACAATAAAGAGTCATTGTATAGTTCTTTGTTGTAATATTATAAATGCAAACGTTTGCAAATGTGTGTGCTCTTTTACAATAACTAAAACGGCTGGACGGATTTGAATGAAATTTAATTTGGTTTGTTCTCAGGATGAAATGTTCTACTTTTTCTTACATTGTGATTTCTTTCTAATCCCGCGAAAATGTCAATAAAATAAGTAACCTAAGTTTCAGTCTTAACATCCAGCTTACTTAGCAAAGTTCATCCAAATCTGTCTAGTTGTCTTGCAAGTGTACGAGTAGTAGCGGAGTAGCAAAAGTTTTAGAATTTTGTTCAGTTTTTTTCAAAATAATGACGTTGTATCTATGAGTTTTATACTCGGTATCATCACATACATGCTGCTGATTTTGGAACTACGCGAGCTACATAAACGAACTTTTACTTAATAAAGACGTAGTCAACGCAAATCGTTCCCCACAGAACCCTTCTTTAATGGAATCTGAGTTAATTCCTAGCACTGGGGAGGATTGCAACTTTAATCTCGTGGAGATTAATTGTTTGTTAAGAAGTAAGCTCTCAGAAAGTTAAAGAACGGTCTGCGATACAGGAGGCACTTAGGTTGTAAGAATAAAACTTTGGATAGTTGCAAGACTTTTATAAGAAGGAAGACAGATCTTTTTTAGAGGTCAGTACCTCAAAAGTAGAAACCCTTATAGGATCACTTTGTTGCCTGTCTTGTCTATCCCTAAATTTCTGCTCCAACCTTTCCTTCTAGAGCGCGTAAACTTTATTTATAAACAGTTTAGGGCTACGGTATCTTGGTATTATTAAAAAAACTAGCTGTTACCCGCGACTTTGTCTTCAAAGAATTTTCTTATCGCGTGCTCGCGAGAACTTTACTATTGTTTTTTTTTATTTTATGTTATTTTTTATATTATTATCTGCTTCGTCGCGCGAGCAGAGCAATGGTGGTGCGCAGTGCGCAGCCGCCGAGTCGCGTTGCTCCTAGGAAGAAAGGCTACGAATTATATTCATACCAAATTTAATTACGATCAGTTGGACACTTAAGACGTGAATTTTATAAATGCAAAAGTTTGTAAGTCTGATTGTTTGTTACTTTTTCACGTCTAAACCGCTGAACCAGTTAGTTAAAATTAGGTATACAGATAGATTGAGTCCCGAGGAAGGATATAGGATAGTTTTTATCCCGGACAATTTCATTATTTCCTTATTTTGCCTCAATAATATAGTGTTACTATAATTCGCTTGCAGAGTTATTTGTACAATAAAAATATATAAAGCTAGTATTATATAGAATAGCCTAGCATTTCAACGTCACGGCACAGTGACAGTTCAAAAGCTTCCCTTGAAAACCTTCAAGTTTACAGGAAACAGGAAGCGGGTACAGCAGACGTCTTAAGTTTCATGTACCAAATTAATATTTGCATAATGTACACAGATTCACATTTAATTATATGTTTGTGTACGTGTACCCTTCGTTAATCTGCGACGAGCGAAATTGGATTTTAATCCTTAATGCATACCAATAAGGTATTTAATTAATTCTAATGTAATTATATACGTCACGGATAGCTATTGGGATGTAAGGTATCGGGATGCGGAAGTGAGTACTAAGAAAGGTAGACTAATGGTGATTTTCCACCGACGAGGCGAGACGGAATGTATAAAAATCCTTCTCGTTCGCAATATCGCAATAAACTGTACATTCCATTGTCAAGATTGTCACTGGTTGCTAGGAATAGTTATATAATGAGTATTAAAATATTTAACAAGCTGCTTGACACACTAAAAGACCTAACCTTCATGAAATTTAAACGAGCTCTGAAAAAGTGGTTGACCGAAAAATGCATTTTATAGTGTTCAGGAGTTCTTAGACTACAAGTGAATGTACACCCTAATTTCACATGCGATTTGTGGTAGATTTTAGTGTTTTTTGTGCTATTTTTAAAATCTTATTGTGCCTAAAATCCTATAATGATTTAGAGTTTTTGAATTTTGAATTTTGACGAGATTTGAAATTTGTAGGAATTCTCGCGCGCCCGTCGCGAGCTGCCTCGTCTCGTAAATCCTCGCCAGTGTAAGATCACCTTAAAGCCCTGTTTAGACTTGGCGAGAACTTGCATGCAAGTTTCACTACATACATTGCGGCACTTGTCTAATCAACTAAATTCATTATCCCTCAATAGCCATCAATGTAACGCAACTCGCATGCAAGTTCTTGCATCATTTAAATGAGCTGAATTTCCCCATTGTATGGCAATGCAAGAAAACATACCTACTTAAAGTGATATCTTGTTCTTATCTTATTCTTGGTACGACTTCTTGTGTTTAATCAACAGTTTTCAATTATACGTTTTAAACTTTCATGATTCTCACTCATAGTTAAAATACCATATACGGAACTTATCACGCTATTTTTACACAAGTAATATTTACGGCAACTGCAACATTGCCGAAACGTCGAGGTAAATATTTCTTGTGTAAAAGTAGCGTGATAAGTCCCGTATGTGGTATTTTTACTATGAGTTTTCATTTTAGACCACTCTTTCCGAAAATGGGGCTTCTATCCTGGTTTTATATTTAATAGACTTTGATGGAACAGTGATAACTAATAGGGCTGGGCAGAATATTCATTTTATATTCGGTTTATTCGGCAAATTTAAAAAATATTTGTATTCAGCCGAATATTCGACTGAATCCCCGAATATTCGGCAAAGTGGTACTCTTCTTTTTAACTGTATTGAACCATGTAATGAAATGAGTGTTTAATGTGTTATTTTTATGACGTAGGTACAGTCAGGCTTTGTTTTTGTTGACACTGCGGCTTTATTTCTAATAACAGCAGATAAAAAAGATGGTTTTTAATTAAAAACAAAATATACTGAGCGGCAAAAAATCTGGCCCTCAAATGTATGCAGAATCGGTAATTTTGTATGAAGGGTGGGCCAAATTTTGTGCCGCTAAGTATATACTTAGCTATTTTGAGATTAAGCTATAGTGATTTATATAAGAAAATATAATGTTAATATAATGAATGAGGTATTATATTGTGATAAATTAAGCAAGTTTTTTGTTTTAATCAAGAGTTCCATGATAACATTTCAACATAAATAAATCATATTTCTAGTTTTTACTTAGGAATCAATTATGCCGAATATTCGGTCGAATATTCGTATTCGGTGAAACCCATCTTCGGCCCATCTCTAATAACCTGTTAATGCTCAATTATACCTTTTTTTATCTAAATAACAAAGTTCGGTTACATCAATGGAACATTAGCTAAGCATAAACATAAAAAATCGCGACTTTAAAGCATCCCATAAACCGGTTAAAACTGGTATTAAATCCAGTAAAGCAGCTAACAATCTGTCCAGCGTCAAGAGAGCAAATGTCGAATTTCACCGCGATACCCTAATGAGTCCCGTGGGGGAGATACGTCGTGTGAAAATGATTGCAAATATTAATGAATTGCGCGCGAAAATTACACGTTCGCGCGAATGAACATTCGAAGTGAGAGAGATAGATATACAGAAAAACACATAATTACCAAATAATAAATAAATAAAGCATTGAATAGTATTGGCACCACTCAGCATAATAATAAAAAATATTATGGAACATTTAAGACCAATTGACCTAGTCCTAAACTAAACAAAGCCTGTACTGGATACTATCAAATTATATAGACAAATACACACTTAAATACCTACATATTAAACATCCAAGACCCGGGAACAAACATTCGTATTATTCATAAAACCCAGCCAGGAATCGAACCCGGGATCTTAAGCTTCGTAGTCAGGATCTCTAACCACTAGGCCATACCGTCGTCATAATGTTGGTTATAATCATCATAATGTAAGTGAGCGGTATCAGTGAGGAGGTTTTTCTCATCAACCCATCATCATCATCACATGTGAGTTGTCGTTCAGTGTGGCGTTCTAAAGGGAAGGTATTTGTTCGACAGTTCAGGTCTTCCGGTTGAAGATGATGATAATGATGTGATTCACATAAAATTTACCCACTAGTCTCAAAGCAAGCAAAGCAAACTATGGCTACTACAAACTGGACAAATCAAAATAGCTCGCGTAAACCATTATCTAGATTTGGCAATTGAATGAAAGTTTATGTCCAAGATTTTTTTAATTTTCATTCAAATTTCATGTCTCAAGAATTATGAGATTTTCTCCCGATCCCATGGTTTTATTGCTAAAGTTTTAGAACCAAAGTCAAAGTCAAAGTCAAAATCTCTTTATTCAATTTAGGCTATGATAAGCACTTATGAACGTCAAAAAATCTACCACCGGTTCGGAAAAAACCTCTGTTGAGAAGAATCCGGCAAGAAACTCAACGAGGTATTTTTTTTAAAAAACAGATTCAAATAACCTTAAGTAACACTCTATTGGCAATTTTTCTAAGGATTCAGACGATTCCAATGCAATTATCAGTCAAAGAAACTCCGACATTATTTAACAAACTTACCGTTTAAGACCTAGACGTGGTTGACCTGCTTTGTTTGTTATTTTGGATATTATTTTAAAGTTCCTAGAGTTCTTTATTCAATGAACAATTTGTACTTTATAAAGTACATTCAACCGTTATTCTTAGTGTTAATTAGTCTTTTATAAAATACGCGAGGACTTAGGAGGATAGTATTAACCGAGCAATATCGTTATGAAAGGGGTACGAAATACTGATAAATAAATCAATCTCACATCACAGCATTAAGTCTTATTTAAATAGAATGAGAATTATGCTAGATTTTATACATTGCGGGGTGCTCGACTAATGTATTTAAAAGTAATCGGTCATCGACGGCAGTGTATCGCAACTCCCTCGAAATTTTCTCGTAAAGGCTTTAGGAAAGGATTCAAATATCCATTTGCACACCTTAATTTGTGTACATCCGTTTGCTTCTCACAAACGGTTTTAATCCCAACCAGGGAATAATCCTTTGTCGATAGATCTCGAAGGTCTTTGAAAACCAATAAAAGGTTTTCTTTCAACTTGGATACAAAGTGAGGATTTAAATGTAGGACTTGGGGCGTGAAGGAAATGTATACTTTTTATTTGGCTCTTAGGGTGGACCTGACAGTATTAATTTATCACTGAACTGAAGAATTCAGTTTTTTTTTTTTGCTTTCATTTGAAAGGATACCACTACACAATCACCAATGAGCCGGCAGATAAGTATAGCTATAAGCAGTTGTCAAAATGCCCGATCGATCTATTATTTATATATTAACAAGCAATCTGAGACAAGGTAGTTTAAATGAATGGATATGGAAATTTTTTTGAGCACTTCCACTTATTTCTAAGGCCTTCTAAGTAAACCAAAGAAATCGCGAGAGTTGCGGGCAACCGGTAGATCAAGATGGCCAGTTATCGTTTATTGTGGCGTTCTGAAGGGAAGCAACATTGACATCTTCGTAACACTTCGTAACTACGTAAGCCATAAGTAGATAATTATAACGTATTTTTGTTTAAATTTCTTTAAACAACTTTATTTAAAAATCTGTCTTTTTAAATTTCAAACTAAAAGGTTGTTTCTCGTTTAAAAAAGCAATTTTATTTTCCAAACTGTTCCCTTGCCGCAACTTTGTACGGGCAAATCTGGGATTGAATTAGGATTGTACCTTTCATTTGTACGCACAAATTGTATTTTTTTGTGATGAAAATCTCATTATTTATCTAACGAGCCATAATACGTGTCTCACATCCAATAACGTTAGCCGAAAAGGTGTTATAAATATTCAAGGCGGAGTTTTATTCGAAAAAACAAATTACGTTTTGGTACCTGTCGAACGGTGGCTGTTTCGCCCTGACTGTTGCTGTTTATTTTAGTATCTGTGTAAAGTTTTTTTTTTTTTACATAAAACTGATCATGATTGACCCCTATCACACCTGATGTAAAGTACAGATGAGGCCAAAGGTTGTGTCAAGCGTTGTGCTTCCTAAATTTATGAGTTATGCTCTTGTTGGTGGAGTAATCACCACTCCACACCTTCCTTGGCCAGCTGTTGGACTTCCTGAAGCGACAAGACACCCCCCTTTCCTTCATCTGGTTAAAATAGGTAAAAAAATCAAATAAATAAATAAATAAAAATAAATAATAACAAATTCAATAGATTAAAAATTCCAATGGGGAATTATGTAAAATCCCAGAATTCGAAGCCGCTGGTACATTATAAGTCAATTATAATGGTCATTTAATAAAGTAGAGAAAGTCTCTGTGTATTTAGGGTTCCGGAGCTAAAATGGCAAAAACGGAACCCTTATAGTTTCGCCATGCCTGTCTGTCTGTCTTTGCTCAGGGACTATCAATGCTAGAAAGCTGTAATTTTGCACGAATGTCTATGTAAACTATGCCAAGAAAATGGTATAATAAAAAATTTTAAAAAAAATTTTTTTGGAGTACTTACCTCCCATAGACGTAAAGTGGGGTGATTTTTTTTCTCATCTAATCTTGTAGTGTGGGATATCGTTGAATGGGTCTTTAAAAACCACTAAATGGTTGCTAAAACGATTTTTCGATTTAGTGACTTGTTTGCGAAACATTCAACTTTAAAGTGCAAATTTTCATTAAAATCGAGGGTCCCCCCCTTTAAAATCTAAACAGGTGGGTGGAAAAATTAAAAAAAAATCAGGATGGTAGTAAGTATATCAAACTTTCAAGGAAAACTATAACAGCTAAGTTTGCTTGAAAATTATTAGTAGTTAGCAGCCTAAGGTATAAAATATACCTAAAGTTGGAAGATTCTTAATTTTTTCGTAATGGCTACGGAACCCTATTTTGGGCGTGTCCGACACGCTCTTGGCCGGTTTTTCTGTACTGCTTGCTATCCGTTGGTGTGCAATAAAGAGTTATTGTATTGTAAAGTGAAAATGCAAAGCAATGCATGCACCACTCGAAAGGACTGGTTCCTTTGGCTTAGTTTACGACCTACATTGAGTAAGAGCGGTCCTTAATTGAATCCCCTCGGAAGCCAGAAGCACAGACCATTAAAAACAGAGAGTCCATGAAGTTAATCTTGCAAGTAAAGTGGAAAAGGTTTAAGATAAAACTGGAAATGATTGAATAAGAAAGATGAAGCAAAGATTAGGTTTAGTAACTTAGTTTTATACGAAAACCACAAACTACACAATAATTTGTCATATTTTTTATTTCGTGCACGGGTTTTCTCAAAGTTTGTGTCGTTTTGTTCTATTAGTATCTTTTTTTATTTCAGAAGACTTTGTGGAAAATAAATAATATCAGGTATGATTGGTTTTTGGTCCAGAGGTAACTAGTATAGGGGATATAGCACGCAGCACGTGTATGTATATAAGTAGTAATAGTGTAGTGTTGCTTACCTTGTAATTTTTTCTCTGTGTATCTGTTTTCTGTATCGCTTACTATTTCTGGTGTACAATAAGGAGTCTTTTTATTGTATTGTATTTTAGTACCGATACTCATAAGTGGACACTACTAAAAGTGTCAATATAAGTAATTTGTATAATAATAGAAACGATATTCAGACTAAATAGTAAAGGTGTTTATGGGCCTAGTATTTTCAATTAATCCGTAATATTTCAGTCTAGTTTTGCTAAATCAGCATTGGGCAAGGGTCCTTTGAATAGGTAAATTTTCATCGGAAATATTTTTTACAGCTCTGTTCACGTGAACTTGTCCACCCATTGCTGAAATATTCAAGAATTATTTTACAACGCAGTATATTATATAAGTACAAATCAACAAAACAAAAATATAATATAAGCACAAGTACATTCCCTTTAAAATAATCTGTAACAGCGCAAAGAGCAGTTAAAAAGAATTCCAGTTGCCGACGATACCGCCGAGAGATATGGTGCAAAGAAATGCGAATCGAGCGACGATTGAGTGAATGAAAGACGTCGTTCATTCGTTCGGTCGCTCAGTGGCACGATCGTTATCCTTGTGGAGTTTTGTTCAATTAACTTGCGATAATCATTCGTTTGATCAATGAGATGACGAGATAAAAGTTTCGGCGTCCTTCGTATTTTGCGTTTGTGATTCTGGAGGCATTGAATGAGTCAATGAATGGAATTATTTTTAGGAAGTAAAAATGTCACGGTTTATTTGAACCTTGGCCGCACTTATTATCTTATTTCACTATCTTTTAGCCCGCAACTTTGTCTGCTAAGAATTAATTCCTCTATATCGAGAACTGTGCAATTTTCCGGGATAAAAATTATCCTATTCTTTTCAGGGTCTCAAACTATCTCCATGCCAAATTTAATTACAATTAGTTGAATACTTTGAGCGTGAAACGTAATAAATGCTCACTTTAAATTTTGAGTTCAAAAGGTGTAATTAACCAATTGTGAAAAATATAGCCTAAACAGGCATTTATTTGCCATTATAATTATAATATTGACATTATAAAGGACTACCTGCTTGCCTTAGTTTTTCACGGGTACAATGACAATTTTTTACCTACAAACATCTTTTGTCTCGCTCATGGATTCATAAGTCCTCTTCTTTTATATTGCACACAATTATTATTCAAACATCTTCTTTGATACAAGCCTCCTTCTTTTAATTACAAGCACAAAAAAAGAATTAGCTACGAGTTAATACGCACTTATAGCCGTTCCGAAGTGATCCGCAAACATATTTTTTTTTCATTTGTTTATATAGATGGCTTACCATGCTAACCAAAATTTATACCTGGTAAATTCTGGCAGCATTCATTAAAAACCTTTCAATAACGCTTATTTTTTAAAGATATTTAATTTAAAATCTAATTTCCCTTCAGAATGGAAATTAATTCTAAGCTCAATCCCGCCCGTTCATTGTTCAGTGGATCTTCAAACAATGTGGAATTTCTTGACGTTTAAACGTAATTATTAAGAATTTGGATCCCGTAGTCACCTCTTTAAGGGAAGTCCAACAAATCGTAAATTACGTGCTTTTGTAATCAAATTAAATAGCTTTTGTGTTAATAAATTAAATGTACATAATACATTACCTTTTTATTAGGTCTTAGAGCTTTAAAATAAAAACTAAATAACTAAAGAGTTAATCTGCAATTTGTACCTATAGGATATAATTTTGCTATCGGATTATTCAAAACTGTCTGGCTTACTTTTTGATTAAATTTAAATTAAAGTCTAGGTACCTAAGCCTTTGACTTGGATTTGCTCTCTAAATTAAAAGCTTATGCATGCAAACGGTACCCTCGAGGGGAAGAGTGTACAATGTGTGTGTGTAAATACATAAATGAGAGCTTATAGGAATGAATTGAATGAGTGAATGAAATGTCTAGGCTTGTGCCATAAATTAAGAATTCAAACAACACAAAGGTTCACTGAAAGGTTGACTGGCAGAGATCCCTTCAGGGATAAGTCCGCCTTTGTACTTACAACTTCTTTCTGTGTGATATTTTGTATTTCCTTTTGTACAATAAAGAGTATAAACAAACAAACAAACAAACAAATTAAGTAGGTAGGTACTCACAAGTAGATTGAATGAAATGAAATGAATGAAACTGATACAAAATTTAAATCTACTGTCAAAAAGACGTTAATATCTAAGGCTTATAAAGTCAATGATTATATCATGGACAGGGATATTTGGAAATAATTCCAATCCGCATTAGCGATCCTTTTAAATAGCGAACCTACCGTGTTAAAAATAAAATTGTGTTAAATACTTGTAATGTATAGTATATAGATATCATTTTAGTGTTTTATAAATAATGTGACTCTGTTTAAAAAAAAATACCTCGTTGAGTTTCTTGCCGGATTTTTCTCAACAGAGGTTTTTCCGAACCGGTGGTAGATTTTTTTACGTTCATAAGTGCTTTTTATAGCCTAAATTGAATAAAGAGATTTTGACTTTGACTTTGACTTTGAATAATAGTGTTTTTCAATAACTGTTTACATTTTTATTTGAAACAAAAACTTAAATGTCCAATGTAATCGATAACTATTAAAAAAATTGTCCTAAATGCAATGAAACTAAGATAAAATAAATAAATAAATATCACGGGACAATTCACACCAATTGACCTAGTACCAAAGTAAACTTAAGCAAAGCTTATGTTATGGGTACTAAAGCAACGGATAAATATAATTATATATGTAGATACTTAAATACATATGAAACACCCAAGATCCGAGAACAAACATTCGTATTTTCCATACAAACATTTGCCCCGACACGAGAATCGAACGGGACCTCAAGTTTCACAGTCAGGTTATCTAACCACTAGGCCATCTAAACTCTGAGCAGAAACTACATAATTTCAAACTTTTCGAGTCATTCTATTCTCAAGTGAGTCAGAACTTACAAATCCACATCAATAACATAAAATCACGACCTACTTGCTTCGACAAAGGTAGAATGTAACATTTACGACTCTCAATAAAGAAAGTTAAGAACGGTTTTATTTAAATATTACATTATATAAGGTACCTAACCTATATAGCTCAAAGTTCAGTTAGATAATTTTCTAAAACTTCACTCAAATTCCGAACCACAGAATTTTAGTTTGCATGTGTAAAGTTAAAACAAATTGAATACTGCCCTTTTACGCCTTCCATGCTTGCGTCAAAATATAAATTACCTATATATAGCGTGTATTTTTTATACCACCTCAAACGGTAACCAGACGAAGATTTAAGTGTTGTGAACCGATATAGAAACAAATTGTTAATTTAGAATTAACTACCAGATCGTAATTAATTTTAATAATATTTTCGAGTAGCAATGTAATGAGTACAATAATTTGATACGAAAGAGAAGCTTTCTGTGACAGCTGTCACGTCTACAACTGCGACGTTTTGTACAAAAACAAAGTAGTATCATGTAGTGATACATTGCGTGCTAATTAATTTTATAAGGAAAATAATAAATCTATTTTTTTACTAAAACAAAATAAAATGTGCTAATTAGGGCCTTCACAGTGTATACACGACTTTGTTACTTATTTGCCTTTCGATTCCAAAAGTGTGAATTATACCCTGTTGTACTATGCTTGCGCGACAAGCTAGGCATTGTTCTTGCTTTGTACAACGGTCTGAATGAATGAACGTGGATTGTCTTTTACGGAATCGTAGTCAATGGACTGAACAGCAGGCTGAACTGAGCCCGTGTAGTTATCTGTAAGTCCAGTGACAATAAAAAGAGACAAGGAACTGTACAAAGTGCTAATGCTTCAGCATTTCTCAGTCAATAATAAAATAAAATTCCTTTAAATACTAATAAGTTGGTAGACTTTACTGATTACTTGCTACTTTAGATCTTTACTGATTTTATAAATGCGAATATGAATAGGTATGTTTGTTTGTTACGCTTTTACGTTTAAAGTGCTCAACCGATAGCGATAAAGAAAGAAAGAAAGAAAATAATTTATTCAGAACAGCAGTGACACTTTTTTTTATTCGACTGGGTGGCAAACGAGCAAGTGGGTCTCCTGATGGTAAGAGATCACCACCGCCCATAAAAATCAACAACACACGGGTATTGCAGATGCATTGCAAACCTAGTGGCCTAAGATAGGATGCATCAAGTGCCAGTAATTTCACCAGCTGTCTTAAATGCTCTCCACGCCGACACACAACACACACAACAGTGCAAGCTCTGCTGCTTCACGGCAGGATTAGCGAGCAAGATGGTGGTAGCAATCCGGGCGGACCTTGCAAAAGGTCCTACCACATTACACAGGTTAGGCAAAATAACAATAATAAATGATAAAGTAAGCGATAAAATGTGAAATGGAGATAGTTAGGAACCCTAAGAAGAATATAGAATAGTTTCATTGTCGGAAAACCAGCGGTGCCGCGGTAAACCAATATACAGACGAAGTAGCGGGCAGTAAGTAGTATTATTATACTTTGAGACTAAACAAAGAACAAGATTACTAAAATTGCTAAAGAACATAAATTGTTTATTGAATCAGGCGTTACTTTGCGGAGGTCCATATCAATGAACTAAAAGAATTTCTTTGCTCACCCGCGATCTTAGCTATCTTAAGATCGCGGGTGAGCAAAGAAATTCTTTTAGTTCATTGAACATAAATTGAACACATAAAACCAAAACCCAATTAAACGAAATGAAATGCGAAATTTTAATTATATTCAAACAAATAATTTCTTTTCGCACTCTCGATTCAGTGAACAATTGTGACGTAAATAATTGTTTGACAATAACAACTTCCGAGTCGTGTATTTCCTCCAATTAATATCGTGAAATATAATTTCTCACTGGAATAATTAACATCAAAGGCATTATTACTTACGATAAAGACCATTTTAATTGTTTTTCCTTACTTATAAACAAATAATGAATGACAAAGTTTATTTCTCAATTTACGATCTAAGTAGGTATTTGAACATATTTGACATAAGTAACCTAGTTAATTCAGTCCTTTGATTCAAGCGATCATATCAAAAGACTGCACGGTTGACCTTTAAATTTTAGGCTATAAGATATTTAAAAGCAATTACATTTAACTTTGTCCTTTCCAATATACATTAAAGTAACGAAGTAGAGCGAAGTAGTAAACTTTCTTCGTTAGAGTCCCTGTGAGTAATTACTTAGGTACCTACTGAAAATAATTATGCAACAGATAAAAAAAATAAAGGAACCTATGCCATACGACTATTTTATGACTGGCCAATTCACATTGGAGTAAATTAAAAGCAGTTAATATTTCGGAATATTTAATTTAATAATGTTAAAACTGAAGATATTATAAAAAGAAAACAATAGTATAATACTGCAGAGGGCGGGAAAAGTCATTTCGTGGATGAGTATGGTTTTGAACGACGAGGCGTACCCGAGTCCTTCAATAGAAACGAATCCACGACATGACATTCCTGCCGAGGCCTGTATACTGCTTTTCTCCAAATATGCGAGGAAAAAAACCGAAAACATTATATTTATTCGGCACAATATATTTATGTAACAATCTACCTGCAATCTAAACAAAATTAACAGTTTTATAGTTATAAAAATAAACCTTACTGATAAAAGATGCTGCGTGCCCATTAGGATATTTTCATAACTAATTATAGAACTCATTTGTTTTTTATTTGACAATAACTACGAGTACTCTGTGGTTTCCAAGGGTAATCGATCGTGGAATTCCGTCCTTTGGTTAGCAAGAATTAAACCAAAGCTTTAGGCATCAATAGGACATCACTCAGTGATGCCACAATACATCCCGACCGTGGATTGCATCCCGAAAGGCCTGATCTAGTAACAGGGTAAACAATGAACAAATCCGATCACGAGCGTTTGTGCCGGTAATCCCGGACCAAACAGGAACCCATACAAACCGTACCTATGTACAATTAGGAATTAATCCAAGGGAAATTAATAATGCCATTATATTTTTAGAGAACCTAACTGGTCGATACTGGTCGGTACTGATGATTTTTGAAGCACAGCGTCTTGAAACAGACTTTTCATAATTTTGAATCACAGCGTTTTGAAACAGACTGCTTATAATTTTCAATAATGCTATTTTTGAACTGTGTTAAAAACTCGTGATGTATAGATATATTTCATAATATTTTAAATCTGTTAAAAAAAAATATATACCTCGTTGAGTTTCTTGCCGGATTCTTCTCAACAGAGGTTTTTCCGAACCGGTAGTAGATTTGTTTTTGATATTCATAAGTTCTTGTTATAGCCTAAATTGAATAAATGTATTTCTTGACTTTGACATGAAACTACCGTGAGATTCACTCATATTAAATATATTAACCCGGATGAAAACGCGGCTAGTGGTGTGCCGGACACACAGTTTCGATGGCTATGCCGCCGAGTCGCATTGCTCCGAAGAGGAAGGGCTACGGATTAGCCCGAAACATGTCGCGCTAAACTCGATTTAAGACATGATTTATCCGGATCAGTATATTTAACATGATGCCATTTTTGCCATTCACAACTCTGTCTCGTGTTAACACAATTGCAGCTCCGCCTCAAGAGAGTTCAATTGACATGCAGTGTCTTCCACGTGGGGGCCGTAAACACGAGTTTTGTCAATAATCGCCGTGATGTCCCGAGGCACGCCACCGAGACAGGCTTTTGGCTATTTGCATCCAGCGGGACATGCTGTTTATCTGTGTCGGATCTAAAACCACTGTGCACGGGAGATCTGGGTAAAGAGATTTTATGCATCGTCGCACCGTCAATGTCGATTTGGTTGTGTTATCGCACAGATTACAGTACGAAAAAATCGCATACGAGTATCGCATAGTCTGGTGTTCAGTTACCAGACTATTGTAGGGACTTTGATACAAAACCCTTTCTGATAAATAAGTAAACAAACCAACTTTTTATTTATTATCCTTACATATACCTATATATATTTAATACCTTTAAACGAGCAATTCTTCTACACACATATAAATATTTGAGGGATTTCGGAAACAGCTCCAATGATTTTGATGAAATTTGGTATGTGGAGGTGTTCCTTGATGAAAAAGCGATCTAGCTTGGTCTTATTTCTGGGAAAACGCTGGTCACTGAATTTTATCCCAAGCGGAGCTCGGTCGCCCTGGTACCTTCATCGTCAAAGTTCAAACAATTGTTTAATTGTTATTGACAAATAAGAAAAAAAAGTAAAGAAATGGAATAATAACCTTAATTAAATTGAAATTGGATAGGTACACAGAGAGGAGTGCAAAGGCGAACTTAAACAAACAACAAAACAAAAGAATAAACAGAAACAGTATAAAATATGGAGTATCAGCTAATATTGGTCTTTAGCTAAGTCAAATCTTACCTAAATCATCCCTCATAAATAATATCAAAACCGGCGTATTTGACAAGCAACAATACTGGAACAATCGTATCATAGACAGTTGGAAAGAAATTGCTAGCTGTCCCCTGTAAATCTGGGCAAATTCAATTTTATATGTCAAACTGATACAATTTGGGGATAGAATTGGTTTACGAAGTACACAAGATAAATTGTAATCTGTTAAGAAGTAAATATACATGAAAATATATCATCATATAATTCACATCTGTTGCTCCCATTCCAAAGTAAGCAAAGCTTTATTTTGATACATAGGTATGCGTGCATACCTACGAGTATAACATGTATACACATAATATGCATTTACGTGCAGTTACTGGGTCAATAGGCTAATAATTAGTCCGTTACGTTATTGGACACGTAAATATTTTTTCTTTAATCAATTAAACAAAAAAAAAAGGCCTTAGTACCGACGATTTCGTCTCTACAGGTAAACCAACGCGTACGTACCTACACCCGACGACCCGACCTGCAGAGGACACTATTCATAAGTCCCAATGGCTTCCTCAATTAAAACAATAATAAAAATAACAATAATTATAATAATACCTAACCGTTTTCGGCTCCAGTGACTTGAGTCTGCGTATTGCATTCTGTACTAGAATTTTGTTTAACGTCCTTTTGCAAGCAGCACAGGTTAGAATACCATTAACAAATACAAACACAAATACAAATATTCTTTATTGCACACCATAAAGCAGTACAAGAAAAAACTTAAAATACAAACACAGATTTAGGGTAGACAATAGGCGGTCTTAACATATTAAACTTCTGGTGGCTTACTGAGAAAATGTTGTATTGCAGGTCTTACTTACGGTTTCTGCACCTATAAGTGAACGTACGTAATGAACCGGTATGAATTTGTATTACCGTCTCTTTCTCAAGGGGTACTCGCAATAAGGACGGTGAGCTGAAACCGTTCGCGTTTGCACGGAATCACAGTACGTACGTGCTAAGCCTAAGAGACTAAAATGGTCGGGTATCAAAGATTCTGTATTACAAGCCTACGTGGTATGCAAATATCTAATAATAGCAACCAGTCCTGAAGTCTTTATTGGAACACCCGTGCCTTGCCAACTTGATTTAAAATTCCACTTCTGGGCTCGCAACGGTGTCAAATCTATTTAAAGCTCTGACCTAAAATTGCAAGGCTTGTGAGTCGAAAAGACGTTGCCGGGTCGCTTAACAATTTAGTTAATTAAATTCTTTAAAACACTCCCCGAAGAGCCCGCTTGTAATTAGATATATACAGTAAATAAAATAAAAGATTCGAGAAACTGTTGTTGTGAAACTTCAAGCCTGTTAGCTCTTGACTTGGGATTTCATTAGCAAGATGTTAATTGAACTAGGTCCTTTTACCTGTTTCCTTGTTCTTCGCTCTATAATATTTAATTTAATAAACATTCAAACCCTAATTGGTCAAATATTTAAAAGAGCAATAATGTCATCGACATAGCTCAAAGCGGTAGGTATAGCAGCACAATGGGCAGGCCACGTCGCTCGAAGAACAGATTGGAAAGAAAGATTCTTGAGTGGCCACCTTGAAACAGAAGACGCAACCATGACAATCTTCCTAAAAGGTGGCTTAACGACATTGTTCGAGAAGAAAGAAGAAAGAAAGAAATCAGGTTATTCATGACAACATTGGAGAAACGGAACATTATCATTATGTCTGCAATAAATTTACAGGAAAACCTCACATTCCAAATGCAGACATTTAAATTACAATCGTAAAAATCAACTCCGCTAAAAAATGTTTAACTGAATCCTAAAAATTCACTTCACTCGGTAATGGCGGTGGCATGGTTGCGACAAAAAAGGTCCTTCCACATTCCCTTTGTGACGTAACAAATTAACTACATGCCGGTCACGTCGGGGATCGAACGTGGACAAATATTTGCATAGAAACGTGGCCGTCCACTTGTAAGCTGGTAGTAACAAGCGCAATACATCGAATTTACCGAGGCGTTTGTGTCGAGCATTTTAACAGCTTGGGGGATGTAGGATTTTGAACATGAAACTTGTGTAAGACTCGCTCATATTAAATGAAATGAATCCGGATAACTCACATCTTAAATCAAGTTTAAGTTGTGCTGCGCGACATCGATTATGAAACTACCGTGGGACTCACTCATATTAAATGAATAATTCACGTCTTTAGCTCGGTGTGCGCCCGAGCAGTGGCGCGCAGTGTGCGTGTTGCAGCAGTCGCCGAGTCGCGTTGCTCCAAAAGGAAGGGCTACGAACCGGCCCGAAAGATGTCAAAGTAAACTCGATTTAAGACATGATTTATTATATCCGGATTAATTTCATTTGATATCCCACTAATATTATAAATGCGAAAGTTTGTAAGTCTATTTGTTTGTTTGTTCCTTCATCATATCTAAACTGCTAAACTGATTTAGATGGAATTCGGCATACAGGTAGTTTGAGTCCCGGGGAAGGACATAGGATATTTTTTATCCCGGAAAATTGCATAATTCCCACGGGATAGCGATAACTGAATTCTACGCGGGCGGAGTCACGGATAAGGGCTAGTTACTATATCAAATGAAATTGGGATCGTTCATTTATTTCATTTTTATTCACTACCTACCTATATGCAATGCATCCCACTGCTGGACACAAACCCTTCCTCTTTCAATCGAAAAGACTTGACCTGTGCTTCCCAAGTGGACGTAATGCGATCCAGAACTTCACGCAAACGTAATGCTGATATTGAATTATTAGTTGGAATGAAGAGGTATATTAATTAGGAATTAATTGAAGAGGTATACTAATTACGAATTAACTAATTACCTTGCTAGACAGCCTATAACATCACGATCATATTTAGTTTCATACCTGAAACAGAAAGAAAAACGCTATTTACTACAGCAAAAGTACTATGATGCACAGAAAAATCAGAAAAAGAAACCAGCTACTAGGGATCGAACCCGGGTCCCGGAACCTGGTTGATATTAAACTAACCTTTTTTTTTTTTTTTTTTATTCGACTGGAAGGCAAACGAGCAAGTGGGTCTCCTGGTGGTAAGAGATCACCACCGCCCATAAACATCTGCAATACCAGGGGTATTGCAGATGCGTTGCCAACCTAGAGGCCTAAGTTGGAATACCTCAAGTGCTAGTAATTTCACCGGCTGTCTTACTCTCCGCGCCGAAACACAACAGGAAACACAACAGTGCAAGCACTGCTGCTTCACGGCAGGATTAGCGAGCAAGATGGTGGTAGCAATCCGGGCGGACCTTGCACAAGGTCCTACCACCTGCAAAACCTAACTTAAACTACTGCATCCTATGTGATAACATTTAAAAACCCTGAAAACAGCACGGTTCTATATATTTTATGGCAAACATTGGTATGGCAAGTGAAATTCGGGCAAATGAAATTCGGCCAAGTAAAGGTAAACGGCCAAATTAATGTATAATCATCAAATTTATATAGGTATGTACCGACATGCAAAGTTTTAAATTAGTTTCGGTACTGAGAAACTTAAAAATGTATTCAACATTGGACTACGTTTTTCGTTCGTTCATTCGTTTCATTAGTTAGGTTGCTAGCTAGAAGTGAAGCTAACTTGAAAATACAAACCGAAACATAGATGCACAGAAAAACCAGAAAAATAAGACCAACACTGGGAATCGAACCCAGGTCCTCGGCATTCCGTGCCGCGTGCTATACCGCTACACCACTGAAGACTAACATTAAATTAAATATTATTAATTAAAAGTGAAAATATATAACTTTTTCGACCATGAGTAGATGTAAAGCCTTATTTGTTTTCAGACTAACCACTAACCCCTTCTAATAGAGTGGCACTTTAAAATGAAGGTGTAAAGCAGAAGTGTGACTTGAAACTAAATTAACTTCAATCCACCGCGACCAATCTATGTTTTTACAGACATAATGTGTTTTTGAACGTACATTGTACACACGAGCGCTGCAGACTTTATTCTCCAAGATCCTAATGTTTTTAATGTTGTTGTTGTTTCTTTAAAAAAATACGGCTCTGTCCATTGGAATTTGCCAGTGTCTAGTAGTTTTTGCCGTTGTACGGTAAAAAAAATCTAGAAAACGAAATATGAGAGGTTATGGTAGATGAACGATGACAGCGCGAATCCCATCGCGTATTTTACAGACATAACGCGTTTCTGAACGTACATTGTTCACACGGACGCTGCAGACTTTACTGTCCAAGATCCTACTGTTTTTAATGTTAATCAAAGAAATGGAAAACCTAAGTGACTTTATACGACTGGTATCAATGTAACAGAAACTGCTATAACTTTGAAGTCAAACAATGCCGGAATGCGGCAGTTAGGTGAAGTTGGAAGCACTTGTCCAATGACCAGGACGGTTAAATCCAAGCACTTACTGAAATAGTTTCTTGGAAATTGTCATTAGATGAAACATTTTAAAACAGTATTTTTTTACCTGTCTTATGACATTGGTAAATAGTCGGCTCCGGGCCTATTTCTATATTTGTTAAAGCAAAGCAGCGAATTGTTATTTTATTTATCTCTAAATATAAGTAGAAATAGAGAAAGCTCAAACATAATTACATTACAAATCGTATTACATAGTTTTGTTCTAACTCTAATCTAGTGTTCTTCCTCAATAATAGCTTAGCGACTCTGGTAACTCTGGGTAAAAGAAAGTAAGCAATAAAAAGAAACTGGCCGTTTGAAAAACAATTTCGAACTTTAATTTTTGAAATCATTCGTAAGCCATGTCGCACTGGCTGCCAGTAGTTTGAAATCAAACAATAGAAAACTTCAAGTCGAAAACTTCTTACCGTAACGAACGGAAAAGCAAATCTTGTTAAACAAATAAACAGACAGAGGCGAGGATGGCAGTATTGCAGTTTTTAACTTTTTACGTTCAGTGTCTGCCGAAAAGTTTACACGGAATTTCAGCCAGTATTTCGTGACTTAAAATGGTGGATGTAATGACTTTACCTAAATCTTACCAGACTAATTAGAAAGTCATATTTGGTTTGTCTCCAAGTTTCCTAGATGTATATCATCATGTACAGCCCGTAATTACTGCTGAATATACACCTCCTTATTGAATTACAAAACTGAAGTTGTAACTAAAATCTCACGTAAAAAAAAAAGTTTACGGCGTATTTCCGCGCGGGTCCAGTGCGAATTGAAAACTTCGCACACACCATTGAATAAACAGTTCTTCGCGTTTACCAAAAAGCTTCTGATAAATTTCGAATGCAATTGGACCTATGTTGAGGTTCGAGCCCGGGTCTGATTTCACTCTTTTCTACTTGAGTGAGCAAACCGCTTAACTGCCACAATACCACCGACTTTTGTACATTGGCTAACATTGTACCAACATTACATGTTTATCTAAGAGTAAGAATTCAGCCACTGAACCGTGTTGTAGCACGTCGAAGCTGTCCTTTTGTAATATAAAGTTAGGTATAATGGCATAAATAAGCCATAAACGTTATCTAGAATTGGACCATAAATTCGACATTAATTCCTCTCTGTTAACAAAAGCAGTACATGCACGAGAATCTGTTCCAAATTCGAAATGTACCTACTAGCTTTCTGCTAGTTCGTTCTCTGTCCATTTGAACTTTGAATGTGGAACAACATAATTCCAGTTTCCCGTTCGCCCGCCTGTCCGGTTTGAACTTAGAACACACAGGAGCTGGTAATTCTATGGAACGTTTGCATTTGAAAATACGTTTCGTTTTACTCTTGCACAGTCACGTAGGTTTTTTTCGGTCCATTCCACAAGGCGAATTTATTGAAATGTCATCGGGATTTATTTATTTTTCGGAACTTTGAAAGTCCAACAGCGTGCCGAAAGCGACTGGCCGGAACAATCAGCGTGTAAATTTAAAGCCGTTAATAAATTTTTTGTAAAAAAAAACACGCACGTTTGAATTTCGCTTCGCGAACAACGATCGCCATCGTAAGCCTCTTACAACTGCTCGGAAGCGCAGACGGTTCCAAAGATGTGGAAAATCCAAGATAATCTGTCGACGACATGATTTTGAAATTAGGACTCACCGGGGTTTTACATTTAAATGAATTTTTATTACGTCCCCGCGCCATTATGTGTGGGTAAGAGGGATTAGGATCGAGTTCTGGGATCCTTTATTTGTGCTCAAAATATTGGGCAGGACTCGACAGCGTGAAACCGGCTAGGTAGGTATTTTATCTGTTCAGAAATTCAATTGGATTCATCGTAAAATAAGTCACGAAATATTCAGGCATCGCTTCAAATTTTATGTGAATAAAGCTCGTGGGAGTCGATCGCGTCGAGACCTTTGAGGTGTTTCTTTGGTCTATTCCCACAAGGAAATACGCTAGCATAAAGTAACGCTGTGGTATAGCTTAATAAATAAATAAATAGCGTAAGAATAGAAATTTCGGCTACTTTCTCTTAGCGCATCCTTTGGGAGTTTGCGAAGACGTCCGTACGTGTAAAGGAAAACCGCTCTACTAACGAGGTCTGAGGATAGTCAGAAATCCAATCTGCCGGGGACAAAAGGGAAAATCCTGCGGAATCACGTATAAGCGCCAATTTAGTGGTTGATTGCCAATCGAAAAAACTGCCCCGCGTTAAATTTTATGAGACACATCCATCTGCCGCTCGTAAAATTTGATATAATTACCACGCTTGTTTGATTGCCACGGTCTTTGACGGAGGGTTTCTGCGTTGTTCAATTGTTTTAATATCTATCCCTTTGATGACAGCCCACGCTTTGTATTAAATAATCTTGTTTCTTTCGTTATTATTTACCTACGTAGCCTAGTACATTTTTTTTTAATTTATACTTAGAATCTACTTGGAATAGTTCGACATAATAACATTGCGTGGGTTGATACATTGCCTTTACTTCGTAACTAGAAACACAATTTTAACGTTATTGATATTATAATTTAGAACAAAAAGTATCGTCTTGGATTTTCTTTCATCTAATTATTTTATAAGAATCTTAAATTTAAAAAATCTCATCATCGAGACGTAAATAATTACAATTACTGTACAAGATGATCCCAATTACGAGTAGGTATATCATTTGAAGACCTAATTACGAAATCTACGTCAAAACATTTTTCTTACATATTGGTAAAAACTGAGTAAACAGTCTGTTCAAAATGGTCAATCATTACTTTTCAAAAGAGGCTAAATTAAACTGATTGAATATAGCAAATTAGCTATAACCATCTATAACTAAATTAATATCTCGTAACCGTTGACATTGCTTGCTCTCTACCAATAGAGTTCTAACACTGATCGATGGTGCGATCAATCAATCTTATATTAGTCTAGCCGAATGCTCTTGTAATCAATTAACCTATCATGTATTCGGATAGAACATAAACAGTGCTATTATACGACCGAAATTAAAACAGGAATTGAATGTATCGCTATCATTATTACACAGAATTTACGATTTATCTATTTGACATGAGTTTTAAAGTGATCGTGACGCTAGAGAATATTGAGTGCTCACCAGTGGCGTGGAGATAACATTTCCATCAAGCAACCCTATAAGTCAGAAAAGCGCGAGTTAGGTATGTGGATGTGGACGTGGACCCTGTATGTATACTAGAGTTGCAATACGTGGACCCTGTATGTATACTAGAGTTCACTAAAAGTAAAATGTTTAACTCAAAGTATACTTATACTTTACTTCACACCGATTGACCTAGTCCCAAACTAAGCAAAGCTTTTACTATGGATACTAGGCAATGGATAAATACATACTAAAATACATAATGGACATCCAAGACCTGATATAAAACGTTCATATTATTCATACAAATATCTGCCCAGGCCGGGAATCGAACCCGGAACCTCAACCTTCGTAGTCAGGTTCTCTAACCACTTAGCCATCCGGTCATCAAATAACTAAGTTAAAAACAGATAAATGTAAAAAAAGTAAACCACAATAAATAGTAACGCAGTGATAAATCATCGGCAAACCACAGCACAGCCGCAAAAGCCAACGCTACTAGGGTATCACCTAAAACCAACGGTGCTTGAATAATTTACAAGTAATGCCACAGAAAACATATTTATCGTAAGCTCACAGGCAATTTTATTACGGAATCGGTTAATAGTTCGTGTTATTTTGGAGGGCGTCCAACTCGATCGATCCGAGCCTGAACACTTATCGTGAGATGTGTCACGTAAAGCGTGCCCCAGCAAGATAAACTTTTGCCAATAGATATATAATTTATTTTGAAAGAAATGAAAGAGATTACTTTTTTTGCCAGACACAGTACAAACATTGCCCGAACACAAGATGCTTGCATATACTTCAACAGCTTCAACTCATCTCCGTGCGCAGCTTTATATGTGATTGCTTATAAGACTTAGAATACTACCACCACTGATAATAAACGAGAAGCGAGTAGAAGTAATAATAATAATAATAAGATATTTATTCAATAGTTTGCTTACAATTTCTACATACATACATAACAAATAATAAGTAGGTACAATCAAACTATCAAAAGGGAAAGCGACTCGGCTTATGCCTGCGCCTTGCAGAACAAAGTCCTTTGGCTAACAGACACAGAAACTAGATACGATGATTCCAGCAACGAAATTATCACCTAGTAGTTCCAATATTTACGTCGTTGGGCTGTTTCTATCCAACTATCGGAAATGTAAGTACATAAATGCAAAATCAAACAAATTATTAAAGGAGATCTCTATGGCAATGTTCCGAAGATACCGGCAGCTTCCCTCTCTGCTATTACTCTTACCTACTCTCTTTCTTACTATTAGCTAATCTAATTCTAAATTGCAATT
Organism: Choristoneura rosaceana; assembly: GCA_037349165.1. Taxonomy (NCBI): domain Eukaryota; kingdom Metazoa; phylum Arthropoda; class Insecta; order Lepidoptera; family Tortricidae; genus Choristoneura; species Choristoneura rosaceana. The sequence goes on along the minus strand of JAZBNJ010000018.1, from coordinate 8,058,396 downwards.
TTACTCGTGTTAATTTATTAAAATCGTAAAAATGTTTAATTAAATTCGTAAAAAACACAAGTTTTAATTGTATCATCAGTCATTACTTACGCTAATCGAAAAGATCATCGTTAATGATAAACAGAACTCATCAGCATCTTGGTATCCCGGCTGTATAATTACAAGGCCGGTTGGCTTAATGAAGATTTATGCTTCAGCTTTACGAGTGTTGGAAACGGGTGATTTTACCATAGATTGAGGATATGCTGTAATAAATGCAATGTCAAAGGAAGAAGGGACTTTGCAGGTGGCAAGACTTTGTGCACCATCTTGCTCGCTAATCCTGACGTGAAGCAGCAGTGCTTGTTGTATTTCGGCGTGGAGAGTAAGACAGCCGGTGAAATTACAGGCACTTGAGTTATCCCATCTTAGGCCTCTAGGTTGGCAACGCATCTGCAATGTCCCTGGTGTTGCAGATGTTTATGGGCTCGTTTTCCATCTAGTCAAATAAAAAAAAGGGAGCGCTTTAGCAGGTTAACCCGTATTTTGAAGATGGGGTAACAATTCCAGCGTTTCGATTGCTCAGTCAACCACCAAAAACATCCCATGATTATAACCACGGCATAAGATCTTTGGTCGAACAAGTTTTAGCATCGCTAAATACTGACTTTATTTTCATAAAAAGTTCAAAAATGTACGATCCATTGACGACGGAATAGCTCAGTGTAGTTATTGACCTGGAATATGAACCTGAAAAAGTTAGTTCTGTCTAATGTTCGAATACCGATAGGTGTCTTACACATTACCATAAAATTAAATATTGCTTCAAGTAGGTACCTATAGGTTTTCTATATATGTATGGTTATTCGTTGTTTTGTACTCACAGTAAATACTCGTATACAATACAATACAATACAATATAAATATTCTTTATTGCTCACCATAAAGCAGTACAAAAAACTTATAATATAAACACTTAGATTCAGGGTAGACAATAGGCGGTCTTATCGCTTAAAAGCGACCTCTTCCAGACAACCGTTTGGGTACAAGAAATTATGTATATTACGTATATTATACGCGTATTACGTGTATTATTATATAAGCTTAGTTTAATTTGGGACTAGATCAATTGGTGCGAGTCATATTAACTTTATTTAGTGTAATATTTAGGTACTATGATACTAGTGCTGTCTAAATACTTATTCACTCGGCCAATTTTCTCAAGAGAATCGTTGAATAACCTCCGTATTTTCCTTACGAAATTGAGAGTAATTTCCCCGTAGAGCAATACCTATTTCGGAGGAAACAATAAAAATAGCTAACCGCCTGAATTAAAGCGGATATCAGACGTAAAGAAAACTTGAACCTCTCACGATGTAACTAGTTCACCTAGTTTCATAACGCGTTAAAACTTTATAGCCGTTCTTGGTCGTAAAACATCTTCTAACTAATCTTTGCACTAAAAAGCCGTGATGTTGACGTGGTTTGACCTTTAACCTCTTAAGCTGAGGACCGTGGGTTCCAGCCCGGGCTCTCAGTTTTTCGGAATGCACATGTGAAATTACACCTGCAAATCACTTCAATGGTACGTCGTGTATGAAGTTTCCAATCAATACTGAGCCAACATAAGAACTACAGACCAATCCCTCCTTAGTGTCTTAATTTTTATTATACTTTTAACCCTTTATAAGGCAGAGGTAATTTAGCGACCACATGCATTGATTTAGAAATTCAACCTTATTGTTTTAGTAATAAGTTACAATATTCATTGTAATTATTGAAAATACTACTAGCTTTAAAAATATCCTTTGCCGGATATGTATTCGATAGCTGCTTTTGATTCTGTGGTAGTATGCTTCAATAAATGGGGCCTTATAAAGGGTTAAGTTTATTCGAAGATGCAATTTAAAGCAAAATGCTTGATTTTTGTAGCGTAACAGGTGACGTCAGTTGTGTTCTATGATGGCAATATTTAATTTGTATGAAAAAAGGAAAATTCAGAGACTCAATTATTTTATTTCTAAAAGTCGCTGAACTAATGTTGTTCAGATTGACGAAGTCGATCTATGTTTTAATTTTTTGCTCGGATTACAGGCCACATCCGGTAAATCGAAGCTGCTAAGATTAAATCCAGCACTTCTTTTTCTGTCACATTTCTTAGGAGTGTAGTTCTATGAATGTGTTTACTAATGGTAGGTTCTACGTTAGTGCATGCTTAGTGTCTATTGCAGAGCTTCTCAAACTGTGCGTCACTGGGGCATCGCGGCACTGTCCTAGGGGCGCCGCGTGTCGATCTCTTTTTTATTTTTATGCTTGTTTTTATCTCGTTCTTATTTTAACATTAAAAAAATACAACCGAAAAGATAACTTCCTCCTTTTTGAAGTCGGTTAATTTTTTTTACACATACATACATACATAAAATCACGCCTCTTTCCCAACGGGGTAGGCAGAGACTACATCCTTCCACTCGCTACGATTCCGGCATACAACTCTCGCTTCCTCTATTATCAAAAAAAAAATGTCCAAATAGTGTTTTTCCGATAACCTGTTACTAGGCTAGTAGGTACTAAAATTGGTAAGTACTTTTGAGGGCTGGGCTGAGGGGCGTCGTAAAAAAATACAAAGTCCCAAGTACAGTAAAGTACAAATAAGTTTGGGAAGCCCTGGTCTATTATGTACCGATTAATATTTACACAGAATAAGGAATAGATTTTAGTTCCAAATTTAAATTCACTTCCTGTTCCTTCCTGTACGTCAAAGACCATACTCGTTGAGCGCGAATGGAAAAACTTTTTTTGTATTTCAGAAGATTGGTGGCAAAGTCAAATTGTTAAGGAAAATCTTCGAGATGTCTGGCATTGTTGATTAAATTCAAGTGGTTTCGAAGACGCTTGCAATGTTTTATGCGAATTATTATTAAACGTCATTTAAATATGTACGGAGGTACTTTCATAATAGTATTTGTTGGTTTTTTTTTAATACGAAACAAAAATAATATCATAGGACACCTTGACACCAATTGACTTAGTCCCAAAGGAAGCAAAACTGTGTTATGAGTACCTACTGGGCAATGGACAAAGATACTTAAATACAAATTACACGTGTAGTTTTTACATTCATGCTAAGTTCATACTACAAGTAGGTACTTAAGTGCATACCATATTCATACCGAATTTCAAATCAATCAATCTAATTCTTTTTTTGTTTAAAATCTAAATAATTTGATTTAAAAAACTTTTTCAATTAAATTAGGGTTTTTAATATTGATGCATTATGCCTATAATAGAAAAAAAATCTAAAAGAAGCAACACTGAAAAATATAAATAATTTATACAAACATTACCTTACAGTGCTTTCATTCCAGCATGGTGCGGCTGACACTTGATTCAACTCGAAAAAAGTTGCTGTCTAAATATAGGCAAGAATATTTCAGTTTTAGTCTGAATATGACTGGCGTAAAATATTGGATTATAAAAAAGTACCTGTACTATACGAAATATCAGATTTTTATAATCAATTACTTAAATTCAAAGCACAATTAAGTAAAGAAACGTAATATGCGTGTAACGTAACGTTTAGTGATGGAACCTAATGGATCTTAAGTTATATCGGTCGGTACTTATTAATTGGCAAGTAACGAATGTTCGTGCAAACTCTGTTTGGCCTTACCTAAGTAGCAAATAGTATTCCAATCTAGAATTTCATTAATATTCGTCTCAAAATTAGCGTACTCGTAATAATCGGATTAGTGATGACATTAATTAGTGATTAAGATTTATAATTATTAGTTTTCTCGACTCCTTCTCTCTGAAAAATGGCTTTCTGTCCTTATTAATAGGACAATTTCGCCAGTGTCAAAGTACTCTCTTTGAGAGGGACGTTGTTCGGTGATTGTAGTTTTTGCAACTTGATAGTAAAATTCCAGAAACCACATGGAGACAACTTGCGCATTAAAAAATGTCACACGAGAGCAATATAGAATTTTGTGATCACTGTTCACTGTTAAGGTTAATCGCCGCATAAAACACTATCAAAATTATAGGTACTTCAACTAGCCAAAAAAACAGAAATAGCAAAACTAGATATTATCTACATCCGCCATGTTCGACTTAAATTTCGACATTTTGACTCTCTAGTCATGTGATATTGACAGCTGTCACCCGCACCATGCTACAACAATGAAAGTACTGTAATAAAACTGCGCCAAGGTCACGATTTCAGAGAAGAAAAAAAAACACTTTCCGATCCTGTTTTTACTTATAAATAAAACGATAGAATACAGAGAACCCCAAAAAATAAGATTCAGGTATGATTTACGACATTAATAAAGCTGATATATCACACAACAGGCGCGGTAAACAGATTTAATATAAAATATTGGAACGCCTAAGAAAGGAAACAATTCTGATTGACAATCTAAATGAAGCATAAAATTGTTACGCGTGTAATTTTTTTTAAGGCGAAAAATTCGAGAGTCTATGACCGGGAACTGACAAGCTGTCAGTCAATACTTTTAAATGAGTTTTGATAATTTTGACGCGACATTTTTTTACTCATCATCATCATCATCCCACTGCTGGGCACAGGCTCCTCTCTCTCAGAATAAGAGGACTTGGGCCTTAGTTCTCACACAGGGCCCAGTACGGTTGGGAACTTCAAACACAAATTATTTATTTGTAAAAGAGAGCAAAAGAGGAGAGGACTTTGCCCAGCAACACAAAAATAGGCAAGCTAAAAAAAAATTAAAAAAAGTTTCTACAAAACCGTGTTTAGACTTACAAGAAAAACCGTGCAAGTTGCATTACTTTACGAGGTCGTAATGCGAACTACCTAGTTCGAAGTGGTCAATGGAGTGCCGCAAGTTAACGCAACTTGCACGATTTTTCTTGCAATTTAAACTGAGCTTCAAGCCGAGTTTAGACTTGCAAGAAAAATCATGCAAGTTGCATTACATTGCGGTTCTCGATTGAACACTACAAACTCGTTGGCTTTTCGGCCTCGCAATGTAATACAACTTGCACGATTTTTTTTTTAAATTCTAGACTTGCCTTAAGATTTCATGGTAAATAAAATGCTTAAATGCTCTCCGTATGAGCCTCAAGTTACTCAAGAACTATTGTGTGTGCGGGTCAATGGGCCTAGTAAAAAGTAAACAAATAAAAACTCGAAGAAATCTGCTATTTACGACCCTGTCCTGAATGGGAGCTATTTAATTTTATGGCGACATTTCTTTTATACGTATTATAGAGTTTAACTGAAGTCTTTACGATTTACTTTCCGAATGGATCACTTCTTCAGATTGATTTACGCGTAACACTATTTATTAGTGGATGAATGGCAGACGGACTGACGACACAACTGTCATAAACTCATAATAACTGTTCGCTACGCAAACACGGGTTTCTTTTCCGATCAATAAAACACTACTTATATGTTTTATCTAAAGCCCAGTTTAGACTTACCTACAAGATAAATAGAGCAAGTTGTATCACACTGCAAGGCCGCAAAGCGAACAAGTTTGAAGTAGACAATCGAATGCCGCTCGAATGTAACTTGCACCATTTTTCTTGCAAGTCTAAACTGGGGTTTATACTTTGCGTAATTTAACTACAGTTCATAAGCAACAAAAACATTGTGCCAAAATGCAATCTGGTGATTTGATGTTTTAATTCGAACTCGTTTTAGACTTTGGAAATAGAAGAATATGTACAGTCGAGGGCTTATTTTACCTGTAATAAATATTTGTATAGCATCAAATATATTTATTACTAGCATTCGCCCGCGGCTCCGCCCGCGTGGTATACGGTTATCGCGCGCTGTTCCCTCGGGAACTATGCATTTTTCCGGGATAAAAAGTAGGATATGTCACTCTCGGGCCCATATCTCTATGCCAAAAATCACGTCGATACGTCGCTCCGTTACGGCGTAAAAGACGGACAAACACGCAAACATACAACCACACTTTCGCATTTATAATATTAGTATGGATACATCGACCTTATGGCTAGGTGTATCATGATATCATGCGCTAGCGTGGCGCTTACTACTTAATGGTTATCTTTTGACATCTCGTGGTCTCGCTGTGTAGGTATTATACAATCGCTCACCACACCGTCGGTGATCGGTTTCAAACGCTCATGAGATACAATCTTGCTCGCATCATCTAAAGCCGAGTTTAAACTAGCAAGAAAAATCGTGCAAGTTGCAATACATTACGAGGCCGTAAAACCAACGAGTTTGAAGTCAATCGAGAGCCGCAATGTATTGCAACTTGCACGATTTTTTTGCTAATCTAAACCCGGCTTTACGTTAATGCTTCTAGGTTTTTGTTCTAGTGAATACGTAAGACCCGTGATGGTCTAGTTATTTGACCTATGGCCTCTCAAGCAGAGGAGCGTGGGTTCAAATCCAGTGTTGCACCTCTGAGATTTTCGAAATTCATCTGCATAACATTTGCAACGTACCGTAACCTTGACGGTAAAGAAAAACATCGTGAGAAAATCTGCACAAGCCTGCGAAGCAATTCAATGTTGTTGTTTTTTTTTATTCGACTGGAAGGCAAACGAGCAAGTGGGTCTCCTGGTGGTAAGAGATCACCACCGCCCATAAGCATCTGCAACACCAGGGGTGAAATTCCCAATCCGCACAAGGCCCGCGTGGGAATTTTGACTCAAGCCCTCTCTGTGCCCAGCAGTGGGACGTATAGATGCAGGGATGGAATACCTAAGTAGCTGAAGGAAAACTGTAAAGGACTAAAGATCGTTCACAATCTTGTTAATCAAATCATTACCTTCCGAGATGTAAGAGGCAATGGTAATTGAATATTTAAATTTAATTTCATTGACAGATAGAAACTCGAAGTTCAATAACCTTCGTTGTCCAGCCTTGACTATGAGCATCTGGCGACGCGGGGAATGTTTTAATATTCATTGCGTTTCCTGTACCTAACTATTGTGCGTCCAGAGTCTCGACTGCGCAATGGAGAGACATAGCAAGTGGCCCGCTTCCGGTCGCACCAAGTTGTGCGCAGCCTGTTTAAGTCATAATTACATCTCCTTTCATTATACGCTTGTATTTAATAAAGCGTCGAAATAAAAATTAAAATAAACCTTTTTTTTTTTTTTTTAAAGACCTGTTCAAAAGTTTGATTTAACCCTTAATAAGGTAGAGGCGAAGGCGACCACTTGAATTGAGTTGGAAACTCATCATATCAGGCATCGGACGTCCACTGTTGGACATAGGATTCCCCTACAGACCTCCAGTTGCCTCGGTTGGAAGCGGTTTGCATCCACCCAGAACCCGCGACTTCATCCAGGTCATCCGTCTATCTCGATGGTAAACGTCCTACGCTGCGCTTGCCGATCTCCACTCGAGAACCTTTCGGCCCCAATGACCATCTGTTCTCCGTGCTATATGGCCTGCTTATTGCCACTTCAACGAGCTAATTCGCTTGGCTATATTGGAGTTGGAAACTGAACCTTATTCATTTCGTGATACGTCACAATTTCCAATGTAATTATTAAAAAAAAAATACGACTAGCTTTAAAAATATTCCGTGTCAGGTATGAAGGTACTCGATAGCTGCTTTTGATTCTGTGGTAGTATGCTCCAATAAATGGGGCCTAATTAACGGTTAAGGGGTAGAGTATTAAAGATTAATCTACGAAATAAAATAAGTCAAGTAAGTTTGCAGGTGGTAGGACCATGTGCAAGGTCTACCCGGATTGCTACCACCATCTTGCTCGCTAATCCTGCCGTGAAGCAGCAGTGCTTGCGCTGTTGTGTTTCGGCGTGGAGAGTAAGATAGCCGGTGAAATTACTGGCACTTGAGGTATTCCATCTTAGACCTCTAGGTTGGCAACTCATCTGCAATAACCCTGGTGTTGCAGATGTTTATGGGCGGTGGTGATCTCTTACCACCAGGAGACCCACTTGCTCGTTTGCCTTCCAGTCGAATAAAAAAAAATCGAACCCGGTTCTTCATCGATCGATAACGCATGCGTATGGAAAACCATATTCACAAGTGCTAAGACTGAACTAAAATTCTCTTTAAATTTGTAAACTAATAAAATAATTAGGGGCTGTTTTACCATCCATTGATTAGTGTCAACTGACGGTTAAATGTGATGCTGTCTCTATTTGTTTTGTTCGAATAGACGTAGACGGCATCACATTTAACCGTCAGTTAACACTAATCAATGGATGATGAAAGAGCCCCTTAGTTATATTAGATACGAGTACCCAAAAATAGCGAAAATCGCGTAACTGCGGTAACCACTAATCGCGTGCCGTTATCTGAATATCTACCAAAATTGCAAAATACCAGTCTGCAGTGAATTCGCCGAATACCTTACTTCCCGGCGGAATTTTAAGGAAATCTAAAAGTGAAACTGATTTTGCTGTAGGAATTTCAGCTCGTTTTTGGATTGACTAGATCAATGGGGCTGATTGGTGGTAAAGACCCTAAACCAGCAAAGGAATTGTGAGCAAGCTGTAGGCTTCGGGTGCTTTTTAAATATTAAATGATATTGTAACGGATAACTTACGTCTTAAATCGAGTTTAGTTCGATATGTTTCGGGCAATTTGGTAGGCCTTCTTCAAAGGAGCAACTCGGCGGCTGCCGCACGCGCACTAAAATAAAAGGACCGAAAATTTTAAATTAACCTAAACAATACATCAAAAATTAATAAGTAAATACCTATATATGAGTACACACTAATTCAAAACAATAAATAAACTAATACATATTAATATCAATAGACTACATATATAAACTATAAAATATGTAAATAAACATACCTACGCATACAGAAAAAAAAAAGTTCTTACGTTTTTCATCTCCCGTAATTCTGCCGTTATCTCCGAAAATAGATCATAGCTACGAGTAGGTATGTTTTACCTAATCAAAAATAAAAAGATTTAAATATACGTATTAGTTGAAAAAAATATTAGTTGGTTTTAGGTAACCTAACCTATCCTAACACTTATTTAATTTATTATTTTTATATTTCTCTACTTTTGCTCTCTAACTGTAATTACGATAATTTTATTGTAATCTACATTTCAGCAACAATCAAATCCCGCTTAACTTCAATTTATATTAATAAAACAGCATTATTACATTGTATGGGAAGGTATGGGATAGGAAAACATAAGGGGGTGATCTGAGTATCCTCAATATCTTCTAGCCCCGTAAACGTTAGTAAGGACATGAAAAATTCCATGTCAATCACTGAGAGGCCCGAGGGATACTCCGTAGCAAATTACAGTAGGTTCGGTTTTCTTTTTTCGTATGATTTATGTTTTCGTGCAAGTATACAAAATTTATTACAGGAAGCTACTTTTTAACCGACTTCAAAAAAAGGAGGAGGTTATCAATTCGGTTGTATGTTTTTTTTTTTTTTTTTTTTTTTATTTTTTTTTATGTTTGTTACCTCAGAACTCCGTCATTTATGAACAGATTTGAAAAATTTTTTTTGCGTTCGTCCAGGAATGCTTTCAATTAGGTCCCATAAGCACCAAATCAGGATCTGATGATTGGATCCTAAGGAAATCGAGGGAACTCTTCAAATGTTGTAGGGACACCTATGGTAATTTTGATATATTTAGTAGTAACTTGTGCATTTGCTCTTGAAAATCATCATTTGGTAAAGTGGAAATGATGATGAAGACCACAGTTGACCATCGGAGTTATTACTCAATAACAAGTATTTCATGGGTTGAATTTCAATTGCTTTAACACAGTTGCTAAGCAATTTATGCTCCTCGGAACACATATGGTGAAATGGAATGGGTGGTGAAGCACCAGGACTCCTCAATAATGAACATCTCTGCACCGGAAATAGCAATTTTTCGTAAAAGGTGATGAGCAGTTGACATTAAACTATTGTATCTTAGATGTTTTACACTAAAAAGAGTGAAAAAAAAAAATTTATAACAAAAAATAGAACCGACTACAAAAAACCATGAAAATAATTTTCTACCAGTCTGAAGTCGGTGCCTCAGGACGAGCCAGCAGGAGTGGACCTATAATCGTCTACCTCACCTACAACTATACGAGTAAATGGCTTCAATCACTCCTGCTGGCTTGTGCTGAGGCACCGACTTCAGACTGGTAGAAAATTATTTTCATGGTTTTTTGTAGTCGGTTCTATTTTTTGTTATAAATTTTTTATTAAGATTGGTTTTTTGGAATCTTTTTGTATTTTTTATTTTAATTCCAAATTTTTACTTTTACAGTCACCCCGTGAAACCTAAATTGAAAATATAAACTGAAATATACTACTACTTACTTTTATTATTATATGTTACCCCGACCACTGTTCAAAAACCGAACACTGTACGAAAAAAAAGTTGAGTTTTTAATTTTTAAATTAGACTAATGCTATTTAAAAGAGAGCTTCTGACACAGGCGCTACTATCATGAGATCCGTTTGAAAAGTTTGACATTCGGGTCTGTTTTTGATTGGTTGGATAGCTAAATGAGCCAATCGCCAGCAAGCTTGTAACGTCAAATGTACCTAACGATACTAACGCCACCTAGCTATATTTCGCTAGTCCAGAAACCATGTTTGAAAGGGATCATAAGTGACACATATTCACTGCCACCGACACATATATGCGTTTTTGGAACTTCCCCCAGTGCCGCTGCCATAACTATTCATACATTTTGTCGGTGGCACCTGTGGTCAGTCAAGTCAAGTCAGGTGGTAATGAATGCATTAAACAGACCAAAGAAGGACTTTAAAAAGAACGATTAGACATTGACAAATGATTTTATGAATTAAGAGACATACGGGCAATTACATGGTGAATAAAAGATACATTTTATTTATTTTTTACTTTCGCTATTTTTATTAAGGTGTTACATGCACGCTTGAGCTTTGTCACAATTTTTATACCTACCTATTGCAAAAGTTTTATACTCGTATGCAATGGCCGTGGTCTTGAGTAGATTCAGGTGTTCATAACAAACCCAAAACTTTTAATTATTTCTCCATCCAATTTCAAATGGATAATAAAATATAAACAATTTTCACCAAAGGATTATGTTTAGACAACACACAGGCCCGTATCAATAAACTGAACTCAAATCCAGGGACTGTACTACAAAGTGTAAAATTCTAACTTCGTATCTAGTAGGGTTGCCATACGTCCCGATACGCCGGGACATGTCCCAGTTTAAAGTATGGTGTTCTGGAACCCGGTCGACAAGCAACAGCGGAAAAAACAACAACATAAGATGTTTTAAGAACAAAGATTTTTCGACCACTACCGGATGGAATTTAAACCCACACCTCCTGTGGCTTTACGTGCTACTAGTGTCATACCAAATAAACCACTAGTAATCCATCTAACCTGCTGAAAATCTTAATCACCTAAGCTGTGTATGCTAATGTAGTGGCGTGTTGGAAAAAATTTGACAAACGTCCATATGAAACAGTTGAAAACGAATCATCTGGGAAAAATATGTTCGGTGAAAAATTAGAGAACCCACGAGACTTTCCACTCTTCTCGTGATCTTCGAGGTCATTTTAGAAATATATTAATGCCATGATTAAGTCCACACATCTGGTATTAATTATAAATGAAAATCGCCAAAATCTAAAACATTAATTTGAGTATTGCCACTAGCATCGGCTAAGTTGGGATCATTACGTGGCAATTGTCTTTTTTTCCGTTTTTCTCTTTTTAGAAGAAACCATAAATATCAAGAATAAACGTTTTTCTTTCTTTATTATTTTTTTTATTGATTTACGTTTTCTAATATAGCCAAATTCGAAAAAATATATCGCAAAAAGCCATCAAAAATCATCTACGTAACTGCGAAAACGTTCAACCGTGCCCCACTGAGCTTGCTCTATTGTGCCGAACCAGTACGAGCCGAATTCCTCCCATTGTTAGCAATGATCCCAGCGGGTCAGGCATTTCATACAAATTGTGCGGAATTTCCTCGGAACTAAGTAGATAAGCCATGTCAAAGTGACTTGGTATATTTATGGTTCATTCGTTCATGTCTGGTGCAGTGGATACAGGCGAGTTCATAAATGTATTTAGATTCCCATGACGCCGAAAATATGTACGCTAGTTTTAGCCAAAGTTAATAAGATTAGTGTATTTGATAACTGCACTGGCACTCGCTGTACCTACCTACTTAATATAGCAAGATATTGTTTAAATTAACTTAAAGTTTCGATCGTATTGTCACGAGTAGATTGTAATATTTTATCACGTTTAATACCTTTAACCCTATGGTTGGTGTTAATAATATATTTGACTCGATAGCTATAATATGTATGTCTTCGTCTGTACGTAAAAAACGAGCATGAGCATGACCAGATAACGTCAGTATACCTCTATGATCGAAAGTTTAAAACTAATGGTTTTTTCGATTTTTGTAAAAATGCTTTATAGTCTGTGATTCACGTGCAAAGTTGTCAAAATTTTTTTGTCGAATTTTGAGCTCCTGTAATTCTGATATTACACATTTATATGAAAATCTGAAAAACCACAGGCGTAGATAATTATGTCTAATCCATACTTACAAAATTTCATCTACTTCAGTTGCCTAGTTTACAAATGAGACCAGAACTACGTTTGTATGGAGAATGAAACGGAGAGACTTTTCTTAAGGAGTGCGTTAATGTAATGTCGAGTACAATAAAATTATGGTATTTTATTTGATTATTCATAATTTTTATACGAATATTTTTTTGACTTAAACTTAACAAAGCTTAGCGAAGCTGATAACATTTTCTACACCGCTTGTCTAAACGTTCACCATTTCGGCTCGCTTTGTTCTATTCCCTTCAGAGATCCCAATTTCATCTCGACCGCAACAACTTAAATCCAATAGGTAAACAGATTCAAAATCGTTGTCCAGATAAGCTCTAAAATTCTAAAATGCTATTTCAGCGCCCGCCTTATCATTTAAGTCAGACCCTTATTGTAATTAAAACAAACTGTGACAATGTTGCGAGTGTAAACCGTAGCATAAACACCCTAGAGTGTAGAATCGATGGGCTGTTGAAAAAATAAACAGGGGGATACCCTTGTTGACTGAGCATTACACCGATTTTATCAATATTTGGGAGGCACTTGGAGCTTTAATGACAATGTTTATACGTTTGTCGACACCTCTAACTGTTTGTGTGTGTGTGCGTAAACACACTAATGTGGCTTCGGGTGGGAATTTTCGTTTGAAATAACTTGCGCTGCATGCATGAGTAGGCAATATCTTAAGGCGGCATATCGGGAACAATGCAAGTTTTTATTTTATACTCCGTGAAAAAACCTTATGAAAACTATATTTTAAAAGAAGCAGTTAAAATCGAAATAGCCTTGATTTTTTTAGAAATTAACGATGAACGTAGAATTATAACTAACGTCCATTGCAGGACAATAATACACAACATGCGGTATTACGGCGGCGATAATCTAAAGAAAAACGTACCTCACGAAGCAGCAATAACAACTACAACACATCACGTCGTGTGCTGTTGTAGCTTTAAAAACTTTATAGCTAACTTTAAGCTATAACTTGAAGCAGTATTACTTGCTAAACTTATCCGATCGGTTCCCAATAGACTCACTATACACAGTGCACTGACAGTGTACGAGAATGACCTATGATCTCAGATTAAAAGTCGATTTTCGAAGATCTTTATTAAAATTTCAAAATCTTTTACTCTCACGTAGTGTACACAGCTGTTAAGTATAATGTGAACCCTGCAAGGGCACATTATTATAAAACCACTTTAATATGAACGTTCAAAAATCAATCTTACAATTGTGTAGTTTTTTTGGTTTTCAAGGTAACATGCCATTGTCATGAAACAAAAGGCGTAAACTGCCATCTACCGGTGGGTAGAAAAATCGATTTCTCCTAGCGAGTCAATTTTGTTTTTTTTTTAACTAAATCGAGAACAACTCCTTATTGTCTAATATGGTAGTTTTTTGGTTAAAAAAATATTATTCTAATTAGTCCGTCTGTCAAATTATCAGAAAATATTGAACACGTATTTTTTTTTGTCAATCAAACAAAGAAATACACAGACGAAGCGTATCAAAGATTGGGCGCATGGAACTTTTACTGGCTATACCTTCATTATTTTTTGTTTAATTGCCAAAAGAAAAAACATCCAATATTTTCTGATACTGTATGACAAACTAAATAACATTTTTAGGATACTGCCTATTGTCGTACTTGCTCACAAAATTTCAGAAGAATCGGTTGAAAAATTCGACCTGTAGAGAACAGCCGAAAATCCATCAGACAGATATACAAAAGCTTTTGATCAAGCTGAAACGGAGACGCTTTGTTCGGTCTCTCGCTCGCTCAATTAGACGCCTGATTAGAGATGATATCAACGTAAGTTTCAATGGCGCAATATATTGACCACTTACGTTAGAGTTCACCGATTGCCCAGCGACCGCGAATGGGTCGTCAATGAGTTGACACTTATTACACATAAAGGGCACGAAGTGATCTGGGGGCTACTACGAAATTCCAAAATCGACCTTAATAGCATCCAACTCACTCTCATATTAAATAATTAGCGTCAGCGGGACGGCAAAATATGAAGTTCGATTTAGCACTTCGTAGTATAATATTATAACCCTTTGCTATTCGATGACTCGAAGTAAGAGTTCTTACACATAAACATCAAGCCCAGGCTTTCAAGTCCAGGGTGAATGAGCATTTACTAGGCAAGCGTGCTCCATCGTAGGCCTCATCCTCGCTTTCAAAACGTGGCCAAACGCAAGCTTATATTGTATATAAAAAAAAACATGTTATGTAATATAGGTCGTGCTGAGACTTCATTTCACGCCACGATCTCGCATCGATTTGAATTTAACGCTTTTTATTTATGGCACTAGATAATTGCTTTTTGCATTTTATTATTATTATTATTATATAAATTATCAGGCAGGCAGTTGCAAGCAACTGATAGGTGCCTGTATCTAGCTGTTCCTTGGTCAAGTATTCTTAGTATTGTTAATGTGTTGGTCTAGTCGGTTCTTAAATTGGTTAACATTCAGTGAAAATTAAAATAACAAAAAAGTGGTTGTATTGTGCCTGCGCAAACGAAGTCCCTGGCAATAAAACGCTTTGATGTGCGTAAGTTTATCGACATTGAAGCGAAGTGTCTACGACTTCACCCGAAGAGTAGACATATTCGGCTACATTTGGCGACAAAGAGAATAATCGCGTTACCACAACGTGTGTGACTGTACCATTCTAGCGTACTGTGTAATATGCCAATAGTAACATGCAAGACTATATCGTAACTCGAACTCACCGTATTTGAAATGACAAGTTTGCGTAACTACCTTACGATTGATTAGTTAGTCTGTTTGTGTTCGCCGCTGCATTTGTATTCTGTTTCAATATACCTCAATAAAGTTACTTATGTTCTGAACGTTCTAAACTTTAACTGTGACAGAAGATTGAATTACCAAGTCAAGACAAAGGCAAAAGATGGCTTGGGCTACACAGTTTAGCCTTAAGCCGCATTCACATATTCACATTTATTCTCTCTCTCTCTCTCTCTCCGATAACCAATACCATTCCAATGGCAGGAGTTATTAATAAAAAAAGCTCTTTCTTATTTTTCTACCCGGACGAAGCTGCGACAAGCTTGTGCTTTATAAAGACTTGGTTGGAGTATTTATGGAGAATTAACTGTTTTCCGCGACTTAGTTTGCGTAATAGAGCAAGAGCCCGGGCCGGCCAGACATACCTTTTATCATAAAAGCTGAAAGTTTGTCTATGTGTGCCTCTAGTACAGGTAAGAATGATCCCCACCCATGATACCTGGGTAGTGGTTCCTTTGGGAGGTATCAGGTAGCAAAGGTGTATAAAATTCCATCTTACTTTCGTTATTTTATAAAACTCAATTTTTTTATATTTCATTCGTAACAACATCAAAATTCACTTTACTCATTGCCAGACACTTAGTATGGTTCCAACCCCCTGCCAGACACCCCTAATAGAGCAAGAACCCGGGCCGGCCGGACATACCTTTTATCATAAAAGCTGAAAGTTTGTCTATGTGTGCCTCTAGTACAGGTAAGAATGATCCCCACCCATGATACCTGGGTAGTGGTTCCTTTGGGAGGTATCAGGTAGCAAATGTGTATAAAATTCCATCTTACTTTCGTTATTTTATAAAACTCATTTTTTTTATATTTCATTCGTAACAACATCAAAATTCACTTTACTCATTGCCAGACACTTAGTATGGTTCCAACCCCCTGCCAGACACCCCTAAACTATAATATTTTGTAATTCAATTTACGTTATATTATAACAGCTAAATTTAATATATGTTTTTTGGGGAACTATTAAACGATGTTTCCTTAGCAGCCAGACATTTTCGAGGGTTCTATCATCCTGCCAGACACATTGAATTGAGCAGAAGTTGCGATATTATAGTTTAGGGGTGTCTGGCAGGGGGTTGGAACCATACTAAGTGTCTGGCAATGAGTAAAGTGAATTTTGATGTTGTTACGAATGAAATATAAAAAAATTGATTTTTATAAAATAACGAAAGTAAGATGGAATTTTATACACCTTTGCTACCTGATACCTCCCAAAGGAACCACTACCCAGGTATCATGGGTGGGGATCATTCTTACCTGTACTAGAGGCACACATAGACAAACTTTCAGCTTTTATGATAAAAGGTATGTCTGGCCGGCCCGGGCTCTTGAACCATAAGGTTTGCGTAGAATTTGTTTATCGCTATCCAAGTCCAAAGTAAAAACTATTCTATGTCCTTCCCAGGGCCTCGCATTATTTCGACATGAAATTTCGTCTAAATCGATTGAGCGCTTTAAACGTGAAGATGTAATACATAGACAGACAGTTACTTTCGCATTTATAATAAGTCCTAGTAAAGAAGTAAAGATTGATTAATGATAGGGATTGGTTAGTTAAAAAGTATTAGAGCAAAGATTCGAGCGACCACAAGAGACATATTAAAATGCAAAGAGGAGCAATAAAAGGGTCATTAAGAGAGCATTGTTAGCCCACAGAGTAATAATTTATTCATTATTTGATCTTTTATAACCGTGAAACGAATGGATGTCAGGCGAAAATTAAGTAACTGAACCAGAGCTTCGTCATTCCTCAATATAATGGAGTACTTTTCGACCGCGAGACTTATTAGTGGTTCTATTCTCTTTGGCAATTGTCATTTGAAAATGTATCTCTACTCTGTGACTGCTGTTAGCATATGTGGGCTGTGTGCTGGCTCATGACATCCATACTAATATTATAAATGCGAAAGTGTGTTTGTCCGTCTTTCACGCCGTAACGGAGGGACGGATCGACATGATTTTTGGCATATAGAGATAGTTAATGGGCCCGAGAGTGACATAGGCTACTTTTTATCCCGGAAAAATGCACAGTTCCCGAGGAAACAGAATACCACGCGGGCAGAGCCGCGGGCAAAAGCTAGTAATATATAAATAAATAAATATTCTCAGTGGCACAAAATTTAGCCCACCCTTCATACAAAATTACCGATTCTGCATACATTTGAGGGCCAGATTTTTTGCCGCTGCTATTACACACAAGTCAGTAAAATCATTATTATGTATTATCCCACTAGTATTTTAAATGCGAAAGTTTGTTAGTCGTTTGTTTGTTGCTTTTTCACGTCTTAACAGCTGAATTAATTTACATAAAATTTTGTTATACAGATAATTTGAGTCCCGTGGAAGGACATAGGATAGTTTATATCCCGGAAATATGTATAAACGAATTCTACGCGGACGAAGTCGCAGGTAACAGCTAGGTAGGTATAATTTTTAAAGTGGATTGGCTGGAAATATGTCTGGCATAATTCGGTTATTAATACAAAGCAGTACCTAAACCTCAACACTTTAAAATCAAGTCAAAGTCAAAATCTCTTTATTCAATTAAGGCTATAACAAACACTTATGAATGTCAAAAAAAATCTACCACCGGTTCGGAAAAAACCTCTGTTGAGAAGAATCCGGCAAGAAACTCAACGAGGTATTTTTTTTAAGCACATTCGCAATATTCAGATATATCTATATGCATCACAAGTATTTAACACAACTTTATTTTTAACACACTTCAATAATTGAGTCTATGTCTCATGTTAGTTTTAATAGCAAGAAACCAATCAAATTGATAACCTCCTCCTTTTTAGAAATCGGTCAAAAATAGCTAGGTACTTATAAATTCTTATATTATTATTTATAAGTTCCGCCGCGGCACAAAGTGACTTCAAAAAGCATAAATTGAATTCGTAAGCTCCCTAAGCAGAGAAAGCTTCCGGATAACTACGTAACTCACACTTAATGTAAACTGCTTAAAACTTGAGCTTGCGAGCATTTTGCTGTGAGAGCTTAAATAAATGGTGCTCCATAAGGCGATTATAACTATTATGTCCAAGTTGTACGTCACAGGCGACGCAATCATCTAGGGGTTTAGTGAGGAACCACTGGAATTTTTCAATTTTTCCACCGTCACTGAAGCCGTGGTGGCCTAGTGGTTTGACCTATCGCCTCTCAAGCAGAGAGTCGTGGGTTCAAACCCCGGCTCGTACCTCTGAGTTTTTCGAAATTCATGTGCGGAATTACATTTGAAATTTATCTCGAGCTTTGCGGTGAAGGAAAACATCGTGAGGAAACCTGCACAACCTTAACACCTTAACACACCTTACACCTTACTGCTGCGAAGTAATTCAATGGTGCGTGTGAAGTTCCCAATCCGCACTGGGCCCGCGTGGGAACTATGGTCCAAGCTCTCTCTTTCTGAAAGGAGACCTGTGCCCAGCAGTGGGACGTATATAGGCTGGGATGATGATGATGATGATGACACAGTCACTGAGAAAAAGTGACCAATAATAGTCCAACCGACAGTTAGGTAGGTAACTTTCTTAAGTAGGTACAAAATTGTTGCTCTTAGACACGTGCTTATTTTTTTTTTCAGTCTAACAACAATTTATAGTGGCCGAAGTCACCATTAAATTTAAACGTCGAGGTAAATATTACTCTTGTGTTTTAGCGAGATAAGTCCCGTTTGTAGTATTTAGTTTATAATTATCTTCATAATTTCTAGTTTAATTTTCTACAGTAACAATACATGCCCAATATTTTGTGATCATCTAACGGACAGACTAAATCTGATTTTTTTAGATAAAGAAAGAAAAAAAGAAGAGGTTAAATGTTTATAAAGTACAGCCATTGACAAAAACTACAAAGTTTAAATTTTTTCCTTAAGACCGACTCACGCTTGATTGTACTTAGCGTTAATCAAAAAGCATTTCTGCAGCTTGTCTTAACGCTGTATCATTTTAATGTCTGTTTAGAAGTCTACGAATGCACATTAAACTTAAGTTATTGAAAAGTGCAAAGACAACTTGAATATATTTGCATAGCCTCGAGCATATTCAAGATGCCTTTAGGGACAGTCAACAACAGAAGAAAGAACGAATAGGTTGAAGAAAAATTACTTTTAAATATTAATTTCAACGGTATTCACTAATCTCTTTAGTTATTGTGTTTATTTTGTTTTGTTTGTATATATCACCCGCGACATACATAATTTGGATGCAATACCTCGTAGTTAGTATACACAAGTTTCGCCGTCCTTTTCTTCACAAAATTTCGGCAATATAGCGGAAATTGAGCTTTTACTACGCCTCGCCAGTGATACCAGTTTACATGCAGAAATCCTTTAGAACTATGTTGAAACTGGTTAAGTTCTGTCATAAATTATCCTTAAATTTATGTTTGTTGTTTATTATTGCTTTGATTATGTGATTCGGGCACTATTTTAGAAAGATTTCCAGTCTAATATTCACTAGACTGTTTTTTTTTTATTAATGAACAAAATTTAAAAACGTTAAGATACATATACAACAACGAGCTATCTAATGCTATTATCTTTTTTTTTAAGTAGCTTGTATAGTGTCCCACTGCTGGGCAAAAGCCTCCCCTCTTGACCTCCCCAACTCTCGTTCGCTATTATCTAAAGTACAATTCAATAGAATCTAACAATTTTCTACACATTTAACACACCCTAACGTGGGCACGCTTGATTATATATGTCCCTGTTGTTGCAATTATCATCTAAAAGGAATCAAAAAAGAATAAAAGTCACATCACAAAGCCTTAGGCAGCCCGGTGTTCATATTAGAAGGCTGGAAGTGTCTACAGGATTGTAAGATTCTATTGAATTGGAGTATAATGTAGTTATTATTACTGTAATGTTTTGTACATAATGTATTTGTATTGTTTTGCTTGTTTAACCGCGTTTAGCGGTAACTAGTTTTAGTCAGTTGATATAAGACTATATGCAAAACAATAGCTGATCCAATTCTTCGGCTATTTTTGGTGCTGACTGTACCAAGGAAGCCATTACTACGTTTTATTGCCGTCTCCTTTCATAATAACATGCGAAGAATACGCTTTTAAATTGCCCCGATGCTTTTTTTTATCTAAGATAATGTTTTTTTGCTTTTACGTTTATACTTCTGGCTTTCGTCGAATCGTATTTATTTTATTGGTTTCAGCAAACGTGCTTTTCGTTCAAAGATGGTTTTATGAATTAAAAGCTATTAAACGGTAAAGTATATAAGTAGATTTTATCATACTTATTTCTAAATGGTTAGAAAGATGTCAGTGTTACCATATTTTATGAAGAAGGGTGTTTTTAATTGAACGAGTTTAGCTGTGTTTTTGTCTGTAGCATCATAGCTCCCAAACGGATAACCCAATTGTGACACGTTTGGTTTTTAAATAAAGCTAGGTTAACTTAACTTACAATGGTTCCTGGTTCACAACAAGCCGGTGTACGTGTTTCTAGAATTTTATTAAGAGCTGATAAGTCAGGAAATTTAGAAAACATGTCAAAATCATAGACATAATTTAAAAAGTTATATGAAGCAAGATGCGTATAGGTATTATTCACATTACTAGCGATCCGCTCCGGATTAGCACGAGTGCAAATTTGAACAAAAAAAAAAGGAAATTAATAATGAAAGTTTATCTCAAAAACAGTAATTTCATTTCTTTTTCTCAAAAACTACACCCAGGCGCGTCACTATTCCATATTAATATTATAAATGCGAAAGTGTGTGTGTTTGTGTGTATGTTTGTCCGTCATTTACGTCGAAACGGAGCGACGAATCGACATGATATTTGGCCTTAAAAGATTTAAGGGTACATACTTACCTAAATCGAAAATACAAACTGAAATATAGATGCACAGAAAAACCAGAAAAATAAGACCAGCGCTGGGAATCGAACCCAGGTCCTCGGTATTCTGTGCCGCGTGCTATACCGCTACGCCACCTGCTGATGCTGTTCGAGCTGTGGCGAAGCCGATTGGCTAAAGATGTAACTCTTTTCCTCGTGATTGTCGGATTGACTTAAGCAGCGACACTAGCGATATACATACCTACTTACAGACACACAGACGATGGCGGGATGCGGCTTTCTTTTATTTTTTGTAAAATAATCATACGCACCTAATCCCCGACATTTTGGAATAGGCACTTCAAAGTATCCGGAGGCGCCAACCTTATCTTTAAAAAATACAGACATGGGAACATAGAACCTCCTCCTTTTTTTGAAATCAGTTAAATAGTTAAGAATTATTGGGACTACATTGTATAATTAAGTATATAAACTGCGGGTTCCTACGTAAAGTTTAGAATAACAAACGAATGTAACCCTTATTTATTCAGAAAATGTCTAGCACAATATCCCTCTTAATTAGGCGCAGACTACAATTTTATTTTTTTAGGACCGAGAGAGATCTATTACACGACAAATTAAGACCTTTGAGGACCTTTGTTTAATAGCCACGTCAAATTAGTGTTAAAACTCCTTTCGGTTAATTTTCGCCATCATGAAAACCGTCATAAACTTTTTGTCTAAATTTTTCCACCTCTTCCACCGCTCACTGACAATTTTTATGTGGCAGATAAATGTACCTAGTCGTCTCTATTTTATCCGATAAAACATCACACAACAACGACAAGACATCACAGATCTGTCAAATAAAATTTACCAATAAGCCGTGATACAGGGCGTTGATGTTCAAAATCTTGCCTATTTATGTGATATTCTAGACGTCTACATACTTAAGTTCATTCAAATCCGTCCAGTTGTCTTAGCGTGAAGAAGTAACAAACATACACATGCACACACATACAAGCTTTCGCATTTATGATATTAGTTAGTAAGATATAAGTAGGTACTAGGACTACACGATCTCAAAGGTTTTGTTACACCGTAGATATATATGTAGCTAGGTGTAGTTAAAGGAGTTACCATAGCTTGTTTTACAATGAACTTAAAAATGTCGTACTTAGCTAATTTATAACTTTTTTAATCCCAAATGGGGTAGGCAGAGCACACGAAACCGCTTCAGAGCCACTTTTAGCAATTTTAGGTTTAAAGTTTTACAAAAGCGGTACAATAGTGACAGGTTGCTAGCCTGTCGCCTACGGTATACCTTAACATATATCCTTTGTCGCCTCTTACGACATCCACGGAAGAAATGGAAAGGTGTAATTCAAACCCGACACCACACGGATGTGTGCTTACATTTTATTCGCAAAACCAAAATTGCGAGGATCAATCATATAAATTCTCATACACGATTGATCCCTTGACATTCTTGAGCAATGTTCCGAAACATAAAACATTTGGGATTCGCATTTTCCGTCACAATTGAATGTTTCCATTATTAAAGATCCTATTCTATACTTTTAGTTGGTGCTCTAAAACATTAAGACAATGAATGGGCTGCCATTCCCGCGACGTCAATTCTGCACAAAAGCCGACGTTTCAATTAAGTTTTATTTAACATGGGGTTACGGGTTCGATCCCATGGCCTTTGAGTTTACGAATCATTTGATAAAGAGATGTCTGCGAGGGTTGGCACGGGTCTATAGACGACGTTTAGTAGAGAATAACCCTTTCCGGTTGGTCGCACGTAAATATGCAGTTAGCCATTATAATTAAAAAAGTATTTTCGCTTTGAAATACACGTGACTGTAGCTCGCACATTTTGGTACAAGTATCTGTGCACGTGCACGTACGTCAATCTTCATACAAATATAACAGAAGCGTGTAGCTTGTTCCCACGATAATCTTTGCAAGATCCAAGAATTGGCATTGGTCTGAATAAAACAATGTTCAATTTTTTTTTCATAAAATAGGCGAATTTAAGACATATATTTGAAGGTTTTATGTTTTAGTTGGGTTTTAAATTTTTTGTCCTATTTATAACTTATCGCAATTACAACTAACCATAATTGCCATGGCATCAAAAACTACGTTTATCTTTGCCCAACACAATTATTTAAAAAAACGTAGTGTCATCTATCACCTGTCAGTGTTAGGATTAGGCGGTTTAGTTACATAACGTTTATTTACGATGAAGGTCAAACAAAGGCCTAACTTTATTTTGCAAATGTACACACGATCATTTAGTATTTTGTTTACTAAAATTTCATAAAATGTTTTAGTAAACCTATTCCTCGAAATGGTTTTTGAATTTCAGCGTGACTCATTTAAAAACAAAAGCAACACGACAAGCTGATTCTAGCAATTTAAGTAGGAATAAAATCTCGTGCTTAGCTTACTAATTGATTATGTATGAGGTTTTGGTATCTCGGAACTATATACATTAATAATATCGACCACATAATTAAATTAATATTAAAAGTTATTTTTAGGTTATTCAAATTGTTGATATAGGTATTTGTTGGTATATATAATTGTTGATGTAGGATATAATCTAAGAAATATAAGTTTACGTCCAGCTCTTGTAAAATCGAGAACATTTATGTTGTACACTTCTACCACAATAGATGTTATTACTGCGGCTTTATAGTTAATGTATGCGTACCGGATACATATTAGTAGTGATGGAGTCCATTATAATGTACAGTCAAGGTTGGAAATATACAGGCTAAGACGTCAAAAATATATATCTATAAGCCTTTATGCCACTAATCGTAAAGTCTATGTACATTGCGCGATTGCCTGTTTAAGTACATATCTCTAACCTTGCTTGATACATTTAATGTTAAGCCTTTTTTTCGAACGATTCCTGTACTTTAACACGAACTCTTCCCGATAACGTTTTTTTAGAGAAATCTTTTATTTTTATCATGCCCTCAAAACTCTACAATTTTAAATACAACGTTGTAGAAACTTCCATTTAAGGGAAGTCTGAATGAATATTAGATTCATCCATCACACGAAATAATGGACTAAGCCTGTTTGATATTAATCAACGATCGCTTGAAAATATATTTAAACCGATATTTTATTCAAGTCACCGGCAGCTGAGCATTTTGAAGAGTATCTTTGCTTAATTTTCAAGTAAAGTCAAACTATTTGAATGTTGTATTTACTTGATGTTTGAACGATAATCTATAAAGTCATTTGATTTTATCTTTTTGGGGTTCTTTGAATCCTTCAGAATAACACTTTGTATTTTACTAATAGCCTCTAATTATTTTAATTTCTCTATTTGTAAAATTTGGTGTCATTATTTTTTGTCACGTAAATGTTGCGGCATTTTTGTTTATAAAAGTGTCTTAAAGGTATGTGTTCAATTATAAATTCTTATTACTTACAAAATATAGATTAGTTTTTAAAAATTTACAACTACATTGTAGACCCTGAGAAAAATCAGATTTAGTTTAATACCATGTATTTTCAAAATAAGAATAGACTGCTTTAGGTATGTACATTTTGTTTTTACAAAGTTAAATTTTAATCAAAAACAGGGTTATTAATTAATTATTTACATGTTAATGTTAAGCTCAGTTGAAATTGTTTTCAAAATCAAAATGACGTCTTCTTTTACTAAATAATATTGTAACGGATAACTCACGTCTTAAATCGAGTTTAGCTCGACATGTTTCGGGCTATTTCGTAGCCCTTCTTATCCGGTACAATATTATTTAATATGAGTTAGTCTCACGGTAGTTTCATGTTCAAGGCGTCTTCTTTCAGTAAAATTATCTAATAATAATAATAAATCTTTATTGTTCAATAAAAACCTTAAACAAAATACAATTGAATCCCTGGAGACTGCGTTAGTTTTTACTGTATTGCAGGCCCCAGTGGTTTTGCCCGTACATAATGCTCAGCGCTAGGTTGTAATATTCAAGACACTTCCGTTTGTACGGGAATACGATTACACACAGTCTTTCAAACGAAGCCAATCCAACGTTCGCTTCGCAACGAAAAAATTTGCAACTCCAAAATCCTCAGCTCAAATCCGAAACAAAAATCCCCGATTTTACTCCCGAGACTTTAATCAGTCGCAGAGAAAGGAAACGAAGAGGGTTAATCTAACGCCTTCATTTGAACAACGGCTGTATTTTAAGAAAAATAGGTATCTCGACTTATTCTTGCTTCATTAAATTGATGGGCCCTAAATTTTTTACGACATTCCACCGCTCACTCTTATCTCTTTGTGTTAATCATTCGGGCCGGTGTTAATGTAAGTTGCGAGTAAAGCAATGTTTTAGGACGTGCCGTTAAAAGAAAGAATACTAAATTTTAAGGTCAATTACCTAGTAAATGATATTGACCGGATTACTCACGTCTTAAATCGAGTTTAGCTCGACATGTTTCGGGTTATTTCGAAACCC
Organism: Choristoneura rosaceana; assembly: GCA_037349165.1. Classification (NCBI taxonomy): domain Eukaryota; kingdom Metazoa; phylum Arthropoda; class Insecta; order Lepidoptera; family Tortricidae; genus Choristoneura; species Choristoneura rosaceana. Next base: position 8,032,748 of record JAZBNJ010000018.1, on the reverse strand, counting down.
TTCATCAATGGAGCACGCGACTCGGCGGCTGCCGCAACACGCGCATTACACGTTAGTTTCGTCGGACAGTCGCGCGATCAGAGCGGTGGCGCGTAGTGCGCGTGTTGCGGCAGCCGCCGAGTCGCGTGCTCCATTGATGAAGGGTTTCGAAATAACCTAAAACATGTCGAGCTAAACTCGATTTAAGACGTGAGTAATCCGGTCAATATCATTTAATATGAGTGAGTCTCACGGTAGTTTCATGATCACAATTACCTAGTAGTTTAATTCTCTTATCTAAACCCATGTAAGGCATTTTAAAATTAATCCTACTAATAAAAATACATAGACTGCTAAAATCATTACTCTTCCTTTGGCTTTGCCGTAGTCGAGTAATAAATATATCTACTTGTAATAAATGAATCCGGAAATCTTCACCTTAATCAAAAAAGTTTTTGAGAAATCTTTTCAAAAGAGCTGTCGAACTATGTGCCACACGTTGATGCGAGCTATTTTTTTTTTTAAATAAATGAACATTAATTTAGGTCTGCGTGGTGGCTTATGACATGTGTATGTGGTAAATACGACTTATTGTTCACGCTGAAACGTAGGAGCGCAAATAAGTAAGTCACTAATTCTACGAGTAAAAGACTTATGAACCTATAAAGTTATTTTGTATTTTAGCCTAGTGATTTGACTTAAGGCCTCTCCAGCAGAGGGTTGTGGGTTTGAGCTTGGGCTCGCGCCTCGTTTTTCGGAATTTATGTGCGGATTTGAAATGTACTGTGAGCTTTATGGTCATGGAAAATATTTTGATCAAACTGCGTTAAGTTCCCAGTCCGTACTGCTTAAGCTCATTCTAAGAGGAAGACTGTGATAATGATGATGACAATTTTTAGGCCCTAGGGAGTTAATTAACTTGGGCAACAGGATAGCCGTCACTCGACATGTCGGCTTGAAGTATGATAGCCAATCACTAGTGCGGTAGGTCAAGAGATTCGGGATTCCGTTTACTACATCGATAATCGATTAGGAACCTTACATCCACCAGCTAACCTGTAAATCTGGTTTATCCTTATTTATCCTGCAATTTGAATTCAGTCCGTTTTCTGTACCTACTGCTTATTATGCTGCGGTGAGTGATAAATAGTCATTGTACGCCATGGTGGGTAAGATTTTATTTTCGCGAGCTGTACAATTAAAAATCCCATACTAATGTTATAAATGTGAAAGTGTAATTGTGTGTTTGTCCGTCTTTCACGCCGTAACGAAGCGACGGATCGACGTGATTTTTGGCGTAGAGATAGTTTATGGGCCCGAGAGTGACATAGGCTACTTTTTATCCCGGAAAAATGCACAGTTCCCGAGGGAACAGCGCGCGATAACCGAATACCACGCGGGCGGAGCCGCAGGCAAAAGCTAGTTAAAAATAAAGATACAAAAAATAAACTTTTTATACAACTCATAAACTACTATTGACAGATGCAAATGCTCCTCCTTGCACTCTATCAAAGGTAATCCGCTGTGTGATTAAAAAGGAAAAAACCGAAACAAAGTCTAGAAAGAGCCCCTGGCATTATTCGTTGTCTCTAGTATTCTCTGGGTTGAATCTAAGTCCTTTTCACAAAGTCCCTGCTGACAATGAGCTCCTGTGTTAAAGGCAGCGCACCCTAATCAATAGGTTTATTATTTGCTTTGATGTGTCATTCGGAATTTTGTAAAGGATTTTGCTTATGGCGAAGGGCGATGAAGGTTTTACGGAGGAATGCCCTTCGTTGGTCTAAAATTTTTGATCGATATTGTTTGTTATAATATTGAATGGTATACTTCTGCTTTGGCATAAAGTTTTTTATTGCATGCACATTTTTTCGTTCTAAAGCCTCTATTATTAAATTGTGTTGCTAAGCGCAAAACTCGGGAACGACTGGTCCGATTTTGCTAATTCTTTTTTTTGTGTTCGTTACTGTCAGGCGAAGGTTTTTAGGGTTCCGGAGCCAAAATGGCAAAAACGGAACCCTTATAGTTTCGCCATGTCTGTCTGTCTGTCTGTCTGTCCGTCCGCGGCTTTGCTCAGAGACTATCAATGCTAGAAAGCTGTAATTTTGCACGGATATATAGGTAAACTATGCCGACAAAATAGTACAAATAAAAATTCAAAAACATTTTTTTAGGGTACCTCCCATAGACGTAAAGTGGCGGTGATTTTTTTTTCTCATCCCACCCTATAGTGTTGTACGCGCTGCTGTATATTTACTCTATGACCGGGAGGCGCGCGGGAGGGGACCCAGCGCGAGAGCAGCGCCGCTCCGCGTCGCCGCCAGTCAGCCACAAGTCACCATTCAAGCTGGCTCACGCCGCTCTAATGTTATTTTTTATAAAGTCCTATGTGTTGTGTAATACAAGACTTCATTACAAGTGTATTCTCAAATCGTTGTTTTATTGTCCGGCGTGGACAATACTGGCGACCGTGACGAAGATTTCAACCGAAAAACTATACTCAAGCGGAATCATTCGACGAAAAATGGCGGCCATCGCTTCGTGTGAAATACGTGAAAACAATTGAAATACCTATTACGAAGATCTTGCTGCTTCTGGGGCCTGCAGAGGACTTGCGTCTAAGCTTACGATTGTCTGGCTGGAGGTCTAACCCGAGGGAAGTGTGCCTAATTTCCTATTTCCAAAATCTAAGTTCTATACCTATAACCTATCTATCCATTTCCAAGAATTTGAGTGGCATCAATCTGTGTGACGGCTTACTTGCATCTTCAAGCGTTGGGTACGTAATTACCTAATCTAGCTTAAAAATAAGACAAGTCTATTTGCATTGCACGCGTCTATGTTTCTGTTTTACCTAATTGTTTTTGTGAAGTAAAACAATTGAACTAACCAAACCAAATTCTCGCCTAACGGTAACGGTTCATTCTAACAAACATTAAATTATTCTATGTTATTCTACGCACGGTTTTATACCTACCTAATACGAAAGCAAAGCTAAGTCGCTACATGTTTGTTTCGATTTTCGATACCAAGTTAGTTTGGTTATTTACACATACGTTTTATTCGTTTGTTTTTCGTGTCAGTTTGTTTTATAACGCCTAAATACTAATACAAACAGCTCATCTAAGTATTATTACAATTACTATAGCGAAGCCTAAAATCACTTACTAATAAATTAACCTTGTTTCGAACTAATTATTTCGATCGTAAATACCTACCTATTTTGTGGGATAGCGGGTTTCAAAGCTTGTTATTACTAACAATTTCAGCGACACGATTGTGTGTGACACAATTATATTACACTACGTGGCGCGGACGCAGCTCAGCTCGGACGGGGATCGCGGCACAGCTCGGCCATCGCGCGGCACAGCTCGGCCTTCGCGCGGCACAGCTTGTTGGCGGATGCTGCGTGCTTGGCAGGCGCGCGACGGACGGCTGAATCTGGTATCTTCTCACCGCATTGTACGGGTTTGAATTTTATTATTTAATTCATTATTTCGTGCCTAAATATTTGCAAGCCTTAACTATGGCCGCTGCCAAGCCCGAAGATGAAGCTGAACTGTCAAAATATATTAAACAACGCGGCATTATTAAAGGCCGGGTGACTAAATGCGGTGATTATCTAAGTAATTTTCAGAAAACTGAACGCTCAAATATTACATCCGCTGAATATAAACAACTCGAATTAAAAATTAACAAATTACAGCCATTGTTGGATGAATTTGACGAGCTGCAAAATAAAATTGATTTATTGCATATTGATTCCGATGAGCAAATAAAGGAAAGGGACGAAATTGAAAACAAAATTCTTTCTTTTATTGCAATTGGGCAGGACATATTAGAATCAGTACAATCAAACAAACAAACACCGGAAATCCAGGACGATCGTGTTTCAGTCACCAGCTGTCAGTCAAATTCATGCAACACAATCAAACTTCCAACGATTAAACTGCCTACTTTTGATGGCAACTACTTAAAATGGATCGAGTTTCGTGACAGTTTCGAGTCAATGATAAATGGCAACAGTGATATTCCGAACATAAATAAGTTCCACTACCTACGCTCCTCACTAGAGGGCAATGCAAGCGTGGTTATAAAATCCATTGAGTTTAGTGCAAACAATTATAAAGTCGCATGGGAACTTCTATGCGACCGATATAACAATAAAAATATATTGATTAATAATCATTTGAAAGCTCTTTTTTCTTTTGACACTATAACAAAGGAATCGTTCAAAGCGTTGCGGTTTGTTGTTGACCATTTTGCCAAGCATTTGCGAGCCCTTGAAAGTCTCGATCAGCCAACTGACAAATGGGATGCCCTAATTATTTTCATGGTGTCCTCTAAATTAGACACAAACACGAGTAGAAAATGGGAAGAGTATAAAAGCAACCTTAAGTCGTTGCCTACTTTGGAGGAATTTTATTCTTTCTTGCGCAGTCGTGCTGATGTGTTAGAAACGTCTTATTGCAATCAACCGGACAAGAGTGATCACAAATTTGTGCCCCGGGAACACAAACCAAAGTTTGTTAATAATAACCAATATAAAAGTTTTATGGTGTCTGTTGATAAAAAACCAATTATTTGTGATTTTTGTAGTCAAAGTCATCGCTTATATGAATGCTCAAAATTTCAAGAAATTAATGTAGATGATAGGATCAATGAGATATCTAAATTGCAATTATGTAAAAATTGTTTCCGCAAAGGTCACAGTTCATTCCACTGTCAATTAAGAGGTTGTTGCCGTGTTTGCAAGAAAAAACACAACACATTGTTGCACAAACAAGCGTTAGACACGGAGGCTCCTCAGCCATCAAGTTCAGCTGCACCGGTGGCACTATCGGTGACCTGTGCCAATCAGGTCCTATTATGCACGGCTTTAGTGAATGTGATTTATCAAAACAAAGTGTAGGGGAGGGGGGCCCAAAGCGGGCATAGTGCCCAAAGCGAGCATTGGCGCTCATTTTGAAAATATAAGGTCAATGGCGGCGTGACTGCGTGGCGATATCTGCCCCGCCCCGCTCCACCTGCCGCAGGCGCCCACCGCCACTGTTAGCCACCGTGCGCGTGTAGTGCCAAAAATTACGATTTGATCAGTCCAGATATGAAAAATACAAGGTATGTATCGAGTGTTTTGCGGATTTGTGAGGACGTTGTTGAAAAACGTTAATTGTAATATGTATTGACAGTTATTTAGCTTTGTTTTGGTAAAATGTTCTTGAATGTGCGCGAAATATTTGAAGATAGGCTCGAGTACAATGTGGATTTGGTCGAAAAGGCAAAGCGGGCAGGGCAAAGTGAGCATATGCCTACTTTGCCCGTTAGGCATATTAAAGCGATTTATTTGTTTTTGTGTTTATTAAACGCTTTTCATTGCGTTATTTGTTTTAGATGATCAATAATTATAAAAGAAAAACTGAACAAGGTGCTTGAGATGAAGAGTTAATGTCAAAAGCATGGCTACCATTTTTTGTTAAATTTGTTATGTTTTGACTCTGATTAAAGTCTACATCTAATCACTGGAGTATTATTGATGTGATCGACGTAGTTTTTGTCCTTATCTCCAAAAAAATATTTTATAGTTATTGCATTAATAAAGGGTGCTCGCATTGCCCAAAAGCGGTGCCCGCTTTGGGCTCCGCCTCGGGCAAAGCGAGCAAAAGTAAAGTTTTCGTAATTTGTTATTTTTATTAGTTTTTCTAAACTTTGCAGAATATTGAAGTATGTATAATTAAACTACGATAACTTCAGCTTTAAATAGCATTTAAAGTTAAGTGATACTGATATTTTCTTCATACTTTTTTCTCAGTTCCTCTAAAGGTGCTCACTTTGGGCCCCCCTCCCCTATACTGCTCGTGCACTCCTAGACTCCGGTAGTCAGTCATCATTCATAACAAAAAGTTTTAAGGGGAGACTGGGGATTAATGGTACCTCAATTAATCCTATTAATATTTGTGGTATAAATAATATTGCAAGTAACATTACAGAGAGTTGCTCTATAAATATAGCGTCTCGAGTGAACAAATACAATACCGAAGTTAATTGCCTAATTATTCCAAAAATTACCGGTATGTTGCCAAATGCACCTATTAATATTAACGAGTTGAACATATCTACAGATATCAAACTAGCCGACCCTACGTTCTGTACTCCTTCTGAAGTTGACATTCTTCTGGGGGCAAACGTCTATTGGGAAATAATTCAATCTAATATTGTAAGATTAGGCGCAAATAAACCTATACTGCAGAGCTCAGAATTGGGGTGGTTGGTGGCCGGCCCTATATCTAATTCTCAGCCGACACCAACATCCGAGGTTTACTGTAATTTTACACAAGAAATCCGTGACTCTTTGGAGAAATTTTGGGCAATTGACGAATTGCCCCCTACCAAAACATATTCCCCAGAAGAGCAACTGTGTGAACAACACTTCAAAGAAAATTTTAATCGCTTGCCTTCTGGTCGGTTTTCAGTTAGCGTCCCTTTGAAGGAAGTACCCGAAGAGGCGCTTGGGGAGAGTTACTACATAGCTAAAAAATGCTTAGAAAATATGGAAAAGAAATTTAGTAGGCATCCTAATCTTAAACAAAAGTATCGTGAGTTTTTAAAAGAGTACGCCGATATGGGGCACCTAACTAAAATTGAGCGACCAAAATTCGGTTATTTCATGCCGCATCACGCTGTTATTAAAGAAAAAAGTGAAACAACTAAACTCCGAGTAGTTTTTAATGCATCTTGCAAAACTTCCTCGCGAAAATCATTAAATGATATACAAAGAATTGGCCCCATAGTGCAAAGCGACCTTATGTCACTGTTATTACGTTTTCGCCAGTACAAATTTGTTTTGATTGCAGACATCGAAAAAATGTACCGCCAAATAGAAATACACCCAGATCAGCGCCATCTGCAGTTAATTTTATGGCGCGATGAAAAGAATATGCCTATAGATGTTTTACAATTAAATACAGTGACTTACGGTACCGCTTCAGCGCCATTTTTGAGCACCCGATGTCTTCTGCAGCTAGCGATCGAGTGTCCCGATAGTGTCATAGCTAATGTCATTAATAACGATTTTTATATCGACGACCTAAATACAGGTGCCGACACTATTAGTGACTTAAAGCATATCGCGGAAGGGGTCGTGCAAGTGTTAGAGTCAGCTTGTTTGCCGCTGCGAAAAATGCGCACCAACTGTCCTCAGCTGTTTGTAGGTGATATTGATGAGGCAGCTGAAGTATTTAATAACGGGAAGCATGTAATAAAAGAGTTTCGTCCATAATGCAACTGTTTATATTTTTCTTTGTGGGTACATATGATGATAGTATATCTACCTTCAGATATAAAACCTAATACTACAACATCCTTTCCCTCATAACAAAGGAGCACAATAATTATGCATAATAAATAATAAGATTAACAGACTTACTTTTTGTTTACACAATTATACAAGCAAGTAAACAATTAGACGGAATTGTTAATTTATATTTTTATATGTAGTTTTTTAAGTACAATGACAGCAAAAGCACGATAGCATGTTCATTTGTTATTTGGAGCATGCAAATACGATTTATTTATTTATAACATTATACATTATTATTTTATTTATTTATACTAATTTTTTAATTAATGTGACAATTGCTTTATTGAATCGTATCAACATTATTATTTATATTAATTCATTATACTTTCTTATTTGTATTCATCAAATATAGAAAGATAAAACAAAAAAGATACATAGGTTATTTCATGCATTAATAAATATACATTTTTTTTTTTTTTTTTTTTTTTTTTTTTTTTTTTTTTTTTTTTTTTTTTTTTAAATTATTGACATTATGTAACATCTCAATAGTAATCGGGGGTTTTAACCTGTCGGCCACTTCTAGTGGTTCTATACTCGGGACGAGTCGCTTCATTCCTGTCTATAGTACCAGTGGTGGGCGCGCATGCAACAGCAGGGGGGTCGCAGTTTGTCAGGTCGTCGTAGTCGTTAAGTGTGTGTGCAGGCCGGGTGGGCGAACGTTCCGCGGCACGTATCAAGTGTTGCCGGTTGCGGCGGTAGCGGGCGCCCGATTCATCGCGCAGCCAGTAAGATCGCGGTGCGCCACCCGAAGCCGCAGGCACGGCGCTCTCAACGCGCGCGCGCCGCCACGGCCCCACTGGGCCATCTCGCATTCGAACACTGCTGCCCGCTTGAAGCGGCGGTAGCGATCGCGTACCACGGTCGTGATTTTGTTTCATTCGTAACGTTCTGCGCGACCTGTCGCGTCTGAGTATGGCATCAGAGTGATTATCAGGATTCAGCTCAAGGCCTGCATTGGGCAGCTTGTCGACCAATCGCCTTCCCATTAGCAATTGAGCAGGGGACTGCTGCTCCCCCGTTATTGGAGTATTTCTGAGGTTTAGTAAGGCTATGTATGGGTCTTGTCCTGATTCGTGAGATTTGAGAAGAATGTTTTTAATAGTCCTCACATTTCGTTCTGCCAATCCATTAGAACGTGGATAGTGGGGGGAGCTGGTTATATGAGTGAACTCCCATGTTTTTGCAAACGTTTTGAATTCCTGGGATGCATATGTGCCGGCATTATCTGATATAATTTTTTCTGGGATTCCAAACCGAGCGAACATACTTTTCAGATGAGAAATTATTGTTTGTGTTTGTAAATTACTTAAGTGCGCAATCTCAACATATTTTGAGTAGTAATCGACTACCAACAGATAGTTTTTACCATTAACTTGAAATATGTCAGTGGCGAGTACCTGCCACGGGCGCGCGGGCAGCGGGTGCGGCGCGAGCGGCTGGCGGCGGTTGGCGTCGCGGCGCCGTTGGCACGCCTCGCAGCGCTCCACGGTGCGCGCGATGTCGCGCGACACGCCCGGCCAGTACAGCACGCTCCGCGCGCGACGCTTACATTTCTCGATCCCCAAGTGACCTTCATGAATGCGTGTTAGCATGTCTTTCTGCAATGAGTTAGGAATTACCACCTGTCCGTTTCGAAATACAGTATCGTTTATTAGGTACAGTTCATCTTTTACTGCCCAATATGGTTTCACCTCGCTCGGTAATAAGTGTTTTGTATGTGGCCAGCCATATGTACAAAAATTAGCGACCTTTTTCAAGCACTCGTCTTTTATAGTTTCTTGGCGTATCAATGTTAATTTTTCATCAGAAAAATTCGTATTTCTGTAGACCACGTTAACATGGATCTCTGTTTTATCAAACATATCAGTATCGGTATAAGGCTCGGTCGCTGAACGCGATAGCGTGTCAGCAATATACATGTACTTTCCGGGAACATATTTCACATTTAATGTGTACTTTTGCAAGCGCAAAAGCATTCGTTGCAGTCTTGCCGGAGTTTCATTGAGACTTTTCTTAAAAATGCTTTCAAGCGGCTTATGATCGCTCTCGACCTCTATGGATGAGTGTCCGTAAATGTACTGATGAAATTTGGAGCATGCAAATACAATGGCCAACAGCTCCTTCTCAATCTGTGCCCACCTCGTCTCGGCGGGGGCGAGCGTGCGCGCGGCGTAGGCGACGGGGCGGCCGCGCTGCAGCAGGCAGGCGCCCAGCCCGCGCGCGCTGGCGTCCACCGACAGCGTCACCGGCAGCGCCGGGTCGTAGTAGCGCAGCACAGGCGCCGAACTCACACATTGCTTCAACTCATCGAAAGCTTTCTGGTGGTATTGATGCCATTCCCACTCACGATCTTTTTTCATTAATTCTCTCAATGGGCTAGATATTTCCGCATATCTTGAAACATACCGTGAGAGGTAATTAACCATGCCCAGAAATCTTTCTAAATCTTTTTTCGATTTCGGAGTCTCCATAGATATGATAGATTTTATTTTTGATCCATCCGGACTCATACCGTTCTCGTTAAAAACGTGGCCCAAGTATGAAACGCTTCTTTTATAAAATTCACACTTTTCTTTATTAAATCGAACGCCATATTTCTTTGCCTTCTCTAGCACACTTTTAAGCCGTTCATCATGCTCTTCCTTGTCCCTGCCCCATATCAAAATATCATCTATGAATATTTCTACCCCTTCCATTCGGAATATTTTAAGCATTTCATTGTGAAATATTTCTGATGCACAACTAATCCCAAAGGGAAGCCTTAAAAACCGGTATCTCCCAAACGGCGTCGAAAATGTGCACAACTTTGAACTAGCTTCATTTAGAGCCAGCATCCAGAAACCCTTGTTCGCATCCAATTTAGTAAAGTATTTGGCTCCCGCAAGATTAGAACTGATCTCGTCAAACGTGGGCAGCTGGAAGTGACTGCGCTTGACTGCGCGGTTGAGGCTCCTCGGGTCGAGGCACAGGCGCAGCCGGCCGTCGGGCCGCTCCACCAGCACGACGCTGGACACCCAGTCCGTGGGGCCCTCCTCGCGCACCACCACCCCCAGCTGTTCCATGCGGTCCAGCTCCTCGCGTAACTTTGGTCTTAGTTTAATTGGAATTTTCCGTGTACCGTTAACCACAGGCTGAACCGACTCGTCTATAGGAATATTATACTTAGCAGGCAAACATCCTATGCCTTCAAAAACGCTATTAAAATTTTCAGTAAATGTATTCGATAAGTAATCAATATTTTCCAACGATATGCGTTTAATAAGATTTAGTTTTTTACATGCATTTCTCCCTAACAAGCTATTACAGTCCACATCGAGTACAAATATTTTTTGTATTACGCTATTTTTACCTTTACATAATTTGGCATTAAAATAACCAAGAATAGGTAAACGCCTTTTGCTAACCTCCCGCAATACAAATTTGCCGGTTTTTAAGCATTTTAAATCAAATCCCGATGCTACAAAAGTTTTACGTGATATGACACAAGCATCTGCTCCACAATCCAATTTAAAGTTAATCGACATACCATTCACGTCGATCTGTTCGTACCAGCCAGGCGCGTGGTCGGCGTCGTCGCCGACGGCGTCCACCAGGAGCTCCTCGCAGTCGGCCTCGCCAGCCTCGTACGAGCCGTCCTCCGACGAATATTCCACTTCGCGTATACTTTTGTTGAATCTCGAACAACATCTCGAAAAATGTCCGCGCCTACCACAACGATAACATTGAGATTCGAATGCCGGACACTTATTTTTTACATGCGTAAAATCACACCGCACGCACTTTGACTTTATCGGTTCTCGTCGATTATCTCGCGTGGTAGTCGGTGCCGCGTAGCGACGGGTTCGGCCGGCCGCCGGCGCGGGCGCGAACCGTGCACGCACCGCCTCGAGCGCGCCGACGCCGCTGGAGCCCGGCACCGAGCCGCCTCGCACCGCGCTCGCCTGAGCGCTCGCTGCCTCGGCCGCTCTGCACCATGACACAGCATTATCTAATTTTAATTTGCTTTCGCGCAGTAGTCGTTCACGTAATTGAACATCATTTATGCCTCTTATTAATTGTGTTAAAATAAGGCTTTCTCGTAAGTCTCCAAAGGCACACGTCTTACTTTTTAATCTCAGCTTAGAGATGTAGTTATCGAAAGTGTCACCAGCTTGCGTCAATTCGAAGAAGCAATGTCTTTCGAAGTTCACATTTTTTTCCGGGTCACATCTGGTTGTGAATTTCTCAATTAAACTCGCGTAGTCACCTCGCTTTTCCTCGCTTACGAAATCAAATTCTTCATATAATTCGCGGCCGTATTTTCCTATTACGTGCAAAAATAATGCGCACTTCTCCTTACTTGTCGCTTGATCACGGCCTGATGCCACCAAATAAAAATCAAAAGCGGTTTTCCATTCTTTCCAATTGTTCGCCATATTGCCTTCATTTTGCAACGGCGCGGGCTGCTGCAATGAAAACATCGCGCCGCACACCGGAGTTGCCGTTAATTGAGTATCTTTCTCGTTTCCCATTTTCACTCGCGTATACTTTTATCTTTAATCACCAAAACTCATCTTAAAACCACACCTGACACCATGAAGTATTTAATAACGGGAAGCATGTAATAAAAGAGTTTCGTCCATAATGCAACTGTTTATATTTTTCTTTGTGGGTACATATGATGATAGTATATCTACCTTCAGATATAAAACCTAATACTACAGCAGCATCCATTGATCTAAGCAAAGAATCTAGCGTCTTAGGGCTTAACTATTCTCCTAAATCAGACACTTTACAATTTTCAAGGGATTTAGAACCCACTAATTTATGTACAAAAAGGTCAATTATTTCCATGACGTGTAAAATCTTCGATCCACTCGGATTGTTATGTCCTTGTGTGATAGTGGCTAAAATATTGCTGCAAAAGTTATGGTGTGCCAAGCTTGACTGGGATGAACCTGTCCCTAACGACTTTGTCAAGAGGTGGTCAAAGCTTCTCAAAGAGTTTTCATTCTTGTCAGAAATTAAGGTACCTAGATGCGTGTTATCTGAAAACTATGTTTTTATTGATCTTCATTGTTTTGTCGATGCCTCACAGCAAGCCTATGCAGCCTGTGTGTATTTAAGGTCCGAAACAAACGAAAATGTAATTGCTGTCAATTTATTATGCGCCAAGGCACGGGTAGCACCCATTAGCCCAACTACTATCCCGCGTTTAGAGCTATGTGGCGCGCTATTAGGTGCACGCTTATGTGAGAAAGTTTGTCAATCATTACGGTGTAATATTCGAAACAAAAACATTTGGACAGATTCAACTGTCGTTTTGGGATGGCTCAAAACTCCACCTAGAGAATTGAAAGCTTTCGTTTGTAATCGTGTAAATGAGATCAATGAGCTAACGTCAGGCTATACTTTTAACCATGTTCCTACTGATCAAAATCCCGCGGATATGGCATCTAGAGGCGTTGACCCAAAAAGTTTACATTCAAGTCCTATCTGGTGGGAAGGACCCTCGTTCCTCAAGTTAGACTCATCTTCATGGCCTAAACAAAAACAAACTCAAGTATACAATGATCTACCTGAAATGAAACAACCTACTAACGTTCAATGTCATGTGCATGTTGAATCCACTAATAATAATGTTGTCAAATTTGATAAATATTCTAATTTAAATAAACTTATAAGAGTCTATGGATATGTTCTGCGTTTCCTAAATAATTGTCGTAATAGAAACGTAAAGACAACTGGACCATTGGACGTTGCAGAGTTGGACAAAGCTCAAAATATTCTTATAAAAATATCCCAATCTGAATCTTTTGGTGACCCGTCACATCATAAATCCAAGTTATTGCCTCTAACTCCATTTACAGATTCGTTGGGCATTCTCAGAGTTTCAGGTCGACTTGTAAATTCCAAATTTGATTATAATAAAAAACACCCCATAATTTTGGATGCTAACCATAATTTTACTAAACTGATTATGATGCATGAACATTTACGCCTATTTCACGCAGGCCCTCAGCTTACTCTTGCGTCTGTTAGAGAACGGTTTTGGCCTATAGGAGGTAGAAATCTGGCTCGTAGCATAATTAAGAAGTGCACAATATGTACACGATTGCGCGGAAAAACTATTCAGCCTATAATGGGTAATTTGCCCGCTGAAAGAAGTAATGCCTCTTACGCTTTCTACTCGTGTGGGGTTGACATGGCAGGGCCGTTTATGATTGCTAGCAAGAAGGGAAGAGGTAGCCGTACATCCAAATGCTATCTATGTTTATTTGTGTGTCTCATTTCCAAGGCGGTTCATCTCGAGCTTGTCAGCGACCTAAGTACAGATGCATTTATATTATCTTTGCGTCGTTTCGTATCACGTAGGGGCAAACCTGCTGTGATATTTAGTGACAATGGATCTAATTTCAAGGGCGCAAATAATGAATTAAGTAAGCTACTAAGATCCAGTCGTCAGTCTGTAAGTGAATTTGCAAATAGTGAAGGAATTCAATTTAAATTTAGCCCTGCGTATTCACCTCATTTTGGCGGTATATGGGAAGCTGGGGTCAAATCGGCCAAATATCATCTCCGTCGTATCGCTGGTAACGCGTCACTAACGTTTGAGGAGCTGGCAACGCTGTTCGCGCAGATTGAAGCCATCTTAAATTCTCGTCCGCTCACTCCTCTCTCGTCTGATCCTACTGACCCTACTCCTTTAACTCCAGGCCACTTCTTGATAGGGCGGCCTCTAATGTCAGTGCCGTCCCTGCCCATCACAACCAAGTACCCCAATAGATATGAACGCATTGAAAAGTTACGACAACATTTTTGGGAAAGATGGCGTCGAGAGTTCATAGCAGAGCTTCAGCAGCGCACAAAGTGGAAGACTCGCCAGCAGGAACTCCGTGTTGGGGACCTCGTAATACTAAAAGAAGACCAACTTCCTCCACTCCAATGGCGTCTTGCCCGCGTCAGCTGCTTGTATCCTGGACCTGACGGTGTAAGCAGAGTCGCTGATGTCCTAACCAATCGAGGCATCATACGAAGAGCCATCAATAAAATGTGCATAATTCCAACAACGGATGGAGTCGAAGAAAGCAAAACTTCATAACTTGAAAGCCAGGCTTTCAACGCCGGGAGCATGTACGCGCTGCTGTATATTTACTCTATGACCGGGAGGCGCGCGGGAGGGGACCCAGCGCGAGAGCAGCGCCGCTCCGCGTCGCCGCCAGTCAGCCACAAGTCACCATTCAAGCTGGCTCACGCCGCTCTAATGTTATTTTTTATAAAGTCCTATGTGTTGTGTAATACAAGACTTCATTACAAGTGTATTCTCAAATCGTTGTTCGTTGGATAGGTATTTTAAAACCATTAGGGGTTTGCTAACACGATTTTTCGATTCAGTCATTGGTTTGCGAAATATTCAACTTTAAAGTGCAAATTTTCATTAAAATCGAGCGTCCCCCCCCCCTCTAAAATCTAAACCGGTAGGTCGAAAAATTTGAAAAAATCAGGATGGTAGTCAGTATATCAAACTTCCAAGGAAAACTATAACGGCTAAGTTTGCTTGAGAACTATTAGTAGTTTACGAGTACCTAAATAGCAGCGTAAGGTATAAAATATACCTAAACTTGGAAGATTCCGTATAAAATATGAAATCCTTAGTAAAATATTACTTAATTTGTTCGTAATGGCTACGGAACCCTATTTTGGGCGTGTCTGACACGCTCTTGGCCGGTTTGTTATGGAAGAAAATACAGAAAAAATACAACAGGAGCGAAACCGCGGGCAAAAGTTAGTTTCTGAATATAATATTTGTGCCATCCGTAATTCAGTGATTAAGTCCTAATAAAAAAGTGTATTATTTATTTAACTAACAATTGGTGATAAAAATAATACTTTCTATTAATTTGTCAAATTAGGAATTTATATTGTTTCCATTCTCACTTTCACAGGTGCAACTCTTCACCTCCGCGTCCGTTTCCGCCTCCGCCTACGCTAGGATCTCCGTTACAATCATAAAAATCCATTTGCGACAGATTTCTTTCCATGCATATGAAGTACAAAAGGCACAAGTTTTTTTGCTCATTTATTCACGAAAGAAACAGAACAGAAATAATCAAAACATCAACCCACCGATATCAAGAGTTGTGCATCAAAAAACAATTGAATTTTCTTTCAATTCAACCAGTAATTACTTTCATTTCAAATTCAATTCCAGCTATTCCTCACAAAGAACACCCTGTAAATTAACATTATTGTCGCAGAACGAGGTCTTTTGTGCACCTTTTGTTATCGCCCTGTATACGCGATAACGAGCATTTTGTTTAACCTTACTTTTAAAAGAAAATGTGTGAGTTTTATGCTAAAAAGCTAACAGTGCAGGTGGAGGCATGTTTTATTTCTGGCTAAGTTAAGTAAATGGGCATGGCTACGCGTTTGTGATGTTTTGCTAGTCGAAAACTCAGTAGGTCACTGTTTAATTACCAGAGACGCACGTTTGCTCTTATGTCTTATAAATTATTCTTGCTCTATGATATTATTTTACATCTTACTGAATATTTCTAGCCTTTAAGAAAAGAGCGTACTCCTATAAAAAAGGCCAGCACCGCACTTGCGACTCTTCTGGAGTTGCGTGTCCATGGCCAATGGTAATCGGTAATCATCAGGCGATCCGTTTGGTCGTTTGCCCATTGCCCAATATTCCATAAAAAAAAACTATATCACCCAGCCATTAAAACTAAATTACATTCGTCATTCGGTACTCCATTTAATTTAAGATTTGAATTAACGGTCAAATTGTAACACACGTTTCTCGGTATTTCGAACACAAATGGACTAAAAATAGCTAGATGTACATTTATTAGCGGTATTTATTATGTTTTTATTACAGAAGTTAACACAATTTTAAATAGTTTCATTGTTGCATTTAAAAACGTGTGAAAATTTTACCGTTAAGTTTCAAATGTTAAAATAAATGGAGTTTAAGTGAACCCGTCTCCCAAACTTGAAGCCCGGGTTCGATCCTCGGTAGTAACGGATATTTTAATAAAAATACGAATGTTTGTTCTGGAGTCTTAGCTGTTAAATATGTTTTCTGTTGCTTAGGACCCATAACACATCTTTACTTGCCTTGGGATTAGTGTCAAGTGTTCCGTGATATCACTGGGCTATATAGTCGCATATATATCTCACTGCTAGGCACAGGCCTCCTCTCAAAATAAAAAGGTTTGGGCTTTCTCACATAATCCTAATGCTTGTTGGGAACTTCACACAAGAAGATAATTTCAAACATCTGGTAAATAGCATGGTGAACGGTTGTGTTGCTTGAAGATGAGCTTTGATTGAGTTCGAAACGTGTCTAGTGTGGTTGTGGTGATAGATAAAAGAAGGTGGAAATTTCTTGCATAAACGTAGCTATCATAAGGTCGCGGGTGAGCAAAGTAATTATTTCAGTTCATAAAATTTTTGTAGATTGCTATTTACCAAGGCAATAAAATTTTTGCGCTATAATATAGCACGTATCATTATATCTCCCAATCAAGTAAAACACTTGAGCGCTCGTAGCCCAAATGACCCCAAAATTAGGGAAGTTCAACATAAAACGCGGGTTCATTTAAATTAAATCTCGCTGATGGCCACTTCGCCACCACTCTATTAACTCGCCCTGATTATAAGCAGCAAAAAAATGCTTGCCCTGCTCGAGTTTTCTCGAAATTTCGTTAGTTCGCTCATAGGGCCTGCGGGCCCGCGTCGAATTACTTAATGCCGTAAAAGGGTTACCCGACCTTCGGTAATTCCATTCTACTAACAAAATTATTCAATTAGGTACTTGAGCTCCGCTATTTTAGATTGAGTTGCCCCCCTTTTTTCATTTGCATTATCGTGAAATAGATAAGAACGCTCTTAAGGCAACATTTTTCGTCGCGTTTATTCAAAGTTGATTTTATGAGTTTACTAGTCTCGTGGGTCATTTTCTTAGCTCTTTGATTATATTTTAATGTTTCAGCACTGCCGGTTCGCACTATATGTATACGTGTGGTTGTACATTTTGCGTTTCACTATTTAATTGTTTTATGTGTTTTTCTGACCGACAGTTATAATTATCATCATCATCATCAGCCGGAAGACAACCACTGCTGGACAAAGGCACCCTTAGAAACCCCAAAATGTACGATAACACTTGCTTCCATAGGTTTCCCGCAACTCTCACGATATCGTCAGTCTACCTGGTGGGAGGCCTGCTAACGCTTCGTCTTCCGGTTCATGGTCGCCACTCAAGGACTTTTCTTCTGTTCTTCGAGTGATGTAGCCTGCCCATTACCACTTCAACTTGCATATTTTTCCAGCTATGTCAGTGACTTTAGTTCTTCGACGAATTTCCGTATTCCGGATTCTATCGCGCAAAGAAACTCCAAGCATAGCTCTCTCCATAGCTCGTTGCGTGACCCGGAGCCTCAAATAAATCTATCTTCGTCTGAAAGTGTAAGTCGTAGTCTAAACTTAGCTTAAACGGAAGGGAGAAGGGGCTTAGGTAAAAAAAAAAAACATTATTGGTTCTTGCCAATGACTGGTGCTATCACATCACTCTAATACAGAAGAAATCAAAACCGTTCAACACTGTCCTCATTCTAAACTAGATGTGTATGTAGTTTCTACCTATATATTTCGTAGGGTCCTTACCTTACCTGCCCCTTCTTGTCAACTTCCTGCGAGGACGGTGCTAGAATGTCCGATATAATCTTAGGACTACCTTCTCGTCTATACATAATTTAGTTGTTAAACACAATATACCTCCTATTGTGAACTTTACCAAGCATGGTTGGGTAGGCAAAATTTATTTCAGTAACGCCAAGTTGGTTCCCACGATCATCTTCTTGAAATTTAATGTCGTAAAAAATATCACAGAACATAATGTACACTCGGAGCCCTCCGTATTGTCGAATATTTTTTGGTCTAAATGGTACATTTGGTCTAACGACCGTTCGATATAATTTTCCGTTAGTGGATACTGA
The DNA here is from genome assembly GCA_037349165.1 of Choristoneura rosaceana. Taxonomy (NCBI): domain Eukaryota; kingdom Metazoa; phylum Arthropoda; class Insecta; order Lepidoptera; family Tortricidae; genus Choristoneura; species Choristoneura rosaceana. Next base: position 8,014,430 of record JAZBNJ010000018.1, on the reverse strand, counting down.
AAAATTTCAAATAATCTTTAACATGATTTTTTTTACATTCGGTTCGGTTTATTTTATTATATTTCCTGAATAACCTAGTATTTAGTATGACTTAAATCATACGAAAGTATATTCGACCAAACATTACCTCAGGTCCGGGGTTTATATTTCCAACTGTGATTTCACTTTTTTGAAGTCCATTAAAAAGCATTTCATTAATACGTCTGACCTGGCTGAAGTCACGATTCAAACTCGATTTACACCGAAATCTTCAGTAGGAGCCCATTAAACGTTATAATATCCGGGACTGCGAAGTAATCTAAAGTTTAATTGACTTTTTGGTGAATTAGAAACGATACTGTTTCGTATGTAAACACATCTAAAGGAAACTCTGACACATTACACCAATTAAGTTATGATATTTATAATTGGCGTTGTGTTATTCCGAAAAGTAATTTAGATGTTTAATAGAAGATTACTTGGTTTCGCTCACGGGTATGCTTGCATTAAGAAATTAATAACGAAAGTCCCAAGTAAACGCAAGTTTTAAATTGGTTGTTGAGCTGTAAATGTTGGCGACTATACAGTGTGTGGCCCGGAACCGGGGATAATATAAAAATAGAATTTCTTTAGGTCACCGGTAATTGAATCATCATGGTCCCACTTAGTTAAAATTAAAACATAACTTTTGTTTTTTTTTCTAAAAAACTTAATAGTAAATTCAATGTACGCCATCCCAGAACCCAAGTGACATTTGCCACGAGACGAGACTTTTTGCCACGGGATTGGAGTGTCTGAAAATTAAATCTTAAATTTCAACCGTTAAGTTCGAAAAAAACCATTATTTTTACGTACCTAGTCTAAAATCCCAAGAAAACTTCCTTAATCAATGTTGAGAGCATTGGTTCAAAGGTTGACTGGTAGTTAAAGGGATAATTTGGCCTTTGCACTTAAATCTCGTCATTTTGTTTGTCTATTTATTTTGTACAAGTTTACATACATACAAAAAACAATTTTGTTGTTCTTGTTTTGTCTTTCATCCTTTATTTATGCCACAAATATTGACACAAATCTTTATATTCTCAAGCGTTTCAAACTTTATAATTCTGTGTCAATAAACAGCCTGATAAACGACAAAAATAACTTCCCCAAACCAAAACTTCTCCGATTCTGCTATATCCCCGACACGAAAAAAGTCTACTACGAGCCCGATTTGCATAAAGTTAAAATTGTGCAGTCTTTGTAGACACTTTGAAGTTTACACACAATACTTACTTTGAACTAAGCGATCTCCAACAATCGAGATGTGCAGTGCTTTTGGTGCCTTTCTATGTTGTTTATAAACTATTTATTCTTTATAAATAATTTAATTCAATTTAATATTTCAATATTTTAATTTAATTTAATTCCATTTCATAATGCATGGTATTGAGAGATGTTTTATTATTTTTGTAGTAAATATCATCAGTAAAAACTGTAGAGGTAGAGAGCGGGAGCCCCTGACTGTGATATCCATTTACTTACTAGGGGAGCCCAACCATCTTTATAAAAAAAACGATGTATGTAATTGGGGACACGAACACTTTATATATTTTTTATTTGTTTATAACGTATGATTATTATAACTTTCACAATTGTAATTCATAACTAGCACCCGGTCTACTTTTGATCACGGCTACTGGAAAAAGCCCAAAACGTTGAGATAATTTTAGTAACACGTCGAAGGTGTGTTAGGATTTCATCTCTTTCTTCCCATTCCTCTTCTATCGGAGGTTGAACAACATCATAGCGATTCTGTCTTTGGAGGCCGCTGCTCTAAACAAGGACGTGGTACTACCTACAGTTGAACCAGTCTCATAAATTCTTCAGCCACGAGTGTTAGGCTTTACATAACATTAAATATTTGCTGCATATTCGTATCAGATGGTAGGAAGCTATGTGTAGCCGGTTTTTTTAGTGGAATATATTTGTTTTAGTGTATTAGTCGCACAGTGCCCGCATGGGAGCTACAGCCCAAGCCCTTTCATTCTGAGAGGAGGCCTGTGCCCAGCAGTGGGACATATATAGGCTGGAATGATGACGATATTAGCCTTAAATCCAATTTTATTTACTTTCCGTTTTCGACGTCCATTTTCGAGTACAACAAAATTACGTAGGTTATCTTCGTGACACATTTTCGATGCTATAATGACTCAATTAATAGCGTAACACGAGAACTTTGTGAATCAATAAACATAAGCATAAAATCGGAGTTTTTCGTCCTTTGTTATAAATTTAATGAACCATGAAATTGATAACAGGTGTTTTCTTCGGCAAAAAATATATTTGCACCAGAAAACTTTATACAGACCCTTGTTAGCAAACGGCACGTGTTAACGCAGTGAAGTGGCAATTAAATGGTCCAGTTCTTATGATTAATATAATGCTTGTTCAAATTAAGAAAAATACTGTAAGAATAATAAGTAATACCTTTGAAAGATTTTTTTTTGTATAAATATATATTTATTTCGGTTATCTCAGAAATAGCTTTAACGATTTTAATAAGCTACGATGGAGTGTTTTCTGGGAAAAAAAATCGATCTAGTTGCGCTGCCGTTAGTCAACTTTCTTGTTATAGTCTCTATATTCTATTGCTTTCAGCTTCGTATTTCGGAGACAAGTACTGATTTCTTGGATAGACTTTTGACATCTTTTGAGGAAAAGCCAGCCACTAGGCCACCAGGCCTATAATGTCACACAGACATAAAAGTTCCTTTGACACGGTTTGAAAGGTCAAAGAACTCTTAAAACTAAGATCGAGGTCTCCACATAAAAATTAGGTAATGCCTTTCTGCGCGCGTAGGCTTATATCGATCGGACGCCGAACCAATGGCGAACCAGCAAAGAATCCCACTGACGGATTATGCTATAGTACATTAAGTGCGAACGAAGTTGTGGTAAGAACGTTATCTATACGTATACGTTAAACGTATGGGTATATTATCGATGGTTGCGTGGGTACGAGAAAGCGACGTTAAATTCTATGGCGAAGTTTGTCCCATAAGTGTTCCCTATGTAGGTCAGTTGTAATGATGTTTTGCAGATTGGTATCAACTTTTCAGGTGTTACTGTTCTCTTAATTTCGTATACTTCTCGGATTGCTATCACCATCTTGCTCGCTGATCCTGTCCTGAAGCAGCAGTGCTTGGACTGTTGTGTTTCGGCGTGGAGAGTAAGACAGCCTGTGAAATTACTGGCACTTGAGGTATCCCATCTTAGGCCTCTAGGTTGGCAACGTATCTGCCATACCCCTGGTGTTGCAGATGTTTATGAGCGGTGGCGATCGCTTACCATCAGGAGACCCACTTGCTCGTTTGCCATCCAGTCGAGTAAAAAAATACATTCTTAAACATAAATCACTTGTTCTACATCTGTTTCAATATTTATCTGTCCTTGTCTTTCACCTTTATGCCTTTGCCTGACAAAGAAAACATAATGTAGGAAGTAAAAAATTGAACTGTGTACTAGAAAAAAAAAACATACAGTGTATTTTTTATTAATTAAAAGTAACACTTTTGATGACCGAATTTTTTTATACTTGTAATACTTACCTTATTATTTATTATAGTGTAAGTAAGCTACATTAAGTTCCTAATATTGTACTTATCTCATAAGGAATTATCTTCAGCCAGTTCATTTCATCTGAAAAAGAGATACTTAGAAAAAATGCTATTTTAATTATTGTAAAAAAACAAGGGGAGGCGTAAAATAATCACACCATTGGTTCTATTTTTTCTTCCGTCCATCATCCCTCTTAATTAAAATTTTTTGTTACACTGGCAAAAAATAACCCATCACCTTTCCTTATAATGAAGGAAAATAAATACATACCTGCCTAAATTAATATCAAAGACGTAATTATGACTTCCTTTTTCCTCTCCAAAAAACTTATTCTTTTATTAAATGGTGATGCATTACACTCAAAGCAACGTACATGTATACACCCACGTCTATATCCTACTGAAGTAGGCTCAAACGAAATAATACTAATCGCTACAATCCTAACACACTTCTTTCACTTCAATTATACTCACGATTTTTTTTTTTTCAAAAAAACCCTTCGGTTAGGGTACTTTTCTGACCAGGCCTTTTTTCAGTATCTCTGAAATTTAATGCTATACCCTCGCCTTGGTCACCCTCTTCAGACTCTTCTATCTATGTACTCGGCGTAAAGTCTCTTTATCAATCTACTAACACACATTCTGTCAACATGTCCAAACCCCTAAGCGTACTTTTCTCATTCTCGTCACTAATTATCATGAGCCGGAAGACGTCCACTGTAACAAAGGTCTCTCCCTTAGAACGCGACAATGAACACAACTCGTCAATTGTATCCGTCGGTTGCTCGCATCTCTAGTAATGCCGTCAGTCCACCTAGTGGGAGGCCTGAAACTGTTTCGACTTGCGGTTCGTGTTCGCCATTCAAAGCCTCTTCTCCCCCAATGGTCACTTCATCTTGTATTCCACATCTTTCTCTACTCAAACTATTAACCACTGGGACCTAATTACCACCTACCACCAGCCACATAACTTTATTTTTATTTATTATAATTATGAACGTTAGTCGGTAAGGTATTTATTGTTTGGACCATGTATCCTGAATTAAGCGGTTTTGGTATTCTATTATTTAGTAAACAATACAGTGTATTATTATTATTATTATTATTTACTGGTTGATTATTATTAATTGTTTATCTGGTTACGCAAACGTATTTCACACATATTTTTAACTCTATCATTTGTATCGTTTCAGTCTATTCGTACAATTCATACTTTCACGCCGCAAAAAAGGAAGTTAAAAACATATTTCGATGTAAGGGATATCCAATGTCACAAAGCTTTATAAGCTCACATTGAAGCCGATGCCCAATTTCCCACCCGGCCACAATGCCACCCGTTGAAATGCCAAAACCCATCAAACAAATCAAAACTTTTTTACAAATAACCGTGAAATGAATGACGAAGCATGAGCCAGCATATTTGTGAGTAAAATTTTCCTAAAAGTGTCACGTCAGTGACAACTAGGTCACAAGGCAACTTCCGTGACCCAACTCTACTATTCACATTCAATCAATAATGTTTATAATAACCGTACAACTTCTCTTTGCCTTTTTTTTTATTCCACTGGAAGGCAAACGAGCAAGTGGATCTCCTGGTGGTAAGATATCACCACCGTCCATAAACATCTGCAACACCAGGGGTATTGCTGATGCGTTGCCAACCTAGAGGCCTGAGATGGAATACCTCAAGTACCAGTAATTTCACCGGCTGTCTTACTCTCCACGTCGAAACACAACAGTGCAAGCACTGCTGCTTCACGGCAGGATTAGCGAGCAAGATGGTGGTAGCAATCCGGGCGGACCTTGCACAAGGTCCTACCACCTACAAAGTAATCATTTCTATGAATATATTAATATACTAGACTTTACCTGCGGCTTTGGACGCGTCTACTATTAAGTAGATGGCAGTTGAATTGAAATCCCTCGATTTTACTACATTCCCATACATTCCCATGCGGCCATGGTCCAAAAATTACATCGTGGGTTTCATTAACGTCTGTATATGAGACATCCATCTTATCTTATCTTTTTTTATGCTACGCTACTTTGTCACGAATAAATTATTTATATTTTCTATTTCCACACCAAATTTCTTGTCTCTAATCTTATTTTGAGATTTTATCTCTATTCCGTGGTAATGTCAAGATAAAAAGTGGCATGTGTTATTCCAGATGTCCAGCTTTTTTTTTTATTCGACCGGATGGCAAACGAGCAAGTGAGTCTCCTGACAGTAAGTGATCACCACCGCCCATAAACATCTGCAACACCATGGGTATTGCAGATGCGTTGCCAACCTAGAGGCCTAAGATGGGATACCTCAAGTGCTAGTAACATAACAAACCAGCTATTTACATACCAAATTTCAAAGAAATCCGTCCACTCGTTTCAGCTTAAAATTGCCACAAGCATACACACTTACACATACTCACAAACTTTCGCATTTTAATAAAGGTCCTCACCGAAAATCAGCGCCGCGACTTGCCGTGGCATTATGCAGAGTGGGGACCTATTTAGCGTCATGTATTCCTTGTCTTTGTTCTATAGTTATGTTATTTGTGATGTTTTATGGCATTAAATAAATGCATTTTCTTTCTTTCTTTCCTTCTTTCTTTTTAGGGTTCCGGAGCCAAAATGGCAAAAACGGAACCCTTCTAGTTTCGCCATGTCTGTCTGTCTGTCTGTCTGTCCGTCCGCGGCTTTGCTCAGAGACTATCAATGCTAGAAAGCTGTAATTTTGCACGGATATATAGGTAAACTATGCCGACAAAATAGTACAATTAAAAATTCAAAAACAATTTTATTTAGGGTACCTCCCATAGACGTAAAGTGGCGGTGATTTTTTTTTTCTCATCCAACCCTATGGTGTGGGGTATCGTTGGATAGGTATTGTAAAACCATTAGGGGTTTGCTAAAACGATTTTTCGATTCAGTCATTTGTTTGCGAAATATTCAACTTTAAAGTTCAAATTTTCATAAAAATCGAGCGTCCCCCCCCCTCTAAAATCTAAACCGGTAGGTCGAAAAATTTGAAAAAATTCAGAATGGTAGTCAGTATATCAAACTTCCAAGGAAAACTATAACGGCTAAGTTTGCTTGAGAACTATTAGTAGTTTATGAGTAAATAGCAGCGTAGGGTATAAAATATACCTAAACATGGAAGATTCCGTATAAAATACGAAATCCTTAGAAAAATATTACTTAATTTTTTCGTAATGGCTACGGAACCCTATTTTGGGCGTGTCCGATACGCTCTTGGCCGGTTTTTTCTAATGAAGATTGGATTACGGTAGTTTTATGTTCAAAAAGATTAGTAGGATATATTATTACAATAGCACATACAAACGAACGGTTTGGTTGATTACATCGCATTTACTGTTATCTGTTCAAACTTGACTTGTATCGATGCCACCAACGAACTTATGCATTTTAATGGCGGTGTTCAAATTATGTCAGCGGCAGCGGCACTCCGTGAAAGTCACAAAACGCTTATATGAGTTTCGAGAACTTCGCCCAATACTTTGAACTCTACGCGACTTCGTACAATCTTGAACTGCTATAACCTAACCCTTAAAAGTACCTTTAAATGTATGCAGGTAATAGGTTTTTTTATGTAGAATGGGCCAAATTTTATGTCTATGAGCATTTAATAACTATGAACGCTTACCCTGTCTTTATTACTTCCTTATCCTCATTAATTCGTATAAATTCTACAATATACATACGAAAACAACTCTTTCTGTCTGTTACCTTTTCACGCTTAAACGCTACACCGATTTTAATGAAATAGTTTTGAGACCCTGGGAATGATTATTAAAATTACGGCAATGGTGGATGTCCTAAGATGTGCTATTTCAAGAAGGCTATTTCTAAAAAATAAATATTGCGTCTATCTTACTCTACAACAATCCTATGTCCATGATTTATAACCCCTAAATCTAAGAGAACACCCACTAGTTGGCAACACTGCAGATAACTACTCGAACTACTAAACTTCGTACTAAATTCGAATCCACATGAATGTTATAAACCACTTGTAATGCTCCATTAATGCACCAAAACTTTAAATTGATCGCAGCGATTAGCTACATCTATGCACGTTTTAGGAAGTTAGTAAATAGTAAACCTAGAGATGCAGATGTTTTGCATTGGTTTATCATCTTGTTTTATAGGAAAAGTGTACAAAACTTTGTTCAAATCTCTCTGTATCGAATATTTCTAAATAAATGTAAGTCAATGTCCACGTTCGTCAACGTTAGACCGTTGCGGCACTACTAGTAATAATTTTTTAAGTTTAGTTTTAAGTTAAAGGGTCATACTGAAAACCAGCGCTGCGGCTTTCTGTAGCAATAAGCCGAGTATGGCCCTTTTTACGTCTGTCGGCACAATGTTTATTTATTTTCTCTTTTGGTGCCTAATATATAAGATTGTCTGTTTTTTTAGCCGTAATTTTATTTATTTATTTTTGTTGTGCCGTATTCAGGTAAATAAATTTATTTTTTCTTTTGTTTCTTTCAATAAAAAGCTAACTACTTCATAATTTGTCATCCAATTTATTACTCTTAATTAACAAAGCATAAAGACCACGTTTCATTCCCAAAACATTTCAAGCTGCGAAAACGTTCAAAGGCCAATTGTATCATTTCGTTAGCCAAATGAAGCGACACTTAGAAATTCAAGGGAAATGCATAAAGATTTTCACCGGCGCGGAAATTTGCTCGCTTTTTGTAACTTGATGAACCGTAGAATTTATATCGAGCTTTACCGTTTCCCAACAACAAAGGGTTAAAAAGAACCCATTATAAAAATAAGTCATGCGGAAGTTAAAATTAAACCTATGTTTATTTTATTAAGTCCTTCGTTTTCGTTAAAGTTATGCTGAAGAAGAATCTACAAAGCTCGGTCGTCCAGGTGCTTAATCTAATAGGTGCAACCGTTCTGAAATGGTACATGATCATACTTACATTTATTCAATATATTTTTAGGGTTCCGTACGCAAAGGGCAAAAACGGGAGCGTATTACTAAGACTCCACTGTCTGTCTGTCTCCCCAAGCTGTATATCATAACCGTGATAGCTAGACAGTTTAAATTTTCACAGATTACGCATTTTATTGCCGCTATAACAATACATACAAAAAATAGAATAAAAGAAATATTTACATGTTTTACCATCCATTGATTAGTGTTAACTGACGGTTAAATGTGATGCAGTCTCTATTTGTTTTGTTCGAATAGACGGAGACGGCATCACATTTAACAGTCAGTTAACACTAATCCATGGATGGTAAAACAGCCCCTGAAACTTGCCCTATTTTCAGGTCCTTTTGAGGGCAACAGGTGATTTGACATTGACGTCAACAGCATATTACATCTTCCTCAAATTGTATAGTCAACTACAAATATATCGATACGGCCAAAATTACACAAATAAGACACGACCTCAACGCTATACTCCGACTTCAATAAAATCTGACAATCCTGCAGACACCTCTCAGCCTACTAATATGAACACCGGGCTGCCTAAGGCTTTGTGATGTGACTATTATTCTTTTTTGATTCCTTTTAGATGATAATTGCAACAACAGGGACATATATAAACAAGCGTGACCACGTTAGAGTGTGTTAAATGTATAGAAAACTGTCAGATTCTATTGAATTGTACTTTAAGTCAATAAAGTCATGTATACTCGTGTTTACATATTTTTGCTTGTATCACTTTGGCCGTGTACTCTTAGTAGTTGACTATACAGCAAAAATCTAATGTAAAGAGAGAAAACAAAGTAATCAAGAATTTAAATTGTATTTTTAAGTGATTGGCATAAAATGGCTGCGGTCATAGTAATTATCTACGTCTAGAGTGAAAGAGTAACTATTAACGAGTAACAAAAGTACAAAGAGATTTCCCTGGTGTGAAAACATGTTTGTTACTAAATTAAAACAATCAAATTCTGTACCTTGTAATTTTATTTTGACGTTTGCATTTCATTTTTATTTAATTTTTTTATGTACCTTGTCTCTGTACTCTTGTTTTGTTCGGTTGGCATTTTCCACAGTTTTGTGAACTAATATTAAATTTTATTGCCTTGACATTTTAATTATTGTATTGTTTGATCATATAAGTATTTCATAAATTTGACATAGATTTATATTTTTGTTTTTACCTTTAATTATCATTATTATTAAATAATAACTAAATTTTACTCTAATTTGACATTGCAAATTCTATTTTTAATTTTTTTGCACACATTTGACGGTCCTGTTGTGAATTTCTTATAATTACCTGATAATGTGTTTATAATGTATTTTTTCAAAAGGCAATAAATAAATCTATTCTTATATAAAGACTCTATCTAATCTATCTATTCATGTATGTATAAAGTTAACTAAATCTACAAGCAAAAGCAATTTTGTTTTTTCCGGTGCGCCAACAAATTATAGGAAGTGATAAAATTTGAGAGCCAAAAGTTAACTGTAGATTGCACTCGCATTCCTTATACTCGTAGCGGATCTCTAAAAAGCTCATCAAATTCTCATGCATTTATAAGTTAGCAGGAGCAATATAATTTTATTGCAGTAAGTATACCAGTCTCTACCAGTCAAATTACAGACGCAAATTGAAATGAGTCGACGCCATCTTAGTATGACTGAATTTATACATCATACCCACTCTGGATAAGATGGAGGTATTATATTAGCATAGCCGCTTGTGAAATTATCATTGAGTAGGTACATTTTTTCTTTGATATACATTATAGTATATTTTTGCGTATATTATGATAGGTTATCTGTCTAAAAGACGTGTGAATTTAGGGCCAATTTGATTTAACCTCCTTGCAAATGATTTTCAGGCTTCTAAATATCAACTACAAAAAATACAGGATACAAAAAATACTAAGATTCCTTCTTCCTCTATTTTTATTTCATTTCAAATTGTTACATGGATGATGTAAGGGTCTATTATTGCGTAAAGTTTCTGATACTCGCGATCATAACCAAATGACAGTTTTCGCATACAAATCTGTCATTTGATTATGATCGCGAGTGTAAGAAACGTTACCTTAACTTTACGTAAACGTTAAAAAGCGGGGCTACTCCAAAATTCTAAGATTTTATTTTAGTCAATGACAGTACACACTTCTAAAGCCATAATATTCTGCTTTTACCACTTTCTTCTATCAAAGAATATCTATCATGAAGGTAGCATTCTGCCTTGAGGTTGTGAATGTCACTATCATCCGCGCTCGCGTTAGACAATTATTATAGCCTTAAGATATCCCTCCTTCCTGCAAAGCGTCAGATACTAGGTATGATGTGGATAGCACTTAGGATAGGTACGGTCACGAGCGATAATTTGGGACCCATTTCATCAAAAAATCCTTTGAATTGTCATACAAAATGACAGATATTCGATCTTAAGTGGGTCCCGAAGGAACGATCGCAATTTTCTGAAAGTTAGCGATTGAATTATTATTATTACCCTATTCTGTACCGCGATTGCAGTACCGCGAGACCCCCTTAGAGGCCGTATAGAGCGCGCGTCTGTGTGAGTGTGTTCGTTTCTATCGATTGCTCGTAGCTTCCCTACTGCTTTAGCTTATATATACTGTGTCAGAGGTGTGAGCTGGGGTTTGAACCCACGACCTTGAGAGGCAATAAGTCAAACCACAAGTGACCACGGCTAACGGCTAAGTTAACGGTATAATAATATACGTCTCACTCGCAAAATCTCCAAGCCTATTGAAAGTTTCGAGAATCCTTCGAGGTTCTTTTTTTTTCGTTTATTCGCTTTCCGCACACGAAATAATAATGTATAATCCATACTAATATTATAAATGCGAAAGTGTGTTTGTATGTTTGTCCCTCTTTCACGCCGTAACGGAGCGACGGATCGACATGATTTTTGGCATAGGGATAGTGTTTGAGCCCAAAAGTGACATAGGCTACTTTTTATCCCGGAAAAATGCACAGTTCCCGAGGGAACAGCACGCGATAATCGAATACCACGCGGGCGGAGCCGCGGGCAAAAGCTAGTAATAAATAAATAAATAATCTAGGTCTGCCAGGTACGCCTTTTCGAGTTACAACCAACGAGCGTTTGAATTTAAAAATATGTATGGAACATCTTTTATTTAATCTGCAATGTCGTCAAAAACTCCAACCAACACTCCATAAACGTAACATTTCTTCAGACGAATCTATTACAATACTCCTGTAAACTCGAGACTAACTTTCATGAAACAATGAAACGTGATACCTCGTCTTCGGTTTTGTTGCGTATTTTAATCAAAACTTTTTAAGCCCTAACAATTTTCGTTTAGTTTTCAGGCGAGAAAATTGTGAATCCCAGTTGTTTGAAGTTTAGTATAAATACATAAATTGTTTGCCTATTTTCATGTGTTTGAATTTGAAAGTTTTAAAGGTTATACATCCGTGCATTCACTTGGAAACGCTTTTGTGGACTTTTACAAGAAATAAAATTTACTAGCTTTTGCCCGCGGCTCCGCCCGCGTGGTATTCGGTTATCGCGCGCTGTTCCCTCGGGAACTGTGCATTTTTTCGGGATAAAAAGTTGCCTATGTCACTCTCGGGATCATAAACTATCTATATGCTAAAAATCACGTCGATCTGTCGCTCCGTTACGGTGTGAAAGACGGACAAACACATAGACACACAAACCATCAAACATACTTTCGCATTTATAATATTATTAATATTATTATTATTATTATTTATAATATCATTAATAGTAAAGTATGGATGTTCAGCAAACAATCTTAAACTTGACTTAGTATGATAAGAATATCAATGAACAAGAATTTATTAAGAAAGTTTCACGCTTACGTGATTATAAAGGACCGCAAAAGCAGCCCGCGGCCGCCGATCAAGCAACTCCGAAATTGCGCTGATGATGGCTTCACTTCGGTGGTAAATCGAAAACGCCGACTAAAGCGCAATCGTAATCAGCTTCGGACCATTCTTGCAGCGTCAACCTATATCCAAGCTGCAGTACCGATGGTGGACATCTACCTGTCTTGGTTGGACAAGAAGACGACTCCGGAGAAGGCATTCGAGTACGTCCACGAGGCGGCAAAAGGCCGGTTACAGGGAGCCCATCTAGATTGGTCCACCATCCTCCCGTTCTAGTCTCAAAGGGCTAACAATTTCAGCTTATTTATGCCAAGCACCACCGAATGTTTCTGCGCTCCGACTTCTGTCCGGAGGGTGTGGTGTTCCGTCGTTTTAGGGTAGCGATCAGGACATCATCCAAAATCCCTAATTATATTTTTATTTTTGTAAACGTCTTTTTTGAGTTTTTAGTCTTTTTTTGTTGAACTTTAATTTTACAGCGCATTGGTTTTTACTGTAATGCTGGAATTTTTAAATGATAAATAAATCATAAAATGTATTCCTTAACAATTTCACTAGCAACACAAGTTTTTTTTTTGCTTTTTGTACCTACGCTACGTGCTTTTTGTTAACTATATTTGCATTGGCATCCAAACAACAAATCCGCACCAAGTTTTAAGCCGATTTCATTCTGTTGAAGAGTTCTGCAGGGCTACTAAGAAACTCGAAACTCAAAGTTTGTGTCGTGCGGTCCCTCTCGCTCTCGTATTAAATAGTATAAGTGTCAGAGGGACCGCACGACACGAACTTCGAGTTTCATGGTAGCCCCGCTGACCTGCAGCGACATTCGTGGCTTATATATGAGAAGAGTATTGTCACCGGAATTACATCACCATCATTTATCAGCCGTAGGACGTCCACTATTGGACAAAGCCGTTCCCCAACAGACCTCAGTTTCTTCGGTTGGAAGCAAAATGACATAATTATGACAAATTTCAGCTCACTCGTATCGGACGTTCTCGAGAAATGGTAAGTAAATTTTGAAACGATGTAGTTACCCACATACGAACGCTAAATAGTTATTTATGTGGCTGGTGCATAATGAGAGGCATTAAAGTACGAGTGTGGTTTTATGAAACGAGCCGAAGGCGAGTTTCATAATAAGATCACACGAGTGTTTTAATGCCTAATTATGTATAGCCGCATACATAACTTTATCTACATGCATATCATAAGTTTTCTATAATATGTTCAGATATATGGCCTGTATTTTTAAGTTAGTGTTACTGATAACTAGTTTGAAGTACCTACTAAAGCTTAAATAAAACAGATAATAAAAAAGTAAAGTTTTATTTATAATAATAATTATTATTCTAAGCACCAATTCCAATCCATGAAATCTTTTTCATATTGTTTTCGCGACTTTTGTGGCAATAAATTTTCGGTCACAGTCGTTGCGGCATCCCGGATTTCAGGCGGTGTCTCACACATTTCCGTACTCGTATCACTGTCTTCATTACTCATTTTCACCAAGTTATTGTATTCTCTTTGAATATTAAATAGCAAAATGCTTTTAGCAACTGTATTCTGCGTTATTTTCTTGTTTTTTCTGTTACGAAAGTTGAAAGTTCGAATAGCTGACTTTTTTTTTTAATTCATAGACAATCTAGACTTGAGGCGATTTCGATTCCCAAATCGATTGTCATACTCGAAATATAAAAAAAATGTATGGAACAAGAATTTTTCCATCGAATGGGATTACGTATCGAATAAGTCAATAAAAACAAACAAATGGGTTTTTTTGTTTTATGAAGGTCTTCGAAATTTGAATGTAATTAAAATGTGGGTTACCGGCACTTTAAAGTGAACATTAAGATGCAACTACAGATACAGGTTTCTTAATATAGGCCATTTGCTTATCGTTTCTGAACATATTGTAGGGAATTTATGATATGAATGTAGATAAAGTTAAATAGAGGCTTGTTAAAACAGATAATGTTTAGGTTATCCAGAATTCTCTCACTTTGGTTTCAGTTCAGGGATGCGAATGAAACTTTGCGAGTAACGCTTGATAAAATTAATTAGTACTTAAACAAACATACCTAATTTTTTTTACACTTGGTGTCTAAAATTTAGTACATCACCACAGACATTAGGTACGTAAAGGGTTTTGTTACATGAAACTAAATTTATATTCGTCAATTAAAATAACGAAGGCTCGACGGCGACGTAGAAGCCACACACACTGACACTGCGACACTGCGAGCGTTTGTAAACTTAATTAAATGTTGTATTAATTACATACGTTAACGACCACAAAGAATTACTTGGAGTTATTTGTGTGTACCTAATGTAATGTGAGTGAACTTCGAACGAAATGGTTTTAAATGAGATGACACTATATTGAGTTTCTTTTGGATGAAAAATGAAAAGAAAACTTATTACTTAACATCGTTTGGGAAACCAATAAATGTCAATTTAATTTGGTTGATGAGTTTTGATAGGTACGTTTTTTATTTTGTTAGCAAAGCGTGTTTATACTCGTATTTCAGAATCATAATTTTGGCATTACGAGAATTTAACGTCTCTTATTAATTTTCTTAGATTTTTATTAATAATATGTTTTTTGACGCTAAACTTAAATAAATTAAATTTAAAAGTCCATTTGTTAGTGATATTTTTTATTAATAATTTCAATATTCTTCTTCTAGGAAATAAAGGTACTTATTGCACGAATTACGTCACATATTCTTCGAATTTTGTACCTAAATTTGGTCACCCGACAGACCTTGTTGCCCATACATAATTTTTGAATACAAAACCAGTATAAAACCCTTCAGCCTAAATGGACTTTTCCAAGTGCAGTTGTTTTAGCTAAGCGCACTTGCTTTGAGTTTATGAAAGCTAACAAAGGTATGTACGACTATACATAGCTCATAGTGCGTGCTTCTCGCGAGTCGATGACCCTAGTGTGTAGGGTAACCAACCGGAAAGATTTGTACATAAATAAAAAAAGATAGTTTTGAGAATATAAAGACTAGTTTTTCAAAGAAACATACTATTTTCAAACAGGCTGTGATAATATTTACACAAGACTGTAAGTAAATAGATAAAAAAGTCCTCTTACTGAGTGGCACTTCTGGTAGCTAATGGCAACAGTCCGTAATAAAAAAATATAAATATACAGTTACAAAAACTTTCAAACTACCTTCCTTTTATGTAGAGCTGATATGAAACATTATTTTTTTCTGAAATACGCTATAGCTATACCGTACTAAATACATACAAAAGGCGCCTTCATAAGTTTTCTGCAGAAACCACTAATAAATACATACGTTATCGATATAAGATACATCAAAACCAGCTTCCTAAACACAGATGTACGTACAAAAACACTGCCAGTCAAACTTTCTTACATGTTTCAAACAGTTGAAAATATTTTTCCGTAAGGAGAAATAGGTTTTTATTTTAAGTTTTTTTTTTCATTGATATGGCAACCCTACTTGCGTGGGGTTTGCTGTGACTTGACCTACATAACCTCGCTTTACATGTGGAAGCCATATCATTACCCTTTAGCTATAACTTATAAATATTTTTGTGCTATAGGGCTAGAACCGGTTGACTTGCTCTGTCGCTCAATGCGTTCCTTTCTAGTATTTTACTCATAGGAGAAAGCGTAAAGGAGACTGAGAAAAATATCATAAATAATTAGATATATTTTTAACATCACAAAAGTAATTTGGTGTACAGAATAATAAGTAGTCATCGTCCCAAGTTGTAACGTCCCACTCCTGGGCACAAATCCTCTCAAAATTAAGGACTTAGACGTAGTTCACACATGGGCCCAATGCGGACAGAATTTTCAGAATTCACTTATCACTTTACGCACCTATAACGCCCGACACTAAATGGTAACCCATAATATGTCTTCTACTGCAAACCATCTCTGTTTTCCCATGTGATGGATACATGAGGCGTATTCTCTATACCACAAAAAAAAGGGTTTCACATTCCACTGATACAGCGTATCCCTAAACAGTTACGCAAGTTACGCAACTTCGCTGGGAAGTCGTAAATATTTTGTTTGAAAAGTTTGTGTACACCGATTGATGAATGATAGTCGACTGTGAATACAGTGATGTATGACTACCGATACGTCCAACACTATTGATAGGGAACGCTGTCTGTCGGCTTATGAGAACAAACACACATCTATTATCCAATACATGAAAAAAACAATAATAAGCTTAAAGAAAAATCATACAGCGTGTATTTTCGATACTACCTCAAAATGTAACCAGACGAATATTTAAGTAATGTGAACCAATTACAAAACAAATTTAAATAATTTAGAATTAACTAATAGAGCGTAATTAATTTTTGAAACATTTTAGCAGCACTGGCGTACAGTAATTTGATATGAGAGAGAACCGTTCTGTGACAGCTACCACGTCAACAAGTGCGACGTTTTGAATAAAAACAAAGTAGTATCGCGTAGTGATACATTGCGTGCTAATTAATTTTGGAAGGAAAATAATAAGTCAATTTTTTTTACTAAAACATAGTAAAATGATTATTAGGGCCTTCACTAACTGCCCTTAAAGTTTGGGGTAGCACCAAAAATACACGCTGCCGGGTGCGGCCTGTAACACGGGCAAATAATCAAAACATAGATCGTACTCGTCAAACTCAACAACGTTTGTTCAGTGAATAAAAAAAGAAGTTTTTTTATTTTCTTCCACTAAAGTTTATTCGAAGAAGCAAAGTAAAGCAAAATGTTTGATATTTGTAGCGTGACAGGCAGCGTCAGTTGGGTTCTAGGTTGGCGTACAATGAATTTACGATTAAGTTTGTTAGAAAAAAAAAGTTATTTCTTAATTTTAATCAAGTGGGACCAGGGATCCAATGCGACCCATAAGACCTCTGTTTTTAGGGTTCCGTAGCCAAAATAGCAAAAACGGAACCTTTACAGTTTCGCCATGTCTGTCTGTCTATCTGACCGTCCGCGGCTTTGCTCAGGGAATATCAATGCTAGAAAGCTGTAATTTTGCCCGAATATAAACGTAAACTATGCCAAAAAAAATTGTGCAATTTAAATTTTTTAGAGTGCCTAGAGGATTCTGATATTACCATTTTGGCTACGAAACCCTAAAAATAAATGTTCTAGAATTTCGCCTTTGAAGGTAAAGATACAGATATCTTTATAACTGGATTTTGAGAGCAGTTTGAAGCATATAAACGTACTATAATCTGACAATAAACATTTTATATACATATGTATACAGGCTGGATTTTGACGAGGGATCTTTACGAAAGAGGCAGATAGTTCAACCTTAGCACTATATTTCCCCCATAGAAACTATGGAAATATATGTTACCGTTTTCAAGTTATAGCTTTTTAAACATTCATACCAAAAACTACTTTGTGCCAACCCTAAACAGATGGCTGGGTCAATGTTCTTACTTGTAAACAATCTTTAGACGTCAGGATATTACATTAATATTTTGCCATTTGTCCATTCTTAGAGGTCTGCGTGCAACGCTAAAAAATCACTGCAGGATTTGCAGAGGTGATTGTCTCTAGAGTATTTATGTAATTTCTTAGTTAATAATTCTAACCACAACAAATAACTCACATGATATGACATGGCACTGACATTCACTTGAATGTACTCAACCGTCATAAACAATTAAAGAAGATAGTAACCTCTTTCATCATAAATAAAATGTCTCTGTTTACCTACCTAAAATGATAAAAAGGTTTTAGTTCGTTAACTTGCTTCAGCAAATTATTTTCGAATGAATTGAAATTGTTCCCCAGTTGATCAGCAATTCATACAATAGGCTGTCCTTTTTTTATTTCGGTTATCGTCAAAAAATTTAATACTTAACATTATTTGACGGATATTGCACTAAAGTTGTAGTAATTTTTTACAACTATCGAAACTCTTTGCATGATTGAAAATCGATCATAAACATATCATAAATGTGATGTTTGAAATGAAATTGACATTTAAGTTCATTTTATTTACTTTACATGAAAATGCGTCTGTCAGATGCACGTGGATATTTAAATTTTCTCATGTTATACGCGAGCTGCAATTATAATGCGGCTGAAGCTTTACGACGTTACAGGGAAACATATCCACCACCACACCCAACAGGTCGTAGGGCAATTTTACGTGCTTTTGATCGTGTCGCCAACAATCAGCCCGTTGTACCAAGAACAGCTCAGAACGATCAACGTGGAAGACCCGTTATTCGTCTTGAGGCTAGACTTGAAGAAAGAATACTGAGGTATTTTGAGCGGAATCCAAGAAAAAGTTCGAGATCAGCTGGTCGACATTTCGAAATAAGTCATACCGCAGTACTAAAAGTTCTTAAACGTGCCCGCCTTCACCCTTATAACGGAGGAACATTTGAACACCGTATGTAAAAATTGTAATAAAGTAACTGATAATCGTATTTTTGCATTTTATTTGATTTATTTGACTTTGTGTCATTTTTACATCAGTACGATGACAACAACTCTCGGAAATAAACGTAATATCCCGAGTTTTCCCGACGACGACTCCTTAATCTAGCCATCGTGTCGTTATGTGCGGATGCAATTATAGGGTTATCACCACAGTTAAAAATTAGTGAATTTTGTGTTTTTTTTTTTTACTTTGTTACACTTCTAAACATTATAAATCAACTGTGTATCACTTAAACAATGCAATATCTCCGTAAAAGTCTCTCGTCGAAATCCTCCCTGTATATATTTATATGTGGTTAATATCATGTAGGTAATTATGTTCAGCCAAACTTTATTCAAAAGGAAACACAAACTTTCACATTTGTAATTAGTCTGATGAGCTCCAAGAACCAAGACAAACAAATAACAATCAGAGCAAACAAAGGTATCATGGCTTAAAACCACAGCTTACCGAACACATTCAAATAACATAAATTGAAGTGTATTGTATTGTTTATTATCGTGAACCATCTCCAGTTACCACTTGACATTGCGGTCACGCCAGAGCTAATACGATTCAGGATCCCCTTAATTTTAATTAGCAGTTGGAAGTTCATGGAAATAAACTTTACCATTCATATCTCAGTGGTAATGAAAACTTGTCTCGTTTGTAAAACTGGAGACAGCCGAGGTTAGATGACATGGCGTTAAATTTTGACGTAAGGTTAGCAGTTGACAAAGCTGTTTTGTTTTGCCGCTCGTAGGAAAGTTTATGTGACAATTATCAAGTTGTGTATTGTTCTTATGAGACAGTTAGAGAACTTTGATATAGGGATATGGTTTTGGGACTAAGCAGATTTGAAGATGAGTCAACGAGTCATATATATGTCGGTGGCCAGATCACGAGATTCCTAGGCACATCATGAAATGGCGCCATTTCATTATATGCCTAAAAGTTGGCCAAGCATCACGATGTGCCTGAGAAACAATACGGCAGATAGATTAGAGCAACGCATTCGTCGATATTCCTAGCTTTATACCGGCCACATCGGAATATGCTGAAAAAAAGTAAAATTTCGGTAAGTCGAGCGAAGCCAGGAGTGGCTAGTGTATGAATAGTGGCGGCGTTTCATGCTATGCCTAGGAATTTCATGGTCTGCCTAAACGTAACTAGACAAATCGTCAAACGGTGAGTTTTAAACGATATGGCGGATATCCCTTAACCAATTCATGAAATGGCGCCATTTCACGATATGCCTAGGAATTTCGTGATCTGGCGGATTTTACGACCAGCCGCCGACATATATCTACATGACGTCCAAGCTGGACATCATCTAGATTAAGGTGACTCGTGTACGTGTGTAAAGACATGTTCTGTTTTTGTAAATTTATTTACGCAGATGCACAATTGAAAACCTGTGATCTGGCATAGCGAGCTCTTGCCTGTTCGCACGAACAGCGAGTATTATGAAAAGAGAACACGTACGGACAGCAACGAAACATTTCAAGTTATATTACGGAAACGAAGAGTCAGCTTCAGATATCGAGACTCAAGTTAGAAAAGGTGTTTTCAAAATATGTGAACTCAATTCTATTATCGAGGGCGTTCAAGCAAGTTCAGGTATTTTTAAACATCTTTGTACTGTGATAGTTGACACTACGTCAAAGCATAGAGAACAGGGTAAAAGGAGTAGGAGTTAAACGAGCGCCACCTTTTGTAACTGTCACTTATGTAGAATGCCTGACTACTTGACTTGGCCTTTATCTGACCTTACTAACCAAGAAGAGGAAAAATATAATTATAATGCAGGCTTGGGTGTATGAGTTAAATCTTTGATTTTTATCCTAGCTAAAGGAAATAATAATAAAATAAAAAAACAAACTAAAATGCTGGAATATGGCAACAATTTTGCATGTAAAATTTTACTTCCATTCCATTCGTTTTTTAGTTTCATGTGTGACTCTATAATAATGATATTACAATATTTATAAATTATTAACGTGCAAAATTCCGGGCATTTCAACAATGCATTCGGGTTATAATTATCTTAACAAGGATGATATTTTACCCGACTTCAAAAATTCATCATTTATCCATCATTAATCCTTTTTATTAAGGCGGATTTTGAAAAAATAACACCGCGAAGGAAAATTCCTCTCAGGTGGTTTTATTAAATAAAAAACATGAAATTAAATAACAAAGTCATTTCCCAAACACTTGTTGGTAAACAATTAAGCGTTTTGATTGCTCGCTCAAACAACGTCATTATTCTACGAATATTTATTACTGTCTTTTTTTCAAGTTATAATAGAAAGTTAAATGAATATTAATTCTTAGGTGATTGTAAATTTAGTGAATATTAATTCTTGTATTAATAATATTTGCTGAAACGACAATGAAGAAAGGACGACCTGAATACGCGGACCCTTTTTTGACTTTGTGGTAGACTAAACACATATTTCATTATAAATACTTCTGATTTATTTATTTTGCTTTTAAGCATACCTGTGGTGTGGGTGACGCCTTGCTTGCTAAGTTTCTTCGTATACCTGTAATCAGAAATGTTTGCTATTTAATTATCTAATTGTAGGTCAATAATCAAAAGTACGGTCTGCCTACAATTATAAAGTGCGATGCGCCGAGCGTATTCTCTGAAGGGCTACTCTGAAACACAAAATTCGAATTTCGTGTCGTGCGATCCCTCTCGCTCTCGTATTAAATAATATAAATGTCAGAGGGACCGCACGACACGAACTGCGAATTTTGTGTTTCGGAGTAGCCCTTCTGGCCCTTTATGCAACGAAGTGCAAAATTCGAACTACATATCTCACTGTCCCGCTCACGCTTACAAATATTACCTATTTAAAACGAGTGTGAGAGGGACGGTACGATACGAACTTCGAATTTCCCTGCGTACATTGCGCGCTCGTAACGTTCGTCGCCATGTTTACCTGTATCAGCATTCGCATTGAACGGAAAAATGTGAATAATTCCAGATACTGCATTATCTATAGTTAAGTTTATGCTAGTTCAAATTCACATCTCTTTTGCCAAAATTTTGTGTTTATCATAAGTATTTAATTCTGTGTTTTGTCCAGCTTCCACTGAGGCCATATCGGAATAGGTAATTTAAATTGTGGATCTTTAATAAAAAAGTGACAAAGCAGACACATAAAAATAATGTTTTGTCTGTGTCTGACAAACGTAAAAGTCAAAGTAATAGAATACAAAAGTCAAAGGAATACAAAATGGATGGTAAGTAGACTATTCTTGACGAGCATTTAGAAATAAGAGAAGAAATCCATCCAACTAGCCCAATTATAGATCCAATACATTAAAAGACCTATAATTCTCACCAAACAAATTGCTAAAGCCCCAGGGTTTGCTCGATAAGAAATATAAGGCAGAGTCGTAAAAAGGCCCGACGACATTTTAGGGCCCGCACATTAAACAGATTGAAGGTAGAAAGAGAAACATGGCGACGGATTGAAGAGCCAGTTTGACCTGCCGAGTCCATACAACTAGGTGGGTAGGGTGACAATGGAGCGCTTTTAATTTATTAATGCAGGACGTCCTAGTTCCGGATACAAGTGAAAGGTGCATCATGAAAGGGGCTAGGTCGGCCGCCCGATTTTTAAATTCTCTCCTCTGATAATAGTATACCAAAGTGATTGATAAAATAAGAGCTTTGTCGAATTTTAGATAGGAATAACTTATGAAATAAATGCTATGATTTGCGGTGCAAAAATGAGATGAAAAAAATTAAATGAGGGTAATATAGGTAGATAACTACTCACATGCTTTTGGCAACTCTAGTTGCCTGTCACCGCTCATATTTTGTTAATGAATAGAGTTCAACTCAAAATTCAAAGCACGTGAGTGATGCAAATGAAAAGCAAAAGTGAAGAAAAAAAACATCACATACCTACTTACTTACAGCTAAACCATGATACCTACACTTAACTGGTACTTAGAAGGTGACTCACAGTTGTGTACAGTATGATTAATTTTTTCATCCATTTTTTATTTTTATACAAACAATCCCTCGTCGTACTTTTTGATGGTCACTATAGCGTAGGACAGAACAGCGGAGTCTTTTCATGCCAGTCAACAATGTGAGCTGAGGCAATCCGGTGACGACGCGTGACTCTACTGCCAACATACAAGACTAGCTGTTGTACTCTATGACAATTTTCGCATTTTTACATATGAGCTGAATAGAATGGAGAACGACCCAGTTATACGAGTATGTACAAGGTATCAATAAAAGAGTAGATTTTGACGGATGGTTTTGAGCAATCTTACAAATTAACTAAATTTTTACAAGCTTTTATGTAGTTTTACCTGTCCCGTTGTCTATCTATAGTCAAATATTGCAAGTCTAATTCAACCAATTTCCAGTAGTCGGATCGTATTTAAATTTGGCATACTTATATTTAAATTACGTAACAATACAATAATCTGGTAGTGACATCCTGGTAGTCCAGATTGATTTTATTTCTACTCGCTATTGATTGTAGTTAAGATAGGTACTGAACTGTTTTTAATATAGCTAACATTTTTGTTTTTCATACACAAAACCTTAAGCCATTCTACGTTTCTGTTTACTTTACCCCTCTCGAATTTCTTAACTTCATAAAATATCGCAAAATAGGTCAAAGTCAAAATATATATCTTTATTCAATTTAGGCTATTACAAGCACTTATGACTGACAAAAAAAATCTACCACCGGTTCGAAAAAACCTCTGTCGAGAAGAATCCGGCAAGAAACTCAACGAGTTATATGTAAAAAATAAACAGATTTTCAATATTAATAAATTATATCTTTATCAGTACTATACATCACAAGTATTTAACACAACTTTAACTATTTTTAATACAGTAGGTTCGCTATTTGAAGCAATCACTAATGCGGATCGGAATTATTTCCAAATATCCCTGTCCATGATATAATCATTTAAGCCTTAGATATTAACGTCTTCTTGACGGTATCTTAGAATATACGTGTGCATATAATCCGAGGTAATTAGAAATTTAATCCAGTGTCCTGGCCTCAACGTTTTCATATGGCGAGCAAGTTAAGTAAGAAACAAGTCGTTAGCTCGTTACAGTCGCCTTAATGGAACCTTGGTAGTCACTTCATGCCGTAAGCAATGCAGCGACAAGAAACACGAATATTCGCTAAATACTGAAAGTTTCAGTATCTGTTTTAAGGTTCGATAAAACATCTTTGACGAAAATTAGCTTTGGTTTACACTAGTGCTGCAGTTTTACTGCTGAAAAAAAATACTTGGATAAAACTGGAATACAAATGACTAGCTAAGTAAAAGCTTTTAGTTCAATAGCTCTGTATTGTGAATTTTATATAAATCTGAACTTTTAGAATCTTTTAGAAAGCAAAAAAAGTTTTAGACAATAAATTAATCTCAATAAAGATGATGATAATAGTGAATTACTTAAAATATAAAACGTATAATATTTTAATTAAAATAATAAATAAAATAAATATCTTGGGACACATCACAACAATTAACCTAGTCCCAAACTATGAGTAAGCAAAGCTTGTACTATGGGTACTAGTCAAAGGATAACGATAAGTGCCTAAGGATATATTTTATCCCTGTAATAGAGTTTTGAAAATTTCAATATAGGCATAATTATTACTGTTTCAAAACATCAAATTTCTCTAGGCATAATGAGTATCCGAAGACGTTTTTAATATTTAAGTATGTGTATTAAACCTCGGGTACCCATTAGTGTCCTAGTATCTAAAGTTATTTTAATTCATCGCAAACGTTTTATAAATGCCAAAGCCTCATTGTCCGATAGAGTGTCAACGATGACAATTTTTGAAATAAACTGCCTAGTCGACGCCTCGACATCAAAGCAGGTAACGCGATTTTCAGTTGTTTCCAGTCCACAGGCTCACTAGGTGTAGTAAAGCAGGCTCATTTTCCACATCAGTGCACTTAGTTACCCCACTATCGTGTGCCAATTTTAAAAAGCGGGCTGTTGAGAAAAGTCGAATTTTTAGGCTAATGGATCTATCCTTCAGTTAGATTATAAGAAAATATTGGATATGTATTTTTTTGTTTTGTCGTCATATAAAAAATTGCAAAGATGAAGATCATCAAAGTTTGGGAGTCGGTGCTGTGTTAAATAGTGTTCCACTTTGACTAGCTATTTCAATTTCTGCACAGTTTGTCAGAGTTATTTATTTGTTGCTGTTTATCTCCCTGCCTAGGTATATTTATTTTAGACGTATATTCGTTCGTAGATGTATTTTATTTTTGTTGTATTTTAATTTTCTGATCTACTTTTGATGCACCACCTATTGTAAACTAGTCCTTCCTTCTTTCCGTAAAAAGGTTGCCTGGAAGAGATCGCTCTTAAGCGATAAGGCCGCCTATTGCTTACCGTGTAATTTTTTCTCTGTGTATTTGTTTTCTGTATCACTTACTATTTCGGGTGTACAATAAAGAGGCTTTGTATTGTATTGTTATAGTAAATAAATAATATAATATTTTTGTTTTATTCGATTGACCAAAGAAAAAAATACGTGTCAAATATTTTCAATAATTTAATTTAAGGACTAGGTAATTATAATTTTTAGGACACTTGCATATTGAGCGATGATTTGAGTTTTTGAGAAAATCCACCAAAAGCTAATTAGACCCTATTACAAATGTTGAAATACATAGATAAGGATAATGCGATTATAAAGTTTGTAATCACCCTGTATTTATGATCACCCTCGCACGTATCGCTCGTTTAAGTAGAACAATGTACAGTCGCCACCATAAACATACATAAAGTTTGTGAAAAGTCTGTGAATACAAAAACGTTAAGACACTGTGCATAGGATAAGACCACGATACCAACCACGATGTGACATATACATTTTCTAAATGTAATATGTGAATTCCGGTTGGCTTAATCTCACCAAACTGAACCGAGCCAAATTGGGGGGAGTCAGTGAATTCTACCACTTGCAACGATCAGTTCGAATTTCGAATATTCACAGCGAAATGTGTGGAGCTGAGAGCGCTACACATCGAGGAGCGGTGTGCAAATGCAGGCTACTCCACTCTATTCTACAGTTCTAGGAATCACAGTTACGTGACGTCTGTATGTTTCAGTTTTGTAGGGTACATTTTTGCAAGCTAAACTCGGAAATATAACGGCTTGTTTGACATTGGTTTTCCGCTAACTTAGTGCAACTCACCCTTGTAGTGTCAACATCATCGTCATCCCAGCCTATATAGGTCCCATTGCTGGGCACAGGCATCGTCTCAGAGCAAGAGGGCTTGGGCCATAGTTCCCACGCGGGCCCAGTGCGGATTGGGAACTTGTGGTGTACTGACTTCTAACTGGCCAGCATTTTTTATGCACACCTTTTTTTACGAACATTACGATCTCGTAATATGTTTGTCCGTTGCCAAGTACTTATTACCTCACCTAACTACACCCACGTACCCATAGTACAGTCAACGTCAAAAAAAAGTGATCACTTTTGTACCTTATCACTTTAACGTCATGTTTGAAAAGCCATACGAGTGCGACATTGTGTAGCGACTGAATGCGACAAAGTATAGAAATGAGCACTTATTGATGACGTTAATTGTACAAGCCTGGCGAAGTTTAAGAATAGGCCGAATGGTGTAAGTTATCCCGTGGTATATATTTATTTTTTAATACATAGACACAGATATTGATAGAGTAGTTACCTTAAGTCATTCGAACATTAAATAAATATCTAAAGCGACCCACGAAACCGATGTTTCCTCTAAATTTTCCATGAATAATTAATCGTCTTCGATCAGTCGGCCATCTCTTCTAATTTCGCCAAATTGAAAACTTGGAGTTATTGGAGCAATGATTTATGGCCCCGATGTCTACGGCGATATTAAGTGGCGTTTCATTTGTTATTAGCCACGATTTATACGAGAATAGGAGCTTTTGATATCATATTTTATTGGTCAAGCGATTTCAACGTATCAGTGGTAGTTTTAAATAAAAAGAGCTGTGTTAAAAATATATTTTTTTTATACAAACTTTTTGCTGACTATACTTTTTCTTAACGGTACAACCTACATTTGTTTACTAAATAATGTTTTGTAAACTTTTACATCACCGATAAACTGAATAAAAAAATCGAATAGTATATACTCGTAACTTGACTTGAAAATGTATTGATTGGAATAAATATAATAATAAGAAAAGTGTAATGCGCATTTTGAGATAAAATGTGAGAAAAATTGTCGGCCCTTCGGGGCCCCCTGAGGATGGGGCCCTGGGCACTGGCCCCTTGTGCCCTTATGGTAAAGACGGTACTGTCTCCAATATGCTTGGAACTGTCTCAAACATAATACACGAAGTTCTTCCTTCCTGCCGCAAATATAAAAAAAAAACTTCCCGGCCGCACGCAAAATTCAAATGGGCCACAGACAAAACTCCTCAGCACCTTATGTCAGAAAAGAGGTCCACTTAAACACAATGTTGTGAATACATCCCATCAGCCGTCCCGCGGGTATAATTTTCCCTCCAAGTTGGCAGCATTGGCGTCGCTCCAACTATAACACAGAATGGAACGAGCCCAACGGTGAGGTGATTTTCATAGCTTACCGATTAAGTTAAATAAAGTATCCTGTCCTTTTTAATTGCTATTTAAAAAATAAAATTACTGGATTTTTGTTACGATAGTGTTACCATGTTCAACAATTTTACATCTGGATTATGGAAGTAACAGTCACAAAGGTAGGTTGAAGTTTAAATTACGTAAAAATAATGTGCTATCTGTAGGATAATAACATACTTAAGCTTTAACGACGTTGAAATGAGGCTAGTTGGTAGATCACGAGTTTGACAACTTTGACATTTGACATCAAAAGTTAAATATAGCTCTTTAATCCCGACGCGATGCTTCAATTGCTTTATTTTGGCATCAAGGAAGAAGGGAAATTACTGGCACATGAAGCATTCCATCTTAGCCATCTCAAGTGAATCCCCCCCGGTATTGCGGTGTCTATGGTAGGTGATCAATAACCTTCAAGCGACTGATGGCTCATTGTCGATCCTACTGCAATACAAATAATAAGGCTATATTTAGAGTTATTTCATGCTTTAAAAGAGAAAAAACCGGCCAATGGTTAGTCGGACCGAGACTTCCATACAAATTTGAAGGTATGTCAAAATACCCGCCAGGTCTCGGAGGTTAAACTATCGCATGTCGTATCCATAAATATTTGGTGTAAGTAAGTATAGCCCTGTTGTTTACCCGACTACCCAACGGAGGGTTATGTTTTAACCATAATGTTTGTATCTATGTATATATTTTTCTTTGTTTTTGCCTCTAGCTTAGACGGCTTTCAATAATATTATGAGGTAGGTATCTATGACAAAGACAATGAAGTGACAAAAGGTAAAATAATTCTATTTTTAAGCTACCATTTTCACAAAAACATCAAAAAGTATGAAATGAAAGAATTAATTTAAAACATTCAAATAGGTACCTACCTAATCAAAAACCTTGCTTTAAAAAAACTTCGATAAAAACTAAAAAAGAAACATCAGGTGTGGTAGTCTAGAACAATCGAGGCTAAACCTGAGAGGTGGACCTGAGTATTTGTTCCTGACAAAAATAGTCTTGACAGACAGATGGGCGGACGGACAGACCAACAGACAATAAAGTGGAACCATTGGATTCCATTTTTGCCGACTGAGTTACGGTATACTAAAAATAACGACAGAAACAGAATCTTCTCTTTTTGGAGTTGGTTAATACATCATTACTTCATTTTACGTTATTATAAATGCGAAAGTTTGTGATTTACAAATTGCGAGTAAATATATGTTTGTTACTCCACGCTAAAACAGCTGGACGGATTTGGATGAAATTTGAATGTGGATAGACTGGACATCTAGAATATCACATAGGCTACATTTTTCCCGATATCCCTACGGGATAGGGATAAAATATCGCTTGGTCATAGTTGGCACTATTGTTTATTCCCACGGGAATTTTGCAATTTCAATTGAACTGCTGTAGGTAAGTATAATGCAATACGCGAACCCGCGGGTAAAAACTAGTAACTAATAAAGCTTCAAATAAACGAGAGACAACCTCGCAAACTTTATTCATTTATGCTAAACTCGATTATTCGTTGGAAGCCATATTTAGTCGCTTTTGAATATTTATTTCATTATTTCAAATACCTAGTTAAACAAACCCTAAAGCCTTTTAAATCTAAAACTCGATTAATACCACTTCAGTGTCGTTATTTTGGATTTAAAAAAATAGATAAGAAATTCTCATTTTGGAGCACTGCGAAATGCAATGTCAGTGCGAAGTGTTAGGAACGTCAGTAAATATTCCTATTTACGATAGCAAATAAACTTTTTAATTTCTTGTGCATGGAGTCTGCGAATATCAATAGCAAATGGAAACCGCCGCTTTGCTAGAAACTAATTACCGCAAAACAAACTTATCCAGTTATCCCCCGTTACAGTTTGGTTTTCGAAACGACTGTCGAACTTCATTTGTTTAACTATTTGATTGGACAATTTACCGGCAGTGTTTTTGTCTGTGGTTTGTATTAAAAAGTGGCGTGCAGCGTTTTTGAGTGTCAAATTTGCAGTAGTGTTACCATTTGTCGGAGTTTTACAGTTGTATAGTTTTCACTGCAACAAAAATCACACTGTCAATCAGTGACAGCGTTTACAATATGACCGCAAAATTTAAGGTAGTTAGTTAAGGCCTTAATAAATATACGGTTATATGCTTTATTAAAAAATACGACTTCATACCATGATCACAACTTTGATTCTTATTAGTACCTGGGCGACCGAGCTTTGCTCGGGCTAAAACACGATAATAAGCGTTTTCCCAGAGATAATACCAAGCTGATGAAGCTGATGTTTGGGAGATGTGGAAGTCAAGAGAAGAGACCTTTGCTCAGCAGCAGAGCAGTGGGACACAGTTGTAGGCTAAATATAATAATAATAACAACCTAAATCGATTTTTCATCCCTGAAAACCCATACATACTAAATTTCATCGAAATCTTTGGAGCCGTTTACGAGATAAAGGTTTTAGATAGATACCTAAACATTGCAGTTGTTCTCTTTCATGTCAAATTATTACACTCAATACATGTCTACTCGAAAAAAAATCTAAAATTAATTACTTAGTATGTGGTGGTTCTAATGGCAATAATTAGGCTTCATAGCACTAAAACTAACATTATGGTTACTATTTGCGTTTGTAAGTATAAAAAATATACGTTGTGTAATTTTGTGACAATATCCCGACTATCCACTTTCTAATGGACTTTTCGAGTGACGTGATTCCAAATCAGTTCCCAGACCTCAACCTCGACCTGGATGCATTGTACACTGTCCCCTAACACAATTTGCGTCTCGGTCGTTTCAAGCAATATAATCCAAAGCGTGGTTGCCGGCAAAAAGCCCATTATCGAGCCTCTCCTAACTTGTTTAGAGCTAAGGCCCCTTTTAACTTTTACTAAATCCCTTGGACTTTTTTTTATATGATTAAACGGGTTTTGCGCGAATACATTCAGCCAGCTCTTAAGATTTCAAAGAGTTTTTGCTTAATGTTCACAAACGCATCTAAGCTTCTTGGCATTTAAGCGATATCATGGGCTACCAACTCATACAAGATATATTTAGTACTAAAAAACCGCAATAGATGGCACTACCATTAACATCTGTAAATTATAAAATGTAAATAAGCCGAATTAAGTAGAAATATTGATATTAAAATAAAGAATAGCATATTTTATAAACACAACTTCACATCAACTTTATTTCAACTCCTTAATTTGAAGATAAGAAACATCATAAATAATAAATTGAGAATACGAAAGTATAGGCTACATGTGACTACGTTTCAGCTATGAGGTTTTCGTAGTAGTTTGCAAAGGTAACGCTAGATGGCATAAAACCGGTATGCTCTTGCAGCGGGCTACTATGAAATTCGAAACACGAAGTTCGTGTCGTGCGGTCTCTTTCGCTCTCGTAATAAATAGTATAAGTATCAGAGGGACCGCACGACACGAACTTCGAGTTTCGATTTTCGAAGTAGCCTGCCTGCTCTGCTGGCTGTGACTTGACTTGACTTGACATTTATGTATGACGCAATGGATTTGATACGTGGACTTTTGAGGTTATAAACAAATATCTTAACATAATCCATAATGTTGGATTCTTGAAGACATATTATCTACTTTGTAATGAAGACTGCACGCCGCACGTCGTTCTGCTCGTCTCGCGCTCTCTTCACGTTCGCGTAGTCGTAGTCGTTTTATTTTTGTGTTAGGTAAATAAATAAATATCGTCACTACTTTAAAAAAAACTCGTAGCTCGAAATAGATAATTTTTCTGAGTGAATTTTATAGACAGTAATCAAGGTTCAATTTTGTTGACATATTGATTTTAGGTATTTTAGGTACGAGATTTTTTTCAAAGTAGTGACGATCATCATCATCATCATCATGTCAGCCGAAAGATGTCCGCTGCTGGACATAGGCCATAGCATTGGTTGGGCATAGTAGTGACGATATGTAGTTTTAATTTTTTTTTTATTCGACTGGAAGGCAAACGAGCAAGTGGGTCTCCTGGTGGTAAGAGATCACCGACGCCCGTAAACATCTGCAACATCTGGGGTATTGCAGATGCGTTGCCAACCAGGCCTAAGTTGGAATACCTCAAGTGCCAGTAATTTCACCGGCTGTCTTACTCTCCGCGCCGAAACACAACAGTGCAAGCACTGCTGCTTCACGGCAGGATTAGCGAGCAAGATGGTGGTAGCAATCCGGGCGGACCTTGCGCAAGGTCCTACCACCTGCTATTATTCGATTATGCAATTATAGTATATAAGTGTTGTGTAGTGTATATACTTGGTTTGGTATTTTTCAAAATCCTCTAATATCTCAGAAACGGTGCGTCCTAGCTCAAAAATAGCCAAATTTTCAACCCCCCTCCCAAGCCCATCCCCCTACGGGACTACCCCGGACCCAACCCCAAAATTTCATCCCCCCCCCCACTTTTAGCACATTGACCAGCCTAACCAGACCCCTGATCCAAGGGTAGCAAAAACTTCCAGGGGTCTGGTTAGGCTGGTCAATGTGCTAAAAGTGGGGGGGGGGATGAAATTTTGGGGTTGGGTCCGTGAGTAGGTTATATAACGTAGCGCCATCTACCAAACCTGTCATGTCCTAGTTAAGCTATATATTGGGCTAACAAGCGACACCCGTATCATTAGTCTCGCTAGATGGCATATAGGTATCGTGTTATTTGTGTTCTCAGTGGTGCCTTCTATTGTAAAATAAAGAAAAGAAAAATAGCCAGTTGTATAGCCAGTATTAGGGTGATACCGTTTGCTTGTACTAGGTGGTGTCTCTGTATATTATGTTCTCTGTGGCGATATAAAAGCAAAGTTAGCAACCATCTTAAATATAATTTTTCCGGATAACTCACGTCTTAAATCGAGTTTAGCTTGACATTTATCACAAATGACACAGCATAATCCGTAGCCCTTCTTCCTCGGAACAACACGACTCGGCGGCTGCTGCAACACGCGCACTATAATATTTAAGATGAGTGAGTCTCACGGTAGTTTTATGTTCAAAAAAGTTAGCAACATACACTTTTTTTACTGTAGCAACTTACTTTAGGAGATGCCGCATGACACTTATGTATTTTGCAGTTAAAGTGGATATTGCTGACTTTGCTTTTATATGGCTCATTTTATCATTATTTGTCACATAGAAGAAACGTCATATTTTTTCTTCCGCTGTTTCAACAGATTTAATTCTTTTTAAGAATATGGAATTTCGTTTTTATAAATTTACTAATATTAAAAACATGTACAGTCAAGGGCAAAAATATATATACACTTTAGAACCTTGTCTATTTTCGTCACATTTGAACTGTCAAATTGGTTAAAGTGACAAGGTACTAAAGTGTATACGTATTTTTGCCCTTGACTGTACCTAATCCTACTTATTTTATAAATGAGTAAATTTGTGAGGACGTCTAGTTGTTTGTTACTCAATCACGCACTAACAGCTGGACGGATTTGGATGAAACTTGTCACACAGATAGTCAAAGATTAGAGGCCGGTAATGTGTTTTATACGTGATAGTAATTATCTTAACTTTAAACAAGAATTGAGGGCACCGTCCATGAACGTTAAAGTGGCTCTTATATTTTATCCTTTTTAAAACGTAAATGAAGACCATGTCACCATGTTTTATATTTCGCGAATTCCCATGAGAATTTAGTAGAACACGGAATTTCAATTCTCACTGCTGGACTTCATGGTATACGCGTGTGAAACCGCGGAAAAAAGCTAGTAACATAATCCGTACTAATATTATAAATACGAAAGTGTATGTGTTTGTGTGTTTGTATGTATGTGTGTCCGTCTTTCACGTCGAAACAGAATGACGGATCGACGTGATTTTTGGCATAGAGATAGTTTAGGGCCCAGAGAGTGACATAGGCTACTTTTTATCCCGAAAAATGCACAGTTCCCGAGGCAACAGCGCGCGATAACCGATTCCTACGCTGGCGAAGCCGCGGGCAAAAGCTAGTAATACAATAAAGTGGTAATTTTTTTTTGTATGTATTTAGTACTGCTAAACCAATTTAAAAAAAATCAGTTTAAAAAAAATAAGTTTTTTTAAACTGTTTATTTCAATAAAAATTGCATAATTTATTTGACAAACCTTTGCTTCTAATCTTAAATTAAAAAGATTTTTTGAGTTAAGGAGTCTCTAAAATCTTGTTTGTTGCACAATGTGATCATTCTAACATTGCTATACTTACACAATTTATCCTAATAAGAATAATTGAACCGCAACAAGCTCGGTACTATGTAGGTACACGGTTATCTAAACATACTATAAAAAAACAGCACCATTTTTTGGTAGCTAAAAATGACATTTTATCCTTGTCTGTCATAAGATGCAAATTTTAATGTTTCACCGCCCCAGCACGCAAAAAACCGGTTATTTATAGCCCTGACACACGTGAGCGAATGCAACGCCCTTTTCACATTAATAACATCTATACTTTATAGGGGCAATAATTAAAAAACCGGCCAAGAGCGTGTCGAACACGCTCAAAATAGAGTTCCGTAGCCATTACGAAAAAAATAAGTAACATTTTTCTAAGGATTTCGTATTTTATACGGAATCTTCCAAGTTTAGGTATATTTTATACCTTACGCTGCTATTTACTCATAAACTACTAATAATTTTCAAGAAAACTTAGCCGTTATAGTTTTCTTTGGAAGTTTGATATACTGACTACCATCCTGAATTTTTTCATATTTGTCCACCCCCCGGTTTAGATTTTAGAGGGGGGGGAACGCTCGATTTTAATGAAAATTTGCACTTTAAAGTTAAATATTTCGCAAACAAACGACTGAATCGAAAAATCGTTTTAGCAAACCCCTAATGGGTTTTAAAATACCTATCCAACGATACCCCGCACTATAGGGTTGGATGAGAAAATAAAATTACCGCCACCTTACGTCTATGGGAGGTACCCTAAAAAAAATTGTTTTTGAATTTTTAATTGTACTATTTTGTCGGCATAGTTTACCTATATATCCGTGCAAAATTACAGCTTTCTAGCATTGATAGTCTCTGAGCAAAGCCGCGGACGGACAGACAGACAGACAGACAGACATGGCGAAACTATAAGGGTTCCGTTTTGCCATTTTGGCTCCGGAACCCTAAAAAAGTCGAGGTAGCCTAGAGGTTTGACCTAGGCCCTTCAAGCTTACTAAATTCTTAACCAAAGTTTTTAATTTTTTGTGTTCTTCGGCGTAGTTTTCGAACACTAACCAGCCAGTCTTAAATATCTCTGCAATGCTACGCAAAAAGATTGACATCAAAACCGAATAGAAGTCTTGTCTGTGGCCAGCATCACTCGTCTTGCCGTGTTTGATTACAGCGCCGAACAAAAGAGTCTCATCCATCGGTACGCCTTTGTCTCCTGGAGGTAAAATGAGTACGCATTTTCAGACTGTGATGATGCATACATACGTACCTCATTAGGTACGAGTACAGATACCGTATAAAGACACTTTAATGGATGTGTGTTTTGTATAAAAGCAACTGATTTTTCATTAATAGATAGAGTGACTTTATTAACTTAGTTAACTAGCGATATGTCCTTGCTCCACACGTATAACCTTGTCATAACTTAGTTACGTACCTACCTATCTATTCCTATCCATAAAGGCTGAACGAAAAACAATTCAGCAAATAATATTCCGACCAAATACTTAATAAAAAGGCGAGTCTCATGGGCATTACAAGAGTCTTTCCATAAGTAACTTGTCCCCAGTTATCAATAAAGAAACATTACAATCGCGTCTAGAATTGCGCAGCTAAAAGTACTCAGCTTGATGAGATCTAACACAAGATGTCATGAACTACGAACGTTATCCAAAAAGCATTTCACATTGAATAGAGCATTCAGGGATTCAGTTGTAAAGTATGAATAAACTTTGAGTCGTGAAGAGGCTTGCCTAAACTTTTCGCGCGTTTCGTTTCTGCAAAAGTGAACAACGGGATGAGACCTTCGGCTGCTGGGATCCAAAGTAATTGCGTCTGACCTTAACTTTACGTTCTATGTATTCAGGGAGGTTACTACAAAATTTGAAAATCGAAGTTCGTATCGTACCGTCCCTCTCACTCTAGTATTAAATAATACAAGCGTCAGCGGGACGACAAGGTTCGAATTTTGCACTTCGTAGTTTAGGGCCTGGTTCTTGTAATCTTAAAACGATCAGATAAAATCAGATAAGATCAGAAAAAATAAAAACGATCAGAACGTAATGTTCGTGTTTACGATTTAAGGGGTTTTTTAGAATAATCAATCGAAGTATTTATTTTCTCTATAACCAGCTATAAAAACCTATATAAAAGAAGTATACAATACAATACAAATTACAATACACAATAATTATAAGTATACATTTATTTAACACATAATTTGAAGGTGAAGTTTATTGATTGCACAAATTCGTTCGTAATTTGAAGTTTGAGATACATACTTATACTAAATATATATGAATAGATAAATAAGCCAGTAAATAATTTCCGATTTCTGGTTTTCCATGCGATTTGGACAGCAGGAGCTATGCAATTTGTCTCTTTACACTAACCCTCCTTTTTCCAATTTGTAAGTTTATTTAACAATAACCCTCCTTGGACTTCAAAGAATATTTCTTAAAAAATAAATTGGTCCAAGTGTTTCATCGAGTTTTGCTTTTAATAGTTAACTTAGCTATTCATTTTGATTAGTATTTTTAGTTGCGAATTAAAAGTCTAAGGGAAAAGACCATTCCACAGAATTAGGAAGCTATTACAGGCTTATTAATATAAAAAAAATATATATTTTATAAACATTAAAAAATATATAGCTTTATCCTTTAAAAGTACTAATTGCTCTTTTTATTGCTCATTTTGTTCGAAAACAAAAAAATACAAAATTAAAATGGCCGATTACAACCTGTTTCTAAGCCCCAAACTTCGTAATACTGCGTTGTTTTGGAGCAAAAAGTTGTGAGTAAGTACTTAATAAAGATGGAGCTACGTAAAGTTATCCTGATATCTTAGACAGTTCTGACGGAATTCCTACACGACTCGCTGCTTCTAAAAATAAATAAAAAAGTTCGGTACTCAATGATGAATTAACGCGAAATGTTCTCAGAATTTCAATCTTAAGATTGGTGCCAGTATGCGGTGTGGTAAATTACTAAAATATGTAATCATTAAATAAAATGATGAAGATATAACCTGTTGAAATTCCGTGTGACTTCACGCCTGTGAACACTTTTTAAGTAGAATTGACGTCACGGGCATACACTACCAAACTTCAAAGCGCTTTATATTTGTACTTTCATATTTGATTGTTATTTGTAAACATGTATGTAAATATTTGATTAATATCTGGTAGTTACAGTGTTACAGCCTTATTCATAAAAAGTTAGAGCCTCCTTGAAGGCTCCTTGATGTCCCGATGCTAAAAAACGTGATTCATAAACGTCTGTTAGCGCTAATCAGTTGATCAAGGCTCTGCTAAAGTTAGAAGACCGTAGACCCTCCTTTATCTCTCTGCTAAGTCACAAAATGGCCGCCACAAATTTGAACAGCTGACTTTGACAAGAGCAAAAAACCATACCGATGATATTTTTATGGAAGTTTACG
This sequence comes from Choristoneura rosaceana, assembly GCA_037349165.1. Taxonomy (NCBI): domain Eukaryota; kingdom Metazoa; phylum Arthropoda; class Insecta; order Lepidoptera; family Tortricidae; genus Choristoneura; species Choristoneura rosaceana. The sequence goes on along the minus strand of JAZBNJ010000018.1, from coordinate 7,977,301 downwards.
CAAAGATTAAAAAAAAATCAGGAAAATTCATTTTCAGGAATTTTTATTTAAAAATCCTCTAATAATATGAATAAAATAAAATTACGATGATTAAAATAGTTACGGCTTTTTGCACTTAGTTTAGGTCTACTAAAACACGCGGATCGGAAATGGCGGGAAAACAAACATCTCTGCTGTCACTGCTGTCAATTATTTTTTTTAATTCTCGATAAGGCTATTTTTTGTCTTTGATTTGTCAAGAGTGCCAACATAACGCGTCTAATCAGTCTATCAACAGCTCAACAACTAGCAGACTGCTAACAAGCGTTTATGAATCATACTTCTTGACAAACGTCAAACAAGCTTAATCAGTCTGTTAACTAACAGACCGATCAAACCTCAATTAAGGATTTTTTATGAATAAGGCTGTTAGACTTCAGGCTTCTACTTAATAGAATATCTTTCGTAATTCTTTATTTACCGCCACAAAACACTTCTTAGATCACTTATGAATTTTTAATCGTTTATTTGGTACTTTACTTATTAGAGTCGTATTAATTTTTTTTATCTAATCTTGTCTTTATACATACGACAGACAGTCGGAATATGACACGTTCGTTGTAGTCATTATATCGAGCAAGATGTCTGTATGATATTGGTTTGATGTAAATTTTAACATTCACCCGGTTATAAGTAAATTAGACTAAGCATTAAACTAAAACAAGAGAAGGAAGACAAAACTGTGGTCATCTATTGATAGACATGTGCAAATAATAATAATAATAATAAATTCATTTATTTCGGGCAAATTGGTCCATACAATTTACAGATTAACATACATATTTTATTTATAATCATAATAATCAATAATATTTAAAAACAAATTTGGTGACAAAACGGCTTGACCTCATTGAGTCACCGTCCCCGATGTCGCATTCCTTTTTTAGGCATGGTGCCCTAGGACCGCCGGAACATGACATCTTTCGGCCAGAAGGCAGCACTCGCGATGACCCCTCCCAATCAGCAGCCGCGGCTCGCGCACCACATACGAGCCGAAGTGAATGTAGTGACGAGACTGCAGCTCAAACACCCTCAGCGTGTATCCGCTCTTCTGGCGGTCGTATTCCACTATATCTGCGACTGCGACGATGTGATACAGACGCGACACATACAGTGCCGTATTCGGCGTGGCCGCCCTCAACCCGGAGACTGGATCCGTTTCTGCAGAGCCACACTGACTATTGCAAGGTTTTTTGCAAGCCTTACTTTTATTTTGCACCAGGGTCTCATCCCCTTTAGCAAAGTAACTCTTGAATGAATCAAGCCTTTAAACTATTAGTTGTCAAGCGTAAAATACAACAATGGCAGTAGAAACACTAAAACTACCAATAACTATTGGCAAAACATAGATACCGTTTGTGACTATTAAAGCAAGAGCCATAGCGCCCTTTGGAACCATTATAATAGCTCGTACGGACTTTCTATTTAATAATTCACGTTGAAATATAAATGCTGTCGGAGCGTGAGCTGTCACGGGCATCACGAAGCTTAGGCCTCCGAGGAGTTGAGTTGGGTAAATATTGAATTTTAGAAATACGAGCCCAAATATTGTAATTCATTCGTCAGTGTTGTGAACGTTGAGTTTTAATTGATTGTAAGTTTTAAATCAGAGGTTGTTATTTTTATAATATGCACTAAAAAACCATGTATTTGTTTACATACTCGTACCAGTAGTATTTACCCGTGTAGACACGTAAATCCAGAATAACTTAAATTCTGGGATCTTATTTTGTTTTGTCTACACGCTACACACATACTCATAAACTTTCGCATTTTTAACGTTAGTACGACTTTAACTAAGTAATTTTTTCCGTATGAATCTCTAACCTGTGGAAATTTGGTCTAGGAATGCCTAGTTTAACTATGAACATTTGAACGTTTTCCCATAGAAATTTAAGTGTGAACATTACCACAAAACGTATTACACGTCTTTCCGTACGAACAGCTATAACCAACCTCTCAACACAAAACGTTCCAAGTTAGTTCCGACACACGATAGCATCGCAGCTAACCGCGACAATAACTAGCCATGAATAAGTTAGCCCAAATTCTCTGCCATAAAGCACGCCGGCAAATTGTCCTTATCCACATTTCGATCAGCGCTACAGAATCACTCACACATACACATATGAGTCGGTACAATGTAATTCTGTGTTATCCCTTCCCCACACTACGAGAAACTTTCATTATGCTCCGAAGAAAAAGTCGTAAGCGACAATACCTAAACCTTAGTTACAGAACGCCCTCAAAACACTGGCCAGGTGGAAAGGTACAACATGTCACTTGTTTTTTTTCATTTTCTTCTGGCGTATACGACATTCGAAATAAGAACTTGTTAGGTGCCTGGATTGTAATTGCAAGCACGCCCTAGTAATTTAATTCCCTTATCAACCAAGGAGATCGTATCGCTGGCTCGGGGCTTATCCTCATTCCGTCCAATTTCAGGGACCCGTAGCAGAAATTTTTCGTGAAACGTGACGTGTGAGGTTTTGCTGTCGCTTACGTTTGTTATTATGTCGTTTGCGTTCGTATCGAGCAGAAAGGTAAGCAATATTTTTGTGCAAGTGATAAGTTGTAATCAATGTTCTTTTCTATTTTTCTCTTTCGCTTTTTCTTTCCTTTTTCATGTTTGTGACTAGTTTATCGATTTCTTTTATACCATTCTACGTGGCAAACTATATGAAGACCTGGTGTTTTGAAATTAAATTTTTAGCTGTCATTTCAATTCTCAACTTATAAGCAATTTTATCGTTACTGACTTAATTTATAATCGTTAGGTAGGTACAAAATGTGCAAGTTTGCAGTCATTGTTTCTACGGACAGTGGGCGAAATACCTCAAAATATGCAATGAGTAAAAAATAATACTAATAAATAAATCATATTTTATCCGCGCTGTCAGGATCCATGTCAACACAAATAAAATTCTATTTTTGAAATACGCTCGCTTTTAAAACATGGGTTCCTTCAAATTAAAATGAATTCAAAAAACGAACGTGACAATTCCAGCCAGTGCGTCATAGACAAAGCCAGAATTTCGTTTCAAATAAAACCTAACCCTTTTCGGTGGGGAACAAACATTCACCTCCCGTGGGAGCTAGGAGACAGGATTTTTAAATCAAAATACGATTGAAGTGCAAAAAGCGAGCTATCTTGTTTCTGGCTTGCTGGATTTGAAGTTTTCTAGCCTGAAAATGTACTGGGATTTTTAAAATGGGATACGTCTTTAGCTTATTCACGGGTGGACGCTTTCTCTTGGCCGAGTAGGTTGTAAAAGAATTTCTACTCAACTTTATTGAGTTAGCAATATGTCGTTCCTATGAGTATGAGTATGTTGTCCCTTGCCCATTTTGCGGTTTTCAGCTTGGCACTTCCATAACGAATATTGCTGTACCAGTCTCGTTGAAAGTTAGAGCAGCATTTTTGTTAAACACTACATATATATATTCTACCTTTTTTTTATGGTAAATAGTTATTTGTGCAACAAGAGAGCAAAGTCGTTTTTTGGTGCGAGTGTTGATTTTGAATCCCGAGTAAGCGAAGGATTCTACAGTTGAATCACGAGCGATAGCGAGTGATTCTAGGTTAGAATCCTGAGATCAGCGAGGGATTCAAACACACGAGCTGCAAAAAAACTTTGGTCTCGCGTGGCACATACAATTTTTCACCTAAGCAGCGAGAACATAATTTAAATGTAACGTAAGAATAAAACCACATATACACCTACCTGTTTACAAAACAAACACATTTTTTTTAAATATTTCTATTATTAAGAAATAATAATAATAATTACATTTAAAACTTTACTCAAAAATTATACGAACAGACAGTCGCGATTACATCTTTAAAAAGTCACCAGAAAGTTAAAAATGCCAAACATTGTTCAAAAGCGGTAAGTACCTACCTAGACCTTTAAATATGATTTTATTAAGATTTCTTTCTAGGTATTACATAAACATAAATATATTTGTTACAAATTCATTCAATTCGACAAATATTTATTCCAACTGTAGAGGCAGTATACGGAATTCTTTTATATATAAAAAAAACAAGAGAAGCGGCTTTCGTGCAAAGAGGTTACATACTTTATCAAAAAAGCGGGCAAATATTTCGTTGTCATGTAATTTATTATTATTTTTAAATACCATAAATTTAGTTTAAGATTGTAAGTAATCCTATCCTATCTCTTCTTTTTTCGTGTTGAAGTGAAAATGACAGATCTAAGTCAAGTTCATATATTTGAAATTCAGTAAGTAGACCCAACACTGTCCTCATCATTAAAAAAAAATAATTAAAAAATTACTTTGTCTCACGGAGTGAGCAAAATGCGATTTTGCTCACTGATTTCTCATAGCAAAACCTGCCTGTTTGAGGTGCTGAGGTGAAAAGTAAATTAGTTAATGGTTATAAATGGGCTTGGAATAAAGTAAAATCAGTTTGCTTTCAATTTAAAATACTTACCAACTGGATAAACTCTATCATGTTGTTGATTTATATGAAAACGTTTTTTTAAGGGGTAAATATCACGAACTATTTCACCCGAGTAATATCACCCACTTGATCTTGGTCCCTAAGAGACATGACTTAAGGCTGACACGAAATTTTTCTCAGTATTAAATACATTGCGTGTTATAAAAGAAGCCATAATTTACGTTACCTAGAAAATAATGAATAGCGCGTAATGTAGTGGAACTTTGCATGAAAGGCATTTCACAGTAGCAGCCTCTAGTTTGAGTAAGGTGAGAGTCTAAAATTTACTTGGAACCAACGAAGCAGAAAAGGATCCAGCATTCGTTGATTTAGGTGTTTGTGAATATTGGGCGCTAGGGTGTTAAACAGGCGGAGGTTTGCCATATGTTTATCATGCTTCGTGAACGCGTCGGCGTTAGAATTATTATGAATTAATTGGGTATAACAAAGTAAAAGTAGTGAGGCGTTTATGTTGGCTTTACTGAGTATAAATAGCACACCACATTACATTTATATTAAATTAGGTTTCTTTGAATTGAAGAAACACTACAATGATGAAGCGAGAAGCGTTTTCCCGTTAATAATTAAAGTTTAGAACTAATTAATCATGACATTACTATAAACATTGAGTGTTATATTCTAAAAACCAATTAGTATATTAGCTCATGTTCAAGGCAGGACCGATGAACGGTGGAGCAGACGAATTCTCGAATAGAGTGGAGACCACTGACGGGAAAACGTGGAGTAGGATGCCCTGAAGCATGGTGAACGAACAACCTTAAGAGGATCGCTGGTGGTGGATGGATGCGAGGAGCTGAAGACAGAGTGTTGTAGCACACCATGGAAGAGGCCTACATCCAGCAGTGGCCTGCTGTAGGCTGATGATGATGATAATGGCTTATAGTTTAATGTAATGAATCATCACTTTAATTTATTGTTCCTGTTAAGAGAAAACCCATTTTACGTGCTAACTATGTCAGCAAACGCGGTAATATATATGTGAGTTGTCGGGCACGGTAATACCGCATATTGTGTGCGTGGCACGTTTGACGGGTAATTAGGCTGGACATGTGGGGAGAAAACTACAGCAGAACGTTTTTTAGGGTTCCGTACCATCGAGCCATCTAATCGTTACTCATTGTGGATTTTTTTTAGCTTCTCAGTGCAAGCATTGTCTAGCATGAAATTTAATTTGATAGCTAATGGTTAGAAAACTTTAGAGTCTGTCTGGCCATCGAAACGTGATACTGAGACTTTACCGCGAAATTTAAAAATATCGTTATGGTATCCCTGTATTACTCGTAACAAGGATTAAACGGTTTTGATAATTTTGAAATAAAATTTGAAATTTAATGTATAAAACGAAATGATTTATGCATACGCAGTCAGTGTGTACTTCTAATCCTTGTTAATACAGGGATACTTTTTGAATTTCGCGGTAATATACATATATTCGAAACTCGCAGCAGTTCCGTTCTTTTCATACAAAGTAATATTTTTTTTTTACTGCCAAACGAATTACTGCGTATAATCCAGTGTATTTACGTAAATAAGTATGTATATACTAACAAAACTGTGATTTATCTGTTGCCTGGTATCCTTAGTACAAGCTTTGCTTAGTTTAGAACGAGGTAATTTTTTTGTCAGTTATCCCATAATATTTAATTATTTACCTACCTGCACCTACCTTACCTACGACGGGTCTGATTGCCAAAAAGAAGACCTATAAGAAATGTGTAGTTTCAATATGGGGGAACAGTCGGATAATTTGGATTTTCATAGAACAAATATTTCTTTTTATTTGTTTAAAAATTTTACGGAACCCAGTGGCTAGTTTTATTTCTAAAATATCTAATACCTATAATATATTAAGCTGTGAATACTGTTAATTATACCACTATAACGCTTTTCTATTATTTCATATTCTATAAAATTAAAAGCCGTAGTGAGTCCACGATTCAATTAATTATTAATTAGTGAAATCACAAAAGCTTGTCAGGTATTTAATTTATTTTATTTTTTAATTAATCTTGTATGTATCATTCTTAGCTTTAGGTATTATTAGCCTGTTGGAAGCCGTGACCAATGCTGTAAGTCCTCAAGATCTTTTTCAGTAAATAAATACGTGTTCCCGCTAAGATGAGGCTCTTTGTGATTTATTAAACTTTAAATAGTGGCTGAGGTATCGACCTCAAACGAAATGTCGTCGCATGCATAAAATATAAGTGTCTGACCTTCACCTGGGCTTAGTTGTTGGGCAATACGTGACCGCCAATAAATTTTGTCGCCGAATTGACCAGTGCTGCCCTTATCGATAGTCTCATTATCGATAGTTTCATGGAATTATAAAAAATCAAGAAAAAGCATCGATTTCTAAGGACAGTGTCACATGTTTACTTATACATACTTTGAAATCTTGGCGATTATTGGTTGTAGCGTCTATTCAAAAAAAGTTAGAACTTTACTACAACCGTATATTGTTGAAAGGCTATTGTATGGGTCTGTAAAAGAAAGTTGCGGACAAGCCACCTAACAGTCGCTTACAAAAACAATACTGCTATCACCTCATAGATTTATTTAAAAAAATTATTTACAAAATTAACTCTATGCGAAACCGTAAAGGTACTTATTGATGATCAGCGTATCTCGATATGTCGTGTCCTCATGTTTTTCTATTTCGTGATAGTTTTCGTGTACAACATTACAGGATACACTATCGACCGCATTTTTTAAATTATTACACAACTAAATATTTATTACACAGAGTTTTCTACTAACCCTAGTGCAGGCAAACGTGTTACATAGAATTTAGTAAAATATTGTATCTATTGTTATTTTGTAATGAAATTATTGAATAAATTATCTTATCTTATCTTATCTATCTTATCTTATTCTGTAAATATTTAAAGCGTCTACCTGTTGCCGTTATTAATATTCAAGCAATAAAAACGGCAAAAAAACACGTGGCTGTACTTTTGTATACGAAACTCAAAAAATCTTGTAAGACATTGAGAGAGAGAGTGAAACAGCTATAAAATAAACAACAATTTCCATTCTGTCTTATCTTGTCCTACTGTAGTTTCCTTCTTCAGTATCTAAGACCAAGGAAATTATTAATCCGCTATTCGATACACGTAATGAAGTGAATTTATACAACGCTCTAGCCCTCCCGACCTGCGCGTGATTTGTTGCGGCCGTGTTATGCAATAGAAATTAGTGAATGAGGAGGAGGATGTATGGTTTTAGTACTCGTAATAGGGATGTTGACGCCATTAAAAAATAATTGGACGACTCCAGTAAAAAAACGCTTTGTTTTAGCCCTGAAAACCGGATTATTTTCCGATTTACTGTAAAATTAGATTTTTTGTGGCTTTAAAACAAATAAATAGTTAGTTGATTGAGTTACCGGATAGTGAGGTCATAAGTCGCTATTGTCATTGAAACTCTATGGGAGAATTAGGGTTTGACAGCTCAAAAAAAGTACGTCAGTTGATTGGTGGTGTCAACGTCCCTATTAGTTACTTTACTCTGTAATGGATGGGGATATGATAGGGTTGGGCGAATAAAAAGATGTCGAAAAACGATAGAGTTAGAGAGCTCTACCCTATATTGAAAAGAAAGAAAGAAAGAAAGAAAGAAAGAAAACATTTATTCGTGACAAAAAAATGAAATACCTAAATAAAAAACAAAAAAAAACAAAAAAATAGCTGTGCATGTATTGAATATATTGACCCAGATAACTCATGTCTTAAATCGAGTTTAGTCCGACATATTTCGGGCTACTCCATGTCCCTTCCTCTTCGGAGTAACGCGACTCGGCTTATGTGCTGGAGTCAGTTTCGTCAGTTACGGCGTCAAAGACGAACAAACACACAAACACACGAACATACGAACACACTTTCGCATTTATAATATTAGTATGGATTACTCAGAATATTAAGCGCAAAAATGCTGACGAAAATTTATAGCTAATTTATTACAATTCCGAAGCCTGAAAAGGATTAAAGCATTTCATATTTAAATTGGCTGTCAATACATTAATAATCAATTTAATGATCGCTGAAACACAAAGAGTGCTTACTACACCTAATTAACAGGAATCACACAATCGTGATATTTGCTTCACATATTTGGTTACATAATTTGTGAGATAATTAAAATGAGGATTTTTGATTCATGTGGATCTCTATTGATATATATTGATTCGGGTAAGTAATAGAATATATAAAAACAAAACATATAATATTCATTATATATAACTTCACTTTCTCTATTTTTTTAAATATAACATACGTTTGCTATAAAGCCCATAATACATAATGATAAAATATATAATTCCATTATATATAATGATCTATGGAAATAAATACTTTGAGTATAACGATCAAATAATATAATATTCACAACCTCTAACAACCAAAACATATAACATTCATTTAATCTTACAACGGAAAATATAACGCTCAAAAATTATAAAACCGAGTATGCCGAATGTGAATTCCTAAAAGCAATCGCTTCATGTTTAAGCTTAAAAAAAAATACCTTTGTTTATTTTTGAATAAATTTGTCAATTAATTTATTGTGTATTCTTTGTTTATTTTTATTTCGCTTTTGCGGTTTCCTCGCTGCTATAAAAAAAAAAAACCTAACACCGAAGGCTAAGGCGGGAGCTACGCTCCGCTCCGCTCCCCCCTTAGCCTTCTGAACCTAACCTATTCGAGTCGCTTCTGCTCCGAACCGTCTTGCTCGCTCGCTTCGCTCGCTCGCACAAATTTTGGAGTAAAACTTTTCAATACAAAAATTAAAGGTTGATAAACACCTAATCTTCTAGTTTTTAAATTTTAAAATTTAACAAGTATTCTAGAAACAAAGTATATCACTTGATATTATATCATATTACTGTTATATAAAAAGTTATTACGTATTATGAGCGGTATACTTTATGTATGTTATATCATATGAATTTAGCCCATAAACATGATATTTCTTATGAAAGTATATAAAAAAATTGTTATACTGATCGAACGTTATACTTATTGAAATTATAGTGTTTCATGTTATACATAATGTAATTATATATAATGAACGTTATATAATATGAAAATATGTCTAACGTTTTTATATATCTTGGGACGCACCCTATTGATTCATGTAGAGAGATGAATAAATAATTCTCATTATAAATATCTCACTCAATGTGACGATGTTTTGACGACCGGATGGCCGAGTGGTTAGAGAACCTAACTACGAAGCTTGCGGTCCCGGGTTCGAATCCCGGCCGGGGCACATATTTGTATGAATAATACGAATATTTGTCCTCGGGTCTTGGATGTTTAATATATATTTGAGTATGTATTTATCTATATAAGTATGTTTATCCGTTACCTAGTGTCTATAGTACAAGCTTTGCTTAGTTTGAGACTAGGTCAATTGGTATCAAGTGTCCCATGATATTTATTTATTTAATGTATATACTTAATGTGTGTACATTCGAAACATTCGTTTTGGTGAAAGCACGGTGAAAGACATAAGGTACGAAATGAATTTATCATCCTATTTCTATCATATCGTATCCTACTTATATTATAAACTAGCTTTTCCCCGCAGATTCACTCGTGTGAAATTAGGGGTTTAGGCGGGGCGTTCACGAGTCAGTGCATCAGGTCGTTTTGTTGTATATTCTATTGTTAGCCTAAAAATAAAGTTTTATGCTTCTTGTATCAAAAATGATGGACTTACTCCCGTGTTCCTTACAGAATCAGATAACCATGGCCAGATAACTGGTAATCCGTGAAGAATTTTTTTCTTCCAGTATAACTAGTTAAGAGAGGGGAGGCTTTTGCCCTGCAGTGGGACACATTATAAGCTACTAAAAAAAAAAAAAAAAAAAACTAGTTATCTCCAAAGATTTTATTTTCCCCACAGATAACTGATTTTTTTAAGTTACTAATATTATAAACGTGATATTCCTTAGAGTCAACCGTTAAAAAAAACAGTTAACTGTGGGGAAAAGAAAATCCCCGGAGATAGCTAGTCACCTGGAAGGAATGGATTTTCCTTACAGATAACCGTTAAAAAAAACAGTTATCTGCGGGGAAAATAAATTCTTTGGAGATAACTAGTTATACTGGAAGAAAAAAATTCTTCGCAGATTACCAGTTATCTGGCCATGGTTATCTGTAAGGAACAAGGGGACCTACCCTTACATGTGAAAACAAAAACAGCTTTCTAAGTCCAAAATTTTAGGCTAAGCGTTGATGAATCAGTGAGTCAGGTCTTTACTTTGTTATATAAAGACTAGAATTTGTCCGCGTAGAGTTCGGTTCTAGCCATCCCGCGGGAATTATGCAATTTGCTGGGATAAAAACTATCGTTTACCCTTCTCCGGGACTCAAACTATCTGTATACCGAATTTTGTCAGTACAGCGGTTTTGACGTGACGAAGTAACAAACAGACTTACAAACTTTCGCATTTATAATATTAAGTGGGATGAGAAAATTTGTAAAGATGCTTCGATACTTGTTAGTCATTTATGCGAAAACGGCCGAACGAATTTACATGAAACTTGACGTACAAATAGATACAGATCTGTATTAACGGATGAGAGACTTAACATTCCGGAAAATTGCACAGTTCCCGCGGGATTGCGATTAAGACAATCTCCGTGGACGAAATTACGGACAACAGCTAGTGCCCAAAAGACGACTAGGTGTGGGTCTTTACGTGATTTGAGCGAAACGAAACTGGTGACAAGAATCATGTCACTAGTTACTAAAACCAGTGATTTTAGTAACCAGTTTTTTTCACTGCCTGCAGTGACGCGTTCTGTGACAGTCAATGTAACTGAATTAGAAATGAACCAGTATTTAACGTAATTTGTTACAAGCTATTGAGCTATGACGTTATTTATAACAAGCATCGTTTTTCGGTGTATTGTCAATAATTTCATAATCTGAGAATAGTTTCTTTGACGCTCTATATAATTAAGGTTATAATTTTTACTCAGTGCTACTCGTGAATTCTGTAACTTTGAGGCGAAAATCGCATCTCCACAAAAATAGCTCGTTACATAATTCACCACTTGTCGCTTGACGTCAAACCAGTGATTTGGTTATTCAGCACGTCACCAGTTACTGTATACGGTGACGTGAAATAACGTCCACCTCTACAGAGGATACCCTGCTGTCATCTCTATTCCTAATGCCAACTACTGGGACAGTGACGAGCACTCGTACGTTTACCTTCATCTGAGAAAACAGACAAGTAACAAATCACTGTCGATGAAAAAACATCCTGTCTGAGTGCGATATTTTGTTCCTACGCTCGTTAATACATTATGTTAACCACTATACCTACTAAACACTGGGGTAGTGGAAACCACAGCTCATCCCATTTGAGTGACGTAACGATCCTAATTACTACATTATACATGAAACTCGATGACTGTTAATGTAATCGTGGGCAACAGAGAGTCGAATTGTTGATATTTAGCTTAAAATATAGTTGTTACCTGCGACTCGAAATTGACAAAATTTCATATTTCTAAGACTATAATTGGATGCGTTCTCTGTATTCTGCTTGGAAATAGAAAGACGCTGATATTTTTAAAATTTCGCTACAATTATTAATTAATTTATTGCAATTTTTTTAAGATGTGCTTATTCTAAAAGGGCATAACTCCAAAACTACGATACAATAGATCCATTACTTTTGTCTAGTCTTTATTAAAAAAAAGATCACGTAAATCATGCGTAAATCTGACGTAGACGTTGTCCAAATTATGACAGCTCCTTTTTCTGGTGAAAAAGGCAAAGGAAACATATCTATTCTGTCGTAGTATTGGCAAATTCCGATACATTTTTTATATTTTTTTAAATATGGAGAAATAAATTTTAGTAAAAATTTTCCCATCTTCAGGAGGCAAAACTCTTTCGATTCCTGTAGTACTCGTAATTTAGAGGTATTGAAAAAATTAAATCTTGTCAATTGTTATTAAAATAATATAAATACGGACCAGATTATACAGAAGCAATGACAATAGAGTCGCTATTTACACAGACAGGTAACTAATTGATCCTATCAAGTATTTCTGTAAGCTTTTAAGGTACCAGTTCGTAAGAAAATTGCATTTTCCTAGAAGCCGAAGAAAATGAAGCTAATTGCTACCTTCTCGCTGAAAGGGACTCATTAATAGTTACATAAAAACTGATCTTTATTCTGTTAACTATCGGTCAAAGTTTACCCAGTTAGTGGGGAGCATGGCGTGGGCCATTTTCCTGATCTTCTGTTTGGAAGTTTTAGAAATACAAGTTACGGAAGCAATATTACATAATGTACAAATACGTACAACTACAGTTGTAGATGAAATGGGATCACTATAGGTTGTACGTTATTTTACAGACAGCTGTTTTAAATTTAGAATTTCGTTTCTCATTATTATTGTTTCAAAGAATAATCAACACGTAGAACACTTACTTTGTTTTGGAGTAATCTAAATCGTTGATTTTTGTTGCAAATAAAATTGAACGTATCGATTTTCTTATCATAGAATAACAAATCAAATATTCATTAACCTCATGTTACTGGGTTAGTATAAAACTAATTAATAAAAAAATGGATCTACTCAATTGGCATCAATGAGTTCACTGGCCATATTGTCTAACGCTCTGGCACTCGCCATCGCATTCACCAACTCTTTCTACCCTCATCTTATACCGTGAGAGAAAAAAAAGTGATGAAAACGACGGCGATTCAGAGTGCATTAGACCATAATACCCCAGGTTTATTCTTTATTAATATCTCAAATTTTTCGCAGACGAAGTCTTGGCTAAAAACTGGTTATTATAAAGCTAAAGTCATTAGCGACTATAGCGCGAGAGGTATGAAAAAGTATCCTCGATAAAATAACAATTATCCTGCCGCTTTCGAGAGCTCTGCAAATAGGGGCGCAAAAATCCAGATGCCATCGAAATGTTGGGTAGGGCTGGTTTGTCGAGGGAATAGTTTTAGAGCGATTTTTTTTATTCGACTGGATGGCAATCTAGCAAATGGGTCTTCTGATGGTAATACACTCGCGGTCAAATAATACGGGTCAGTGACGAAAACCTTAAAATTTTGAGAATGAAAAGGTTTACTTATACGAAACTGACTCTATATTAAAGAGAATTTAATATCGTATTAAATACAACCTTCAAATGTTTTACATGGCTGCTGGAAAAAGTTAAAATCTAAAAAAACTCTAATTAGGGTTTAAATTAAAATTGCACTTGTTTTACTTTTGCCTGTTTTCTCACTTTTATTTTCAATCTGTCAAAGCATAATGATAAAAGGCATTCATTGTTGCCTTTCTTGATCATTCTTGATTTACTATCATGTGGCTGACACCAGAAGAATGTACACGTATCGTCACTATGTTAGAAGAAGGCGGAATTCAGAGAAGAACAGCGAAAACTGTTGGCATGTCACTTTCTACCGTGCAGAGAGTCGTCCAACGTTTCCGAGAAACTGGGCAGAACATTAGAAGACCAGGAACCAGCAGACCGAGATGTACTGCAGCTCGAGAAGATCAATTTATTGTTACAACTATGCTCCGAAATCGGCACCTCACGGCTGTTGAAGTCCAAAATCAACTTCGAGAGACTCGAAAAGATGACATAAGCGAGTGGACTGTAAGGCGGCGGCTACAAGAAGCTAATTTGACCCCAGGTAGACCGGCAAATGGCCCAAAACTTGAAAAGGGGCAGCGAACAGCAAGATTGATTTACGCCCGCGAACACAGATGGTGGGCAGACGAAGAATTGGCAAGAAATATGTTTTCTGATGAATCCAGATTTATGCTCTATGCACATGATGGGCGGCGAAGAGCTTACAAACGGCCAGGTGAACGTTTTACTCGAGCTTATTTTGAGGAAAAAGTGTCGTTTGACGGTGGGTGTATTGTGGCCTGAGCTGTAATCTCTTCAGAGACTCACATGGAGTAAGTCTTCATAAAAAATGGTACGCTAACTAGTGCAAGATATGTAGAAGAGACTCTTAATGAGCATGACGGTCCATACTTAATTAATATGGGTGAAAATCCCATGTTCATGCATGAAAACGCCAGGCCATACACAGCTCAGATTGTAAATGATTACTTTGACGACGTTGGTATCATTTTTATGAACTGATCCTCGAGAAGTCCGGACTTAAATCCGATCGAGCATGTATGGGGCGAGCTTGGAAGGCATGTAAGAAATCGAAACTCCGCTCTAGCTACACTTAGACACCTGAAACATGCGTTAGTGGAAGGATGAATCAATATCCCGCAAAATCGCATAAGAAACCTAATGAAGAGCATGCCCAATCATCTGGAAGCTTTAAAAAGAGCCCGTGAAGGCAATACGAAGAATTAATTTGGTTTAAAGTTAGTTTTTTCTGTTGTAATGTGAGGTACCAAGTGTTAATTTTTCTACGTAAAATTTGTAAATATTTTGTTTTGTACGTAATTAGAATAAACAAATGAATAACTTTCACACCTATCATGTCGTTTAATTAATTATAGAATTATCTACAATATACAGTTTAATTCATGCTCCTAGCTCTATTATTTTAGGAGATATTCTAGTTTTTCGTACCGACCCGTTTTCTTTGACCGCGAGTGTAGATCACCACCGCCCATAAGCATCAGCAACAACAGGGATATTGCAGATGCGTTGTCAACCTAGAGGCCTAAGATGGGATACCTCAAGTGCCAGTAATTTCACCGGCTGTCTTACTCTCCACGCCGAAACACAACAGCGCAAGCATTGGTGCTTCACGGCAGGATTAGCGAGTAAGATGGTGGTAGCAATCCAGACCGACCTTGCACAAGATCCTACCACCTGCAAAATTTTCACTCATGATATACTGAGCGGCAAAAATCTGGCTCTCAAATGTGTGCAGAGTATAGTCGTTATATACGCGTTTTGGGTGAGAGGATGTTTGTTTGTTTGTGCACATAACGAATGTTCCGAATGATTTATTTCTACATTTTTTTTTCTTCGGGTACCTGTTTTCTGTAGTGCTCAGTATTGCGATCTACAATAAAGATTTAATAAAGATTAAATTTTATCGTTTTTATTAGAAATGATGCTTTGATAATGCATTCGTAGAGAGTTTGAAACGAGTTCGCAGCTTCGAGAAGGCGAGTTCTGCTCTGCATTTTGACATAAATGTATCGCATAAACGTAACTATGATGCACGGTTTGTAGCGCAGAACCAAGATAAACATTTGTAGTTATGAACCTCTGCAATGTAAAGTCTGAATGAATAAATCAGTAGTCTAGAAATTATAACCAAGCATGAGTAGACCCAATTCCAATGTTCGCGAGACCTGCAGAGGGCTGATTTGGGACCATCAGGTTACATGCAAAACTAAGCGATATTGTACCGGGTACCTCACGTCTTAAGTCGAGTTTAGCTCGACATGTTTTAGGCTAATTCGTAGCCCTTCTTCCTAGGAGCAACACAACTGTGCGCGCTGCACAACGCGCGGATTTAAGACGTGAGCTATCCGGTACAAATCATTAAATATGAGTGAGTCTCACTTCATGGTAGTTTCATGTTAAAAACATGCGTAACAATTTTTTTCTGTTATCCTTTTTGCTAAGTCTTCTAAAAAACTTTGTTCCATTTCGTCGGTGATACTGCAATAACGCGTACAGCGTCACTAACATTTTCCTTAGGGCATAATTTTCACTGTTAGAACAGAACGATGTTAGTACTTTTAGTACAGTCAAAAAAATACACTTAGGGGCTATTTCACCATCCATTGATAAGTGTTAACTGACTGGTAAATGTGATGCCGTCTCCGTCTATTCGAACAAAACAAATAGAGACGGCATCACATCTAACTGTCAGTTAACACTAATCAATGGATGGTGAAACAGGCCCTTAATGTATTTTTTTTTACTGTACTAAAAGTACTAACATCGACAATTTTGGGTACATTAATTGATTAAAAAAATATACTTTTCACCTCACTAGCTCGAAAATGCTTTCTTTATCCTTCGAAATCTGCGTGGAAAGTAGCTTTTTATCCTCTAGGCTGGAAAGAGTTTTTGAAATTCGAACGTTATCGTGAATGGCTGCCCCCTTGAAAATACATCGACCGCTTACTTTCACAACCTCGTATCTGGCCACAAAATTGCTATAGAATCATTTTTATGCTAAGTACGATAGAGTGTTTATTTGTTGTATACAATTCGGGTAGATACGAAGTTGAGGAAGAAAGCGTTGAATATTGACGTGTTCACAAAGAAAATTCGTCATACATTTGTTGAAGTACCTACCTAATATTTAAATCTGTTAATTAATCTGTTATTTTATTCTTATTACTAAACATTTATTTTGTAATTTTACTTTTAATTTTTAGTGCATCTTGATACTTATGCCATGCAATCCTTTTCAAAATAGTACACACAGTGTATGCACAGTTTTTCTTCCATTTGCTATTTTCTCGCTGTAGAGAGGTGAAAAATTGTGTGTTTCGCTCGGCTGTAAAGTTGTTTAGCGTCTCGTGCCTTTGAAACCCTCGACTGCGCTCAGGATTCTTTATTTGAACCACTCGCTTCGCTCGTGGTTCAATCCTAGAATCCTTCGCTTGCTCGGGTTTCAATATATATGCACTCGCGCCAAACAGTCACTTTCCAGCCTTGCATAACAAATAACTATTTCACCTCAGCACCTCAAACAGATAGGTTTTGCTATGAGAAATCAGTGAGCAAAATCGCATTTTGCTCACTCCGTGAGACAAAGTAACTTTTTAATTATTTTTTTTTAAATGCTGAGGACAGTGTTGAGTCTACATACTGAATTCCAAATATTTGAACTTCACCTAGATCTGTCACTTTCACTTCAACACGAAAAAAGCGAGTATTGATTACAATCTTAAATTAAATTTATGGCATTAAAAATTTTATTCAATAACAAATAACATGACAATTAAATATTTTACCGCTCTTTTATTAAAGTATGCAACCTCGTTGCACGAAAGTCGCTTTTCTAGTTTTTTTTTTTTTTTTTTTATAGAAGAATTCCGTATACTGCCTCCAAAGTTGGAATAAATATTTGTCGAATTGAATGAATTTGTAACAAATCTATTTATGTTTATGTAATAGAAAGAAATCTTAATAAAATAATATTTAAAGGTCTAGGTACTTACCGCTTTTGAACAATTTTTGGCATTCTTAACTTTCTGGTGACTTTTTATCATATTATTATTAGATGTAATCGCGACTGTTTGTTCGTATAATTTTTAAGTAAAGTTTTAAATGTGATTATTATTATTTATTTCTTAAAAAATGTGTTTGGTTTGTAAATAGGTAGGTGTATAAGTGGTTTTATGCTTATGTTACATTTAAATTATGTTCTCGCTGCTGAGGTGAAAAATTGTATGTGCCACACGAGACCAAAGTTTTTTTTGCATCTCGTGTGTTTGAATCCCTCGCTGATCTCAGGATTCTAAACTAGAATCACTCGCTATCGCTCGTGATTCAATTGTAGAATCCTTCGCTTACTCAGGATTCAAAATCAACACTCGCACCAAAAAACGACTTTGCTCTCTTGTTGCACAAATAACTATTTTTCATGTGGTTTAATTTTGTGGTGCACGTCTAGTCTGTTATTTTTATTTGGACAACCGCGCAAGGGTACTTCTAACGCACATGCATAAAAACCACCCGTCTTACCGACCTTTCCCAAAATGTTGCCAGATTTCCCTTCCCAGCAATCAGTGGTAATAAGGCAAACGGGCGGTCAAATCTGGCAACCCTGAACGTAAATAATTTAGCCCTCGTGATAGGTCACCTTCAAATAATTGAATTAGCCTCGTCCATTCGTTACCGTATCCAAGGATACAGTAAAAAAAACCTACACGTTCAAGTATATTGATTTAGGATGCTACGGCCTACTTCTTCCTTTGTGGAATGTATTTACTACTATGTTCGATAATTCGCAATAGAATCTATCGAATAAGTTAATAGACGTTATTACGAAAACTAAAATTTCTTCTTACTATACCTATATTTTGCTGATATCAATGGAACTGTGAAAATATGTAAAATCCCGAAATCTCTACCGTTGAATTTTATGTAAAAGTTCTTTATTTTTATTTCGTTGTTGCATTGAAGCTTTCTATTGTCGTTGCATTATCACTATCTAAATATAACTTATAACAAATTTGAAAAAAAAATGCATGCATACATACAAAAATAGTGATTTAAATTAAAGTATTAGAATTGGCGCTGACTTATTTAATAAACCAACCACTTTCATGTTATAAAATATTTTTTTTTAATTACGCTATTCTTGAAAAAAAAAAGTAAAATCTGCTTCGCTATGCTTTTTAAAAACCTACCGCAAAACAACGAGAATGGATAGAAGCGTAATCCAGTCTTATGCGATAACGGATATTCTGCAGCGTAGTATATCAAAGGTAAAGGAAAATCCTCAGAAAAATGTGCCCGCTCTAGATAATGCTGTGGAGAAATGCCAAGGTACTGATAGGCTCCAGCGTTCCGGTAGCGTGCTGGCTGTTATATCATTTACTCGAACAGACTGTTTTTTCTTTTTCTAATTATTGTCTCGCGTGCCAGTGTTAAAGTTTGACAGATTTTCTTTTTTTTTCGTTGGTATTAGTACCCTGTTTTCGTTTCTCTTTTTATTTACGTACTATCTTTTTCCCGCGGCTTCGCCCGCGTGAAATTCGGATATCGCGCGCTGTTCCTTCGGGAACTGTGCAGTTTTCCGGGATAAAACGTACTCTCGGGTACGTACGTACTCTCGGGACCATGAACGATCTCTAATGTAAAAAATCACGTCGATCTGCCGCTCAGATTCGACGTGAAAAACGGACAAACATACACACAAATACACAAATATACAAACACACACACTTTCGCATTTATAATATAGGTAATTTATAATATAGTAAGTATAGATCCTCTTTTCACCAGTAACTGTGTATCGTTACAGTAACAGTAATTGTGTATCGTTTGATGATGAGAGATGATTACACTTCTCAAAAATTTATTCACAACTAGCTGTTGCCCGCGGCTTCGCCCCCGTTGTATTTTTTTTTAATTTTCTTCCATAAAAACCTTCTCCTGACAGTAGCGAACACAACAAAAAAAGAATTAGCGAAATCGGACCAGTCGTTCCCGAGTTATACGCTTACCAACACATTTTGCGATTAATTTTTATATTATAGATTTCTAAGAAAAAATTTAAAAGTACTTTAAAATTTAATGGAATATCACATAAACATAAACTTACTAAAGGCAAATTACTATCATTTTTGAGACAAAAATGTGATACTAAAAAAAAGCACCATTTGTGAAAGAAGTATGTATATTGTAATTTGACTTCAGTCTTTATTCCAAGTTCGATTACTAGCTATTATTTAACTTACAAAAGATTACCTATCACAGAATAAATTATTTAATTTGCCCACATTGTTTCATCAAAAGTCAAGTTCAATGACTAAAAATAATATTATTATATTAGATAGTTACTCCATTTTACAGCATAAATACTCGAAAGCGTTAAATTTTCTTTAAATAAACGTAGAAACGTGTAACGGTGGCGTTCTACGGATGTCTACGAAGTGTGCTACGCGACGTCTACGAATGTACTACGCCGTAGCACAGTGCTACACTGTCGCAGCGCTGTAATGTGGATTTACGTCGTAAATTACTCTTTATATTTTATCTTCTAATCTAATATATATTATATGTATACATGAATGTTTACGATGATGTATGTATTTATAGATGTATAGATATTTGTTCCTCCTTCACACAAAAAGTTCTGAACGAATTTAGAAGCGGCATAGAACTTAATAACATCTCTATATTATAGGAAACTTTTTTCCAGAATTTTCATCCTTCACAAAAGTCTACACAATCACGTACCGTCTATACTGAGTTCATACTCTAACGCGAATATCAACGTAAAAATAACCAACTAGCTTTTGCCCGCGGCTCCGCCCACGTGGTATTCGGTTATCGCGCGCTGTTCCCACGAGGACTGTGCATTTTTCCGGCATAAAAAGTAGCCTATGTCACTCTCGGACCCATAAACTATCTCTATGCCAAAAGTCACGTCGATAAGTCGCTCCCTTACGGCGTGAAAGACGGACAAACACACTTTCGCATTTATAATATTAGTATGGACTTTACCAGTATTATTCAAAAACTTAATAATCATGAAAATTTCTGCTTAGGCTGAAACAGCGGAGCAAAAGTTTGTTAAAAAAACTGAACAAAACCTTGGCTTTGTGCTAAAGTATACCTAAGGCTCGACCTCGCCTTTCTTTGTAGACTAAACAATATTCTAGTTCATTGTCTTAGGTTGATACTAGTGATGTGCCGTATTTCTTAAAAAGTCTATCCGCGATTTTTTAATCACTTCTTTGAAATTCAAATAAAAAAAATCAAAATTCAAATATGTTTATTGCCAGAACATAGTCAATACAAAAGGTCTCGGTGCTACAAGATGTTCTTTTGTTCTACCTCAATATTAAAAATACTAAATAATACCTCAATTTCTTAATGCTATTTTCTCATTATTACAATACAATAATTCTTTATCATTTCTTCTTCTTGACTAAAAAATAAAATAAATTAAATACTACTTGGCTAAAAACTGTGGAATTTGAAGTAAGAGTACAGTAGTATCACTATAAGTATTTTTAATGAATGTGAATCAATGTTATTGAAGTGAATAGTATTTAGTTGCTGCAGAACCTTTAAATCTAACATGAAATTAATATTATTGTTTACGAAAAAAATCTGACACAAGACTCACAAAAAAGAAACGATATCGATCCTAATTTGCTTTTGAATATCCACAGACATGGATAGGTATGGACTCAAAGACATAGCCAATCACTAGTCAATACTGCAACTTGCTGACCGAGGTACAGTCAACGTCATAAATAGGTTATCAGATCACTTTTGTACCTTGTCACTTTAACGTCATATTTGAAAAGCCATACGAAATTATGTAACGACTGAAAGCGACAAGGCACAGAAATGATTACTTATTTATGACGTTGACTGTACTATCACAATATACAGCGAAAATGTACATATTCAGCTTGTGAAACACAAGTAAAAATAGTAATAGTAATTTGACTGAATGATTAACAGACTTCACAGACAAATAAATCCAGTATTAATATTTAATTATAAATATAGTAATTACTACATAGTATAAAACAAAGTCGCTTTCTCTGTCCCTATATCCCTATGTATGCTTAAATCTTTAAAACTACGCAACGGATTTTGATGCGGTTTCTTTTAATAGATAGAGTGATTAAAAAGGAAGGTTTATATGTATAATAACATCCATTAAATAGTGGACAAAAACTGTTATTTTTGAGGTTTCTAATGTGATGTCGTAAATAATCAGTTTTGCACCCGTGCGAAGACGGGGCGGGTCGCTAGTGTAATAATAATATAACATGTTTTCAAATTAAAAACAATTGATTCCTCACGATACAATTTCTTCGTAAAAGCTAGAAATATTTTATTAGCAATACAGGCAATAATCATCAATCATTAGTCATTACCGGGTGACAAGGGCGCGATCAATCATGTTTAGTCGTGTTTAGTTGAACATGAAAGTAATTCATACCTAATATTAATAAAATTAATCATACTTCTTATGGATCAATGTTAACTAAATGTGGATTCAATATTTTGACAACTGCATAGCCGAGTGGTTAGAGAACCTATTTGTTCCAATATCAGTGAAATGAAAATAGTAATTTAGATTCACAGACTTCACAGACAAAGCCACTAGTGATAGAGGCTAGAAATTTGTTAGACGTCTTCGGCTTCTTTGTGGATTATATTTATATATAATATCGCTGCACATACAAGGGATTTTTCGAAAATTTTCTACGGAAGCGGACCTTTGGATTTTATAAATGATAGCCGGTTTGGTAGACACATTTAAGTAAAAGAGACTTCATTATTTAGTGTACTCTTCTTTTTTATTTGATTTTTTTAAATCATGAACAGCTTTTGGCCATGACATCATCCACGTAAAAATAAATTCAAAATGTATCAGGGACCGAGTCGATATATGAAAGAAGAAGGAAAGAAAGATTTATTTTGGCTCCATAAGACCTAAGACTAAAAACTAGCACTAAAGCTATACTTATTACTTGGTGATACGAGAGGATACCAAATAGAGTCTCCACTCAGCATGTGTTGCCGCACATTATTTGCAGTAACGCTGGTTTTCTGTGGAGCACACTATGTGTTAAATATGCGCAGATGGGTAAGTATTTCTTCTTTATTATTAACAAAGCCTTTTTATTTCATTCTTAATTAAACCTGTAAAATAATTAAGGCCATTCTGCAGGTAAAGTTGGAGGACTTATCCAATGAGACGAGAGATTAAATAAGTCTCATTAAGGTCCGTATTTTGTTCCTATTTTAATTAGTCTAGATTAAAACACTCAATCAGTGCCGCTTGAATATTAAATCTTAGCTTTGTTGAATAGAATATATCTAGATTTATTAAATTCCTTAGAAGATTCATTTACGAGGTTAAAATACCTAGATCATACTAGTAGTGGCAGTGTGAGCTGTGTTTTTTGAAATAGCTGAAGTATTATATTCTTTACGTTTTCAATGAGTGGTTCCATTATTTTGAAACCGAATCGACAAACAAATAATAATTATCATATAATAATATTTTTATATTTTTTTTACGAGATTCGGATGAAAAATGCGACCTGTAGAGACGAACAGCCTAGCATCCGGACCAACATACGAAATAATTTTTTCACACCTCTCCTTCAGAAAAGTAACTTGCAACTTTTAAGAAAGTGCAACTTTTCTGTTCAAGGCTTTTCTAATTATTTTATTGCAAATGCCATTTTTTGAATTTGATAATTGTAAAGCCACACCATTTTCTATATATGCTGGTTGTTCTTTAATAATATTTAGATTTTTTTTTCAATTTTCTTAATGCTCGGTGTGAAAAGTTGTATGACCCACTTGGGAGCAAAATTATTTTCATCTTGGACGTTAACACTTGAATCCCTCATTACGCTCAGGATTCAATGTACGCCCTCGCCGTTAATACACCATTTTGATTCCTGATGACACAAATAACTATTTTCCAAGTTGAAAGCGGCGATACTCGCTCGCTCAGTCGTCATATTTTTTTATAAATATCCTAATTTTTTACTAAATCGTTATAAAATACGAGTAGGTAATATGAAATACCTCCAATTTTTGATAATTTGTAAATAAGTATTAAATAGTAATATTTTCAGACTGAAGAGGGTTGCATCACGCAATAGGAAAAACACAGCCTTAAAGCAATAGTCGAATGAAAGATCCATTTCCTCAAAGAAAAGGCTTTTCTGCGCTCTCCCCGGTATTCTCTTTTATCTTTTCCCGCCTAGATTTATGAAGTTTAGAATCTACATCCTTTCTGCCAGGTAGCCTAAGGTTCTTTGGTTAGACTTTATGTTTGAACCTAGGTACAAATAAGTAAATAAATCCTACTAATATTATAAATGCGAAAGTTTAGTTTGTTGGTTTGTTTGTTACCTCTTGACGTCTAAACCGCTGACTTGATTTAAATGAAATAAGTTATACGGATAATTTGAGACCCGGAGAAGGACATTAATAGGATAGATTTTATCCCGGAAAACTGCATAACGAATTCTACGTGGACGACAAATTCACAACTTATTACATCAGAGCAACTCTTCTTAAGCAAGTGGTATGATTTATAGCAATTAACAAAAATACAACTGACAACTTTTTACAAATAAAAAAAATCTCTTAAATCTCTGTTTTATTATTGATAGAATTAAAAGTGCATTCGAACCAACTAAATCGTGACCCACTACGGAAACTTTTATAAGGAAATTTATTATGATACTAGTGTTTACCCTCGGTTTCGCACACGTAAATCATTAGATCCAGCAGCTGAATTGAAAACTTTGAATTTTTTTAAATTCCCGTTGGAATCCCGTGGTTTTCATCATGACATGTCAAATTTCATGACTCTAAGCTCAGCGGTTGTTTTTTCGAGATTTTATCCCTATCCCGTAGGAATATTGGAATAAAAAGTAGCCTATATTTTATTCTAAGTGTCCAGCTATCTACACCCAAAATTTCATCCAAATCCGTCTAGCTGTTTCAGCGTGAAGGAGTAACAAACATACTCACTCACTCACAAACTTTCGCATTTATAATACTAGCTAACTAGCTAACTAGATAATGGCACTTTGGAGTAATTTAGTATTCTAATAGTGAAAGAATTTTTAAATCGTTTCAGTAGTTTTTGAGTTAATTCGTAACAAACATCCAAAAATCCAGAGCTCTCCTCTTTGTAATATCAGTATAGATTAGTAGCATGTAGTAGGAAGGATTTACTGTGAGAACGTTCTACGGTGGGTCAGGAATCAAATGGTTCGACTGTACAACAAAACCAGGCTTTTAAAACCATTGTTCCAAGTTTCCAATTCACTTGAATAAATAATGTTTTCAAAGAAAATGACAAAAATAAATATACCTACAATTGTAATTTCGTGAATATTCTTGGAAAGCTTTGAGTAACGAGCTTTCGCTACAATAGGTATTGCGACATGACTCATAATAAACGTTTCTATTTTTAATTTGCCTAATGTATTAAGCAAATATTTAGTAGGTACTTATTTTGTAACAACAAAAGTCTTATTTTATAAATGAAGCTACAGGAATATAATTAGATTACATTAGATTATTTATTCATTCAGTATAAAATTACATCATAGTTTGTACATGTCAAAGTTACGAGAATTTATACTGAAACTGTCAAGAATACGCAAAAGATTAAATTAGAAAACAATTGAATGTCACAAAATGTTAAAATTGAATAAAATAATAAAAAAGCAATAAAACAATTAATAAAGAAAGAAAGAAAGAAAGAAATCATTTATTCGTGACAAAGTAGCATAGCATAACAAAAAAAAGATATTAAAAAGTGCGAAATTGTTATACTGTCACGAAATAACAATTTCAAACAGGTTCTCATAAAAATAAAATTAAAATTACAATAATGTCAGGGGATCATCATCGTCGTGGCGACTTGAAATTCGGCATACTTATGTAAATCTGGCGACAATGCCATAATCTGGTAGCCACATCCTGGTGGTCTAGGCAGGATCGTCTCCGCAGAATGGAACTCCTCATCAGTTTATGGCATTAAATTTAGTTTGTGTGACAATGCACGTACAGTATAGTCAACAAAAAGTAGTCTGAAAAAAGCTTGTACTTATTTAAAATGAAATTTTTATTATTATATTTAACTAGCACTGTTTGGTGTTTTTGGGTCAAATCTTGCAAGTTAATTTTGATTTATATAATAATGCAAGTGCAGTAAACAAAAAATAAAGTCAACAAAATAGCTTGTATTAACAATGACATTTTAGCAGGAACTTATTTTAATTACTCCTAACAACTTTGACCTATTGAGTTACGTAAATTCACGGTTCAAATAACGTTAGGTATTTCAAACTGGGAAATTCATGAAATCGACAATTCGGGCCACTCCGAACAAATATTCAGAGGAAGTCGTCAATTTACTTTATTTATACAGGGTGGGTTCTTTAACAGGGGCAAATAATTAAAACATAGATCGTGCTCGTCAAACTGAATGACTTTATTTCAGCGACTTTTCAAAATAAGTTTTATTATTTCTATGATACTTCAAAGTTTAAAAAGAAGCAATGTAAAACAAAATTTTTGGTGTTTTTGTAGCGTGACAGGCGACGTCAATTGGGTTCAAGGTTGGCGTACATTCATGTAATACTATTTAATTTTTATGAAAAAGGGAAAATCTAACTCCATATTCGCACCTTGTTAGCTTGCAAAATTAAACTATGCATTAAAGTTTCATTCAGTGTCTTTTTGAGAGACGACTTATTTTGTTTAGTGACAGTCTCGATCTCAAGGAGTGAATATTTTTAAAAGTCGCTGAACTAATACCGTTTAATTAGACGAATAAGATCTTTGTTTTAATTATTAGCTGCTAAAGGTCCCACCCCAGTAAATGAATAATTTCGATTCATAGTTTTATGAAAAATCTTTTGTAAAACAAGAAATATTTCTAGAGATATCGATTTTTAATTACTTTCTTAATTTGAAAATTAAATTGAAATAATTCAACAATAGTTTCACAAACACCTCTCTAAAGTTTTTATCACATTCGTTTCAAGAATAAGTCACGCCTTGGAGGCCGTACCTACACTTTCAACATAAACCAATGTCTAGAAAAAAAGGACTCATAATTTATAAATCAAAAACCCTTTTACATGAGTTCCCTTAACCAATCACCTGCTGAAAAAATTCGGATATTTTTTTAAACACGCTGTATATTGATATTAAAAAACCTAACATAAGTTCAGTGTACTAAATTGAAATTAACTTAGGTACTACTGTTGGTCTCAGAGTCTGTTGATTTACATTACACTGAATACTAGGCATAAACATGAAAAAATAAACAACTAGTCATTTCCAAATACTTGTGTATTTCAGTTATAAGCCTACACCAGCCTTCTGAAATCTGCACCAATTTATTTAATAACTGCCTTAAAGCCCGTTGTTTTAATTACTTATTCAAAGACGACCCATAAACTTAATTAAATCCATCCATTCTTAATTAAGTCTCGAAGCTAAACACTTACCTATACCGTCATAAGATGTAAAAACTACTTAGTCAGATTCACTACCACTCCGACACTTCAGTCACTAACTAACCTTTAATCTAACACTTGTAATAAAAAGTCACAACCACACGTAAGTTAACATTAAACACTACTTACAATACATTTATTTTTAAACACAAATCACTTACACTATTTTTACAATTTACGAAGAACGTGCGGCGTTCCGTAAGTAACGCCCGACACGCGGGTTCATCCGTAGAACGCGGCTGCCTCACTGACGGTTATGTTCCACCACCGACAGAGACAGAGGTCGCGCCTCTCCCTCTGTTATACATTTTCTAAAGACCCGGGAATCGTAAAGTGGAATTTGCAATTTTATTTTCTTCGGTGCAATTTTTTAAGTGAAATGTTAGCGCGTCAGTTTTTAAAGAGGTTCTCTAATTATTTGGGGCGTTTGGTGTTTAGGGCGGTTTAATATTGTAAGATAATGGCTGCCTGGCTGGATTAGTGAAGGGGTTCTGAAACTGTTAATCCCTAACTTTTGCCCGCAGCTTTGAACGCATGAGGGGACCATTTAGTAGTTCATTTGCACGTTAGAACTCTACATTGTATATAATTATATGTAGAGTCGTAGAATCAAACAGGGGCATGGTCATTTATATTCATAATGCAAGTATTTGTTAGAGCCGAAATTTAATGAAGATATTTTGACTTTGAATTGTCAATTTTTCTGGTTTCATAAGTAATACTCACAGATATAGGTTACACAAGATAACGCAAACACCTCAATCTCGAATTTTTAAAGCGTTTTTCAAAATGACTCGTCAAGATTGTTTTTTCAGTGCTAAAATAAATGAAAGACGTAGAAGTAGAACATAACCTTACAGTCCCAGACTCTAGATTTTTTTCTTAAATTATTATTCAAGATGACGTCTTTAACGCGTTACTATATAAACATTAGCTATAAGCACATAAACATGTATTGTCAGTATGAATTAAAAAAAAAACTTTAATGAGGGTATTCATTCATTTAATTTCATCCCATCACTAATTAAAATAATTCCATATTCGCGATATCTCGTTATATCTTATTCTACTCAGTAAACGGTAAATATCTAAGCAACGAACAGAATATTCCGGTAGATCCGTTAAAATGTTGCTTACATCACTAATAATTAATTAATCTAGACGTCGGTCAATGACCCCTGAGACACGTCAGACTAGAAAGCTTCTTTGTGAATGTTAAATACGGTTCTTTGTTTCTGCAATATCCATAAGCATGAAAGATCGCTAAAGTAGATTTAGCAATTATTCACCGTAACGAAGTGGCTAAACTTACTTTAAATAATAAAGCTGTGTAGTTTTTTTTAAATTATAATAAGATAACTGTACCAACCCTACCTTGGTACCCTAGGTGATAAGTTATGATAATACGTTCTGATAAGCTAAGAGCTAGAAAACGTCTTATGTTTTTTTTTTTCAAGTAAATAAATGGCTCACAAATTCTTTGTCGAATAAAATATTACTCAACTGTTTTTAAGCTGTAAATAGGTACTTCAGGATATTTACAAATCTATACGTTTCTACAGGACAGTCCTGAAATACAGTGTGTTACCGGAAGCCAGGCTTTTTTTTAATGGACATTAAAGTAACGTCTTAACCATGACATTAATTTAATTTAAAAAAAAAGATTAAACTGTTTATCTTTTTTTCAAATTTACAAAAAATAATAAAAATAATTATTATTAGCACATATTTTTATTTTAAGATTATATTACTAATTAATAGATCTAACTTGACAATTTATACTGTTATTCATTTATTAGTGCCCCCGTGTGGTGTCGGGTTAGAATTACACCTCTCCATTTCTTCCGTGGATGTCGTAAGAGGCGACTGAGGATATAGGTTAAGGTATACCGTAGGCAACAGGCTGGCAACCTGTCACTATTGTACCGTTTTTGTCAAACTTAAAACCTAAAATTGCTAAAAGTGGCTCCGAAGCGGTGACGTTTCGTGTGCTCTTGCCTACCCCGTTATGGGAATTCAGGCGTGATGTTTGTGTGTGTGTGTGTGTTCATTTATTAGTTTTTTTTTATTAATTTAGTGTTATAATAAACTAAATCGGACTTTTTTAATTTTCTAACAAAATTTATGATTGCCATCGATGTACAGCATAGTAAATTGAAAAGTAAGTAAATGACAGCCGACAGATACTTTGACTGTTACTTGTCGATTTACTTTGCTGTACATTGCTGTCAATTATAATTTTGCTAGAAAATTAACAGTCTGAATTTTAGTTTGTTAATAAAATTGGGTTCATGGTTAAGTTACAGAAATAAAAACGTTACTTTGGCTTCCTTTAAAAAAAGCCTAGCTCCCGGTAACACACTGTATAGGTATCCTGAATAATTTACATACAGTTTCACAAAAATATTCGTTCGTCCATATGAAAAGGTTGGGAAATTAATAATCTGGGAAAAATATTTTCGGCGAAAAGCGAGGACCCTTTGAGGGCTTAATAAGCTGTTATGTTTTTTTTTGTTTTTTCTGAAATAAATATTTAGATCTAGGTTTTCCCCGCGGTTTGCCTAGGAATTTCAAATAATTGCATCCCGATGTTAATTTAAATTGTTTGAAATACACCGGTGTAAAATATCATGTCCATAAAACAAGCATTGGGACTAGATCCATCGGTGTCAAGTATCCCGTGATATTAATATACATCCATAACTAATATTATAAATACGAAAGTGTGTGTGTTTGTATGTTTCTGTGTATGTTTGTCCGTATTTCAAGTCGAAACGGAGCGACGGATCGACGTGATTTTTGGCATAGATATAGTTTACGGCTAGAGAGTGACATAGGCTACTTTTATTCCCGAGGGAATAGTGCGCATAACCAAATACCACACGGGCGAAGCTGCGAGCAAAAGCTAGTTTATTTATAAACGTTGTTGTATCCTTTTATCTACTTAAGGACATTTTATCACATGATAATTATTACCTTGTATACCGTGGGGGACACCACAATCGAGAAATATTTAAAAAATCAAAATATATTTTTCTTTTATATTTCCAAAATAATAATAATTATTATTATTATTATTAGCGCAATATTTTTATTGTAAGATTATTTTAAACTGTCGTGCACCCTAATCGGACTAAGTCACGATCAACAAAAGCGTATTTTAAAGAAAAGTTCAAACATTACCTACAACAATAGCGTGCCATAGTAAGTTAGTTATTAAATATAGAAAACAAGCCACACGCAAACACTACAGGACTAAAGCATGATATCTTCTGTTACATAAAGTAAAACGCAACCTGCCTAAAAGGCCGTAAAACCATTCTACACCCAAAACACTTCACATAACTCCTGAAGAAGGTAACATAAGAACTGTTTCTACTTTGGCAAGTTGGTTTTTTAACTTGGTACGTTCAAGACACTTGGGATAAAATAAAAAATATTCCAATTTCGGAAACAGATTGCGGCCGCCGCAGCAATCCCTTATAAATATATTAAAAGAGGAATTATGAGCTGAAAGAGCTGGCAATATGTGGGTGTCGAGCGCGTGATTAGAACGCGGTTTTTATTTTATTTTTTTGTATTATTTACGGTGTTTTGCTGTGTAATCGTATTAAATGATTCCATTCAATTTAAAGTCGTTATTATCATCCTACAAATTTAAATGTACGTACCATTTAATGTCGTTAATATTTTTTTTACATTTTGATTTTTGTAGTTCTATGGAATTTGTCAATTCGTTTGTCGAATTCTAAAGGACACCAAAAATATCAATGAGCTAGTTTTTAACCTACGAATACCTTAAAAAAATTAGAAACCCCCGACATTGTGAACATAAATATCAATATATCATGGGACACTTGACATCAATTGACCTAGTCCCAAACTTTTACTATGGCCACGGATAAACATACTTATATCATCTTATATCGATAAATACATACTTAAATATATATTAAACATCCAAGACCATTTTATTTTTTAATTTACTTAAGTAAGTGTACCTTTTATCGGGAATTAAAACTCGGGATTTCAATTTTAACTACCAAACACAATGATAAACGCGAGCAGCGCCACAGGTAAAGACTAGTGTTGTTTGGATATACATATATTTTTTTATGTAATGCCTTTCTAAAAATTCTACAGGGACGAATTCTACAAAAACAAATCTGTTAATAACAGGTCGTGTATTTATTTTACAAAATCGTCAAGAAAACCCCAATGAATATATTATTATCTTTTTAGTACGCCTTAGGGTCCTATTGAAACCTAGATTTAACGAAATAATACTAGTAGTTAGAATGCTCAGCTAGGGGCTCACGCTGAGATCTTAGTGCGGGAGCTCATGCCAAAAATAAAGTTTGGTTATTGTTTTTTAATATAAGATAAAACAATAAACACCTACATAGGCCCAATGTACCGTAAATATCTATAATATTTTAAGTTTAGGTTAGTTTCATTTTAATTGCTATGTATTCTTTTCCTTTCAATATAAATAAATAAATGAGATGAAACACAACAAGATGTAGCGACGACCTGGTTAAGATCGCGGGATCGCGGTGGATGCGAAAAGCACAAGACCGGTCTGAGTGGAGAGCCTTGGGGAGGCCTATGTCCAGCAGTGGATGATGATGACGAGTGATGACGATGATGATGATAAATACATATTATAATTTTATAATACAATAAAATTATTAAGAAAAACTGACATCAGCTCCTTTACTATTTCTTGTGTAGATCTCGTTTGTCTGAAGCTGATATTTACGAAGTCTAGATAAAAACCGGCCAAGAGCGTGTCGGACACGCCCAGAATAGGGTTCCGTAGCCATTAGGAAAAAATTAAGTAATATTTTTCTAAGTATTTCGTATTTTATACGGAATCTTCCAAGTTTAGGTATATTTTATACCTTACGCTGCTATTTACTCATAAACTACTAATAATTCTCAAGAAAACTTAGCCGTTATAGTTTTCCTTGAAAGTTTGATATACTGACTACCATCCTGAATTTTTTCAAATTTTTCCATCCACCGGTTTAGATTTTAGAGGGGGGGGACGCTCGATTTTAATGAAAATTTTCACTTTAAAGTTGAATATTTCGCAAAAAAATGACTGAATCGAAAAATCGTTTTGGAAAACCCCTAATGGTTTTAAAATACCTATCCAACGATACCTCACACTATAGGGTTGGATGAGAAAAAAAAAATCACCACCACTTTACGTCTATGGGAGGTACCCTAAAAAAAATTGTTTTTGAATTTTTAATTGTACTGTTTTGTCGGCATGGTTTACCTATATATCCGTGCAAAATTACAGCTTTCTAGCATTGATAGTCTCTGAGCAAAGCCGCGGACGGACAGACAGACAGACAGACAGACATGGCGAAACTATAAGGGTTCCGTTTTTGCCATTTTGGCTCCGGAACCCTAAAAATCTCAGTTGTACATGTGTGATAAAAGCGGCCAAGTGCCTATGTCCAGCTGTGTGATGATGATGAGTGATGACGATGATGATGATAAAGAAATATAATTTTATAATACAATAAAATTATTTAGAAAATATGACATCAGCTCCTTTACTATCTCTTGTGTAGATCTCGTTTGTCTGAAGCTGATATTTACGAAGTCTAGATAAAAAATCTCAGTTGTACATGTGTGATAAAAGCGGCCAAGTGCTAGTCAGTCTTAACAAAGTGTTCCGCTCCAGGCTGACTAAAACACCAAAATAAACACGGTACTTATATAAGGACATCCTTTATTTCTTTTCTTTCTTGGCTATAGTAACATGACAAATAAAAATAATATGTGTACAAATTAATAAGGCAATCGCACGAACATACAGATAAATTCACAAGTTAACTCAACACTTTTACCATACTGGTAACTTAATACTTGGTGCATGCACATCATTGTCCGTATCTTATATAAAAAATAACTGATTAATTATCCAGAAACTTTTTGAGTGCAAAATAGTAATATTACATCCCACTATGAGAATATGAATCAAAGTCGTATCGATTATCTTTAAGGTTATAAATAAATAGGTACCTTTCATCTAATATCTAAGATAAATACCTACTTACAATCAAACAAACAAAGTTCTTTGTACCTAAGAACAGGAAACAGTGTTCTCATAATAAAGCTAAACCACATGAACACTGTCGTCCATTGTTTGTAAAATATAAGATAATAACATAATAACAGTCATGTCGTTATATATATTTTAGTTAGCAGGTTTATTTATAAAAACAAATCAAAATATCAGTGTAGAACCAATATCAGATTGCACGCTGCAGGGTAATGGAGACATTGTTTTACCGAAATCAAATAATTATACGCATTTTAAAAGAATTATTGAGTACAACGATACAGTATATATATAATAAGCTAAAGCAGTATGGAAGCTACGAAGCTACGATCGAAGTAGAAGAGGCCGTGTAGAGCGCGCGTCTGTGTGAGTGTGTTCGTTTCTATCGATTTGTTCGTAGCTTCCATACTGCTTTAACTTATATATGTACTGTGACAGTGGCATAAAAAATTATAATTTGTTAAGCAATGACATACCTACAACAATGTAATGAGTTTAATGAGTTCTCAAATTAATCAAAGTGTTATTTAACAGGTAGACCTTATTACTCTCTAAAGGATTTTTTTTCTATTTATTTATTGCAACCATGGTATTTATAAGATATTTTTCGAGAGTATAAGTAGGGCCCGGAATTTTGCATGTGGCTATTGACAGATTGTAGGGAGAGAGCAAAGAGTTTGGTTTTGGCAAAAATAAAAATTGAAATAACTCTCAAATAGTAGGTATGAATTTCTTCTGAAACATAAGGTTTTTCGGTGTAATAACCAGTTTTATAAAAAAAAAGTTTAAATATTACAGTTGATAAGATACAGCCATGGAACTGACAACCACACAAATAACAAAGCCTTTAATACATTAATACAAAGCCATTGACAGATTATGGTTACGGAACCCTAGAAATTACATAGATACAAATTGGGTCATATTTCACGATATTTGGATCTAATAAGCCATTTTTTCAGGGTAGTCGAGTTAGGAGGCATATCCTAGCATGTCATCGAATGACGAAATCTGTTTGGTATATTCCGTAAAATAATTATTTGGTGGGGATACAAATCTACATTTTTTTATAAGTTTTGACGACTGGTTAGCCCAGCGGTTAGAGGACCGGGGCAGATATTTGTATGAATACCTACTTAGGAATGTTTGTTCTCGAGTCTTGGATACTTAATTTGTATTTAAGTATGTATCTATCTAAGGAAGTCTATTTAAGTACCTACGTTTATCCGTTGCCTAGTTGCCTTGTACCCATGCCTGCTTTGGGACTCGGTCAATTGGTGTCAAGTGGTCCGTGACATTTATTTATTTACAATTTTACGTCGATAGAGAGTCTGCTGTGTACAGTCAACTACGAGTACATTAATATCTACCACTGAGGAGCATGTAAAAACATCTGACACGTCCTAAGTTCCTTGAAATAGATTCGTATCAGATATTTATGCATACTTTGTTGTCAGATATTGTTGCTGGTACAGTCTAGGAAACTGAATCGCGTTAGTACGTGACCTTGGCAGGTGGGACATTTTCACATTAAATTTCACAATGGTTTCTTTGGTAAATGACTGTACAGAATGTCAATATGACATTATTAGCACTAAGATTCCACCCTGGTACGTAACTCAGTTTCGCTGACTGTACAATACGTAAAAAGTAAAGTAAGTAAAGTAGGTAAGTATAAATCAGATTCTGCACCAAGAAAAACCATCCAAGACCGAATCGGCCTTTCTCAATAAAGACTCGTCCCACCTTTTAAAGTACGGAACCCTTGATGCACAAATTCTGACTTGACCGATTTTTTTTATTCAACTTAGCAAAGCATACACAATATTAGCTTTCATCACTTAATTCCTGCCAACCAGTAACAATTAAATCCCAGCAGAAAACATTACGAGAACTTCAACCATAAAACTGCTTCACCACAAAACAAGTATGAACTAGTGTGTCGGATAAAATATCGATAGTTTGGATATCGATAGAACTGTTGCAGAAAAATGGCCTAAACAGAGATTTGAACAAATCTTTAAAGGATATGACCAAATAACCAAGATCTTAAAATGGCGAATCCATTTTATCATTTGAATAAAAAACGGTAATTTGATCAAATCCCTGAATCTATTAACCTGGTGAAATGGCGAAATCAGCCAAAAAGGCAACTAATTTTTTCATTTCACCAGTTTTATTATTTAGTGATTTGATAAAACACATCAGGGACTTGACGAAATGAAATCGCAAAGTCAGTTAATACTCGTATAACTCTACTCTACTTTAACATGGTGTAGGTAATTTGATTAAATTGTTAATCAAATTATGTACTCTTCTGTGGCCCGGCGGAAGACCAGTGCAGTACCTACCACTACCATGAGTTTACAGTGACCGTACTCGATAGTGACGGCGTAAATTATTTGTAGAGGCGCTGTACCCCATGAGTTTCAGTGACCGTATTTACTCGATAGCGACGACGTAAATTATTTGTATGGAGAATTGTACAGCGCCTCTACAAATAATTTACGCCGTCGCTATCGAGTATGAGTACGAGTACGGTATCAACCAGCCATATGCTCAGCCGGGACCTTTTTAAAGCGGCAACATTAGTTATTATATTTTTTCTAACCTGTGTAACGTGTAACTGCTGTTATAAATAAATTATTTTCTTTCTTTCCTTATTGCTTTCAGTGAAATGGTAAAATAAAATGTTAGTATCACTGATTTTATCGAGCACGAAGGTATACTGGCGTCTAACAATAATCCAATCTGTTAAGATTTTATCAGAGGATAAATTAACCTATTAATAAATTTGGAGTCCTGTCCACAATATTGCGAACTATGATGCAAATTCTTCGAATCCCTGATAACAAAAGATTTTCGAGCAGGATAAATTAATTTATTAATAATTTTTGGAGTCCTGTCCACAATATTGTGAACTATGATGCAAATTCTTCGAATCCCTGATTAGGTACAAAAGATTTTCGAGCTCTAAGAACTATCAACTGCGATATCGATAACGTGGCATCACTGCCTCATACTTACCTCGTTCTGTGCAATTTTTCCAAGTTTGTTTCAGTTCCGTTTAAACGTTTATTCGCTCGGTCAGTTCCCGCTTGTCGAATGTTTCGCTCGTGTTTTGTTTCCTTTAACAAAAATAAAAGTAGCGGACTGTTGCCGTACAGATTATAGTTTTTATCCTAGTTACTCGAAACTTAAGCTTGGGGTTGAAACTCTGAAACTTGGTAAAATTAATACGGAAGAAATACTTCAGCTTCAGCTTCTAATCATTATTTTTCATCGATGTTCGAAGGGAATCGCATCAAAGATACACAAATAATATTTCCGAGAAAACTTTAACTTATCTAATTATCTATTGAAATATTTTGGATTATTTTGAAGACATAGCGTAAAATTTCATATATGGAGGAGACTTACTAGATATTTATCCTTCCTATTATTATTAGAAAAATACTTTGATGAAGAAATTTGATGTTTGAATACCTAGATCGTGGCATTAACATTTTTATTCGGATCTCGTCCCAAAATCCTGGCCGATAAGTTTAGAAAAAGTTGGGAAACCCCCGACATTGTCACTTCAAAGTTCAATATCTCAAAAACGGCTGAACCGATTTTGATAAATAAAAAATAAAAATATTTTATTATCAGTCGTTTAACGTCCGTAGATGTCAACAGGGGATCACAACATTTTGTTAGTAACAAATATTCTTATAAACTATAATACAATAAATATTCTTATAAACTATAATACAATAAAAACATGTTTAAGAACCATTGCTAGAAATTCAGCTTTCAAATAAAAAAAACGGCATTCAATCGGTTCACCCGTTTAAGAACTACGATGCCACAGACAGACATAGCGGTCAAACTTATAAAACACCTCTTTTTGCGTCGGGGGTTAAAAACATAAAAATATTTCACGGGAGTATTCTTTTAACGTATAATATGAAGCAAAATACCTATCGCGAAATTCCAGCCCAACGGTTCGGTAGATCTAATTAGTCACGTAAAAACCAAGAAAGAAAGTAAGTACCTAACAATTATTTGAAAAAACATTATAATTACCTCTTAATCCCAATAAACACCAATGACTGTGCTTCTTTACCGTAATGAAGAATTTACTCCGCCAAAACTTTTCATCCCAACATCTGAATTAACCGATTGAAGAAAATTCTTTCAGCTGGTCCAAATTAGTTTGAGCCAGTTTGAGTTTGAAGCGCTTCGAACTGGTTCGTTCCGGATTTCACACGTTGTTAACGCTAAACGAGAAGTCTAGCTCGTTAGACACTTACTCGATACTTGTTTACATCGGAGTGATTTCTTTTTTAGGGTTCCGTTACTCAATGATGACGCATCGTAAAAAAAATTGTAAAGGCAGTGCAACCAGAGTTGAGGTCACGCTACAAGAACATGGTCATGTAATGACAGCAGGAGTATTTTTTTTTCAAATATTCTCCTTTTACGAAATCAGTTATTTTTACCCGACTGCCTGAAGGAGGGTTATAGGTAGTAGCTGTGTGTGTAATCATTATAGAATAGAATAAAATAGAATAGAATAGAGTTTATTGTCAAACTCTATACAAAAGATGACATATTTGGAATATGTCACCTTTAGTTACCCAATGCGGGCGTATATTTATATCAATACCTATAATATAGGTTCTATCAACTAAAAACAACTATTTTTTTTACAATATTTTTCAACTCTCGTGGCACAATAGGATTATTTTTTGTCCGTCTGGGCGTCTCTGTCTGTTCATCTGCCAAGACCATTTTTCTTAAAAACGCGTGGAGGTATCAAACTGAAATTAATATCAATTACGTACGCAAGTGTGCTACCCCTTGAAAGAAAGAAAATCAAAGGATACAGTAACTACAATCATTGAAAGAAGGGTTTCCATGCAAATTTCCTGTTACAAACATAGAACCCGTAAGGTAATTCCAGTTCTCAGAAACTTCATATTTAGTGAACTAAAAGAATTTCCTTGCTCACCCGCGACCTTACGATAGCTAAGCTTATGCGAAATATGCGTGTTCATGCAGTTCCTCCACCTCCACACTGTAAGAACACAAACAAATTACTCTCTCACCACCACCACATCACACTTACGCGTTTCAAACTCAACCAGAGCTTATCTTCAGAGTAACACAACCGTAGGTACACCATGCTACCAGTTGTTGGGTCTAACGCATATTTTGCATAAGCTTAGCTCTCGAAAGGTCGCGGGTGAGCAAGGAAATTCTTTTAGTTCATTGATATGGATCTCCGCAAAGTAACGCCTGATTCAATAAATTATTCATATTTAGTATAAAGGTAGCTCTTATAGAACAACCAAAAAAAAGTCCCCATACTGCATACATTTTGCTTCGGGAAGAGGCTCTGCTAACACTAGCACTTGGCGTAGACCACGCGTAGACCCTCTACGCGTTTTCGTAGCACTAAGTGAACAATAACCATGTTATGTTTCTTATAATTTTTCAAATACAATTTCGCCCATTAAATTCCGAAGAACTCAAAGATGCGACCCGGGCCTTTAGTGGCCAGTATTGAATGACGTTAAAATGTCATCAGAGCACGATTTTGTGATGGCCTAAGAATCAAATTGACTGTACATAGGTTAAGATGACGATAATGACCTATAAGATACCGTACAACGGCTAAACTGATAGTGTCTTTTCCAACCTCGACATTGGCGGAATCATCGATAGTATCGATGGAGCTATACTTTCAAGAATTGAATTGAATTGACCTATAACCTCTCTTTACCTCGAAGCCACTTGACCCCCAAAAAAATACCTTCACTTTAATCGCCAATAGAGAAGACTCGCCACTAGAATCGATTAACGTCTTCAAACGAGAGCATACCCTAAACAAAGGGCAGTTTACGCGAGATCCTGTTGGAGGGCCATCGAGCCACTCCAACTGAGGCCGATCTTTACGATTAATTGAGTGGCTTGGAATGAAAACGTACGAGACTTGCGTTTAGATCTGTCTTCCAATAATGTTTGAACTTACTTGAACTGGGTAACTCAGTGGTAAGTGGGAGTTAGGGAATAGCAGTAGCCAGTAGGGCCGCCATTTTGTAATGAATCGAATGTTAAAATATCGAATATATTAAAATATCGAATGGGTCATAATATAGAAAGGTTTATTTTCTGAAACAGTAAACTTCTCAGGGTTAGTTAAAACGGCAACGTATAGAACCTCTTAGGTTAGGTTAGATTTATAACAATCTAAAAAAAATACAGTCTTAAGAAGAAAAACCTTTTCGATATTATGATCCATTCGATATTTTAATACATCCGTTATTTTAACATTCGATATTCAATACGTACCCAAAATTTGTATGTGCGAACGTCGTAGGTATATTTATTTTTGTCATTTTCTTTGAAAACATTACTTATTCAAGTGAATTGGAAATTTCGAACAATGGTTTTAAAGGTCTGGTTTTTTTTTTGTACCTACCGTAGAACGTTCTCACAGTAAATCCTTCCTTCTACATCCCACTAATATTATAAATGCGAAAGTTTGTGAGCGAGTAGTAGGTATGTATGTTACTCCTTCACGCTAAAACAGTTGAACGGATTTGGATAAAATTTGATATGTAGATAGCTCGAAGTCTGGAATATTAGAGCTACTTTTTATTCTGATGTCCTCAAGAGTTCAGGATAGAATCCCGAAATTTCGACCGCCGGGCATGAAATTTGGCACGCTTGTTTATAAGTCGACGTCAATGAAAACAACGATGTCATTTTTGGAAATTCCCATGAGCATCCATACTTCCATACTAATATTATAAATGCGAAAGTGGGTTTGTGTATTTGTCCGTTTTTCACGCCGTAACGGAGCGACGGATCGACGTGATTTTTGGCATAGAGATAGTTTATGGTCCCGAGGTGACATAGGCTACTTTTTATCCCGGAA
Source organism: Choristoneura rosaceana (assembly GCA_037349165.1). Taxonomy (NCBI): domain Eukaryota; kingdom Metazoa; phylum Arthropoda; class Insecta; order Lepidoptera; family Tortricidae; genus Choristoneura; species Choristoneura rosaceana. The sequence goes on along the minus strand of JAZBNJ010000018.1, from coordinate 7,937,057 downwards.
AAATGCACTGTTCCCGAGGGAACAGCGCGCGATAACCGAATACCACGCGAACGAAGCCGCGGGCAAAAGCTAGTTTAATTATAAAATCACGTGATTTTATTTTAACTGCCGAATCCAATGACATTTCATCAAAGGCCGAATCTAACAAATTGCGCGTGCGAGGCTGCGCGTACACATTATAGGACAGATGAGATTCAAAAGTTTGAAGTTATGTTCTAAGTTTTAATTCTATCTTTTTGCATGACGCAGTTTTTCTTTGCAGTTTATGAGACATCTTCTGAATAATTACTTTTAACGTCCTCTGGTTCTTACATTAAATAATTATACGCAAAAATACCAAAAGGCTTCATTCATATTCAAGCAACAAACCGCCCATCGTATCCTACTTTTGAACAACAAATATTAACAATCAACTTATTCAACATGCATCAAAACATTTTTCAATCCTCCCAACAACTCGAGCAGTTTGAACTTTTCGAAATTAAATTTGCAACTCAAAAACCCGTGAACTATGGACAAAGTTCACTGTTCAACAAACGCAGTGAAACTTGTTTCAGCAACAGGCCACTTTGTGCAGGCACGCTTGAACATGTTCTCTGTTTTGAAACATTTAACTTCATTATTATCGTGACCATCTTTGCTTCAGCTGAAACCTATGTACGCTCAATCTGAAGCTTGATTGGTGCCTATGTACTCGTAGGTGGTTAAATGTTTGTTCTCCGGTTTTGGGTGTTTAATATGTATATATGTATGTATCTATCTCATCATCATCATGTCAGCCGAAAGACGTCCACTGCTGGACATAGGCCTCCCACAAGGCTCTCCACTCAGACCGGTCTTGTGCTTTTCGCACCCACCGCGATCCCGCGATCTTAGCCAGGTCGTCGCTCCATCTTGTTGGAGGCCTACCGACAGCTCGTCTCCCGGTCCGCGGACGCCATTCGAGAACCTTCTGACCCCATCGGCTATCAGTCCTGCGTGCAATGTGCCCCGCCCACTGCCACTTCAGTTTCGCAATTCTTCGGGCTATGTCAGTAACCTTAGTAACGCTTAGGGCGCTAAGGATGGGCCTCATAAGGAAGCTCAAAGTCACTCAAAGGGCTATGGAGAGGGCTATGCTCGGGGTTTCTCTGCGGGATAGAATCAGAAATGATGATATCCGCAGTAGAACTAAGGTTACTGAAATAGCCGGAAGAATTGTATCTATCTATATAAATATATTTATCCGTTGCTTAGTACCCATAACACAAGTTTTGCTAAGCTTACTTTGGGACTATGTCAATTGGTGTGCATTGTCCCGTGATATTTTTTTTTATCTTATTGTTTAACGAGGCTTTAGTACACTAAATGTGACTATGTCAGCCTCAATTCCCATGATATTTATATTTATTTATTTACCGCGCGGGACTTATGCGAGGCGCGGTATTCTGTGTGCCCTCCCTCATGTTAGCTCGAACATTACAACCAGTACCGCCTCCGTGCCGCGCCGCACCGACCCGCCACCGCTCTCTGTGTATATCAAGCTTCAAGTACTCAATTCAGAGGGAAGGCATCATAGTGCATGATCGTAATGTTTACGGCCGACGGTAGACATAAAACTAAGGGTTAGTTTACACCATAACACCCTACAATGATTGTTTTAGCCAGCCCATAACTTAGCTGTAAAAGACAGGGTCTACCTTATTGCAAATACATAATCCACCGTCGCTGTATGAACTGATTTACACTGATTTATACTGTATTGTACTATTTTGTCTTGTATTGTTTATATTGTTGTCTGGTATTGTTTGTACTGTTGGCAATTAAATATTTTCTATTTCTATTTTTTTCTATTTCTATTTGTAGGTGTCCAATTGCCCATAGTGAGGCTCCGTAGAATAAAAGAGATAAGGACTTTAAGGCACATCATCATCATCATCAGCCGGAAGACATCCACTGCTGAACAAAGGCCTCCTCCTTTAGACAGGGTGTCTACAAAAAAATCCATGACTTTCTCTGACCACATTTCTAAGTTTTCCTGACCAATAATCATGTACATTTAAAAGCAGGTTATATTGACACTTATTTTTTACTACCCTAGATTCACTGCACACCGAGCACTGCCTGTTTTTATGGTCGCCCAGAACTGTAGTTTTTTTCCGACTCTTTGGATTTCTAGCAAATTTCCCTGATTTTCCCTGACGTCCCATAAAGTGGAGACCCTATTAGGACACCATAATAAACGACAACTCGCCACTCGCATCCACCGGTTTCCCGCAACTCTCACGATGTCGCCAGTGCACCTAGGCCTGGTGGGAGGCCTGTCAAAGCGCCGTCTTCCGGTTCGTGGTGTTCTTCGAGCGATGTAGCCCACCCATCATTGCCACTTCAACTTGCATATTTTTCGAGCTATGGTGACTTTAGTTCTTCGGCGAATTTCCGTATTCCGGATTTGATCGCGCATAAAACTTCACTTCAAGCATACCTACCTCTCCATAGCTCGCACAATTTAGTAAAGAAGGTACAATAACCCCTGACATGGCCGTTTCAAAGTGTAATGCGTCAAAAAGGGCAGAACCGATTTTAATAAAACTTAGCTAATAAAATCACCATCTTAATTAGACTAACTTTCAATTAAAAAAACCGGCCAAGAGCGTGTCGGACACGCCCAAAATAGGGTTCCGTAGCCATTACGAAAAAATTAAGTAATATTTTTCTAAGGATTTCGTATTTTATACGGAATCTTCCTATGTTTAGGTATATTTTATACCTTACGCTGCTATTTACTCATAAACTACTAATAATTCTCAAGCAAACTTAGCCGTTATAGTTTTCCTTGGAAGTTTGATATACTGACTACCATCCTCAATTTTTTTCAAATTTTTCCACCCACCGGTTTAGATTTTAGAGGGGGGGGACGCTCGATTTTAATGAAAATTTGCACTTTAAAGTTGAATATTTCGCAAACAAATTACTGAATCGAAAAATCGTGTTAGCAAACCCCTAATGGTTTTAAAATACCTATCCAACGATACCCCACACTATAGGGTTGGATGAGAAAAAAAAGATCACCGCCACTTTACGTCTATGGGAGGTACCCTAAAAAAATATGTTTTTGAATTTTTAATTGTACTATTTTATCGGCATAGTTTACTTATATATCCGTGCAAAATTACAGCTTTCTAGCATTGATAGTCCCTGAACAAAGCCGCGGACGGACAGACAGACAGACAGACATGGCGAAACTATAAGGGTTCCGTTTTTGCCATTTTGGCTCCGGAACCCTAAAAACTCAGTCAAGTGCCCAAAAGGCAATGCACTGTGTAAGATTCCATACTAAGATACTATGTAACTGGTTCATCTTGACATTGGTAGAAAACAATAGAATCAATATGATGAAAGAAAAACATTTTATTTACATATTTATTGAGGATATTCTGACAAAACAGAATAAGAGCAATTTTTTTTAAAAAATACATTTTTTCTGCTTTATTTATTGAGCAAAACCATAGAGAAGTAAATAATGTTGTGCACTTATCCAGTTCTGCCAGAATATGCTATACACAGAAAAATACATTTGAAGAAAATAATAAATAAAAAAAACATCATAAGTACAAATTGGGTGCTACTCAGCACAATATTGCAGCAAGCGACAATGCTGTTTTTCATAGGGCCCTATATATATATAATATATATATGTATAATTATAATACAGCCACCATCAGACAAGAGCAAGAAGCAGTCAAGGTGATCAAAAATATCTAAACGTGAACTCTAATACCTAGTAATGATAGAGTGCACATGCATGCATTAATAGTTTTGACACCTTGGCTGCTCCGAAATATCAGATGGTGATTATACCGGTCTCTGAATTACTTGAATGTGTGAATTTCAAAACTCTTAGACTGCAATTACATAATTAAATCTTATAGAACACCATATAATTACAATTATTCTTTATTGACCACCACACTATTATACAAACAAAAAAATAATTGTAAAGATAATTTTTAGGCAGCTTTACTGCTTCCATCATAACAAAATCATTATCCTACATATATGTGGGTCAGTCAACTTTTTCTTGTTTGTTATTCTGTCCTGTTTTCCAAGAGACAACAGCGACAGAGTTTCTTAAAAAAACTGCTTTGATATATATGCGACTAATGTACTTAAGAGATAGTCCATAAAATGTAAGCTTGATGAATTTTGTAACTATGCCAAAAATGTAAGCTTGATGAATTTTAACCACAAAAAACATATAAAAACATATAGATTTTTAGGTTAGTTTGAAAAGATCCCTTTTAGGGATAAGTTCGCCTTTGTACTCTTTTTATTTGTTGTTTTTTTCTTTTTGTATTACTTTGTTTTATGTACAATAAAGTATTTACATACATACATACATACAGAAACTTGTGGTTTTAAAGAGTTGTCCAGGGGATGTAACCATGGCAACATGAAGAAGTTGATCAACCCATCTACAATATTAAATATCTTGTAGGTAAGTCTAAGGACATGTTTCTATAGAACAACCCGTTCATGCCAGTTCTTGGGGCGAAATATCTTCTGAGGACCTCTCTCACTTCTGCAACAGTGATGGCTGGTACTCCTTCGTACCCCGACTTAATGTAAACAGCATTGTTCAAACTTAACGGGTTACAAAAATGGCCACCCTCAAACTTGCTAAACGGATCACCATTCTTTTTCTTAGCATCTTGCCTTGTCAAAAACACAGCATCCACTATTTCTGCTACTGTTTCATATGCTATAAAACATAGAACTTCTAGTGCAGACAATGTTATTTTTAATTCTTTATTTGGATTAATCCATCTTTCAAGTTTAGCAAAGCCTTTACCTAAATGTGATCCAGAGCGAAAAGAACTACACCTTGCTTTATGGTACGCTTCATACTTCTCGAAGGACATAGACTCTGTCAATTTGGCAGCTCTTACTTTTCGTAAATAATCTATGGCATCGAACCTTATTTGGCTCACTTCATCAGCTTCGTCCAGTTCTTTTATTATGTCTATGTGTGTTCTCCTTTTCTTAGCCGCTGGGTCTATTTCATCCTCTAACATCAATGAGTTAATAGTCTCTACAACCGCTCCAGGAACTTGCTTACTCTTGTCGATTTGGTCCAGCTTTAGCTGGTAGTCGTGTAACCTCTTCAGTTTTATTTTATTCTTTCTCATTAAATAAATTATGTCGAAATTTGTGATGGCCTTACCGCCTCTGGTGTTTGATAGGGCTGAAGCATCCTGTAGCAAACTCCGAAGTTGTTGTAAAACTACGTTTTCTACCAAAACAACTGTAGCAGCATTCGGATTTGGGTTATCACCGAATCCATGCATCATATTCGAAATTTCCTTTTGAAAATTTGTTCCTTCTCCGGTTGCGTCGATTGTGAAGTAGGAAACCATGATTGAGACTTCCGTAAAGGTTCAGCAAAAGATAATAATCGAATTGTACAAACATACAACACCGTGCAAGCAAATAACCAAATCAGTTTATGACATTTTAGTGACAGCAGATGACAGACAGCCAGGTTTTTAAAGTTTAAATAAGCCAAAAGAGATGCAGTCTATTCAACAAAGTTTTTATTTAAATGATCGAATCATATTTTTCGTGTATTTTGTACTAGGAGGCTAAACAGAGCATATTATTTTTGTTTGGAACGTTTTCAAACTAAAATCATGGATACTTTTAATTTTAATAATATTATAATTTATTTTGTCCACTTCTATCGGTTAAACGAAACGCAGAACAATAATTTTGACAGCAATCAGCTGATAATGTGTGACAACATAGGATAAAAAAGGTTATCTTTCTTCAGTTTCTTTTCTCAGTGAATGAATACAACGTTGTTTTCGGTTTAATTTATATTTAAGTTCAACAGCTACATTTTAAATCAAAAATGAATATCCTACGTCTTTTACCTTACACTAGAGGCATCATGTTGCCCCACATTCGGTATTCTTCATGTTGGTCTTGCGGTCAAAACATAAAAAACCTTGTTGAAAATTTGTTTTGTTCCAACTGCAATTCGCTTCAAAAGCCGTCTAAGGACAATTATTTTAAGGTCTTAGGAGTCTCAGAAACATTTGACTTGGATGAAAACGATTTGGCTAGAAGATTCAAAGAACTACAGAAGTATTTGCATCCAGATAAATATGCTAATAAGTAAGTACAACGCAGTACCCACCACAGGCATAGAGGAATAATACCTTCTCTCCTATATATATGATTTTCACCTCTGCTTTTCGAACAATTTTGCTTAGCTAGAGTGGGCTTATACTTACATGAATAGGAAACCCGCAGAATAACTACAGTCAAAACTGTTAATAACAAACACCAGTTATGATGATCTTATGTACCAAAATTACTCCGGATATTTATTTATACATTTATAATAAAACTAATCCATTGTAAAAATTCAATACATTTACAAAAAACACACTCTAAAATTTAGATAACGGGAATTTAATTTTAGTGTTTTTTGTAAATTTATTGAATTTTTTACAGTCATTCGTGACTCTTAGTCCAGTCAAGGCAAAAATATAAGTACATAGAACAGACTGCGCAACATAATCACCAAAGAAGCACGTAATTGGTAGATCGCACAGGATTTCATCAGTGTATAGTAGATCTTGGGTCTAATCAAGTATGTTGGCCACCCCAAGTTGCTTATACCAACAAACATGTTAAACAACGAAATATTGCTGCCCCTTCAATGTTGCTTCAATGAAAATGGGTTGACTGTATTAATTACATTCAACATGCATAAGCTAGCAATAGAAGGTATTGTAAAATTCCCTACAAATAAAAAATAATATTTATGTATTTCAGACCGAAGGAAGAACAAGAAATATCTGAAAAATATTCTTCATTAGTCAATGAATCTTATAAAACTCTCCTGCATCCACTGACTAGAGGTAATACTCTTTTTTTTAACTTGTAGTCATTAGACTACACTCAATTTGTTTCTATTTACTTTGACGGAGAGCTTAACCCATTGGTGGAAGGTAGTTTCTGATACCTAGCTTTTTGGCCTAGCCAAATTATTTTTCTTTTTTCGTTCTTTGCTCATTTGCCATCCAGTTGAATAAAAAATAAACTATATTGCCAACTTTATGTACCACATTTGATGCAAAATAAACATATTTATAAATAAAATAAATGATACATATTATAACTTCCCCATCATTGTGAGCAGACAAATTTTAAAATCCGCAAACTCTAATATCCCAATAACCTAAACCTAACCTAACCAACAAAAAGTTGGAAAATCCCCGACATTGTTTTTTTTTATTTTTTTATTTGACTGGATGGCAAACGAGCAACTGTGACTTCAAGAAACCAATTTTAATAAAAATGTCTAAGAATCATCACTAGAAACCCTGCTTTCTAATAAAAAAACCATTTCAGAGGTTGACCCATTTAAGAGCTACGGCCCCACAGACGGACAGACAGACATACCAGACACATAACAGTCAAACTTATAACTGACGCAAAAAGATGGGTGTCAAACTTATAACACCCATCTTTTTGCGTCAGGTGTTACAAAGGAAATAAATTACCTACCTTGTACTCTACAAAAATCATGAACAATAACTGAATACTTGAAAAATACAGTCTATTTCAACCTCAACCCAAAATTTGCAATATTAGCCTTATTTGAAAAAAGAACAGAACACTTATTCTTTATTACTACAACAAAACCTTCATTTCCAGGAATTTACATGCTTCATATCAGAGGAAAAGAGATACCAGAAGACACAGAAGTGAAAGACCAAGCATTCCTTATGATGATAATGGAGAAGAATGAAGAAGTAGAGAATGCAGAAACAGCTGAAGAAATAATGAATCTCAACAAAGAAAACAAAGAATTAATCAATAAGTTACAAAAAGAAGTTTCTCAAGCATTTTACGATGGGGACTTGGAGTTAGTTATCAAATTGCTTAGTCAAATGAAATATTATACAAGTATAGATCAACAGATCCAAAATCTAATCAGAAGTAAAGGGATTATCAGATAATTGAGCTTTTAATAGGCTGGTTTTGAATGTAGGGTGCTAACTTTTTTTAATTATTTTATCGCACCCCCAACCGAATAAAGCGGTAAAACTTTTTACCCGACTTTTAATTTTATTACATTTTTGAATTCCGCAAATTAACATCTATTACGTCAATTTTTTTCGTACTCCTCAGACGTACATTCACGGAGATATTTACACACACGTTTTTATACTTCCGAAATTAAAATTAGTTTATGTCGGAGAACAAAACCATTACAGTATATTACGCGGCCTCGATATAGAAAAAGTTACCTGAATAAGGACGTTAAAAATTAAAACATTTTTATTCGCCCAAAAAGTAGGAACACGTAGAATTGTACAACCTTTTACGTCGTTATTCTTACTGAACAAATCTTACACTCTAGACGTAAAGAATTTATACAAGTTCAATAGATTTCTGTTTTTAATGTAAAGTACTTTTATTGCCTGGATTGTGACTGTTTCTATGTTGTAATGATATTTGCAAAACTTTATTAAATAATTATGGACGTATTTGTTCATTATGTCATTGTACTTCGCACTATATATCCAACGATTTAGTTTTGCAAGCATGCTTGTAAGGCCTGTTCGCCCTCCAGCGGGGAATCCCGTTTTTATCAGTCATCGGGAAAAGTGCAGATGACAGTGTTGAGTGTAAAAAGTGAATATAATATTTTGAAAACATGTCTTCTTTGCAACAAAAACTTACGGAATTCACAATGCTGACGAATGTTGAACATGATCGACGATCAGAATGCTTGTAAGTACCTAACGTAATGTTGCAGTTTATTAAGTAGGTACTAGGTTTTATTAAACTTGACCTGTGTTGATATACTTATAGATACAGTATATCTTAGGATTTTAAACTCTTTATATTACAGTATAGTTTTGAGCTTTTGACAGTTACAAGTGCTATGTAGCTGATCTGACTTTTCAAAGTGCACTACAGACTAAAACATAAAGCATACCTAATAGTGAACATGACTTCTGTTATTGCGAGTGGTAATCATTAAAACTTAGAAATAATGAAAACCAAGTTATGTAGGTTATAACTGGTCCATAAGGTTTAGTTTCAACTGACAATGACAAAACTACCATACCAAATAGGTACCTCCGTAAACATTCATTCATCAGCGGCACCTACATTTATTATAATCCATAATCACTCATCATCATCATCATTCCAGCATATATACGTCCCACTGCTAAACTATTCGATCTGTAGTCGCAATTAAAGTTTCAGGATTTTACAAAATTCCACTGGGAAATCCCAAAATTTACCTATATCGTGGTTTTCATTGAAGTTGATATAGAAACAAATGTCCAAAATTTCAAGACTCTAAACCAAGCGGTATAATTTCAAGATTTTATCCCTATCCCGTAAGAATATCGGGATGGAAAATAGCCTATGTGTTATTCCAGAAGTCCAGCTACCTACATACCAAATTTGATGACTCTAAGCTTAGCGGTTGTTATTTCAAGATTTTATCCCTATCCCGTAAGAATATTGAGACAAAAGTATTCTATGTTAATCCAGGTTATAGACTAACTTTTCACTAAATTTCATCCAAATCTGTCTAGCCGTTTCAGCGTGAAGAAGTAACAGACATACTCACTCACTCACTCGCTCACTCACATACTTTCATATTTCTGATACTAGTGTTTACCCGCGACTTCACTCATAAATCATTAGGTACAGTAGCTGAATTCAAATTTAAGGATTTTAAAAATTATCGTAGGAATTTCCGAACGTCAAATCATGGTTTTCATTGACTTTACATTAATAATAAAAACAATCATGTCAAATTTCATAACTCTAAGCCCAGCCGCTTTTGTTTCGAGATTTTATCCCTATCCCATGGGAATATCGGAATAAAAAGTATCTTATGTTTTATTCTAGATGTCCAGATAGCTACATACCAAATTTTATTTAAATCCGTCCAGCAGTTTCAGCGTGAAAGAGTAACAAACATACTCACTCACTCACTCACAAACTTTCTCATTTATAATTATTAGTAGGATTATTAGTAGGACTAATAATATTAAGAAATCCCTTGTTGATTTAAAGAAAAATAACGTGTTAATCAGTGCATTATTATGTAGCTACAATACGTACACATTTAAAAGTTTAAGTACGTAACGATCAATCTGAACTTAAAAACTAATTTTAAATAACTAACTAGATTATCATAGTTATTCTGTGTTGATTATACAAGAAATATTTTTCTAGGAGTGAGAGAATACAGTTAATAAGTTCGAATATATACTTTAGTACAAATAAAAAATGTTATAACTTGAAAAAATATAATTATGTTAATATTTTCTACAGAGAAATTTTATTGCCAATGTTTCTTATTTATGTTTTATTAAATGTCCAATAATTTGATTAGTTCTTGAAAAAATATCTATACACTTATTTGTTGGAAATCAAAATACGTATTTCGATTAATTTAAGCTCATTCCATGTACAATAAATACTAATTTATCTGTTTTTGCTGATTTTGTTGGTTTTTCACTGACGTCCAGATAATACTTCAGAAATTATCATGATTACGTTCTATTATTGGGTATATTCATAATGAAAGTGATTGTTCCTTATTATTTCATTAATATAATCAACTTTTGATTACTATATCCTTTGTTTTATCCCGATGATCCCCTGTGAAATCATTTTTACAGAGTTTTTACACTTATTTTCGTGATATTGTCACTGAGTTAATAAAGCAGTAATATTAAAATACAAAAATAATAACTAGTTAAAAGTGCACGAATAAAGACCTAAACGCATAATACGACGCATAATTATGGCACAAATACTGCTTAAGAATGTATGTGTGTGTTTGTTACAAAATTGTTTTACCAGCATGTTTAGCCGAATAAAGACGTATAAACAGTTTAAAAAAAATGACTCATAAATGCGCATGCGAATATAAATGTAATGTATATTTTATTTTATTTTTAAAGTTTTATGCATTGTTATTTTAATCTGTCAAAACCATATAATAGCTTATTTATTTCTGCGTAGCCTTTCATCAAAACACTAAATATTTCATCAAAAACTTAAGCAATACGAGCGATTTTCCTTCTTTTATTTTTCCTGTAAACTAAGGCATTTCATATTACTGCTTTATTCGGTTGGGGGTGCGTTATGTAAAAAGCTGTCAGCTTCATTAGCCACTCACTTGCTTTTGGTAACTAGAGTTACCTGTCAACGCTCTTAAAATTCGAAGCAAGTGAGTGGCTATGGGTCCTACCCCGCTATCTTCCTAAGGGCGTATAATAGCAGTTGCAATTATAAATTGTAATTATAAGTTGTAAATTATAAATTATTTTGTGTTAAAAGTAGTGTATAAATATATTGTAGACAGTTAAGCAAACAGAATTGCATACCAGGGACCTTCGCTGTGATTTCTTTGTAAGTGTATGAGGGCCAATCAAGTTTTTTAACAACACTAATCTGTCCGCGACATTTATCAAACAATTGCAGATTTTTGTAAGTAAACATGTTTTTTCTGTAATTTAATAGATGGTGTACATGAATACATGCCATCCTACGTAAGTTCAACCTATTAAACCGTGAAATATCTTGTTGGAAGTACGATTTTTGGTAACGCCAGAGACAATTTTGGTAACGCGGGAAACGCCCAAAGTGTCAGTAAAATAAATAGTTGATTGGCCCATGACTGTCCACAATTATGGTGTCAGTAACGCAAAAGCTCCACCCTGGTATGCCATTCAGTTTCTTTGTCTTCCAATTTTGGGAAACACCATACCATCATGTTGATGGCGATTGTGATTTTTACTTGACCTATCAACAAAAACTTTGGGTGAAACGTTTCAAACCCCTATCCATGGTTGAACTTTAGTTTAGATTTAAGTTCTATTCCTATTTCCTTAACCTGTATGTAGATTCGCGGCGGAGAAATATTTAATAATAATAATAATAAATATGGGATACTTGACACCAATTGACCTAGTCCCAAACTAAGCAAAACTTATACTAAGACACTAGGCAACGGATAAACATACTTATGTAGATAAATACATACTGAAATACATATTAAACAGCCAAGATCCGAGAACAAACATTCGTATTATTCATACAAATATCTGCCCCGGCCGGGAATCGAACCCGGGACCTCAAACTTCGTAGTCAGGTTCTCCTAACTACTTACCCATCCGGTCGTCATATGAAAGCAAACATTGTTTCTTATATTGAATGTAAATCATGTTAGATGTGTTTTTCTTAGTCTTAACATAATTTTTTTTCTAACCAAAATTTTAGAAGCTTAGATAATTAAATTATTACCTACATACTTTCGGAGTGAAAAATACAGTAGCATAGACGTTACAGCGTGTTAGTTAGAAAATAGTGCCATCTCTGTCTGCCTTACGGAATTGCCAACAATACTTTCTCTTTCATAATTCCAAATCGAAGTTGTTATAATTATTATTTCGGCGTGGTCAAAGTATCATACTGCCGTGCCGCCTTAAGGAGAAAAACCATAAGTGTCATTTTTTGCAAAATTGACTTTTCACCAGCCTCGTACTCAGTTTTTTTTCCTGAGTACGAGGCTGGTGAAAAAAAAAATTTGCAAAAAATGACACTTATGGTTTTGCTCCTTAAGGCGGCAGCATAAGGGCGTATTATGATGAACTTCTAAATCTTTGATAAGAACTTGTTGTTTGGCCAATAAACCTTAAAAAAATGTATTAAGCACTTTAGTAACAAATACTTCGGGTACTGTTATGACTACGAACGGGACATGAAATGCATTAGTTATGATTTAAACTTTATTTGTATGTGGTTAAGCTTCAATATGACTTAAAACAATAGTAATTACAATGGGGCAGATCTTTCCATCCAATCATCGTTGCTGTCAAATGATTGATGAACTAAATACATCAACACTATTTTGCATAAATCATAGTATGACTCTGAGCTCTCGATACTTGATCATTAAATATTTTACACATGGAAAACCAGTGAATTGGGAAAACGTAACTGTTTTTTTTTTTTGTAAATTAGGTACGTACTTCATTCAAACCATTATTGAAATGCAAAAAAAAATGTTTACCTATTTAAGTTATTTTATTCTATTATAACTTTTGCCCGCAATTTCATCCGCGCAGAAATAAAACTAATATTAAATCCAGTTTTCTTTCCTGCACGTAATTCGAAAAACTATACTTACCGCACCTCTATGATCCTAAAGGATGATATATTTGCTAAGTATCAAGTTTCTGTAATAGCTACGGCTAGTCACTTGCCTGTATTGTATGTAAAAAAATTCTAGCAATCATAAGGGTGGAGATAGAGTCACTTTGAATCGAAAATATAAATCCTACTTTTTTTTTTCACTGTTTCACAGATGTATTTTATTGGCACTGGGAGGCAATATAACTAGTTGATCAACGAAATTTTCCAGTTAGCATAAGATCAAGACCTTTTGAACCTTCTATTTCTTAGGGGATCTTGTGGAAGTTATGTGTAAAGAAAGTTATTTATTTAGTACTTAGGGATAAATCGTTTCGGGCACATGCGAGTTCAGTTACGATGTCGAATAAATATGTGTTTTTGGTGTTTTTAATAACTATTTTCTTAAACAAAGGTAAGTTTTGTTTAATTATGGCCTTTAAATAATAATCTACAATAGGGTATTTATTGATTGAAAATATTGGAACGAGGTGTTTGAAATTTTACAATAAAATGGAATTTTTAAACGGAGGCTGAGCCACGAAAATAAATATAATCATACCTACCTAATCGTTACCTAATGGCTAAACTGCCAGGAAACGATTTAATTTATTTAGTTTCTTGCCGGATTCTTCTCAAAAGATGTTTATCCGTACCACGTCTCTTCTCTGTGGTTTGCGCCTAAGGGACTTTTTTTATTATTCTTCTTCTCAGTCGTACCCTCCTGACGGAGTGGTCGTGGTTATGGATTGTCTTGTAGATTGGCTGCGGCTTTTGCGAGACTTCTCCATCTCTCTCTATTTGTGGGTTTGCGCACTGCGCGCACACTCGATAAGGGAACACTTTGTGGAAGATATAATGGAGTCTCTCCATCTTGTGGGAGATCGGCCGCGAAAACGTTGCCCCTCTACTCTTCCCTGAACCACTAATCGCTTTTTTATGATAATTAGACTTTTTTTCCAGCCAACTCCCAATTCAGCCTCCGCATAGTCGGTGGCGCCACCACGACTATAGAACGGTACCCAATAATCGCACAACTGCTGCTTGATGCATGGGGATACGGGGACTTCGTACAGCATTGCGCGGGCGTCATTCTCACCACGCGTCATGTCATCTCATCGGCACATTGCTACCAGTACAGCGTCAATACTGGGAGGAAGTAAGTAGATCTTATTTATCGGGAACCATAATCGTCGTCCCAGCCTATATACGTACCACTACTGGCAGGGCCGGATTTAGGGGAGGGCAAAGGGGGCAACTGCCCGGGGCCTCCACAAAATAGGGGCCCCCACAATAGAGACATCGGAAAAAAAATCTTTCAAATTCCGAGGAGTAAACACTAGGAAACAGCAATTCATATATTTCTTCACTTCAATAGGTAAGGCAATCAGTAAAATATCAAAAGGCCCTAATTGACCTCCACTCCTTTGTTGCCCCAAGGCCTCCACACCTCTAAATGCGGCCCTGACTACTGGGCACAGGGCTTTACTCAGAATGAGAGGGCTTGGGCCATAGTTCCCACGCGGGCCCAGTGCGGATTGGGAACTTCACACGCACTATTGGATTACTTCGCAGGTTTGTGCAGATTTCCTCACGATGTTTTCCTTCACCGCAAAGGATAAAAAATAGCCATGTCACACACCATGAACTTCTGAGCAAAATTTTTATGAAAAATATGTGAACACGACTCTATTGTCAACGGCGTAGAAGCTTGTTCAGATAGTTTAGATCAAACTTTAGCTCACAAGTTTATGAATTCGACTGTACATAAATCCATATGTCTAACTGTACCTATATACGAGTACCTACACATGTTGTTTATCACAGAATGTAAAATGATGCAAGTGTGCTTGTTTTATCCGTATTTTTGACGTACTTACACCTACCCAAGTAAAAGCAGCCTAGTTAGCACTAGTGTCTACGCCACTCTTACTCTTTGGCTCCGGCCTGCGCAGCCGCGGTGCGCGCATGTGCGGGGGAGCGCAGGGAGCGAGGGAGAGGGACGATCGACCGAGCGGCGCGGCGCGGCCGCCGCCCGCCACTGGCCAACGACTACTCGCGCGCGCGCACGCGTCTCATTTATTTAATTAATATTTTAACTCTGTACCTTATTCAATACAGTATTTGTAAAAGTAAATGCCTTAAAGTCATTTTCGGACCGCATCCTTAAAGTAATTAACAGAAAGTGGCGACCGTCTCAAGACGCGGATCGCTTTACCTCGCGTTCCGGGCACGTGGTTTTGCGCACACTAAGTACTTTGTGCCAACCGCGTTATTCGAAAGGCGCTCAAGATATATCAAAAAGGGAACAATCGGCGGCGCAGCAGCCATCGAAGACTTCCTCGAGAAATCCCCGCCGATCGACTCGACGTGGGAGATTCCAGAAGATGGGAGAGACAGTTGCCTGACGACATCGCCCCGTGCTTCGCTTCCACGCTAACCAGGAACGTGCCGTGAGCCCAGTCCTTTACCTAAATACTTCCTAATACCTAATGTGGTCCGTATTCTCTGACTGAACTTTCAGGCGGGCGCTTCGAGTGTCGTGTGTTTTCTTGTGCCTTAAAAGCTATCTTGTGCTTTAGTTACGGTGATACAAGCCGGCCAGTCAGGTATTGTCGCAACTTTCGCATTTAAAAACCCCACTTTGTCTCATTGAAATAGGTACCTAACTATTATTGCATTGTGTTGTGATCTCGCTCGCATTTTTATTATTCTTACTAACGATTTAAATATTGCCTACGCCTTACTAACTGTTCAAGTTTCAAATACCTACGTCTCGCCCCGTAGGCATAAAGTCAATTAAACCTGATCTAACTCATACTTACTCGCATTTAAACATTCTTATCAGAATTTTTGCCAGACAATTCTTATTAAAGCCATCTACTTCGTGCATAATTTTCCAATATCGCACAAAAATTCGTTCAATTCGCTGGCCGCCATTTTGCATTGCACAACTATTCGCTTCCAGGAAGGGCGCGCCGCGCCGTGTCGTTTCATCGCTGTGTTCGCCGTGTTGCGTGAGCGGCGGGGCAGCGCCATCTTGTTTACACACGCCGGCGCCGCGTCGCAGCCACATAAATAAGGAGCGTAAGCCTATTGAGCCAATTTATTGTTTTATTTAACTTCGTATTTCGCCTATTTCGCTATTTTTTGTTAATCATTGATTTAAAAATGTCTCAACCAAATTTGGAGGTTCAAATCGCAGAACACAAAACCAAAAGAAGCTCTGTGAAGGGCCAAGTAACTAAATTTATTAATTATTTGGATAGATTGAATTCGAATGAACCGTTAAGTGACTTAAAGTTTAACGAATTAACAACGAAGTTAAATAGAATTTTTGAATTATATTCAAAATTCGATGAGCTGCAAACGTTCATAGAAGTGTCTTATCCTGATAATCTTGATAACGAGCTATCAGAGCGCGAGGAAATAGAAGACAATTTTCATCTATCTATTGCCACGGCACAATGCATTCTTGACAGGGCCGCGACTTCCAAGCAAAAAACCACTACTACATCTGATGGTAAGCACTGCTCCAGTAGTTCTAATAATAATAACTGTCATCATTCTGAGCACATGGGTTTTCAATTGCCGCAAATACGCATTGCGAAATTTGATGGCTCTTATTATAAGTGGATGGAGTTCCGTGACACATATGAATCCTTGATACACAATAATGATAGAATAAAGGGGATTCATAAGTTTCACTATTTGAATACATACCTGGAGGGCGAAGCCTCTCGGGTCATATCTAACTTGGAAGTCTCCGAGCTCAATTATTCCCAGGCATGGGAACTTTTATGCGAAAGATACAACAACAAAAGACAATTAATCACTAATCATCTTAACTCTTTGTTGGGCATTGACGCCATGCAAAGGGAGTCTGACAAAGCTCTGCGCTTTTTAAATGATCACTTAACAAAAAATTTGAGAGCGCTCAAAACTCTTGGCCAGCCCACTGAACATTGGGACTCGATTCTTATACATATGTTTACTGCCAAACTTGACCCAAATACCAATGTTAAGTGGGAAGAGCATCGCAATAACCTGTCCGAGTTGCCAACTCTGGATGAATTTAGAAAATTTCTTCAAAATCGCGCAGATGTTCTAGAAACTCTTTCTAAATCAAAAAAGGAAAAAGATAAATTTCCTAATAAACATGAAAATAATACAAACAATAAAGGCTTGTTCAGACAAGATAAAAACATAAATACCTTCGTGATTTCAGCTAAACAAAGTAACCACAAGGGTGTGCCGTGCGTCGTGTGCCGTGGTGAGCACCGCATATACGACTGCAAGATCTTCAGGCATCTCACCGTGGACGAGAGATGGGCGCAGGCCTCTAAGCTCCAACTGTGCCATGTCTGCCTACGCCCCGATCACGAAACGCGGCAGTGTAAGCTGAACGGCTGCCGTGTGTGTAAGAAACGTCACAACACATTTTTACACAAAGACACAACACTAGCTTCAAACACACCTAACCCTCAGCCTAGCAGTGCTAGCATGGATCCGGACATAGCGTCCACTTCCGCCGCTGCTAAGGTTTTACAGAACCCTAATGTGGACGCACCCACTGTGTCCACATCTGCGCTGACCAGTAGTGAAGTTCTATTGTCTACAGCATTAATTGAAGTTTTTAATCCTTGTAATAATAGGAAAGAAACTGTAAAGGCCCTTCTGGACTGTGGTAGCCAGTCTTCCTATATAAGTGAAAGTTTGAAGCAGCGATTACAATTGCCCTCTCTGCCCCTCACTGCCACAACCATTCTAGGTATAGGCAACACTCAATTGAAATGTGTTCCGGGGCGCTGTACTGCCCAGATTCAATCATTATCTGACAAATTTACTGCCAAGCTGGACTTCTTGGTCCTCAAAGAAATAACTGATAACTTACCAAGGCATTATTTTGATGTGAGTCAGTTAGGTATACCTTCCTCAGTGAGGCTAGCCGACCCTACATTTAATATTCCCTCTCATATAGATGTCCTTCTAGGAGCTGACATTTTTTGGCATATAGTGGGAGGTGAGCAAAAACCCTTGGCAAACAAACAAACAATGCTGATTGAATCAAAATTGGGTTGGGTCATTGCAGGCTCTATCACGAGTACGAGCCTTGCCACAAATACAAAATTCACTCGAAGCAATCTTTGCCTCGCTGAACTCTCGTCTCAAATGACCAAGTTCTGGGAGACTGAAGAACTGCCCAAGGTAATTGAGTCTAGTAAAAATGGGTTCCTTACTAAGCACCCAATCGAAGAGCACTTCATAGAAAATACTCACCGTTTAGATAGCGGTCGCTTTGTAGTCCGACTGCCCCTTATTGATACCCCAGATTGTTTGGGCAACTCCTACTATATGGCCAAAAAGCGTTTGCTCAATTTAGAAAAACGTTTCCAAAAACAGCCCGAACTAAAAGAAAGGTACAATGAGTTTATTGATGAATACAAACAGTTAGGACATCTATCTGAGTCTCAGCTGCTATCTAACTCTAACTACTTACCGCACCACCCGGTGGTAAAGGAACAAAGCGAGTCCACAAAACTACGTGTCGTCTTTGACGCGTCTTGCCCTACCTCTTCTGGTTACAGCGTTAATAACATACAGATGATAGGGCCTTGTATACAAGACTCCCTGTTTAATATCTTGCTCAGATTTCGCAATTATAAATACGCACTGTCAGGTGACATCGAAAAACAATACCGTCAAATTCTAGTTAATGAGCTTGATAGGGATTTGCAAGTAATTCTATGGCGCGAAGATGAGCACTTACCAATTCGCGCTCTTACCTTAAACACAGTAACTTATGGCTTTGCCAGTGCGAGCTTCTTAGCCGCCAGGTGCTTGTGGCAGTTGGGGGAAGAGTGCAATGACCCCAACATAAAGGCAGTTATACAAAATGATTTCTACTGCGATGACCTACTCACTGGCAGTGACACAGAGTCTGAGCTATTACACATACAAGCAGAAATTGCAAAATGTTTAAATGCTGGTTGTTTTAACTTGCGTAAATACAGGTCTAATTCACCTAAACTATTAAATTCCAAAAACATTAACGTTAACGACAATCTGGCACTAAGCCAATCTTGCCAAACGCTTGGTTTAGGTTGGAACCCTGGCCAAGACACGCTTCATTTCTCTATTGATGAACCAAAAGATGATGATAATGCAACCAAAAGATCACTTCTGTCAACAACTTTTAAAATTTTTGATCCCTTAGGGCTACTGAGTTTATGTACAGTCAAACCAAAATTACTAATACAACAATTATGGAAGGCCGGGCTCGGTTGGGATGACCCCGCCCCGCCCGAAATTCGGCGTGTCTGGTCACGGTTCATAAAAAATTTACATCACCTCAAAACGCTTTCAATTCCTAGAAATGTACTAAGTGACTTGCCATTGGCAATAGAACTTCATTGCTTCTGTGACGCCTCACAGTCGGCCTTTGCGGCATGCATATATGTCAAGTCCATTACAAACTCAGGTGAACAAAGTATCAATTTGTTGTGTGCAAAGGATAGGATAGGACCCGTGAATCCCATAAGTATTCCACGTATGGAACTTTGTGGAGCCCTTTTAGCGGCCCAAGCATGGGCAGCAGTAATCGCAGCTCTCAGAAAAACTATTACGCGTACCATTTTTTGGACTGACTCCAGCGTGGTCCTAGCATGGTTAAAAACCGATCCCTCCAAGTTGAATGTATTTGTACGAAATAGAGTTGCAGCTATAAATGATCTTACCTCAACTTCAACTTGGAGGCATGTGCCCACGGCACATAACCCAGCTGACCTGGCCTCTCGCGGCGTTGATCCCCAGCATGTCGCTGCAATGTCGCTGTGGTGGCACGGGCCAGAATTCCTTCGCGAACCCGAGACCAGCTGGCCCACGCTGGACAAAGTATCCCATGACGATTTACCAGAATTAAAAATAACATCAATGAGTGCTAGCGTTAATTCTATTCAATGTGTTATAGATTTCGAAAGATATTCTAAATTGAAAACATTACAACGTGTGGTTGCATTCATACGACGTTTCATAAATAATTGCAAACGGACTAGCACAAAATTATCTGGCCCATTAACTACCCAAGAATTGAAGGATTCCTTGCACACACTAATTAAGCTATCACAGGCACAAACATACAAAAATGAGCTCGACACTTTACAGAAAAACAAATACTTAAACGCTAAGGCTCACATGTCGTCTCTAACGCCTTTCATCGACTCTCAGGGGATCCTGAGAGTCGGGGGGAGGCTGGATGCTTCATCCTATAGCTATGACAAGAAGCATCCCATTATATTATCTTCTAAACACCCACTCACCAAACTTATCTTCGAACAGACACACGCACGTCTCTTACACGCACCGCCGCAGCTCCTTTTGACCTCTATTAGAGAGGAGATATGGCCGGTTGGAGGTAGAGCCCTGGCGCGACGCACGGCGCACAATTGTGCTATTTGCAAGCGCGCCTCTGGTCAAACTTTAAAAAATATAATGGGCAACTTGCCAGCCCAACGCCTAACAGCTGATTTTCCATTTGCTGTATCAGCAGTTGATTTTGCAGGGCCGTATTTGATTACCGACCGCCGGGGGCGTGGTTGTAAAATAACTAAATGTTACTTGTGTTTGTTTGTCTGTCTTAAATATAAATGTGTCCACTTGGAAGCCGTGAGCGAGCTGTCTAAGGATGCATTTATTCTAGCTCTCAGGAGATTTATCGCGAGAAGGGGCAAACCTAACGATCTGTACTGTGACAACGGGCGAAATTTCGTGGCAGCTGCCAAAGAGATAGATGAATTTGTAAAGCTTAATAAAGACGCTATGAAAGAGTTTGCAGCTGACGAAGGCATTAATTTTAAATTCTCACCGGCTTACGCTCCTAATTTTAATGGTCTTGCTGAGGCTGGCATTAAGCAGGCTAAATTTCATTTAAAAAGAATTCTAGGAAACACTCATTTGACGTTCGAGGAGCTCGCCTCATTGTTCAGTCAGATCGAAGCTATTTTAAATAGCAGACCACTTTGCCCCCTCTCCCCTAGTCCCAATGATCTTTCCCCGCTCACACCAGGGCACTTTCTGGTTGGCAGACCCCTGACGTCGCTGCCGTCGCCGCCGCTGCGCGACGAGAACCCTAACAGACTGAACCACTACCGAAGACTCGAGCAGCTGCGTCAACATTTTTGGGCTCGCTGGACCGCAGAGTACATATCCGAGCTCCAACACCGCTACAAATGGAGGACTCGATACGCAGACCTGCAGCTTGACGAGCTGGTCCTCATAAAGGACGAGGGATTACCACCACTACACTGGAGAATGGGTCGAGTCTCCAAGATCTACCCCGGCCCAGACGGCATCCCACGTGTGGCAGACATCACTACAGCCAGAGGCCCCATACGGCGGGCACTCAACAGGATCTGCCCCCTGCCCTCTTCGCAAGACTCTTGAAGACAGGTCTTCAAGGGCCCCCAGTATGTCTACGCCACTCTTACTCTTTGGCTCCGGCCTGCGCAGCCGCGGTGCGCGCATGTGCGGGGGAGCGCAGGGAGCGAGGGAGAGGGACGATCGACCGAGCGGCGCGGCGCGGCCGCCGCCCGCCACTGGCCAACGACTACTCGCGCGCGCGCACGCGTCTCATTTATTTAATTAATATTTTAACTCTGTACCTTATTCAATACAGTATTTGTAAAAGTAAATGCCTTAAAGTCATTTTCGGACCGCATCCTTAAAGTAATTAACAACTAGCTAGATCTATCTGAAATGATTTATCCACGACATTGATTTATTTATCTATCAAACTCTTTACAGCTATTCCCTCCCGAAATACTGGAAGATACGAGTCGGTTCCTCCTATCGCAGTCAAGGCGGGTCTCTCCACCGAATCAAGACCATAATCGTACAACGAGACTTCAACCCTTACTACTACACCAACGATATCGCAGTACTTGTGGTGGCTAAGCCTTTCACCCTGGGCCTTGGCGTCAGGCAGGGGACTATTTCAAAGTTGGGAAATGAGATACGGACGAATTCTACGTGTACTGTGATTGGATGGGGGGCTACTGAGGTGAGTGAGCATTTATTTTAACATTGGGAAATTTGCAGACGTTTTCAAATGAAACAATGAAACTATTTAAAATTGTGTTAACTTCTATACTAACACACACACACACACAAACATCACGCCTGTATTCCCAAATGGGGTAGGCAGAGCACACGAAACGTTACCGCTTCGGAGCCACTTTTAGCAATTTTAGGTTTAATTTTAGATTTTTTTAGGTTTTAGGTTTATTTTAGGTTTTAGGTTCTATACTAAAAATATAATACCTACCACTAATAAATGTACATGTAGGTATTTTTAGTCAATTTGTGTTCGAAATACCGAGAAACGTTACAATTAGACCGTTAATTATATATACAGTTATAAATATATATACCTACTTCCCTACTAATATTATAAATGCGAAAGTAACTCTGTCTGTCTGTCTGTCTGTTACGCTTTCACATCAAAACCGCTGAATCGATTTTGATGAAATTTGGTATAGAGATAGTTTAAGACCCAAGGATCAACATAGGATACTTTTTATTCCGGTAGAGGGCGCCACCGCGCGACAACCTAGGTCAGCGCAGACGAAGTCGTGGGCATAAGCTAGTATGTATATAAAGTTAGAAACACACTGACGGCAGAGGCGGAGCGGTGCGGCGCGGCGCGGAGGCGGTACTGGTTGTAATATTCGAGCTAACATGAAAGAGGCCACACGGAATACCGCGCGGAAAATAAGCGTGTCGTCGTCCGTGTGTTTCTAGCTTAAAAGACTGATTGACTGAATAATAGACAGCGTAAAGTCTAAGCCACTTTAACTAGTGACTAAAAATATCCCTTGAGGATCTTAAGTATAATAAGATCGTTATGTACGGACTACATTTCAATCGCAACTACCGACTGCAATACAACTACAATGGAAAATGTATGGACATTGGATAGCCGGCAGTTCCCAGTTAGGTACCTAGGTACTTTGCATTCGTGGTGCAGTTCGTCTGTAACAGCCCTAACAAAGGAGTCCTCGAAATTTACACGGGTCGGGGAACCAGCCGTTTTGCTTTTGTGATTCTAGAAAGAACAATACAATACAAATATTCTTTATGCACACCCACCAGTTTTTTTTTTACATAAGACATAAATTTACGGCAGACAATAGGCGGTCTTATCGCTTAAAAGCGATCTCTTCCATATGGGTACAAGATCTAATGATTTATGTATGTGAAAAAGTAGGAATAACCTTCTATAACCTGCTCAAAAGCTAGGGATAGGCATGACCTGCTCTACACAGTATGAATTATTAAGTAACTAACATGTCGACTTGAATTATTTTCCAGAGCACTGGTATGTTGTCCGAGCAACTTCGCTACGCCTCCGTGCTAACAGTTGATCATGGAATCTGCAGCAGTAGATACAGCCACATTAAAGCCATCATATCTGACTCCATGATATGTGCTGGCCATTTGGATCGAGGAGGCATAGACGGATGCTTTGGAGACTCTGGCGGCCCCCTATTGTACAAAGGAGTAGTCGTTGGTTTAGTTTCTTTTGGTTTCGCATGTGGGCATGCTTACTATCCGGGCGTTTACACAAAAATTTCAAGTTTCACTGATTGGATTATTAAAACAATTACAACTTATAAGTAATAAATGAAAAACTATGTTGTTTATATTTTTGGCATTTAATTAGAATCTGAATAAATATTTATACTTTTCCAATATTTTTTTGTTCTGATATCCCCAAGACGTATGTTGCCACATTATATTGTTTACCCCGTAAAGAAGGAGTTTAATTACGTTTGTTTAACTAAGCTGGATGAAAGCCTATTACAGACTTTATAACAACACTCAAAATAATGTTTTACAACAGATTCCACGTAAGCGCTATATTTATTCACATAAATATATGATTTCGGCTGACGTGGCTATCCCAGTCCCAACGACTCGCCACAGGCTACTGGATCGGGCAAACTGTAGGACATGGCGGGAGGCGTTTTTCCAGCAGAGGAACGTCAATCCAAGCTAGATAATAATAATAATAATATACAAGATTCAAAGTATATCATTACTTACATTAGCTTCTTTTTAAGGTCTTGTACTTGATGGTAAATCTAAATTAATGCTGGCAATAATTTTGATTATGTCAATGTCATTACTCATTCCTGTACTGTACTGTCAAATAAAACGTCATTAGCTGCACATCATCGATCTTACGAAAAATTGGTATTCAAAAGTTATCAAGTTAATTATTATTACTTTACCAGTCCATTAACCGGTGCTACATATAATGGCCAGCAAAAGTGTAGTTGCGTTTGTCAAGGACTTTTATTACGACCCATTCAAATGGTAAGTAAACATAACCTCTTAAGAATGTGCGTATTTTGAATTACAGAACTGCACTGTTCAGCCTCAAGCTTTCACACAATGTATCTATGTTTGAATCATATTTTTGTTCAATTAGTCGGTTTTTTCAACCATTTCAACCAGTAAACTGAACCCAATTTGCATCGACAAATGTAGTAACTCTCCCATCCCGTATTAACTGCGTAGGTCTGCCATGCATAGGTCACTAATGTTGTTATGATAAATATCGTGCTATATATAGTATCTATTTAGCATAGGGCCGTAAACTTCTCAATGGGGGGCCAGAATGTTTCAAATATTTTAGAGAATGGTGGAGTATAATCAGTCAGTTATTTGCTCAAACATGGTACAAAGAAGATGGTTTACATACAATTTATAGTGTGACATGTTTTGTCAGAAAGACATGCAAAATATTTTAAAGTTGTGTGTATTACTTGTATTTATAACAATAACCATCTACAATTATATTCTAATGTAAATAAAATTATGTGTGCAAGAGTGCCAACAGGATAACTAAAGCTCCTTAGTTTATCCATTTATCTATCACAAGGCTGTGTTTTTTTCTTAACCCATCGGTAGCCCTGTGCGCCACAGTGGCGCGTATCTAAGTACTTGTGATTAGTTAAATTTTGTTACTATGTAGTTGTGTGAAAGTGTATATTGTGTTTGACTTTGACTTTGACCAGTTTAGGAGTCATTGACGACAAATGTCTCAATGTTCATGTTCGCATGAGGACCTTCGTTTCTGACTGCTTCTGGTGGTTGGGATTTGCTATCTGCAATGCCTGTAACTTCACCAATCCCTGGGCTATTAAACTTGTTTATACTGCTCTAGTCAAGAACAAACTAGAGACAGCGTCCATCATGTGGAATCCTCACAAAGTTACATACTCCTTACTGCTTGAGAAGGTCTGAAAAGCATTTTTGAGATTGTACAAAAAAAGTTACAGGTATTAACCTTTCTGTTACCCTATAAAGTTCCTTCCTGGCACTTTAGGTTTTAGTTCTCTGGAGGTGTGACGTAATAACGGGCTCTTGACCAGCGTGTGTCGAATATTGTGTGGAGATTCTGACTGCCCCGAGTTGGTAACGCAACTAGTGCGCCTATTCGCGCCCCCAGTGTCCCAATCCTGGTTCAATTTTTTACCTCGCAACCATGATCTGCTGACAGTTCCAAAAGCTCGCACAGTGTCACACAACAACTCACCTCTTATTATTATTATTTCAGCTTTATATTACTGGCCTATAACATGTCCCGCTGCGCTGGGCAATGGCCTCCCCTCCCCTTTCCTCCATAACTCTTCCATATCTTAAGAAAACTATTCAAGCTTTTTTTGTAACAAAAATAAATACAAAAAATACCCAATCAATTCCATATATCACAAATAAATATACCTATAATCAATAAATAAATATATAAATATATCACAACTCAAAATCTTAATAGGGGTAAATTTAAAGGGGGTTTTTAGGGGGGGGTGTAAATTTAAAGAAAAAAAATCAGAAAAATCTGATTTCTCGTAAATATGGTGAGACTTTTACCAAGGTCATTTTAATGTATTTGGTAGATGACTTGCCCACCTATCTCCCCTTTAAATTTTTTGCACTACTTACGGCACACTGTATAGTAAGATTATTCTCCCTCCAGAAACTGTTATTAATAGATACTCCTTAACTGACACCTGTGACTGAGCACAGAATAAGATCCTATTTGAAAATGAACAGCCCATAAGTATTATAAGTAAGTCTAAAATCAAAAGATATTTTCAGAGTGAGCCCAAAAAAATAAACCAATTATGCGGTTAAAAAAACTGAATCACACATCAGCAGGGCTACCACGAAACTCGAAATTCGTGTCGTGCGGTCCCTCTCGCTCTTGTATTAAATAGTATAAGTGTCAGAGGGACCGCACGACACGAACTTCGAGTTTCGAGTTTTGTAGTAGCCCTGCAGGTTCAAAATCATTTCTACCAGCTGCAAGGAGAAGTATTGTTCTTTTCACTACAAACGTCTTGTTGACATTCCAAATATCTGCCAAAGAAATCATCGTAAAATTGATTGTGAAAAGGTTCTATCTGGGTAATCTATTCAGTTTCCAAGGAAATGTACTGTACATGATCGAGAAAATAGGTTAGCTATGTTAATATAGCTAACTACGTTTTCTTTCGTACTGTACGACGTACTCATACTCGTATGTGTAGATAATAATTAAATTAATTATAATATAAAGTTTGGATAAAAAATGGTTCTTAATTCCATCTCATAAAACTTGTTAAGAAGCGTCTGATATTCAATCCAAATTTGCGAGATAACAGCATCGAAACTAAAATAAAATTACCACAATATAGATTTCCTGAATAGGTACCCTATAGCTGTCCTGGTCATTGCTCCTTATCAATGTCACTGTTTTGTTTGAGGTCATTATTTTAATCAATGAAGGCCCCAATTTAAACTTTAATTATTTGATGGCTTATTTTTTTACTGTCATCATATTGTATTGCTTTCTCTGAACCTTAGGTTGGATTCACACGGTGCAGTGCCGGACGATTTTCTGTCGTATCGTACACGTTTTATCGAATAAGTAGTCTCATATAACTTTGTGTAGAACCGTTCACACTGCGTTTTTCGCCGATGTATAAAAAATCGTGCAGGACTGCGCCGTGTGAACCCAACCTTATTGTCTAACGTGCTGACGTTCGCGACCGCATTCACCATCTCTTTCTACCCTCATTCTATGTACCGTGTGACAGAAAGAAGTGGTGAAAACGATTGCAGTTCCAAATGTGTTACACAATAAGGCCTCTGGATGTTTTGAAACCATCTCATGTACGTATTTCAACGAAGAGTATATTTATTAAACAAAAGAAGACGGAAGTCCTTACAGTATTGTCATTGAAGCATTTCTTCAATTGAATTACGGTAACTGCTCACTGCTGTCCTTAGTGATCCACTTTGTTAGATACTGGCAGTCTAGAAGGACGGTTCTCATTATTTTTTTATTTTACCCCGTAAGTCGGTAGTTCGAGCAATTTACCCACATTTTTATCAATATGTAACTCGAAAATATTGTGTGTACGCGCAGTCTTATTCTGTTACCAAGTTTTGTCAATAAACGGCCAACTGCGTATCGGATACGCATAGCAAACACAGGTTTCCATAGGTACAATGGAAGGAGTACATTTTTTATAATGAGTACTCTTTATTTTTTGTCATTAAGTTGTTTTGTTATATATAGCGACCATAAAAATAATGCGCACTATGTGTCTTCAAATTACAACTAGTTACTTATTACAGTTTAAAAGATACAGCCTTGTGATACACAGACGGACTGCCAACGGAGCTTTAGTAATAGTACCGTTGATATCCTTTGGTTACAGAATCCTAAAAACAACTACATATCTGCCTGCATTCCAAAATAGTTTTGTTATGAATGTGGTGAATGGATAATATTATCTGCAATATACCTAACTGATTACAGTAGCGCGTGTTGACTTTATTTTTTGTTATTTCAGGTCAGTGGTGAAGAGCGTTGGATTTTTCGCAGTCGGCGTTGTAGTCGCGAGCGAGTGCACAGGCCTGGACCTTATGCCCGCTGTCCCGAATTAAAAAAATATCAAACCATAGACTTTTTACTTTTTAAGTTTATAATTAAGTAGTACAGCAAAATGTTAAATTATCTTCTTTTAATATTATTCGCTGGTGGGACGGTGTGCGATCAAAGGCCAAACTTTGTTGTTGTTTTGACTGACGATCAAGATGTCACTATGGGCGGCATGGTTAGTAGTTTACAATGGATTATTTAAAAATGAATAAATAGTTTGAAACGAGTTGTTCGTTTTATTTATTTCAGACTCCAATGAAGAATGTGCGGCGGTTTATCGGCGAGCGGGGCATGACTTTTACGAATTCGGTATGTCTTTCAGATTTATCTTGATTATCTGAAATTATCTAACACTAGCTTTTGCCCGCGCCTCCGCTCGCGTGGTATTCGGTTATCGCGCGCTGTTCCCTCGGGAACTATGCATTTTTCCGGGATAAAAAGTAGCCTATGTCACTCTCGGGCCCATAAACTATCTCTATGCCAAAAATCACGTTGATCCGTCGCTCCGTTACGGCGTGAAAGACGGACAAACATAGAAACACACAAACATACAAACACACTCGCATTTCTGATATTGGTATGGATTAAGCGAGGCATCTGAAACTTTTCCAACCCTCTTACAAACGCCGATACAATTCGCTTAACAAAATTGTATGCTGGGTAGGTAGGGTCTAAAATATCCCAATATGTTCTTGAATAATTTGAAGTTAGTTCCTTTTTTGGACATATTAATATTTAATATAAGTTAGTTCCTGTGATTTTTTTAATTTCGGAATAATTTACAAAGTGAAATATTTTTAGACGCTACTTTGGAGCTCAAAGGCTATCGAGAAAATGTTCACTAATCGTGTTACCGTGCATAGGTAGGAACTTATTTTTTTTTTACTTTAGGTTTGGTTCTTTACCTTACCCAAAATATTAAATGAAAAATTACGAAACTGGCATTCATCTCTTTCGCACTTGAAGTACATTTCAATATAATCTGTCAATTTTCTACACATTTAAGACACCCTAACGACGGGCACACTTGATTATATATGTCCCTGTTGTGATTATCATCTAAAAGGAAACAAAAAAGAATAATAGTCACATCACAAAGCCTTAGGCAACCCGGTGTTCATATTAGTAGGCTATAGCTGGAAGTGTCTACAGGATTGTCATATTCTATTGAAATCTGGGGGCACGGCAGTGCCCCCGCCAAGTCGAGCAAAAAAAAACAAAGGCACGGCCTTACCATACTTTTCTCGAAGCCATTCAGGCTATTTTCAACACCCTGTATTTTTTTGATGGCTAAAGCTAGAACCCTGAATTTTCAGTTACCTATAGGGCCTAATGGGACTTAGATATATTATCAATAACATTCAGTTTGAACACGTAGATTAAGAACTATCACATGTTAAAGTTCCTCAGTTTTGTCACTGACATACCTACACACTGACTTTTGATCATCATAATTCTAAGGTACTTCTAGCAGACCCACAAGCTCCAAATTCTAAACAAAGTTAGTTTTTAGCCTACATGGTCATAAAAAAATCCAAAACGTTGCAATTTCAGTCACGTTTCAAAGTTATACAAACTGCACAAGTAAGTTTGTAATCCCATATAAATACTAGCGATTACAAAGTTACACAGCAATGACTTTATTGAACGTAGTCGTATTGTATACGTATTAATGTTGAGTCTTAATACCTGAGTATTAAGGGTTAAAATGAAATTGTTTATCTTACTAATGTAATAAGTACCAAAGTTCGTTTGTTTGTGAATGTGTGTGCGATGCGAGTGGACGCGAGGATGGACGATGGAAATTGGAATATGGATGATGGACAATGGATAATGGTCGATGGACGATGGGTAGAAAATGGACGTTGGACGATGGAGTGTGGACGATGGACGATGGGCGACGGACGATGGATCATCATCATCATCAACCCAGCCTATATGCGTCCCACTGCTGGGCACAAGCCTCCTCTCAGAATAAGAGGGCTTGGGCCTTAGTTCCCACGCGAGCCCAGTGCGGACGATGGATGGTGGACGACAGAAAACGACGGACGACGACGGATGACGGAAGTTAGACGGGCAAAAGACGAACGACCGACGAAAGACGATGGATGACGACGGAAGTTCGACGACGGACGACAGACGATGACTGACGAGGGAAGTTCTACGACGGACGATGACGGACAACGGACGATGACAGACGATGAACGACGACAGACGACGAACGCCGACAGACGACGGACAAGACAACGGACGACGGATGACGGACGATGACCGACGATCGACGACGGATGATGGAGGGTGGACGATGGACGATGTACGATGAACGACAGACGGTAGACGGACGACGGAAGTTCAACGATGGGCGACGATGGACGACGGACGATGACCGACGACGACGACGACGATGACCGTCGGTACGGACGATGGACTGTAGACGATGAACGAGGATGGACAATGGACGATAACCGAGGATAGACGATGGACGGTGGACGATAGACGAGAATGGATGATGGATAGTGCACGAGGATAGACGATGGACGATAGTGGACGATGGACGATGAACGAGAATGGACGATGGACGAGAATGGACGATGGACGATAGACGAGGATGGACGATGGACGATGGACAAGGAAGGATGAACAAATGAAGATAGTAATGCGTTATTACAAGAAGTAGTACCCGAAAAAAAAAGAACTGCCTACAAAAAGTGATGAGATCCCACCAAAAACATTACATGTAAAAAGCTGCAAGTCTCGCAACGCAATGCAGTTCTTGTAATGCTAAAAAGGTTTGAGATGCAATGTTATACCAAGTCGGTTATTTTTTTCAGTACCGGGGGGTTTCCATAGAACTCGATTTTCACCAACTTGCTTATTTTAAAACTATAGAAAAATACAGTTTATAGTTCTCAAATAAAGAGTAAACCAAATTATTTTTTAAACACATAATGACTTGGCCATCGCACTTAACCTTTAGTCATTCTCGTATTATGTGTATCACTCAAACTGCAAGGCTGGGGCTAGCGCTATCTTTAATTATAATTATTTTAAATAGCTGACGTTGATGATTATAATTCTTATGTCATTATGTAGCCTTGCGATGGCCAAGTCATTTATGTGTTTAAAAAATAATTTGGTTTACTGTTTATTTGAGAACTATAAACTGTATTTATCTATGGTTTTAAAATAAGCAAGTTGGTGAAAATCGAGTTCTATGGAAACCCCCCGGTACTGACAAAAATAACCGACTTGGTATAACATTGCATCTCAAACCTTTTTAGCATTACAAGAACTGCATTGCGTTGCGAGACTTGCAGCTTTTTACATGTAATGTTTTTGGTGGGATAGAGTTTACGCAGGCAGGTACGCACTAGAAAGGGATAATGCCTAACTATAAATTCTATAACTGTACATAATATGTTCCATATCCTGTTCCTGAAAATCGAAAATAGAATTTCGAAGTAGCCCCCTAGTCAGTAGTGGGTACAGTCAACCAATAGGTACTTAGGACTCTTAGGCCACCATAGAACGATAGTAAAAGTGTATACACTTTTACTATGATAGAACCTTGTCATAGTGACTTTTATGTCAAGCGATAAAAATTGCCGTAGCTTAGACTAAACAAAAATTAGCTATGTACCTATAATTAGGTATTTAGGTGCGGTAGGTAACCTATATCTAGGTATGATTACTTTCATTACCACTATCGTCCTGCGGCCCTAGTCAAATTTTTGTTATATCCTCCTTCTGCCACACGAAACCACTGTACACATGGAACTTTGTCACTATGACAAATTACAATAAGTCCTGTATACCTAAAGGACGCTGGGCAGTAGGAAGCTGCCATACCTATATAAAAGAAATTTTTGAATTGAAAATACAAACTGTTATATTGAAATATAGATGCACAGAAAAAACAGACCAGCACTGGGAATCGAACCCAGGTCCTCGGTATTCCGTGCCGCGTGCTGCTGGACAACACTAGGTACAGACACGAATTTCCCCTATGCACCATATATTTCAGCTTATTTGTTTCTTATTTAGACACTTAAGCAGTGACGCTAGCGACATCTATACCGTAGCCTTCATCGAACAATCAATTTTTCAAACAATTTTTGAACTTACCTACTGTGTACTTCTACTATTGTGCGAAACTTGGCAATATATATAGTTATATATAGTTTTGATGACAATAAAATACTCGTAATATGGTATACCATCGAGCTGATGATAAAGCTGGAAGCCAGGCACTGAAACTCCATGACAAAACAACGTGACTTAAAGCCGGATTTGAACTATATTAAAATTACAAAGATTGGAGGGAAAAAATAACTGATTATTTCTACCTAACCTGCATACAAAATAACAGAGGTAGTGAATGATTGCACACACAGGTAGGTACATGAAGAACTGATTGCATAAAAGAAGAATGAATTAAATTAGTAAATTTCAAAATCCTTATTATAGGTACAACTAACATGTTCACAAGAACATGAACGCACACAAGTGCGTAACACAGTATATAATATAAGCTAAAGCAGTATGGAAGCTACCAAGCTACGATCGAAACGAACACGCACACACAGACGCGCACTCTACACGGCCTCTAAGGGGGTCTCGCGGTACTCCAGTTGATGGGTTGGTGTTTGTAGTTTCCATACTGCTTTAGCTTATATATACAAGGTGACCTTAGGCTTTGGACAAATAATGAAACCATGAATAAGACTGATACTTAGCAATATCCTAAAATACTTATTTGCTTAATTAGACATGAAAAAAAAATCTATGAAATCAGATCATCCAAATACACAGGCTGCTTTTAAGTGATACATTGCCAACCGTTAGTTTTTCGGTAAATGTTGGACTGATTGTTATGATAATTTGTAGTTTGGTTTTAAATATCTTGCTAAGCCAGTCGTATTCGTATTTGTCCAGAGACTAAAGTCACCCAGTATACTGTGTGCGTAACCGCAACTCTGGTGGCACTTATACAATGCGTTTATTCAGTTCGTGACGTCCCCAATCTGCTGTCCGAGCCGCGCCAGCCTCCTCACTGGCCTCTACGTTCACAACCACATGACTAGGAACAATACCGTAAGAGGCGGATGCTACGGTGCGCGGTGGAGGAAACTGGAACAGCAGACGTTCGCCACTGCGCTCAAAGAGGCTGGATATAGCACCTTTTACGCTGGGAAGTATATGAATCAGGTAAGGCAATAATATAAATATCACAAGACAATTCACACCAATTTTGACGTAGTCCCAAACTAAGCAAAACTTTTACTATTAGGCAACGGATACATATACTTATGTATCTACGGGACAGGGGTTGTGACTTTGCTACCCCCGCTCCGGGTCATACCTGGTTCAGCAGGCACGTCATCACACAGCACGGGTGACACTCTTTCCCGGCCCGGATAATACTTCACCTACAACACCGACATGTAAATACTGGCCCTGTTTTTCGTGTACACGTCCATAAAAGCTCCTTTCAGTTTTTATTTACATGTCGGTGTTATCCGGGCCGGGAAAGAGTGTCACCTCACAGCACTGTAGAGGTTTATAACACCTATAGATGATCTTTTTTCTAGTACGGCATCAGGGACGCTGGCGCGGTGCCGCCTGGCTGGACGGAATGGCACGGCTTGGTCGGCAATTCGGTCTACTACAACTATACCTTGTCCAACAACGGCGTGCCCACCTACTCTGCTGATCTGTATCTGACTGATATTATTGTAAGTATGAATGAATAGGAGCTCTAAGGCTTAACTTTTCATAGATATAGGTAACAAGATTTGATATAATTCGTTGGATAAAATAAACCTAACCTTTTTTTTGCGATTTGAAAATGCAGATTGGTTTTTGGAGTCTTTTTGTATTTTTTTTTATTAGGTACAACCCAAATTTTGTTACTTTTACGGTCATCCCGTAAAATCCATATCGCATATACTTACAAACTGAATCATAGATGCACAGAAAAACCAGAAAACCACTGGACCTTTTTTTGTCCAGTGGTGCTGTAGAGGTACCTATAGCACGCAGCACGGAATGCTGAGGACCTGAGTTCTATTCCCAGAGCTGGTCTCTTTTTCTGGTTTTTCTGTGCATCTATATTTCAGTTTGTATTTGCGATTTGAAAATGCACTACGTACAGATGGGAAGCCACAATAAAACCATGTATTTCCGGTATCTTAGCCCATTATAAAATAAATAACTTACAGACTAACATCATTCTCGTTAGACAGGCCTTTGCCCAGCTGTGGGACATCCCTATACAGACCGAGATGATGATATCCTTATTTCAATTTCCCAGCGGGACCTCAGCATCAGCTACTTGGAGCGTCAGAAGGACCAGCCTTTCCTCATGGTCCTCGCCCCTCCCGCACCACACCAGCCCTTCACCCCTGCGGAGCGCCATCGCGGCGCCTTCGGTAACACCACTGTTCCTCGCACGCCGCACTTCAATATCGCTGTCCAGGTGAGACTATGATCCCCCGCAGACCGCAGAACACCCGCAGTAGGGCATCCAAAACCGGTTTTTATTGTATGCAGAAAACCCGGTCTTCGGTTTTTCTCCATACAATGAAAACCGGTTTTGGATGCCCTACCGCAGACTTCTATTTGGTATGGAGTTTAGTGCATTATAATCGGATTCTACCACCATCTTGCTCGCTAATCCTGCCGTGAAACAGCAGTGCTTGTAACACAAAAGACAGCTGGTGAAATTACTGGCACTTGAGTATCCCATCTTAGGCCTCTAGGTTGGGTTTTTATGAGCGGTGGTGAACTCTTACCATCAGGAGAACAACAATACAATACAATAACTCTTTATTGCACACCAACATATAGCAAACAATTACAGAAAACAGATATATACACAGAGACTTTCTGAGGTAAGCAATAGGCGGCCTTATCGCTTCAGAGCGATCTCTTCCAGGCAACCTTTACAATGGAATGAATGGAGAAGTGAGGAATA
This sequence comes from Choristoneura rosaceana, assembly GCA_037349165.1. Classification (NCBI taxonomy): domain Eukaryota; kingdom Metazoa; phylum Arthropoda; class Insecta; order Lepidoptera; family Tortricidae; genus Choristoneura; species Choristoneura rosaceana. The sequence goes on along the minus strand of JAZBNJ010000018.1, from coordinate 7,901,859 downwards.
AATTTGAGGAACAACTTGCTCGTTTGCCATCCAGTCGAATAAAAAAAAATTGGATCTAGCGCTTTGATGCGTTAGACACGATCTATCGAATCAACAAAACTGCGTAACAAAATGGATAAATTGAATAATTATTTCCAGGACAAACACTGGCTGATGACGATGCCACCATCGCCTCTGCCGGCTTCGATGCTTCCCGAGTTGGACCGCGCGTACACCTCCCGATGGGAATCATTGCTGGCTGTTGACGAAATGGTCGCTGATGTCATGGCGATGCTAGAGAAAAACAATGTTATGAAAGACACCTACGTGATTTATACGTCGGACAACGGGTATCATGTCGGTGAGTTTGGTTCGTGGGTAAATGAATGGAATGAATTGTAGTTCCCAAGTATTAAAACGTTAGTCTAACACAACCGTTCAGCATGATGCCATGGTCAATGGTTGTGTTACTATGAGGATAAACTGGTCGAGTTCGAAACGCCCCAGTGTAGTGTGGTGGCGGTGATAGTGTGGTTTGTTTGACGTGTGTGTGCTTGTATTTGTTGTATAGACGCAGCTATTTATGTCGTATAGTGAACAAAGTGGTTTATAGCTGAACTACAAACTCGAAATTTTATTTCACAGGTCAATTTTCCCAAGTATACGACAAGAGACAACCCTATGAGTCGGACATAAGGGTCCCTTTGTTAATCAAAGGGCCTGGTATCAAAGAAAACGTGACGAGCAACCAGCCCGCGCTCAATATAGACTTGGCACCGACTATTCTAGCGTTGGCTGGTGTGAATGTATCCATGGGTATGGATGGGAGGGCATTGGATGTTACAGGTAAGTTACACAGTATATATAAGCTAAAGCAGTATTGAAGCTACGAACTGCTGCCGTTTCGATCGTACCTTCGTAGTTTGCATACTGCCTTAGCTTATATTATATACACTGTAAATTATAACTAAATATATGTATACGAGTAAGCCGAAAAAGCGACAGTGGCCTCTCAAGCAACGGATCGTGGGTTCAAACCCCGGCCCGCAACTCGTGAGTTTTTCGAAATTCATGTGCAAAATTACGTTTGAAATTTACCAGGCGCTTTACGGTGAAGGAAAACATCGTGAGGAAATCTGCACACAACTGTGAAGGCCCGCGTGCGAACTACGGCCCAAGTCCTCTCATTCTGAGAGGAGGCCTGTTCCCAGCAGTGGGACGTAAATATAGGCCCAGAACCAGAACGTGAAGTCCATCCATTACCAGAAGCAACATTGTCTAACTCCGAATCACAATCTCTATCACCGCTTCTTTCCGTTAAGCGGTGTAAGATGTGGGTAGAAAGAGATGCTGTATCTTTTTGTAGGTACGTCGGCTGAAAGTAGAACAATGCTTGTGGAATACTTCGGTGAAGGCAAGGACGGCACTGTGGATCCCAGTTGCCCGTGGAAATACGACAGCGATCATTTAGCGGTGAGCAAACTTTTTATATTGACAACAGCAGAACATTTATCATGATAATCTGGCCAGCTAGTGCTGGAAAGCAATCAACCCTAAAATTAGCCCGGAGCAATGTAAATCAAAATGAATTACGCTAAGCTCGGTCATTCACATCCGCACGAATACGTGGTCGAATTATTTAGTGCTTGTAAGGAAAAGGTTACTTAGTTAACACTATGAAAATGATGGTGATGCATCATTGCAAGATCTGAATTCCTTGAGTCAGTATTTCACTATATCTAAATTAATTTGAATCAATTCATTTGAGCGGCGCGCACATGTTTTTTCTACTAATCGTATTGTAAATTCAGTTTAATATTTCCCGAACGTCATTTAAAAAATCGGTACCCTGTACAGTCAAGGGCAAAAATATGTATAAACTTTAGTACCTTGTATATTTTCGTCATATTTGAACTGCCATATATGAACTGTCACATGAACTGTCAGAGTGGGTAAAGATACAAGGTAAAGGTACTAAAGTGTATACATATTTTTGCCCTTGACTGTACAGCAGAGTTCATAAACTTGTGAGCAAAAATTTGATCAAAAATATCTGAACACGCTTTTACGTTGTTAACATAGTCGTGTTCAGATATTTTTGATCGAATATTTGCCGTTGGGGGAGAAAAGTCCCTGAGTGGCGACCACGAACCGGAAGACGAAGCGTTGGCAGGCCTCCCACCAGGTGGACTAACGACATCGTGAGAGTTGCGGGAAACCGGTGGATGCAAGTGGCGAGTTGTCGTTCGTTGTGACGTTCTAAGGGGAGGCCTTTGTCCAGCAGTGGACGTCTTCCGGCTGATGATGATGATAATGATAATGATTTGCTCACACGTTTATGAACTCGCCTGTACCAATTACTAACAGTATCATTTTACCAGTAATGACATTTAAGGTATAATTCATCAAAGCTAGTACCAATTTGTTTTGTTCTAGGAATGCAATCGATTGTACGACTGCAAGTGCCAAGACTCTACTAACAATACATACGCATGTATCCGTCATATTGGAAAGAACGCTAACTACAAGTATTGCGAGTTCCGCGATCATCAGGTAAGTCTGCTAGTTTACACTGATTTTCTCGACTCACACACTATGACTATAACTAGAACTATGGCTAAGATCATTCTGAATGAATATAATAAAACCAATTAACCCCCGATGCAAAAAGAGGTGTGTGAGAAGTTTGACCGCTATGTGTGTCTGTCTGTCTGTCTCTCTTAAACGGGTGAACCGATTTGAAAGCGGTTTTTTTTATTTGAAAACTGGTTTTTTATCCATGGTTCTTAGATTCTTAGACGTGTTTCATCAAAATTAGTTCAGCCTTTTTTCAGAGTTTTGAAGTGACAAAGTCGGGGGTTTTCCAACTTTTCATTTAATTTGTACAAATACGACTGTTCGCGCGTATGTTAAGTACTTGGGACAGTTTTTTTTATCTGTGACACGAGTTGCCAATCCTATATTTTTATAATTTGTCGCCATTGGTCGCATTTTCCTCGTATAGCGGGGAGAAAACTCTATATATGTATAGAGTGATGGGGTACTGCTCCAGCTACCAACCACTCGAGATCAAGAAACATTGGCACTAATTTCAATTAAACTTTTTCAGAACTTCATCGAAATCTACAACATTGAGAGCGATCCATACGAGCTAGTTAACATCGTAGACGAAACTTTCCCAGCCCTCAAAGCCTGGTATAACCACGTCTTGAAACGACTGCTGGCGTGCAAAGGCGCTGAAAGTTGTAATTTCATCGAAAAAGAGTGATTTAATGAAGAGTGAGGTGCTATTAATTGAACACTCAGGGGGCTGTTTCACCATTCATTGATTAGTGTTAACTGGCTATTAGGTGTGATGCCGTCTCTATTTGTTTTGTTCGAATAGACGGAGACGGCATCACGTCTATGGATGTGTAACAGCCCCTTAGTGATTTATGAATAGTTAAAGTAATAAAAGGTTAATTCGATTCGCTCCTAAGATGTAAAGTACATTTCAATAGAAACTGACAATTTTCTACACATCTAAGACACCCTAACGTGGGCACACTTGACTGCATATGTCCCTGAGTTGTGATTATCATCTAAAAGGAATAAAAAAAGAAAAATAGTCATATCACAAAGCCTTAGGCAGCCCGGTGTTCATATGAGCAGGCTGGTAGTGTCTACAGGATTGTCAGATTCTATTGAAATGGTTTAATTTATGCTAATGTGTAAAATTGGGTAGTTACGTAAAGAATCACCAAATATTATAACATTTTGCACAATTAAATTACTTTTTACCACCAAAAATAAAAAATGCTCACGAAAATTACACCACTATTTTGAACACCCAACTTTTTAATTATTTTAACCCATTGGATATTATCCCTTAATAAGGCCCCATTTATTGGAGCATACTACCACAGAATCAAAAGCAGCTATCAAATAGATACTTGGCAAAGGATATTTTTAAAGATAGTAAGTAAGGGGAAACCATTGTGCATTTCATCGTGGTATCAAGTAGGTACGAAATTTTGCAGTCCGCTCTCTATCTATAAGTAACTTGATGCAATTCTTAATAAAAGTGCATTAATAAAACGACAAGCTACTGCAAACTTTTTTAATAAGAATCATATACAACATTTTATAAAAACTATTAAATGCTAAAACAATATAAAGAATCACAGTCTCGTTATGGCAACTTACGTAATACTGTTTCGAATATAATTACTTTGAATCGAGTACCCTGAAACAATACAAAATACACACATTATTTATTTGCATGCAGAAATGCAGTTTGGATGACAATGGAAGTACAGTCTAGTAGCATGACAAATACAAACCATTCCAAGAAAATACAGAAGGATAGGATATTATTCACTAAATCTGTACCACAGTATATATTAGGAAGCTACGAAACTACGATCGAAACGAACACACTCACGTAGAGCGCGCGTCTGTGTGAGTGTGTTCGTTACGATCGATTTGTTCATAGCTTCCATACTGCTTTAGCTTATAATATATATACTGTGTCTGTACTCCGTGATATAGATACCTTAAAATCAGGTGACGGCCGACATTTGCTGTCTATTCTGTATGCTGTAGTAATCTGTCACCTTGCTCTGGCTCCCGATTTCCTCCTTGCAGACGAGTGGGCACGGAAAGTATTTCTAAAAAAAAAACAATAATAATACAGTACGCAAGAACTCGACAAATGCGGCATTACGCAAAAAGGGGAATCGAAACAATGTCCTTATAGTGAGACTGCCAGAGTTGTTATTTGGATGAAGTTCAAAAAGTAGGACACTAGTTAGACGCGGTAGTTATTCTACTACGTATAAATAATAAAGGTCACAGCTCATTAGAGCCGCCCGGCACCCGACCAGCAGGGCTACTCCGAAACTTGAAGTCCGTGTCGTGCGGTCCCTCTGACACTTATACTATTTAATACGAGAGCGAGAGGGACCGCACGACACGAACTTCGAGTTTCGGAGTAGCCCTGCAGCACCGCCTCGACTTTCGGAGTCCACTCGTTGTCAACGTCCACGAGTAGACGCCGCGTTGAAAACAAGTGGAACTTGCGTGGACCACGCGTTTTCGGAACTTTACCCAGTGCCGCTGTCATAATTATTCATACATCTCTCATAATCTAACTGACGGACTAAATATCACTAAAGCGAAAAGTGCGAAAGTTTGTGTGTTTGTCACCTTATCACGTGTAAACCTCTAAACCTATTTAGATGAAATTCGGTATAAAGTGACCCGGGGCTATTATGGCGAACATGGCGTCGTGAAGACGCCATTAGACGGCTCAGATACAATATCGCCCCCAGCTACAATAACCCCGAGTCACCTTACAGATAGTTTGAGTTCCAGGGAAGGAGATAAGATAGGAAGTGGAATCGTTGAGAAGTCTAAGATTAGGCTAAGCTAATAGTTGTAATTACCTGAACAGCCTTGATGCCACCAGAAATGCCAACTGTGGGCACGACCTGCTTCGGCTTTAGGAAATTCACGAACCGGACCAATTCAGAGAAACTGGAATGTTCGCTGTATGGAATACCTGAAAAAAAAATAAAAAAAATAAAAAAATACTTTATTTCAGACCAAAACAAAAGTCCATATTTTTTGTTAGTAGAATTGGTCTAAAGAAGGCGACTTGTAGATTCGTCAACTCGTCCCATCACATTTATATTGCCTATTTCTTTATTCATTCATTTATTTATTTGCCAGAATATGGTTAAAAAGGTATCTAACATTCCGTGTGTATTCAATCTGCATGCCGGTGTAGGTTCAAATGTTAAACTGTTTCGACGAAAGTAATTATATCTTTCTGCTGTGGGTTTCGAAATAACGGTTAAATCATAAATAATAAATACAGTGATTGGCCATTCGACCTATTCTAATTTACAATCATTTTGACCAAATAGGTCTACTTAACGCATTCACTGCCACTTGACTTCCACAAGTCGTCGGCCTAAATCGTTAACCTGCTAAGTCCACTTTTAGGCGAAAATTACTTTTCATACTTGTCAAAAAGTACACAAAATTCTCTACCGTTTGGTAAAGAAAAAACGGCGATATCAGCATAAAGTAAGCGTCAAATCTTATGCCCGAAAAACTGCTGTGTGGAAATGAACACAGAAAATCTGCTAAGTCCACTTCGGGCCTTAGTTTTGCACTGACAGTTATTTGCGATGCCACGTGCTGTTGCGTCATGCGATGTTTTACTGAAAATCGGTTTATTTGAGTATGACAACAGAAAATTGTCAACAGGGTAAATTTATTGTGTTATTTCTCATATTTCTATGTATTATTTAACATCGAGAACATATATTTTAATCATTATTTGCTCGTTAATTACCTATTGCAGATTGTTTAGTAAAAAGAGTCAATTTTAGGTGTAAGTACATTTCATAATTATTAGAGTGATTGATTAACACTAAATACAATTTTTATTACTGGCTGAATAGGTTTTATTGTAAAATAATAATAAACTAAATACTATGGATATTTTCTCCAGCATACTCAATTTAAGTGTAATAACTGCTAAGTCCTACATTCAATTTAACCTTCGAGACGAAAACCTGCTAAATACTCATTTTTATTAATTTCCTGTGATTTGTGTAAGATATGCTGTTAATTATATCTTTAAAATATCAAGTTTAGTCATAGCTACCAACGGGATTTTCAAAATTTTGATTAGTCAACGACTTAAGATTTTATGCAGTTTTTTCAATGTCCTGTAAAGTTACTCAAAATGGACTTAGAAGGTTAACGATTTAGGCCGACGAAGTGCTACCGACGCATATGTGCGTTCAAAATCCATGCTAATATTATAAATGCGAAAGTGTGTTTGTATGTTTGTGTGTTTGTCCGTCTTTCACGCAGTAATGGAGCGACGAATCGACGTGATTTTTGGCATATAGTTTATGGGCCCGAGAGTGACATACGCTACTTTTTATCCCGGAAAAATGCACAGTTCCCGAGGGAACAGCGCGCGATAACCGAATACCACGCGGGCGGAGCCGCGGGCAAAAAAACCTTAATAATAGAGTGTGTATGCCGATATTTTATGCCACCTTGGCCACTCCGAACTGTACCCATTTGTGATACAAACCGTGTATGGTAACATTGTCCTTCTCGACGGTGGAATTCTTTCCATTCTCCCAACCGCTCGGCTTGAACGCCACCACCTCCGTGAACGTGCCATGCAAACTCTCCAAATAGCTCTTTAGTTTCTGTAAAAAAAATATTTATCGCATTTTTTGATTATCCAATTAATCGAACCTTAACTAAATTATGGAACTAGCTTCCTGGGACCGCATTCTGATGTGCCAAAGAAAACTTTCCAAAATTTGCTTAATTTTTCATATAGGAAAATTTCGGAAACTTCTCACACTTTCCGTTTCTCAAATTTAATTTTCCTATTAAATATATTGACACGGACAACTCACGTCTTAAATCGAGTTTAGCTGGACATGTTTTGGGTTAATCCGTAGCCCTTCCTCCTCGGAGCAACGCGACTCTGTGAGCTGCGCGCAGTGCGTGTGTTGCAGCAGCCGCCGAATCGCGTTGCTCCGAGAAAGGGCTATGGATTAGCGCGAATCATGTCGAGCTAAACTCGATTTAAGACGTAAGTTATCCATCCGGGTCAATATATATAATATGAGTGAGTCTCAAGGTAGTTTTAATTATAGTTTAAATTTCCTACATATCTTGTGAAAATTTCGGAGAGCTAACTTTCCGCAACTTGCACTAATCTCGGCACTTACATCAATGCTGAGATCTCGCATAGGCACGACGTGCAGCTGGCAAGACTGCGCCGGCGCATGGCTGAAGCTCCGCCCCTCCACCGCCTGTAGAACTTTGTCTTTCTCAGGACACGCCCACACAGAACACCCTACGCGCCGCGCCATGCCGAGGAAGAACTTTTCTTTGCCTGAAAAAGTAAAAACATTGCAATTTTGATCATGAAACTACCGTGAGACTCACTGAAATAAAATTTGAATTATTTAATTTGAGTGCGCGTGTTGCGGCAGCCGCCGAGTCGCGTGCTCCATAGAAGGGTTCCGAAATAACCCGAAACAGGTCGAGCTAAACTCGATTTAAGACGTAAGTTATCCGTTACAATATCATTTAATAAAAACGTTGCAAGTAAGACGTGGGTTTTTGTGAAAAATAAATATCCTTGTTGCAAAAAGGGGTGTCATTAATCATTAATACAAGCTTTTAGAAACCACGACAAAGGTCGTAAGTGAAATAAAATTAGTAAGAAAAGAATACGAATGTGGCACTGTCACCCGCTCTCTCTCTCTCTCTCTCACTCATTAAATGTTAATATGAATGTTTAAATATCAGCAAAATAAACACTTAGGTACCTATGGTATACGTGCCGCAAACGATCAGAACCGAAGAGAACTTCTTGCCGACTTTTTCAAGCGCCATTTTCTTTTGTCGAAGCAGAGAGAGCGCCATCTCCAAGCTCTGGTCTTGCGTCGGGAAGTCGTAGCGAGAGTTGCAGTACCTAAAACATCAATATGAATATGAAGCAGCGTTTCCACCAGAGATGTGCGAGGAATATGTTTTTCATCAACCAATATAAACGCTTCATTTACACATCCTCGCACTGAACGGAGCGAGGCGAAGTAAATTAATCGTTTCTATTGGTTTAACGTGGAAACACTGCTTTAACATTGGTAAGGATTTATGATCACGGGTCTATGAGAACCCTGTCTTAATAGCAATCATACCTACCTATAATTTGATTGATTGACAAAAAACGCACAACCTAAAACACTGGAGCTAGAAGACTTGAAACTTGGCTTGTGATTTTCCGAAACTTCGACGGGAACAAGCTAGCCGTTTTTTATTTTTCCACAGGAACAAAGCCGCGTGTTTTTAATTTTATGAATAAATGAATATGAATATAATGGTTTGTAAAATAAAAATGTACGTAAGGTAAAAGTGCCCCTTGCGACCTACTTATAAACCAAAAAGCTTCAAAAAAATCTAACTTTAACCAAAATGTTTTCTGCTCATTTAATTTTTGATTACAGCAGAAGTTGGTCAGCATTAATGAAACTAAGATAGTAGCGGTTAATTTAGCACTATCTGTCTGTGTGTCTTAAGACTAAAGTCTTCAACCATTGTGTTGCCAGTGATAACATATGGACCCGAGACGCGCTTCACTAATAGGCTTTATAAACAGGCTCAGAGTTGCTCCTCGAGCTATGGAGAGGGCTATGCTCGGAGTTTCTCTACGGATTCTAATCAGAAATGAGGAGAATGATGATGAACGTTAACTCACGTGGTATCAAGGTAGATGGTGTGTATGTCTGTGTTCCAGAACAAAGGGTAGGACTCCATCGCTGGGTTCGCCCGAAAATCACCCGTGTGGAGCACCGTCTTTCCGATGGACAGGGCGAATATCAACATAACTGCGCCGGGACAACTGAAAGGGAAAAATATTTTTCTACAAGTTAAAGAAACTGAATCCGGTACCACAGTGGTACTTTTATGCTACTAGTGTCATATTGACATTCCATACATCTGCCAAAGAAATCATGTCAATATTGATTAAAAAAAGGTCCCAACTTGGCACGCAACTCACGTTTCCATGATTTTACATCCCTTGATGCACAATAACTAATTTTAAATGCAAAAGTAACCTGTTTACTATGTAACCTACTTTTTAAACAAATAAACCTTTGACTTTGACCGTCTGTCCATCTGTTAAACTGTTGAATCGATTTTGACGAAATCTGGTAGAGATCGTTTGAGATCCTGGGAGGGATAAAAATAAGTTTTTATCATTCACATTATGAGCATTCAAACGAAACGACGGTAAATTTATTTCGAACTTTTTGCCGACCATCCGTCCGAAATCATCGTGTATTAATAAAACTTTTGACGAGAGTTTACTACAACATTGCCGACTAGAAGGATCCTGTACATGTTCGTAGCAATTTTTGACTCAATGCTTGGCTCTATTCATTGCTCATTTCGAGAAATTTAAAACAGCAATGCTCAATGTTCTGTTACAAGTGAATACGTTTATTATAGTACTTTCCGGATAGCTTGGGTACATTGACATTTGCTTTTTTTCCATTCCGCGCCACGAATGTTACAGGCCAATATTTTATAAAAAATATACCTACTTGAATCTTGAAAAAGTAAAAAAATATATACCTCCATTTAGCTTAAAATATTTCGTAATAAAATAATAAACACAAATCACTTAAAAATATATTTTGTTATAAAAGTAATAAGATAAATTTTAATCGTCAATTTTCATCGCGTAAAACGGAACTCAATTACAATACAATAGAGCTTGACTTTGCTTATCGACCGAATCGATTCCACAATCTTGTCAATTCGTTTAACTCGCATCATCTGTCAATTAGTACTAGTGAGGGCTTTGAATGCGTCTTTGTTTTGAGTGTTTCGTATTGTGTTTTGAACTGTTACTTTGTTATTCGATTTTGTTAATTTTTTACCGTTAGACAAGCAAAAACACGGGCGAAGCCGCAGGCAAAAACTAGTTAAAAATATAAACTATCATTAAGAAAATCGATTACACACCCTTAGCATATGTATTTAATCGATTTGAATTTCCATTGTCACAAACCTTTAATTGCTTAATGACATGTGTAACCGTACCCAAGCTATCCGAAAAGTATTATAAACCCCCTTGCAATAAAAACGGGCACCTATGGTTTTTGTATTTTATGTGCATGAAATCTTACTTTCTAAGCTGCAAAGCCTAAAAATCTGAAAACCATAGGTGCCCGTTTTTTTTGCAAGGGGGTTTACCTCCTTGAAGTACAGGAACTCATATTAAATGATATTGTAATGGATAACTCGATAAACTCGATTTAAGACGTGAGTTATCCGTAACAATATCATTTAATATGAGTAGTCACGGTAGTTTCATGATCAAAAAAGTACTGGAACTACTTGAAGGTAGTATAATACTTACTGGTTAGCGTCGACCGCCGTGACCTCATCCCCCTCTATCCTAATGGTGTTGTCTAACGTCAAGACGTGAATGCACTTAGGGTTCACCCCTAGCCGTGATACGCACAAGTCACCTGAAATCACAAAAAAAATACTTTACAACACCTTTAGTTGAGTATTATATAGGAACTAATGGTTTTCTTGCATAGGTCCAGCCCAGTGCGGATTGGCAATTTCACACATACTATTGAAATGCGTCACAGGTTGTGCAAGTTTCCTCACGATATTTCACTTCATCGTAAAGCTCTAATCTTAACCTTTGGTACGCCAAATGAGACCGTTATGCGTCGCCGTGGTGCCGTTGTGCATAACGGTCTCATTTGGCATACCAAAGGTTAATTCGCACATGAATTTTGGAAAACTCAGATGTGCAAGCACAGGTTTGAACCCTCTATCCTCTGTTTAAGAACCCATAGATCAAACCACTAAAAGATAAAGATAAACATATTTATTTGTTAAAACATGACCAACATGACTGGGCCAACATGGCTGCTAATCCATTAAGCTGGCTGAAACGGATGATGTCCCGTCGTAAAACTGATCCGTCTATCATAGTAACTCCTATCTTACTATTTATAGGGCCAATCAACTTTTTTACCGACACTAATCTGTCCGCGACATTTTTCAAACAATTGCAGGTTTTTGTAAATAAACATGTTTTTTCTATAATTTAATTGATGGTATACATGAATCCATGCCATCCTACTTAAGTTCAACCTATTAAACCGTGAAATATCTTGTTGGAAGTACGTTTTGGTAACGCCAGAGACAATTTTGGTAACGCAGGAGATACCCAAAGTGTCAATAACGTAGTTGATTCACCCTATACTGCCAGGTAACCATTGTGCAGCGAGCGCGAGTGGCCGGGTCATTAACTAAATACTGTTACTTTTCAACATTTTACCTGTGATTTCGGAACAATACAGCAATTTATTAAAACTTTTCTTCAGGCCCGAGTAATGATCAGAATGGAAGTGCGTCAGAAAATAATGCTTCACATTTGGTATATCCCCGTAAGAGAAAGCGTCGACAGCATAATGCGTTCCTGAAAAAAAACGGGTGGTCAATCGTAACGCCTGTTCTCTGAACTTTGTTGGGTCCAATCAGTGGTGAGAGCGCGAATGCTAATACCCCTCCTAAGATCGTGCGCATCCTACCATTTTATCACATGTTACTTGTAAACAAACTATTGAATAAATATCTTATATTATTATTTATTTTTGCCAGCTGTTTGACTTCCTGATGCGACACGACACCCACCCTTTCCTTCGCCTGGTTAAAATAGGTCAACCTTGGTCTTCCTCTGCCTCGTTTTCCTTCTATTTTGCCTTCCAGTAGATTAAGAAAGAAATTGTCGTGTCGTATCAAGTGTCCTATATTTCCCCTTCAGCATTTCCGTGCGGAGTGGCGATTACTCCACCGACAAGAGCATAACTCTTACATTTAAGAAGAAGAGGAAGATTATTTGTTTTATTAATGGTGTACCTATCACGTAGACATGGTGAGGAAGTGGGTCATATTTAAATTGCTAGGTTTGTTTCAAAAGCTGATCTAAGTAAGAAAAATATGATAAGGTAGACATGATTACAAGTCAATTACCTGCTACGATTTTATGATAGGGTACACTTCTCGCGGACCCAGACGCGCGACCAGACTTTGTCTTCGTTGCCATGTTAAACGGAACAGCCTCAACATTCTTCCTTGGAGAGTGAGAACTGACGCTTTCGTTCTTCGCCCTGAGTGACGGCGCGCGCGGCGCTTCTGAGCTCGAAGGTTTGACATCTTGGCGCTTAGGAGAGATAGTATCAGTCTTACATGACTGCACCCGCCCCGCCCGCGGCGACTCATTGCCTTTCCAATCGAACTTGTAAAGAGCCCGACCCCCACGATCGCACTTTAAAGCATCAGCTACACCTATGTTCTTACTCATCTCCGTTTCATCATCACTCACTAGAATAACGTCATCTGTATCATCGCGACCAGCTCGCTTTTTATCTTTAGCTAAAAAACAGTCTATGGGTAACTGCCTCAGAGTACTTGCACTTTTTCCATCCTTTCGATCCTTGGCCTGACCAACAGTATTCCTAGTAGTGCTTTGAAATTTATTTCTATCAAAAATTTGACGTTTCACTAATGTATAATTTGGTGGCTGAACAATAACATGTGACAGTTTCTCAATGGCATCTGTTTTCAAAATTAGAACCTTTGAGTTTTCTATGGCATCTTCTGTCGATGGCTTTTTCTTTTTAATTTCTAAGTTGACAGCCACCCCTGCCCTCTTTTGTAGATTAGGCGAAATAGTTTCATTCATATTTTCATCAAGTTCACTTTCTTCACAGGACAGAGTTTGAAATTCTTTAAGTTCGCAATCTAAATGAATGTTGTTATCCTTATTTGTAACTTTTATTCTCTTAATACTACTATTTTTAGTGGTAAATGCAAATGCAAATGATATTGCAACATGAGCTTCATCATTCAAGTCATATTCTACTATGACATCACACTCCCTTAACTCTGTAGCTGATGAGCCACTTTTCAAAGAATTTTGACCTACAATATCTACAATTTTTACATTATTCTCATCTACTGGATTCCAACTATTGGCCAAGTCTTCAAATACGGAAAAATCAAGACTTGTTTGGTCTTCACTAACTCGGGTCTTCTTAGGCACAGATGTAACAAACTGGTTTTTGAGTTCCCAGTTATTAACATTTATATTACATTTTTGTATTGGTGATGTGATAATTTGATCTTCTAGTGATAGCAGATCTACAGTGCTAGCATTGGCTAAATCAAAGTCAGTGAAGAAATCATGCCTTTTTGTTGTTGTTAAGACAGTGTTTGTACTATTCAAATTGCAGTTGTTTTCTTTGTTTCTATCATCAACTAAAACCAAATCTTTTTTCTTGCAAATAGAAATTATTTTTGAAGCTGTACTGTTTAAGTAGCCGCTTTCATTTGTAGCAAGGTTATTAAAAAGCTGCTTCTTCAGAGGAGCATTCTGAAATGAATTTTTATAGATAGCTTAAGGATTACTTTAATAGATAAAAAAATCACATTTACATGATCAACTTGACAACTGAGTTTCAATAAACTACTAGATTTTGTATGGGAAGTACTTTGATGTGTATGGGAAAACAAGCCAGAAGGTATTAATGATATTGTAATGGATAACTCACGTCTTAAATCGAGTTTAGTTTAGTTCAAGGGAGCACGCGATTCAGCGGCTGCCGCAAGACGCGCACTACGCGCCACCGCTCTGCTCGCGCAACTGAAGAAGAGATACAAAATAGCCCGAAACAAAAGCTAAACTCGATTTTAAGATGTGAGTTATCTGTTGTTACAATATCATTTAATATGAGTATATAAGCCATAAGGTTGTTAGAATCATATTTTGATTTCGAAGGTTCAGTACTTAATGTGTGAAGACGTGGTGAATACCAAAAAGTTGGATCGTAGGACAATTTTAAATACAAAACTACTTATCAGAAAAAGTTCCCTTGTGACATTAATATTTTTTGTTGGTTAAATTTCAAACTGTTATCTGAAAAAGTTATAAATGTAGTGCATATAAATGACTAACACAGTGCATGGTCTGTATCTTTTTTTTACATGTGTTTAAAGTAAATCTTTATTTGCAATTCATCTATGGGGTGTTATCTTGCGACCGCATTCACCATCCCTTCTACCCTCATCTTCATGTCATGTGACAGAAAGAAGTGGTGACAACGATTGAAATTCTCAGCATGTTAAGCCAAGTTTAGACTTGCAAGAAAAATCTTGTAAGTTGCTTTTAATCTTGTAAAGCCATCGAGTTTGTACTCAGTGGTCAATTGAACCCCGCATTGATTTTTCTTGCAAGTCTAAACTCGGCTTTAGACAATAAGGTCGCTGGTCACAGTCACCTCATGACACATCTGTTGTAAAAATGGGAGATTTACCTATACATTACTAACTTATTCTAATAGTTAGCTGCATCCCTTAATAAAAAAGACATAATTCAATATCATACTGACCTTTTTTGAATTCCATTTGGACAGCCCATTATTCTTCTTCAATGACAAAGAACAACGGCTTACCACAGAATTCTGTAGAGGTAAAAACATAGTGTTGCTTGTTTGTTATGAACACGTACAACTCGATATTTGATAAAAATAAATGTTTACAAGTTTCAAAGTTTGCGTAACATTGTAAATTAAAGATCAGAGTGTTAATTACCTGTGTTAAAGAGACATTTTCTTTTTTTATAGTCCTTGGATTCAGTATAGACGGTAGAAAATCATTTATATTATCGTCATCATTCATTGCCGTTTCACTCATACACAACACAAACAAAATGAATGTTGAACTCAAACTCAACACGACAACTCACACTGGTGAGTACCAAAGCAACTCACACAAAATCGACATAATTTTCTCTGCTTGCTTGCGCCTTCTGCCTGCTGGTGGTAGTTTTGTATTTGTTTTTTTTTTTTATCACAGACAGAGTAGAGTCACAGACTAAACTAGAATACTTACTAATTATTGCCACATCGAACTGATCAAAACCCTACAAATTACAACAACCCCCTGAAAGAATTGGCCATGTAAAGTTTTTTTAAGAGGCGCGAATTGTTTTTTATTTCGATAATAGACTTCTAAAAGGTCATGAAAACACAGGTATTTTATTTTTATCTCCTATAATTAATTTTATATATTTTTTTTTTGTGACTGATTTGACATTTGTTCGTTTTTAGGGCACAAAAGGTTAGAGGACTTTCACTCGTCAGAATAATTAAAAAAAGAAGTCTATTATCGAAATCAAACACAATTTGCACCTCTGAAAAATACTTAACATAGCCAATTGCATATTATTATTCATGATTCCTTTTCAAGACTAAAATTGTAATTTTAAACACACTTCTAAAATATTTTTACTTGACTAATAATGCTTAAAACACACCAAACTGTGTTTTTATTAGTATCTATATAAATATTAAGTTTTGAGCACTTTAGCGAAGATGAGCACTTTGTACATTAGCACAGAATAAGTAATAGTACTTACTACCTTAAAGAAGGGACTCTTTCGAACAATAGTCAAATCTATACATATAAAAGGTTAAAGCCGCGGGTTCACGGTGGATGCAGGCCGCTGCCAACCGAAGCAACTGGAGGTCTATGGGGGAGGCCTATGTCCAGCAGTGGACGTCCTGCGGCTGAGATGATGATGATATATATAAAATGCTTTGTCCTGGATGATTAACTGACGGATCAACGCACATCCTAAACCGCTGATCGTAGAGACCTGAAACTTGGAGGGTGTATTCATTGTATTCGACGTAGACATCCGATAAAAAAGGATTTTCCGAAATTCTACCCCTAAGGGGGTGAAAAAGGGGGGCGAAGTTTGTATGGGACATCGTGATTTCTTGGTCCAACCCGCTTCAAATTTTGCATAAACATTCTTTAACTGTGTAGCCTTCTATTAGTAAAAGATTTCCATCTCAAGGGGATTTTAAATTTCCCGAAGGAAAAGTCAAAAGCCAATGTTAGTCAAGAACCTGTAGCTTTCTATTAGCAAAAGTTTTTTTTTTTTTTTAATCGACCTATAGAGTCATATCTATCCCACACAGTTACTACAAATTTAACGCGAGCGAAGCCGCGGGCAAAAGCTAGTTTAGGAATATTAGTTAATCTATAAATCCATTAATATCGAGGGTTGTTTAATAGGCTGTGTTTTACATTATTTTTTTTATGTGGCAAGAATAATTGTTGTCACACGTCAGTTTTTAAGCTTTAATTGCCATACTATAAAATTTACCCATAAACAGAGCAAAGGTTATTTGGAAGTAAAAAAATGTTTGAAGTTAAATAGAAAACTTGTACATAGGTAGTTCATATTATAATTTGCTAACCTTGACAGCATTTTCAAAATTACTTTAGCTCTATGTGTAAAAATAATAATATGGCTTAAATATAGTTAAGCAATCTTTCTAAGACATTGTAATTTAAGCTGGTATTTAGTTTTTAGACACTTGCAACTCAGTTTCAAATTTTTTTTTCAGTATTCCATTTTAGGAGGAGTGAGATGAGTTGTAGTAAATTTAAGTTTTAATTTTCTTTTCTTGAACATAAGATAAGTGTAATATATAAATAATTTCCACCACAAGTGTTGTGGCCTTCAAGTTCTGTTGATTGTAAGTATTTTTATTGTAATATTTGGTTGTAATGTTAGGTTAGAAGGTGCATAATAATTTCTGCTGACTGTTCCCGATATTTTTTGATTATGCTTTTTTGTTTAGGGGCTGAATTTTGCTTTTATTTGAAAACGCTAACCTTATCAAATGCCCTTTGAGTTTTTAATATAATTTTCTTGTAACTTAGTTGGAATCATCGAAATTAATTTAATCAATAATACTACGAACATTAGAAATTCACGACGATTTGCAATAATTTGTCGACTTTTTGTCGACCTTTTAATTTACTACAATTTTTTAGGTTCACTACTGAACTCACTATAATATTTTATTACCGTCTACATTATACATTTCAATATTTTGTTTCATAACATTATTTACACATTTTTAACTATACCTTTCGTTTTTGTATATGAATTTTACTATTTTATTGCAAGTATTAAACGTATTTGCTTGTCAAATGTAGACAACATATTTTTTTCATGAATTTGAGTGTATTTATAAATATAATTTATAATATATCTCATAACATAAAATACTTGTTTTATCAAACATTTATCCTGGAAAGCAGCGAAGACAGCACATTTAAAGAGATACTCAAAACAATCATGAAGATATGAATTGTGTAAAATAGACACAGTTCTCCAAACATAATAAAACAAACATTATAGTATCCCCAAATACAAGGAGGAAAGAGCTGGCAACACCAATATTTGGTTATAATGGTTACTACAAGACGAGCCCGTAACCAAAATAGCACACGGCTATCTGAGGCTGTATTGCGTCCAAACTCTGTCTCGGAGAATGGAAGAGCTCGTCAGAATCTGAATCCGGAAGCTTTAGCTGCTATGAGTAAAGAGCAACTACGAGCTGAATGCAGGAAGAGAGGACAGCGTGCCACAGGAAACAAAAATGAGCTGGTATAAAGCAGTTTGCATTTGTGGTTGTGCTTCTTTATATTTTGATTCGCCGGCCGTGCTGTTGTGCTTCCTTTTTTTGTAGATTTTTTTGTGACTCACCGTGAGATATGTGTCTAATTTGTGAAGATTGTGACTACACAGTTTCAAGTTCTAAGTTTTTTTTAAAGCACTTATTAGAGATAGAAACGTAGCATTAGTGCAGGCAACTGTGGGTTTCAATCATTTAAATAAGATAATGTTTCTTCTTATTATTGTTTTCAATATATCACTGGCAACTTTATGCATAGAATCGAAAAAAATGTAAAGCTAGCCTTTTGAAGAAACAGTTAAAAAACATGAAACAGTAATAACAAGAATACAAGACGTTTCCATTTTACTGGTTTTGTAAGAGACCAAGAAATTATATTCAATTTTGGCTATACATATCATCCAACTCCAAAACTTACAGTTGACTGCATCAAATAGTTATTTTAGTAGTTGCAAATTTTGTTGTTAGTTGCATCACATTTTGAGATTGTCACTTCAATGTTTGATTTATTATTGAAATTGTGTGATTATGTATAGTTTGATTTGACTTGGATAATTTTAAGTTATAAAGTTATTTCAGATTTTATTTTACGTAAATGTGTAAGAGTTATAGGCTCTAGCTATATTTAACCATAGTAGGTTCTACTGATTTAGATTTTTATATAATTACTACACTAAATATGTACACAAGCTTCTACAATCAACAAAAAACATCTTGCTGTCCAATTTTAATTAATACAACTTATTGGTACAACTTAAACGACACTTTTCAACTGTCCTCTTGTTTATTTAATTTCAAATCTTTATGGACAAAGTCACGGGCAACAACTAGTATTTTGATAATGTCTAAGAAACAGATTTTAGCATTAACTAGAGACCCGCTAAGCTTAGCTTGGGTACAATAAAAAAAAGTCTAATCAAAGACACCTCACATTTTTGGGCCACTTTGTTTTAACAATCTAAGCATACATACAGTCTGTATAAAGATAACAACCGTCAGACATTCACAGTAGATGTGTGTATGATAAAATTAATGTTTGTAAGTGCAATTAAAAAAAGTTTGGAAAAATATGCAAATTGAAGTGGCAATGGGCAGGCCACACCGCTCGAAGAACAGATAACCGTTGGAGGAGAAAAGTTCTCAAGTGGCGACCATGAACCGGAAGACGAAGCGTTGGCAGGCCTCCCACCAGGTGGACTGACGACATCGTTAGAGTTGCGGGAAACCGGTGGATGCAAGTGGCGAGTAGTCGTTCATTGTGGCGTTCTAGGGGGGAGGCCTTTGTCCAGCAGTGGACGTCTTCCGGCTGATGATGACGTGCAATGGTTGTCCTGATGGTCTTGACAGCTGGCATGCTGAGCATTTGGCATATTACTCATAGTTGCATGTCTGAAACAATGCCTCATTGCCTTTACTTAATTAGGATTAATGCTATGCATATTTACTGCATGTATTTCCATTGTCACATCATTCAATGTGTACATAATACAATGTTGTATTCTCCTTTGATAAAGTTCAATTTCCAATTCAGTATTTTGAGTTACGACAATACACAATTGAACAGATATAAAGTTTTACAACTTTAACAACTGATTTAATTTACAAGAGATTTTTATTGAAAGTGTTTCCACTCCATTCTAATCTCATTTGAAATTTTAATTCAATACCTATTAAGTTTATATTCAGTACCGGCTCTGTAGAGCTCAGTAAGTATAGCGGCTTTAGGGTGGGGCGACCGCACAGGGCGCCTGAAGCCTTATATACCTTCTAGAAAATTCCCAAAATTTGGGAACGGCGTGGAAATCTCGCCCAGGGCGTTGGAAGTACTAAAACCGGCACTGCGGTCGCTCTGGGCGCCAGGGCCAGGCCCTATACTACGAAGAGCAAAATTGAAACTTCGTATTATCCCGTCCCGCATACGCTAATATTATTTAATACGAGAGTGAGAGGGACGGTACGATACGAACTTCGATTTTTGAATTTCATAGTAACCCCCTCTACTTTGAAGTGCAAGTACTCTACTTTGATCAAGGGCTAGAGCCGTCGCTGTGTGTATAACCCTGTCACGTGAGTAAATCACGTAAATCAGGAACTTAAACAGTGGT
This sequence comes from Choristoneura rosaceana, assembly GCA_037349165.1. Taxonomy (NCBI): domain Eukaryota; kingdom Metazoa; phylum Arthropoda; class Insecta; order Lepidoptera; family Tortricidae; genus Choristoneura; species Choristoneura rosaceana. Next base: position 7,881,653 of record JAZBNJ010000018.1, on the reverse strand, counting down.
GAAACATGGGGATTATGTACCTATAATCCCCACAGTGTGCTACTATGACATTTGAAAATCGTAGTTCGTATCGTGCCGTCCCTCTCGCTCTCGTATTAAATAGTAGGTATAAGTGTCAGAGGGACCGCACGACACTTACTTCGAGTTTCGTAGTACCTAGCTCTGCTCCTCTACTTACATCTTTTTGAAGTCCTTTGATAAAACAAACATAATGTACGTAATAGAAAACCCAGCTACACCACACTGTGTATTAGCTCCCTTCTGCCAGACACGTTGACGTCTTTATTTATTTGCAAATCAGCTTTTGGCTTGAGTACTTGAGATGCATTTCTTTGTTTCGGTTTATTGCACTCTCTAAAATTAGGCGCGTTTTACATATGGCGTTATGAACATAAAAATGCTACAAATTATCTTAACAGTTAGCTTGATTTTTACAGTTGCAAGAGATTAATTATGAATCAGTTGTCGGACTTTATTTGGTACAACGTTCTTGTGATAAGAAACTGTTTTAGGTATTTAGGTATCGAATCTAACAATGGCGCAACTATCTACGTACGACACGACCCTGTTGTGCTTTACGCATTGAAAGACGCAATACGGAAAAAACCAAGTACTTACCAATAGCCATACTAAAGATTGAAATTAGTATTTATTTATTTACAAATGATATGACCTAAAGTGCTTATCCTGAAAGTTAAAATGGCGACTAATTTAATTTATAATGTAGGTACTAGCTTTTGCCCGCGGCTCCGCCCGCGTGGTATTCGGTTATCGCATGCGGATAAAAAGTAGCCTATGTCACTCTAATATTTTCGTCGAAGATATTAATCGTCGCTAACCTCGATCAAATGCTAGTAGGTAGGTACATCTTCGCGTTTTTACTTATATTAGGTCAAACATACTTTTGAGATTTAAAACATTCGGCGTTTTAATATTCCTACTTCCGGGCTTACGAAATTTGGTAGATACTGACTAGGAATGTAGAGAGAGTAGCAGTCTCTTAGTATAGGAGGAAAGGCTTGCTCACTCAGTATTTGATTTAAAATTTTCAGCCCATTCTAGTATATAATAAATTACCATTTATTCATATAGAGAGCATATCAAACGATTCAGGTCAGTGGACTGCGCAAGCGCACGCGATGATCACGCCACCTCGGTTATTTCCGCAAACTAACGAGCCCACTATATAAATATCGACTCTAATGTCAAGGTTCTAAAGCTTTAAATAGCTCTTCGTATTCCTTACGAACACGTGTGGTGGAAAATGAAACGTGAATGTGTGAAGTTAGGAGAGAATTTTCCGTGTGCTTGTGTGTACGCGTGTATTAAACCGGGTATGTATGAGTGTATAGCGCTTCGTAGTTAGTTACAATAGAAAACTGGGATAGGGGACAAAATTAATGCCACTGCTGCTGTTTTGGATTGATGCCACGGTGTCAAGACAAACGTTAGTTGCTACGTACGTTTAAATTCGGATGAATTGATTCTAACGTGTACAGTTAGCAGCAGGATTAGTAGGGCCAGATTTAGAGGTCTGGAAGCCTTGGGAAACCAAAAGAGGGGAGGCCCTGAGGATTTCGTATATGAACAAGAAAAACTATGCAATTAGGAAACAAGCACCTGCTTATATGCGTGCGAATATATTTAGTGGAATTATCATCATTTCACAGATTTATTATTTGGCAAACCTTTTAATCCCTACCAAAACATGCTGTAAAACATGTTAAGTATCGATTGGGTGAGATGATTCGTCTGCAAAGAGTTTGAAATCTCATAAATAGCCAAGTTTAGGAGTCAGATGAAGGAAAACGAGTAATTTTGGCTGAAACATGGTCTGCTATGGGATTGAGGCTCCCTGAAAATCAGTCAGAAAATCCAGCGGGTCCAAAAATGTTGAATGCGGGAGAGGGGATGTCACTTATATCTTTAAAAAAATAGCTATGTAAATAATAGAAACTAGAGTCAGTTCCATACCTAATGTTTTCAATGTTCATTATAAAGCAGAGTTTAGACTAGCAAGAAAAATCGTGTAAGTTGCATTACATTGCGGCGCTCGATTGACCACTACGAACTCGTTGGCTTTACGGCCTCGCAGTGTAATGCAACTTGTACGATTTTTCTTGCAAGTCTAAACTTTTTTTTTTTTTTTATTCAACTGGAAGGCAAACGAGCTAGTGGGTCTCGTGGTGGTAAGAGATCACCACCGCCCATAAATATCTGCAACACCAGGGGTATTGCAGATGCGTTGCCAACCTAGAGGCCTAAGATGGAATACCTCAAGTGCCAGTAATTTCACCGGCTGTCTTACTCTCCACGTCGAAACACAACAGTGCAAGCACTGCTGCTTCACGGCAGGATTAGCGAGCAAGATGGTGGTAGCAATCCGGGCGGACCTTGCACAAGGTCCTACCACCTGCAAACTCGGTTTAAGACAAGACACAATTCTTGCTTCACATGAATTATTAATGACTTTTGCAGTTTTCCATCAGCAATCAACGAAATCTAAATTGAGTATTTGTGTTGTTGTGATTTTATTGCTATTGAGTAATTCTCGAAGAATCATTTTGTAGGCTCAGTACCAAATTGTAAATGACCACGACTTCATATGGTCTGAAAATTATGGTTCACTAATACATAAATGTATGTTGCATAAAACCGAATCTCATAATTTCGTTTCTCATAACAACCTTGAGCAGAAACATCATAATATCACCGAATTACATTTCGCATATATTTTTTCTCATTCTATCAGTTTTCATAATTTTGTAAAGCAGAATATTAACATCACATAATATCGATGAGAATAATATTTATATGTTCGAATAGTTGCTACGCAGAAAGACATAGGTATCCCATAATATTACTTTGCATATTAATAAGGATAATAAAAGGCACAATAAAATTTTACTAAACATTAGTTGCAATTAAATTAATTGTAGTTCTATATTCACCTAACCTTTGTTGGCAGCAGTAAGATTCTGCAGGGCTACCACGAAACTCGAAGTTCGTGTCGTGCGGTCCCTCTGAAACCTATAGTATTTAATACGAGAGCGAGAGGGACCGCATGGCACGAACTTCGAGTTTCAAGTTTCATAGTAGCCCTGCTGGTGCTGTTGTGTGTTACAAAGGTTCGACCACACCGGTGCGTGGACTATGCAGACGCACCGTAAACGCAGTGACGTGACTCTTACGTCACCGCATATATGCTACGTCAGCGCAGGGCATTTTAAGAACCCGTGGAGACAAAGACAAGACAAAACAATGAACTTTTATCCATATATTGAACTCGTCTGTGACCGACAATCAGTTATCGAAAACTTGTTTCTTTACACTACACATTTACTTTATATACATACATAGTTTGTAGCTGTATAGTAATAGATATTAGTATATATCTAGTTGTTTAGACAACTGTCTCAGCTGTCTGATCTGGTAGTGATAATTCGTATCTGTTTATTACATAAGTACCGTAACCAAATCAACATGTAGAGTAGGAAGTAGGGGAGACCGAGGAGAGTTGTGACAGAGGAAAGTAGTGGCAACGTCCATTTTTGGGAACTTATTAATTGTTAGCAAACTCGCAACAGCACGTGTTTGATAGTTCGAGACTTGAACTAAAACCGGCCAAGAGCGTGTCGGACACGCCTCAGATAGGGTTCCGTAGCTATTATTAAGAAAAAATTTAGTCATATTTTTCTAAGGATTTCGTATTTTGTACGGAATATTCCAAGTTTAGGTATATTTTATACCTTACGCTGCTATTTACTCTTAAACTATGAGGAATACATCCTCAAGAAAACTTAACCGTTATAGTTTTCCTTGTAAGTTTGATATACCTACTTACTACCATCATGAATTTTTTGAAATTTTTCCACCCACGGGCTTAGATTTTAGACGGGGGGACGGACGCTCGATTTTAATGAAAATTTTCACTTTAAAGTTATATTTCGCAAACAAACCAATGAATCGAAAAATTGTCCTAGCAACCCCGTAGGTAGTGGTTTTAAAAGACCTATCCAACGATACCCCATATTACAAGATTGGATGAGAATATAAAAATCACCCCCACTTTACGTCTATGGGAGGTACTCCAAAAAATTATTTTTTGATTTTTTTATTGTAACATTTTGTCGGCATAGTTTACATATACATTCGTGCAAAATTACAGCTTTCTAGCATTGATAATAACTAAAGCCGCGGACGGACAGACAAACAGACATGGCGAAACTATAAGGGTTCCGTTTTTGCCATTTTGGCTCGGGAACCCTAAAAACGCGCGCTACTGGGAACTCGCTAACAGTTAATGATTTACAAATAATAATTTTTTCTCACTATGCGCTGCAGTAGATTTATAATGAGAAAATTTCATTCTGATTCTCACTTTATTTTTCGCTACGCAATTTTGATGCGTTTATAATCGACTCCATGGACAATATTTACGTAACACTAAACCACAGCCTGACACATTTCATTTAAATTTATACTCTTCCACCAAGTGTTACGGTCTTATAAAATCACGGCAGTACCAAACGACAGTGAAAACAAGTGAGAGCGAAAGTGGTTTTCGAAAGTGAAATGTTTCTTTAGTAATGTGATGTCACTGTGTGCTGACCGACGTATCAGACTCGCCTCGAGACTGCTATAATAGTATTACATCGTAAATAAAATCCTCTTCGCCAAGTTTAATTGCTTTTACTATTTATAAAAATACTAATTGATAACTGCCAGTGGTTTGAAACGCTTTCGGCACGCGAGTGTAAGTGTTTTTTGTTATTTAAGAAAATTATAAAGTTTTCAACAGTTTGGTTATTAATTTCCGCGTACCTCTATTTCAGTATTATCTTATATTTGCAAGCGAGAAATCCATACTAATATTATAAATGCGAAAGTGTGTTTGTGTGTTTGTCCGTCTTTCACGCCGTAACGGAGCGACGGATCGACGTGATTTTTGGCATAGTGATAGTTTATGGGCCCGAGGTGACATAGGCTACTTTTTTTCCCGGAAAAATGCACAGCGGAACAGCGCGCGATAGCCGAATACTACGTGGGCGGAGCCGCGGGCAAAAGCTAGTTCTTGTATATTTATTTATAATGGGGGTCTCGGAAATGGATCTAACAATTTTTAACAAAGAAAAAACGTCTCTTTTGAGTTACAGTGACTTTTTGCAATGAGTAGATACGGACCAGTTAGACTAGCATAAATATATAGGTAGTCATTCACGGTGACGCGTGCCGTGGTTTTTATTACAATGTCATTAATGTCTTAATTTTGACAAAATCACGCGTCTTCAGACGAGGATGGCACTAGGTGTAACTAACCCTCAAATGTAAAAAAAAGAGGCTTTTTATATTCTACCATGTTAGAAAGTTTCTCTCAAGCTTTCATTCCGTTGTACTGCTACTATACTTATTTATTTTCAGTTAAATTACTACAGTTAATTGGCAAACTGTTAATCAGTTACCCCCTGTTACACCATCCTTTGATTAAATTTATTTGACGGATAAAATGTGATGCCGTCTCTGTTTGTTTTGTTTGAACAGACGGAGACTGCATCGCGTTAATCCGTCAATTAAAATTAAGCAATGGGTGGTGAAACAGCCCCTTAGTCTAAACTAATCGAGAGTAGTTAGGTACGATTTGTGACCCACTCAAGACCGAATATCTTGTACATTCGAGGAAACTGAATCACGTACCAGGGTGAAACCTTTTCATAATCAATTTTACTGTTATTTCTTTGAAAAATGCACGCATGTCAACATGACATTATTAGTACAAAGGTTCCACCCCGGTACGCTTTAGTTTCCTCGGCTGAATGTCAATTCAATTTTTTTTTTACAAAATGGATCGCAAATTAAATATCGTGACCGTACTTTATGAGAGCAACATATAAATAAATAATTGTCACGGCGGAAAATATAGCCGACTATTTACTGGGCTATATTGTTATTTATTATTATATTTACTACTGACTATCGTACCTACTTTATTTTAATACGAACTGTGCATGATACTTTTATTTACCACTGTGCACGATTGATTTTTATTTTTATTTTTTAGATAGGTAATAATTACATTTAATAATTATGTATGTTAGAAAACACAGCTATATTAAGAATTGAAATTGCATGTCACCGTGAGTATGAGCTGAAATGAAAATGACCATGGCCATGACTAATGTTTTTTTTTTCTGTTGTACTTTTAATACTTACCAACTTACGTCAGAAAACTAAATCAACAGCTGACAAATGTCTATGATAATGATAAATATCTCATTCTATTTTCTGTGACGCATGAATACTTATTATAATTAGTGTTGTTGATGTTCTCAATTTTATTATAGCTATCAAATTGATCATCTATTACGCACTATACTTTAAGTTTAATTACTTACCTACCTTGCTACCTTGGACGTAAATCGCTTTAACCCCCTAACGCCAAGTCAAATTTTTGATTTCTGAACTTCAAACCTTATGTCATTTATGATAGAGTTTGATGTTTAAGTGACACTAAGTCCTTTAGAAAGGACTTTGGGCGTTAAGAGTGATATATACCTTCATCGCATCACCTCATTTCTCTATACCTCGTTACCCGGGTTACCGCTGTGACTTGTTATTCTGTCATTCAATAAATTCATGATTTGTTATGAGTTACGAATTTATCACTGGCGACGAGATTATATGAATCCATGAATCCATTCGATGTATCAAAGGCCCGCCGGGCGCGGGCAGTGTTGCGCGGCACACTTACAAAGACGCAAAACTTAATTACAAACCAGGAAAACTTCAACATTGATGAAATCAACGTACGTATACAATCTTTAACGGACAACTTACAAAAATTTCATGAACTACAATCGAACATTGAATTAGAAACGGAAGAGCAAAATATTGACAGTGAAGCGGAATACAGACAAGATTTTGAGGAAACAACAATACAATTGAAATTAAAATTACTATCTCACAAAAAAAATATTGACTCACAAGTCTTCTTAAGTGCGTCAAGCAACGTCAATGTATCACCTTCAGTAAGTCAATTGCATCAAACTACCCCGAAATTTCAATTTCAACCGTTTAATGAAGGTGAATCCATAAATAATTTCGTTAAGCGTTTAGAACTATATTTAGCTTTGAACAATATATCTGATCCGAAAACGAAGACGTATACCTTTCTATCCACCTTACCGCCCCACCTCCATGAACAGATCTATGTGCTATGCTCACCAGAAAATCCAATGACAATGCAATTGGAACAACTAACCCAAACACTTCAAGAATTTTTAGACCCAAAACCTAGCATTTGGGTACTACAACATAAATTTATTACAAGAAAACAATATACAGACGAAACTATAGCACAGTATGCCACTGAATTGAAAAAGTTAACGTTGAATTGCGAATTTCGATCTCATGGTTGCGAAAAATCCATATCTGAAAATCTTCTATGCTTGCAATTTATAAGAGGTATACAAGATGAAGACATTCGCACAAAAATCCTTCAAAACAACAAAACCTCTACCTTTTCGGAACTTATTCAAATAGCTACAGCAATTGAATTGGGAAAAAATGAAAATAAACTTTTAACGAATTTTGAAAATACAAAGAGTGACTCCATGAACAAAATTACTTCTACGCGGCAACAGCACTACAATGTATCACCGACTAGCCGACCGGGCATTGTTACTATCAAAGACCTCAAAGGCAAATGTTACAGATGTGGTCAAAGTGACCACAGGGCCAACGAATGTGAACATATTTCTAATATCTGCCAACGATGCAATCGTAGAGGCCATTTACATAAAGTCTGCATGCAACGTAACCAACAAAGCAACCAAATTCAAATCAGAGATACGAACTTTTCGGACGATACAAACTTAAGAAACAATGAAAACAATCAAATCAAGCTTAATAACTCAAACGCCTCAGTTGAAAGTTTGTGTGATATTCATTTACTGCGAACAGAATCATCGGACAAGTACACGATCACTTTGGAAATAAATTCAAAGACAGTGAAAATGGAATTTGATACTGGAGCAGCATTATCGTCAATGTCCCTTAAACAATACAGAGAATTGAATCTTGGAAGCAAAATATATAAAACCGATATCAGATTAAAAACATATACAGGAGAAATAATAATTCCGCTTGGAGTTACCTACGTCAAATGTAAATACAATGACCAACATTTCAACGGAAAACTCTACATCATCAATCAAGGGGTAGACGCTATCTTTGGAAGAAGCTGGATGAAAGAATTTAAATTAGAACTTGCCGACATAAAAACTCTACAGATACAACACCACTCGCAATTAAACGAAATCTTAGAAGAATTCTCAGATTCAATTTTTAAATCCGATCTTGGGAAAATTCCTAATTACAAAGGCCATCTGAGTCTTGTGGCAAATACACAACCTATATTCATAAAGCCGAGACGAGTACCTTATGCATTGAGACAAAAGGTTGATGACGAAATTGAAAGACTTTGTTCATCGGGAGTAATTACCAAGATTGATCAAGCAGAATGGGGAACACCGATAGTACCTATTGTCAAACCAAATGGCTCAATTCGACTTTGCGCCGATTACAAGGTTACCCTTAACAAAGTTATCAAGGACGAACAATACCCTATACCAATAATCGAAGATATCCTCTCAAAAATGAACGGTGGCAAATTATTTTGCACCCTGGATATTAGCCAAGCCTACTTACACATGGAAATGGACGAAGAAAGCGCTCTACTACAAACGTTAAGTACCCATAAAGGAACTTACAAGGTTAATCGATTAATGTTTGGTGTAAAAACGGCCCCCAACTTATGGCAAAAATTTATGGATCAACTATTACAAGGAATAGAAGGAGTGCAGTGTTTCTTCGACGATATAATTATACAAGGCATTACCGAAGACCAATTACTTATTCGCCTAAAACAGGTGTTTCAGAAACTTAAAGATTACAATGTACGGTTAAACAAGGAGAAATGCCAATTTTTTCAACGCAGCATAAATTATTTGGGTCACACAATCGATAGCAATGGATTACACAAAAACAAGGAGAAAACACAGGCTCTCATGAACGCACAACGCCCTTCCAACGTAAGTGAACTACGCACCCTTCTCGGAATGGCTAACTATTACAACAAATTTATACCACACCTTGCTACCATTACGAACCCTTTAAACGAACTTTTACAAAAGGGTGTAAAATTTAATTGGTCTGATGAATGCGAAACAAGTTTTAATGCTATCAAGAACGAAATTTCCGGTGAGCGAATTCTCATTCATTTTGATCCTAAAAAGACTCTTGTTTTAGCAACTGATGCTTCACCCACTGGCCTCGGAGCGGTTTTATCTCATCGACTACGCGATGGCTCCGAGAGACCAATAGCATTCGCTTCGAGAAGTTTAACAGCAAGTGAGAAAAAATATAGTCAGATCGACAAAGAGGCCACGGCCATCCAATGGGGCCTAAAAAAATTTTTTCACTACTGCTACGGAAGGAAATTTATTCTCATTACGGATCATAAACCCCTTACAAGTATCTTTCACCCACACAAAACCCTTCCAGCGATGAGCACCATGCGATTGTTTCATTATGCACATTTCTTATCCGGATTCGATTACGACATTGAATACCGCACCTCGGCTGGCAACTCCAACGCCGATTATTTATCAAGATTTCCATCAGAACGAACACCGGAGAATAAAATTGATCAACATTCGGTTTTTCAAACACAGCAAATTAATAACCTGTCAGTAAACATTCAGAATATTGTTCGAGAAACACAGAACGATCCGGAACTTCAGACAATCTTACATGCTTTACAAACAGGAAGAAGTTTAAGGCAATATGGCTATAACGACAACGAATTTACATTACAAGACGGCTGCATTCTTAAAGGCATCCGAGTTTCGATTCCCAGAACCTTACGCGAAGCCGTGCTCAATGAACTTCATGTCGGGCACCTTGGAATTGTTAAAATGAAGCTTTTAGCTCGCAGTTTCATTTATTGGAAGAACATTGACAAAGATATTGAAAACAAAGTTAAAACATGTAGAGCATGCAGGCTTAAACAAAATGAACCAAAAAAGGCACCCATACACCACTGGGAAGAACCTACTGAACCGTGGCAACGCATTCACATTGATTTTGCTGGCCCTATTAACGGAAATCAACTTTTTATAATTATAGATGCCTTTACAAAGTGGGTGGAGATTATTCCAACCAAGACCACAACGAGTTCTTGGTGCATCAGCAAACTGAACGAAATCTTCAGCGTATTTGGATTCCCACATATCTTAGTTTCTGACAACGGACGTCAGCTAACTTCAAACGAGTTCGAACAATTCCTTAAAAATAACGGCATTTTACACAGAACATCCGCACCTTACCACCCTGCTTCAAACGGCCAGGCAGAACGTTGCGTACAAACGGTAAAGAAAGCACTCTGCAGCATGACGTCAAATCCTGGTACTCTAAATGATAAACTACACCTGATAAAAACACAGTTAAGACGGACGCCAAATCAATCAGGTCAAAGTGCGTATCAGCTAATGTTTGGAAGAGATATTCGAACCAGCTTGCATGTCATGCTAGGAGAAAGCTACCCTCGAACAGCAATAGATTACGGCAACTTAGCCGTCAGAAAAGTTTTCTCAGAAAGAGACAGAGTGCAGGTGCGCAACTACTCACATCCAAACAAGAAATGGGAGTTCGGGATCGTGACAGAGAGACTAGGCCGCCTGCACTACCGCGTGACCACAGACGGGGGCGAGAGCTGGCGCCGCCACGCCGACCAGATGCTGCCCGCCGCCGGGGTCCCTCCGGCTGATTAACGGGGGAGACCTGATATATACCTTCATCGCATCACCTCATTTCTCTATACCTCGTTACCCGGGTTACCGCTGTGACTTGTTATTCTGTCATTCAATAAATTCATGATTTGTTATGAGTTACGAATTTATCAAAGAGGATAATTTTGTGGCCACTAATGGTAAAGTCATTATCCGACGCTGTTTTATCCGAATAGTGTGTTAACCCTGATTAATTCTGCAACAATGACAATCCTTAAAAAAGATTTTTGACAATTGACATAGTATTGCAAAATGACGTTGAGTTGACTCAGTATTGCAATACAGCGTCCTACGATGGTCCTCGTGGTAACGATGTGTCGCACAGTCGTAGCTGTCGTGCATGTGAGGTAGCAAAGTAACGCCTGAATCAATAAGTTACTTATACAGTATGTTATAAAAAGCATCCCGAGGAGTGTGGCAATGATTTTCCGAAAATCGAATTTTACTGCAAGCTATTTTTCCATTCGCAAAATTTTCTAATCTGATCTTTTCCTGATAGTCTTTTTTTTCCGAAAAAAAGGGGGGTAAAATAGTTTATGAGATAAAGATATTAGTTCATTTGTGAATGGGAATCGTAATACGTTTCTATCACTTATAGAAAAATTATAATTGTCAGTCAAATATACCTAATATGTTGAAGTTCAACCCTTAGTAAAACAGTTACTAAAACTAAATACAAAAAAATCTGTTTACCAATGACAAGAATTGTAATCTTAAAGGTCACAAAAGTTACATTTGTATAATTGTTAAAAAACATTGTACAAAAAATGACAATCATTTAGAATTGTAGCGTTTTCTTGGTGAAAGATCTGATAACAGTATTAAAAGGGTATTATTAAGTATAGCAGTATTTTAAATCTGGTACTACTTATACCGGTATTAATAACCGGCATAATATACCGATCTAAAGCCCAGTTAACGCGCTATTTAAAAAAAACCGGACGCAGGCGAAGTCGCGATCACAATTAGTCGTAATAAAAGGGTACCGTTTGTATAATTTGTTGGTTGTTTGTGTTGGCAGCTAGCCCGTCTCGGGTACTACAAACTGGCGGCGGCCGTGCAAGCTGATACTGAGCAGCGCGCGCGCAACGGTCTCCACAACCCGCATCCTAAGGAGATCAGGTAGATCATTGAACCCTGTAATGGCGGCCGTACTGCCGTGCTCGAACTAAAAGACGGCTAAGTGACATTTGGCCAAAATTGACTTTTTAATACAGATCGAAAGAGAAAAAAAGCCGCATCGATGAGTCTAAGCCATCTCAATTTTGGCCAAATGTCACTTAGCCGTCTTTTAGTTCGAGCACGGCAGCGTAGGTCACGCGCTAGGGCCTCGTAAAAATAATGTTTCAATTTAACTAATCACGAGTCTATTATTGATTATTGATTTTCTATTAGGCTGAAACCACATTTTCTAAGTGACTTCAAAAATATAGAATTGAGCGAACTTCAAAAATAATTGAGCGGACTTCAAAAGTAATTGAGAATAAATGAACGGACAACATAAAGAGTTTATTTTTGGTGTCCGCTCTAGACTATCTTTACTGATAAGTGGCCGTTGGTTTGTGACGTCGACATCCCTATTGTCAGCTCTTGTGGTTTTGGTATTTTGTACCTACATTTTTGCACTACCTAGGTAGTTCACCACCAATAAAGGATAGCTATTAGACCAGTGGTTTTCAACCGGTGTGCCGCGATCGCCGCGAATTCGCGATTCGTACAGTCAGCTGCAGAGAAAAGGTACCCCCCTGTAATGGCGGTATCCATACTTACCGCCATTACAGGGGGGTCCCCTTTCTCTGCAGCTGACTGTACATAACCTAGCCAACAAAAAGTTGGAAAACCCCCGAATTTGTCACTTCAAAGTTCAATATCTCAAAAACGGCTGAACCGATTTTGATAAAACATGTCTAAGAACCATCACTAGAAAACCAGCTTTCAAATAAAAAAACAGCATTCAAATCGGTCCACCCGCTTAAGAGCTACGGTGCCACAGACAGACACACAGGCATACAGACACACAGACAGACATACAGACACACAGCGGTCAAACTTATAACACCCCTCTTAAGTTGCAACCGTACCTACAAACCCAGAGTGGGTCACTAGTTAATTATAATTAGAGGAAAGTTGATAATTCAGTAAAGTAGCAAGCACATAGTTTGATAAAAATCTACTTATTGTAATAAGTAATAGTGCTTACCAAAGTTATTGATTTTACTTCTAACTACTTCATTTGTGTTTCAGAATAAGAAGCCACAGTAGCATGGACGCCGATAGTAACCTGGTGCTGTGGAGACGACCCGTTACCACGTTGGAATACTTCTTCCGCGAACTCTTCGCGCTGATTTCCACTGGTCTCCAAAGGTGAGTTATTCTGCAAATCTTCCCAATCAATCAAAATTCCCTTCCATATTTTTACTATACTGTCTGGTACTTCCCCTTTATTTCATTGACATTACAAAAAAACGTGTTCGATATTTTTCATCTAACTGCGGACTAATATATTTTTAAGAATCTAGTTTATTTTTGGCCATTTTTCTTTCGGATAAAAATAAATGTTGTAGTTTAAAAGCGTTCTTGCTTATTTATCGTTTATTTAAAATAACGATACAGTAATCTTTACTCCAGTACTGAACTATTACTCTATGAGTGCCTAGAACTCACTAAAAAATAGTTGTAAATGCAGACTAGGTACAGTCAAGGGCAAAGATATCGACACAAGTTGCAAAAATATGTATACACGGCCTTAACTTTAAGTGCGTAAAGTCGTGTAGGTATACATATTTTTGTAACTTTGGCCGTGTTGATATCGTTGCCCTTGACTGTATTTACAGATAAATCAAAGTAGGTAGTGGAAAAGGATATACATACATTACGAGAGGCGGCGCTAGCTAGGCGTAGGCGACGGGCCACCGCCTACGGCCCCGCGGCCTAAGGGGCCTAACGTTGTTTTACTCATTCAAAAGTCCGTCATCTGATGTGTGCTGTGCCATCACAGGGCCTCGCAAAATCTAGATACGCGGTAGCGTGTAGTCAAGTTCAGTTTATCTTACCCACGCCTTTAAGTCCTGCGCCGCCACTGTACTTACTAACTAAACGTTGAAAAAAAAATTTATATATTTTTTTTATTCTACTGGAAGGCAAACGAGCAAGTGGGTCTCCTGGTGGTAAGACATCACCACCGCCCATAAACATCTGCAACACCCGGGTATTGCAGATGCGTTGCCAACCTAGAGGCCTAAGTTGGAATACCTCAAGTGCCAGTAATTTCACCGGCTGTCTTATTCTCCACGCCGAAACACAACAGCGCAAGCACTGCTGCTTCACGGCAGGATTAGCGAGCAAGATGGTGGTAGCAATCCGGGCGGACCTTGCACAAGATCCTACCACCTGAAAAAATATAAAAGAAAAGAGAAAGAGAAGAATGTCTCTGTGTATATACCTGTTTCTTTGTACTGCTTGCTATGTGTTGGTGTGCAATAAAGAGTTATTGTATTGTATTGTTTTGTAAAACAAAATTGAATTTGTGATAGTGATTACATTATTCTTATTTACAGATTGTTCGCGTACAAATTGCTGGCACTATTAATCGTCTTATTGTTAAGCGGCACAGCGGTGTCCTACCACATAGCGGGACCACATCAAGCCTATGTACATGTGAGTACATTAGTTTAAAAAACAGTTATTAGAAAAAATAAAAGAAAGATATTTTAAAAATGAAAATTTCTTCGAGTGCCCTGAGGCCGTATTGTCTAACGCACTGTCGTTCGCGATCGCTTTCATCTCTTTCTACCCTCGTCTTATGCTGTGTGACAGAAAGAAATGGTGAAAACGATTGTGATTCCAAGTGCGTTAGACGATAGGTTCTCAGGCCCTATACTACGAAGTGCAAAATTCGAACTTCGTATCTTACCGTCCCGCTGACGCTTATATTATTTATACGAGAGAGGGCTGGCACGATACGAATATCGCATTTTCGATTTTTGAATTTCGTAGTAGCCCCATTCATAGGCGGTTATGTGCGACGAGTTTTTTATCAACTGTACTACTACGTCGCTCTCGACCAACCCATCCGAAAACATTAATAACTTGCATATACCAATAGTGTCAATCTATCGCAACCATCATAAGTCGACGCATATAGCCAAGAAATGTGCGTTCGAAACCTATCCGACGTAACAGAAAATATTTTCTGTTTTTTTAATAGTCTAAGGGCTGTTTCACCACCCATCGATTAATTTTATTTGACGGATAAATGTGATGCCGTCTCCGTCTATTCGAACAAAACAAACAGATGGCATCACATTTATCCGTCAAATAATTTCAGTCAATGGATGGTGAAACAGGAGGTAAATGAATAGAGTTAGACTTAAAATATTCATACTTTGTTGACTTTCTTGTCGATTTTTTCTTAACACAGATATTTTCAGAACCTGTGGATTTTGTTGAGATCTTATTCTTGAGTTACGAGTATATTGAAAACACGTTTAACAAAAAATAACCTTGCTTACGCGTGGTAGGTCAAGGCCAAATCTAGTCTGTTCAGAAAATATTCCATATTCCATAGCCATAGCGCAAAACGCATTTATAATATTAGGATAATAATATGAATTACTAGGCTGCATCATAATTTAATTGTTACTTGCTGTTACAATAAAGTTGTTTTAGGTAAAATATAGAATTAATTACCTTATTTTTAATGCAAAAAGTGACGAAGTATATTTACCTGGATAAATTTACATTTAAAGTGATATTTCCGATCAGTGTGTATTTGTTTTCTGTATCGCTTACTATTTCTGGTGTACAATAAAGAGTCTTTGTATTGTATTGTATTGTAGACGTCCACCCGCTCCGGCGAATCGCTTCAGACCCATATCCTTCGGCCCACAATACAACAAAATATGACATCGAAATTTAAAACTTAATGTCTCATAGATAAAGTTAATAATGACACTTTATTCCTTTTTCAAAAGATATGTTCTATTGCTAACAATATGTACTAGCACTGGTATTATCACTTTGAACCCCAGGAGGTTAAACTACGAAGTGCAAAATTCGAACTTTGTGTCTTGCCGTCCCACTCGCGCTTATGTTAAATACGATAATAAGAGGGACAGTACGATACGAACTTCGAATTTCGTGGTAGCCCCCCAGCTAGAGTAAACCTTTAAAACCACAGAATGAACAGAACAGCACGACGATCCAAAAAAGCTTTAAACAATGTAGAATAACCACCGCTTCTCCATTCCAGCTAGTAATCTCAACGCTGGCCTGGTGGGGCTGGTGGGTGGTGCTAGGGGTCTGCAGCTCCGTGGGCCTTGGCACTGGCCTGCACACGTTCCTGTTGTACCTCGGGCCGCACATCGCGCGGGTCACGCTCGCGGCTTACGAGTGTGGAGCCCTGAACTTCCCGGAGCCGCCTTATCCTAACGAGTGAGTACCGCTATGATCTACCGTTTGTGAGGATAGACCCAACTCGAATAATATTACTTTATTTAGTCCTGATAAGCGATTTTTCGTTGCTGAAAAACACTACACGGTTGTTCAGTAAAGTAAAACTTACCCAACCACCTTTTTTTTTATTTAGCTCGTAGCTCAGGGGTTCAGCTGAAAACCAGCGCTGCAGCTCTGGTTACAGGGCTATGGCACATGCTGAGCTGAGTCCTTTTGGCATCACACTACAGCACAACGTCTCAAATTGTTCTCTCTTCTCCTATTTATGTTTTTACTGTTTTTGCTGTGATGTAGTGTGTTTTTGTAGTCAATAAATATTGTGAGTTTGTTTGTTTGTTTTAGTGTGCCCAGCTGCTGGGCAAAAGCTTCCCCTTTTTTCTTCACTCGTCTCTACTTTACTTTTGGCCAAATCTGACTGGGAACGGTCCAAATCGTTCCGCCATCTCCTAGATCTGCCGGTGCCCGTCTTATAACTTTATAACTTTTGCTCAGCGATCCGGATGCCTGCGGCAGGCGTGTCGCCCAGTATATTTTAATTTGGCACACCGACAATCACCACCTGCTGAGATATTTTTATAACATCTCGTCTACTATACAAATTCTGTCACCCTCCATCTTTATTAGAAAGTTAATTTTTTTCCACATAAATTCTAAAGAATTCAGACAGAGGACTCCAGAGACTTAAAAGGTTTAAAGTAATTTAAAATTTTCCCATTCCAGTATAATTTGCCCAGCGGTCATCGACCCCAACAACACAGTATCCATATGGAACATCATGGCGAAGGTCCGGGTCGAGTCCATGATGTGGGGCATAGGGACGGCATTAGGTGAACTGCCCCCATATTTCATGGCTCGCGCGGCACGGCTGTCGGGGGGAAGTGTGGCCGAGCTGAATATTGACGACGAGTCTACCATGAGCAGGTGAGATTGGACTAGTCCATGGAACAACGTGGCGAAGGTTTGAGTTGAGATGATGAGTCGTAGATGAAGCCAAGTTACTGACAGCCAGCGCTGGGTTTTTCTTGGCCTCGTATAAACACGTAACCTAATAGCTGCCAACACTGGCGGGAGTAGAGCGCCAAGCCAGTGACCCACAGGCTTTAATCCAGGAATGTTATTAATCCCGTTGGCCTCATCTAAACAACACGGGTCCGCCAGCCCAGCGCTGGCTTGAATGGGGACTGGTGCTGGATTTGATACTGGCGTCTACTTAACTTTGCTTAATGACTCGCACAGAATAGCCAGTAAGGAGATGTGTGCGGCACACACTGTGCCCAAGATAAAAGAAGCATATTAAGCTGCTAATTTTCGTAGTAAACATGAATGAGAAGCCTATCGTCATGAAAATAAGGAACGCTTATAGGAATCTAGCACGCAACATTTAACAAAATCATCATGATACATGTTTTTCGTTAAAACGTTCTGTAGGGTATTTTAAATACAGTGTTTTACCTTGATTGTCGAACTTGAAATTAAAGCTTGTATCTATAGTTTTACAGAACACACATAGAAAATACAACTGATAAGAATCTGTTAAAAATAAATTTAATAAAATTACTTTTCAGGGCCAAAAAAACAGTTCAGAAATTAGTAGAGCAGATTGGTTTCATCGGTATCCTGGCTTGTGCTTCTATACCAAACCCACTCTTTGACTTGGCTGGGCTGACTTGCGGGCACTTCCTTGTGCCTTTCTGGACGTTCTTCGGAGCTACTGTCCTGGGCAAGGCCGTCATAAAGATGCATATACAGAAGATGTTTGTCATCATATCGTTCAACGAGACGCTTGTTGGGTAAGTTTTAACAGTTTTTAGTTAGAACAATTGCATACATTATGTATGAAAGAATTGAGTCAAAAAAAATCTACAAAGTTACAAATAAAAGCTTGAAAAAATGTATGGTCCCAAGTCCCAGCTTGTATTCAGAAAAAAATAAAGTCTGTCATTGAACTGAAACCTGAAACGAATTATTTTAGACATATCCAACGGGAAATAATCAGCTCGTGATCAAACCTTGATTGCTGTCTTCCCTGGAGAATATTAAATACAATATTTTTTTAACATACATAAAACTTTTTTTTTTCAGTCAAGTGCTGACCTGGGTTGAGAGAATACCGTACATCGGGCCAAAGCTAGAAGCGCCTCTACTGGAATTCCTACGGAACCAGAAAGCCAGGCTTCACAAAAACGACCCGTCATCCCCCCTCCCGGAAAACTCGGGCTCAGTGCTCTCGAGTATTCTAGAAAAGTTTGTGCTAGCCATGGTGTTGTACTTTGTAGTGTCTATAGTGAACGCTCTAGCACAGAACTATAGCAAGCGAATGGGCAAGAAGAAAGGAAAGAAAAGGGAATAGGGTTTGCGCGCGCCGGCCGATGCTGTCGGTGATTATGGTGAGTTGATAAGTTTGTACATGACATTACCATCACCATCCCAGCCTATATACGACCCACTGCAGGGCACAGGCCCCCCCTCATAACAAGAGGGCTTGGGCCATAATTCCCACGCGGGCCCAATGCGGATTGGGAACTTCACACGCGCCGTAGAATTGCTTCGCAGGTTTATGCAGGTTTCCTCACGATTTTTTCCTTCACCGCAAAGCTCGTGGTAAATTTCAAATGTAATTTCACACATGAATTTCGAAAAACTCAGGTTCGAGCCGGGATTTGATTGTACCCATGAACCTCTGCTTGAGTCAAACCACATTACAGTATTATTATATTACTAATAAATATCTGCAGGATATAATAATTCTTTGTATCCGTGTCGTATAACTATCTGAGGAGGAAATATCCGTATTTTTTACTTTTTAACAGAAACATTTAATGAAATTCAAAAATAATTATTCAAGTTTACTACTTACTTCGCTTCTATGACTTACAGACTTCGAACATTTAAGAATGCCTCCATAACATATTTACACACACGAGTACCAGCTCTGAGTAGTAGAAATACGTATATACTCATGATTTTTTAAAGATCCGGCACATCATTAATACTGTTACTCGTAATGAAGCTATTTTGAGACGATAGAAAATTCAAAATGTTGATAATTATCATAACTTCTTCTTTTTTTATTTCCCTGCAGCATTTACATTTCTTTAGTTCTACAAAGATCATAGGGTGCCATCTGTCCGTAATAAAACATTTTTATCGCCAGTTTCACAGCTATATTTCTAATTTTCTTTTTACAGCGCATCGTCGTTCGTCTGAAAAAGTTCGGCGGCGGTAGTACCCAAACAACAGCGATGAAAGTTAAATAATTACTTATTTTTAACTAGTTAACTGGTTTACTTTAGTATCGAACACTCGCTGCCTGTGGTGCCATAAATCATTGGTGCGCTTGATAACCGCTTAACGATTCGTAACACTAAGAAAAATAACTCGTTAATAAATGAAACAATAAGTGAAAATTAGTAACTAAGTTGATTATTGCTCTGCAGGTTTCGAGTGTTTGACGTTAGTATAGTTACTCTATGGTCACACAGTTGACTGTCATCCGTTATTTAATATAGGCAATGTCTTATGAATAGTCTATACCGGTAAGTATAAATTAATAACATTAGATTAGGTGGCTATAGAGCAACAACAGTGTCAAGTTTTTGTAACGTGCGCCATTTTTATCCTTAACCTTTTAACCGTCAGGCAGGAATGATTAAAATTCTAACTTAAAATTCTGTAGGCTGCTAATACACTGCGCATTTTTTATAAATTGCCGATTAATATTATCATAGAAATGGAGAGTGGCGTCTTATATGCTGTCTTGTATCAAACCTAAGAATAGGAAATTTAGAAGTTTTCTTTCTGACTTTATATTTTCTGTCTTATTTTTTTACACCTTACACCTCTGTCTTATACCTTACTATATCTTACTAATGTAAAATGGAAAAGTGAGTTAGTTTATTCCGTTTTTACGCTTTAACTACTAAACCGATTGCCATCATATTAGAAGACCAGAATGAATACCTTTTATCCAGCATAATCTAGTTGTTCCCAAGGTTTCGTAAACGGATTCTTTCGAGGACATAAATATCTATACAGCCGTATCGTCAAATGTATTTATACATATTGACTTTATGATTAGTGGCATAAAGGTGTATAGATATTTTTGACGTCTTGGTAATATTCATTATTATATTTATGACCTTGATTGTACTTGATAATCTCCATTAATACAGTCAAAATGGAATTAGTTTGTAGTTAGTCAAGATAGAAAGTTGTTCACCCTTAGGTGTGAATAGCTTTAAGATTTTTCAACACTATTTGAGAATGAGCTATCTTCTCTTCGATTTGTTTGAAAGTAGAAATATAACTTAGAATAAAATAAAATATTACCAGCTAGTTGCCCGATCGGTAATGTCTTGCCTTACGTTAAGTTTAGATAAGTGTTCATTTAACATTAATGGGTAATTATTTAACTTTCATTCCGATATGAAATTAAATATAGTTGTAGTTTTAGTATTGAGAGGTAAATAAATTAAAATCATGGGTATTTAGAGTGAGCTAAGTGATATAAAATAAGCTAAACCAACACATTACTTAAGCGCTCGTCGCATCGCTAATCTGACGTTTCTAAAGAGATCAACTCAAATGCTTGTTGAATGGGTGCCTTGAAAGAGCTTTAACAAGTACAGTACAACCAGAATGTTAATGCGCTCGGGATTCTTCGGTTTTCTTTGTTTTCCTGAAGATTCAAATGAGAACGAAAAAGAAAATCCATCTTTTCTTTCGAGTTCGAAACGACATTAGCAGAGTAGTTTAAAGGTGTGGCCACTTGCAGCGATAAATCTGGTCACGTGACCCCATTTTGAAGTTGATTCTAAATTCCCCGCGACTCAAAAAAAGTAGCATCAAGTCGCCGCGTCGAGCAGCAGCGACAAGATGGCTTCTTGCAGGAACGATCTTAGCCTTGGAAGCTGATTTCTTAATATCGTTAGTCGTGGCACTTGTACAAATATAAGAAATTGGAGTAAAAGAGAAAAATAAATGTGTTTTTACCGAACAGCTTTACTTATCGCTATATGTCACGTGACCATATTTGACACTGTAAACGAGCGTCGAGCGCATTCATGTGGCCGCGCCCTAAGTGTAGATATCGTTTTAACAGTAGGGCCAATCTCCAAAATGGCAACCAAATTTTAGCAATCAGCCTGGTGCTGTCATTTACTAAAGAAACTATTACTTCACTAAAATGAACTCTGTAGGAACGTCAGACCAGCCATATGGCGTACTCTACTTATTACTTAAAGTCGAAAATTTTAACTAGAAATATTTTGGCAGAAATATTCTATACCCGCATAAGAGACAGGATAAGTTATCCTTTTAAAAATATCGAAGTAAAATAATAAATTCTTGCTCAAAATGTGACAGTCTTTATGAAGCAACCAAATAGTTGTATAAAAAAATTATAGGGTCATAAAACAAATGAAAATATTGTTTGTTTAATTCACTCAGTAGCATACTTTTTTCTTAAGAGCTTATAATTCAAGAAAGAATTGGGCTGTAGTTTGGGAGATACAACCAAAATAATTTAGTTAATGCATACAATATCTTTCATTAACTTCACCAAAACTAGCACACCTCATTAGCCCTGAATGCAGATATTTGTTTCCCTTTGATCTGATTTGTCCGTGTATTTTTCACATTCTATAATGTATGGTTGCTGTCACGTAGAGAGAGGCCTGACCATGTACTTGTGCAATGCGCGTTTAACCGACGAAATTGGTGGAATGAAGGGGGCGCGACGGGGGAACACTCCCCGAGTATGCGAGCGTGCGTAAATTGGCGCCACTGTACTCGAATGAGCAAATGCAACTCCTCCCACTGTCTGCTCTCCCTCTCTTTATGTGATGGTAATTGTATCGGTATTTAAACAGATTAAGTGGTACTGTTATAGTCATCTATTTTACAAATATGCATATATATACCTAATTCATTGAAATGCAACAATATAACAGACTTTGACATTTCAAAATAATCATATTTAGACTATAACAGCCGCTTTAATTAGATTTAATATTTAAGAGTGTGGTTAGATACAGAAGTTAAAAAAAGTAGGTAGCTGTCGAGAGTAAGACAGTGCTGTGGCATTTTTAAGAACTTTCCAGTTGTCACTGAAGGGGTTCATCCCGGTTTATGCTGAAATGCATTTTAGCGTTTCCATTTTTATTTTTAAATTTGGTGCTTTCAATTTTGTTGCTCCTATTATCCAATGTAGATTTATTAAACGACATTAAAAAATATTTTATCACATTGGTAGACAAAATTACCAAAATTGTTTAATTGCGCGATCCAAATAATAGTTTTATTTGTTGGTGCTGTTCCTAAGATTTCAGTTTTTTTTTGTTATGTATAAATTCGCCTTCCACGTCTAAGTATTTTTTTTAATGCGTTATCGCCGTTAGCAAATGGATTTTAACGATAATGCTTTAAAAAGCGTTGTTAAAAATTATAATTCGTTATTAAATACTTTGTAAAGTTTCTTTGGTGTTGAATACATTTTTAACGCATATCAGATAAAACTAATTCACTACTTTCAACCGAGAAGGCTGAATAGCCTTTTTATTCAAATAACATTTGAATAATTAGTGTTTAGTTAATACTGAGCAAGCATGTGCAGGAGTGACGAGTAAAAGACATTTGTATCTTGTAGTCATATGTATAGGCAAAGTTAATATTTTTAATAATTAAGTAGCTGAATGGTGTCCAGTATTAATTTACTAAGATATTATTTTCCTATTTGGAATTTATGAATTTATGAAATACTTTGATTCAACACAGTCGCATTCCCTGCTTAGTGTTTATTGTCGTTTGTACTAGTCCATGTTACAGAATTTTAATAAATGATGGGTGCGACTTGCACAAAGTAGTGTTGTTATTAATAAGCAGAACTATATAGTACCCAGTCCTCATTTATATCTTTATTGCTATTAATATTTATTAATTATTATTTTCAATATAATGTCTAATGATAATGACCATCAGCTGTGGGCTGATCATATGGGTTAACAACATTCCATAAACTACATATAAGTCGAACTATACAAGTTGTTCAGTTAATTAAATAAATTATAATATATGTAATGTAAGTAATCCAAGGCCAAATTAGTAAAAGAAATGATTAGAGCTGTTTGAATACATTTTCATTTTTTCAACAAAAATTACCATTAGATCTGTTAGATGTGATGATCGAAATATGAAATATCCCTCAAATAGACTCCTGTTAGCCAGTCGTGCTAAGAAATGTAGATACCTTGATATCGATATTATAATAACAATCTTTGGGATGCATCTAGGTTAATAGATCAATGATTGTATTTAGATATTTTAAAACCAATTCCAACCAACTTTATTTATTGTCATTGATTAAGGTTTTAAATGTACATAAGTGTCAAAACGTGTTTTTACTGTTTGTTTAACTACCTACCCATATCTAAAGGTTCAATAATTATATTTTAGGTAAAAGTGTGTAGTTGTTACATTTCTATCCACTCGCATTCATGTTTACGAAATTCATCGTGTCCACAATTGTGCACGGAACTGTCTTATGTACTTTAAAATATGTGATTTAATTTATTCAAATGCGGAAGTGTATAAATATGTAGTTAGTTGTTTATTTTTGTTATTTGGATACAACATGTATTCTTTTCCTACATAAACATTGTTAGTTTGTGATGTAGTCATGTGGAGTGGTACACTTAGTACAAAATTTTGCATATACCTACAGGTTTTCCAGTTTGAGGTTTGCACTCGAAAAACAATTAATAAATGAATGGTCAAATACTGGGTTGTGTATCATTATTTCCACCTATTTTAGTGTTTTTGAAGATGTTTTGAACATGAAACTACGGTGAGACTCACTCATATTAAATGATATTGTACCTATTGTCGGTTGAGTCGCGCGAGCAGAGCGGTGGCGCATAGTGCGCGTGTTGCGGCAGCCGCCGAGGCGCGTGCTCCTTTGAAGAAGGACTACGAAATAGCCCGAAACAAGTCGAGCTAAACTCGATTTAAGACGAGTTATCGGTTACGATATCATTAAATATTTTTGAAGATGAGAAAGAAAACATTTATTCCTGACGTGGGACAACAACAAAGAAACAAGGATAACAAAAATGCGATTTTCACGAAATGGTGCCAAATCAGCAAACTACCAGTCTTGCGGCGCAGATCTTTCTTTGAGATTGACTGATCGTGATATGGCACAAAACAGACATCTATTGAACAGAAAAATATATAGTCTATAGAAAGCAATAAGAGCAAAGCGATACGACGATACTTATTCTCTCTATACTTATACACCGCGATACGGTGATGGGGCGTCACCACACGCGAATTTTTCGCTTTGCACTTACACGCCTCGATAGGATCTCCCTATATAATACTATACTGTAGTCTTTGGAGGGGATGCAGCGGCAGTGTGATACATAGATAAATAAGATAGCCAAAATTTTTAGTGATAACTAATACCATTGCTTTTTTAACAAAAACGTAAGTTAAATAACGATTAACTATACGATATTTTAGGCACATCACTACTCGACAAACAAAATGTTTGTGTTATCTGTGGGATCGCAGCGAAAAAAAAACGAAATGTCAATGTCATGTCATCTGGTGCTGGTGTAGCGAAGTAGCGAAAAATTCAAGATTAATTAATTGGAATCATAATCAAATCTATCAGCCATGCTGCGCAGTGTCACCAGCTCTGTTATTCAATTGCGTGGCATAAAACACCAGGTTAAATTTAAATGGGTACGACCCGAATATGTACCTGCGTACAAAGCAGAGAAATCCGGTGATTTGGAAGGTCTTCCTCCAATCCCTGAGATGACCATAGGCCAAGATTACGGTCTAACCAATGAAGTTAAAGAGTGAGTGTTAATTACAAAGTTATTTGCTGTGAAACTTAAGTTTCTATGTAAATAAATAACATAACCTAAAACGTGTTTAGTTCAGTTATAAATCCTCTCTATCCCGTTCTTTATTGTCAATGCTACATTACTCCATGAAAAGTTTTTAATTCATACTTGTTGTTTTCAGTGCACCAGAAGCTGTAAACAAGATTTTCTCCGCAGCTTTCCTTGGACGCAAGGAATATAATACTTTAGTCACACAGGAACTTCTGAACAGAGTCAGAAGGCATCAATATGACGAAGATTCAGCAGAAGCCAGAAGTAATTATAAATATTTAAATATCTAACTGGTTAGAAAATAAAATAACCAACTTTGGAACTGTGTATTGAATATGTAAGAATAATAGTCTATTTTTTTTCTCTCTAATATGTAAAATTTTATTTGCCATTTCAGTTGCAAAACTTACTGGAAAAATCCGCTGCCTTCAAGTGACAATGGAACAGTTTCCAAGAAATGTGAAAGCCAAGGTTAGTGTTGTATTCATTTTAAATTGTATATTTCTTTCGAAAATTTATGGCTACATTAGCACTTAATTTTGCAGATAACAGTGCAAGAACTTATAGACCGTAGAAAGAAGCTGCTGAAATATATGCGGACATATGATTACAAGAAGTTTGAGTGGCTCCTGGAGAAACTTAACCTTGAATACAAAGCACATCCGGAGTCCCATCACAAGCTATCTCGCAAGGAATCCCTAAGAAAACTAACAGAAATGCACTGCGATGACATCCGTAACCAAAAATTGACAGACTATAGAAACCTTTTAGAAAGCCAACAAGGTCCATTCTTAAGGGAAAAGTTAGAAGCTCTAAAGTTTATCAGAAAGGAACAGGAGGAGTTGCAATTGGCTGTCACTGTAACTGAGCAGGATATTAAGAAAGTGGAAGAACAGTTGAAAGAATGGACCATAAAAGATGAGATTAAACAACAAGCTACGAAAAAGAAAAAGAATCTAATATCTGACTTGGAATAGTATGAATTATAAAATATTAGTGTAGTGGTTGTATAAATAAAAGAACAAACTTAATCTTATTGTTTATTTCAAATTGATATTACATAAATCTTACATACTATGTTAAAGTTATAAAAAATAAAGCGTAACATGAGATTCAGTCGATTTTGGACGGATAATTACATAACAATTTCATTTAGATCAAATTGGAAAATTATGTTAAACAGGAAGACTTTGCTATATTTTACAAAAGTCAAAATATGGCCGCTATCGTAAAGGCTAATTTGCAGGCATTACTTAAATATACATAATAAAATATAAAGAATTATTGTTTGCGGCACGGCACCATAAACACAAGGAGCTAGGATATGGAAAACACCAAGTTTCTTTCTGTTGTATCCAAAACAAAAAAATCAGGATAGGTACTCAAACTAATACTGTGTTTATTATGAATTTGTTTCTGCGTGGGATTTAACTAATTACTCCGATCTTAGGAATGTTATTAAGTCCTATTTGAACAATTACAGCATGTCTTTTAATGGGTAACCAATAATCATGATTTCGAAATTATTTAGGCTCCGTTTCTACCAGAGATGTGCAAGGAATCCATACTATAATATTATAAATGCGAAAGTGTGTTTGTGTGTTTGTATGTTTGTATGTTTGTCCCTCTTTCACGCCGTAACGGAGCGACGGATCGAGATGATTTTTGGCATAAGGATAGTTTATGAGCCCGAGAGTGACATAGGCTACTTTTTATCCCGGAAAAATGCACAGTTCCCGAGGGAACAGCGCGCGATAACCGAATACCACGCGGGCGGAGCCGCGGGCAAAAGCTAGTAAGGAATATTTTTTCATGAATCAATGGAAACACTTCATTTAGGTATGTAACCCGCCTTGCTCTACTCAGCAGTTTCAGTTTCAATTTTTCGTGGAAACGCAGCCTTATGGTAAGTTTTTTTTTAAGGCTTTATGGCTTTTATGGCTTATGTCCAATGTATGGTCAAGTTAGTGATTCCATATTCCAGCTCCTAAATTCACTGTCAAAGTGACGTGGTGTGCGGCGCTCGCGCATAGGCGGTGGGGATGAACCCAGAGCGGCGTGATTTCGGCGCGTGCGCCCATAACCAACCTTCCACCGTCTGCTGGGTCAAGTCCGCGTACACCCACTCACCGCGCTTCACTGATAAGTCGTCAGGGGCTTGTGCCTGGAACAATTATAACATTTAGTAAACTATAACTTGTATGTATATTGATTGCTAGTTAATGCAGATTGTTTTTTTTACGCAATACGCTTAAAAATGGCAATCATGATCATCATCATCAGCCGGAAGACATCCAATGCTGTACAAAGGCCTCCCCCATAGAACGCCATAATGAACGACAACTCGCCACTTTCACCCACCGTTTTCCCGCAACTCTCACGATGTCGTCAGTCCACCTGGTGGGAGGCCTGCCAAAGCTTCGTCTTTCGGTTCCGTAGTTGCCACTCGAGGACTTTTATCCCCCAACGGTTATCTGTTCTTCGAGCGAAAAATGGCAACAACTATGTATTATTATATTTAGATTTGAGTTCTTCTTTCAACAATGAAGAATTTTGTTCAACATAAAAAAAAATCGCATTGTCATAAATGCTCCCAAATCATTAAACTGCCGGTCTAGCGGAAGGCGCTGATCTTCCTCTGGGACCATCAAACTCATCATACATTGAAAACACTACTGTACAAACCTTATAATCATAAAGCATGACTAGCTCTGTGCCGTGGTAGCGTCCGTCCGAGTCCTGCGTGGTGTTGTTGACGCTGCTGTTCGAGAGAATGGTGGTGTTAGCTGGCGGCGGTAGCACCGGTTGCGGGTTGTCTTGCTGATTCGCTGGAAATTATGAATGAACAAAAAAATAATGACTGTCGAAATTATTATTTAAAGTCTCACCATCGTCACCCCAGCCTGTACTAAACGTCCCACTTGCTGGGCACTGGTTTGGAAATTATAAAAGTGGATTATGACAGAAAATTACATTTTATTCGCAAAAGTAACTTAAAGTTAATAACTTAAACAATACATAAATGACACAAACAAGGAAAGCAGTTACCATTCACGAAACGGACCCACCTCAGTATAATGCCGGCTCTGGAGCTAGCAATGGTCTTCCCATGGGACTGTGACTCCGTCATTGCAAGCTGCACGTATGACCGGACTGTGTCTATTGTGAACGCGACCGTTTAAAGTCAGCGCTACCAACACATGCATGACATGTGCATGACATTGACAACTGACACGGCCAACCATACGCTCAGCAAGCGGATTATAGACGGATTTGGATGAAATTTGGTTTGTAGATAGCTGGAATCGGAAATAACAAAAACGCCAGGGCATCCCAAACTACGTCGCAATGCCTACCTAAATAATTACCTTGCACAACAGCAGGGTACACAAATCCGGAGGGTATAAAACCTTCCTGGCCATCACTTCTCACAATCCAGTACCAGTCTGGGTCTTCCCGGTTCAATACTGAAAACATAATACAAATCATTTAATAATTTTCAATCTAATTATTAAATTAAATTATTGTTTCTGTTATTCAATAGTCTGAATCCTCATAAAACTGGGAAGTTGTGCATACATATTTTTATAACTTTGACCAATCTCTTTGCAGTTGAATGACATGTACATTGTACAGTCTATTTTCGTCATATTTGAATTGCCATAGGTATATGAACTGTCACAGTGGTTAAAGTGACAAGGTAAGTACTAAAGTGTACACATCTTTTTGCCATTGACTGTACAGTCTTTGCCAAAAGGTTATTGAAATTGAAATTGTTTATTCAAAATAAAATATTTGTTTACAAATAAAAAGGTTAGTAAGCACTGAAATTACGTCTAGGTTTTAGTAAACAATAAACCAATATACTAGTTATTAATACATATTAACCTTTCATATGCTTAGAAAGTGATCAGTGTAAAATTTAATTATTACTATTTTCAACAGTAAAATTGGTATTAGCTGACAGAAAAGATACTGTTCAAGTTCATGCATTCAAAAGGTTAAATAAAATTAAATAAACTTTGTGTTACCTGTAACAAATTCCCCTCTCTCCACATCAACATCATTCTCATCTCTAGCAGTAAACGTGTACAGCACCACATATCGCCCCGAAGGGTCCTTACTGAATGGGCATGCTTCACCCTCACTACCAAGCTCAGAATGGCCGTCATTTGTTGCACCGTCTGAGACTGATAACCTGAGGGAGTATGAACTTTGATCTTTCTGTTTTAAAGTTGACAAAGATTTATTACCCCTGGGAAGTTGTGGACCACTATTCATAATTTAAAAAAATTTGTTACTAGTTTTGATTAACTTTTACTCTATGTACTTATTGTTTTGTGTGCTTTCATTGTAAAACTTACAAGGGGTTGAATTATGATAAACAAGAGGTAAATTTAGAAAGAAACAATAACCATCATTTCGCACCCTTCATGCAAGAAACACGTAAAATACATACAAACCTAATAGGACTTACGAGTTTCTTGCACGAAGGGTGCGATTCTGTGTTAATTGAACAGATTAGCCTAGCAATGTAATTTATTATCAATCTTAAAAAGAAGAAAAACTAGTAACTTACTGTGACACATCTCTATGGGCTAAATCAGCAGGAGATCTACTTCTTGGCAGTTTTTTTTTCAAATCATGGTGTTCGCATGGTGCACAGTAGGAATGTGGTATAAAGCCTTCTTTCCTGGACTCTGCCACTATTACGTACACCCAGTCATTCTCTCGGTATAATACATTTACAATTTGGCCACGCTTTACCTAGAAAGAATGAATGATATAATTCATATGATAAGAAGTGTATATTTTGAGATTGTTCTCATTGAAAGAAAGGGGAGGGTCTTTGCTCAGCAGTGGGACACTTAATACGTTATAAACTAAAAGAATTGAGCTTCCATCTTCAAAGAAAATCTAATTAAGTTCAAGTGGTTACCCTTTGGTTACCCCCTGTTGCACCACCCATTGGATAAATTTATTTGCAGGATAAATGTGACGCCATCTGTTTGTTTTGTTCGAATAGACGGAGTCTGCATCACATTTATCCGTCAAATGGAATTAATCAATGGCTGGTGAAACAGCCTCTTAGACTATTATTTATTTTTTGTAGCTCTCATTTTTAGATGGCAAGCTTCATAAAGAATATATTATTTACAAAGATTTTATCTTACCTCAAGTTCATCATCAACGCAAGGCGCAAAATCATGGAGCACAACCATTTTAGAATCCGGACTAAGTCCATGTTCTTTTTCTATTCCGACTCTGACTAAAGTCTCGATGCTGGCTGACCCCGTAATTCTGCCCATGCCAGGGCTCAGCCCTGACCCTGGGCGAGACAAATCCTTGTCAGAGTCCCCACTGCTTGCTAAAAAAAGTAAATAAAACGTAGAGGTTTGTTTTTTTGATAAAATGTTTTGTTTCTTTTTCTTTGAAAAAGATCCTAATATTGTTAATTCGGCTTAAAAAGTTAGAACTATGACACTGATAACTTGATAAACTCAAAAGCTCTTGTGATCTTAATCTTAACCTCATTATATTTTACGTTTTAAGTACGTAATACCAGATTAAATGAGACTAATTAGTTTCTATATGGAATGGAGATGGGAAGAAAGGTGAAATAACTAGTTTTATAATACATTTATATGTAGAAAGTCTTGAGGTCATTGACATAAAAGTTCCCACGATGAAAGCTCCATAGTACTTACATTTCTTTTTCTTCCCCCGTCTTATTCTCACAGGACATAAGAATGCCATTTTCTTATAAGAGCTATTTTAACACATAACGAACTTAAATAATTGATTATTACTAATAAAAACAGGTTCCTTTTGTCTATTAAAACGATTTACAGTTTCACATGTCAGAAAAGTTCACAAAACAACTTTTTTGTGTTTTGTTTCTGCACTGGGAACGCGTGCCATAATGCTATTTAAATAATCAACGACAGAGTTCATGTTTCCATTCGAAATTTTTAATTTAATTTATGTCATTAATATGTAAAAGGCTCCTTGATCGATTTTAAATATTCTAATTAATTCTTATAATTTGAGATTCAAGTCTGTCGACGGTAGGAAACTAAACGCAGACATTGATAGAGCGGCCATATTATTTTGATGTTATTTTGAACCATTTTTGAACCGATTGCACCACAAATAGTAGTGATTTATGATTTATTTATGATAATAATAATTTTGATAGTAGAAGGGTTAGGCAGGACTAGGAAAGATATAGGTAAATAGATATTCTTCCTACATTGCAGGAAAGTATAGTTTTGCTGTTGTGGGTGTTGTATATAATCTAAGGTTGTGGGTATGTTGGCAGATGGGACTTACTTTCTGAACCTAGCTAGATAAATGAAAACAATTTTTTCGTGATTCCAATCTTTATTTCTTAATAACCCACGATTATAGGTATAGGCATACATTAAACAATAAAGGCAGCTGTCCTAACCTCCTTCATTATTGAAATGATTGAATAAACAACAACACGGTTACATCACCTAATAACATTAATTTTGGCACATTTAATACAAAAATACGAACCATTTATATATTATAACAATTTGTGGTATACCGATAAGAATATACATTAAGCTATTTTGTATATCAATAACTATGCATATTTATTTTATTTATTTTCTAAGAGCTTAAGTCGAAATTCATTGTACTTAATACTAATGCCTAACGAACATCACCTATTTATGAAACTTTTAAAGTCTACTCAAGTTTTAGTTTAGCTAAGAAAAAAGAAATAAATAAATACCTAACAATTAAATTCTTAGTTTTCACATTTATATGTCGTGTTGTGTTGTGATTCTCTGTCTCTCTCTATAGCTTTGATGCGACACAACACAAGTCGTCACACACACTGCATCAGATAAATGTGAACGCAACCTTATAAAATTTATGAAACCGTACCGAGCGCTTATGCGTCACGACTTTGTCAAGACACAACACGACAGATAAAATGTGAATGCGGCTTTATACGGTTGAGTTTAAGGGAGACATTAGAGAGAAGATTAAAATTACCTAGAGGGGCTGTTTTACCATCCATCAATTAGTGTTAACTGACGGTTAAATGTGATGCCGTCTCCGTCTATTCGAACAAAACAAATAGAGACGGCAACACATTTAACCGTCAGTTAACACTAATCAATGAGACGGTGAAACAGCGCCTTATGGGCAATAGAAGGAGACGGCATCATATTTAACCGTCAGTTAACACTAATCGATGGATGGTGAAACAGCCCCTAAGATTAAGTATTAAAGGAAAGCTGAGAATAGGGAAGGTACTTTAGGTAAGTATAAATCAAATAAAGAAGAAAATAAATAGGCACTGTATCGGATCAGAAGATTAGTCTTAGATTCGACAAGTCTTAGGTAACTAAGTACTCTTAAAAATTTATGATGAAATTTCAATAGTCTCTTGGTGATTTCAATAGCCTATGGTATTGTAGCAAAACATATTACTATTATTTATATAAAACTTGGCAACGGGATATTGGAATTATATTTATCTACCTACCTCCCTAAATATTGGGGGAGCAGTGCAGGTAGGTAAATAAAATCATGAAAAAATATAGGTAAACTTATATATATGTATACGCAAAATGTTTAAGCCTAACGACTTACAGGTAGTACTACTTAAAACATAAGTATTTTATGTATAAATTTATAAAACATTTCTAGAATTAAATTATATGTCGCTAATTTGCGAATTCGGTACTTCCGATAGTATAAAAAAAGTTAAATTTGGCGTCTTCTACCCATCATCCTAGCCTGCAGGGCTAATACGAAATTCGAAATATTCCATATTCCAAGAAATAAACGATTTCTATTTCTATTTCGAATATCGAAGTGTGTCGTTCGGTCCCTCTGACACTTACACTATTCAGTACGAGAGCGAGAGGGACGGTACGATACGAACTTCGGAGTAGGCTCTCAGAAGGGCTACTCCGAAACACAACGTTCGAAGTTCGTGTCGTGCGGTCTCTCTCACACTTATACTATTTAATACGAGAGCGAGAGGGATCGCACGACACGAACTTCGAACGTTGTGTTTCGGAGTAGGCCTTCTGTTTACATTCCACAGCCTGGCACAGGCCTTCTTCCAAAATAGGTACCCAACAATATACAAATTTAAAAACTTCCATTGTATTCAAAGGGAGCATTTAGTGAAATTTCTCA
Source organism: Choristoneura rosaceana (assembly GCA_037349165.1). NCBI lineage: Eukaryota > Metazoa > Arthropoda > Insecta > Lepidoptera > Tortricidae > Choristoneura > Choristoneura rosaceana. Next base: position 7,848,262 of record JAZBNJ010000018.1, on the reverse strand, counting down.
CTCGACTGTATCTACATTTTTATTATAAAAATATATCTAGCGATCAGTTTCTACCGTGTGAACCGATTTCCTTCTGTAAAGGGAGATAAAGTAGACCTACTTAATACCTGCAAATCCATTTCAAAATCCATTAAAATTTTGTCTAACTAAATAAAGAAAATCATAATCGAGTATTTCTCAAAAAGTTGTCCCGTCATGAAATGGACAAGATATCACCTTTACCCCAAGATTTTGTATACACAATATTACTTACACAATACACAATATTAAGTACTTACTTTTTCTATTGAAATAGCGTCAGGATTTTTTTAAAGTGGACAACTGAAAATGGACAACTTTTTAAGAAATAGTCAATTATCAAAGTAGATAAACCTGAGGTAAACGATCCCCATTTGAAACTGGAGGTTGAGTGACATAATGCAAAAAGCTTGCTACTATTAGATTATATTTGAATCGTGTGTCAAATAATGTTACAGGGATATTCGGGAGATGTGAGCTGCAGGGCTACTACGAAACTCGAAACTCGAAGTTCGTATCATGCCGTCCCTGTCGCTCTCCTATTAAATACATAGTATAAGTGTCAGAGGGACCGCACAACACGAACTTCGAGTTTCGAGTTTCGTAGTAGCCCTGCAGGGCAGGACCAACTCTACCGGATTTAGTTAAGAATATATCGTACCAGTATTAGTGAGATTAACATCAATTTCTAGGGTTCCGTAGTCAACTATGAATCCTTATAGTTTCGCCTGTCTGCCCGTCTGTCTGTTTGTCCATCCGCGGCTAAACTCAGAGAGCGTTAGTACTAGAAAGCTGTAATTTGGCATGAGTTAACATACACGCCGACAAAGTGGTAAATTAAAAAAAAGTAAAAAAATTTTTTTACGGTACCTCCCATAGACGTAAAGTAGGGGTGCTTTTTTGAAAAAAAAACAGGTTGTATTAGCGAAAGTTATCGACGGTTCGTGTGGTCGCTTTTCAGTAGCTTCACAAGTGCTGCGTGTCAGTTAAAGAGTGCCACTGCTCGTGTCTATGGTCGGGGAACTTGATGCAGTCCATCCAATGTTTCAATCTCCTGCCTTTACTGCTGGCTCCTAACACCAGGCTTCCTAGAAAATCATTGGGTTTGCCGTAATCTTTGTCCCATACTGTGAGGGTTAGGTTCTGCCGAGATAGTTCTGTCGGTCGGGTCTCGAACAGGATTTCTTCGTTCCAGACTGGATTCAGGTTGCGCCATTTGATAGAGGTTTTGTGTTTCTTGTGATACGGGTCTGGGTCTAAATGCCTGCAAGAAATAACAAGGTTTTTTTATAACGCTACGGTAGTCAAAAACTCGTGACTTGATCAAAAATTCTCTCACACACACACAAACGTCACGCCTGTATTCCCAAATGGGGCAGGTAGAGCACATGAAACGTTACTGCTTCGAAGCCACTTTTAGCAATTCTAGGTTTTAAGTTTGACAAAAACGATACAATAGGGACAGGTTGCTACCCTGTCACCTACGGTAGGTATAACTTAACTTGAACATTCTCAACTCGCCTTATATTATTTTTCTGTGAACTATTAAGATGATAACGTGACATTAAGGAACTATTTCATCAACTGGTTTAGCTATTCTAAGGGCGCGGGTGAGCAAGTTAATTGTTTTTATACATGTCAGCGGCCGATCGTAAAATCCGCCACATCAAGAAATTTCTAGGCACATCGTGAAATGGCGCTATTTCATGAGTTGGCTAAGTGACATCCGCCATATATGGTAACTATAGTTCAAAAACCACAGTTTAACGATTTGCCTAGACTTTTAATAGGCAGATCATGAAGGTGGCAAAGGCTTCCTCCTATCTTTTTATAACTACTCTACTCCATAATCATCACCTTTCTTGTGATCTTCCCCTCTTTCTTTTCCCAATTCTCGGATACATAAATTGAGAAAGAGAGAAACATTTATTTCCACATATTCGAAAGAAGATTTAATTATTATTATAATTGCGTTACTCCATTTTTATTTCACTCCTAACATGTCCATTTCCTTTTATTCCTTCTTATTTAAAAAAAAGAATTTATTTTAGTTCATTATATTACCATCGAAACTTACAGTTTCACGAACGGATCGGAGTATCCATTGCTATCCTGTGCGGGCAAGTCGGCAGCTCTGCAGACGGTCACAACAAGAGCTCGCCTCTTGGTGCTGTAACAGAGAGCTAGCAGAAGCCTGGGACCTGCTGGCTCGGAGGTCGTTGACCCTGTTAAAGCTAGACGCAACTGCGTCGGGGCTTTGGCACATTCACGGAGGGATACTGTTGCTGAGCCCATTTCATCGCAGCCGTATCTGTAATATAATAAGTTTTGTAAAAATTCTACACGCTCTTCCATGTAGTACTAGGTAATAGAGGTTCTTTCTGTTCGTTCCATATTCTAAAAATAAAAATGCGTGTGATTCTGATGATGGTAGCTTGACCTATAGCATCAAAAACAGAAGTTTGTGGATTCGAGCCTGGGCTAGCACCTCTGACTTTTTAGAATTTGATAAATCTTGAGGCCGTATTGCCTAACGTAACACTCGCGAATACAATCAAACGACATTTTTCGCATACAAAAACTGTCCTTTGATGTGATCGCGAGTGTCAGAAACGTTAGCCAATACGGCGTCTGGTCTAGTTAAATAATCTATGTGCTAAACATAAATACGTGTACATTTGAAATTTATCATGAACTTTATGCTGAACGAAAACATCGTGAGGAAACCAAAACCTGCACACATCTGTAAAGAAATCCAATGGTATGTGTGAAGTTCCTAATCCACACTGTCTGTCTACTGTGGCGGCCATATCAAGGCGGTCGTGGCAGCTGTCGCTCGCCGAATGCGGCCGACTACCGCGTTCTTTACACTTTTGCGGTCGCCGCATGCAGCATGTTCCCAATTCGCACTGGGCCCGCCTGGGAACTATGGCCCAAGCCCTCATGTTCTTAGAGGAGGCCTGTGCCCAGCAGGGACGTATGCTGGCTGCTGCTTGGCTGGCAGCTGGGATGAGGATGATGATGATAATGAAACATTTTAAGTAAACTTCTTTAAAACTAACCTGTCATCATCAAATACAAATATTTCCAGAGTTTTAGTAGCGAGATCGGACTCGGTGATGCCGAAGAAGTGTAAGGTCTCATTAAATTCTGGGTTCTTCGTCTTGTGAACGGTTTTGGTCCGCAGCCTATTTGAATACGTTCCTTCTGAAACGGTAACAAATTACATTTGAATTTGACGGAGTTTTTCTTGTAAAGTTTTGATTAAATACATATACTTTTTTGAAGATCAAGTGTGAAATCGTAAGCGATTACGTACTCTTATTCAAAAGGCCCTAACAAAAGCAAGTTGATTCTTTAAGCCTTAATAATTTTCAAAATTAAATGTATTACTACTAAATAGCTGAAGAGCAAAGTCCTTTTGGCATCACACTACAGCAAAACGTCTCTAATTTTTCTCTTCTTCTATTTATGTTTTTACTGTGTCTTTGTTGTGATTGTGACGTAATGTGTTTTTTATATCAATAAATTATGAGTTCAAGTTTAAGTAGAAAATTTTTTTTGGCAAACATAGCTTGGTTCTCAAAGACCTATCCACCTATAGGTATCCCTTATCTATGGATTTCAAAGAGAAAGAAAACTCACTATTTTACTCACAGAGAAGGTATGTAAGTACGTTCTTTATTTCAACATTTTATTTTACAGCTCTCGGCCAAAATTACAGCATTCTAACACTAGCAGTCTCTAAGATGACACAAAGATAAGAGCCATAAAAATGACGACATAATACATACCTATTGGTAAAACTTCCAGCCTACAAAATGGGTCCGACAACCCCGTCATGTCCATTCCAATAAGTCCTCTCGCTCTTAGCACAGTGACAGCCAACGACGATGTCGCATTGTCATAAGCCAGTTTGATCTCCAAAGTGCCGAATCCTGCGTCCGGTATCGTCGGGGGTCTTTCAGGCTTGGGCATTTCCTTTCTAACACTCCGGAGGCTGTAGGCGCTGCCTTTGCTACCGGTCCGTTTAAGACCGGTTAGAGGACGTTGGTTAAGACTGTCGGTTCTGTGCAGACTGAGGCCGCTGACGCCGTGGGTTAGGATGTCCGTTTCACTCCAGTCGTGGTGAGGGTCCTGGATAGAAAGTAATGGTCTTTAATATACTAATACTAGCTTTTGCCCGCGGCTCCGCCCGCGCGGTATTCGGTTATCGCGCGCTGTTCCCTCGGGAACTGTGAATTTTTCCGGGATAAAAAGTAGCCTATGTCACTCTCGGGCCCATAAACTATCTCTATGCCAAAAATCACGTTGTTCCGTCGCTCCGTTGCGGCGGGAAAGAGGGACAAACATACAAACATACAAACACACAAACACTTTCACATTTATAATATTAGTATGGATATTCTTTGGGGCTGTTTCACCATCCATCGAACGAAAGAAAATAATTTATTTGTAACAGCAATGACACATTTTTTTTTTATGTTATAGAGGCCAGACAAACGAACTAGTGGGTCACCTGATGTTAAGTGATCACCACTGTCCATAGACACCCGCATCGCTTTAAGCGATGCCAGTGCGTTGTCGGCCCTAAGGTTAAGAAAATTAAGGTTAAGAAAATTAGGAACCAAAATGACCTATGTTAATAATACAATAACGATTTTGTAAGACAGCACCTAACTTTTAGCTACTAATAGGCCTTAGTTTTGTAGTCACTCAAGTTATGTTACAAGCAACAATTTTTTTGTTACTGCTAGCAAATCTTTTTTTTTTTCAGTGCAATTGTGGCTATTTGTAACTATCGTTGTAGGGCTTTATCTGAGTCAGTAAGTTTTTTTTTTTTATTCGACTGGAAGGCAAACGAGCAAGTGGGTCTCCTGGTGTTAAGAGATCACCACCGCCCATAAACATCTGCAACACCAGGGGTATTGCAGATGCGTTGCCAACCTAGAGGCCTAAGTTGGAATACCTCAAGTGCCAGTAATTTCACCGGCTGTCTTACTCTCCGCGCCGAAACACAACAGTGCAAGCACTGCTGCTTCACGGCAGGATTAGCGAGCAAGATGGTGGTAGCAATCCGGGCGGACCTTGCACAAGGTCCTACCACCTGCAAAATTTACATTATTTACATAGGTAATTATTGCTTATCATAGTATACCTACTTACACATATAGTGTTAGTAAAGATATAAATATGAAACATGGAACACGATTACTTATTCTGATGAGAGACTTTGCATCAGTTCTTTTTTGCATTTGTTCTTTAGAAGGTCGTAAAATTTAACTCACTATAAAAATGCTGTATCTAAAGCTTTTAGTGATGCCATGCCAAACTTTTATATCGTCCCTCAAGGCAAACCGTATAAATTTCCTTTCAGATAATATTCATAAAGATACCAGGTTTTTATAATAGTTTTTTATAGTTCGTGGAAAAAAAACTAATCAGAGTATAAGCCGTGATATCATTCTGCCTATTACTATTATTCCTGTTACAGATATTCATTGTATTATTTACAAGTAGATATCCAACGAAATTGGTTGTTATTCCGCCATTTTTTGAGTAATATTAAGCAATGCTCAACGTTAGTAAAAATAATCTTATTATTTTTTTTAGTATTGGTACTAGATTGGTACCTATTTACATACTGGAAAAATCTACCTAAAGATTTATATGAGAAATACTTTTAGGATGTCGAATAAGCGTCTTTTGTTAAGCGATATTCTCGCTGTCTACTTCCTGAGGAAGGTCAGGAAGCAAGAAAGATATGACATGAATTTATAACGCTCCAATATGGCTCGAAGTCGAAACGCAATTTTAAGAAAGTAATGCAGGCAAATAGCAATTCAGCGAAAGTTTTAACCTCCGCAACTTTGTGGTGTATTTCAGAAGTCCATCTAATATTCAACTCGGCTATTGCTGAAATGTCGAAGTTTTGTAAAAGTACCGTTTCATTCAAGGTAAATTACCTACCTACATTAATAACTTTGAACGCTTTGAATTCCACCTTAAATTTTTTTGGCAATTCAGGATGGTATCAATCACTACCCTACACCCTTACCATTAAGTTCGTTCACGTTTACCATAGATCTGCAGGTCTACTACGAAACTCGAAACTCGAAGTTCGTGTCGTGGGGTCCCTCTGACACTTATACTATTTAATACGGGAACGAAAGGAACGGTACGATACAAACTTCGAGTTTCGAGTTTCGTAGTAGCCCTGCTGGCATTTGCGTCACATAAAAAACACCCGTGTCGAATTTCATTTGATAAACCTAATTGTTGAAATCTCGGGATAAAAAGTAGCCTTGTGTTATTCTAGATTTGCAGGGCATGACTCGGCGCCAAAATGGCTAAGGCCGACCCTGAAAGTAATAATAATCAAGTAATAACCAATTGACCAAGTCCCAAAGTAAGCAAAGCTTGTGTCATGGGTAAACATAGTTAAATATATTGTGCCATGGATAAACATACTTAAATAGATAGATCTATACAAACTTCGTATTTTTACATGTTACAGGCTTTTATTAAATTTTACCTGTCCCTTGTCTGTAATCAGATCTTGCAAGTTAAATTCGACCAACTTTCAGTAGTTGAACAAAACTTGAAAATTTGATATGCAAATGTAGTTTGGGTGACAATAGCTACAAGTACAATCAACAAAAAGTACAGTCAACAAAAGAAGTTTGTATTAAAAAGTTTTTTTTACCAAAAACTTATTCATACATTTGACGACCAAATTGCCTAGTGGTTAGAGAACCTGACTACGAAGCTTGAGGTCCCGGGTTCGATTCCCGTGTCGGGGCAGATACATATGAAAAATACGAATGTTTGCTCTCGGGTCCTGGGTGTATAATATGTATTTAAGTATGTATTTATCTATATAATTATATTTATCCGTTGCTTATGTAGTATCCATAGCACTAGCTTTGCTAAGCTTACTTTGGGACTAGCGTCAATTGGTGAGAATGTCCCGTGATATTTATTTGGCTACTAACAGCACCGTACCTACGGAGGGGAATAGCTTTTCGGCAAATCGCTGTTTTCCCTTCGATACTCCTCGTTATTCATCGGCCAAGCCGATCGACGTCTTTTTTTTTGCTCTGCGCGTGGATATAAAGTGTTTTTTGATTGGCTATATCCGATTCCGTGTCTATATGTCTAGTCTAGGGTGACCCTTAGCCTCTGATGGCAACTTATTTCAAAGAGGGCGAGCTGCCAGATGGGTAGCTCAGCAGGAGATCACAATTTATTCAATTTTGACGCCTTGCCAAGGAAGAATCTCACCAGCGTGATCCGCATAGTCTAATTTTCAGAACAGCGACATCTATCGAAATATAAAATCAACAATAATTTAAAACTCCTTGACTAATTTAGCACAAACGCAAAAATGGGTTTCATTGTAAACAAGTGGGTGCTAAAGGATTACGGAATCCTTTTCCTTAAAAAGCTTAACGGCCTTTGAAGTAAATTGTCCCTTATTTCCCTTTAATACCCCTTGATTGAATGAGGTTTGCCGCTAATAAAATAATTTCCATTACAGTAAAGACCAATTGTAAGAAGGGTTGACCTCAATTAAGCGTCGAGACAATAAAAATACATCTCCCTGTTGCCATGTCACCCCCGTCGCGTTCACCCCATTTCCTCTTGCTACATGACGCACGTCGGCATGAAGATCAGAATATTTAGAGATAGGACACTTGTGAATACTTTTAATTGGTAATTTCAAGAAAGCTGCCGTGAGACTGGGACATAATGCTGACTCTGAACTTTAGACCACTGATATTTTTAGGGTTTAGTACCCGAAATGCGACAAACGGAATCCTATTCATTTCACTTCGCTGTCAGTCTGTTAGTCAGTCAGATCTTAAGAACTGTTAAGAACTGCAATGCCGGCATTTTTCACTTGGTATGTTCATCGAAATCTGATCTTGGTATGTTGAGCTGTCGGTAGGCCTCCAACAAGATGGAGCGACGACCTGGCTAAGATCGCGGGATCGCGGTGGATGCGAAAAGCACAAGACCGGTCTAAGTGGAGAGCCTTGGGGGAGGCCTATGTCCAGCAGTGGACGTCTTTCGGCTGATATGATGATGATGATGATGATGATGATGATGTTCATCGAAATATTTGCGTGTACGAAAGAGATGTACTAATTAATTTCTAGCAAGAGCGATAGCGATGTAAATAGCGCAACGCGAATGCGAAACGCCAAGTGAAGTGCTACCATAATGGATATCTGAAAAAAAAAGTGTCCAACTTTTTGAAGCTGCCATCCGTAACATCTTTTGTCTCGCTCATCTTTGCCGTGACGCAGCGACAAGACGAGACAGTTATTGTTTTATGATAACGACATTTATCTGGGAATCACTGACAACGCTGCCATCGAGAAATTATGTGTGGTGTATACAATTGTACCTACCATTTGAACCAACTGAATTGCGACTCACTGTGGAACCATTTCGCAGAAAAAGTCATGAAGTCGCATTGCTTGACAGGGGAATTTAGTATGAAACTTACTGTAAGAACATTCTACGGTGGGTCGTCAGGAATCAAATGGGTCGCCTGAACAGTCGAGTTCATAAGCTTCTGAGAAAAAAAATTGTTCATAAATATCTGAACATGCTTCATACGCCGTGAACAATAGTCGAGTCGTGTTCACATATTTTTGATCAAATGCTTGGTCAGAACTTTATGAACTCGACTGTACATTAGGTGGAAAATTATTTATGGGCACGTGGAGGTATAAGGAAATTCGGGCAAGCGTTATCTTAATTTTAATAGCATCCGGTACACTTGTACGGGTATTATTGTTCGTGGAAACGTGTTTACGGTATAGGGGTATACCTGGTGCCATCCTCGAAGACGCGTGATTTTGTCAAAATTAGACATTAAATGGCAATTGTAATATGAACCACGGCACGTGTCACCGTCAATGACTCTACCTATAAGTATATTCGTATATTATATGTCTCTACCTACTATCCATAACTTAGTATATATAATTGTATTTGTATCAAGTTTACAAGTACAGTGTACAAGTCAATTAAAAGTAAGGTATTGTTGTTTAGAACTTATTTTAGTAGATAAAAACAGTTATTAGTTTTAAAAATCCTTTTTCAACAAAATTTTGTACCGAAGAATTTATACTTCTCTCTCATTGACATATACCTAAACTTGAAATTTGTTGATAATGTTTATAATGCCAAGTCAAACATTGTTTATTAATAAATTAAATCCAATGTCAAACAGTTTTATCATAAAATACATATAAAAAAAAATTTTAACAAAAAAATTATACATGCTTACCCAAATTTTTTCAAGATGGTATAAAACTACCTCACAGTTCATATCTCTCGCTTTAAAACAGTGCTCTGCTAGAATTAAATATTCATCCGTATCTAAGTTTAAATCGTACCTTATTGCAAAACTGCAATACCTATACCTATCTATGAATTTATACGAAGCCCTCCGTGCGCGAGTACCATTCACATTTGGCATATTTTAAAGATAAAAGTTGCTTAAACTTCGACCTACGTATGCTTATTGTATCTTTTGTGCACTTATATTATATCTAGGCGTATTATAAGCTCGCTGACATTTTCCGCAGCTTATAAACGACTTGGCAACAGAGGGGAGCCCGGCCTCGACATTCTAGGAGCGGCAGGTATCGTCTTCAGGTTCAAATAACGCGTTTACTTTACTAAGCCACTTCAAAAATAAACCTTGGCAATACCTATATGAACAAATAAAGGTACTGAAACAATTATCTTCTTTGCTCAAATGCGGCCTTGCAATAGCTACGCTTATGGAAAGAAATGTGTTATCCTGCAGTTCCTGCACCGCCACACTGTAAGAACTCGGTTCTCTATCGTTTGCCCGAATTTCATATGCCCGAATGTATCGTTTTCTAGAATTTTCATTTGCCATAAAGTAATTTATTTCTGAAATAGTAATTTCTTCAGAGTTGATATTAAACTAACCTAACCTAACCTACTGCATTCTACGAGTATATGATGACATTTAAAAAAATCCTTAAAACAGCACAGTTTTATAAATTTTATAGTAAACGTTGGTATGGCAACTGAAATTCGGGCAAGTAAAGAATAAACGGTAAGAACACATACAAATCACACAAACCCAATATACAATATATATATATATTAGATGTTCATTTTCTGCTTCACAACCCCGAAATCATTCAATATACGAGTGGCTCTAGAGTATGTTAAATGCGTAGTTAATAAAATAAAGAATAATATCAATTTTGGTTCGGATCTGTGAAAAAATTCATTTTAATATTTATTAGGATACAAATGTTACAATTTTACCTACACAAATCTGAAAAATCTAATCAAAGAATCAGTAGAAGACATCGTAATATATAATAATAGAATTTGCTGATGAGAAGTGGCTACAATCTAATAAACAGAATTCATTATTCAGTCTTGTTTCTACTCGTGTAGAAGGAATATCTTCCTCAAATTGAAATTGGTCCCTATTTTAGGATAAAAATGAATCATTGAAATCAGCTCATAAATATTGAATTAAGCACGCGTTACATATACTCGTACCAAATAAAAAAATCAGCTATGTGTGTGTCGGACCACACGCGGACCACACGTATTGTTTGGTTCCTTACTAATTAATTTATGAAATAATTTATACCAGCCGTGTCACTGTGTGTCACTCTCGGGCCTATAAACTATCTCTATGCCAAAAATCACGTCGATTCGTCGCTCCCTTACAGTTTGAAAGACGGACAAACACACAAACATACAAACACGCTTTCGCATTTATAATATTAGTATGGAATAGGATAGGATGGGTAGGAATAGGATTTTTCGTTCATCAATTATTTGGTAGGCATCCACTCGTTAACCTTTAACGCCTACTATATTATGCTGTGGCAGTTTTTCTTTTATCTTCGGTAAATTACTACCAGCCATTTCGTTATCCTGCGGATGATTTGGATGATATTTTTATTTTGTAATATTAGTTTCGTTTATATATAGTTTTAGTTTTGGATGTAAGATAGTATTAACAATAAAATAAATATGTTATTTTCCTGTGGGAGATATGCAATTTTTCTTAGAAAAAAATATCTTATGTATACTACCTGAGTGTCAATTTTAATCCAAAATTCATTGAGTCGTTATTGCATGATTGAGTAACAAACATTCACAAACAACTTTAGAAATAACTTCACAAATTTTCGCATTTACTCGTATACTCGTGTATTATTACAATGAAGAATTTTTAAGCTTTTATAGAAATATAAATATTTTATCGCACTTCGCAAATTACATAGGTACCCCACAAAATAAAAACAAGTATCAGCGAAGCGATCTCAACTTAGCATAGTTTAGTGTTGTGTTGGCCGTAGAGGCCAACGCTGGTCTTCCGCTGTGACCGCTTGGCGACTTCACGGCAGGCTACAAAATTTCACAAAAAATAAACCAAAAAAAAGGAACAAAAAAAAGTAATAAAATTTAGATGTCAAAAATAAAAATTCAAAACTGGCGAAAATTTTGATTTGTGTTCTCGTCGCAACCAGAAGATGTGTATGCTCCGCTCCGCCCAGCTGTTCTCATGCGAGGATTTTAGGAATAATTATGTTTCACAAGTAGATGGACCGAACTTATTATAACTTGAAATATTCTCTTGGATATGTTCAGTCGTGCACAAAAACTAATTTCAAACACATATTATATGTCAAACAAGCGGGGTGGGCTCCGTTCAGCCCAATTATTCACTGATATGTGGGCCGTATCTCTTTGACAGCCGCCTCGGATAGTACGCTCAAGGATCAAATTATGTTTGAACTTACTTATATTTTACTTTGAAATTATTAAATAAATATCGTCAGCTAAATTTACACTAAGAGTATGTGACACTATTAATAAAAAGACATACTTTTTATAGCGGTCTAATTTTGCCATAATTTTTGTACATTTACAGCACCAAATACGAGCTGTTACGTCATAATGTTTTTAAAACAAATGACCAATGATGAATGAATGAATAATGACGATGAATGATAATGACAACTGATTTATTTGAAAATCCTTATAAATTTTATGATGGAAATGGTACGGAGAACGTAGACAATGTTATATAAAAAAATTGAGTTATTTATACCATACCATAAACCAAAAATGATGTTTTTTTTTTTGAGATACCACCTTTTGATTTATGAGAGCAGTATGCTCTTATAATTAAGTACGTACTTCTAAATTATGTGTAAAATCTAAAAAAACATTAATAATTTAGAATGAAAAGCGAAACTACAGTTCAGACTACCTAAATAATTAGAAGGTTTATATTACCTTAATGTAATTTCGACAGATTTGACAAATCTAATAATATCTTAATTACCTGTTGAACAATTATTTTAACTGAATACTTAATTCCACTATAATATTATAAATGCGAGAGTTTGGAAGTCTGCTTGTTTGTTTATTACTGCATCACGTCTAAAACACTCATCCGATTTAGATGAAATTCCGTACACAGATAGTTTGAGTCCCGGAAAAGGATATGGGATAATTTTTATCCCGTAAAATCGCATAGTTACCGTGAAATAGCGATAAACAAATGCCGGGCGGACGAAGTCGCGGGTAAGGGTTAGTTAAAAAAAATGTTCTTTGCATTTAAATTTTAACTAAAACCATCTAAAACAAAACTTTCCAATCGATTCTGGAAACCTTCAGCAGTCGATGTTAAAAATAGAACCATTTCCTCATTAACGCATTTCAAGCCTTGAGCCTTTAAACGTCTATATTTAACTTTATCTACTCAATTTGAATTCATCTGCCCTCGAAATTGTTCAGTTTATTACCTACGTAGTTAGCGAACGCGACTGATTAAGTACATACATATATGTACAGTCAAGTCAATAAAGTCGTGAGCAAAAATTTGATCAAAAATATCTAAACACGACTCTATTGTCAACGGCGTAGAAACGTGTTCAGAATAGTTCAGATATTTTTGATCAAATTTTTGCTCGCAAGCTTATGAACTCGACTGTATATGTACGTTCAAAACCCATTTTGTACATATGTATGTAACTGCAATTTTCATAATGTCGTGCAATTTTTCCGATTCAATGAAAATCTCTTCCATTTATTTTGATGTCTAATTTTGCTTACTCCATGTGCGGTAGCAACTTCAATCTTAAAAACCACTCACTCCTCTTCGGGAGTAAAAAGCATTCTTTATATTATTATTAAAATAGGGCCTACTCTTATGGATGGTTGCAAATATCTTTCTGTCCAGTAAAAAAAAAATGATATCAATAATTTGTTGGGCAAGCGCTTACTAGGGTTAACAATATTTTTCGCTACTTAAATAATTTATTTAACTATATTGTTTAACGATTTTTTGTATACGGGGGTTGGATCAAACGAAGACTAAAGGTAGGGGACCTCAGGAGCTACCGAATCGACCCCCATTTACTTATGATCAGCGATTTTCGTTTGTTTCAGAGTTATGAGCATTTTAGTGAAAATTTCAGAAATATCAATTTCAGAATTTCTTAGTGGTAGCTAAACTATTTGACCTACGAGCGTAATTTTTTTTTTAATGTAGTGACATAGCGGGTCTAACAAATAAAAATTCCATCTTAACTCGTGTCATCATACATTTTACAACAAAAATAAAACTTTCAATATTTTGAGTGAATAATTTTTTTTTCCGCAAATTACTTTAAAACCTACCTTAGTTTATGAAGAATTTAACCAGTACTGTCCATAAAATTTATGTTCAGAGGGCGGACATGCATCTCTACCACTACAAAAAAGTGCGAGATTTATTACCGTACCGATTGATTAACAAATAAATATCACGGGACAATTCGCATCAATTGACCTAGTCCCAAAGTAAGCTTAGCAAAGCTTGTGTTATGGGTACTAAGCAACGGATAAACATAGTTATATAGAATTGATACATACTTAAATCCATATTAAACACCCAAGACACTAGAACAAACATTCGTATTTTCATACATCGAACCTGGGACCTCAAGCTTCGTAGTCAGGTTCTCTAACCACTAGGCCATCTGGTCGTCTAACATAGCATAAATACACGAGAGTCGATTCGATAGCTCCTGAGGTCCACTACCTTTTGGTCTTCTTTTGATCCACCCCCCGTATACACCCTGTATATAACTTATTGTAGGCAGGTTCTTTATCAAAGTTTGGTCATTAATCATCACCTGGTTAAACACCCGCCGCGAAGCAAAAATAAATTGTTTATTTTGATTGGCAACAGCATTATCGTGTTGCAAATATATTTGAGCAAAGTAAGCATGCCCACGTTACGCTAAACCACCCGTGGCCGTAATTAAAAATCATTTCCCCGAACAGGAAGTCCTTGACCCGAATATTTGATACATAATTTCTCTCGTCGGGACGCAAAACAAAGGCCATCCATTGAGTCCATTCGTTTCAGGGGTTACTACGAAATTCGAAAATTGAAGTTCGTATCGTACAGTCCCTCTCACTCACGTATTAATAAATAATATAAGCATTAGCAAGATGGCAAGATACGAAGATCAAATTTTGTTATTCGTGTCCGGCCAGCAGGGCTACTACGAAACTCGAAGTTCGTATCGTACCGTCCCTCTCGCTCTCGTATTAAATAGTATAGTGTCAGAGGGACCGCACGACACGAACTTCGAGTTTCGAGTTTCGTAGTAGCCCTGCAGGAAGTTGGTTTCGCAAGCTGCATTGAAAATTTAACATGTACAGTCGAACAAACTGATTTATGTACAGTCAAGTGCAAAAATATGTAAGTATCTATTCGAACCACTCAAAAATTGTTACCATGGCCTTACATAATATGTTACCACGCCGAAATAAGAGTCTATGGTACCTACATATTTTTGAAGGGTTAGATAAGTCCATATTTTTGCACTTGACTGTAACTTTAAATACCTAATCAATTTCACTATAATTTCCTTGACAAAAGTAAAGGATGTCAACGTGACATTGGTAGCACAAAGGCTCCAGTCTGGTAGATAATTCAGTTTGTTCGACTGTCTATTCGAGAAAACAAAATCGCGGAACAGGATATAGAACCTTTTCGCAATAATTTTATTTTACCAAATAAATTAAAAACTAATAAAATTTTCTTCAGAATTTCTGGCTATGCATTCATCTAGACCTTGAAAAACTTCTGAAATTGCCGGTAGACCCAAAAAGAAACATAACATATTAAGTACGTAATTTTTTAATGACAGTCTAAATGCGGCTTAACGCTAATGAAACATTGTTCCAGATAGCTCCAGGCTTTTTGTCTTTGAAAAACTCTATGAATACTCTTGGTTGCTGAATAGGTAGGTACTTAAATAAAGTAATTCCACTTCATTCAATGAACATTACGTCTAATAATTTATGTTTCGGGCATTATTCGAACTAAATCAGGAACATCAAAGAAGGTATTGTACGCTCTAGGGGAGTACTTAATATAAAGCGCTTGTATAGTCAACCAATTTGATTCCTAGGCCGCCACAGACACGTCATTCCATAAAATAATGTTATAGAAAATAAAATGTTTTATTACGGTAAGGTTCCGTGTTGGCAAAGGAATCAAATTGGTTGACTGTACTATCATATCTACGAGTATTATAGGTACCTAACTGAATCGTGACTCACGTTGTTTTTATATTTTAAGTAGATAAGGATGTGTTAAAATCCCATTATTCTTACTTCATCCCGAAAATAACTGTCGTTTCCGAAGGATAAACCAAAGTTGGTTTTGTATTCCAACCGCTGACCGACCGGTCTTAGAAGTGTGAATGCACATTGCACTTTAATTCGCAGTGATGAGAATACTCAACATTGAAATCAAAAAAATATTATAGTGTATTGGTAACTAATTTTCAATAGTTCATTTTTAAATCTGAGTCTTCATTTTATAATGCATCTTAGAACCTGGATTTAACGCTCTTGCGCATCAATTTTAAAAATTAGCGACAAAATAACACCGATGCCGAAAAACATCGGCGGACCTCAAGTAAGAATTAATTATTTAAAAATATTTTACGGTGTTCAACTAACTTCACTCGTGCGTTAATATATATTTAAAGATATGTGCTTTGTTTATAAATATATTTCTAATAATTTAAAGCTTAAAATATCCTGCTATAAGACTTTAAATATGCATGTTGAGTATTTTCAACGTTGCGAGACTTCTACAGATCAACTACTCGATATGCATGTTGAGTATTCTCAACATCATCCAACTATGACTAACAAATTTCTAGACATATATTTACATTATATTTATACTGCAAGTCATTTATTTACATTTTTTTAAAATTTTTGTGTTTCTGGAAACATGCCATAATTTCTTGAGCCGTGTCATGGGAAATTTACCCATCCCAATGCACCTTCTAATCCGTCCTTCATTCCATCTTCACATATTTTTGACCCCAAATGTATACATTTGTCTGCAGTGCTTATGCCATGAATGGTCTGTATATCAGAGAGGAGGCCGGCGTGATCTACCACCATCAACTTGGTCGTGCTACGGTTGATTGCAAGACCATGTTCTTCGTTCTCAGCTTCAAATCTATGCACGAGTTCTTGCATGCCCGACACTGACGAGGTCAATAGCACAATGTCGTCAGCATATTGTTAATTTTCAACAAACACTTTGCTCCATCTTTGCAGGGTTTTAAAGATGTATTCTCCATATTTATTAAATAACATGGGTGACAGCATGCAGCCCTGTCGGACTCCTTTTCTAGAGGTAGTTTGAAAGGATTTGCACTGATCTTTACGTAGCTCTTGTTGGTAGTGTACAAGCCTTGAATTAAACCTACAATATGTTCAGGTGCTCTTATATCTTGTGATATGAACCATAGCTTGCTCCACTCTGGACGCATGCAGTCAAATGACTTTGTATAGTAAATAAAGGGAAGGATTACTGGATTATTGAACTCTCTACTCTTTTCAACAATTTGCCTGGTAAGTATCAATCTCTTGACAAATCCTGCTTCTTCGTCAAGAATTTATCAGTCTAAAAATGCTTCAGGTGACTGTTGATTATGTGAAGGACACTTACTTTGCTTGCTTTTTCCTTGCCTGCATGAGAGTAGAGCTATGGTATGGAGATTAGAAGTATGGTGGTTCCCGCCGTCCTTTGTCGAACCTTCCTTATAAAGTGGTATAAATACTGATTGTCCATTCTTTGGGCCAAAAACTAGACCGCCAAATGAAATTGTACAGTTTAGCGATCATTGTTCAGGTATTTTTGTTAAGGAATGATATAATATGTGTCAATTATGCCTGGCTGTTCTGGAGTTCACGACATACGGAAGGTGTAATTACTGCAATAGCGGCTACATAAGTATGAAGTACACAAAATTTGACATGCGGCTCTCTTCAGGAGTAAAAAGAAATTGTATTTTTTTCTTTACATGTGTCTAATTATATAAATTTGTTTACAATATATGTTATTAAATACTTACCTCACCGCGAGCAATGTTAAGTATATTCAACATACGTTGTACGTACAATGTTGGACAATGTTGAGTATATTCAACATACGTCTTCACAGCCTCTTTGTTCAATGTTGGGCAATGTTGAGTATTTTCAACATATGTTTTCTATGTATATACAGATATAAGATTTTTTTTAGTATTTTTTTTGGGACATTTAAACGTCAAACAACCCGTATATCGGCATAAGTCAAAGAAAAATAGAAAAAAATGTCTTGGGCGTTAAAGGGTTAAATAATGTTTTAAAAACAATAGGTACATCTTCTTGCAGTCGGGTAAAAAGGGATTTAATGCCACAATGCTTGCTTGCTTTCATGCTTTCTTGCATGCTTGCTTGCATGCTTGCTTGCATGCTTGATTAGGTACTGGCTTCTTTGAAATGTTTATGGTTCACGTGAGCGAATCCGCGGGTAAAAGCTAGTAATGTTACAAATGCGAAAGTTTTCGTGTTTGTTTGTTTGTTACCTCATCACGCCTAAACCGGGGAACCGATTTAGATGAAATTCGGTATACAGATAGTTTGGAGTCCCGGAGCCGACATAGGACAGCTTTTATCTAAAATTCCATAGTTCCCGCAGGATAGCGATATACGAAATCTACGCGGACGGAATCGCGGGCAACAGATTGTTTTGTAATATTTCTGTAGATTACTAAAAGTCATATTTTATGAGTCAAAATTATAAGTCGGCCTGGAATAATCATTTTTAATTGGACTAAGTACAGCCCAACAAAAGAAACTTATAACATTTAGAAAAACATATCCAATGATACCCCACACTTGAGACTTGCCTTGAGACTAGAAAAAACGTCACTCCACTTTGTCGACGTGGTTAAAGTATCTTCTTGCTTCAAAAGTAACGATCATTAATACTCGTCGGTGCCACGCTTCACGAGAAGTATAGGTACTTGTAATTACGCTAAAATGATGCAGCTATGGAACTTCTCTAATAATTTTAAATATCTACTTACATGTGGTGAATCGTTTGATTTTCGGCTCTCAGAGTTGCTTGGTTGCCGCGAGAAGGTAGGGGCATGGACACTGAGCGGTGATCCCGGTTCCGAGTCCGTTTTCCCTTCATTACTGCTGTTGCCGGCCTCCTGAAAAATATACGAAATTAATGGTCACCCTAAACTCGCACGCGAGAAGAACCAATCACTAATTGACTTTGACTGTGTGCTCGAGGATTAGCTATACTAAAATCTTTGTGTGTAGGGTAACCATGACTTTGGTGTAATTATTTGTAGATATTTAGCAAAATAAATTATCATTTTTTGCAATAGCAATGAAATTACATTTATAACTATTTCAGTTACCTTTTCGTTATTTCTTAGTTAGTATAATCTCACTGGGGACAGAAGAGCTGGCAGCTTCCTCGGACAAAAAACTAAATAGCTATTCAAGTAGAAAACGTAGCCAGCATCATCGGTAGGTATTTAGGTACCTTGTCTTAGAGGGCTGCTTTAAATAATTAGTTTTAGTTTTTTTTTGTTTTATGTATTTTAAGTTTAGGATAATTGTATGTAATTAGATTATTTGAGGTCCATATTAACTTGAACATGAAGAGTGATCCTTATGATGTAAAATGGTATGAGAAACATTTTCAGACTTCCGATAATAGGACTTAAAAAGTTGTGTCGAAAAAATGCGCACCCTATTATATGGTATCAACGAACTTAACGGTCGTGAAAAGCTTAATTAGTAAAAGCTCTTACCGAAACTTACAAATTATTTTCCCCGGGCATGTTTTTGATTCAGTTATCTCGGGCATTAAGGTTCAATTACCTATTTATCAAGCAGGTATTTATAGGTAAGAAAGATTGAATGAAAGGGAACATTACAGGATCTCTTTTCAGGAACGCGTTGTGGTATCGCATAAAATACTTATAAATGTCAAATATTGTGCTATTAATATCAGCATCCCTTGAAGCTACCAAATAAACTATGTTTAGAGGTTCCGGTAAATAATCTAAAAATATAACCTATTTGAAAGTGAACTGTCTTATAAAACCGTTTTATTTTGTTTGATATCAAACATAACAAAGAATCTAGAATAGTTTTTATTTTTCCACAATCCAATGTAGAGCTCCCAGCTAAGGCTCCCAGGATAGTTTCGTTATCCTTCAATGTTTTTGTTATTTCAGTTTCTTACTATAATAGAAATTAAAGCTGCCATTTATAGCAACGTTTATTTTATATTATGTGCAGTTAAAAGATCTGAAAGAGCCAATTCTACGGAGCGTGCAATGCGATATCGAGACTTTAATATGAAAAGCAGTTTAAGTCTAGTGCTTGGAATAAACTTAATAGTGCGTTTCATACCAAGGGCGATAAAATAAATCACTGGCGTATCTGTCTAGGCTTTTTTTCCACTGGAGGAGAGGATTGGGGGGGGGGGGGGCAGTGTCTTAACTGATGTGACGCATGTAGTAAAATCTTCGGTTGGGCCTACGAAGTGCAAAATTCGAACTTAGTTTTCGAATTTCGTAGTAGCCTCCCTGAGACCGTATATGTTGTCCTCATCTTATATCGTGTGACAAAAAAAGAGAGGAAAACGATTGTGATCGCGAGTGCGTTAAACAATAAGACCTCAGGATTAGATTCTGGGATGGTCAGTCCTCATCTCTTTATACAGGGTGGCTCAGTATGGGAAAATCTAAAACTAAATATAAGATTTACGAAGATCTGTAGTTAGGAACCATGTCATCAATTTTAAAAACAAGAAAAACTGCATTCATACATTTTTAAAAAACCGCCCAAGAGCGTCGGACACGCCCAAAATAGGGTTCCGTAGCCATTACGAACATTACGAACAGTTAGCGCGTTAGACTATACACCCTCTGGTCGTGGCCACCAAATCCTTAAGGACATGCTTCAATCCCAATCGATTAAACACAAAGATTACAATTTTACTTTATTTTCAGACATATTTACAGGTAGTACAACCACTCCCACTCGCCGTGGAGTAAAGCTCCTGACTTTTATTCTGTCGTATTGTGTAGGTATTATCTAAATGGAAAAAGTGAAAGCTAAGTCATTTCAGAACAAAAGCGTCGTTTACTTGATCTGTCTGCTACGCCGAGCATTACAGGTCTATTGTAGGCTCTAGGTTTGTATTAGGTCTGTAAATTCCATAGCAGGCAAATTGTCACTACTCGGGAAAACATATCTCCAATCAATATGTATAAACTAAATCTCGAAGCAAGCAGAATACCTAAAATTTTCGCTTTCAAGCTTTTTAGGGTTCCGGAGCCAAAATGGCTAAAACGGAACCCTTATAGTTTCGCCATGTCTGTCTGTCTGTCTGTCTGTCTGTCTGTCTGTCTGTCTGTCCGTCTGTCTGTCTGTCTGTCTGTCCGTCCGCGGCTTTGCTCAGAGACTATCAATGCTAGAAAGCTGTAATTTTGCACGGATATATAGGTAAACTATGCCGACAAAATAGTACAATTAAAAATTCAAAAACAATTTTTTTTAGGGTACCTCCCATAGACGTAAAGTGGGGGTGATTTTTTTTTTCTCATCCAACCCTATAGTGTGGGATATCGTTGGATAGGTATTTTAAAACCATTAGGGGTTTGCTAAAACGATTTTTCGATTCAGTCATCTGTTTGCGAAATATTCAACTTTAAAGTGCAAATTTTCATTAAAATCGAGCGTCCCCCCCCCTCTAAAATCTAACCCGGTGGGTGGAAAAATTTGAAAAAATTCAGGATGGTAGTCATTATATCAAACTTTCAAGGAAAACTATAACGGCTAAGTTTGCTTGAGAACTATAGTAGTTTATGAGTAAATAGCAGCGTAAGGTATAAAATATACCTAAACTTGGAAGATTCCGTATAAAATACGAAATCCTTAGAAAAATATTACTTAATTTTTTCGTAATGGCTACGGAACCCTATTTTGGGCGTGTCCGACACGCTCTTGGCCGGTTTTGTAAAGTAGTGACGAAATTATAGGTACTTATACTTAAGGCCGTCTTATTAGGCCATGAATGAGCCCTAGAGCACATAAGAACTTAGCGCCATTTTGGAAATTAAAGAAAGGAAATTACCATTTTTGTCTGCTGTCTGCGAATGTGCTATTTTATTTTGAAGTTGGTACACACCATAATCAAAATTTATGTTTTATTTAAATGTGCTTAAGATACTGGCTGACGGAACTTATTTTGAGCAAAATCTTCTATTATACTACAACTTTTTGTCAAATTATAATAAAAAAGTTTTTGGTAAAAAAAACTTTTTTATTATAAGCTTTTTGCTGACTGTACTTTTGTCGAATTTCACCCAAACTACATTTGCATACCGAGTTTGAAGTTGATGTCATTAACCGTTGAAAAGTTCCGTCCTACGGTGACGATCCTTGCCGAATACCTACGTTGTATTTACCAGATTATGGTATTGTCACGCAATTTATATAACCTCCTGAAGCCAACCATATAAATATTTTGAAAAAAAAAATTACAAATAATTTTGAAACTAATTGTTTAGAGAATAAAGTCAAACTTCCGTCAAACTGTCATGGTGCAAAACAATAGAAAAAAACCGGCCAAGAGCGTGTCGGACACGCCCAAAATAGGGTTCCGGAGCCATTACGAAAAAATTAAGTAATATTTTTCTAAGGATTTCGTACTTTATACGGAATCTTCGAAGTACAGGTATATTTTATACCTTACGCTGCTATTTACTCATAAACTACTAATAATTCTCAAGCAAACTTAGCCGCTATAGTTTTCCTTGGAAGTTTAATATACTGACTACCATCCTGAATTTTTTCAAATTTTTCCACCCACCGGTTTAGATTTTAGAGGGGGGGGGACGCTCGATTTTAATGAAAATTTGCACTTTAAAGTTGAATATTTCGCAAACAAATGACTAAATCGAAAAATCGTTTTAGCAAACCCCTAATGGTTTTAAAATACCTATCCAACGATACCCCACACTATAGGGTTGGATGAGAAAAAAAAATCACCGCCACTTTACGTCTATGGGAGGTACCCTAAAAAAAATTGTTTTTGAATTTTTAATTGTACTGTTTTGTCGGCATAGTTTACTTATATATTCGTGAAAAATTACAGCTTTCTAACATTGATAGTCTCTGAGTAAAGCCGCGGACGGACAGACAGACAGACGGACAGACAGACAGACATGGCGAAACTATAAGGGTTCCGTTTTTGCCATTTTGGCTCCGGAACCCTAACAAAAGAATTTTTACTTTGTAGCATTGTCTTAGATTCCTAACTCCCTTGTACTTATTGTGTATATTCTATGCACATTGGGCCGCACGCACGAGGTTAAGTATGCCAAATTTCAAGTTAATCGGACTTCTGGAAGTTAGTTGAATTTAACTTGCAAGATTTGACTACAGACAGACAACAACGGCACAGGTAAAACTAAATAGCTTATAATAACCTAACCAACAAAAAGTTGGAAAACCCCCTACTTTGTCACTTCACAGTACAATATCTCAAAAATGGCTGAACCGATTTCGATCAAACATATCTAAGAACCATCTTTAGAAAACCTGCTTTCAATTAAAAAAACCGCATTCAAATCGGTCCACCCGTTTAAGAGCTAAGGTGCCACAGATAGACAGACAGAGACACAGTAACAGCGGTCAAACTTATAACCCCCCTTTTTTGCGTCGGGGGTTAAAAAGAGAATTGTATTGGCCTTTCGCCTGGGGCCCTGAGCACGAGCCCCGTGTACCCTAATAATAGACACGATAAGCTTCCTTAAATATCCTTGAGATCGCATACACTTTCTCTTTCTACCTTGAACCTATCCTGCCGCTTTATATAGAGAAATAGAACGATGGCCAAAGATTCAATATTATCGGGATTCCGTATTTAAAACGGAAAAAACGGAACCCTTACAAGTCCATTTTGCCGTCCGTCTGTTCATTTGTTAACCCTTTCTCTCAGGAACTAGAAGCAGTAGAAAAATAAAACTTCTAAGTCAACATACTTAATCAAAAGATACAGTCTTTATAGAAAATTGTGTTTTACACAATTTGTTGTAACTGAATAAATTTTTGGTAAAAATGTAATTTTTAATAAAAGCTTTTTTTGTTGACTGCACTTTTGTTAACTGTACTTGTATTGTTACAAAAACTACATTTGCATATCAAATTTCAAGTCGATGCCATTAACTGTTGAAGAGTTCTGTCCTGCGGAGACGATCCTGGCCGAACTACCAAGATGTCACTACCAGATTATTGTATTGTCTCGCAATTTACATAAGTATGCCAAATTTCAAGACAATCCAAAAACAAGAAGTAGGTCAAATTTATCTTGCAAATTTTGATCCGCACATACGAGTACGTAGACATATCATATACATCATTAAACATTACAAGTTATGTAAAATCTTTTAAGAACCTATAAATATAAATATTTAAATGTTTAAATAATAAATTTGGTATGAAGGTAGTTCTTCCAATACAGCTATGAGAAAAATCTTGTGCAGATAACTTTTGTGTTTATTTTGTTTGTATCGCAAATGTGTGCGAAGTGTACAATATAGAGAACTTTCTGTCGCAGAACTCAAGTCACGGGTAGGCACATAGCAAAGCAAGCAAATGCACTTAAGCCTGCTATATAAGCATTACAACATAATGCATGGTACGACT
Source organism: Choristoneura rosaceana (assembly GCA_037349165.1). NCBI lineage: Eukaryota > Metazoa > Arthropoda > Insecta > Lepidoptera > Tortricidae > Choristoneura > Choristoneura rosaceana. Next base: position 7,824,118 of record JAZBNJ010000018.1, on the reverse strand, counting down.
TATATAACGGTATACAACCTGCAGAGCATTTATTGCTTGTAGTCATAAAGGTTCTAAGCGCTAATAGAGCGTGCACTTATGGAACCTCATTATACAGGGTGCTGGATAATTAATGGGTTGCCAGAGAATTAAGAGTAAGCACTGAGTTAGATTAGAAAATGGAAATAAAGGTTAAGTAGCGGTGCCAGGCTTTTAGTAGCTATTTCTTACTATACTTCGATTATTTAGCATTAGAAAAAGGGTAAATAATCTTTACGAAACATTATATTGAAAAATGCTTTTAAAAAATAGTACTGAAGTATTACTTATGAAACAAAAATAATGTAAAATTACTGTTAAGTACCTATGCCCTTGCTATATCATATATTTTATACATACTCGTACATACATTCATAAATATTTTCCGACTTATTTTTCAAGACACGTCAAAATCGCTTTTTTACCTTCTATCTATAAAAAAAAAACGAAGAATTAGATTTTCATGTGAATTGTTTATTTTTAAGCTGTTTATAAGCATGGTGTCTTTCTCATAGAACTAATAATAAAAATAAGAGGTAGGTATGTATTTCTTTCCATAACCCATCTCGTAATTTTTTTGCCTGAACATTTTTTTGTTGCATATATCAATTTTATTTCATTGCTATACCTAGTCGGTTCGTCGTTTGTTTCCTACCTAGTCCTACCTTAAGCCTTACTTGCTGTAACGATCGCGCCAGTTCCGTGTCGTTGTAGCGTCCCGTGGGTCTTCGCTCCGGGAGTATGTACTTTGGTAGTGACTTGAAGAACCAAGCTCCTGATTTCTTCCACATCTCCCGTGTCTCTGCGCAGAGGTTGCAGATGTACTGCTCCCTGGAGCGGATGGGTGACCTGGGAACAGTTGGTAAAGGTAACAGGAGGACTATTACGTTTGAAAATCGAAGTTCGTATCGTACCGTCCCTCTCAATCTCGTATTAAATAATATCAGCGTCAGCGAGACGACAAGATACGAAGTTCCAATTTTGCATTTCGCCCTAGTATTGCACTGGCGCTACCACAGGTGGCGTGGAGTGCTTTTATTTCGTTTTCATTTTGAGAGGAGACCTGTGCTACAGAATAACCTGATAGTACTACTGCCTGTGCCCTGCAGAGCTACTACGAAACTCGAAACTCGAAGTTCGTGTGGTGCGGTCCCTCTGACACATATAATACGAGAGCGAGAGGGACGGTACGATACGAACTTCGAGTTTCGAGTTTCGTAGTAGCCCTGCTGCATTGGGACGTACATAAGCCGAGACGATGACTGACAGACTGACAGACTTAAAAAATAAGATTATAAAACTCTTCCTATACAAGGTGGGCCCTCATCTTGAGCTAATTTAGTTCTATAACTTTTGAAAATCACTTGTATTATGATTTTTGTTATAGTCTAAAATTTAATTGGACCAGCAATATATTGCGAAATCGGTCATTTTGTTACGTGACAGGCGATGTCATTTTTTAGGCTATTGGATATGATTACAGTACAGTACATTGAAAATACCATTTAATTTATTTGCAGTACCTAAACATAATGACAAAAATTACATAATTATTGAAAGTTGCAGAACTAAAGTAGTTCCATTTGAGTAGGAGAACCTGTGATTTAATTTTTTGCTCCTGTTACGGGCCCACTGTAACCAACGCTTATACAAGCTTGGTAACAATATTATTTATTTATATATTAGGCGTCTATGTATAATAACATATTTACTTGCATTAAAAAAAAAATGAAACACCATAAAGAATGTAAATTTATTGCATCGCCTACAAGTGGTCTAAGAGGTCCGAGAATTTTGTTTTTAAGTGTCAACGATTATGCGTTCGAGTGCGTGAGACCGGCCGTGTTCATTTTTGCTCAAGTAAACTAATAAAGTTATAGATTTATGGGAGTTTGTGGAACATTCTCGAAATTCAAATGTATGGTTTTTTTTTTTACTATAGGTTTGATAGTAGGGATAGGGCAAGGAGACCTTTGTTTTGGAAGGAGGCTTGGAAGTTAGTTAATTTCGGGACGCGAGACGCTACGGTGTTCTTACTTACATATGTGTTAAAATTAATTCATAGTATAAAAGTTAGTGCATTTGTCTATTTGTTAAATAAAATAAAACGATTAAATATACGAGAGCGAATATCGATTTCGATCGTATATAAACGTGGACTTATAATCAAACTGTGTAGTGTAGTGTTTATTGTTAAGTGCGTTTTGTGGACTAGACTCTTTGTTCGTGAGGCAGGTCGAGATAGCTCGATCTCGCAGTAGCTGAGACTCGGCGTTAATCAGGACGATAATATTATCGGCAGCTAAGTTTTAGACATAATTTTTGATACTATTATTATTAGTGCTATAAACTGAAATCCGGTTTGACTATTTTTTTTTTATTATTATACTTCTAGGTACTTTAATGAAACTATTGAAATCTAAATTTAATCACTGACTTGTAACCGAAATTTAATTAACTATAAAGCATTGTTTAATTACTTAATCGACTAAGGTACTTTTGTTTTTCGAATAGTAGGGGCGAGCCATTGAATAGTAGTTCTAAGTTTGTAGTTGTATTTTTAGTAGTATTTTCTGAATGGTTAAGATAATATAATTATAGTTACTAGGGGCGGACGGTGATTTAGTTATTCGTTTGGTTGCCTTTGTTTTCGGCGTGTTTGAGTCGTTCATCGTGAAGCAGAGCTGCGTTGAGTGAAATTTATTGTACAAAGAATGAAAGAGTGAATGAGTGTAAAAGTGACAAGAATTTCTTGTGAGCGTAATTAAATTTGATACCGCTTAATTTGATTAGTTTTAAGGTGTCACTGTGATTTCGTTGGAGTAAAGGGAAGAGTGTATATTATCTAACTCACTATTCTGCGTCACTCACTCAACCTGACATTTCATCGAATTACTGTGTCACACGTAGCTTTGCTTGTTTGATTCTAGTCTGTGTCAACCTAGAAAACTTAGTAGGATATTACTCTTACACTTCACACACATTCTGTTACACTGCACAACATTACACGTGAAATTATTCAATTTCGCAACACACACTAGGTACACACCACATTTTATTTATTCATAATACACACACTAGTTAACACACCTGCTAGAAGGTTATTTGGCTGAGATTAGCTCCTGGATAAACCGGACAGCAATACGTCACACACTAGAACTCTTTGAGTTCTTCACACACACTAGGTACACACACAAGCCCTGAGCCATTTGGGTGTTTATGATTTTTGCTAGTGACTCTGAGGTGCGTCGTCTCGGCCTTTCGACCCTTGACCGTCTGCGTCTTGTGTGAAGACTGGTTAGAGCTGTATCCTTTTACTGGAGTTCACAGAAACGGTAGATATTATATTCATTTAAATGGTATTCAGACCACCTTGTACATGTCTCCAACACTTTCTAGTTCTTTGACACGGACAAACCCGCGGCAGCTTCGAGAGTAGGAAGCGTAAAGTCAGCATAGAGTAAGAGCTTTGTGAGCGTAAAATCAGCATGAAGTAGCGAGCGTAACTTGACGTGTATATGTGAACGTATGTGATTGTGGGTTCGTGTATGTGGGTGTGTGTGATTTTGTACTCAAAAGCGTGACGGTTCAAAAGCAGATATTTTTAGGGGGATTAGGATTGTTCCGAAGGCTTTGTTGGACACATGAGATCGGGCAGGGGCCCTCTTACGATCTATGTGTGTGGCTAGGCTATTGAGGCGTGCTGGGAGGCCTAGATTTTCAAATCGATTAGGATTTCCCCATACGACCTAAAGGTCTTATTCCAAATGGTCCCCTTGTGCTCGGGTATTTCTCCTAGGTGCGACGTTGTTCGGCGAGGAAGCAGAGGCGACGACTGATTACTCATAACATATATATGATTATATTATTCTAACGGAATTATATAACATCTTATAACTTTAATTTTCTGAAATTTAAGCATTTTTATACTTTGCGGTTTAAACAATTAATTTACACAACGTATCAGAGGGTCCTAAGTATTAAGAACTAGACGATCACGTTAGTTTCGGCCAATTATTGAGTATTAGGTAGCTTAATTACGTGCGTTACTTACTCCAGTGCTTTTATTCATTTCTGATAAAGGCCTGGGTAATAATGTTACATATTGGTGCCGTGATGCCAGGATCTTAAGTCATTAAAATTTGAATTATTTTAGTTCAAATACTTATTAAAGAATTTGGGTTATCACATGACGTATAAAAAACCATAAATTGATATTAATTTTCGTCTGATTGAGCCTTACATTGTATCTCTGTACTACTGTGAGTATGTGTATGTTTCAATAGTAATAATTTTGCTATATCGTCGTCAAGGAATAATTTTCATAATAAATATATATATATATATATAGTACACCTTAATAATTCGAGACCAATAGATTCGATCCCTGCGGTAATTTCATTAAGAGGTAATAATAAAAGGTTAAGTGGATTATAATTTAATTTAAAAATAGCATTACAATTAAGTTTGTATCATGTTACTATAGTTACATTGTCTGTGGATTCGAAACATGCATTTTTTTTTTTAATAATTAAGTTAGTTTAGAGGAACGGAGACTTCTGCTCAGTTTAGTTGAATGCTTGCTTCTTCGTTAAGGTGGAGGTTAGGTTGTTGATCAATCTCATTGGCGGGTTCGATTCCCGTGTATATTTGTTATCATTGTAAGCTATCTTAATCACGTGTCTTTATTAGGTAGATAAAATCCTAAGTACCGGTTCGATTCCCATGTACCTTTTGTTGTACCATTACAGTGATTCATGATTTAGTTCATGATCATAGGATAAATGAGAATCGTATCCTTAGAATCGATTACTAGGCGTACTTATTTGAGACAGGCGAATAATATTATAGTTGTAGAAAATTTTGATTTTTATTTTCAAAGTCACGCAATTTTGTATATTGGTTAAGTGCTAGACTTTAATAAGCATAATTTTTGAACCTAAAATGAATACTGATATCGGTGATAATAGTATGTGGGGCTATGAGGCTAGATGATCTACTTGTTATGAAATTTCTTTAATAAAAGAAATCTATCCGATGATATTTTAAGGAAATCTTACACTTCATGAGCGTAAACTTAGTGCATCAAGGGATGACTTAGATCTAACGTTAAGCTGTTTGTCTGGGTTTGCCGAAAGTTGGTTGAGGTTATTCTTCGGAAAATGGAAGGATGATGATGATGATGATTGTAAAAACTACTTTTTGGGTCACGAATTACAGTATAAGGTTGCCTAGTAATAAAATTAGAAATGGAAACTGGATGTTAGACGGAAAAGGTAGATGGTTGACCTAGTACGTTCGTGACTGTTGTTTGCAAGGCCGTTATTTTAGCTCTATTATTTTCCCAATCAGAAAAGGATTTGATTGATGCAATAGTGATGACTTTTACTAGTCAGTATTCAGACATTTTTGAGTACTAGTGTAATTGATAATGTAGCTGAAGTAGTAAGGTTCTGAGAACTATATAAACAGTTCCTTTTGAAGACTGTATTCCTAGACCCACTTTGATTGCAACGACATTAGATGATAAAAATAATGGGTTTGCGCTTCTAATGCCTATGAAAAGTATACTCAGAAATAAAGATTAAAAAAAAAAAACACGTACAAGTAACGTGGTCCTCAAACGAATAAAACATAATCGTTATTAAGATATTATTGGTGACACAGTCTCACAGTTTTATAAAAAGGGTAAAAGGGTGTTTGCTCGTTGTGAGTTTTTATTTATTATTGTTCAGTGTGTATGATAATGTTTGTTTTAAAATTTGGTAAAATCACTAAATTAGTTACGCATTAAAAATGCATAGGTTTACGTTAGGATAGAATTTGTCTGACATGGTATCAGCGTACGTTAAAGCTCTAATAGATAAATTTGTGAGCTATAGTAAGGTCCTGAGAAATTAAAGTATGTATGTGTGTCAATAGTTTGAATGATCTCGGTATGTTTGTATGTTATTTTTTTTTAAGGAATCACGTATGTATGTATGTCCTTGGTTATTAAATAGAATTAAGGTTTCATCCAAGTTAATGTCTATGTATGTGGAAGTCGCGTTCAGATAGATGTTACTGTGTCACTATGACAAATATATTAAAAAAAAATATCGAGCATTGCTTACATTACGTAGCAGTGATTGAGATGTAGGCTTATTGATTAAGGTAAGAGGTACTTTAGTATGGATATTAGGAGACTAGAGTTTAATTTGAGTACACGTAGTATTTTGCGTAATCCTATTCAAGATTCCTCAATATTTTACATTCTTCGAATGCAAAATACTTTGTCATCTTAGGGGCGTTCTGTAACCAACGCTTATACAAGCTTGGTAACAATATTATTTATTTATATATTAGGCGTCTATGTATAATAACATATTTACTTGCATTAAAAAAAAAATGAAACACCATAAAGAATGTAAATTTATTGCATCGCCTACAAGTGGTCTAAGAGGTCCGAGAATTTTGTTTTTAAGTGTCAACGATTATGCGTTCGAGTGCGTGAGACCGGCCGTGTTCATTTTTGCTCAAGTAAACTAATAAAGTTATAGATTTATGGGAGTTTGTGGAACATTCTCGAAATTCAAATGTATGGTTTTTTTTTTTACTATAGGTTTGATAGTAGGGATAGGGCAAGGAGACCTTTGTTTTGGAAGGAGGCTTGGAAGTTAGTTAATTTCGGGACGCGAGACGCTACGGTGTTCTTACTTACATATGTGTTAAAATTAATTCATAGTATAAAAGTTAGTGCATTTGTCTATTTGTTAAATAAAATAAAACGATTAAATATACGAGAGCGAATATCGATTTCGATCGTATATAAACGTGGACTTATAATCAAACTGTGTAGTGTAGTGTTTATTGTTAAGTGCGTTTTGTGGACTAGACTCTTTGTTCGTGAGGCAGGTCGAGATAGCTCGATCTCGCAGTAGCTGAGACTCGGCGTTAATCAGGACGATAATATTATCGGCAGCTAAGTTTTAGACATAATTTTTGATACTATTATTATTAGTGCTATAAACTGAAATCCGGTTTGACTATTTTTTTTTTATTATTATACTTCTAGGTACTTTAATGAAACTATTGAAATCTAAATTTAATCACTGACTTGTAACCGAAATTTAATTAACTATAAAGCATTGTTTAATTACTTAATCGACTAAGGTACTTTTGTTTTTCGAATAGTAGGGGCGAGCCATTGAATAGTAGTTCTAAGTTTGTAGTTGTATTTTTAGTAGTATTTTCTGAATGGTTAAGATAATATAATTATAGTTACTAGGGGCGGACGGTGATTTAGTTATTCGTTTGGTTGCCTTTGTTTTCGGCGTGTTTGAGTCGTTCATCGTGAAGCAGAGCTGCGTTGAGTGAAATTTATTGTACAAAGAATGAAAGAGTGAATGAGTGTAAAAGTGACAAGAATTTCTTGTGAGCGTAATTAAATTTGATACCGCTTAATTTGATTAGTTTTAAGGTGTCACTGTGATTTCGTTGGAGTAAAGGGAAGAGTGTATATTATCTAACTCACTATTCTGCGTCACTCACTCAACCTGACATTTCATCGAATTACTGTGTCACACGTAGCTTTGCTTGTTTGATTCTAGTCTGTGTCAACCTAGAAAACTTAGTAGGATATTACTCTTACACTTCACACACATTCTGTTACACTGCACAACATTACACGTGAAATTATTCAATTTCGCAACACACACTAGGTACACACCACATTTTATTTATTCATAATACACACACTAGTTAACACACCTGCTAGAAGGTTATTTGGCTGAGATTAGCTCCTGGATAAACCGGACAGCAATACGTCACACACTAGAACTCTTTGAGTTCTTCACACACACTAGGTACACACACAAGCCCTGAGCCATTTGGGTGTTTATGATTTTTGCTAGTGACTCTGAGGTGCGTCGTCTCGGCCTTTCGACCCTTGACCGTCTGCGTCTTGTGTGAAGACTGGTTAGAGCTGTATCCTTTTACTGGAGTTCACAGAAACGGTAGATATTATATTCATTTAAATGGTATTCAGACCACCTTGTACATGTCTCCAACACTTTCTAGTTCTTTGACACGGACAAACCCGCGGCAGCTTCGAGAGTAGGAAGCGTAAAGTCAGCATAGAGTAAGAGCTTTGTGAGCGTAAAATCAGCATGAAGTAGCGAGCGTAACTTGACGTGTATATGTGAACGTATGTGATTGTGGGTTCGTGTATGTGGGTGTGTGTGATTTTGTACTCAAAAGCGTGACGGTTCAAAAGCAGATATTTTTAGGGGGATTAGGATTGTTCCGAAGGCTTTGTTGGACACATGAGATCGGGCAGGGGCCCTCTTACGATCTATGTGTGTGGCTAGGCTATTGAGGCGTGCTGGGAGGCCTAGATTTTCAAATCGATTAGGATTTCCCCATACGACCTAAAGGTCTTATTCCAAAGGGTCCCCTTGTGCTCGGGTATTTCTCCTAGGTGCGACGTTGTTCGGCGAGGAAGCAGAGGCGACGACTGATTACTCATAACATATATATGATTATATTATTCTAACGGAATTATATAACATCTTATAACTTTAATTTTCTGAAATTTAAGCATTTTTATACTTTGCGGTTTAAACAATTAATTTACACAACGTATCAGAGGGTCCTAAGTATTAAGAACTAGACGATCACGTTAGTTTCGGCCAATTATTGAGTATTAGGTAGCTTAATTACGTGCGTTACTTACTCCAGTGCTTTTATTCATTTCTGATAAAGGCCTGGGTAATAATGTTACACCACCCGGTATAAGCAAAATCTCTATACTAAACTTCGAGTGTCTAGGTCCTAGAAATGCTGGAAAATCAAAACCAGTGTTTTCAGTTGTCCTAGACTCTAGTTGTCATTTTGTATAAATATATATAGAGGTTTTTTTTACAAGATTTTATTTCACTTGCTCTGTTAGTAAATTTAAATATATGCTGTGTTGGTGAAATCTTGTAAGTTAAATTTAATGCACTTTCAGTGGTCGGATTGACTTGAAGTTACTACATATACAAAATTGGCTACCGAGACCGAGATACTATAAGAATAGGTAAACCAATGACATAAAAGGAGCATCTAGTAATAATTTAATTGTTTACGCTAAATGAACAGGTGTGTTAGTGTAGAAGTGTTCATATAAATTATTACTTACACACACGTGCTTTTTATAAAGAGAAAGAAAAGTAGGTAGCGTGAAAATGTAGATTACTCGTAAACTCTAACGTTTGATGTTAGCCGCATCCAAGACAAAGTTTATGAAGTTTTCATTAAAATGTTTTATAAAGTAGTTATGCAACAATCTCATAACGTTAATTAAACCAATGCGATCTTCGTTCCATTCACCATGCAAACGTAGTCCCGGTGTCATTTGAAAACTAGGCAACTGAAGTAGATGAAAACTTGTAAGTATGGACTAGACGTAATTATCTATGCCTGTGGTTTTTCAGATTTTCATATAAATGTGTAATATCAGAATTACAGGAGCTCAAAAGTCGACAAAAAAAAGATGTCAACTTTGCACGAGAATTAGGTACAGACTATTAAAGCATTTTTACAAAAATCGAAAACGACAGGTATAGAAAATGTAATGAAGATCTTGATTGTAAAATATCATTGATTTCTGTGCTAGGTATACTTTTCGTATAATAATGAGGATAACGAAATCCAAAATTCAACCGCCCAAATCTTGAAAAGCCTACAGGTATCTCGATATACATTAGCGGGAAGCGGAGAAGCGGGAGGGGATGTGCATGGAGGGACAGCTGTGAGCGCTTATGTCACGAGCGATAAAGACAGACATATCCCAAACGAATACCTAACGCGGCCGCGCAGCCGGCAGGGAAACTTCTCTTAAGTTGTGCGTCTATTTACAAGAAACAATACTTTTATACAACTTGTTTATTAGTTTGAAGGGTCAAAACTATATAACGTCTCAAGTACGAAGCCTTAAAATATAATAGCTAACGGGCTTGGCTTGGCTTAGTAATAACCACAATAGTACTGAATTAACATTAAGTACACAAATTTTGATTAAACATTAATTTACTTTCATGGGTCAGAAACAATGCTTCAGTTTATATAAACTTCGGAAGGTCAAGGAATTGGTATAACTGTGACTTGTTTCGTCTAAAGTTTACCTGTTCGAGTACATACACAATGTAGACTATTATGTAGGTAGATTTAAGTTGTGATCATGACAGGTTAGATTTCTACCCATACCGGGTGTGGCCTGTAATACGAGCAAAAAATTAAAACATAGATCGTCCTCGTTAAACTGAACAACATTAGTTGAGCGATTTTTAAAAATAATGGAGTCTTTGAATTTTCCTTTTTTCATACAAATTAAATACTGCCATCAATGTACGCCATCCTAGAACACAACTGACGTCGCCTGTCACGCTACAAACATCAAGCATTTTGCTTTACATTGTTTCTACTGCGAATAAACTTAAAAGTGTAATAAAAAATAAAAAACTAATTATTTTTAAAATTCGCTGAACTAATGTTGTTCAGTTTGAGGAGTATGATCTATTGTTTTAATTTTTTGCTTATGTTACAGGCCACACTAGGTATATGTCAGTCGGATTTTGGTAAAGATTGAATAAACAAGCACAATTCATGCTAAACTACTTTATTTATTTAAAACATAACATAGACATTAATGTGGGCAAAGCAGCATATATAAGTTTACGAATACAAAACATTTCAAGAGAAGAATCCTGAGCACAGTCGATTGTTTTCAACACGAGATGCTAAACAACTTTACAACCGAGTGAAACACAATTTTTCACCTCACTATAGCTCGTTTTGACGACTGGATGGCCCAGTGGTTAGAGAACCTGACTACGTAGCTTTAGGCTGATTCGATTTGTGGCATTCGAACATGGAGGATGTGAACAATGTTTAATTTTGCTATTTCTGTTTCTTTGGCTAGTTGAAGTATAATTTTGATAGTGTTTTATGCGGCGATTAACCTTAACAGTGAACAGTGATCACAATATTCATTATTCAATTGTTTATAGCAGTCCATCTATTTTTTTATTATTTCAGTTCTTTTTATTGTTTGACGTTTTATTATTTCCAGTATTCCTGTTTATATAAACTTTCTTAAAAAAACATTGTAATATGAAAAATATGAAAGCACGACTCGAAGAACAGCCTGAAAAAGATTGACATTTTTATTTAACAAGGTAAAAACGACTCTTAAAATGTAAGGAAATACTCGGGTTTAAGGAAAAGGTAGAGCAAATGCCAATATAAATAGGTATCATAAAGAGCCAAGTTCGGCAAAAAGTTCATGTTTGATTGTCGATTTAGTTGTGTGAAGAAGTAGAATTGTAGTAGCCTATAGCAATGAGAAATGTAGGTACCTAAGTAATAATTATTTTCTAAGAATTATTCAAACATCAACCTAATCGTTTATTCTGTAATTAGGCCGCTGTGCTAATTATTTATATTAGCAGCGCTTTCCGATAGCCCATTAGTGCCAAGAAGAATGCCTCCCAAGAATGATCTAATAAAATTTCTATTATTTATTCATAAATGACAGATCAATTCACAAGAGCTGACACGAACGAACTTAACGATTTAATGATAGTGTCTTTGTGTGAGTCATAAAATAATTAAATGGTTGACTCAATGAGCGATAGTTGTGTGTAATAAAATATTTCCTAATATAATATATCCCCTGTATAAATAAGAACGCCCTCACACAGTGACAATTGACGTTATTTTTGTAAATTGACCTATACCTCTCCGTTTGTTGTTTCAAAATTGTTAATTATTTTAACTAACTTGTAAAAGGATTTTTCTACAGAAAAACCGGTCAAGTTTCATTCTTTCTTTTTACTTGTAGTAAAAACTAAGTAAAGTACCTAACTAATAAGATTTATGCTTAAATCTGTGTAGACTGATTATTTTTCAAACTTGGCCCGTTAATTAACTGATGTAAACGTTGCGAGAAAACCCTGAAATGACAAACAATGTAAAAGTATTATTTTATGTTATGTATCATTCACTTGGCAACGGCTATGTTGGCAAAAACGTCCTAATATGTATCTTCGCTTGATCGATTCGTGTTTGTGTAGGCAATGTTTACACGACATAGGTACCTAATATTATTATATTGAATATTGAACCCAGATACTGTACTATAAATAGCACGCCCTTATTTCTGTAGCTCAAATTAAGGACCTTCCGAAAAGAAACAATTTAATTACGGCGTTAGACTAGTATTCTTCGTAATTCCCTATCTCGTGGGATTTTTTTAGTCCTTTTATACTGTCGATAATTTACATTGCTGCTTTCTACGTATAGATCCGAGGGTTTGGGCATCAGTCATGATTTTGATTTTTACTTAATATAAAGATTATTAATCATACTGTCAGGTTTGGTTCTTTCCTTTATTCAGTGCAGATTATGGTCTCATCATCAAAATAAAGGTAATGTTTTTAAAAATTATTATTATATATAACAGTTTAGACGATCGGATGGCCTAGTGGTTAGAGAACCTGACTATGAAGCTTGAGGTCCCGGGTTCGATTCCCAGCCGGGGCAGATATTTGTATGAATAATACGAATGTTTGTTTTCGGGTCTTGGGTGTTTAATATGTATTTAAGTATGTATTTATCTATATAAGTATGTTTATCCGTTGCCTAGTGTCCATAGTACAAGCTTTGCTTAGTTTGGGACTGGGTGTCAAGTGTCCGAGTGTATCATGATATTTATTGATTTATTTAACCTGTAACTTATTTATCAAAAGTTTTGTTTGTTGTTTGGGTGTTTAAAATATGTATTTAGGTATGTCAAGCCGTTGCCTAATACTCATACATAACACAAGCTTCGTTTACATGAGACTAGATCGGTTGGTGTCAAATATCCCGTAATATTGACATATTTAGTTCTTTATAGTCTCACTACCTTTTGCCCACCGCTCCGCCCGCGTGGTATTCGGTTATCGCGTACTGTTCCTTCGGGAACTATGCATTTTCCGGGATAAAAGTAGCCAATGTCACTCTCGGGCCCATTGACTATCTCTATGCCAAAAATCACGTCGATCCGTCGCTCCGTTACGGCGTGAAAGACGGACAAACACACAAACATACAAACACACTTTCGCATTTATAATATTAGTAAGAATAGTAAGTATGGATATTGGTTCGCTTTTTTATATAAATTAGTTTCCGCTCAAACGCTGGCTCTACGACGAAGTGTAAAATTCTAATTTCGTATCTTGCCGTCCCGCTGTCGCTTATACTATTTACTACGAGAGTGAGAGAGACGGTACGGAACTTCGATTTTTCGTAGTAGCCCCTCTGATCGATAACGTTTCAAGTTAGTGATTAAAGAGTTTTATCATTCCTGGGATAATGAGAGTTTAGAAGCTAAACTGTAGCCTTTCTTAACTTTGTCAGAGGAACTTCGGAAAAGTTTTCCCAAATAACAAAATACCTTAATAAGGTGGCAGTTACGGCATGGGAAAGTTTCGCGATCGTATTGAGGTAAACTGACCCTGTTAATTATATCAACTGGGTACTCTACCTCATTAGGCGTCAATTTCAAAAGGTGGTTCTCAACTCGACTGTATTTTGTTTTTCATTACTATGGTCTACCTACATTGCATAATTTCTAAACCAGTTAGTGGCTACCCTATTATTTTTAGTTTTTCGATGTGTTAGTTCATTTTCTGAAAATTGTTATTTTCTATTAGCAAAATTTCCATTCGATTTTTTCCAGAATGCTTTTTTCCCAATATGCTTTTTCATTGATTGCAATTTTCGCAGTTACGTTTTTTCCCAATTTTAATCGACACATAGTGTCGACGCAGCTCTTACTTTTGTGTGGTTTTGGCCTTTCGCCTTGTACGTATTATCTATTATGTGGCTTCGGGCCGATACAAACTTAACGTAACCTACAATGTTTCTGTGTCGATTAAAATTGGGAAAAAGCGCGACTGTGAAAATAAGAATCAGTAAAAACGCATATTGAGAAAAGAAGCATTCGGGGAAAAAGAACGAATAGAAAGTTTGCTACTAGGAAATAACGATTTCAGGAAAATGATCTAATAACTCTCGGTCTCATAGCTAACAGTTCCAAAAGTTAATTGCGACACAAATCACATTTTATCTTGCATCTCAATGCTACGTATGCAATGCGTGATGTGTTAGACTGAGACGGCAGACCTATCGTTAATGTAACACGGATCACGGACAGAATTAATTAAATAGAGCTGGAAGTTTATTGGGATTTTGCTCACTCATCCGTTTGGTAAACATCACTCGCGCAGTGATCAGGTTCACGGTCCACACAATTATATACACAACTTAGTTAGTTAGTTAGAGTTTGTGATTTGAGGTAAATTGTCAGTATACGAGTATATTTTTGATGTACAGTGGCCGTCATTAGCATCGAAGCGTTCAAGGTGTTCAAAAAGATCAGTACCACTACCATGAGTTTACAGTTACCGTACTTGATAGCGACGGCGTAAATCATTTGTATGGAGAATTGTACAGCGCCTCTACAAATAATTCACGCCGTCGCTATCGAGTACGATCACTGTAAACTCATGGTAGTGGTACTGATCTTAGTTATGCGAATAAGCGTTGGCAGGCCTCTTACTAGACTGACGTTGACGTCAAAAAGTTGCGTGCAACCTGTAGCTCTAGATGCAAGTGGTGAGTTATCATTCATTATGGCATTCTAAATGAGATGCCTTTATTCGGCAATAGACGTTTTCCGGCTGATGATGATGATGGTGAAAAGCAATAAAAATACGAAATTATCCGATGACATGGAAAAACATTGTTGAATAGATCTGTACCACGTAGCGCTATGCTACGCGCTACGAGCAATCGTAGCACACACAAGACCAATACCACAGAATAAGTAATAGTACTACTGTACATACCAATACTTGTAGCAGCAGCGTTTTTACGCTTTGTAGCGAAAAATGGAGGGCTACTACGAAATCCGAAAATCGAAGTTCGTATCGTACCATCCCGCTCACTCTCGTATTAAATAGTATAAGCGTCAGCAGGACTGCAAGATACGAAGTTCGAATTGCACTTCTGTCTACGAACAGAGAACCAAACTTAGTTTCGTAAATAGCCGTTTTATGACTTATATACATATTACTTGACCAGTATGATATACTTAAGACTATGTCTCAGCAAATTGGAATAAACTGTAATGCTGTAAATCTTAAATGGTTTATAAATAAATTAAGTTTTTTTTGGCTTTAACAAGCACTTATGAATGTCAAAAAAAAATCTACCGCCGGTTCGGAAAAACCGTTGTTTTTCAGTTACTCTTTCATAGATCTAGATAGCTAAAAGGCATTACACTAACCTGTGACAGTTGGTGTCGATGACGCATTTAGGACAAGCAGAGTTCTTGCAGATGGCACAGGTCCTGAGAGGAGCCAGCAGTCGAGCCGTGTCGCCGCAGACCAGGCAGATTCGCGGCGCTGGGCCCTGCGCCGATCGACGCATGCCTGCGGACAACGAGGGTCATCAGAGGGCTTTTCATCAGGGCCGTCTTTCACCTATATTAGAGGCCCTGGGCACATTAGGCTGTAATATGGGGCCGCTATGACTGTAATAAAGCACTATTTAGCTATCGGTTATCGTTTGGTAATGGAGTAGGGACTAGGGGGCCCCAATCCATCGCGGGGCCCTGGGCACGTGCCCAGTGGGGAAGAGGGACCTGCTTTTCATTTCAGTGAAAGTAGGCTCTATTTTTTCTCACCCGGCGAGTGCTCAACCATGAGTTAGGTTAAACTAACGGTAGGTTATTAGATCATCTGATATAAATTGATGCAACGTTTGTCGCTTAAAACAACCGGGCGCAGGGTGAGAGCCTATTGAAAAATGTGCGGTGGATTTTTAGGGTTCCGTAGCCAAATTGGCAAAAACGGAACTCTTATAGTTTCGCCATATCTGTCTGTCTGTCTGTCCGTCTGCGGCTTTGCTCAGAAACTCAATGCTAGAAAGCTGTAATAAAAATCGAGCGTCCCCCCTCTTAAATCTAAACCGGTGGGTGGAAAAATTTGAAAAAATTCAGGATGGTATAAGTATATCAAACATATACAAGGAAAACTATAACGGTTAAGTTTTCTTGAGAATTATTAGTAGTTTAAGAGTAAATAGCAGCCTAAGGTATAAAATATACCTAAACTTAGAATATTCCATTGAATGCGAAGTACTTGGAAAAATATTACTTATTTTTTTGTGATGGCTACGGAACCCTATTTTGGGCGTGCCCGACACGCTCTTGTCCGGTTTTTTTAGTACGCCTTTATGTTAATCTTCAGTTCAAATTACTTGCTTTGTTAACAGTTACATACTTGGAGAGATGTGATTAGGCTGACGCTCTTTTCTATGGTTGATAAAAAAAATTGTAGAACTGTCAAACTTTTCTCCTTTTTATTAACGAAATAATAAAACATCTCTCAGTAACTCAGTCTTTTAACTGCAAAATTAATTCACAACCAGCCTTTATTCACAACCTTCAGAAAGGCCTACAAGTGCAGGAAAACCCTTATCATTGTGCGAATTAAAACAAATGAAAGCTGACGACAGCCTAACGCCGGCGGGGGCGGGTCAAACGATTTGCAAACAAATTACAAGGTGAATCAACTGGACGAACGGACGGCTCTTATTTTACTCGCCTGTAGTTATTTTTGTAGGAAACTTCCTTACTCTATGTTATTTCAACCCACTTTTTTGGGGATATCTCTGGAGAAAATTATGTTTGACTAAAACTACTTGGAGCACGATTCCTTTCTGGGTCATTATTCGAGCGTTTCAACCACCTCAATTTTCGTGCCCAGATTTTGTTATGAATGGGCTGTAAAATTTGATGACGTTTTCGATTATTTTTTAGATGTCCTGTACTTCTACTAGATAACTTGGAAATTGTAGCAGAATCTTCTACCATGTCAACAAAAATGTGTCCATAAAAATAACACGGAATAAGTGCTCGAATAAGACCCTTCCCTATTAGGAAGCGTTATATTAAAGCTGAGGCGATTGACCGAATAAATAAATCATACTTATTGTTTTTTAGTTAAGAGAAGTCTCTTCGTTCTATTCGCCATTTTCAGTTCCATTCTTCAGTTCCGGTCTCATTTCAAAACTAGGCAACAGAAGGAGATGACATTTTGTAAGTATTTACTAGACGTAATTATCTATGCCTGTGGATTTTCAGATTTTCATATAAATGTGTAGTATCAGAATTACAGGAGCTCAAAAGTCGACAAAAAAAGATGTCATCTTTGCTCGAGAATTACAGACTATTTTACAAAAATGGAAAAAAACTACAGGCATAGAAAATATAATGAAGATATTATAAAATATCATTGATTTCTGTCCTATACTTTTCATATAATATGAGGACAACGAAACCCAAAATTCAACCGCCCAAATCTTGAAAAGTCTACAGCTATCTCGATATACATTAGCGGGAAGCGGAGAAGCGGCAAGGGATTTGCATGGGGGGACGGCTGCGAGCGCTTATGTCACGAGCGATAAAGACAACAAAATCGCAAACGAATACAAAACGCGGCCGGCAGGGAAACTTCTCTTAAGGCTGAGGTGATGGACCGAATAAATCAAATTGTTTTTTAGTTAAGATCCACGACTTGCCCTGCTCTCTTTGTGCCGTAGTTTTGTCATTAGTTCTGTTCTGCACTTATCGCTCCACCTGGAAACGCATCCTAAATTATTTGTTTTGTTGACAGAGCCTTTGGCTTACTCATCAGGAGAGTGCACGTACCCTCCTCCCGATATTTTGTATTCCTTGGAGCTACTGTTGCCGATAAAAGTTGTTTGACAGGGTTTCACTTAAGATAAAAAAATGTCTCTTCGCCCTGAATCAAAATGGGTAGGTAGTCTCAAGGATAGTCTTTGTGACTTCTGTGTTTTTGGTATGTCGCGCTTTAATCTTATCTGTTATCTGCTTGGCGTCTTCAACACAAGACAGTCGCAATGGTTTCACTGCTTTGGTGGATGGAAGTAGCAGCTGTATGTCCCACAGTACTTCATAATATTGTCTACAGCTATTATTATCTCTACTGCCAACTACAAACTCCGGACTCCGACAATACGTCGTGGAAAAGGAAAGCCACCACACTGGTTTACCCAGAATAAGATAGTCGTCCTGAGTACCTACTGATCCTCACTCAACCGACTATCACGCCCAGTCTGCCAAGAGTGTAGCAACTTAGGACCAACGCCAGCTAACGCGGTTTGCACGGAGCGGATGAACGCTCATTAAAAAATAGTATGAGCATGAGCAGCACTAACTGCACGCGGCGCGTGCGACGGATTTTACCTGCACCCGCGCCCGCAGGCGTGCACCCACTCCGTGCTCCCGTGCCAGCTAGCGTAGAGTAGACCCTTTGAGATAATAATATAAATTAAGTATAGTACATACATACCTTCAAGTCGTGCGACTAGTCGGCCGACGCGTCGCGCTTCAATTTCATCCACCTTCTCCGCTCGACGCACAACGGCGGCGATGGCTTCGCGCTCGGTGGCCGACAGAGGCGGCTCGCTGCGCGCCGCACTCCATCCTGCGCGTAATCTGGAAATAAACAAGTAAAACTGGATTAAAGGGCATCATCATTATCTTTATCATTAGCCGGAAGACTTAGAACACCTCAATGACGGACATCTTGCCACTTGGATTCATGTCGTCAGTCCACCTAGTGGGAGTCCTGCAAACTCTTTGCCTTCCGGATCAGGGTCGTCAGGACTTTTATCCCCCAACGGTAGGTAATAAAGAAATAACAATGGAAATAGTGGTAAAAAAGGTACTAACTACAAGAAATTAACGTGTAAGACTAAAAGCAGTAACTAAGTAGTTACTGTAATAGTCTGAAACCAGTCACGGGTGTCGAACACGACACAGAGTAACTATTTGCATCAGTTTGTATGGGACACATTGTAATCACGTCAAACGGGAGGTAAGTCTCGTCAATGTCTCATCATCATCATATGGAGTCAAGCCTCGTGCATTCCATGTCTCATCATCATCATCACATCACCCACATTAGGATGTTCACTGTTGGATACAGACCTCCCCATGTGGAGTCGAACCATGGCCGTACCCAGGATGGGTTTTGTTTACGTCCCTACTAACTATCTACTGTTGTCGATAATTATGTTTATTTATTTAACTTAGTGATTATAAAATTTTATTTCATCCTTGACATAAGCCTGACGTACCTAAGGCATAAGGCGAGGGTAGAAAGAAATAGTGGATACGATCGCGAATGTCAGCACGTTAGACAATACGGCCTCTGCTCATCCATTCATCTCTTGATGGACGTCCTACGCTGTCTTGCCGATGCCGATCCGATGTCTCTATTCAGAACGTTTCCGCCCACGTTCATCTGTTCTCCGTCATAATAGTCTATAGTCTGATGAAAGCTAATCATATCGATAAAAGACATGGTAGCTTAAGCCCAGTGCAACACTAGTAGATACCAATCAATGGAATCGATTGTAGTTAGTTATTGACGTAATTGCAATGTTATCTGCCCTATCGGCTTAAGATATCGTATCAAACATAACGTAACTCCCTTTTATTTAAAAAGCTGCAATGCATGTATTGATTAGCCTTCATGGAAAAGTGCTTCTGCGGATTAACACAATACAATACAAATATTCTTTATTGCACACTACAAGTTAGTACAAAAATTTACATTAATATATAATTAGTTTTTATTTTTTTAAGCCGACGCTAATGTTTTGGAACCATGGCATTATTGAATTAACAATATCGGTTATGATTTTTTTTTAACTAATTATGTTTTTCGAGCGTATTTTAATGTAGCTTAGTATATTAGGTGTCCGATTGCTGAGTAAAGGTTATACGCACGCACAGACAGAATTTCAATAATAATTCAAACCCTAGTATCTACGTACCTAGCTACAAAAAGCCCATACTTACCTATCATAAGCATCTATCTACTTAAGCTTCATCCGTGTCATTACACAATGACCTTGCTAAAGAGACAGTGACGAAAATAGCTCTCAGGGCTGCAATATTGTAAGAATTCCCAGAGGAAAGCTCAAGGTTCTGCTAATAGTGACTGACCCCTAGCGATCTCAGGGATTCCGTCGCGATGGCGTTATTCTGGAATTTGATTACGATCCATTTGTATGCAATTTTTTAATGATGATGCCGTTTCAGACTTTTTAATCGACTGTAGAGAAAAGAAAAGGGTCTCATCTCGTCTGTATCTTTTTATGATATCTTTAACCTATTTATATTTTTAACCCCCGACGCAAAAAGAGGGGTGTTATAAGCTTGACCGCAATGTGTGTCTGTGTGTCTGTGTTACATACAGATGTAAACGGGTGGACCGATTTGAATTCGGTTTCTTTTATTTGAAAGCATGTTTTCTAGCGATGGTTTTTGACATGTTTCACCAAAATCAATTTAGCCGTTTTTGAGATACTTAACTTTGTTGTGTTGGCGGTTAAAAAGTGCTACTCAGTAATAAAGTTATCTCCAGACTTAATTTAGAAACTGCTCAAGCCTTTATCAGAAGCTATTGCTTTCTACTTAGTTTGCGGTATAACTTTCCACCTACTATCTTCAGAAGTTCCAATCATGTCGTAATTACAAAACTTAGTTAATTTGAGTCAACTAGGAGCTAATTAGCTGGCAATAATGTGAATGTATCTAAGTAGTTAAGTGTCTTGTGTACTTTAGAGTTGGAAAACGGGTGATAAATTGACCTCTTACATCAGGGGATTGAAAAATGTACTTACCAAATACCTAATAGGTATAAGTAAATTCCGGGTAAATTATTACTATTTAGTTTAATAAATCCCGGTTCCATGGCGATATTATGCTTGTGAGGAGGGCACTTTGAGTATTTATCTAGATAAATACTCAAAGGGAGGGCTACAAACAGAGATCTTTCTCCAGGAAGGTGTTTTGCAGGGGACCGAGATCCAAAGGAAGAGTGTCGGAAGTATATTACGTCCAGAGATGGGACATTTTCAAAATACTAGTATTTAAAATACAAAATACAAATACAAAATACGTATTTCCATTTTGTATTTAAATACTTTTTTTAGAAAAGCATTTTGTATTTTATTTGAAATACATTTAAGGACATATTTTGTATTTGCAAAATACAAAATACTTTTTAATAAGTTTAATTCTTACTATGGCAACACTGAACTATATCTTGTTTTCGGGCCACTATAATAAAAAATTAGTTGGTATAAATAAATAAGTAATGAATTGTCCCTGACTAATTGTGTGTGTTTGTGTTCTATCTAATTTCCTCGCACATCTCTGATGGAAGCAGCCTAATCCGCTTGGCTGATTTTGGTGAATAGGACATACGCTACTTTTATGCTGGAATTATGAAAATAGTCCGCGTAGAAGTATGACAAATAGTTTACTTACGTCCATTCTCAGACCTACCGAATATATATACTAGTCACCAGCACCAATATCTGATGCAACAAGCGTGCAAAAATATCTGACACGTCAATCCGGCCTTACAAATAAGAGTCATATCAGATATTTATGCACGCTTGTTGCATCAGATAATGGTGCTGGTGACTGTACACAAAAAAAAACCGGCCAAGAGCGTATCTGACACGCCCAAAATAGGGTTCCGTAGCCATTTCGACAAAAATAAGTAATATTTTCTAAGGATTTCGTATTTTATACGGAATCTTCCAAGTTTAGGTATATTTTATACCTTACGCTGCTATTTACTCATAAACTACTAATAATTCTCAAGCAAACTTAGCCGTTATAGTTTTCCTTGGAAGTGTGATATACTGACTACCATCCTGAATTTTTTCAAATTTTTCCATCCACCGGTTTAGATTTTAGAGGGGGGGGGGGGGGGGACGCTCGATTTTAACGAAAATTTGCACTTTAAAGTTGAATATTTCGCAAACAAATTACTGAATCGAAAAATCCCCTAATGGTTTTAAAATACCTATCCATCGATACCCCACACTATAGGGTTGGATGAGAAAAAAGAAATCACCGCCATTTTACGTCTATGGGAGGTACCCTAAAAAAATTTATTTATTTATTTATTGTCAAGTCATGTTTATTACAATAAGATGTCACTTAGTAGTTTTTTTAGTATTTTTTTTTTAATTTTTAATTGTACTGTTTTGTCGGCATAGTTTACTTATATATCCGGGCAAAATTGCAGCTTTCTAGCATTGATAGTCCCTGAGCAAAGCCGCGGACGGACAGACAGACGGACAGACAGACAGACAGACATGGCGAAACTATAAGGGTTCTGTTTTTGCCATTTTAGCTCCGGAACTCTAAAAACAAGCCGTCTTGGACGAGTTTGGTCACAAACATTGGACCCGATTCTACAGCGGCCGCTAAAATTCCTAATTTTATTTAGACGTCGCTAAATCACTTTGCTATTCTATGAGCACCTGTCATAATCAAATGACAACGCTAATTTAATCTGACGTTTCTTATTTTAGCCGATCTATCTAGCCCGTCAGCGTGACTTTCTGGAATAGCACTTGTTAAATCAGCCGTCTAAATGTCAATTAAAATTTAGAAAATTTAGATTTAGACAATTTAGCCGACGTGCGCGTAGAATCGCATCCACTGTGTCACGAGAATTTCATATAAGTATTAGGTAGAAGATTGTGTTTCGCGCAAACAAATAGTTCAACGCCGACGAAGTCGCGGACGGAAAGCTAGTAAATAATCAATAAAGAACTTACCCTACTAATATTATATATGCTATTATGAAATTTGGTACGGTTGTTTTTAAATGCTACGTCTATGAAAAACACGATGTAATTTTCGGAAATTCCCACGGAAAATTTTGTTTTATACTTCTTCACGCCAGAATGACTAGACGGATTTGGATGAAATTTGGTATGTAGGTAGCTGGATGTCTGGAATAACACATTGGCTACTTTTTACTCCGATATTCTCACGGGATAAGGATAAAATCTAATAATTTCAACCGCTGGGTAAACCCAAAGATCAGTCATTAAATTTTGGATAGGTTGTTCTTGTTACAACGTCAATGAAGATCATGATAAAAATTTTGGTAATAGGGAATATTACTGCAATTTTCTGCCGTCAGAGTGCAGCACTAGCACAAAACCGTAAACAGTTTTTCGAGTATTTTGTACGAAGGATGCCATAAGCCATAATATCATAATTATTTCAATTAAATTTTTGGACATATAGCTCTATCGTGACAAACGATGTAAATTTCATGTTACTTTGCTACTAATAAATGGATGAAGACCAAAGAATTGCACGCCGTTAAAGCTGCGTCAGCAGGTATTTATAATTACAATTATTTTTTCCATTGTGACACGAAAATTAATCATACATTTGAAAAAGTTTTTTTTTTTTTTTTTTTTTTTAGTTTTTAATAAAATCATGCGATCAGCCCTAATGGCTATAAGCAGATGTCGTGTCAGTGGCGTATGAATAGGGAGCTACTCCCAGTGGAGTACAGCCCTTTATATTTTTGTGGTCAGTTTATGTTCTGATCTGACCATCATGATCAAAGATATCTCGTCTCTTTTTTAGACGACGAGTAAGTTCTGGTATTGTTAGTTGCCCCGCAAGGAGGTTTGGATGCTTTTTTAGTCTTCCTTTGTATTTATCGCCATAAGAGGCGATTTCTTCCTTGACTGTTAGCATATCGAGGATTTCGTGAAGCTCTGTTGTTTTGAGAAACCATGGTGCGTTCGATATCTGTCTC
Source organism: Choristoneura rosaceana (assembly GCA_037349165.1). Lineage (NCBI taxonomy): Eukaryota > Metazoa > Arthropoda > Insecta > Lepidoptera > Tortricidae > Choristoneura > Choristoneura rosaceana. The sequence goes on along the minus strand of JAZBNJ010000018.1, from coordinate 7,800,347 downwards.
AGTACACTGTTTTGCACCCTTTGCATTATCATGACGTTGGAGGCACTAGCAATACCCCACAGTTGTATGCCATATGTCCAAATTGGCTTTATCATGGTTTTGTAGATGAGAATCTTGTTGTCCATAGCCAGTTTTGAATTTCTACCTATCAGCCATTGAAGGCCTTTGCACTTTAGGTTAATTTCATCTCTCTTTGTTTTAATATGTTTCTGCCAGGTCAGTCTTCGATCCAGGTGCATACCCAGGTACTTCACGGTATCCAGATGAGGAAGTTGTATGCCATTTAAGGTGACAGGTGTACAATCTTCCTTGCGTAGAGTGAATGTGACATGTACTGATTTGGCTACACTAACGGCAATTCTCCATTTAGCTAGCCATTTATCAATTTAATTAAGGCTGGCTTGTAGCATCCGGGATGCTTCAACTGGGCATTTACTCGAAGCCAGCAGTGCAGTATCGTCAGCGAAGGTGGCGATTGTGACATCAGAGCTTTGTGGTATGTCAGATGTGAATATTGTATACAGGACTGGTCCAAGTACCGAGCCTTGTGGTACTCCTGCTGTTATTTCATAAAATCCCGATGTAGAGTCATCTTCTCTTACTTGAAATATTCTGTTAGATATATAGGATCTTAGGATGTCATAGAATGTGTGGGGCAATAAGGTCTTTATTTTATACAGCAATCCTTTGTGCCATACTTTGTCGAAAGCCTGCTTTATGTCGAGAAATGCCGATGAGCAGTATTCTTTCATCTCGAATGTCTTTCTAACTGTCCTGCACACTCTGTGCACCTGTTCTATGGTGGAGTGTTCTCTCCGGAAACCGAACTGGTGATCAGGGACGATGGACCTTTCCCTCAAGGCACTGCTAAGCCTGTAAAGCAAACACTTTTCGAAGAGTTTGGACATAACTGGCAGCAAGCTAATCGGTCTGTATGAAGTTACTTCATGTGGTGGTTTACCAGGCTTATGGATCATTGTAATGATGGATACTTTCCATAAGTCGGGGAAGTATCCTACTCTCATGATAGCATTAAAAAGCATGGTTAGGTAAACCATAGCCTTGCGTGGTAATTCTTCAAGAACTTTTTTGGTGATGAGGTCAAATCCTGGTGCCTTGTTATTATCCATAGATTTAATATTTCTAATGACCTCACTCGGTGTTATTAATTTTAGAGGAGAGTCTGTCTGGAGGTGTAGGTTGAGGACCGAGTCAATATCTAATTCATTTGTAGGAGGTACAGCGTTATTTGGTTTGAAGACTTCACTCAAATGCTTTGCGAATATTTCAGCTTTACTTTGTGCGGATCTAGCCCATTCTCCATTCTTTGTACGTATTGGTGGCTTATGGTATAATGGTCGATCGAAGTTTTTGCATGCCTTCCACAGTGAGTAATTGGTCGCTTTTGTTGCTGTGAGACCCTCCAGGTAAGTTTGTACAGCTGTATCATTTGCTTCTGTTATTAAGGTCTTCAATTCTTTAACTACTCTGTTGAGTGCCGCTTTGTCACTTGGGTGTCTACTGATATGCCACACTCGTCTCAGCCTCCTTTTGTCCTGTATTTTCAACCGTATGATTTCCGAATAGACTTTACATTGCGGTGGGCGCTCGCTAACGGCCGGCGTGCACTGCCAGCAACATTCTTGGATCGTTGTGGTTATTGTTCTGGCAGCTTTATCGATGTCTGATTCTGTTTTTAAAGGTATTCTTAATTCAAGCCTTTGGTGTACCAGCTCGCGAAAGGAGGCCCAGTCCGTGCGTTTATTATACAGCTTTGAGGTTCTTGCAACATTAACCACTGTGGTTCCAATTGTTAATATTACCGGTACATGATTAGTGTCCACTTCTAGGCATGTTTCTATGTTGTGGAAGAGTCTCGATAGGCCCTTCACAATAAAGAAGTCTATGACATCTGGTAATCTGTTGGGATCACTGGGCCAGTTAGTGGGCTCTGCTGTAGAGATTGGAGAAAGATTATTTTTGTCTAGACTTTTCTTAAGTTCTCTACCTCTGGTGTTAGTTAGTCTAGAGCCCCAGTGGAGGTTTTTTGCATTCCAATCTCCTCCAACTATGAAACGTAAGCCAAGAGTGCTGAATAGCTCATCATATTGATCTACTGTTAGTTTGTATTTAGGAGGGCAGTACACAGCGGAAACGTTGAATGTTCCATTTCGGTCTTCGATTAAGACAGTGGCTGCTTGTATGTGAGGTTTTTTAAACTGAGGCTGCTCACTATGTTTTATATTCGATCTCACTATTACTGCTGCCCCTGCATGTGCAGTTCCATCTGGATGATTTGTGGCATAAATATCATAGTTTTTTATCTTAACTCTACTGTTTCCCGTAAAGTGGGTTTCAGATACCAATAGTATATCGATATTATGCGTGTGTAGCAGGATTTCAACTTCATCTTTGTTTGGTGATAGCCCGTCTAGGTTCCACGTTGATATCTTGAGGGAAGTCATTGAGTTATTTTGGAGACCAGGGTTGTTATGAGACTTATTAGTGTACTCATTTGTTGTAGGATTAGGTCCATTTTTTCAGTTTGTTTAAGGAATAAATCTTCAATTGTTTTATTTGAACGTTGCTTGTCTTCGAACTTGTTGCCTTTTAAGATATCAGAATAACTCTGTTGTTTATTGGAGTTACTGTTCAAATTTGGTATTTGAAAAAGTTAATGGAAATTTAAACTAACTGCTAACGCAGCTTTAACGGTTTGCAACTTTTTGGTTTTCACCTAAGTACCTATGTCATAATTTCTATACGTATTAATACTCTTTTGTCTGTCGCAGAGCTTTGCCTTATATGCCCTATTCCCAGAGAAATTTTGTAAAATCCCGGAATTTCAATTGCAACACTAACTACCAGATCGAATAGTTTACGCGTGCTAAGTCGCGCGCAAAATCTTGTTTCATATAAAAGTATTTTATTTGAATAAAGTATTTTGAAAATACCTATTTTGTATTTTGTATTTAAAATACTTAAAGCAAAAATATTTTGTATTTTGCATTTCAAATACCAAAATTAGAAAAGTATTTGCATTTTGTATTTAAATACTTTTTTAAAAGTATTTTGCACATCTCTGATTACGTCCGAGTTGAGAAACTTTTTTTTGTATTCTGTATAATATTGTATATATTTAGGTATTATTTAGGTTTATATATGCATTTGTATTTATTCAAATGTTTTACTCTATTTGTCGATCCTTATTTTTTTCGATTGTTCTTCTTTACCACTCAAAGGTTGACTGGCCGCCTTTGTACTTACAACTTCTTTTTACAAAAATATCACTTTTGTATTTCCTTTTTGTACAATAAAGAGTATAAACAAACCTTCAATAGCGGCACTAGGAGTCGCTACATCGCTTTCAGTGTATAACTAATACTCTATTCATTTTACAATTTGAAACTTAACGGTAAGCAAGCGTTTTTAAATGAATTAACAAAACTATTTAAAACTGTGTTAACTTCTATACTTAATGTGGAGTGTGTATTGACTATGAGAGATATAGCTGTGAGGGATATTTGAGTTATTTGGACCTGTTCAATGGTGCAGTGAATATTATTTTGAGTTGTCTGGTATCGGAAGATGCAGTACGAATTTACAGGTTCATCAAGCACTCCTTTGCAACCAGAATCTTGAAATCGTAATAGAAGTGTTTGATGAATGTGGCCGTTGAGTCTTTCAATGAGGCTGGCATAGTCAAAAGGTGCATTGAAGCCTCGAAAAAAAAATTGAAAAAAAAACTTCTACATATTATAATAAAAACATAAAAAATATACCGCTAATAAATGTAAATGTAGGAATTTGTACGAGTGTTACAATTTAGACCGTGTTAATTCAAACCTTCAATTAAACGAAGTACTTATAAGAACTCAAACTCAAAGTCTTTATTGCGCTAACACAAACAAACAACAACTGTATAAAAGATAAAAGTAACAAATCTCTGAAAACGTCAACAGTGATATTTTTCACGGCGTGACGTGACACTTTCTGATTGGTGTTTAAATCGGGTGACCTTATGCCTATTTTTTAAGAATTTATAATCTTAAAAATAATAATAATCTTTCATTATTATGTTAGTTTTATTTTTGTTATTAACCCTTAAAAAAAAGAAGGGTGTTATAAGTCTGACGTCAATGCTGTCTAATGATATGTCTGTAGCATCGTAGCTTGCAAACGAATGGATAGATTTTGACTAAGTTTTTTTTTAATGAAAGTCAATTTTTTAATTTGGTTCTTAGCTATGTGTGATACAAATTGGTTTATCCGTTTCTGAGATTTGATCTTTAAAATGCCAATGTTGGGCGTTTTTTAGCTTTTCTAAGTTGGTTAGGTTACGTTATCTCTACTATCTGTGTACCTATATCATATAATTAATAATTAGCACTCTAAGCCATTTATTGTTAGTACCCAAAGCTTATGTTACAGTCAGCGTTATAAATATATATACGTTAACCAAAGACGTCAAAAATATTTATACACCCACTAAACATAAAATCGCTATGGGTGTAGGTATGTATATTTTTGCATTCCACTGTACGAGTGTGGGTAATTTTCGTGTCACAGCGTAACTTTTTCCAGTCAGTCATTGTTGTTTTGTTCTCAAAGACTATCATCACAATTTCGCGATCGCGATTTTGCTATGTTACTTCTGTTCGTTGCTCTCAGAACTTTCTCCTTACTGTCCCTCTTTCAAACTCTAAATTCTACGTTATTCTTTCACTGTTCAGGCTACTCGGCTGTGGAACTCCCTGCCGATAGACTTAAGGCGCGCTAAGTCCTTGCCTATCTTCAAGACTATGCTTAGGGAGCACTATCTGTCGTCTTGCGTGTAAATGTTAAAACTATTAGTTTATTTATGGGTATGTTGTTATGTATCTTCCTATCTACTTGGATTTGTTGTGTATGTGTACTGTACAATATGTTATGTATTCTTGATATTGCTGTAATGTAATGTAAATTCACCACCTGCTTAAATTTATTCCTCACTTCTCCATTCATTCCATTGTAAAGGTTGCCTGGAAGAGATCGCTCTGCAGCGATAAGGCCGCCTATTGCTTACCTCAAGAAAGTCTCTGTGTATATACCTGGTTTCTGTAATTATTTGCTATATGTTGGTGTGCAATAAAGAGTTATTGTATTGTATTGTATCACAGATAGAAATATCTGCGCATTCGCCCTTGACCCATGAATCTCTACCCCTTGCACCTCAGGGAGGGCGGCTTAATGAATTCGTTTGAAGTCATAATGAACGGAGCTCTGAACATCTCACCGACTCAAAAAGTCCAGTCTTTGGATGACTCAAAATACGAGTAAGGCTCAATTTAGATACACGAATAGAGAAACACTGTCTTTTGAAGTATTATAAGCTGTTGCCCGCGACTCCTGCTAGAAAAACTATGCAATGTCCTCTCTAAAGTCACAAACTATCGACAGGTCATCTATATATATATATAATTTAAAGTCTCCCTAGGCCAGACTGGCAGCGTTCGCTCTCTTAATAGCTAAGCCAAGTCTTTGTCCGAAGAAGCCGCCAGCTCTTCGGACCTCTGCGACGTCTACTAAACCTATTTGCTATTTGTTGACACTTGAGAAATATTACGGATGCTTGGGACATTGTGCATAGCTGTGCACGATTAATATTGTTATCAGGTAATTACCGGATATCTATTAATGAACCTAACTATTTTGATAATCTCTAACCCCAATGGACTCAACTTTTCACGATGAAATGAAAATTCATTATGAATTTGGCAACACGTCGGGCAGATAGGGGTCAGGGGCGGGGGGGGGAGGTTCGTTAATTGACCTGTCAGCTCGACTCGAAGCGATATCAGTTTCAAATCGACGCAATCCTGAATTCTGTTTGATAATCGATACAATTTTCTAGGTACTCGTGAGTGCAATGTACATTGTTGCACCATGTGTCGAATATTTAAGTTAATTTATATGCTACTAGCTTTTGCCCGCGGCTCCGCCCGCGTGGCATTCGCGCATATCGCGCTGTTCCCTCGGGAACTGTGTATTTTTCCGGGATAAAAAGTAGCTTATGTCACTCTCTGGCCCATAAACTATATCTATGCCAAAAATCACGTCGATCCGTCGCTCCATCACGGCGTGAAAGACGGACAAACACACACACTTTCGCATTTAGTATGGATGGATGCTGCTAAAGTAAATCATTCATCCGTTTATACAACCCGTAATAATTTTAAAAACCTATCCAACGAAACGTTCCACGCTAAATAGACACGAGAAAAAAAAACACCCCCACTTTACGTCTATAAATAAAAAAAAGTATATAAATTTTTTAATCCATTTTCCTCCTTTTTTGCCATTTTGACAACAGAACCCAAAAAAAACTAATTGTTTAATAATTGATTAGTATTTATTAATGAAATTAGTGCAAATCAAATTATTTGAAACGAAGCAGTACCCAAATATTGAGGTTTGAGGTAGAATAGACTGAAAAATCATATAACAAATCTACCAACCCGGTTAAAGATAATTTGATCAGAATAACCCGGGTGATGGATTGAGCTGCGCATATATTAACCGCTCTTTTCATCCATCTAAACAGGCGTTTCCATAATGCCACGTCGAAAATACAGTACCAATCCATCTACAAACGCACGCACGAACTTTATTAATTTAACTAGCTTTTGCCCGCGACGCCGCCCGCGCGGTATTCGGTTATCGCACGCTGTTCCCTCGGGAACTGTGCATTTTTCCGGGATAAAAAGTAGCCTATATGTCACTCTCGGGCCCATAAATGCCAAAAATCACGTCGATCCGTCGCTCCGTTACGGCGTGAAAGAGGGACAAACATACAAACATACAAACACACTTTCGCATTTATAATATTAGTATGGATACGGGTGAATCCGGGCGAGAGCATCGGGCGCGCGTTGCTAGATCTCTTACTCGGTTTATACTGTGATGAAAAGCTAAAATTAACCCGTAAAATTTTATTGAAGGAAAATATAATTAATTAAGGAAACTTGGGTATTTTATCTCAGTTTTAACATGCGCAATTAATTAGGCAGGCTTAATTACTTATTACAGATATATTTAACTTTCCTGGTTTCAGTTTCGAACACCTAGAATCAGTGGTTGATTGATATTTCGGTTTTATCAATAATCATAAGCAGCATGTGTTTGTAGTCGTTACTACGCACGAGTGTGTAGGTGTGAAATATTCTGGGAAACAAAAGCTGGGGAATTAACATTCCATTTTTAGTTTCCCGCTCCATTTATTGATACTGCAGTGCCAAGAGTCTTTTATTGATATGATTGATGAGTGATTAATTCCGATCTTCTACCATTTCTTAAGTGACGTTTTCTCTCAGAACTCGAGAACAAAATACTGAGATATGTGGAGAAGTTACCTGTAAGTTGTGGCATACCAGTTTGCTCATAATTATGACGTATAAAGCCGCACATCAATTAGAGCAGCTTCAATTGAATTCAATTTGACGTTAAGATTAAGAATAGACTCAAAATTATCTTTTAAGACGTCGTCCATCTCCTTTAATAAGTCCTCCAGCATTTAGTAAATCCTTTTCACACACCTGGGTACCTAACTTACGACAAAGAAATATCATACCTAACATGGGCAAGTCAGAAAGTGAATGATTTAGAAATGTGGACTAATTAGGACATCAACGATGATAATTATTATAATAATAATAATACAAATTAATGATAATGAGTTAAGATCATTGTTATGACAAGGGGTGGGGTGGGGTGTCATGGTACGTGTGAGTCAAGTTAAAAACATGTTCTAAAATAATATGAATTAAGTTCTCCTGAACCTTTATTTTACTTAGCAAAGCAACCATAGCGTTCAACGGCGATAATAATGTGTAACGCTAGCGGAAGCGGATATGGCAAACACAAACGCGATAAACGATCAATGTCACGTAGTGCAAGGTTGTTATACGCGCTTTGTTTTATCTATGGTTGCAGAAAAAAGAAAAGTGATGTAATATTTATGAATATTAAAAAGTTAAAGTGAAGTAGCCTATTAAGGTGAAATGAAGACATTAACGAAACTAGTCATTAATGTTAAATAACGTTGCGGAGTATAGTAAAAAGACAATAATAAATAATAAGTCTTAGTATAGTATGTATTTGTATGTAGGTTTACGTTATCAACTTTAGGTTTACTTAAGCATCATCGGCCTATCTTTTAATTGCACGCCACTGGAAGTAAACTGTAAGGTAAGTACCTACTCAATACTTATTCAAATTTTACTTATCTAACAAATTTAATACGAATCCACGTCAAAATTTTGTAATAAAGTTTGATTGAGTCCGATGTAGCAATGATTTATCAGTGTAATTATATTCTCCAAGTTTTTTCCGTCTCACTAATCCATAATCCATACTAATATTATAAATGCGAAAGTGTGTTTGTATGTTTGTGTGTTTGTATGTTTGTCCCTCTTTCACGCCGTAACGGAGCGACGGATCGACATGATTTTTGGCATAGGGATAGTTTATGAGCCCGAGAGTGACATAGGCTACTTTTTATCCCGGAAAAATGCACAGTTCCCGAGGGAACAGCGCGCGATAACCGAATACCACGCGGGCGGAGCCGCGGGCAAAAGCTAGTAATATTATAAATGCGAAAGTGTGTTTGTGTGTTTGTATGTTTGTCCCTCTTTCACGCCGTAACGGAGCGACGGATCGACGTGATTTTTGGCATAGAGATAGTTTATGGGCCCGAAAGTGACATAGGCTACTTCCTATCCCGGAAAAATGCACAGTTCCCGAGGGAATAGCACGCGATAACCGAATACCGCGCCGGCGGAGCCGCGGGCAAAAGCTAGTGTTAGATATCATCATCATCATCATCCCAGCCTATATACGTCCCACTGCTGGGCACAGGCCTCCTCTCGGAATGAGATGGCTAGATGAGTGTTAGATATAAATAGAAGATAAATTCGGCATAGTGGCAACGATTTGTCGATAGAATCATTTTCTCCAAACTTTTTTCCATACGACGATTTTTTTAGACAACCGGTTGGCTAAGTAGTTAAAGAACTTGACTAGGTACGAAACTTGAGGTCCCGCGTTCGATTCCCGGCCGGGGCAGATATTTTAATGAATAATACGAATGTTTGTTCTCGGGTCATGGGTTTTTAATGTTTATTTATCTATATAAATATGTTTAGCCGTTGCCTAGTATCCATATCACAAGCTTTTCTTAGTTTGGGACTAGGACAATTGGTGTCAAGTGTCTCATGATAGGTATTTATTTATTTATACTACTAATGTTATAAATAAAAGATAAATTCAAAATTACGGGCTTAAAAAATATTTAAGTATCATTTTTAAAAGTCACGCTGTGCAACTTGGTTTAAAATAAACACATTTTAACAAATCTGATAAGCTATTTAAAAAGAAAATGTCGGCCAAGTGCGAGTTGAAGTGGCACACCGAGTTGTGTAATCCATCAACACAAAGGTTTTCTATTAAAATAAAAGTAATAACTTACTGATTTACGCTAAGCTGTTATTTAAAATAATTTGTTGTTTTCTACTCAGTTCACTCTAGATTAGACTTTATTTTTGGTATAAGTTATACCATACATGTTTGATGTTTGTAGTTAAAAGTAACAAAAAAAAACCTTCGTTTTGTTATTTATTTCGTAAGATAACCGTTATAAATTTGGAATTTAATATTTCCATTGTAATATCCAATATACAAAGTGCCTTAAAAAATATATTCAAAATATTTTGGCAAATACCCTGTTAAATCTGTGACCACGTATTGAATCAAAATTCCCTATTAACCTTTATTGGTTCAGTAATTCTGACTGATCCAACTATCAGCAAAAATTTAAGATATCTTTGTATAGAGTGTTAATTCCTGTTTAAGGAGTCCTTATAACAAAACGAATTTGGCACGAGTCATTTGGTTTTTTCTGCAGGAAAGTTACATAACGAAAAAACTTTTACCGAAGTACTTTTAATTAGCTATGTCGACGACCTCGCCATGTATGTAAAGCTTAACTGACTATATTTTTTTATACTCTTCTTATTTTCAAAGTAACTTTGTGACGTAAAAAATTAAGATTAAATTTGAAATCATCACACCAAGTTGTTTCAACTAATTATAATGATAACATTTCGCTAACTTAATCGAGTTAATTGAACAAAGTTAGGTATTTAATGAAAAGGAAATCGAGTTTGCTTCTATTTTTCTTCTTTCGAGAAGAAATAACCCTAAGAAATAAGACTGACTACCGTCTAAATGATGATCTTTATTTAAATATACCTAGGGATCTGTAACTTGCAGGCAGGCTACATCTTTTTATTAATTTATTGAATCAAGCGTTACCTCGCGAAGGTCCAACCAATGAATTCAAGTTCAATATTATAAAATTCATGTCAGTAAATTTATAATTAATTAATATTAATATTAACTTCAATTTTAGTATATGAAATTCTCGGTCAAAAACGTTTGTCACCAAATTCCATCGAAACGGCTTGACCGATTTTTACCCGACTGCCCGATGGAGGGTTATTATGAATTTTTTTTGTGTATATTGGTAGGTTTGAGAATAGGATGTAAACTATTTTTCATACTTCTACGCGGACGGAGTCGCGGGCAACAGCTAGTATGACTATGATATCTGTGAAAACTCGTGTATTCAAGTTATAGATCTAAAGTTCCACGATTTAGCATTTAAAGTTAATTAATACCTATATAATTAATTTAAACGAGCAATTATTGTATAACTATATATATAAATCACAATCTCGGAAACGGGTCCAACGATTTCAGACGAATTTGGTATGTGGGAGTTTTCAGTGATGACAAATCGAATCTAGCTTGGTTTGATTTTTGAGAAAACGCTTATTATCGAGTTTTAGCCCGAGCAAAGCTCGGTCGCCCAGGTACTTAATTAATAATTAACTGTGTTATTTCTAGGTTCTCAAAAATTTTTAAAAATACTTAAATCATTTACAGGGTGTATGCTTAACCGAAATCACCACATCCTCCCTCCGAATTAGGTACTTAATAATCAATCACTTCTTCAGTCTGAGTATTACCTTTATAAAGAGGGTAAATAAGGAGCCTTCCATTGTTAGAAACGTAACTCGATATCCCAGGGTCCGTTGCTCGGTGACATTGGCAAATTTATCATTAGCCGCCTCGTCGGTCGCTGTCAATGCCGGTTGTAATTTATCACCCTGTAAATTTTTGCCGCGCGAGAGCGGGTGGAATGAAATGTAATTGTTTTCTGTGATTTTGTCTTTGTATTTTTATTGAATAAATCACAATATGAAAGGAAAGAAAACATGTATGCGTAACATTATGTGCACAAAAAATACATACCTACAGGTAAAAAATAAAAGGGGAATCCTTTTTTATTTTACGAACGGGATACCTTTCAAAAATTGTTTCGGTTAAACACAGCAGATCATTAAGTGAGTGAAATGTGATAAATACTTATATTTTTTTATAGCATGTCGGGCTGAACTCAATTTCACACGTGAGTTATCCGGGTCAATAAATTTAATATAATATTTAATATGCTATTTAATGTGTATTCATGCATTTTTATTTATAATTTTTAAGTAATGAAAATACTGTTGTAATTTACGATGCAATACAATGCAACGCAGATATTCTGTAGGTAAAGCATAATATTTAAAATTAATAGAATGCATATTTTTTTTTAGAAAGGATAGCGATAAGGTGAGCTCGATAGAGCGATCTCTTCTATGTAGTTAGGCAACCATTTTAGAGTAAAGATAAAAGATCACATTGATATTCTTTTCTTTTAGTCTGCCCGTGGTGGGCCAGTGGTACCTAGTTTGGTCGTCTGACTATCTGTGACAGAGATGTTTGTTTTAAACCGTAATAGATTGCAATCTTTACAAGTCTTTGTGTGTATGTTACCATAGGAGTTAAACCAACGAATAATAAAAATGAAATGAAAAAACAGAGGCTTAAAGGCAAGATTTTTTTTCACTGTTTTGATTAATCTTAATAGTGGCAATTGGCCCATACTTAAAATTTTCAGTGTTATTTACAATAGCTGTTATATCAAAACAATCAAAATCGAAATTTTAAGTTGGTTTCCGTGTAGGTCTTGTGGGAAATAAAATTTATGGATTTGAGTTTCTTGTGAAACATTTCTTTTTTGGTACGACAGTATAATGTGGTATGAAACCCTTCGTATGTAGGTATGTTCGACTCACACTTTGTCTGACCTTTACTATTACACTAGTTTTAACGTGATTTTTCAGCCTGTTTGTTTACACTACTTTCTATAAAATATTTATATATCTTCGTATTTAAATGATTGCCTCGGAGATACTCTCCTAATTAATACGACCGCCTATCATCTGCTCTGTCCATCTTTAAAATTAATCTAATTTTTCTTTCTTGTGGTGTCCAATTCAAAATACTTCTCATTTCAGTTTTGCTTCTGGTATATTATTACTTTTCTGCGGTTAGAGTTTATGAATCTGATAAACTGAATTAAATACCTAAACTTTTATTTTCTGCTTCTTAATACATAAAACATAAAAAATACATTTCCCGAAAGAAGATAAATCGGATCACATTGTTATCACATCAAAAACAAGTTGCGTCAAACTTTACATATTGAAGAAAACACAAACAAAACTCGGATCATCTGGAAAAACTTGGAATCATAATCCACTTACTTGGCTCTGAGAGAAAGCTGCCTATCATTTGGGCACACAAACTTATTGGCTTTGCTTTGTATATTCATCGCGATTTAAAAATACATAAAAAAAAAGCAATCTGTTTACGCAGCGCGGGAAAGTCGCGCGTTCCCGCCTGTTTACGCGACCCAACTGTTGCTTCTCGCGTGGCGGAGGCTAATAATCGATATTTTAACAACGCTGAAAACTGTAACATATGTCGACTGGACCTTTTATTGGGTGTAAGTATCATGTTAACTGAAATAATACGTGTATGGCTCAACGTTTGTGCTGCGAGGCGAGGACCTTTTGCGCTCATTTACATCTGGAAACGGTTTAGTTAAGGTATTATTTTAGAGTTGGAAGCTTCTTATATGTTAATTTGATTCTAGCTACTGACCTGAAAGTTGAAATATATCTACTTAAATAATGTACTTGATTTTGTTAACGATAGTGGTTTTAAAATTTTACTCATTATGATTTTTTAATACTGATATTTAATTTTATTTCTCAAATTGGTAGTAGGTATTTTTTTTTTATTCGACTGGAAGGCAAACGAGCAAGTGGGTCTCCTGGTGGTAAGAGATCACCAACGCCCATAAACATCTGCAACACCAGGGATATTGCAGATGCGTTTTTACCGCAGAGGTATTTTTTAATCCGCCTTGCAAAATTTGATACGAATAGTTTTGTCTGTGCTAACTTAGCTTGGTGATTTATTTCAACAAAATCTTTTACCCAATATTTCACACATTCCAATTTTACTTTATTTTAATTACAACTCATACATAATATCATACCTAAGTAGTTAAGACGATCTAGCCATTATACTTGTTGAAACTTTATCCTAAATCGCCATATAAGTAATGTAAAAACATTCCAATTCTACAGCGACATAATATTACAGCGTGAACTTTAAGTATGCCAGTAAATGTAGACAGTAGATGTAGAAATATTATAAATAGCTCATTATGAGATGAAAAAGTATATGTTGGCAGGATTGTCCTTATTTCGACGTAATTATCACGTTACCGGTAGATTTACCCAGTTTTTCTCAAGGTAATAGCAATACGAAGCAATACTTAAAAATACTTAAAAATATATATTAAACAATATACTAAAAAAATATACGAAAAAAAAATATTTAAACATGTATTTTGTACCTACTGAATGTCTATAGGTATTACATTAATAACTTAATCGAAATATGGCTATGTTTATTGGAGGACAATTTGCCAATGTCAAACCAGTAATAAGACAGTCTTAAAACAATTTATTGAATCAGGCGTTACTTTGCGGAGGTCCATATCAATGAACTAAAAGAATTCTTTGCTCACCCGCGACCTTAAGGTTAAGGTCGCGGGTGAGCAAAGAAATTCTTTTAGTTCATTAGTCTTAAAACACGTCAGCCATTGTTGAGTAAAAGGTCAATCGGCCAATATATAATCTTTTTTTTCTATAAATTTAAACAAAAATTTGACACCAAATGATCCTTTCATACCCAGGGAGCACCGGCACTGCTCAAAAGTGAACCGCAAACCACACCTCTTGGGCATAATAAGAGATGGTTACCCAACACTTCGTAACTCTTATTTTTTTTTATACATAGTTATGATACTTACTTTAAAAATCGCAAACATGACTGTATTATCAAAAACACAATTTGCATCTTTCTTACGTACCTATATCAGGTCATACTGGAAGAAAAAAATCTACTACATGATAACAATGACATCAACCGCCAAAAAGTGCGTATTTTAGAGTGAACCGCAGATATTCTACTCTCATTTTAAAATATGACCATTTTGAAGTTGGCGCCAACATAATGGCAGACACTGAAATTCTGTGATAAATAATAAGTCTCTAAAATAGTTAATACCTAGTAAAAATGTTGGCATTATACTCAATAAAAATTAAATTAATTGTATTGCAATTAAATTGGTAATTTTACTGAAATAATTTTTGTTAGCTCTAAATTAACCGTTTAACGAGTTATTAACCAAATTGTAACCATCGTTATTGTGCGCACTATCAGCGGCGCCTCCCTACCACTCAGTAAAATGTATGTGTTTGACGTTTCAGTAATGATGGCGCATTTGCGAAAGGTGGATACTTTTCTGTGAAATATTCGAACGTTTACCTTTATGCGGTGCTGTGAAGTGATAACAAGGTGATTCCGATGCCGTACCACAGACGCTTTTCCGCCAAAATGCCGGAATTCGACGACGAAGTCACTGTGGTCGACGTCTACGACCTGGCATCGGACATTGGGAAGGAATGTGAAATTATAATAGAGAAATACGGGGCTGACGCAGTGACAGCTTTGTTGCCGAAGGTGATTAATGCCTTAGAGTTGCTGGAGAACCTGGCTGTTCGTAACGAGAAGGAGAATCAAGCGCTACAGGAGCTAACGGCGAAGATTTCTCAGCTAGAAAACGACAAGATCGAGAAGGCTGAATACAGACAACGCTTCGAAAAGGTAGGTGTTAGAGGTCATTGTTATTGGTGATCGAATTATTCGTGCAGTCAGTAGCGCGCTCGGACGGCAGTAGTTTCGACACCTGCATAAGGTGCAGTTGCAAAATTGCTATAAGTATGAAAATGGAAGGCGGTGGAAGTTAGTGTTGCGCGACATTGACATCACAGTTCGGTAGCGCGCGTCTTGAAGTTAATTGCCTTTAATTTGGCATAATTATTAGTATTTTCACCTAAACTTCAGTGTGAACTGGCTTCGCTATCTTGAATGCCAGTTTATGCTAATCCAAGGCTTGTTTTTGTTCTGTGTGTTTACTTAATTGTTTTTGTTTGAACAAGTACTACTTGGATAGTTATTCTTAAAGTAGTTTTCAAAACTACTTTGGTGGCTATTGCAATTCTAATTTAGAAAGGTAATGTTGATCTCCAGTCATATGATGAGTTGTGTAATCTATAACTTTCACTTCATGTATTATCAATAATAGTTACTACAGACACTGGTGGTTAATTTAACAAAATAAAATAAAATGAGTTTGCTAGTTTTAAAATTTGGCCAGTTTTTTTTTTCAATTACATTATTCCGCTGCAGACCAGACGAAAGGCCTTTTGACATTTATGACTCCCAACCTACCAATGCCAGTATTTTAAATATATTATATTACCCATAGTATAAGCTTTGCTTAGTTTGGGACTAGGTCAATTGGTGTCAAGTGTCCCATGATATTTATTTATTTATTTATTATTAAAAAACAAAATATTTGTACTAGAGCATGAATACCGGTATTCTATAATATCGAAAAACCGGAATATCTGAGCAAAATCCCGATATTGGCAAAACCGGTATTGGCATTGTATAATACCGGTATTTCGATAATTTCGATATTGATCTCTAAATACCAATTATGTTGTTTTTTAATAAAGTATTACAGTCTGAACACTCTCAAAAGTCGCAAAAGTCACAAATTCATTAATACTTGTTTAATGAATATTATTATTTAAAATAAAACAAATTAGAATCTACTATTTATAAAGATTACCAATGTGGCCTATGAGAAAACCGCGTGTCATTACGTGGCGTGGCGTGGTGTATATCTGCACCTGGCCATAGTAAATGGCAAATAATTTTTACAACTGTTATTAAAACATTAGAATGTTATTATGATCATTTGAAAAAAATAATGGGCAGTTATTTTATTTTTTGGTGGTTGGTAAATTACCATAGCAGTAAAACATTCTTGTCTCATTTAGACAATAACAAAAGTGTATCATCATACGGAGTATCTCAAAATTTGTATAAAAATACTTTACATGTTTGTTGACTGTAATTTGAAATAATCTTAGACATCTTTGAAATAATCTTAGCTACCTACTCGTACTTAAGATTGTCGGAACCGGAAAGGCTTAGGAAGTGGGAAACTCATTCATTTTACTTTAATAATACGAATATCGAAAAAATACCGAAATACCGGAATACCGGTATTAGAATTTTCAATATCGAAAAAATACCGGTATTGCAAAAAACGTCCGATATTAGATGCTCTAATTTGTACTGGCAATCAGAAAATGGCTAAACTCTATTGTGATTATTACATTGTTAAAACATACAAATGAATACAGTAGACTTTTGTCTATTGATCATTCGACAAACAACTTTTTTGGGAATTTTTTGAGTAGTACTTATTTAGGTGGATTGATTTGAATACTCAGTTCTAAACTTGAAGGCCTTTCAGATACTACTTATTTTCGTGTCACAAATGAACTTGCCTTATTATTTACATTTATCAGTTTCATTTTGCCCTTGAATATTAATTAATAAAACGTAACATGCAAACAATATGATGTGACAAAAAATCAAATGTCATTTTTATTTATTTGTATAAAGTTTTAGCATGAAAACGTTTAGGTATTTTACCTTACATTTACTTAAACAATTTTTTTTTATACTGAAGTATTGTTCCCAGCATCTAATAGAGGCTCGGCAAACCCCCTAAAAAGGCTTCACAGGTTGAAAAACACTCATCTGTGTATATAAGTTGTTTTATCCCAGGCCCACCATATAAGCTTGGTTTGACTTGGAATGGATAACTCCATTGGTGGCAATTAATTGTCCCATAATGTTTATTTATTTCATTAATTATATTATTGACCGTGGTATGAGTCAGGTGGTGATTTCATTTAATAAACATCGTTAACTTTGAATCATTAAATAATTATCAGTGATTGGGGATTTGGGTGCCATACTGTGGGATGTCAAGTAGAAAGAGTAATATGGATATGCCATTTATCCCGCGATACCAATTAAACTGTTCGAAAAATAAATGCTATTTTCGTGTTGGTAATAATAATAATAATAATAATATAGCCTTTCTGTTCCGAACTGGTAGTTTTCTATTTTGTGTATGTTATCAGTTATTATAAAATGTCCCTCAGTTCGGTGTGTCTTTTGACATAGGCCTCCTCCAACTGCCTCCATTGGACTCTGTCATCTGCAATTCGTGTTGGTATTACATATTAAACAAACAACATTAGATAATCATAATAAAAAAGTTGTATCATTTTTTTTGAATTATTGAGTGTGACATAAAAAAACCATACTTTCATTTTAAAGGTCATGTCAGGCATGATGTTATTTCTCACTAAGATACATAAATCATTGATGCCATAGAAATCTTGTGAAGTTTGTTTCTTTTACAATTGAACTATTAACAATGACTGTGAAGCTATTATATGCATGAAAAAAAGATTTTTTATTTTTGATTAAAGTTCACTATCAAGTAGTTCATATCAATGAACTGAGCCGTCTGCAGAAGTTAATGGGTATAGAAAACACAGTGTATATTTAATAAGTTCATTCCTAACTGGCAAAACTGTATAACTATGCTTAATGCTGCAGTTATTCAAATGTTTTAACAATATTGGGCTTTGGTGATAAGATAGCTTTTAGTGTATCTATTGAATTATTTCCTTGTTGATGTTATTGTTGAATTTTGTTCTACTTATATTGAAGCCTTATCTTTAGCTTGGCTTTAGGTGTTATCTATTATCTCTTTGCCATAACAATAGTATTTTATTCTGTTAGATAAAATTCTTGCCTACATTTTAAGTAAAAATAATCATGCACAGAAATTAAACTATTGCTATGTTGTATTGTATATTAATTTATAGTATACATGTCAATGACTGTTACATAGTTGAAATTGAGTCTAGAACCATGCTTAAGTCATACATAATACACATTTTTGAGGTATTAATCAGGAGTTTACCCTGCTTCTGGCCTATGGGTGGGTTTTGTGCATAAAAGCACATGTGTCGCTTAGTAGTAGCTATTATCAATGTGTAGTTGCAACGTAACATTTAAAAGATTGTAGTAGTTTGTTAAAAGTAACAATATGTTACAAGCACATCTATGTACTCTAAATACACAATAGGTCCACTACTCAATAGAATGATTGCCTTGAATGACATCCTGGTCATGTGGTCATTTTAGTGTAGACAATCATATTCTAGTCTGGCATCAAGCACTGGTTGGCAAATGCAAACAATTGTTCTGTTTTTTAACAATTTAATTTTTACTCCTAGCTAAACCATGACAATAACTTTTAAACATGCATGTTTAAGAGTTAGGTACTAGGTTTTTATTTCCATACTAGCTGTTGCCCGCGACTCTGTCCGTGTAGAAGTATGAAAAATAGTTTACCCCCTATTCTCAGACCTACCGAGAATACAAAAAAAAAAAAACATAAAAATCGGTCAAGCCGTTTCGAGGGAGCTTGGTCACAACACTGTTTTTGCCCACGGCTTCGCCCGCGTGGAATTCGTTTATCGCGCGCCTGGATTTTTTCGGAATAAAAAGTAGCCTAGGTATGTCACTCTCGGGTCCTTAAACTATCTCTATGCCAAAAATCACGTCGATCCGCCGCTTCGTTTCGTTGTGAAAGACGGACAAACATACACACAAACACAAACATACAAACACACACACTTTCGCATTTATAATATTAGTATGGATATGGATAGAAAGAGACTGTATAATGTGACGATAAACTGTTTTAGGCGAATTGTATGGGCGAATTTGGCTTCGGAATATTTTTTGCGCCTCATTTTGAGGAACTTCAGCATAGTTTAACAGTGATAACATCATAATACCTAACAATTACTTCGTCATATTACGACGCCTAAAAATCAGTAAAAATGGTTGTTTAGCGTGAGAAGCATTCCGCCCTTGACGGTACATTACATAAAGGCATAGAGGGTAAGTAAGAATGACAGAAAGTGGAGACATCGTTTCTCGTGTATAGGGAGGAGAGAGATTAGCGGGGGTAGGGGCGTCTTTTGTCGTCATCTCTGGCTATATATTTCACACGAAGACACAAGTTGAAATATGGATGCACAGAAAAACCAGAAAAATAAAAACCAGAAAAACCAGAAAAACTTGCATTCTTTTCATAGTCACTTTAGCAGCGACAATAACGCCATCCATGTTACTGGTTTCTCATCGAGATACATTTTACATTCCCATCGGAACTATCCGCTCACCAGGGACAAGAGATGTCGCTATTAAGCAATCAAATTAAGATTACAAAAAAAGAGAGTTTTTTTTTTATTCTACTGGAAGGCAAACGAGCAAGTGGGTCTCCTGGTTGAAATAAAAAATACAAAAAGACTCCAAAAAGTAATCTTAGTCATCTCTGGGGTTAAAAGGCCACGTGAACTCATCACTCTATAATGAACAAATTGACTGACTACTTCTCAGAAATCGGCTACCTAATAATATAATAGAGACTGTCAACTATTCAGCTCTGTGATATAATTACGTCATAACAACAATTATGTCGTCACATGAGTTTCCTTTCTATGTGTAAATAATGTTTCTACAACCAGTTTTCATATTACCGAAACAGTCAAGGTCGCCTACGAGCAAGAGTAATTCATCTTACGAGTTTTTAATATTTAAACATTTTCTCACTTCACGTGGAAAAATTTGCAATTTAAAACATCACATGATTTTATCTGTCTCTAGTGTATTGCGAGGCATGGTACTTTACTTATCAAGTTTCGTATTGGGCACGAAATATTCTACATAGCAATGAGAGCAGAGCGTTGCAGTCCCGACAGTTTAATGAAACAGTTGTTTCATTCATATTAATGGTTTGTTTATGTGTTTTGTGAAGGTTAATTAATTCCTTTTTGATGTTTGCATATTTTCTTTAGGTATTTATTTAATTAAACATATTTGTATGGTTGTTTGCGTAAGGCAAGTTCATCGCTCATTACACAAACATAACGTCAATTTCGCCGAAAAGATTGACAAATCTAAAAAAATAATAATTACTAATTTACTAAGTTTTCGGTGGCCTTAAAAATCTATTAAAATAGTTAATAGATACAGGCGTCTGCGGAAGTCATGTACCTCATTGGAATAGAATGACCTTGACCGAAACCAGTATTTTCTAAGACGCCCACTCGTGCGAAAGAATTGCGATGTGCGACAAATATACGTTTATTTTCATAATAAACCTGCAAATGAAACAGACAAAAAAATTCAAATAAAAAGTCGCCAATCCTGTAATTTTTTTAGACTTAATACAAAGGAAAAATATTACTACAATCAACTTCATAAGGCACTGGTCCCACCGGCGGCTACAAACTATTAGCGAGTAAAACTATAAACTACAAACGAGTGGGCGAGAGGCGAGAAGCGAGTATAGTTTTGCTAGTTTAGACGCTCGGCTATAAGCGAGTGTTTGCGTGCGACGGGCGATTACTCGCTGCACTAGCTCAGCCGGAGGGCTATTCGCCAATGACCTATACGATGTACAGTCGAGGTCGAATATAGTTAGTGTTTTAAGTGTTTAATTTTGTAACTAAGGGACCCCATACATCCCTGTATTATTATTATTATTATTATTTTTTGTAATTTTTTGTTTAATTGTTTATTGTAGTTTTTAAGTATTTTATTTGTAATTATTTTATTTTGAAAAAATGACTTTCTGCCAAGTTTCTTGCGGCGCATTCTTCTTGGCAATGATGGTCTTTCAGAAAGCGCTGGTAGTTTAAAAAAAATGACGTGTAACAGTGCCCATTGCGGCCTATTTACTGAATAAATGATTTGAATTTGAATTTGAAAATACATTTTCACCACACTAGCTCGGAAAGAGCTGTTTTATTCTTCAAAAACAGTGAGCAAAGTTGCGTTTTATTCACTAAAGAGCAAAGAAGAGCAAATAAAAACTTTGCAGGAGGGCGGGAAGCGACTGGATGCAGAAAACGGAAGACCGGGTTTTGTGGCGTACCTTGGGGGAGGCTTATGCCCAGCAGTGGACTGCTGTGGGCTGAGATGATGATGATGATGATGATGATGATGTTACGATTGTTACTATAGGGACAAGTATGTGAGATAAAAACTATTTGGCTAATTTGGATGTCTATATTGTTCTCCTACTCCACAATCTTTACTACAGACACGTGTCCCGGGTCATATTAAAAAGTTTAATTTACATAGGAAATTTATCTTTGTAACGTTCGATACGGCCCTGAAATCCGTTTGGGAGCAGCCAGGAAATATACATACTCCTTTCCTTCCTTCTGCTATAGAAAAGGATACCTATAGTTTTTTTTGTTCTTTTTTACTGACAGACTTGTTTGACAGAGTAAAGTTACAAGTAACCAAAAAGTAAGTTTGAATGTAAAGTTTGTGATTCCACTGCAAATGTAAAAATATTTTATGGATATAGGTAAAAAATAT
Organism: Choristoneura rosaceana; assembly: GCA_037349165.1. Classification (NCBI taxonomy): domain Eukaryota; kingdom Metazoa; phylum Arthropoda; class Insecta; order Lepidoptera; family Tortricidae; genus Choristoneura; species Choristoneura rosaceana. The sequence goes on along the minus strand of JAZBNJ010000018.1, from coordinate 7,778,435 downwards.
CAGAAAATCCTAGACATCAGAGTTTTGTAAATTCTAAGTATCATAAGCCTGTTTACATCGTTTGCGTAACATACTGGACTCTTTTTTTTTAATTTGTGATGTAACAATACAATACAATACAATACAAATACTCTTTATTGTACACCAGAAATAATAAGCGATACAGAAAACAGGTACACAGAGAAAATTACAAGTTCGTATGATTGTTTTAAATTCATTGTATATACGTGCACTCGCATCCACTTTGAAAGGTAGAATGATCGCTCTGATCGCCAAGCAGGCTTCGGCGAGTACCGTTGAGCTAGTTTTATAGTCGATAGCTTATCGCTGCGGTCAACTAGTAAACAGTGGTCCCACCGCCAGCTATCGGCGAGCTCGGCGGTCAACTAGTAAAATTCTGTACTAGAAACAGATGACAATCGGCGGGCGGCTAGTAAACAATTGTATGGAATTATTGCTTACTCGCCGGGCGGTGGGAGAGTATCCTCGCCGGCAGTGTGAACAGCCAGCTATGAACTATAAAAATATAACTCTCTCCTTTATGTACACGGAAGCGATTATCTTTTGTTCGTTTCTTGGGCTAGAAAATAGCCGATAGCTCATAGCTTACTAGCTCGCGGTGGGACCAGTGCCTAAGTACCGAAATCTATGAGAATAAAATAAAAAAATGTATGGATTTCATAATGTTGGATGCTCAGTTCACGGAGCTGCTAAGATTTTGTCTGAGGGAGGGCATCTCGGGATAGGAGCCGCATAAGACGATCAGTGGCGTAGCTAGCATGGGGTCACCCGGAGCGGATTATTGTAGATGTCACCCCAAAACTCGAATAACAGAAAACTTATTTACTATGCAAGTAGGCACCTATTAAAAACTTATTATTATAAATAATAAAATAAATATCACGGGACAATTCACACCAATTGACCTAGTCCCAAAGTAAGCTTAGTAAAGCTTGTGTTATGGACACTAGGCAACGGATAAACATACTTATATAGATAAATACATACTTAAATATATATTTAACATCCAAGACCCGAGAACAAACATTCGTATTATTCATACAAATATCTGCCCCGGCCGGGATTCGAACCCGGGACCTCAAGCTTCGTAGTCAGGTGCTCTAACCACTGGGCCATCCGGTCGTCGAATTATTGTTACTATATTATTTAGTGGTCTGCCACAGTTTTAGGATTTTTTTATAGGTGACACTACTGATGTTCACGGTCCCGGGGCGGGCCGCCCCCGCCGCCCCCCTCTAGCTACGCCACTGGAGACGATCTTGCCAATATTACTTGCTAGTTCCCTGCACTGCAGTAGTTATTTAAAAAGTTGTTTTCACGGCTTTTGGTTGTTTGAGAGAAGCCTTAAACTTGGACTATAAGTATATACATCCTAATATAATGTATCTAAGGTTCTAAGGGACACTTTGGTGTCCACAATTTACACATATCACCGAAGGTGATATACGTCTAAAACGAAAACATCAAAAGATATTGCCAGCCATATTAAGCGGTCCATATAAATAAATTCGGTACACTGGGCGAGAATTCCCATGTCAAGATGGACTACATTCACTCATGAGTCTGGGCCCTGACGTCCACGAGGAATAGTTAATTTAATACGGCTTCTGCTTATTTATTCAAGTAATGCATAATATATCAACTTTTATGTTTATTTTTAGCATTTCGAGTTTTATTTTTAGCGGTTTAAGAAAATAAGTATTAGACCGTTCTTTGACTTCGGCTCACGTACATCTAAAGTAAACATTACCGATGTTCAAGCAGATAATCTGACGTTTACTGCGGCTATAACATGCTCCAAGTATAAAGGTGTCTTTCCACCAAAGATGTGCTGCGCTACTTCGCTATGTCTGTGTTTAATATCCACCAATCATATCATCATATTCATTGGGTCCCGTTTACCATTACTTGCCCGAATTTCACTTGCCATACCAACGTTTGCCATAAAATATATAGAACCATGCTGTTTTCAGGATTTTTTAAATGTCATCATATACAATGCAGTAGGTTAGTTTAGGTTAGTTTAATATCAACTCTGAAGAAATTACTGTTTCAGAAATAAATTACTTTATGCTAAATGAAATTTCTAGGAAATGATACATTCGGGCATATGAAATTCGCGCAAACGCATCCCTAGCTATGTAGCGTATCTTCCTCGCACAGCTGCCCGTTTTTGTGCATCTTCCTCGAACGGCTACATAGCTTCACATCCTCGCATCGCAGCATAGCATAGCTGCATAGCACGTCTCTGGTGGAAAAGCACTTTAAAGTTCACTTCCACGTAAATAATACAAATTATTGTACCTAATACACGGTACGTAACATGAAATATCAAGCTTAAAAATAGTCTAAAAGGGCAATGTCACGAATTAGGTTCTAACTTCGCGTGATATTTGTAACTTACGATATTTTTACACTGATTAGACTAACCCACTTTATTGAATCTTATACCTGTGCCCAAATTCATTTGAAAATATTTACCTGTCTGATATACCTGAACAAATAAGAAAAAAATAACTTAACTTTACTTTTTTGGGATAAGTTCGCCTTTTTTCGTCCCTTTTTTCTTGTTTACTGATATTTTCTTGTTTTTATGTACAATAAAGAGTTTTCCAATACAATAAAATACAATACTTAATGTGTAGGAAATAACTTTGCCAATTAGATCTGTTTAACCCGAGGGACCGAGAGACGATATAAGTATAAATTGCGAGCGACATGGATGGTGACCACTCAAATAAATGTATAATTTCGATTCTTAGATTAACTGTCTAACGAATTTATTTTTAATGTACAACATATATACTTATCTTAGTCATTGTTCGAGCGTTTATTCCGCATTATTTTTGTGGGCACATTTTTCATGATAAAGGGTAGTAGAAGTACCTACAGAATGTCAAAATAATCGAAAATGTCATTAATTCTACAGTCTATTCATAAAAAATGCAACCATGCAAATGAGGCGGTTGAAACGCTTGAATAATTTTATTAATGTCCCCTTAATTGATTCTCTATAGTTTCGCAACTACTTCAGTTATATTAAGTTAAGAAATAACGTATTAAGTACCAACTCTACATTGTCAGATTTCCCGTGAATGAGATTATACGTCGTCTTAATAGATAATGAATCGCACAAATGCACATAAACATAAATAAAGCGAAAGTTATCAATTATCATCATGCATCATGAATTGCAGCCATTCATGCTCGCTGTTATGAGATTATTAGTCAGGTAAACAGATTAACCAACCTGCTTAATAATAAATTATTGGAAAAAATTAGGTCAATACCGTTAAGTTAAGTCCTTGACCGATTTTTAGGTATGTATTCACCTTGTGCATTGATAATGCTATCATTGCACCGGGGTCTTGTTATCATTTAACTTTATTGCCAACTAGTTTTTGCACGTGACTTCGTCCGCGTGGAATTCGGTTATCGCGCGCTGTTCCCTCGGGAACTGTATTTTCTAGGATAAAAAGTAGCCTATGTCACTCTCTGGTCCATAAAGTATCTCTATGCCAAAAATCACGTCGATCCGTCGCTTCGTTTCGACGTGAAAGAAGGACAAACATACAATCACACTTTCGCATTTATAATATTAGTATGGATTTGCCATTCAACGTTGTGTTTGTTTTAGGAAATTGAAGCGATCGAGGAGCAGTGGAGGACGGAGTCGGCTGACCTGGTGACTGCTGTTTCTAGACTCCAGGACGAAAATAAGAGGTTGAGGCGAACTATCAATGCACCTGGTGACGGTGAGTTAAATAGAATAATGTATCTTCTAGTATCTTCATGATCTCCAGACTATATGTTCCACTGCTTCGCTCAGGGCTCCTCTAAGATTGACAAAGCTTGAGCTGTAAGGACGGTTTGGAAACTTCACACACACCATTAAATTGATGTGCAGGACTATTTTCTTCACCGAAAAGCTAATGGTAATTTCAACTCCATCAATTCCGAAAACCTCACGAGATGCAAGTTCGCATTTGAATTCGAAACCCTCAGCTTCAGAGGCCACACGTCAAACCACTTGTAGGTATAACACCTCAAAAAATACATGGGCACCTCGCTCACTAGAGCGGTCCCCCCGCTCGAACGAACACTCCGCCCCGTGTCCGTACGTGAGATATTGTTTGCTGTGCAGGACTCTGAAACATCTATGTACTTAACTATTTGACGTCATAGATAGCGTCTCAGCAGGGCCACTCCGAAACTCGTAAGTTCGTGTCGTGCGGTCCCTCTCGCTCTCGTATTAAATAGTATAAGTGTCAGAGGGACCACACCACACGAACTTCGAGTTTCAAGTTTCGGAGTGGCCCTGCTGAGACGCTATCTATGACGTCAAATAGTTAAGTACATAGATATTTCAGAGTATTTCAGACGATTTTTAGAATTTTAATGAAAAATAACCTATTCCCACTGACGTGCTAGTGACGAGACGAGTCGCGCGGCAAGTCACGAGAAGTAAGAGCATTTACAATTCGTCTCGCGCCTCGTTTCGCCTCCGGCCGCGCTCGCTTCGGGAACGGTTTTTTGAGCACGAGTCTAAGGAGTTGCTAAGGAGTGTAAATAAAATAGAAACTCATTTTCCATCGGGTGCCATGCGAGACACGGGGCGGGGTGCGAAGATGTAGCAGGTGTAATAAAGATTCTAGTGAACAGTCGTATCATGTCATGGTCAAACTCGAAATATCCAGGTCATCCACGCGTTATTGCTAATTGCGTGCAAATTTGAGATTTGCGTACGGAATTGCAATCGGTGATGTACGAATTGACAATATGATGTGAGAAGTATCTTTGACTTAGTATTCTTTGTACCTTTTAAAGGTTTTCTAAATCTGTGGTGAAGACAACGTTGGCATCGGTGTGCTCGGTATCATTTTTATCTGATCTTGAAAGAGGTCCTTTCGCCTCGAAGGATACACTTCGTCCCTAAGGGATATTTCACAGAGATATCTTTGTACTGATATTTTACCGTGACTTGATATTTAATGCCAACCTGCAGATTGAAGGGACCATGAGGCTACGTCAAAAGAATAATACAGGTTGATTACATGTGCTGGCACGAATGGATTGAACGAAAGTAATGTCATTTAAAAAAGCCATGGTGGAAAAAAGCCGTGCGGTGGCCGAGTGGTTTGACCTATGGCCTCTCAAGCAGAGGATCGTGGGTTCAAACCCTGGCTTGCGCCTCTGAATTTTTCGAAATTCATGTGCGGAATTAGATTTGAAATTTACCACGAGCTTTACGGTGAACGAAAATATCACGAGGAAACCTGCACATAGCTGCGAAGCAATTCAATGGTGTTTGTAAAGTTCCCAATCCGCACTGGGCCTGCGTGGGAACTATGGCCCAAGCCCTCTCATTCTGAGAGGAGGCCTGTGCCCAGCAGCGAGACGTATATAGGCTGGGATCATTGATTGATTGATTAAATGTCATTTAGACTTTTTGTAGGAAAACAACTGATGCATATAATTTTCATTTATGTGTGAAGTGTATTAATTAAATACTCATAGGTAACACGCACATACTTTCATATACTCATTCAATCCATTCGTGCCATGATGGCACTGCCATCTCTTGTGAATCGGTCTGTACCCCGGTCAGCAGTTCTGTTCTGATGTTACAGTATTGATATTTAATAAACTTTCCGTGCCAGCCGACTACCACCCACGGAACAGGAAAAACATGTGGAAGTTTACAAATCCCAATATCGCTGTTACCGGAGGAGGTGAATACTGCTGCAACAGTTGTTACACACTGAAATCTTGATGAATCCTTAATATTTTAAAGCGTAAATATCACCCACTAATCGGTATAGTACTTAATAGAATAAGTGAAACTTATGATTATGAACTACTATCTAGCTCTTGGCCGCGACGTTCCCTCTCTGTCACAATAAACGTAATAAAGTTGTGTGTATTGTGTCTCTGTGATGAAGACCTGACTTATCGCTATCACGCGGGAACCGTACTACTTTCCGGTAAAACTGTCCTGTCTTTCCCAGGTCCTCAAACTATCACTATCCCAAATTTTATTCCAATCGGTTCATCGGTTTATGCGTGATAAGGTAACAGAAAGTTACTTTTTATAATATTAGTAACGGATTCAAATGATAGGCCGTTGATAGGTACGTACGTAAAGGTACTTACTAAGTTCCATCGCCCCGCTGCCGGAACGGATATTGCGTCTGCCATTGACATCTGTCACTACAGCGGATATAGCGAATAACAACCAGTGGCGTGGCGCAAATTTCAGTAAACAACCCGGAGCAAATAAACACTAGCTTAAGCGGCGAGTGAAAAAAGGCTGAATGAAAGAGTTGCACTCTTTCTCAGATGTCAACGACAGACGAAAATTCAATATCCGTTCCGGCACTTATGCGAAAATTTAGACAACTTTGCGAGAATGGAGTGGTTACGGAGCTACGCCTCTGATAACAAGTAAAGATAGCTTTCTTATTAAGTCGACATTGATGATGAAAACCGGCCATTATAAGGAAGGACTCACGATACTGCTGTCGGCTACTACGAACTTCAAAAATCGAAGTTTGTATCGTACCTACCATTCCTCTCACTCTCGTATTAAATAATATTAGCGTCAGCAGGACGGCAAGATACGAAGTTCGAATTTTGTAAGTCGTAGTATAGAGACAGGACTTGAGGCAATATTTTTTTTAGCTCAGACTTGCCGCTAAATTGCTTCTTTACGTAGATACCAGGTAAAAGTGACTGATAATCAAGATCGGATATCAATAGTTGTAGCCGTGTGTGACGCAGCTACATACAAGTAATTACTACACTACACTACACAGAACTTTTTTAACATTATTTGGTTCTTTTTTTGAACGAGAAACCAATTACCCGCCCGTCACTTTCTCGTTGAGACACTCAGGAGTGCCTTTGGCAATAACATTACCTTCCTCAAACACCACCTGAGTTTGCCAATCTAGCCTAAAATGCCTCAAACTAAAACAAGCCTTAGCACCGAGAGTGAAAGTCGGTGTTTACTTGTACAAGTTTAGCCTTGTGACAATTTTGCCCTACGCCCACTTCGCGGAACAGACTATGCGTACATTATGCTAATTATTACTAAATTAAATTAAATTTATGATGCTATTTTAGAACGCGATTACCGAAAATTACTTAATGATGTGTTGGTAGTTTTAATATGATGATTTGAACTAGCTGGGCCTCAAATTATGTATCATATTATAATAAACCTACCTAAATGCTCTTTTTTTTGTATCCATGACTGCCTACCAATAATTTGAGAGTCACTAGTCTATTGCCGGCGTTTATAGAAAGTATAAACCTTTTCCTTGGAAGCCTCGATGTCATAATTTTACAATTTGAAACCCATTTTGAAATCGTGTATGAACATTGTACCATTAAAAGACAGATTTTGTGGTCATGGTTAAGGGGTCTCAACCGCTAAATCGAGAGCGTTGAAACTTTGCACAGCTGTTTTCCATACAAAATGGAGACCACAAAGTAAATCTTGGAAATTCCCATGTAAATCTACTAAAGTCCCGGAATATTGATGCAACTGCTTGATCTAATAGTTTTCAAGCAAGCCTAGTACGAAAATAAACAATTTTAATTTCATTCAAGATGGCTCGCGTCCATGAGAAGCCAGAAAATAAATTGCCTAGTATCCGTGTCAATCTAGGAGTGACAGAATGAAGAACTGTAAAAGGTCGAGTTCGGTCGGGGCGTTGCGTAAACTGGCTCCAATAATTTCGGAGGTTTCCTTTTCCCAGACAGTTCTCAGACAATGATACATGTATATTGAGACTCATCTTTAATTAAGTATGAAAAATATCGTGCATGCTACCCAATTAGTGAACGTGTGAAGTTTTAGTCGATGTAATCTTTCTCCAAGACTACGTAACATGCTCATCATAGTCATCATGTCAATGGCTTCCCACGTTTTAAGCGATGTTTAGCGTAGTTTCGTATGGCTATTACTGTTATTTATGAACTATTGTAGTAATAATGTTTGATCTTATTTTATTTTTAAGCGTGATTTCGTAGCGTCTTTCTTTTTCTGCAAATGGACATTATCGATTACTAAGCCGAGACGGAATAGTACCCGTATCACAAGTCATAACGCGGCGTGGTGGCCTAGCTTGTTCAACTTGTACTTTTCTGCGTCCATCAAATTTTTTGTACCTACAATCACAACACTGAATTCTTAAGTCACTTATATACACTGCACGTAACTTGGTCGCGTTATGCTAATCGGATTTATTAACTAACTAACTAGCCTTTGCCCGCGGCTCCGTTCGCGGATCCATCGCTCCGTTACGGCGTGAAAGACGGACAAACTCACAAACATACAAACACACTTTCGCATTAATAATATTAGTATGGATATATTAACATTTGGAACAGAGCTCAGATCTGAGACCTTTAATAGATTCCTAATGATAATTAGTCTGCCAGTTAAATTTTCAAAAAAATATCGGACGCGTATTTTGTCTTTTGTTAATAAACAAAAAATATGAAGATACAGACAGCTAAAGTTCCACGTGTCGTCACTCAGCGAATTTAGTAGGTATAATTTTTACTAAGGACTGACGTCACGGGCCCCCACTCCCTAACTTTGACGCGCTTCGTCATGCGCGACGAAATACAAAATACTTGTCCAATATGTATTGTTCTGATAATAGTGATAATCTAACTGACGGACTAAATAGAATATCTTTGTTTTACCCAGGAATCTAACCCAATTGATGTCTCCGAAGGCAAATGTTAATCCATCCATCCATCCCAGCCTATATACGGCCCACTGCTGGGCACTGGCGTCCTCTCAGAACAAGAGGGCTTGGGTCATAGTTCCCACGCGGGCCTAGTGCGACAGATCCTCTGCTTGAGAGGTGATAGGTCAAACCACTAGGTCACCACGGCAAATGTTAATATCTAATTAATTTGCTCTTTCGTAGGCACGAGCGCACCACCATCTCCAGCCAGAGAACATGACCAGGAAGTACTTTCCCGTCTTAGCAGCACCGCGGAGAAGCAGCGAGCGACGCTTCGTCATCAGGAGTCGCAGTTGCAGGAGAAACAACAGCTGATCGAGAGCGTAAGTCTACCTTAGTTGTCGGTTGACCCGTGACGTAGCTATTAGGGCCTCCGGTAACTCACGCGGGCGGTGAGCTGCCCTATAGATGACATGAAACACCACCGTGCGGGAGTCCGCTCCGTACACCCGAGAGAATTAGCGGAGGCCCTTGTACCATGGTTATAAGATTTGAGCAGCTGCTGGCGAAAAGCGACATTCTTCTCGAAGATGCCTTGCATCGGAGTGAGGCTTAGATACGGTAATCCCTCGTGAAAACCCTGTATCTAGACCCCTTAACAAACTAATCTGACAAGCTTTAATTTCGCCAGCATAATTTGCAAAAGTTTTACTCAATGATCAGCTTGATTTTGAGAGTTTTGAGATGGTAATTTTGAGTTTCTATGGTATGGTATGGTATTTGATATTTTGCAAATTAGGCTGTATATAATTTGAAAAAGCGTGTCTTTACATTTTCATTGATACAATGTGTTCATAGTCGGATTGATAGCTTTATTGGCTGGTATGGATAGATAAGGTTAATGTTGTAGTTCTCTTAATTGTAGACATTACATACTGGGTCTAAACTTGGCAAAATTAGAGTATGCATGTATCAAATTACAAAACATTTAGAAAAATAATGTTCAAATCGCATTACAGCCGCCATTATAAATATCGGAACCGTCTTTGCTAAATAAAGCGTTTCTATTGAAAAACAAATTTCTCGTAATTACAGCCTTAGGTGCTTAAAATCCTACACGTACTTTCGCATTTAAAAATACTTTTGTATTTAAATATTTTTCAAAAATTAGTAACCACGAATTTAGAGTACGAACCACGAGAAACTACCAAATGTACCTAAAATGCTGGCGGTGAAGCACTTGCTATATGGCCAAGGAAATGTAATAGGTAGGTAGACTAGGTATGAGCTAGATTGACATAGGCTCTATTACATACTTTTATAATGTCAAATTCATTAGTCTCGGGACACCCACATTATCGAGCTTTACGACACCTTCAAGTTATTTCGGGCTACAGATCACCATTAACCTCCATTGGTATATATAAAGGTTTAGGGTCTCACTTGATTGCCCGAGGCGTGTGCTCGTATGAGGTGTAAAGACGTCATTGTCATTTGGAATCACTTGGGTAATGTGTTGGTACTAAAACCGCGTTTAGATTTTATTTAAATGATACTTAAATAGGTAATTTTAGCGTGTGTATGAAAATACAATATAAAAGGCATTTTGCTGTATTAAGTCGGCAGTTCGATATTCAGGCAAGTTAGTGGTTGGCGTTTGGAGTGGGTCGGGTGGTACGATACAGTCAAGTGCAAAAATATGTATAAATAAAATAAAATATGTATTAAATAAATATTTCGGATAACTCACGTCTTAAATCGAGTTTAGCTCGACATGTTGATATGTCGACATGATATGACAGTGAGTCTCGCGGTAGTTTTATGTCCAAAATATACTAATATGTATTTGCCCGCGACTCCGCCCGCGTGGTATTCGGGGCACGTATTTGAATATCGAAATTTAAAATATCTAAGGTTAAAACGTCGACGGTCAAAATATCGAAAATCAGAACGATTATAAGGTCGAAATTCAAAATGCCGAAAGTATAAATTATCGAATGGTACAATTATCGAATGCTAAAATTTCGAAAATTCTAATATCGATGGATAAATATATATAATATCGATGGCTCGCGCTTGTTTTGGCCACAGTTGAACCTAACACGCTCCTCCTCGCTTCGCTCGTCGTCGCACCTAAACTTTACGATTGAATTAATCAGACTTCAGTTTTAAACTGTAGGTACTAAGCAATCTAATCTAAAAATAAGGTGCGACGACGAGCGCAGCGAGGAGGAGCGGTTAGGTTCAACCGTGACCAAAACAAGCACGAGCCGAGCGAGCGAAGCGAGCGTGCCGCGGCAGCGGCCGGCGAGTGCCAGAATCGAGTTCTATGCATTTTTCTTGATATTAAGATACTTCGCTATTTCAATTTCCGATATTTTAATATTTGGTTTTTTGACAGTTGATATTTTGTGTTTCGATATTAACATATATCGATCATTCGGTTGTAGATATTTTGAACTTTCGATATTTTAACCGTTCGATATTTCGGTTTTAGGAATTCCAGACGTCGATATAATCATAGTAGATATTTAGATCATTCGATATTTTGATTTTCGATATTTTGACCGTCGACATATTAAATTTAGATATTTTAAATTTCTATATTCAAATACGTGCCCGGTATTCGGTTATCGCGCGCTTTTCCCTTGGGAACTGTGCATTTTCCGGGATAAAAAGTAGCCTATGTCACTCTCGGGCCCATAAACTATCTCTATGCCAAAAATCACGTCGATCCGTCGCTCCGTTACGACGTGAAAGACGGACAAACATACAAACACACTTTCGCATTTATAATATTAGTATGGATAGATTCCAACCACTCAAAAATATGACCACCTTATTACGTGGGAATAAGAGTCTGTGTACATATTTTGAAGGGTTAGATAAGTCTATATTTTTGCACTCGACACTGACGTGTGCGGCGAAAAAATCCAATAGTAGTAGTATTATTTCAAGCGTTTGTATACTTTGTATTGCTTATTTTTAGTGAATAAAAATTGTTGCATTTTTTCACACTGCTCCGCTTGTTTGTAGATGTCTGATGGATGCTCAACCTTAGCTAGGGACATTGGCACAGTTGAGAAAATATCAATTTAAAAGATATGTACTATGTTCTGGTATTCTTACATCGGATGATGTTATGTATTACAAAATATAACATACAATGGTGTGTCATGGATAGCTATCAGTCGCGTTTGTTTGCTTGGTATTGTTTTTCTGTGTCAGACCACATGACTCATCTGAGTATCTATATTATTTTGCGCTATTTTTGCAGTGGGATGAAATTAGTTTTCTTAGATGGTTCACGTTTGTTTTCCACTGTGGTTAATTAGTAAGATACTTAGATCAAATCCGCACTAATATTATAAATAAGAAAGTAACTCTTGTCTGTCTGTCTGTTAGCTCTTCTCTTCATGCTGAAACCGCTGAAGCGATTTGGATGAAATCACGTACGGAGATAGTTCGAGACCTTGGGAAGTATAGTTTTTAGATGAAGTAGTGGGTAAATAGTTAGTCTGTCAGTTATAAAATCCTTCTGATTTTACTGGGTTCGGTCTGTTGCGTGCAAGTAAATACAGCCATGGTGATGCAAGGAAAACGCAAACTAATTTCTTCATAAGTTTTGTTTTTTTGCGTCAAAAACCCAAACTTTTTTGTCAACAGACTAATGGAGACTGGAAGTAAGGCAAAACATTTGCAAGATTTGATGCTAACAAATAAAGAACGACGAAGTTAATATAAAGCAAAAAAATCTCAGATGAATGTTAGACCGTAAAGAAAATATGTATTTGTTATTGAATATTTATCAAACCATTTGTCGTAACCACATCTAGTGCGCATTGTAAGATATAAATAGTTTACTTTGTGTGTGTTTTCTGTAACTTGATGATAAACATCGCAACTTAGTTGCCGATACATTTTTAGACATGTTAAAATCAATGCGAGACGTTTGCTAATTATCTTGTTTTAGGTCATAATCATAACATAACAAAAAAGAAGGTAAAAGAGATAACATTTCTACAATCGCCACTAGGGGAACATTAACGTGTCATTAATTCTATAAGTATAGAAGTAGTTGAAATAATTATGACGTAAGTTATAAAAAACATTGTTTTCATTTCCATCAATGTCATGTTTGTTTTTATCTTTAGTCAACTAACGCAAAACAGAAATCTTATCTTTAAAAATCTTAGATTACACAATTTTAACATGACGTAAAATCATTGAAAATTTATCTTCCATACTCTATACCTGGGTGTGACAGGGGCTCTTGAAAATTCTTGAATACTAAGGGGCGGTTTCACCATCTATTAGTGTCAACTGACGGTTAAATGTGATGCCGTCTCCTTCTATTAGAAAGAAAGAAAAAAAGAAAATACATTTATTTAACGCCATAAAACAAACATAGAAATAAACATAGAACAAATAAAGACATACATGACGCTAAATGCGCATGAACAAAACAAATAGAGACGGCATCACATTTAACCGTCAGTTACCACTAATCAATGCTGCAATGGTTGGTGAAACAGCCCCTAAGCCTAAGGTTTGTTGCTAACTAAAAAAAATGGAAAGCTTCGCGCTGCTACATAACAAGTACGGGTACAAGACGAGTAAAAGATGGGTGCAAGACGGGTACAAAACTGGTACAATACGAGTTCAAAAAGAGTACAAGATTAGTACAAGATGTGTACATGACGAGTACAAGACGGGTACAGTACGAGTTCAAGGCTAGTACAAGTTTAGTACAAGACGACTAATTAATATACATTTTTTATAAACTTATAAACTTATTGTTGGTAAAATGTAGGTGTAGTAAGCCATTTCAAGTTTTAGACATTTTGAAACTAATTTGACATTGCGGCATTAGAAACTTGGCATTATGATATTTGCTTGTAGAGAACCGGTAATTTTTTTAGTGTTTATAACCGCTATGAAAATTTGTAATAAGTAGTTACTAAATACTTATAACATACATCGATGACTCCATTATGTTTGTGGCTGTCTACTAATGCATCGTAGTGAATTACGTGCCATGACTCATCTCATGACCTATGTTTACTACTTATAATATACTATTTTCGCTCTACCTGCGCAAATACCTAGTATATTTTGCTTATAGTTTCCGATAGATATTATGTCTGCATTGCGGTGTGCAATTATCACTAATTTTTTTATGCTCACCAACGATGCCGACTGATTTTCGGTCTGATTAAAATTTAGCCATAATGCGAGAATTAACTTGATTAACTTATCATAATCAAGAAGCTACACTAAAATCAGTACGATTAACGTATACATAGTGCGATAAGTAGGTACGAAATCAGAATATTGAGCTCACAGCCAATTATATGGAATGAACACGCTAATGTAGAAACACGAAAAATAGATTATGTACGTTATTCCCAAGCAACAAAATCCAAAGCTGATTCAGTTTCCCGAAGACTATCTGGTTACACAAAGCGACTTGTAGATTAACACAGTGACTCGTAAATTGCCGCAAAAAACAATTATCTTTGCCATACTTTCGTCCAAATAAAAACTTGCGAGCTGAAGAAATCTTCAATGAGAAATACTTATGACAATTGTGTAATTTTACTTGCCGTTGCTTCGGTTAAAACTTTAGAAGATTTAGATCGCACGGTCATTGGACGAAGGTTGGTTTTTAAATAATCGATTGTGAGATTAGGCGGTATAGTAGTTTGGTAAATTGCCAGTGAATGTGTTTGAGGTAGTATTTCAAAGTTGGTTTGATGTATCAATCGTTAATTGTTGGCCAAGCCTGCACGTTATTTTTTCCTCAAATTAAATGGTACAATAATTTTCGCTCAATTTTCTGTTTCCCACATACTGTTTTTTTATCTTTGTGTTGTTATCTACTTTGATTACAGTGAAAAATAGAGGTTTATAATTAGTTTATTTCATACAAATTTAATCCGTGTTTAGGCCAGTGACAAAAGTAGGTAATCCGCGGCCCACTCCCCAGCAAATTCAATAAATCTATATTGACAATATCTTATCAATCGACACACTAAACATTGTTTTTCGCCCACCCATTTAAACGTCAAGTTCTTATCGTTCTATCTATACCAGCCAGTACATATCAATACCTACAGTTACAGTTTATTTTTCCTTTTAAGATCACGTGTGACTCTTAAAACTATTTGTATCGAATAGTTTTGAATGAGTAGTTAAAATGGCTATTTTGGATACATTGCAGTTGTCGAATCAAGTCGAAAAATTGGCACAAGTCAGTCGTGATCTCCGGCGAAAGCATAAGCAGATACAGAATCAGGTAAACAAAAGGGGCATTTTGTCTTGATCTACTTACGACATCTCTTGAGCACGATAATTTTTCTGATGTTTCGGATAGGCAAAAGGGGACAGTGTGCAATTTTTAATTATACCTATTGCTGGCGCAATAATTATAATAATAGGAACAGATTTTTTCGACGACTTGCTAGTGTTTTGATAGATCGCGGTTGAAGTAAAGCCATAGATATTAACCGGTATACTTTACCTAGTTCTATCCTAACCCCTCTTGCTTGCCCGAAGTAACACTAATCCATTGTAATTTAGCATTACACTATTCATTTTTCCGTTAATCTGAACAACTTTTTGATCGATAGTTTTTGTTTTTAGAGGAATTTTCGTTGCGCTTTTTCTGATTTGACTGCCATTTCTGAATCGCGTATATATTCGTTTTTTTTAGTTAAACTCTTGTTGGTGAAGCCATTTTATAACTGTAGTTAGGTATCGTAGATACCTTTGTTACTCCGAGGTAATTACCGTTTTTATTATATCTACCGACTTGGAGATAATTGCTTCTGGCATTAGTATTACTGTATACTTCTAAAAAACAGGCCATTAAAGATTGGAACCTTAATCTAATTAAAATTAATTTTGATATTAAAAAATACATCAATACATTGACATTCACCAGCTGTATCAAATCAAATGCTACGAACTTTCCCAGTGCAATGAATTTAAAACACGCATGCGTAGTCTTCAGTCAAAAGGTTGAAAGCCTCATTAACCATGTCACCATTTTAACCCCCCATCCGATGACCTTTTAGCTGCGCCAAGTGTGCGAGGAGCGCTCCGAGCTGAATGCGATAGTACAGTCCCAGCAGCGGGATATAGTGGCACTACAACAATCAGACGCACAGAACAAGGTCAGTAAATATGCACACTGAAGATGCACTTTGTATTAACGTGTTGATGTAAGACTATATTACCGTGATGCTATAGTCGTTATTTTAATACCTGTGCAGGTTCGTGTGCAAATTAAAAGATTTAGGTGCGTGTTTGAATGAAATCTTTAATGTAATGTTATGATCTTAAAACGATTGTTTCTGGTTTGAGAGTTATATTCTTTTGATCTTGGTTTATTGCAGTCTTTAAATGGATTTTTGTTGTTGCAGACATGTAACTATCGCTCGCATTTGATTTCTAAGACGATTATTATTTCAAAGTGACTAAAAACTTTCGTCATTTTAAGATGAGATCATGAAATTTTATGAAGTTTAATTGAATAATAATTACAAAGCTGACATTGATACTTTACTAGTGGTCGCAGGTTGACCACAATTCATTGACTAATGAAGTATACAGGTTTTATTCGTAACATGACACGCTTCATTGTTTCCATCTATTCATGTTGTGGATCGCGTTTACTTTTCCATATTTTACTTTTTCTCAACTACGTGTCCATTTCATTGGCATTCATTGCATAATGATATTATTATGTATCAGTTAACAAGCTAACTCGGAAATTCACTTCTAACTTTTTGCATGTTTACCTATCCAATAATTATGAAGCGATAAAGCAGTTTATTGTGTACCTTGAAAAATCTCTGTACATATAGTACATGTGTTTTCTGTGCTACTTACTATGTGTTGGTGTTCAATAAAGAGTTATTGTTTGTATTGTATTCATAATAATTTATGATGAACATATAAATTATTTCAATTATAATTACTTCAACGAAACACCAAGTCTATTTTTATTTTATCATCAAAGACAAATAACAAGTTTGCCCAAAGGAAGCAACATCGACAGTTAATTAAAGAAGTAATTTGTTCTTATCACCTACTTAACGTCTTAACGTTTAACGAAGTTATCTTTTTAATATCGGTGTCCAGTTTTGGCTATAGGTAAAAAGTACATACATTATTTTCTTTTTTTTTTCCTAGTCTGTGACTAAAATCGATTAGTACCACTTTCTAAAAAGCAGCTGTTCTAAGTAGCAACTGGTTTAAGTTGCAAGTGATCTAAAAATTCCCCGAATGTCTAGTGGGTCTCCGTTCATTGTACCTATAAGACATTCTATGATCCTAAATCGATGGAGCTCCGCTTTGCGGAGCTCCTACTCCGCGTGATTAAGGCGCTTCGCGCCTTGACACGATTCTAACCTAACATAACTTATGTATTTTCAAGTTTCTGATCCGAACAGGTTAGGACCAGTTGTTTTTGAATCATTTACTACTTGACTAGTTGCTTCTTAGGCGGGTTTTAGTGTCACACGTACCGTCAGTACGGATCGCTCCGCACAGGCTGATCTATATGAGCTTCCTGGGAGCGTTTTAGAGTATACGGAGGGGTCCGTACGGACGACCGTCCGCGCGGATTGGAAGCTCATATAGATCAGCCTGTGCGGAGCGATCCGTACTGACGGTACGCGTGACACTAAAACCCGCCTTAGACCAGTTGCTTTTTAGACAAAGCGATACAAACCTACAAAAGTTATGTGCCAGCTTGTTTATAGCTAATGTTAGACCGACAATTATTTCCAGAAGTGCTCAACATGCGGTGCCATGTCTCCCGACTTCGACCCTCAGTCCAAGCCGGAGTTCACCGTGTCAGAGCTGCTGCACGAGCGGAAGGAGCTCAAGTTGAGGCTGAGCCGCGCCGAGGAGCAGCTGCGGGCGATGCAGGCCGAGTCGCCGCCCGACAGGTGAGCCTATAGCGAAGTATGCGATATGAGGTGAAATAAACCCCTAGTGGTCTGACCTATCGATGGTGAAGTTTTTTTTTTTACATAAAGCTGACCGTGAATGACTCCTATACTTTATTGTCGTGATGTAAAGTGCAAACGAGCTTCAGCAACAGCCTATTCGCTCTAGCATATAGCTCTACCTCTTAACTGGATGACCTTTGTCATGAAATTGAGGTCCTTGGTGCCCCCTAAATAAGCCTCCTAGTTACATATTATTTATTTTATTTATTTATTTAAGAACACAAACAGTCATACATTAATGAGTATGAAGGTAAACCAAAAACAATATAAAGACCTCGAGGTTCATAAATATACATAGGTACTAAAAGTTATTTAAAACTAATGTGAGTACTTAAATAAATTAAAAACCAACAAAACTAGGTTTGGTTACATGCTTGAGATTTATCAATTAGGAGGTATTGGTACTTACTTCAGCATCGCTACAGTCTCTCAAGTAAGGACACGCACTCAACTTAAAGAATTTTATCTATAGAATATGGTCCATGACTGCAAAAGCCACAGCGTCAACTTTACTTTTCTTTTACTATGAAAATATACACACACTATTGAATTACTAATTGAATTACTTCGCAGGTTTCTTCCAGTCTTCCTCGCGATGTTTTCCTTCACCGTAAAGCTCGTGGTAAATTTTTTATATAATTTGGCACATGAATTTCAAAATTTTCAGAAGTGTGTGCCCGGTGAATGTGCGTTTTTTTATATTATTTTTCACCTATGATGAGTTCTGTGACGTTTCGAGTTTGACGGTTTTAGAGATGTATCATTGATCGAGTGAACCATAGATTTTTCTAAGAGTTATTAGTACTTATTTTTGAAAAAGTTGCATTATATTAAAAAATATATATTTATTTTCCAGTTTTCCGCCCACCGGGCCACTCTCTCGTTCTCGCTCGAAATAATCCCTCAAACGAATTACAAACTCCCGACTCTGGGAGTTCAAAACACTCTTTTTTTGACTGTTTCAGCATTTTGCCAAAAAATAACAACAAACTTAACGAGAAACAGTAACAAAAGTCAACAACAATAATAATAGAAATGAACAATAACAAATACAATGCAAAGAAAATGCAACGGGAACTCAACTCGTATACACGGCAGACGCACTGACAATGATACTGACAAGTACTGGCCACAAGAGGCACAAGATGGTTGCGGCCGCGTCGCAAATAGCCGCGTTTATAAAATTTTGCAAGTTTTGTTTGAAAATGTAAAATATCTAAGTTCACTGTTATCGAATAATGAACCGTTGCAATTGCCGATAATGTTGTGTCACGTCACTACTCTGTTCCGTTTCACACATTGCGTTATATAAAAAAATAAATATTTTTGTATCGTATTCAATAGAGGCTATTTAACAGACACTGATATTGCTATATATTTTTAAAAATAATAGTTTTAAATTTTTTTGATTAATTTGTTTCAAAATAGAAATTATTTTTAAAATATATTTTGCGAACATAGTATGCGTAATTCGGAAAATTTTCAAATGTCACAGAACTCATCTTAGGTGAAAAATACAATAGTGATATGATTTAATGAATGATGATGATGATGATGGTGATGATGATGTAAATATTAATATTTCCCCGTTATCATTACTTGTAGCAGTTCAGACACGTCGCCTTCTGTGTCGGCGGCGGCGGCGTGCGACGACGCGCCGGTCCAGGGCCCCTTGCCCGCGGAACCCGACGACGCGCCTTGGAAGAGAAACAGCGGCATCAGGAAGTTGTGAGTACATTCTTACGGTCAGACGTCTGACCTTTTTTTTACAAATGTTTTCGTTTCACAAATGTTTCACTTGGCCAAATGCATTTTATGATATGAAATGATTTTTATAAAACTAACCCAATCTAAGTTATCCTCATAAGACCCAGTGTACAACATTTTGAACATAATGTCTAAGCAAATGTAAAATTTTCTTGATTGACACTAAGGGGCTGTTTCACCATCTATTGATTAGACGGTTAAATGTGATGCCGTCTCTATTTGTTTTGTTCGAGACGGAGACGGCATCACATTTAACCGGCAGTTAACACTAATCAATGGATGGTGAAACAGCCCTTAAGTGTTAAATTGTTAAAGGTACTAAAAATTTAACGCGGGGTCTCAGGAACTATAGGTTTCTACACAATGGTCTTGAAATAAAATCTGAACAGTTAACAGTTTCAGAGTAAAATGCGTTTGGCCAAATGAAACAGTTTTGAAACGAATCATTAGTAAAAAAAATAGTTTAATGAAGGGATGGGTTCTTAGACACATACATCTTAACAGCTTAGGATCGTAAAATACTTTCCCGAAATGTGCACTTCCTATAAATGGTTTCCTGCGAAGCACCATCTCGAAAAATGCACTTCGTAATAAATAGGTACACTATTTCAAGTACTTAGTTGTGTTTTCAGAAACTACACTTTTGTATATATCAAATTAAACTCGACATGCCTAGAGGTATTTCTCAAATTTAGTACGTTGGGAGGATAATTGATTGACAAAGGTCCATGTCAACAAAGTAAAAATACAACTTACACATATTCTTTTAATACAAGGTTAATTTAACAATTTGCCATGTATATTATTAATATTATTGTGAACTTATTTCTGATTTTCTACTAAATTCTGCGTTGAATGACTATGATTTGTTTGAAAGTATAATGTAAGAAACTTACTCTATGTTTCGTGAAATTGTTTGTACGAAATGTTATTTTTGGGCAAGTCAACATTTTAAAAGTTTAAATTTTGAAGAATGTTCGCATTTTGAGAAAAGTCACATTTCGAGAGAACGTGTTTTATAATCCTAAGTGCTTGAGAACCGGGCTAAAGGAAGACTTTCCTAAGTAAGCATCAGTTTTATCAGTAAGTCAGTAAAGACGCTATAATAAAGCCGCAATATAGGAGAGCTCACTCTGTTAAGTTCGAGTTATTTTGTGCGACAGATATCTGTGATGGCTGTTCTTCTAACAGGTGCTGCTAAGAGCGTTTATGCCTGCTGAGCTGGCAACGTTGCATTTTCGTTAGTTTTTCTCGATTATTCCATAAAAATTGAATGAAAATTAAAAATGTGGTCTGATAGAACTCTTCTTAATATGTAAGTTAATGTGTCTACTCCAATAATTATTCGTGATAGACTTTTATATTTTTTAAAAACGAACAAACGGTTTTCAAAGAGAATAAAAGGTTATCTCGCATTATTATTGGAGTAGACACAGAGTTATGTATTAAGAAAAGTTCTATCAGACCACATTTTTAATTTTCATTCAATTTTTATGGAATAATCGAGAAAAATTAACAAAAAAGCAACGTGTCGCCAGCTCAGCAGGCATAAACGCTCTTAATCTATCATAATCTATCAAAATAACCGAGACGGTATATGTCGCATATACAACAAGAACTCGGCAATGTGTGGTGAAACAGGAGGCATCCACATTTATATGATCTACAGTGTAGATCCTACACCTTTTTGCTTTGCTCCTCCTTGGACCCAAAGTAACGCCTGAATCGGTCGATTACTTATGTACGTAATAATTAAATGTAGTCGAATCATTTGAATCCTGACCCAACATAGAACGTTCGCCCCCTATCATATAAAAAATTGACACGGTAACTGTTTTCTGTCGTGGATTTTTCTTATCAAGCATTGTGATGTCAATATGATATATTAAATATAATTATGATTATAATAAAATATGATTATAATAAAAGACATTGACTCAGGATTTAATTGGTTCAATAAAATTGTTCATTTGCTTTGCGCAAACTGGCATAACGGGTGAAGGCGTCATATGTCCAAAGAACGCTTGTTCAAAGGGGAACGAAGCGCCTTGTAAATTGAAATGTTCTAAAAAGGAAGTTATATAGCAAATCAAATACCTGGACTAGTTGAAGTTTCTTTACTTTAGATATATTTAAAAAATATAAAATTTATTTGGGATTGAGCTGGCGGGATGAAGCTTATTGCTAATTGTATACTTTGGTGCGGGAAGCATGTCTGTGCGTAATAATGTATGTCAAATGTCAAACATGAATGGGTTGTGGAATGGTTAACTAATAATATGTGTTTGCGTATTTCAGCGTGTTCCATATGTAAAATACTATACATATTTTCATTTTAAATGCTACCTGTGTCACTGTTACTTGCTACTTACTCGTCCTCATTACAATTCTGGATTCAGAACTATTAATAACATTACAAAACTGTACAGCTTTTCTGATTCTTGACTCTTAAAAGAAGGTAATAAAATGATTGTACATATTTTCTTTTCTTATGCTATTTTACATATTTAAAAGCATGTCAGCTGTGGATCGTCGGGCTGTCACCATGTCATACTGGGTTATGTTTGGTTCTGGTTCTTTTTTCAATTTACCATTTGGACCTTTTGGTTATCAGTCAAGCATGATTCTAAATTAAGTGTATGGTTTTTCGAAATTGTTTGAGTTATTATATTATAGGTGTTTGAATGGAAAATGGCACCAGGGCCGAAAGAGATCGAAAATGGACTCATCGTATCACGAAGCACGGTATCGCATGGAATATTATGATTTATTGCACTCAACTCAGAAGCTTGTTTCGCTTGACCACTCCCTTGTTCCCATGTCTAATATACTTTTTCTTTTTTCTTGCTGATTTTAAAACATCGAGGCAATTTAAAGAATTATCAGCCTTGGTTTCTGTGGAGGTATAAGCATCAATGCACGGGTCACTCGTTGCGATGATATTTTGAGCACATATCATCTAAAATAGCAAGCTATTCAATATTATGTGCAAGCGAAAATTTTACAACTTTTTTAATCCCAGTTCGAACGTTTTTCGTGTTGACTGTATTGGTAACTGAATGCATGATGTCAAATATTACGTATTAAAGTTTGAAATAATCAAATTGATATGCATTATATCAGAAAATAACTTTTTTGATGATCTATGATGAATTTATTTGCTTTAAGGCTTTGCTTTCGGAGAGGTAAAAAAGTTGGAAAACCCCCGACTGTGTCACTTCAAAGTTCAATATCTCAAAAACGGCTGAACCGTTTTTGATGAAACATATCTAAGAACCATCGCTAGAAACACTGCTTTCAAGTGAAAAAAACCGCATTCAAATCAGTCCACCTGTTTAAGAGCTACGGTGTCACCAGACAGACACAGCGGTCAAACTTATAATGCCCCTCTTTTTGCATCGAGGGTTAAAACTTATTAAATTCGCATCACAAACCTGTATTTCAAATAATAACGACCTTAATTTGAATTTGAAATGATTTTCTAATAAAATCATAGTACTTTGTTACATAAAGGGGGCACGCGGGTCATCTGATGGGAAGCAATCCTCGCCGCCCATGGACAATTTAGACCACTTAAAAGGGGCTTTATTTTTTTTAAGATTTGACGAGTCTTATACATATATGGTATGAACTGAAAATGCCTCCGCACACAATAAATACAGGGTATATACGTGAAGTGTACAATATTTGATCGCTAATTTTATAGCGTATCAGTACTTATCTTTTAGTAAGTTTTTCGGTTATCAAAGTCCAGGTAACAGCAAGTTTCACCTCTCAACAGGGTTACTCTACATAATATGACATCAAGTCATTTTTTTTTAACATTACTTTTCACATACATTTGTTCTTTAACACTTATAAAATTTCTATGTTACTAACCCCACTTTACTACATTTTACTTGTTTTTTACTAACGCTTTTCTTGGCTGTCCTACTGGCACCTTTTTTTTTAAAACCCCCTCCTCATTGAAAGACGTGTGCGAAAGGTTTTGGCTGGCGCTGACAACGAGGGACGCCGGACGCCGCTCTCCGCCGCCGAAGATCTCTTTCGGCCCTTGGTACTGAGGAGGACGAGGTACGGAGTAAAGGGGATAGAGAATTAAAGCTAGCTTTGGGTGGGTGCTGAGGATGGGATTGCACAGACCAGAGACCGATTTGTCTAATGTGCTGTGTTTTCGATCGCATACACCATCTCTGTCTATCGTCTTACACCGTGTGATAGAAAGAAGTGGTGAAAACGATTGTGATTCTTAGTGCGTTAGACAATAAGGCCTCAGGCCCCTTTATCACAAAAGTTGCAAGTGCTACAATGCTACATAATTTTTTTTTAATGAAAAAGTTAACAATTATGTCGATTTGTACCACTTGTAGTTTTTGTGGTACAGTCACCAGCACCAATATCTGATGAAACAAGCGTGCATAAATATCTGATATGACTCTTATTTGTAAGGCCGGATTGACGTGTCAGATATTTTTGCACGCTTGTTGCATCAGATATTGGCGCTGGTGACTGTACAGGGGGCAGGGTTAACTAATCTGAGTTAATTTTTAACTCAAGGGTTAATTAGTGTCAAAATGTGCGAGTTAAGTTCAGGGAAAACGAATTTTTTTTTAACCCTAGACCGAGCTATAAGTTATTCGTAACTTTTTAGATTCAAGTTAGGATCAGGATTATCATTAGGTTATCATGCTTTTGGGTTACTCATGCTCCTAAAGTTGGTATTTTATTTATGCTGGATATAAGCGACAAATCTAGGTGAGGAGTAAAATCTTCATCTAAGACCAAGGTAATCAGGGGTCAACAGCCACGAACAAAAAAGTTTCTATATATTAGACATTTTTAATAATTTTCATTTTATGTAAAACTAAATTCATCAAATCAATAAAAATAAATCAACGAAACTAAAAATTTTAAACTATATATATAGCAATGCATGAAAAATAAGAGGTACCTAGTAAGTGAATAATTTGTTTCCACTGTTGCTTTTTAATTTCCTCTCAATCGAAGTGAAAAGCAAAGTGTAAAACTCAAGCATTATTAAACCCTCGGGTGGCTATATGAAGGTCTAGAAAAATGGCTCGTTGTACAGTCAGCTGCAGAGAAAGGGTACCCCCCTGCAATGGCGGTAGTATGGATACCGCCGTTACAGGGGGGTACCTTTTCTCAGGAGCTGACTGTACAATCTACTAAGTATTTAAAAGTTTTATTTTTGATGAAAAGTTTTAGATTGGTTCCATTTATGTCTAATTTTACATAACAGACTAATCTTAGTAAAAGCCAAATCGAAGAATTAAAGCTATCTAGCTTTCAGTTTCCAAATAAGGAAACAATGTCTTCTTGTTAAAAAATAAAATTTTGCATATAATGCTGCCGTAGATTATTTATAATTGAATATTACCTAATCTATACTATTTTATTTTATTGCGCAGACAATATGTTTCGTTATTAATAATATGTGCTCATTTCCAGTTTTCGCAAACTCTTTGCTGAGTCTGACATTGCCGTGGGCATATTCCCGGGGCGCACGCTGTCATCCCTCGGGAAGAAAGCCTCCGGCGCCGGTGCCGCCTCCGCCCCCGCGTAGGCACTCCGACCCCACCGCCCCCGCCCCGCACCGCCCCAAAACACGACGCTACTCAGACATAAACAACCCCAAGTCGAAGCTCGACCTGCGACAAGAACTCATCAACCTAAACCTCAACAACCAAGAAGTCGACAGCTGGCTAGGCAGCAAGTTCGATGAGAAGGAAGAAGAACCTTACCTAGAAAAGTTCAGCCACGATATACCTTTGCAGAGATCCCTGTCTTTAGATGGAGGGATTGAAATATTTAATTATTTACAAACTATCGGGTCTGATTGGTCGGTCGAGAGCAACGCGTCGTCGTGGACGGTGCATTCCGACGGACGGGACAGCCGCACCATAGAACAGTATAGAAGTTTCGAAGATATCCCAGCTTCTCCTAGAGTGAAAAGCAGGCGCGCATCTTTCGATTTAGACAAAGATAACATGTTCTTTGGCAGCGGCCTCGCCGTTTCCGTTCTAAAAGACAGTTACAAAGGCTTCGACAGCACCGGCAATATATCGCCGCAAATAAGGAAATTGCAAAAGAACTTTTCGTTCCACGATTCGCTGCAGGATTTCAAATCTGCAGTCAATGTTAATGATGCTGAAAAAGATGGAAGTGATGTCCTGACGGACGATGAAAAGATAGAAAGCCCGGAACAAGTTATGCAACCGATGTACAGGAATATATCGGTCGTCAAAACTAGCAATGATGATAAAGAAGTGAACAAGAGTCTGCGACAGAGAAAGGTCGGCATTCCTTTACATAGAAACTTGTCGTTTGATGGCTTGAAGAAACCTGAAGTCAACCTAAGAAAGGAAATTTTAAAACAGACGTTACCAGACTTCAAGAGTTGTGAAAACTTGTTGCTTCAAAACAATCCCAAGATTTCTCGTCGCGACTCCGCGGATAATGCCCAGAAGACAGTCCCGTTAAGACTAACGCTTTTAAAAGATAGCTATCAAGGTTTAGAATCAGGTAACGCCAAAGTATCGTTAAATATTAGAAGATTGAAGAAGAATTTATCTTTCGTGTCACCTCTCGAAGCCAGAGATGATGCGCCCACTAACGTCATGTCCGACGTTGACCGTCGCAAAAGTGATGCCAAATATGAAACTGTTTCCACGAATACTTCCAATGTAGTTGATATAAGTAGAAATTGTGATTGTCGAATTTGTAGCGAAGAAGAAAGGGAAGACAGAAGGTCTGTATGGCGTAGGATATTTTGTAAACTGTTTATGAAGACCGTTTCCACGGATGATAGGAAGGCGTACTGGGACGAAAATAACAATCTCGACGAGGGACAAATGTACAAATGCGTTTTGCACACATTGAAGCTGCTATTCGGCCTTTGGTTGAGGCATTTGGATCATAAATGACTATATTTGGAAACGGTTTAGTCGCTTGTAGTTATTTGTTGCTTAGTGTTGTTAAGAAAATGTTAATGCGTCGACTAGGCGAACTATTTCTTCCATTGACACTTATTTTATTATACTTCACGACTATAATGAGAATACTAAAGTATGCGCACTGCGTGTTGTATGCACCTACGTGTAACTATGTCATCTTGTCAATTCCTATCGAAAGTGTGAATGTGAATATTGTCTATGACATTCCATGTACCATCTCACTACCTGACCAAAAAGGCCGACAGCCATGTTACAGTCGCCTAAATGTCATTTGTAAGGCATTATTTGTGAAGAGAAACTAGAAAGCAATATGCTGAAAAGTTTGCCTCGCTACACTAAACTTATGATGATTGGTCTATTTTATTGGAATCAGGTAGTTCATAGACATAATGACTGATATATTAATAGGGCTGTGTGTGTATCTATAATAACATAATTTACGTGCGTTATCCACAGCTTTTTGAACATGTTCATTTTAAGCTTAAGGTCTATTTTACCACCTGGATTATTTAATTTTAAGGGCATGTTTCACAACTCGTTGATAGATTTTATGTGACAGATAAATGTAATGCCATCTCTGTTTATTTCGACAAAACGAACAGAGACAGCATGATATCAGCAACTTATGATTTATGAATGATTACTGAGGCCCTAAATCTAATACTATTTTTTTCGCTTCTTATGTCTTACTTCTTACTTTAATTTCCATTAAAATACTTCATGATGGTAAAACTGACCGACTAATTTAATTTTATATGTATAACTGTCGTTATTTCTTGAGAATGAGGGTGCCATTGTAAAATACTAATTTATTTCGCTCCGTGCACCGTGATTAATGGATACGGACCAGAAAAATCCACATATCTGACATCAGTTGCTCGAACCATTTAGCATAGAAATCGGATACGTCTTCTTAGTATACCTTCTAGAATTAAATATAGTACTTGATAAGCCTCCTATGGGAGATACCTACAGATATATACCACATACAATTCAAGGTTTTTAAACCAAGTACGCTAAGGTGCTGTTTCACCACTCATTAATTAGTTTTAACTGACGGATAAATGTGATGCCCTTCTACATCTATTCGAACAAAACAAACACAGACGGCGTCATATTTATCCGTCAGTTAAAATTAATGAGTGACGAAACAGCCCTTAAAAGTTCCAGGGAAGTGGCCTAATGTTTTTTTGAATATTCACAATTTTTATATTTAATTATATTAGTCATCCATTACCGAAAGTTTCATAAAATTTTAATAATGTCACGTCTCTTGTTTGTTTTCAAAATAAAGCGTCCATTTTATGTTACCGAATTAGTTTAATTCACCCAATTATGTAATTGTAACATATGTAATAGAGTTTGACAATAAAAAAAAATTAGAACTTTCGACACATTTTGAAGGAACAAAATTGAAACATAGCGTAATAGACGAAAGTAGTATTTTTAAAAGATTATCATCGTAAAATAATGTAATTTAATTAGCTACTTTGAAACAGATAGCTAGTTGCAAATTTTTGGAACGACCTAAAAATGTATCCTTAATCGAAATAAAGTTTACTTACCTAATAGCATCTCAGGTTCCATCTGCAGACTTTACAATATTTAAAAAAAGCAAAGTTTGTATGTTTTAACATTGTTTTCAGTGGCTGAATGCAAAGTTTAATGTTAGTCGCATAAAGTGCTATATTGATATTAATGATATTATCCATTTATGTATATAAATATCTTCCGTGGGCTATTATTTTGCTCGCAAGTGTATCGTGTGAAATCTTGTATGCTATAATTTTACGTACCAATATTTTAAAGGGTGACTACTTCTGTTTTTGTTTATTATTATGTCTAGTCACAGTATTACTGGGTACTAGTATTAAGTTTTTTTTTTGTTTTAGAGGAATAATTAATAGATACGGAGCGTTCGCCGGCTAAAATCGCGAGTTGAGGAGTTGATTTAATTTTAACATTTTAAACCTACTGTTAGTATTGTGGGAAATACCTATTGATTTTTAAATTGCACGAAAAATACACAAACTAAATTTATATGTTTTAAATTTTATTGATTTTTCCTCTAAAATAAATAAATGAAAATTGAAAATGTTTTTGTTACATTGGTTTTGGGAACACACCAATCGGTTAAATCAATTTAACCTGAATTAAATCTTACTATCACTACTATACTCTCCTTCTAGTAGTAAATGTTGTAAAGACGATCGGTACCTAATTATTATATTTTATAAGTTGATGACGATGTCAAATATATATCTTTATATTAAGTTTAGTACAGTCAGTGTTTTATTTTCCTTTAAAACCTTTACCCTTTAATTTTGCGTATGCATCGTCGGAACACAAAGTTAGACTGCATCAGTCTCTATCAAAAGGTATTCATTTCGTTGATTATACCTTCTAGAGATTAGGTACAGTCACCTGCATTAATATCTGCCACAGCGGAGCATGTAAAAATATATCTGGCCTGTTCTATCGGTGTGATTCTATACAGCACGGCCACGGAAGGTTTTGTTATTTCTTGTGCGGTACATATCCCACCCTATGCTTATTATAAAGTTAACGATTATATCATGGACAGGGATATTTGGAAATAATTCCGATCCGCACTAGCGATCCCTTCAAATAGTGAACCTACTGTGTTAAAAATAAAATTGTGTTAAATACTTGTAATGTATAGTACATAGATGTCATTTATAAATATTGTGAATCTGTTTTAAAAAAAAAAATACCTCGTTGAGTTTCTTGCCGGATTCTTCTCAACAGAGAATTTATTTGCTGAATAAATGATTTGACTTTGACTTTGACTATGCCCCCTAGGAGCTACCCTAGAAATAGAGTGGTATCAGATATTTATGCACCCTTTGTTGTATTACATATAGCTTATGCCCGCGACTTCGTCTGCGCGGATCTAGGTTATCGCGCGGTGGCGCCCTCTACCGGAATAAAAGGTATCCTATGTTGATCTTTGGGGTTCAAACTACCTATATACCAAATTTCATCAAAATCGGTTCAGTGGTTTCGACGTGAAAGCGTAACAGACAGACAGAGTTACTTTCGCATTTATAATATTAGTAGGGATTGGTACTGCTAACTGTACTTAGGAATAAAATGTATTGGTATGTCGATCTTGGTTCAGTTCTAACGGCATTTTCTGAAGTTCATTTATTATGAATGTCTCGTATGATCGTATCTAATGTTTGACTAATAAGTACCTGCCTGCTTTTAAGGGGGCGATAGTAGTCCAGGAAATACATCAAGATGCTTATCAACGTGAAAACGACGTGCTATTGAACAAAAAATAAGCAAATATCTGTCACTCGGTGATAAGAAGCGAGCATTTATCAACTACATAACTAAAGACTGTCTGTGTTTGAGGAATGCAAAGAGTGGTCAGTTTTTTTTCATAGTGCAGTGTTTTCCAACCTGTGGGTAAGCCTCTTTACTTTAGTGGGGTCGCGAAACCCCTGTAAGTTGCTGCAAAAACAAGTCAAGTAAAAAAAAAACAGGTTTAAAAATATTTATTAAGAAAATACACGAAAAAAAAACAGTTTTTTTTTAAAGCTTCGCGCTCTTGGCGCATTTAGCCAGAAAAACAGGAATTAATATCCGGTCGTAAATGCTCATTCTTATTAAGTTTCTTTTTAAACTTAACAATCCGAGGTAAGTGTGCCTGTTAACAACTAAGCAAAATAATTTCAATGAAACACTGAAATTGATACCGAAATACAATTTATAACGTAACGCTGTTACCGACACATTCAACGCCGTAACAATTCAAAAGTGACAAGACAGTGGTTATACCAAGTACTTTAGAGCCGACTGTACTTATTTTTTATGCGAACTTTACCATCGATATTCACATCAGTACCACTACCATGAGTTTACAGTGACTGTACTCGATAGCGACGGCCTAAATTATTTGTATGGAGAATTGTACAGGGCCTCTACAAATAATTTACGCCGTCGCTATCGGGTACGGTCACTTTAAACTCATGGTAGTGGTACAGCTATTCTCTTCTTTGAAGCTCCGAATCCTCTGCCTTTGGAAGTGTGACTCGAGAAATCATATTCCCAACGGAAATCGAGTACACTATAAAGCGCGGGACATATTTTTACGATCCAAAGAAAGTCAACATGTGGGTCGCAACCTGCCGCGAACTTGAGAACCGGTTCGATACCGATAATTCCGAAAATTATAGGCTGGGGACAGTTTTGCGTTTCTCTCGCATTCCATCAAAGTTTATCCTTTATGGTTAACACAGGTGGCCTATCGGTATTTTTATGACATTGCATTTTCAAACTGGCTACTAAAACTGCTGTCTTTTTTAGGGTTCCGGAGCCAAAATGGCAAAAACGGAGCCCTTATAGTTTCGCCTTGTCTGTCTGTCCGCGGAATTGCTCAGGGACTATCAATGCTAGAAAGCTGTAATTTTGGACGAATATAAATGTAAACTATGCTA
Source organism: Choristoneura rosaceana (assembly GCA_037349165.1). Taxonomy (NCBI): domain Eukaryota; kingdom Metazoa; phylum Arthropoda; class Insecta; order Lepidoptera; family Tortricidae; genus Choristoneura; species Choristoneura rosaceana. The sequence continues at coordinate 7,747,479 of JAZBNJ010000018.1, read as the reverse complement.
ACAAAATGGTACAATAAAACATTGAAATAACCTACCGAATTACCTACCAAATATCACCGATAAGCCAAGTTTTGCCCTAGATCATGATGTAAGTTTTAGGAATTTAACAAAATCCCGGAATTTTATCAGACTGCCAGAATTAAAGGTTCACACGAGCAAAGCCGCGGGGAAAAGCTAGTCGGTAATTTAATGTATTTTCAAGGGCAGAGGAAATAACTTACGAAGATACGGATAGCACAAAGTGCCTTAAGCACTCAACCACGGCTATTTATTAGATATATGTTTATTACTATAATATAGTTATCTACTAAATATGGTAATGCGCATTCTAACGCAGTAACTTGCTCTAATGCGTGAGATTGGATTTTGTAAGGTACTTGCTTAATTAGTGTAATTTCTGTGGTTTTATATATAAGGTGTGGAGACAGTCTGTCTCAGACAGAGATTTAAAGGTTGCGTAGGTACTGTGGCGTTATTGTCTAACGCACTCGAAATCTCGATCGTTTTCACAACTCCTTTCTGTCACTTGGCGTGGGATTATGATAGAAAGAGAAGGTGTATGTGATCCCGATCGCCAGAGCGTTGGACAATACGGCCACTGGACGCCAGCGGGCAGCATGGCGGGCCCAGAAGGGCTACTCCGAAACACAAAATTCGAAGTTCGTATAGTACCATCCCTCTCACTGTCGTATTAAATAACATAAGCGTAGGCGGGACGGTACGATACGAACTTCGATTTTCGAATTTCGTGGTAGCCTTGCTGGGCCTATGCTAGCTGCAGAGCTACTACTCGAACTTCGTGTCGTGCGGTCCCTCTGACACTTAACGATACGAACTTCGAGTTTCGTAGTAGCTCAGTACCACTACCATGAGTTTACAGCACAGAGTACGTAATAGTTTACAGTGACCGTTCGGTACTCGATAGCGACGGCGTAAATATTTGTATGGAGGAGGAGAATTGTACAGCGCCTCTTCAAATAATTTACGCCGTCGCTATCGAGTATGGTCACTGGTAAACTCATGGTAGTGATACTGCAGGTAAAATCCGTCGCATGAGGTTAGCGCTGCTATTTTGCGTAGGCCCTAATAAATAATTTGGTCTTCAGCACAGTTAAGAAGTTTTTTGTCTTCTTTATTTTGAGACGAATGAATGAACACTAAGCATATTGCTGTCTTCTGTCACAATCTCAACCACCATAGGTCATTCGTTTGAAAAATGGTGGCAGAAAGTGATAGTGAATCCTTGGAAAATCTATCCATACTTACTTATACCAAGGACGATTAATCCTTGCTTATACTTAGGTACTTACTTACTAATATTACAAATGCGAAAGTGTGTTTGTGTGTTTGTCCGTCTTTCACGCCGTAACGGAGCAACGGATCGACGTGATTTTTGGCATACCTAGAGATAGGTTATGGGCCCGAGAGTGACATAGCGTCGGTGAGATTGCCCAATCCGTTATGTGCATAATTTATATCAAAGAAAATAATGATCTATTAATTTAATTACACATATGTATGTCTCTTAATTCAAACCGTGCACATAACGGATTTGGCAATCTCATCGACGATTAGGCTACTTTTTATCCCGGAAAAATGCACAGTTCCCGAGGGAACAGCGCGCGATAACCGAATACCACGCGGGCGGAGCCGCGGGCAAAAGTTAGTTTGTGTCATAAAGTCATATTTTTTTCGTATTATTATTAAGTTCAAAACAAAATGTATTTTATAAAACTTTATAACGACGGTGTGGCTCTAATGTCCAGTTACTTAAACAGCCTAACCGTCGTAATGACCATCCAAATAAGTATGATGATTATGATTTGAGGTATTCATACTTTTTGCTTCCATCCATCTTTGACGAGCGTTTTACTAATGTGAAATAGATAGTTAGATGGAGCGTGAGGCGCGGCCGAATATCGAGGCCGAAATACGGATTGGTCTTGATACTTGCGAAGTTCATGAGATGCTGTATTAAGACAACGTATTTTTTTTTAAACTTACTATTTGGCGTCTAAAATCCGCCATTTTGATTTGCTTAGAATTTCGTGTACCCAGTGTCACTCGCGTCATCAAGACGAATCCAATGACGTATCATTCATCAAAATCGGTTCAGCCGTTGAGTAGTTAAAAGAGGACATAGGAATAGACATACATACATACGCGTCAAACACATTTCACACTCCTTTTTCGCAGTCGGGTAATAAGGTAAATAAACAGGTATTGGAAGTGTGTTAATAGAAATGATTACTTTACAGGTATAAAGTACGTATAAGTAAAAGACGCTGATTTGATCGAGACATCGTCACTTTGAAGGGTAAGTACTATAGCTAAATGACTATGGTTAATTAACTTTTTTTTAATTTAAAATTGATCGGCGATTGAACGATACGAACGAACCTAATGATAAATGCAGATGAGGCCGCCGCAGATGCAGCTCACTAATCACGTAACAGTCCAAAAGCTTTAGCCTTAAAAAGTCTATAAGCCTAAGTTGTTGTCGGGCACCATCTTCTATATGCATTTGGATATTTAGTCCTTTTTCTCTTTATATTTTATCAAAAATCTAGCCACGATTCTTAAATAGCCTATAATATGTATCCCACAGTATTATAAATGCGAAAGTTTGTAAGTCTGTCTGTTGAGAAAGATAGAAAGAAAATACATTTATTTAACGCCACAAAAACAAACAGAACACATGCATGTTTGTTTGTTTTTTATTTCATCACGTCTATGTAGTTAAATGTCTGTTTATTTTTAAAACTGACTGCCAGAAGGAGAGAAACGTTTATTCACGAACGGTCATCAAGTTTTACTGCAAGCTTGGAAATTTGCTATAGGAACCTACCTATCACATATTTTTTCATTAAAATACGTACCTACAGCCAGAAAGTTTGATTCCTGAGCTACCCTAGAACCCTATCACAGTAAATAATTTTATTTTTCTATAAAAAGTAGTAATGTAGAACGCCCTCCAGCCATGTGGAATGACGATCTGCGAAAGGCTGCTGTGCTGGTAGTAGCCGTAGACAGGGCGTACAAATACAAATACAAATATTCTTTATTGCACACCATAAATCAGTCAGTACAAAAACTTAAATATAAACACAGATACAGGGTAGACAATAGGCGGTCTTATCGCTTAAAAGCGATCTCTTCCAGACAACCATTTGGGTACAAGAAATTATGTGTTACAAAAATAGGGCGTAATGGTTCATTGGGGGAGGCCTATGTCTGCTGCTGCTGTAAGCTGATGATGATGATAAAAAAATAAAATGTCATAATTATACGGTGGCCTATCAAATTGCTTGACTGTAAGATATTTCTCCAAAGTATCAACTCGTCTCGATCGCCGTATACCGAAGTAAAGGTGAGCCTGCGCCGGCGCACAGTGACGTGTCTTCTCACTTCTCTTCCCCAGTGAACCGCGAACCGTCGCGCTGTGTGGACGTCGCCAGCCGCATTCGAAACTAATACTAATTGGTGCTAGTGAGTTTTGCGTTACCAAATTAATTGTACGAGTTCGATAAGGCAGTGTGCGAGTGCTTTTGGTAAAATTGGAAATTTCAGGATTTCACGGCTCTGAAATTGACTGGTGAGTTAACTTTTAATTTATAGAACCTTACCTAAATTAATTAGTGTTCTAAATGTAATTTCTAAATGGCTGTTATTTACGACGACTTGTATCTTTTGAAGAAGCTAAGCATAAATTAAGTGCTTTTAAGCGTTAGTGTCGGGTCTACAAGCTTTATAGACAAATCTAGGACAAGGTATAGCAGTTAATGTTTGTAGCTTTAGCTTTATTTGTACATGCTTTTACTGGCTTTGTATGAACAACCAACTGTTGAATGTTTTCAAGTTGTTTGAAACAGGTCACTGGCGATTAAGAAGTTTTGTTTGCACTTTATTCCTGCATAGATACCTACCTCATATTCGGACTAATAGGTATATGGATTTTAGTTAAAATATTTATCGATTCAATCATATAGGTACCTTTCCGTAAGCAGACATTCATCTATTATAGACTAGCTTTTGCCCGCCGTTCCGCCCGCGTGGTATTCGGTTATCGCGCGCTGTTCCCTCAGGAACTATGCATTTTTCCGGGATAAAAAGTAGCCTATGGCACTCTCGGGCCCATAAACTATCTCTATGCCAAAAATCACGTCGATACGTCGCTCCGTTACGGCGTGAAAGACGGACAAACACACAAACATACAAACACTTTTGCATTTATAAAATTAGTATGGATGAATATGAATTATTGTATCTGTAAATATATCGCTCTGCTATTGTTGTTTTTTCGGGAACTTTTCATCAGGAAAGAAAGAAAGAAAGAATGACTTATTTGCTTAGAATACGTAAACACATCTTAATTACTACATGTTTTAAACCAGTATTCAGTCTACATGCAAATTGATTTAAAAAAAACAACAGGTGAGATAGGGGTCGATCACGGGTCAGTTTTATGTAAAAAAATAATTTAATTTATTATCTACTCCATTAAGATGCATTAGCATCTTAAAATTATTATAATTAGCTGCCTACTTTAATCAGGTTCCCTGATTGGTACCCACTTAATTAATTGGTTTATTTATCCAATTGTTAAAAAGTATCTAATATTAATGTTATAATTATTCACAATATTATTTGTGTCTTTTATAATCGAGGCTACCTTGTCTCATTGACTAGCTGTTGTTTGCAACTTTGTCTATGTCTCGTGGGAACTACAATTTCTCGTTGAACTCGTAAGGCTCAATGTCCTAAATTTAGGACATTCCTTAAAACTAATACGTACTTCTAATGATTGGCATTAAGTTTCAAATTCTAGTGATCAAAATTTGACGTGGGTTTTACGAGGTAATAAAGGATAGTAGTGTAGCTAATAACATTTTTTTTTAACAATCGATCTCAAACTTACCAATAAACGCTTTAATATAATGGAGTGTCACTAACTCGGGTAGGAAATTAGTAAATGTCAATAAGAAGGTAGGTAGCACGAAATTGATTCGTAGACCACCGACAAATATAGGTATATTATATGTAATAAAAAAGTATAAAAATTTTTTTAGGGTACCTTCCATAGACGTAAAATGGGGGTGATTTTTTTTTCTCGGCTAACCCTATATTGTGGGGTGTCGTTGGATAGGTCTCTTAAAACCATTGGCGGGTTGCTAAGACAATTTTTCTATTCAGTTATCTGTTTGGGAAATATTCAACTTTATTTTTTTCATTGAAATCGAACGTCCCCTCTAAAATCTAAACTGTTGGGTGGAAAAATTTGTAAAAATTCAGGATGTTAGTAGTTAAATATATCAAATTTACAAGAAAAATCATATTGCTTGAGAATTATTAGTAGTTTAAGAGTAAATAGCAGCCTAAGGTATAAATATATGTACCTAAACTTGTAATATTCGGTACAAAATACGAAATCCTTTGAAAAAAATTACTTAATTTTTTCGTAATTGCTACGGAACCCTATGTGTCCGACACTCTCTTGGGCGGTTTTTTTTTTCATAACAATGGTCATGTGTAAAGGACATGACTCATGTCCTTTAATGTCAATACCATCTAATAAAGTTGTACCTTACAGTTTCTTGCCATTCACTTGCTGTGACTGTATCTATCTTCCTAGCTAACGTTTAAACTGTTTGATTACTGGGCGACCGAACTTTGCTCATAGTAGGTATTAGTATTTTGTGAAATCGTGTTTTTTTTTTGGAGAAGATACGTATTTTAATAAGCTTTATAAGTAAAACGTAAACTAAATAAATACTAAATTGCGTCCAACCTAGATTTGAACTCTTCAGGTTACAAATCCAACACTATACCGCTGAACCACGCTGATGACTGGTAGCTCTCACCATACTATGAGGAGTGCTATCGAAATTACCAATCTTATTGCGTGTAAAATTTAGATTAAAAAACCGGCCAAGAGCGTGTCGGACACGCCCAGAATAGGGTTCCGTAGCCATTACGAAAAAATTAAGTAATATTTTTCTAAATATTTCGTATTTTATACGGAATCTTCCAAGTTTAGGTATATTTTATACCTTACGCTGCTATTTACTCATAAACTACTAATAATTCTCAAGAAAACTTAGCCATTATAGTTTTCCTTGGAAGTTTGATATACTGACCACCATCCTGAATTTTTTCAAATTTTTCCATCCACCGGTTTAGATTTTAGAGGGGGGGGGGACGCTCGATTTTAATGAAAATTTGCACTTTAAAGTTGAATATTTCGCAAACGAATGACTGAATCGAAAAATCGTTTTAGCAAACCCCTAATGGTTTAAAAATACCTATCCAACGATACCCCACACTATAGGGTTGGATGAGAAAAAAAAAATCACCACCACTTTACGTCTATGGGAGGTACCCTAAAAAAAATTGTTTTTGAATTTTTAATTGTACTGTTTTGTCGGCATGGTTTACCTATATATCCGTGCAAAATTACAGCTTTCTAGCATTGATAGTCTCTGAGCAAAGCCGCGGACGGACAGACAGACAGACAGACAGACAGACAGACAGACAGACAGACAGACAGACATGGCGAAACTATAAGGGTTCCGTTTTTGCCATTTTGGCTCCGGAACCCTAAAAACCTACCTTAGGTAACTCGAAAATACGCATTTTTCCAAACATAGCTACATCGATCAAAGAGCTGTTTCAAAATTGCTCGTTTAAATGTATAAACTAAATTATCCAACCATACATTTCTCAATAAATAAATAAAAAGAAAATGCTTAAAGATAGAATGTGTAGGTAATAAAAAGTTCAATACAGGGGGGGTTGATTGTCATAATTACGCCTGTGAAAATATCATTAACAACTTTTGTTGGAGAGTCGATTTGTAGCATTTGAACATGGCGGATGTAGATAATATCTAATTTTGCTATTTCTGTTTTTTTGGCTAGTTGAAGTGTAATTTTGATAGTGTTTTATGCGGCGATTAACCTTAACAGTGAACAGTGATCACAAAATTCTATATTGCTCTCGTGTCTGACATTTTTTTAATGCGCAAGTTGTCTCCACGTGGTTTCTGGAATTTTACTATCAAGTTGCAAAAACTACAACTACCGAACAACGTCTCTCTCAAAGATAGTACTTTGACACTGGCGAAATTGTCCTAATAAGGACAGAAAGCCATATTTTAAAAGAGAAGAAGAACTTTTGTTGGATTTTAAATACGAATAGAACTGGCAGTGGCGAGGAGTAAACATTTTCGTTTGGCAACCCGGGAAGCAAGAGAAGCGTGAATTATTAACTTTATGGCTTTGGATACAACTCGGAGTTAGTGTAGGTACGAGTAGTACATAAAACAATAAAACTGGACACCCATAATCAATTTATTTGTCGTTTCGCCGTCACTTGTCGCGGTACCCAGAAAGCTAAGCTTGTACTCCTTTTTCCATCCGACTAGGTATACAGTTAGGTACCTACTTAGAGTCTAAGCAGTGATTTAAAAAAAGAAGCGCTTACGAACCGGTCCGAGTAGCCTGTTTGAGGCTTTGCAGTGCGCGCGTCTGCGGTTACCGCATCCTGCATGTTGATCATGATAAAAGGAATAAAATTTGAGATCGCTTACATGAAAATATCACTTGAAAATGTTTTTTGTCAGAAATTATACGTAAGTAACTAGAATACTTAGAAAATTAGAACTTTGAATCGAGAGCGCCAAAGTTCGCATACTCTTTTTTTTTATTCGACTGCAAGGCAAACGAGCAAGTGGGTCTCCTGGTGGGAAGAGATCACCACCGCCCATAAACATCTGCAACACCAGGGGTATTGCAGATGCGTTGCCAACCTAGAGGCCTAAGATGGAATACCTCAAGTGCCAGTAATTTCACCGGCTGTCTTACTCTCCACGCCGAAACACAACAGTGCAAGCACTGCTGCTTCACGGCAGGATTAGCGAGCAAGATGGTGGTACCAATCCGGGCGGACCTTGCACATGGTCCTACCACCTGCAAAACCTGCATCTTCTCTAGTCATACCGTATTTTATGTCCGAATCATCGTTTGTCCGAATTTTTTTCGCACTGAAACCTTATATTTTTCTAAAATTTTTAAAATGTGTACCTATAGAAAACTATAGGTTAGGTTAGGTTTCTTTTATAAAAATTCTAAACAATCATTGGATTCAGAGAAAAAAGAGTTATGACAAACGATCATTCTGACAAAAATTACATTCGGACTTTCAATAAGTATGCGAGCCGATATGGACCCCTTTGAATCATTATTTAATGTCCGGCTAAAAAGATGCTTTTTACGTTAGGTATGGTTAGGTCAGTGGTTCTTAACTGGTGCTCCGCGGACCACTGGTGGTCCTTCGAAGAACTCGAAATGGTCCGCGAAGCCATCAACAACGAATTGGCAAAACGACGCGCCAGTCAAGTAGCAGTCGCAACCGTTCATTTATTTAAAATTTTACTTTTACCGTATATTACCTTCAAATAGTTGGTGGTCCATGGCAAAACAGAAATTTTGTCAAATGGTCCCTCCTATTTAAAAGGTTAAGAACCGCTGGGTTAGGTGGATAGTGGTACAACTATCAAAAAAAATATTGAAAGGTTCATGGAAAAAAATGGTTTCATATACTCCAATTCAATAGAATCTAACAATCCTGTAGACACTTCCAGCCTACTAATATGAACACCGGGCTGCCTAAGGCTTTGTGATGTGACTACTATTCTTTTTTGATTCCTTTTAGATGATTATTGCAACAATAGGGACATATATAATCAAATTAATCAAGCGTGCCCACGTTAGGGTGTGTTTAATGTGTAGAAAATTGTCAGATTCTATTGAATTGTACTTTAGTTATGCCATTACAGGATACGCCGCGAGTAAACAGCGAAAATATTAGTAGCCACAAATTATTATCAAAAGGATGTTTTGTAAACTACGCCTGTGTACTTCTACAAGTGTAAACTCTCTAAAAAGGTGTTGTTTGTTTACAATTTCATTCGTTGTTATTTTGCATCATGATCATAATGACAACAATGATATGTATGTTGATGTCCGATCCATAGTAACTAAGACAGCAGAAGCGGGGTTCGATTCCTGGTAGAAATTGATTTCGTATGACAAAATCAATGAATATCATTTTTTTTGTGGTACCGATGGTTTGCTGTGTCCTTCAATACCAGAAATATCGAAAAAATATTAAAATACTCTTATAACGTTTTAAACTTTCGTGAATCTCACTCATAGTCAAAATACCTTAACGGGACTTATCACAGAACTCGCGCTGCTAGGCGGACTTGACACCCCACACTTCAGTCTACTCGTGACCACGGCAACTGTAATGTTATCGAAACGTCGAGATAAATATTACTTGTGTAAAATAGCGTGATAAGTCCCGTTAAGATATTTTAAAATAAGTACTCTTATTTTTGTTTTGCCCAATTGTACGCCCTTGACAATAGAGTCGTGTTCAGATATTTTTGATCAAATTTTTGCTCACAAGTTTATGAACTCGCCTGTAATAAAAATGGATCAAAAGTTTATACTACAAACAAGGGCTCTCTTATGTGTCTTTATTATTGTTTAACAACTATTTTTAAGAGATCATCATTGCCAAGAAGAAGGTGCCCGTAGAATGTGTCGCATTTATCTATTGCTACTTAACCACAACTTGAACAAAATACCTACACATTAAATAATTAAAAATATATACCGAGTGTGGCCTGGAATACGAGCAAAAAATTAAAACGTACATCGTGCTCGTCAAACTATATAACATTAGTTCAGCTACTTTTAAAAATAATGGAGTGTATGATTTTTTTTCTCATACAAATTAAAAAATGCTATCAATGTACGCTATCCTAGAACACAACTGACGCTGCCTGTAACGCTACAAACATCAAGCATTTTGCTTTATATTGCTTCTTCGAATAAACTCAAGTGTACCTAATAAAAATTAAAAAACTAATTATTTTTAAAAGTCGCTGAACTAATGTTGTTCAGTTTGAGGATTATGATCTATGTTTTAATCATTTGCACACCCGGTATTGGCACGATATTCATAAAAGCAATAGCAAATAAGAAATATATTCGTAACATACCTTAAGGTACATAGATATAAAATGATAACAATAGGTAAGACCTTGCTTCTCTTCTAAAGAAGCAAGGTAAAGTTAATTATAGTTCATTGATATGGACATCCATTTCAATGCATGTGTACTGCACTGCACATCGTGCAATATAACAGCTGTCGCGCGTGAGTTAAATTGACTTAGTCAATAATAACTGTCTTAGTCTCTTAACCAGTCCTTATGCAACTAAATGTACGTAATTTTAAATTAACGTCAAGTTTTGCTCCGTGTCTCAAATATGAGCTACTTAACTAGGTTTTTTGCTGCGACTTGACATGCCAACATGACAGCTAATGTACTTATTGTGCTGCATAATGCTTACATAATTACTGATTACATAGGTACATCAATAGACATGTGACATTTTGACACAAAACATTTGTAACAGTGTAGTCCGTTTAGTACGACTTCGCATTTAAAAACCAACCGTTTTTAGCGACGTAAGTATAAAGTTTGGTTTTAATATGAGCCACCATGAAAGTATATACATCTAGTATATATTATGTATACACGGACAGGGATATTTGGAAATAATTCCGATCCGCATTAGCGAACCTACTGTGTTAAAAATAAAATTGTGTTAAATACTTGTAATGTATAGTATATAGATATCATCCATAAATATTATGAATCAGTTTTAAAAAAAAAATACCTCTTTGAGTTTCTTGCCGGATTCTTCTCCACAGAGGTTTTTTCAGAACTGGTGGTAGATTTTTAGACGTTCATAAGTGCTTGTCATAGCTTAAATTGAATAAAGAGATTTTGACTTTGACTTTGACATCCGTTCGTTTAGTACGGCGTCCGGTTAGTACGACGTAATGTCACCAGTCCCTTGGCCGTCGTTATAACCGGATTCTACTGTCATCTTAAATGCAACTCAAATTAAGAAAGTAACTAAATTATCTATACAAACTCAAAAGACCGTCTCGTATAAAAAATATACGTATGTAAACCCTGCATGTACAGTGAAGTGTAAAAATATGAACTGATTCAAAGTTTTAAAAATAAGTACCACAGACTGTTATTCCGACGCTACAAGGCCGTAGTTACATTTTTTTTTGCACTTGACTGTACAATAATAAAGAAACGAAAACAATTAACAAACATGGCGAATCACGTACAGTCAGCTGCAGAGAAAAGGTACCCTCCTGTATGGCGGTAAGTATGGATACCGCCGTTACAGGGGGGACCTTTTCTCTGCAGCTGACCGTACAAAATTAAATGCGAACTTATCTCTAAGGGATCTCTACCAGCCAACCTTAGTCAGTCGGTCTTGTTGATGATTATCAACGAAATGCCATCATCATCATCATCATGTCAGCCGAAAGACGTCCACTGCTGGATATAGGCCTCCCCCAAGGCTCTCCACTCAGACCGGTCTTGTGTTGAACGAAATGCCAACTACAACAAAAATAAACAACATAATCAACATATATAGTAACTAACAATAACTAATGGAGCATACACCCATATCTAATATAGATTACCCCCCTCCCCCCTGTGGTACCACTCATGTTGAGAGTTGTATGTATGTAAATACTTTATTGTACATTAAACACAAAATAATATAAAAATAAATCAATAAAACACATGTAAATACGGTAAAAAAACTGCATTTTTGCCTATTCCTATTTGGGTTATATAATTTTTTTTTTTAATATAAAATGGGATTTAATTCACCCCTTTTGCTAGTGAACGGTACTTTATAAAGCATTGTCACCGAAACACGACACACGTGCTAAATTTATTTGTGTATTTATGTAATTTGTGAAATGCGAATAAACGTTTTTCTTTCTTTCTTTCTTTCTTATCTTTCTTTCTTTTCTTTCTTTCTAAATTTGAATTATACGCACTAATTACTTATTGGAAGTAAGGATTAAATTCACGTCCAAGATTTGGTTAAATTGTTTTTTAGTTTTTTACTTCGTTACTTTATCAGTGAAAAATGAAGATAATGTATGACTTGGCATAAAAACGGCTAGTATATTTACATAATTGCAAATGACATACATCAATGAACACCCATACATACATTATCAAGCACAACAAGCAATAATCTCCAAGACAATTCGCTTCAATTAGTCGAACTTTCAAACGTCGCGCGTTGATGTCTTTTATATGGCTGCGTCTGACACATCATTTGTCCGATTCGGCAATAAATTATAACTAAGAAATGTCATGTCAAAAGATTGATAATGTTCACGTAATATTAATATGAATTAGTTTTTTGCTCCTGCTTTATTCACAAGGTAATCTCAGACATAATAGGTGAAGAAATGAACATGAGGAAACATGCGCACAAATCTGCCAAGCAATTCGCAGTTTGTGTGAAGTTCCCAATCCGCACTGGGCTCGTGAGAACTACGCCTCTAAGAGGTGGCCTGTGCCCAGCATTGGGAAGTATACGGGCTGGGATGGTAATAAAGTGAAGGCTGGGAGCGAGTATTTTAGAAAATAAAAAATATGTATTATTAAGTTATCATACTTAGTATTCTTAATACAATAAATTTATGTTATTTGCTTGACAAATTTTTCAGTGTCTTTAATTGAGAAAAAGAAAATCATGCAGATGACTTAAGAATTCTTTTTTTTGAACTCTACCAAAAAATCTAATTTGAGTTCTAAGGTAATCGGTATCGTGTAAATTCATCATGTAAACTTCAATGTCAAGTTTAGGATATACTACGAAATGTTATTATTAAATATAAACATTTTTAATTATAAAAATTACAAAGTAGCAATAAAGTTACATTATATTTACATTCAAAGTTACATTTACATTCAAAGTCAAGGGTCTTACCAAATAAATGTAAATGAGCCATTATGTCAGCTGGGTTCATTGACATCAGCACCTGTCACTTTTGGCTCGAGCATCCTGGAAGCTCTAAAACGGAGACTTTTATTACCGTTATACATAATACAATATATCATACACAGAGGTATAGCTTATGTATGTACGTAAACTATATTGTACAAAATAATTAAACACTGACAAACAATGAGATATATGTACAAAGGCGAACTTATCCCTTTAAGGGGTCTCTACCAGTCAACCTTTGAGTGGACGAGAGGAGCATTCAGTCAGGGACAGATTGTTAATTATCAGTCCATAATTTATTTTTATTTTTCATATATATTTTTTTAATTTTTTTTTGTTTTTTTTTTTTATTTATTATTATAATTATCGCGATAATTATCGTTGATAATTATTTTGTGTAACTCTGCCATGAACTACAAAGGAAACTTGTCAAAATTGCGGAATTTTTCATATAGGAAAATTTCGAAAACTTCTGTCTATTTTGTATGGGGATTGAAACTTTCCGTTTCATAAATTTAAATTTTCTATACTGCCGTCATAAGCCAAAAGGCGGTATCTCAAAAAAACACTTATGTTATTTAAATACCATTGTGTGCATTCTGAATCACGTGGTATAAATATAACTCACACCCAAGTGTTTTTTTTTTTTGAGATTACCCCCTTTTGACTTAAGGCCCTAGTAACTCTATTTCTTGAAATTTCCAGAAATTTCCGTTAAGTTTTCCATTTTTTTTTAACTGTCTGCAATTTGCATTTCTGTATACAAATGCCCCCGACAGGTTAAAGACGGCCTACTTTAGAGAAATACACTAACAGAGAGTTCCCTGAATCTAGCATGGATTTCGCAAACCTATTGTATGTTCAACGATACATTAACTCTTATAATAAATTACCTCTGTCAGTTGATATTTTTGATATGACGAGACAAAAGTTCAAAAACAAAATTTATGAAACTTTAATGTAACACAGTGTATAGTTTAAGTCCACATAAATCACTTATACCATATTTTTTAGTGGGGGCTCGTTAGCGAGTAAGTGAATTTAAGAATGTATCTATTTTATAAGTACATATTGTATATGTCGGCGGCCGATCGTAAAATCAGCCAGATCACGAAATTCCTAGGCATATCATGAAACGCCGCCATTTCATGATATGCCTAAAAGTTGACCAGGCATATCACGATGTGCCTGAGAAACAATACGGCAGATCGATTAGAGCAATGCATTCGTCGATATTCCTAGCTCTATACCGGGCACATCGTAAAATAGTTTCTTTTTTGGCCACTGGTGGCGCTGCGTATGCTATGGCGGCCGTTACCAGCTGATCGGTCGTGTCTGTTTTCAGCGCGTAAAAAATGTCGGCTTCACAATTAAATTATTTTTATACCTAAAATAGTGATGATAGTGTTCAATAAAGTGTACAAGAAGCATTTCAACAAGAGCTCCATTATTTTTATGAAAATCAAACGAATTCTGTGCGCAATGTAAAAAAACCATGGACATCTGCCCGTATTTTAGAGGTTAGTTGAGGTTAGTATTTTGTTGATAAGTAAATAAAGTATTCACTAGTTGTTATTTATCTATAAAGAAATATGATAAATATAGTAATTTCTTAAATTTATACTTTTGCGTTCTCGGTTTATACTGAGCGGCAATTTTATTACTCGTACCTACTTATAGTACCTAAAAGATTACTTACCAAAATGACTGCAATTGTAAACGCATTCGACGATATTCCTAGCTTTATACTGGGCATATCGTGATATGCTGAAAAAAAGAAAAAAATAGGTACGACGAGCGAAGCGAGGAGTGGTTAGTATGAATTGTGACTACTACGCACGAGCCGAGCGAGCGAAGCGAGCGTGCCGCGGCAGCGGCCGGCGAAGTGCTAGAAACGATTTGCCGGCATTTCATGATATGCCTAGGAATTTCATGATCTGCCTAAACTAGCCAAATCATGAAATGGCGGCGTTTCATGATATGCCTAGGAATTTTATGATCTGCCTAAACGTCACCAGGCAAATCGTCAAACGGTGAGTTTTGAACGATATGGCGGATGTCCCTTAGCCAATTCATGAAATGGCGCCATTTCACGATATTATGCCTAGGAATTTCGTGATCTGGCGGATTTTACGATCGACCGCCGACACATACACGTATTGAACGATATGCCTAGGAATTTCATGATCTGCCTAGGAATTTCATGATCTGCCTAGGAATTTCATGATCTGCCTAGGAATTTCACGATCAGCCTAGGAATTTCATGATCTGCCTAGGAATTTCATGATCTGCCTAAACGTCACTAGGAAAATCGTTAAACGGTGGGTTTTGAACGATATGGCGGATGTCCCTTAGCCAATTCATGAAATGGCGGCGTTTCATGATATGCCTAGGAATTTCGTGATCTGGCGGATTTTACGATCGGCCGCCGACATATACACTTGCTTCTATTTGCTCTCCTTAAAAGTAAATAAATAAATAAACATCCAAACTTTACGTGTCCTATAGAATGTTTTTTTTTTCAAAGTGTGAATCCAACCTTGCCTAAGTACAAGTGTGTACTGCATCAGGAAGTGTTCGTTAACACCCCGCCTGCCAGCGGAACGGGTCGGATAGGCCGCAATTAAACACGTCTGTTGCAAAGGTCAATTTATACTGACAGCCGCGACGGCGAAGCTGTTATGTTGCGTAAATTGTGTTATTGGGACAACGAAATGAAGATGGAGTAGGTACCAATTTTAGTAAAAACTGTACAGTCAAGGGCATAAATATATGTACAAGGCGTCAAAAATATGTATATGTTGGCGGCCGATCGTATAATCCGTCAGATCACGAAATTCCTAGGCATATCGTGAAATGGCGCCATTTCATGATCATTTTTAAAGACACATCCATCACCGTCATCATAAATTTCGTGAGGCATTCAGGGTGGGAGGGAGTCGAGCCTTATCTCACCCACTCTCAAATGTGGAAATTGTTCCGGAAAATATCACATTTTATTTTGTACATAGGTACATTTCATACATTGCATTACATACATTGAAAACTCACTTTACATTACAAGCAGGGGAAAACGAGCATGCGGGTCACCTGATGGAAAGCAATCACCGCCGCCCATGGACACCTGTCAACACGAGGGGTATCACAGGTGCGTTGCCGGCCCTTTGAGATACTGATAGGCTCGTTCGATTTATGCCTCCTCTACATATCGATGGATGCGTCGGCAGATGGATCCGCAACCATATCTTCGGATTAATTGCGAACCGTCCACACATCGGCAGACGTGTGGACAGGCGCGTTGCGTTCGCGCTGTCACCCTTTGATCCGTGTCGAAAAACCGACACCAAACGGATGAGTGGCAGATGCATCGGCCGACGTTAAATACCTACCACAGCCAAGCAAAAACCACCCTCTACACCTCGGCGGACGCATCCGCAGATACAATCTGCCGACGCATCCGTCGATATGTAGAGGAGGCATTACGTATAAAACCGAACGCAGCAGATATTACGCTACCGAAAATACGCGACACACAAAAAATTACTCTCGTCCGGTTTCACCCTAAGAATTCTTTAAAGTTTTGAACCCAAGGAAAGCTTTTGACATCACTAAGAGATCTAGCAAGTCACTGTGAACATCTCATTTTCCATTTAAAGATTGTGATGCATAGATAGATAACGTGATCAGCCGTGGAGTGGGTTAAGGTGGTCGACCATGGCGTCCATTGCTACCACAAATATAGCTAACGATTGTCGTGTCTATGCGGACTTGCTGAGAAATTCGCTGCCTGTCAAATTTTACTGATGTAGGTGTCTTTGTCACTTTTTGTTTGATTGATAAAAAATACATGTGCAATAATTTCCGATAATCTAACTGACAGACTAACCATCTGTTTCATCTTCTATTGATTAAATTTATTTGACGGGATTTTGAAAGGTGATGCCGTCTCTGTTTGTTTTGTTCGAACAGACTGAGACGGCATTAGATTTATCTGTCAAATAAACTTAAAAATAATAATAATAATAATAATTAAAAAAAAATCCACCTGTATTTTGTTTACCTATGTTTTACAAATAAATAATTCTGATTCTGATTCTAAATTTAATGAATGGGTGGTGAAATATCCTCTTAATATAATATTTTTTTACCCTAATCTAACCAATCTTAAAGTGAGGAACATGAACTGAACTGAGGAAACATGAACTGAAGAAGTTTAACGCCCTATGCTCGTTTAACGTCGCATTCACTGTCTCTTTCTACCCTCATCCTATGCAGTTTGACAGAAAGAAATTGTGAAAGAAAACTATTTCGATTCCGAGTCGAGTGTGATAAGCAATAAGGCCTCTGGCCCTATACTACAAAGTGCAAAATTCGAACATCATACCTTGCCGTCCCGCTCACGCCAATATTAATTAATACGCGAGTGATAGGGACGGTACGATATGAACTTCGATTTTCGAATAGCGTGGTAGCCCCCTGTTTCCAACGCCATCGCGGCATCGCCTCGCTCACCGCTGGACGCAAACGCACTTTCTACTCCGCAATGCTCTCGGCCAATTTATTTCTAATTATTGATCAGCTAAAGCATTTGAAAGTTAAGACGCACGCTGATTGGTGTTGTGTAACAATTAGATGATACGTGATTAATGGGGGAAAGGGATAGCTGGATTGAGGTTACGAACTTACGAAGGTGCGATAAGAACAGCGCTAGCAGCGTTACTAACAAGAGTTCAGTTGTTAAGAAGCTTAAAACCTTATCCTTTACCTGCGGTTTTGCTCGGGTTAAACACCTATTAAACACCTATTTCACGGGACAATTCACACCAATTGACCTAGTCCCAAAGTAGGCTTAGCAAAGCTTGTGTTATGGGTACTAAGCAGCAGTTAACCATTGGGTCTGGCAATTGAATAACAATTCCCTGGTTTTGCAGAAATCAACAATCAAATTTTTATCAACGTTAGTTGAAAACCACCCGTGTAGTTGAGACTTGGGATTTAAGGTATGTTAACAGTGGCGTAGTTATCGTAAGGCCAGGTGGTGCAGTGCATATTTACATAAGTAAGAAATAAAGAAAGAAAGAAAGATTTATTTTGGCTCCATAAGTACCACCTAAGACTAAGACTAAAACTATATTAGGTACTTATTCCAAATTTGAAGTCAATCTGACTACTGGAAATTGGTCAAATTTAAATTGCAAGATTTGATTACAGATAGACAAATAGACAACGGAATAGGTGAAACTAAATAAAAGCTTGTATATAAATATTTATTTGTTTTGTGTAAGTCGTCGAAACTGACTGCAGAGAGGAGTCTCCAGTGAGTGAATGTCCATTCACCGGACTTGTGTCCATGAGTCATTTTGTCGCTATTAAAGTATGTTTTTAAATAAACCGTCAATTCCTTAGATTTTAGATAGTTAAAGACTTTAATTATCTGAGTTAAATTCAATAACATCATTTGAGTTGTTTATTCCTTTTACAACGACAACTATGACGTAGGTTTCTTTTTTGTTTTGTTATTTGATGTTTTTTAAGGCCTTCGGATTTTTTATTAGGTACCTTTCTGAGCTACTGTTACTATATGAAATGTTTTCCAATTGATCTAATTGTCATATATCTCTTTTAAATTACTCTAAGAGCGCCTTGCAGGTAAAAATAAATCTAGATTTAGTAGATAAACCTGGCTTAAGCTTGACAGTTCCATACATTTTGACACTACTAAACTAAGCTTAATGCTAACTCGAGATTTATGTGTTTCCAGCAAGTAGCCGTAAGATTATTATTATTTTCATTATTATTGACCACTATACCTCTACCTTTTAAATTACACAGTATACTGCGTTCCCCACTCCCATAAACTCCCTGAATGCCTGTGTTTTAGTCTATATTTAGCACGGGAGCAGTGCCCTCGGCCATGTATTGCATTACTATAAACGTATCTTTTCTCGTTGCATCTCTCTTGCAGTGAAATAATTAGTTACGATATTTTTTAGGGTCCCATATCTCAAAAGGAAAAAGCAGTACCCTTATTACTTGTGAGTCTGTATGTTTGTCTACCTGTTTACCTGTCAGTGTCAGTCATAATAGATTTGTTTCGAAACTACTAAATTGATTATGTAAAATTTGGTACTTTGGTACCTGATGAAGGTATAATAAAGAGGTAAGTTTTGGTTGTTTGAATGCAGGTTGTTGTATCTGTAACTTCTAAACCGATTCAAAAATACAATGCTAATGCAACCCTACGTATGATCCTTCAGAAATAAGTCCTGAGATCTTATTGTCTAACACACTTTTCACCATTTATTTCTGTCACACAGTTCAGACGAGGGTAAAAAAGTAGCCAAGTGCGTTAAAAAATACGGCCTCAGGTCTCTAGTTCCGATTAACAGGCTGTGTAGTCAGCAGGTCTCTCTATTATAGGTCAAAATGTGTGTGGCATGACCCTGCCTTTACTGCGCAGCTAGGTAAAAAGCCCCGCCGGATGCTACGCGCACGCGCCGCGTCCGGCACCACGTTCAAGGCGGCGGAAGCCATCGCCGTCTGTATGATAATCACACGCCAGATCAACCGCAATGGGTGAAGCTTTGACACTAGCACTTACTTGTATGGACACCTGTATTGGAGACCAATGAAAGTGGGCCGGATTATAGGTACTTTGTCATTACCTAATAAAAATGTTTTTTTCAGGAAATTTAACCCATCTAGGTACAGTCAAGTGCAAATATATCGACACGGCCAATATTCCAAAAATATGTATACACGACTTTAATGTTTCAAAGTCAAAGTCAAAATATCTTTATTCAATTTAGGCTATAACAAGAACTTATGAATGTCAAAAAAAATCTACCACCGGTTCGGAAAAACCTCTGTTGAGAAAAATCCGGCAAGAAAGTCATTTCATTTTTATTAAACAGATTTAGAATATTATTAAATGATATCTATTCTGATGGATTGATGGCCGATGGGGTCAAAAGGTTCTCGAATGGCGTCCGCGGACCGGGAGACGAGCCTCCAACAAGATGGAGCGACGACCTGGTTAAGATCGCGGGATCGCGGTGGGTGCGAAAAGCACAAGACCGGTCTGAGTGGAGAGCCTTGGGGGAGGCCTATGTCCAGCAGTGGACGTCTTTCGGCTGACATGATGATGATGTCTATACATCACAAGTATTTAACACAACTTTATTTTTAACACAGTAGTTAAAGTTAAGTGCATAAAGTCGTGTACATAGGTGTACATATTTTTGTAACTTTGGCCGCGTCGATATCTTTGCTGTTGACTCTACTACATTAAACCGGTGGATGCAATGCAAGTGGAAAGTTGTCATTCATTGTGTGTAGCGCTCTAAGTGGGAGGCCATGTTTAGCAGTGGACGTCTTCCAGCTGATGATGATGATGATGAACCCATATACACTTATGAATATAAATAAACTAGCTTTTGCCCGCGGCTCCGCCCGCGTGGTATTCGGTTATTGCGCGCTGTTCCCTCGGGAACTGTGCATTTTTCCGGGATAAAAAGTAGCCTATGACACTCTAGGGCCCATAAACTATCTCTATGCCAAAAATCACGTCGATCCGTCGCTCCGTTACGGTATGAAAGACGGACAAACATACAAACACACTTTTGCATTTATAATACTTATTAGTATATGGATTAATAGTAATGAAAAAGATATATCAATGCCAGTATTATAATTACAATTTATTTATTTAATTTAATTTTATAGGTACCTATGACCTGTCATGATATTTACCCAACATACGAGTATATATATCGAACATTAACCAATCCACCGATACATATTTATTAGGTACCTACATGAAATTAAAGTGAGTTGGTGCTTCTATATTATACGAGTACAAAAAAATTGTAAACATTAGAGAGGAAGTCGAGAGCCATGTTTTTTTTTTATTTTATTAGAAAATATATATTAGTTTTAGTAGGAACTATTTCTCAAGAAAGTTTCCGTAATAAAAAAAATACATGCACAAAACTAGTTTCACCAATTGCTTCAATATGGCGAGTAGAATTAAAAATTCCACACGCTTGTTTTCGTATTTATTTAGCTATGTTACGTGCAGTTTTTTTTTTTTGCTATTATCAATTATATAGAAACCGTTCACTTTTTGCGTGGTAAGCGTACTAACATTTAACATATTAACATATTGCAAAATGAAATAAGTAGCGTGATTGGAGTATAAGTGCAAAAATAATAATTAATTTCATTATATAAGCTTCTTTAAAGTAGTACTGTATGTATATAATTGGTTTTGGTGTTATAAAACAGTAGCGCAGTTAGTTTTTTTTAGCTTGTGATTATACAGAGGGTGCCGAGCATCCTATTTATTATAAAATTTTATAATAAACAGCTTATTATAAAATTGTCTTAATACCATTATAGAACAGCAGTCTTTGGTTAGGATCTAAAGATAGATGAAGTAAATTTTGATTGATAAATAAATACCAAAGAACAGTTATATTATATCTCGACCTGAAGGTTTAAGGTACAGCAAGTAAATTAAATTTAGATACACACGCGTTATGAACGCTTCTGTACATTCTTGAATTCTCGCGCGAGGCTATAAAAATTAAGGCAATTTTTTTTGTTGAAGTCGTTTAAAATAAATAGTCATCATTAGAAAATTTGTTACTTATGACCGTGAAGTACAGCGACAAAATACACAATTGATACTAATTTTTGTACAGACTGCACTCATACTCGTATGTGAAAAAATAAACTCTCGACGATTATTATGTAATGTGAAGAATTTAAACGATAAGTAGCTTCCACCATGCAGTTAAGGACACCAAGATTCATGTTAAATGATGTAATTGCACGTTGTCCTGCAATTTCATGCGTGTTTGTAGCTCAACTGGATTTTAACTTATTTTTCAAAGCGAACACTACACGCTGCGTAACTTAACTATTTGCTTTTATTGCGCTTAAAAAAAAAAGTAATTAATAATGTCCTCCTTTTTTTAGTGACTGCTGAAACATGAGCTAGTCCTTTTTGTCACAAAAGAGCTAACAGTCAATACGAGTAGTAAGAAAAATAAGTCACAAAAAGCTAGTAAATGGGTATAAGTCTATAAGTTGATAGCTAATCTCAAGATCTTTGGCGATACACAAAAAAATATTAAATCAATTAGAACTACACTGCCAAAACATTAGAACGATTATTTTACGTTTTCTGTCTTTAGGTAAGTACTTAAATCTTAATCTATTTCATTTGAGGTCGGCTCTTCTCGACATTCGGATTTTTTCAGGTCATTGTTTATGTCATACTACAAAGTTACCTAAGAGGAGTCTTCCTCGCTTCCTCGGACCGGTAAAGTTTAGAATTTCAAATAGATTTTGATATTGTAAAGCTGTATATGTAACAAAAAAAAATAACATACAAACGCAATGTTTATTACATCAAAATTCAAGAACGATGTATTGCATTGGGTAATCAATCCACGCTTTAAAATAAATATAAAAATTTAACTTTTCAGTAGGTTTATCAGTTATAAATGTCAGTAAGTCAAGAAGTAAAAACCAATGGCGCAACAAATCATTTCTCAAAACTGCAAATCATTATACTCATCAGAAGCCTTTATAAATTAGCAAACAATGGTCGTCTGTCAAGTACCTACCTGTCAAGTGTCAGCTACTTGCGTCAGCGGAATGTCATCAGGCTGGAATCTAGAACGTCACCCCAAAAGGGCCAATCAGGTTCTTATATAAACGTATTTACTTACCTGCTTGCTGGAATTATTTGCGTGGACTTTCTAGAATTATGAAACGTTAAGTTGCCGCATAAGATGACCAAACTGGTGATTAATTAAGATAAATTAATGCTGGTGTTCCGGACGAGCCATACTTGGGACGTCGAAAGCAAGTCGGAGTTTTTAAAATTCATTTTGCTCTAGGGATAGGCAAAGGAAGTGACTTCCATACTGCCAAATATTTTTTTTTATTAGGCGAATAGTTCTTACCGATATGAGCGGTCTAGCTATTTCCAGTATATGCACTAATTTCTAACAGCAAATAGGTAACCTATACCACTACCATGAGTTTCCCAGTGCCTGTACTCGATAGCGACGGCGTAAATTATTTGTAGAGGCGCTGTACAATTCTCCATACATATATAAAATTCTTGCCGTAATTCCATACGTCGATAGAACATTTTTGATGTTAAAAGATTATGGAACCTTGCAAGAGTTGGGGTTGGTTGGGATAGTATTTGATTTTTTTATTGATGCAGTTTTAAGGCACATGCAACATTCCACTTTAAATTTGCCTCTACCATCACGCTGTCGCCAAAACGTTACGCATTCAACATGCAAATTAGGCAGATGTGTCCACATTTCTTTTATTTGCCCGCCTTATACGGAGTGAAAGGTATTAGGGCCTTTGCACACTGCGTTTTGTTTTGTAAGTTTATAATGTGCTATTTTTTAAACATAAAACTACCGTGAGACTCACTCATATTAAATATATTTTCCCGGATAACTCACGTCTTAAATCGAGCTTAGCTTGTTTCGGGCTAATCCGCAGCCGTAGCTCTTCTTCCTCGGAGCAACGCGACTCGGCGGCTGCTGCAACACGTGCACTGCTAAACTCGAGTTAAGACGTGAGGTATCCGGGAAAATAACTATGCTATTTTTCATATCCATTTAAAGACTTTTGCCACAAGTTGCTACAATTTTATAAGCTTTTCTTCAACTTTGCGTGTTATAGGTAGTACGTTGGCGGTTTTATTTAGCAAGCGGAATCTCACAGCTACAATCGAACCTTTTGAACAATATCCCATCATAGAACGATCTCATAGTAAATGTCGTAAATATTTTTATTTTCATGCAATGTGATATTTGTACCGAAAAGGCTGTACTGCTTGACTGAAGGTTCGTTTGAAAATACTTCGCAAATCCAGTATATGTATAGTACATAAATTAGGCCAGGTTCATTTTACAACTCTCAAGAATCTAAATCTAATTAAACAATCACTTGACCACACAATACCTACCTACGCTAGGACAGTAAACAACCATCCGATAAACAGTCAGTTCAACTCTTCGATTCAGGGGCCTTATCAAATGAGTAAGTACTTTATTGTGCGTATTAAATTCTTTATTCGTTACATTAACTGAATCAAGTAGCATTAAACAATTGAAATGCGTATAACAAAACAAAAGAAACAAGCCGTCTGCTATTGCTCCGAGACGCATCTGGAGTTATAGATTATTTTGTACTAATTCCGCCACACCAATCTTATGGAAAGCAACTCTCTTAATGCTTACTAAAGTCCACTTTCGTCAGCAAAGAAAGAAGAAGATAGTACAGAGTTGTGCGTAACAGAGATGTCACTCGTCTCGGTCCAAATACCTAGGAAATAAGAATAAAGACTGCAAACTTCTCAGATGTAGGTCTCATTCAATGCCTAGGCGAACGATGTCAAGATTTCTCGGTTTATCCGTTTGAATTCGATTAAGAGTTGCTAAGGTCATGACATATACGTGAGAGAGCGTTTTAAGTCTGTTCTTGGTATACCTATTTTTATTTATTTTAAATACTGCCCGTTTTGTTGTGTTTTTGTTCGCAGTCAGTTGTAAATGAAGACACTAGTTCGCAATTTGGGGTTTACTAGCAGGTACTCCCCTTTTGATGTATGACTGTTAAATCAGGTTTTTTTTTTTGGCAAAATTCAATGATGCGTTTAGATAGTGGCTTATAACTAATATCAGTATATCACATTAATGTTAGCTTATTCTGTCCCACCGCAGAGCAAAGGCTTCCCTTCGATATTTCCACTGCTCTCTATCCATTGTTTACAGTCTTTTAACAGCAGTCCCGTTCATCCTGCCACCAAAAAAATATAATCTTTTTTAGCAACAAGCAAATGGAAATTATCAGTAGGTATCATAGTAATATAGATCAGTAATATAGGTGTTTTTTCGGTATCTCTAAAAGCTCACTGGATTTTATTATAATCAAGCACTGTAAAAAAATTAATGCCTACATTTAAATGTCGTTAAGAAAATGAAAGTTGTTTAAGTTAAATCAGCTGCATTTCGTCGCAAAAATGCAATAACACGTTAAAATCATTACCAGGTCACCGAAAAAAAGATATTTTTAAAATAATTTCCTTCGAAAGCTATAACAGCGACGACGGTGTATTTGTATTAAACGACACTTTCATTTAAGGCTGGCTAAGTAAATGAAGGAATAAAATGCAAATAGCCGATGGTTAGTTCACTTTCTCATTGATACAATCTTATCGAGGGTTTCTAGCTGTCGATGGGAACACTAATTAGAAAATATAACTTATATAAGTGATCGCTCTGTTTTACTCGTATTGATTTATGTGATTTGCGTGCGTTGATACTATCGCAATATCGCAAATGATAAAGCAAGCTTGTATTTTATTTACTAGTACCGATGCATGCAAACCATTAAACAACGCGACGTAGAACCTCGAGTATAAATAAGTCAGTGTATCGACTAATGAGGGTTCCTTGTCAGAACTATATCGCTAGATGGCGTTAGCATCAAGAGATCCGTTTGACGTTTCAGTCTTGCTTATGATTGGCTCATTTATTTAACCAATCACAAACATGACGCAAATGTCAAAGTTGTTCTTCTTCTTTTAAAATATGGCTTTTCTCTCCTAATTAATAGGTCAATTTCGCCAGTGTCTAAGTATTCTCATTGAGAGGCAACGTTGTACGGTGATTGCAGTTTTTGTAGACAAATTGCGCATTAAAAAATGTCAGACACGAGAGCAATATAAAATTTACATAATTATGTATTTCAACTAGCCTAAGAAAGAGAAATAGCAAAATTAGATATTGTCTACATCCGCCATGTTCGAATGCCTCAAATCGAATCTGTCAAAGTTGTTAAACATATCTCACGATATTTAGCCAACTAGCTTCTAATTATGTCTAAACCTAACGGTTGAGATTTCGGTATTAAAAAGTAGCCTAAGTATTACTCCATATATCCGGCTATCGATATACCAAAGTTATCCAAATCTGTCCAGAAATTTTAGCGTGAACGAGTAACAAACACACACGTACAGTCGTACAAACGTTCACATTTATAATATTACTAGCTTTTGCCCGCGACTCCGCCCGCATGGTATTCGATTATCGTGCGCTGTCCCTTCGGGAACTGTGCATTTTTCCGGGATAAACAGTAGCCTATGTCACTCTCGGGCCTATAAACTATCTCTATGCCAAAAATCACGTCGATTCGTCGCTCCGTTACGGCTTGAAAGACGGAAAAACACACAATCATACAAACACACACACTTTCGCATTTATAATATTAGTATGGATTAGGATAGTTTAATTCAGTTTTACTTTTATTAACTTACTAAAGTTAACACTAAAGATAATTTAAAATAATTTATAGGATCACTGACATATCTCACAGAAAATTTATACATTTATTTGTGATTAGATTAAATAAATTGAAAAAATACATAAATTTTATACCTACTGTTTTTTACATTATCATGTTCACAAATTTTGTCATTAATGTCAATTACAAAACAAATAATCTCAAGCTAGCGGTACTAATAATTTATTTTAATAGTTCAAAATGCGGTTAAATTTGGGACAATCGTAAAAATAAAAGCAGTTGATCGGCATAGCGGAAAATCTTGTCGTTAGCCGGTAATTTCACCGCAGAGTTAGAATGCGGCCGGAGGTTCCCATCGCGGTACCGCCGTACCTATTAGCGCAGTGCACAGAGTCCAATAAATACATTTGATAAATAAAAGGGTTTAAATAAATAAAAAATCAATTGTTCCCAATCTGCATTAAGTTTCTAATCCGCATTGGGCTCGCGTTTAAACTATGGCTAAGGACTTTAATGTTTAACCCTTTTAATGCCATCCATGTCTATCTTTCACGCCGTAACGGAGCGACGGATCGACGTGATTTTTGGCATAGAGATAGTTTATGGGCCCGAGAGTGACATAGGCTACTTTTTTCCCGGCAAAATGCACAGTTCCCGAGGGAACAGCGCGCGATAACCGAATACCACGCGGGCGGAGCCGCGGGCAAAAGCTAGTACATTTCATAAGTAAAACGGTTGAATAAATAAATAAAAAATCAATTGTTCCCAATCTGCATTAAGTTTCTAATCCGCATTGGGCTCGCGTGGAAACTATGGCTACCTTTATATGTTTAACCCTTTTGATGCCATAGTCATACAATTGCTAAATTATAACTTATAAGTATATAACGTGATTTTTCATCTCAATTGAGATACAAATAATGTTGTACCGGATGATTCACGTCTTAATCGAGTTTAGCTCGACATGTTTCAAGATAATCCATAGCCCTTCTTCCTAGGAGCAACACGACTCGCACACACGCGCGTGTTGTAGCAGCCGCCGAGTCACGTTGCTCCTAAGGAGAAGGGCTATGGATGAACCCGAAACATGTTGAGCTAAACTCGTTTTAAGACGTGAGTTATCCGATACATCATTTAATATGAGTCTCACGGTAGTTTCAAATCCAAAATATAAATTATGTTATTTTAATAAGAGGTCTAGGTATGCCCAGCTGTGGGCTACAGGCTAGGATGATGATGGATTTGTTTATTGATGATTGATTGTGTGTTATGCACTATAAAGAGTTATACAATACAATAAAATTAAAAAGACAAACTATTAAATAGGTTACACGTTTTACGAATACATAGCTAGCAACACTATATTGACAGTTAGCGAGCGTAGTTGCCATCTACATCTAATCCTAATGCCCATTGAATCTCATAGTACATTGCAGGCCCGCGCGGCTATGGATTTATAAGTAACCGATAAACAGTGGCAATGTACTCGCACGCATTCTCGCACCATCTAAAAGAGGCTTTACTGTGGAAAGCCTGTGTGCTGCGCCTGCGCCGGGGGCGCTATTACAAATGCGTACGTAAAAGGCCTGGCTTTCTCCGCCACTGGAGATGCGGCGAATACTAAATATGAGAAGTGACTAATTTCGAGTGCTCGAGTTACATGTGGGAAGGAAGGTGTTACTAGCAAAATGGCCGAGATAAATATTAGTTTTTTTTTTCTCTGTGGTATACAAGAGTATCGTATTGTATTTAAATATATTTACATGTACAAAGCGAATTTGAATATTTATTTAATGTAAATAAATGATTTCAATGATACAATACAATGACTCTTTTCTGTACACCACAATGTGTAACGAAACAGAAAATAGGCACACAGACAGTTACAATTTTAGTTTCAGAGCGATACTTTTATGTTGTTAAAAGATAAATAAATGCGCAAATAAATAAACTTAGTAGGAAGTTACAGGGCTCCTCAACACCCAGATAAAAAGACCATCAAATTTTTACTGATACCTACACATTTCCTAAATACTCTTTCAAAATATAAAAAATTTAACTAATGATTTCTTTTCTTTTCAGATTTTTGCTGACCGTTCGCTTCTCGTAAGTAAATATATACAATACTTATTATTTTGTATCGTTGCTTTTTGTTATGAAATATTTCATTAGCCTCTTACAGAGACGCTATGAAATGACATTAAAAACGAAAGTATAATTACGCTGTCAATCCGTCTGTCTGTCACGATGATACAAACAAACATGCATTTTGTAATAATAAAGTTCATCCTAGGTTAATTTTGTGACAAGCGTAACGAAAAGTTGTAAATGGACTTTAATGCCACCCTTTTGATGCCATGGTCATATAATTGACATCTTATACGTAAACAGCGTGATTTCTCATCTCAATTGAGATATATCTCATATTTGTTGAAACAAAGTGAGATTACATTGTAATCTGTAGTCTCACAATTAAAACAAGTGAAAAAATTTGGGACGTGAAGTAAAAGTGTATTTTTTATTGTGAATTTGCAGACTAGGTCAACGATCGGTGAACTTGGCCCATTGCCTGTACACGGCGTTTTGCATTAAAAGTGAAAATTTCTCACACGTAAAAGATCATTACACGCTCACAACATTATTTTTAAATGTGGCATTCAGTTTTTAGTAAAATTTCACATCCCTTGCTTTTAAATTTAGCCGCGACAGTCATTATTTTCTATGTATAAGAGAAAATGTGTAAATGAACATAAATAATTTTTTTGCTCACCCGCGACCAAAAATAAACAAATATTCAATTAACATCTATAATTTACGTACGACTCACGTTGCTGCCCTAGTCATCGGTTATCGATTTATTATGTCACAAAATTTACATAGCTTCGAAAACGTGTGAAATATAAACATTTGTCGACGGTAGAAAGTCACTTTCAGCCTATAACTCTCTCAGAACCAAAATGACCTGCGCCTCACAACTTCTCACCAGTAGGTATTCGCTCTTTCGGAATACTTCATAGAAAATCACGACTTTAATGAGTTGACAACGGAATAAAAGACTACTTTCCATTCGCGGACAATACCTATTTATTTTAAGATTCCCGCGCTATTTTGACACCTGTCAAATTAAGCGATTATGCTGTTAGGTTATGTCACCGGACGCCGTGATGTGTTCGCAATCGGTATTACGTTAAGTACTTTATAAAAGTGTGGGTGCCGTAGATTGTGGTAAAATAAGGGGAAATAACTTTTACTGACGTTTACATTTTATATATTATGCAGGCAGTTTGCAGTTTATAATGATGGTGGCGTGAAAAGTAAAATACCGATTGGCTAACTCATGAACGTCCAGCCTATGTTGTTATATCAAGAAAGCTGAAATTTTGCATAGAGGTTTCATTATCATGCAGTAAGAATAGTTCAGTTTTACTTTAAGTACATCACGACAAATCAGTCAAATTATAATTAATCGTTCATTAATCTGTTGACGGACGTCTGAGTCGATCTACTTCTACGAATTCTCCTCTGACTATGTTGTGTTCAAAAACTTGTGAAATTTAACTAATCCGATAACAGTTCAGTTCATAATTCTTATTTACAAAACTACTTTATTTTTACGAGCTAATTTGAGATTCAATAAGGATCTTTATCACAGAAATTCATCTCTAATCAACATTGGTTTCACAATTCATACTCCGTTTACGATGATAATAACGCTTATTAAGCTCTGTTTGCTCCGTTATCACTGAGATCATGTTGATAACAAACCTGATAGCTAAGCCTTGGTTAAACACTGATGATCTTAGGTCATTCTTTGCCTTTATAGCCATAAAATAGACATATCGCATACAGCCGTTCGCCCGTTTTCCCCATCGAGTAAGGTTTCGTTGTTTAGCTCATTACCTAAGATGATTGTTTTTTTTTAAGTATTGAAAAACAACGAAATGAGAACAAAATGTGCTTTTCTTAAAAAAAATTGTACCGAATTGAATTTTTATGAATATGTTAAAAATATTTATATCGTTGCTCTACAGCTAGTCTACACGATATAATTACCTCCCAGTGTAGACTACGCTATGTAGTTCTAAGTTGTAGTTCTAAGTTATGGTTCACCAAGGGGTTATTTTGCACACGACTTTAATAATAGGTTATTAAGACAAGATTAGCGATTAACCATGATTCTTGAGCTATTAAATCATTACGAGTACTTGTTTCGTGACTTCCAGGTTCTCTATATTGTGAAGTGAGAGAAAATTATGAAAAAAAAAACAGATGTGTCAATGGATCGTTAAAAAATTACAATGGCTGATTGATGCCCACATTACCTATTATCTACTCAAATGTACTGTAAATTAACTAAGTGAACGACAATCTTGTCATTTTTCGAAAGTATCCTGCAAAACTTGAAGAACTGAAATAAAATGCTAAAGCCCCATTTAGACTATGCGAGAACTTGCATGCAAGTTTAACTACATTGCGGTATTTGTTTGATCAACTTAATTCATTGTCCCTACGTAGTCTGCGATGTAATGCAACTTGCATGCGAGTTCTTGCATGGTCTAAATGGGGCTTTACTTATTCCTTTGCTCGCCGGATACACGCTTAAAATGCGCCCATAAGTGCAACTAATTTACTGTACTCAGTTGCCTACTAACCAACTTACTTACTATTACAGAACGAGATTCATAGAGGTTAGACACAGAACCTCACGGCACCTTACGGCTCATCAGCCATGTTAATTTGGAAATCCGCACGCGAAACTCAGCGATAAAACGACTTGAGCATTCTATCCACTCCGATAGATTCACTTTTACTAATAGCATTCGCGCTATGTGGAGAAAACAATTGATTTGTATGTATAATGCTTACCGCTTTCTCGGTCTTGACCTTAGGTTATATCCTGCTTTAGGTATGTGTTTACTTTCCTTGAATTGACGTGACGCTTTCAGTTTCACTTGTTTTAGGAATGTGCAATGTACTGATAAACTTGAGTGCTCACTTGTAATGAGCATTCCCGTGAGCGTTCTAGCGAGCATTCGAGCGAAAAAGGAAAGGATATAGGGAATTCTTAATCAAGAAAAATTACAAAGTTCTGAAGGGATAACGATAAACGTTTTCTTAGCAGACGGAGTCGCGGACAAGAGCTATCGATGCGTAAAAAAATGCACCATGTCTTAATTCAAGGTTCGCTGCTGTCTCAGAAGAAAATAATTACCTATGCAGAAGTTATACATGCTTAGTACAGTCGAACAAATTGAATCATAACCCATGACTTAGGGTGGAACCTTTTAATAATCAACTTCACTGTGATTTCCTTGACTAAAGTATGAGATGTCAACATGGCATTAATAGGTAGCGCAAAGCTTTTAAACTTTTATTTCATTTCTTTGTAAGAAGGGGACTATCTATATATTCTCATATTTATTTTTGTATAACAGAATGTTTTGCCTAAATACTGACTTCTGACATCGTATACTTATATCAATATGATTTCTCTCTATTTTCTTAGTTTTACAAAAAATAATTATTAAAAGAACCTTTACGTAGCATAATTATATTTTGCTACGCCGCCTCAGTACGATTATCTTAATAACTTGTGCTATATTCCAGTTTTTAATCAACAGGTCAAAAAATAAAACCAAAAGTAACCACTAACCATGTCAAAGAAAGTTATCTTATACCCAAAAAGCAAACAAGTACTGTATGTCTTTTCGATCGCGAGTCTAATATAGCAATCTCATGCTGGACGGCGTAGATAATTGCTAAGATAACTAACGGGTTAATAGACCGGTCAGTTAGATGACAGCTAGTTACTTAAACTCCAAATCTAGAACGGTCAACATCTATCCAAGAAAATATGTGCAAGTCGCATTCCATTTCGGGGCTCAGTCGATTACCCATCACTTATTGGTTGTGTGACCCCGCAATGTACTACTCGCACGAGTTTTCTTGCGTGTTTTTAGGGTGTTCTGTTGCGCATGCGGAAGGGTGAATTTATGCGGACGCATCTTCATACAATATTGCATTTTTGTATTACTAAATGCGATTCGATGATGATAGGTGTGATTTCACCCTTACTTCCGTTAAGACGTTCACATCAAAATGATCTGATGATGATAATAGCAATATCCCTCCAGATTGTATCCGTCGACGGCGACATCCTGCGAAGGTGACGGTTTAGTTCTAGATTCTTTCACGGGCCGTTGGCATCGGTGTGTGGTGAGGGTAGGCAGCGTCAATAGTTATGCCTGCACTCACTCGCCGCCACTAAGACCTTGTCCAGACGAAGCGATCCAGATGCTCTCGCTATGGAAGCGCGCGCGAGCATCTGGACGGGGTGTACCATCGAGTGCAGCGCCGCTTTTCCCCCCTTAGGTCGCAATTTGTTTGCGCTCTTAGAAAGCTCCGGTCCCCGCCTAGAATCGACAAGCACCAATAGAAATTCGACACTACTACAAAATATATATTTTTTTGCAGGTTAAAATATGTAGTATATTTTCTCTTAAATTTTGCCCAAATCCATAAAAAATGGTCCTTTCTTAATTATGAGAGCTGAATGGTTTACTTAATAAGAGGCGGGGCAAGCAAAATTTCTGGTTGCAAGGGATTTTGTCGAAAAAGGGCAAAGGCGGCGCTGCACAT
This sequence comes from Choristoneura rosaceana, assembly GCA_037349165.1. Lineage (NCBI taxonomy): Eukaryota > Metazoa > Arthropoda > Insecta > Lepidoptera > Tortricidae > Choristoneura > Choristoneura rosaceana. The sequence continues at coordinate 7,714,576 of JAZBNJ010000018.1, read as the reverse complement.
GATGGTACATATTATGTAGCTCTAGTACCTCGGGAACGCGCGAGTCCGCTCTCGCGCAATACGCTCCGTCTGAACCGCTCCTAACAGCAGGGTAAACAGCACTAGCGTTGCGTACCCTCGCTGAACGCCCCAGGCGCAAGCATGACGAGGAAAACCAAACATGGCTTTGAAAATTCGGTAATAAATACGACAGTGATCCCACTTGTATTGTAGTCAAAGGAAGGCTTGGGTCGAGTCTTCCGGATTTAGTTTTTGGAGTCAAGATCTTCAAGACAGGTTGTCTCAAAATTTTAAGGACACAATATCTACAAAGTGAGGGTAGCTCCGCCATAATGAATTTGTGCCTTAAGCAGGGTTTTAGGCTTACAGCAACTAGTCTCTAGTGTAGTTTAGTTTAACTCTGTTTTGTAAATGTCGATGTAAGTGTGTCTATCACTTGTTTTTCCATAATTTGGGTCAAAACAACACACGCTGAAAGTTCTACTCTCTCGATAAAGTAATTATTAGCGATTACCTAATACGAGATGTGTTGTTCAATTTATTGTTTTTTTTTTACAAAAATACAACACATCACTGTTTTACAAATATTTATTTATAGTACTTATCAGTTGTCAGATTTGTTAGGTGCAGTAACTAAGTATTTATAACTTTTACAAGATGACCTTAGCCTCTGGACAAATAATGAAACCATAAGACTGATACTTAGCAATATCTTAAATAGTTATTTGCTTAATTAGACAAGAAAAAAAATCTATGAAATCAGATCATCCAAATACACAGGCTGCTCCAAAGTAATAAATTGAAAACCGTTAGTTTTTCGGTAAATATTGGACTGATTGTTATGATACTTTGCAGTTTGGTTTTGAATATCTTGCTAAGCTAGTAGTATTCGTATTTTTCCAGAAGCTAAGGTCACCCAGTATAAGTAAAAAATACTTAAAAAAAAAAGCTTGTAAAAACGGCTCTCTCAGGAAGTGCAAGATTGTACACAAAACAAAAGGCCTGACGAGGTCATCGACGACTTGGAGAGTTTTCTTATAGGCTATCTTTATGATTTAGTCAAGAAAAAAAGACAGACTTGGCGAAATTTCCACTTAGTGGAACGACTCGAATTCCTAGCTTATCTTCGAAGGTATTCTAGAGATATGAAAGTCTAGATATGAGATGCTGAACCGTTTGAAGACGGGTTTATAATCTAGAAATCTGTTTACAGACTTGTCATAACCATCACGGATTATGGCTGGCTGTATTTTTAACAATTCTTTACATAAGAATAAGACAATAAATTACAATAAATTAAGTTTAGGTACATACATGAGGTTTTCCATCTTTTTGTTGGTTAGGTTGTTCAAACATCCCCAGAGTTGACATACTAATTCATAGTAGATTTAATTACATACTGCGATAAAAAATAATCTCTTATACGAAACCAGGCTAAACATATACAAAATATATTCGAGCCAGTTTCCCAAACAGCCAGCATTTTAACAGTTAAACCTGATACGCGTTTTTTTCTACGTCCGCCGCGTGCCAGTCCAAACTAGTTCTAAAAACATTTCAGTACAACCCCGCACGGAAGTGTTCCAATACACGAAAATTTATTTTATGATTTTAATACACGCATAACCTATGATCTGATTTATGCTGATCTACTTTTTTATTGTGTTCTGACGTGTTAATTTTTCAGTGTTTTAACATTATGCTGTTTCCTGGCTGCTAATTGGCTATAAACATGATAATAGTTGTATGCTACACGCGTTTTGCACTCGTGATTTACTCATCTTTTACGATGATGGTCTTACAAATTGTTAAGTGTAATTTTATGTTTTTATTCTTTGACTATATTATGGTAGTACTAAAAACTGTTTTCTTGATGGACTATGGATTTGATTCGTTTTGTTTGACATGGCGCGAAAACGAATGTGTTGTTTTTTATCGTTGATATCTGCTTATCTCAATGGGAAGCAGCGATGGGTGTAATTTGCGTGCTAAGCCATCTCTAATGGCATAGTTTAGTATACCTCAGTGGAGCAATGAAATGGTTAATATAAGCAATATACTTAACTTGACTAAGTTTACTATACTCAAACTATCATTATCATCATTCCAGCCTATTTAAAGAAAATAAAAGAAAAGAAAAATTTATTTTGGCTCCATAAGTACCACCTAAGACTAAGATTAAAACCTAATTAATTTACATCTCACTGCTGGGCACAGGCCTTCTCTCAGAATGAGAGGGCTTGGGTCGTAGTTCCCACGTGGGCCCAGTGCGGTTTGAGAACTTATACGTATATAGTGCATTAAATGTAAAAAAATACTCTTCAAGTTTTCAAATTTAAAGAACACATCACCACTGTGTGGTCTTCAAATATGATAAGCTACTATTTCAAAGTATCGAGAGTATATAAAAGCGTCATAAATATAAGTTTTTCAATATTAAGAATCTCAAAAAAAAAAGATAAAAACACATATATGGCCTAAAAATAACAATAATTTATGATTAAAAACAAGTACACTTAACTTAAAAATTAACATATTTGTTTTGTTGGCTTGTGGGTACGTAAAACTTATGTCATCGTCATTACTTTTGGGCCTCAGACAGGTAGGTGTGTCCGGAGCGCTAATGGTGGGATTCGATTCCCGATCGCGTGCCTTTCTTTTTTTTCTTTTTTGGGCCTTTGTTGTTGCTTTAATATTCTTAAAGATTAGTTTTTACTGGAGGTGTCGGAATTCCTGTACCAAGTACCACCGTTCAACGAAATTAGATGTCTATAATGACTCTGAGGAATGTCAATGTAGCAAATAAGAAATTGAATATACATGTTAAACATGGAATTTGAATATCAGATTACTATTGAAAATAAAGTCACATTAAATAAGTCTATAAAATTAAAATTTTAAAAGCGTACTAAATTAAAAAAAAAAATGTTGTTTTGTGACAGCGAGCGTGTGAAACTATTTTTCTCTCATGTCATCAAAACAAACACCATGTTTTTATGCAAAGAAATGTTTATGATTTATAATTATCCATTCGATTTGGTCCTTGAAATGTTTGTCTGTGAATTATGTCGGTATTAAAACGTATCAATGGAGAAATTTCTTAATAAACGGTATTATTATACCTACGGCTAAAAATAACAATCGGATTACGATTAATTAACATATGTCTACGAAATAATAGTACATTGTGCCTTAAGGGCGGTAAATAAGGAATTACGAACGAGAGTATTACATGAGTCATCATCATCATGTCAGTCGAAAGACGTCCACTGCTAGACATAGGCCTCCCCCAATATTATGTTTTAATGTTTTAATGTATATTTGGGTTCAAACGGAACAATATGGCCAAATTACAAATGACATCTTAAATAATACATCAACCAGTAAAGTTACCACAGGTTATATGAGTCAATGTTCGTAATTCTAGTACCACCCGTGCGACATATAATGTTATCATCACATTTGCGAGTAAAATTTTGTATTTGTTGAAGAAAAAATATAATTGTTAAAAATATTGGCGATACCATAGGCTGTGTTCTTGGCCCTACCGCCCTTCCCCTCCCGCAGCATGCGCCTGACGTGCGTGCGTGTGGTCCTGCTACTGCGCCAGACACGTATAATAGGGATATTAACACCACTAATCAACTGACGTACTTTTTATGAGCTGTCAAATCACAATTCTCCCATAGAGTTTCAATGGCAACAGCGAATTATGACGTCACTATCCGGCAACTCAATCAACTAACTCTTTATTTGTTTTAAAGCAACAAAAATCTAATTTTACAGTAAATCGAAAATTAATCTGCTTTTCAGGGCTAAAATAAAGCGTTTTTTTAATGGCGTCATCATCCCTATTAGTACGAGCAATGACTCACTTACCGACCTTGGGTTTCATGACAAGCACACTAAGGTCGAGGGTTTTATTTGGGGGGTTGCAACCAAGGTAGCCTGCATGTTACGACACTGTTTACGAGCAAGTGTGATGAAAATATTATTATTATACTCATATAAGAGTAACCATCTGTTTTTGAGGGGTAATTACACAAAAGATCCCTACGGGTCGAAGTGTATCCGCAAGGACCCCTAAAATTAAGATAAGATAAGATAACCACCTGTTTCACCATCCATTGATTAAATTTATCTGATGGATAAATGTCATGCCGTCTCTGTCTGTTTTGGTCGAATAGGCGGAGACGGCATCACATTTATCCGTCTAATAAAATTAACCAATGGATGGTGAAACAGGCCCTAACTCTCACTCCCATAAACAAGATTCTGGTCTAAACTTGACTTTGACTTTGAATATTCGCCTTGCTAAATTTGAACATAACGTAAAAGCGAATTAAAATGTAAGCTTGTAACAAAGATGGACGAACAAAGCGACATCTATCAAAGTACAGGAATCGAATCATCGTCCGATTTGTCAAGCACTTGGCCGACTTACGGTATCGAGTCGCCAATTACTACGAATCGATTCTTCCGGAAAATCGATGTAAGCGGTTGTGTAATGTAGTGCAATGGCGATGGTGCCCGATGGTGCCCGATTGGGTCTGATTGTTGCCGAACTGGTTCGGATGCTTTCGGAATTTAAGAGCCATTGTTCTTAGGGAGTTCAATATATACTCTTAGCTGCTTTTGTAAAACTAAAAAACAACAATTAACAGCAAACACAAAACAAAAGAAAGAAAAAGAAATACAAAAAATAAAATACATGATTTTGTGTGTCCCCGCAAAAGTGAAACGGCCGCTGACTCAGCATTATGCTATTAACGCCAAAAATGATAAGTTTAGATAAAAAAATATGCATCTAGTACTAAATCTAAATACGAATATTTTGATAACTCTACCTGGCGTAGCAGCACGCACATAGTTCCGCTTAGAATCCAATTTATGTCCATTCTGTAATATAACTAAATAACTAAGTGGTATAAGTGGTAAACTACATAGTCTCCATATTATTCAGGCTTCAATCCGTCTGTCTTACAAGTTAAGCGGTGAAATGGCCACTTACGGGGCAGTTATTTTCTCGTCCGCGTCTTGACCCCTAGCGAAAGCCTGCTAGGCTAGCTCGAATTGTATATACGTGTAATTGTATGTTTGTGCATATGTGTAATTATGTGTGAATTATTATCTACACAATGTAGTGTTGTATAAGCAGTGGGAAACTGGGAAATGAGAGTTTTGTGCTACATGATTATTTTGTATAGTGATTTTGCTGTCCGAGTAGGTAGTAGTTTACAAATTTCCATGAAAAAATATAAAAACTATAGATCTTAGGTACAAGTTGAAAACTACAGTTTATGTACAAGTGGAAATATTTTATTAAATTTAGTATTGTTCAGAAATAATAGTAAATTGTGAAGACGGATAAGACACGTTTTACCCATTAGTATTTACTTCCATTAATACGACAAGTAGAAAAACGATGGTATTTACTGTCTGCAAATATGTATTATGTTTACAATTATAATTTTATAGGGAAAAACATCGAATAAAGGTAGGTAGACCTATTAAATTAGCGAATAATTCCTATATATTATTCCTATTCTGTCCGTCATATAATCATTAACTTTATAATACGCCTTAGATATTAATATCTTCTTGACAATACACCTACACTATCTACAGTACCTACACTAATTAAAGGACTTATTATACTGGATGGACTACGGACATGCAATTGCTGTGGATAACGTCGTACGTCGTAACTTTGACCCAGGTCCTGATGCATAAGCAGACAGCCATTGCGTGCAAGCAAGATTGGATCAATGAGATAGGAAAGAAAATATACAAACAACAGTTTTTAAATACATTAAGTCGCAATACGAGTATCTTAACGACATAAATCCTTTTAACACTAACATCCTTCGAGAACATTCTGCATCTCATTAATCCTTAGATTATCCTTATCTGCAAGATAACAGTTAACCCGTTGAAGGCGTCTCAACAATATCAACAGGTCTATAAAGTTAATTAACACAGATTACTCGTAACCTTGTTGGTACTTGGTAATGGACTAAGGTTTATTGGATTACATCTCAGTGAATGTAATTTTCCAAGGTGTAGGTATTTTATTAACACCATAGACATGTTATCAAAGCAGAAAAAGCAAGTGTATTGAAAATACAAACTGAAATATAGATGCACAGAAAAACCAGAAAAAGAGACCAGCACTGGGAATCGAACCTAGGTTCTCAGCATTCCGTGCTGCGTGCTATACCGCTACACCATCACTGGACAGGAGTACAGACACAAATTTCTCCTATGCACCACATTTCTCAGCTTGTTTGTTTCTTATTTAGTCACTTAAGCAGCGGCGACACTAGCGACATGTATGCTTTAGCCCTCATCGAGAAACTTTCAGCACCCCATCGGAACTAACCGCTCACCCGGACAAGAGATGTCGCTATTAAGCAATCGAATTAAGATTGGTTTTTGGGTCTTTTTATATTTTTTTATTTTTATTTTCAATATGGATTTTACGGGATGATCGTAGAAGTAACAAAATTTGGACTTGAAATAAAAAATACAAAAAAACTCCAAAAACCAATCTTAATGCAAGTGAAGTTACCTACTAGACTAAAGAATCAGTGGCATGGAGTGAACGTTTTCGTTAAGCAGCCGGGGCAGTGAAGGAAGCGTCTTCAGATACAACACTTAGCTGTTAGTGTTTTTGTGAGTTTGTTGTTTGTGTTAGTGTGTTTGTGAGTGTTAGTCATCACGGACGCCACGAAATTCAGTCAACCCAAAGTGTCGGGTGGTTACGGGTCAGCGCCACCCGTTCTAGTGTACACTTTACGTGCTTTGCTACTAACTTTGCTTCTTTTAGTAGATTACATCACTAATTTACTCTTATGGCGTAGTTTTGTTACACGTCTGGTTCTTGTAAGATCGGTTCCCTAACTTACGTATCCACTTCTTCACACTGGATGCGATTCTACGCGCACGTCGGCTAAATTGTCTAAATCTAAATTTTCTAAATTTTAATTGACATTTAGACGGCTGATTTAACAAGTGCTATTCCAGAAAGTCACGCTGACCGGCTAGATAGATCGGCTAAAATAAGAAACGTCAGATTAAATTAGCGTTGTCATTTGATTATGACAGGTGCTCATAGAATAGCAAAGTGATTTAGCGACGTCTAAATAAAATTAGGAATTTTAGCGGCCGCTGTAGAATCGGGTCCACTGGTTGCATAAAAGTGCACATTTGTATTTGGACACCGACTGTACGATACCGGTGCGCGTACTAACTCCATCTCAACAGTATTCTGTGCTTAACATACACTCAGTTAAATTACACACTTAAAAAGTCGATACAATTAAAATCAACAGGTAGTTACAACAATTAGTTACGTCCGTTCTCATGCCACTCTAACTACTAATGGAACTGAATGTTTCAAGTGGAACTCCAAGTTTTGTTGCTTTTTCTTCGATTGGATGCATTATATTTTAAACTTAATTTGCTTGTGCTATTAAAAAGTTTAATCGATATTAGGACAATAGTCTCTTTATTTTTTGACTAATTTAGTGACTATCAAAAGTTAGATATTTTATGTACCGTCCTTACCCGCTGTGTCGCTCTCGTGTAATATTAAATGTAACAGTTGATCTAGACACGCGGTAGTGTGTCAAGACATGTTCAAGCTAACAGAACTGGCGAGCAGCACCGCGTGTAATTTTACCCTATTGAAATTCCGGAATCTTACTAGGTACATACATTCACGGGAATGCCCAAATATACATATTTGAAAACTTTTCTCAAATACCACGGTAATAGGCGCCGTTACTTTATATTACCTACTTACCTATTTTATGTTCTTATAGAGACTGTATCCTGCGGACAGACTGAAAAGTTTTGTAGGGCTAAAAAACGCTGTAAAAGAATGTCAATTTTTTTTTTCTTTCATTCTACACAGTCATTAGAAAATTCATCCCTCTAACAGCACTGAAGCGGTTAAGGTTTCCAGATTTTACATACGTAGGTATACTGTGGAAACGTCTGCACGAAAGATAGCTTATACAATACAGTACAATACAACGACTCTTTATTGTACACCAGAAAAAGTGAGCGATACAGAAAACAGGTACAAAGAGAGAAAATTACAAGATAATCAATAGGCGGCCTTATTGCTTAAGAGCTTATCTTAGCTTGTTTGAGGGCTTATCATCTGTTATACTGAGCTCCAGCTATTTATTAAAAAAAAATCATCCAAATTCGTCTAGCTCATTTAACGCGAAAAAGTAATAAACACATTATGTACACTTTACCATTTGCAATATTAGTATATAGGAATCGTGACAAATTTTCAATCTTTTCTCATACCATCAACAGTAATAAATAAAATGCTTATCGCAAAGCAAAGAAAACCGCGCGCTGAGAAATACGTAACAATAAGTCCTTGGCAACTATTTATCAGTGTTTATTTGCACCAGACATGCAAATCTTGTTAGAGTGAAGCTAACTCTTACATACGAAACTTTCGCCGGTACTTCGACCAGTGCGTATTGACCTGAGTGCCTTTTGAAATTGGTGTAGCTGTTTGTGCTGCAGGTGTCTAGTTGAACTGGTCTTAATGCATCGGCCAGTGGAGTCTTTACGTGTAGAATGGTTCATTTGTTTGGTATTTTGGTATAAGTTTTTGCTACATTCAAGATGCACGTTGTTATTGTGGACGGAACTTCAGTAATGTGAAACTGGGATTCCTAGATATAAAGACAAAGTATTTTTTTTTTTAATATAAAACAAAAAAAAAACCGTCTTAGTAAAAATGAAACCGTTTTTCAACCAGTACTTCGTTTGTATAGTCGATGAAACTGAATTCCTTACAGAAGTAGCGGATTGTTTTTTTACTCTGTCGTATAAAAACATTTGTCACTCTTGCGTGGCGCTACGTACATGGCTGTAAAGAGCTATCTTTGATGCTGACCTACCTAGATGGAACCTTAAACCCCTTTTCCAAAGACTAAGAAAAAAAAATTTTTTTTTCTTGATAATCGCAACATTCTAGTTAGAAAAGATTTTAGGTAGACTTGCATGGATCAGAGTCATCATCATCATCAGCCTATGTTCGTCCACTGCTGGACATAGGCCTCTCCCATGGCACGCCACTGAGCACGATCCTCGGCCACTCTCATCCAGCTCTTGCCAGCCACCCTGCGAAGATCATCGCACCAGATGGATCAGAGTAACTTAGCATAACTCCAAGTATTGTCAAAATGTTATTTGTCCTTTTGTTTTCACTTTTTTGTACAATAAAGAATATAAACAAACAGACAAACAAAATGTATGAAACTGTCATCCATAACATTGGGTTAACGATTAAATTTTTTACTTCTAAACCGTGTCATAAACATTTCAAACCTTAGTAATACTTATAACGACACACAGCCTTTCTAATCTTAAGATTGTGAGCAAACTTGTACGCAATTTGAAATTTAGAATGTTTTTTTCTTTATTCTGAACAACCTTTTTACTTTTTTTAATTTCTACTAAGAAAAAATCCACTTACCCATGAGAAATGAACGTGATATCATTCATAGACACGTTCTTTTTTCAAATAGTAAGACTTATAAGGCACAATAACGCACTGGCCGCTAGCGCCCATTGTTTAGCCTGCCCTCCGTCCAAGGTGAGTAGGTTGACTGACCGGTCGCATTCCATTTTACTCACTTCATTTTCATATTGCCCGATGAACTAAGATTAAAAGTTTGTTTACGTTGAATAACAATTTTCATTGGTAAATAAATAAATGACACTATATTTATAGGTAGTACCAGTTGAAGTCACGCAGACAAGAGTATATGTAATGACAGCAGGATTTTGACATTAACTCATTCATTTCATTCATTCTCCTTTTATGCAATGAGTTTTTTTGTAGCTGTGTGAATCATTCACTTCAACTCTGGGGGCACTCACTATATCCAAAGTTAGATAACTTTAAGTTTGACAGTACCTACTTGTTCTTCACAACAAGGATGCTGTTGTGTTTTGGAATGTAAATGTTAGTTGGCTCCTTGAACTTATATATACCTTTTACTTTGTATTTTTTGTGGTGCTTTATGGCAACAATCTACATCCGGAGATTAAAGGATGTTTCGATTGTTTGGAGTAGGTACAGTCAGTGCGAAATTGGAAAAAACAAAAGATTAACGTCTCGTTTGAATAATGCTTTTATTCAACAATGTTTTTTTGAAATTAAAAGTGACCACTGATCAGCGATGAATCTATCTCGCCTTATGCTAGGTAAAGTACAGATGAGGTAGAATAATGATCTATAATGTACTATATTTCTGTGCATATCCTATCTCACTGCTGCGTAAAGAGCTCCTATTGAAGATTCCACACTGCTCTCTATCCACTGTATACGAGTACAAGATCCACTCCTTCAAGAAGTACCTACTTCAGTTCATCTCAAGATTGCCGATGTATAGTCAAGTGCAAAAGTATGTATCTATTAAAACCACTCAAAGATATGTTGCCACGGCCTTGTTATTAAGTCTGAATAAGAGTCTGTGGTAAGTTCATAATATTTTTGAGAGGTTATAAAAGTCCATATTTTTGCACGCAACTGTACATGTATATTTTTATATGTACCTACATAATTATATAAATAATAATAGCCGTATGAAAATTTAATAAGTAGTTAGAGGTACATATGAAGACTTACTGACAATGCTAATTACCGCTTCAAGCTGTTAAGGTAATTAAACGTAGGTAGGTACTTTTATCCGTGTAATTAAGGGCATGATCTATAGGTAATCGTAGGGCGTTGAGATGCGCGTGATTCCTCAGCACGTTATAATTTATACGCCTCTTTTGTCTGTGGAATGTTAGAGAAAATAAGAACAGAGTTGAGTGGAACTGGAAATAATAATCAAGGCAAGTGAGAAGGTTATTGTTTGGTTTCTTTGACAATTTAAAATGTTCACTTGTTTTATTGGTCACTTCTGCAGTTTCAAGTATTAAGAAGAATGAGAAGAACAATATCAATAATTCAACTTATACATCCCACTGCAGGCCATAGGCCTACTCTCAGAGTGAGAAGAGTTGAAATAGAATGAGGCTGGCATTTAGCTATTTTGCTCCTTTTCTTCTTTTGTATAAAAAAGATTTTACATACGTACATACATCTATACCTATTACGTACTTAACTATCACATTTTTGACGTCATGTCTGTAAACCCTTAACTGTACTTTTGTACAATACATTTTGTACATAAAGAAAAACAGACAAACTCTGAGATAAGTAGGTACATTTACCAAAGAGACCCCATTAAGTCCACCAGTCAACTTTTGAGTGGATCGCAGTAGCATTAAGTGATGTACTATATTATTTATTCTGTGGTGAAACCACAACCAATTTACTGTTAGTAGTAACGCATTTATAATATTTATTAGTAAGGCGTAAAAAAACAAGTATCAATCGATTCAATCATCTCAGGCAAAAAACCGACGCCGTCGTCCGCAATCGAGTCGAATCGATTGACACCTTCTTTGTAAACAGGCGCAAGAACAAGAGCGTTATTTACGACACTTTGTGTGTTTAATCATTACAAAAATGCTACAGTTCGTTTGTTATTAAAAAACCATCCATACTAACATTATAAATGCGAAAGTATGTGTGTTTATGTTTGTCCGTCTTTCACGTCGAAACGGAGCGACGGATCGACGTGATTTCTGGCATAGAGATAGTTTATGGGCAAGAGAGTGACATAGGCTTTTTATCCCGGAAAATGCAAAGTTCCTGAGGGAATAGCGCGCGATAGCCGAAATCCACGCCGGCGAAGCTGCAGGCATAAGCTAGTTTTAATAAATAAATATCGTGAGATAGAATTAATACCAATTAACCTACCTGTCTGAGGCACTGAAATAAAAATACATACACTAATCTTGTTTTGAAATATGTATTCTATATTTATTCAGTGTTAAAATTGTAGAGTTTTCAATTTCAACAGTGTGAATTAAATTTATGATTAGACCATTTCAAGGAGTTGTCGCTGAAAATATGTTTTAGCTACGCTAAGTAAGTAAAAATAAGTTTTGTAACTTTGCGTTAAATTGTCTCAATTTTATAGACAGTGTTACATGATATACAAGTTAAAACGTTCAAGGTGACCCTAGGTAATAAATAACGTAATTTATAAATTGAAACAAATTCAAAAATACGTAAATAAATATGGTATAGTATAGTTGCCTATTTTTTAGCCTTTCTCAATTTCCTCGGAATGAAATCTCCAGACATTGAGTAATTTTAAGTTAGTTTAAATATTTACCAAAATTCAGCACAGCAAAAAATACAATTAAAAACAAGACAACTTTACATACATACTAAATAAAGAGAAATAAGTTAGTTTTAGTTATGTTAATTTTATATTGAGTGCCTGTTTTTATACCTACTTTTATTGTTAAATAAAAAATTAATTCTCCAGACATTGTACGTTTAACACATTTAACAACATTATTTTAATGATTTTCAGTTCCTAAACAGTACAGTTATTATTGAGTGACATCATTTGGTGTTAAATTAAAATCTTATCTGAAGAAAATGAATCATAAACAAACGGGAATTCTTATGTAATATCCATAGTACAGTCAGCTGCAGAGAAAAGGAACCCCCCTGTAACGGCGGTATCCATACTACCGCCATTACAGGGGGGTACCCTTTCTCTGCAGCTGACTGTACAAGCATTGCTTAGTTTGGGACTAGGTCAAGGTCAAGTGTCCCATGACATTATTATGATTATATTATTAATTATTTACTTATATCGGGAAACCTGGGAACGACTCCAACGATTTCGAAGATATTTACTATGTGGGGTGATTTCGGGGACGAGCAAACTATCTTTTTGTTCTAATCTCTGGGCAAACTCGTGTTTCAGAGTGATTTGAGTGATTATTGTAATATAATTGCATAGTTGAACGCAAATCTCGTATTATTACTGTTAAGTACACATACCTACGGTGTTCGAGTAACGTTTTCTAATAAAAGGCTGTCCATTTAACATTCAAGAAAAACCGGTATATTTATAGAGACTTCCAGGTCAAGAAAGTTACTTCAAAGTTGCAGTTCAAAAGTTAATTGAAAAACTTGTTGATAAATTACTATTCATTACGCGTTAATTGCAAAAATTGGCTTTAACTACTATTTAGTTTATTAAAATATTTCATCCTCAGGCCTACATGTCTATTCCAGACGAATTTTGGCATGTTGCCTGTTGCCTGTAGACCTAAATCTGCGGATGTTGGTGCAGAACCGTCTTGATGTCGTTTCTGTCTCTTGTCGGCAAGTGCTTAAAATATTAGAGTACCGTAAAATGGAGTGAATTTAATGAACCGAGTATTTTAAAAACACACTAAGCCTTTTGGTTTTTCCTTTTGTACAATAAAGAGTATAAATAAACAAACAAAGTAGATTTTTCAGGAGGGGCAAAAATCATACATATAACGCCCTTGCTGAGGTGGGTCCGTTTGGTGACATTGTTTTCCTCGTCTGTCTGTCGTTTCTGTGGTTGTGTGTTAACGTCTCGAATAAATGTATTTTCTTTTCTTTCTTTCTTCTTCTTATATCAGAATATCTTACAATAACGCAAAAATGTAAAAACCTAGTGAAAAAATGTAGTTGGAGAAAATGCTGAATATTTTGTTTATGGTATAGGGGGCAAACGAGCAGATGGATCGCCTGATGGTCAGCGATTACTTTCGCCCATGTACACCTGAAACACCAGAAGAGTCACAAGTGCGTTGCCGGCCTTTAAGGAAGGAGTACGCTCTTTTCTTGAAAGCTTGAAGGTTTTTCGCCTGTCGAATATCAATTAGTTTTTCTTAAAAAGTGAAAACGAAGAAACAACTGTGTATATTTTGGTAGGACACGACCAAATTCTCTTCCAATATGCACCTGTACATACAATGAGTGAAATTTTGCTTCGTACCATGATTCTTTACTAGATTCTCCATATTACATATTAGGGAGCTTAGCACGTCAAATTTTGAAAAGGATATAAAAGCAAATTAGTGGCGTGGAGTAAAATTTTCGTTAGGCAATCTGGAGAGCGATAGAGGCGTGAGTTAAGCCCCATTTAGACCATTCAAGAACTTGTGTACAATTTTCATTACATCGTAGACTACTAAGGGCCAATGAATTCAGTGGATCCAAACAAATACGGCAATGCAGTGAAAGTTGCATGCGAATTCTCGCCTTGTCTAATGGGGATTTAGGTATATCTCCAGATGTAAGAAATGGTAGTATAACGTATAGGTAAAAAACTTAAGTAAAGGACCTGTTGTATGTAGTGGTGCACAAAATTGATATGGAGCTTAAGTCATTTTGCGAATTTGGAACGTCAATTTGTTTATATGGACAAGTTACTACTACATACAACAGGTCCTTTACTTAAGTTTTTCACCTATAGTAACGTGTGCACAAATTTAGCCATAGTTCGCTGGGTGAGTGCAAAAGTAGCACAATACAATGCAATAATTACAGTCTGTTATTAGTTATTTTTATACTTTGACTTGTGCCACTCTTGTAATGACCCAGCGAGTTGTCATCACTAGTCCTGTCAAAAATTGAGGCAAATCAAGTTCCTAGTTAGCTTGCCTTTCAAAATTAACAACTGCAAGTTATAGATGGGTTTTAGGTCGTGCATTATTGTCGTTCATACCAGGTCAACAATTACTGGGTCGCACCCTTTTAGAATCCGATAAAATACTTTTCAATTTCTAACCATTAGGAATGTGCGAAACATAAATGCTTTGTGTCCGCAATAAGCGTTAGTGTATGGGTGCAGGTGCATAAACATGTCAGATTTTCTCTCCATTTCGAGGTTACGAGCGTCAGCGAAACTGGAAACAAGTGACAAGCGCGCGCGCATATGTAAATGCGTATGACGGAGTGAGATAGGTATTCGTGCCGCAGGGACAGAAGGCTTTATTAACATACTCGCCTTCATATGTCATACGGCATTGTCTGTAGATGCAGGTTTTCAGACAACTGTAGGATGTATACGTCTCGTATTTATGTTAGGTCCTTGTAATCACATTGAGAATTTATAAATAGAAGTGTGTTGTTAGTTGATCTAGACTATTTAATTACCGCTAAAAGACTATTAGAGAGTTGGTGGTAAGTGCCTTAGCTTTAATTCTATAGATAAGATTACATTTATTTATTTCCTTATGAAAAAATGCATTATATGATTAAATACATGTAAGGTAATTATAAGAAATTCACAAAAGGATCGTCAAATTGTATACAAAAAATAATAATATATGATAGTAGCAAATTAAAATTTATATATCCTTATCTAATTCGTGTTACATGTAAGTAGATCTCCACACAATATTCTCATCTCTTTTTGTCTAGTTTAATTCGCAATTTATTTTGTCATCAGCAGATGATATAGCCCTTAGCTTAATGTACCTCCTAAGACATATTAAATATATTTTTCGGATAACTCACGTCTTAAATCGAGTTTAGCTCTACATGTTTCAGGCTAATCCGTAGCCCTTCTTCTTCGGAGCAACGCGACTCGGCGGCTGCGCGATTTAATACGTGAGGTATCCGAAAAATATATTTAATATGCGTGAGTCTCACGGTAGTTTTATGTTCAAAATACCTCCTAAGACCTTTGAATGTTACAAAAGATCTACAAATTGATGTTTAGTTCAGGTTTCTACTCGTACTACCATATCTAAGATTTTTGAGGGCAGTGGTTAAACTGTGATACATCTGCAAGTTGGCACCTAAGTACAAGTAAAGCTGTCATTTATCAATCATCTTAATAGTGTTCTGCTAAAGTATAAATAATACAAATATCCACTTTAATTGACTTCATATCATAGTCACGAATACTTCTGATGGTCACTGTAAAAATTCGCACTGTGCAAATTGCTAATGTACATGCACTGTTTTACTAGCCAGTATCAAGCCGTATAAATTTATTGCCAAATAAAGTCTATTATTGTTATTGACACTACCTATCGGCCCTGCCACGACTAGAAGCCACTAGCTTGAAAACTAGCGTTTACTCAGTTCATTTGCACAGTGATAACATCAAAGCCGGAAAACATCCTCTGTTGAACATGCCTCCTCCATAGAACGCCACAACGAATGACTTGCCAGCTGCATCCAACCAATCGCCTCAACTCTCGCGATGTCGTCAGTCCATCTGGACGACCGGATGGCTAAGTGGTTAGAGAACCTGACTACGAAGCTTGAGGTCCCGGGTTCGAATCCCGGCCGGGGCAGATATTTGTATGAATAATACGAATGTTTGTTCTCGGGTCTTGGATGTTTAATATGTATTTAAGTATTTATATATCTATATTTAAGTACGTTTATCCGTTGCCTAATGTCCATAGTACAAACTTTGCTTAGTTTGGGACTAGGTCAATTGGTGTCAAGTGTCCCATGATATTTATTTATTTATTATTATCTAGTAAGAGTCCAATGCTGTGTCTCTCCATATATTATCATCACTCGAGAGCCTTTCTTCTTACGGTTATTTATACTTCGACCGATATATCCTGCCCGCTGTCACTTAAATATACATAAGTATTCTTCAAACTATATTGGTTGGTGGCCCTAGTTCTTCGGCGAATTTCTGTATTCCGGATCATATCGTGCAAAAAAACTCCTTACTCTCTCCATACCTGATTGCGTGACTCTGCGTCATACAACATGTGAGCTCACACAATGAACAGAGAAAACTGTCCGCGCATTGTTGGTCGCGCGCATTAGTGCCATGCCGTATGATCTGCAAATTTCTAATCACTCCCTGCAAATGCAGGTGGTAGGTCCTTTGTGCAAGGTCCGCCCGGATTGCTACCACCATCTTGCTCGCTAATCCTGCCGTGAAGTAGCAGTGCTTGCACTGTTGTGTTTCGGCGCGGAGAGTAAGACAGCCGGTGAAATTACTGGCACTTGAGGTATTCCAACTTAGGCCTCTAGGTTGGCAACGCGTCTGCAATACCCCTGGTGTTGCAGATGTTTATGGGCAGTGGTGATCTCTTACCACCAGGAGACCCACTAGCTCGCTTGCCTTCCAGTCGAATAAAAAAAAATGCTTTTCAGGTCTCGAGTATTTATCGCATAGTCTTAAGGGCTATGCATTCTAACAGCTTCAAACAGGTTCGTAATACCACCTTTGAGTGGTGCTAACGGTGACCGTTACAGTACATATCTGATTGGTTTGCCATTATAACGGTACGGGGCTTAATAAATATTTTCAACACGTGCGTACTATTTATCATAATTGACCCCAATCTTGCTATAGACTAACTAATAATTAGTCACGATTAATCTTTCTCGTGGCTATTTCATATTTTTGAAGAGATGTCTCAATCAATCATACGTTGCAGCTTATTACAAACTTGTTTAGAGATTTTACATTTTAACCAGCGCAACTTTAAACGGTTGTGCACAACTAGTAAACTTAAACTAACCAACAAAAAGTTGGAAAACCTCCGACTTTGTCACTTCAAAGTTCAATATCTCAAAAACGGCTGAACCCATTTTGGTGAAACATCTCTAAAAACCATCGCTAGAAAACTTGATATCGAATAAAAAAATCTGCATTCAAATCGCTTGGTCCACACGTTTAAGAGCTACGGTGCCACAGACAGACAAAAACACATAGCGGTCAAACTTAAAACACCTCTCTTTTTGCGTTGGATTTTAAAAATGAATTAAACTGTTCTTTGAAAAGTAACTAACATTAAAATTAGATACATAGACATTAAAGGTTATTAAAAAAGTTGAGTAGTTCAAATACCGTATATTACCAACATCGCCCACTCTATTTTACATTCTTGTAACAATGAATGCAAGCTTCTTCATTGGATGTGGGTTTTTCTGTCAAATCATCGATTCGCTGTCTTATTATACATTCATGATTAAATTTGACGGTCACGACAATAGGTTGTCTCTCAGTCATGTTAAGCATGAGGTAGGTTTGATTGAATTTTGATTGATCACTCGCCCACGGTGAATGTGTGAGTGCGTTGAAGGTTGCGCGCGCAAGGTATGCTCATTAACGCGCTTTGAGACACGACTTTACCATGCCCCAGCGCAGCAAGGCTACCACGAAATTCGAAAATCGAAGTTCGTATCGTACCGTCCCGCCTACGCTTATGTTATTTAATACGAGAGTGAGAGGGACGGTACGATACGAACTTCGAATTTCGTGTTTCGGAGTAGCCCTTCAGCGGCGCGGCGATCGTATTCTACGTCCAGTGCGTGCACTGCCAAGTAATCACTGCGCCGCGAGCGTCTTGGCCGCCGCGCAATGAAAATAAAAAACATACACCGCGCAGTCGTTGATGGATCGTATGTTGTTTATTTTTACCGGCATGTTTAAGAGTCTTTGATGAAAAGCCGCGCTGCAAAGGATTAGCGGGTTTTTGACCAACATACCTATCCATCAGACTCTAAAAAATCATGAAAATCATTTAAAGAAAATAGTTTGAAGTCGATACGTCAGCAAGAGCCAGCCGGAGCGATAAAGCGTACTCAGAACGACGTAGGTAAACCCTCTTTGTTTGTAGTCATTTAAGCAAGATTTAGACGATATTATCCCAGGCGAATACATATTACCAGGATATGCAATATCCTTATTATTTTAATCATGAAACTTCCGTGAGACTCACTCTTATTAAATTATATTGTAACGGATAACTCATGTCTTAAATCGAGTTCCAGTGCTCCAGTGATGAAAGGTTTTGAAATAACCCGAAACATGTCGAGCTAAACTCGATTTAAGACGTGAGTTATCCGTTACAATATCAGTTAATATCCTTATTATTCCAATTCAGATCTTTGTGTGCACGCAAAGTTACAAGTGAATCCGTCCAGCTGATATTGCGTGATTAAGTAACAAACCTGCAACCACAGATCTTCACAAACTTTCTCATTTATACTTATTAGTAGGATAGGATGAATCAAATACTCCATTAAATAGTGCCCCAATGAATGCACCTCACAAAAACAAATGAAACCGCCAATAGTCTCAGTTATTTTCACCGAATCGTGTTGTTGCGTAAACAAAATTCCTAAACATTGATTGCGTTCGCGCTACGATAAGGGAGCAATCCGTAAACTGGAGTGGATTGTCAGAACTGTGTCACCGGCCGCCGCTGTCACGACACTTGACAATGCGGCTGTAGAAATGATAAGATTGCCAAACTGTCATTTTTCGCATTTTTGCTTCATTCGTCATAGAATTTTCGAAGAGTTCTGCAACAAACTTATAGTTTTACGTACCTAGTGAACACGTGATGAAAAATATCTAGAAGTCAGTCAATCATTTATTTTGATTTGCATTTCAGAATTATCTTACTGAATGATGCCAATATCAATGTTATTTATTAATAGCTCATGATTCGGTAGGTAAATGAATAGGTACGTAAAGATTCTTTACCATTTAATTGTCATTTACAAATGGCTTCGATTTTGTCCCGTTCGGTATCGAGACCCTTAAACTTCGTTTTCTTAGCATTAGGAAAAGGGTAAACAATCTAGAAGAGTCTTTTTATTGAAAATAGTTTAAAAAAACAGTAACTATTAGTTATAATACCAAAGTAATATAAATGCTCATATTTATGTCCTTGCTAATTGTTACATATTTGCTGCGACTTATTTTTCAAAGGTGTTTTTCAATAAAAAGACACGTCAATATCACTTACCTTCTTTCTAATGCTAAAAAAAATAAGTACAGTCCATGGGATTCTAGCGCTTTGAGGTTTTAGAAATAGCAAAGAGGTTAGTCGACATCACACGGGATCAAAAAGCAGGCAGCTTTTCGGACAAAGCACTCGTTTTAGTTTAGTATCTACGGAACCTTCCCTAAAGGGACTCCTTTTAATAATGTCTTTTAGTTTAAATTTTTTATTATTATTACTGGCATCTATGGGGTTCCAATCACAAGCCAAGACAAAGCCTTTGATATCAATACTGCAAATTAAAATTACATGGTCGTAACTATACAGATCTAAGTATCCCCTAATATACCTACCATTGAGGTTGTGCTAGCCGATCGGATAGTACTCCAGAGTTGTCAAACACAGATAGGATTACATACAATGCATACATCTAACAAAAATTACAGTTATTAAAAAAGCTTGTATCAAAAATTAAACTATTAACAAAGTGAACACTAATTTACATTCATAGATTGCCATTGACCTTACCAGAATAAAAACGAATGTGCTCACCCTAATGCGAATGACACAACGACCATAAATTAAATTCGTTCCGTGGTAAATATTAAAAGCGAATTCAGACGTGAGGACGTAATAAATTGATCTGATTTTTAAATCAAACAAATTTATTTCATTGGACACCTTGAACTTTTAAAACATGAGGTTTTATACTAACAAATGATTCAATTAAATCTATGATGCGTTCTGTAGGTTATGAAATGTTTGTTTATACAATTGTTGTTACCCGTGACTTTGTCTACTATCTACCTCTCACATTCCTATCACTATTCTGCTTTGCAGGAGGAAGTAAAACGACTAGACTGATGTACCTATGTGAGAATTAAATGTCATTTGAATTACATAGACTACTTCATATTCTAATTCTTTTTATTTATCAGATACTTCGCACTCGTTCGTTAAATTCCGAAATTATAACCATTTAGTCTAGAGGCATGAAGGTTTTACATTCTGAATAAATACTGCTATATATTAATTGGAGATTCCCATAAATATGAGTTTAGTAAAATCCTGGAATTTCAATTCAACTGTCAGATCTAGATCAGCTCATATTAAGAGCGGAGCTGTCGGTAAAAATGTTACTACTTTCAAAGTCTTATAAAGTTTAAAAACTTAGATATGTATTTATAAAATATTTTATCAGATAGCGTTATATCTTTAGACATGCTGGACTTAATTGACTTGGCCATACATCGATCATTATTTTGCATTAGGTAATATTTAGGTATTAGTGAACCTACAACTTTACTAAAACAACGTGACTTCGTGTAAGTATTACGTTATAGAAAAAACAATCAAACTCAAATCACAACCACCACCACCACCACGACCACCACGGCTATTCAAATGTTCCAAAGATGATAAAATTGCAGATAGAAATGTTTGTTGAGACAATTTAATTTTCCTGGGAGATATATTATGCCCCCAGCTGCTCCTCCACTTTTTTACATAAACATATATAATTCCCCATTTTTTATAAAAAAAAATCAAGTCATTTATTTATATAAAATCATATATTTCATGGAACTTATACTTGTAATAATAATTTAAACGTACCTTAATAAAATACTATACACTAAGTTGTTTACAAACGATAAGGGCTATTGAAATCCGGTTGCTTGTTTTTATTTGATTAGTGCGTTCATATGTTTGATAAATTAAGCATTCGCACGCCAGAACAAAATTGAAAGTGAGAATTAGTCACAATTTTTATTTTAGAAGCGGCAGCGGGGTATTTGTCATATTTCGATGGCTGAAATTTGTTTTGTTAAAAAAGTAATGCCATTTGGACTACAAAAATAACTTTGAAAAAAAAAAGATGATGCATGTAGGTATTCTTTTAACTTGATAAAAACATCAGGTAGTGATTAAAAATGTCATTGACATTCACGAATTATGTTTTTTCCCGATCACTGCAAGTAAATCAAATTTGACTACCAAAATTTAACCGTAATTAACTAAACAACAAGCCAAGTTAAATAAAAGTTAAAACCTTGTAACAAATGTTACCGGGATATTTTCGGTGGTTAAACAGGAATCCTGCATTGATATTCTCAGTGAATCAAAAACTAACTTTATTTTTTCATCCACTAAAACTTTCGAGTTTCGTCGGACAGTCGCGCGAGCAGAGCGGTAGCGCGTGTTGAAGTGAAGAAGGGCTACGAAATAGATCGAAACATGTCGAGCTAAACTCGATTTAACATCATTTAATATCATTTAATACGTTTATTGTTGACTGTTTTTACCAAAATCTTATTTTTGCCTTAGGCAGCGACCGGTCTGTTTGTTTATTCTGTGCAGACACCTTGGCGAGTAACGGGCGCGGTCGATGACAGCGCAGCGCCTGCGCCGCTAGACACGAGTTAGCTTTATATAATAAAGGCATATCTTTTGAACTACAAATTATTTATGCGAGCTTTGCCACTGTAAAGCTATAAGGAAGAATACGAGGAAATCTGCGAACGTATTTAATGGTTTGTGTAACGTTTCCAATCCGCACTAATATGTTAGATCCTATTTAGCATCGTTTTGTTTACTTTTTCTAATTTTTGTTAGTAAAACGTTTGCTCAACGAAATTTAAAATTAATAAAGGCAAGACAAAAAAGTTGAAATGGGAATCGAACCCAGGTCTTCAGCATTCCGTGCTGCGTACCACTGGACAGACACGAATTTTTCCTATGCACACATATCTCAGGTTGTTTCTTTTCTGTGGTTTGGTTTGACGGGATGATCGTAAAGGTAACTAATTTGGAATTGAAATAAAAAATACAAAAAGACTCCAAATAACCAATCATAATTATATCAATACGTTAGGTATGTATCTAAATTGAAATCTAAGATATTTTTAAAAATCTTATATTAAAAGGATAATTTGTAATGATACTTTTTAGTGGTATTTTTTTCTATATTTTTATATTACATTGGGTCTAATTGTAGGTTACACTTTAGTAACGTTTAGACCTAGGCGTATCGAACAAAATTTGTTTGTATACCTAGTATTATAGTCGGTTCAATAGTTATACAATTTTCGCCGAACACCCATCCAACCATACAGCCTTCCTTTGTTATTGTAAACACAACACATACTCGCACGGATAATGTTTTCGATCGCGAATGCAAAGTACTTTAGCATTTTCCTTGATCGAGATGCAACTCACGATTCCTATCCATATTATCCTATCTCACAAAGTGCAATTTTAGTCGCCATATTTTCTATTTTCGGTCAATATGATCTGCTTTACCCTATATAATATATCTTGACATGCTCAATTCTTGTACATTTATTTATTTATTTTGAAGATTTCGGAAACGGTTCTGACGATTTCGATTAAATTTGCTATGTGGGGATTTTCGTGCGTACGCGTGCCCTGGAGGCTAGAGTATTAAGCCCTAGCGAAGCTCAGTTGCCCATGAGCTAATTGACAGATGCAGTATCTTTATGTTATTTTAATATAA
The DNA here is from genome assembly GCA_037349165.1 of Choristoneura rosaceana. Classification (NCBI taxonomy): domain Eukaryota; kingdom Metazoa; phylum Arthropoda; class Insecta; order Lepidoptera; family Tortricidae; genus Choristoneura; species Choristoneura rosaceana. The sequence goes on along the minus strand of JAZBNJ010000018.1, from coordinate 7,691,406 downwards.
TTCGATATGGAAAAAAGAACATAGGTACGTAAGTAAATATTTAAAAATATCATTAAATTACTAATACACATGAACTTGTAAAAAAGACTCTTATTATTAAATGTATATACAATAAATAAAAATACAATAAAAAAAATAGTTTACTTAAATTATTGTTTTTAATAGTTTTTTAGTCGTTGGACGTCGTTAGTACGTGAATTGCTCGAAACATCAATTCAATCGTAAATCTAGTTCTTTCGTGGAGTTCGTCAAAGCGCCATTCTCTCTATAATTGGAAATAGGAAAGCCGCAGCAGCCTTATCGAATTCAAGGCCTATTGCCAACTTCCCGAAGCTGCGCCGGAGTCTAGACCGGTTTAGGGCTCGCCGCGGTCAAACATAGAAAAGAATGGACAAATAAACTTTTTACCTTGTAATCGGCAACGTTTTGTAAGTCTCTGGGTAAATGCAAAAGTGAAATAAGTAAATAAACGATCCAATCATTACAGTCCATTACTAGTTTTTTTTATATTTTGACTTATGCCATTTTTGCATTCACCCAGCAAAATTTTTAAAGAGTATAATGTTTGATAGCTACCTTAATGTTATTGTATCTTTGACATATTTTTATTCAAGACTTTTTCAAACAGAGACAGACACAAAATTTACGGCGTCAAGAGTGTGAGCACATTTAAAAATAATATATATACTAGTTTTACATGCGGTATTATCAAATTCATCCGGAATAGATCGGCATGGTTGAATTTTTTTTTGATCGAAATTTTGGTACATTAAATTTTCCAGTCGTGTGCACCGCACCCCTTTGTTCCTACTGGATTTTTTTCCAAGTTTTTCACACTGCGGACAAGTAGTAAGTAATTCCCAGTAAGTAGTCCGAACTTACGCGGAAGGAAACGGCCCTAGTGTAAAATTCGCACTTCCTATCCTACCGTCCCGCTGACGCTTATATTGTTTAGCACGGGAGCGAGAGGGAATTGTACAGCGCCTCTACAAATAATTTACGCCGTCGCTATCGAGTACGGACACTGTTAACTCATGGTAGTGATACAGACGTTATCAGAGCGGACTACTGGGAATTTTTCCCCACTCGCCAATTTCGCCCACAGAAGCATTCACCCATTTTTACCACCAGCACACCCACATCTAGTCGCTATTAGCGCTGTTGTGAAATTCCCGCAAACAGCTCGCGTGATACGGACAGTGCGACAAGTTTCTAATGAAACTACAAAAAGAAGTTCGCAAACACAGTTCTAGCTTCTCTAGATAATTGACCTAATTATGTTTAGACAGTTTAAGTTTTTATGAATTGGGAGTAACAATAGATGTTTGGCGAGAGATTCTTTTTTATTTAAAAAAAATATGCTTTAAGTACCCAATAAATTAAGATAAGTATGTGTCAAGTTAGTGAAAACAACCTTCAACTGTTAATTTAAGTAACTATCTTATTCCCATACGGTTTCACCGTCGTGGAAGAATAAAACACATCTATTCCCATCTCGGTCATAAGTATTTAAAACATACCTACCTACCTACCTACCTACTTAATCTGCCAAATTTCTAGTCTAGCTTTAACAATTTAATCTGTGCTTTGATTCAGTCAGTCAATCAGTCACGTTTCTGCAAGGTAAGTAGGTACAAAATATCAACGAGAGACGCTTACACGCCTTATGACAAACGAAAAGTTTCTGTCCACAAACACTATTTTGATAGAGCGCGTTGATACAAATGTAAATATTTTTTCTTGTAAATACAGTTTCATAGGCTTTTTACACTAATACAATAAGAAATAGGCGAACAAGCGTCGCTATCATTGCACCATTTACAAAAGGATATCTAAGTGTTTTTTGCAATTTCTCGGTACCTACTTACCTATAAAGGTAAACATTTGATTTCATCGTTATTTGTTGGTGACTTTTTTCCCAACCGTACCTACTCCAAATAGCCGCATTTTGTGAGCTCATTGCACGCAAGCGCGTAGGTATGCCATGCTCGCAACTGGTCCAAGGTTCGGTGCTCGGCATGCACAAATCATTACACACGTGATATCTGACACTTAATTACCGTAATTCAAGCATGGATAACTTTAAGCACATTGTGAAGGTCTGACAAAAGTAGTTAGAGTATGAAAGTAAGTCTTGTTTTTATTATCTGTCTCTTTGATAAACTAAAAGTGTATTGTTTGCTCAAATTAAACAATTCAAAGCAGCAATTTAAGTTTAATTATTAAACTATAAAACAGTACCGTGACTAACTAAGTAACTTGATTGACTTGACAGACTGACCAACAACGACTGACTGACATTATGAGGCCTCAACTAATGGAAATCGAAACTTGATATTTCGCAGCTTACAAGGTGCACTTAATAAAGGTTTTGGAAATTTCCCTCGAGATTGGAGACTAGCCTACATTTAATTGTTTAAACCAAATTAATAATGAAGCCTTTTAACTAAAAATACGAAAAGAAAGTATTTTATTTCTTGCGACTTGCGACGTAGGTATGACCACAAATTCATTCACATTTAATTCGACACATGGGCGAAATGACAGTCGATAAAACGAGAAAGGCATCAGCATTGTCACGTTTACAACAAAACGGCAACATTATACAACTTTGCATCCAATGCTTGCTGACCGCTGGTCAACAACAAAGGCCCGGTGAAAACCGCGCATCGGATCGCGATATCTTTAACAAACAGTTTATTGAGTGAAACCGTAATGACGGACGGCGAAAGTTCGATTCCGGTTCCGGAATTGTTTTATTTCGCAATTCATTCGGAAAGATGTCTTCAATAGGAACTTCACACGTGTTGAGATCGAAACTTAGAGTTAATAGTTTTACATCAGCTAAGTTGAGATCTTTCAAGATTTCGCATGCCACAGTAATACCATTTCAAAAATACTCTAAGCAAATTAGCGAGACAACACTTATGTAGTTTGCATAATTAATTACCTGTCCCATCACAGGGCCTAAGCCTGAGGATCGGAATCCGAAGGAAGAGTATGGAATTGTATTTATCAGATTTGAGAAACTACGATAACCCGATTAAGAATAACTTCCTGTATTTGTTGACGACTTAAGTACTGGGCTGGGATTGCTACATATTCAAGTTGTTACTCTATTTGCTCTATTAGCCATTAAAAAGCCTTGGAAAACTTTACAAATGGACAATACAATACAATGTAAACCTCGTCTTATAAACAATTCATGGCCGCTACAGAAACACTTCTACTTTTTCTTACATCATTGTGATAAACGTTGTTAACCACAGTAACAGGTTATTAAACAATGTTAAACACTCACAAGAAAATAGAAAACAAATTACAGAGCGCAATGCCTTTGTGAGAAAACAAATTATACCCTACGAAGTCGGATCCACACGATCGCCCATCGTGACGAATCTGCCTGTCCGTGTGTACGATTTGGACCAAATATTTTTTATGGATCATTGTTACATTTTTCACGTAACAGTTCCGCCGGTGTAGAGGCTGTACTTACGTAAAAGTGTCACTGGATCATTGATTGGCACTGAAAAAGGGGAGTTGTCTCACCATTAAACAGTACTTCCAAGATGCAAATCTGAGCTAAAAAAAACTTTAGCTCTGAAAACTGGATTAATCTAGTGTATAATTTGGTTTTTGTATAGCAATAGTGACACATATACATACAGTTCGCTGTTGTGTGAAGATAAGTCAGTGTAGTGTGGTGGTGGTGACAGATGGGTTTGTGTGTATTCTTACAGTGTGGAGGTGAAGGAACTGCATGAACCCACATTTCTTGCATATACGTAGCTATCATAAAGTCGCGGGTGAGCAAAGTAATTGTTTCAGTTCATTAATATGGACCTCCGCAAAAAATCCATAATTCATCAAATTAAGTACTTTATAATAATAAAATCATTCATTGCCACAGAAAACAAGACTACACAGTAAAAAAAAAAACAATTCCACGTAAGTAGGTGGCAATGGGTTCAGGCTCAGCATAAGCTGCGAGCAAAAGAAACTTGCAGCACTGCTTTTCAGCCTGCGCCCGTCCACAGTGTAAAATATAACTCTAGAGCCGGGTATGGTTTCTTTAGTAGCTTATATTTTAAATATTGCAGTAAAATTTCCACGAAAAGTTTTATCATCTAAACGGAAACGCCATTGAATACATTCTAAAAGCATTATCTCAATAAAACTTGTGCCAACAAAGGTTGTCTCCAAATTAATCGAACCCAACAGGCAAACCAATAAAACTTATCAGTCATCAAAATGCAGTGAAGATTAAAAGTAATAGCATCCAGCCAGGAAACGTTTGTTTGTTAATGCCTTATCTCAGGTCATCGACCCCGAGATAACGAGAACCTGTTTCAGTAGGTTGATAGAGGCTATAGAAATACTAACTGTACTAACTTAACCTGTGTCGTATAAGGTACTCTGGGTATCCTTTCATTTCGCCAAAATAATCTTACTAATGCTTCATGCATTTTATTTATTATGTATATATATTTTAAATGAACTATTCAGGATTTATTTCAAGACCTTTGTGTAGAACCATTGTGTAGAAAGTATAAATTCGGTTAGATTATAAAAATCGCAAATCTTTACAATTTCACAACAAAATGCATTTGATCAAATAGAACACTTGTGAAACGAGACATTTGTAAAAAAAAGTTTTGTTTAAACGTTGCGATATATGTGAACCGTTACTCTGTTTAGTAGGTATTGAATAGGTACGTTGTGTTACAACTGATACAAATTTTAGTAATAAAATAGAATATTTAAACATTAGCTTAAGCCCCAGCGCAGAACTGCTTATCCCGCGAAATTTCACAAAATCTGCACCTCTGACATTCTTGTCAACATCACAAAAGAAACAATAAAAAAAATCCGTTTTCTTGATCCAAGGGTTTGATGAGTCAGGAGACTTATATACGTAAAGATTGAAGACTGATTTAATTTTCGTGAATATGCGTCGAATAATGTGTTTCGTGAATGTTTATAAAAAAATTTATAATGAACGTAGACCAACAAGAACAAAAAACAAAACCTCAAATTATCTCTACGTTTTAGTGACGAAATATTTTCTGAAATGTTAATGTTTTACAATTCAATAGAATTCAATTAACAATGTATTTTATTGTTTCAGATTATTTAGAAGTCGACTAGAACGAAGAAGAATCAATTCTGGTAATTATAATAGGTATTTAAATGGCTTTTATTAGCCTAGCATAGTGTTTCACCGCTAGGCCCCGCCACACTTTAAGTAATTACAGACTTTAAGAAAATTACAAATAATTTAGAACGTTTACACTGTTCTATCGCGTAAATGATTAACAGTAAGAGTTCGACCACTGGTATCTTTATTGAGTTTTAGCCTGAGCGAAGCTCGGTAGCCCAGGTACTATTCTTTAATATTACACACTATGCATGACTAAAACTTGTGCTTCTATTGATATGTAATTGATTACCAAATGTCGACCGATGAATGCGACAGACACCGAAGGAAATGAACTAACGGAAGTTATATCACTTTATAGGCGATACTGGATTATATGATAACGATGATCGGTAATACAATGTAATTTATATCTGCCGTTACATAAATAATGTTGAGCGGTATCCATCGAGAATCCAACGTAAGTTGGAACATGATTTTTATCAAGAGCAGTCTGATGCAAGGGTTAAATTATGATGGTTGGCAGAGAGCGTCGCAGACAAGAAGTAGTTCGGTTCATTATTTTTATAATATACCTACCGTTTTCAATATATCTGTAATCACATAATGATGAGAATGTTATGGTTCTTTCTAAATGATTATAGGTTGGAATAGTTTTAAAAATGTAGTGTAATGTAGAGCTAGAGCTAGCAAGCGTTAGTTACCCGAAAGGGAGACAAAACGATGACAAAAAATAGTATATTTGTATGTTTGGAATTTTTTAATGCACAAAACAAGATTAAAATACCTACAAGTTTGTTCTTTCAAGAGAGTACAAAGGAGAATTTTTTGTTCTCTCAAGAGAGTACAAAGGAGAACTTTTTATTCTCTCAAGAGAGTACAAAGGAGAACTTTTGTTCTCTCAAGAGAGTGCGAAGGAGAACTTTCCCCAAAAAGAGACCTCTCCTTCGTTTAACGAGTTGGACATGGGAGTTTCGTAATAAATTTTAAGATTTTTGGTATTTTTTAAAATTTGATGAGATCTTCCGATTGTCATCCATTTTGGCGCTTATCTTACCACCTACAAGATAAAAATATACAGTAAAAAATACTGTCGAAAAAAAGAGGAATAGAAATTAGTTATTCTACGTATTAGTAGTACTTAATTATTAGTATTTTCAGAACTCTAGATGAATCCGGTGATAACGTTATATTTGAAACTATTTAAATTTCGTGAAGATCTACCTTTTTATAAAATACCCACGGTTTTGGAAAGAAAAATAAATTGACTACTTTACATAACCTCAAATTCTCTCGCAAGGCTAATTCAACCGTTTCATCGTTCCTGGTTATTTAATGCATGAACACTTTAATCTGCATACGCAAATTTTACAAAGAAAGTGAATTCCTGCGTAAAGAGAACTAAACTCTATGTGCCACAGAGCAAAACTTAGTTTACATTAGCACATAACTTGGAAGAAAGATAATACACGACGTATTCACATCGACATGATATAAACATAATTAATAGCTGGTGTTTCGCTTGTTTCCGACTTTCGTTCGAAGTAAGACGCAGAAAAAACAGTAACGTGTTTGTATGGAGATGGTTGACGCGGATATTGCTTTGTATAACTTATAGCGAAATTACAGCTAGTGAGAACTATGTCGTATGGGTTTTTATTTCATTACTGGGATATTATTATTATGATTATTAATAGATCATACGGAAATATATATTTATGTAGAAATATTCTATTTAAATACGCTGCAGCGGCTTAAAATCGGTGACTGTGCCACTACAGTAGTCCGCCGTTAAAAAGTCAAACCTGACCTGACACCTGTCAAACGTCAAAAAACAAAAACATTGACGTATTTAGGATTCGATTTGTGGCATTCGAACATGGAGGATGTGAACAATGTTTAATTTTGCTATTTCTGTTTCTTTGGCTAGTTGAAGTATAATTTTGATAGTGTTTTATGCGGCGATTAACCTTAACAGTGAACAGTGATCACAATATTCAATATTGCTCTCGTGTCTGACATTTTTTAATGCGCAAGTTGTCTCCACGTGGTTTCTGGAATTTTGCTATCAAGTTGCAAAAACTACAATCACCGTACAACGTTGCCTCTCGAAAGAGAATACTTTGACATTGGCGAAATTGTCTTATTAATTAGGACAGAAGCCATATTTAAAAAAAGAATAAGAAGAGAAGAATTGACGTATTTAGTACCAGGATGGCAGGTGTCAGGATTGACTTTTTAGCGGCGGAGTACTATAATGCAATATAATAGTGGTTCGTATTAATATATATAAAGTTTTTTTATAATTAAAATTATAAAAAAAAATATATTAATACTTACTTCTTATAAACTTTTTTTATTAGATAAGTGAAACATATCGTCACTACTTTGAAAAATTCTCACAAAATTGAACCCTGATACAATGTTCATAAACTTCACTCGAATTATCAGTTTTGAAGTACGAGTCTTTTTTTAAGTAATGACGAATATTACTCGGTATTAAATATTTTGTATTAAATGGACTCGACTACTTTCAGACCTCTTCAAATAAGTCTAAATCAAATAATTATTAATTAGAAGAACTTTGTTGTTCTTGTAATCTACAGATTAAATTAGGTTGGGTTTAATTTATCGCAATCTTGTAAAGTTTACAATTTCTGAGAAAATTGTATGACCTACCTATATCAAATGACCATTATGTATTTTGTCCATTATTCTTGTAAACCTTAATGAAACTTGATACGTAGAAAACATTACACTTACGTGATTTGTTTTGACACTGATAGCAGTGAGAACGAATCTTTTTACAAATTCCATTATTTTTATTAAAACATTTAGCAACAATAATTATACAGCAGCTTTAATTTCTAAATTTATTTGAGGCGCGTCTATTAAGATAATAACACAGACAATTAATCCTACACAAACCTTGCGTGTAACAACTATAACGTGTTATTAAACTTGGTACACATAATTATACAATTTAAAAACATCAATGAAACTGAACCACGGCGTTGGCACAGAAAGTCCATTCACTCGATTTGCATTTTCATTGAAGAAAGGGCCCACGGCCGTATAAACCGGAATAATCTTAAAAATCTTGAATGTGTGATCATAGACAATCAATAAATTTTCTTCATTAACTAAAGACAAATCTCTGACAGGTAGTTTCAAATATATATACGAGTTCATTATCAATTGTTTGTCAATTGTGTTTTGTTTCTATTCTTTTGTACAATAAAGAGTTTACATACATACATATATATACATACAAACATTATTTGGTTCTAATTTGTTTACTTCAGTGCATGGTTTGGTTGGTTTTTAGACAGTGTAGACGAAACTTCGTACCTGTTGTTTATGCGCGGAATGCTCGCAATTGCATTCATCATTTCTATCTCTCTTCATTCTATACAGTTTTACAGAAATAAATGGTCAGAATGACATATAAAAGTTTATACATATAATAGCGGATATTAACGTTTGCGTTTTGTCTAGCCACATAAATATTGTATAGCATGTGTAAATAATACATTTATAAGCCAAGTGACAAAATATCACAGAAAAACATTAAAAAGTAGAAATCTCCTAACAAACGTTTGATATGCCCGTAAAAACCCAGGGACACTTTCTACGGGTGGACTTTCTGTATATTATTTTCTGACCAACTATTTATGCATCTTGTATCTAGCTCACTCTTTCTAACATAGTAAAGGCGTGGCTACACAATGGATTACTGTGCTACAGAATGCGGACGGAAGGCCTTTTCTTCTGGTGTCTTAGAATTCATGCTAATGAATTTCTAACAGGCTTATTTATTAGTCATGGAAATGTGACAGTAACGCGTTTTAGGTATATTGACTTGACTTACATGTTACATTACGTTTTCACAGGAAATTAGTTTGTAAATTAATGTTAACTGTACTTAATACGAGTATGTACTTAATATCGTACTGAGCGAAAACTTGTGTGGTGTCACTTTTAGGGGTTTATTTTTCTTTAAAGTTTATATGAAATAAAATAAGCCGTAAAAAAGTAGTTAATTTAAGTTGTTTTAGTTTACGACAAATTTTTACTCGATCAAATATAATTTTATAATGAACTCGAAAAAAAATACGGTTGAACAAAAACTGGCCGATTTCTGTTAACCAGAAGTTCCAGTGATATCTAACTTTAAAGCACTTCATACATTTTATACCATAACGGTTTCTAGAATCTCAGCTCATAGTGCAAATTCCATTTCTTGCGCATAATTAGATGAAGGTTGTGTGTTATGCAACCGTTAGCGGTACCGTCGGCGTAACGGGTCGTCGTCACCTCTGTATATTATTTCTGTTACCATTACTATTGCGTTAGTGGTTTGTGTCTAGGACATTGGCGTGTATTAGGGTCAATCAACTTTTTAGTGTAGTAGTTGCTATGGTAACGTCTCTTGTTTCACTTCTAAAAAGTATGATATCATCATCTACATAAACATCACGCCTGTATTCCCAAATGAGGTAGGCAGATCACACGAAACGTTACCGCTTCGGAGCCACTTTGAGCAATTTTAGGTTTTAAGTTTGACAAAAACGGTACAAGGCAGGTTGCTAGCCTGTTGCCTACAGTATACCTTAACCTATATCCTCAGTCACCTCTTACGACATCCTCGGAAGAAATGGAGAGGTGTAATTCTAACCCGTCACCACACGGGTCATGATGTCATGGGGTACACAAAACCACTGAAAGTTAGTTGGCTCTTCTCTTAACGGACGGACGGACGGATAGTGAAGTCTTGGTACAAATACAAATACAAATATTCTTTATTGCACACCATAAAGCAGTACAAAACTTAAATATAAACACAGATACAGGGTAGACAATAGGCGGTCTTATCGCTTAAAAGCGATCTCTTCCAGACAACCATTTGGGTACAAGAAATTATATGTTACAAAAATAGGTGGCGGAAACAGTAACAGAAAATAAAAACAAACAAAAAAAAGTAATTGGGTTTCAGTTTTACCCTTTGGGCACGGAACCCTAAAAAACAGATCCTACACAACTCTCAATAAAATCGGACTCCTATTTATTGATCCCAACTATATTTCTAATCTATTTTGTCTTTCTTTATATGGGCTGGGCAGGTACGCAGTTCGTTTAAAACTTAAAGCTCACCTAAAACACGAAGGTCACGTCGCTGCTCCCAGGGTTTTCGACAGCTGACCACACAAAGCCTGGTGTGGGAACCTCCTAACCCGATGGCCTCAATCTTCGGCTGCTTTTATTTCGCTCGCTCTTTGTTAAGCTTCACATTGTTATTATATTTGTGAATTCAAATAAAGCCGGTCATTAGTTATTGTGCATCTATCATCTATTATATATCTATGGGTTGTTCTTTCTTACTGGTAATAGGCAGTGTGTAATTAAAATGTGAGTTCGTCAATGCACCTTAAATATACTTTGAAAACAATAACACGTAGGTGGGCCAATCAACTTTTTTATCGACACTTTTTGGGCCTCTCCTGCGTTACCAAAATTGTCTCTGGCGTTACCAAAAAATCGTACTTCCAACAAGATATCTCACGGTTTAATAGGTTGAACTTACGTAGGATGGCGTTTATTCATGTACACCATCTATTTAATTACAGAAAAAACATGATTACTTACAAAAATCTGCAATTGTTCGAAAATTTTCGCGGACAGATTAGTGTCGGTAAAAAAGTTGATAGGCCCAGGTACTTCTTTTTAAATATTTTAAAGTATAGTGTTATGTGTAGTCTTGGTTTCAGCCAATCGCAATATCCAAAAATTAATTGAAATTTTTAGACTGGCCAGTATTTATTCGAACGCACCCGTAGTCCTAATAATGTTGTAGGTATCCATGGGCGGCGGTGATCGCTTACCATCATGTGACCCGCATGCTCGTTTGCCAGTTATTTAATAAAAAAGAGTATTTGAACGTTGAGGTATTTACTTCGTGACGCAAACACAATTTTAGCATTCAAATAGATTCCTCTTGTTAGGTAAATGTTAAGCTTTAGAATTTAGTCAGCGAATTAGCATCCTCCCGATGTCATTGACGTCTACTCTTCGCAGTGTCAACTTAAAACAATTGGTGCTGTTACTTCCACATTGTCACGACCATTGGCACTTCCGACCTAGTGAACAGTGACAGTATCGCACGTGTGTAGCAGTGACCGTTAACACCGTTACGCCACGCTTGGAACAATAAAATTACCCGCAAGCACGATTAGCGAGGAAACTGGAGCGCCGAGGCTCCGCAACCAGCTTTATTGCTCCTTGCTTAATGACAATTACTTTTAAACAATGTTTTAAATGCTGTGTTTTTGGTAATTTTTGAGTTTTTATAGCGGTTTTGTGAGTTAAAGTGGGAAAGTTAATGAGCCAATGACTGATGTAGCTAGATGACATGAGTAAAGCGAGTGTTTCAACGTATCAAAGTGTAAATATGGACGATGATAGGTATGTTCTAATATAGTTAATCAAGTAGTAGGCACTGTAGGGAAAGCATCTATAGTGTTATTATTTATTTACTTTTAAAGTTAACATCCCAAAAAAATATTGTGAAAAAATTTATAATAAATGGCAACATTTATTGTCATCTAAATCCCTTAAAGCTTTTATTTTTGAGGGCAAATCTTTGCCAAAATGTCATGATGAGAAAACCGCCAGGATAATATGTAAGATGTCCACTAATACCTACATCTTGGCCATCCGCCGGCTGTTGGAAACTCCAGGTCATCAACCCTACTACTCTTACTACTTACTACAATGTCAATCTATCTATAGCACTCTACAGTCGTCCATTCAATTTCATAGCAATTACTCAACAAACAATACAATTATTTCCATGACATTCAATTGGTCGAATCAAATGGCAATTATTCGGCCGGCCCTAACGGAGTGAGTCGGTTCAATTTAATTATGGCATCTACCCACAGCACAAGGCGGTATTGTTGAGTTACCTAATTCGTCGCAGTGAAAGTGTGTACTTTGGGCTGTTGTCAATTATAACAATACACACTAGATAGGCCCTCCTCGGTCCGGAATTTCGAAAGAGAGTTCGATTTTCATTTGATCGAACTGCATTGTCTTTATAGATTACGCTGGTTTATTTAACCTTAGCGCTGATTGCAATGTTATTGGTTGTTAATTATGTCTGTTACGTTACGTGACTTGATTAGCACGGCAATATTGTAGAGCAAAGGCATTATTCATTACTCTCCACGATTAAAAATCAAATTGAAATTTTGGTTTTATTGTTGACTGGCTGAATCGAAGCATCCTCATCGTCTATTCAGTCGCACTGATAGAGGTATTGGTTGTCGAATTACTGTGTCAAGTCGGTTGTAGTACTTAATATTTATTCTTGTTAAAATAGTTTAGAAAACGTTCAGTTTTTAACCCCCGACCCGACGCAAAAAGAGGGGCGTTACAAGTTTCACCGCTATGTGAGTCTGTGTCTGTCTGTGTGTCTGTCTGTTCATCCATTGTCAACACTCATAGCCTCGGAGCAGAACCACCAGCTTCCGATTGACTGATTCTGATTTCCGTCCGAAATATGTGCTTCAAGTTGAGTTATTTCATATCGCAGCAGTATTCGCGTTTTGCATTCCTCATTTATATTTACTTCCTAAATAGCAATAAAAACTAGAACCGCTAATAGTGAATTGTCTTCACTATTCACATATCAACACTCAGAATTATGACGCAAGAAAATATACAATGACATATTGTCGTACGTACTCTACACATCTATTAACATAATATTTGCATATAATAGGCATGTACATCCTTAATTTGTGTTTGTATTCCGTTAATTTTTCCCTACGCGTACTAGCTTACGTAACATGCCTATATTAAATCTATATTTAGCATTTTGAAAACATTTCGCTTTTTGATGATCTCTACATATTAAATCCATGGAGTTGGTGAACATTAGGTATAGACATCCGCAACAGATAAAAAAAATCAAAAGTTACAAATTTGTCGCAACAAGCAAAGTCATTAAAACCTGAATCTTAAGCCCATGTTTCCAAAATACTTTGTCTCCAACTAGTCCAAACAGAGTACTAAAGACAACATTTCTGCTTTCAATCTTTCCATCCACGATCATTATGTTTCCCTGTGTTATCGCCAACTAAATCGCCTACTTATAGCTTTGATTAAATGGTGATCTAAACCAATAATCCTCCAAAGAACTCTAAGCCTAATTTACAACTCTTTACTCTACAATTTACATGCAATTTAAGTGCAAATCCTATAACGGTATATTTATTCTGTAATTCGTTCTATCTAAGCCAAGTATCGGATAAGGGCATGTCCACGTTCTCCACCCGTTCCCCTACTTTGTACGGTGGTTCGCTGCATGGCTCGAATTTTATGCGAGCAGCATCCTTCTAACTTTAACCTTATAGGGTTTGTGTGCTGACAGGTTGCGGTATGTAGGTAAAGTTGAGAATTAGTTCTAGGACTGTATTTTAGACTGCAGCGTTTAAGTAGCGTTTTTACCAATACGAGGATGTCGTTGCGAGGGATGTCTTTTTCATTAACCAATAGAAACGCTTTATTTACACATCCTCGCACAACCCGGCTCTAGTGGAAATAGCTGAGTGGAGCGAGGCGAAATAAATGAACCGTTTCTATTGGTTAATGAAAACATGTTCCTCGCACATGTCTGGTGGAATCGCTGCTTTATGCATACTAAACCATAGCGATGCTAAATGTAGCGTATATCTGACAGTTGAATTAAGATTCTGCGATTTTACATTTACATTGCATGAAGAACACCCGCGCTAAATTTCATGTCTCTAAGCTTACACCTAGACTAAACAATTGAAATTTATATATTTACTTTGAATCGTTTATTTACTTAAACTTATACTAGTCTCACTATATATTTTATTAGTAGGATATGATGTTGATACTGATTTTTTTCAAGCAAAACTAACATCAATGACAACCCTTTTGATTACGTTTGAAACATTTCGCAGTACTACTAAATATCCCGAAGAACCGATAACCGTTGGGGTAGACGAGTTCTTGAGTGGAGACCACGGATCGGCAAACGTAGCGTAGGACGCCCTCAGACTCGGTGGTGCGATGATCTTCGCAGGGTGACTGGCAAGAGCTGGATAAGAGTAGCCGAGGATCGTGCTCAGTGGCATGCCATGGGAGAGGCCTATATCCAGCAGTGGACGAACATAGGCTGATGATGATGATGATGACTAAATATTTAGCCCAGCCTCTATTTAGGTGGCTGTTAAGCCTTACCTCGCCACTAGTTGACCACTAATTGCTGGGTAAGCCCACTTTAGCAAAAACTGATCTAATGGCCCGAATAGCGGAACTAATCCAACTTCTCGCTCACACTGACAGTAATCATTTAATCTTTTGCAACATATTTCGTATAATTTAACAAGATTTGCAATCAAATGATGGATGGGTCATTTCATAAAGAAGTTTATGTGTATGCAGCGTGTGACTAAACTTATTACTTAGGTACTAACGTTATTACTTACAAGTAACTGACGGTTATTTTAAGTGTTGCTAGAAAATGAAGATATAGCTATAATAAGCATAAGACTGAAGTTAATTAACATTAACGAATAATTGTCAGTCATTTCGTCTTTACTTTGGAAAAAATCACGACAGCCAAATTGATCCTTGAAATTATGTTCATTAAATAATAAACTAAATTAAATAAAAAACTATTGATTTTGAGGTACGAGCTTATTTAAACGCAGTGGTGATTTGGGCATTTGCCTTTTTGGATACAGAGGAAATATAATATTGAGTAACTAGGGACTTTTCGTGAACAAGGATGTATTTCTGAGGTTTGATGCAAGTATTTCTTAAAATTAGATTATTTTAATTCAAACGTTTTGTCGCTTTACTCGTTACACTTTGCTGTCGCGTTGACTTGTAATATAGATAAAGTTTTTAAATTAAGTATAAGATGAGTTGAAAACTGAACTAAGCTAATTACAATGTCTGGTCTTTCTCGTGTTGTGTTCATGGAACTGTTGTATTCGTAAGTTAACGTGGTTTTAGCGGAACTGTAGTTAGAGAAAATGTTAGCGAAGAATTCGATACAATATTTAACCACGGACATGTAAAGTCAAAATTCCTGCATATCATTTTCGAAATATGTAGCACATAACGGTAAGGAAGTAAATATAATGGCTCGAGACACGTTAAACTTGAGAAACTTGAACGGCAAAATTGGCAAATATCGACTCGAACTTGAACGAGAGCACATTTTTACCAATAAACCGGATAGTAAATATGCACTTCCTTTAGGTATGTAAATTTTTTACACAAGTGCACGTTGCTCGTGCTTGATGTAATGAAAGAATAATGTTCCATTCATTTTTGCCGGTCGGTCTCATCATCATTCATCATTTTGGCACATGTCCCACTACATGGGGACAGAGCTCTCAGAATTAGAGAAATTCAAATTCGTGAGTTATGTTCGTCCATACGAGCGAAACTTACCTATCTACATAGTTCGTAGATAGGTTTTCCGATCGCGTAGACAGATGTGTCGTGCGTGGAAGACATCATCAGTAAAGTTATTAAAGAATTACCTACTCGTACTGCGATAGTTGAAAGTCTTATATGTATATACTTATTTTGCAAACAAAGAAAATTTTATAGAACTAATAACCTAGTTTTAGCAAGACTATAAGTTAATATGACCTCCGTGTTAACAATTCAATGAATTATGAAGTAATTGTTATTAACAATTACAATACAAATATTCTTTATTGAACACTACATAATTTACAAAAAGACAAAATGCAGGATAGATCTATAACGGATGATCTTATGGCTTATAAGGGTTCTCTTCTAGTCAACCACTTAGGTATAGAACCTAATACAATTACCTACGTCCTAGGTGGTTTAAACAAATATCAAGAAGAAACTGACTGTCAAATACCTAATTAACTGCTGTCAATTTTGTTCTTATCATGAATACTGCGTTATATCATAGGGAGCTACTCTTCAGCTTAACGCTGTGAAACTATCATGATTATAACCTTTATTGATACTATCTTATTCCATTCACGTTCACAATCTAGCTCACACAGCCACTCTAAATTCAGTACCTGCTGTATCTATTTACTATTCTATCGCAGGTGGGTTAACAAATGCCCATATTTACGCAACTAATAAAATAAGGGCACTGGACACACGTCTGTTTGTTATGAATGACGATTACGAATTTTCACACGCGGTCGTTGCTTCATAACAACCTTGAGTTTCAAATTGTTTTCTAAATTGCGATCGCAGCTACGCGGAGTTACGTGGGCGATAGGATTTCAAATTGATTTATAGTAAAATATTCGTTGATTGGAGTGACACATAGGGTGCTAACCATGGCCCCGTTTTTGGGCACTTGCTGCGTCGAATTATTAGCATAAAATCGACATAGTTGTGACAGCATAGTCTTTTTTAATAATATGCTTATAAGGTGTACCACTATACGACAAAAAACTGCCGAGAAAAGTGCTGAGATTGAAAGCCTGAGTTGTAACAGAAAATACACCAGTTACATTTTGTTCTATTAGTAAACATTATCAGTTTGGATCAAAGTAAAGTTCAAACAAATTACACATGAAATTAAACTACGACTTTTTGAACAAAAAAATATACTAATTAGTAAACGGGATCAAGAATTCACACATTAAAAATTTCGTTGAACTGAGAACCTCTTCCTTTTATCAAGTCGTCAAAATAAATGTCTCTCATCCTCAACCGACTTCTCTTTTGTTGCAGGCCGCCAACAATGACATAGAGTCCAAGATGGCTCTCCGACTAAAGAAGGACATAAAGAAGGCGTCGTACTACGTGTGGTTCCTGGGTGCGCAGGAGTCGCGCGGGTTGCGCGGCGAGGAGTTCGCTCTTCCCGCTATCCAGCTTCTAGAGGATCGGGCAAGGGAGCTAGAACCGTTTAAAGTCACCTTACAGGTCAGTCCATGATTTTATTCGGTTGATTCGCCGGGCCAAAGACTAGAGGGCCTATTGCGTAAAGTTTCTGGCACTCGTGATCGCAATCAAATGACAGTTTTGTATGCGAAATCTGTCATTTGATTACGATCGCGAGAGTCGGAAACGATAGATAATACGGCCTTAGGTCTTTCCTTTTATTTATATTTAATTTTAGTTTTGTAAATTTTTATGAGGCGCTTTATAAATAAGAGATGGCGGCGTGGAGTCAGAAAAAATCCATTATATTATTATTATTATTTTATTATTATAATTAAGGAGGGTCGAGACAGTGCCTAACTCTCACTGTAGGAAAAACCCGGCTGTAGGGCCTAGAGGGCCTCTCGATTGTGGTTCCAAACACGGGCTCGTACTTCCGAGTTTTTCTGAATTCCTATTCGAAATTATATTTGAAGTTTACCATGTTTAATTTGTCGTAAAAAAAGTCGATGACAAAACCAGCACATACAATTCAATGATGTGTGAAGTTCCCAATCTGTATTGGACTCGCGTGGGAACTTTAGTCTGAACCCTATTAATTTACTAGCTTTTATAACTTTAACCAGACGCTCCTGCTCATTGAAGACCTAGATCGTCATTATCGTCGACATTTTTCGTTGACAGATAGTTACTTGGATAAAAAGAGGTCTTTGAAACAAATAACCATTCTACAATATCCACGTATTATATAACCAAAAGACAAAATATAACCAACGTGACAGTTTAAAAGCAAAGTCCGGTCACAACCTGCGAACAACAATAGCTTCCCTAATGGCGATCGGTAATTGATTAGACTCTCGTAAAATTAAACGTGAGCTCAATCAAAACAAGTTCATAACACAATGGCCCTACTGTTGCGTAACGTGTTACATGATCCATTCATCTAACATAGTAAAACAATTAGAACTTTCACCCAAACTTCGATGACCCGAACTCCGGTCATACATTTATTTCTCTTCTGAAACATATTTGAAGTAAATGTACTTCTGAAACATATTTGAAGTAAATGTACTTCAAATATGTTTCAGAAGAGAAATGTATGAAGTAAATTTACTTCAAATGTGTTTCAGAAGAGAAATAAATCTATGAAGTAAATGTACTTCAAATATGTTTCAGAAGAGAAATAAATAAATATAGTGGAACGAGTATCATGCGTAATTTCATCATCGATAACTCGGAACGGGACAAGACTATTGGCAGAGTGCAATATCCCCGTCTGATAATATGTGGTAATAAGTCGTAAATTTATGAAAATAAAAGCAGTGGACGATACATTAACAATCACCGGCATTAACATTGTATATTAAAAAACACCCAGAAACATGTTAAATGATATTGGAACGGATAACTCACGTCTTAAATCGACTTTTACTCGGCATGTGTGTTCTTATGAAGAAGGGCTACAAAATAACCCGAAACGTGTCGAGCTAAACTCGATTTAAGACGTGAGTTATCCGTTACAATATCATTTAATATGAGTGAGTCTCGCGGTAGTTTCATACCCAGAAACATGCTCTAACATCAATAATAGATACGAACAGTTGGGATGTTTTTGAGTGCATTGCTGTATATTAAATTTCATGCCTGGTAAATCTAATCTAACCTAAGCAAAAGTTTAGTATGAATTCTAGAAAAGACTCACGTTGAGGAGGACAATAAAAAAAATCTCTTTTCACTGACTGGTAGATATACATATAATGGTTTTTTCTAAATTTCGTATTGTTGGTTCACAAGAATAAAATTACACTTAAAAGTTAAGGTTCGCGGATGCAGGCTCGTTCGGTTGATATCCGTCGAGAGAGTGAGAGGTACTGATTGAGCGAGAGGGTTGATAAGCTGCGTTCGGATATTAACTCCTTTAAAAAACATTTTTTTCTTCCACAGGTGTCACACAAAGGCCTGAAGATAATTCAGAATGTAACAGCGAAAGGGAAACAGCAGACGATCAAGCACTTCATACCGCACGGCAGCATCACCAGCGCGGTGGTGCAAGGCGACGTAGTGGCTTGTGTACTGCTTCTGTACAATCCGCTCACCGGGTGTCCTGTGCACGTACACGCTTACAGGTAAGATTTGATATTGATGTTTGATGTCCTCTATCTCGTGTCCTATAAAGGCGAATCTTCATCCCCTGTTTCACCATCCATTGATTAAATTTATCTGACGAATAAACGTGATGCCGTCTTTGTTTGTTTTATTCGAACAGACGAAAACGGCATCATCATCCGTCAAATAAATGGGTGGTGAAACAGCCCCTTAAGCTTATTTATTATGTGCCTGAATATGGCTGGCAAAGTCTTTTGATTTAATAGGTCCTATTACAGAGCACGCAATGTCATTGACCACTCTCATTATACGTGTAAGTACATATAGGAAGATTTCGGGAGGGTCTTTAATGGTGTTACCCATTATCTATAGCTTTACAATCATAAGTTTTCATTTAAAACAAGGTAGATATGGCAAAAAGTTCTAATTTTAAAATACATTTTGTCAAAAATGGCTTAGCCGATTGGCTAAGCTGGCTCGCTTTCACATAAAAAAGTGCATTGAAATCGGTCCATCCATTTGAAAGCTGCGATGCCACAGACAGACAGTCAGACGTTAGAGTCAAACTTATAACATCCCTCTATTTGCTGTTTTATTTTTACTTCGTGTAAGTCATCGTAAGTTAAAGAACAAGCCTAAATTTTGAAGGACAAGAAGTGAAATGTCTAACCATCATCCTTAACATAATGAATAGAAGCCAATAAACATTGGGCTTGAAATCTCAACAGTTTTCAAACAAAGGTGCGGTTAGTGACGGTTCTTAGCACTTGAGTGCTAGAAAAATATCATACAGACATTTGACATTTTGCAACGGAGGATACGCGACCTTTGTAAATGTCACGCAAATACCTGCGCAGAAGCACATTCAAGCGCGTATTCTGTCTAAGATGACAGTAGCAACTGTAGAGCCAGAGACAATATAAAATACTTA
This sequence comes from Choristoneura rosaceana, assembly GCA_037349165.1. Lineage (NCBI taxonomy): Eukaryota > Metazoa > Arthropoda > Insecta > Lepidoptera > Tortricidae > Choristoneura > Choristoneura rosaceana. The sequence goes on along the minus strand of JAZBNJ010000018.1, from coordinate 7,671,280 downwards.
CTATAAATGACTTTACAATTAAGTAAATAAAAATAAACCAATGATGAATTTAATTAATTCAGATAACATTACAATAAAATAAAATGCTCTACAGCCTTAAACGAGTAACTTTAATGAGAAGTGTACCTTGCAGTCTGAAAACTACCCCCTATTGCCGCCTATTGCTTCCCTTGAATTGTTTTCTATGTGTATCTGTTTTCTGTATCGCTTACTATTTCTAGTCTACAATAAAGAGTCTTTGTATTGTATTGTATTGTAAAAAGTAAAATAAAAGCTAGTGAAAAATATACTTCGGTCACATTCATCAGGTTGTATTTCCGAACACTATGTTTAGTGCAGCCTTAAGCATTCTATCAATCTCAACGTATATACACATAGCTACATACGACATACATAACGTGGAAGTATTTTTAGGTGCTCAACAACATATGTCATTATTATAAGTAATATCAAATATAATTAATACCTGTTTGCAACCGCATATAAAATCGCTCAAGGTCAAACCAGTAATTAGGCCATAAACTATTTGAAACGACTCTAAAGATGTTTTGATGTCTAGTCAATTGATTTAAGTGGCCATTAAATACAAAGGAAGCCTGACTTAGGAAAGGGCTGAGTATGGCATTTAACTCTTGCAACATCGTATCAAATAGGCTAAAGGAGCATCTTCGTTGATGGTGTAATGTATTGAAATGTTTAAGTTACTGCAACGAGGTTTATAAATTTTGGTATACTTACATTGCTAGATATTTGGTTACTGGTAAAACCCGAAACATCCAATTAAAAGTTTCTAGGAAGAGCGCGCGCACGACAAAGAGATGTAACGGATGGGTACCTACTTTTTCAGCGTAAAATACTATATTTGCAAAGGAGGACGACTGTAGTTCAGATATCAACCGCCTCTTTGAAGTAACAGAAACTAGATAACGGTGTGAAAGACAAACGCATTCTTGAAATAGTTTTGCCTACTCTTTCCAATCATGTTTAGTGATTTTTTTAAATTTTGTGTAAGTAGCCGTTTCTTAATAATTTTGTTAAGGAAAAATACGAAATGACCACATCTGAGAAGAATACAGAAATGTACTTCAAAATACGAAATGCCAAAGACAATTGGTATGGAGATATTTGAGATCCTGGGAAGAGCAGAATAATTGTTAAAGTTCCCCAGGGCGCGCGACAAACGAATTCTTCGCAAACAAAGTCGCGGGAAACAACTAGTCAGAGTATAAAATGGAATAAGTATTTGAGCTGAAACTGAACGAGATGTAGAAATGGTTGACATATCACGCGCCGCATCAGCGAGGTCGCGACACATTTAGCAACAAAATGGCAAGATTCTCAACCGTTTTACGTATTATTATAATTTTCTTAAGCCACGTTTACAATACAAGGATTGAAACAAAGGAAATAAGGAACAAAATAGAAAAGACAAAACAAAAAAACACAAATGAAGAAATTGCCGTGGTGGAATAGGAAAGGGATATGCGGTCAGCAGACCTAAGTCACAAGGTCTAAAGTTCCAAGGGTCTTGTTGTTGTCCTCCCGGTTGTTTGACCAAGAACTGGCGAGCGCTTATCCCAGCCGATCGCGCTTGCAGTCCAAGGAATTAATGTCGCCAGTGGTATGAGGACACTACAATGACAGGTCTTTTAGACAGACAGGGTTTTGTTTTTATAATTTTATTTAGATACTTAAATATATAGTTTTCTGTGTTTTATTTAGATAAATAAATGTGTAGTGCTCTGTGTGTATATATAATTTTTGTCCTTTAAAAGAAACGCTAAAATAAAATTAAAAAATATTAATATTACTTAATTAATAATTTATCTTAATCTAAAAATATACTCTAAATATAAAAAAGTTGATGTTACATGTCTTATCAGTATTTTGATCTTGAATATGACAAATTAATTAATAAAAAGAGATTCTACCTGTAATGAGTTTTCCCACAATATAATTGAATAATTACTGATCGAAGCTATAACTGTTATTGAATTATTTCAACTGACTTGTGGTTTGACATAACCACTTTTCAATGATTTCTAACTTGAAACCTGTTCAGAATGGATCCAACGCTTTACTAAAGTAATAGAGACATTAACATTCTTAAGCAAGATCTCTATAGTCTCTTGTAACATGACTTCTGAAATGATTCGTTTAATTTAATATCATCAATCGAGACGTCTATTACATAAGTATTTGTAAGACATCATAACATTTTGATATTATGTTAAGAATTGCGGTTGAAACAAATGTAAAAGGAATCCATTTCGTCATTTAGTTAGCTGCAACACCTGACTTTGGGTTGTCGTGAGAATGGCTCGAATGATTCTTTCTTCATTATATTCATTCCATTCTTCATCATGTTCCATTTTTCTTTATGATTATGTAGGGTTGCTCAGGGATGTATCTTAAGCCGTGCATTACTTATTTTATTATGAATCAATACTGGTTCCAGAATCTACCAGGGAAAGGTCTCATCTTGACAGTATAATTAGGTATTACACTTGATTAGTCTTTTCATCCATAGTAAACTTGTAATTAACTCTGAGTAAGAATTTCGTTCAGCTATGTAAGTTATTAGTTTTTATAATCTAACGTCGCAAGCGGTTCACCGTATCAGGAAGCTTGAAACCTAATATTAAAGATGAACTCGCTCGCTGGCTAAACGTAAGTAATAACATACACGTCGCAACCGGTTAAGCTAACCGTCACGTTTGTATGTAGGTTCCGTATAACGTTCTTTATTTAAAATTAGTGTTTACTCGCGCTTTTGTTCGCATGAACCATTCCATAGGTCGAGTAGAAGAATAGAAACCTGAGGCCGTATTGCCTAATGTTTTTGACACTCGTGATCGCAATCAAATGACATATTTCGCATACAAAAGCTGTCATTTTATTGCGATCGCGAGTATCAGAAACGTTAGGCAATAAGGCCTCTGGATTTTTTCAATCAATCAAATCAATCAATTATTTAGTGTCAGAAAGCCAGTCATTCGTTAAGTTACACATAGCTTTCCAAATATGAGATGCGGAAAGTGGACAAAGACTACCATAGGGCCATATGCACCCATTTCTTGTCAATTTTCAATAGCTTCAAATCCTATTTCATAAATAGTTGTCAAGCTACACATGTGTTTGTGTTCATTATTTAACATGCTAACTACCAGCTAACTAGGTTTAGTTTTATGTGTGTAAGTAAAATTTTTACTGCACATAATAATTTTCGAATACAAATAGTAGACAGAAAGTACCACAAAGATGAACTTACTCCTATGAAAGGATCGCTTCTCGCTTTAAATTGGCCTATTTGAGTTGGGAACCGAATTGGGTTTGAGGAAAAGTCTTAGTCATGGCCGTATATTGAGTTCTCATCTGAACCCAATTTCTTGCGAACGGTAAAATATCAGATTCAGTTTATTTACCAATCACCTGCGGATCCCCAATCAGGTTAAAGCCAACATACCAGCCTCAGTTAATAGGTACAAAAAGTGTAAAACAAACCGGTAGTTACAGCCAATAACCTAGACTAGACCAGATGTGGCTACTATCCCTTTACTTTATGATAACGAACGTTTATGAGACCGACGACTTGCAATTAAATACGGATTATACGGACATGTTTAATATACATCATTCTACATAACGCTGCACCTACAAGTAGGTACATATTTGACACAAAGGTGCTACTTTAGATGTACTGTCATAATTATCTAAAAATTCGACAGCACACATTTTTGCATACAAGCTGAATATTTACCCCTAGGTATAGGTAATGTTAACCCCTAAAAATATAATAATTAATATGTTCTACTTATTAATAAGAATGAGTCTTTATACTTGTACATACTTCAACGACACTTATACCAAACTTTGAATTTAAAATAAGTTTCTATTAAAAACCATTTTTAATACAAGCTTTTTTTGCTTGTACTTTTGTTTTGTCATTATTATTGCATTGTCATCGAATCAATCCTACCACTGGCAGTGGGTCAAAATGAACTTGCAAGATTCGACTCTACAACAACAACAACAACCGAACAAGTATAATAACTAAAAAAAAAAGAAATTATTATAAAAGAGAAAGGAAGAATATTTGTATTGTATTGTATTGTAAAAGCTTGTAACTGGCATCCTCGTGTCCAACAGTTAAGCTTATCTGGAACGAAGTGCGCATATTTTATTCCTAGGACATTTTCCGGGTTGCCAACTTGTTTGTCTGACACGTAATATCCGCTGAGGTTTATTGGGCGTTTAAAACGGGAGCTGGAACAGCGCTGATAATTGAGATGAAAGGCAAGCAATTACTATTGCGAAATTACAGTTTATGTGATAGCATTATAGCTGAATTTGACGAGTTTATTACTCGTCTTTTACATTACGTTAAGCAATTCAAGATTGGACGTCGCAGGAACTGATGTTGTGTTCCTCGTTTTTTTTTATGTAGAAAAACTTGCCGATTTAAATTGGCCCTGCAATTAAGAAACATTGTCGCCGAATCGGTACTTTTTTTCTTAAATTTAAATATTCTTGCGAATTAATTATTGGTATCGTATTAACCTGTCGTACTCCTCGTTCCGAAAGGCTTCGATACTTTATGGAGGCTATTGGGTTCTCCTTTCTGATGTAAATGTTTTACCATTTAGATGTAATTCTCATCGACTTTGCAGTCCGCCAAAACTTTTTGAATTCCTCAAAATAGTTTTCTTAATCAATAAAGGTGGTGATAATGAGAATTCGATATTCTTGTCATCTTTCAATGGTTCATCTGTAAGTGATAGTAACTTGCAAAAAAAGCTATTCTCTTGTGTTTAAGAATTTTCGCATTTGAAAGTAACTTAATTAAACTGACATTTATAACTTTAATAAATTTATTGTTCAGATGCGGTAGCCAAACGAGCTTAATGACTGCCGGCTTAAAACCACGCTTAGTGTGAATTAATCGTTTTCTTTGTGAAAGCTTTCTAAACGAACCAAAGAATAAACATTCCTTATTTTCTAGCGCAGAGGTCGGTAGAGTGACCCCTCACGAAAACAATAATGCTAACTCCACATATCGCATGTCTGTGATTTACTTCACCGATCATTCATCGACTGCCTTCAACGATCATTTTTTACTGCGCTTTCACCAATGACAGCTATATTTTGACAGTTCGCAGTACTTTTTGACAGTTATTTATTTTAAACATCGATGAAAAATTCCAACTTTCTCCGATATTGTCACCTGTCTGCCCGCGGGAAAAAATAGTTGACAACGGGTACGTTTGGGCGGTAAAAAATTGACTGAATAACGGTTAACAAGGTGTGAAGAGAAAATTAAAACTATTCGCCGTAGAAACCAGTTCTCTTTTGTTTTTTTTTCTACTATTTTTACGGTTACGACACAGTGTTACAATGAAACAAAAGTTCAATGGCGTAACCTCCTGGAACTATCTTTATGCCTCAGAGTGCTATGAATGGTTGGGTGCGTAGAGTTGCCTTTATAAACAGAAGTGTTTACTTATATTTCTATTGATCAACAAAATTTAGTTAAATGTAATTTCAGTAGCAGTACAGTGCTCAACGAAATCTAAGATTTAAAAAAAAAGTTTTTTTTTTTCAAATTCGAACCCTCATCTTCTGCCTGTATACGCGAAGTGTCAGTCCTTCCGACTGGTATTCCCTCCGACGCATTCGAATACCTATTTTGTTAAAAAAAATCTTTCAAAATTAAGTTTCTATATTCAAATTGTTGTGCATTTTTGCATTGTAAACTTTACCACTGACCTAGCCTTGACTTTAAAATGTCAGCATTCCTATTGCTTTCGTGTTTATTTTTAAACGATGATAGCCAACTATGATATCACTTATTCAATCAAGGCATCGTGAGAAATAATATGTGGTAAATAGTAGATATACAAATCCAATCAACATTAAGATGAACCATGTTTGCCTTCGCTGTAAGTGGTGATGCAAGGATCGGCTCAGGCAAGCATTGGAATCCATTTGTACTTACTTTTTAAACAATAAATAAGTGTAAGAAGGTTTTTTAATGTTATTATTTTGACAACTTAATCGAAAATGTACTAAAGTGATGAATAAGTATGTATGAATAAAACTTTGAAAAGAAAATCTAGTTAAAGGGCATTTCTATCCAACATTGTACCCTGAGTTTATATCTTCGATTTCAACAATATTTGGAAGGTACCTAGACTCAGCCCATGATTGCGAGCTGGAAAAACAGGGTCTTCAGATATGTCCACTAAACATTGTATGGATGTGTCTATTTTGTTACGAATTTTTCTTAATAATTTTCGTAAATAAACGGACACATCCATACAATATTTTGGAGACACATCTGGAGGCCCTGTTTTTCCAGCTTGCAATCATAGACTGAGTCTACCTTCCAAATTTTGTTGAAATCGGAGAGATAAACTCAGCGTACAACCATAGGTACAACGGTAGATAGAAATGCCCTTAAAAGAGTTGATTGTGGTGGGGTCTTCTTGACCCCGGTGGTATTACTACTTTGGGATTAAACGAATGAAAGGTATTATTACTTGAAGGTTCAGGTATACCTACTAGTAGATAACAAAAATAATGATCAGTTAAGCAGCATCTTTTGCCAAGTATTCAGTGTTCGGAAGACAGGAATAGCTAAGAAGCGCTTTTTGTTTTTTAATATATAACATTCGAAACCTTGTTAATAAAGGAAAGGTCAAAGTTGTAAGAAAAATAACAAGTAATAAGAACTACATATTTAGCAACAATAACCCGTAATTATCTCGTCAGCAGCATGCTTAATAACATCGGCAGATGCATAAAATGTCTGTAATTCTTGACCTATCATCTTGTACAAAAGGTACTTATAAAGAAGAAGGTTATTGATATTTATTAGGTAGCGTACCTTACATTGTGAACTATCTGAAACAACGCAAGTAAGTACTTATAGTTGGATAACTTATACCCAACAAGTTGTTTAGTAAATGTCAAAGGGGGACATTTACTAAACTAATTCGTACTGATTGGGGGGGATGTGTCCATATTAAATAGGATACATGGATCGAAGTGTACTGTACAAATTTTAACAGAAAGACAGGTTTTCTGCTAGTGGAGTCCACTCTTTGTTTGTCTTTCTCTGTCCAAAAAAGACATTAAGTCTTTCTAGACCCGACTTCAATGGTGCGGTGAAGTTCCCAATTCGCACTGGACCCGCGTAGGAACTATGGCCCAAGCCCTCTAATTCTGAGAGGAGGCCTGTGCCCAGCAGTTGGACGTATAAAGGCTGGGATGGAGACCCGACTTGGAATAGAAAATATCTCTCCACTTACTTCCGAGGGAGAATAGATTACGTTAAGTATCACATAGTTATCTGATGGTCATGCAATCTTATAAAGATATAATTTAAATTTAAACTTGCGTAACTAACTTCACTGACTAATTAAACTCCTCTGTCGTAAAATATCATTAGCAGTCGAAGCGATAACGCTTTCATATCAATCTCATATAAAGTAAGGGTACGATGTATTTTATGGTGATCGTAAATTCACAAATCGATTCCGCCAGAAGCCGGAACAGCGTAATTCGTAATTTCACCGGCGTAACTGGCCAGAACTTTCCAACAAGTTTGATGGTAATTACGCTTGCTTAAAATTTCAATAAAGCAGAAGCTTTGGGAATTAAAGTTCAACGCCTCCAAGTATTTAATTCATATATTTTTATAGCGTACTAATTTTTGGTGCTACTTTTACGGTTTCATTCATAAAATGCAATTTGTTAGTTGCCGTAATAAGAGACTGTGAATAATGACTAAGTAATCACTTATCATTACCTGAGATATCCATAAGACAGCTAACATTTTAAGGTAGTTTCTACAGGTTCTTAAATCCAGATACTAATAATATGTAATGGCTCTGTAAAGCTAAACTGTTTAATTTTGAATATTTTTTTATTTGACAAACCTACAAATAGCTACTTCTACCTATGCTAAGTTATAAAACAGAAATGGATTACGAACACAATGAGTTTAAATTCGTATCAATGGTAACACCGCGACCGAGTCAGAATTACCATAACAATCGGTAATGTGAACATAATATGGCTAAGTTGCTCAAGATTAATGACATTTCTTGAATCGAGGGTAGCTCCGCCCAGGCCGGTGTCCTTGCTTGCTTTTGATATGCTAAAGGAGTTGACATACTTAAACAAATGCTATGTTTGAGCCTAGCCAAGAAAGTGGAAAGTTCACCGTCTTACTTAGGTCACGGTATAAATACTCGTATATAAGCTAAAGCAGTACGGAAGCTACGAACAAATCGATCGAAACGAACATACTCACACAGACGCACGCTCTACACGGCCTCTAAGGGGGTCTCGCGGTACTGCAGTACCTTCGTAATTGTAGCTTCATAAACTAGACTAGTGTACTTATTTTAATACTGAAATGTAAAGGTTTAGATAGTCTTCCCACTAGTTCTATTGACAGTACTGTACTGGAATAGGGTTCTAAAATAGTACTGTCAATAGAACTAGTGGGAACACACCTAAACAGTTTAATAGGGAAATATCAATATTTAAGACACCAATTGACGTTGTTTTGTTTACATTTAGTTAAATACCTATCCAACATACAAAACCACATAGAAAACATAACATCGGATCTCGGACATAGAAAACCAAATAGGTATTCTTTTCAAAACATAATTGTGATTTTTTCTAATTTAGAATGTTAACGTCACTATAACATACACGTTACTATTACAAGCAAAGTTTTCATTGAACTTTAAGTATCTGTCTAAGTATAGGTAACTTAGATTGAACTGAGTAAAGACTTCCATTATGATTTCAAAGATATAAATCGACGCAGAATGGTTAACAAACGTAGCAACACTATCAACAAATATTTATACAACAATTATAAGTCTAATTTATAATTTCCTGTTCACTTAGTGACTATGTGGCCTCCGCCGTGCGTTCGGCATTCTATTGCGCAACCTGCTACACTGTGACAGAAGGCCTTGTCAAATCGCTCAACTTTGACATTCGTACTAACACGCAGGGTTGATAAACCGCGGCGTGGCTTTTAATTGTCTAAACCACGGGTCTAAACTAATCGCACTAATATTATAAATGGGAAAGTTTGTAAGTCTGTTTGTTTGTTTATTACTTCATCACGTCTAAACCATTGAACCGATTTAGATGAAATTCGGTATTACAGATAGTTTGAGTTCCGGAGAAGGACACAATAGAAATATTTTATTCGCTCTTCGCAAAGTACAGAGAACATAATAAAAAATGAAATAAACAATTTAAACATTACGAAATTCGAAAACCGTAGTCCGCACCGTACTGTTCCATAATATAGTTTTTATCCCGGAAAATTGCGTAGTTCCTAGCAGCAGGATAGCGATAAACGAATTCTATGCTGATGGAGTCCCGCGACTCCATCTTTTTTTTTCTATTATATATAATAAAAAAAATTAAAACCGCAGAACTTTGGCACCTGATTAATTTCGCAACTGTTTAATATTTCTAAAACTGTAAATAGTTCAGAATTTTTATAAAACTAACCAAACCTAACCTAATGGGTTCTACACGATAGCCCTGAAATAAATCCTGAAATATTTACAGTTTTAGAGTTTGCGAAATAAATCAGGTTGCCAACTGGTTGCCAAACGTTAGTTGCGAAATGAATGGATACCGAGCAGAGGCAGACCCAAGAGGAGATGGCGGAATGACCTGAGCGCTTTCCAGCTCAATTGGCAGATGCATGCTCAGGATAGGGAAGAGGGGTGAAGGAAAGGGGAGGACTTTGCCCAGCAGTGGGACATAATTACAGACTACATATAAAAGGACTATAACAATTGTAATGTTTTCATTAAACTAAATAGGTTAATAAGTTGGCAACCCTATGCATTCATTCTTTGCGCACGCGTTGAATATCATACGCATAGAATAAGTGCCTTATCGGTTCACACATTGGCCAAATTGGGCCAATGTTTTGTCTCATTCATTGTGCGTTACGATCAAGATCAAACTGCGAGCTTGGCGTTATCTCGGTTTGCTCAATGGTTTGGCTGTCGTTAGATTTAATTTGTGCAAGACAAAAGAACTTTAATCTAATTAAAGTTAAGTACCCGCGGGTAGAAATTATATAGTACTAGCTTTTGTCCGCGGCTTCGCCCGCGTGGAATTCGGTTATCGCGCGCTGTTCCATCGGGAACTATGCATTTTTCCGGAATAATAAAAAGTCTATGTTACTCTCTGGCCCATAAACTACCTCTGTGCCAAATCACGTCGATCCGTCACTCCGTTTCGACGTAAAAGACGGACATACATACAAACATACACACTTTCGCATTTATAATATGGATATTAAAAATAATACGTACAGTCAAGGGCATAAATATCTATACAGCCATAGCGTCAAATATTCGACCTTATGGTTATGCCATTAACTATTAAATTAACATAGGTGTATACAGTACATATTTTTGACGTCTTGATAACGTACATAATTATATTATTCGTAATGCCCTTGACTGTACAACGATGTTAATGCCACTCGGGACTCATCGGTTTTCTTCGTTTTCCTAAAGATTCAAATGAGAAAAAAAAAGAAAACCAATCTTTTGTTTCGAGCTTGACATTAGCAAGCAAACTAGTTTAATTAGTTTAATTAGTGTGTACATATATGTATGCGTATGTATATAAACTATTTGTAGCAAATAAAAAAACAAATACAGGTATGCAGAAAGAATCGCAACATCGGTCTTGACCCTAAAAAGTGCAAGCAAGTTATTTAAAGAAGGAAAATTACAAAGCGGGCAAAAAGTCAAAATTACCTACTTGCGATGCATTAAAATGAAATCCAAAAAACAAATAAACAGAAAATCGCATATGTTGATAATAACTAAATTAAAGGTATTAATAGCCTGGATACAATATGATTTAAAAAATATTCAGATTAGTACCCAAATAATAGTAAATTATTGTCGTGGCCTAGTAGGCAATTGCTGGCTGAGTATGAAAACTAAACGGACAAGATTGCGAGTCCGTTTAACTAATACGAAGCCAGTAATTGCTCTTCCAGCCGAGATTAATATAAAACTTTTCTCAAAAATGGTCAAGGAAAAAAACTAAATTAGAATAAACCTTTTCTCAACAAAATATACATGTTATGACATTTATTCCCAATTTCCCATAAAATTTGTCATGCTTTTCCGCCTTTTTTTCATTAAAAAAACAGCAGATGTATTTCCCCCCGAAAACACCACAAGCTGTTTCAGATCCAATAAAAAAGCCTGGAGTTCCTACAAAATAACTGATAGCAACCATTTGAGTTGGCTGTATACGACTTGAGCCAACATTTGCATGGCCGTTTTCACTTTTTAAAAAGTTTGAAACTCGACAATAATAAATTATTTCTCGCTGACCATAAACTATGCACTTAGCCTTTTGATATGTAAGAAATAATGTAGATTTTAAGGACATTTTTGAGAAAAATAGTTAATTCCAAGTCATGTTGAAGAAGTTAAGTATATGATTATACCTATTCGTAGTTAATAAGATTCAGAATAATGTAACGTCGCTCCATGTTCTCCATTAGGCAATAAAGATACACGCTATTGATATTCAGAAGGGCAGAGTGACACGATTTTAGGTACTCTCAGCCACGTTACTACATAGTAATTCGATGTTTAATAACAGTGATTGGTATTCGGTATCACGCAGCGAGGTATACATGTAATTGGAGGTTGATTGTATTGCATTGCACTATTTCGAACTAGTGCGAAACGCTTCTCCGAATGTGCTTTGGCTGATGAAATGAAAGTGATTTTTTGTGGAGTTATTGAAAGTTGTCGAGAATGGTTCTTTAGGTGATTGAAATTGTAATAACTACGAATACGTTTTTGCTGTGACTTGGACGGAAATTTTCAAATAAATTATTGTTATTGTTAGACTCCGAATCAAACTGAATTTTTGTCAACTTATAAACATTCTATTCAAAAGTTACCCTCAAGATTCAAGTATTCTTTAGCAATGACAGCTCCGTGACAAATAGTCCTCAAAAACCTTTGAAAACCATGAAAATTAATTTGCTTTCTTTATTGTCCTAACAGATGCGATTCCGACCACACTGCAGAGATGTTGTACACACACCTCTTAGCCCTCATAGAGCGTCCGGAAAATCAGAAAAAGTTCGCCGACATAGAAAGGAAGTTACAAATGCGAGGAGCACTTCCCGCTTCCAAGAAACCCCCAGACTCTTCCCTGGGAAGTGAAGTGTCCAGAGAATCCGACTCTGGGAGCAACGAAGAGAGATGTGTAGCTAATCTGTATGACAGTTTGGCCGCAGAATTGAAACAGAAGTTGTCAACAGGTAAAAAGGGTCTAGGTCAGTCTCGTTTTCTGTTTTTTGTAGGTAGTTGCTTGCGCGCACCCGTATTTATGTACGATGACGTATGTATTTTTTATTTGTGTATTTGCTTATGTAGAATTTGCACTTTTTAAAGTTCTAGAGTTTTTGAGCTTATAAACAACATACAATACAACAAGAATGTTAATGACTGTCGGAACTCGTCGGTTTTATTCGTTTTCATGAAGTGGATCTTCGAAAGAAAGAAAAAGAAAACCGATCTCTTGTTTAGAGTTCCGAATGACATTATTAGTAAACTAGTGTACGGTCGATTCCCTAACTTATGTATCCACTTTTTCATACTAGTTGCATAGAAAAGTGGATGTACTTGTTAGCGCACCGACAGTACGTGTCTTATCCGGAATATTTCACCAGGTGGTTGAGTTAGTTTTACTCAACACCCCTATCGTTCAGGATATTTAATCATCGATGCAATTGTACAGCTTCAATTGGGTGACTATCTTAAATCAAAAATCGCGATGTCTTTACAGGGGTGTTAACTCAAAGTTCCCTAATCCTCTGTTGAAATATTTTTCATTCATTTTAAGACACTACTGTGTATCCTCCTACCGCCCAGCATCCTTTGTATGGGAGTTAATGTAATTTGACATCGAACTCTCTCGTATATGACAAAGTTTTTATGTCCATAGAACAAAAATTTTATTTGGGCCGCAGGAGGGTAGAGTTAGACATTTTTATGTATCGTATACATTGCACTCATGCACCAATATTCTTATTCGTTATGCACACAGCCTATTTAGATCACAGCTTCTTTAAAATTAATACTAAGGAATAAGAGAATGATTATTCTTAACCTATTAACCTAACCAACAAAAAGTTGGAAAACCCCCAACGTTGTCACTTTAAAGTCAAATATCTCAAAAACAGCTGAACCGATTTCGATGAAACGAATCCAAGAACCATTTTAAGAAAACCTGCTTTCAAATAAAAAAAGGCATTCAAATCGGTTCACCCGTTTTAGAGCTACGGTACCACATACAGACAGACACACATAGCGGTCAAACTTATAACACCCTTCTTTTTACGTCGAGGGTTAAAAATAGGATCAATCACTTGACCTGTACGGTCTTAAATTATCTAACCCTGTACGCTTATCTTGATTTCATCGTATTTTAGTTGGAATTATAGTAATTTCACTTAGAAACTTTTGTCTATTTTAAAAGTACCTAACATTCAAAAATTCTACTAATTACTAATATTATAAATGTGACAGTTTGTGTGCATGTGTATGTTTTTACTCCTTCATGGTAAGACAGCTAAACGGATTTCAATGTAATTTGATATGTAGATATAGATGGACATCTAGAATAACACATGCTACTTTTTATCGCGATTATTCCCGACATTCCCACGGATCGGGATAAAATCTTAAAATCTCAACTGCTGTGTTTAGGGTCATGAAATTCGGCATGGTTATTTTTAGTGCAACTTCAATGGAGACCAATATATAATTTTTGGCAATTCCCACAGGAATTTGGTAAGAACCCCAAATTAAAATTCAACTGCTAAATTTATGATCATGCGTGCAAAGCCGTGGGTAAACACTATTTTTAAAATAAACACCGCCTAGCTCTTGGTACCAAAATAAAGCAACCGACCCTTCAACATTTTTTTAAACAGCTCATACGTTGTCCCACTGCTGACAAAAGCCCACCCCTTTTTTCTTCCTCTGGCTTCGGCAAAATGTTTACACTCCGGCCTTCAACATAGTTTTTTTTTTAGGTAAAAGCCCGATCCTCTTACCGCCAAGGGACTACGACACCGTACACCGCCAAAAGGGTAACCTCAACAACATTGACACCAGACGTTGTCTGAACCAAAATATCGTTGGCGTGAACGCCAGGCGCAAGCTGGAGTCCTCTGGAGGCAGCTCCGGGATCGGCAGCGACTTGGCTCCGTCCCCTGAGAGGAATGAATACACGAGGCAGCAGGACAATCATAGCACTAGCGGTAAGTTGAAACGATAATCAATATATATTTATGTAATTTTATTCAGAATATAAACTTATTCTATTCTATTCTATTTTAATACTGTTAGACGTAACTCTTGTCGAGTCTTAGTAATATTATAAATGTGAAAGTTTGAATGTGTGTGTGTATATGGGACAGGGAGCCAGCCAACCAGACTTTTTTATTTTATTTATTGATAAGAAACAAACAGTCTTAGACAGAGATATGAATGGACTTAAATTAACATAATATAGACCTATAGTTGCCTTAAATCTAAGTCTTAGTTGTCCACGGGGGCAATGATAATCCATTAGGTTTGTACAACATACTATTATTTATATCTATACATTTTTTGCCGTGTGGTGTCGGTTGAGAATTACACCACCCCCTCTCTTCCCGTGGGTGTCGTAAGAGGCGACTAAGGGATAAACCGGAGGATGGGCAGCAGCGTCCTCCGCGAACGATCGGGTATTACTGCGGTCGCCAACCCGCCTGCCAAGCGTGGCGACTAAGGCATTTTCGCCCCAAGGTACTAGATAGAAAATCAAAAAATGAATCCACAAATTAAGCCCAGACCCCTAGTCCCCGGCGGCCCCGCTATTCCTGGCTCCGGTAGCGGCCATGGTAACGGTGGGGTAGGGGGTGCTACAGTTAATCTCCGGCAGAGACCCGGCTACCAAAAAAGACAACCTTTGGCCCTGGCAACATATAACTGCCGAACACTGCGGACCGATGAAAAGATACTGGAACTTGAAGAAGAATTGAGCAGGTTACGATGGGGAATCATTGGGCTGTCAGAAGTCCGTAGAGAGGGGGAGGACATGATAACCCTGAAGTCCGGTAACTTGCTCTATTTCCGGGAGGGCGACCACCAGTCTCAAGGAGGTGTCGGGTTTATCGTCCATAGGTCCCTCGTGAACAACGTGGTGAAGATCGAGAGTGTGTCGACCAGGGTAGCGTGCCTTGTACTCAGAATGACCCAACGATATTCGTTGAAGGTCATACAGGTATACGCTCCGACCTCGACGCACTCCGACGATGAGGTAGAGGCTATGTATGAGGATATTTCCAGAGCCATGCATAGCTCCAGAACTCACTTCACAGTTGTTATGGGGGACTTTAACGCAAAGCTGGGCAAACGAGACGGTGAAGAGTTGAGAGTGGGAAAATTTGGAGTGGGGCGTAGGAATCACCGGGGCCACCTACTGGCCGGTTTCATGGAGAAGGAAGGACTCTATATGATGAACTCCTTCTTCAGGAAACGTGAGCATAGGAAGTGGACCTGGATGAGCCCTGATGGTGTTACGAGGAATGAGATAGATTTTATCATGTCGACGAAAAAGCACATATTCAATGATGTCTCCGTGATCAATGCGGTTAAAACCGGGAGTGATCACCGTATGGTACGAGGCTCATTGAATATCCAGTTCAAGCTTGAAAGGTCTCGACTGATGAAATCTACGCTCCGTCCGGAACCTGCTCAGCTCCAAAACCCCGAGAGCTTTCAGCTCGAGCTTCAAAACCGTTTCGAATGCCTAGGTAGCGACGTGGACGATTACAACGACGGGTTTGTGGAAGCTGTCCATACGGTCGGGTCTAAGTTCTTCAAGACCCGCCGTACTAGAACCAAAAAGCTTTCGGACTCCACCATTAGGCTCATGGAGGTGAGGCGTGAGATGACTCTGCAGTCCTCTGGTGACGCTTGTCGCTATCGGCAGCTCAACAGGCAGATCTCAAAGTCTCTGAAGCGCGATGTACGCCGATTTAATACTAATAGTATTGAAGAAGCTATTGAGCGTAACAGGGGCTCAAAGGTGTTTAATAGGGATCTGTCTGTTGGTCAAAGCCAGTTGATGAAGCTGAAGACCGAGGACGGCAGAGTGATTTCGTCCAAACCTGAGCTGTTGGGGGAAGTTGAGAAGTTTTATGGGCAGCTATACACGACGACCCGAACACCCGTCGAAAATCTAGCTAAAGACCCGAGAGCTAGATTAACCCGACACTATACCGAAGACATCCCGGACGTCAGCCTGTACGAGATTAGTATGGCCCTCAAACAGCTCAAGAATGGCAAGGCCCCGGGTGACGACGGAATTACAGCCGAACTCCTGAAGGCGGGTGGTAAACCAGTTCTTAAGGGCCTTCAGACGCTGTTTAGTTCCGTCCTCCACCAAGGGAGAACGCCGAAAGCATGGAACAGAAGTGTGGTGGTGCTCTTCTTCAAGAAAGGTGACAAAACCTTGTTGAAGAACTATAGACCCATCTCACTTCTGAGCCATGTTTACAAGCTGTTTTCCAGGGTCATCACGAATCGTCTCGCACGCAGGCTTGACGAGTTCCAGCCTCCCGAACAAGCCGGCTTCCGAAAAGGTTATAGTACCGTAGACCACATACATGCGTTGCGGCAGGTTATACAGAAGACCGAAGAGTATAACCTCCCCCTTTGCCTTGCATTTGTGGACTACGAGAAAGCCTTCGATTCGATCGAGACCTGGGCTGTGCTGCAGGCTCTCCAGCGGTGCCAAGTTGACTACCGGTATATCGAAGTGTTAAAGTGTTTGTACGGAAACGCCACTATGTCCGTCCGACTACAGGACCAGAGCACGAAGCCTATTCCTTTGCAGCGGGGAGTCAGACAAGGAGATGTCATCTCTCCGAAGCTGTTCACCGCTGCATTGGAGGATGCTTTTAAGGTTTTGGACTGGAAAGGACGAGGCATCAACATTAATGGCGAGTACCTCACTCACCTTCGATTCGCCGACGATATTGTAGTCATGGCTGAGACCATGGAGGACCTCAGTGCTATGCTCGCTGACCTCAGCAGAGTTTCCAACCGAGTTGGCCTGAGAATGAACATGGACAAGACGAAAGTCATGTCTAATGTTCATGTAGTGCCAACTCCCGTAATAGTCGGAGGCTCTGCGCTCGAAGTTGTTGACGACTATGTATACCTAGGACAGACGGTCCAGTTAGGTAGGTCCAACTTCGAGAAAGAGGTCACTCGTCGAATCCGACTCGGCTGGGCAGCGTTCGGGAAGCTTCGCAGTGTTTTTTCATCCAAATTACCGCAGTGTTTGAAGTCAAAAGTCTTTGACCAGTGTGTGTTGCCAGTGATGACGTACGGATCCGAGACGTGGGCGCTAACGATGGGCCTCATAAGGAAGCTTAAAGTCACTCAAAGGGCTATGGAGAGGGCTATGCTCGGGGTTTCTCTGCGGGATAGAATCAGAAATGATGATATCCGCAGTAGAACTAAGGTTACTGATATAGCCCGAAGAATTGCGAAACTGAAGTGGCAGTGGGCGGGGCACATTGCACGCAGGACTGATGGCCGATGGGGTCAGAAGGTTCTCGAATGGCGTCCGCGGACCGGGAGACGAGCTGTCGGTAGGCCTCCAACAAGATGGAGCGACGACCTGGCTAGGATCGCGGGATCGCGGTGGATGCGAAAAGCACAAGACCGGTCTGAGTGGAGAGCCTTGGGGGAGGCCTATGTCCAGCAGTGGACGTCTTTCGGCTGACATGATGATGATGATGATACATTTTTTGGCATACAACAGTAGCTGCTCGCTGCGTTTCGTACAGTCGTATATACTTATTTTGGGAACAAATTATGTCTACCGATGAAATCATGTACCTACATAAATCTTATTCCTAGTATTAATATGTATCATAAATCTCTATTGATTTCGTCATCGTTTGCGGCTACACCCGCTTTGCACTTTTTATCAAAAACGATTACGTGATGGGTTTATTTATGTAAAAAATGGCTTCCGCATCGAAATAGATATGTAATTTGTGTTTCGAATAATTGGCAACCCGTCATCAGCCCAACGAAGCGTGTGTTTTAAATCCAAGAGTAATATGAATATGGCTAATAGAAGGTTCTGTAAAAATTTAGTTATCCGTAACGAAAACCTGTGAGCCCTTTGACCCTTATCTTACGTCAGTTATTACTATACTAAAGTTATAATTTTGAGCCTATGAAATTCTTTTACATCATTCTTTATTCAGTCAAATGATAGCTTTATCCCGTGGCTTTACTCTCTTGGAAGAATGAAAAATTTGATACGAATTATTTATAGTCATAGTCATTTCTAAAAATCCCTTTTAACCTTTATGATTCTCAAGGAATATTGTGTGCTAATTTTCAAGTCTCTAAACACTTGTTTAGATTTTACGTTGTCTGTCAGTTTAGTCACGTTACTTACTCTTTCATTGGCAGAAGGATTAGACAATACTCAAAACCGTTGAATTCATGACATAGGACGGGCATCTTTTTCATACAGCCTATGGGAAACAGTGATGAAGCAATTTCTTGATCCCTTTTTAAATGAAGAAAAATATCAACCAGCTACACCAAGTCGTGCTAGTCAAAAAACCGTGGCTGGAAATAAAAAATAAAAAGAAGCAAAAAAACAACTATTAACAAATGACGTAATACGCCAGCTTCCAAAATTGGATTCATTTGTTTGGCGTGTAACACGCAGCGCGCCAAAACCTATTGCAGCCTAAATAGTATAAAAAGTAAAAAAAGGTTTGAATGTGGAAAGCAATATTTTTAGACTGGATGGCGACAGCCGTCGTGACCGTTCTCTTGTCCTGTTTGCATCAGAATTATTGTGGCTAGTTCATTCATAGCGTTATGGTATAATTTTAATGGTACTGAATTTAGGTAAGTATGACGGATGTTTGTAACACTGGAACAGTTCACAATTCAGCATCGATAGACAGTTAGGATTTTTAGTAAAATTCAATACGAATTCACACGTTTACGCGTTTATTTTCAATTCAAAATAGGGTATCCAAAACCGGTTTGTTACACACGTGACACAACCTATAAACACTGAACACATAATTAAAATTGTATTTAATGATATACATACATATAACCTTCGTATGACAATGGCTATGGTATACATGCAACGTAGCACTTACTATATGTTTCGTAATACATAATAGCACTTCCAACTGTTCGATATAAATATTTATTAGCCAGTACAATAAAAAGCTAAACGCATACCGTGATTTGAATAATCAATGTCACTACATTTTGTGATCATTCGTTCGATCGTATAGTAAATATATTTTGTTTTGCAATATTTGAGTGTAATCTATGTAGAATATTATTATGATTTATTAAACAACCAATTAATACTCAAATAATTGAGTTCAATCGTGTCGTATCTCTTGATCTTTAAAAACAAGATACATTTGTACTTGACATTTATTAGATCCTTTATTTTACATATTGTGAAAACACTGTTCTAATAACCATACTTTTGTTTTCTATACTTAATTTCTTATTCAGACGTTACAGCCAAACATTTAAATTCTGAATACAAAACGTCCCCAAAGTGGATATATGTAATTCTAAAGATTTTAACAGTCATAAAACCGATCAATATTCAAACAGCGTATTCAAATACTTGTAACAAAAACTTAAACATCTGCATTCCTCAGCAAACAGATATTAACTGGAGATAAGAGATGCTTATGTATTTTATATGCAGACTATGAAGTGTTGTAACATAGAATACTATTATAAATTTATTTCTAAATCACATTTCTAAGCAACTAGTGGATACATTATTTAGGAAACCTGCTATACCAAGACAAGACGAAATAAATCAGTTACTTAAGTTCATGGTAGGCATTATTAGTAGATCTATTTAGATTTTTTAGATCAATTTGTGATTCTGGAGGTTTTTTTTATAGTATAGAGGTATATTATCATGTACCAAAATATTGATTTACAATTAACATACCTTAAAAATCTCAGATTAAATGTAGTTTATAGGTGCTGTAATTTTACTTAAATACATATACTGTAACTAGAATACATATAAAAAAGAAATAATGGAACCCCGGGTGGTCATCAATCCGGGATGCGAGCAGTACTCCTGCACTGGTGAAATATTCTAGTGTGTTCTCGAGACAATATGCTGCAATTCATTATCAATTATGCATACTAAGATGCTGTAACATTCCTAAGATGTTTTAAAAGTATATACATTACAAAAAAAGTATGTACATTAACGAGACCTAAGATAAATAATAAAGCACGTGTCGGTTGATGACTTTAAGTATACCTAAATGTTGTATTTGATAAGAATACATATAACTACATGCACAAACTAGAATAAAATACAAATCCATTCCAACTTGAACGCCACATCACCGACGTAACCAAGTCATCAGGCTGTTAAAATTCCAACACCTTTTTATACACTCTTTTTTTCCACACACGTTACACACGGCTTCAAAATCATGCCCTTACTAACAAATTGATTGGTCACGACGCGAAGCAAGCAGTGGTATAAACAAGTCAAGTAATTGTGGCTCTAATGATTCGGGCCTTGACTCCTGCGCTTGTAAACAATTCTGTAAATCTGTTTTTAATTTTTTAACGTCCTTTGTCCACCACAGTGTGGGTTGTCAATGACAGTCTTTAAAGTACCAAATTCAAAAGGTTTTTAGAGAATTGCTGTAGGCATGGCTACAGTAATTAGCGCTTTAATGTGACTTTGTACACGTGTAATGTTAAATTGAAGGTGCCATCATCTTTGAAAATACGCCTCATATTCAAGTGACTACAGATTTGTTTTTCTAAATGCGTTCTCGAGTAACAGGGTGAATTGAAAGTCCAGATGAAAAGTCTTTGTCTGGGCAAAACGGAACATTGTTACAGTCTAGTAATATATAGCCCTCTTATTCTGAGACTAGGCATGCGCCCAGTAGAGGGACGTGTAAAGGCTGGGATGATGATGATGAAAAAGAACTAATATTAAATTTGTATCTTCTGAGGTGTACTCAAACCTATCATAACTAAACAATAAAATTTTCCGAGACGACGTTACTATCAATTTGTAATCAAGCTGATCAGTAATTGCGTGGAACAAAAAACGAGGAAGATATTTACAAACTATCATTATTTAAAATTGCTAACATTGCGCGGAAGAGTGCGTGCAATAAAAACACGCTTGCTGTTTATTAAACACAAGCATCTAGGAAAGTTTCAGTGTTTAATTACTAAACGCATGCTTTCATTAGAATGTAGTGTAAGAAAGAACATAATCTGTTCTGTTACTTTAAAAATTGATTTCGCATTTTTATTAACAACAAAAAGTACAGTTAGGACGTCAATCTTATTACAATTTAGGTGTAGTTGATAGGCAGTTTCTTTCCAACGTTACCGCCATCTTTAGGAGGTATACGGGAACCAAGCGTCAAAGGTGATAAAAAAAACTAAGACTAGCACAAAAGTGTTTACATTATAGCATCGATAGATAAATAAGAGACCAATACAAGTATAATTAAAATATACCCCGATATAACAAAGAAACACTTGCCGTCATGAGTCAAACCCAAGGCTCAACATCATTTGGTTCAAACCAACAAAGACGTCAATGAGATAAACTTTTTATATCAACACAATACGTATAATATTCTCAAATAGTTCAAGATCACAGCCTCACCTTCATGGTGTGAACTCGAATGCGAACCATTGAAACCAACCTAATGACAGCTTACGAAATTTACAACTCACAAGTATATTTGTTCTCCGATCGCCTTAATATTTAATTTTATTTCGCCATTGTTATAATAATGACGCTAATTATTTCTATACAATACGTGTCTATGATCTTTGTATTTCTCTGTTCTAGTTTACGCATGAAAATTAAAAATAATTTGGGCAAGTTGCGCAGCTGCGCTAAGCTTTGCAATATTCTTAATGCTCGTGTTGAATTCAAATCCAGAGAGACGAAGGTTTGCCAAAAACAATTGCCTACGGGGATAGTTAACAGTTAGTCCAATCGAGAAACTCGTTTAGTCAAAAACTTAATTGCTACGTCGTTCTTTTTTACGCAACGTTCCATCAAATAGGTAATTTAGGCTCTTCCCACGCCTCCTGTGGCATAAAAACAATACTGTGCAAAAGAGACAAGATTATACACGATGAGAATGAAAGAAACGAGCCTTGTTCCCAACGAGGAAAAAATAGCGATTGTTCGGAAAACGTTTTCATTGTAGGTAGCTTCGCGACCTCTAGACCTAAACAATAAAAGTGACTGTTTTGTCTAGCATTAGGTTTGATTCATTGATTAGCTATGTTTGTCTTTTGTTTAAGTTCCCATTCACAACCAATTAGGGAAATTTAATAAGCGGATCTTCCTGACTCTCGTTCATTACGGTGCGTAAGACCTAAACTGATCAAAGTTCAAACAAGCTCTAAAATGTTTTCGGATCAACTACCAATTCATAATCAATTCATAATTCATAATTAGTCAGGGATACAATTTACCGAGAACTTTCGACAATATTTTACAACATTAAATAGAATGGTTAAAGTTATAATAGTTTAAGTAGCTCCAATATTTGTAGCTAGTTTCAACAGTATTCTTAAGCTACTTACATAACCATTCTATAAAAGTAATGTCTTTCACGTAATTTTACTTCTTTTACCATTTACCTTAGATATCACTTCTTCATTTTATCCATTAATGCGCGTAAGTACTAATAAAATACAAAACTGAGAGAGCTATATTCACAAGTATAAATTATAAGTAACACCTCTCCGTTTTGCGTCTATTCGGAAGTTACAAGTAGGTACAAAGTACAAAGTTACAAAAGAAGTTACAAAGTACCTATTGCTTTATTTTTCTAAATTATACGTTTATCAAAATAAATGTACATAGTATAACGTTTCAATCTTACAGTCTTACTGTAGTCAAAAAATTATGAAGAATATATACGGGTAAAATCCCGCATTCCTAATTCCTAAAAAACAATAAAAATTCTCATAGCTACTAAATCATAATAATGGACTTTCAAGACCTTGTCGCATTGCTGCAATTAACAGTACACGCTTATTTAAATAATGGCGCGAATTGCATTCATTATTACAATATTGTCTAAAGAGAACTAGAACACCCACAACAATAAAACGAAACTCAAAGTAAAGTCGCGAAACCCAAATCCCATACAAATTAAAGCTCGCGCCAGAATCAAGATGGCAGCCGATAAAATACAAGATGGAGGCACGTGGGAGCGCTACAGGTTCCTTTCTATGTCAATTAGAATTTAGAAACGAGTTTACTCATAAATAGTTTCAGAGATGAGATCTTTTACCGTTATTGTAAAAAGTGTAGTCGTTTTAGTGACAATGGGTCAAGTGGAATGTTTGTAAAGTGGCTCGCATATATTACGCGCTAGAACTGGGCTTTTGGAGCATACATACAAACTGGCAACCTTCAGATTATGCAGATGTTGGCTAATTATACAATACCGTTTAGGCGAAAACATGTTGGCCTAATAGAACAGAAGTGAAGCTTCAATATTTTATTTACCTACACTTATAACTTTTACTTAAAAATTACTGTGATTCAATACGCGACTAAGATTATGAAACCTTAAAACGGTATGAAACTTTCTGTTACAATCAGTTTATCTCTTTATTTCCAGAGGAGGACTGGGCTGAGAGTACGGCGTATATGATGCACGAAGCATTCGATGCGTCTCCGCGCCGCGGTGCGTCCCCTCGACGCACGTCACCGCGCCGCACGTCGCCTCGCCGCGCGCTCTCGCCGCGCCGATACGAGCGCGGGTACAATGACGACTTCAGCGATCAGTTTCGCGACCAACTCGCGCCCTTCCGTGAACAAGCCGCCTTCGAGCGTCGCCACCGCCATGAATCCCTCGAGCGCGTCAAGGAAAAACAAGAAAAGTTTGTCGACGAAACACCCAACTATAGGAGAAGATACGTCGCAGAAACCAAACCCTCCAACCGGAGCATAGACAGAGTAGAAGACCGAAGATTCGGAAAACTACAGAGAGGCGCCAGCGAGGGCAGCCTCAAAATCGCTGAAATCGCCTCCCCCAAAGACCGCTTCCAAGTCGCTAAGGAGAAATTTAAGAACCTCGAAAGAGAAAGATTTAACAGAGAGCTGGAGCAGCACATGGCAATCAGGAGGAGTATGCTAGAGAGGAACAGCCGCTCGACTTCTTCCCCCGAGGAAGAACGCCGAGACGAGCGGCCAGAGCGACACAGAGAATTGAGCTCTCGGCGAGAACCTGACCGTTCTCACCGGGATTCGGAGCGTTCTCAGAGGGAGCCGGAGCGGTTTAAAGACCCGGAGCGAATGCACGATTTAGACAGAGACCTTCCACACAGGGAAATAGAGAGGCTTCCGCGCGTCAGCCGCAAGCGCGACGAGGTCAAGCGGTTCGAATACGGGACTGAAGAGTATCTAGATAGAATCGAGCCGAAGCCACACAGAGAAGACTTCGACAGATACAGGGAGAGAAGGGAGTTAGATCGGCGCATAGACGAAGATGAGATAATTGAACCGGTGATTGAGGAGAGGAGAAGAGATTGGAGTGACAGACAGAGAGCATTCAGCCGTTCGCGGTTGCTAGATGACCAGAGGCAGTCTTATGCGGAGGGAGACAGGGACCGGTACTACGACCGAGACTACCGGGAGTACCGCGAGCTGGCGGACCGGCAACCGGCCAAATTCCGTCATAGCTACGCTGAGCCCATCCCGCGCGGCCGCCTCGGGACCGTCAGACCTTACTGAAATGCCATAATAGAATAACGCGTCTTTTAATGACCTGGGATATTCTTCGAGTGTTTCAACCGCAGCCATCAGATATCCACTCTTTTTACAACGTCGTCGCCAGAATGAGACGGCTATCTTTGTCGCAGCTACTAATGGAAACTATTTGAGCGGATGTAGGTACCAACTGTATTTTGGTTACTTTATTGGCAATTTGTCGTGGGTTGTTGAAACGCCTGAATAATTTATCTATACCCCCCTGAGGTAAAAAGGAATGAGATTTTTATAGATATTTTAAGTAACTTTAAATATTATATTGCGCAGTGACTGATGGTTGGTTTTAACATGTATCTAAACAAGACTACTTATGTGTCATTTTGAAAACGTATTTCTGAAACTTTAGAGATGGTTTTTACTAATTGCTGAAATCCATCATCAGTGACTGTTATGCACAAAATCGTGTACCTATTTAGAAATTGTTTTAGTCATTTTAACAAAATGGGTGTCTACAAGAGCTCGAAATAATATTTATCAATACTCAGGACAGTTGCTTGCACCATGATAGATCAACTAATCATAAATAGTGTATCATAATGTAATTATTATCAGCCCTATGATCGATTTTCATATTATTATGATTTAATTACATCACACATCTAGATCAAAACGGCATAAACTCAAAATAATCCCATCCATCCCAGTCTATATACGTCCCATTGCTGGGCACAGGCCTCCTCACAGAACATTGCTTGGGCCATAGTTCCCACTCGGGCCCTGTGCGGATTGAGAACTTCACATGCACCATTGAATTGCTTCGCAGGTTGTGCTCACGATGTTTTCCTTCACCGCGAAGCTCGTGGTAAATTTCAAATTTAATTTGCACATAAATGAAACGAAACTGAAATGAAACTCAAAACAATAAGTGCAGCATTTTACTTTATAAATCAAATATGTAGGTCTAAATAAGATGGTGTACTTACTTATGGTGTGTTACTTGTATTTTGAGTTGATACCGCTTCAGACCTAGGTGTGTGACATTATGACACATTATTTTAAAGATAAAAATGGTGCTGCAACAGTAACGAATATAATATATAATGCATTATAATGTAAATAACGTTTATTAGTCGGTTTAGAGTTAACATTTCAACTGAAGGGATGATTCTGTTAAGAACAAAATGTAATGTTTCATTGTTCTAAATAATTTGTATGAAAGTCAGTTTAAAAATGCTTTCGTCGTCGCCCAACGAAGATAACGTAGGGAACGTTCGCATAAAATTGTTATGTAAAAAGAGTTTAGTAAATTATGAGTTTTTTTAGAATGTTTTAATGTTTAACCTTTATAAATCTATTATATAAGCAAGAATGTGACTGATTTCAATAAAACTTAGTCCTCATTAACGTCAAATGAATTGTATGAAAAAGTGATGTAAAGAACCCGTTTTATAGACACCAAAATACTGACTGAAACCAATCGGTTACAAATAATATGACAATTGAGATATCACGTAAATATACCCGTCCATTTAAACAAGTTAAAGAAATATAGCACGGCTACGGCTACGAGTATATTTTATAGTCCATTGACTTCGTCACTTGTTATCGGATCCGTCCACAATAGTCTTTATTGAATGATTGTAAAATATTAATAAATAAAGTTAATTTCATGTGTGTTGTTTTAATTTACTCACTATACTTGAAACGTTTAGGTAATTAAATAAATGTAAACAAACTTTAGCTGCCAAATTTGGTACATTCAAGGATTTTAAACATTTTACTTATCTATTAGTATAAATACAAACTAAACTAGTGTATTTCAATACAGAAATATAAATATTTAGATAGTTTAATGGGGGAATTTCCCTATTTAAGACTGACAACGGATTGACGGATTAACGGATTGATTTCGGATTGACATTGTTTTGTTTACATTTAGTTAAATAGCTATCCAAACCAAGTATAGCTCTTTCCGAAAAAGAAACAGTTCACCAAAAATGTCTTGGTTCAGTCGACTTCATAAACTTGTGAGCAAAAATTTTATCAAAAATATCTGAACACGCTTCTGCGCCGTTAACATTAAAGTCGTGTTCAGATATTTTTGGCCAAATTTTTGCTCACAAGTTTATGAACTTGACTGTAATATCCAATATCAAATGGGCTCATGAAATTAAAATAGATAAAAGTAATTGTAAAGTAAGTAATTCCTGATCATCTGGAAAACTAACCAAGCAGGTACTTATGGCTCTATCAAATTACAAGTTACGAGACCTTTCCTTTAGCTGCCCATTCTGTCACATTCCATGAACCTAATAACTCGAATGCTACCTACATATAAGATGATTTCGATGATATTAAACTAAAATAATTTCTTTGCTCACCTCCACACTGTAAGAACACACACAAATCACACAAATCCATCTATAATTGACTGACGCGTTTCGAACTCAACCAGAGCTCATCTTCAGAGTAACACAACCGTACACCATGCTACCAAATGTTAGACCGCCAGGAATTGGATGTTGATCTACACACCTGTTGTGTTGTGTGCATATTTTGCATAAACTTAACATCATAAGGTCGCGGGTGAGAAAGAAATTATTTTAGTTCATTGATAATATGGATCTCTGCAAAGTAACGCCTGATTCAATAAATTATTCGATAATGTTGATTCCTCAAATAAATAATGTTGATTTTAAAATTATGACATTATTGAGTAAGTATAAGTAGTTTAATCCTTTGCCTAAAATGAAATAATTAAGCAACAAGTTCCGCTTTTTAATATTGATAATATTATTTTCATACTCGTAACTACCACCACACATTATATACTTGTCTCACTCGACTCGAATGCAAAAGTACAGTCAAGTGTAAAAACATGAATTTATTCAAAGTTTGAGACCCTGTGAAGTAAATACGTATGATGCCTAATCTTTATCCCGGAAAAGCGATAAAATAATAGGGATGTTGACACCACCAATCAACTGACGTACTTTTTATGAGCCGTCAAAACGTAATTCTCCCATAGAGTTTCAATGGCAATAGCGACTTATGACATAAGTCGCTATTGCCATTATCGCTATATCACATGTCATAAGTCGCTATTTGTTCGCCAACTCAATCAACTAACTATATATTTGTTTTAAAGCAACAAAAAATGTAATATTTACTTTATATCGAAAATTAATCTAGTTTTCAGGGCAAATACAAAGCGTTTTTTCACTGGAGTCATGCCTACGAATTATTAATCATTTTCATTATATTCAAATTATTCTTCGAATTTTTAATGGCGTCAACATCCCAATTCTTCGCATTCGGAATTGCGGGCAAAAGTTAATTGGTCATTAATAAAACTAGCCGCAGTTTAGCTCATTTAATTATTTCTTAAGAAACATTTACTCGCATATTCGCTAGAAAAATTACCATTAAACACATCTGCCCTAAATACCATACCTAAACAGTTTTAAATATGTAGTTGGTAAATTGCCGTAACTTCCTTCGCTTTTAAATAATTCAACATCGAAATAGTTTTACTAAATTAAGAGCAATCTTCTGAATGCCAATTACAAAATCTACTTTTAGTAGGTAGGTGATCATTAAAATTGATATGGCATCGGTAAAAGAGTGCAAACCCGCGTAACTAGCATTGAATATTCCGCGTATCTGAGAAATTCAGCCAATTTCCACTTTTTACTCCAAATTACTTGAAATACAGGATGAAATCTAAGACGTAATCGTAATACAAAATTAGTATGTCGTGCTCAGTTAATGCTGGGTAATATAATGCATTAATTCTTTTGTTGAAATAAGTCCGATGAAATTTGCGGTTTCCATACATTGTTCATGATTTCTTATTTCAATAATTTGTAGAAACCACAATTTTTTTCAGACTTATTTCAACAAAAGAGTTACTGCATTATATTACCCAGCATTAACTGAGCACGAATCACTAATTTTGTATTAAGTCCTCACCCCACCCTGTATAACAAATAATTATGAAGTTAAAACCACTTCGCGTAACAGATACGCGGTATTTACTTAGGCCTTAATTGTTTTTTTTTATTCCATAGTTTAAATTCTCAATCCACACTGGGCCCGCGTAGGAGCTATGGCCCGGGACTTCCCATCCTAAGTGGAGGCCTGTAGCCAGCAGTGGGACGTATAAAGGCTGGGAACATGATGAAGAGTCAAAATTAGCTTTTAGTACATTATAGCCACAGAAAAAGTGGCTTGCATTAATTGTACCTAAGTCTCATCCACACCAGCTAGGTACTTGCGAAGTTACAAATACTGGAACTTGATTTTTAATTGGACAAGTGAAATGTGTGTCGAAAATAAAAATTATAAAAGGAATACATTAACCTCGACGAGAGAAACGAAACACTTTCAAAAATAAAATTTTATTACAAATCAATAAAAAATATGTACATCAAAATATTGCATGTGGCAAGTGAGCCAGCACTTAAGTAATTCGTAGTAAATATTGCACCTATATTGCACAGTTACAAGGTAAATCAAATGCACGATTGCTTAAATATCTCGAGTTCAAACTTGGGACTAAACTCCAATATCGGCTTAGATGTTGGCCCCAATGTTTGTCAACATTGCCCCCAAGATTGGAGATTTCCGTAGTACAGAAACTTCATTCAACCTTAGGATCAATATAATCGAGTGAGTATTCTAAACTACGCTAATAACTAGGTAATAGGTAATTTTACATTTACTGTTCAATGTTAAATTCGTTAAGTCCAGGGATATGTAGACCGTTTAGGGTGTCTTCACGAAATGGGAGAAATTTACAACAAGTAAATATCTTCACCAAATTAGGAGTTGTGTTTGTACAATATCAAGATCGTTAGCCCTTCATGCTGCTTCATACTTCACGAAAAGTAGGGAAGATTTTCGAACTTATTTAATCAACTCGATATTTTCGGTAGCAGCATTTAGAGCATGAGACAAAATAAGTTTATGAGTAAGTATGTTCATTGATCATTGTTGACTATAATGTAAAGGAAAATTCGAGAAAAGGATGACACGGCTATGCCCCTTTTTTGCTAAACTTAGCGGGTGCTACCGTGCCCCATAACACATTCAATTGCAACTTTTCCCAAAAATATTACACATCACCCGTCGTAAAATATACTTGACTCAAAATTATTGCACCTATGCATAAAAAGGTTATTTCCAACAATAAATAACTGCATACATAGATCTATTTACTTATACAATCGATATACTTAAAATCCTTATTTTAAATAATAAGGTGGTATACGTTTATGAGATAGTTCTAGTACTGAGATAGTGTTAGTAGTTATGTGGCCAGTTGATAAAAATTAAGCCACACCAATCAATACCTTCAAACAACTTCACATTTTTTTCCAAATTCAAAGTTTTTCAACTTCCTTCAACGCCTGGTCGTTCTTTCATAGTTTAAGTTTGTACTTAATTGCTCCAACTTAACTTTTACCAACTGAGTTAAAAGGATATTTGGATGGCTGAAACTGTTGTGAAGTCTGCATGTGAAAACATAGTTACAGTCACCTACATTAATATCTGCCACAGCAGAGCGTGCAAAAATATTTTTTGGGTGCTGGTGACTAAGTTTTTACTCATCAGTAGGGCCTAATAATTATGAAATTCGAAAATTTAAGTTCGTATCGTACAGTCCCTCTCGCTCTCGTATAAAATAATATCAGCGTCAGCGGCACAGTACGATACAAACTTCGATTTCCGAATTTCGTAGTAGCCTTACAGAAACGAATTAACACATACTTTGTCGTCAACTTTGCTGTTATATTCATTGTAGGCATTTTTAAACTGCGAACACGTACAATCACATCTTTAAACCACTCATCTGTAATTTCGTAAAGCAAAATCTGAATTATTTGAGTTCAGACAAAGATTAGTGTCGTCAAAGAAAGGTCTGATTAGTCTAACATAGGGTTTCGCAAAGTGGGGTACGCGAACCTCTAGGGGTTCACCATTCGACGGCAGGGGGTTCGCGACAAGATTTTCGGCTCCACGTACCTCTGTTAAAGTTACCAGGTGACAGCGAACCCCTTAACTGTTAAGGGGTTCGGTGTCACCTGGCAACTTTAAATGGACCCGAAAGTTTGAGAAACCCTGGTCTAACACAACATTTACTCCAATTAGACCTTAATATCCGTAACGAATACAATGCTAGGATCTGTGCAAACTATTCTTATAAAATCAGAAATTTTGGGCCTGTCCGAGACTATGCATTGCAGCTAAAAAGAATAAGGGGCTGTTTCACCATCGTTAAATATGATGCCATCTCCGTCTATTCGAACAAAACAAATAGAGACGGCATCACATTTAACCGTCAATTAACACTAATCAACTTTAAACCTAAAATTGCTAAAAGTGGCTCCGAAGCGGTAACGTTTCGTGTGCTCTGCCTACCCCATTTGGGAATACAGGCGTGATGTTTGTGTGTGTAACACTAATCAATGGATGGTGAAACATTCCCTAACTTTTTCAGCAATCACTCCCAAATGACTTCCAACAGTTCCAACCGACAAAACATTCTGGTGCTGTTATGGTTTAATCATGGTAAGTATCCCAGAGTGTCCTCCAGACTCGCGTTCCTGCTGAGGGGGCGGTGGTCGAACATGCGGGCGAGGGGGGGCGCGCGGGGCGGCGCGGGGGGCAGGGGGGGCACGCGGGGGCGCCGCCCCCCCGCCAGCGAGCGGACGTCGGTGCGCTGCGAAAGACGGACGTCGGCGAAGAGGGCTGCCATCTCAGCGGACTTTTTCACGCTCAAGGCGTCTTGGGAGCCGGCGCCGGTGCTTCGGACTGGAAGAAAATGACAGGTGGTTAAAGATTATATATTAGCTACGTATAAAAAACTCAATGGTAAGCATAGTACTTTGCGAGCTCTACATATTAAGATTAAAATCTCAATTAAAAAAAAGGTTATTATCACAATTTTTCTGTTATGTGGTTATTAGGGTGTACTGCCGTTTCGCCAAAATATTTTTCGCCAAATTTCACTTCCCAAAAAACTTATCGCAATAGTTTCATTTCCCAAACGAATCTTTGGCATATTTACATTTCGCATTTTATTCATTTGGTCAAATTATCATTTGGCATAATTTTAGTTTGTCAAATTTTATTACGACAAACGTTTATTAAGCAAACGTTTTATATTGGCAAATATTGTATTCCAAAAAAATGTTTGTTCAAAATGACATTTCGCACAAACCAACCACAAAAACCAACTGCTACCAGAAAAGTAGCTTATGTTAGAACTGCGTCTTCCACAGAAACGAACTGCTATCAGAAAAGTAGATGAGGTTAGACTGCGTCCCCCACAGAAAACGGACTGCTACCAGAAAAGTAGATTAGATTATAGGTTAAAACTGCGTCCCCCGCAAAAACGAACTGCTATCAAAAAAGTAGGTTAGGTTAGGTTAGAACTGCGCCCCTCCACAGAAACGAACTGTTCCCAGAAAAGTAGGTTATTATGTCATGCGATATTTTGGGAAGAGTACATTATGCCAAACGATACATTTTACCAAATATTACTTGACAATATGAAACATGACTAAGTAATTATTTGCGAAACAATAATTTACCAAATAATAATTTATTAACTGTAAATTTGCGATAAGTTTTTTTGCCAAATGATAATTTGTGTAAAATTTTTTGGGATGTGATACTTTGGGAAAAGTTTTTTGGCCATACATTAGTAATCCGGTTATTAGGCATACTCGTATTCTTTCACCCTTCACATAGTGTTTCCCTTGATGTTAAGTTCGACAAACGGCGAATATCGTACTGTCCCTTCGATGTCTTTATGAACGGCTTTGACTATAATTTCTGGGTGTGTCACAAAATTTCAAGGTAAGTATTGGAACATTGACATTACCAGTGAGTCGTTGCAGGTTGCGGCTGTCGGGGCGGGCGTCGCGCGCTTGGTTCTGCAGCAACAGCTCGTAGTCCAAAGTGAGGCTGTCGGACGAGCGGGCTCGCCGCACGCGCTCCGAGCGGCGCGACTTTGACGTCGTGCTCGACCTGATCACCCCAAAAAGACGTCTCAAAAACATAATCGAAAGTCCTAATGTAATTTTTGTCAGAACGATCGTTTGTCATAACTCTTTTTTTCTCTGAATCCAATGATTGTTTAGAATTCTTATAAAATAAGTAATAAAATAATAATAATAAATAAATAAATAAATATTTTATTCATGTAACATTTTACACGGTAATTTATTATCTTATATATACAATAGGATATAAACTAGGTCTTATAAACGTGTGCCTGAACTAGGATTCCGGATTAGGATATAGTTTTCCATAGGATAACCATTTAAAATTTTTAGAAAAATACAAGGTTTCAGTGGGAAAAGAATTCGGACAAACGATGATTTGAACCAAAATAAAATTACGGTATGACTAACGAAGAGTATGCGAACTTTGGCGCACCCCTAAAAAATGGCTTCTCAGGCACACATTACAATGAATACTATTTGACAGGCAAAATATCGCTAGATGGCGTTAGTATCGTAAGATCAGTTTGACGTTAACTTACGATACTAACGCCATCTCTGCGTAACAACTCTCTGTAGAGAGTACCCACATCCACAGGCACCATTTTCTAACGCATTGGCCTTCGCGACCCCATTCACCAACTCGAAAAGGCGACCTGGCAGGCCTAAACAGCGATAGGATGAACTAGACTTCTTCTTGAAGGACTGGCCCTTGTATGCAGGGAACAGAGAGCAGTGGAAGTATTGGGGGAGGCCTTTGCTCAGCAGTGGGACAAAATAGGCTAATAATAATAATAAATTCACCATCCCTTTCTACCCTCGTCTTTTACCTTGTGACAGAAAGAAGTGGTAAAAGCGATTGTGATTCCAAGTTCGTTAGAAAATAAAGCCTCTGGATTATAATTTATTGAATTAGGCGTTACGTCGGAGGTCCATATCAATGAACTGTATTTAACAATAAAATTGCTTTCAACCAAGTCGCGGGTGAGCAAAATAATTATTTCAGTTCTCTGGATTATCATTAAAAAGCAGAACTCACTTAGACTTGGACTGGTATGGCATGTAGTCGTCCCGGCGGCGGTAGTCCGGACCTGCGCCCGCGCAGTAGCACTTATTGCTATCAGCACAGCTCTCAGAGTCGCACGAACAATAGCTGAAGTCACCGTCGTATTCGTCCCTAGAAAATTTATATTAAAGTTGTATTTACATTTTTTCTGATAGGCCCAGGGATGCTGCAGGGCTACTACGAAACTCAAAACTCGAAGTTCGTGTCGTGCGGTCCCTCTCGCTGTCGCATTAAATCCTATAAGTGTCAGAGGGACCGCATGACACGAACTTCGAATTTCGAGTTTCGTGGTAGCCCTGCTGTTTTTGGTGCCATCGAAATATCTCGATTGAGAGATTATGTAGAATTAGCTACGTTTGACATTTACAATCTTACATTATTAGACTGATCTCAATGATAGTTAAAATCCAGATCTTCATGGTCTTAAATTTGTGCACATAAACTTCGGCAACTTTTTTATAAGTTCTAAACAACATCGATAGGAGTCATTAAAATAATACTTAGTGAAGCCTTTTAAATAATTGATTGATAATCAATGATTATTAATTGTCAATAAGTCAGTTTATTCGATACTTTAATAGCGTTGAAACCCTTTTTAATGATAAAGATAAAATTGGGGAAGCACTGGATTAGTTTACAAAAGTGCCCCGTTTAATGGAGTGGAGAGTTAAATACAAAATATATTATTAACGAAATAAAAAAACTTTAGGTACAATAACGAGACAGTGAAATTGTAACGGTGCTTAAATTTCCGAAACGAATCACTTTGAGTCACGTAACGCGTTCCAGCGACTTTGCGTCTCCCAATCAAGATACCTGATACACAGCAGATTTCTATCCACACGTAGCTCAAGCAAAAAATATTTGGAATTCCAAAGATCAGCTGTTTGAAGAATCTGAATCTCAAATATGGAATCCGTGATTAGGACAATTATGAATTCATAGTCAACTGTAAATAATTATAATTTGGTTCAGTTACTCATAAGGCGTCGCAAGCCGCGGACGTGCCACGCTCTGATAACCACCACACACATTTCATTTCTACAACGGCCCGAGTTATAAATAATGAATCATAATCAATAATAAACAAGGCGCATAATCCACTGGAGTCGACCGAGGATTCTGAAAATGTAATTAAACCCGCACAATCACTTCTCCGAGATGCGAGTATTAGAGTTAAATGAAATGTTAAACGAACTCGGACGAAAGTGGAGAAATTTTTGATGCAAGCTATTTATGTTAAGTTTATAAACTCATTCTTTAAATAATGACTAGGTATAATGTGTATTACGAAATAAAGCTTACTCACTTTGAACAGTCTTTACAGTTTTTACTTTTGGTGAGCAGTCTCGTCTTGGATGGGTCTCTCTTGGCGTCACCTTCGAAACAGTAGCACTTGTTCTTGCAGTCTCCTTTCAGTGAACAATAGCAGCGATCCACGCAGCTCTCGGATTCACATTCAGAACAAGACACGTACCCGCTAGAGCTGTTCCGATTTTGACATCCAAGTCGATTGCTTAGCGTCAGAAAATCCGAGTCTTCGGAAGTGGATGTCCTTTCTCCCGGCCTAGAGACTTTCCCATTTCGTTTGGATACGTGGACGATCTTATCGTTACGTTTCCTCTGTCGCATGGTCTGTCGCTTCGGTGGTGGTATAGGTGGTTCTTTTGGTCGAAACTGTCTTAAATCGTAGCTGGACGTAGACACTGAACTTTCCGATATAGGGTCTTTATTTGCAACGGTCTGTAGAGCAAACGAACCAATTTGGTGCTTGGTTTTTTCAATCTTAGGCAATTCTTTCCCAAAAGGTAACCTGAAAACCATTCGTAAACCATTGGCACCTTTAAAAATTTTTCTTCGCTTATTTTGGAATATGCTATTCCTTCTAAGGATTTTCTTTTTCTGTTTCTTCATTATTGCTTTACTGTGCTGGAATATTTCATCCTTCGTCAGTGTTACGGCTAACTTCAAAAGAAATTCTTTATAAATTGGCTTAAGATCGTTGAAAGACATTCCTTCTGCGTCTATTATGGCATTTAAAATCTCGTCCATAGAATGTAAATTCTCTTGAACTTTGAATTCATTGAAAAGTTCGTTGAATCCTAACGGGGAACCGCCTCCTTTTTTCCCGTTGTTCCTGGAAAATAGAAAATTTATTCGTTATTATGAGATGTTATCCAAGCGTCACAACAAAGTGGTGTAAATTCTCCCATTAAATTACTATTCGTTAGCTTGTACGTAGCAATTAAGATTTACAAAAAAAATGATTAGGTGTTGAATATACTGTAGACTGGACCAGAGGAATGCAGCGGATGCGGTTGCGTTGGCACAATTACAAACATGCAAGATGTCTAAACACTTCACTGAACGCAATCTGCTGCCACCGCTTCGGTATTTCAATAATCAAATTACAAATAACTAGCTTTTGCCCACGATTTCGTCTTACCAGAATTCCAATTTGTGGTGAAGTTCTTAATCAATTTTATTAATGATAGCAAAAACCAGCAATGGCTGGTATGAAAATAACAGAATATTCAAAACTATCACCCTCATCATCATTTCATACCTTTTAGTGTTGTTTTTACAAAATCGTCGATTACATGTAATTCGTTACTTTTAATTTATTCACTAAATTCTAAGTTTATCGTTTATTTCAAAAGCTTAAGTAAGTCCCACACATATTTCCACTCTCCCACCACTTATGGGATGATTTTCGGGACAATATCTATTCTATGCCCTTCATGTATGAGAAATCTGTCATTTGATTGCGATAGCGTGCGCGATAGCGTGCGTCAAAAACGTTAGGCAATACGGCCTCTGATCTTTCACTACCTCTATGTCAAATTTCAACAAAATCAGGTTAAAGATTAAAGCATGAAGAAGACAGAGACATGCATTTATAATCTCAGTAAGGATAGTAAATAAGTAAATAAGTAGTGGTCAATCAAGCGTTAATTCGATTTACTTTGAGTGAAACATACCTGTGTCCAATAGATTTGTATCTTGTGAGTCCGCCAGCATTGAGAAAACTGCCAGAACGGGGTATTGCTACCTTCGTTAAGATATCACCAGATTCATTTAAAGATTTTCTTCCACTTTGAGTTCTTCTTAGAGGTTCCTTTGAGTAATCCGGCGATTCATGTGGTTTCGTCGGTATGGGAGGTGGCAAATTCGGTGGTCTCTGAATATTTTTCCTTTTTTCTAACTGCCTAAATAATTCGATCTTCTCTGAGACTTTACTCCGAACTGATGACTCACTACTGCTCTGTAAAGGCATAGGGTTAGAAATCTTACTGTTAATGTTAGGACTTAGTGAATCTTTCGCCATCGACTTCTTTGACTCTTGAGTATCACTTCCACTCGTGTCGTGCTTTATGGAATCGAGTTTAGCTTTGACTTCTTCAACAGTTATTCTTTTTGGTTCGGCGGGGGAGATGGACGGAGGTGGTGAGGGCAATCGATAGCTTTCTCTTTCAGCAGCTAAAATTCTTCTCGTCCTTTCTAGTTTGGGTCTTTCATGGAAGGACTCACTGGCTGAGAAACCATCTGGTCTGTCACTGTCACCACTCAAAGAAGAGGTGCTTCGCTTTTTCCGAGGCGGTCTGATAGGAGCATCATTTTGTGTTATACTACTCGCTACACTCATACAGCTAACGCCATTTCGATTTTTCAACTTTTTTAGGTCTCCGCTGTGACCTTGTCGGCTCATGTGTGACATTAGTGATTTGTATAGCGTAGCCGCTATCACAATAGCGTCTTCAGACGACTGACATACAAACCCATGACACTCCAGTTGCTTGGCGACGCCGATCTTCCTCATCACAACAGCGAAAAGGGGAGAATGCGAATTTTCGTTGTGGGAGAGGATGTATTTTTTGTCGGAAGATTCTAAGGTTTTGAACAACGCGTGGCGGTCGATGTTGTCCGGGTCAGTGATGAGAGGAAGGAATGCATAGCTTAGATCATGGTTTTCTTTCTCTGACGGTTGTACGACGAATTTGACCGCGGACCATACGGCTATCGTCGGGAACGGGTTTAGCTGTTCGAGATCACCTTTCTCTCCTTTGTATCTGACTTTGAGGCCGCTTTTTGAGATCTCTAACCGGCCTGTGATGTTACTTTTATGGCGATAGTTTCTTCTGTAGGCGAAGTACAGGTCTCTGAGCGGCGTCTGGAGACCCGAGAGGCTGGTGACCTTGCTCTGGAGCGGCGTAGACCCGAGATAGTGAACGGTGAACACGTGAACACCAATACTCTCCACCGACTGCCGTGACTCGCCAGCCATATCCGCGAACATCCTTTCTATGCGATCCTGAACCGTGTTGTTGATCTTGTTGATTTTATTTTGGCAATAGCTTTCATCTTTGCTGTCTCGTGTTGGGACCTGCACAAAAAAACGTACGTTACCAAAAAGGAAGCGGCGCATGACGTTGTAATAAACAGACATTTTTTACTAACAAGACGGGTTAATGAAGCCGGGTGCTAGATAATTTAATTATGCTTGGTTTTAGTTTTACTTTTTAATTTACCTTTGTGTCTGTGAGGTGAGCGGCGGGCGCGTACTGGGGCAGGCTGGCAACGGAACGGGCGTCGTCGAGCGCGAACAGCGCGTCGATCTTCTGTTTGTAGAGTGAGAGGGAGGAGACGGAGGGCGTGCGCGGACGCCGCTCGCTCTCTTCGCGCGCGCCCAGGCGGAAGCCGCCGAGCCGCGCGCTCTCGCTGTCGCACGTCACCATCTGGAACAGAGAGGGCAGCACGTCAACGTGGCAGGCAAATAACGTGGTACGCTGAGCCTACATTGTATCATAATATTACCTCTGTCGCTAAGCACCGAAGAGTTCGAAGTTGCACCAAAAAATGGAAATTTATTATCCCCTAGTAAGTACCAGCAGTGAATGTTTTAAGGTGTCAACGGGAGGCGATCGTGCGGAAACAAGCATGAAACTAAATTCCCAAATACAAACTTATTTGGTGCGCAATTACTATTAAAAACGTATAACGTAGTACATGTACACATAATAACACGGTATATAATGTATAACGCGGCTTACGGAAGTACAAGATTGATCGTAAACTTTTTTATTAGATACATTATAAATTATTCAACAGCTTTCTTAGATATTTATGAACGTAGATTCAACAGCTGAACTAGTTCGATCTAAAGATAGAATAACTAGTTCACTTATAACTATATTATCTACTCTGTGGCCTAGTGGTTGGAGAACCTGACTACGACGTTTGAGGTCCCAGGTTCGATTCCCGTGTCGGGGCAGATATTTGTATGAAAAGTACGAATGTTTATTCTCGGGTCTTGGGTGTTTATTATGTATTTAAGTATGTATCTCTCTACATAATTATATATCTCTAACCACTGGGCTATCTGGTCGTCAAACACATATGTATGTAAACTCTTTATTGTACAAAATAAGTAAACAAACACACAATTATCAAATATTGAGATTTTGATTGGGATTTTTAGAGTTTGATTTAGGTATCTAATGTACTCAACAATTTTATTTGAGCTATTTTGCAGTAATGCACACAACATAACTTTGAAATGGCAATTTCGAGAGATGTGATTTTCATAAGTATCCAGATCATCTCATACCAACTGTTTTAACGACTGTTTTATCAGTGCACCTAGGTAATGAACACTATTCGCACATTCACCCATTAGCGTCTTATCAGAGCTAGTCGTCACGCAAGAAGTGCATCTATAGCAAACAAACTTTTAGTACCGCAATTAAACCCCTGTGAGTGTCTAGATCGCACTCGCATGTTATTGAAGTTTATAATACAAATGAATACATGCTTACGCTTGTTTTATGGCATTAACAATAAATTTGTATATTTTATTATTATTATTTAAATTATCAGGCAGGTAGTTGGAAGCAACTGATAGGTTTTTTTATTCGACTGGATGGCAAATGAGTAAGTGGGTCTCCTGATGGTAAGAGATCACCACCGTCCATAAACACCTGCAACACCAGCAACGCAGAAGCTTTGCCAACCTAGAGGCCACAGATGGAATCCCTCAAGTGCCAGTAATTTCACCGAAGAGTAAGAACTCTCCACGCCGAAACACAACAGTGCAAGCACTGCTGCTTCACGGCAGGATTAGCGAGCAAGACGGTGGTAGCAATCCAGGCGGACCTTGCACAAGGTCCTACCACCTGCTTGTGGTGTCTCGGTGTCTGTATCTAGCTGTTAGGATAGTATTCTTTATACTGTTAATGTGTTGGTCTAACCGGTTCCTAAATTTATTCACATCATTCACATCAGTGCTGAAACTTATATTCTGGTAGGTTGTTCCATGTCTTGACCACTGTTTTACATAAGCAATGTCTGCATGGATTGTTGAGGATTGTTTGTTTTATCAATACACCATGTGTCTGTCCGGCCGTCGTTCGAAACAAAAGCCGAACGACAGAAAAATTTGATCAAAAATATCTGAACACGCTTCTACGCCGTTAACAATAGAATGGTGTTCAGATATTTTTGAACAAATTTTTGCTTACAGGTTTATAAACTCGATTGTACCTAATAATCCTACCAATATTATAATAACGTAAGTTTGCGTGTATGTAATGTGCATGCGTGTGTTTCTTACTCTTTCACGCTGAAATTTCTGGGCAGTTTTAGATTGAAAAAATACGAAGATTATTGGACATCTAGAAAACATTTATATTCAGCTTGATATTGAGCAAATAACCTACTTTTTACACATACCTAGTTATTAGAACCTCTCAGCCCACTACGCAAATAAAAGAAAATATACATACTTAAGTTCTCCATTTACATACATTCTGTTAAAATATAAAATATGAATTACCAAAAATGGCTTCTTGCCGTAACTGACATACTGACTAATTAATATCTCGATGGTATGTGGTATAAAAACCGAAATAAGACTGAAATTCTACAATCCAAAAATTTAAAAGCCTGAGCCTGTAGAAACAATCAAAAAATCGTCAGTATTTCAAGTAGATGCCTTGTATACCTGGTATACTCGTACCTACTGATAAAACTTGCTCTACATTTTTCTATGTGTCGCGTGGAAGAGATTGCTCGCCAGCGGCAAATTTCCTCTATGTAACTAACTGTTTTCTGTATTGCTTACTAACTATAAGATAGTCATACCATTAATCAAATCTTGTCGTTGCCAATACCACATAAACAGAACTTTACTATCTTTTATTCTGTGCTAATCAATAAAAGTCACTAATCAGCCAGGTGTTAAGGATTTATGGCAAAGCGTTCTGTAAGCAGCAACGCGTTCATTAACGCAATTCCGAATTAATTACGCGATAACCCACGTCTGTGCGTTGGTGGTAAGATGTTGAGCAAAACAATGTTTTCGACTATCGCGGTCATTACTAATTTTGATTTAAATTCGGGGTTTGTCCCGCGTACCTTGATTTTAGAGAAGCTCGATATTTCGGCACAGTTGCATGCGCCATGATCAAAGCCAAAGTCAAAATATATTTTTTCAATTTAGGCTATAACAAGCACTTATGAATGTCAAAAAATCTACCACCGGTTCGGAAAAACCTCTGTTGAGAAGAATCCGGCAAGACACTTAACTAGGTATATTATTTTTTTAAACAGATTTACAATATTAATAAATACAGCACAAGTATTTAACACAACATTGTTTTTAACACAGTAGGTTCGCTATTTGAAGGGATCGCTAATGCGGATCGGAATTATTTCAAATTTTTTTATTATTATTTTTTAACAAATATCCCTGTCCATGAAATATAATCATTGACTTTATAATAAGCCTTAGATATTAACGTCTTCTTGACAATAGATTTGAACTTTGTATCTGTTTTGTTTGTAATATTTTTTGATCACAAGACGACTGTTGAGCAAAACTACCGCAGAGGTGAATAATAGTCACATACTATCCAAATTATGTGAGCCAGTGCAGTGCCCGGTTTTAAAATAGAACGGACCTACCGCTTCTCATGGGTATCGTAAAGCTGAGAGGGGCTACTCCGAAATTCAAAAATCGAACCAACCACGATAGTTATCAGCTCTACTGTATGAAGGCAAGGGGAAACCAACACGCTTCCCAAGAAAGTTGTCATGAAGGTTCACTACTACCCGACGACCACGACCACTCTGTTAAGAGTGTAGTGTCTTAAACGAGTTGTAACCATCAAACAAGACCACAAGACTAATAACAGCCTTATTCATAAAAAGTTAGAGCCTCCTTGAAGGCTCCTTGATGTCCCGATGCTAAAAAACGTGATTCATAAACGTCTGTTAGCGCTAATCAGTTGATCAAGGCTCTGCTAAAGTTAGAAGACCGTAGACCCTCCTTTATCTCCCTGCTAAGTCACAAAATGGCCGCCACAGAGTTGAACAGCTGACTTTGACAAGAGCAAAAAACCATACCGAAAATATTTTATGGAGGTTTACGCAAAGATTTAAAAAAATCAGGAAAAATTATTTTCAGAAATTTATATTTAAAAATCCTCTAATAATACGAAAAAAATAAAATTAGGATGATTAACATAGTTACGGTTTTTTGCACTTAGTTTAGGTCTACTAAAACACGCGGATCGGAAATGGCGGGAAAACAAGCATCTCTGCTGTCACTGCTGTCAATTTTATTTTTTTTAATTCTCGATAAGGTCATTTTTGGTCCTTGATTTGTCAAGAGTGCCAACATAACGCGTCTAATCAGTCTATCAACAGCTCAACAACTAGCAGATCGTTAGCAAGCGTTTATGAATCATACTTCTTGACAAACGTCAAACAAGCTT
Organism: Choristoneura rosaceana; assembly: GCA_037349165.1. Lineage (NCBI taxonomy): Eukaryota > Metazoa > Arthropoda > Insecta > Lepidoptera > Tortricidae > Choristoneura > Choristoneura rosaceana. The sequence continues at coordinate 7,628,504 of JAZBNJ010000018.1, read as the reverse complement.
AATCAGTCTGTTAACTAACAGACCGATCATACCTCAATTAAGGTTTTTTTATGAATAACGCTGTAATAATAAGAGCTCGGATTAGCAGCATAAAAGCTAGAAATATGCATAATAAATGCTAGAAATTTGCATGAAAATTGACAAAATATGCAATATTTAATTAAAATTCTATAGATTATATACTTATTTTAAAATCAAGATGTTGACATTAATAATAGCGCCGAAAGCTAATGTTATAGAGTGTATCAATCGCATTTATGATCATAACTCGTATAGGCAGGCAATATGTCATCTCCATACTTTTATGGGTAAGGGTATTATAGTAAAGTCATACCTCTTCTGGGTCTGAAGGGCCTCGGGCCCCAGGATTCTTAGCATTTTGACACACACTCGTCCGTTATCCGCAACACCTGGAATGAGACAAAATTTTATTAGATATATCTAATGTGATTTAGTAAGACGTCACCTAACTTTTAACTACTAGTAGGGCTTAGTTTTGTAGTCACTCGATTATGTTACAAGAAATATTTCTTTTTTGTTACTGTCAGCAAATCTTTTTTTTTTCAGTGTGTGGTAAGCGCATAGGTAAGCTTAAATCGTCTCATCCTTTCCAGCTACCGACACTTCGACCGCAAACCACATGGGTGCATTGTCCTTCGCCAAGGCTTCTATGTCGTTTCATGGTGTTATTTTTTTGTTTCATTAGAAACGATAAAGCCGATACACGAGCCTTTTCATACAATCATATATTCGTATTTTCTGAAATCTATCCAATCACAATGAATAAGATTGAACTATCTACTATATTTATTACGTACTTATTTAACCCTAATAGCTACCCCATTTTTAAAAGTCCCCAAAAACTAAATTGACAAAAAATCCACAAGGAACCTGAACACAATTTTTTCTGAAATGCGACATGTACCGTAGAAGAATATTTTATACCCAAACTGAAACGGAGATGCTCCGCGCTCGCTTGGTCAATTTAAAGTCAATAAATATAGATGATAAATTGTCCCAACATAGAGTGAAATCAGTACTTTAATTATTTAGAACAAGAGAGACTAAATTTATTCTGCTTTTAAACTATTATCATAGAGATATCTTGTTATTCCTACTTCCCTACTAATATTATAACAGCGAAAGTAACTCTGTCTGTATGTCTGTCTGTTACGCTTTCACGTCAAAACCACTGAACCGATTTTGATAAAATTTGGTACCTATATAGGTAGTTTGAACCCCAAGGATCAACATAGGATACTTTCTATTCCGGTAGAGGGCGTCACCGCGCGATAACCTAGATCCGCGCAGACGAAGTCGCGGGCATAAGCTAGTATACCTATAAAACTTTGATCAAATTTTATTATGGAGGAATATTTCAATTGTCTAAAAATATCGCAGAAGGAAAACAGCGCCAAATGTACAATTAAAAGCCTCCAGAATTAATTAATAGTTAATTTTTCTTGAGAGTAAACAGTATTGTCTGTTCCATCAGCACGCAATTATGTAAATATTCACGTAATAGTTCACCGATTAATAATTTGCATACTAATCAAACGATTACTCGTGCTTAATGTGTCTGAGGCGTTATCTTAATCGATTTGAACCACCAAATTAAATAAATAACATACTGACAAGTTTAATTGAAACCATCAATTAGCTCGAATCGTCCAACACTAAGCGCAATACGAAGCGCTGACCTACCTTCTTTTCAATCAAGATTTGTTGTAAATAAATTTGTAACTAAATATTTTTTTTGTTTTTAACTATAGGTATAGGTAGTGCCACCAGATTTGAGCTCACGCACACGAGAGCATGTTGTGTAATGACAGCAGGATTTTGACATTAAGTCATTCATTTCATTCATTCTCCTTTTGTGCAATCAGTTATTTTTGTAGCTGTGTGCGTAATCATTAACTTTAACTCTTGTGGCACTATCTATACCTATATGTATTTAGTTGCAATAGGTATACCTTCAACTACATATTTAATAAACAATTCAATTAAATGTATTCAGATTAAGACGCAAATTTATTTTTGATAATTTCATTTTACCAATAAAACTCTCGTGGCTCTTTTTTCTTTCGTCTAGTATACATTGTCCAACTAACAATCTGGTAGTGTTCGAATCACCTTAGATAAGAGGGGAATTACTAGACATGGTGTGCTTTGAACGTTACGAGTACGTAGCATTGTGCAAAACTGACATTCGTGAAATCGGTGTTGCTACCAACTAAAAATCGGGAGAAATAGGGAGATTGCTGTTTAAATAAAATAAATTACTGATTGCTGTTTAAACATTTAATAACAGTTTTTATTCATTTTTATTTTGTACATACCAACCCTTCTGTGTCATTTTTACATGCAATTCTTTCCCGATTGGGAAATCATGGCAATTATTTTCACCAATATATCTTTTAGTGTGCAACAATCCAATCATGGATTCCGTAAATAGTCTACGTTGAGACGTTTTCATCAAATTTATCGATGAAAAGACTCTTTCTACATTGGCGGATGAGTGTAGCCCCTACATTCCCTTGACGATAATATTCAACCTTTGTGACTATGAATCACAGCTTAGATTTGCTTGTTTAATAAAAGGTAAATCTAATGCCTTGGGGAATTACCGTTTATGTACGTTAAATTTTGTGTTACAAACCTCAAAATTAGTATAATTTAAGTTTAATGTGCTAAAATGGAGTAAATCGGGAGATTATACCCTAAAATCGTTTTATCGGTATTTATTTGCCAAAGTCGGGAGTTCTACCGATAAATCGGTAACTTTTACATCACAGCTTGCCATCCAGCGAATATGATCAACGCATGACAAAAAGCAGCTAGAGACACAGCAGGGTTGTTCGAGCAATAAATCTAAAGTAATGGTACCCAGATGTAATATGAAATAAATAATTATTAAACAGTGTTTTTAGCACGTCAATGGACGCCAGTTTTAATGGGCTTGGTGCTCAGTGTAAATCACAGATAAAACGCTTAAACGTTTACTTTACTATGCAAATGAAGGCATAACAAGCGAAAGCGAAAGTACCTTATCTGAATCAGCTTACATTGATGTAAATAAGAAGGAAATCACTTAGTATGTGATTAGATTAATTTACGTGTTTTGTGAGATTTTTAATCGGATAACGTGGTATTGTTACAATCTGCTAACGAGGAAATAAATGTTAAAAGTAAACCACTGAATATTAAGTTGTATTGTAACATACTAAATAATAAGTAGGCAGGAAGGTCGTATACGTATAGGTAATATAACGTTAACATTATATGAAAATAAGTGCGTATATATACGCACTTATTTTCATATCCTCATAGCGTCATATCCTACCTTTATCGGCGTAGAAATGTTAAAATGAAGAACTTGCTAAGCAAAAATTAGCTAAGGTTAAATTACAATCACAATTCAATCTATTATCTTACTACTCCGCAACAAACACAGACAGCATTGATAAGCCAATGGGACATATTTACACATCGAGGGCTGAATGTGTAAACCCGATATTACTAGATATCGTGCTGTCAGGAGTGCGCATTCAACCCACAATATAGGTATATACTTCTTCATGAGAACCCGCCTTCCTCCGATAGTGATTTAGATGTACACTCACCAGCACCAATATCTGACACAACAAGCGTGCATAAAATTATCTGATACGACTCTATTTCTAGAGCCGGAAGGTCGTGTCAGATATTTCTGCATCCGCTGTAGCAGATATTAATGCTGGTGACCTATGTATTATACAGAATTTTTGATTTAAGTGAAAATTTAACTCGAATCGCACTGACGTGCAAACTAAACTAAATCTTGAGGCTCACTTACTAAAGTTCAATCAGGAAAAATATTGATTTTAAGATACGAGATTTTTGTAATATTCGTAGTTCTAAAGTGCTTCATCCTAAATTATCAGTTTATTGAATTTAAATAGGACTTACTTAATTTAATTGAATAAAGTTGGCATCCTCGGAGCAGGAAGTGCATTGGACAGCAGCTATATTTTACATAATTCCTTAAGTGGTATTTAATGTGTTCAAAATTTACAGACTACTTCCGTCGTTTAGGTTTTCATCTATTTGAAATTTTGATTTCTGCCTAACCAATTAAGGTTTTAAAATATTCAAATTTTATGCCTAAACACGTCCTCATCAAATATTTATGAATTTTTAGATTTTTTAAAGCTTTAAAGTAAGTGTTCGAAAGTTGTTTCAGTCTTTTATTAAATTAAGTAATAATGGGTTGGGTCCTTTTAGTATCAACTCATTAATAAATTACCACCGTGCCTAAATACCGGAACTTATAACATTACAATACTGCTGGTGTTCTTCAAAGTGAAAATTAGAAATTTAAGGCAATCTCCATATAAATAAATGCGTGTCGTAGAATTCGTGATCTGTATCACTCCGAATTACATCACGAGGTTGCGTCAGTTCTAATTCTAATGTTTTATATTGACACAAGCCTTATCTTTATGGAACTTAATTTGGTGTATTAACGACTTAATTAATGCATTCGCCGGTAACGCACATGTGCGTTTTTCTTTTTGCGAACACCGCTGCTACAATTAGCTTCATTCTGTATGTTAGGTAGTTTTATTTTATGTATTTTCTTTTACGCCAGGGGAGTGCAAGTGCACCCCTATCTTGGCGCTCATATGTATTTGATAAAAAGCAAAATTAAAAATTTTGAAAAAACCCACGACGGTTCCTAATAGAAAAAGGGTTAAATAATTTTTATGAACATCCCCCGACTAAAAGTGATTACAAACGCAAAAACATCCGTCGGGGGCTGCCATTACCTGCACCGAAATGAACTTATATTTTGCAGTTGTATGAATTTGTGATGAATTATAATTGTGTGGGGAATGTACTACTTTATGAGGGAAAGATATTCATGATAGTTTTCTTAACATTATAACTGAAATAACATTGGATTACTAATATTGTGTAGTTGTATGAATTTGTGATTAATTAAAATTGGATAGTTATGTTTGTACTAGCTTTCCTTAACATTTTAATTTAAATATAACAGAGAGATAGTAATGGCAGCCCCCGACGGATGTTTTTGCGTTTGTAATCACTTTTAGTCGGGGGATGTTCATAAAAATTATTTAACCCTTTTTCTATTAGGAACCGTCGTGGGTTTTTTCAAAATTTTTAATTTTGCTTTTTATTTTAAAATTTTTAAAGAAATAATTCATCTCACCAAAACATTGTATGTAAAATCAGAGGCTAATATTCACAACACTTACTAACAACCTCATAAATAACGCTTAAATTTTAAAAAGGTTTTCAAACGCTAGGAAAAGCCAAGTGGCTGCATGAGGCTGCGTTTCCACCAGAGATGTGCGAGATCGTGTTGCGAGGAATGTGTTTTTCATGAACCAGTAGAAACGCTTCATTTCCCTATCCTTGCACTCATCTCTGGTGAAAGCTGAGCGGAGTGAAGCGAGGTAAATGTTATGTTTCTATTGGTTCATAAAAAACACATTCCTCGCAACAAATCCTCGCACATCCCTGGTGGAAACGGAGCCTGAGCCCTGACTTTATTAGCCTTACATCTTGATTTAAAAAGTACAGCTTAGCCGTTCATAGATCTATTCCATGATTATCTAACACTCAATTTTTTACCATACTCGTATCGGTCGGACTTTCTGATAGACCTACTTACGGTAGGAAATTACTTCACGGGTCTTAATTGACATGTCATACGAACAGATTTAAATATGAAACGGCCAAGTCATATAAAACTTTAGCTTTCTTGAAACTCTAGGAAAGAGGAGACAACCCTAGCTACAGCATCAGGTGTTGTATAGGCATATAATGTATTGTCATTGCAATTGAATAATCGTGCAAAATTTCATGTATTTGTGCTATTAACCATCGAGGAGTTCCTTTGTTGGAAGACGATCCTAGCTGCAATATCAAGTTGTGTCTATTCTATCGTACAAACACAGTGCCAATAAAATTTGATAGGTAATTCTGTTAAGTTCCACGCCTGTGCCGTAAACTATTGAAGAGTTTCTTTCTGTGGAGACGATCCTGGCTGCATAACCAGGATGTCACTACCAGATTATTGTATTATTACAAGATTTACATTAGTGTGCCAAAATTCAAGAAAATACGATAACTAAAAGTGTGGCAAATTTAACTTGCAAGACCCAAACATGCATACAAACACACATGTATATTATTTACATAGGTTCCTACATACATTGCAGGTCAAATAAAAGCTAGTGTTAAGACGAAACTGTGGAAAATAGTTAGTTAGTGCTCCGTCTTCTTTTTTGTTTATCTTGGCGGGGGCACTGCCGTGCACCCTCCTTGATATACATATGAACGCCTTTCTAAAACTATTACAGACAGTCATCAAACCCCTTAAAGAGACCCATATCAAAGACAGTCAAATCTTTCTAGAGCTAAGTGGAAAATGTTTACTATAGCGCCCCCTTGCGGGTTAATACTACAACACCTATCTAAGAACCATCTTAGATAAACATCAGATCCATTACGGAAAACCACATCAAAAACAGTCAATCCGTTCTGAAGATAATTGGGAACATTCGATGGTATTTTTTCGAGTGAAAAATGATTACTGTAGCGCCCCCTAGCGGACAAACGCTATAACACCTATCTAAGAACCACCTTCGATAAATTACGAAGCCATTACAGAAAACCGCATCTAAATCAGTCAAACCGTTCTGGAGATAAACGTGAACATTCGTTTGCGCACAAACAAACAAACAAACAAACAAACAAACAAACAAACAAACAAACAACCTCTCACCCTAAACACATATACCTTCTCCGTTCCGTCGTGGGTAAAAATCAACGTGAGCTCGTAGCACCTAAAAGAATCTTACTATTTGCATCCAACAGTCAGTTGATAGATTCATTCCAAAAAATTTGTAGTGTAGTAGTCCAGAAAATTTACGGAACAAAACATAGACATAGTTTCATACCCTGGGAAGGGTTTAGCTTTGATCGATAAAAACTGCATATCTCTTGCGGGATAGAGTTCGCGATAAACGTCTGCTTCGCACAAAAAACGAAAATCTCGTCTTAACGCGTGTGCCGAAGTACCTACGCTAAAGAAATACTTCAAAGTTTTCATAAAGTTAGTTAACAATCTCGCGGCAAATAATGTATAAATAATTTTCAATTTAAAAAACATTTTTACGATCAGAATTGCGCAGTCATGTGCTCTAATGACTATTTGGATTAAAGCCTTAAAGTCTACTCGGTTAAGGTCGTATTGAGTCACCTAATTACTTAGTCAAGAAATGCTCTTTTAGCACAGAGGAATGTGGCTTAGGTACAATCGCCATATTATGATTAACTAAAAATCTTTGGATCAAATGAACACGAGAACGCGAAATTAAGTTATTTGTGAATGGAGCATTTTTTTCTTTTACAGTAATGAATGCTAGACTAGAACCATCAATGCTTAACCCATTCATTGCCGGGCGCCAGTACGTGCTTTAGCGCGATGCCGATGCTTCTGCAGAACCGACGCCTATCGTCGTCAGTGGCATCACTGAGGGTCCACCAAGATGCCGATAGGCGTCAACGGCACTGAATGGGTTAAGGTTTTTGAGTACATAATACACACATTTTAATATTTTTATGTGGGTAATAAAGAGTTAGCCTAGGGTCCCATTTTTTAAATCACACGCCCAGTGAAAATACATAATGTTTAAAATTCGCGGAAATTCCTGACACATTTGAAATACAGTGAAGTTTTGAGAAATAACGAACTTATTTCATTTTTTAAGTAGCCGAAATCTTCATTCTGGTGATAATTCTGCAACAATTCACAGACTTTCAGCCCGTTTCACGAAACTAAGTCCATAGTTGTTTTTATGTTTGTGCTGTTTTTTCTTGAGGCGATGGCTAACTGACTCAAGAATAGACCTATAAATAAACATGAAGATACTTCAAGGCTTGACAGACAGGTAGGCTAGGCCTCTTGAGGCCACATATAATCTGCTGTCATATTTCTTGTCTATATATCCCTATGAAATGAAACTAGTGACTGACAGTTGTTAACGTCTATCAAATAATGGTAGAGCTTGTCTAATCTGAAATGAAGCGCCCTACCACCTCATTTATGCACATGGGCAAATTTAAAAATACGGGCGGCATACACACATAAATAAATTGTTATTGGTAATTTATGGTAATTTACTTCCCCGTTAGATTCTGGAGGTTATTGTAAGATTTGCTGTCTAACTACTTAGTTTAAATAATCAACCGATTTAGTTAGGGGACGCGTAATTTTAGCTTCAAGCTCGAACAATTAACATTTTCTTATGTCGCTCAGTTTGTATACTTACTTACGCTTATTACGGAATAGACTCAATCGGAAAGTTTCACTTTCAAAGCACTGAGATCGAATTTCAAGTTTTACTCAATTAAAAGAAAATATAAGAGTATCTACATCAATGCTCTGCGACTAGACTTAATTAATTCTCATTATTTATTTCACATATTATGTCACAATGGATTTGTTCCGTATTCGTTATATTTCTAATTGGTCGTTCTTAATTCGACATTTTCCCAACCAGTCATATTCCTAATTCGTCATATTATTATTCAGTAAAGTATTATCAGGAATAAGACGAGTTTGGAACAAATCCTATAAATATTTTAAAATAATAACATTCGAATACGAAACGTTAAAAGATACATTCTCAACAATTTTTAACAAACAACTGTAACTCTTCCATTGCCCAATACGCTACCACCGCGACGAATTGCTCAACGGAACAATAAAATTATTAAAATATAGTATAAGTAGGTATGGGGGTTACTACCTACTAACACCTGAGTTTTATAAAAATAAACCGGTTTGCAATACAACAGTTAGTTACAATCCCTTATGCAATAAGATTGAACATATTATGCTGTGCTTAGAATAATTACTAGGTGTTGTTACATACATGGAAATTATAAACTTTGATGGGTAATTATTGGTTGGTAGTCTTATAAATTAAATGCTGGTTTATAGGTAAGCTGTGAATAAAATTTTAATAGAATAAACTTGCGTGCATAACCGATGTACGCTGAGATTACAAATTGCAAATTGTTTTGGAACATATTCGCATGTAGAAACTTTCCAGAATTACGGAATTTTTCATATGGAAAAATTTGGAAAACTTATCACAATTATGTATAGGGGTTGAAATTTTCCGTTTCTTAAATTTAAATTTCCCATGTTTCTTGTGAAAAATTCCAGAAATGTCCGAGAACTTTCCCAATTTTTTGGAAACTTTCTGCAACTTGCACATCTGTAAACTACTACGGACATTTGCGAAAGAAAAAGTACGACTAAGTACCTACTCTTATTAAAACCTCCGCATTTACGTACTTACAGACACTAGTCCTTACTCTGGTACTTAAAATGTAGATAAGATACGTAAAGAAATTCTGCAGATCTAAATAAACTGGGCTTTATAGTGCAATTCTTATTAATGATATCTGAGAAGCTATTTATAATTGTCATCTTGTCCCTTACCTATATAATAATTGTGGTGCAAGATTGAGGTAAGTAGGACGTGCATAGTCAAATTGCACATTTTATTAGTCGATGTGCAATGTCAATTAACTATTGCCTTCACTAAAAATTCAACAAAGGACATAATGGAGATAGCAACTTAATGATGGTATTACCACATGAGTAATAACATAAGCAATCGATTGTTTGAAGCAATACTTAATGTTTATGATGCTTCTAATTAAACGATAAATAAATTATAATAATCATCAATTCATAATCATCATCACATTCGCCGTAGGGCAGTAGGACGTCCACTGTTAATCTGTCTTCGCCATATACCTCCAGTTGCTTCACAGAATATAAATATTACTAGGTTTTGCCCGCGACTTCGTCCGCATGGAATTCGGTTATCGCGCGCTGCTCCCTCGGGAACTGTGCATTTTCCGGGCTAAAAAGTACCCTATGTTCTCTGGCCCATAATCTTTATGCCAAAAATCACGTCGACCCGTCGCTCCGTTTCGACGTGAAAGAGGACAAAAACACAATCACACTTTCGTATTGATGTATGTTTGATATAGGTTGGGTTAGGTTCATATTTCAAATATTACAGCTACAATAATCATAACATATGTACATTATATACATAATATCTCAATGTCTGTTAATTGTGTTTGTTACTTATTTTGTCATCATAACGTAACGGTAAAGATGTTCAAAATACAAATGGCGAATGCAGATGCGTATTGTTTTAGGTAAAAATAAATCGTTTTATTAATTTTATTTATGCTACTTAAGCCTTATAGTAGGTACAGTCAGCTGCAGAGAAAAGGTACCCCCCTGTAACGGCGGTATCCATACTACCGCCATTACAGGGGGGTACCCTTTCTCTGCAGCTGACTGTACCTATACTGGGTAACATTAGGCTGCAATTTTGTGCCGGTTGCGATTTAAAGAATACTAAGTGATTATTATATAAAAAAAGATATCCGGGTGAACATCATAATTATTATCGCGCAGCATAAAGGTCAAGATTAAAATTATGTTAAATATTAGCTAGTAATTCGCATAATTAAATAATGTCAAGGTTTTTCATTTTTATAGACATACCTAAGTATCGTGTTTCTCGCGAAATGGTTCCAATAACAAGATTCATAAATTATTCGTAAATGTCATGTCTTTTTCAGAGATGGGGGATTTTATTTATTTCATTTTAAGTAACTTGTTGCATTCTGTTTTTTTTATTTCGAATAAGGTTAATTAATTCAATAACTAAGTGGTCTCTAATGATATTTTTTGTTAACGTTGAAGACATTAAAAAAAAAAAAATGTGTAATTTGTTAAGATTTTAAGTAAAATTTGGACTTATTTACGAGGATATACTTACTTTATGTTTCCACACACTATATCCACTTTCCGTCGTAAATAGGCTATAAAATCTAATATAAAACAAGAAACATTCGTTCGGCACTTTGTTAACTTAAATGCATCATTCAACTTTAACACACCTCAGCACAATAACGCATAGAAAACGCACGAATCTAACCGGTCTAAGCCTGGGCTGAACAATTGAAGTTTACGGTCATCAGCTCTTGAAACCGCAGGAAAGTGTCTTACAAGTTCTGGTAAAGTTAAACGTACCCATATTATTTATTAGTGCTTTGTTAAGTTCGTGCAATGAACTGGCGGTGACAAAGGGGTACATAGTGTTCCCAGTAGATACATACATACCTACCTATCTGTAGATATATGCAGCCTTAGATGTTTTCCGTATTTTGTGTATATTTCGAAAGTATATCTGGTTGAAATGACTGATAGTGATAACTAATGAATTGGCGAAATGATCACTAAATGTTAGCTTAAGATCGTATCTTGATGGGAAAGGTATAATTAGAGTTGCATCAAAGAACGAAATGCCTGATCTGTGTCGAACGACATACATTACAGATTATTACAAATATCCCATGAAGAATTCATGTGAAGCACCCATTTGAATCAAACACTGTTTGGTTGTACGTTGTACCACTATTATTATTTTTAATCTTATATTTTAACAAGGTTTTAGTACTTACTGCTGAGCAAAGGCTAACAATAATAATAAATAATAATAATAATAATTTAGTACTTAATACCAAATGCGACTATATCAGCCTCATGGGGAGAGAAATACATGTTACACTCTCCCTTGTAATTATGCAAAGGCCTGTCTAATGAACCTGTAAATCAGCATCGCTTCTTCTGAAAGTGGTCGACTCAGAATCACATTTATACCTACATAGCTTTTGCCCACGGCTCCGCCCGCGTGGTATTCGGTTATCGCGCACTGTTCCCTCAGGAACTGTGCATTTTTCCGGGATAAAAAGTAGCCTATGTCACTCTCGGGCCCATAAACTATCTCTATGCCAAAAATCACGTCAATCCGTCGCTCCGTTATGGCGTGAAAGACGGACAAACACACAAACATGCAAACACACTTTCGCATTTATAATATTAGTATATGGATTCAACAAGCCCATGCCCCATTATTAAAGTAGTTTTTATGGTCTAGCAAATAATTTTGATTTGACCAATCTAACCTTACCTTAGAGAATAGAGCAATGTAGAGATGAATGAAAACCAAAAGGCACGCAAAGCATGTTGTAAGCTACTCATAATTAAAAGTACACAAGAACTATTCATTAACGAATTGCCAAACTCGAGCAACCGGACAACGCTTTGCCTTACTTGCCTATTACTTCACATACATTTTATTTTAATTAGAATAATAGGTTGTTTTGCACTCAAAAGTTATCTACCAGTTTCTGGGGTTTTAAATCTTGACCTGGTTTCTGTACTGAATGAAACATTCTCCAAATTTTTTTTTATTTGACTGGATGGAAAACGAGCAAGTGGGTTTCCTGATGGTAAGAGATCACCACCGCCCATAAACATCTGCAACACCAGAGGTATTGCAGATGCGTTGCCAACCTAGAGGCGAGATGGGATACCTCAAGTGCCAGTAATTTCACCGACTGTCTTACTCTCCACGCCAAAACACAACAGTGCAAGCACTGCTGCTTCACGGCAGCTTTAGCGAGCAAAATGGTGGTAGCAATCGGGGCGGACCTTGCACAAGGTCCTACCACTTGCAAATAAGGTTAGACTGTGTTAAATTTGAATAATAATCATCATTAGCCGGAAGACGTCCAAAGTTGAAACAAGGCTCCCTATTAAAGTGACGCAATGAACGTCAACTCGCGACTTGCCTCCGCCGGTTGCCTGCAATTCTCGCGGTGTCGTCGGTCCGCCGAGTAGGAGGCCTACGAAAACGCTTCTTCTTTGGGTCCGTGGTCGCCTCTCTAGGACCTTTCTCCCACAACATTCTGTTCGTCGAACGATGTGGCCCGCTGATTGCCCGGTGCTGTGCCGGTGCGCATTCTACTCTCATAATTTACGCAAGTCATCACGTTTTGATTGATAATCATAATTTTTCCATTGGAAAGCATATTTTTTTAAGAAATTTTTGGTGGTTTTATAACAATTCTGAATAATTAAACGATTCCGAGAAAATATGAGTTGTGAAAAACAATACTATATGTATGACAAACATAACATTACGAGTATAATTGAGATAATTATGGGAGCGTATATGGATCCTTTTAATAATTATACTTGAATAATAGTAAATATATTTGATTTAAAGCCTCCAATGGCCTATTTTTCTGCGCACACATTGATTGTTTTATGAAGCAAAGAATTCACTTTTCTAATTTTCTTGCTAGATTCACTTGATGTCAGCGAAAGCGGTAGAAAACTGTCACATTTATGAGGTGTAAATGTTACAATGAGTCAGCTGTACGAGATTTTTATGTTTTAATGGCCGAGTGTCGCTGTAACGAATATTTTGACAGTTCCATTGCACTTTATTTAAGTAAGTAAGCTTTGTATGCTTAAATTAGTTGTGACTACGATTTGAGTTGCGACAGATATCGATAGTTGGGGGTTGTTTTCTATCGATTCAATCAAAACAAATAGAGACGGCATCACATTTAACCGTCAGGTAACACTAATCAATGGATGGTGAAACAACCCCTTAGTCGTAATAGCATTTTACATTGAATTTTTGAATATTCGTTAGCAAATACGAGAACAAATCTTCTCTTTTCTGCGCAACACTTTGACAATCTAACAATTCACTACCGTAATGACAGCACCTTTTCATAGAGCTGTAATTTTTTGCGAAGACGAGCAGATTTATACCAATTTATTGCTTAGGGCTTAGCTGTCCTATTTTAATACCGTTTTTACTTATCGTCATCTCACGTGAAACTTTTCTTCAAACATTCGAGTAAAAATGCAGAAGTTCCTCGTTCTACACGTCACAGTGCAAATTGACTAACGGCCCAGCCGGCTCCTTTGTTTTACTAAGGCTTGTTCGTGACTAGTTGACTTGTAGTTGTGTTTGCTTAAAGTCGAGTTCGTTGAACGACGGGTACACGGCCACTGGCTGATCGCACTACTACAATCAAAGATAATTAAGATTAATTTGTACTTCAAATTTAGCCATTTCTTTTGTTTCTACTATAACATTGGGTGAGTACTCAAACTCATGTATAAATAACATTAGGCAAAAACTTGTCCACTTTTTTAACTTTTTTTTTTTGCCGCCTCTCCGGACGGAAGAACCAAAGACGTTAATTCCTTGCTTTTGTTTACATGTTCTTATTTTATTTCAAGTGATTTACAGGAGATGGGAGCACGTATCTACCGTCACACACCTACCACCACTACCGATGTGCCAAAGGAAACTTTCCAAAATTGCGGAATTTCTCATATGGAAAAACTTCGGAAACTTCTCAATTTTTTTTATAGAGATTGAAACTTTCCGTTTCTTAAATTTAGATTTCCTATATTTCTTGTGAAAATTTTCAGAAATTTCGGAGAACTTTCCCAACTTTTTGGAAACTTTCTGCAACTTGCACATATGTAACCACCACGCATCTCCACATCTACCACTGGCGAACCGGCACTGTAAGAAAACGTCATCAAATGAAATTGGTAGGTATTTTTGAAATAGCAATAGGTATTAAAGCGGTTACTCACTGACATTCTTGCGGTATTTTGCTAAAAGAAGGGGTGACGGGATCTTTTCAAAATTGTTAGTACTCCAGTTACCACCTAATAAACATAGCCATAACTAACACCATATCCAATGATGTGATGACTGACATTTCTTTTTTGTTTACTCCTAGGTATAGGTAAGGATCCCAAATCATAATTTCAGTGTATCAAGAATAACAAGACAGGCTGTGCAATTTTTTTTCTATTAATTAAAGACAAAAGGTTACATTAGAAGTTTTTTTTTATTCGCAGTGAAAAATTACAAAAAATACTACTCCACTACATTCATTAAAAAATACAGGTAAAAATTTCTTATACATGTGGTAAAAATCTGTGTCTTGCTACAAATTTACAACTCAACTTTGGTTAAAATTCTGCTCTACAAATAATCTGCAATATTATTCTACTAACTATTCCACTCGTATTTCAAATTTAATACAAAATTTACCATTTACAAATACTGTTTACGAGTTAAGTGATATAAAAATCGGTTCTCAGATCCGAAATGATCACACATCCCGTTGTGAGATCATCGCGATTTGATAAGCGCCAGAATTCAATCGCACGCATCTAACGGCCGGCGCGCGCGCCGCTAGCTCTACCCTTGTAGCCGGGTTTGCACGTACAGTTAGCGTTTACCCTACTTCCCTTGACTTGACGGATTAGTAGCTTCAATTTTGCGGTATCAAGTGGGAGTAGACTGTGGGAGATTTTGCGATGTTAAAGTACCTTTAAATTCGTACCTAGCTAACCTATAATGTAAGTGGAATTTGCGCTAGTGGACGGAAATGTAGATAGACGGTTCTTAATCGTAAAAGAAACAAGATACTGAGAGTGTGGCTTAATAATTTATAATCCCACGAAACTGACTGGATTTACTTACTTATACCTTCCTGCCTATCAGGATTGACAGTTGTGAAATAAGGATGCATTTATTTTTATTCTTATATGGTGATGAAAAAAACTTTTGAAGGTATTCTAACCGTAGCACAATTTTAGCATTAATAGGTGCTTATGTACAGCTCCACTAAACACCCAAAGCTCTTAGTAGAGATAATAAAAGCATGTTATGACATACATAGACAGGGAGTTCATCCCCACATGTTGGAGTCACAATGGTCGCGTACCGTTCGGTTCAAAAAGTGTTTTCTCCATAGAACACTTTAGATTGTCGAATCAATTTCCTGTCTTGGTTTTCCCAGCGATTTAAAGCATGGACGTCTTCAAAAGGGGTATAAAAAATTCATGCAGCGTCGGCGACGCGCGAGTGATATTTGGGGGTTGCAAGCGTTCCTAGGCACTTTTTTTTTTTTAGGCGGCGGTAATTGCTTAACATCAGGTGGGCCGCATGCCTGTTTGCCACCGACGTGATATAAAAAAAAATTATATTTACTTTTATAACAATCAGACGAATGAGTAATTGGTGATAGTTGTTAATACATTCGTGTATACTACTTGACAGCAAGCGTGCATTTCATTATGATTAAGTATAGTTTATTATTGTAATGATATGCTTTACAGCACTCTGAGTATAATTTACTGCTTACGTTGTCTCATTGAGTCGTACACTTCATTAATTTTCTGGAACTTATTATTGATTTCTAGACTACAGACAGGTCATTCACAGATTACGTCTTAAATTGAACCAATCAATATGAAAAAAGATGCTTCTAACTGATCCATGCCAAAACTACTCGTAACCAATGCGAGTTAGTTTTATAATTTCGTAAACGTTAAATTTGTAAAACTTTAAGTTTACATGAGTAACCTAAGCCACATCAAAAAAATACAATACATAAATTAAAAATCAATTCATTTTCAATGTCGATCTTCTACCATCTCAAATATCTTCCCAAACTATACGTTCCTGTGCATAGTATGATGGCTAGTATGTTACAAGACTAAGGGGCTGTTTCACCATCCACTGATTAGCGTTAACTGACGGTTAAATGTGATGCTGTCTCCGTCTATTTGAACAAAACAAATAGAGACGGCATCACATTTAACCGTCAGTTAACACTAATCAATGGATGGTGAAACAGCCCCTATGTTTTCGCTCATCCAGTGGAATAATGACATATTTACAAGAAAACAAGTTTTCGATTTTTTGACACTTTTTTATGTAATCGTTACAATGCAATTATTCGATGTTCTGTTAAATGAGCGATGTGTTCATTTGCAAGTGCGTTGAAATAAAGCTATGATATTTGATGTTTCAGTAGTTTGATTTCACCGCATCAAAAAAAAAAGAATATCTCATCTAGTATTCTTACTTAACAAATGATAAAAATTATTCAAATAAAACAATTATTACAAAAATAACAGTGAAAATTGTTAACATATTCTGCTCGATCGCTCGATATGTACTTACCTCTCCAGTAAGTATCATTTGTGCCAATCCATCGGACGCTTTCGAGCTAAAGAAATAGTCGCAGACAGAATTAGGTACTGCAAGTAAACCAGGGCTACTAAAACAGGCTTTCACTGCACGACCAAATGATACCTCGTCCTCTTACTACCTAGGTGACTTTGTCAAGTCCAGTTAACTTGCAGTCAAATGTAAATTTTAACAACCACAAAAACTGGTTAATAATAGTTTACTTGACATGGACAAGGACAATGCTACGTTTTTATTGTTTATGTTTTCACTTTTCTTTTTAAACCATAAAGGTTCAGTTAAAGTAGCGAGGCGTTGATAATTAAAAGATATGTGTAAGTAAACCTGAGTATGATAAAAATATATTGAAACCAAGAGAATTCTTATGTAAAATATATTTCGTGGCTTCTTTTTTCATCAAATAAAAAAACTAATTTAAGTAAATAAAAAAAAAACACACGAATGTACAAGGAAAATCACTTAATGCGTAAAAAATATCTTATTGTAATCTGGTCAAATTATTGTGAAAAAAAATTACAACTGCAACGCCCTCTGATCAGTTAACACTATGAAACCATTGAAGGTGAGTAACCATCCTGTTCAAGAAAACGATTCTTCATCGCGAAAAAATGTACAGTTCCCGAGGGAACAGCGCGCGATAACCGAATCCCACGCGGGCGAAGCCACGGGCAAATGCTAGTACCAATATAAAAGATCCAATAAAGCGACAGTGCATCGACAGTTAGCCCAGTTGCCGTTACCATAAAATGGTCCAGGCTGCAGTAAATCTCGGTCTGTAATGTTGGTCAGCAACATGCTGAACGGGTTTTAATACCATTACTGTACGCACATTAGGTTGAATCTACTCGGCAATTTGTAGCAATAGATATGTTGTCATAAAATTATGACATATGAATCATATGATTATTGTATTATAATTTATTTGAATTCGAATGATGTTTTGATGATTTATGTCTTACAGTAAGTAGAATTAAGAAGTTTTTTTTTATAAATTCTTTTTGTATAGCGATAGAAAGGAATAAGTAGTTTTTGATTGTTAAAGACTTAACTTGACAAACAATTCTTTGATTGTAGAATATTATTATTGTAAAACCTTCAAATTGAATTATGATTGGTTTTTTTTTGGAATCTTTTTGTATTTTTTATTTCAATTCCAAATTTTTACTTTTACGGTCATCCCGTGAAACCTAAATTGAAAATACAAACCGAAACATAGATGCACAGAAAAACCAGAAAAATAAGACCAACACTGGGAATCGAACCCAGGTCCTCGCCATTCCAAAAATCAAAAAATCATTCAAAATCATTTCAAATTGAAAACTATAAACAAAATTTACAAGCTGCAACGGCGAACCGCAACGTGACGTTTTACAAGATAACTACGTTACTTTAGTTTTTTAGCACGTTCATTAAGACCCACTTGTAGGTAAAAATAAATCTAGATTTAGTTGTTAAGCCTGGCTTAAGCTTGACAGTTCCATACATTTTGACGCTACTGAACTAAGCTTAACGCTAACTCGAGATTTGTGTTTCCAGCAAGTGGCCATAAGATCTTTGTCGTACTGTATCACAAACGTCATTTATCTGGTCGTAAACCACCTCACTCACTCTCTACAATCACCGCTCTAGTCTCTATTTCTTGAAAAATATCGAAATTTATTTTATTCGACATCATATTAAAAGTCTCTCAAACTTCACCCAGGTATTGAGAGTATTTGAAAACATAAATAAAAAAATTGTATCAATTTTGTTTTCTTTAAGAATCGAGGTCTCCAGTAAATTAAGAAGATGACGGTGTGCGAATTTCCGTACAAACCATATTGCATACAAATTCATACTCATTGTTCCTACGAACATTTCTTATACAACCTTATGATACTTCAATTCAGAATAATCACATTTAAATACATATAACAGCAATTACACTTGATCTATAGACATCTGGTCAGATTTACAATTCCTTACGTAACGAATGATTGATGTATGATGTGTGTTAAGTATGAAATACTCGTATTATGTCGGATTAAAATTACGAACATATATGCTCGCTTGTCGTTTGTCGCATGCTCGTTTGTCGGCTTTTGTTTCAAAAAAGAAAAATAAAAAGGTTAAACTTCCATACCGCATTTGTCGTAGTGAAAATTACAGGTTCAATCCATTAGTGCATTGATTAGTATGGTATAATTTAAAAATGATATTTTTCGGCCTTAATCATTAGAAGCGTATAGTACTACAGTACCAGTTAGCATACAATGCTCCAGTTTTAATTCTAGAGTCGTATTATATAATCCGACCATCCACGAGTGCATTAACCATCTCTTTCTAACCGCATCCCACACCGTGTGATGGAAAGAAGTGATGAAAACGATTGTGATTCTTAAGGTCTTATAATGTGAATACTTAAGGTCTCTGATCTTTATTAATGAATTTAAATACAAATCAAAATCTATTGCTATTTATTATACTTAGGTACATAGTTTTAGTTCATAAATACGTACTCATCACTACTAGCTAATTGAAACTCTACTTATGAACGTAGATCCCTTCATCTTGAATAATAGAATGTTTTGAACTATTCTCGTATGTTCACGTCATTTTTTAAGTTTTCTCCGTAATCCCCCATTTCTCCGTGATTACTTAAATTACGAAACTAACACGTGAAACGAATAGCTAACTATTATGCCCAATTTCGTATTAAAACCGGCTCGACGGCGTCACAGATTAGCATTTATACGTTTTCGAATTCTGAGTGGATGAGTAAAAGTATCTATGTTATAATCAATATTTCACCGATATTATAATTCCGAGTGAAAGTCAAATGTGACGATACATTCAGATGGTCTGCCATTTTTGTTTACTTAGTGTGTTTTTGATTTTTTTTTACATTTCTAAATCATTGTCCTAAACTCTCTGGATCCAAGATATTTTAGTATGCAACGGTTTTTTCAACGTATTTTTATCAGTGCTTCTTCATATCTCAATTACCTTTACTCGGTCAAAAAACCAATATAACTTTCACATTTAACGTAAAAACACATACATGTTAAATATAATTGCTAATTACGGCTGCTAAAGAGGACGAGCGGTTATCTTTAGTTCTTAATTTTTCCTCAATACTCTTAAAATACTTACATCTTCACCGTTACTCTGGTTAAATAATTTAAAATACCTAACCAACAGCAAACGTGCTTACAATATTATGGAACATTTTATTATTCTAAAAGGTTTGTTTACATATTGCACAGAAAAGGGTCCATAAATATTATAGTGGTTTGATAAGATAATTTTGTGGTCGCTTGATATTGCCGTTCCCAAATAAGTAAATATATAACATAGACAATGTGGTTTCACTGATATCATATGACTCATTTAAAATAGTATAAATGTTGTAGTTTTTCTTTGTTACTTATTTATTCTGCTTTAGACCATCGCCATTTTAGTGACACGTTGCATTGGCTACCTAACAGTTTAGGTACTCGTGCCTATCATAGTTATACCAGGTTATTGTTAAATTAGTGGCAATTTATCTGACTTTACATATCTATAGTGAAAATGCAGCGAAATCGTATGGCAGTTTGGAAAATAGCAAGACCACCGAACTACAACACCAACATAAACCACATCTATCCATACTCCGAGATACCCTACGTCGGTGAATACAACTTAGTCAGATTGCCGCTCTCTTCGACCAATTTGATAGAACACGTAGACTACTGGGGAGAAGGGAAAATATCAACCGTAGCAGGAGTCAGTGGCTTCGCCAACTGTTACAACGTCAATCATCAGTACCAACTCGTGAGTAACGGACCTGACACTGACAGAAAGATACCCAACAGAATCCCTGCCATTAGCTACACCAATTGCAGCACAAGCAGCTATATTAAAGACAACTCTGTTAAATTAGTCACCTTAATGGGTGCCCCTATAAACAAAAGCTGTGCCAAAGATATAGCAAGAATGGTAAATTATGACGACGGTCGAGTTATAGTATTCGGTTTCGAAGAAACCCAACAAGATATCAAAAATCTCAACGATGAATTAAAAGTGAAAGGGTTGCTTCATTGTCATGGTTACGAGCTTCCAGAGAAGTTGCAGGGCTTAACATTATTTGGTGACAACAGTCACAGAGTATATACAAATGGAACTGAAATGAAGGAAGAATTCAAGAAAAGGATTGTTTCAGGTGCATATGACAGCGCAGTTAATGTAGCCTTAAAATTAGATGAAAGCGGTAATAACACCGCTATAACTGATGTCGTTAGACAATTATTGGAAAAAAGAGAGAAACACATAATGGCATTTGCTTTTAAACTTTCGAATGCCGCTACTGATATCGTTAACAATAATTTTCCGGTACCCTTCAAACAGATTTTAAAAAGTGGTCCAGTAAAATTTATGAGTAAAAAGTACTTTAAAACTATCAAATTGGATGGGCAACTTAATAAAGATGGTAATAGATTTGCCTTTGGCGATGGTAATGACAAGTCCAGTGAAGCAGTTCGCTGGGAAATTTATCCAATTTGGGACAATAATGCAGTGTTTTTCAAAATCAAAAACGTCGAACGTGGCTTATTCCTCAGAATTAATGATAACTCTGATGGATCAGAGGAAAAGAAAATTTTGGGATCACAGGATTCAAACGATCTTAATTACCAATGGTCCTTCGAGCCTTTGAAAATAGATGACGACTTGATGTTTCGTATAATTGATCGTAAATATAACTTGGGGTGGAAGCTTGGTACAACTGCAGAGTCTTATCTATGTGGAAGCAAGGTAGAGGAGAACCAAGAAGATTTCGAGTGGTTCATATCACCGTGGGAATAAATCGGCTATAAAGAAGATTAAAAAGTGTTCTGTGAAACCATACAGAAGTCAATTAATATGAAAGGTAGCCAAAGATTAAAGCAGTATAAATTAACAATCTGTAGCATAATAATATGAAAACGGAAGTTCATTGCTATAATTATCCTTATTAGCTAAATCAACATTATTTTGTGTAAAAATGCTAAATTATTCACGAGCCGTCGACCGTCGCCAAATGAGACTACTTTCTTTCTAATTTTAATGATGTATCAATGTATTTTCTGGTTAGGTTACGAATGACAATTTATAAACTCTGAAAATGTCAGAAATGCAAAAAGCTCGAGCTCAAACTCTCCTGAACGCTCTCAATGTTCACGAGTCTTTTGTCTATAATAATATGAGTAATGAGTATAGTAATAGTATGTTATCAAACTAACGTACGTGATTAATAGCGTATAGCTCGCAACCCAAATGTCTTTTAACGGTTTTTATAAAGCAACTAATTGTATAGTCACACACTCACGTAAAGTTTGGTTTTTGAAGTAAATATGACAAAACTATTGAATTGATTTACTCGTACAAAGTAAGTAATATCATCATGCAAGTTTTAAACGTCCCACTTTTAGGCGTATGGCTCATTTCAGAAGGGAGGGTTTGAATGGTAGTTTTTCCACGCGGACTCAGACCGGATTGGAAACTTCTCACCACTTTTAACGAGTGATAAGACGACTTATTAATTCTACCGTTGAGCAGCAGAGCTTACGTTGCTGCGTTCCATCAAGGAAAGTAAGAAACCCGATAAAATTATTGGCACATAAGATAGGTATTCAATCTGAGTTTCTAGACTGGCAACGTATCTGCAATCCTTTGGTGTTCTGCTCATCATCATGGGTACTCACTATCAGGTGACCTACTTGCTTGTTTTCCAATGGCTATGTTAGAAAAATATGGAACTGCTTCGCACTCTTATATGATAAACTCTTATTTGAGCCCTACATTTTTCATGTATGTAATAGCAGACAAACGAGTTAAGTGATAACCATCGCCCATAGACATCCGCAGCGCCATCAGGACTGCAGATGCGTTTCCGGCCTTGCAAGAAATGGTACACTCGTTTTTTGAAGGTAGCCATATCGTAATGAGTTAGAAAAACCTCGGCCGCCAAACTGTTCCATAAATGACACGTGTGAGGTAGAAAGGAACGCTTAAACCGCACGGTGGATGACCTCCAGCGCCACCCATCAAGATGATGTTGATGGAAGCTACTTTTATGCCGAGCAGTGCGGTGATGGAATTTACCAGCCGGGATCAGATCGAAGAGTTCATCAGAGTAGTCCCCGTTGTAGACCCTATAGAAATGGAGAGGGACAGGGAGGGACGGCCTATGTCCCTAATGAGGGATAACAGGATCACATCATCATCAATAAGCTATAAAATCATTATATTTCATTAGGTTATAAATGTATATGGAATATAGCATCTTTAGTGTTTCGAAAGAAGTGTTGCAGAGAAATCACCACATTAAATATTTCCCCGGGTCTAGAATAAATAAAAAAAATCTTCCTTCCACCTTTTTATCAAACAGGACATTTTCAGTAAGTAACTTAATAACTTCAATGTCGACTTATTTACCGCTTCGAAATTTACAAAGAATGCACTCGTCTGTTTTTCTGCATTCTCCGCCATATTGGCGTTACAAAGAATGTGTTACATAGGCTGTTATTATACCGACATCAATCAAGCGAGCAATCTGTTTGTCAGTACACCGCACTCGCTAACACGACGGTAATCACCGGCTCTGTTCAATGGTTGGTACAGTCAAGTTCGAAATTAGTTTAACCCCTAAGTAACTGAAACTGATATGTGTGAAAATAGCGACAGTGGCTAAGAACTACTTTTGAGCTCTGCTGTACTATTATTATTGTATTAATATTGGTGGCTTGGCTTCTTAATGTATAGTTATTTTCATTAAACGCGAAATATATGAACTTTTGTTTGTTGTAGACGTCTTTATTTCCTTAATTTAACTAATTTCAATTGAAGTCTTTCTAAATAATTCTTAAAACTTCCGCGTACGTGACTAATATTTCGTTACTTGATTTAATGGTTACCTCAGCAAGTGACGAAAACCTTAATCGTGAAATTAACTTAAGGAAGGTAATTAAATTCATGTGACTTAGCTAATAAATACTTACAAAAAGACGAAATTGCGGAAAGTTACATTACGCGTTACGAGAGATTAAATAACATGTCACATGTACATGCGTCACTACATATTTACTTCCTAACACTAGGTCATGATGTCTTAGAAATTTAAGGAAATATCATGTAGTCAGCGTAAAAAGAAGCTAAGACTTGAGCCTTGCTGCTATTGTTTAAGATGACTGTGCAATCACAAAGCGTACTTAGGTGTTATTTAAATATTTGGGCTTATGATATAGATAGATATATCTACTTTACTTAAAAACTTATTAGCCTCTTACTCGAGTTTGATTGTGAGACGTCACGTACTGATAAGTGAGGTAAAGTGACAACGAGTAATGTAGTAGGTAGTCTAGCTTTTAGATGTAAACCGCGTACCTAATTGCATTAATTGAGCTCCTGGGGGCCTACTCCGAAAATCGTACCAACCCTCTTACACTCGCATTAAATAGTATAAGTGTCAGACGGACTGAACGAAACGAACTTCGATTTTCTAATTTCGTAGTAGCCCTGCTGATTTTCCATCGATCTACCATAATCACGATACAGCAACTGCATCGAAATATCGGGAGTTCATTAAGGGTAATACACTTTATCCCGTTAAACATATCCCGTGGGTACCGATGCCGATAAAACATGAATCAAGGAGAAATTGTGAGTAAATAAGATTTGTCAACGTAATGCGGACAGCATTCTATTGGTAATAAATATTATACTTCAATTTCGTCCATTCCATTCATGCCAACTCATGAACTGAGCTCTAAGAGACTTAGCATTCAAAAAACTTATTGAATAGAAACTTAACAACTAACAATTTGTGTCTAGTAATCATCTGTTTGGATACAGATGCAAGATATAGAAATATACTTTCAGATTTATAAAATAACTATAGATATTTAACTGGTTTGTTACAAAAGTTCTGTGAATTGGGTGAAAGTGTAGGTATCTGTCTAATAGCTGTAAACTTCATAATTGAGCAGCTGTTAGCGATGCAATGCCATATGGACATTCGATTCGGATATTCTCGTTTAGATTAGGTTTCTAAAATCTAATCGTTCGGTTCCAAACGTTTAAACTTTTTACTTACTGATATAAATAAACTCGCAAAAAAATAAAGTAAAGCAATTAATTCTACACGATAAAAAAAAAACTTTTTTATTAAGCAATTATGTGACAAACAAGCCAGTGGGTCATCTAATGTCGCATGAGCCCAGTACCCATGGGATGTCCATTGAGGTGACAGCTTATGATAGAATGCCATGCAAATTATGTGCCAGTAATTCCACTGACTGTTTTGCTCTCCATACCAGGGCACAAAAGAAAAAATATAGTGCATCAAAAATTTATTTATTTGCTTTTTTATATCTGTTCTTGGATATAAGCCTGACTGACACGACATTAATAGGTACAGACCTTTTTACCACTTGGCATTCAAGTCATTAAATTGCCCGGGTATTATACATAATAATTAAATATATAATCAAAATATAATATACATATATGTACCGGTAGAATTTTAGAATTATGTTATTTTTTCAATAGTCAATTAATTCGACTTATGACGTTTTACCAAGTAGCTCTTTAGTACCTATCCGACTATCATTAAGCAATTAACAGCGAGTTTACCAAAATACGGAATAACCTTGCTGAAATGCACACTTTCTAAAAACAAAGGAGCATCGAATTCGTATTTAAATAAGTTGCGCACAATCTACGCATTATGTTGAATATAACTATTGAAGAGTTCCGGTGTAGAAGTAAATGGGTCATTATTATACAAGGAAATCACAAAATGAGTACCTACCCTGGCCATACTTAAATTGGCTTTACTGAAGCAGTTTAAAAAAAAAAACCATTGAAATTGCCAAAGCGAGAAAATATATGCAAATATTCATTTTTATTGTCATATGTATAATCATTGCAACACAAGATTTGATAAAATCTTCTATGAAAAAAATGTGAAGTTTGTGTCTAAACTAAAATGTTCTTTAATGTTCTTTTCTAATTATCACAGGACAAAAAAGTTCTCAAATGACTATTCCTTCAAAACTAAATGTTTGTATGTAACTGTGCGACACGATATGAAAAACCAATTTAAAACCATTACCTACGTCAAGCTCAAAATTGCATTTCCGCATTCGCATATGAATTTTGAAAAAGCAGCAGCCATCTTTGGATTGTTATTAGTTTTAAACAACGCTTAATACTTTTCACCGCAACCATACCAGACATGAATTAACGTTGTTTCCGTGCGAATGGAACTAGGAACCAGCCAAGGGCGTGACCGGACTAGACGACACTCGTGACAATCATTCAATTAATCAATCATTCAGTTAAGTACTTTTACTGCAATTAAGTATCGTGTTTTGGCTGTCATCAAGCCGTCATGTTTTCTGCAGTGGCTGCAAAATTTTACTCAAGTACGAGGTTATAGAAAAAGATACATGAAATATTTTCTATCCGTCCAAATATAAAACAGTAGGTATAAATGAAAAAGTCATATGTAAAGTAGTTTCAATTAAGTAGACGCAATTCTTAATGTTTAAGTGTTTAGTTGCTACCGATTTAGTCATATCATAAAGGTACATAAGTAATTTAGTTATAGTCAGTATAACGGTTGTTAATAAGTTGTGCATAACTTCATTTACAACTAAGTATCCCCTCTTCACGTCAAGCCAAGAAGCTAACTGGAATCACAAGACCACTGAAACAGTCATAAAAATATTAAAAACAGATTAAGCTTTTATGATTATTTAAGGTTATAAAATAACCACCGCTACTTCTCGTAAAATGCTATCAGGTCTTTAAAAATAATGGTTCCGTATCTAGTTCTGTGCATTCAAGAAAATATTCTTCGAAACCGTAAAATAAACCTGCAAAACTGCTAAATAACGTTAATTTAATTGCTTAACTTTTTTCAAGTTAGGAATATTGCATGTTTAAACTGAAATGCCACAATCTAGGTAGGTACGCTTTAAAGATTTAAGATTTAAAAAAAAAAAACACATTTAAACAGAGATGCAGTAATTAATCGTAAAGAGGTTGACATTTTCGTCAAGACAAGTTAACCTTTTGATAAACGACTAATTTTAAAACGTCTTTTTCATTTGATACCTGCTCGTTTTGGTAAAATAATACGGCAAAATTAAGAAAAAACACGTTGGTTAACGTATTTAGACCTTTGATTATTTACTAGTTTGTCACAATAATCATGAATATCATTGATAACAATATGAATAAAAGTATTTACAAACGGCAGATACTTTTTGAGTAAACGCCTATGTTGACAGATAATAGCACCTGCATCATTAAACATTTTTATTGGTATTATAGATTCTTTCCTGTTTTTTTTTTACACTAATTACGTGCCTCATAAATAATCTAAAGTTACTACTTTGCAACGCATTATAAATGATAAATAAAATTAAGTAAGTACTTACAGATTTATTTCAATCTATCCGTGAATATATTTTGTAACTATTTTGATGGCAATACTTTACTAATTCATCGTCATCGAATTTACATACACTTACTAAACTCTAGCAAGGACTGAAAACTAAAAATCTTTAAGAATTTAGCCAATGTTTTCATTGTTCCTGTCTAAACCATTAAGCATATGATAAGTAAATTTAAATATTTGACTGAGGGACCCCAAATAAAGAATCATTCGTGTCTAATTCAATTTATCTGACCTTCACTTTGAACTTTCTGTTTATTATGATCGATTCGAATTCTATACGGAGCTTAGCAAGTCAGCGAAATGTGAACGTTAGCCGATACAGCTACAATGAGACGCTTGGTCGGATTCGAACACCTGTTATAATTATTCAATGCATAGCGAATATGAACATTCAATACCAAAAGCAGACGCTTACTTTTATGAAAATAAAGACTTAACGCAATTTTATCAAGTTTGTGGGACGTTGCGAACGCCGTTCTAAGGCAGTCTCACAATAAACTTAACAAACAAACTTTAGTTGTGTGTATTGTGGCAGTCATGTCAAACAGGCGACCCGCGGACCGTATGCGGCCCACTGAACATTTTCCAGTGGGCAAAATCTATTTAAAAATACAGCTCAAGGTTGTTACTCAAACAAAATAAAGATTTGCAAATAGTTTTTCTTCATTGAGATTATGTAGATGCAGCGCACCAGTCTACCTACGGGTGCCTACGGTAACTTTGGTTTCACGTGAATGTCGTGAGTTACGCATTATAACATTTTTATTTACTTTTTACATTTAATGCAAAATTTCTACTAGCCTTCCAATTTAAATCAATTAGAAGTATATGGGTGTGTATGTAAAGTTACCTCGACAAGTAAACAATAATAATGGTCTAAAAAAACTTTTGAGACATCTGCATTTCTAAAACCTGCCAAAGTCAATTCGCTCGTACTCTTTTAAATTCTGCTTCAAACGAATACCTTTGAAGCACATTAACCCGTTTGTTTAATCATTACCCAAAGAACTTAATCTAATTTTACGCAATTATCTACCGCTATTTAGAAATAATAGTGTAGTGTTTCGTTTCGGCAGATTGTATCGAAATACAAAGTAACCGGATTTCGAGCGATCCCAATAACGACCTTGGATTGGAAACTTAATAGACCCCCAATTTGCATATTACCTACGCTTTATATTTATACGGATGCGTTAGGAAAGTAGAAATCGATGCATTGTTTGATAAAACTGCCGACGGACAATCGATTGGTCCTTTGAGTATTGATGAAACTGTTTGAGCTCGCCTGTTAAATATTTCACTGGATTATTAACATACTCGTACCTTAGGAGATAGCTGTTGCCACACGTAATTTATTATAATAATAACAATAATGGTGGCCCGTAGTCACTATCATTTTGATTTGGCTTATTTTCTGTCGTCTTTCTATCTCTCTTCTCACTTTCCTCTTCCTTTATCTAGCTCCACCAGTCAGCTTAAAACGTTACTTCTTTTTAGTGTAACTCTGCTCTGGTAACTGTTGCATGGAACCCAATCGGTAGAGATGGACCAATCCAGTTTGGTAGATATGTTCTGCCCAACTTCATTTGGATTTGGAATTCAGTTCTCAGTTATTCTTCGATTTTCTTTGATTTTTTTTTATTCGATTGAATGGCAAACGAGCAAATGGGTCTCCTGATGGTAAGATATCACCACCGCCCATAAACATCTGCAACACCAAGGGTATTGCAGATGCGTTGCCAACCTAGAGGCCTAAGATGGAATACCTCAAGTGCCAGTAATTTCACCGGCTGTCTTACTCTCCACGCCAAAACACAACATTGCAAGCACTGCTGCTTCACGGCAGGATTAGCGAGCAAGGTGGTGGTAACAATCCGGCCTTTTACTTATATTATTTATTTTTATTAACAATGCATATGCTCAAGGAAATCTAAGATACCTATAAACGAAAAATATTTTTAGATCGCAGGTCTAATTCGACCCTGCATCTCCTAAGGCTTTAAGCGCCAGAAGATCATACCAACTGGACTACCGGGAATCCATCCAACCTCATCCAAATCGTGTATTTTTATTTTGATATTTCCTTTTTGTTTTGTTTGTGTTTGTTGTCTATTGTTGTTTTTTTTTTGTTGTATTTGTGTGTCTTTGTGAATGTGAATAAATGTCTTTCTTTCTTTCTTTCTTTCTTTCTCGGAATCGCTGGTATGGGCCATATAACGGGAGCGCCAAAGTCCGCATATTCTTTGCTAGTCATACCGTATTGTTTGCCCGAATCATCGTTTGTCATATTTTTTCCATTGAAACGTTATTTTTTCTGATTTTTATAAATGTTTATCCTATAGAAAACTATAGGTTATATATATGTATGTTATTATATAGGTATGTTTTATAACAATTATGAACAATAATTGGATTCAGAGAAAAAAGAGTTATGACAAACGATCATTCTGCCAAACATTACATTCGGACTTTCAATAACT
Source organism: Choristoneura rosaceana (assembly GCA_037349165.1). Classification (NCBI taxonomy): domain Eukaryota; kingdom Metazoa; phylum Arthropoda; class Insecta; order Lepidoptera; family Tortricidae; genus Choristoneura; species Choristoneura rosaceana. The sequence continues at coordinate 7,598,556 of JAZBNJ010000018.1, read as the reverse complement.
ATGCTAGCTGATATGGAACCCCATATAATATCTGTGGCGCGACTAGCGCGGCTAATATGGGTTTGAATCTTGTCCGCGATCCAAAAAGTTACCAATACACCGAACTGTTACTTTAAAAAATAATATACAAGAGGCGTTAAAGACGATCACAAGCCAAATGTAACATTAAATGCTACTACAATACATTTAAGTATTCTCATGATCATAAATAACTTTTTAGAAATTGCGCGCAACGATTGAGTCATTATTATTAATAGAAGCTGTGAGAAGTATTTCTACAACATAATGTGATTTTGGTGAAAGGAAAATCATCTTCGATGATATTCAAATGGACATTTTTAAATACCTACCATTGTTGGTGATGGATCCATTTGTCTAGTAACAGGGCTTTTTTTTAAAGTATTTTTAATTTTTTCAGATAAATTTCATTAGTGACACCCATACCGACTGTATGAAAAATCGTCACAAAACTGTCATCATTTTCGTTTGAGGCATTTCTTTAAACTAGAATCGTTTGTTGGTACTCTTAATTTTCAGTAGGAAAAGCCATATTTTTTCTAAAATTAAAAAAAAACGGGTACACTTTTTTGAAAATTCCTTTTAAGAATCTAAGCTAGGTACTCCAGCGAAATCAAAGACAATGCACTATACATAGGTATATAAGTCTAAGTGTACGTCGTATTGTTTTTTTTTTTTCATTAAATTGACCAGGTATTGGCCCCTATCTCACTTGATAGAAACGTGTAGATGAGGCCAAGGTTAACTCACTAGTTTAGAAACAGCCTATTCACCCGAGTTTTTGGAAGGTCTGGGTTGTATCTGACCACAAAACAAGAAGGATAAAGTGAATCGCTTGACGCAGGCTGAATCACTTTACGTATCATAATTTCATTTGTAATAATTTCACTTGCCTTACCAACATTTGCCATAAAATTTTTACATAGAACCATGTTGTTTTCATGATTAAATATTTTAAAATGTCATTTTAAAGAATGCAATTTAATAGGTTAGGAGTTTAATATCAATTCTGAATTGAATACTGTTTCACGAATAAATTATATGACAAATAAAAATTATGCAAACTATGATGTATGGCATATGATAATGCAAATGATTGAGAACCAATGCAGGCCAATGCCGTGCTAACGACATATGGGTAAAGGCGCTGCGCTCCCCTCGTCTATACTTGGTTCGGATAGCTATTTAACTAAATGTAAACAAAACAACGTCAATTAGTGTCTTAAATATTGTGATTCCCCCATAAAACTATCTAAACATTTGCATTTCTGTATTGAAATACGCTAGTCTAGTTTATATTACAATGATTGATAAGTAAAATGTTTAAAATCCTTGAATGTACCAAATCTGTCAGCTGAAGTTTGTTTACATTTAGTTAATTACCTAAACGTTTCAAGTATAGACGTTCATTGATAAAAAAGGAAATGGAGCTAAGGTCCTGTAATTTTTACGAGCAGAAAAATCAGACAGAGATGGAACTTTCTCAGAAAAAGCCTTTGCATACCATATCTGGGGTACAAAAGCACTTCGTAATCTATGGTCCATAGGTAATACATAAATGTCTCAATTATTGTGAGTAGATATAGCATAGATGGGGGAGATCTAGCGGAAAGTATTAATCTTCACCGGTCTAGAAAGCGGGGCCCGCAATAGCTCTGGATATTACGGCTAAGTTAACATGCACCGTGGCTAAGTCGATTAGAACAAGTCTTGGAAAATTTTATCAGACATTGCATAAAACGTCTCTACGTGGGTACATATTATTACATTACCATTGGAATAAAGAAGCAGTAATAATTGCGCTGTTGATTTATGAGGAATAGTTTATGCTAATCAGTGCCTCAAGGTAATTCAATGGTGCGTGTGAAGTTCCCAATCCGCACTGGGCCCGCGTGGAAACTATGGCCCAAGCCCTCTCATTCTGAGAGGAGGCCTGTGCCGAGCAGTGGGACGTATACATAGGCTGGGATGATGATGATGAGTGCCTCAAGTTCCCACTGAAGTCACTCCATTCTGCTAAATTCTTCCGTGGATGCCGTAAGAGGCGACTAAGGATATAGGTTAAGGTATACCGTAGGCCACAGGCTAGCAACCTGTCACTATTGTACCGTTTTTGTAACTTAAAACCTAAAATTGCTAAAAGTGGCTCCGAAGTGATAACGTTTCGAGTGCTTTGCCTACCCCATTTGGGAATACAGGCGTGATGTTTTGTGTGTGTGTGTGTCCTCGGCTACTATCCATAAACTTTAAGTACCTACCATGTTTAACAACATTTGGTTAGTGTTTTGTTATTAATTTTGTATGAAGAAAGTTACCAAGCTGGCTGGTTATCAGATCTAAACGTAACAAATGTCAGCTAAAATTATAATCATGATAGTTTAATATTATTTTCATTAACAATATCCACGTTAACGTGACACCTGACCCCCGACTTTCACTGGATCCAAACCGACAATGAGAGACAATATAAAGCAAAGTCATTATGTCATGGACTTGGAACGGAATGCGGCCCCTCCGTCAATCCTGGACCAGCAGCTAAAAACGACAGCGACGTGACTTGCCCGTCGACAACTAAATAAACTCCATTATAAACCAAACAACAAAGGAATACGAGTCATGTATAAAAACCATCGAAAGAAGGTGAAATTTTGGCTTTATTAAAAGACAATTGAAGGCTGCTCATATCCAAACAATCGATCATCTTTTCAGCAATTCTTGTCTTGTTTGTGTCACGTTATATAAAATGAGGCTTCGTAATAAGGCTAGTGGAGCAACCTTATTTTTCATGTTTATTGTTTGTGTTGTCCAATCATTGATCATTTAGAGACATATTTTTTGATATTTAAAGTAGGTAAGGTAGTACGTACATTCATTGAATCACGAATATTTTTTTGTTTGACAATAATACTCTTTTCATCTTGGTTATTTATTGGTGATTATTTCATGCTGTATGTCACAGTATTCATCATGTCAGCCGAAAGACGTCCACTGCTGTACATAGGCCTCCCCCAAGGCTCTCCACTCTAAATCCACTGAAACCCACACCCTAATCTAAATAAATAATATACTGAAACCCACAAAAAACCTTTTTCTAGGTTCAGTACAAGCTATTTTTGTTATAACATTTAAAGATAATTATTGCTGAGAGAAGAAGGAAATAGGTCTCTTTATAAAACAATTTATTAATGAAACCAACCATCACTATACATTTCTAGAGTTACCACTCGCTCAGTTCATTCATTTAACGGCTGTTTTGAGGCGTGTAAAAGAATTTTCTACACACTAACCTAGAATACGCTATTAATTTATAGTTTTATTACATCTTTAGAATCGTAGCAAGTGCATCGCGTGCTAACAATTGGTTTGGTTCAGTAGAGTGCGAGAAGTTTCTAAAAAAGTATTTGGTGATATTTCAGATAGAATTTGACACCGTGCAGCAGTGGCTAGTGAAATATTAATTGACTGGAACGTTTGTCGTACAAATGAAGCTGAATTTATGAATACAGTCTGTAGTCAAATAAAATAACATTGAATAAGTTAGGCAGTTGTAAAAAATATTACAAATGTGTATTTTACCAGACGTTACTCTAAATTGTAAGTAGGGTCATATGTAATTCAATCCCTTTCTCTAGTAATAAAATAAATGTAATAATTACCTTAAACAATAATAACTTGCCCATAGTCATTATGTTCATTTTTTGTGGAGCGTTATATTACGGACAAATCTACTTAAATATGACATCTTGAACACGGAAGAGTCCACTTTTGCCTTATTTCAAAACTCAATTAAAATAACCCACTTATTTTGTGTGAGAGTTAAATCATAGAAATAAAAAAGAATACTTAAGGTAATAAAATTTAATTTCGAATGAATTACTATCCGACAAACCCTTGTAGGAGTAAAACACCGCCATAACAAATCATAAATTACAATTCACTCCAAAAACCGTTACGATAGTTACTTAACTGGTATATTTACTTTGTCTTCATCTCTTATTCAAACACAGAAATTGCTTTTAATGCTAATTACAAATTACATTTCTCGACAAAGATCAACTTTCACGGTACCGGCAGGTGAATAAAAGTAAATACTTCATGAAGAGATTTTTAATTCTTAATAACTGTTGACCCAACTGACGGTTGGGACGAGCACCGCCAAATGTAACGAGTCATCCTGCAAAAGTGTGTCTTCGACAAAAGTTTGGCCTTTTCAATATTTGAATTTGTTGTGAGACTTGCTTTTTATGCGCAGTATCAACAAGTTCAAGTTGAGTTTTATTTTAAACCGGCTTCATGTTAAAATGAAATAAAGTTCAGTAAGAATATTCTAGTGTAACCGAAACAGCCTGACGTTTTCTTTGTACAGTCAGCTGCAGAGAAAAGGTGCCCCCTGTAACGGCGGTATCCATACTACCGGCATTACAGGGGGGTACCCTTTCTCTGCAGCTGACTGTACATATTATTATGTTGGGAATATACAAGTGCTTTAATTTAAAAGCTACACATTATTGTGTGGATTTAAATTTTTATGTATTTTTTATGTTTTAATAAAAACAAAAAGAAATAATACTCAAAAAATTTACATGCCGTACCTACCCCCGTACTTTGTATCATTCAGGAGAATTTTATCTTATTTTACTATTCTACTTTAGCTAACGCAATTATTCTTCGTAGTATTCAGAACATTTTCTTTATAATATATTAAGAAGATTATAGCACGAAATATAGAATAGGTACGAACATTTAAATCTCAGACAGTAATCTGCCAATTTTATTGTTACGCTGTGTAATGAAGAAGCTCGAAGAGAGAAGATATTTACACTGGCAGCCTCATTATAATAAATTATTTTACTTGTTGGCTTTTCGTTTTCGCCGGTGACGAATGGCAAGTCATACACTGAAAGTATGTCTTCGTATCGATCTAGGGCGTGATTCGCAGTAGTATGTTACTCGAAAAGTAAAATTGAACTTTTATGATGGGTACTTGACTTTTAGCATTAAACAAGCTATCGGGAAATATGTATTTCATTTACTTTTATTTTTATTGACTTTAATTAATCTCACTTCGGCATTATCACAATGCAGGTATCGATGGAATAGGTACTTATATATTGACTGAACTTCACTACCCATAAACTCATTTCCAAAAGAAATAAATATTTTGCTACGAGTATATTCCATTCCACGTAATATATGATTTCGCTGTCGAAAATCTGTCTAATGCTATTTGGAGAGCAGATGTTGTAAGCTACCATGAATGTCAATCAGATCCAACGATGAACCCGTGATTTATCTGTCACGAACGGTTATATACGACTGGAGTGTGCTCACGCGATTGTGGCACGAACGCGTCATCTTGATCGAAAATTTAATTAACTTTTTGCACTTTCAGGTACCTAAGTATCACTTCTATAGATTTTAAGAGAAATTAACAAATTGTAATTTACCTTTTTAGCCAAAAATTGTTTGAGCATTTTTTACATTTCAATACAACAAATTTATCTAGAAATGTATATGATACAAAACATTTACTTATTTGCCACAAACATAAAAAGCTATTTTAGCTCCATCTAAGCTTATCAGGTATATCCATAATTGTTTTATAATAATTCCAACTTAACTATTTAAAATATGAACGCCAAAAAAAATGTGTAACCTACCTAGTATAGTTCCAAGAATATTCTTCAATTCTTATTCAAGACCATGTATCCTGAAAGCCATTTTCAAAGGTTTGTAATAACTTTTGACAGCCAGAACATAATTAATTTCGTGGCTACAGCATTACCGGCTGCCTCGCCTCTAACGGGCGTCGTTAAGTAAGTCCGCGTCAGAAAGAGTTAGCGGTGAATTTTTTACTTTCACTTAATTTCAATAATTCATGAAGACAAGGTTATAATAAACAAAGCTTCGATAGAAAACGAGAGTGGTAACATATAATTTAATTTGTTTTAATTATTGCGTAATCTTCTCGCTGGAGTCATCTTACAAAACTATGGCAGGTACTTTTAATATGTAATAATAAATATTAACTTAACGTGGAAATTAGTAAACTTATCCTCTAAATTACATGTAATGACATGTTATTAATCTTCTAGATGATGATATTTATTGGTACAAATGTGAAAAGAAAAAAAAATCTTAAAAATAACAACTAAAATACTAAATATTACAAACTAAATTAAAACTATATTAAAAACTAAACTATATCTAAAAAAGGCCCCTGCGGCATTGTGCCGAAAATGCTGGCAGCATTTCCTCGTTGAATCGCTATGCTGATTCTTTGAGCGAGGTAGCTGCCAGCTCTTCGGTCACCGGTGGCATCGATAAGTCTCTTCGAAATTTCTTATCTTCTGGATAAGTTCTGCCTCTTTAGATATAAATTAATGGAGCTGGAACTATAATTGAACAGGTGTATGTCTAAACATCATTGATATTATTTTGTGGTTTGGCGCTAAACACGATCATTTATTATCGCGTTTGAATACACATTTAATTAATGAAATATTAAACAATGTAAGATTAGACATAACATTTTATTAGTCATTTAATTAGACATTTTCTACGGGAAACGGATTATAGACCGCGATCACCTTTAGCGAGCTCCCACAATTCATTGGCATTTTCTTTAGTCTATCCTCAATCAATGCATGGAACTATGTCGAAATATCGGGAGCCTATTCAAGGTCACGGTTTGTATCCCGACAAAACTGTATAATGCAATAAATAAATAACCGCGAATCATTTAAAACTATATTATTCATCGCCCGACTCTGTCTACGAACAAGTCGTTTATCGCTATCCGAAGGGAGTCATCATTCATTCATCATTATTTTTACGGGATGAAAAATATCCTATGTCCTTGCCAGGGCCACAAACTATCTGAATGCCAAATTTCATCAATATTGGCTAAGCGGCTAAGCGACAGAGAGACAGAGTTAACTTCGCATTGTTAATATGAAAATTATGACAGTGCTTTTTCCGTTATTTTTAAATGATGTTGTCCCTGATAACTCACGTCTTAAATCGAGTAGTTTAAATTAAAGAATTTAAGACGCAAGTTAACCGGGACAATATAATTTAATATTAGTAAGTCTCACTGTAGTTTCATGTTCATAATTTGTTAAGTAAACGTTTTTATTAATAACGCGATAAATTTTTGATCAACTCTTTCGATTTTTGTCCTAAGATAATAAAACAAACTTTAACATTGAATAAAAGTTTATTGCTGTAAGGTTTGTCCCTGACTAAATGCTCCTCTCATCCACTCAAAGGTTGACTGAAAGAGATCCCTTAAAGGGATAAGTTCGCCTTTGTACATTTTTTTTGTCAATTGTGTTTGTTCTACTTGTACAATAAAGAGTTTAAATACATACATACATATTGCTACCTTGACAATGATACCACCACAAATCCATCTTAAACCTGCACACACACCACAAGTCACCTGTTACTAAAGTGTCTGAAGGCAATTTTTAATTGCTGCCCAAGATTACAGCCATTATTGTAAGTAGGTATTTAAGAAGACAATATTCACATCGAAGTATCGTTAATTAAAATTGGATCTCTCTGATATAGATGTAGTCAAAAAAGTTTTTACACAGGCCAAGCCAAATTCAATCTTATGCCGATGTCATACAGGCTTTGACGTGGAAAAACTTTTCTTACTTTAACCATCCTCGAGCGACATACAGGGTGCACGTAACGGCTTGCATACAAGTTGCATAATAAGTAATGTTCGAGTAACATTAGCGTAGAATCTACGAAGATGTTTTTTTGATCCGGTTTTAGTTATGAGAAAAACTTGATGTGAAAGGAGGATGAAAATTACGACGGAAAAGCTGGTATATAACGCTGAATTAGGGTATATTTTACGACTGAAAAATATGGAAATTACCTCTTGAGTACTTCCTACACATCGCAATGCATTTCAAATGACCTTACTCAGAAAGCCCAAGAACTGCTACGTGTCCTGTGACTCCTTGCATTTTTTTTAATATTACGAAAAATAGACAATGAGGGTTTCTGCAGGGCAACTAAGAAACTCGAAGTTCGTGTTGTGCTGTCCCTCTCGCTCTCGTATGAAATAATATGAGCATCAACGGGACGGCAAGATAGGAACTTCGATTTTTGAGTTTCGAAGTAGCCCTACTGATGCCTAGAGCAACTGCTCTTCTGGCTCTACACCTGCAGGGCTACTACGAAACTCGAAATTCGAAGATCGTGTAGTGCGGTCCCTCTGACACTTATACTGCTTAATACGAGAGCAAGAAGAACGGTACGATACGAACTTCGAGTTTCGTAGTAGCCCTGCTGGGCCGCCGCTTCTGGGAATTTCCAAAAACATGTTCTTATTCTTTCTCTAATTGTAAAGGCAGCTCTGAACTATGCAAAATTTAAACTGTTTGTGTGCAAGGATTTAGGCCGGGCGTTAATGAGCTAATAAGTTAGGTCTTTTTTGGGGTTCCTTACCCGAAGGGTGACGAACGGAACCTTATCAATGGCGCGCGACACCAGCAAATATGTAATAAAAAAATAATAAAATTCAAAATGAAGGAGCCCATCGAACCAATAAAAAATACTTAATCCATACTAATAACTATTACAAATGCGAAAGTATGTTTGTGTGTTTGTCCGTCGTTCACGCCGTAACGGAGCAACGGATCAACGTGATTTTTGGCATAAAGATTATGTACTTTATGGGCTCGAGAGTGACATAGGCTATTTTGTATCCCGGAAAAATGCACAGTTTCCGTGGGAATAGCGCGCGATAACCGGATTCCACGCGGGCGAAGCTGCGGGCAAAAGCTAGTAACCTATAAATTTGTACGAATCTCTCAGAACGCGAGTCCACTTGCATTTGGCCGGCTTAATTAAAATACTCCATAAGAATATGTTTTGAACTTCTCGTCATTTTAAGGAAAGCTACACGTCGTTCGAAAAGTAGGTATTTTCTTTTAATTTTTTTTTATTCGACTGGATGGGAAACGAGCAAGTGGGTCTCCTGATGGTAAGAGATCACCACAGCCCATAGACACCTGCAACACCAGGAGGATTGCAGATGCGTTGTCAACCTAGAGGCCTAAGATGGGTCAAGTGCCAGTAATTTCACCGGCTGTCTTACTCTCCACGCCGAAACACAACGGTGCAACCATGGTGCTTCATGACAGGATTAGCGAACAAGATGGTGGTAGCAATCCGAGAGGACGTTGCACGAGGTCCTATCACCTGCATAACCTAATTATACCTACCATAATGACGACTTTTCATTAACGTTCATCCATACTAATATTATAAATACGAAAATGTGTGTGTTTGTATGTTTATCCTTCTTTCACGTCGAAGTGGAGCGACTGATCGACGTGATTTTTGGCATAGAGATAGATTATGAGCCAGAGAGGACATGGGCTACTTTTTATCCCGGAAAAAATGCACAGTTTCCGAGGGAACAGCGCGCGATAACCGAATTCCACGCGGGCAAAGCCACGGGCAATAGCTAGTCCTATCATAAATAAAGTAACACAACAAGAATCATAACTTATCTGATTACACAAAACTCTATATATCATACATATTTACATGTAAATTAAATCTGCCCATTTGTTACGTGGGGTTACCGATGAGTAAAGAAACTTTCCCATTTCTCGCGTTTTGAAGTATTTAAGAGTAATGACACTGGGATTATAAAATTACTAGCTTTTGCCCGCGGCTCCGCCCGCGTGGTATTCGGTTATCGCGCGCTGTTCCCTCGGGAACTGTGCATTTTTTCAGAGTAAAAAGTAGCCTATGTCACTCTCGGGCCCATAAACTATCTCTATGCCAAAAATCACGTCGATCCGTCGCTCCGTTACGGCGTGAAAGACGGACAAACACACAAACATACAAACACACTTTCGCATTTATATTATTAGTATGGATGATTAAGTATGTGATTACAGTAAATTAAAGTCAAATCTGCTTTTTGTTTATTTCGCCGTAGGTACGCAATCACAGATTACACTGCTATTATTTTTACGTAGGTAAAAAAACACCAATCCATCCACCACGGTACAAGTACTAACCATAACATTCCTCATGTCCACTTATGCAAACAAGGCCTCAAGTAAAAAATAAAGACCCGTTTAAACGTTTTGCACCAGTAAAAACGATGAAAGCTCCAGATATAAAATTAATTAAGACTTGAAACTCACCATGGTGTAATCCGTGTGTGCGCAAAATGCAAAATCCGCTTGATAAAGTATCCTTATCCCAATACGGAGCCGGTAAACATAAAACCACCGTTAAGTTTTTAAAACCAAACAAAACTCGATAAAGTTTACTGCATGTCGCACTGAAAATGACACATCACTATTCCCGCGTAAAGTGGCATCGACAATTTTTTCTTTTTTTTTTTATCGCGTATCAGTGTCGGATATGGATGCGTGCAACGGACGCGCCGGACTGTGGTCAACTGAACGCATCGCAAATCTTTCGCAGTGAGAGCCAAGATGGCCCGACGTCGATTGCAGTTCAACGTAGGATTAAGGTCGCCAAATGCATTTTTTAATCAAGGATATGTGACAGGAAGTAGCTGGGTACAGTACAGCACACTTTCACCAATTTTTTTTGGAAATAAGAAGGTACTGGAAAATGCAGAGTATTTGATGCATTGCATTTTTATATTATAATTTATGATAATTTTTATTATTGACAATCGTCTATTGTTTTCAGTGCAAGTTGGGGGCCCTCTGTATCCAAGGGGCCCTGGGCTGCAGCCCAAAAAGCCTTTAAGTAGATCCGCCCCTGGCTGTGATTCTTTAATAAATTGCTATTACTTCAGTAACAACGTTAAAATAGGCAGGGGATAATAAATTCAACATAAATACAGCTCCAATTGACTTTGACAGTGAAAACTTGGCGAACCACCGTGATCGTTATAGCAATATAGCGTAAAGCCATATAAACCATTAAATAACCATTACGATGTTTGATTCGATTCTCTTGAGTTTAAGACGCACGAAAACAGATTTTCCGCACCTTTTTCGTAGGCATCTACTTTTGTTTCTTTCTCTCTTTTAAAATAAAATGCATGCTCTAAAATTCGGTTGAAGCTCAAGCTCCAGTTGTTGTTGTTTCTTTAAAAAAATATGGCTCTGTCCATTGGAAGACAATTTTGCCAGTGTCTTGTAATTTTTGCCGTTGTATGGTAAAAAAATTCTAGAAAACGAAATATGAGAGGTAATGGTGGGTGAACGATGACCCAAGCTCCAATTTTAAGCGCATTAAATTATCAGTCATACCTCTTATTACAGGTTATCTAAATAAAGTGGACTTCGATTATCTATGGCGTTCATTCAAACAAACGAAAGAGCAACAATACTACATCATCTGAAATTAAATAAAACTAATACTCGTAGGAATAAAATCTAGACTAGAGCAACTTTAGAGTAATGGCCAAATTTAACACAACACGACACTAGTACTTACAATATAAAAAAAAGCATATTTCAGAAAAGCATATTTCAGATCGCAATTAATATTAAATTTTATATGAATGAAATTTCAAATGCAATCTTAAGTCTCCAACAGTCACAGAAGGCTACAGTACTTAAATTCGGTTTATTGATACGAGCACAAGTAAATACCTCATTGTTCATATCTCCGCGCTTGGTCACTCTGAAAGCGTGCTGAAGCCGCTATCTCTGCAAATATCCGCGCAACACCTCCGCGGTTTAGTTAAATTACGATAATCTCGCTTTACATCGCTGCCGTCGCCTCCGAGGTACGGTTGAAATTCGCGCGGTGCAGAAGAAATTTAAAGGCCGGAGCACGCTGAAAAGCGAGCGAGTAGTAGCGATTCTTAGTTACTAAATATGTATAATATATTGCTATGATTACTGAACTGAATATTTTTCTTTATAGAATCAGAATCAGAATCAGAATCGTTTATTTGCTAGAATACAGTATAAATGGTGTTACAATCTTCTTGTCCGTTGTATCCAGCCTGCATGCAGGCGTGCAAATTATTAACATATTAAACAAAAATCAAATTATCTTAGAATTATAATTATTATCGTCAGAAATATATTATTCGTTTATACAGGTCCAATGTCTACTAATAATCGTTCATAAATTAAATACACATGCCATAAATACATTAAGTCAATTTACATTTACCTAAAAATTAACATCACTCGTGATTTGCTAAGTATTCTTTTACACTGTAAAAACATTTGTGTTGTAGCCAATCGATTAATTTCGACTTAAATCTTTGCTTGTTCTGTAGTTTAATATCTTCGGGCAAGCTATTATAGAGGACTATGCTCATATTGTAACAGTTTTTCCTATAGATGGAGGTGTGGCAAGGAGGCTGACATAAAAGGCCCCTATATTGAGCCCTTACGTGCCGAGAACTCGCTTCTGTACGTCGAGTGAAGTAACACATATTGTCTCTGACAAAAAGACATGCTTCTTTTATGTACATGCATGGGAGCGGAAGTATACTAAACTTTTCAAATAATGGTTTGCAGCTATCCCGAATCCCTGCATTATCGAGAGCGCGAATGCACTTTTTCTGAATTTTAAAGGCTCTCTCAACCTCAACGGAATTTCCCCACAGCAATAATCCATAGTTTAGAACAGAGGAGACATAACCATGGTATGCTGTGACAGCTGCTTCTGTCGTTATTGTTTGTTTCAGCTTTCTTAAGGCAAACACAAATCTAGCCAATTTCTTGCAGACCTGGTCAACGTGATTCTTCCAATTCAAATTTTTGTCAAAGTTGAAGGACACAACATCAACCGTTTCTATGCTTGAAAGGTTATATTTAATTTGCATGGGTAGTGGTTTTGCACTATACGGACCAAATTGCATGGCTTTAGTCTTAGTTAGATTAACTTTGAGATTATTGTTATTTAGCCAGTTGATAGCGTCTGATAGTGTACTATTTACGTTATTTTCAAATACCGAAATATTTTTGTGGTCACCTTTAATTATAAGGGTAGAGTCGTCAGCGAAAAGGAAGGTAAGTATTGAAAGTCAAAATGTCACTATTTGAGTGAAAGTTATCTAACTTTTGAGGTTTAAAAAATATCATTAGTTCCCAATGTTTTAGGAGTGGAGGCTGGACTTGAAATGCACAACAAAATTGCAAATTGTTTCTCACTTTTTTTAGAAATTCCCTATTTTAAAGATTTTAACCTAAAATTTAAAGGAAAAATGTCCTAGAAAGCCAGATAATTGGTGGTTATGAGATAGATAAAAAATGGATAGCTCCCTATCTGGGATTTTGCGCGTAATCCTCATTTATCTTTATTTGCAGTAGTTTTATGCTGGGCGTTGTCTGCCACTCAGATGTTAGGCGATTTTGGATGACATCTTCCACGCTCTTGGGACTGATGTTTGAAATCATATTTATTACCCGAAAGTACCGTTCGAAAGTAGTGCAAAATTGTACGGAATTATCAATACGAGCACAACAACATTACAGCTGTAATTAGTCGCAAAATTAATTTAACTAACTAACTAGTTTGGCTCAGTGACCCAAAATGAGTCTTGGCCTCCAAAACGAGAGCTTGCGACTGCAAAAAAAAATTAATTTGAGCTGAAATTTTTGCAGCCAATATATGGATTGGACTACGTATACTTTTTTATGGTATTTTCGTGCAATATGCTTTCAATAAATCGGACTCCTGGGCCCAATTGCACAACAAATTACAAGCTAATAGTAATTAGCGATTTTGTATTGAAATTCACTAATACCATTTGCTTGTTGTAATTTGTTATGCAATGGGGCCTGATCGTTGGCAATTTGCACTGCGCTCGCTCCGCTTCTATTGTACCGTAGTCTTAAGATATTCATACAGAAAGAACAACTCATACACCACGCGGTGAGCCAGACAGAGAAAGGTTGTCATAAATTTAACACCGACGTGTGGATGCGGTTGAAAACACACGGTGGAAATAAAAATATGATTAGTTGGTTGTGCTCTGATCCGCGGCTTTTTAATTTAAAGGTTTGGTTGAAGAGACACGAGGATAAGTTATAAGTAAGTTGGTTGGCTTGTACTTAGTATCAGATGAAAAGAGCGACTAAGAAGAAGCTTTAAGTTAATAATTATTTCGGACTGATCTGTTGCTGAAGCCGGAAGGTAGGCAACAGCACTCTGTTATAAAACAACGTACCTGATTAAGCCGTGGTTTAGAATCATTGCGAGATGTACTTTGGTTACAAATAACTAAAAAGTGAGAAATAATTATAATAAATTTTTTAACAAAAATTTAAAGCCGACGATTGAAAATATTTTTCTAGGTGCCATACCTTGAAGTCGGTGCCTCAGCACGAGCCAGCAGGACTGGAACAACAGTCGTCTACCGCACCTACATACCCTACTATAATATTGGGCTTCAATCGCTCGTGCTGGATCGTGCTGGCACTGACTTCAAGCTAGTAGGTATGTATTTACATACCTAGAAAATTAATTTCAAGGTTTTTGTAGTCGGTTCCATTTTTTGTAAAAAAAAATAGTGATATAAAGAGGTTCTTAACCTAACAGAAACTTAACAATAAAGTACAATATCATTCCAAAAATATAACTGGCGTGACCAACAATGCATAGAAAGAAAGAAAAATAATGAGTCTCATACATTTTGGACTTGCATAATGTAATAATATCAACTAGATACAATGCATAGAATTATTGCGTCACAGCAATTACATATACATAAAATCTACGTGTCAGTCTACTTTCAACATATTAACAGCTAATATTTGACTACCTCTTACTTAAAGTGCGTGTATTTAACATAAAAAGTTTAGTTATGTGTGGACATAATAGCAATCTGGGTGATCATTTGATTAAATCATTAGGTAATCTTAATATACAGTATTATTTTATTAAAAAAAGCTCCGCAGGAAGAATCGGTTAATGTTTTGGGGGCTGTGTCCTACACAGTAGGTAGGTACAGTCAAGGGCAAAAATATGTATACACTTTAGTACCTTGTCTATCTTCGTCTTATTTGAACTGCCATATATGAACTGTCACAGTGGTTAAAGTGACAAGGTACTGATGTTTATTCATATTTTTGCCCTTGATTGTACTTTCCTAGCAACACGCACAATCTATAGAGAAAACGTTCGCCACGCCGACAATCGCACGCAGTCGTAGCCAGACCGTTACAGCGGTTTAGTTCCATATAGCTTTAAATAAATAAAACAAAAATGACTTATGTAATATCAACGGATGTTGGTTGTAGAGTTGACTAAAATGAAGAAAAATGAAAATAAAAATCTAACATTCACTTACGTGAGGGTCAGCGAGTCAAGCTTCACTTGGTACAGTCAGCTGCAGAGAAAGGGTACCCCCCTGTAATGGCGGTAGTATGGATACCGCCGTTATAGGGGGTACCATTTCTCTGCAGCTGGCTGTACATTCAGCTGTAGACATTAACCGAATTGCGATCATGTGCATCATTATCATGAGGGGAGGGGTGTTCCCAATTACTCGCCACGCTTGACAAGTGGGTAAGCGCAGTATAGGCATAGGGGAGGAAAGGTTGCCAAGAAGACGCTGTTGCCCATCGTCTGGTGTTATTCATCAGCCGGTTTCTACGGCACCCACGAGTGGAGAGGGGAAAACAACATTGGACAAACCTAGATACATGCAGGCAAACCAGAGAAGCCCTCCCGACGATCAATCCCGGGTTCTCCCGCAAGCTTCGCAGACTTAGGAGGGATCAACTCCGACTGCTGGTCGGAGCTCTTACTGGACATGCCTTGCTAAACAAGCAATTACATAATCTAAGTGTTACAGACAGCCCCCTGTGCAAAGCATCCATGGAGGCAGAAGAGACAACCACTCACATCCTTCTGGAATGCTTTTTTGTGGCGAACTACAGGGCGCTACACCTCGGCTCAACGGGGTCACTGCAGGAAGTCGCCGGCAACTTGAAGGGTCTGCTAGGCTTCCTCCAGGAGCTAAGCTGGCATTAATAGTGCCTACAGCCTAATCACGCAAAATAGGCGCACTTAGACGATGAATTGCGGAAAACAGCCCGCTAATACCTATACCTAACGCCGGCGTCGTAACAAAAATATTGGATGTCCTATAGTGGACGTTTGCGGCTGATATGATGATAATGATGATTAGACCAAATAAAAAGCAATAAAATATAACAGAGTCATGCGAGATCCAAGTAAGGACGAGAAACACCACGCTTCGTCTCGAGCTTGGCTCAAGCAATTTGCTCGACGCAGTTTGGTTACCCTCGTTTCGTGCAACTATGTGCTATACCGCGACGAAGGGTGATATTATCAGCCTCACTTGGTATTCACACAACTCCGTTTTTATATATTGTGGGGAGTGGCTACAATAATCTCTCTGCAGGCAGATGTTATGCCTTGGGACCGAAGTCCGAAGGAACAGCGTCAAAATTTCTATATAAACGTCCAATTTGAGAAACTTCGATGGCGCGATGTAGGATTTGGAGTTTCTCTTGTGCTCGCTAGATGCCGCTACGAGTCGCTACATTTTTATTTGGTACTAACTGTAACCCGCGGCTTCAAACCCGTTGTAATATTTCTAATTTTTCTCCCATAAAAGCCTTTTCCTGACAATAACGAACACAACAAAAAATAATTAGTGAAATCGGTCCCGCCATCTGAGGTCCAGCCGTTCCCGAGATTTGCGCTTAGCAACAAATTTTACGATTCATTTTTATTTAGGGTCTAGGGTATATAGGGTAGGGTCTAGTTTAGGTCACGAAATATTTATAGATTATCTATCGGATGGATTTTATCATACCTACCTTACCTGCCGCACCTGTGGTGGCGTCGCAACAAATCGATTCTAGCGAGTTCAACGCGCCATCTATGAGACACAGAGCACACTATCAAACTGCTAAAGTTGCTTAACTTTCACTTCACCGTCTTACCTCTTCTTATGAACGAATTCCAGCTTGCTGCAGCGTTATTCCGACAAAATATTTTGTTTTTTGTGTGTTCGCTGCTTATTCTAGCAGATGGCGCTGTTGATTGATGTAACAAACTTTACTGGTTTTTCTATAGTTTTTTTTATTGTATATTTGTCATTCTGTGTTTAGTTGTTGTTATTGATCGTTTTGGTTGTGTTGTAAGAGTATTCGCAATTATATTTTGCACATTTCAGCTGGATACTGCCGGTTCCATTCATATCATAGGTTATTGTAATATAGGAGTATACAAATAAAAAACTAAAAATATTCTCAGTAATGAGGAAGCTAACTAGACGGTTTGCTTAGGTTGTAATGTTGATACAAATTAAGATATTGACAAAACTTTCTCGTTTAAAGCGTCCGTGAAACCGTCCATTAGCACTTGATTCAGATGTGGTAAGGGTAAGAGTATAAAGTACTGTATGTAGTAGGTAAGTAGTGAAGTACGGTAGTCCTGTTTTAAGTACTGTTGTCCAGAGTCTGGACTGGACAGTGACCGAAATCTCGAGTATTTAGAGTTCTCTCTTCTCGAGAAGGTTCTAATTTTGTAAGTTATTTGATTTAATTAGATTAGAATAAAAAAAAAGAATTTTTATAATATGTATCTGCATACAGGCTGTTCCAAAGATTCAAAAATCAATACAAAATCAATAATGTCTTCATTATTGCTTGTAGGTTACAAATGCCCTAATCAAAACGTTCCTTCTATTCGTTTCTTATTTTATTATTTTATATTTGTGCAAAGGGTAGAAACACGTTCTATTATTGCCGAATGATTACACACAAAAACCAATATTTACACACACACCAACATCTCGCCTGTATGCCCAAATGGGGTAGGCAGAGCACACAAAACGTTACTGCTTCGGAGCCACTTTTAGCAATTTTAGGTTTTAAGTTTACCTATATTTACCTACTGTTTTAGATCTCGTAACTTTGTTTCTTCGTCAGAATATTAGTATAGTAAATCAAAACGCTTCGGAGCGTAATATCGTTTGTCTACCCACACAAGTCGCATTTTGACACTCAAGGGAAAATACAACAGTCCTATTCCAAAACCAGGCACGACAACCATAATGAATAGGAACTAGTAAAGCTAAAATGAAAAAATAAAATATTATTAACGACTATTTTATTAAATAAAAATTATACTTAATATGGATTGAATACATCGTTGTCTATTCGTTGAAAAGATTAAAGATTTATTTATTTCTAAAACATTTCTACCTATATACAATGGAATGTTTTATACATTGTAAAACTTAACAATTTAAAGATTATATTTATTATAATTATTTTTTAAACCCAACGAATAACGTTAATGGCACTCATAGCCTAAATGACAATAATGTAGGAACCCTACATTTACATATTTATAATCCATTATTCGAGAACTTATATACATATACATATCAAATTTCATTCCGTATTTCACATGCATTTCACACCCCACTCAAATAATTGTATTATATATCTAAGTTTAATAAATCGTTGTATATGTGTTATAAAATAACAAATGCAGTTAACAACGAACATATGGAATGTTTTATGATTTCAGTTACTTAGGTACTTAAAGTATTTTTGTTTAGAAATGGTCGAAAATAGTAAAAAACATGTTTTCATTCTTACAATAAACCCGTAGGTAGTTACTTGGGAACAGAAATCATAAGTGCTTCTACAATCGAAAGTCAAGAAGTAATTTTATTGTAATCCACAGTAGAACTCACCTAGAACCTTTGCACAGTACGTCTCATAACGACTTTCTTATCCTTTGTACAGTTAACTTTCAAAGACTATAGTGTCAAAGACGTGATGTTGTCCAGAATGGACACTTCTGGCAACAAATCTTTACAGATCTTTATTCAAAATATGTTTGAATTAACACTGTGTAACACCTGCGATATACTCCGTGACTAAGGTATCGAATAAACCCTAAACTATCAGACTACCTGGTAAAGAAAATCATTATGACGTTTACTGTGAAGCCGATCAGATGGTGAGACACGTGTCAAAGATTTAACATATACATCTACATATACATCTTTGTTTTCATTGACGGCCATTTCTAAAGAACTATGTATATACAATTCCTGCACCACTCCAAATACTATTTTGTACAAACATTTCACTATTCTAATAATCTATAGGTCGCTAGGCAGCAGTAATAGTAGCAGTATATTAAATGTACAGATGTAAAATCGTCGTCTAGGTACTAAATACTGAAACGGGGAGCGCCAAAGTTCGCATACTCTTCGCTAGTCATACCGTAATTTTTATCCGAATCATCGTTTGACATAATTTTTTTCCCACTGAAATCTTACATTTTTCTGAAAATTTTAAATGGTCATCCTATAGAAAACTATAGGTTAGGTTAGGTTTTTAATAGCGATTCTGAACAATCATTGTATTCTGAGAAAAAAGAATTATAACAAACATTACATTCGGACTTTCAATAAGTATGCGAGTCGATATGGACCCTTTTATTGACAGTGATTGACCCCTATCTCACCTGATGTTAAGTGCAGATGAGGCCAAAGGTGGGTCTCACTGTTTCAGTAACAGCCTTTTCGCTCTAGCCTTGAAGAGCCCTAGATTGTATTTATCCGGAAATACAGACGACGGGAGCGAATTCCATTCCTTAGCAGTTCGCATTATGAAAGCAAACTGCTTCGTGCAGCTAACAGAACAATAACTACATAAGGGTGAAGACGCTCCCCCCGCCTGAAAGTCTGTTAGGAAAAAGGATGTGGAGGAATAAGACATTTTTTTCCATACTGCTAGCATAGGATTATTTTCCATTTTTTGTATGTGCAAGCCTCAAATAGGGAGTGATTTTTTGTAGCTTTTTGTCATAATCAAATAACGTTACACTAGCTTGAATATAGAACTAACACTATTACTGCTGTGTTTCCTAGCAACCCTAACAGCCCCACCACGACTAGGCGCCACTGGCGACAGAGAAAGCATGTTCAGTGTTCATTGCCCGATCAAAACGTTCGCTCCACGGTGGTTACCTGGCAAAGCACGGAATGAACAGAGAATACGTTCGCCAGGCCGCTCGTCGCGCGTAATTGTAACCAGGCCGTTAGTTTCTCTTACAAAGACAATTGTATGTTATAGACTCTTCTCAATTGAGAATTACACCTAATTATAACTAGCTTACACATGCGTTTTGTAATTATTCCTTGGTTGATATTAAGTTAATCATGCATTTAAATATAAGGGCTTTTCTGCGGCGTTTCGACCCCAATAATTACGAGTACTTTGGGCTCATTGATGAAATAAGGGCTAGTATTCACTAGATAGATTGAATATTAAGTACCGTAAAGAACTAAAGCCTAGACAGAAGACGCTAGCAAAATATTTAAACGATACTTTTAATTTCGAGTCCCGGAAGCTATATGTTACTAATTTTTGTTGCGTTTTCTGCGACAAGAAACATTACATATTCGTATATTATATCTTACAGAAAAAGGTGACTGAAACTGTCCTAACCGAGTCGGGTTAAAGCAGTTTACACCGGTTTTCACTGATTCGTTGTCAATCTACCCTCCTTGTATCTATAATTTTTTTACAAGCGGATTATAAAATGAAAACATTCATTATTTTGCCATAAAATACATAAATACGCATATATTTAATACACAAGATTATCAAACTAAATAAATGGCTCAAAAGATTTTAAATTAAAATTGTACCCACGAAAAAGGCTCATGGCTCTAAAACAGCTTTATATGACGAATAGTATCAATAAGTCCCAGATATCTAGGTAGTACAGTCAGGAAAATGATATATTAACGAGATGTCATCCACGTTATAGGTGTCGGCATATCCAGACATTATAACCCACCATGACTAAGATCCGGACTATACCTACTTACAAGACTCGAATAAGGGGACCCCCAAAATGGTCTAGGGTAAACCCCATGAATTGAGTGCCATGCCGAGTCTGCTTCGTCTCATCGGCCATGGCATTACAAGAGCTACAGGCCTTATTGTCTAACCCCCTTATTCATAAACGACAATCAAACCTATTTTAGTTAAAATGCCGCTAAAATTCGTTTGTTCTTATCTGTCACTTCGACATTTGTATTTGTTAGAAAGGGACAAAGCATTTGTTAGTTAACATAGGCTTGTTAAGTTTTATGAATAAGGGGGTAACACTTGCTCGATTCAATTGAATGCTCGAATGCATATTTTGTAAGTAAATATACTCGCTTACAATATATCTATCCAATTGCGTTCGTGCCAAACCGCCAATTATATTCATCAATCGATTTGGCAACGGTTATGCTACGCCGTAAAACTTACGGTTACAGCCACATTGTACAAAGCAGTTTCGCCTTTACAGCAAAGAGTTAAAGCTCAACGGTACGCAGTTGTCATTTGGTCGATATAAACGTGTTTCGGACCATATCGGGGTGAATCGGCTGTTTCCGGCAGGACGCACGCTCAGCTATCCTGTAGAAAGTAAGTTCTTGGATCCGCTGGTAGGTGTCGCAAGCAAGGTCGTGTTATCTGGAATTAGAAAGAATAGACTGTCAGTATATTGAATTTGTCATTAGCGTAAACAATCAAGTTTATGTTATTACTAGCTTTTGCCCGCGGCTCCGCCCGCGTGGTATTCGGTTATCGCGCGCTGTTCCCTCGGGAATTGTGCATTTTTCCGGAATACAAAGTAGCCTATGTCACTCTCGGGCCCATAAACTATCTCTATGCCAAAAATCACGTCAATCTGTCGCTCCGTTACGGCGTGAAAGATGGATAAATATACAAACACACAAGCATACAGACACTTTCGCATTTATAATATTAGTATGGATGATCTACTAGCTGTTACCCGCGACTCCGTCCGCGTAGAATTGGTTTATCACTATCCCGCGGTAACTATAAAATTTTCCGGGCTAAAAACTATCCTATGTCTTTCTCCGGGACTCAAACTATCTGTATACCGAACATCGACATCCATTTTTAGACTGCATGTTTCTTAAGCCGAGTTTACAGTTTACTTGTATCCTTGGCTCACATACAATAGAAAACAAACTTAAAAATAGTTTTAAGTATTTAAATAAAACTTGCTTGATCTTATTACAATTTATTCGCATAAAAACACACACTTAAAATCAGTTATTTTTCTCAATAATAATTCTTAGTTTGACAGGCACAGACATCCAAAACCTGACAACCACAGATACAACAGTCGTCCCCTTTTTTAAGTATTTTAAGTAAAATAAACACATAGGTACCAAACTAAATTACAAATCCAGTCTATCTGGAGCCTTTCTGACTCTATTGGACCTTCTTAGATGAATTTCCGGACTGTCTACCAGTTCTGGCCGAGAAGCTTCGAAACCAGAATCAATTTCAGTATTTGCTTGATGCTCAGGCTCACCTCCAAGCACCACATCCTCCTTGGAACCTTCCTCCATCACCATTTCATTTTCCCTAACCGAAACTGACTCTGATTCCCTAGCACTCTCTAAATCTATTGGCCCTGGTGTATTATCCAAATGGTCATCTACAACAATACATTTTCTTAAATCTGCAGCATGGACTTGTTTTTCCAGCCCCTCAATATTTACTACATATCTTACACTACTGAGTCTTTTAACAATCTGACCCATCAACCACACTCTTGACCCATTTAAATTTTTACACCATACTTTTTCTCCTTCCCTGAACATATAAATTTTAACCTGTTTTCCTGAGTTAATCATTTTTCTAGTAACAGTATTATTTGGTTTCATTAAATCAAAAATTGTTCTTGGTTTTTGTTTAAACAAAAAATCATTTGGGCTCATACCTGTTGAATTTGGGGTGTTTCTGTAAGTAAATAAAAAATTTTGTAACACTATTTCTTTAGATAATCTAGAGTTTGAAATTTGTAATCGCCCAAGTGATTTTTTTATACTTTGTATTGTCCGTTCAGCCATACCATTAGATTCAGGGTGGTAAGGTGGACTTTTAAGAGCTTCACAACCATTAGCTTTTAAAAAATTAATAAATTCATTGGAAGTAAATGGAGGCCCATTGTCACTTACAATTTGACCTGGTACCCCTATGAAAGCAAAAGTCTTTAACAATTTTTCAATGACCTGTTGTGCTGATGTACCATTATTCATTAGATGTACATCCAACCACTTGGACCTTGAATCAACTATTACTAAATAAGTATAGGAGTCCTTGTGGAAAAAATCAATATGCATTCTTTCAAAGTTAGTTTCACTTTTTTTCCATGGAACTAAAGGACTATTATTCGAATAATTTCGGCTGGCTTGACAAATGGTACAACTGCCTATAATTTTTTCTATTTCCTCATTTATTTTTGGCCACCAACAGTATTCTCTTATCAACATTTTTGTTTGTACAATTCCATTATGTGATTTATGGAATTTGTTTAATACTAAGGGTCTTAATTTTGTAGGTATTACAATTCGATTTCCCCATAGTAAACAGTTTTGTTCTACACTTAATTCTGTCCGTTTCAAGAAATATGGTTTAAGTTGTTCATCATTAACATGCCCTGGCCAACCGAACTGTACATAATCATAAACTTTTCCTAACACGGGGTCAGTTCGTGTGAATTTTGCAATATCCCTAAAATCAATACCTGGTTCATCACTAAAATTAAAAAAATTTATGCAGTCTGTGACTTCAGCCAGTTTAGGAAGGGGTAATCGTGATAAGGCATCAGCATTACCTAACAAAGTACCTTTTCTGTAAACAATGTTATAAGTATACCCTGATAACAATAAAGCCCATCTTTGTATTCTGGCATTAGCAGTAATAGGTATTTTCTTATTTGGATCAAAAATGAACTTAAGAGGCTGATGATCAGATACTATTATAAATTTTCTTCCATATAGAAATTTGTGAAACCTTTGCACTGCAAATATTATTGCTAATGCCTCCTTTTCTATCTGAGAGTAATTTTTTTGTGCTGCATTTAAAGTGCTAGATGCAAAATATATAGGCTCACCATCGATTTTATGACTTAACACTGCACCAACTCCATAAGTACTAGCATCAGTTGTAACATATAGTTCTTTTTTTGCATCATAATGTACTAACAAATCATTTCCAGTCAATAATTCTTTACTATTTTGAAAAGCAATTTCACATTCTGATGACCAGTCAAAAGAAGATTTCTTTTTTAATAGGTCATATAAGGGTGTCAATTTTTCTGATAGCCTTGGTAAAAACTTTCCATAGTAATTAAGTAGCCCTAAGTATGACTGTAATTGTGTTAATGTTTTGGGGGAGGGTACACCAACAATGGCCTCTAACTTTTCTGGCAAGGGTCTTAACCCTTCACTGGACACTAAATGACCAAGAAACTTAATTTCTTTGCAAAAGAATTGGCATTTATCCAAATTAACCTTTACATTATATTGTTTGAGTCTCTCCAGAACAGTAACAAGATGTTTGTGACAGTCTTCTAAATTAGAGCCTGTTATTACTAAATCATCAATAAAACATTTTACATTTTTGATCCCTTGTAATATTTGGTCCATAACACATTGAAACACAGATGGCCCACTTGACACTCCAAACTGTAACCTGGTAGGCCTGAACAATCCTAAATGTGTATTTATTGTTAAATATTCCTGAGAGCTCTCATCCAAAAGCAATTGTTGATATGCCCCTGATAAATCCAGAACACAAAACACTTTAGCTCCTGAAAGTTCTGTAAAAATATCTTCCGGAATAGGCAATGGATAATGCTCAGTGTCCAATACCTTATTGACAGTGACTTTGTAGTCCACACAAATTCTCAACTTTTTGTCGTTTCGTTGAGCTAACACTATAGGACTTGCCCATTCGCTGTGTTGTACCCTAGTGATAACACCAGCTTTTTCTAAACTTAACAACTCTTTTTCCACTTCCTCCTTTTTAGCATATGGCATAGAATAGGCCTTATGAAACATAGGCCGGGCAGACTCTTTTAACTTTAAACATGCCTTCATCCCCTTGATGAATGAAGACTTATCCTTGGCAAATACCTCTTTATACTTACTTTTAACCTCACTCGTGAAAGCCTTAGCTTGGTCAAATTCCACATTTGTAAAGATATTTGCAACTTGCCTGATTTCCTCTGACCTGCCTTTCGTTGAAAACAGTTTCTGCCACCCAGGATACAACACACTTAACCAATTTCGCCCTAAAAGAGGTACAAAATATTTGCTACTGTCAATAATCACTAAATCCAAGACTTTGTTATTTCTGATGCATTTAACACTGATGATTCCTAAAACTGGTAATGTCTCTCCCGACACTGACTTTAATTTTGACGCACACTTCCTTAATTGAATTTTACTGAAATACTTTTGATAGTCACTGCGATGTATTACAGATTTACAGGCACCGGTATCCACTTGCATCTGAATCTTTTGACCCTCAGCTAGTCACAACGAAACCTCTGCAGCTGCCTCCTCACCTTCTCCAATATATTGTAGACTTCCTAGTATTACTTCTTCATTTTCCTGCATGTCATCCGTCTCCACTTGCTTCACACTCTTTTGCTCTTTGCTCTGTGGACGCCACCTGCATTTATGTGCTAAGTGGCCCACTTTTTGACAAACATAGCAGGTTGCATTTTTCTTAAAACATCTTTCTGCATCATGCATTCCCCCGCACCGGTAGCACTGAAACTTAGGGGGCAAATTGGGGCGTCGTGGGATACTTCTGTTGACTGTGTAGACAGGTGCAGTTGGAATCATATTTTTGGCCTCGTTTTCGGCGCTCTCCCAAGCAGTCGCTTGTTTCACAGCATCGTCTAACGTCAGCTTGTCTCCTTCCGATAGTAATTTTTTTATTATGTTTTCGTTTGCGATGCCGCAAACGAAGCGGTCCCTCAACGCCTGTGTCAAAAATGCTCCAAAATCGCACAAGGAAGCTCTCCTTCTTATTTCTACAACGAATTCATTAATATTTTGCCCTTCTTTTTGCTTCAAATTGTAAAATTCGTAGCGCTCCGCTATGGCGGATCTTTTGGATACATAATGCTTTGTGAGTATTTCCACCAATGTCTCGTAGTTTTTTGTTGCCGGCTTATCAGGCGATAGCAAATTTTTTAGTACGTTATAGGGTTCGGGTCCAATCAATGTAATAAACATGGGAACTTTTTTCTCTTCTTGGACATCGTTCACAACGAAAAATTGGTCCATTCTTTCCATATACGCATGGAAATCCTGCTCCGGCTTGTAATTTTCTATAGAACCAATCATTCCTCCCTCTTTCGTCGCCACTTTTAAGTATTTAAATAAAACTTGCTTGATCTTATTACAATTTATTCGCATAAAAACACACACTTAAAATCAGTTATTTTTCTCAATAATAATTCTTAGTTTGACAGGCACAGACATCCAAAACCTGACAACCACAGATACAACAAATAGCAACGTCTAAATTATCATCCATTGCTGCTGCACTTCTAAATTGATAATTAGAGCTGCTCATTTACTAAATGACTTCCACTGCTTATTACAACTAATCAAGTAAGAAACTCCGAAGGTAAGGTTTCGAAATTCGCAAACTATCGATATCCTTTAGATCTTAAAGATAAAACACTGAATTAACGCAATTATTAGCATGACATGGAACGGATGAAACATTTTTAAATTTAACGTAAGATCTGAATAAGCGTTTCCACCAATAATGTGCGAGGGATGTTATTTCATTAACCAATAGAAACGCTTCATTTACACATCCTCCCACTGCACATCTTGAAAACAGCTGAGCGGAGCGAGGCGAGGTAAATGAAGCGTTTCTATAAGTTAATGAAAAACATATTATTGTTCCTCGCAGCACATCTTCGTACACCTCTGGTGGAAACGCTGCTTAACTGATTACATGAAATTCAGTATACAGATAGTTTCGAGTCCCGGGGAAGGACATAGGATTATTCTTTTTACCGCAAAATTGCAAAGTTCCAGAGGGATAACGATATACGAATTTTTCACAGACGGAGTCGTAGGCAACAGCTAGTCATACATAATTTACACCCATTTATATTGTATATTATGGTGTTCAACGTTTTAATTCGTGGGGCACGTTCAGGCAAATAAATGCATTGGTATATCAATTTTTGAATAAGTTCCTATCAAATGAATTGTCGGTAAAGTCGAACTTTCAAGTATACAGACACGTCTATTGGCATTATTGTTTTATGACATGCAAAGGATTATCAACTTTAGGGTGGTAGACCATTTGGCTGATGGTACATCAATACTACTACTTAATATATTCAAGGAAATTACTGAACATTACGAAGTCTATTAATAAAACGTTGTATTGTATTCGTGATTCGTGACCACAATATCCCAACAAAAACATGCTTTAAAAACGTGCCAAGTCTCTATAGAAAATAATAATAATAAAAAAATACCATAGGATAATTGATTACAATTGACCTAGTTCCAAACTAAGCAAAGCTCCACACTATGGGTTCCTACTAAGCAAGGGATAAACATACTGACATAAGTCGGCGGCCGATCGTAAAATCCGCCAGATCACGATTTTCCTAGGCATGAAATGGTGCCATTTCATGAATTGGCTAAGGGACATCCGCCATATCGTTAAAAACTCACCGTTTGACGATTTACCTAGTGACGTTAAGGCAGATCATGAAATTCCTAGGCATATCATGAAACGCCGCCATATCGTTTCTGGCACTTCGCCGGCGCGCGGCGTTGGTGGTCACAATTCATACTAACCACTCCACGCTTCGCTCGTCGTTCCTATTTTTTCTTTTTTTCTGCATATCACGATATGTCCAGTATAAAGCTAGGAATATCGACGAATGCGTTGCTCTTATCGATCTGCCGTATTGTTTCTCAGGCACATCGTTATATGCCTGGCCAACTTTTAGGCATATCATGAAATGGCGCCATTTCATGATGGGCCTAGAAATTTCGTGATCTGGCTAATTTTACGACCGGCCGCCGACATAAATAAATACTAATTATAAACAACCAAGACCCGAGTACAAGATTAAACATTCGTATTATTCATACAAAATGTCTAATATATTCATTATTTTTTCATAAAAGGGGAGATATTTTTGATTTAATTTTACCAATAAAGCCATTTGGGCTTTTATTCTCTTTTAACTGCAGGTATAAAAAGGCGTACCTAGGCGCGTGCCTTGCTCGCATCAGGTGTGGGGGCACCTCGCGCCGCTCCACCTCATCAGGACCCAGCTGCAGCCCCGCCACCAGCTGCATTATCTCCCGCTCCTTCTTCAGCTCTTCCCGACCCGTCTCCACCTGGAACCATAGAACAACTAATAAGCTAGTGCACACAAAATCTAGTCCCATTGTAAGGGTATTCTCAAGGTATATTTATTGTCTATTTATTCTACGTGTCTCCTGTCTGTTATTTCTGCCACCTACAATAAGTCTGTTCGTATTTATTAATTTCTCTGAAATTGGTTGTCTGGAAGAGATCGCTTTTTAGCGATAAGACCGCCTATTGTCTACCTGAATTTTTTAATTTTGTAATGTCTCTGTACTGTTTTTGGTGATCAATAAAGAATATTTGTATTATATTGTTGTATTGTATAATTCTCTTTTGGAATATGCGGTACGAGAGAGACAAGCTAAAATTATACAAAATGTGAGTCCACGCTAATTAAAAATAACATCTGACTGTCGCTCTTCTTTTATTATACAGCGTGTGACCGGCAGCCAGACTTTTTTTTAAGGGAGGTTAATGTAACGTATTTCTGTAACTTAACCATGACATTAATTTAATTAATAAACTAAAATTCAGACTTTGTTAACTTTCTAGCAAAATTATAATTGCCAGCAATGTAAATCAAAGTAAATTGACAAGTAAGTGTAAATGACAGTCGACACCGGCAGATACTTTGATATTCATATATGAAAGTGTAGTAAGATATATGTTTGCTGGTTTCGTATCATGCGAAATTTTATTGTTTATTTGCATGTTGGCACGAAAAATGTTTTAAGTGTGTTGTGTTTGTTTTAGTTCTTTCTTTACTTCCGTCTTTCTTTCTTTTTTTTTCTCTCTATTTTTTTCATATCTCTACACATCACAAACAGCTTTGATCAGCCCTAACAGCGGAACCTTCATTATCAAACTACTAAGTCGTCGCGGCACATCATTAAGCAAAGCCTTCTAAACCGCTGCGGTTAAGAAGAAAGTTAAACTCGCCTTTAAATCTCGCGGTAACTATAGTGTTACATATAATATAGTAAGTATAACGACACCTCAATAATATCGCTGATCGTAAACTCGAAAGCACGTAACACATTGCACAACATGTAGACCGCAATCGGTGACGATGGATGGTGCCCAGTTTCCTTATTGAATCTTACGCATTTATATTTTCCTAGATTTTATGCAATCTTGTTGGAGAAAGAAAGCTGTGCGTAATCGTGGAAGATAAACTCAAGTAAATTAAAGGTAAGTACGTACGTAAAATTGTTCATAGTGTGTACATTAACATAGAAGCGACGCTTCTGAAGTGTATATTTTAATGTAACTGTATAAAATGTTATATGACTTAGGTGTAATCAGACTGGTCAAGCATAAATATGGTCATGAATTTTATGATCACATACCATTTATATTTATAATATCAATCAACCTGAATTACTCAGTGCGATATTCGACGGTTGGTGAACGAAATTATTTACACCAGGGGTCGGCAATAGGTAGGTAACTAGGTAAATATCTAGTACGTAGAATTTGTCTTACCTAGTGTGGCCCGCCTTTATCTAGTTTTTTCACTGTGGCCCATGTCTGCCAAAAGCTTGCCGACCCCTGATTTACAAAAACAGACACATAGACGTAGAAATGAAAAATATGTAAGATTAATTAAAAAAAAGTTAACAATTTAATTTTTGTTGGCGACTGGTTGGATAGAACTCCTCCTTGAAAGCCTCCTTGTTCATAATATTTAGTTTTAATTCTATATTCAAATCTGGTGCAATCCGTCTGACAGAGCTCATCAAAATCAGTTTGCTCTGTCAGATTGGTTGCGCCAGCATTTCCTCTTGTTGACTTCCTTATTTTCATTATATAGTTCAAACCACTGCAATCCAGTGTTTTTAATTTAGTTCGTCATAATTTAAAAAAAAAAGTTTGCGCAACAGATTAAAACCTAAGCACTCAAAAGCTTATCGATCGAGTACTATTTTTAACTTTACATAATTGTTAATCAGTAATTCACATTCCTCGTCCGTGTCCATCGATTCCGAGTGCCAAGTGTAAGTAGGCCATTTGCATTGCAACAGCTCAATCTCATGGTCACGATGCAGTTGCAGTGGCTAACTGGCTATACCTAGGTACCTAATATTCGCGAATTAACACTTACTAATATTCATTATCATCATCAGGGTCTATATCGATTGTCCTATGATTATTTGTCCCAATGTAATGTTTGTTCCATTGTCGATTGTCCTAAATTGTTAGTTGTACTAAAACCATCGGCTTCTCAGAAAATTTCTAAAATAAACCTAACCTAACACACCCATTCCAAGTAACTAACGAATAAGGTGTTCTGAAACATTTTCTGTTTCAGGGGTTAGGACAAACGAGAATCGATCTCTAGGACAAACATTAGGTACATTTGGACAAACAACGTTAGGCGATATGGCGGGCTCCCTCATCATCATAATTATAAATCGATTTCGAGTGCCGATTTAAATCGGGAAATTTCATAATTCTCGCAGGAATTCTTCACAGACGGAGACGCAGGCAAATGCAAGGCAAAAGCAAATGATAGCAATTTTACCGGCTGTCTTTCTCTACACGCTGGAACATTTACTACAGCGCAAGCTAGTTAACCCTTTACCAGGCCCCGAAGAGCCAGCGTGTTTTAATACGTACATTATATGCTGTTGCAACCGTATTGAACGCCTTGTAAAAAATGTATTTATGAAAGTCGGAGATCTTCCTTTAAACCAGAAATAAAAATGTGGGTTACGGTTATCCCATCGCCTGTCTAAGTAATGAACTGTCATACTAGATTTTGTCTTATTATATTCTTGATCAGGCCAAGGGATATATTCCACCCACATCTTATAACGGTTATAACAGTCAAGGTTTAACTCCAAATTTCCTACGAAACATTATATCAATCGCTGAAAACATTATTTTATGATTTTCATTAATGACACGCTTTTAAATCCAATAATATATCTTTACCGGGCCATGGGAAAAATAGCTCCCACACAGTTAAACTCTAATAAGGCCATGGGATAATGTCAACCCACATCCTAATTCTGGTTATACACAATAATGCATGAATATTTAGCAATGTTTACGATTACATTAGCTTTCAATACTCAAAATCTACAAAATATCAAAAAATTGTTCGACCTATGTACTTCTGTTTCATAGAAATTATGGAAAGTGTGCGAATTTCTCCGTAGTTTACTGAAATTAGCGTTCAAGTGAATTTAAATGGCTGCCAAGGATATATTACGCAATTTAGAAGCGTGTTGTGAATGAAGATCATAAAATAATATTTTCAGGGATTGACAAAATATTTTGTAGGTGGTTCGGAGACAAAACCTGACTACGGTAACCGATATAAGATGTGGGTGGAATATATCCCTAGGCCTGGTAAAGGGTTAAGTAGGTACCTGGTTTTTGTTTTTACCTTTGGCAAAAAACGAATAGTGACGAACTCCCAGATCGGTCCAGCTTAACTGGGCTATTGAGATTAGCTCAACAGTAAAACTAGCTAACAGTCGTTAAAATACCGTCGTTCTCAAATTCCGTTTTCAACCGAGATAAAATTTCACCAGTGAATTCAAACGCCGATTCCCACGCATTTGAAGTTATGTTGAAGTTTAACATTCGACGTTGACATTATCGCGTGTAGGCGTCATTGTTGCGAGTTGACTAACCGGTGCGTTATAAGTTAATATACAGCAGAGGTGCAGTTTTATGGACTAGAATTAAAAAAACCGGCCGAGAGCGTGTTGGATACGCCTGAAATATAGTTCCGTAGCCATTAGGAAAAACTCAAGTAATATTTTTCTAAGGATTTCGTAATTTTGACTGAACTTGGACGATAAATAATTTTAAAATTAACTTCGACTTTCGTACTGTTATCGCGAGGCTCAATTTACGAATACCTAGCCATAGCACAGGTGTAATAATTATAAACATTTGCAAGTGTTTACGTTGCGTGCGAGCATGAAATGCATCGTAGTCGCACGATTGTTTAATAATTACTTACTGATACTAATATGAGAACCATCTTTAATTAACACTTTTAACGTTACGTTTATGAATATTTAGAAGCTTCTGTATCTAGTTTTTGAATGCTTAACGCTTGTCACATTCTTGCTGAATTTGATAGATGTATCTAATCGTATTGGAGGTCGCTGAGCTGTGAACAATTAACATTTAAATTATGTTGCATTCTCAGCCTCAATGTACGTTGTATGCTCTTTTGAATAGATACAAGTTTGACATTACCTATTTCTGGTGTACAATAAAGAGTCTTTGTATTGTATTGTATTGTACCTAGTATGAACGAGTAGGTAGGTATAAGGAAAAATAAGGTGTGAATATTTGCGGGCATGTCTATTTATTTCTATGATTTGGGAATTAGGTAATCGTTTCGTGATTGAGTAAAATTTAGTGGACTACTTTGGACGTTCCTTACTTTTAGCACCCGATGCAAAATAGGGGGTGCTGTAAGATTGACCGCTATTCGTGTGTATATGTACGTATTTGTGTGTGTGTAAGTACAAAGTTCATAAACGGATGGACCCGAAATCCAAGAATATTGACATTTATTGTCTTCCCTTTGCTAGACTAAATGTCTAATTACTTTTTAACTTATAAAAAATAAAGGGTTATTTGCTAAGTTAAGAGTATATACCTACGTGATATTTTATCTAAAGAACATAGAAATTAGCTGTAGGTACAGACAGACGTCTTACTTTCTAGGACCGGCAACTAAGCAAACAGTCTCTATTTGAGTTTGCGCGGCGCGTAATCACATTTCTATGCGTACGCGCCGGTCACGTATCGATTTCAATGAGCCCAGTTTCATTTAAAAGGTATCGAGAAAATTATGATAATTTATTCGACATCAATTTATGGGCGTTCCGGTAAGTTCATATTTTTTATTATGAGAGAGAGGCAAACGCGCATGCGGATCACTGGGATATGATCATCACCGCCCATGACTGCCAAAAACTCAAGGAGTCACTGGTCTGATGCCAGCCATTAAAGAAAATATGAACACTTTTCTTTTTTTTCCTTATAAACTTACTACGATTGGTTTTTTTATTCTTTTTTTTTTGTACTTTTTATTTCAACTCCAAATTACAAAATAAATACTCCAAAAACCAATTATAATTTGATTGCTTGGTAGCGACATCTCTTGTCTGGGTGAGTGGTTAGTTCCGAAAGAAAGTAACGTCTCTCATGAGAGCTAAACATAGATGTCGCTAGTGCTGCTGCTTAGGTAGCGTATTAGAAAAAAGCAACCTGAGATATGTGTGCATAGGAAAATTTCATATCTAGTCCTGTCCAGCGGTGGTATAGGGGTTATAGCACGCAGCACGGATTGCTGAGGACCTGGGCACAGTATATATACGAGTATAAACTAAAGCAGTAAGGAAGCTACGAACAATCGATCTAAAACGAACACACTCACACAGACGCGGCAAAGCCTCTAAGGGGGTCTCAGTACCGCGCAGTACCGCGGACAGTACACTGATAATAGTTTTATAGGATGACAACTGTTCTATTGAATTCTGTTAAATACTGGTCTAAGTTTTGTAGGTCAGTCATTGACTTGAATTTATAAATATTAATGACAAATTGTTTACGTAAATTGGCAGCACATGCTAACCTAGAAACAAGCTGATAAGCAAATAATACGGTACCTACCTATGTAGTTAACTATATGATATGACATTTATTTTACCATACAATATAATTTATCCATTCGTACGTAAGTAAAATTAATCATTACAAAATTACAGGCACCTAATGCAATAGACAAGAAAATTATAAACATTAAGACTAAGTATAGTTACATTAAAGTATTCCGTGTTATTATTATTTATTTATTACTTACAGTCGAGATGAATATTTTTTTACACTTCTGCACCTTGTTTTCCTTACCTACCACTGGTTGCCTTCTGACAATTCTATACAAAAGATCAAACACGAAGTGACAGCCACAAGGTAGTAATGGCCACTTGCAGGAAACACATGAATCTCGAGTTAGCGTTAAGCTTAGTTTAGTAGTGTCAAAATGTATGGAACTGTCAAGCTTAAGCCAGGCTTAACAACTAAATCTAGATTTATTTTACCTGCAAGTGGGTCTAAAGGTAGTAAAGGTATAAACAATCTTTGATCTCGATTATAGTCGTGCCTTCCAAGCTGTATCTATAATAATATATGATAAATGTTAGCTTTATCAAGTTTTAATATGACAAATGATATATAACTTTATTCATTTTGACCGTGTTAAAAATGTGATTAAATTATTATACGAGTAATTGTTGATTGATCTTTAAAGGATATGTAACTGACTAATGGCCACTTGCTGGAAACACATAAATCTCGAGTTAGCGTTAAGCTTAGTTTAGTAGTGTCAAAATGTATGGAACTGTCAAGCTTAAGCCAGGCTTAACAACTAAATCTAGATTTATTTTACCTGCAAGTGGGTCTTAAATATGGAGGAGGCACTCAATTCGATTGTAGATATTTTTTTATTGGTTTACTTTACTACACCGAGTGGTGTTTTATGAGTCGATTTGGAAAATCATCTTTTTGTTTGAAAGTATATCTGGTCTGGTCTAAATTAATTTTGAAGAAAATATAACACCCTTAAAGAAGCCCCTGAATTCGGTTAAAATAAGTTGGCCTTGCCACAGTCTTCAATGCATTAAATAAGTATACTTACATAAATATAATTCTTAGAGTAATAACCGATAATATATTAGACAATTCATCCCAAAAAAATGTGCTAAATCTCTGTCTTAATATGGAACATGGGTTACCTATGTTTTACCAAAAAATGTTTGACAAATTATCACTTCCCAAAAAATTTTTCGTAGAATTTCATTTGCCAAATAATCGTTTGCCAAATTGACACTTGACAAATAATTATTACGCGAACCTAATGTTTGGCATGTTCATGTTTAAGCAATATTTGGTTTGCCAAATATTACTTTGACCAAATTTCATTTAGTCAAATATGTTATCGTGGCTGCTATAAAAAAAAAACCTAACATCGAAGGCTAAGGCGGGAGCTACGCTTCGCTTCGCTCCCGCCTTAGCCTTCTAAACCTAACCTATCCGAGTCGCTTCTGCTCCAAACCGTCTTGCTCGCTCGCTTCGCTCGCTCGCTCGCACGAATTTTATTTTATTGTCTAATGTTTTTTTGCCTTATTAAAGCATTTGCTAAATGACCAAATGCCATAATATAATTTTTCGTAATAATATTTTGTCGAGTGAAAATTTGACGTAATGAAAATATTCGTATTAAAATTGTGCCAAAGTTTGCATTGCCAAACAAAAAGTTGCTAAAAATTGTTTGGGAAAT
This sequence comes from Choristoneura rosaceana, assembly GCA_037349165.1. Lineage (NCBI taxonomy): Eukaryota > Metazoa > Arthropoda > Insecta > Lepidoptera > Tortricidae > Choristoneura > Choristoneura rosaceana. The sequence continues at coordinate 7,563,036 of JAZBNJ010000018.1, read as the reverse complement.
GAAATTTGACCAAAATAAATTTGGTAAAACAACAGGCTCCCATGGAACATACGGAAGCTATTCTAATTTGCGTTCGCCTCCTTCCTCATTCCCAGGCAGCAGAATGCAGACGACCGTGAAGGGGCACGACTCGTGAGCCGTGGGACCGGGGAATTTGTTCACAAATTCTTATGATGAAGATCTAGTGGTGATTATCAGGTAATCTAAGCTATGTGTCCACGATTCCACCACCATGTCCAGTTTAACTGCCCAGGGGCACTCTCGAGCTTTAGCTATTGATATCCCGCAGGTTTATAGCGATCGATACGGTGATGAATATATGAATGAACCCGTATCTACATATACTTGTCCTTATTGACTGCGAGAATAGGTATAAATTACGAATACATGAATGAATTCATAGCAATTAAGTTTACCATCGCTCCATTGATTCAGGATCCCATAGTGATCATTATAAAGTAGTAAGTTGTTTCGACAAATATAACAACTACGTTCGAGCGATGAGAAACAAGCGTAATCAAGTTATTCAAATAGGTAAATTGTGATGATGTCAATCAGAAATACTTATCAAGAGATTTATTAGGTTAGTGGCACTTTGATCGTTCATTCGCCACATTTTGTTTTCAACCCTGGTCCCCCAAAAAACCAAGTAAGTAATGGTTAATTTTCCCCACCTCCTCAGTAGGTATATGGATACCTATGTTATGTCTATTTAATGCCATTTTAATTGCCATCTAGAAATCAATATTTACAACAGATGAAACACTGAAATGCAGGTGACTAATGGATGTACTCGATCGTTCACAAAAAGAAGCCGATTCCATCCCAAGAAGAATCTTAAACTATGATTAGGCAGTCTAACGAGCAGCGATCCAACGGAAAGGCAGTTCCACTGAATTTTAATGAAGATTTAATTTCATTAAATATACATTTTCGTGGCGTTCGTGCAATGCATGTGCTTGATGAGGTAATACTGCGGTCGTGAGTGCAGGGATATACTTATAGTTAAGTATAATGATTATTGGGTAAGTCAGAGGTTGGAGTTTCGTCAGCTAACTGCGATAAGTACGGAGAAAAATAATAAGTAAATGGAAAGAAGTAAACTTTTTTAGCAATGGCGTATATTTCTTCAGGTAGGTTTAGTTTTAAGCTATTAAAAATGATTACTGGGTAAGCCAGAGCTTCGAGTTTCGTCAGCTAACTGCGATATATATGCGGGAAAAAAACGGATGAATTGAAAAGTTAAAGTGGTTAGGTATGTATGTAGTTACATAGTTTTAGAGTTAAAAATTCGTTCTTAGCATTAGCGTACCTATTCATGCATGATTTTTAGGGTTCTATACCTCAGTTGGAAAAAGCAGGATCCTTGAAAGTAGAATTACTTTGTTATCTGTCTATGGATCCGTCCGCCCTTCTGTCAAGACCCTTTTTCCCAGAAATCTGAATCGGTTGAAATACCTACATAGACGGAGAGATTTCGCTTTGTTAGTAAGGAAGGATCTAGGTATGAATGAATTTTAAAACATTTTGTACCTACTCGTATACAAATGCAACTGCTTACTTATAATATCAATATGTACGTGGGCATTTTCACTGAATCATGAGCTCGATTGATTTGGACGAATACAAATGTGTCCCTACTTTTCTTGTCAGTTTTGTGACTTTTTTTCATACAGTTTATTCATGGGTTACCTACGAAATGAGCACATAAAAATGTCATGGTAATTGGGAACATTTTTTTCTTCGACAAAATCAATGCAGCAGCTGCAGGTTTGCAGGTGGTAGGACCTTGTGCAAGGTCCGCCCGGATTGCTACCACCATCTTGCTCGCTTATCCTGCCGTGAAGCAGCAGTGCTTGCACTGTTGTGTTTCGGCGCGGAGAGTAAGACAGCCGGTGAAATTACTGGCACTTGAGGTATTCGAACTTAGGCCTCTAGGTTGGCAACGCATCTGCAATACCCCTGGTTTTGCAAATGTTTATGGGCGGTGGTGATCTCTTACCACCAGGAGACCCACTTGCTCGTTTGCCTTCCAGTAGTATATAAAAAATATATATATATTCTCGTAAGGAAAACCCTGAATTACCTAATTCTGTTAATTAAAGTGAAAATACCTACGTAATATTATGCAAGTTGTAACTTTAACGTTTTAAACCCGATAGCAACTGACCCTGGCACTCGACTGCACACTAATTTGCCTTGACTTACAAATAACTAATACTTAACCACCAGGAAGACATGCTCAGTAATCAACAACTTTTCCTAGGTCGAGCAGTAATTATGGATTACCTTCTACCATTTGCATGAGTTCGGAATGCGAGGGTAAAAAATTGACCGAATAGGCGTCGGACTTTCCGTAACTTATAGTGGCATAGCACCGTAATAACTCGATTCCCATTATACTACATAATCCATAGACTGGGATCTGACATATTATGTACTCGTAACACTATACAAATTCATAAACTAGAAAATCGCTTGAAACCAGAAAACGTAAACCTAAATCGGAGTGAAAGATTAACTTTGCAGTTAAAATTATCCGATCCACCATTACATTCCAATACAATAATAATAATCAGTTTATATATATTTCTTTGCCACCAAGTTACAAAATAACAATTTACTTTCCTATTTTATTTAATACATAGTTCGACAGTTACAGACTTGTGTGGGGGAGACTGGTGCCCGAACTAAGTAGAACCTGTGTGTAGGTCACCAGGTCTCCGACCCTCGGTTGTCCGCAACAAAATGGATTTACATTTGATGCGTATAAAAACATTAGGTATTCTAATTATATAATTTTAGATGAGTTGGTGGGACGTACTTGTGTTTTGTTATTTGTTAATTTCATGTGTTTTTTATGTACAATAAGGAGTTGCCATACACACCGTCTCGTGATTCTCCAACAGCTAATGTAAATTAGAACAGAACGCGAACGCGGTATTTCTACCGTACAGGAAGGCAGATTGACGACAAAATAAGGTCCATCTTTGAAGTACGGGACTGCGCAAATTATACATTTTATGTAAAGTGTATCATTTTTTTTATAAACTGTTTCTTTTAACAACTTTTTGAGAAAGGGTCAGATTTTTAAAGACAGGCAAAGTATTAAGTGGATGGAAAAATTACCATCTTAATTTTATAACTACTATAATATTATGTGCGTAAATTATTATATATAAATTGCTACTAGCAGTCCTCGAACTCTTGAGGTAGAACTCTTCAATGAAAAGTCTGCTAGAAAAGGCATGCTACCTACGCATGGTTATATTTTAAGGTATGGTCGAGAATACCATATTGTAATATTTACATTTTACATTTGGCTGCAAAATGGGGAACGTATTGACACACAAAGTTTAAAAAGGATAAAGACGGGTATAATGAAATTTTCGGTAATTAGGCAAATTTTCTTAATCGTGTAGTGTACAAATTAGCTTAGATTTACGTTACATTTCATACTGTAAAATTTCTGTAAAAATAACATTACATCCAACACTATTATATATTTTGCCCATTTTTATTATCAAACTTCGGATAACAAATTACATACGAGAACAACGCTACCAACAACAACAACCCAACTGCAGAACTCCTGGTGTTGCAGATGTTTATGGGCGGTGGATCTTTTACCATCAGGAGACCCACTTGCTCGTTTGCTATCGAGTCAAATAAAAAAAACATACGCATTTGATAAAAATTTCGCATACATGCATGACTTCCCTTTCGTTTCATTAGGTATACATGTTTAGTTTAGTTTTATTTTTTTATATATTCAACACAAAAAATAATGTCAGTAACAAGTATTTATGTATATCATCTTGCGTTAGCTTGATCTATTATCTTCCCAAACTAAAGCCACTAAAGCCTAATCGATTTCAGTAACAGGATCGATATAACCGTGAACCGATTAGCATTGTCAAACGTTACTCGCACCGCTAGCACTATTGAATACGGTTCAACGCAACGTTTGTAGGTCGCTCGCCGTGACGCCGCCAGTCAAGGTTACCTTGATGCTTTCACGCAATCAGCTGGTTCATAACCTAGCATTTACATAAAGCCTGATAGTCGTGGGTCGTTGTCGAATTATTTGACAACGAAACGCAACCGTTTTCTCTAGAATGAAAACTAGTCCTCGAAACGGTCCTCGTTCGCAACTGGTTTCATTGTATGGGGACGGGCAACGGAAGACGACGCACAGGACGATCGAACGAGAGGAACGTAAACTCATCTCGTCGACGTTCGTCTCGAAGACGAGTGAAGTGGAATGGTTGCGGAAGAAACGGTTGCGAGACGAACGAAACACCAAAAAATAAGTTGTCTTATACGATATTCGACTTTATTGTTGTAAAAATAAAGATTATTTTATTATATCAAAGACCAAAACGAAACGAACGAGCGACGACGTCGCAATGATCTCATTACGTTCTAGGCTCTATGGATATAGACTTTAAGTACAAATTCGCGTCAAACAATGCGAGAACTAGTTGCGCGACGAAGACTGCTTTAGAACGAAACGTAAAACGGTCCTATCGTCGCGGAACACAAAACGGTCTTTTAAAACGGTTCGTCTTTGCAACGTCCATCACTAAAGCCTGAAGATTTTATAGTTTAGAGAGTCATAGTTTGTTAATGGAGAGAGTTAGCGCGACCAAAGTGACTATATGTAATCATATAACCGATGTCAAGCCAGCCTTCAAATTTCCGGTTAAGTAATTATTTATGGCCACTTGCTGGAAACACATAAATCTCAAGTTAGCGTTAAGCTTAGTTTAGTAGTGTCAAAATGTATGGAACTGTCGAGCTTAAGCCTGGCTTAACAACTAAACAGTAACCTACAGTAAGGCCGTCTTGCAGGAAAAAATAAATCTAGATTTAGTAGTTAATCCAGGCTTAAGCTTGACAGTTCCATACAATTTGACACTACTAAACTGAGCTTAACGCTAACTCCAGATTTATGTGTTTACTGCAAGTGGGCCTAATTTAGCCTAATTTAAAATTTCTTAACTGGAGATTTGACAATTGTTTGACATTAGCTATCATAATAAGAGTATTCTAGGACTCAGTCTCAGAAGTGGGGGGAGGGTTGCTACCTCTTGCCCCATAAATTATAGTCACTCAAATACCTATTTACTTATCCGTAAATTAACATTTGTTTGTTGTACCCTAATAATTCGGCAGCGGTATAGATAGTCATTCACGATGACACGTGCCGTGGTTCTTATTACAATGTCATTAATGGGTAATTTTGACAAAATCGCGCGTCTTGTATAGCACTAGGTATAAAGAATAAACATACTAATAATATATTTAAGCACGATTAAGGTGGCCTTCAATGATGTAATATTATTTCTGATCTGTGTTAGTGAATAAATGTCTTCTTTTCTTTTCTTTTCTTTGATCTCACTAATGAGGACTTGGTGAGTCAGCAGTGTTACTAGACTCTCGGCTACAATCCCAGTATCATTGGAAAGTATGAAGGCAGAAGGGTGTTAGTAAGTATGTAGTTTTTGGGGTTCCGTACCCAAAGGGTGCCAACGGGACCCTATTACTGAGACTCCGCAGTCTGTCTGTCTGTCCGTCTGTCACAGGGCTCTGTCTCTTAAGCCGTAAAAGTAAGACACTTGAAATTTTCACAGATTATGTATTACTGTGGCCGCTATAACAACAAATAACAAAAATAAAGTTACAAATTAAAGGGGGTCGTCATACAATAAACGTCTTTTTTGAACGTTTTTTTGGTTGCTAGGCGTTATTACTTATCATCAAACTTTAAATAACTTTGAATATGACGTGGTTAACCTGAATGTAGAGTCGAAAAAATTTATTAGACTAATAATACATTATTATTTATATTAATTATAAGTATACATACATCGATCTCAGGTCAAGCAATACCTACAAAAATACAAAAGCTCAATGCCATTAAGAACAGCAGGGCGATATAAAGCTTCCACGAACAGCTTCCTGCAAACGAGCTTCGAATAAAAGCCTGAGCTTATCCGATAAAGCCGTACAATAAACGGGCACTTCCTGACTCGAACCGGTTTTCATGTGGGAATGGTGGGTTCGGGCTCTGGTTCTAAAGATGTGACGTATTGTGCAGGTTATGTAGGAGTGCTCAAAGGAGTTATAAGAGCTACTAGCTTTTGCCCGCGGCTCCGCCCGCGCGGTATTCGGTTATCGCGCGCTGTTCCCTCGGGAACTGTGCATTTTTCCGGGATAAAAAGTAGCCTATGTCACTCTCGGGCCCATAAACTATCTCTATGCCAAAAATTACGTCGATCCGTCACTCCGTTACGGCGTGAAAGAGGGTCAAACATACAAACACACAAACATACAAACACACTTTCGCATTTATAATATTAGTAGAGCTATTTCCTAACTACAGAGAACTATAAACTACATCAACAGGTCGGTTCACAAGAGCTTGCTTGAATAAAATTAATGAGTGAATGAAAGTTTCTATGTGTTACTTGTTTGAATACATTCACACAAATATGAAAATGTCATGCATCTGTCATTTTTCTCTAAAAATATCTAAGTGACATTACTTTGGTTCAATCCATTTATACCAGCTCCTGTGAATCAACTCGTACAGTCAACCCATTCGGTTACTGGGCAAATAATTTTATTTGTCGATTACAAAACGTTATCATATATGATTGGTGGCGGTATGTAGTCACCTGTAGCTCAATATAATCGTATTTTTCTTTTTTTGTGTCATTATTAATTTTTATACCTAGTAACACCACATAACATTTTGTTACTAGCCTCTGCCTATTATGTCCCAAATAAAAGATGCTGAAGCTGAATTTAGGAAGTAAAGATTAAAAAACGTTTTATTTATTATTTTATACATGAAACATAAATTTAACTTTATTTTTTTACATAATAATGTTGAATTCTTATGCAATCATCTAGAAAACTCGAATGCTTATTAAGATTTTAGAGGTCAAGTCTAGGAGCACGCAAATTACTACAATAAACTGTAGTTTTTTTATGTCTAAAGACTTAAATTAAATATTCAAGGCATTCAGAGAAACCATAAAAATTCTAAGATAAAAGGATGTTTAGTCACGTCAGTTGGTATTACTGTTTTATACGGTATAAATGTATGAAATAACTTATTACGAGTATGTGAATATATAAATATTTATGACGACGCTAGTATTGCGATTAGTCATATAAAATTTTTAATTAACCACACAAACTACTCTAGGGCCAGAAGTTAATGTAACTCTTTATTTACCAAAGTCTCTGATAACTACCTGATATTTTATGTGACAGTTTATGTTGTTCACAACAAAAGAGACCGCATCACAGATATACAGGGAATCTGGAATAACGATTTAGGAACTTAAGGAGTTGATACACTGTAAATTTAAAATATAGGTAGGTATCTTAGGACTACACCAAAAATGCCAGGAAAAATGCTGGCAGAAAATTTATGTAGATTCTTCTTAATACTCCTGTGTATCACCTCCTGAAATTTCTACATCGTTATTCACCCACCGCCAGTCATCGATATTTATCGTTATCCTTTTTGTATGTCACATAAAAACAGGGGTCTATTAGATACTCGTGGTGATGAAATAAACACTAAATCCATTGGTTAATTTTATTTGACGGGTAAATGTGATGCCGTCTCCATCTATTTGGACAAAATAAACGGAGACGGCATCTTATTAGTTATCAAACAAATTTAATCAATAGATGGTGAAACAGGGGGTAAATTTTTCTGGATTTAGGAAGTTAAGTTTAAAAAAAACGTACAAATCCATTACGTGCCTACTACATGGCGTAAAATAAAGAAAGTTATAACTTTAACTTGACAATGGCCAGATATCATCTACAAGCAACTTTTCAATTTAAAACTCTTTGATTTATTATCACAGGCGCGTTCCCAAGCTCCCAACATTTCAGGCCACGAGAAAGTAAAATACACAAAAAAGTCGTACGACGAGTTTCTCCCGCCAAAACCGAGGGCACTGACCGATTGACATTCGATTGGCCTCACACACCGCGACAAGGCACGGACCATCGACAAAATGATGAAATGCCATTTTTTTATCCAGTATGTAGGTTGCTAATGAAAAAAGTCATCGTTACGAGATATTGGCGTCTGTGCCGAATTTACATATAAATCGAAATCTTACATTATTTATACGATGTAAGGTGCGTTCAACCATTTGTTTAGTTTTACGGCCATGGTAATTTTGACAGTTTACGGTTACAGGCTTGATACATGAGGAACGGGTTTGCCGAGAGTTTGAGATAATTTACATTGTGATATATGCCACTGCCACAGGACTGATTAAAAATGGACAAAATTAACAAAATATTAATTCAAATCGACTTCAAAAAAACTGACTTCATGATACTTATCAAACTTCATCAGTAATTGCTTGTAAGATCCTTTTTCGAGTACATAAATGCATCAAAAAAAAAACATATATTTTAATTTTTGTTATTAAAATTTTAAGAATAATGAAGTTTTCAAAATGTTAATAACAACACCCGTGCTAATAAAATTGCTTCACGGAATAGTAGCGTTCGATATTTTGTCAATATTTTTGCTTAATGATATTTGCTTATAGATTTTCTTTAAAGTAATTAAATAAAAGGTTGTAAAATAGTTAAAGGCCTCTGACCTTAACATACGGCTTCCTCCCCCTCGACCTATCAGACGGACTGTTGTCAATGGTTGCCTTAAAGCATTATTGCTTAAATTAGGTAGCCAAGAATTGTCAAGCTCAATATAATAACTTATTGAATCAGGCGTTACTTTACGGAGGTTCATATCAATGAACTAAAAGAATTTCCTTGCTCACCCGCGACCTTAAAGTCAATACAGATGAAACCGAACAAGGAATTCAAGTACCACTTAAGTAGGTAAATCAATAAAGGCGAAAGTAAAACCAGTAAAAGCAATTCGCAACCGTGCGTTCAAGTAAATATGAAATGTTTAATCGGCTCTTCAGAAGAAAGTCTGCAAACGTTTCGGCGGACGCGAAACCGATTATTCCGGTAGTTTCGTAATGGCTGCGACGCGTGTACTTTTGTGTGAAAAGCCTCTTGCTAAGCGGTGTAACTGTTAATTGATATAATACCTACGAACACCGTATAAGAGGGTCACACCTGTGGTCACACACATTTGGATTTACGCCTTTCCTCCAGCGTAATATGCAAAAATTTCTAGCTCAGTCTATATCCGCATCTACGTACATTGACTATTTATTTATTTTACGAAATAGGGCAACATGCGAGCAGTTGAGTCACCTGGTGGTAGGTGAGCACCACAAACCATAGACAACAGTAACACCAGAGAATTACAGATTCGTTGGCAGCCGATAGAACTGTTTACATAGCAAGCAAAATCCATACTAAGATTATGTAGTAGACATAATATGTTTGTGTGTTTTTGTGTGTTTGTCCGTCTTTCACGCCGTAACGAAGCGACGGATCGACTTGATTTTTGGCATAGAGATGGTTTAAGGGCCAGAGTAGGCTACTTTTAAACCCGGAAAAATGCACAGTTCCCGAGAGAACGGCGCTCGATAATCGAATTCCACGCGGGCGAAGCCGCAGGCAAAAGCTAGTTTTCTTATAAACTAACCGATGGACTAATTAGAATTTAATAGTACACCAGCCTACTCTAGTGTCTACAGAAGTTAAGAACAAGGGCGCTCTTGTTTTCACAAAGCATGAGTTTACTACGGCATATTGACCCCATTTACTATCTTTTGTGTCCGTAACTGCGCTAAGTACGCGCGGCCTGCTAAAACATTTGTTATGGGCTCTAGCACAGAACTATGCATTGATAAGAGGGATAGAAATGTCACGTGAGATACATACATGCATTGTTAGAAAGTTATGTTTAATATTTATACTATTTAGTTTCTTTTATCAATAAAGAATACATGCATGAAAAGTCATATATTTATACGTAGTTATCCCGCTCAGTCAACGAATTTTAAATTGCTCAAAAAATGGGTTATTGCTGATATAAAAGCTTTAAGTAAAACTTATGTAAGAGTACATTATGTTGTTAGTTTATCTTGTTACTTTGTTTATATGCCGAATAAACATTTTCTTTCGTTCTCTCTTTCCTTCTCTCTTTCCTTCTTTCTAGCTTTTACACAATATTTTAGTAATGATATGAATTAATTGTAAATTAGGTTATGTTATATATAAATATGCATTTTCGACTTTCATAATATTTGCACTTCTAAAGTTTAAATGTTTGAATCATAATTAATTGTAAACATCAGTTTCTAACAACATTTAATGCAAATAAAATATATTTATATTTCTTTCAAAAGTTAACCACTAAAGTCTAGAGTAAAGACAATACAACCACTGGTTTAACTATTTCGTGGTCTAGAGACAAAATTTTGCAGTTTTACGTCGGTGGTCGTTATACATACGAAGTAGGTACGTAAATAAGGTTAATTTTGACCATTTCGACGAGAATTTAGTAAAATCCCGGAATTTCAATGCAACTGCCAGATCTAATGATTTACGCAAGCAAAGTTGCGGGTAAAGGCTAGTTTTAGCTTCTAGCTATTTAGGCGAAAATTTAGCTTACAGGGTCAAAGTAGGCCAGTGGGTGAAACAAAACGGTCTCGAGTTCGTGTAAAGCATTACTTCATCAAAAGCGAAATATTTCTCAACGAATGCAATTGCATTTCTGCTGCGTTCGGAAATCGCTGCGAGAAATAGTTCTTACGTAGGTTTCTGTGTTATTTAGTTCATTTAATTAGTTTTATTGCGTCACTACTTTGAAAAAATCTCGTATCTAAAATCAATATGTCAACATAATCGAACTTTGATGTAATGTCTATAAAGTTCACTCAGAAAAATTATCTATTTTGAGCTACGAGTTTTTTTTTAAAGTAGTGAAGTGACGATATATGGCATTTCATAACTAAGCCGGAATATTTCAAATTTGACTTAAATTATGGTTGGTGAATGTTTCGTAACATAGGTCGATCTTCAATGTACCGTCTTAAAGTCAAAGTCAAAATATCTTGCTTCAATTCAGAAGGTTATAAAAAACTCCAACGATTTCGATGAAATTTGGTATGGTGGAGGTTTTCGGGCACGACAAAATTCTATCTAGCTTGGTCTTATCTCTGGGAAAACGCTTATTATCGAGTTTTACCCGAACAAAGCTCGGTCGCCCAGATTTGCTTGTACGGTCTCGCAATATTACAATACATAATAGGCTTTATTATTATATTTTCTGATATCTTAACATCACTAGAATCTACATAACGGTTGTTCCATCGCCTATACAGTCTTCTCTTTTAATCTAAAATCTCGTCCCAGATCGTTCTTTTCAGCGGATGCTACTGTTTGTAACAAAACAATTAGTGAAAATGTCACTTTCCGTGAAACCTAAAGTTAATAAACACTTTCATTACAGATACAGAAGGCATTTATAAAAAAAATACTTTCATTAATGGTGTCAACGCGATTCATATTGGCTAACAACTGTATTCATAAACACTTACCGCTAATAAAAAACAAAGGTCAACGAAACTACAAACCCAACCTAAACCTTCATCCATTCAATTTAAAGGTTACAATCGATCTATTAGCTATTAAAATCGTGGCTGTGTTGTATAATATAACGTTGTAACTCGAATCTTAATCGTATGGTTATAAAGTTGATTTGAATGGAGTTGTAACGGACCAAGCCCGCATTCCGTCGTGCTACGGCTGACATTTGCGGCGCGGCGCGGGCGCAGACTAGGTACTTGGTTAAAAATGCATGGGCCGCGAAACCCTTAGTCATCAAATTGCTACTCACATTAGCTTAGTACAAACGTTCAATAAATGGTCTAGGTGTCATCAGAAACGACGAACGATCACACATATTTACATCTTGACCGACCCATTTAAATTAACGTGTTATTCGCAGGGCCGGATTTAGGGGAGGGCAAAGGGGGCAACTGCCCGGGGCCTCCACAAAATAGGGGCCCCCACAATAGAGACATCTGAAAAAAAAACCTTCAAATTCCGACGTGTAAATACTAGGAAACAACAATTTGTATATTTCTTCACTTCAATAAGGCAATCAGTAAAATATCAAAAGGCCCTCATTGGTCTCCACTCGTTTGTTGCCCCAAGGCCTCCACACCTCTAAATGCGGCCCTGGTTATTCGCTTATGTTTGAAGGTAGGTAGTAGTTGCAATTTAGTATTTCATTTTAGGTCATACTAGCTTATGCCCGCGGCTTCGTCTGCGCGGATCTAGGTTAGGTTAGGTTAGTGGTGCCCTCTACCGGAATAAAAAGTATCCTATGTTGATCCTTGGGGCTCAAACTACCTATGTACCAAATTTCATCAAAATCGGTTTAGTGGTTTCGACGTGAAAGCGTAACAGACAGACAGACAGACAGAGTTACTTTCACATTTATAATATTAGTAGGGATAGGGATAGTAGGGATTTACGTCCTATAATTTTTTCTAATTCAAAAATTACTACATAAAATCCCAATTCATTTAACCCTTACTTAACCGGAAGAAAACCAATGAGATGGGGAACAACTTGATTTATTCATAGATGCGGGTAATTATTGGCTATCGGCTATAGCAACGATTATTGCTTGTACCTAATTACTGAGGTTTGATACATGCACCCTCAGTTAGGTAACCATGCACGAGCAAAGCAACTTAGCAGGTTTTAACTCTAGGGATGGGAAAAGTCTACGATACTGCAAAAATATAATTTTAACAATTTACATTTTTTGGCAAGGCCAAAAAAAAATATTTTTTTACTTTTACCTTTTAATCCAATTTTTTTTGTTTTAATTCTGATATATGAAAATTAGGCATTTAAGGAGACTTAAGAAGTAACAATTTTGGGAACTCTAATTTTAAAGTCGAAGTTGCTAACAACTAGGCTAAGTTGTCAATAATTTAATTGCGCATGTTAATATATCTATGTCTTAGCATATTTTTTAAGGTTAAAACCCACGATCTGACTAAAAAAAATACTTAATTAGTTTATTTACTTATTCGACCTATATACCTTCCTCTGCAGGACGCAGCCTCCTCTCAGAATGAGAGGGCTTGGGCCGCTTAGGACATAGTTCCCATGCGGGCTGAATGCGGATTGGAAACTTCATTCCACCATTTTATTGGTTAATTTACTACAACACAAATATTTTAATCGATTAATTATCAATCAATTAAAGAGCAATTGCACATCCCTAGGCTTAGCAGTAAGTAGATTACCTATTAGTACATAATGCACTAGTAAGTACTACGTTAAACTAGACTTCATCATCAAAGCAACGAAGCATACTTTAGATTAAGTAAAACTTGGTTCATCAAAACACTTGTTCAACGAGACGATTCGAAATCGTTAATAAAACATTTAATAAAAAATCTGAGCAACCAAAACATAAATTACAACGCTGCATAGTTTTTTTTTTATATTTTGCACATATACGAACGACGCGCAATTTTGTAAACAAGGCACATCTTTTAAGTATTTTTTAACGTGAGTTTTATTCTTCGTTTGTAATAGGGTCAGCAGCAGAAGTAAGCGGTTATGGTGCCTGCTCAAATTTGATCTACAGACGACTCTACTGCCAAGGTAGTAAGAGTGTTTTATCATTTTGAGCACCACAAGTGCTCATCTACTTGTGCTGCTGGCTGTACAAATTATTCCAGCCGGCATTCATGACAACTTTATTGTTTGTCATCATTGTCATCAACCAATCGAATTTTACTGGATTTGAAATTAGAACATCTAATTGATTTTGTCGCATTTGCTTGAGCTACATTTGTAACTATATGTATACTTAGAGATTTCTTTTATCGCTTCCTAATGGTAAATATTATTATCGGGTGATGTGATTTCTAAAATCGATTCCACCAAAATAATGGCCACCAAGATAATGTTTGATTCATCTATTGGTAATTAATAATTCGGCAGATCTTTGGTGTTAGATTGAGTCAAAATAATAAAAAAACTCTACGATTCTTGGCCATTACATTACTATTTTTTTACTACTTAACGCCTCGTTCTATCTCAAAAGTTTATCACTTATCTCTTTCACACGCGCACTTTAATATCAGCTGCAATCCTAAGACAGCCCGTTCGGCTAAGGAAACACATGTAATTTTCGCAATCTTCCACATTCCGTTCGCAATGCGCCGGGCCAGCTGACGCCATGCGCGCGAAAGCGACAGCGAATCGTTCAAACTTGGAACACGAACCATAGAGGTGGATTAAGTTTTTAATGGAGACGAAGAATTTTAAATTAATGCTGGCCAAATGGATTTATTTAGTACGCATCTTAAAATTAAAACTTAATTTCTGCAAATGTGGAAATACCTGTTAATGTTCTTTTGTTAAATTATTACGATGATTAAAATTAGACAGCGTATGAAATGAGTGCTGCACCAAAAAGCCAAAAAGAGGTAAAAGAAAAAACAATGTTTAAAATCAAATCAAAGAGAGCCGAAGAGAATCGAAAATAGTACCCATCCAGAGAACCAAATAATAAATAACTAATATTTTAAATACAACAGAGAGTAGGTATGTCTATTTGTCTGTTACGCTTTCATTTGTACGCTTAAAGTAGGTTAGGTACTCAACCGATCATGATGAAACTTGGTATAGACATAGTTTGAAACCCTGAAGTATCAATAACAACAATACGTAAATAATCGAAAAGTAAGGAGAAGATTCTGACTAACAGATACTAAGTTGTCAGGAAAAGGAAATAAAGGTGCCCCGAGGAGTAAATAAAGAAAAAATGTGCCAATTAGTTAGCTTCAAACCATGTTGGTTGAACAATGGATAAAAAATGTTACAGAACCGTTAACAAAGGTTCCAATGTCACGTTGAAAAACAATCCATTATTTGCTAATTAATTAGCTAATTTCATGGGAAGGTTGGCATTGTTTACTTCATCCTTTGACTTTAAGTATTATTTAAGTTTTATTTTCACGTATTTCTTGAGTGAGTCACTCGTTCTTCACCCACACTTGTAAACTATTATTGCGTACGTTGTGGGCATGCATAACATCCTTTTGTTTACAATCTTAATTTAAATTTTGCGGTACAAATACGGTAGCTCTAATTTTCTCAAACGCCGAGAGAGCATATAGTGTTTTTGAAATACTCTTTATGAATTGTAGGAGTCACATAGCTAATTAAAGACATTGTATTAAAGCACATAGAATTCCAAACAATATGTCGTTAACGTGTACCAAATCAGCTTTCACAGCGGTGATGGCAAAAATTTGTAAACTTTCGGATGATTTTTAACATAATAACAACACTCTCATTCTTTTATTTGACTATAATTAATTTCCATTCGCCATAAGAGTAAAGTCGGAGAGGGGGAGGTACTATGGAACTACCTGTATCGTAACCCCATATGTTAAGTACCATCACTGTAGTCTGTAAAATTGAAATCGTAATTTTAATTGTGTTTCCATGTTTTCACTGTTCATTATTGTTTGTTATTACTATTTATTCTTAGGGTATCCCTTTACTTGACCGAACATCATTTGCACGAATTTCATGTGCTATAATATACCAACGTCATAATTTTGTTTCCTATAAATTCATTATCACTACTCATTTTTACCATATTAATCAAATGACAGAATCTTTGTTTCCCATAAAGTTACTTTCAATAATTTCATTTTTCATAATCATTGTAATCCATAAGTATCACATGCCATAATATCATTTTGGACATCAAGAGGATATACTGATAAATCCCATACGTCAAACAAGCCTTTGAATCAGGTAAATTTTAATCACATAGATTAGGTTAGGTTAGAATTGCGACATTTGATTTGTGCGAGCGAGCGAAGCGAGCGAGCTAGACGGTTCGGAGCAGAAGCGTCTCGGATAGGTTAGGTTCAGAAGGTTTAGCCTTCGATGTTAGGTTTTTTTTTATAACAGCCCGGATAATAAAGATAATAGATGGATTAGTAATAGAAACCAACATCTCAACTACGCGGAATAGGAGCTCCGCGCAGCGGAGCTCCGTCGACATTTATCACAGTCGTTCAGGCTTCTATCAAACTTAGGTTAGGTTAGGTTAGAATTGCGACAAGGCGCGAAGCGCCTCAACTACGCGGAATAGGAGCTCCGCGCAGCGGAGCTCCGTCGACATTTATGACAGTCGTTTAGGCCCCTACCAGACTTAGGTCAAATTAGTTGTTCAGAAGAATAAGGTAATAGATAGATTAGTTATAGAAAAAAGCAATTCTAATCAATCATCGTATATTTATTACAATACAACAAGGGGAAAAGTTATAATGTAGTTGTTACATTTTACTCAGTGTAAATAAATATAGAAAAAAGCAATTCAAGCAACGATGAATTCAGAAAGAAACAATATTTGGTATGGCGTTTGAATATTCTATTAAATGATATTATTGCACTTAATAATATGGAAAACAATACGTATTGCATTCGTATCGTTATGGCATCAAAGTTTCGGGAAAATAAGAATATATCAAATAAATTTTCTGGTAAACGAAACATTCGAGCAAATGAAGTTTCGGGCATGTGGAGTTCGGGATAATGAAATTATGGCATATAACTTTCGGTCAAACAATAGACAACCTATTCTTAGATTTAATTCCAATTTGACATTGCTAAGTCCTTTTTGACTGCAATTAATTATATTATTCGATTGATATCAGTGATGCCGTCTGTGTTTTGTCCGAATAAATAGAGACGGCATGACATTTATCTGTAAAATAAAATTTATCAATGAGTGGTGAAACAGACCCTTATCGTCCAATATCATGCCGCGCTAGTCACCGGACTTCCCAGACTTACGCAGCAACAGCCAGATCCGGGTCTAACCAGTCGTGAAAAAAGCAGTTCTAAAAACTGGATAAACGTCATTTTAATATTTGATATAAATGTTTACAAATATGCACTTTCATAAAAACAGGAAATACAGTGTAGGTACCAATGTTTTGCATTGTTAATGGACGACACCAATGCTTATGATACTAAGGTGTTTAATGCAGGGAGCATAATTGTCAAAGTTTTGATGTCTATCTATAAAAAAAATAACTTGACAAGAAGTAAAGTAACGGATGGACTGATTTCGATGCAGTTTTTTTATGCAAAGACGAGTTTCCTTGTTTCTATGACAATTTAATGTGACATCTTATTGTAATGAACATGACTTGACAATAAATAAATAAATAAATTTCGGGAGTTTCTCAACTTTTCTAAATTGGTTACGTTAGGTTATGTCTTTAATGTCTAAGACAAAAAAACACTTTTATTTAACGTAATAGGAGAGCACCCACCATGACATTTCAACACGCTAACAAAACAATTGAACTTGATTGACTCGCACTAGCGCCTGCAGGCGCAAGCGCCGGTGCGTAAGCTATGACTTCATTTTCAGTTCTTACTATTTGTACATTTATAGAAATTAAAGAACTAAAAAATTACTTATCTACTACTATACTGCTAACAATTTAAAGTGTGTATGTTTCGATGTGTGCTATTCCATTACGCCAAAATTTCTCTACAAATTTTGTGAAACGTTGGTACTTAACATTTTATCCCGAAAAATGCTATAGTTTCATGAGATCGCGCTAAACGAATTTTGCTTTGACGAAGTTGTGAGTAACGACTAGTAACTAATAGTAAAATAAGTAGTATCTACGTAATAGAATAGAATCGTGCTTGCTATGTACTACCTAAAACAAGTGTGAATTAGATTGTTTGCTATAGATGTCCAATTTGGTTTTTCGCCAATAATATAACTGATTCATTCTGTTTAGAACCTTGAGTAAATTTAAAAACATGTTTACACAAAACAACGGCGCAAAAATATGCAACATACGCATTTAATCTATTTAATATGGTCTTGATTTCTAGAACCTTTTCACAAGTGAGTTAATTTTACGTATGTTATGTATACATGTCCAATGATTCGTCACAAAAAGAAGCATTATGTATGTACTTAATCTGAAAACTGTATAGTTGATAATGTATGTATGTATATATAAATATATTTGCATTGCATTGCGCAATATTTTTGGCATGCCTGGTTCTTTAGAAGCTTGTGAAGCTGTATCAATCGTCTAGAAGACCCCTTTATAACTACGCAACTACCAACAAATCAAAGTAAACCTTTTTATGTTTTAATTGAAAACACAACGTACTTCTACAATTTTCAATCGGATCACTTAGTTCTTATGATACAGCGTGGGAACGTACGCACCCATGCGTAAACAATGGAAGATCGACATTAATTAAATACAACTACGTAATAATTTTTTTTACCAAGTCGCTTCACGTGTTGGCCGATTGAGGGACGTAGTTACACGTTAGAGTGAGATGATAATAGGTACATGATGCTCACTTGATGAAGAACCGCCTAAAACCACATATAAGATGGCATCGTGTCGGGGACGGATGGGGTCAGGAGTAAGGCCGATCAATTTACCTGGCTCCATATGAACAATATCATACTGGCCGACCCAAACCATACGCACCACCAGCAGGGCTACTCCGAAACTCGAAACTCGAAGTTCGTGTCGTGCGGTCTCTCTCGCTCTCGTATTAAATAGTAGAAGCGTCAAAAGGACCGCACGACGAACTTTGAGTTTTGAGTTTCGGAGTAGCCCTGCAGTGCAGTATGTGCATTATGTATCGCTTCTGTCTTATCTGTGGGATTTACGCTTTATAGTGTCCCACTTCTGGGCAAAGGACTATCCTTCCTTCGTCCAATTGTCTTCTTTAGCGCATTGATTGCTGGATCAAACGCGTATGTCAATTCATTTATGATTGTTTTATAGATGATTTTGTTGTATCACTTAGACACCTCTTCAACGCATAAAACTTTCTTCGCCTTCACTTTCGCAACTGTGGCCAATTGATGCAACGTATCAATTTTTATATTTATTCGCTGGCACCATAATTACGCGGGCGCGGTCGTTAGCAGAAATTCTCGCATTACGACATTTCATGGCGCGAAGAATCCATCCGTGAAGCTAATGAAACAAAGAAAATATGAAACAATAACGTGTTTTGTGTGTTGGGGTTTGAGGCTCAGACGTACCTATTAGTTTTGTTACTGAGTGAGCTGCGAATTCGTGGCAAAATCCTGGTGCAATATCTGTCTCACGAATTACCTACGATGCAATTCATTCGATGTTCTTTTAGAGGTACGTTAGCCTTCTTTGTGGTGGTTATCGTCTATGTGACTAAATAAGTATGTTTTTTACTTCTTCTTCTTGGTCGTCACACTCTTGGCAGAGTGGTCGTGGTCGTCACATCAGGGGTGGTGGCAAGCTTTACAATCCGTCGCCATTCCTCCCGTACTGCAGCCCTTCTCGAACACTCGTACAGTGGACCGTTGAGTGCAGCTTTAACTTGGTCCGTCCAACACATGGATGACCTGCCGCGTGCTCTCGTGCCTTCAACCTTCCCTTGACGTTTTTTACAGGGCGTCTTAAATATAGGATGTTAAAAAAACCTGTAT
Source organism: Choristoneura rosaceana (assembly GCA_037349165.1). Taxonomy (NCBI): domain Eukaryota; kingdom Metazoa; phylum Arthropoda; class Insecta; order Lepidoptera; family Tortricidae; genus Choristoneura; species Choristoneura rosaceana. The sequence continues at coordinate 7,543,535 of JAZBNJ010000018.1, read as the reverse complement.
ATGTAACCCATATAAGAGCTACTGATTACTAATACGATACAAGTCAAAAAACCTTGAAATTCGAAAAAAAAAAATTGTATGGAAGTTGAACCACAAGAAAACTATCTCCATACAATACTTAAAAAAAATAATAATGTTATATTAGTAATCAGTAGCACTAATAGGTATGGGTTATCCTGTATACGAGTACATCTAGTCATTCTAGCCTATGTTCCAATCTGATTGTGATGCAATAAACTATTTTGAGCTATACTATACTATACGTTGATGTGGTGGATTTGAGTCTATGAAGGCAAACTATGCTTATCACGTAGCAAAGTACTCGTAAAGCTAGTCTAAACAACACCAATTCAATGCATCACGCATGCTCTTATTGTCCTGTATATACACTCCACCCGCCCAGTGTTATGTGGAATAGTGGTTATATCTTTATAGACGCGGGGGCTGTGACGCCCTACCATGCGATTACTGGCCGCTAGTTTGATTGCGGCCTCGATGACAGCCCGCTATCGCTAATTGAACTTCGAAATCTGCGACACGCATCGTTGTTATGTGGCACAGACTTAATATAGACGTCCGATACTAACGGGGATTAAGTAGGCCGATATTTTTACTACTTTCAAAAAAATATATATCCCGCTGTCCCTCGTAGGCTTGAAAGAGAGAAAGAAAGAAAACAGTACCGCCACCAAACACTTAATTTACTTAATACAGCTATAAAATACAACAAAATACATCGTAATGGTGGTGACACCAGTAGTCACCGAAAAAGGGTCTCCACTCAACATGTGTTGCTACACAGTGAGTGAAGCAACGCAATAATGTACCTACTTCCACCTGTCCCGGAAAGCGCCAAGTCTGGAAAAATTAGATCGAAGTTTAGGTATCAAAAACTTTGAAGATCCCAAGTTATCGTAGGTATAGCGGTAAACGTGCGCGTTTGATCTGATAGGAATTTCCACTCCACACAAGAGGTAAAACGACGCGAGTACTAGTGTTAGTGCGTATATTTAGACAAGCAAGACACTGCAAACTTGACAGGCTGCCTCTCGCTTTGTTGCTTAATATAGCCGTTATAAACTGGCACAGCCGACCAGCCAAAAGCATGACAAATCCTGACAACAAGTAATGTCGCTGCTGATGCTACGTATAGTCAACAACAAATTTGTTACCTTTACAGTTAAAATCACACTGGAGAGTTCCTGGTATTTTCAATTTCAATAAACAGGTAATCATTTTTTTGCGTATCTTTTAAGCTTTATTTCCTTTTGCTCATCGTAAACGTGTTGAATACCTTGACAGTGTCAAAATGTATTCGACAGGTAAAATGTCTTATGGGAAAGTTTACTAAACGGCACCTACCTGCCTTTTTTGCAGAGTAACATCCGCCACGTCATTTTAAATGTTTGATTCTCGATAACTGCATAAAGGCACTACCGCTCCTTTTCGCGTTTAGTAGCCCATTATTTAAATATAAAATAAATATCATGTGACAATCGACATCAATTGACCTAGTCCCAAACTAGGCAAAGCTTGTACTATGGACCTACTATGCAACAGATAAACATACTTAAATACATATCAAACACCCAAGACCCGAGAACAAACATTCGTATTATTCATACAAATATCTGCCCCGGCCGGGAATCGAACCAGGGACCTCAAGCTTCTAAGAGTATATGAAATGAAATCTTCGTTTTGATACGTCTGTAAAAAACGAAGATCTCTTTCAAAAAAACACTTTAAAAAAACCGGCCAAGAGCGTGTCGGACACGCCCAAAATAGGGTTCCGTAGCCATTACGAAAAAATTAAGTAATATTTTTCTAAGGATTTCGTATTTTATACGGAATCTTCCAAGTGTAGGTATATTTTATACCTTACGCTGCTATTTACTCATGAACTACTAATAATTCGCAAGCAAACTTAGCTGTTATAGTTTTCCTTTGAAGTTTGATATACTTACTACCATCCTGATTTTTTTTTAATTTTTCCACCCACCGGTTTAGATTTTAGAGGGGGGGGGACGCTCGATTTTAATGGAAATTTGCACTTTAAAGTTAAATATTTCGCAAACAGATAACTGAATCGAAAAATCGTTTTAGCAAACCCCTAATGGTTTTAAAATACCTATCCAACGATACCCCACACTATAGGGTTGGATGAGAAAAAAAAAATCACCGCCACTTTACGTCTATGGGAGGTACCCCAAAAAAAATGTTTTTTGAATTTTGAATTGTACTATTTTGTCGGCATAGTTTACCTATATATCCGTGCACAATTACAGCTTTCTAGCATTGATAGTCTCTGAGCAAAGCCGCGGACGGACAGACAGACAGACAGACAGACGGACAGACAGACAGACAGACAGACAGACAGACAGACAGACAGACATGGCGAAACTATAAGGGTTCCGTTTTTGCCATTTTGGCTCCGGAACCCTAAAAAATGAATATAGGTATATTTTTGTTTGTTACCTCGGAACTCAGTCATTAAGGGAAGTACTTCCCTTTTGGAGCGGAAGTTTTTTTAACTTGCCCTTTTTGTTAAAATGTTGTTTTTTGCAACTACCTCGTGGTCCTTAAGGGCTGGCGCATACATACAAATTTTACATCAACTAATTCGTCAGTCGATGCAAAAGTTTTTGTATGCGCTAGCCCTAACGTTATTAATGAGAATGAAATTCGCTTCACTAATCAACGGAATCTTTATCCTTGGCTTTGCCAAAGATATTCAATACAAAGTATTTCCTCGTCTTATATGTATACTTAGTTTCTTATACCCATACTCATGAATATGCGCGAATGTTTCAAATATGACGAACGTGGAAAACAATAGCTTGTTATTAGATATAGAGATGTAATAGGCGAATGAATGGCGTGTAGAATAGATTCGAGTTGAGGCGTTGCCTTCAACCTACTAGCTAAAAATAATCTTTTCATCTCTCCTGTTCGGAAAGTTTCATTTTCATGGGTAGATAGCCGGGTGGAAAATTGCGTTTTCATCTCTAGGGTGGAAAGTAATTTTTTTTTAATTTTTCGTCTAGTCACAGAGTCAAAGATAATTGAGTTACGTCAATGACACTTTTTTTTCATGTCTCAGCATGGCCATCTAGATGCACGTCGTGACCAAGGAGCTTGTATGTATATGGCACTGGGGGTTAAGCGCCTAACATCCGTTTGAAAAATAAGCTTGATCTTTATTACGTCACGAACATATAAATAAGTAATAAAGGTTAAACTTCGTTCGGCGTTCAGTTGATTGACTAAGTAGAGAACAATATTAACGGTTGCTTGCGGTCGCTTGCTATTAGCATCGACTTGTAATTAACAGAGTCCGGAATTCTCGTAGCCATTTTGAGCTGTCATAGGGACATCATTTATCGACTACCGATCATGTACATTTTATCGATGCATTATGCGAAGATTAAAAGTAGAGGTAAACAATTATTATTATTATAAATAATGTGGATTTCTTATGCTTTTTTAAACATTTGAAACCAGACAATTTGGAAATGATTATGACTATCTATTCATTTTATCGAGAAACTAATGATGAAACACTAAAACAGACTTTGAACATGAAATTGACAAATGTTATACACTGAACTGAAGCGATTTAATTTGTAATTGTTACCTTATATTTTTTCATTTTATTCATTTCATTTAATATTTTCAACTACTCAGGGGTTTTTATTAAAAAGATCGCTCTTTAGCAATAAGGCCGCCTGTTTCATTTTTAATCTTCTTTAATATGTTGGTTCTATAATGCATCGATAAAATGTACATAATCGGTAGTCGATAAATGAGAAGTCCTATGACAGCTCAAAATGGCTACGAGAATTCGAATCTGAGGGCTTATTGCCTAACGTTTCTGACACTCGCAATCGCAATAAAATTACAGCTTTTGTATGCAAAATATGTCATTTTATTGCGATTGCGAGTGTCAGAAACGTTAGGCAATAAGGCCTCAGGACTCTGGTAATTAAGTAGGCAAATGTAGTTTGGGTGACAATGCAAATACAGTCAACAAAAAGTACAGTCAGCAAAAATGCTTGTATTAAAAATGTTTTTTTATGGTTAGGTTATTTTACGCTGTATGCTTGCCCGGCCGGCAGATGAACAAAGGATCGTCCTTGGCCTGTGACTCGCAATGCAATGTACGATCACTGCTGCGCTTAATTACAAGTGTTGCAAGTGTTCAAGTTAAATGCTGCTTGAGACGAATATCATCATCACCAATCCCTACTAATATTATAAATGCGAAAGTGTATTTGTATGTTTGGGTGTTTGTCCGTGTTTCACGCCGTAACGGAGCGACGGATCGACATCATTTTTGGCATAGAGATAGTCCCGAAAGTGACATAGGCTACTTTTTATCCCGGAAAAATACACAGTTCCCGAGGAAACAGTGCGCGATAACCGAATACCACGCGGGCGGAGCCGCGGGAAAAAGCTGGTATCATCATAATTAATTATGAGTCGTCAGTACGCTCGCCGCTAATCGCATTTTCATTCAAAAGCAGTTTCATTCTAATTTACAAACAACACATTGAAACAAAATAAAACAGCTACTATAATGGGAGCAGCTATTTTGATGCCAAAATTAGTTTTCGCTCGTATTCAATGTAACAAAATAAATTCACATTAATTTAAAATTTTGTATGAGAAGTGGAAATTCGTTATTGTTTTTTTCTGTTACATTTTATTTTAACCAATTATTTTTTTTATCGTAATATCATAATGGCTGCTCCCATGTAGTTGCAAAGTTGCGTTTTGATCCGTAGTGCTACTTATAAATTAGAACGAATATTCTGGCCTTGTGGCATCTCCCGTTCTTAATGCTACGTCGCCCACCAGTCACCGCAAGAGACCGTCAATTTTTGCAATAACTACATATGTCGCGTAGTAAGTAAACCCGCGCTTATGCGACATGAACGCTATTTGCAGATCACATACTGGGTTATACTATGCCACTGTATCCGTTGCATAACTTTTCTCCAACAAAAAACGGTTTTATACAAACACAGTTACACTGCACTAGTTTACTTCGTGATTCAGCCCGCTATTGTCGTCTTCGCACAATTACCGCTGCTGCTCATCCGAGACAAAAGCATCTTTAACTCGTAGGTCATAAGGTTTTAACGGATGAATGGTTAAATTTGTATATTCATAGTATAGAAACCCCCGAGAGACATAGCTCGTGATATGCGTCTACAATTCAATAGACTTTCTTTCGTGACTTAAACCCATATTACCATATTATGCCCCATCATATATATGTCGGCGGCCGATCGTAAAATCCGCCAGATCACGAAATTCCTAGGGATATCGAGAAATGGCGCCATTTCATGAATTGGCTAAGAGACATCCGAAATATCGTATACCTATGTATATTAAATTATTGTTATGACACTATACGCTCAACTATTCGCACAGGCAAAAAAGAAAGGTGTTAAAGTCAACGTGTGTATGAGTGTCTATCTATGGCATCATAGCTAAAAAATGTAAGGCCTTATTGTCCGATGCACTCGGAATCACAATCGTTATCAGTTCTTTCTGTCACACGGTTTTAGTACGAGGAGGATAGAAAATGTTGGTGTACCTATATGATCAAAAACGCCCGTTCTTTAGACAATACGGCCTCTGGGCTCTGATCAAACGAATTTTATTTTATTTTCTTTGTTTGTTAAACCTCATAAGACCCACGTTTAATTTTGACCAATAGAAATGACAAAAGGTGAAGCTGACATTAGCTTTGACGTATTTCCTAAATTTAGGACGTCGGGCCTTACGAGGTGTGATGCGTCAAGATTACTTTAGGCAAAAGGCATAAAATCATTAAAATCGCTTTAGTGGCTTTAATGGCAAATAAAATCAAATTTAACTGAGGATGTTTAATTCGACTTTTATACGTTATAGTCATATTGTTTCTAATACAGTGCGACTGTATGAAGATTTACCTCTGTGTGGTGACTTTACTAGCCATTATAACTCAAGCAGAACAATATGAACTTTAATACGCAGTAAATAGAGTAGCATATCTTTAAACTTTACACAGTTACTATTACCACTCAAGTACTATAATGTGATCTTTAACACGTAGGTCATAAAGCTTTGCTAGGTGAATAGTAAAATGGTAAATAGAGCCATCAACAACTTAATGTGGTCGCTAAGTCAGACCAATTTGGACTTTAAGTTATGCTTATTAGGGTAGTGTAAGTGCATACTTTAAGGTTGTGGGCGGATTTGTCCCACGCGATAGAATGGTCAATAGTCTTGAGATAGTATATTTTTTATTGAGGCGCTAAAATAAGCCAATATATACCCGAGGTGGTTAGCCACCTGAGCTTAAGCGAGGGTGTCTATTTATCCGAGGGTTTTTTATATAGTTTATTCACGAGGTGAAAACTCTATTTTTCACTTCGATTGCGAGAAAAAAATAGTCATTTACGCTCTACAACAAATTCAAAGTTTTCGCGGGTGGCTTTTTTCCAACCAGACACAGATATAACAAAATCGCATCGGCGAAATGGTCCATACATAAACTGGAATGGCGCCACCTTCTATGCGGAAAAAGCATATAACTAAGACCACGTAGATTACGAACGTAAAATTTTCGTCATGAAAATGGTCCACACACTATCTTATTTACTGGCCGTTTGAGTTTATCTAAGTCACTCGAAGTAAATTAAAAAGAAAACTATTACTCTCTAGGGGCTAAAGTACTCACTTTACTCCCGCCTCGTAAGGCTATACTAACCTACTTTTAGAGCATGAAAAGTATATAAGTAAGTAGAATTAGAGCAATGTACAGTCAGCAGCAGAAGTGGATGAGTAGAAGGCGGATCCACCGTTGTGGACAAAATGGGCATGTCCACAGTCCTAATAGACTTGCGACGATACACTTTCACTGTCTATTGAGATCGATAGGGCAATGCCTTGAAATAACCAAATTAAAAAAAAATAATGAGTCATGATTGTTCATGAACGAGTTAGTTTCGTATCTACTCCGACTCGCACTTGGCCGATTTCCTTTTTTAACCCCTGATGCAAAAAGAGTGTTACGAGTTTGACCGCTAAGTGCGTCTGTCTGTGGCACCGTAGCTCATAAACGGGTGGACCGATTTTAACGCGTTTTTTTGAAAGCGGATTTTCTAGCAATTCTTGGACATGTTTTATCAAAATTGGTTCAGCCGTTTTTGAGATATTGAACTTTGAAGCGGTTAGATAAGCAGTTTTTTTTTAACAGACGACTCTACTTCCAGGGTAATAAGAGAGTATATAGATTTTTAGCATTACACTTGCTCATCTCATTTAGGGGCTGTTTCACCATCCATTGATTAGTGTTAACTGACGGTGATGCCGTCTCCGTCTATTCGAACAAAACAAATCGAGACGGCATCACATTTAACCGTCAGTTAACACCCATGGTTAACACTAATCAACGGATGGTATTGGTGAAACAGCCCCTAATTATGACTAATTCAAAGCATCATTTCGTTCTTTTTGGTATTGTCTTTGGAAAAGATTTCAACGCGCTCCGAGCTTCGAACTTTGCCCCGGTTTAAATAAAAACTTTTTTATTATTATTTTGTTTATTTTAATTTTAAATTATACCTCGTAAAGCCCAGCGAACTTAATTAAGGACATCGTCTTAAAATATGTCAGAGCTTTTATATTCGAAATCTGACCTGAATCTTAAGCGATTGAAAGTACTTCAACAAAGTGTTTAAGCATTTTCAACCGATTAAAAACTGTTTTATTTTGTGACTACTATAACCTCCCGAGTCCTGACATTTTTTAACAAACTTAGCGTTTGACCTAGACGTGGTTGACCTACTGTGTTATTTTGGACTTTATTCCAAAATTCTTAGAATTCTTTATTCAATGAACAATTTGTACTTTATAAAGTACATTCGGCCGCTATTCTTAGTGTTAATTAGTCCTTTATAAAGTACACGAGGACTTGGGAGATTAAATGTAAAAACGAATTGTAATTTAATTCATCATCTTCTCAAAGCCGTGACGAATAGAGAAAATCAAGGTCTTTGCCCACTAGTGGGACAAATTTTCAGGCTCATGAATAATAATGAATTCATCATCATAATCATAGACTTAAAACGCAAATTAACCGCTGATTAAATCATTATTTATAAGCAGAGTTTTTGTTAAAGCTTGCGCAATGATGAGCTCATGCAGTTATTTATCGCAAGAAATTACGGGTTTAAATAATAAGACTTAGTTTTGAGTTGTACCAAGTTACCATAACACAATTAAGTAAACGCTTTCAGAAAACTTTAATTTCGATGAAATTGAAGAGGAAACCCATTTTGCCCTCGACTTAATTGTCAACCCTCGACTGCGGCTCGGATGAATACAAACGACTCGTGTAAAATCCGTTTTATGCTCTTGTTGAACAATCTTACTATTTTTTTGGTGAGATAACATTTTGCTAATAAATACAAAAAATATACAACATTGAAAGTTATTTATGTTGATTTATGAAAAAACCAGTATTTATTACTTACGCAGGCGCATCCTAAAGCTTTTTTTTGTTTGGCGTATCTTTTTTGCCCCTGACCCTTAGAAGTCAAGTTTGAACAACGACCTTTATTCGACTTTGCCGATTTTAGTACAAAAGACATCAACGCAGGTTAAGATCACTAAATGAAACTTGACACAGTGAGTTTTCATGATCCGTGGAAAATAATCCGAATATTACATGCAAAATATTTCCCAGAAAGATTTTTTTTTTTATTCTGTTCGAGTTGATAAACTTAATGTAATCCATTTAAGCGCTCGGTTGTTCGCGATAAACGCTGCGTTAAACGCAATACATTTGACGCAAATCTAATCAAACCAGTCACAATCTACGCAATCTAATTACCAAACATGCGTAAGACAATAATCTGGTTATTAGATTTTAAAGAAATAAAGAAAGAAAAATGGTTTATTTACGGCTCCAACAGTACCACCACCAAACACATAATTATCTGGTGCAAATTGATGTGTGTCAAATGCATTGCGTTTAACCTAGTGTTTATCGCATAAAACAACTGATAATAACAAAAACAATAGAAATGTCAAAGCACATCAAAGCCAAGCAAATTGCCGTGCCCACAGCACGAGACACCTTTTTATTGGCCTGTGATTAATGTCCCACTGTTGGGCAAAAGTCTCTGCCTTTCCAACGCGCCCTGTTGGCCCTTATCTGACCATTGTTAAAAAAAAATTGACAGCTGTCAAAGTCAAAGTCAAAAGTATTTATTTGCCAGAATACAGTAAAGGAAGGTTTTACATTGTATATTTTTATTTCAGTGTATTCAGTCTACATGCAGGCGTGCAAATATTCATTTGAGAGTTGAGAGGCGAATAGTTCTTTTATTACAATTGCCAACTTTCTGGTCGTTTCTGGGTGCGGCAGGCCAAGAGCTAGGAAGCCTATTTAACATGTGAAGCTAAGTTTAGGTGCGTGAGTGGGGAATGTCCGCGTTGTAACCGGTTGTTACCGGTTCGCCGATGACACCCGATGAGCGGACGATTACGAGCGGGCTGCGTCCGGATGCTCTGAGGTCCAACGGCTGAGACAACCGAGGATTGTAGCTTCCAATCCATACTAATGTTTGTATGTTTGTGTGTTTGTCCGTCTTTCACGTGGAAACGGAGCGACGGATCGACGTGATTTTTAGCATAGAGATAGTTTATGGGCCCGAGAGTGACATAGGCTACTTTTTATCCCGGAAAAATGCACACTTCCCGAGGCAATAGCGCGCGATAACCGAATACCACGTGGGCGGAGCCGCGGGCAAAAGCTAGTATTATAAATAAATTAAGGGTCCACGGAAAGAACATGTCTAGTCACTTTTTTATTTATTAAATTGAGATTTTAACCTCAAAATGTAGAACTCGCAAAGTACTATGACTTACCATTGAATTAAATAATCTGAAAACGTTATAAATTGTATTTTTTTTACTTTTAAAGAAATGGTAACCAATGGTTACTAACCATAGCAATTGTTCGTGATGACTAACTTTCAAACCGCTATAACTCAAAAAGTTGCTTAGGTGGCTAAACATATTCTTTCCGTGGACCCTTCAAAGGCAATGTTTGTGTGTATGATTGTCCGTCTTTCACGTCGAAACGGAGCGACGGATCGATGTGATTTTTGGCATAGAGATAGTTTATGGGCCAGAGAGTGACATAGGCTACTTTTTATCCCGGAAAATGCAGCTCCCGCGGGAACAGCGCGCGATAACCGAATACCACGCATGCTATTACTACATCCCTACTAATATTATAAATGCGAATACAATTGTAACGCAAACCTGACAGCTTTAATATCATGTCAAGATTTACCGACAAATCTACAAATAAACTTCGACTAGGAATAATAGTTATTGTTTCACAACGTAACTCGCTCTCGCTCTTAAGCGATACGGCCGCCTATTGCTTACCGTGTATTTTTTTTTCTCTGTGTATTTGTTTTCTGTATCGCTTACTATTTCTGGTGTACAATAAAGAGTCTTTGTATTGTATTGTATAACTCGTTAAATTTAGATAAAAATAATTGATAGTTAATCGACATTCGCTGCTTAATTACAAAAGGGCCACGAATCAGATTTTTTAAATCTTTTTTATTGTAATAGTTGCATATTAAATAGCATTTAAAATGCAATTATAGCGATTGAAAAAAAAATTTTTTTTTATTTGTGGCCTTTTTGTATTTAAGCAACGAATATGTTACTCACAATTCGTTGCTTAAATACAAAAGGGTCACAAAACAAAAAAAAATTAAGCAGTGAATTGTCACATTTCTGAAGTTTCAACAACGTTTCTGAAGCTCGCAAACGCAATCAAATGACAATTTTTGTATGGGAAATCTGTCATTTGATTGCGATCGCGAGCGCCACAAACTTTACGCAATACTTAGCCCTTCTGAGACCATATTGTGTAACGTTTCTCACGCTCGCGATCGCAATCAAATGTCAGTTTTTGTATGCGAAATCTGTCATATGATTGCGATCGCGAGCGTAAGAAACGTTAGGCAATACGGCCTCTGGTCTAAACTGGACTTTAGGATGTGTAGTGTTTAGTAAGAAAGTAGCTTGTAATTATTGAATAACGCCCTTCTAACCTCTGGCCTCCAACAAGCGACGCGACAAGATGGAGCGACGACCTGGCTAAGATCGCGGGATCGCGGTGGATGCGAAAAGCACAAGACCGGTCTGAGTGGAGAGCCTTGGGGGAGGCCTATGTCCAGCAGTGGACGTCTTTCGGCTGACATGATGATGATGATGATGCCCTTCTAAAGCACATTAAACCATTTTTCACCTAACCAACTGTTGTACTAACTAAACGGTAGCAGCGTGGGATCGAACCCACGCCTCTGTAGAGACTGGCGCCTCAAAAATACCTACTACTTACTAGGTACTAAGAATTGGTTTCCGACACCAGACTACACTGTAGATACTACTTTGAGCTTTGCCACCCACATTTGAAAAAAAAATCCAATCTCTCTATTTTGTGGGCCTCTTTTTTGTGGGAGCCCTAGGCTGTTGCCTCGTTGGCCTTCGCCTAAATCCGGCCCTGAATGTGTATAAAAAACAAGCTCGTAACTAGCAAGTGTGATAAGGCCCTAACTCTGCGTGAGAACGCCTAGTGAACTTAACTGATTGCAACTGTACATCCCATTATTTCTTATTCAATAACAAAGCACTGACAACATTGATTACAGATTCTTGAGTTGATTATAAGTCGATATGTCGATGATTTTATAGTCGACTAGCTTTTGCCCGCGGCTCCGCCCGCGTGGTATTCGGTTATCGCGCGCTGTTCCCTCGGGAACTGTGCATTTTTCCAGGATAAAAAGTAGCCTATGGCACTCTCGGGCCCATAAACTATCTCCATGCCAAAAATCACGTCGATCCGTCGCTCCGTTACGGCGTGAAAGAGGGACAAACATACAAACATACAAACACACAAACATACAAACACACAAACACACTTTCGCATTTATAATATTATAGTATTTATAGTATATAGTATATATATAGTATATAGTATAGTATAGTATATAGTATGGATTAATATTGATTGGCGTGTGAAGCGAAAAATATGAGGAAAGGCGAAAGAATGAACCAATTTCCGTGTAGTTTTATAAACTGTCAAATACAAAATACAAATATAACCTACCTCCTCTCCTCTGGTACCTCGTGTACCGTATTTCAAGCGAAATAAAGTTATTTGTATTTTAAACAATAAATAAATAAAAATTCAAGGTAGTTTTTTTATGACGATCAAAATTCATTAATAATTTGTGGGTAGTTTTTATTTGAGAAAAAATATAGGTGGGTACTTAGGGAGTAACAGTGACAAATTAAAACGTGTGCAAAAGCTCTAAGTAGCGCTCGAGAGCAATAAAAACACGTCAAACTCTATCTAAGCAAGGAATCCGGCCCATTTTCATTGCTATTAACTATAAATTACCCTCCACATTTATGATACACAAATGGTTTATCTAGCCAGCCTTTCTAGCAATAGCTACAATTGGCGATAATTATCTCGGTTTAATTATCTAATGTTAGCATTAACAGAGCTACTGTAATTAATCGCAAATTATGGCCTTAAAGGCAGATATTACGGTAAGAGAGATTCAAAGCGATATTAAATAGAATTTAAAGTATTTTTAAGCGAAAAAACTTTTATACCTTGAAATAAATCTTAGATATTTAATTAAAAAACTTAAGTACAGATATTCGCAACTATCAGTCAATACTTTGAAACTCCCATTTCTGTAGCTACATGTTTCATGGATATCGCTACTTACTTAATCCATCCATGCTAATATTATAAATGCGAAGTGTGTTTGTGTGTTTGTCCGTCTTTCACACCGTAACGGAGCGACGGATCGACGTGATTTTTGGCATAGAGGTATTTTATGGGCCTGAGAGTAACATAGGCTACTTTTTAACTGATTTATTTATTTATTTATTGGTTCAGTTTGACGAGGAGGATCTATGTTTTAATTTTTTGCTCGTATTACAGGCCACAACCGGTATAGGGTTGGTCCTGCTCACGTATCCCGAATCACCCTGTATACGATTATATCTTGTATACCTAGCCCGAACATACCTACCATTGATCTCAATCAGTCATTGACCAAACTTAGACTGGTTTTAGTGTCACACGTACCGTCAGTACGGATCGCTCCGCACAGGCTGATCTATATGAGCTTCCTATCCGCGCGGACGGTCGTCCGTACGGACCCCTCCGTATTACTCTAAAACGCTCCCAGGAAGCTCATATAGATCAGCCTGTGCGGAGCGATCCGTACTGACGGTACGCGTGACACTAAAACCAGCGTAAGTCAAGATTTGACATCTTTCTTATTCTTCTTTAAAATATGGCTTCTGTCCTAATTAATAAGACAATTTCGCCAGTGTCTATGTATTCTCTTTCGAGAGGCAACGTTGTACAATCCGTGAGCTTTTAGAAAACCCTTCGGGTTTCGGGGGAAATCGGAAGAATTCGTTAGTAAAAAATGACAATTGTCTTTTTGACTCAGTAGCAATCCATCACGCGTAGAGTGCACTCGTTGTGTTTTCATTGATGTATATAGAGCAGTTAAAACCACCAATTGCATATATTTATTTAGGTAGTTTGTTATTTTTCGGAAATTGATTTCTATGGCGAGTCAACTTAAGCAGGGTATGTCTGTAAATAGCCAATCACTGGAAATTGATTACAATATATTTATAAATATTTTGTATATAAGTTGAATTTTTTAAGAAAAAAGTGGTCGTAAATATTTTAATAAGGTACTAGACCGTGTTATAGCAGCAACGGGGATTTCGAAAAGTGCATTAAAAAAAATATAAAACGAAAGCAGACCAAAAAAATTCATTTGACATACCCAAGAGAAGTAGATACAGTATAACAACAGCTCTATATAATTCCAAACAAAAGTACTGTGTTGAGGCGGGATGTTCTCAATTTAAATTGACGATGGAAGAATTCGAAAATGCTGATTTTGTTTTATTTGTATCATGACAAAAAGTCATATTGTATTAAAATTAGAAAAAGTTAAGAAGCGTAATATTATTATAGTAAGGTTCATTTTGTACTGATGGTTATTCTTTACATAACTTTTTACGGGAACTTTCAAAAGTTTTGCAAGTTGATAACAGAACAGAACCGCGCATCACGATCGCGTGTCATCGTCAATAACCGAAGCATGCTTCTAAAATCCGAAGGTTTTTTTAAGATCTCACGGACTGTACGGTGATTGTAGTTTCTGCAACTTGATAGTAAAATTCCAGAAATCACGTGGAAACGACTTGCGCATTAAAAAATGTCAGACACGAGAGCAGTATAGAATTTTGTGATCACTGTTCACTGTTAAGGTTAATCGCCGCATAAAACACTATCAAAATTATACTTCAACTAGCCCAAGAAGCAGAAATACCAAAATTAGACATCGTCTACATCCGCCATGTTCGAATGCAACAAATCCCATCGCCAAGTTAAATGTTTAGCTAACACTCGCGTAGGTAATGAATGTTCCGTCAAGTGAGCCGAGGGCCGGGCCCGCGACCCCGGGCGACCGGTTTGTGCCACCTGGCCCCTGATTCTTTGCACACTTTGACGTCCGAGCGTGAAAGCTGTTAACAGTTACTGTTAACTGAGGATGAAGTGTTTCAAGTACGATCTAGATTACACTAGTTGTTTTAAAATTAATTCGGAATGTATCAGCAGATGGTTTTAATGGGTAGTTTGATTGAATATGCTTTTAAAAGTTTTTCATCGAATTTTTTAATTCGAAATGTCAAGTTACCAAGACGTCCTTTATGCGACTAACAAAAAGGTTGATGTGTGTGTACACATTTAACTTGACTGTACCTACATACATAATACAGGGGTGTTCAGTTATTGGTCACCAAATCATCGGCTGGGATATTTCAGATTAATTAAAAACACATTGTAGGTGTGTAGTATAAGTACGAGTATATGTCGGTGCTTTAAAAATTGTAAACACTAACGCATTTGTAGGTCGTGCTCATTTTGAACACAATTGCATCTATGACGTCTTTACTTTATATACATTTGCTTGCCGCTTAAATTGATTGACTGTGTTACGGTTCTTTATGAAAAAGGTTTCTTCGGGGTAAAAATTGAATGCGTGATAGTGTAACAAAATATGGACGACAGTTGTCTTTTCTGAACCCGTCAATAAGCATACCTTACCCATGGTGCAATTTGAAAAGTTTGCTTCACAATCCTACGTTTCTCAGAATACTTCGCCTAGACAAGACACAGGGTTTACGTAACCAATAGCATCGCATGATAATCACGATAATTCTCATTGAACGATTGCCCGCCACTCACTTTGTCACGCAAACGACTTACAACAAAAGTTGCGCAACTTTAACAACATTGTGCTAAAAAAGTAAACTGAGTTTTTGAGGAGTCGCAAAAATGATTTAAGATCTTTTTCTGGTGATCAGGAAAAACTGTGTGGACAGTTGGACACTGGTGTCAAGTTTTGAAGTTTAAGCGGGTAGATTGGCGGGTAATTATAACGTTAGATAATTCTCAAGTGTGGCTGCGCGCCGGGTGACTTCCTCGTGTACCCAAGAGCTGTGATTCCCTCCTAGATTCCTCCAGGAGTACGCACTTGGGCAACTATGGAGTATTCAGTGGCCAATGGCTAATAAAAATCAATAAAGGGCTTATTACACATGATTAAATTTAGGATCCTAAATGATTTAGAATCGTAATTTAGGAAAGTGTAGTCGCGTTTAGTCAAGTACTTTTTAGGATACTTACTTGACTAAACGCGATTACACCTTCGTAAATTAGGATTCTAAATCATTTAGGATCCTAAATTTAGTTTGCTTGTTGGCTTGGTTGTTGTTTGTTGGCTCCCGACATTCGAGAAGGATATAGAATTCTTGTACATACCGAACATTGGTCGACACGTTTTATACCTGTGTTCCATTTGGCATTAGCGAAATTTGTCCTACAATGACTCCATTAAAATAAAAAATAATAATAATAAATCTAGAGAATGCGAGCAGGTAGATTATAGGCCGGTGGCCGTGGGTAGAAGGCAAAAAATATTCCTATCGGTTAAAGCGCGAAGCGTCAATAAGATTCAAAAATTGATTTGTAATTTTCTATTTGAAATCGTATCTTACCTCAGGAGGAGCAGCGAATTTGAGGTTAGCGAGAGAGCCGTGGGACCGGCTCCGGTGCTCTTGCCGTATGCTGTACGAAAACGCTCGCTCGTTCAGATGCCCCTTCTTCCTGTAGATGCCACCAGCGTCTTCCACAGCTTCGAGGGTGGTCATGCTCTGCGCCGCTTTCATGGACGGGGGCTGAGGCTTCGAGCGGCGGGGGTCGACCGTCGCGTACTGGAGACGACCGCGGCCCATGGGACCTACTGGAGGCCCCGGGGGCCCCGGAGGGAACGGGCCGGGCGGCAAGCGGCCGCGATGAGCTAACGTCGCCGCGCGGGCGTGCGGAAGCGTCGCCGCGGGGTGAGCTAGTAGCACCATCGGGTGTCCGGCCGCCGCCCAAGCAGGCGGCGCGCGCCCCAGCGACCTGCCGTTCATCATGTGCGGCGCCGGACCCGGCATGGTCGCGTACAACTCATCAGCCGACGCTGACGACTTCTTCTTGGTCTTCTTCGTGGTCAATTTCTTCTTGGGTTCCTCGGGAGGCGGTGGCGGCGGCGGCACGGACGCCGGCCGCGTGATCTGGCGCGGCCGCGGCGCGCGCGCCGGGTGAGGAATGTCATCGCTCGCGTCATCGCGCTCCACCTCGCCCACCCACACCTTATGGTTCTCGTCGCCGTCGTACGCCTCGAGCTCCTCGTCGGGCTCGGGCGGCAGCGTCGTCGGCGCCCGCTCCGCTTCCAAACGTTTCGCGTACGAACTGTCTGCGTACGCGTGGAAGCAACACCGGACTAGCGCGTTGGCGGCCGCCTCCCGCCTGCAGATAAACGCGTGACATTCCAGGACCTTGATGCCTTGCGTGCGGCGGAGCACCGCGGCGAAGAGCGGCGGCCGGCGCGGCGCCGGCGCGCGGGCGAACGGGGAGTCCAGCGGCAGAAACCGCGGCGCGCCCTCCACGGTCACCCTTCGCACGGCCGCGCAGTAATGCAGACTCGATATGGGAAAAAATCTAGCTACCCTCGAACCGCTCTCGTCGACGTTCTCTAAAAGGATCCCGTTGGACCAGACGGAGAGCCACGAGTCTATGCCGCCGCTGGTGGCGCCCTTGTCGGGGTACAGCTCTCGCAGCGGCTCCTGGATGCCTTGCAGGCCGTCCTTGCTCTGCTGCGGCACTGCGGAGCCCAAGTACAGCACGCGGCACCGGCAGATCGGCGTCGACTCCATTGTCACTGCACTATCACAACATCACAGAATCACATGAAAACACTGATCGCGCGCGGAGCGTACGTGCGACGGGCGCGGGTCGGCCGCGGGGTCTGGTGAGCGGAATTCAAGATGGCGGCGGCGGCGGGTGAGGCGCGGGCGGCGCGCGCGCACCTGCGAAGACGCTCGGGCGGCGATGAACCGGCATTGTGTCAATGGTTCGTTGCGAATTCGGCCGCATTTCTCTCGGCCGCGTCACCAACGTGACGGAATGTCACACTTTTGTCTTGCTGCAGTGAAACTGAAGGTCGATCGCTCGATTCGGAGATAACAGTTTTCTCTTCGGATTTCTTTAAATTAAAAAAAAAATAAACAAAATCTTTCGTCGGATTTTAACGCTGAATTGGAATTCCCCTTAATGTCCTCCAAATTGACTTAATTAGCAATTCCTAGTTTAAAAGCTTTG
This sequence comes from Choristoneura rosaceana, assembly GCA_037349165.1. Classification (NCBI taxonomy): domain Eukaryota; kingdom Metazoa; phylum Arthropoda; class Insecta; order Lepidoptera; family Tortricidae; genus Choristoneura; species Choristoneura rosaceana. The sequence goes on along the minus strand of JAZBNJ010000018.1, from coordinate 7,525,690 downwards.
ATGGCATAATAATGAATATCAAATAGGCCGCAACGACCCACATATTACTTAACATGTTCCGTAATTTATACATTCGTTTTGGTCTGAAAATAACCAATGTGGAGATGAATCCGACACTATTTCAAATCGATGCTTCTCAATTTGGTTACGCCATTGCCCGACTCACTTCATACTTACTTCAAGTTGATGTTATATATGGCGTGATTTTTGACACATCTTCAGCTTTTACACAACCAACTGTTGGCCACAGGGCTTCCCAGGGATTTGTCTAACGCACTTGGAATCACAATCGTTTTCAGTACTTCTTTCTGTCACACGGTGTAAGACGAGGATAGAAAAAGATGATGCACGCGATCGCGATAATCAGCGCGTTAGACAATAAGTAAATACGGCCTCAGCAGGGCTACTCCGAAACTCGAAGTTCGTGTCTTGCGGTCCCTCTGACACTTATACTATTTATTACGAGAGCGAGAGGGACGGTACGGCACGAACTTCGAGTTTCGAGTTTCGTAGTAGCCCTGCAGTTTCGATTGCGAATTTCACAAACCTATCATTCTCGTTCTTCATTTAAAACACAAGAATAAGAAATCTTTACTTCGCATAAGTAAGCCTTAGTGTACAACGAACTAAAGCAATAACTTAGTTCACCCGCGACTTTATATGATAGCTACGTTTATGCAAGATATGCGTGTTCATGCAGTTTCTCCACCTCCACGCTGTAAGAACACACACAAATCACACAAACACATCTATCACCACCATCACCAGTCGTTATCTAACATCTGGTAGCATGGTGTACGGTTGTGTTGCTCTGAAGATGAGTTTCGGTTGAGTTCGAAACGCGTCAGTGTAGTGTGGTGGTGGTGATAGATGGGTGGATGGGTGGAACTATCATAAGGCGGATGAGCAAAGTTATTAGTTTTAGTTCATTGATATGGACCTCATGGACCTCCGCAAAGTAACGCTTGATTCAATAAAAATATATTTAAAGCACAAAAACTCTAAAACCCCGGATCCCCACTTTTTACGCAGAAGCTAGCCAAAATATTAAGATTATCAAAGCTACTGCTTGCCAAAGCTGCTTGCTACTATATCAATTATATATAGCAATTAAAACTGAGCTATTATGCATAATGTACATAATTCATAACAAAACTATTCTAGTGACGCTAACAAGAAACAAACACACAGATTTTTTACATATCTTTATTAGGAAGTCCGTTATATGTACAACAAATTATTAATGCTTACCACTCGCTCTTATGTCTAAGACAGACAAACCTTTACTGTCATAATTCTTAGATATACGTAATGTACTGTCGACAACAGAGGTAACGACAAACGAAAAGCCTGGAACTATAAAAGACTATTGTGAAGAGAGTACGAGTTTGTAAGGATCAGTTTGATGTTCGTCTGTTCAAATGTAATGCTGCCAACTGTACCCATCCAGCCAGGGGTTCTCACATCATGTACAATCGACTCCAAAATTACTGAAGTTCAACTTCAACTTTTTTTTTTCCGAAACCGGTCGCTTAAAGCCGAGTTTAGACTTGCAAGAAAAATGCGGCTCTCGATTGACCACTACAAACTCGTTGGCTTTACGGCCTCGCAATGAAAGAAAGAAAGAAAGAAAAATATTTAATTGCCAACAGTACAAACAATACCAGACAACAATATAAACAATACAAGATAAAATAGTACAATACAGCACAGAAGTACGTATGTTTGCAGGTGGTAGGACCTTGTGCAAAGTCCGCCCGGATTGCTACCACCATCTTGCTCGCTAATCCTGCCGTGAAGCAGCAGTGCTTGCACTGTTGTTTCGGCGCGGAGAGTAAGACAGCCGGTGAAATTACTGGCACTTGAGGTATTCTAACTTAGGCCTCTAGGTTGGCAACGCATCTGCAATACCCCTGGTGTTGCAGATGTTTATGGGCGGTGGTGATCTCTTACCACCAGGAGACCCACTTGTTCGTTTGCCTTCCAGTCTTATAAAAAAAAAATGTAAGTTAGCAATGTAATGCAACTTGCACGATTTTTCTTGCAAGTCTAAACTCGGCTTTAGGTTAGCAACCACTACTGCCAATGATTCCTGACCTGATAGCAGCAAAAGTGTATATTGTGTTTGACCAGTTTTTAAGCAGTGTCTGAACGGTGAATGCTGAAGAGTGCTTGTTGCGCGCCTAAAATAGACTTGCACAAACATAAAAACCATACCGGATACTAAAGTTCTAACATGGTCCTAAAGGCACAGCTAAACAGGCACATGACAAATCACCGGTTTTAAAAATAATGCATAGAAACAATAATTTAATAAACAAATGAGGGTATCTGTAGCAGACTAGTTGGCGCTATAGTATCGTAATGCCCGGTTTACATTATTCCAGTAAAATCGTGCCAGTAGCGATACATTGCGGAGTCACAGTCCAAACGAGTTACACAAGATCGATCGAGCACCGCAGTGTCATGCTACTGGAAAGGTTTTACTGGAATAATGTGAACACGGCATAAAGCCCATTTGTCAACTTTGACATGTGTCACGTTTGTTTGGTTAAATAATAAAACGCTGCGATCATTCATAAACATATAACCTATATTTCATTTTCCGATTTTTTTACCATACAATTGCAAAACTCACTAGATACTGGCAAAATTGGCCTCCAATGGAAAAAATCATATAATTTTTTAAACTAAACTATCATTGAAGTGAAAAATATTTTTCCCGTTAATGTCTTTGTGATATTGAGACAAGATTGATTTTTACTTGGCTTGTGCAATAGTTATTTTCACACCTCTCATTCAGAAAAGTAACTTTTTCCTCCCTGACGAGAGGGATCAAAGTGCAACTTTTCTGTTCAAGACTATACTAAGTGTTTTTATTTTTCAAATGCAATTTTTTGAAGTTGATAATTTTAACTTGACGCCATTTTCTATGCTGTTTGCCCTTTAGTAATATTTAGAGTTGTTTTATTTCAATTTTCGTCATACTTCATGTGAAAAGTTGTATGAGTCAGAGTCAATCGGGAACACTTTAATCCCTCAGTACCTTCTCTTTCTAAAACGCTTTTCTTTATCCAACAGGCGTGCTACTTGCATTTGAATTTCAAATCTTTATAACTCTGTCACATGTAAAGGTAACTTAAAAATAGTTTTTCTTTTCGATAACATGCATCGTGATGCTTTAATTTATTAAATATATAAAACAAGGACAAATACCATACATTTATGCAGCCAATAGTGTTGTCTGCATAATATACTATTACATTCTATGTGGCTGTAATCTGTGACGGCAAATAGACGTCTAGTTTGCGGCAACTATTAAACTGAAATAGGTTACAATCAAAGATACTTAACTTAGACATCGCGCATTAACTGTAATATTAGCAATTGTTAGTATTTGGGAGTTTTGTAGCTTGGTTCGTCGCCGCTCGCAGGTACCTTTCGTTTCTGAATGATATTTTGAATCTGAAAACAAGAACAACAATAAGAAGTTGTTTGAATTTTAAATTTCAAACTACTGCCATGTCCACGGGTGGCAGTGATTGCTTCTCATCAGGTGACCCACCTGCTTGTTTTCCCCTATCATCTAATATATATAAAATTAAAATTCTCGTGCAAGTCTCGTGTTTGTGACCAAACTCCTCCGCCGAAAAGGCTTGACCGATTTTTATGAATTTTTCTGTGTATATTCGGTAGGTCTGAGAATAGGACTTAAACTATTTTTCATACTTCTACGCGGACTACTTCGGACGGAGTCGCGGTCAACTGCTAGTATTAAAAATAGTAATAAAAATAATTACACTGAAACCATCGACTTTTCAGGAATTTTATAAAGAAAACGTAACCTAACCCTTCTAAGTAACCAACGCATGAGGTGTTCTAAAATATTTTCAGTTTCGAGGTTTTAGGACAATCGGTCATTATGACAAATATTACGTTAGCACAAACAACGTTATACCACGCGCCATATAAATCTGTCTAAAAGTTCATTACTTGATACTCAGTTTTGACCCATTTTTGAGATTTCAACTTGCATTCTTTTCATAGTCACTTTAGCAGCGACACTAACGCCATCTATGAACTAAGTTCTCAACGAGAAACATTTTTCACACCCTTCGGAACTATCCGTTCACCAGGGACAAGAGATGTCGCTATTAAGCAATCAAATCAAGATTACTATTTGGATTGCATTTTTGAGATGCAATGAACTTATTGCAGGTGGTAGGACCTTGTGCAAGGTCCGCCCGGATTGCTACCACCATCTTGCTCGCTAATCCTGCCGTGAAGCAGCAGTGCTTGCACTGTTGTGTTTCGGCGCGGAGAGTAAGACAGCCGGCGAAATTCCTGGCACTTGAGGTATTCCAACTTAGGCCTCTAGGTTGGCAACGCATCTGCAATACCCCTGGTGTTGCAGATGTTTATGGGCGGTGGTGATCGCTTACCACCAGGAGACCCACATGCTCGTTTGCCATCCAGTCGAATAAAAAAAAAACTTGAACTTGAACTTTTGGGCAAAGGAAGGAAGGTATCGATACGACGGGCTCCCAAGCCTCACCTGTTGCCACTCGCGATCGAGCTCTGCCTTCTCGCTCTTATCCTTGGTCTTCCTTGTCTTGCGGCCGTCCTGCGTCTTGACGCCGTACTGGAACGCGGCTTTCGGCAGCGCCTCCTTGCTGCTCATGTACGCGGAGTACTCTTCCTGGGTGTCGAAGTCCCAACGGCCTGGACACAGGATTTAGCATTATAGGGTTTAGGGTAGTAGAAAAGGGATTACCCGATAGTTAACACCAATACATAAAAAAAATCCTTTTACGAGTCGGTTTATAAATGACAGTTTCCGGGATCTCCCTTTAGGTTTACAGTGCCTTTGTTAGGACGTCCTACTCTTCCTTTGCTTGGTGATAGGTACTTGTAGGAATCCAGAGCTTTCCAGTGTGTCAACTAAAGGACAATCCCTGTATTATTATTCTTTTTTTGTAATTTCGTCTTTAATTTTATACTGTAGTTTTTAAGTATTTTATTTGTAATTATTTTATTTTGAAATAATGACTTTCTGCCATGTTTCTTGCGGCGCATTATTCTTGGCAATGATGGTTTTTCCGAAAGCGCTGGTAGTTTCAAGAAATGACGTGTAAAAGTGCCCATTGCGGCCTATTTACTGAATAAATGATTCGAATTTGGATATTTGGGCCAATCAACTTTTAAGTGAATGTTTTCTGTCCTGTAGCTTAGGATACATCAGTAATACAGATACATCAGTAATACTCTTTCTCAGAAAAATGTTTGCAATGTTGCAATGTACCATCATGTGCAGCGCTGCCTTTCCCCTTTTTCGACAAAATCCCTTACAACCAGAAATTTTGCTTGCCCCGCCCCTTATTAAGTAAACCAATCAGCTCTCATAATTAAGAAAGGACGATTTTTTATGGATTTGGGCAAAATTTTTTGTCTAGCATGGTCTGGACGATGGTCACAAGTAGTCACAACATCTGGTCAGTTTTTTGACTAAACTTGTAACGTAATTTGAACTCTATTTGGTATACTAGCACAGTTAAGTTTAAGAAAATAAGTTTTGTATTGGTCACAAATTACCGTAAAAAACCGTTTCTAAGCGGGGACCGGAGCTTTCTAAGAGCGCAAACAAATTGCGACCTAAGGGGGGAAAGGCAGCGTTGCACTCGATAGTACATATGTATATGTATACTATTTATTAGCATGCTTAGGAGATGAGCCATAAGGAATCGCCTTAAAAATGTCACAACTCCTAACTTTTAGTGGATTTTCACCCCATAAAATTATACTTTACCTTTGTACAAGTATCTCAAAGTTTATCAATTATATTATGTTTCTTTTCTTTTGTACATTAAAGAGTTTACATACATACTTTTAATGAGTAACACAGGAGACGTTACCATGGCAACGAGCTACACTAAAAACTTGATTGACCCATTTCTCCCTTTTTACAGCACAACTCACCGATAGGCCCCTTCTTGTTGCCAGCATCCATCTTAGTATAGTCCACTTCGTCGTCAGAGTCGTCGATGGCGTCGTCCATCTCCCGCAGGCCGGGGTAGCACTCGGCGTAGCCCTCGGGCTCCGCCGCCAGCCGCGACAGGAGCGCCGCGGAGCGCTTGTCGATTGAACCATTTCTTGCTTTTTACAACACAACTCACCGATAGGCCCCTTCTTGTTGCCAGCATCCATCTTAGTATAGTCAACTTCGTCGTCAGAGTCGTCGATGGCGTCGTCCATCTCCCGCAGGCCGGGGTAGCACTCGGCGTAGCCCTCGGGCTCCGCCGCGAGCCGCGACAGGAGCGCCGCGGAGCGCTTGTCGCGCTCCTCGGGGGCCGGCGCGGCGCGCCGCGGCACCGGGCCTGGCCCTAAGAATAAAAAAAAATAAGTACCTGTGCCACCGAACTCGGTACCAAGCGTTTTCCCAGAGATATGACCAAGATAGATGGAATTTTCCCGGAAAACCTCTATGTACCAAATTAAATTTCATCGAAATCGTTGGAGCCGTTTAAGAGATTCTGATTATATATATTTAATTTATTAATGCTTCTATACAAGAAGCTTCATTGGTTTATGTGAATTGTAACTATGTTTACGTTTAAGAATAATGTACTGTTTGTGACCAAATACAAATTAAAACATGTCACGGGACACTTGACACCGATTGACCTACTAGTTCCAAAGTAAGAAAAGCTTGTGTTATGGAGAAACATATCCATACTAATATTATAAAGCGAAAGTGTGTTTGTATGTTTGTCCGTCTTTCACGTCGTAACAGAGCGACGCACAGTATGTTATTTGCCCTCAAAAAGTGACATCCCCTTTTTATTGCATAGTTAGATAAAGCTTTTAATTGTGAATCCACGAGTGGTAGTACCGCGCGTCGATTCCAAGTAGTTTCGATAAAATATTTTTTTTAAACTTTGACCCACATAAATCGAAAATGACAAAAAAAATATTTTTATGGAAATCTATGTACGACAGAATTAATCGATTTATCTTATGTTGTAGTGCTATATTGCCGCTACATATTCCTATTTTCAGCTCCGCTAAAAGTAAATAGTATCGAAGTTAACTAGACTTTTTACAAATTTTTGTTTTTATTTAATTTCTTTTTTTTTAGGCCGAAGTAGATTCTCTATTCTATATAGATACACGCCACAAGATGTTAGCAATAAGCTACCAAAGCGGTATTGTCTAACTCCGCTGAACTTTTGAATTAAGTGTATTTCAAATTATACCGTCAGGGTTGTCACATTTTGACCCACCAAGGACCCCCATTAAAAAAATACTCCGATCGCATTCGAAACTAGGAGTCATCGTGTTTAGCCAAATCTAATCACAACCCTGAGGTTTTTATCGCAATATTATAGTATATACATTTTTTTTATCTATCTGTATTAAAATAAAACCGTCTCAGTGCTATTCCTGTACATGAAATAATTTAGAAAGAATATATTTATGATTTGTTTGTACTAATAATATAACCTAAAACACAAATAATTAGAAATGTCTGTCTGTCTGTTTGTCCGTGCACAAATAGTTTGCAATTATATACTGATCTAGTTTATTACTATTTACAATTATGTACACACCTAGTTTACTACTATTTACAATAATTTACAAAAGGGTCAAATATTGTAAGTAAGTAAGTAAGTAAGTAAGTAAATCTTATTGTGTTTATTTTATTGTGTTTTAAATATCCGTTGCCAGATTTAAAAGAGATGTATTGTCGTTGTCATGGCCCTCTAAGCATTGTTGTTCTGCATCACTCTTCTTCTGTGTCTGCATCGTACGGATCAACGGAATCGACAGGCTTTAGTAATTCCCTTACCGCGATAGGCAGGCAAAGGTAAACGTTTTGAAAATCTTTGGCGCTGCCGTAGTCGCACCGTTGATACTACGTCGTCGTCGTCGTCGTCGTCGTCGTTTTTCTGTCCTTCTTTCGGCAATGGTGCTCACGACCATAACGATAGAATTCATTTCTGGACTCTGCAGCCTGCTCAAAAAGCATGCCTACAGGAAGGGCGTTTGTCTCAATAATTTCGCGACCATGAACTAAAGTTTTGTGAATTGTCACAGTCATAGGGTGCTAGTTGTATTACGAGACATATTTCTGAGCTGTGCCGTGGCAGAAATGTCCAAATTTTACAGTCTACAGGTAACGCGCAACTTAGATCCACAAGACATTTCTGCCACGGCACAGCTGAGAAATATGTCTCGTAATACAACTGGCACCCTATGACTGTGACAATTCCCAAAACTTTAGTTCATGGTCGCGAAATTATTGAGACAAACGCCCTTCCTGTAGGCATACTTTCTGAACAGGCTGCAGAGTCCAGAAATGAATTCTATCGTTATGGTCATGAGCACCATTGCCGAAAGAAGGACAGAGAAACGACGATGGCTGATCTCTTTCGCCGTAGTATCAACGGTGCGACTACGGCAGCGCCAAAGATTTTCAAAACGTTTACCTTTGCCTATCGCGGTAAGGGAATTACTAAAGCCTGTCGATTACTTTGATCCATACGATGCAGACACAGAAGAAGAGTGATGCAGAACAACAATGCTTAGAGGGCCATGACAACGACAATACATCTCTTTTAAATCTGGCAACGGATATTTAAAACACAATAAAATAAACACAATAAGATTTACTTACTTACTTACTTACTTACTTACAATATTTGACCCTTTTGTAAATTATTGTAAATAGTAGTAAACTAGGTGTGTACATAATTGTAAATAGTAATAAACTAGATCAGTATATAATTGTAAACTATTTGTGCACGGACAAACAGACAGACAGACATTTCTAATTATTTGTGTTTTAGGTTATATTATTAGTACAAACAAATCATAAATATATTCTTTCTAAATTATTTCATGTACAGGAATAGCACTGAGACGGTTTTATTTTAATACAGATAGATAAAAAAAATGTATATACTATAATATTGCGATTAAAACCTCAGGGTTGTGATTAGATTTGGCTAAACACGATGACTCCTAGTTTCGAATGCGATCGGAGTATTTTTTTAATGGGGGTCCTTGGTGGGTCAAAATGTGACAACCCTGACGGTATAATTTGAAATACACTTAATTCAAAAGTTCAGCGGAGTTAGACAATACCGCTTTGGTAGCTTATTGCTAACATCTTGTGGCGTGTATCTATATAGAATAGAGAATCTACTTCGGCCTAAAAAAAAAGAAATTAAATAAAAACAAAAATTTGTAAAAAGTCTAGTTAACTTCGATACTATTTACTTTTAGCGGAGCTGAAAATAGGAATATGTAGCGGCAATATAGCACTACAACATAAGATAAATCGATTAATTCTGTCGTACATAGATTTCCATAAAAATATTTTTTTTGTCATTTTCGATTTATGTGGGTCAAAGTTTAAAAAAAATATTTTATCGAAACTACTTGGAATCGACGCGCGGTACTACCACTCGTGGATTCACAATTAAAAGCTTTATCTAACTATGCAATAAAAAGGGGATGTCACTTTTTGAGGGCAAATAACATACTGTGCGACGGCTCGACGTGATTTTTGGCATAGAGATAGTTTATGGGCCCGAGAGTGACATAGGCTACTTTTGATTCCGGAAAAATGCACAGTTCCCGAGGGAACAGCGTGCGATAGCCGAATACCACGCGGGCGAAGCCGCGGGAAAAAACTAGTTGGTTATAAATATTTTTATTATTATTAGCCTATTTTATCACACTGCTGAGCAAAGACCTCCCCAAATACTTCCACTGCTCTCTGTCCCCTGCATACAAGGGCCAGTCCTTCAAGAAGAAGTCTAGTTCATCCCGCCACCGCCGTCTAGGTCTGCCAGGTCGTCTTTTCGAGTTGGTGGGCATCCACTCGGTGGTTATCTTGGCCCACAACCCATCTGGCGTGCGGTAAACATGGCCAGCCCAATCCCACTTCAGCTTAGACGCTGTTCGACCTACATCAGTGATTCGGGTCATGGAGCGCAGGGCGGTGTTCCGGATTCCGATAGTTTTAAACCTAGCATACTGCGCTTCATGGCCCGCTGCCAAAGCCCGATTTTGGACTTTAGAGCTTCTGTCAATCAGAAGCAGAATAGCAGAATAATAAATAAATAAATAAATATTATCATGGGACACTTGACACCAATTGACCTAGTCCCAAACTAAGCAAAGCTTGTACTATGGACACTAGGCAATGGATAAACATACTTAAATAAAGATAAATAAATACTTAAATACATATTAAATATCCAAGACCCGAGAACAAACATTCGTATTATTCATACAAATATCTGCCCCGGCCGGGATTCGAACCCAGGACCTCATGCTTCGTAGTCAGGTTCTCTAACCACTTAGCCATCCGGTCGTCAAGGACCAAGTTATAAACATTTTTTTTTTGTTAGCCTGTTAAAGTGTCCCACTGCTGGCAAAAAGCCTCCCCATCTTTCCGCCACTCGTCCCTATCGAGAGCATGCTCCTGCCACTCTATTTGATATGCGTCCAAGACATCTCGCCATCTTTTGTTCGGTCTGCCTCTGTTACATAAATTGGTTAAAACACAAGTGAGTGTGTTACCTTCCTCCTTCTCGGGCTCGACGGGCTTCTCGAAGTAGCCGGCGCGCGGGCGCTCGTCGCGGCGCTCGCGCCTCTCGCCCGGCACGTAGTCGCCAATGTCGCCATATATCGTGTCGTCGGCGCGCCCCTTCTCTGTGCCCTTGTCCTGCCAACATTTTACTCGTGAACTAAAGGCTAGACTAGATTACTAAATAAAAACCGGCCAAGTGCGAGTCGGACTCGGTCGACGTCGGTTCCGTACAAATTTGTAGGTATTTATGAATAGCCAGTGTTAGCAGAGCTCCTCGTCTAAGCAAAGTTTATAAACATAGACAGTCAGACATGAAGAATTATGATTTTCAGACTTTTCTTACTGATCGTGCCACCTGCATACAAAATTACAAGTTTCTAGGACAGCCGGAAGTGACCTGTAGTTTGATTTTTTCACAGCTTCAAGGGGCTGTAAACCTGAGTATGTTTAATTTCAACTCGATACCTCCAGGCTTTCCCGAGATAAAGAGTTAGGACAGACAGAGGGACGGATGTAAGGACAACAAAGCGATCCTATAAGGATTCCGTTTCTTTCCTTTTGAAGTACAAAACCCTGAAAACCAGAAGAAATGTCACAAGCTCAGGTTTGTACACAATCGAGAGTCGCAATTGAATAGAGGAAGAAATAAAAGAAGCATATATCGAGATTTTACATGCGTACATTCCGATTCAGTGGGAATATCGGAACAAAAAGTAGCTATGTGTTATTTCAGAGACCCAGGTTTATACACCTTCATCTCTAATCCACAGCTATTTTAGCGTGAAAGAGTAAAAAACATAGGTACAAACAAACACACACACACACACACACACACACACACACACACGCACGCACGCACGCACACACACGCGCGCTCGCTCGTATACGTGTGTGAACGTGCGCGCATTCGTGCGTGACGTGCGTGTGTGAATATTACGGATTATTGGTTGTCACCAACTGCTTTAAAAATCGCATTTGCAAAAAATGGACAAAACATAGCTATAAAAGTTTGGTATTTTAACTAACTGACCTTAGTTTTCTTTAGCTTCCTGTGCCGCCCGTGTCGCAAGTACGAGAAGATTTGCGTGAGTTTATCTAGGACGACGTCGTTCGCGCTCGCCGCGGAACTGCGCTCGTCGGGCTCTGGCACGTCCGCTTTGCTCCTCGTCAACGTTGTGGGGATGTCGCTGTCTGAATAACAAAATGTGGTACAGTCCAGGACCGGCCTTAAACATCTAGACGCCCCATGCATAGATACGAAAAGCGACAAAATGAAATGACAGGTAATTTTTGTTAAAGATATAACCTAAGCAACAAAAAGTTGGAAAACCCCCGACTTTGTCAGTTTAAAGATCAGTATCTCAAAAACAACTGAACCGATTTTAATGAAACATGTCTAAGAACCATCGCTAGAAACCTGCTATCCAATAAAAAAACCGCATTAAAATCGGTCCACCCGTTTAAGAGCTACGGTGCCACAGACAGACACACATAGCGTTCAAACTTATAACACCCCCCTTTTTGCGTCGGGGGTTGAAAAGTTAGGACTCTAGAGTAAATCTAATAACAAAATGTATTCTCACCGATGGTGCCCTCTTCGTCGAGTTCCACAACGTATGCCATACGTCCCGGCGCGAAAAGCTCATTTCTGGTGACTTTCTTATTCCTATAATTATTAATAATATTAATAATTATTGTTGTTAGTAAGGTGAGTCGGGGCAAGCGGGCCAGCAGGGGGTAAGCGTGCCTACCATTAAAATATCGAAAGGTATTGATGTTGCACTACTAACGACCTCTTACAGGTCTTAGGTCAGGTCTTAGGTGCGTGGTTGTAAGACATCGTTATTAGTGCTTATGATACTTTTCAATATTTTCATGGTAGGCGCGTTTACCTCGTGCTGGCGCGCTTTTTTTATACCACGTCCGTGCAACGCTTGCAACACCCGAAGTATCACTCGCGTGTTGCCGACCCTGCATTAACCTTGCGCTTGCTCCGACTCACCTTATATGTAGAGTTAACAGTAACTACAGGTTGATTCATAAGAGCTGACACGAATGGATTGAATTAAAGTACCTGTGTATTACCTATTTGAATACACTTCACACAAATATGAATCTGTCATGCATCTGTAATTTTCGTACAAAAATGTCTAAGTGACATTACTTTCGTTCAATCCATTCATGACAGCTCTTCTGAATAGATCTGTACTTCAGAAATTTAACAAAATATAAATAAAATAAATAAAAAATCAAAAATGCAAGTCATTTCATAAATTATAAAACTTAGCACAGTTTCACACAGTTATGTCTATAAATATTTCTTACTTGTGATACTATTGTTGCAATATTACATTTTCAAAAGTGAATCTATTAATTTATCATACAATGGAAGGTCGTTAGTAAACATGGATATCATGATTAAAATAATAGCTTTTTTTATAGGCCACTTACTTCTGTTCCATTACCATGTTGTAAATATTTTTCCCCATCTGCGTTTTAAATTGGATTTCTTCCTCTTGCTGGAAAAAGACAAATTTTGTTTAGTTAATCAACTATTCATGTACAGACTATATAGCTATTCATGTTTGGTTTAGATTAGTTTTACAGACTTATCAAAAAAAGTATTTCTAAATATGAATGTACAGCCAATTACTATAAACAACCAGGGATCTAACTACATTTGCTCTGTAAACAATTTCGAACAGTGTATTTCAGTTTGTTAAAGAAACTCAGTGTATCAAAGAATTTGATATCCACTCCAAGCGTTTATAAACAAATAGGCAAGTTCTAGCTAATTAACTTGCAAACAAATTTTAACTTATGAAGAATCGCCAAACAAACACCCATACAGATTCCCGAAACAACGGCAAGTGCTACATCTCGACATAGTTAACTTTCTCGTACAAAAACTAAATAAACTTACAACTCATAAATAAATAAACTTGTAAAACTTTTGTGGTACAGGGAGCTACTACGAAATTTGAATATCGAATATCGTATCGTACCGTCCCTCTCACTCTCGTATCTAATAAATCTGTAATTAAATAATAATATGCGTCCGCGGGACGGCAAGATACACTGTTCGAATTTTGCACTTCAAAGTACATTATATGGCGAGGAGGAGGTTGTAGTGAATTTTTGTATGCTTACTGGCACCACTTCCTTCTTCTCCTTGACTGGCTCGACGGGGGCTTCTGTCACCAACCGCTCCATCTCGGCCTCTTGTTCCTGCTCGCGCGTCTGGATCTCTGACCGAACCTGGCATTAAATAGTAGTTTAAATGGAAGTACAAAAATAAATATATAATTTGACGAACCTGACTATGAAGTTGAGGTCCCGGGTTTGATCCCCAATCAAGGCAGATATGAATAATACAAATGTTTGTTTTCGAATCTTGGAAATTTAATATGTATTTATCTATATAGATATGTTTATCTGTCGTTTATTACCCAAAGTATAAGCTTTGCTTAGTTTGGAACTAGGTCAATGGGTGTCAATTGTCCCATGATATTTATTTATTTGTATACATATAATTCATACTGAATTTTGTAATGCAAGCGAAAAATGAAAAATACTTTAGAGATCTCATGCAAAATTTAAGACAAAAATTGTACTATCTAAAGACAAAACCAAATAAAAAATAAATAAATAAATAAACCCTTTCAGGGATAAGTTCGCCTTTGTACTCTTTTGTTTTGTTGTTTTCTTTCTGTATTACTTCATGTTTTATGCACAATAAAGTATTTACATACATACATACAAAAATCTTTTTTTCTTATTTTGTTGATGCTTGCACTCCAGTTGGTTATGTCAAATTCATGGGTGCTCGCTCAGTTCCCAAACAATGTTTTATTCAAGTAATTAAATACTACGCCCTACCTTTTGTAGCAAGGCATAATCTAAGCCTTTCACCAAGTGAGTATGTTCCATGTCACCACCAAGGTACTTAGATTCCTGCAATCAAACAAATAACACAGTTTATAGAGGTCTTAACTCTGTACACTTATTTATAATTACTGCTTCCTAGGTTAGCTGGAAGAGATCTCATTTTAAATATTAGGTTTGATTAGGTTCACCTTTACTGTGTACTATTTGTATTTTTAAACTATGCAATAGAGTTAATGAACAAACTAATGTATGTAGGTATTTCTATTTTCTATCACATCCAACACTAAACAATTTTTATATTGCTAAAATAACCACAAAGTACAAGTATTTCAAAGTTTGTTAATTGTGTTTTGTTTCTTTTCTTTTGGAAAATAAAGAGTTTACATATCTAACCTCAAAGTTTTGTCACTTTACTGCTGCTTACGCAGTTCTAATCATCTGATTTAGAACTGGCACTAAGTTAAAATATTGATACTCTGCATATGAATCAACATAAGGAGGCATCACTAGACATAGGAGATGTGAGCTATGAGGCTGTGTGCCTCAAAATGTTCCTGGTGTTTTGCTCATTCAAAAATCTGTCATCTAATATGTGGTACTCTTTCATAGGGCCACGCAAAAATTATCTCTCCCACACCAAATTTAGGACCTGCCCCACAACAAAGTAGCGATTACAAGTTTAATATGAATATGACTAGTGCCATTGCTTAGATAGATTTATTTATAAGATATCATGTTGTTTATTGGTCTTACAACTGTAAGTAACTTATTTCTTATTTATAACTTACTATTAACTTATTATTATTATTATTATTATTACCGCAATGAACTCTTATAGATAATTAAATTCAATAAATGTTATTCTGACAACAAACTATAAGTATGTAAAGAAAAAATATTTTTTTCTAATTAAAGGAGTTTTATACCGTTTAAACATAATAGATCCGATATATAACAAACCTTTTGATGAAAATAAATACTTACTTACTTGTAATTGCTACTTCAAATCCGCTCTCTATGAGTTTGGATAGGTATTTAACAAAATGTAAACAAACTTTAGCTGCCAGATTTGTTACATTTAAGGATTTTAAACATTTTACTTATCTATCATTGTAATACAAACTAGACTAGTGTATTTCAATACAAAAATGTACATTTTTAGATAGTAAGACACCAGTTGACATTGTTTTGTTTACATTTAGTTAAATACCTATCCAAACCAAGTATAACTATTGACATACATACCTGAATAAGCTGCCGTCTTCTTTCTTTAGCATCCATTCCCGATTTAAGATCTGGTGCAACAGCTCTGGAATTAAATTGATTTTGTATTCATTACTCATCCTTTACTACTGAAACTTGTTCAAAGTTATAGGAAGATAAATGTACCATTGTATTTGTCCAATATCTACTAATGTTATATGTAAATATGTAATATATACTTTCTTATGCTAAAACTTCTGAACCAATTAAGAAAAAATTGGGTATTAAATAAGAAATGTTTATTGAACTAAAAGAATTTCCTTGCTCACTTACAACCTTATGATAGTTAAGCTTGTACAAAATACAAAATATGTGTGTTCATGCAGTTCTTCCACCTCCACACTGTAAGAACACAAACATATCACACAAACCCATCTATCACCACCACCACACCACACTGACTCAACCAGAGCTCATCTTCAGAGTAACACAACCATACACCATGCTACCAGTTGTTGCTGTTGTGTGTGGCAACTGGCAGTGGTGTTCTTTTAGTTTCTCATTCAATAAATTATTTGAATTGTTTATTGTTTAAATTAAAATCTTTATTATGGAGATAGTTTGAGATTCTTGGAATGATTTAAAGGACAGTATATCCTGGTAATTGCAATACCCATGAGATAACATTAAAAAAATCCATCGCTGTAAATGAATGGAACAGAGTATGGTTTAAATATTAAATACATTGCTGTTCATTGCATAGTAGTATAATATGTATGGCACTATGCCCATATTTAGCTTTAATGATAACCATTGGTAACTTACCTGTATGCGCTACTAGTGTTGCTTGTAGGATCAGTGGGTCCTATTTCATTAGACCCATCTCGCCTCTCCCTGGCTCTGTCTCGGTACTTTTCAGCTAGCTCTGCCAATTTATTGTCTTCCTGTTTCTTCAAAGCAGCATAGTAAGATTTTTTCTTCCTACGCAATTCACTTTTGTTTTCTGTAGGTGGCGGCATCGAGCTAAAAGAGTAGTTTCAATTACAACTGGTGCAAGTAAATAAATATTAGACTCGAGAATGTTTTATTTATAGTATGGTCCGACTTGAGAAATTTGGTTAATGTTTACTTACCCAGCGTTGGCCATGGCTTCGCGCACTGAGCCAGCGGGGTGCGCCCCTGCCGCCGGCGTAGCCCGAGGAGTCATGAGGAGTTTTCTGAAGTCCTCGTTTGTAAGTCTTTGGGACATCGGTGTGTCCTCCACACTTCGTTCGTCCATTTTTAGTTGTTATTTTAGCACCTTCTACGTTCAAGAAGAGAGATAAAATTGTAACAATTTACAATTATTTTTTTTATAAATTATTCTTTATTTTGTTTTATATACGAGAACGATAGATCAAAATAATTTATTTACGCTTTCAGCACGTACAATACAATTAATAATTACAACTAGTACAGTACAATACAAGCAGCATTTTTGACAATTTGTCTTTATTTGACCACAGACTAACTACGTATAATTTGACAGTCGGTCAGATAGAAGGGTGGCCATCCCAAAAATAGTGAATCTGCCAAATACAAGACCAAAAATTAGCCAAAATCGGCCAAATGCGATCATGCAAATAGCGCGCGAGTTGAATGCCGAGCTCAAGAATGCAATAGTGTAGCGGCCTTATTTATTAGAATTGGCTATGTAAAGTTTTTTTAAGTGGCGCAAATTGTGTTTTATTTCGATAATAGACTTCTAAAAGGTCAAGAAAACACAGGTATTTTATTTTTATCTCCTATAATTAATTTTATATATTTTTTTTGTGACTGATTTGACATTTGTTTGTTTTTAGGGCACAAAAGGTTAGGACTTTCACTCGTCAGAATATTAAAAAAAAAAAAGATTACGACTGTCACACCTGTCATTGTCAAAAAGTGATTTGAATAATTCGATTGTTGTGTTTGGTTGCGATTCGGTTCAATAAGTGATTTATGGAGTATTTTTAACGACCCTAGCACGAATTTTGGACGTTTGATCTTGCCGCATTACTATACGACCCCTGCACAATATTTGGACGCCGATTGGACCTACTTTTGATTACTTACGCTTTTCTTCTTGGATTCCCGTTTTCTTGCTCTAACGAGGACCCTTGCCTGGACTTTTGGATTGCTACACGACTACATTAGTTTCTTACACAGAGTAGATAATATGTTTCTTAGTACCTGTACAATGGACACAGATAATCCTGAAAGCACTCGAGCGGTAATGACTATTACAAAGAAGGCTCATGTGCTTTGGTACCTTGTAAGAAATACAGACGAGACTATCGGGATTCAGCTTTTCTGTGCATACGAAAGTCTTTACAAGAGACATGGTGTCAAGCTTTAGAGATAAATTGCCCAAAACATAGTTTATATGTTTGTGAGGATCATATCAATGTGAGTATAGTGGGTCAAAGTGAACTTTGTTAAATTGTGATTTTGGAAATAATGATTTATCTGAGGCCCCCC